>OX638312.1:105511770-108253776 GCA_951812415.1 Beris morrisii | reverse complement strand
TAGTAGGGACAATGTGTTTAAATTTTTATTTTTTTTTTAGTGTTACTCGTTTCAACAACAGCCGAAATACAAGCGGCGGCGGCAGTAAACGTTTCGACGGTCCAGCATACGTAGAACGATCCAGTGGTGGTGCCGGCGGCGGTGGTAGTAGCACTCAATGGCATAATCCCGGTCCGCCAGCAATTAAATCGTTTGCAGCTAGTCAAATGTCGAATAATGTTCCAAGTTGGCAAACGAAATCGACGGATAATAGCGGCGGCGGTGGTGGTCATTGGCGGCCAGTAGATTCGTCTCAGGATCGATATGATCGGACATACAATGAACGATCCGGACCATATTTGGATCCGGCACGTCAAAGTGGTGGAATGTTTGTCGCTGGCGGTGGCGGTGGACGTCCACAGGATCGTTATGGCGGTCAAGTATCGCGATACGAAAATGGAAAATATTGAGAAGTCATTTTTATTATTATTATTGCTCCTTTTGTCCATAAGAGAAGTACCATTATACAGTTTTACTACGTTGTAGATTTCTTAATTTTTTAGATGTTAATATTTAGTTTTTTTTTTTATTATACGGCAAAATTTATTGAAATATGAGTTCTTCTCTTTTTTATGTGTAGACCTTAGTCTTGAATTTTTTTAAAGGTTAAAAAATCCCTCTCTAATGTGAGAGTTTTAATCAATAGAAAAGCACTTGATAATAAAAAAATGATGTTGTGATG
The DNA here is from genome assembly GCA_951812415.1 of Beris morrisii. Taxonomy (NCBI): domain Eukaryota; kingdom Metazoa; phylum Arthropoda; class Insecta; order Diptera; family Stratiomyidae; genus Beris; species Beris morrisii. The sequence continues at coordinate 108,253,055 of OX638312.1, read as the reverse complement.
TAATTTGGACTTTTGTTTTATGTACGTTGTTCCATTGGAAGCTTTGGTCTATCAAATTCCGTCGGAAAATAGTGTAAAGCGGCAAATACGCGGTACAATGGTTGCACCAATTATTGGCCCGATTTGTCGTTTTATGCGACGATTGTATTGTGTTTGCTTATGAACGACGATTGGACCGATAGCGCACGGTTGTACGCTTTGAACCAAAAACCTGCGGTCACATGCGTATTGGAAGAAAATTGTAGACAAGTTCTATCGTGCGTACCGTTCATAGAACCGTTGGAGAGATATCACAACAACATAGGTCGGTACAACTGTTGTGTCGAAAAAAAAGCTTGTATTGCACTGTATGCCATGCTTTCAAACATTTAGTGTATCTCAAAATCAGAAAAAAATACTTTTTTAACAAGCAAAATGCGTTTTGCATTTTTTTGAATTTAGTTCTATTTGAAAACGGTAAACTGCAATATCGTTTAATAATTTTCTGTTGGTTCAAGAAAGGTTTTGTAATACGACAAAATTGTTGATCTTCTCTTTGTCAACATATCTTTTACCTCTCGCTTCTAAGTGGCCAAGAAAGGCAGACTTGACCTCTTCGTGGAAACTTCTTTGGCTGTAGCGTGTCTTTCCAGTTTCGAATTAAAAAATAATTGAATGGGGCTAGATCTGCACTATCGAGTGGAAGAACGTTAGGAAGACGTAACTGTGCAGGGCCTCCATCGTAGTGCGGCTTTTGTCAACAGGTTGAAGTGAAGGATCTAATCGATAGATTTGAAGGACTTCGATTAGACATGTTTAAGAAAAGCTATCAAAAGCCTTAGCGCATTCGATAGAGCAACTAAACATGTTGGTTTGGTCACCTGTCTCACTACCACCGCATCAATTATAAGCTGTTCTTTGCATTCCATTGACTCTGCGAAAGTCTTTGTTTTTGTCAGCGAGGATTCCTTTCCATCCGAGGTGATTGTAGATCCTATCGCTGGTCACGGATGTTATGGACCTATACAAAGTTGGTAAGATAGTAATGGGTCATGTATATGCTGACCACTAATTTGACCACTTTTGGGCAGTTAGGAAAGCTGGTATTCTTCGGAACCAGAAACGATTTGCTCTATCGTACCCACAAGTACACTTCTTGTACAAGAAGCTCTGCAGTTTATCAAGGCCTGGGGCTTTCCAGTTAATAGACTTGACCCAGTTAATAGACTTAATGCCCTCTTTACCTTTTTCCTCTGTAACATCAGCAAATATCATATTGTCTACATTTGTATGTTAAGCGTTTTCATTCGTTTTCGTTAGCATTCGTGTCCTGCACAGGTTGCTCCCACAATCCGCTCCAGTATTACCTAACCGCGATCACAGAGAAATCTATTCAAGAATCTGATTACGGATAAACATTGAATTTTGGACACGTTCGGATAGTAACTCTAATTGTTGCGATGAATATGCACGGTATAAAGGAGAGTTTTTATTTCAGAGTGTCCAAAAATTCCACACTTGGGAAGCCAGGCATAGATTGTCGTTGAAGTATAAAGTATTTCCTTCAGACGTCGTCGAAGTCGTTGGCTCTGGCAATACTCTGCCGAAGAACATCACGGCGAAGTTCCAAACGAATCCTTCACGGTGGTTCCCGCTCTCAAATCGTTTCACTTATACGTAAAAAAAAAAGATTTTCTCTTTCACTTTCTCAATTAATTTTAAGTTATAAAGTAACTGGTATTCAGCAAATTAAAAGAACAAAAAATACGTCAAACTATTGTAATAATAATAAAAAATTTTTTGTCAAAATATTTAATTTGTGGTTTCTTCGGTTGAATTCAAACCAAGGGCCACGCGGGTAGACCCGATCTCAAGTTTTTACCACTTTTGCTCAAACTTTCGAGCGCTGCGAGCAGTTAAAGGACAATAAATGACTTTTGACATTGACATTTGTTGCAAAACATCAGTGTCCTTCAGAGAGCGATTAAGCGAAATAATCTAAATTTGATATTAACGTTTAAAATAAATTAATTTTATAAGAATTTCATAAATCCAAATGATACTATGAATTTGAAGGAAGTGTGCCGGACTTGCCTTCGACCCAGCAAATCCATGCTTTCTATTTTTAGTGCGATTCAAGTGGAAAACTCTGAACTTAGAAGACTTTCAATTCTTGAGATGCTAAAAACCTTCACGGAAATTTGGGTAATTTTATTTTTGTGTTTAATTATTTGATAGCCGTCGTTGTGACTTTAGTCCAAATATTATTTAGTATCATTTTGTTGGTTGGGTGGGTGTACTCTTTCACTCTAATACGACACAGTAGTGTTAAATTCGTAAAAAATCTATTGAAACATAAATTTTGATAATCGAGTCATAAATCGTAACCCTGAGCGCCGACTGTAACTGGGTATCGAAATTTAAGATATGATTCCCAATAGGTCACTAGAGAGCGAAAAGCGTTGGATTGCGCGACATCACGACCTATCAGGTTTGGTCGATGGTTAGCGAACGTTTAGCCTATTCAACCGCAGCCACGACTCTCCTTCAAAGTATGTAGTCGTGGCCGGGTGGCCTCATATATATTTTCAGGATCATACGACTCTATTAGCTTTTATTTTTTATTTTTCCTCATTTTAAGAGACAATTCTCAAGAAGCAAATGGTGATACATTGATGTGATAACCCTCACTAAGGGCCGGTTTCAAAGTCGAAGTTTAAATCAAAAATGTTGATTAAACTTAGGAACAAACGAATAAGTTTCTAAGTTTAAACCAAAAATTTGGACTGTGAAACCGGCCCTAAGTGTCGCATTTAGCAACGATTAAAAGATAAATGTTTCTGGTTTCTTTAATCAAATGATTTTAAGTTCCAAAACTCGATTTCTTTACTAAGTTATCTGGTGTGTAAAGTTTATTAAATATTTTTTTTATATTAGAACTGTATTTGGACGAAAATGTTTTCTCTCCGCAAAACTTCTTATCTTCATATCACAGATTGTCAAGAAACCGCGAATATCCTAGAAGAATCTCATCCACGAGAAGATTCAGCCAATATTTCAATTGGTAGCAATGAAACTACTGCTCTCAACTGGCTAATCCGCTTCACAATCTCTTGTATCTTTTGCACTCTTCAAGGCGATTTCCATAGATGTGGAAGTTCCGGATGTTTCCCAATGCCTAAGAAAAGAGCAAAGCGAATCCCGCTAATTATCACCCTTTTAGCCATTACATCCATCCTGGCTAAATTAATGGAAACTGCTGTCAATCGGAAAATAGTCAACTACCTGTTGGACAAAGATGTGATCCACGATTGCCAATATGGATTCCGTTCTTCAGTTGACTTTTTGGTTTACTTAACAGAACGCTGGAACTCGTGCGTTCATAAATTTGGTGAAGGTGCTAAGCGTTTGACAGAGTTTGGCACCAATGTCACCTTGTAGAACTTGAAGCCCTTGGCTTTAACTCACCTTTTCTTAAATGGATTAACAGTATTCTCTGCAAACGTTCTATACGAGTTGTGTTAGACCGATTTATGTCTTCCACCTTTCTAATCGATTCCGGCGTACCCCAGGGCTCAGTCCTATCTCCCACCCTATTTCTCATCTTTATTAACGACCTTCTGTCGTCAACTTTCGATCCAATTAATTTTTTTTGCAGATGATAGCCTACTGGATAATGTCTTTAATTTCGACTCTGCTTAAGATGCACGCCCGATTTGAATAGTCTGTAGCCACACTGAGTTATTCGGTTCATTGAACTCAGACTTCAATCCTGTCTTAGGATCGGGCAAGAAAAATAGAGTTGAGTTCAATGACTCCAAAACGAAGTCCTGTCATCTGTACATTAAACGAGATGTTCCGGCGTCGATGCTTTGGTGGCGTATAAATTTCACCTTCTGTTGATTTCAAGTTACTAGACGTGAACATCAACAACCACCTAATTGGAGCCAACACATATTTGAGGTCGCAATTGATGCTTTCAAACGCCTTGGTATTCTACGGAAGTGTAAGAAATTCTTTTCACCGTCTGACTTAGCTACAATCTACAAGGCATATATAAAACCACGTGTTGGGTACAATTCGCATATATGGATTGGGACTCTCACTTAGCTTTGCTAAGTGAGGTCCAAAAACTTGCGTTCCGACTTTATAGTTTTGGTTTTTTGCAATGATTAGTAAAACTTTTAGATTGTTTGTTTTTTTAATGTCCCTCAATCCCTAACATTGGTCCTTAGTCTCGAATTAGGACAAATTTTTGTGTAAATTGGGACTCTTACATTTGAACGAAGGTGGTATTTTTTATTGTTATCATAAACAATGTATAGTTATTGCACCAATTTTGTACGTTGTAATTATATTTTTGAGGGTTCCAATTTAATGCACAAGTTTTGTTTATTAAAAATTGAACAAAACACCCCTTTTTCATAAAACTAAAAAAAAAATTTTTTTTCTTTTGTCGCCAAATAAGTTTTTAATTTTTTAAGGGGGTCATCCCGTGTGACTGGTTCAAAAAATCGATTTTCTTTCCGGCATAAATTGCATTCAAATATAGTGTAGAATATGTGGGCGATTTTCCGATATTTGAAGCCGTTCGGAAGTTACAGGCCGTTATATTTTCTAAACTCATTTGCTGTTTTGAATATAATAATCTATCGAACGAATTCCTTTGAAATTTGGTGAACTTATTCAGTATTCATGTAGACACTATGCATCAGAATAATTGTGATTTATCAAGCCGTTTTTTTTTTTGACGAGCTGAAAAAGTTCAACAAGTTGCCAAAAATTCACTTTTCAATATTTTTTGATAATCCTAGTTCCAAAACTAGATCAAACTTCACAGATTAAAATGCCGTTTGATTTTTTTATTTGAGATAAGCAGAACGCCCGCAATCGTGGTAATCGAAAAAAAGGATTTTTGAAAATGAGTGGCTAAGTTGCCGTGTACCTCAGCAATGAGCCACAATTTCGGGCTGAAAAAATTGTAAAGTGTGCTCAAAATGTGCATAAATATGTGGTAAAAATTTTACAGTTGTATCTTTATTTAGTTTGCCAAAAAAAAATCCCAAAAAAAGCGTAAAAAAAAGCCTTCACACGGGATGACCCACCTAAAACAACTCAAACACACCACGCCAAGGATTTCTCCCAAATCTATTAAAATTTTCGTTGACTTTATAATTTTTTTTCTTTCTGAGTTGTTCTCATAGAGCTACTGGAGACGACAAGCCACCGGTTTTGTATAAAGCGCTTTGAAGCCAAAAACACGATGAGAAGGGAGACAAAACAGGGTCGTTGTTGTTGTTTTAGCGTGAGAGTGAGTGAGACAGAACAGGTTCGTTATGTCAATTGTTGTTATTTTTGCGTGCAAGTGAATGCGACGACGTCCGCCTTCAACTCAATCGCTGCTTGTCATCTCCAGTATATATATCTCTATGGTTGTTCTGCGGCGCAGGAATAACTTTCCAATAACCACATCGAACATCCTCATGTCTTCATGTCTTTTCTTCGGTTCCTTTGGTAGTTTTTTTTATTCCTACCTGAAATTCATTCCATTATTGAAAAATAAAACAAACCTATACACTTTCGTTGATAATTTTAGTGTATACCTTTAAAAGGTGACACATGTTAAAAATAAAATTACAATTGCAATTCGAACGCTATCAGTTATCATAGACCTTGCCTTATTAAACAGCGCTCGTGGGATACCAACATAACTAACGGCGCCTCTCCTATTCAACTTTCAGGTATTTCCTAACGATGGTCTTCCCGAAAGGATTTGTAGCGATTGTCTCGACGACGTACAGCAGTCTTATACTTTCAAATTAAAAATCGAAAAATCACAAGTCATTTTGAAGGAATTGAAAGATAATGGAAAAAATATGAATGAATTTATAAACTCTCCCAACGAAACTATAACGAAATACTTTAGTCAAACGCCTCTTAAACTAATCAAATCAGAAGTTCTTGAAGATTATGAAGCCTCAACTGATCAACAACCGGAACAGACAAGCTTACCAGAGAGTTCCGTCGAAAGTATTACGAAACAAGAAATATCTCTTGTACAAGAAGTTAAGCAAGAGCCCGAAATCGAATTAATGTTTATGGAAGAGGTAAATTTTAATGAAACCGATTCAGACGAAAAATGCGACTTACAATGTTCGGTATGTACTAAAATCTTCAAGACTAAAAACAATTTAAAAGCTCACATATTAACTCATGCTGAAGAAAAGCCATTTCAGTGCGAAGTATGTAAAAAAGATTTTCGACTTAAAGTGAATTTGACGGTACATATGCAAACGACTCATGTCCAGGGAGCAACGAATAATGGAAAGTTTAAATGTACGACGTGTTCAAAACTATTCATAACCAACTATCAGTTAAATCGGCATATGATAAGTCATTCTGAAGAAAGACCATTTTCGTGCGAAATTTGTTCAAAGAAATTCCGATCTAAAGGAAATCTGTTGCAGCATTTGCAAGCGGTACATGCGGATGCAACAAGAAATACCAGAAAGTTTAAATGTGCGATATGTTCGAGATTATTCGTTAGAAAGTCGGTACTAAATCGCCATATGATAATTCATACTGATGAAAGGCCATTTAAATGTGACTTATGTTCAGCAAACTTTCGATATAAGGGGAATTTGACGGAACATATACAAACGGTACATACCGAAGATGCATCGAATACGGAAGATTTTAAATGCGCGGTATGTTCGAAACTGTTTGTAAGAAAATCTTTGTTAAATCGTCATATGCAAAACCATACGAATGAAAAGCGATTTCAGTGCGTTATATGTCCAAAAAATTTTCAATATAAGGGCAATTTGATGGAACATATACAAACGATACATACCGAGGGAGAGGCGAATAAAAAACGATTTAAATGTGCGACATGTTCGAAATCGTTCCGATATAAACGATATTTGACACAGCACATGTTTGTTCATACTGATGAAAGACCGTTTCAGTGCGAGTTGTGTCCAAAAAATTTTCGCTGTAAGAGCAATTTGACGATACATTTACAAACGGCACACTCATCGGGAACAACGAATAGTACAGACTTGAAATGTGCGATATGTTCGAAATTATTCGGTCATAAGCGCTATTTAAAACAGCACATGTTTATTCATTCAGAAGAAAGGCAATTTCAATGCAAAGATTGTTCAAAAATATTTCGAACTAAGGGCAGTTTGAAAACTCATATGCAGAGAATGCATGACGTTGATATCAATAGTAGTGAGTTAATAGTAGGTCAACCGCAATAAACTCGAAAAAATAATCTGCATAAGTGTGGAATAGTGTGCACGATGTGATGCCAGTACGAGCTTGAGCGTGAAAATGGAAAACATCCTAAGCAATAAAGCGCGTCTATAATCGATATTATCATCAAGCTTCGGCAAGAAGCGTATCTTCTAAGGAAGTTCCTTCCTTTTGTCTGTTTCTAAAATCAAATCAAAACGAAGATAAAAGTAATAAAACCAGGACTCCCTTGTGAAGAAATAATCGCTTCTCCTCCTATTGAAGAAATAATCGCTTCTCCTCCTATTGAAGAAAAATGTATTCTTCTCGATAGAATCACATACAAACAGAACCTGTGCAACCTCCGAACGGTACCAACAGTATATTATAATGGGGCAACACAGGATCGTAGCTCGCTAGATCAGTTTGGACAAATCAACAGTGTAGATTTGCGACTGCGAATCGAGAGTGAACGTGTGTGGAACAGTGGTGGCTCGTGCCTTTTTTAGCAGGTGAGGCTGAATTGAAATATTAAACACGACTTTGTCGGACTAAAACTGTATGAGTAAGGATGTCGGTTTACTGCAGAAAGTCATTAAGTAAAATTTTTAGAACAAGAAATCACTAGTAACTTGATGACTTTTTCCTCTGTAAAATGGTGAGGCTCAGCCTCACTAGCCTCATGTGGCGAGCCGCCTGTGGAACAAAGACGGAAGTGCAGCATTACCAAGTGTAATAATAGAATTAAGCGATTTTAATGAAATTTTGCTGTTGAATATTGTTTTTGCTTCGGACCATTAATTGTGACAGGTGACTGTTTAAAAAAGGTCGCGATTTTTTGAATGTTTACTGATCTACTGACCACCGAAGGTTTGAATTTTGTGTAATAGAACGACATGAAATACTAAAATACATACCGTTAAATGATGCAGCGCTATACTCCGGAAGTACGCGAAATTATTGTATCAATATTTTTGGAAAATAATCCTAGTGTCCTCTCAATACAGCGCGAATATAGGAAGAGATTTCATGCGTGTCGGGCACCGACCGCTCGAACAATTCAACATGTAGTGGCTCGATTCGACGAGACTGGAGCAACACGTTATAGGACGAGTACTGGCCGACCTCGAACAGGCTGTTCAGTCGATAATATTCAATTTGTGCAGCAAAGTGCAAAGGAAGCACCGGAGACATCCACACGAATACGTGCTACACAATTGGACATTTCGAGGCTGTCTCTGCGACGAATTTTAGCGAGAGATCTGAAGAAGTTTTCCGATGAAATACAGGTGGCACAATAGCAGCGGACCAGTAAACAAAATAATTTTTTTAATTTTTTATGAATTTAGTTTTTTACAATTTTTGTAGGTCGAAGTGAAACAATCAGGAAGTGTGCAGGACTTGTGTTCGATCCAGTGAATTGATGCTTTCGATTTTCGGTGGGTTTTCAGGTTCCAAAATCAGAAATCACTGTTCTCTCGATATTTGAGATACTAGCAATCTTCACGGAAATTTAAGTAATTTAATTATTTTTTTATTTTCTTCATCAAGTTCCTTTTCGTCGTAAATGTATCCTTTGTTGACGTACAACTTACTCGTTCTGTTGACTTTTTCTTATGCGGTGTCAAAATCACTTCCATTAATAAGAAAGTAAGATTTGCACTCTTTATAGAGCGATGTCTACGGAAGTTCAAGTACTTTTTTTAATACGAGATTAAGCTTTAGTTTATAAGGCATTATATCAGTCCGCGCCTTAAGTAGAAGTTTCCTTACTTAATCGTATCCAAAAACATGCATAATCGGCGTATTGCCAGCCCCGACAATTCGTAAAGCGCTGTGTGAGAGTCCGATTTCTTCATTTCTAACCATGCTAAATTACACCTACCTACACTTTGCTAATTCCTAATTGGACCGAATTTAAGTTTTATTTTCAATTTCAGATATCTCCTAAAGATGTTCTTCCCGACCACATTTTTTCCGAATGTCTTGATAAATTGCGTCGGGATTACATATACATACGTATACTTTTATGTTAAAATTCTAAAAATCAGGAACAATTAAAAAACGATGGGGAAAAGTCTGAACGAGCTAATTTTGCAGTTATTCGTAGCACATCGCTGAAAACATTTTGTTGCGCAATAAAAATGATCTTTTTGTACTTAAAATTACGAAAAATAAAATAAATAATAAATAACAAAATATATTTATAAGGTGTGGTTTTTTGCGATTCAATAGAGAGCAGGGTCAAATAGTCCACACACAAAAAAACGATCTAGTTTTGAAAATGCGTGTTTGTTTTTTTGATTAGGGCTACTGATATTTGGTAAAGAAACTTACGTACAGTCTCAATCGACTACATCTAAATACACTAACTAGCTATCCAGAGCAATGAGCTGCAAGAGCTGACCCCTGTGGGGTCGGGATTTTGTTGTAATAGATGGAATTTTCCAACGATTCTCTTCTGCTCTTGTGTAAAATCGTGAAAAACCGCCTAATATAAAAGTAGTATCCTGATCACGTATCAAGCCCAAACCGCTGTTCGTAGAAATATGAAATTCTATCATATCCCGAGCGATTTTTTGAAATTGGGATTGAAAAATATCAAAATATCTTTTTCGTGAATGACACAATAACATAAAAGGACAATATTTTTTTTCCCGAGATCAATTTGTCTTTGTTGTTCCTTTTGGTACTTTTGTCTTGAAATATTAAAACAGTTGCATTACAGTATGTAACAAATGGGCTGAAAAGTTCGTAGGCTGCCACATAGATAGTGTGACTAGAATTAAATCCATATGATTTTTAGTTAGAACTAACCTTTAAACGATACGTGTATAAATTTGACATCTGTCGGACAATTGGTTCGTGAGATATAGCATTGTGAGTGAATCAAATTTTGGTGTTGTAAAAAAATGGATAAAAAAGGATTTCGTGTGTTAATGAAGCATTGCTTTATCATGAAAAAAAAATACTGTAAAAGCCAAAGCTTGGCTTGATAAACATTATTCGGACTCTGCACCAGGAAAATCAACCGTTGAGAAGTGGTTTGCTAAATTTAAACGGGGCGAAATGAGCACCGAAGACGGTACACGCAGTGGACACCCGAAAGAGGCTGTAACGGACGAAAGCAAAAAAAAGTGCAGAAAATAATTATGAATGACCGTAAAGTGAAGTTGATCGAGATAGCTAAGACTCTGAAGATATCAAAAGAGCGTGTTGGACATATCTTGGCTGAATATTTGGACATGCAAAAGCTGTGTGCAAAGTGGGTGCCGCGCGAGCTCACAATCGAGCAAAAGTTTCAACGTGTCGTTGACTCGGATGCGATGCGATATTCAACCGATGCGATATTCAACCGTAATAAGAACGAATTTTTCCGTCGATATGTGACAATGGATGAAACCTGGCTTCATCACTACACTCCAGAGTCCAATCGACAGTCAGCCGAGTGGACTGCACGTGATGAACCGAATCCAAAACGTGGAAAGACGCAACAGTCGGCTGGCAAGGTTATGGCATCAGTATTCTGGGATGCGCGAGGTATAATATTCATTGATTACCTTGCAAAAGGCCAGACCATCAACGGCGATTATTAGATAGTGTTGTTGGAGCGTTTGAAGGATGAAATCACGAAAAAACGGCCACATTTGAAGAAGAAAAAAGTGCTGTTTCAGCAAGACAATGCATCTTGTCACAAGTCAATGCAAACGATGGCAAAATTTCATGAATTAGGGTACGAATTGCTTCCCCATCTACCGTATTCTCCAGATCTGGCCCCCAGCGACTTTTTCCTGTTTGCAGACCTCAAAAGAATGCTCGCTGGAAAGAAATTCAGGACTAATGAAGAAGTAATCGCTCAGACTGAGGCCTATTTTGAGACTAAAGAGAAATCGTACTATAAACATGGTATCGCAAAATTGCCTGACCGCTATAATCGTTGTATCGCCCTCGAAGGCAACTATGTTGAATAATAAAATCGAATTTTATCAAAAAAATGTGTTTTACTATGTTAGCTTACGAACTTTTCAGCCCATTTGTTATATATTCGAATAAGAGGGAAACACATTAGAAACAAAAAGCCATTAGCTTCTCAACTAAACATCCGACCGTCTAAAAGTCGATAAACTTTTTAGTTTGGACGATTTGAAATTTGTTACTGTGCTCACTTCCATTGCGGTGCGTAGCCATTCGTTACCCCACGGTTGGTTTACGCGCTTTTATATAGCTGCAATTAAAAGTCGTTTTCCAAAAGTTGACAGTCTTTTTTCGTTTTTATTAACTTAACCTTACAGTTCCTCTATATGTAGTCAGTGTTTTTCGATGTCCAAACGGAGGAATCGAGGTCCTTTTGTATATTGAAAAACGAAATTTTTGTCATTAATTCATTAAACATAGAACAGCAATAGTGCTCCTCCGCAAGTTGCGAGTCTAATCCACGGCACAGGTGCTATTTCTACATGGTATTATTTTTTGCTTTAAGCCTCGTGGAAGCACGTGACCTAGAGTTAACATGCAATTTTAGTGCAAGTGAGACAGTCTATGAGTGTTTTTTACAACCAACAAACAGGTGGAAATGATTTTCAGTAAACTTTATTCACTTTTTATAATCATTCTTCGAGATTGCTTCGATTCCATCGGCAAAAGGTTCTTCTGATTACGGATATACCACTTCGGCCAGCCTTTGCCTACACGCAGGCGGTTACAAGATAAAATTCAAGTCAAGTGTTAATAAAAGATTCGAATGGCACGTAAGGATGCGTTGATCACCAGTTGAAAAAATGAATAAATATTTAAGAAGCAGTACCAGTCGCTCAGATCGAAAGAATATAAAGAAAACAGCTGTACATTGAAATTGTTCTTTAATGCCAAAAACATAATTATTTGAAAAAAATTTCAAAGCCCAAGTATATGCTCAACGAACCCTTGAGACTTATTATGAAATTGTTTCTGCCAACGCAAAAATATAACTTTCATTACACAATCCAGCGCTTTCGTTGCTTTCTGCTACGTGAAATTTTATAATCTTTAAATTTTTTCGGTATATTCCAATATTTGTGTCCTGTAATATGTAATTATTTGGAGTTTTTTTATTATTTTGGTGACTAATAATCTCCATTATAATTTAGTGTTTATGTACATTATTTCTGCAACACAATCCAACCAGACGACACTTACTGAGCAGTCGAACAAATAGCTGGCCCCGTTTCCTTTAGCCATTCATGTCATAGCTTTTAAGTCGACTCGCGACCGAAAGCAACGTTAGCGATGTCGAAGTTGCAAGATCGAGAACGGTGGAAAAAATTTCATGATTAAGCCCCAACAAATAAATTTCCTTGGTATTTGTTTACATCTATTGTAGTTGAAAAAGTATTACTTTGCCTTAATTTTTTGTGTTTTAGCGTCATGCATTCTTCGATTGTGACCTTCCAAATAGTCTTTGGATAGAAATTTTTTTGGACAATTTTCACACTGATATCGTTTTCTTTTTGTATGAATGATCTTATGTACATTCAATTTACATTTCCATCGGAACATTTTCCCACATATGGGACACTTATTCTTTTTCTTATTCGTTTTTCCATCCGGATGAGTCGCTTCAATATGTTTTGCCAGGTTGCTCTTCGATCGGAATTTTTTTTGACAAATTTCACATTGAAACGGTTCCTCGCCTGTATGAACTCTCATATGCTCGTTCAAACGATATCTATGCCGAAATACTTTCGAGCATGTTGTACATTTAAACTTTCTAGTTTTTGTTCCATCGGGATGGAACGTTTCCATATGTTCCGTCAAAAAAGTCAATAAGCGAAATTTTTTTGGGCATAGTTTGCATTGAAATGGATTGTTGTCTGAATGAATTCTCATATGAACTTTCAATGAATGCTTACAGTAGAATTGTTTCGAACATGTTCCACATTTAAACTCTAATGTATTCGCTGTTCGATCAGGATGTGCCGTTTGCATATGTGTGGCCAAACTACTTTTCAAACGAAATTTTTTTTCACATAGTTCGCAATGAAATGGATATTCGCCGGTATGAATTCGCATGTGCTCATTTAAACGATATTTAAATCGAAATAATTTCGAACAAGTCGGACATTTGTACTTTCGAAAGCTCCCAGCGGTTGGTTCTACCAAACTGCTGCTATATAGCAATTTCTTTCGATATACTTCTTGTCGAAGTGCTTGTTTTTGTTCGGAATGAATTTTCATATGAGCTTTCAAAATACCTTTAGTTTTGAAAGTTTTCACGCATAGCGAACATCGAAAATGGCTTTTTAAAGATTTTACGTCTAATTTAGTTTTTTTTGAATGTCCTTCTTCTATATTTAAATCAATACCGGGTTCTTGTTTTACTTCTTCTATCAGAGACATTTCTTGCTCCGAAGTGCCTACCTTGAAAATTTCGGCTAATTCTTCATAAGTTGATGTTTTATAATCTTCTGTATGCTCTTCAGATAAGGGTTTATATTCGTTGATCAAGTTCTCTTGCTTTATAATTATAAGCTCCGGCAAACTTGTCTGTTCTATTTGCTCATTATATGAATTATAAGTTTCTTCATTAATAAATTCGATAATCGTTCCTGTATTTAGTTCAAATTCGCTGGGAAACTTTAAAAAGTCGATCACATTTGTGTCATTGCCTTTTAATTGCTTCAAAATGGCTTCTGATTTTACGGATTTTAGCTTGAAAGTAAGCGATTGTCGTATTTCCTCGGTACAATCGCAGCATATTTGATCGGGAAAACCATCGTTACGGGACACCTGCAAATTAAATAAGAGAAGCGTTTTTAGATTAGAATTGTGTACTGTTAAGCTAATAAACATAAATAGGAATGTGCCACCGGGATCCCTGTGTGTACGGCGCCAAGCTCTTGAATATGAGTCTCGCAGCAATGAATAGGTTCATAGCCTTAACAGACTCACGGGCCTAGCCAATAAACTACCGAGCTAACGTAATAGAGGTTTGAAGAGGTTTTTTGTTCCAAGTTGAAGTCAAAACCGCTGATCCGATTTTGATTAAATTTTGGGTACATATAAATAAACAGGGGAGTGAAAAAAATAGGTGCGAAATTTTTGTATGAATAGAAGTATAGTTTAACGATCGCCACATGGCGGATAATACGATTGGCCAGACCTGCGCGGCGCGTTTCTGTTGTTGCCAATTTATTTCGATTTCGATATCGACCGCGTTTATAGCGGCATCGAGAAAACAGAAGAAAGGCTCGTCCACACTAGCAAGTACCGAACATGCGACTATTCTTCCTAGAATAATTTGCTGCGATGTTTACACTAATTTGGCAGTTAGTGTATTGAAATTTTAGCAAGCAGCTCGATAAGAATCTTGTACGTACAACTTGCGTAGCCGTGTAGAGCAAAAATGCCGCGTGGTACTTCCAATGCAACGGACTTACAGAAAAATGTTGGGAACCGATTTCTTGCGCAATTTGAACTCTTGCACGTATACGTGTACATTCACAACTCGCTTGAAAAGGCAAGCATTTGCTGGCTAGAGCTAAAACTTGGGCAAACGCGCTCTCGGAACCGTGTACACAGAGAGCAATAAATGCCTGAGAGCGACTATAGCAAGTTTTTTTTTTCTAGTGTCCACGGGCGTGAAGAAAGTTATTTGTGTCGTCGAGCACAGACAACAAAGGTAGAATTTTCGTCGCCGCGTCCCGCGACCAATTCTGCGTTTGTATGGTGCAATAACACAAACGAAAGATTAGTAGCGGGAAACGGCAAGTTCATAATAGTTTTTTTGTACGTAAGATTTACTTCTAGGCTTCGACCTTATCTGCTGCAAGGACTAATTCACTCTTAGAAATTCTGTTATGGTTATTGTTTTTGTGGTGTATTTAAGCCGGCCGATTACGGGAATTCAGCAGAAAACTCTAAGTAGAGTGGATTGGGAGAACAATAGGGCAATACGTTAGGGGGAAGACGCCGTTCCGTATACACGGATGGATCGAAAATGAAATAAAAATAGTGATATACTAGTGAACGAAATGGCGTATGAGCTGGGAGAGCAGGATGGGCATCAAGCGGATAAGTTGCGGAGGGAGTCAGTTCACCGATATGCGGCATCAAAGCGCCTATTGGTGAACGTTCTACAGACGCCGTGAATGGACAAGCTGCAGTATTTCTAGAGCTTTGTGGCCAATCTGGATAGTCAGAAGAATATATTAACAAGGGATAAAGAAAAATTACGGTCGCTCGTCAAAACACCGACGGGTCACTGTATCCTGAGGAAGCATGCCATGCGTTTAGGATTAGCTGAGACGGACGACACGATCTGTATGCTGTAGAGAATATCACTCACATCTTTTGTGAATGTCAAGGGGTAAGGTTACGTTAGGTTAGGAAGAGCGGACTGTAGCACTGTGCCACAGCCCATCATTGTGCATCCAGTCTGGTGCCCTCGTATAAACCGGGCTTGCCTTAACTATTGATTCCAAATATTGCTACTCTTTATGAGAATAGTTCTCCTCACAGCGACTCATATCAGGCAGTCTTTCTTCATGTCTCCCAAAAACAATGTCCCTTTAAGGGGGTATTTACATTAAACTCAACCCAAAAATCGGAAATTTTATTTTTCTTATTTCGGTAGATAAACATGTGTAGAATACGGTACTAAAACGGTGCTTTCGAAATCAACTTTATACGTGAGCTATCGTATCATTTAGGCACCTACATTATGGCTTTCTAATTGCAAAAAGTACTAAAGAAAAACTTTAAAAGTGTTTTTCTCGAAACTACGCTTTGCGAACTGGCGTAAGTTCTAGAGCTTCAACCCAATAAGCTATCGACTTAATTTTTTTTTAATTTAAAGTGAATTAAATTATTGGAGCTTATACCAACAAAATAGGGAAAAAAATATTTTTTATATTTTTTTTAACACTTTCAAGGTAAAAAAATCTTGAAAAATCGAGACTAAAAATTTGCATGCACAGCAATACATTTAAGAAAAATTTTTTGATTTTTGATTTCGGATAAAATTTACGATTTATACGGGTTACGCCAAGTGGACCTCTTTTTTAAAAATGATGACGGCGTTCGTCATATAACTGGCCACTAACTGGCCACTTTGACATCATTTTGAATACAAAAAAATTTTGTTTTGTATTATACTTAAATACTTAGGTTGGGTTAGGTTGAGAAGGGTGGACTGAAGCAATGTGCCACAGTCCATCACGAGAGATCACTGTGCTAAGGTCGGTTTTCTCCGGATTCATGTTGAGACCGCAGTTACTAGCCCACCTGCTCAAGGATTTGAGCCCAACTTCTAGTAAATCGCTCAAGGTGTCCAGGAACTTATCTCTCGCCATCAGAACGATATCATCCGCGTAGGCAACCACCTTGACTCCGGTCAAAGATAGAGCCTGGAAAATTACGTCAACCACTATGACCCACAGCAGTGGAGATAGCACCCCACCCTGTGGGGTTCCCCGGATTACTTTCATTCTGCTACATCCATCCCCCAGAGAGGAGTTGATAATTCTACCCCCTAGCATCGACACAATCCAGCACGAAATGAATGAGTCAACACCCAATCTATTCAATGCCTTCTCGAACGCACTCGTCTCCACATTATTGAAGGCACCCTCAATATCTAGTAACGCTGCTAGAGTATACTCTTTAACATTCAAAGATTCTTCTACCGTGGAGACGACCTCATGTAAGGCCGTTTCGACAGATTTTCCCTTCATTTAGGCGTGCTGAGAAGCCTCTCACATCCAGAGCACATCTGAGATAATGGCCCATCAGTCTCTCAATTGTTTTCAGCAAAAACGATGAGAGACTAATGGGTCTAAAGTCCCCTTGGCCAGCGTGTGGCTTGGCTTGCCAGCCTTAGGAATGAAAATCACCCTGACTTCACGCCACATCTTCGGGACATACCCGAGAGTGAGACAACTTCTAAAGATCCTCACCAAGGAAAGACCAATAAGTGGCATGGTCTTCTGCATCATAATGGGCAACAGAACGTCTACTTCCGGAAACTAAGAGGGAGAGAAGGACATAAGCGCACACCTTACCCTTTCAAGGGAGATTATCCGATTTACAATGGCTGCGTCCGCCACAGGGAGATCTACTACCTGAGATGCGTTCTCAAGCTCCGAGATGCACCCCGGGAAGTGCGCCTCCATCAGTAGATCCAGACTTTCCTGACTCGATTCCGTCATTCCTCCTCAAGTACCCAGTGTGGTGGCGTTGATACGCTTACAGTTTTTCACTATAGCTGAGTAGGTTTTTCGCCACTGTAGATACAGCAAATATTGTCAACTTCGATTATTAATTTAATCAATCGAAGTTGACACGATTTTCGGTTTTTTAAAAATAAAATTTTTTTTTTCAGTTAAGATAATACTTTCTTTGCTCAAATATCTATTAAAAATAAAGATTGATTTTTCTTTTCCGAAATTATTTATTTAATTTATCAATTGAATTAGATATCAGTTTATGTTGTTTCTTGTATCCGTCAATACAAATGGATTCATTTCAAGACTAAAAATTTAACTAATTATAATCTTAGAATTAATTATAATGTGAATGTTTAATAAATCAATTTAATAAATAAAATCTTCGATAATTGAAATAACCAGAAGAAGTTATTTCCATCAGATTTCTACGATTAAATTTTACTGAAGGAAGATTTTTTGGCATCTTTTATTATCCAGCGAAGACTGCCATACCAGGAACACTGGGGTCGAGGCGAGGATCCTGCGCATTCCAGATGCTTTATTAATACATTCTATTTCCTCGCAGAGTTTCCTCCATGAACTTCGCTTGGCGAAGTTCAGCGACGATTTAAATTCTTTTTGGCTGAGTCTGTATGCACCCCAGTCCAAATCATTCTGAGTTCTTTTAGCTTTCTTGAAAAGCCTCCTCGCCTTTCCTCTCAGAATTTCAAGATCCTTTGACCACCACTTCGGACCACCTTTCCCACCCCCATTGAAAGCGGACAGGCCGATCTAAGGGCAGTCATTAAGGTTTCCGATATCATCTTCACCTCCCTGTCAAGTAGTTCCGCACTGCTTACGCTGATGGTTTCCTGCCTAAGGTTCCTACTGACTATCCTTACAAAATTCTCCCAGTTAGTTCTTTTGATGTTACGGAAGAGTTACCATGCACTACATCGCAAGATATGATGAGAAATATATAATTATATTATGCTCAGAGAAGGATTCAATTCCTGAGACTGACCAGTTACCGACTTCAAACTTCGTGCCGTAGCTCGATTTTACTATGGGTTCTCTTCAGTGTCGAATAAATCTTTCGCCTTTTACTTAAATACTTAAAAAATATTTTGCTAAAAATCTCCAGCATTCCATTTCTATCTTCTTTGAAAGAAAAAATCCTGTAAATTGTCTTATTTTTTTGCTAGCTAGATGTAAATACCCCCTTAAAACCCCTACAAGTTGTTTGCATATATTTCTGCCCATATGAAGCGAGAGTTCCTCTTATCAAGTTTCGACCAGCACATTCTTGCGTGCCGGAATGCCAAGCTCTTTCAATTTGTCTGAGCGCTTCTATGCTAATTGTTCCCCTTTTCATTTGCCAGTGAAGTCGCTGTGACTAGAAACCCGACAGATCTTCAGGGTATTATTCAGACCCGCCATCGGCAATATTTTTTTACATTCGCCTACAGGTCTGGATTTAGTTATGAGCGTATCAACAGACTTTACAGCAGCTTGGCTTTGAACATATAAAGTTATTGTACCATTCACGCACTGTTTCCATACAATTATTTCTATCAAGGGGTTGCAAGAAGGCGAATGAAATGGTTGGGTCAGGGACGTCATTTGTGGGGGGTCAGGGACGTCATTTGTGGGGGGTCAGGGACGTCATTTGTGGGGGGTCAGGGACGTCATTTGTGGGGGGGCAGGGGGGCATTTGCCCCACCCCCTGAATTATTTATTTGTATAGATTATATATAACATAAGTATATTTATATATAAAAATATATACAAATATAACACCTTGCACCCCCTAGAAAAAATTGTAATGACGTCCCTGTGTTGGGTCGTTATTTCTTCGACAACATCGAGGATCTGAGGTCGCTAGGGACAAACTGATCAAGTTCTATAGGGATATAGATTGTTTCGATGGGCATTTGCAGCGCACAAGGGTTTGAAGGATCGCATGGTGGTTAGTGAGCGTGGCGAATTTTAGCACCGCGCCGCTTCCTAAACTAAACTAGCCCGGCCGCACACAGATTAGGCAAAATAATTTTATTCAAAAACGCGCGTTTATGCTGACTCGATGTTGGTCGCTGGTTTTTTGCTTCACAACATTTTTATAGTGCCATTTGAGATTCGACCTAAACTGTTTTACTAGACGTACATGGCTTCCTTGCAGAAGAGTCTGTCTTTTGGAGGTATAACGTTTCATAGAACAGAAATTATAATGTATTTTTAAAAACAGATCTATTTTACGTATTAAAAAAAATTTCTTTCGAGTTTCAATGAAAAAAATTATACGTTAAGACAGTGTGTAGCTCTGAATGGTCCGAATCTCAATCGACGTAGTCCTTTTTCGATTGATGTTTATAGGGCCGTTCATTTATTGATTTTTCAAAAATTATTACACATTTCATATTAAAAGCTCACGCTACTAAAATTACTAACACTACTAACTTAAATACGAAGAAACCTACCGATTAAACGTAAATAAAACAAGTAATTACCGAAATTCCCGTAAAAGATTTTAGTAACTCAAAAATCGGGTGATTTGAGTCATCCGGCCCTTCAATTGTATTGAAAATATTCAGCATAGATTCGTTGGCCTGAAGACAAGTCCTGCACAATTCCTTAATATCCATTATATTATTTTAGATCTAGAAATTGTAGTGAAACAAATTTATATATTAAATTACGAGAAATAAATTGTCTACAATCAAACTTCCACTTGCACTTCCCCGATCCGACAACAAATGCCAAATACTTTTTCCCTATCAACTGCTTCTAGCGCTCGAATTTTCAGCAAAGTGGAACAACGTCAAACTAAAGTATCCCAACAGGCAGATCGCACCTGTAGAAAACTAATCGAAATTCTTCACATTTTCTACAGCCATTCAGCTCCATGTGTAAGAAAGGGACAGCGAACGAATCCGTCTCCGTAGATATGTAATGCTGTTATGACACTGGCTATTTTAGCGGCTTTAAAGCGGCTAGAAAATCCAAATGGAGAGGGATAGAGACTTTAACAGACAATTTATACATTGGTGTGAGAAAGACAGTCCGAACAGCTAAAAAGTGAGTAGCTGTCCAAAAAAGCGGCAACAAAGCGCATTCGAGCAGTGTTTCGCAACATTCTAGCAGTTAATCCAAGAAAAATCCGCTGGCGGCTAGATTTTCCAGCCGCTACCGACTAGTTTTTGACAGTTCGGTACGTATAAATTATGGAAAGTGTCATGTTATGTTATGAAACGCGCCAGAACCGGTATTTTTCTTAACATACCAGTTGTTAATTTCGTTTACTAGATGCCGCTAGCGTCGGAAAGAGCGGTATCTCTGTCTTTTTATTGTTGTTCGCCTTGTCGCACGATTGGCTATTATTGTACTTTTTTCTAGCGAGGAAATAGCCAGTGTCATAACAGCATTAGCGCGTTTCATAACATAACATGACACTTTCTATAATTTATACGTACGGAACTGTCAAAAACTAGTCGGTAGCGGCTGGAAAATCTAGCCGCCAGCGGATTTTTCTTGGATTAACTGCTAGAATGTTGCGAAACACTGCTCGAATGCGCTTTGTTGCCGCTTTTTTTTTGACAGTTATGGATTGTTTTTTGACAGTTACCCATAGTTTGCTGTTCGGACTGTCTCTCTCACACCAATGTCTAAATTGTATGTTAAAGTCTCTATCCCTCTCCATTTGGATTGTCTAGCCGCTTTAAAGCCGCAAAAATAGCCAGTGTCATAACAGCATTACCCATAGTTTGCTGTTCGGACTGTCTCTCTCACACCAATGTCTAAATTGTATGTTAAAGTCTCTATCTCTCTCCATTTGGATTGTCTAGCCGCTTTAAAGCCGCAAAAATAGCCAGTGTCATAACAGCATCAATGTTGTTCGCCTTGTCGCACGATTGGCTATTATTGTACTTTTTTCTAGCGAGGAAAATAACCAGTGTCATAACAGCATAAAGTAAGGTTCTCCACTAGCTAACTATGACCATCGAATAGTCGTGAAATTTCTACACATTTTCAACGGACATAAAGTCCATATGTACGATAGAGATGACATATACTCACCTATTACAAAAGACTCCGTATAAATGTAAAGAAAATTCAATAGATTTTCTACACACATTTGTCACAATACGTAAGAAAGGGACATCATCTACGTAGTCACACAGATGCAAGAAGCAAGAAAACTTTCAAGCGTGAAGTCAAATAAAATTTTGATTGCGACGCATTTCGAGTTTGAGTTTTGAGTGAAGTTTAACCATTCGACTCTCCATGGCGATACGAATTTCATCGCCAATCGTATTTGTACGGATTTTATTACATGTATGTTTTAATGTTTCAGGATATTCCAAGGCTTGACGAACTGCATTCATGTTTTTTTTTATTTTCAGCTTCAGAGCACGAGCGACAAAGGTTTCGAGTTGCCATCGTATTTTTGAAGTCACATTTCAGGTACATTTTACATACTCATTTTTATTACTTCTGTCTTACATTTAGAACAGAAGGATTCGAAATTTGGCAGCTGTTTCAGCGTCAGGACTTCATAAGTCAAATTTCAAATCCTTCATTTCTCTATGTAAAAGGCGGAAATAAAAAAAATTCGCGTGCAAATACGTTGCACCACTCGTAGAATGGAGTGAATTTTGTACGTACAAAGAACGTACGTATGTTATGTATAAGCACCGAAAATATTATACGTAGAATCGCCGTAAATATTCTACGTCTAGTGCTCTTCAAAACTATACGTATAGACTTACAGAGCGGCCGCGGACATCGTACCTTAGAATTCTACGGTCTTTATCCGCACTTTTCTTTCGTATAGTATACGAAACTTTGCCTGCTGGGATGGTCTAAATTTAACGGATATCGTTATCCGATATCCTCAACAATATGTTTTCTTATTTATCAATCGTTTGAGTACGAATTAGAATAATATTATCAAAGTTTACCAAAACTCTGTTTGGTAAAAAAATCAAGGAAAACACTCCGAAAAGTGGCTAATTTATTAAAATTCAATCATGTTTATTTTGATTTTAAAAATTTTCAATTTTATTTTGGACCAGTAGAGGAAATTATCAATAAAGTACTGAAGTGTTAAGGAATTAAAAATACGTATTCAGTGATCAAAGAAAATTAATCCAACGACCGTGACTGCCAACTACGAGAAACTCGTAGTTTGCGTTATTGCCTAAAACGAACACGTAATATAGCAGTCAACGTGTTAATTAACAAGATTCTATATACAATCAGTGCCCTGAATGCACATTTCCAGACCTGATTCGTTACACGTAGCTGTTGCGTAAAAAACGAAACATACATTCAAATTAAACAATAAAAATGTAAAAAGAGCAAAACTAATAGAGGATGAGAAATTATTGGTGCATACAGCCTTTACGTATCGACAGGTCTTATTCATTCATTAAATTTCCTTCTCGATTATTTATAACTTTTTTTCTTATGACCCCGTCTTCCTTGCTAATTATAAATCAAAGCCTGTTTGGAGATGTTAACCTCCGAGTTTCTAAAGGTATGACCGATCGATTGATCTCAATGCCTACCCTGGTCTGCTCACTCGTCTTCCAAAGATTGTCGTAATATCAACCGAAAATATCCCTGAGAGTCGTTAAAGGCATCGGTTCATGAAAGTTTTCAATCTTGTGATATGTTTTCGGAAACCTTTCTCGCAGTATAATTTAACGGAAGATTCAAATACTCGATTTTTTGTGTGAAGAGATATATTGAATCCTCTAGAAAAAAAAAATACCGAAGGAGTGACGAACTTTATTAATCCACATTGTTTCAGGCCAAGCCATCTGCGGTAGGAAAATGGTTGCAACTCTTTCACGTTTTGCTAATAACGTTCATTCGCGACTTCATTCTGTTTGGCTAAGCTGGTGCGGTTATCGAAACTTTCTGGCGACGAATAAGACGCGAAAGAAGAATGATGAGTTATAGAAACTAAATCCAATGTTCTTTCTCGCAAAAAAGAACGAATCTCTTAAAATTAGAGGCGTATCTAAGCGGCACTGAACTAATCTATTAAATTAAACTCAATTTATTATCCTGTTTGCTTTATTTAATTTCAATTAATTACTTTGGGGGGATGCATTCTCTGCACATGGGCTTTTAAATAGTTCTTAGCTCGAAATTTTATTGAACAAACTTCGCATTGAAATGGTTTTTCTCCTGTATGAATTCGCATGTGGTCATTCAAACTGCATTTATACAGGAATAATTTCGAACATGTCGGACATTTAAGCCTTTTAATATTCGTTAATTGACTTGCATGTTCGGTTTGCATATGTGTCGCCAAACAGCTTTTCCATCGGAAATTGTTCGGACATGCTTCGCATTGAAATGGTTTTTCTCCGGTATGAATTCTCATATGTTTATTTAAACCGTATTTATCGCGGAATAATCTCGAACATATTTCACATTTAATCTCGTTCGTTGATCCATCGATATGTGCTGATTGTATATGATCTTTTAAAATTTTCATCAAACGAAATCTTTTTGGACAAACTTCACACTGATACGGTTTTTCTCCCGTATGAATTCTCATATGGGCAGTCAAGAGATAATTATGACGGAACAGTTTCGAACATGTTGCACATTTAAACTCACTTGTAGTATCCGTTACTCCATATGGGTGTGCCGTTTGTACATGTGCCTTCAAGCTGCTCTTTAATCGAAAATTTAACGGACAAATTTTGCACTGAAATGGCTTTTCTCCTGTATGAATTCGCATATGCTCATTCAATCCATTTTTATGTCGTAATATTTTCGAACATATCGCACATTTAACCCTTCGTCCTTCCATTGCTTCGTCGGCATGTGCCGTTTGCGAATGAATTTTCAAACTACGTTTAAGTGGGAATTTTTTCAGACAAACATTACACTGATATAAATTTTTTTCCGTATGAACTTTCATATGACGATTCAACACAGACTTACTGGAGTATAATTTCGAGCATATCGCACATTTAACCTTTTTCGTATTCATTGTTCTATCGGCATGTCCCTTTATTGTATGAATTTTCAAACTTCGTTTAAATCGAAATTTTTTCAGACACACTTCGCACTGAAATGGTGTTTCCCCCGTGTGCATTCTCATATGCTCATTCAAGCAATATTTATTTATGAACAATTTCGAACATGTAGAACATTTTACATTTTTCGGATTTAGTTTTCCGACGGCATGTACTGTTTGCATGTGTGACTTCAAACTGCTCTTCCAGCGAAAACTATTGGGACATAGTTTGCACTGAAATGGATTTTCTCCTGTGTGAATTCTCATATGCTCATTCAGAACATATTTATCACGGAATAGTTTCGAACATGTCCCGCATTTAACTTTTTTCGTTGATCTACGAATAGGCGTTTTTTTCGTATGTTTCTTCAAATTTTTCTTCAAACATAATTTTTTTCGATACACTTCGCACTGAATTCGCTTTTCTTCAGTATGCGTTAGCATATGAGCTTTCAAATTCTTTTTATCCCCAAAGGTGTTTTTACATACCAAACACCGATGATCGCTTTTAAAACATTTTTTATCTGAATCGGTTTCTTTTGTACCTTCTTCCATATTTATATCTATTCCTGGTTCTTGTTTTACTTCTTGTATGAGCGATATTTCTTGTTTCGCATTGCCTTCCTCGAAAATCTCTGGAAAAGTTACCTGTTCTAATTGTTTATTTGATGTAGAATAATCGGCTGTGTTTCCTGTTTTAATTAATTCAATATGCTCTTTCGTGTAAAGTTCATATTCGTTGGGAAAGTTGGTAAACTCGATTTTTCCATCGTCCTTTAATTGTTTTAAAACGGATTCTGACTTTTCTAATTTTAACTTAAAGTTATACGATTGACGTACTTTATCTAAGCAATCGCAACAAATGTTATCAGGAAGCTCATCGTGAGGAGATATCTAAAAGTTGAATACGAGAAGAGACGTTATTGTTGTGGTAAACATTTTAAAAAAAGTGAGGTTTTTAGGATATTTCGAGGTAGCGGTAGATGCTGCTTTTGAACAGTTGTAGTTCATACTTTTCAAGAGACAAATTAACGGGCAATGTGCTTTAACTAGCGGAGATAGGGAGTTCGTTCTGGTAGGATAATTGAGAATGGAACTGTAAAATAATGAAAGTGCAGAACTACGTCATAGGTGAGATTCAAACACACTATAATAGACTAGGAAATGGTATATTCATTCACACAAAACTGCCGAGTGTCGTTGTTTTGCACCAATCCCGTTATATTCAGCAACGATCTTTGAAGAGCCATTAAGCGTTGAAATTCAAAGACGAAAGCAGCAGTGGATCTCAACTCAATATCTTCACTATAATAAAAATGGCTTTCAGTAGCTTTATGGCCTCTTCTGAGATACTTCTACTGCTTCAAATGTTTTTTGGTTATCGCACTTGCATGCAATGAGCTCTTAGCCCAATAATATTATCCAGACTCACGCAACAGAACCTGATCTACTTTGTGCTTTTAGCAAAATGACATTGAAAAATTGTGCTAGTTCGATGGTGAATATCATAATTTTAACTGGTTTTAAGCAACAGCAACAGTTGCGATAACGAATACAAAATTAAAATAGGGAACGTCTTTTCCAGAACTTAATACGAGAAGTAATTTTTGTATGTTAAGCTTATAAGAAACAACACTTTATTGTTGTATGCACATTAGTTATTTTTGATTATATCGTTATCTGACTTGTCTTCTGGAAGGACAGTTGAGAAATTCTTGTAATGGATACATCAAAAAGAAGGAAAACTTAGAAAAAGAATTCAGAAGAAACCGTTAAAGGTGTGAATTGCAGGATTTATTAGGAACTCTAATAAATATTTGGTACAGACTAAGTTGAAACAAAAAACCGACGAAATCTGCTTGCCAAATGTAGATCAATTTATCACTTTCGGATTTCATTGTCGCGCTTATCACCCGACCATTTGGTTTATCTTACCACTCATAAATGTTCAAGAAGGGAACCTAAAGGTGTTTGATGGTATGAAGGGGTAGGATATCTAAATTCATGGAAAGGAAGCAATTGGGTGCATTTCATTATGTATGCAAGAACAGTTGACCATTCCAGTTGTAACAAACGGCATACATTCATTCTTGAGTATTTGAATGCGAACACGTTTTTTGAAAACTTGATTCTACGGCCTTAAGATACAGACTGGATTTGTGACGCCAGTCAACGTCCGCATACTAATAAAAGTTGCAATTTGTTCCATAATTCAAGCAAGACCTATCAAAATCGTGTTATACTTTTAACCGTTTTTTTGAGGTTTCTGTGGCACAGTCACTCTTGGTGCCTGGTCCACACACACTAACGTCATATGTTTGAATTTCATCCCAATTAAAAATTTACAGAAAAAACGAGTAAATCCACCGATGAACAGAAAAATCGGCCAATAGTCTGGGCGCAACTTTATTATTTTATGGGTAGAAGTCTGAAACGTGTTTAATGCTGAGATGCGGTGTAGGTTTATTCCATAAGTTATCAGTCGCATAGTAACCTACACCGCATCTCAGCATTAAACACATTTCGGAATTCAAACCATAAAATAATAAAGTTGCGCAGACTGTTGGCCGATTTTTTTTTTAGTTTTAATTACTCTAGTAGCACACCACCCCCCTTAAAATTTTTAACACTTTTCTAATCTCCTAGTATCTCTAAAGACAACTACAAAGTTTCAGCCGTCTGACATTAATCGTTCAGGAGATATGGATTTTAGAATGTTTCAATCCCAGCTTTCAAGCGTTTTGGACGCATTGTTGTCCCCCACTCGCACACCCCTCAACCCCTATCGACCATTTTTTTGCAAATGGGTCCGCTATCATAGTACTACATAAGTTCCAAGTTTCAGCCTCTTAGTATAAAGGGTTCCTGAGATCTAGTAACCAAAATTTTTCATCTAAAACGCTTCCCCCTCCTCTCCTCACACCCCCACCCCTCCAAAAGATACCACTCGCAGGGGTTCACCCATTCTACCTACCATAAAAATTTCAACTTAATATCTCAAGGGGTTTGTGAGCTACGCACCTTCAAACGGTTTTGCGTACGGCGTCTACGGCGGACAGACGGACATTTTTTTTTTGCTTTTTTGGGGTTTACTAGTCCTAAAACGTGAACATACAAAATTTCAGGATAGCAAATTGTTTTGAAATTTCAGGTCGATTTTTCGGGGTTGTGATGGACGATTGATTGCTACTGAAAAGTGGATTAGTTTTAAATGGTAATTGAAAATAGTTCAATAAAATGACGGGTGTCTCGTTTAGATTTTTGAGGAGAATATTTAAGAGGCCATCCACACTTGGAGCTTTGATCGTTTTAAGGATCAGCATTATTCATTCGAAGTTGACACGTAATTCACGTCAGTCGGTATAGTTTGACTGCTCTTTTGACAATTATTGATCGTTAATAGCGTTACTCAGCTGCTCGGTTTTACGATGTTCTGATTAGAAGTTTTTTGCAATGTGGTCTTATTATTCAGTTTAGGTTCCAGATTTTCTTAAACACTTATTTTTATTTATTTATTACTGTTGCTTGGAAATAAATTCCGTAGGTAACAAATATAGAGGCATCTTAGCTACTGGGCCGTTTTTTCTTAAATCTATTAGTTCAAATTACTAAGTTATGGTCTCATAAGTGAGATTAACCACAAGGTGGTATTAAATTTATGAATACTGAAGCTCATTGCACCAAGAGGAGAGTTCGCCGAGAGCTAGATTTTAGCCTACATTCTGTAAGCTAAAAAGGCCGCACGAAGCTAATTCAGTGTTGCGCTGTTTGTGTAATCCAGGATATCATGCTGTGTTACCAATGAATCTTCCGCTGCTCCAACTTGGACCAGTTTAGATGTTGGGCATTCTACTGCAGTATATGTCTGATCGTGAGGTGTACTCTGCATGTTGAACAATCTACTGGATGTCCCTGTGTCCTACCATTTTTCTTACTATTTAACAATACCTATTCCTAATCATGCTTTTATACTAAGTACCTCCATCACAGCGGGTCGAGAGCAGGGGCGGTTCATATACTTTATATTTATATATACATATATTATAGTAAATTATTTTATTTATTGTTTTTGCCAGAAAGGAGGGCGGCCGTCCCTACAGCACTTCCCAGTATTCGCCTGGTTGAGAGATAGGCTAACAATCCATCTCATCAAAAAAACAATTATATGAGAAGAAACACTAGATCTGATTAAAGAAGCTAAGCTAAGCTAATTAAATAAAATAAGTAAATTACCGTAATTGTCGTGAACAGTTTGAGTAAGTCAAGAATTGGAAGTTTAGTGACCAAATTCCGAACTTGATTCTCAGTACAAATAGGCAGCATAGATTCACTGGGTAGTAGACAATTCCTGCACACTTCCTTTAAATCCATTTTATTATTTAAATCTACAACAATGCTTTAAAATAAATTAACATGAAATTAATTTTTCAGATACAATTTGTTTTGCAACCCTTTACTCGATCCGAAATGTCAGTTCTAAGCTGTCAAATAAATACTTGCTTCCATTAATTGATTGTAGCGCTCAAATCGAAAAGAGGAAAAATGTTAAACCAATGTTGAAATTTAATACCTAAATGTACAACAATGACCCAACTAAAAGTGTCGATTTAAAAATTAAATAAAAAAAAAACCGTTTAATATTTTTCCAAATTTTTTTATTTATTTGAAAGTACAATCCTTCCGGTTAATTATGGAAAATTATTTCATTCAATTGGCTGCCGCGGCTTGCCAGAATGGCCTACTATTCTGTCGGTCCGATTTCGAAGCACATTTTGGATTGTTTGCGGCTCTATATCGGCAATGGCTGCTTCAATATTGGCCTTCAAATGGTTAATTGTTTGTGGATTGTCCGCATAACACTTGTCCTTCACGGCTTCCCACAAATAAAAATCCAAAGGTGTCAAATCGCAGCTCCTTGGCAGTCAATTGACATCGCCATTTCGACTGATAATGCGACCATCGAATTTTTCACGCACTTCGGCTATTGTTTGGCCCGCTGTGTGGCACGGAGCACCGTCTTGTTGGAACCAAAAATCGTCCAAATCAATATCTTCAAGATATGGCCACAAAAAAGATGTTAACATGTGGCGGTAACGCTTGCCATTGACCGTAACGGTCGCGCCGGACTCATTTTCGAAAAAATACGGGCCAATGATGCCGCCGCCCCACAATCCACACCACACAGTCACACGCAATGGATGCATTGGCTTCTCTTCAAATGCCTGAGGATTTTCAGATCCCCAAATGCGACAATTTTGCTTGTTTACGTACCCGCCGAGATGGAAATGAGCTTCGTCCGAAAAGATGATTTTTTGAGCAAAATCTTCATCAATTTCAAGTTGGTCGGAAGCCCACACACCGAATCGATATCGAAGCGGATGGTCTGGGGTCCTCAATTGCTGGACTAATTGAACTTTGTAGTGCCACAAACCAAGATCCTTACGCAAAATTCGTTACATGGAAGAGCGACTGATGCCCATTTCCAATCCACGACGGCGATACGATGTTCTCGGCTGTCGGCGCACATTCTCGGCCACCGCGGCGATATTTTCGGCCGAACGAACGGGACGAACACGGGAACGTGTTGGTGCGTCAATAATCATGCCCGTTTCACGAATTTTTTTCACCATTTTTTTTATTCCACTCATGCTGTTATGACACTGGCTATTTTTGCGGCTTTAAAGCGGCTAGACAATCCAAATGGAGAGGGATAGAGACTTTAACATACAATTTAGACATTGGTGTGAGAGAGACAGTCCGAACAGCAAACTATGGGTAATGCTGTTATGATGCTGTTATGACACTGGCTATTTTTGCGGCTTTAAAGCGGCTAGACAATCCAAATGGAGAGGGATAGAGACTTTAACATACAATTTATACATTGGTGTGATAGAGACAGTCCGAACAGCAAAACTATGAGTAACTGTCAAAAAAACAATCCATAACTGTCAAAAAAAAGCTGCAACAAAGCGCATTTGAGCAGTGTTTCGCAACATTCTAGCAGTTAATCCAAGAAAAATCCACTGGCGGCTAGATTTTCCAGCCGCTACAGACTTGTTTTTGACAGTTCGGTACGTATAAATTATGGAAAGTGCCATATTATGTTATGAAACGCGCCAGAACCGGTAATTTTCTTAACAAACCAGTTGTTAATTTCGTTTACTAGATGCCGCTAGGAAGCTGTAGCGTCCAATCCTTTTATATATAATCTAAGGACTAATCCGTCTGTTTCTGAAACCCCTGAAACCAACAGCATATAGCATATAGCATAACCGCTAAAGATTCTGTTGGTTTAACGCGTTGGTTTTAATTTTGTAAGTTGAGCGCTGCAAGCACTTAATGGAAAAATTTTTTCGATTCCACTCGACGACCGACGAGACGACTTTACGTTGACAGGTTCGTCAAATGAAGTCGCGGAACGCAAGTGAAAAGTGAAGTGGCGTACTTTGTAAGAGCGCCAATTATTTTCTTATTCTCAATTGCATTGAAATCATTTCTTTTACAATTTACAGCTCTAAATGACACAATGGATTTGCATATGGTGTGCAGAATTTGTCTTTTACCCAAGGAATCTATGCAGTCTATTTTTAGTGAGATTCAGCTGCCGAATTCAGAAGTCACTAAACTCCGTAAACATTCAATTGTCGAGATACTAAAAATCTTCACGGACATTTCGGTAATTTCACTCTTTATTTTCTTATAAAAATAATATTTGTGATTCTCTGGTGTTAATTCTTTTTGATGGGTTGGAGTTTGAGTTTGGGTGAAATTCTCGTCCACTACATCCATACGCCAAATTACGCGAAAAAGGGAGTTTAAATCTCTTTAGCCCCGCAGGTCTGCACGAAAAGTAGTTGGAGCGTAGCGCGCGACAGCCAAACATGAACGCGAAAAGGGAGTTTTAATCCCTGAGCCCCGCAGGGCTGCACGGAAGGTAGTTGGAGCGTAGCGCGCGTCAGCCAAACACGCCATAATGGCGTCTCGAACTGTACTGGCTGGATGAAATCAAAAATTTTAAAACGTTTTTATTCATTGTTTTACGTTCCGGGTGTTAAAAATTTTTATTGACCACATCCTAAACTATACCAAAGTTTCATTTGGAACGTTAATGTAAAATATGAAAAATCTCTTACATTACTTTTTCGCTTGTGCGTAAAAAAAAAGCTTTTCCCCAAATTCCATAAGACATTTTTTTTTTTAAAATACATAACATCAGCGTTAGGTTTAATATCTTAAAAGTAATTTAAAATCCAATAAGCTAGTAGCAATCTCCAACTCCTATTCGCGGATTGAGAAAAGGAAATGCTTTAAGCACATGGAAAAAATGAGGTTGTTTCTCCTTCGTTCGGCTCAACATGAGACGAAAACGGTTTGTTATTATAATTATTTGCTAAATGGTAATCGGAGAGATAGCCTGATCTCCCTGATGGACCCATTATGTACGAAAAATATTCACCGCCATCATGCAGTGGCATCGTGACTTGTGGCTTGACTTGTCCACGGAAACATAAAAACGAACAATCGAAACTGAATACGTCTTGTAAAGGCAGGCGTCCACTAGGGCGGACGGGCCGCATCGCAAAAATCCGCCTGCCATACATTGTTATGGAAGTGCGTCCACTGAACGACACTCGCGACGAAACAAAGTACGTAGAAAAAAAATGCTCGCCGCACCGTTGCGATGCGGCCCGCCTCTAGTGGACGCCTGCCTTTAAGAAATGTAGGCGCAATATCAGGATCGCATCTTATAGCAGATTGCAGATCGCTTCTTAGATGCACAAATTGGAGGACGCGGGCGCTGAACCGAGATGACTTCAGACAATGTATCCTGCAGGGCCTGGCCCGATTTGGGCTGTCGTGCCATTGATGATGATCTTATAGTTAGGTTAGGTTAGGTGGGTAGCGATTGACAGAGATAGCTAACACATAGACCGCTAGATGGGTCCGTTGTGATCCCACTGCACCACGGCACGGCGCCTACGGCTGATGGCTGTTTTTGGCTAATTTTCAAGAACAAACTGAGCCCAATTGGCCGCAGTATTGTTCTATCAAATATTTTTCCGTGTTTCTTGGTGCGAAGGAGAGGAGAGTTGGAAGGAATTGTGGAGAAGAAAGGGGATACCGAACTTAATCAGTTTTTTAGGAATGGAAAGGAAGATCAGAAATCGGGACGGGTATGGCAGTGTACTAGCAGGTGTTAATGATCATAAAGATGATCTTATAGAATTGCATCTTTTTGAATTAAAACAAGCTAGCTGTTAAATATTAAAGATAAAATAAATTATGTCTTATTTACAATTAAACACACAAAAGCTTGAGACTAAGAAAAGAAGAGGAATAACAAATAAGGCAAAATTTCGCCTTCCATATGAGATTATTACTAACCGAAGTACTTACGGGCCATTCGCGCTTGCAGGATCATCTTAAAAGAGGTTCTGCCAAACGGAGGCAGAAAACTCAGAGCTCATTCTCCGCTGCTGTGAAGCTATTGTAATTCAGTGGTACAGATGTCTCGGAGAACACTTTTTGAACGCAAAAACAGGCCTACATCAACTAGAAAGAAATAAAGTCGAAGGAGAATCTCTAGGTTAAAACTGGGGATAGATCTATTGGGTATAGCTCAACAGACCTTTGGTCGCGGTGCTGAAGGACTCTCCGCCTCTGCTGAAATCTAATCTACATATGTGTTCCTTGTTTAAAACAATGAAACAATTGAAGAACAGGATTCCTTCCCACCGTCGAATACTTGATAAGAGATGTCAACGGAACTTTCCTTAATTTGCGTGACCAATAAATGTAACGATTGAAGGAATATTTTTCCGCTGTTTTGAATATCTGGTCGGAAGAGTATATTTCAAACAGACCCAACTGCAACAATCCTCCGAGGAGAAATCATTACAGCCATCTAGTCAATGATCGGAAATAAAGCCATCTTTGATTTATAGTGACTAACGAAGGAACTCTTTTAAAGTTGACCCGGAAGTGGAAGATGATATTCTCCTCGCACTCTTCGTTAAAGTTTGGGAGCACGAAAAGTATCTTGCCGAATTGAAGGCGAGCTTCATTGTTAAGATTTCGCAAAAAATCATAAATCAGAATTCTGTTGCAATGGGGGAGGGGGGGGGGGAGGGGGGGGGGGTTGGATGGGGTACTCCGACACATTTTGGCAGGCTACCGCTCCGGGATTGCATTTCGTTGAGAGGCGTCGTTGCACTCTAGATCCCTAGATTGGTGACAAATGTTAAATAGCACGCAATATCGCAAGGACCGACTCAGAAAAATGAATTATAAAGCTTCCAACAAGAACGCAGAATACACTAATTAGCTTGAAAGTAAGTGTATCTATAAAAA
This sequence comes from Beris morrisii, assembly GCA_951812415.1. Taxonomy (NCBI): domain Eukaryota; kingdom Metazoa; phylum Arthropoda; class Insecta; order Diptera; family Stratiomyidae; genus Beris; species Beris morrisii. Next base: position 108,219,266 of record OX638312.1, on the reverse strand, counting down.
AATCAAGTCTTCAATTGTAAGTGGAAGGTGTACCTCTAAGTGCGAACCTGAAGAATCTTTTGAAAACCTACCTCATGGCAGGGTGCCTACACTTGTCTTGTATACTCAAGAATTGTTTTATTGTCGTAATGTATGAATCATGAAAGTCTTTGTACTTTCTCTTACTTCTTAGCCCCTAACAGAGTTAGATTTACCGATAATATAGTCGAAATAATCATTAAATATAAAGTCTGACTTTAAATGAACGCAAAAATTTTTAACCTTATCTGTTCGAAGTAATAATTTTCCTTCGAAGGCATAGGCTCCAGGACGCTGGAGAAGGTAACAATGGGTAACACTTGAAACATTACGAAATATTTTTGCTCCGTCAGCATACATTAAAGTTTTAAAGTTTGAGGAGGTTACTGAACTGCCGTTATTGATAAATAAAATTAACAACAAGGTTTCAAGATGGCTGCCTTGAGGAATTCCGGTTGTGTTTAGTATAGCTGATGACAGAGCACCCCGAAACAGCAGCTTTAGAGTATCTAGTGATCGGAAACAGATGTCATTTCAGTTTTGTTCAGAAGGATGGTATGATTTATGTATGTCGGTCGCGCGTACGCACAGTTTAAGTAGTACACACATTTTTTTAACCTTCTTTGAAGGTATATATATATTCCATCTATAAGAAATCGAGTAATTTGTAAATTGTATTAATTTAGTCGTGATGAACCTGACCTTGGTGAAATCACGTAGAAATGGGTTTATGATGGATTTTCAGAGGAAATTCATCCCAACACAGAAGATGAATTCGTGGAGCTTCGAAATGTAGTAGGTAGTCGATAGGCCTTCCGTACATTTGCCTTTTTGTCATTTTGTGTTTCCATTTTGAATGTTTCCACTTCACAGGAAACATTTCAGAGTGCAGTGAAACTTTAAATAGGGTTTGGCTACATCGTTTTAATACACCATTTCTTTCTATCAATTTGGTGTACATACTAAGAGAGGATGTCAGTGACATATTTATATTTGGCTTTGATTTTTCTTTCCTATGGAAAGGAAAAATTTTATGTTCAAGTTATTCTGATTATTTGACAGTTGCTTAAACACAAGCGTTTCGAGTGAAAGTGAAAAATAAATAAAATTGGGATTCGTGGTGTGATTGATTAATTTTTTTGGAAGAGAAAAAATGCGAAGGAAATGCCTGAGGATTGTGTAAAAGAATTCCAGCGAAACCAGACTAGCATCGAAATCGACCCACATCCTGGGACTGCCAAATCTTCAGTGAAATAAAAAAATAATGACTAAGCCCCAAGTTTTGGCCGACAAGCGTGCATAGTTAACACTCAATTGATCCAGTACATTGAATTTTGCATAATGAAGTGCACATGCTAAAGCTTTGCTCGTTTGCTCACTTCGGAGAATAAACATGTTTTTAATTGTTGAAAAAGAATCCAGCGGAGTTTTTGCGTTGTTTTGTAACAAAAGATGAAACTTCTATACATCACTGTACGCCGGAAACGAAACAATTGTCAAAACAATGGGCTGCGCGAGAAGAAGAGACTGGCCCCGAAATAAGCAACATTCGTTTCATCAGCTGGAAAGCTGATGACGTTAGTCTTTCGAGATTCAAGGAGAATTCTCCCGATGGGGTACCTCGAGAAGAGCAAAACCATGACTGCAGTTCCGTGTATTTCGTATGGCTTTTGGAAACCACAATACCGCACTGGTCCGAGCTTCCATGTTCTTCCACACTCAACCTTTTCACCCGATTTGATTTATTCGGACTTCCATCTGTTACCGAAACTGAAAACTTAACTGACTGAAAAAAAAATTAAGTGCAATCTGTAATGAAAACTATTTCGAAGTCATGAAAAAAAAAACATTTTATAGAAGTAATAGAGAACCTGGAGAAAAGTGAAGTATACTGTAAGAAACTCAGATTGTTGTCTCTGATATCGAACCAAATTACTTATCGACCGATTTTCGTCCTTTTTTCAGTATAGTGCCGTACAGTTCAGTTTAATTATTGGTAAAAAAAAGAAAAGATTTATAAAGAAAGTAAAACTAATAAAAATTGTAAAGAGACGATAAATATATTTCAACTCACAATTTTTATTTTAACCTTCACTTTTGTAAAGATTTATTCAGATAAATAAAACACTATTAATACTGAATTAAATTAAACCTTTTAGTGATAACGAGAAGACATTTTAGTAATGACTTCCTAACAGCGGGCGAAAACAAATTAACTTAATTAAAAATTTTGATTTGTTAGTGATTCTCACAAAAATATTAAAATATGTATTATATATAAAAATAAATGCAAGTATTTAGTTATTAACAAGCGAGTAATTTGACAGCGTAAAGTGCTAATAAGTTATATTGAAAGATGTGAAAATATTCATCAAAATATAGTCTCATGTCTAAGTGCGTTAGCACCATCCTAATGCCATCACTAGATGTTATTCGAAAGAGTGTTCCAAGAAAAAAAAGGATTAGAAACTGCAATCCTCAGGGATAGAGCACTGAATATCAAATCTCTGAATGCTTGATAAATTTTGTGTTGTGTTCAAGTCTAGGTCTTGATATCAGAAAACTTTATGAGTTTCGCATGATCTGATCACCGTGAATGGTGAGACGGCTTAAATCGAGCGTTGGTATCCAGTGTGAAAATATTAGTACTGATCTGTTGTCCGCATCCATTGAGTCTTCTCATCATTTACTTGGCTTTCCCGGTGGTCCATTGTCATATGCTTTACCCTTCAAAATGCGTCTGGATGTTTCTTAACATCCATATGCTCGACGGAGTGAAATTTTCGGACTGATGTACGGGTTCGCCATAGAGGTTATACATTTCGATGTTCTTGTACAGAATTCGCCAGTCAGAGCCTTCTGTTAATTGTCCTTCTCTCGAATGCTTAATGATCTCAAGGCACGATGTTTTGTTTACACGCTTGGTACATTCGGGCTTGTAGCCATCTTGAGTCACCTCAAATATATGCTATCTTCAATCAAGTTTTTCTTGTACTGATTTCCATCTCTACAAAGTGCTGCTGTGTTCAATTATGTTTTTTATACTGATTATCATCTCTACAAAGTGAGATGCTCCGAAGAATCCAGTATAACCCAATCGAAGTTTAGATCAGGCATCGTTATGACGTAAAAAGGAAAGATTGCTTGCGTGTCTACTTGATTTACTCTGCCTCTGTATTGGAATAATGTCAGTGTTTAACAAACCGAATGGCAAATGATCAACATCGACAAGACTGAATGATGTTTTATTTATGATCGGATCCTGCGAAGACAAGAAGGAGCTGTTTCTATTTTAAAGTTATAAAAGGAAATTGTTTTATATAAAATAAATTTCACTTACTTTCCGTCAAAGCAAATTGACATCGAGTCTATTTTGACTCTAGCGCACCTGTTGAATGACTGAACTAAGAACACTAACGGCGCCTCTCTTATTCAACTTTCAGGTGTCACGTAACGATGGTCTTCCCGAAAATATTTGTTGCGACTGTCTTGACAAAGTAAATCAATCGTTTATTTTCAAATTAAAAATTGAAAAAGCCGAAGCTTGTAGGGAAGAGTTAGTAAAAGATTGGAATATTTTGAACGAATGTGAACGATATACTAAAGACGATACTGTGCTAATTAAAACAGAAGATTGTGATATATCAAATGATGAAGAATTAGTACGTGATGTGTTATCGGATAATTACGTCCAAGAAATATATTTCGTACAAGAAGTGAAGCATGAACCCGAAATAGATTTAAATATGGCAGGTGAAGATTTTAACCAAACTGATAAAAATCATGGCCAAACGGTACAACAATCAACGAATAATAAAAATTTTAAATGTGCGAAATGTTCGAAATTTTTCCGGTGTAAGCAACATTTAAAGCGGGCCATGGTAATTCATTCCGTAGGATATCCATTTCAGTGCAAACTATGTCAAAAAACATACCAATGGAAAAGATCCTTGATCGAGCACCTGAAAAGCGAACATGCTGAGTTTAAATGTTCGATATGTTCGAAATTATTCGGATGTAAAAGTTCCTTACGTAAACATATGAAAATTCATCCAAAAAAAAAACTATTTCACTGTAAAGAGTGTCCGAAGAGTTTTATGTTTTCGAACGGTTTTAGACGACACATGGCGAAACATGGTGATGAAACAATGCAAGTCAAGAAGTCAAATAAACTGAAACATAAGTGCCCGACATGTTCCAAATTATTCAAATATAGAAGTGCCTTGAAAATACATTTTTTAATTCATACAGGAGAAACCCCATTTCAATGCGAAGTGTGTTCAAAAAAATACAGACGCAAAGCGTATTTGATTACACATATGCAAAAGGAACATGACATCGGAACACTGAAAACATTTAAATGTCCGACATGTTTAAATCTTTTCGATACTAAAAGTTACTTGAAAATGCATATGAAAATTCATACAGGAGAAAAACCACATCAGTGCGAAGTATGTCAAAAAAATTACCGTTTTCGCTCAAGTTTAGTCGTTCATATGCGAAAAGTGCATACCGATGAATCGACAAAGAAATTTAAATGTCCGACGTGCTCGAGATTATACGAAAGTAAAAATGTGTTGGATCGGCATATGAAAATTCACACTGCCGAAAAGCCATTTCAGTGCGAAATATGTAAAAAAAAATTTCGTTTCAAGTACAGATGGACGATGCATATGCAAACGATACATGGTGGCAATAGAAAGAAAAAGATCAATTTGAAATGTTCGATATGTTCAGAATTGTTCGAACGAAATTATCTGTATGCCCAACATATGAGAAAGCATACCGGTGAAAAACCGTTTCTGTGCGAAGTTTGTCTAAAGAAATTTGCGGTAAAGGCCAATTTGATGCAACATATGCGAACGGTACATGCTGATATATCAATGAAACATAAATGTTCAATATGTTCGAAATTATTCGAACGTAAATATATCAACATACATATGAGAACGCATACCGGAGAAAAACCGTTTCAGTGCAAAATTTGTCCCAAAAAATATCCAGTTCGTTCCGGATTGAATAGTCATGTAAAAAAAGTACATGCTGTTGAACCAGAAAGCAGTATGCTGGTGGTATATGACGACATGTAATTGACTTTTGAGAGTTATGTTTTATTTAAGAAAACAAAGATGATAACCTCGATCAATTCTAGGTCTAATTTTAATTTTTTACAAACGTATGAAAATACATTTAAACATTAACTTATAATAAACTGAGCAAATTATAAAAACCATAAGTTCTTTTCATATCCGAATAAAATTTTATTACTGTAAAAATATATTTTCTTACTTAATTTATTTAATTTGAGTCTTCATAACTCAGATTCATAGCGAGCTCTGGACAACTCAAGTAGTGGAGGATGAAGGGGCTGTAGATGTTTATCAATTGTATTCAGCATTATTTTTTTATCGTTTTTGGTAAATTACGGATGGACATCATATCAATAAATATGATATTTACGGGACGTGTATATTAAAATCGGCGTTTTTATGGACGTTTTATGGATCAAACGATAATTTCAGTAGGCGTGTACATGTCGAAAAACAGTAAAAAATACTGAAAACAATTCTGTCTGAGAATTGGTATAAGGTAACAATCAAATGGCGAATAATCAACATCGATATGACTAGATGTTTTGACTACGATATGATCCTACGAAGCATCATAATAAAAGAAATTTTAAATAAAATAAATTTCACGTACTTACCTACCTTCCATCATAGCTAATTGCCATCTAATCTGTTTGGACTTAATCTCACCAACTGAATGACTGAATCGAGAACTCTAACGGCGCCTCTCTTATTCAACTTTCAGGTGTCTCGTAACGATGGTCTTCCCGAAAATATTTGTTGCGATTGTCTTGTAAAAGTAAGTCAGTCGTTCATTTTCAAATTAAAAATCGAAAAATCCGAAATCCATAGAAAAGAATTAAAAAACGATGGGAAAATTATGAACGAATGTGAACGATATACTAAATACGATTCTGTACTAATTAAAACGGAATGTTGCGATACATCAAATGATGAAGAATTAGTACAGTCTGATTTATCGGATATTGACGAGCAAGAAATATCTTTCGTACAAGAAGTGAAGCATGAACCCGAATTAGATTTAAATATGGAAGATGGGGATTTGGACGAAACTGATGAAAATTATGGGCAACTGGCACACGCCGTTGGATCAACGAAAAATAAAAATTTTAAATGTGCGAAATGTCCGAGATTATTCCGGTTTAAACATCATTTAAATCGGCACATGATAATTCATTCTGTAGAACTCCTACAATATCCATTTGATTGCAAACAATGTCAAAAAATATACAAGCGAAGAATCACTTTGATGGATCATCTGAAAAACGAACATGGAGAGTTTAAATGTACTATATGTTCGAAATTATTCGAAATTAAAAGTTTATTCCGCAAACATATGTTGAAAATGCACCCAAGAAAAAAACAATTTGACTGTAAAGTGTGTGCAAAGAGTTTTTTGTTTTCGAAATGTTTTCGACGACACATGGCAAAACATGACGATAAAACAATGAATGGTAGAAATTTGAAATGCACGATATGTTCGAAATTATTCGGATGTACAGTCTCTTTGAATCAGCATATGAAAATTCACACAGGAAAAAATTCATTTCAGTGCAACGTATGTTTAAAAATATACAGGAGCAAGTTTTATTTGAAGGCACATATGCTAAAGGAACACGACATTGGAACATCGAAAACATGTAAAAATAAGAAGAATAAATGTCTGAAATGTTTCGCTCTATTCGATACTAACAGTTACTTGAATTCGCATATGAAAATTCATACAGGAGAAAAACCACATCAATGCGAAGTATGTAAAAAAAAATATCGATTTAGGTCAAACTTAGTCTTTCATATGCGAAAAGTGCATACCGATGAATCGACAAAGAAATTTAAATGTCCGACGTGCTCGAGATTATACGAAAGTAAAAATGTGTTGGATCGGCATATGAAAATTCACACTGCCGAAAAGCCATTTCAGTGCGAAATATGTAAAAAAAAATTTCGTTTTAAGTACAGATGGACGATGCATATGAAAACGATACACGGAAAGAAAAATTTCAAATGTTCGATATGTTCGAAATTATTCTACCACAACTTCCTGTTGGTGGAACATATGCGAAAGCATACCGGCGAAAAGCCGTTTCAGTGCGAAGTTTGTCTAAAGAAATTTGCGGTAAGGCCTAATCTCATGGAACATATGCGAGCGTTACATGCTGATATATCAATGAAACATAAATGTTCAATATGTTCAAAATTATTCGATCGTAAATATATCAATATACATATGCGAAGGCATACCGGAGAAAAATCTTTTCAGTGCAAAATTAGTCAAAACAGCCATATACAAAAAGTTCACGGTGTTGAACCAGAAAGCAGTATGATGGCGGTATATATCATACAGACAACAAATAATGAACTTTAGAATAAATTAGTCTATTTAAGAAAGCAAAGAAAATTACCTCGAGTAATTCTAGGTTTCATTTCAATTTTATACAAACCAAATTAAGAAAATAAATTGTAACATAAAGGCATTATAAACAACAAGTTATAAAAACCTTTTTGTTATTAATCCGATAATATAATTTTATATTACGTATCAATTTACGCCATAAGACATATTTATAATGAGCTGTGCATAACATTTTGGGTAGTGAAGCTCTTATAGATTTATTTTTTGCGTTTAAGCATGATTTTTTATCGTTATGATAAATTTCTCATGTTAAGGGTTAGGATGTCCGATAGGAATGAAATGAAAGCGATAATTACGGGAACGGTACAATAGAAGTGTTGCTAAGTACAATAATTAAAATAAGCGATAGCAATAAAGTGACACAACATTTTTTTATTACATGAATTTGAATTGTTTTACTTGAAATTGTTCTGAATTCTTGGATCGAACTAATATCTAAAAATTGGATTACTTTTAAAATAAAATCAGATGTCTCTCATCCTCGAGTTGTTATTTTTGTGGATGGAGTCCAAACAATATTTCTGTAGAGCGTACTTGTCGTCGAAGAACGGATGAAGTAACAGAAAATAAATACTCTACCGTGGCCTGTTATGAATTCAAATTGCGGAAAATGCAATTTACAAATTAATAATTACTTCTTTTGATATTGGAAAATAAGGAAAATTTTATTTTTCATCATTGAATGAAATAAACAATTATTTTGCATCCCAGAGCAACTAATCATCATCATCAATGGCGCGACAGCTCAAGTCGCGCCCTGGCCTCCTGAAGTCGTCGCCTCCAATCGTCTCGATCCAAAGACCGCGTCCTCCAGCTGCTAATTTTTAAGATGGCTTTGCTGTCTTTATCAACCAAGTCTTCACATCGTTTGCGTGGTTTGCCTACTGGCCTGTTACCACTCGCTTTGCCTTTCAGAGCACGCTTGGGGATTCTTCTGTCTTCCATCTGCTCTACATGGCCAGCCCACTTCAGTTTACGTAGTTTGATGAACGTTGAGTTGAGGCTTCTGGCTCCTTGAAGAGTTGATGTTGCTCATGGTTGTATCTTATTCGCCAGTCCGTTCCTTCCTTTACGGGTCCAAACATTTTTCGGAGAACCTTTCTTTCGAATGTGTTAACTGCTTTTTCGGAAGTTCACGTCTCGCTGCCATAACAGAGCACAGGTCGTATAATAGTTTTATATATTCGCAGCTTATTGTTCCTGTGCACTTTCTTGGATTTCATTATTGGAAGTACCTAATAATACGTTTTATTTGCTAGCATGATCCGTCGTTTGATTTCGTCCGTTTCGTTGCCGTCTTTTGCTAGATTAGCCCCAAGATATATGAAGTTGTCCTCACTCTCCAAATTATACTCCGCAATTGTTACATTCTGTCTGATTGGCGTTCTCTTTCTTGTTTGCGTCATTATTTTTGTTTTACTTTCGTTTATGCGTAACGCGACTTCTTTTGCGGCGGAGTCAAGAATGACAAATACCTCCTTAGCACTAGGGAAGGCTCTTGCGAGGATGTTAATATCGTCAGCATATGCTACTAGTTGGGTGGACTTGAATAGTAGTGTCCCATTGGTGTCGACTGCAATTAATGATCAACCGTAATTAATAAATAGCAACAAAATCTATTTTTATACTCTAGACGAAATCATAGAGTATTATAAGTTCAATCCAGCCCGAAAAGCTTGTAACGCATAGAATCGAGCTTCGGATGAATAAAAGTTAAATATTATTTTATGTTCAGTTGTGGCCAAAAACCCCAAATCCGTTTGCTCCATCCGTTTGCACGATAAATCAAGAACGCGCGTTGACCCAGGAAGTTAAAATTTTATCACCACCTATAAAATGGAAAAGTAGTGTTAACCAACACCCACTATAAATCAAAAACGCGTTAAAACAGGAAGTACAAATTTTACTAAAATTGGTGAGTAACATCCGTCAACTCCTTCGGGACGCTCCCATATAAAAGTCCTTAAAACATCTGCTTAGGAATAATGTTGTTAACTCCTGAATGCTTGAAGCTACTAAGTTGAAATTGTGCGTCCATTAATTATCTAATAGTTTCAAATAAAAATCTGAATATGAAGAAAATTAAGCGAGTTCTTCGTGTAGCCGCCATATAAATGCCCTTTAAAAGCTTTTTGAATATAAGGCCTATAAGGTCAGGTGCAATCCGTAATCCGAAACTTTTTTACATGCGATAAAGACAGGCAGACGTGCAAGTTTCTTGGAAAGTTAATTTTGTTCTTAAAATAAAAATATTTAAAATAGAGATTTTTAGCCGATTAAACATTGAAAAAGCCCGTGTAGACTATTCGAATTTTGGTATATTATGTACACTAAAAGCCCATAGAAGTAAACACGAATTTGTTGCCTTATCAGACTTAAGAGATATGACGAATTGTTAAAACGTATACACACCCATTACTTACACTTGGGGTTTGAATTTCGAAAAAATTGTGAAACAGGTTTTTAGACGATTTCATAAGAAGCAACTTGATATCACATGAGACACGAGGGATTTTGAAAAATTTGTGAAAACGTAAGCAAACTCTTCACACCCCCTTGGTTCTTGAAATTCGAAAAATCGTGAAATTGGTTTTTAGGTCATTACATCAAATGCCGTTATAACCAATTTTATATCTCATCAGAACTAAGATGGCAGAATTTGTGCAAACCCTTGGGGATTGAATATCAAAAAAAATGAGAAATGGGTATATAATCGCCTACAATTATATAAAAAGTCTGAGGAAGTGAAAAGCGATCTAATATCTCATCAAACCTAAGAAATATGTCGAAGCTTTGAAAAGCATACAACCCCCTTACACCCCTTAGGATTGAATATCTGCAAATACTGAAATTGACTTTTTTGCTCTTATATGGGAAACCTTAGGAAGTAAAAATGAATTCGATATATCATCAGATCTAAGCAATATGTAGGAATCTGTGAAAACATATGCAACCTCCTTACACCCACTGGGGGTTGAATATCCAAAAATCCTGAAAGGAGTTAATAGATAAATATGAAGACAGCACGAGAAAGTAAAAACCAATTCAATTTCTTATCACTTCTAAAAGATATGACGAAATTCGTGAAAACGTGTTTAACACTTTTATACCCTCTTAGGGGCTGAAAAGGGAAAAAACTTAAAAACAAGTTTTAGGCGATTATTACGCAAGTCCATGAAAGCGAAAAGATATTCGATATCGGTCAGACCTGGGGGATAAGGCAGAATTCGTGAAAAAGTATACAACCCCTTTACACCCTCTTAGGAGTCGAATTTCAAAAAATCCTGAAAACACTTTTTAGGTTTTTATATGAAGAAGCCGTAGAATAAAAATGAATTCAATATTTGGAAAGACCTAGTAGATATGACGAAAATCGTGAAAACATATGCATTCCCTTTTCATTAATCATTTTTTTCGCCCCCCTTCCGAACGCCAATGGATTTTTGAATTTTTTTTATCTAAATTACTTTTCTAGTTGACTTACATACACATACTGAGTTTCAATTTTGTAGCATAAGCCGTTCTATAGATAGCAAAAACACCCTCCATCCCCGTACCATACTACCTCTATAAAAAATTATATTTTTCCAACATGCTACTACTACATGTCTATCCAAATACCAAGTTTCAGTTTTATATCATTATAGGTTCTCGAGATATAAAAATAGGAACTTTTTCTTTTTCACCCTCCCCCACCCTCTACACCACCACCCTTTCTGATAGGTTTCTATTAGTTCTACTTCTGGTAAAAATTTTAAGTATCTATCTTACTCTGTTCTTGAGATGTGAGACGTGATTTTTTAGAAAAATTTTTATCCCCTCCACTTCCATGCTCCTCCTCCCTCTTAAAAAAGTTTACTTTCTTCAAACTTCATTTGTCAACCTTAATACAAAAACCGAATTTTATTTTTCTAGTGCAATTGGTTCGTGAGATATCATAATCTAAAGTTTTTCTCCCCCACACCCGTACGCCACTGCCCCACTTAAAAATTTGTTTCCGATCTATTCTCCTAGTATACGTACAAATATTCATTAAGTTTCAATTTTGTGACGTTAACCGTTTAGGAGATATGGATTTTAGAATGTGTCGATCTCGGCTTTTTTGCGTTTCGGACGCATTATTTTTCACCCCTTCACCCATATTGACATTTTTTATGCAAATGGGTCCACTATCAGAGCTCTATATAAATTCCAAATTTCAGTTTCCTGGCATAAGCGGTTGCTGAGATCTAAAAATCAAAATTTTTCGTCTAAAAAGCTTTCCTCTCCTCCCCGCTCACACCCCACCCCTAAGAATTTGGTCACTTCAAGGGGCCTACCCAGTCTATTCATAAAAAAAAAATTCAATTTAATATCTCAAACTGTTTGGGAGCTACGAGCCTTCAAACGATTTTGCGGTGTGTGTCGGCAGGGACGTCATTTGTCGGGTGGCAGGGGTGGCATTTGCCCCCCTCTGCATTATGTTTTTTTTATAGATTATATATAACATACTCGTATGTATATTTATATATAAAAATATATACAAACATAACATCTTGCCCCCCCTCTTTTCATATCCGAATAAAATTTTATTAATGTAAAAAATATTTTCTTTCTTAATTTATTTAAATTGAGTCTTCATAACTCAGATTCATAGCGAGCTCTGGACAACTCAAATAGTGGAGGATGAAGGGGCTGTAGATCTTTTTTTTATCGTTTTTGGTAAATTTCGGATGGACATCATATCAATAAATATGATATTTACGGGACGTGTATATTAAAATCGTCGTTCTTATGGATCAAACGATAATTTCAGTTGGCGTGTACATGTCGAAAAACAGTAAAAAATACTGAATACTATTCTACCTCAGAATTAGTATAAGGTAACAAATCAAATGGCGAATGATCAACATCGACATGACTAGATGTTTTGACTACGATCTGATCCTACGAAGCATCATAATAAAAGAAATTTTAAATAAAATAAATTTCACGTACTTACCTTACCTACCTTCCACCATAGCTAATTGCCATCTAATCTGTTTTGACTTAATCTCACCAACTGAATGACTGAATAAAGAACTCTAACGGCGCCTCTCTTATTCAACTTTCAGGTGTCTCGTAACGATGGTCTTCCCGAAAATATTTGTTGCGATTGTCTTGTAAAAGTAAGTCAGTCGTTCATTTTCAAATTAAAAATCGAAAAATCCGAAACCCATAGAAAAGAATTAAAGGCTGCTTTATCGGATATTGATGAGCAAGAAATATCTTTCGTACAAGAAGTGAAGCATGAACCCGAATTAGATTTAAATATGGAAGATGGGGATTTGGACGAAACTGATGAAAATCATGGACAGGCGGCACATAAAGTTGGATCAACGAAACAGAAAAATTTTAAATGTGCGAAATGTTCCGCTCTATTCAGTAATAGCAGTTACTTGAATGCGCATATGACAATTCATACAGGAGAAAAACCACATCAATGCGAAGTATGTAAAAAAAAATATCGGTTTAGGTGTAGCTTACTCTTTCATATGCGAACAGTGCATCCCGATGAATTCACAAAGGAATTTAAATGTCCGACGTGCTCGAGATTATTCGAAAGTAAAAATGTATTGGATCGGCATATGCAATTTCACTCTACCGAAAAGCCATTTCAGTGCGAAATATGTAAACGAAAATTTCGTTTTAAGTACAGCTGGACGAAGCATATGAAAACCAAACATGTAAAGAAACAGATGAATTTGAAATGTTCGATATGTTCGAAATTATTCTACCACAACTTCCTGTTGGTGGAACATATGCGAAAGCATACCGGCGAAAAGCCGTTTCAGTGCGAAGTTTGTCAAAAGAAATTTGGGAGAATGCCTAATCTCAGGGAACATATGCGATGGGTACATGCTGATATATCAATGAAACATAAATGTTCAATATGTTCAAAATTATTCGATCGTAAATATATCAAAATACATATGAGAAAGCATACCGGAGAAAGATCTTTTCAGTGCAAAATTTGTCCAAAAACATATACAGCTGCGACCGGATTGAACAAACACATAAAAACATTTCATGGTGTTGATCAGAAAGCAGTATGATGCCTGTATATATCATACATACAACAAATAATGAACTTCAGAATAAATTAGTCTATTTAAGAAAGCAAAGAAAATTACCTCGAGTAATACTAGGTTTCATTTCAATTTTATGCAAACGAAATTAAGAAAATAAATTGTAACATAAAGTTATGTACCGTTGTTTAAGTACGATTGATATATATGAAAATTTAAGTAAAAACACGAGTACTTCAATTCGCTTGATTTAGGGCCATATTATTCACTTCGGGTTATTTATAACCTCTGGTTAATTCCAGTTTTTCCAAAAATTTGGTATTATTCACCTCCGGTTATCGTTTTTCACCGGTGATTCGCTGGTTTTGTAATCAGTGATTTAAGTTACCCAGGGAAAAATTTAACCGGTGGAAAACTTCCAGTTTTCTACGATACCCAGGGATTTATCCGGCGATTTGGCAAATTTTGTATTATTCACGATTGAAGTTATAGCAAGATCTCATTTGTGGGATAATTGGAGTGATTCTGATGAAGAACACGACTCAAGCGTCACCAATACAAAATAGCACAACGAATCGACATCGACATATGCGACGCCAAAGACTTTTTCTGTCGATACCGGATTGCAAAGCCAAATGAATTATTTCCATTTTATCGTTCTCCACCCTCACTCCTTGCATCATCTGCCTCCAGTTTTCAGCTAGGAGTGTAAATGGTCTAGGTCTCGTATTATTTGTATGATCCCATCTCATACAGTTCTTGAGATATGAGGTGTGATTTTTTAAAAAAAATGCTTATCCATCGCCTCCCTGAAAAATACTTTCAGCCAACTCCTATTGTCCATCTTTAAACATAAGCCACATTTCCTTTTTCTTGTTTAATTGGTTTGTGAGACATCGCAATGCAAAGTTTTTTACCACCCACCCACGCCACTGACCACTCTCAAAAAATGATTTTCGATCTATTTGCCTAGTTCCTAGTTTAGCAAGTATCAAGTTTCAACTTTGTGACATTAACCGTTCAGGAGATATGGATTTTATAATGTCTCGACCTAAGCTTCCAAGCATTTCGGACGCATTGTTTTTCTCCGAACTCCCGAATCCTTTCACTCATATAAAAATGAAGCCAGCAAGTGGGTACAATATCATAGATCTATGTAAGTTCCGAATTTCAGCTTCCTAGCATAAGTATTTCCTGAAATATAAGAACCAAAGTTTTGAGTCTAAAACGCCAACCACATCCTTCCTCACCCCTCCACTAGAAACTTATCACTTGAAGGGGTCCACTCAATCTACCCTACCAATAAACTTAAATTCAATAGCTCCAAGTGTTTGGGAGATGCAAGCCTTCAATCGACTGTCCGCACTGTAAAATCCAATCACCCGGAAGCACACACTCAGAAAACTATCAGAATCAAATGTGATGGTTTTCGTTGAACGTGTAAACCGTGCATCACACACGTCGTTTGTACTGCTCCCAGATCTGCAACCATGAAAAAATTGCAGCCAATAATTCACATTTATCCTGAAAATACAAATTTAAATATTCACAAAAAAGAAAAATGTCACATTCTGTAAATAATTAATCAAATTCTTGACGTTCGACTGGAAAAATAATGGAAAAATGGAAAATAGCCGTTAAGATAACCCGACCTACTAAATCGCTAACCTGAGGTGAATAATACAATTTTATACCCAGAGAAATTAACCAGTGATTAAATTTAATACCCCGGATAAGTTAACAGCTGGTTAAGGCGAAAATAACCCGAGGTGAATAATACGGCCCATAATGTTTTAAAGTAATCCAGTTAATTTAATTTATGTATAATGTAATCCAGTTATTTTAATTTAGTTTATATTTTTAATTTTAAAGTTTCTAATATATGAATCACGTCCACACGCTATGACGGCTAAAATCACAAGAGACAGTTTCTTTATTTCTTTTCAGGTTATACTTAATTTTGTTTTAAAATCGGTTTAACCTTAAGTTGGCTACTGTTTGGTTTATAATAAATTCACAATCAATTCACAATGATAATAGTTTTGAATCGAAGTTGCCACAGCACTCCCCCTCTATATAAAAAAATTTTATCTCTAATATGAAAATATTTTTATGAAAACGTAATATTATTTCTATGACTATGCATAAGTATGTTTATTTTATTTCTTTATAATTTGAAAGTTACTTTTTCATTTTGCTGTCGCATCGTTCGATTGCAGAATAAGTTTGAGTTTAATAGAAACGCAGGTTTGAGCCTATCGATGGAAATATTATTTTCTTTACCATCTACATCAATTTTAAATATTTTGTCATCTCTAGAAATTACTTGAAATGGACCGGTATAGGGCTGGCTTAATGATTTTCTTTGTCCTTCTTCTCTAATAAATACGTGAGAACATGAATATAGAGCTTGTGGTACGAAAATATCTTTTTGTTTGCGGCGATTGCTATTAGTTGGGTATATTTGCCTAATGTTATCCACAATATCCTTGGTCGCTTAGTTTGTTAAGTTATCAATGCTTTCTTTATCGGTTACAATTAGTTCCGCTGGAAGGCGTAATGCTTGTCCGTAGAGTAGCTGCGCAGGAGACATATTAATATCATCCTTGATTGCTGATCTTATCCCCAACATTATCCAAGGAAGGTTGTCGAACCATTTATTCGGCTCATTCGTAGCACGGATCGCAACTTTTAGTTGTCGATGGAAGCGTTCTACCATTCCATTCGATTGGGGATGGTATGTAGTTGTACGTATTCGATGCGTACCAAGAAGTTTGGTTAATTCGGCAAACAGGCATGATTCGAATTGGCTACCTTGGTCCGTAATAATCGATTTTGGAACACCAAATCGAGCTATCCAGGAATTTATGAATGCATATGCTATGGTGGTTGCGTTTATTGTTCTTAGGGGAATTGCTTCAGGCCAAAAGGAAAATCTATTCTTCATGGTTAATATGAAAGTGTGTCCCTTGGATTGTGGAAGAGGTCCAACTATGTCTATATGTATATGTTCGAACCTTCCGGTAGGGATGTTAAATTTTCCATGAGGAGATTTTGTGTGTCGACTAATTTTTGCTTTCTGACAAGGTATGCAGCATTTGGCCCAGTGATTTATGTCTTTATTAATTGATTGCCAAAAATATTTTTCCGTAATTATTTTTCGGGTTACCCTTATGCTGGGATGAAAAAAAGTTGTCAAAAATTGTGCGTCGGAGTATGCTCGGCACATATGGTATATTGATGGCTGTTGAAGTTTCACACCAAATTTGGAAATCTTCAATAGGAATAATGATCTTTTCCAATGTGTAGGATGATTTCTTTTGGTCATATTCTGTAAGAATTTTTTTTAGTTCTGCTGTTGAATGTTTCTAAAATTAATTGCAGTGAAATCGAGTAAGTCCACGTGTGGCCTTGAAAGAGTATCTGCAACAATATTCAATTTTCCTTTAATATCTCTGATATCATTGGAAAATTGAGCGATGTATTCTAAATGGTTGATTTGTCTGGGCGATTTTTCTGTTTTCGATGTAATGGCTTTAGTCAGAGGTTTATGGTCCGTGAATATGGTAAAATTCCTTCCTTCAATAAATGATCTAAACCGTTTAACTGCAAGATAAATTGCTAACAATTCACGGTCGAAAGTTGAATATTTTTGCTCCGCAGGTGCAAGTTTTTTTTGAAAAGAAACATAGTGGTTTCCAGATAGTGCCTTCGAGTTGCTGCAAAACCGTACCGATTGCGTTGCTTGATGCATCTACCATTAGGCTTACTTTTGCTTCCGGTTTTGGATGGGTTAGAAGAGTAATTTTTTTTAAACATTGTTTGATATTGTCGAAAGCCGCATTTGCTTCTTGATCCCAGTTTAACTCAGTTTTCTTTTTGGTTTTTTTTTTGATGATCTTTAACTAAGTTGTATAAAGGTGTAGCGATTTGCGCTAAATTTGGTAAAAACCGGTGATAGAAATTTGCCATTCCTAGAAAACGTTGCAATTGTTTCAGAGTTATGGGTATTGGGAACTGTGAAATGGCTTCTACCCTGCTTGCGGCTGATGAGATTCCATCTTTATATATCTTGTATCCTAAAAAATTAATTTCTGTAACTCCGAGGACGCATTTAGAAGGATTTATGTTTATAACGTTTTCATCTAGTCTTGCAAGTAGAAGACGGATATGTTTCTTATGCTCTTCTGGTGTATGACTTGCAACTAATATGTCATCCACGTATATGAACAAGAAATCTAGCCCTTTCAGTGCTTCATTTATAAAACGCTGAAAGGTTTGGGCACTGGTTTGGGCATTTCTTAATCCAAATGGTATTCTAACGAATTCATGGAGCCCAAACGGAGTAATAATTGCCGTTTTAAATATATCTTCTTGAGCTACTGGAATCTGGTGATAGGCGCGGACCAGATCGATTTTTGAAAAGATTTTAGCACCGTATAGATTAATAGAACAATCCTGAATGTTTGGTAGAGGATACCTGTCAGAGATTGTCGCCGCGTTAAGGAGTCGGTAGTCTCCGCACGGCCTCCAATCCATCTTGCCTTTCGTGAGTACCATTTGTAAAGGTGAGGCTACTGATGAAGATGAAGGTCGACATATTCCCAACTTCAATATTGTTATGAACTCATCTTGAGCGACTTTATACTTTTCAATATTTAGTCTGCGTGGGCGCATTGTAGGTAGTTGACCAATTGTCTTTATTCTGTGAACTACGTTGTGTTTAACTGGTAGGGGAAGGTGCTGTACCTTGGAATGGTTGTACCTTAGAACGTTGTTAATTTTGTGTTTAAAAAGAGCATTCTGGTGTGTGAATCAAGAACTACATTTACAACAGCTGATATCAAGACAACCTGTCTTGTTATCACTTTACTTTGTCGGTTATTTTGCGTTTTTGTTGATATTTTTGTTTTGAGGTTAGTGTGAGTAATTTTTTTAACTAAGTTTGTTTAATAATTAAACTATTGTGTTGTAGTGGTATACAATCGTTTTATGCAGTATTATTATCAATAAGGTGTGTATTATCTCTTTTCTATAACATCTGATTGTAAGATAATTAGGAGGTTTAAAAAAATATCTTTTATTCAATTAATGGACCATGTTGTACCTTGGAACGTCACTCGCGTTGAACCTTGGAATGGCATAAAATAGCAATCCTGATACAAACTAACGTGTTTTGACTGACAAAAGTGTTTTTTTTGCAGAAAATGCCTCGCAGTAAGAATGGGATTTGTAAGGCTCCCATCGATGCTAAAAATATGTTTTAATTTTCCATTCCATAAATTCAATGTTAAATAAATTACTTATGTACTACATAGTTATCCATTTTAACATATTTTATATTATTTTACCATTTTATGATGAATTTTTTTAATTATGTTTAATAAATATCTCTTTTAGGTACAACGAAACGTTGTACCTTGGAACAAATTTTTTTGAAATTTCAATTTTTTTTCTTTCAAATTTGGAATGATATTGTTCGCTGAAAAAAATTGCATTATAAGTAAGTGGGTCATTGTTATCCCCTCAAATTTTCATCGCGTTACATGTAGTACATTTTGCATAAAAAAATAAAAAGTGATTTTCGTTCCAAGGTACAGCACTCTCCCCTAAGTTAAAATTTGGAGGAGCTTTGACAGATGGGAATTCATTCAAAATCTTTCCATATTCATCTTCAACTATGAAAATTCTTGGTGAACAGGATTGAGTAATTTTGGAAGAAAATGTTGTTGATAATAATGTTTTTTTGTCTATTAATGTACGCTCGTTCAGATCGAGTATAAGGTTATTTTTGCAGAGAAAGTCTGCACCGTTAGATTGGATAGTCGATAGCGGTAACTATGAAATTGTGTATAAACTCTTTCCATGTTTATTCAAAAATTTCCTTTTATTCCTTTTACAAGGCTTACATATTGAAACTACAATTATGTAATTGTTTAAACATTTTTTTAATCAATACAAGTCCAACTTAATCAATTTAATGTTTTTAGTAGCATGTTCAAGTAACCAGTCGATCTATTTTAACAGACAACATTTTTTTCTTTGGGTGTATTAGTGTACGCTCGTTCAGATCGACTATAAGGTTATTTTTGCAGAGAAAGACTGCACCAATGATTGGATAGTCGATAGCGGTAACTATGAAATTGTGTATAAACTCACGTCGCAAACCTAAGTTTAGTGTTAATTGTTTCATTCCGAAAGTCGAAATGCTAGCACCATTTGCGGCTGATAGTCTGAATTCGGACTTGTTGTTACAATTTTTTAAATATGATTTTGAGATGGTTGAAGCCTCTGCTCCTGTATCGATCAGGAAACGAAGCTTTGATTTATTATCGAAAACAAATAAACGACATGATATAGCGCCTGTTTCTACTGCCGTACTCAAAACTGGACTATTTAGTTTTTTGGCTTCTGGTAGTTACACGGCGATATACACTTGCTCGCATTTTCTTTGATCTGCCTGTGATACCAACACATTGTACCTTGAGTCTCATTATTATTGACTCGTGGTTTGGATTTTGATCTTGATTTTTCATACTTTCTTGAAAACTGTCGATTGGGTGCTCGAGATTGTCTAGTTTCTAGTTTATCCAATCATTTGCACACAGCATCTATCATGGATTTGAAGGAATCCACTAGAAGTTGATTTGCGTTAGAATCCTTATCCTGCTGGATTTGATTGCGGTTCTCAGTAATTGCTGAAATATTACCGCTTTTGGAGGTATCATTAATTCAATCTGCGATCTTTAAAATTTCATCGAACTGATGAGAATTTTCTATGGCAATGATACAGGCTTGTATTGCTGAAGGTAGTTTTCCCAACCATAACTTATGCAATAATTTCCTATTAACCAAGCTACTACCCCCTGCCAATGTTTCCATCTGCCGGAATAGTTCAGATGGTTATAGGTCACCTAGTTCAATTTTATTAAGAAGAGCGTCCAATCTCTTCTCTTCGGTATCTCGCGACCTGTCTATTAGGGTTTTTTTTAAATGATTGTATTTATTTGTTTCAGGCGGGCTCATCAGAATGTCAGCTACGATTTGCATATTGCATTGCCTCAGAGTCTATTGCTGAAATGATGTGATCGTATTTGGTATTTTGCTGATTCCTTTGATTCGGAACTGAGTTTCTACCTTCAGAAATCATAAGTCGGGTCTATTGCCCCAAAAAGGTGGAAGTTTAATCATTAAAAGGTGATTTGGTAAATTTTCCCACCTCGGTGTACTCATATTTTCTGATGTACCTGGCAAGGCATCGTTCGTAACTTTGGGTTCAGTGTTCATTTTGAATTATGTGGATAAATATGCACTTATACCCAACCAGTAGCTAATTACTTGTGCGTAAAAAAATTTTTATGTCATCAGCACTATGCGAACCGACTTCACTGGTACTGCTGAATGTGCTATTATTTGGTTGATCAAGAACTATTATTAACTTTATAATTTAGTCAGATTAATTCAATTAGTACTGATGAATATGTGAAATATTTAATTTTTTGTTTGGAAGCTATGATACGCATCATTCCATTGACAGGGTCGAAGATTGTTATTTCTTGTCACTTTATGACATTGATTGGTTCAGAGTCATCATATTTTTGTGATCAATTATACTTTTTACGAAAATTGTATTACTAAAGAGGTAGGACAAGTATTGTCATAATAATGATGGCACTCGAAATTGGAACGCTACGTTCACGATTCGCGATAAAACTTTACTATACTATCATCTCTTGTTCAATCAAATAATATTAACTCCGTGTGACACGTAGCTCGTATAAAATGTTAAAAATTTTGCACGACAAATAAAATGAAGTTACATACTTTTAAAACTATCTGCCATTACCGAATAATACGACTGCATTTACAGTTTTGACAGCAATCCTATTTTTGACGTTTAAAATATTTTTAAAGACTTAACAAATAAAAATGAGATTATATGTACTTGACATTGGTTGCAGGGATGATGCTCCAGTCGTTGTTCTACGATGTGTTTTATTGTTTTGCTACGCACCGAACGTTGTTAGTGTACGGCGTGCTGTACTGCTTCCTTGTGTGTAATGAACGTTGTTAGTGCATGTTACGTTGTACTGTTGCATTGTGTGTGATGAACGTTGTTGGATGATGAGGCATAATGAGACGACTGATTTTGATGTCATTAGCTTGTAGTTATTTGTTGCGCTTTGGCTTCGATATTATTTCAGGTCTGAAGCACAGTTGTACGTTGTGTGCACCGTTGTACCGTACCGTTATATATTTGTTGTATAAAGGCAGGCGTCCACTAGGGCGGACGGGCCGCATCGCAAAAATCCGCCTGCCATACATTGTTATGGAAGTGCGTCCACTGAACGACACTCGCAACGGAACGAAGTACGTAGAAAAAAAATGCTCGCCGCACCGTTGCGATGCGGCCCGCCTCTAGTGGACGCCTGCCTTAACTGTGATTATTTTGTGCCGTTATGTCTTAGCTTGGAAGACGAAAGCATGCTGGACGACGAAACTAAACGATGTGATGATTTTAGTAAAGTTGTTTTTTAATTCGTTGGTTACATTAATTTGCTTGAGCGTTGTGAAGTTAATGAACTGCTTTGTTTATCGAAATAATTTGAATTTCGCCTCGCGGGGTCACCAGTGTACAGTTGTTTAAGTACGATTGATATACACCCAATTCTCTTTTTACACGATAGATACGTTCCCAATAAAATCGTGTAAAAAAAGATATTATCTAAACGGAAAAATAGTAGATTAGTTCCAGACCTAAAAAAGCAAGTTTAAAGTACAATAAACAATATTAAAAAATTCTTGTTAGAGTTCACTTGAGAATTTATTTTCCGTGCTTACACATTTTAATACATTAAATATATTATAAAAAAAAATTATGAATTGGATAAAAGAAAATAATATCAGAAATTTATTAATATAAAAAAAGTAAAACTAATATAAACATAACAAAATTTTATTCATCGTCACTTTCTAACAACAAACGCATACGATTGCGTATGACTGCAATATCATTGCTATCACTAGAATTATTTTGTTCATCATTTTGGGAAATTATCTCTCTATTATCATTTCTATTTCCCATTGTTGATAATTCAGCAGTTCTTAGAACAAAATCAGTTATTAAAGATTGTGTTTGATTTCGTGATAATCCATTAATCCTGTAAGATGACATTAACAATTTCAGTTCACGTTGAAATTTCGCAGCTCGTTCCTTATCAGGATCATGTTGTTCAAAATGATTACCTAAATTCCTTGCAAGGTCAAGACCTTCTTTAATTAGAGTTGCATTTAAAACAGGAAGATCCCCTTCGTCATTATCGCTATGCTCTCTTTCATGATAAGCCTCAAGGGTGAGGTCTATAATTTCATTTTCACTCAAGCTTTTATCAACTAATAATTCCTCTAGATCTGCAGATGATAGATCATCGAATCCATCTCCACCAATTGTTCGTGCCAATGTAATAATGTCAGTAAATTCGTCGTTATTATGGATGACAGAGTCTTTGCTTTTGTCACATTCTGGCCAAATATTTTTCCAACAAGAATTCAAGGTTGATGGCTTCAATTCAGCTAACGCTAGCCCAACTTGGTTAATGCAGTCCATAATTGAACATTTTTCCTATACATCAATGACTGTTAACTCCTCATTATTATCTAGTTTGTCTAGCGCGTATTGGAATGAACGTTTTATGTAGTACGTTTTAAATGTAGCAATTATTCCTTGGTCTAAGGGTTGTATTAAGAATGTAGTATTAGGCGGCAGAAAACAAAATTGAACATTTGGGTGCTCCAAGACCGGATGGCCAGGTGCATTGTCTAGAATTAAAAGAACTTTAAATTCTAGACATTTTGCATTCATGTAGCGTCTTACTTCTGGGATGAAGTATTTCTGAGACCATTCTGTAAAGATTGCACTGGTCACCCAAGCCTTTTTGTTTGCCATCCAGTGAATTGGCAATTTATTAAAATCAACACCTTTCATCGAACGTGGTTTTAACGCACGATTTACTAGAAGTGGTTTTAACATACGTTCTCCTGAAGCATTTGAACAAAACAACAATGTAACACGGTCCTTTGCTACTTTAAAACCACCGGCAGTTTTCTGTGATTTTGCAACATAAGTTCTGCTAGGCATTTTTTTCCAAAAAAGGCCACTTTCGTCTACATTCCATACTTGGTCTGGGGTGTATCCTCCATCTTTAATAATTTTTCTAAGTTTTTGAGGAAACTCTTTAGCAGCCAATTCATCTGCAGATGCAGTTTCTCCCTTAATTCTTATATTGTGGAGAGCATGTCTTTTAAGAAAACTTGTCATCCAACCAGTACTTGCTGAAAATTCAGGTTGTTTTGACTGAGAAGAAGTGCTTGGCTCAATTTCTTTCAATTGTTTGTATACTGTAAGGCTGTTTGTTTGATAGTAATTCCGTCTACTGGTATTCTTTTTTGGAATTTATCTTCAATCCATATTACCAAAGCTTTTTACATCTTCTCTTTGACAACATCTCTTATGTATGACGACGACTTGGCACTTATTTTTGTTCCAGAACATACAGACTTTCTAATCGCAATTTCATTTTTCTTGATTGTTCTTATAGCAGCTTCACGAGTACCAAAATGCTTTCCTACAGCAGTTGCACCATGTCCTGTTGCAAGTTGATCTAAAATTTTAATTTTAGTATCTAAACTGATCTTTTTCCTCTTCTTAATTACTACAGGTGATTTATGTGACATTGTGTTAGGCCTACCAAAATACAATAAAAAATTAAATCCAATGCAAAAATTTGGAAATTATTTAAAACTTACCTGTTATTGGGTTAATAAATTTATACGAGCACTTTCTTAGTTTTACTTATAACTTTTTAAACATCCACGGCAACTAAACGTCTTTTCTTTTCAATTCTCAAAATCACAATGAATTGCGTACAAAAAAAATTACGCCTTTTCTTTATGTATAATTCGGGGAATCCCACTCAAAGAGAAAATACGCATATAATCGACATAATAGGTATGTTTGGTATCGGAACGTTTTTGTAACATTTGGTTCCAATTTCAATTTGTTCTTATATTTTTACATTAAACTGAGTTGAGAAAAATATAATACTATATTAAATTATATAATTTGTAATAATAAAAAAAAATTTATAAAAGAATTCTTAGAATATTTAAAATCGTGTTAAAGCAAAACAATTCGTGTAAAAAGAGAAAAATGTTAACTTTTTAACTCGTGTTAAATGAAATTCGTGTAAAAATAATTCGTGTAAAAAGAGAATTAGGTGTATATGATAATTTAAGTAAAAACACGAGTACTTCAATTCGCTTGATTTAGGGCCGTATTATTCACTTCGGGTTATTTATAACCTCTGGTTAATTCCAGTTTTTCCAAAGATTTGGTATTATTCACCTCCGGTTATCGTTTTTAACCGGTGATTCGCTGGTTTTGTAATCACTGATTAAAGTTACCCAGGGAAAAATTTAACCGGTGGAAAACTTCCAGTTTTCTACGATATCCAGGGATTTAACCGGCGATTTGACAAATTTTGTATTATTCACGATTGAAGTTATAGCAAGATTTCATTTGTGGGATAATTGGAGTGATTCTGATGAAGAACATGACTCGAGCGTCACCAAAAAAAATGGCACAACGAATCGACATTGACATATGCGACGACAAAGACTTTTTCTGTCGATACCGGATTGCAAAGCCAAATGAATTTTTTCCATTTTATGGTTCTCCACCATCACTTCTTCCATCATCTCCCTCCAGTTTTCAGCTAGGAGTATAAATGGTCTAGGTCTCGTATTATTTGTAAGATCCCATCTCATACAGTTCTTCAGATATGAGGTGTGATTTTTTAAAAAAAATGCTTATCCATCGCCTCCCTAAAAATACTTTTAGCCAACTCCTATTGTCCATCTTAAAAACATAAGCCACATTTCCTTTTCTGGTTTAATTGGTTTGTGAGACTTTGCAATGCAAAGTTTTTTACCACCCACCCACGCCACTGACCACTCTCAAAAAATTATTTTCGATCTATTCGCCTAGTTCCTTGTTTAGCAAGTATCAAGTTTCAACTTTGTGACATTAACCGTTACGAAGATATGGATTTTAGAATGTCTCGACCTAAGCTTTCAAGCGTTTCGGACACATTGTTTTTCTCCGAACTCCTGAACGCTTTCACTCATATAAAAATGAAGCCAGCAAGTGGGTACAATATCATAGATCTATTTATGTTCCGAATTTCAGCTTCCTAGCATAAATGGTTCCTGAAATATAAGAACCAAAGTATTGCGTCTAAAACGCCACCCACATCCTTCCTCACCCCTCCACTAGAAACTTATCACTTGAAGGGGTCCACTCAATCTACCCTACCAATAAACTTAAATTCAATAGCTCCAAGGGTTTGTGAGATGCAAGCCTTCAATCGACTGTCCGCACTGTAAAATCCAACCACCCGGAAGCACATACTCAGAAAACTATCGGAATCAACAGGGATGGTTCTCGGTGAACGTGTAAGCCGTGCATCACACACGTCGTTTGTATTGCTCCTAGCTCGGCAACCATGAAAAAATTGCAGCCAATAATTCACATTTTTCCTGAAAATACAAATTTAAATATTCACAAAAAAGAAAAATGTCACATTCTGTAAATAATTAATAAAATTCTTGACGTTTGACTGGAAAAATAATGGAAAAATGGAAAACCAGCCGTTAAGATAACCCGACCTACTAAATCGCTAACCTGAGGTGAATAATACAATTTTATACCCAGAGAAATTAACCGGTGATTAAATTTAATACCCTGGATAAGTTAACAGCTGGTTAAGGCGAAAATAACCCGAGGTGAATAATACGGCCCTTAATGTTTTAATGTAATCCAGTTAATTTAATTTATGTATAATGTAATCCAGTTAATTTAATTTATTCGATATTTTTAATTTTAAAGTTTCTAATATATGAATCACGTCCACACGCTATGACGGCTAAAATCACAAGAGACAGCTTCTTTAATTTTGTTCCACAATCGTTTTAATCTTAAGTTGGCTACCGTTTGGTTTATAATAAATTCACAATCAATTCAATCAATCGAGATTGCCACAAATTATTATAAGTAACAAATTATAAAAACCTTTTTGTTATTAATCCGATAAGATAATTTTATATTACGTATCAATTTACGCCATAAGACAGATTTATAATGAGCTGTGCATAACACTCGGATAGTGATGCTCTTATAGATTTATTTTTTGCGTTTAGCATGATTTTTTATCATTATGATAAATTTCTCATGTAAATCAACTACTTTCGAAGGGTTAGGATATCCGATAGGAATGAAATGAAAGCGATAATTACGGGAACGGTACAATAGAAGTATTGCTAAGTACAATAATTAAAATAAGCGATAGCAATAAAGTGCCACAAAATATTTTTTATTACATGAATTTGAATTGTTTCACTTGAAATTGTTCTGAATCCTTGGATCGAACTAATATCTAAAAATTGGATTACTTTTAAAATAAAATCAGATGTCTCTCATCCTCGAGTTTTTACTTTTGTGGATGGAGTCCAAACGATATTTCTGTAGAGCGTACTTGTCGTCGAAGAACGGATGAAGTAACAGAAAAGAAATACTCTACCGTGGCCTGTTATGAATTCAAATTGCGGAAAATGCAATTTACAAATTAAGAATTACTTCTTTTGATATTGGAAAATAAGGAAAATTTTATTTTTTATCATTGAATGAAATAAACAATTATTTTGCATTCCAGAGCAAATAATCATCATCATCAATGGCGCGACAGCCCAAGTCGTGCCCTGGCCTCCTGAAGTCGTCGCCTCCAATCGTCTCGATCCAAAGACCGCGTCCTCCAGCTGCTAATTTTTAAGATGGCTTTGCTGTCTTTATCAACCAAGTCTTCACATCGTTTGCGTGGTTTGCCTACTGGCCTGTTACCACTCGCTTTGCCTTTCAGAGCACGCTTGGGGATTCTTCTGTCTTCCATCCGCTCTACATGGCCAGCCCACTTCAGTTTACGTAGTTTGATGAATGTTGAGTTGAGGCTTCTGGCTCCTTGAAGAGTTGATGTTGCTCATGGTTGTATCTTATTCGCCAGTCCGTTCCTTCCTTTACGGGTCCAAACATTTTTCGCAGAACCTTTCTTTCGAATGTGTTAACTGCTTTTTCGGAAGTTCACGTCTCGCTGCCATAACAGAGCACAGGTCGTATAATAGTTTTATATATTCGCAGCTTATTGTTCCTGTGCACTTTCTTGGATTTCATTATTGGAAGTACCTAATAATACGTTTTATTTGCTAGCATGATCCGTCGTTTGATTTCGTCCGTTTCGTTGCCGTCTTTTGCTAGATTAGCCCCAAGATATATGAAGTTGTCCTCACTCTCCAAATTATACTCCGCAATTGTTACATTCTGTCTGATTGGCGTTCTCTTTCTTGTTTGCGTCATTATTTTTGTTTTACTTTCGTTTATGCGTAACGCGACTTCTTTTGCGGCGGAGTCAAGAATGACAAATACCTCCTTAGCACTAGGGAAGGATCTTGCGAGGATGTTAATATCGTCAGCATATGCTACTAGTTGGGTGGACTTGAATAGTAGTGTCCCATTGGTGTCGACTGCAATTAATGATCAACCGTAATTAATAAATAGCAACAAAATCTATTTTTATACTCTAGACGAAATCATAGAGTATTATAAGTTCAATCCAGCCCGAAAAGCTTGTAACGCATAGAATCGAGCTTCGGATGAATAAAAGTTAAATATTATTTTATGTTCAGTTGTGGCCAAAAACCCCAAATCCGTTTGCTCCATCCGTTTGCACGATAAATCAAGAACGCGCGTTGACCCAGGAAGTTAAAATTTTATCACCACCTATAAAATGGAAAAGTAGTGTAAACCAACACCCACTATAAATCAAAAACGCGTTAAAACAGGAAGTACAAATTTTACTAAAATTGGTTTTATATAAAAAAAATGTTTGAGTTCGTTAGTGAGTAACATCCGTCAACTCCTTCGGGATGCTCCCATATAAAAGTCATTAAAAGATCTGCTTAGGAATAATGTTGTTAACTTCTGAATGCTTGAAGCTACTAAGTTGAAATTGTGCGTACATTAATTATCTAATAGTTTCAAATAAAAATCTGAATATGAAGAAAATTAAGCGAGTTCTTCGTGTAGCCGCCATATAAATGCCCTTTAAAAGCTTTTTGAATATAAGGCCTATAAGGTCAGGTGCAATCCGTAATCCGAAACTTTTTTACATGCGATAAAGACAGGCAGACGTGCAAGTTTCTTGGAAAGTTAATTTTGTTCTTAAAATAAAAATATTTAAAATAGAGATTTTTAGCCGATTAAACATTGAAAAAGCCCGTGTAGACTATTCGAATTTTGGTATATTATGTACACTAAAAGCCCATAGAAGTAAACACGAATTTGTTGCCTTATCAGACTTAAGAGATATGACGAATTGTTAAAACGTATACAAACCCATTACTTACACTTGGGGTTTGAATTTCGAAAAAATTGTGAAACAGGTTTTTAGACGATTTCATAAGAAGCAACTTGATATCACATGAGACACGAGGGATTTTGAAAAATTTGTGAAAACGTAAGCAAACTCTTCACACCCACTTGGTTCTTGAAATTCGAATAATCGTGAAATAGCATAAGCCGTTCTATAGATAGCAAAAACACCCCCCATCCCCGTACCGTACTATCTCTATAAAAAATTATATTTTTCCAACATGCTACTACTACATGTCTATCCAAATACCAAGTTTCAGTTGGATATCATTATAGGTTCTCGAGATATAAAAATAGGAACTTTTTCTTTTTCACCCTCCCTCCATTCTCTACACCCCCACCCTCTACACCCCACCCTCAAACTTTTTTTTCTGATAGGGGTCTATTAGTTCTACTTCTGGTAAAAATTTTAAGTATCTATCTTACTCTGTTCTTGGGATATGAGACGTGATTTTTTAGAAAAATAATTATCCCCTCCACTTCCATGCTCCTCCTCCCTCTTAAAAAAGTTTACTTTCTTCAAACTTCATTTGTCAACCTTAATACAGAAACCGAATTTTATTTTTCTAGTGCAATTGGTTCGTGAGATATCATAATCTAAAGTTTTTCTCCCCCACACCCGTACGCCACTGCCCCACTTAAAAATTTGTTTCTGATCTATTCTCCTAGTATACGTACAAATATTCATTAAGTTTCAATTTTGTGACGTTAACCGTTTAGGAGATATGGATTTTAGAATGTGTCGATCTCGGCTTTTTTGTGTTTCGGACGCATTATTTTTTACCCCTTCAACCATATTGACATTTTTTATGCAAATGGGTCCACTATCAGAGCTCTATATAAATTCCAAATTTCAGTTTCCTAGCATAAGCGGTTGCTGAGATCTAAAAATCAAAATTTTTCGTCTAAAAAGCTTTCCCCTCCTCCCTGCTCACACCCCACCCCTAAGAATTTGGTCACTTCAAGGGGCCTACCCAGTCTATTCATAAAAAAAAATTCAATTTAATATCTTAAACTGTTTGGGAGCTACGAGCCTTCAAACGATTTTGCGGTGTGTGTCGGCAGGGACGTCATTTGTCGGGTGGCAGGGGTGGCATTTGCCCCCCTCTGCATTATGTTTTTTTATAGATTATATATAACATACTCGTATGTATATTTATATATAAAAATATATACAAACATAACATCTTGCCCCCCCTCTTTTCATATCCGAATAAAATTTTATTAATGTAAAAAATATTTTCTTTCTTAATTTATTTAAATTGAGTCTTCATAACTCAGATTCATAGCGAGCTCTGGACAACTCAAATAGTGGAGGATGAAGGGGCTGTAGATCTTTTTTTTATCGTTTTTGGTAAATTTCGGATGGACATCATATCAATAAATATGATATTTACGGGACGTGTATATTAAAATCGTCGTTCTTATGGATCAAACGATAATTTCAGTTGGCGTGTACATGTCGAAAAACAGTAAAAAATACTGAAAACTATTCTACCTCAGAATTAGTATAAGGTAACAAATCAAATGGCGAATGATCAACATCGACATGACTAGATGTTTTGACTACGATCTGATCCTACGAAGCATCATAATAAAAGAAATTTTAAATAAAATAAATTTCACGTACTTACCTTACCTACCTTCCATCATAGCTAATTGCCATCTAATCTGTTTTGACTTAATCTCACCAACTGAATGACTGAATAAAGAACTCTAACGGCGCCTCTCTTATTCAACTTTCAGGTGTCTCGTAACGATGGTCTTCCCGAAAATATTTGTTGCGATTGTCTTGTAAAAGTAAGTCAGTCGTTCATTTTCAAATTAAAAATCGAAAAATCCGAAACCCATAGAAAAGAATTAAAGGCTGCTTTATCGGATATTGATGAGCAAGAAATATCTTTCGTACAAGAAGTGAAGCATGAACCCGAATTAGATTTAAATATGGAAGATGGGGATTTGGACGAAACTGATGAAAATCATGGACAGGCGGCACATAAAGTTGGATCAACGAAACAGAAAAATTTTAAATGTGCGAAATGTTCCGCTCTATTCAGTAATAGCAGTTACTTGAATGCGCATATGACAATTCATACAGGAGAAAAACCACATCAATGCGAAGTATGTAAAAAAAAATATCGGTTTAGGTGTAGCTTACTCTTTCATATGCGAACAGTGCATCCCGATGAATTCACAAAGGAATTTAAATGTCCGACGTGCTCGAGATTATTCGAAAGTAAAAATGTGTTGGATCGGCATATGAAATTTCACACTACCGTAAAGCCATTTCAGTGCGAAATATGTAAACGAGAATTTCGTTTTAAGTACAACTGGACGAAGCATATGAAAACCAAACATGTAAAGAATTTCAAATGTTGGATATGTTCGAAATTATTCTACACCAACTTCCTGTTGGTGGAACATATGCGAAAGCATACCAGCGAAAATCCGTTTCAGTGCGAAGTTTGTCAAAAGAAATTTGCGAGAATGCTTAATCTCAGAAAACATATGCGATCGGTACATGCTGATATATCAATGAAACATAAATGTATAATATGTTCAAAATTATTCGATCGGTATTATATCAAAATACATATGAGAACGCATACCGGAGAAAGATCTTTTCAGTGCAAAATTTGTCCAAAAACATATACAGCTTCGACCGGATTGAACAAACACATGAAAAGAATTCATGATGTAGAAAGCAGTATGATGACGGTATATATCATACAGACAACAAATAATGAACTTTAGAATAAATTAGTCTATTTAAGAAAGCAAAGAAAATTACCTCGAGTAATTCTAGGTTTCATTTCAATTTTATGCAAACGAAATTAAGAAAATAAATTGTAACATAAAGTTATGTACCGTTGTTTAAGTACGATTGATATATATGAAAATTTAATTAAAAACACGAGTACTTCAATTCGCTTGATTTAGGGCCATATTATTCACTTCGGGTTATTTATAACCTCTGGTTAATTCCAGTTTTTCCAAAAATTTGGTATTATTCACCTCCGGTTATCGTTTTTCACCGGTGATTCGCTGGTTTTGTAATCAGTGATTTAAGTTACCCAGGGAAAAATTTAACCGGTGGAAAACTTCCAGTTTTCTACGATACCCAGGGATTTATCCGGCGATTTGACAAATTTTGTATTATTCACGATTGAAGTTATAGCAAGATCTCATTTGTGGGATAATTGGAGTGATTCTGATGAAGAACACGACTCAAGCGTCACCAATACAAAATAGCACAACGAATCGACATCGACATATGCGACGCCAAAGACTTTTTCTGTCGATACCGGATTGCAAAGCCAAATGAATTTTTTCCATTTTATTGTTCTCCACCCTCACTCCTTCCATCATCTGCCTCCAGTTTTCAGCTAGGAGTGTAAATGGTCTAGGTCTCGTATTATTTGTATGATCCCATCTCATACAGTTCTTGAGATATGAGGTGTGATTTTTTAAAAAAAATGCTTATCCATCGCCTCCCTGAAAAATACTTTCAGCCAACTCCTATTGTCCATCTTTAAACATAAGCCACATTTCCTTTTTCTGGTTTAATTGGTTTGTGAGACATCGCAATGCAAAGTTTTTTACAACCCACCCACGCCACTGACCACTCTCAAAAAATTATTTTCGATCTATTCGCCTAGTTCCTAGTTTAGCAAGTATCAAGTTTCAACTTTGTGACATTAACCGTTCAGGAGATATGGATTTTAGAATGTCTCGACCTAAGCTTCCAAGCATTTCGGACGCATTGTTTTTCTCCGAACTCCCGAATCCTTTCACTCATATAAAAAGCTTCCTAGCATAAGTGGTTCCTGAAATATGAGAACCAAAGTTTTGCGTCTTAAACGCCAACCACATCCTTCCTCACCCCTCCACTAGAAACTTATCACTTGAAGGGTTCTACTCAATCTACCCTACCAATAAACTTAAATTCAATAGCTCCAAGTGTTTGGGAGATGCAAGCCTTCAATCGACTGTCCGCACTGTAAAATCCAATCACCCGGAAGCACACACTCAGAAAACTATCGGAATCAAATGTGATGGTTTTCGTTGAACGTGTAAACCGTGCATCACACACGTCGTTTGTACTGCTCCCAGATCTGCAACCATGAAAAAATTGCAGCCAATAATTCACATTTTTCCTGAAAATACAAATTTAAATATTCACAAAAAAGAAAAATGTCACATTCTGTAAATAATTAATCAAATTCTTGACGTTCGACTGGAAAAATAATGGAAAAATGGAAAATAGCCGTTAAGATAACCCGACCTACTAAATCGCTAACCTGAGGTAAATAATACAATTTTATACCCAGAGAAATTAACCAGTGATTAAATTTAATACCCTGGATAAGTTAACAGCTGGTTAAGGCGAAAATAACCCGAGGTGAATAATACGGCCCATAATGTTTTAAAGTAATCCAGTTAATTTAATTTATGTATAATGTAATCCAGTTATTTTAATTTAGTTTATATTTTTAATTTTAAAGTTTCTAATATATGAATCACGTCCACACGCTATGACGGCTAAAATCACAAGAGACAGCTTCTTTATTTCTTTTCAGGTTATACTTAATTTTGTTTTACAATCGGTTTAACCTTAAGTTGGCTACCGTTTGGTTTATAATAAATTCACAATTTGAT
Organism: Beris morrisii; assembly: GCA_951812415.1. Lineage (NCBI taxonomy): Eukaryota > Metazoa > Arthropoda > Insecta > Diptera > Stratiomyidae > Beris > Beris morrisii. Next base: position 108,185,501 of record OX638312.1, on the reverse strand, counting down.
AATAGTTTTGAATCGAGGTTGCCACAGCACTCCCCCTCTATATAAAAAAATTGTATCTCTAATATGAAAATATTTTTATGAAAACGTAATATTATTTCTATGACTATGCATAAGTATCTTTATTTTATTTCTTTATAATTTGAAAGTTACTTTTTCATTTTGCTGTCGCATCGTTCGATTGCAGAATAAGTTTGAGTTTAATAGAAACGCAGGTTTGAGCCTATCGATGGAAATATTATTTTCTTTACCATCTACATCAATTTTAAATATTTTGTCATCTCTAGAAATTACTTGGAATGGACCGGTATAGGGCTGGCTTAATGATTTTCTTTGTCCTTCTTCTCTAATAAATACGTGAGAACATGAATATAGAGCTTGTGGTACGAAAATATCTTTTTGTTTGCGGTGATTATTATATATAAAAAAAACATTTTAAAAATGTAAAAAGAAGGTGTCGGGTTCAACAAAAAGGGATGATATTCACAGAGTCGGTTTCTTTTTATTAATATTTCCACTTACACTTGTATACAAATTTGTGATATTCATTTTTCCAAGAAACCCGGCAATCGCTCAGAAAAATATCCCCCCCCCCCCCCCCAAATTTTCCAGATTAAAAGCAACCAAAAAGTAAACTTTGCACATCATCTTTTTGCCACGACGAGCGATGTAATGGCTTTAGTCAGAGGTTTATGGTCCGTGAATATGGTAAAATACCTTCCTAAACCGTTCTAAACCGTTTAACTACAAGATAAATTGCTAACAATTCACGGTCGAAAGTTGAATATTTTTGCTCCGCAGGTGCAAGTTTTTTTGAAAAGAAACAGTGGTTTCCAGATAGTGCCTTCGAGTTGCTGCATAACCGCACCGATTGCGTTGCTTGATGCATCTACCATTAGGCTTACTTTTGCTTCCGGTTTTGGATGGGTTAGAAGAGTAGTTTTTTTTAAACATTGTTTGATATTGTCGAAAGCCGCATTTGCTTCTTGATCCCAGTTTAACTCAGTTTTCTTTTTGGTTTTTTTTGATGATCTTAAACTAAGTTATATAAAGGTGCAGCGATTTGCGCTAAATTTGGTAAGAACCGGTGATAGAAATTTGCCATTCCTAGAAAACGTTGCAATTGTTTCAGAGTTATGGGTATTGGGAACTGTGAAATGGCTTCTACCCTGCTTGCGGCTGGTGAGATTCCATCTTTATCTGTATTGTATCCTAAAAAATTAATTTCTGTAACTCCGAGAACGCATTTAGATGGATTAATGTTTATACCGTATTCATCTAGTCTTGCAAGTAGAAGACGGATATGTTTCTTATGCTCTTCTGGTGTATGACTTGCAACTAATATGTCATCCACGTATATGAACAAGAAATCTAGCCCTTTCAGTGCTTCATTTATAAAACGCTGAAAGGTTTGGGCACCATTTTTTAATCCAAATGGTATTCTAACGAATCCATGGAGCCCGAACGGAGTAATATTTGCCGTTTCTTCTTAAAAATCGATCTGGTCCGCGCTTATCACCAGATTCCAGTAGCTCAAGAAGATATATTCTTCTTGAGCTACTGGAATCTGGTGATAGGCGCGGACCAGATCGATTTTTGAAAAGATTTTAGCACCGTATAGATTAATAGAACAATCCTGAATGTTTGGTAGAGGATACCTGTCAGAGATTGTCGCCGCGTTAAGGAGTCGGTAGTCTCCGCACGGCCTCCAATCCATCTTGCCTTTCGTGAGTACCATTTGTAAAGGTGAGGCTACTGATGAAGATGAAGGTCGACATATTCCCAACTTCAACATTGTTATGAACTCATCCTGAGCGACTTTATACTTTTCAATATTTAGTCTGCGTGGGCGCATTGTAGGTAGTTGACCAACTGTCTCTATTATGTGAACTACGTTGTGTTTAACTGGTAAGTTAAAATTTGGAGGAGCTTTGACAGATGGGAATTCATTCAAAATCTTTCCATATTCACCTTCAACTATGAAAATTCTTGGTGAACAGGATTGAGTAATTTTGGAAGAACATGTTGTTGATAATAATGTTTTTTTGTATATTAATGTACGCTCGTTCAGATCGACTATAAGGTTATTTTTGCAGAGAAAGTCTGCACCAATGATTGGATAGTCGATAGCGGTAACTATGAAATTGTGTATAAACTCACGTCGCAAACCTAAGTTTAGTGTTAATTGTTTCATTCCGAAAGTCGAAATGCTAGCACCATTTGCGGCTGATAGTCTGAATTCGGACTTGTTGTTAAAATTTTTTAAATATGATTTTGGGATGGTTGAAACCTCTGCTGCTGTGTCGATCAGGAAACGAAGCTTTGATTTATTATCGAAAACAAATAAACGACATGATATAGCGCCCGTTTCTACTGCCGTACTCAAAACTGGACTATTTAGTTTTTTGGCTTCTGGTAGTTACACGGCGATATACACTTGCTCGCATTTTCTTTGATCTGGCTGTGATACCAACACATTGTACCTTGAGTCTCATTATTATTGACTCGTGGTTTGGATTTTGATCATACTTTCTTGAAAACTGTCGATTGGGTGCTCGAGATTGTCTAGTTTCTAGTTTATCCAATCATTTGCACACAGCATCTATCATGGATTTGAAGGAATCCACTAGAAGTTGATTTGCGTTAGAATCCTTATCCTGCTGGATTTGATTGCGGTTCTCAGTAATTGCTGAAATATTACCGCTTTTGGAGGTATCATTAATTCAATCTGCGATCTTTAAAATTTCATCGAACTGATGAGAATTTTCTATGGCAATGATACAGGCTTGTATTGCTGAAGGTAGTTTTCCCAACCATAACTTATGCAATAATTTCCTATTAACCAAGCTACTACCCCCTGCCAATGTTTCCATCCGGAATAGTTCAGATGGTTTTAGGTCACCTAGTTCAATTTTATTAAGAAGAGCGTCCAATCTCTTCTCTTCGGTATCTCGCGACCTTTCTATTAGGGTTTTTTTTTAAATGATTGTATTTATTTGTTTCAGGCGGGCTCATCAGAATGTCAGCTACGATTTGCATATTGCATTGCCTCAGAGTCTAGTGCTGAAATGATGTGATCGTATTTGGTATTTTGCTGATTCCTTTGATTCGGAACTGAGTTTCTACCTTCAGAAATCATAAGTCGGGTCTATTGCCCCAAAAAGGTGGAAGTTTAATCATTGAAAGGTGATTTGGTAAATTTTCCCACCTCGGTGTACTCATATTTTCCGATGTATCTGGCAAGGCATCGTTCGTAACTTTGGGTTCAGTGTTCATTTTGAATTATGTGGATAAATATGCACTTATACCCAACCAGTAGCTAATTACTTGTGCGTAAAAAAATTTTTATGTCACCAGCACTATGCGAACCGACTTCACTGGTACTGCTGAATGTGCTATTATTTGGTTTATCAAGAACTATTATTAACTTTATAATTTAGTCAGATTAATTCAATTAGTACTGATGAATATGTGAAATATTTAATTTTTTGTTTGGAAGCTATGATACGCATCATTCCGTTGACAGGGTCGAAGATTGTTATTTCTTGTCACTTTATGACATTGGTTGGTTCAGAGTCATCATATTTTTGTGATCAATTATACTTTTTACGAAAATTGTATTACTAAAGAGGTAGGACAAGTATTGTCATAATAATGATGGCACTCGAAATTGGAACGCTACGTTCACGATTCGCGATAAAACTTTGCTATACTATCATCTCTTGTTCAATCAAATAATATTAACTCCGTGTGACACGTAGCTCGTATAAAATGTTAAAAATTTTGCACGACAAATAAAATGAAGTTACATACTTTTAAAACTATCTGCCATTACCGAATAATACGACTGCATTTACAGTTTTGACAGCAATCCTATTTTTGACGTTTAAAATATTTTTAAAGACTTAACAAATAAAAATGAGATTATATGTACTTGACATTGGTTGCAGGGATGATGCTCCAGTCGTTGTTCTACGATGTGTTTTATTGTTTTGCTACGCACCGAACGTTGTTAGTGTACGGCGTGCTGTACTGCTTCCTTGTGTGTAATGAACGTTGTTAGTGCATGTTACGTTGTACTGTTGCATTGTGTGTGATGAACGTTGTTGGATGATGAGGCATAATGAGACGACTGATTTTGATGTCATTAGCTTGTAGTTAATTGTTGCGCTTTGGCTTCGATATTATTTCAGGTCTGAAGCACAGTTGTACGTTGTGTGCACCGTTGTACCGTACCGTTATATATTTGTTGTATAACTGTGATTATTTTGTGCCGTTATGTTTTAGCTTGGAAGACGAAAGCATGCTGGACGACGAAACTAAACGATGTGATGATTTTAGTAAAGTTGTTTTTTAATTCGTTGGTTACATTAATTTGCTTGAGCGTTGTGAAGTTAATGAACTGCTTTGTTTATCGAAATAATTTGAATTTCGCCTCAGGCATATAAGCCTCGCGGGGTCACCAGTGTACCGTTGTTTAAGTACGATTGATATATATGATAATTTAAGTAAAAACACGAGTACTTCAATTCCCTTGATTTCATGTTTTGTAATGTAATCCAGTTAATTTAATTTATGTATAATGTAATCCATTTAATTTAATTTATTTTATATTTTGAATTTTAAAGTTTCTAATATATGAATCACGTCCACACGCTATGACGGCTAAAATCACAAGAGACAGCTTCTTTAATTTTGTTCCACAATCGGTTTAACCTTAAGTTGGCAACCGTTTGGTTTATAATAAATTCACCATGAGTTTAACTCCAGTGGGAAAACGATACGACGAACGTTGTCATCGCCGCGATATTCAATTGATCGACTCTACGCTTTACTCTTGAATACTTTTCGTGCACCCGACCCAAAAGACGACAATTTGAAGCCAATCTGTACTTGAAAATCGGAGAAACTCAAACAAGCGAACGACACTCGTCGAACTAAAACTGCTATAAGGTGTATGTGACAATTCACTCGTCCATTATCATGCTACCATGTTCCAATCCGTATAAAAAAACTATCAATTAACTAAAACTGTTGCCAAATTCGTCAAAACAAAAACTAAAAAAATATTGTTTCAGCCGCATTGAATTCTTATTTAGTTTGGTGTTTTAAATTTTAATAGGGACTTTTTTTTTTTATTATCACTCCCGATATCTCCTTTTCTCTTTTCAATAAATTTTAATTTCAACGCACTTTTAACAACTATTTTTTTTTTAACAAATTTTTCTCTTTTTGATCAACACAACAGAAAAAACTTTATTTCTTATCTTTCATTTTATCATTTCGGTTGCGGTAGTTTTCAGATCGAAAACCTTCGTTTCATGGCAATACCACTATGCGGCCCCCGAGTCTCGCGAAATTTGCGCGCTTTTTCGCAATTTTCTTTCACTTTGCAACCCACAATCGACCGAATTTCTAACGAAAACATGTTCCGGACAATTTTTCATTGATTTTACTTTTGTTTTGATCAGAAACCGACTCAAAACCTTGCAAAATGTTTGAATGTTTGGTTGAATTTTTATTCCTTATTTTGTTAACGATGTTAACGACTATTTTCTGTAACTTTAGGTTCAATAGAGTTTTGTGTAAGCAAAGCGAGCCATGATCAGTCACAGCTTACATATTTGACTGTATTGTGAATTTCATGTCGATCGAATTGTGTAACCAAGGTGTAATCGCATCGACGCGACTCATTAGTATTGTCATATTGATATGTATGTATCAGTTGTAAATTGTGAATTTAAGCCCATGTGAATGCCTTCATTTACAATCATTTCATTTTGCGTCTGAAATATAGCCATGTTCAGACTTTCTTCAAGTGATAGAAGTCTGAACAACAAGCTTATTCTGCTTACCTTCAACTACAATATTTGTCGGAGTTCAGTACTTTATCTAGAGTAGGTATCATACTATTTCCTACCTATCGTTTTGAATTAACCCTTTGGTGAAGCCTGCTCTCGTCTAGTATGGGTCATTCTATCAAGAGTCGCCAAAAATTAAGAAATTTAAGACCTTACCATCTCCGATTCTTTTGAAAATTTGTGTACTTGAAGAACTAGTGAAAAAAATAATTGAAATTCAATTTTTTTGTTTCTATCTCATTTTTTTGTAAGTTATAGTATATTAAAGTTTTTGCAAAAATGGTGTACTAGTCCTCTTTGAAAATGCATATCTTTTGTAATTTTTATCGTAGAACAATAAAATAGGGCTTATTATAAAGGGGAGGGTTGTCACTAGTTCTTCAAGTACAAAAATTTTCAAAAGAATCGAAGATGGTAAGGTCACAACTTTGGCGATTCTATGCACTCCGTAGTTTCATTACCCTAATTGCTGAAATAAAAATGTTTATTAGTCTTAATGATGCGATTTATTGTAATAAAAATAAAGTAAAAACAATTCAATACAATGATTTTTAATGAGATCTTTACATTATGTACTTCAACAAATGTATATATATTTTTAGAAGAAACAACAATTTTCAAAAATTGTCTGATGAAAACAGTGCTGACCCTACTCTATCTGGGTTCTTTAAAAAAATTAAAATTACTTTTTAACGCTACATTATTGCGTTCATACGATGTAAAAAATATTAAATAACTTATCTAATGGTCTACACCAAATCCTGGGATTGCGAAAAAATGAATTTTAATTTTCTGGAATCTTTTCCAAATTCATTAATAACATTTTCAATAAATGTTTTATTTGTCTTTATAAATTCCCGATGGACACTCAATAAACAGAGTCCATTTAAACGATCTTCGCTAGTGGTAGAGCGAACCTACGTTTTCACTCTACGAAGAGTACTGAATGATCGTTCTATAGTATATGTGGTTGGCGGCAAGCAAACAGATATTTCAATGGCTTTTCCAACGGCCGGCTAAAATTGACAATGGCCTATTAGTTCTATCATCGGCGTATTTTCATTTATATTAAAAGTATTAATATTTTCTCTGTTCCAAAAATAAAACCAAGTTAGAGCCTGTTCCTTAAAATTATCTATTTTATAATGGTATCAATTGAGTCTAAGTAATTCTCATACGTTATATTAGTTATGTTATGAGGATGCAAATTATATAGCGAAAAGGCTGGATTATTGTCGTCTGAAAATCTGATGCTAATTGAGCTTATAAGAGAATCTAAATACTTCAAAAATATTGATATTTTATGATACTCCTCTACAGAGTTGGCCGAATAATTTGAACGATATAACTGATGTTTCACTAATCTTGGGATTCTTATTTCGATATCGAGGGTTTCAGCAACATTCCGCGCATCAGACAAAATTTGATGAAATATTTCATCAGATTCTTCTCTGAGTTTTTGAAACATCTCTAATAAAGTTGTAATATGTTTTTTTACACTTAACATATCAATAGATTTTGATTGCAAGATATTTGCAACTGGTTCTAATAGCGCTGAATATTTTGCTATTATATAAAGAGCTATAATAAAAGTGGACACTGATGTTGCGCTTGATAGTTGTTGAGCCTTTATTCGCGTTGCAGTGTTGAAATTTGAATCTGTCGGCAAAAAATCTAAAGCATTTTTAATAGCCAAAAAATGAAATCCAAATAATCTAATACTTTTGTACTTCTCTGACCAACGAGTTTCACACAAAAGAGGTAACTTCGGAACAAGCTGTCGTCGAAGAGTGCTCTCACGAAAAAATTTAATGACCTCTTTTATTGTTCCTACGGTATTTCTTATTTCTTGCACTGCATTTAAATCGTTTACAACGAGGTTGAATTTATGAGACGCGTAATGAAAGTATAATGCCTTTGGATGCTTTTCTCTTATGCGTTTTTGGACACCAGTTTCCTGTCCGGACATTGCAGAGCATCCGTTAAAACCTAGTCCAACCAGTTTGGTTGTATCTAAACGTAATTTTTCACAGAAAAAAAGAATTTCGTCGGATATACTCTTTGCATTCATATTTTTTAATGCAGAAAAACCCAAAAATTCTTCACAATTACATAGCTTTCCGTCCATACCCTTGGCTAGGAAACGAACTCCAATTGATAGTTGTTCAATACCAGAAATATCGGCCGTTTCATCCGCAATTAGTGAAAATGCAGTGCATTGATCATTATTGATATCGTCAACTATTTTATTTTGAATTAAGGACCCACAAATATTTATAAGTTCATTTTGAACGCGGAGGGAAGTGTATTTAGCGTTTCCTGAACCTGTAGTTAAATGTTCGTGCATGATTGTATCCCCGGCATCAACCCTCAACTCTAACAGATCGCGAAAGTTACCCTCATTTGATTTTTTTCCACGAAGTGGCAGATCGTGCGTACCACAGAAAAATATGGTTGACAAAATGGGATATAATTTTGCTCTATTTCTTTTAATTAAGTAATTTTCTGCTGAATTGAGTTGCAAATCAATACTGTGCCTTTTTTTAGAAATAATATTAACAAAGTTTTTGGATTTCATAACACATGGTTTGGAGAAAAGAAAACCTAGCAATTTAAATACTAATCACAAATAGTAACAATTTATGCAAAAAAAACACTTTGAACTATTACTCGATTTGGAAATACCATACACTGCAGTCTGCAGTTATGTGCCTGATCTGATTCTTCTTCAGTTCGCGGCCTTGGTCAATTCCGGAAAAGGGCTAATTATCTATTTCTATAGATTCGTTTGATTTTCATTTTAGTGCCATTACTAAGAACTACAGTCGAAGCATGAAAGATGTGAACTATGATTTTACAGTGAATGGCAAAAATAGATGCAACAACATTTGATCTTCAACATTTTTCTCAACTTTTAGCGATAGTCAAATGCAGGGGGGGCAAGTGCCCCCTCTTGCCCCTACCTGTGGGCGCCCATGACTTACGTACCTTCCATCATTGCTAATTGCCATCTAATCTGTTTGGACTTAATCTCACCAACTGAATGACTGAATCAAGAACTCTAACGGCGCCTCTCTTATTCAACTTTCAGGTGTCTCGTAACGATGGTCTTCCCGAAAATATTTGTTGCGATTGTCTTGTAAAAGTAAGTCAGTCGTTCATTTTCAAATTAAAAATCGAAAAATCCGAAACCCATAGAAAAGAATTAAAAAACGATGGGAAATTTATGAACGAATGTGAACGATATACTAAATACGAGTCTGTATTAATTAAAACGGAATATTGTGATACATCAAACGATGAAGAATTAGCACAGGCTGCTTTATCGGATATTGATGAGGAAGAAATATCTTTCGTACAAGAAGTGAAGCATGAACCCGAATTAGATTTAAATATGGAAGACGGGGATTTCGACGAAACTGATGAAAATCATGGACAGGCGGCACATGTAGTTGGATCAACGAAACAGAAAAATTTTAAATGTGCGAAATGTTTCGCTCTATTCGATACTAACAGTTACTTGAATGCGCATATGACAATTCATACAGGAGAAAAACCACATCAATGCGAAGTATGTAAAAAAAAATATCGATTTAGGTCAAGGTTAGTCTCTCATATGCGAAAAGTGCATACCGATGAATCGACAAAGAAATTTAAATGTCCGACGTGCTCGAGATTATACGAAAGTAAAATTGTGTTGGATCGGCATATGAAAATTCACATTGCCGAAAAGCCATTTCAATGCCAAATATGTAAACGAAAATTTCGTTTTAAGTACAGCTGGACGAAGCATATGAAAACCATACATGTAAAGAAAAAGATGAATTTCAAATGTTCGATATGTTCGAAATTATTCTACCACAACTTCCTGTTGGTGGAACATATGAGAAAGCATACCGGCGAAAAGCCGTTTCAGTGCGAAGTTTGTCTAAAGAAATTTGCGGTAAGGCCTAATCTCATGGAACATATGCGAGCGGTACATGCTGATATATCAATGAAACATAAATGTTCAATATGTTCAAAATTATTCGATCGTAAATATATCAAAATACATATGAGAAAGCATACCGGAGAAAAGCCGTTTCAGTGCGAAGTTTGTCTAAGGGAATTTTCGGTAAGGCCTAATCTCATGGCACATATGCGAGCGGTACATGCTGATATATCAATGAAACATAAATGTTCAATATGCTCAAAATTATACGATCGTAAATATATCAATATACATATGAGAAGGCATATCAGAGAAATATCTTTTCAGTGCAAAATTTGTCCAAAAACATATACAGCTCGGTCCGGATTGAACAACCATATAAAAAATGTTCATGGTGTTGAACCAGAAAGCAGTGGCGGTATATATCATACATACAACAAATAATGAACTTTAGAATAAATTAGTCTATTTAAGAAAGCAAAGAAAATTACCTCGAGTAATTCTAGGTTTCATTTCAATTTTATACAAACCAAATTAAGAAAATAAATTGTAACATAAAGTTATTATAAACAAAAAATTATAAAAATCTTTTTGTTATTAATCCGATAATATAATTTTATATTACGTATCAATTTACGCCATAAGACATATTTATAATGAGCTGTGCATAACACTTGGGTAGTGAAGCTCTTATAGATTTATTTTTTGCGTTTAGCATGATTTTTTATCGTTATGATAAATTTCTCATGTAAAGGGTTAGGATGTCCGATAGGAATGAAATGAAAGCGATAATTACGGGAACGGTACAATAGAAGTATTGCTAAGTACAATAATTAAAATAAGCGATAGCAATAAAGTGACACAAAATTTTTTTATTACATGAATTTGAATTGTTTTACTTGAAATTGTTCTGAATCCTTGGATCGAACTAATATCTAAAAATTGGATTACTTTTAAAATAAAATCAGATGTCTCTCATCCTCGAGTTGTGACTTTTGTGGATGGAGTCCAAACGATATTTCTGTAGAGCGTACTTGTCGTCGAAGAACGGATGAAGTAACAGAAAAGAAATACTCTACCGTGGCCTGTTATGAATTCAAATTCCGGAAAATGCAATTAACAAATTAATAATTACTTCTTTTGATATTGGAAAATAAGGAAAATTTTATTTTTTATCATTGAATGAAATAAACAATTATTTTGCATCCCAGAGCAACTAATGACTAATCCTTATTAATAAATAGCCACAAAATCTATTTTTATACTCTAGAAGAAATCAGTATCAGTATTATAAGTTTAATCCAGCCCGAAAAGCTTGTAACGCATAGAACCGAGCTTGGGATGAATAAAAGTTAAATATTATTTTATGTTCAGTTGTGGCCAAAAACCCCAAATCCGTTTGCTCCATCCGTTTGCACGATAAATCAAGAACGCGCGTTGACCCAGTAAGTTAAAATTTTGTCACCACCTATAAAATGGAAAAGTAGTGTTAACCAACACCCACTATAAATCAAAAACGCGTTAAAACAGGAAGTACAAATTTTACTAAAACAGGATTTATATAAAAAAAAGTTTGAGTTCTTCAGTGAGTAACATCCGTCAACTCCTTCGGGACCCTCCCATATAAAAGTCCTTAAAACATCTGCTTAGGAATAATGTTGTTAACTCCTGAATGCTTGAAGCTACTAAGTTGAAATTGTGCGTACATTAATTATCTAATAGTTTAAAAAAAAATCTGAATATGAAGAAATTTAATCGAGTTCTTCGTGTAGCCACCATATAAATGCCCTTTAAAAGCTTTTTGAACATAAGGCCTAAAAGGCCAGTTGCAATCCGTAATCCGAAACTTTTTTTGGAGATAACGACAACAGTCTTTACGTGTGATAAAGACAGGCAGACTATTGGATTACGTGCATCATTCTTTTGTTATATGCCCAACTACAATATATGGAATCGATGGAATGTAGTTACCAACATTTCAGGCGCCATATTTAGATTCATATTCCGTAATTTCTGTGGTAAAAAACGATAAAAGCTTATGTCGAGATAAGAAAAAATCATTTTTCAAGTTTTCAATTGCATTTATTAAAAAAATTGCCATTCTTTGATCTCATATAATATATTATTATTGTGTTGTATTATTAAATTCAATAAAATAAGATCTTCTAATATATTTTTTATTAGTGTTTTTATCAATTTTGATACACGTAACCGCCTAATTTTTTTCTCGACGCTGTTATCGCTTTTTACCACAGATTTGTTTGTACAGTTGAACTCTAACAATCAATCATTCAATCGATTCCAGATTTCTAAGATCAATGTCAAAATAAGAGTCGAAATTCAGAAAGGGCACGAGGGTTGGAAAGCAATATTGTAATTAAAAATAGTTTTTATTGTCATTAACAGCATCTAACCGGTGATAGTGAGTCGGCAGAAATACGCCCTGTTGCTCTGAGATACAAAGTAATTGTTTATATCATTTACACAAAAAATAGAATTATTCTTATTTGTTAATGCCAAAATTAGTAATTATTTATTTGTTACTTACATTTTCGACTCGAGCGAATAAAATAAACACGCATCAGCAGCAGAGTTCGTATAAAAATCCGGCTTCGGGATCGAATCATCATAGGCTGAGGTCGCACTTTAATGATCCATAATCAACATCAACTAGACTAGATGATGTTTTGACTATGATCGCATACTGCGAAATAAAATATAAAAAGAAATTGTTCAAATAAAATAAATTTCATCTGCTTTGCTGCACGAGTCTATTTTGACTTAATCACACCTCACTAAGAACACTAACTTAGCATTTCTTATTCAACTTTCAGGTGTCTCGTAACGATGGTCTTCCCGAAAACATTTGTTGCGATTGCCTTGATAAAGTGAATCAATCGTTTATTTTCAAATTAAAAATTGAAAAATCCGAAGCCCGTAGGAAAGGATTTAAAAACGATGGAAAAATTATAAACGAAAGTGAACGATATACTAAATACGATTCTGTATTAATTAAAACGGAATATTTTGATACATCAAACGATGAAGAATTAGCACAGGCTGCTTTATCGCATATTGACGAGCAAGACATGTCTTTCGTACAAGAAGTGAAGCATGAACCCGAATTAGATTTAAATATGGAAGATGGGGATTTGGACGAAACTGATGAAAATTATGGGCAACTGGCACACGCCGTTGGATCAACGAAAAATAAAAATTTTAAATGTGCGAAATGTCCGAGATTATTCCGGTTTAAACATCATTTAAATCGGCACATGATAATTCATTCTGTAGAATTCCTACAATATCCATTTGAGTGCAAACAATGTCAAAAAATATACAAGCGAAGAATCACTTTGATGGATCATCTGAAAAACGAACATGGAGAGTTTAAATGTACTATATGTTCGAAATTATTCGAAATTAAAAGTTTATTCCGCAAACATATGTTGAAAATGCACCCAAGAAAAAAACAATTTGACTGTAAAGTGTGTGCAAAGAGTTTTTTGTTTTCGAAATGTTTTCGACGACACATGGCGAAACATGACGATAAAACAATGAATGGTAGAAATTTGAAATGCACGATATGTTCGAAATTATTCGGATGTACAAGCTCTTTGAATTCGCATATGAAAATTCATACAGAACAAAGTTCATTTAAGTGCGACATATGTTCAAAAATATACAGGCGTAAGGCGAATTTGATGGCACATGTGCTAAAGGAACACGACATTGGAACATCGAAAACATTTAAATGCCCGATATGTTTCGCTCTATTCGATACTAACAGCTACTTGATTATGCATATGAAAATTCATACAGGAGAAAAACCACATCAATGCGGAATATGTCAATTAAATTACCGTTTTAGGTCAGGTTTAGTCGTTCATATACGAAACGTGCATACCGATGAATCGATAAAGAAATTTAAATGTCCGACGTGTTCGAGATTATACGAAAGTAAAAATGTGTTGGATCGGCATATGCAAATTCACACTGCCGAAAAGCCATTTCAGTGCGAAATATGTAAAAAAAAATTTCGTTTTAAGTACAGATGGACGATGCATATGGAAACGATACATGGAAAGAAAAAGATGAATTTGAAATGTCGAATATGTTCGAAATTATTCGACCGAAACTATTTATTTGTACAACATATGAGACTGCATAGAGGCGAAAAACCATTTCAGTGCGAACTTTGTCCAAAGAAATTTATGGCGAAGGCAAATTTGGTACGACATATGCAAATGAAACATGATGTAGCAACGAAACGTAAATGTTCAATATGTACGAAATTATTCGAAAGTAAATATATGAATATACATATGAGAAGGCATACAGGAGAAAAACCGTTTCAGTGCGAAATTTGTCCAAAGAAATATTCAGCTCGGCCCGTATTGAACAGTCATATTAGAAAAGTGCATGGTGTTGAATCGCAAGACAGTCTGGTCGCTGTATATATCGTACAGACGACAAATAATGAACTTTAGAATAAATTAGTCTATTTAAGAAATCAAATAAGATTTCCTCTAGTAATTCTAGGTCTCATTTTAATCTTAGACAAACTTAATTAAGAAAACAAATTGAAATATAATCTTATTATAAACAAAGGAAATTGTAAAAATGAATTTAATCCGATAAAATGATTTTATATTAAGAAATATTTTCTCTAACAATTTATTTAAATTGAGACGCCATAAAGCAGATTCTTAACGATTTTTGGATGACACTCAGGTAGTGAATCTCCTGTAGATTTTTTTTATCTTTTTTCTTAGTATGATTTCAAGTCGTTATGCTAATTGTTCCAAATGTCTTTTAATTGAACTACTTTGGAAGGGTTTGATGTCCGATAGGAATCAAACAAATTGTTGATGTTTATCAGTGAAAACGATATTTATGGGACCTGTATACTAGCAAAATGTAAAAAGAAATTGTTAAAATAAAATAAATTTCATCTGCTTTCCATCAAAATTGGCACGAGACTACCATATTTTGACTTAATTACACCTGTTGAATGACTGAACTAAGAACACTAACTTAGCATTTCTTATTCAACTTTCAGGTGTTTCGTAACGATGGTCTTCCCGAAAAAATTTGTTGCGATTGCCTTAACAAAGTGAAGCAATCGTTTATTTTCAAATTAAAAATTGAAAAATCCGAAGCCCGTAGGAAAGGATCTAAAAACGATGGAAAAATTATAAACGAATGTGAACGATATACAAAAGACGATTCTGTACTAATTAAAACAGAATATTGTGATACATCAAATGATGAAGAATTAGTACAGGCTGCTTTATCGGATATTTCCGAGCAAGAAATAACTCTCGTACAAGAAGTGAAGCTTGAACCCGAATTAGATTTAAATATGGAAGGCGAAGATTTGGACGAAACTGATAAAAATCAAGGGCAATTAGCACATGCCGCTGGATCAACCAATATTGCAATTCATCAAGGAACATATCAGTGCGAAGTATGTTCAAATAAATACAGCCGCAGGACGCATATGATGACACATATGAAAAAGGCACACAACGTTGGCGCGCTGAAGACACAGGAATGTCCGACATGTTTCAAAATATTTGATACTAAATGTTACTTGAATAAGCATATGAAAGTTCATACAGGAGAAAAGCCGCATCAATGCGAAGTATGTCAAAAAAATTATCGATTTAGATCAAGTTTATTGTATCATGTGCGTAAAATTCATATCGAAAATTCGTCAAAGGAATTCAAATGTTCGTCGTGCTTGAGATTATTCGAAAGTAAAGATCTTTTGGATTTGCATATGAGAATTCACACTATCGAAAAGCCATTTCAGTGTGAAATATGTCACGCAAAATTTCGATTAAAGCACGGATGGACGATGCATATGCAAACGATGCATGGCGACATAGCAAAGAAAAAGTTAAAATGTTCGATATGTTCGAAATTATTCACCCGAAAGTATCTGTTTACTGAACATATGATAAGACATACAGGCGAAACACCGTTTCAGTGCAAACTTTGTCCAAAGAAGTTTGCAGTGAAGGCTAGTTTAATGCAACATATGATACGAACGGTACATGCTGATGTCTCAAAGAAACATAAATGTTCATTATGTTCGAAATTATTTGAACGTAAGTATATCAATATCCATATGAGATCGCATACCGGAGAAAAACCGTTTCAATGCAAAATTTGTCCAAAAAAATATCCGGTTGAGTCGGGGTTGAAAACTCATATGAAAAGGGTGCATGAAGTCGAATTAAAATTGACAAGCAACAATTAATTGATTTTTAAGAATTGTAATTTATTAAAGAAAGCAAAGATGACCACATGCAATTCTAGGTCTCTTTTTGATTTTAACTTGATAAAGAAAATAAATTTAAAAACATAAACTCAGTATAAGCATAGCCAATTGTAAACCCGATTTTTTTTACTAATCAGAATAAAAATAATTTTGAGTTTAAATATTATCACAAACTCGCTAGTTTAGTTCCTTGACAGTTTCAAATCACGCCTGAGGCTCGTAGCATTGCAAGTGCTCATTAGTATGTTCTCTAAACCACGATCGGTCGACCACTAAAGTACTGTGTTTTAACCTTTGCTGACTGATACTTTATCTTTTTGTCGTTTAGTTTATCTGATTACTTTTTAACGATCCTCTGATCGACGTTTCCGTTTACGTTTTGGTATTTTTTAAGGTCGAAACATTTCTTCGATTACACGCTCAACAAATCTTTTTTTATTTCCTAGAACAATAAATCGGCAAAGTGACTCAATATTCGTAAGTTATTGTGGAGACGGACTAGCGAGCTGTATTGATTTTGTCAATGGAAGCTTTATCTTTTAACTTAAGTTGTTATGTGTGGGGCGTAGGTGAACATTTTTCTCGGTACTAATTGCTGTAACTAATAACTGAATCCAACAGCAGAATTGAAGATCTACATTAACAATCTCTTATTCAACTTCCAGGTAAACCCTAACAATGATATTCTCGATATCATTTGTTGCGAATGTCTTGACAAAGTACGTCGATCGTTTACTTTCAAATTAAAACTGGAAAAATCAGAAGGCATTTGGGAAGAATTAAAGAACGGTGGAAACAGTATCAACGAGTTGACAGACTCGCCCAATCAATACCATGATTTCTCCGAAGGAAACATTAAAACAGAAAAGGACGACTATGAAAAATTAGAACAGACTACTGTACCAGATATTTTCCCGCACGTAATATCTTTCGAACAAGAATTTAAGCAAGAACCCGAAATCCAAATAAATATTGAATATTTTAACGAAACTGATTCGAGTGAACATGGTCCTAAAATGAAAAACACAAGTAATTTGAATGGCCATACGTTGACTTCTACAGAAGAATTGCCATTTCAGTGCGAGGTATGTCTAAAGAAGTATCGGTTCAGGTCCAGTTTGAAGGAACATATGAAAACATCACATGATTTAATTCAGTGTACTGACGAAAGTCTGTTTGAATGCGAAGAATGTCCAAATGATTATCGATTTAAGTCCACTTTCGTATTACACAGAAAAAGGGCACATGCTACTACTACTACAAAAAAGGTATTTCATTGTGACGTATGTCCAGACAATTTTCACAGTAAGGGCAATTTGACCAAACATGTTCAAACTGTACATCCAGAGGGCACACATAATTACAACTTGAAATGCTCAATATGTTCGAAATTATTCGGACATAAACAGAGTTTGAAACAGCATATGATTATTCATACTAGAGATAGCGCATTTCCATGTAAAATCTGTGAAAAAGAGTTTCGATTTAAATCCCATTTAAAAACCCATGTGCGAGAAATACATAAAAGCGATTGCACAAAAAGTAACATTAAAGGCCGTGACACATTAAAAACAGAAACCAGCGGCAGAAGCACAATTTGTTTAGAAAGCACAGGCTCATATGGCGCCTGTTACTATTCAGAATTCAGAAAATTTATTGAGACTTTAGATACATGAAAAAGAAATAATGACAAAAGCTTGACAGCGATCAAATGAAAAAGGATAATATTTATGGCCAAAAAAAAACGTAAACAAAAATTCTTAACTTAACAATAATTTTACAGAAAACTACGACACTTAAGTGTCCATCAAGTACACAATATTAATATAAAACGCACTATTTTAAAGTACGTTAACTTATTTTTTTTATAAAGCTCAAAGGCTACCAAAATTTACAAAAGGCTAATGCGTTGGCAACGTACGCATGCCTGACGCCTCGATTAGATGTACATTCAGACTATTGTTCTCAGTTAAAAAAAAGGAAAAACAAAATTAAAATTAAAATTATAATTATACCTTCCAGGAGAATAAAAATACAACAAATAACACAAATTCATTCCTTCGACTTAATTACTATATGTATAACTCCCGTTAACCTTCCTTTCCATTTACTTTATAACTATCTTTTCATTTTTTCTTTTATATTTTTTTTTTTTTATAATTTCTTCCCCTTTTCTTTTTTCTCTCAATTATACATATTTTCGTCTTAATGTTAATGAATATATAGGTGCCAGCAAAAAGAGGGCTTCCTACCATTTCTATTTACATATTTACAGGAAATTTCAAGAATCCACGCTTTTAACTTAAATTTACAGATCTACATTTTTACATTACATTTATACATTAGGCGGCGGAGATGGATAAGCCACACACAACCCCGAAGATACTAGCAATAATAACGGCTAGACGCCGTACCTCAAGAAAATAAGGGATGAGAAGCAGGGCCCGCCCATAAACCGGAGGAGGCCCCTCTTTGAGACCATAGAGAATAGGTCCTATCCTCTGTGATGGTCAAAGTCCTTACCATCATAGAAATCGATGATTTTCTTGCCACTCGAGACCGGACAAATGGCTAGCACTGTCTACGAGGGACAACGGAGATAAATAAAAATGAGAACCCTGCCCCCTCATATTATTCTGAAAAATCCCTCTTAGGAGCTCGTTATCGTGTTCCTCAAGTCTCTTGGCCCTCTTGTTCCACAAGGCTGTCAAATAAGTCATTAAAGGGGAAAACCCGCCTCCCTGTAGATCACCTTATTGGAGAAATACATATCCCTTTCTCTAAACAGCATAGCCAGGCAATGCCTCAGAATCATCCTCTCGAAAACTTCTAATCTTCTGGCAATGGTAGTCGAGCAAGAGAACCAACAAGCGAAGCCATAGGCCAAAATTGGTCTGATCAGCTGTTTATAAATCAACAGTTTCGTTCTTTTATGCAGCTTCCCCTTGCAGTGTAGGATGGACCTAAATTTTAGGAAAACGGATTTAGCTTTCTTCAGTTGAATGGCTACATGTTCGTTAAATTTAAAGAGGGAGTTGAGGTTAATACCAAGGTACTTAATACTCCTTTTAACGGGGATAATTTTTCCATTTAGGAACAGCCGTAGATCCCTGCTTCCTTTAATGGTCCCTCTCGGGCACCTACCGTACGAGTTCTTAATACAGATCAGTTCGTTCTTATCAGGGTTCAGGCTCAGGCCCCATTTACTATAATATAGCTTAATTATGTTTAGGTGATCCACAACCTTCTCGAGCGCCCTCGCCGGTACACTATCACACGCGTAGACAACCGTGAAGGGGCACTTATCGCAATTTGTTTGTAAATAATACTGTCCGTCCAGACAGAGTCAACGGCTTTACTGACATCCAAAGTGCATAACACCGTAGATCTTTTACATCTCAGATTGTTAGTTATATCATCGTAGATCTTCAAAATTGCGTGCTCGGTGGAATGGTACCTTCTAAAGCCAAATTGTTCATTGGTAATTATGCCATTGTCGCTGCAGAAACTATCCAGACGCCAGGCTATTATTTTTTCGAGAAGCTTTCCAAGGTTGAAAAGCATTGAAATGGATCTAAAACTGCTTACGGAACTTTCCGAATCCTTTTTTTAGGGGGATAAGCTTTGCCTCCTTCCAAGCTTTGGAATAATGACTTGAAGATACTCTATCGCCCTGGAATAATGACTTGAAGATACTCTATCGCCCTAGGCGAAATCTTTTTAAGACGTAATTTGACAAACCATCAGGGCTATAGTCACTGGATGAAGAAGAAGGCACTTAGGTATGCTTTCTTCTTCATCCAGTGACTATAATCAGGGCCAGCGGATTTTTTACTATTAAGTGTCTTCAGACACGCTTTGAGCTCCTCATACCCGACTAGCGGATCGGCACATTCATCCAATAGGGAATTGTCATCATGCTTAAGCGTTTTGTGCTACAGGGAGCGGCCCTACGAGAGTTCCTTTTTAATGTTCAGTTCAGCGGAATAGTTACGGAAGCGGGTGCAGTCAGCCCCTATTGCAATTAGGGTAGGTGTTTTAGTATATAAATTCGGTTTGGGAGGTGCAGTTTCTTCGCCTCCAGACGGGACGTAATCTTCGAGAACTTGCAAAGGTGAAATATAGTACTGCTCTCCCGGCCACGGAGGCTCAGGGAAGAGCTCGCGCACCAATAAAAGGGGATGTGACCGCCATTTGCTAATTCGCTTTTTGCTACTTTGTTGCATATAGTGTAATATGGGTACTATTTTAGTTTCCCGGTAAAGAGTTGCGTTTCGAAAGTGTCTTTTTTGGGCCTCCTGTAATTGGATAGGCATTTACGCAAAATCTTCCTCTCGAAGACGTTGAGCTCCTTTGCCACAGTGGGGGAGATCACTAGTCAGGCTGGGAAGCAATAGGAAATAACCGGTCTAATAAGTGTTTTATAAATGAGAGTTTTGGTGTGTGTGAAGACTGACTTGGAGGCAGGGACCTGTCAATAGATATGGACTACTCATATCAGATTTTCCCATAAAATAAACGAGACAACGATGGGCCAAAAAACATTGCCCTCTCTGTCCGGCACAATAACACGGTGTTGTTGTTGTGCTGATTTTGAATTGTCGAAAAGTTTCGAAACTTCAAAGTAACAAAAGCAAATTCATAGTTGAGAACTGTCACAACAAAACAGGTAAGTAAATGTTTTTACTTTTGAATTACTATTTATGTGATAAACTTTATATTACGGGGGTACATCCGAGTAGAAATTTATTTTTTTTCAAAAATTTTTTTTTCACTCATCTTAAAGTTTGCAGTCTTAAGAATATTGTGTGTAAATTTCATATTGAAATTCCAGGAATTGTGAAAGTTATGGGAATGGGACCTTCATGAATTCTCTATGTAGAGCGGCATTCAAACGCGATTATCTCGAAACATACTTTTCAAAGACGGTCCCCAAAATCTTCGGAAAACGGCTTGCCCGATTGCTTCCAAAATTTCACATAATATTTTTGGATAGGTTTTCTACTTCGCTGCGCAGGATTTTTTTTTTTTTAACTTATTTACTTTTTTTTTTATCAAGCCAGAAAGGTCGATAATTGAGGTTAAAAACTGAAAATCAAGTTCAATCGGCCGCCATTTTGTGAAAAAATTTTTTTTTCAAAAACCCCTACGTAGCGAAGAGCATCATACTTTACATTTTCAGAATCTTTTTGAAATTTTTGTTTTGAATCAACCGCCTGCATGTAATCTTGGGAACCGCAGAGCGTGCGAGCGACGGACTTTCTTTACGCCGACCCTGACAGCAGCGCTCCTGATTGATATATATTTATAAAAAAAAATTATGAGCGTACCTCAACATATATACTTTCGAATAAAATCAACCTGGATAAAATCGAGCAAATAGTTTTTTAGATAATAATTTCTAAAATTCACCTATTTTTTCTGCTTTTTACTCGGATGTACCCCCTTAAAGTAAAAATTTTTTATAGTAAATGGTGCGGCGCTACGAAATGAAGTACACGCGCAGTTTTAACGATTTGCGGGGCGCCGGGCAGCGAAGAATGATTAACAAGAACGATCGCTGAAGTTACTGTAGGACTAAAAGTAACTAGTTATTTTAATATTGAAAAAAAGTGTGAGTGCATTAGCTAGATACTACGGGTGTGTGTGGATTTGCGGCTGAATTCAATTTAGTGCACTAATTTAAAAAGTTTTTAATTTAGAAACCTTCATACGTTTATACTAAATTCGTTCATTTCCAATTTAGTTATGAAGAATTTTAATTACAGGTAAGATTTAGTTTGCCTAAGGGAATTTTAGGCGCTTAATTAAATTTAACCAGGAATTAACACACCCTTAAAATCTTCACGAACGAAACTTATTCCTACATCTGCATAAATTATAGAAATTCACATTTTTCTCAATTGATACATATGTATCTATTTAGAATTGACGTGATTTCATCGTTAGTATCATTAAGCCTCCCAACCACGTTAAGGTTGCATTGTTTGGGAGGATCTTAAAATTAAATTAATATTAGGTACATACCTATATAAAAAAAATTAATTAAATTACCGCCTTCGATTAATTTCAGATTCCTTTCGGAATTCAACTGATGTAAATCGTTTTGCGACTCCCAGCAGCTGTTTCATCTTTAACGTGGTTTTGTCCAGCATTCGTTCACGCATCGAGCGAATGTGATATGGACAAAATAGTACTACAACGGGTAAAACCCTTTCTTTATTATTGAATATATTGTCTACTAATATTATATCTTTATTTAGGTAAATGGAAGAATAGTCTTTTGATTGGGTCCGCTTGAGAAGATGCAGTGAATTCATCCATAGTCTTTTCATGTGTCATGTCTTAAATAGTATTCTATTCTTAATAATACTTCTAGTATTCTAACGTTTATTTTATTGTTTTATTATTATCTATCAGTCATCTTTGCCTTACATAACTAAAATTTATTATTTTTTCAGGAGAAGCACTTTCATTTTGGAATTTGATTAAAAGTTTAATGCCGCGAAATACTTTTTCTTTTGTGAACACTTGAAACTTGTACAGTTAAAAATGTTTTGTTTTACAAGATCAAAACGCCGTAAATTTAGAGTATATTTTTTGAAAAAAGGAAATATTGATGTTTTTTTATTTTTAATCGCACGATAGTTTAGTTGAATGGCTAGTGGCTATAAAGATATATGGAGGGGCGCACACCGATCGTTTAGTTTCGTCCATGTAAAATATGGTGCGTAGAGCTGTATCAAAACTTTCACCGAGGCAGTTTTCGAATATATACTTTTATCTTATACCATGTCTGAAAATTCGGATATGCATATTTATTTTTTAGTATCTTTGGATATTTTTCTCAGGTTTCCATTACATAGCCACGTTTTTTGTTGCTTCTGAAAATTTTATTTACAGTTTCTATTCTTATCCGAACATTCCTTTTTTTGAGTAAAGCTCGTTGATGAAATATGGTTTTAGAATCGATCGATTTTCGACTCTTAATTATTGTAACATCTAGTTTTAATATTGTATTTCAGCCTAGGATACCCTCTTCTGATTTTTTCATAAAGTCTCCATCATAAATAGCGCGACTGTCCAAATCGGGCTCTGACATCCTGAATTTGTCGCCTCCAATCATCTCGATCCAAAGGCCGCGTCATCCAGCTCCTAATTTTTAAGATGGCTTCGCTATATTTATCAACCGAGTATACCTATCGCTTGCGTGGTTTGCCTATTGGCCTGTTACCATTCGCTTTGCCTTTAAAAGCACGTTTGGGGATTATTATACCTTCCATTCACTTTACATGGCCAGCGCACTGCAGTTTACGTAGTTTGATGAACGTTAAACCTTCTGGCTCATCGTAGAGTTGATACAAATCATGGTTGTATCTTATTCGCCATTCTGTTTCTTCCTTCACAAGTCCCAAAATTCTTCGGAGTACATTTCTTTCGAATCCGTTAATAATTAATAACAAGACATAATTCTACCATCTGTCAATTTCAATTATAAAATAGAAAATTGGACATTACGAATGTTTATAACGGTTTTGATTTGCGAATGCAACGGTCAAAACACAGCTGACACCAAAATTTCCCTTTCAGAGTTCGAAGACCATACACTCCATCTTCTTCTAATAATCTCGATCTGCTGATTTCATTTAACTTTGTCCGGCACAAGAAGGAAATTACCCAAATATGTCCCTCAACTTTCAAAGTTCCAAAATACAGCTAAAATGTAGTAAAAAATTGTATTTCTGAATGAAACTACAATAAAAGTTATTATCAAAATTTTTTTTATGTTGATTGACTATTTAAGAACAATATCTTACTTAAATTTATATAAAAATTGTTCGAGAAGTGCAAATCTCGGCTAATCATATACAATCTTTTCGAAACTTCGATTCAGAAAACTTGTCCCACATGAGATAAAGAAATAGGTAGTCCATCTATATTGACAGGTCCCTGAGCCGCGCACATTAGATCTGTTCTTTTTGCATACACTTTCTACATTAGGTTACACTTTCTACCCTAAAGAGCCGTACAGAATGAACGCATCGCAGTCGGATTGGAATGTCAAAATGTCGCAACAAGATGCAATGAAACGCTGTAAACCGCAAGTAAACGCTGCATGAACACAATGACCGGATTGAGTTCGCAGTTCTATCAGAGTCAATAATCAAAGCGAAATTGATATGGACTCAAAAATCGATGAATTATTCTTAATGCTCATCGAAATCTCTTTCATTTTCAATTTTATTATTTTCTTCTTTAAATAATACAGTGCATTTTAGGTTATGATAATGTCACATTTGACATTTCGATGCGTTCACTTGCGATCATTTTAACTATTACGAACTTACTTGCGACTCTCTGCGACCCATAGCGTTCATTCTGTTTAGCTACATACGATCACATGCATTTGAAACTCGTTTCGTTCCCCTCCGTTTTTTGACACTCCAATCCGACTGCGATTGCGTTCATTCTGTACGGCTCTTAAGAACAAACCTATTGTTATCTACCCGACTAAACGGTTTAGTCGTTGTTCATCCGCAAATTACTCAACCACCGGCCGAATGTTAGCCAATTGGTACTGGAGAAAACCGGTCGTGTGAGATTTTTAATTTGGTCAGTGTGCGCATCTAGATAAGCCACCGTGCATATAGCGGCCAATGCGAGAGTTTAGTCGCGCATCGATCGAAAGGGATCTGGCCTGCCTATTAAACTGTTTAGCTTGGACGATTGCTTAGTTTCAGTGTGCGCCCTTCCATATAGCTTCATAGCCATTAGCCATCCAACTAAACTATCGGGCGATTTTAAATCTCTAGTCTGCGTGTACTTTAACGCGATTCCATTTTGTAAGTTGAGCGCTGCAAGCACTTAATAGAAACTTTCGACTTGACGTCTTACTTGACGATTGGCGTTGTTTTGTTTCTCACAGATTCGTGAAATCACGAGCGACACAACGTGAACAATACATGCAGATTGGCTTTGCTTGTAATTTAATTACTTTCCGATTTTCGGTTGAATTAAAATCATTTCTATTACAATTTACAGCTCTAAATGATATAATGGATTTGCACGAAGTGTGCAGGATTTGTCTTCTACCCAAGGAAATGGTGCAGTCTATTCTTGGTGAGATTCAGCTGCCGCATTCAAAAGACACTAAACTCAGTAAACATTCAATTCTCGACATACTAAAAATCTTCACGGACATCACGGTAATTACACTCTTTATTTTCTTTTAAATATAATATATGTGCGTCTGGGTGTCAATTCTTTTCGTTCGGGTGGTTGTGGTTCGAGTTTGTGTAAAATTGTCTTCTTCCACTACATCACGTCAAATTACACCATAATTCTTAATTTTGCTTCGCATACTAAACAATTAGCTAAAATATATAACACCACCGTTTAGTTTAAAGTCTAGTTAGTAATTTTTTAAAATCCAGGCAGTGAATAGGAATCCCAGCTCATTCGATTGAGATTGATAGATAGATAGATAGATTCAAAGGGGTTGGTATGGTTAACCTCTGTCACTGAAGCCACAGTTGGTCATATTGTGACATCCCCCGGATTGACTATGATTCCTCTTCAATCCCTGCGCTTTCAATGAAGTTTAGTATTTTGCGAAGAGGAATGGTCAGGAATTCCGATGGTTCCATGAAACCCTGACCGAAGTGACGAAGTCTTTTGTGAGCTAAACCCTCACATTCACAGAGGATATGCTCTGGTGTTTCGCCTTTGTCATTACATATTCTGCAAATTTTAGTCTCAGAGGGACCAATCCTATTGAGATGCTTCCTCATGTGACAATGTCCAGTCAGAGCTCCCACTAGGGTTCGGGTCTGATATCTGCTTAATTTTAGATAATCAAATCTTTTTTCTGAATGTTTTGGCATAAAAAGCTTAGAGTGCCTGTTGCCAAGTCCCAGTGAATGGCACTTTACGATTTTTGCCACATTCGGATGTTCATTCTGGCTGTGCTTAATGGTATCCCACAGAATGGATATGGTCCCATGAAGTCAGCTTCTGAACCTTTTCTAGCCATTAAGTCGGTCAATACCTTCATAGCCGCTGTGTCCAGGAATCCAAATGAGGTTAACTCTGTTCTTGTTTCCAAGTTCAATCAGGCATTGGCGCCAATTCCAAGCAAGTTTGGAGTAGATTTAAACTGATTGAAGGGCCATTATTGCTGCCTTGCTGTTCGAGAGAATATATATTTGTTGGTTTTTGTAGCCCCGTCTGATACTTTCTCTAATGCATAGTTCAATAGCATGAGTCTCCGCCTGAAAAACAGTGGATGTTATGTGCATGTACAGTAGAATTTGACATTTGGGCGAACTCCATAAACTCCTGCTCCTACACCCAGATCTGTTTTAGATCTGTCTGTCGATTGAGATTGAGAATGAAACTAAAGCTTTGGGGATATGAACAAATTGAGGTCCCTTAACCTTTTTCAGGGCTCATCATGACTTGGAAGTCGAGAGAACCAAAAAGTTAGTTATTATAATTAGGGGGATCGAATAGATATTATAAATTCACTAATAGTCTTGTTAAGAACAAAAAATCTGCCAACAGTCTGGGCGCAACTTTATTATTGGTTATTCCTTAGGTTGTCAGTTTCATAGTAACCTACAGCGCATCTCAGCATTAAACACGTTTCGAACTTCTACCCATAAAATAATAAAGTTGCGCCCAGGCTGCTGTTGGCAGATTTTTTTTATTTTTTATTAATAGAATATTCCATAGAAGTAAAAGCGAATTCGATCACATTAAACCTAAGAGATTTTCGGAATCAGTGAAAACTTGAACAATACCCCCAGGGGGTTTAATAGGGAAAAATACTTAAATCGGTTTTTTCCCCGACTATGTTTAAAGCTTATAGAAGTAAAAAGTAAAAAGTAAAAGTAAATTCCAAATCTCAATATACCTTAGAAATATGTCAGAATTCGTGAATATGTACACAACCACTTTACACCCCCTTAGGGGTTGAATATCGAAAAATTTTAAAGAACGTTACTAGGCGCTTATATAAATAGCCCGAAGAAGTAAAATTGCTTTGATAGCTCGACATGTATAAAAGTTTTACCGAAATTCGTGAAAATGTGGATTCACGGACATTTTTTTTCTCAACCTCTGAACGCCAATAAAAATCTGAATTTTTT
Organism: Beris morrisii; assembly: GCA_951812415.1. Taxonomy (NCBI): domain Eukaryota; kingdom Metazoa; phylum Arthropoda; class Insecta; order Diptera; family Stratiomyidae; genus Beris; species Beris morrisii. The sequence goes on along the minus strand of OX638312.1, from coordinate 108,158,273 downwards.
TTTTGCTTTAGTAACTTTAATAGCACATCTACATATACGTACTTAGGTTAAACTTTCTATCATAAGCCGTTTCTGAGATATAGAAACCACCCTTCATCCCCGTACCTTGCTACTCCTATGACAAATTTTTCTAGGATGTCTCTATAGTGGCTCTATATAATCCTAAATTTTTAGCTTTCTATTCATTACGGTTTTCGAGAAAAAAAATCAGAATTTTTTTCCTTTCTACCTCCTTTCACCATCACCCCCTACACCTCCACCACTAAAATTTCCCTTTCCCTACTAGAGGTCTACCGAGCACAACTCCTGTAAAATTTTCAAGATCATATCTGATACGGTTTCTGAGATATAAAAATGACATTTTTTGAGAAATTGCTATCCCCCCATTTTCGTGCTTCACCTCCACCCTCAAAAAGTTTACGTTCAGTAGACTCCTCTTGTGATCCCATATACAGAAACAAATTTTTATCTTCCTGGTGTTATTGGTTCGGAAGATATTGTAATCCAAAGTTGTTCACTCCCCACCCCCACACCCCCCGACGTCCCCCCCACCGCCCTTAACATTTTTAGCCCATGTCTAATCTTGAAGTATCTCTAAGGACAACCACAAAGTTTCAAACTTCTGGCATCAATCGTTCAAGAGATATGGATTTTAGAATGTTTCAATCCCGGCTTTCAAGCGTTTTGGACTCATTGTTTTCCACCCCACTTCCACACCCCTCAACCCTTATCGACCATTTTTTTGCAAATGAGTTCACTATCATAGTGCTACAAAAGTTCCAGTCTTCTAGCATATTCGGTTCCTGAGATCTAGAAACCAAAATTTTTCGTCTAAAACGCTCCTCCCCCCTTACACCCCACCCCCCAAAAGATGCCAGTCGTAGGAGTTTACCCAATCTACCCACCATAAAAATTTCAACATAATACCTCAACGGGTTTGGGAGCTACGCGCCTTCAAATGATTTTGCGTACGGCGGACGGCGTACGGCGGATAGATGGAAATTTTTTTCTTTGCTTTTTGGTGTTTACTAGTCCTAAAACGTGTAAATACAAAATTTCAGGTTAGCAAATTTTTTTGAAATTTCAGGTCGATCACAATACTTTATTATTAAAAAATAATAAAGTAAAATTCATATAGAAAGGCACGAAAATTAATCACCGTTACCATAAAGTGACATCTTGTTATGAATGGTCGACCAAGAAAACATAAAACGAACATTCGATACTGAATACGTCGTGCAGGTTTATAGAACTCAGGCAATACTTTCGTGCCAATAAGAACTCAGAGTGAAATTTTATAAACGTGATATTTTTATCAATCCAAATCATTCAACGAATTATCTGTGATATTGTAAACTTATAAAAATTTTTATCGAATCAACTGATATTGTAAACATATCTAAATAATTAACGAATTATTAAAAATTGTATTGATATTTTCAGCATTGCAGTTAACTCGTTAAATATTTTTATTAGCTTATAATACCACAGTTAAAATTTAGATACGTATGATGCGTGTCGTACCCATTCGTATATCGCACTATGAGATAAGGGTCGTAACTTTCAAAATGGCAATTTTCAGGTTTTGATTGATTATGTATTGTTTAACGCTTTTTTCAATGGAACACTTTCGTATCTTCCATCTCTTACCATTTAGACGCTTTTAGCCAACAACAGTTTCACTGTTCCCAAGAAATGTAAAGAATCTGCGAGCATAATTACAGCATAAAAAAATGAGTTCCATTATCAAAACCCTTTTTTGCGTTTAGAAGAAACCAAATTATTATTTAAAAAAATAAATAGATAACATTAGACATAATTTTAAGATTACTGAAACTGTTGCAATCTTTAAAATGCAATTATCTCAAAGACTTTTGTAACTCATGCAAGTCCGATTGGACTTGTTGAAGATTGCGCGAGTCGTATCAATGAGGACTTGGAGCGAGTTTTCAATTGGTCTGTTTGGAATAATTTAAAACTTAATGAGCTGAAGTCACAGTGTATTGTCTTTTACCAAGATTGCTGCCTTCTTGAGGAGTGCCTTCCAAGGGTTATCTTGAATGAATCATCGTTGCCTTTTAACTCCATTGTCAGAAATCTGGGTGTCTCCCTAAACAGCTCTTGTTCTCATGTATCTACCATATTGAGGAAGGTTTATGGTCTGGATTTTCGCCAGTTGAAAATTAGGTCAAAGCTGGTGCGTTCACTCATAATTCCTCTCTTTACATATCGGCACCTGAATACTACAACTAGACATCTTAAATATATTAGTTTCGAGAAAAACTACTTGTAGCATCCAGCTAGCAACTGATTTTAAACTTATCTAGTTTTGTTTTTTTCTTATACATACATATATATACAAAATGGTGGCATTCTGGAGTTGTCTAGTTGTAGCAGGTTATAGAGACCAAGATGTATATTATAGGCCAGTTACCCCATATGTGACAATTTTTGAGTTATCTAGTTGTAGTATTCAGGTGACGATATGGTAGTGTTATCTTTCTCACATTCGATTCCAACTGCCAACGAAAGCTAAATATCGCCTTCAATGATTTCCGCTTGAGACGATACAATCATATTTCTCCTTATAGGAATGAACTGCTGGGTTGCTCCCTCTCAATTTATTTGAAACGGAAAATCCTGTTGGTCTTGCATAGCATTCTTATTACAGGTGAACCATCTTATTTAAGAGATAGCTTAATTCCACTAAATTCGAAGCGACATCAAAGACCACGATATTCGAGGTCAGTTGGAGAGAGCTTCTTCCTTGTTCAGTCGATAAGGCTTTGGAATAATCTCATAGTGCGATATTTACAACGAATTTTCAATTAATCGTGTGGTGGTTTTCAAGAGAGACTCTACTCACGTCGAAAATAAACTCGAAAAAATTCTTAGAATTTTTAATCAATTCGAAAAGGAAATATAAATATAGATGAAGTTTGATGGTTTTTTCTGGTCCTTGAGATTTACATAAAAAAATTCGCTAGTAGTATAAATAATAAAATATAAAAACAATTTTTCACAAAAGATACCTAGTGCTAGTAAAAGAATTGAAGAGTTGATAAAAGTTAGTTTTAAGTTATTCACAACTAGTCACCAAGTAACGATTGATAAAGTTGTTGTTAAAAGTTTTATCTTTTACCTTAGGCTGTGCGGAGAGTGGGTGGAACATTTTTGATAACTGAATTAAAGATCAACATTAACAATCTCTTATTCAACTTTCAGGTATATCCTAACGATGATATTCTCGATATCATTTGTTGCGATTGTCTTGACAAAGTACGTCGATCGTTTACTTTCAAATTAAAGTTGGAAAAATCAGAAGCCATTTTGAACGAATTAAAGGACGGTGGGAATAGTATCAACGAGTTGACAGACTCGCCCAATGAATACTGTGATTACTCTGAAGGAATCATAAAAAAAATTAAAACAGAAAAGGAGGACTATGAAAAATTAGAACAGACTACAGTACCAGATATTTTCCCGCACGTAATATCTTACGAACAAGAGTTTAAGCAAGAACCCGAAATCCAAATAAATATTGAATATTTCAACGAAACTGATTCTAGTGAAAATGGTTCCAAAATGAAAAACACAAGTAATTTGAATGGTCATACGTTGACTTCTACAGAAGAATTGCCATTTCAGTGCGAGGTATGTCTAAAGAAGTATCGGTTCAGGTCCAGTTTGAAGGAACATATGAAAACATCACATGATTTAAATCAGTGTACTGACGAAAGTCTGTTTGAATGCGAAGAATGTCCAAATGATTATCGATTCAAGTCCATTTTCGTATTACACATGAAAACGGCTCATGCTACTACAAGTATGTTTCAATGTCCGATATGTTCGAAATGCTTCGGAAGTAAGAGTAAATTGGATAAACATGTGATAAATCATACTAAAAAAAGGGTATTTCAGTGCGACGTATGTCCAGAGAATTTTCAAAGTAATCGCAAATTAACGAAACATGTTCGAACTGAACATCCAGAGGGCACACATAATATCAACTTGAAATGCTCAATATGTTCGAAATTATTCGGACATGAACATAATTTGAAACAGCATATGATCATTCACACGGGAGAAAAACCATTTTCTTGTGAAATCTGTGGAAAAAACGTTCGATTTAAAAGCAATTTAACAGAACATGTGCGAAAGGTACATGGCGATTGCGCAACAAATAACCTTAAGTTTGAATGTGTGATATGTTCGAAATTTTTCGAACATAAAACCTATTTGCAAGAGCACACGTTAATTCATTCTCAAGAAAGATTATTTCAGTGCGAATTTTGTCCAAAAAATGTTAAAAGTAAGGAGAAATTTACGGAACACATGCGAACGGCGCATCCCGAGTCCACTGCGAGTAAAATAACGTTGAAATGTCCGATATGTTCGAAATTATTTACACAAGAAGGGAATTTGAAAGAGCACATGAATATTCACACTGGAGAAAGACCATTTAAATGTGAAATCTGTGAAAAAAAATTTCGATTTAAGAACAGTTTGAGAGAGCATAGGCGAAGGGTACATGGCGTGCGGTCAACAAATGTTACAAAGTTTGAATGTTCGATATGTTCGAAATCATTTGAACAAAAAAATTGTTTGAATCGACACATGTTAATTCATACTGCAGAAACATCATTTCAGTGTTCATTTTGCAAAACAATTTTCCAATGTCAGCGCGATTTATCAGATCATATGCATACAGTACATGCCGAGATTATAGCTGATAATAAAGAGCTTACATGTCCGATATGTTATAAGTTATTCGGATTTAAACGAAATTTGAAAAGACACATGTTAATTCATTCTGAAGAAAGATCATTTCAGTGCGAATTTTGTCCAAATAATTTTCACAGTAAGGACAGATTGACGAAACATATGCGAACGGGCCATCCCGAGTGCATTGCGAATAAAATAAAGTTTAAATGTACGATATGTTCGAAATTATTTATACAAGAAGGGAAATTGAAAGAGCACATGAACATTCACACTGGAGAAAGGCCATTTGCTTGTGAAATCTGTGAAAAAAAATTCCTATTTAAGAACAGTTTGAGAGAGCATAAGCGAAGGGTACACGGTGTGTGCGGAACAAATATTAGACAGCTTGAATGTTCGAAGTTATTCGAACAGAAAAATAATTTGAAACAGGACATTTTAATTCATACTGCAGAAAGATTATTTCAGTGCGAATTTTGTCCAAAAAATTTTGAAAGTAATGATAATTTGACGCAACATATGCAAACGTGCACTGTAAATAAAATAAAGTCGAAATGTCCGATATGTTCGAAATTATATTTTCAAGAAGATAAATTGAAAGAGCACATGAATATACACACTGGAGAAAGACCATTTCATTGTGAAATCTGTGATAAAAATTTTCTATTTAAGAAAAATTTGAGAGACCATAAGCGAAGTGTACATGGTGTGTGCTCACCAAATGTTAGAAAGTTTCAATGTTCGATTTGTTCGAAATTATTCACACAGAAAAATTATTTGAATCGGCACATGTTAATTCATACTGCAGAAAGATCATTTCAGTGTGGATTTTGCCCAACAGTTCTCCAATGTCAGCGCGACTTATCAGATCATATTCACACGACACACACCGAAAATATAGCGGATAATAAAAAGCTCAAATGTCCGATATGTAATAAGTTATTCGAATTTAATCAGCAAAATTTGAAACGACACTTGCTCATTCATACTGGAGAAAAACCATTTTTTTGTGAAATGTGTAAAACAAAATTTCGATATAAGAGCAGTTTGAGAGAACATATGACAAAAATACATGACGTCTATTCAACGAATAATGAAAAGATAGAATGTTCGATATGTTCGAAAGTATTCGGACGGAAAACTTATTTGAAACGGCACATGTTAATTCATACTGCAGAAAGATCATTACAATGCGAATTATGTCCAAACACTTTTCAATGTAAGAACGATTTGAGTCAACATATGCGAATGTCACATAGCGACGGCACATGGAATAATGAAAAGTTTAAATGTTCAATATGTTCGAAAGTATTCCCACATGAATATATCCCACAGCACATGCTTATTCACACTAAGGAAAAACCATTTGTTTGCGAAATATGTCCAAGAAAATTTCGATTCAAGAGCAATTTGACCGAACATATGCGAAGGATACATGCTGAGGACACAAAAAATAACTAAGTTTTGAATAAAATGTTCGAAATTATTCAGACAGAAAAATTTTTTGAAACAACCGATGTTAATTCATACTGCCGAAAGACCATTTCAGTGCGAAATTTGTCAAAAAACTCGGATTTAAGTTAAATTTAACGGATCATGAGAAATCAGCGTACGTATTCGAAAATATTAAGCAATAGAGTGAATAGAGTTGAACATAAGATTCAAAAATGAAAGTTGCAATACTTCCAAGTATCTACAAGGATTAAATTAAGGGCGTCAATGGTCGACAGTGAAAAGTTGAAAACGATCAATTTTCAAGATGTGAATAAAGACTGAAGTTCTGAATTGAAGAACTGTTGCTGATGCCTTAATCATGTTTGAAATTAAAATAATGAAATTTAATTAAATCTTTTATTTTTATAATATTATAAGTTAAATCCATATTTTTTTTTAATTAGTTTAATTATGTGCATGTAATCCACTCAAAAGTAGTAAGGTCGAGCGAAATGAAATATTTCTCAACTCTTAATGACTTATCTATCGAATCACGGATAATCCTTAACAGGAATTTCATTGCGTTACGTGAAAGTGTTCATTTCTCTCGACATTAGTTCTAGACTTTAGTAAGAGACAAAAATGTTACACTAACTCTATGTTATAATATTGAATAATATAAATGAAAAGAAATAAATTGAAAATAGCATAATTGATTCCGTAAGTCAAGGTGTGTCCAAATACTTTTCAACGTAAAGACGATTCGGCACATCGAATAATGAAAAGTTTGAATGTGTAAAATGTTCGAAATTATTCGTATGAACGGATATATGCGAACGGTACATGGTCAAATCACAACGAATATTATTATTAAGTTTAAATGTTCAATATGTTCGAAATTATTCACACGTGAACGGAATATGAAACAGCACATGATTATTTATACCAAGGAAAGACCGGGAAATTTCGGTTCAAGAGCAATTTGACCGAACATATGCGATGGATACATGCTGTGGTCACAGAAAACAACATTAAGTTTAAATGTACGATATGTTTAAAATTATTCGGACAAGAAATTATTCGAAACAGCACATGTTAATCCACACTGAAAATCGATAATTTCAATGTGGAATTTGTGCAACAGTTTTCGTGTGTAAGCGAGATTTAACGGATCATACGCATACAGAATATAGCGAATTATAAAAACTTTAAATGTCCGTCATGTTTCAAGTTATTTGGACATAAACGAAATTTGAAACAACACATGATTGTCCATACTGATGAAAGACCATTTCAGTGTGAAATTTGTAAAAAAAATCTCGATTTAAATCAAATTTAACGGAACATGTGAAATCAATGTCACATGAACGAACACCTTACACTGGAAAGGTTAAGTGTGAGATATGTTCGAAATTATTAGGCCATAAACGGTATTTGAAACAACACCTGTTAATTCATAAGAAGAAAGATAATTTCAATGCAAGCATTGTCCCAGAAAATATGGAGCCAAGTTCTGTACAATGAATGCATGATGTAATTTCACAAAGCAGAGTAGCCAAAACTCGATAGATTAAAGGAAACCAGGTGCTATAGAGAAAAGAGAGTTGGACAAACAAAAGTGACTATTGAACGGTAGTACCTTCAAGTATCCACAAGGATTACAATAAGGGCGTGGGTCGACAATGAACAATTTTCAAGGAGCGAAAAATCCGGACAGATAAAGACTGAAGTTCAGAATTGGAGGAGAACTGTTACTGATGCTTTAATCGAAGTTCATGCAGACTAATAACAGAGATCAAGAAAATGGGTTAAGAATAGCATCAAAATTAAAATAAATTTGAGCATCCTCCAATCATGCACTGTATTTTCTTTACTCTTTTATTTTTTGTTATTATTTTTAATCTTGTAAATTTGGAAATTAGTTTAATAATGTTCATGTAATCCGCTCTAAAGCCTAATACTAAGGTCGAGTGAAATGATAGTATTCGCAAATCTTAATCACTTATCTATCGAAAGCCGGCTAATTGTGGTGATTGGAATCTCATTGCAAAATAGTATAGCTGTGTGAAAAGAAAATGCAAGAATTGCAATGATAAAGCAATGAGAAATAAAATAATGTAGAGGTACTGTTCTATAGAAGAAGGGGAAGAATGTTATAAATTATGTTTAAAATTGTTAGATTGAGATTGAAGAATTTCTGGAAAGTTGGATGTAATTTTGAATCGCTTTGCTTAGAACAGGTACGGGTGCTTGACAGTACGAATTTCAGGAACGTATATATCAGCAGCTCGCCTTGTGTTGTGGTATGTAGAATGTCGCTGTTTGTAGTTTGTTGATTTTATGAATTTAGTCTTAATGATTCCAGTTAACAAATTGTTCGACCGTCAGCAGATAAATCATTTTCAATTGAAAATTTATAAATTTTAATAGCATGTTTTGAATGAATTCGATTTTCCCTTTCGTCTCGTTCGTCTTGCTGGCCAAATGTGCTACTCCAACATTAGGAAACTCATTTTGAAAAAAAAATGTTCAACGGAACTTTAGATTTTTCAGTTTTTGGAAAAAATCCTCTATCACGCACAAGCGAAAAAGTAAAGTAAGAGATTTTTCATATTTTACATTTACTTTCTAAACGAAACTTTGGTATGTTTTAGAATGTGGTCAATAAAAGTTTTTGACATTTGGGACGTAAAACAATGAATAAAAACGTTTTAAAATTTTTGATTTCATCCAGCGAATACAATTCCAGCCGCCATTATTACATGTTTGGCCGACGCGCGCTAAAGTAAATGAAAAATCTCTTACTTTACTTTTTCGCTTGTGCGTGATAGAGGATCTTTACCCACATAACATTGGAATTTGTTTAAAATGTATTAAATAAGCTATAAAAAAAACTGTTTTTCCTCGTTTCTTTAAAATCGGTAGCAAAACCGTTAAAATTCTCTTGGCTTAACGCGATTCCATTTTGTAAGTTGAGCGCTGCAAGCACTTAATAGAAAGCAACTTTTCGGTTTGACTTGACGTCTTGCTTGACGTTAGTTGTGACAGATTCGTGAAATCACTAGCGACTCGAACGATATACACGGATTGGCTTTGCTTGTAATTTAATTACTTTCCGATTTTCGGTTGAATTAAAATCATTTCTATTACAATTTACAGCTCTAAATTATATAATGGATTTGCACGAAGTGTGCAGGATTTGTCTTCTACCCAAGGAAATGGTGCAGTCTATTCTTGGTGAGATTCAGCAGCCGCATTCAGAAGACACTAAACTCAGTAAACATTCAATTCTCGAGATACTAAAAATCTTCACGGACATTTCGGTAATTATACTCTTTATTTTCTTTTAAATATAATATTTGTGACTCTGGGTGTCTATTCTTTTCGTTTGGGTGGTTGTGGTTCGAGTTTGTATAAAATTGTCTTCTTCCACTACATCAACTAGTCAAATTCCACCATAATTCTTAATTTTGCTATAACACTATATAACACTAGCGTTTAGTTTAAAGACTAGATAGTAATTTTTTTTAAATCCAGGAAGCGAATAGAAATCCCAACTCGTATTCGATTGAGATTGAGAAAGACACTAGACCTTTGGGGATTTGAAAAAAAATTTGGTTCCTTAAACCTTTTTTCGAGGCTCATCTTGACTTGGGCTTGGGAGTCAAGAGAACGAAAAAGTTAATTATTATAATTAGTGGGATCGCATAGAAACCATAATTTCACTAGAGGTCTCGCTAAGAACAAACCTAGACTCCATTTTTAATTCCACTTACATAAACCAAATTTCATCTTCCTGTATAATTGGTTCGGAATGTATAGTAGTCCAAAATTTTTCACCAATCCACCCCCACACCCTAGCTCCCCTTCAAAATCTTAGACCATGCCTAGGCTCCTAGTATGCCTTAAGGCAACTACAAAGTTTCCTTCTGACTTCAACTGTTCAGGAGGAATGGATCATAGAATGTTTTGATCCCAGCTTTCGAGTGTTTCGGACGCATTGTTTTTCGCCCACTCCCATATTAAAAAACAATGTAGTAAAATAATGAATATGAGGAGAATTCTAAGTGCTTTTGAATGTCCAATGAATGAAGGACTATTGAAAACTCCCAAATAAAATAAAAAAATCAACTGCAAATTCGAGCTATTTAGCTTTGCATAGTCTCTACTGTTGTGATTTAGGGATGCATTTTTATGGATATTTATGTGATGTTGCTGGAGGGAGTAGACGATGTTTTTTTTTTGTTTGAATTGTACTTATTTACAGGGTGAAAAATTGGTTATAATCCTTAATTATAACATTTTCAAGAGTTTATTAAAAGAAAATCTCTAGGGATTTGATAATAATAAGAAAAATGTCGGTCAGTCGTACGAATATTTTTAGTTGTACGACGGATTCATTGCACGATAGAAAATTTTTATAGATTTTTCAGTTGATCTTAAAAGTTGAAACTACATACATTTTCTAGAGATCTATTACAAATACGGGTTTAAACGAATAGTATTCGATAGCAGCATACTCCTTTCTCTTAAAATAGATCATCCCAGTCCGGTATAATTAGAAACTTTTCACAACTATGATTTACCTTATACTACGACCTACACACATGGCGCAAACCATAAGTCACTGAAATTAGCCCACAACATCAGTGTACTCCGATTACATTTAGGAAAATACGCAATTGTAGTGCAAATTCCAAGTACGGGACGATGCACTAAGTGCGACCCATATTGAATTGATGCATGTACATTTTTTTGCGAATGATAATTTATCGATGACCGAAAAGGGCGTATGTATTTTTTTTAAAAGTATTTCATATAAAATCATTGTATTTCATTGAAAACCATTTCTTTTACTTTTAATTTGAATAGAAATTTTAAAGACAATTATGCCAACTTATGTACCTTAGTTTTAAGAATGTATATGTAATTAGTGTAAGCAAATTTCTTATAAAAGAAACTGTTTAGCGACTAAACTTTAGCCCATACTCGGGGCGGCACCAGACGTTGGATTCATCACAGACAGCACAGGTGTCTCTGTGCGGAGAATGATTTGACATTAAAATGTCTCAAAACTTATGTTCTAATGAAGGATTTAAATTGTTCTTTTCACTCAATTTAATGCTGTATCGATTGCAGTGTTAGTTAGTCAGATAATGCAGCTTGGAGTCTGGACGATAGTAGTGGTTATTATAAGTTGGAAACTTACCTCTAAATTCCTCAATAAACTTTTCATCATCTGGACTGACTGTTCATGTGAAGAGATTTGTATGAAATTGACGATTGAAATCCACTTCCATGTTTTGTTACATAGTAGAAAAATCCACTCCGTAGCAAGTTTTGATGTGTTCACCCGGGACTGCGTAGTGCTACGTACCGCTACGTAGTTGGCGACGTGAACGACAACCATTCCACTGTACCAGTCATATATGGAGTCATAGTTAAGCAGAAGTGTCAATGTGCGGAGAGTTATAGCTTTATCAAAAGCATATTTATCGAAGTAATTTCTGCGAATGTTCTTTGCTTTCGCCTTACGAACACTGGCGAGAAACTTGCTAATCTCTCATATGTGTCATAACATTATCATTTTTATGTAGACATGGCTTGGTAAAGACTATTTCTCGACAGAAATAGGTTTAAATGATTACTCAATATACCGCTGTGATCGAATCTGCTTAGCTTCAAACAAGAAACGTGAAGGGTTGCAGATTCTCTGTCTCTCATACTTTCACCAGTAATTATTTCTAACCAACATGAATTTCTAAAAGGGAAATCAACTTCAACCAATCTCTTAACATATCACAAATCACAATTACATAGACTCAATGGAACGTTTCACTCAAGTCCATGCTGTTTATATCGATCTTTTCCAAGCCGAAGCCGATAAAATAAATTTGAATATTCTTATCAACAAATTGGAATATTTTGGTTTTCATGATACTACCTTGCTTCGTCTACGTCTATGTTGAGGTCACAGCATAGCATTGCTATTATAACAGTTTATAAAAGCTTAGCTAAACCGTCAAAATGGCTCAGCTGATGCTTATTTGACACTTCATAAATCAGAAATTAAATTAAATTCTATAGAAAAATTTGAACATAAATACGTTTGCTAAGATTGCGTGATAGCTCAGGTGTCGTAAAAGTAGACACGAACCGAAAAGGAATTGAAAGGAATTGAGACACAGCTTTGCTATGTCTGACGTTATTAACTGTTATAACTAGACGTAGACGAAGCAAGGTATTCGAATACGACCTATATTAAACTGGATTCGCGATAATGTTCCCAATCAAACATTGACTGGAAAGATAAACGACTTTCTGCACTGTCTGGTATCCCCAAGGCTCTCATTTGGTTCCACTTCTTTTCTTACTTTTCATTAATGACATTTGCTCTATTCATTATGATTCGTGGATAAATAGCTTTAGCATTCCATTACTTAATAAAAGGAAATTTGTTCAGATCCTTTATTTTTGTTTAAGCTATTAAATAGTTTAATTGACGAACCAAGTCTTCTGGAAAATTTGGATTTTAAGATTATATCTAGGTCTAAACGCTCTTGTGAAATCGTTCACTTAATTCAACATCGTACGAATTATGCGATGAACTCTCCTTCAGAACGGCTTAAACATATTGATGAATTTCTGTCGGGTACAATGACTTTCACGATTCCTATTTGAACGAGGTACTGCATGCTATATTTTATGCCGATATTGATTTCTCCAATCTGTAAATTTCATAAGTAAAACCTCCGCCTTATTCGTTATATTTACTCATTTACACTTCTTACAAACGTCTTTGTGGCTTTTGATAGCATTTTTTCTTACTTTTCACACACTTTAATAAATCTTGTACCTAATAGTTAAAATTCTTCTCATTAAAATTCACATAATGATTATTTTTTTTTATATTGTACTTTACTTTCTTTAATTTTTTTAATATTGTACTTTACTTTGTATATTTTTATTTTTTTCTCTCTGCCTTTTCACTTTATATATAATTATTAATGAATTTATCTTCGTAAATAAATATTATATCCAATCTGTCGACAACTTTATTTCACCTGTTATAAAGGCTGTGAACTGGTGTTTTATACCTCGTTGTACACTCCTCAACTTTAGGAGTCCGCAAGATCGTGTGTCCTTGCTAGACTGATGTTTCGTTTGTCCAATTTGATCTCTCCACAAAATATGATCAAATTCGGAGAACTTTAATTCTTTTTCACAGTACAAAATCAATACTCCATTTCCTCTGCATCTCGTTTATGACGAAAGTATCTACAATAATCAAGTGTTTTTATAGTGTTCTTTAATCGAACCTATACACTGTAATCTTGGACGATTCCACTAATCCGCTTTTCATTGTGGCGGATTAGCAAGATTGTACTTATTAGTCTAGTCAATGAAAGCTTTAACTTAGACTATTATGTGTGGAGAGTGGGCGGAACATTTTTAATAACTGAATTAAAGATCAACATTAACAATATCTTATTCAACTTTCAGGTATACCCTAACGATGATATTCTCGATATCATTTGTTGCGATTGTCTTGACAAAGCACGTCGATCGTTTATCTTCAAGTTAAAATTGGAAAAATCAGAAGCAATTTTGAAAGAATTAAAGAACGGTGGGAACAGTATCAACGAGTTGACAGACTGGCCCAATGAATACTTTGATTACTCTGAAGAAAACATTAAAATAGAAAAGGAGGACTATGAAAAATTAGAACAGACTACTGAGCCAGATATTTTCCCGCACGTAATATCTTTCGAACAAGAATTTAAGCAAGAACCCGAAATCCAAATAAATATTGAAGATTTTAACGAAAATGGTTCCAAAATGAAAAACACAAGCAATTTGAATGGTCATACGTTGACTTCTAAGGAAGATTTGCCATTTCAGTGCGAGGTATGTCTAAAGAAGTATCGGTTCAGGTCCAGCTTGAAGGAACATATGAAAACGTCACATGATTTAAATCAGTGTACTGACGAAAGTCTGTTTGAATGCGAAGAATGTCCAAAAGATTATCGGAATAAGTCTAGTTTTGTGCAGCACATGAAAACGGTTCATGCTAACACAAGTATGTTTCAATGTCCGATATGTTCGAAATTTTTCGGACGCAAGTATACTTTAGATAGGCATGTGATAAATCACACTAAAAAAAAGGTATTTCAGTGCGAAGTATGTCCAGAGAATTTTCAAAGTAATCGCAAATTAACGAAACATGTTCGAACTGTACATCCAGAGGGCACACATAATATTAACTTGAAATGCTCAATATGTTCGAAATTATTCGAACTTGAACATAATTTGAAACAGCATATGATCATTCATACGGGAGAAAAACCATTTTCTTGTGAAATCTGTAAAAAAAACTTTCGATTTAAAAGCAATTTAACAGAACATGTGCGAAGGGTACATGGCGCCGATTGCAGAACAAATAACCTTAAGTTTGAATGTGTGATATGTTCGAAATTTTTCGAACATAAAAAGTTTTTGCAAAAACACATGCTAATTCATTCTGACGAAAGATTATTTCAGTGCGAATTTTGTACAAAAAATTTTGAAAGTAAGGAGAAATTGACGCAACATACGCGAACGGTCCATCCCGAGGTCACTGTGAATAAGATACAGTTGAAATGTCCGATATGTTCGAAATTATTTACACAAGAAGGGAATTTGAAAGAGCACATGAATATTCACACTGAAGAAAGACCATTTAATTGTAAAATCTATGATAAAAACTTTCTATTTAAGAACAATTTGAGAGACCATAAACGAACTGTACATGGTGTGCGCCCAAGAAATGTTAGAAAGTTTGAATGTTCGATTTGTTCGAAATTATTCGCACAGAGAAATGATTTGAATCGACACATGGTAATTCATACTGCAGAAAGATCGATTCAGTGTGGCTTTTGCCCAACAGTTCTCCAATGTCAGCGCGACTTATCAGATCATATTCACACAGCACATACCGAAAATATAGCGGATAATAAAAAGCTTAAATGTCCGATATGTAATAAGTTATTCGAATTCAATCAGCAAAATTTGAAACGACACATGCTCATTCATACTGGAGAAAAACCGTTTTTTTGTGAAATGTGTAAAGCAAATTTTCGATATAAGAGCAATTTGAGAGAACATATGAGAAAAATACATGACGTCTCTACAACGAATAATGAAAAGATAGAATGTTCGATATGTTCGAAAGTATTCGGATGCAAAAGTTATTTGAAACGGCACATGTTAATTCATACTGCAGACAGTTCATTACAATGCGAATTATGTCCAAACACTTTTCAATGTAAGAACGATTTGAGTCAACATATGCGAATGGCACATAGCGAGGGCACATGGAATAATGAAAAGTTTAAATGTTCAATATGTTCGAAAGTATTCCCACATGAGTATATCCCACAGCACATGCTTATTCACACCAAGGAAAAACCATTTGTTTGCGAAATATGTCCAAAAAATTTTCGATTCAAGAGCAATTTGACCGAACATATGCGAAAGATTCATGCTGGGGACACAAAAAATAATTAAGTTTTGAATAAAACGTTCGAAATTATTCAGACGGAAAAATTATTTGAACCAGCCGATGTTAATCCACACTGAAAATCGATCATTTCAATGTGAAGTTTGTGCAACAGTTTTCGAGTGTAAGCGAAATTTATCGGATCATACGCATACGAAACATGGCGAAAATATAGCGATTTATAGAAAGTTTAAATGTCCGACATGTTTCAAGTTATTTGGACATAAACGAAGAGTGAATAGAGTTGGCCTTTCGATTCAAAAATTAAAGTGGCAATACTTCCAAGTATCTACAAGGATTAAATTAAGGGCGTCGTGGGTCGACAGTGAAAAAATTGAAAACGAACTACTTTAGAGATGTGAAAAATCCTGGCGACAGATAAAGACTGAAGTTAAGAATTGAAGAACTGTTACTGATGCCTTAGTCGGGGATCATGTTTGAAAATAAAATAATCAAATTTAATTAACTCTTTTATTTTTTAATATTATAAGTTTAATCCTTAAATTTGTTTAATTAAGTTCATGTAATCCACTGCAAAGTACTAAGGACGAGTGAATTGAAAAAATTTTCAAGT
Organism: Beris morrisii; assembly: GCA_951812415.1. Classification (NCBI taxonomy): domain Eukaryota; kingdom Metazoa; phylum Arthropoda; class Insecta; order Diptera; family Stratiomyidae; genus Beris; species Beris morrisii. The sequence goes on along the minus strand of OX638312.1, from coordinate 108,142,005 downwards.
CTTAATCACTTATCTATCGAATCACGGATAATTCTCAACAGGACGGTGGTGCTAGACTTTAGTATGAGACAAAGATGTTATACTAACTCTTTGTTATAATATTGAATAATATAAATGAAAAGAAATATTGATCGATGGAATATTGAAGACAATTGATTCCGTAAGTAAGTATCAAGTGTATTGCGAATCTTCTGCTTGTGGAATACAGTAGGTCTGTTCTTTTTGACTACGCTATCTACACTTGTGCAGAAAATGTACATATTTTCCGATAATTTTGACGAGTGACGTCAGAGGCCGCTGTTCTTTTTGTCGAGTGTAGTGTAGAAAGTGTACACTGTTGATCGAAACACTACACTAAGTGCAATCCACTCAAAGTGTAGTGTACCCTTAAACTTGGAAAAAAGAACAGATCTAGTATGTGGTTTTGTGGTGTACCCACTACAGCTTTGGGTTACGAATTATTAAACTAAATTTAAGTGATGATCAAACAACAGTGAACATTTTTTTACCCTGGTGGCCAGGCACATGTTTAGAGTGGGGACCAGACTCCCTCCTGCTAAAGGATTTCGAACTTACACCAGATAAAACGATTTTTCTTGTTATTCCGTTCATTTGAAATATACATAGAAAATTAAAAACAGAATAGGGCAAAAAGTCAAAAATTAATTTTACATTATTATTGTGATCGACTTGAAATTTAAAAAAACAAGTTGTTACTGTTAATAGTAGACCCTTAAAAGGCAAAACAAAAAAAAAACCTGTTTGTCTTAAGAATCACCAATTATTAGTTTAAAATTTTAACAGTGAGTTGGTCTCTGTGATCCTCTATTGTTGGATGTGTTAAAAGGTTGGGAGGGTGAAGGGCTTAACGCGAAAATTTGAGAATTTTATACGGAACGACTAGAGCTAGGAAACTTAAATTTTCTAGATACATAGATATATGGTAGGGATGCATCCAAAACGTAAAGGGCTCCACAAAATCTTCTAAAAGTCTGATGATTTAAAGTATCGCTTTCTGAAAATTTTATCTTCTTGATCACTCACCCATGCTAGAACATTAAAAGTTGTAACACGTATGAACAGACATTTTTGAAGAAAAGTAAAAATAACTTTTTTTATGGGGAGTGTGCCCGTGAGGGGTGGGTGGCTTAAAATTTTATCTTTCAATAGAGAATTGTAATAGAGAACTTTGATCTTCTTTTAAAGATTTTCTACCAAGTTCTGCATTTCTTAAATAAATACTATGCTCTTTCATTAGGCTGCTCTTTTCAGCAGGGTCTGAGGTAATTTTAATCTTCATATTTAGCACATCACATTTTAGACATTCAAGTTATATACATTTGCCTTAAAGTCAATTCCGAGTTCAAGTACTTCCTTTCTGGATTATGAGAACGTATGTAATGGCTTTCATAGTGTGGAAAAGTTTGAATATGATCTTTTATTGCAACCACAGGTTATTCACCACTCTTACTGCAAGATCCTTTCATTTTTCCACGTAAGTCTTTTCCAATTACATACCTTTGCTTTCAGAGCCTAATGCAGTCGTCGTACTGATATAATCTCTGGCTGATCCTTTTAAATTTCTACCTCGTCTTTTTTTGCTGGAATACGCTGAGTAGATGCACACAAGAATGTATTTTGTTTCTCATAATTCCTCATTTCCCAACGTAAATTAAAAAGGGATATTCGATTTCCCTCAGTAGTACGATTCTTGCAAACTTTAACAGATTTGCAATCCTTATTTTTAAATTTCTTTGTAGGAATATTATTTCCAGTTTTGATGTAATATTTTTGCCCCTATTTCTCTTGTGAACAATATTTCAATAGACAGGTTTTAAACCAGTTCATCTTCTTTAAATATGACCTAGAGCATAAAATGGGAAGTAACCTTTTTCCATTGAATTGTGAGGGAATGAAACAATGGTCGCGTTTACGTGCATACCAGACCAGTCCACATAGACCGGTTTGGTATTTTTCGGTCTTGCATTTATGTGCGCATTTTCACAGTACGAGACTGGTTTGGTTTCATTTGGTCCGTACCAAAATAAATCCAAATGGATTGATTTGCGTTTATGCGTACGTCCAAACTGTTTTTTTGTCTATTCAGACTGGTCTGGTCCGCACGTAAACGCGACCAATGTAACGTCTTAAATTGAGTGTTGAAAAGTGAGTTTAGCTATAATATTGTGCAAACTATCGAGTTATATATACTTACCGGAAACTTTCGCACCTGACGATACTTTTTCCCAACAGTGTAAAAATATATTTAGTCGGATGATTGTAGACACATTGCTAGCTTAAAACCAATTTTATTGAATAGTAATAAAAAATTGTGAAAAAATTATATTCCTCTTTTAACTGGTTTCGGTGCAAATAAGACTTTTGCAGGTTTGCACAATTCCAACTCGGTTCCGGGCCGAACTGATAAACACAGCGTTATTTCAACTTGTGATGCTTCTGTCCACACGGTATGCGATAAAAGAACTGTTGTTCGAAGTCTCCAATTTGTTTCTAATGAAAAAAAAAACAAACAAAAATTAATATTGTCACTTCTACTTTCGAATCAAGGTACCTTCTTCTCCGTCTTCCGTCATAATTCTCTTCAAATCTCGTATTCTTGGCACGACTGTGTGTACATTCTGATCGGGATATTTAATTTTCAATCGAAGATCTTGACGTTGAGATTCTTGCAGACTTTCGATTTCGGCAAAGAAAGGTAATGCAGCTATTAATCCGGCCGTTACTTTCAGAACGTTTTCCATCGAGAGCGTTGGACTTGGATCCAAAATACGAGCCGTACACATTTTTATCTAAAAATTAAATTGAACCCGGTTTGAGTAAATGTAGCCGCTTGATTTGATTTTTGGATGTTACATTCACGTTAATTTGAGGTGTTACAATAGGCGATGCGTTCTGAACGATTGGAAGGATTTCGCGGAAAACACGTCCGGGTTTTGGATCGGTCAAATTGGCCAGTTGTGTGAGAAGTGATGTGGTGAATGCGTCTGGCTTGATTGCTTCAATATTATTTTGTTTTAAAGAACAAATTAAAAAAATATATCAAGTAAGATAAAAGAGGAAAACTACATACTTAAATTTGAATGTAGGAAATTGTTGATGTCCGATGCGATGTGCAGAAGAAGTTGACATGGTCCTAACGCACTCTGTGACCGATCTTTGACCACAAAAACTAAGTGAAGTGCACTAGCACGTAGACTTATTTGTTTAACGAGTAACAAATCGTCTATTGTCAGTCCCGAAAAAATGTTTTGCAATCTGAAAAGTAAAATGAAAAGGTAAAACTTATTCTGGAATTTAATATGTCCAAACGCTTACTTCAAGCACTTCTTCATAAGTTGATTTAGTGATTCTTTTGACGGTGAACGGCTATGCTGCTGTGATATTCCAGACTGAAGCTGTTCGATCAGAAGTTGCGCTCCAAGGAACGTTACGGTAAAATTTGCCGTACCCGACATTATCGGATCGATTTCGGCCAATCGATCTAAGTTATCCTGAGCAGCTTTCAGAAGTGCAGAACGTGCTTTTGGTGCTGAGTACGCTGCCTGAATGTTATTCAGAATCGTTTCTAGAAATTGTCGAGAACCAGTCGATCCGGTTAATGTTAGCGGACGCGAACATCCACCAACAGGCAAATGTGGTACTAAATTTGGCATAGTATCACGCAAGTATGCGTAATGCTTAACGGTCGTCTCCGGAAATAAGCTCAACATTGGTATCATGTGTTGCGCCGCATTAAATAACATGATCAGAAGACATGTATCTAGAAAGTTTCTTTAGTGAAGGAAATATACAACTACTGTTGGAAGTGCGGTCAAAGCTTCGAAATAAGCAAAAGGAAATAAACATCGAAAGGAAAGTCGATTGGTGAATTTCGTCCTTTTTGTTACAGTCCTTACATAGCTGCATTCCTAAGTAACTGAAAGCGTCAGCTTAACATCGTCATGTTTTGTGTGACTGGCGTGCTCTTTCTCATTCTCTTGGTCATTGATCTGTACACACCTGCTTAGTCGCTAATATTGTACTTGAAACGTACTTAAACCTAATAAAAATTAATTAAGCAATAGAATTTGTAATAAAAAGGATACAGGACGGATCTTCTACGTCTTTTTCCGCACTATCGAAAAACGGATGGTCCTGAAGCAGTTGCGGCGTCAACGACATACAAAGCTCCGGATGTTTTTGTCCGACACGTTGCATACATCCGTACGCGGACAGTTTATCTTGCGGGTATTTCGATAGTACGTCGAGTACTTTCTGCACAACGAGCAGTAGGCACGTCTGGGTCGAAACCTTACACGCACCAAGCATCAAGTGTAATCCTTCGCGAACCTCGACCGAATAGTCTTCCAACGAGCTGAGCATAATTTCGAGTTGATCTTCACGTAGGACAATGTGTCGCGAAATTGCGGTCAAGCTGAAGATCGCTCGAAGTCGGACACCTTCGATTTCGTCGTTGAACATGTCGACGAGAAAATCGAGTGATGTGACGGCAAATGCGGGATTTATAAGAGCCAGTCGACACATCGAGTCGACAGCGGCGGTACGTACTTCAAGGAATTCGTCTTCCAGGCCGTGCACAAGAGCACCGCAAGCACCCGACGCGATCAACGAGACCGAATTGCTGGCCAGCTGCTCTTTGGGTGCATCGTCAGCCCATTTTTTACCGGTCGACCATTCGCCGCTGGTGAAATGATCGGAGTTTCGTTCGTGGAGACTTTTTTTGCGCTATCGGAATAAAATTTAGTGAAATTTATTTCGACGTCGATAGCAAGATTCAAACAAACCCGTAAATTACTCATTAATTTCTTGTCTAACGTTTGATGTAGAAATTCGTCGCCAACTTGCGACATTCCGCCGAGCAATTCGGCTGCTTGTGTACGAACTTGCATCGAGAGGTCACACAGCGCCGAGCAAACTTTACCGAATGCGGCATCAATCAATCGGATCTCGGTGTCGGCATCAGCAACTGAAGTCAGGCTGCAAGAAAAGTAAACTTTCAATTCAATTTTTATTTATGTGCATGCAGAATCACTTACAAGTCTGGGTGTCGAATGCCCAGCTCGTAGACAAGCTGCAGTGCCTCCTTGCGAACGCACTCGTAGTCATCGGTGAGAGCAGACGATGCTCGACTAAACAGCACGGGTAAAAGCGGAACGCCGCGATTTCCCAGCGTCAACATCGATCGGAACGCTTGCGCCCGTACTCGGGAATCTTGCGAATCTGTGTACTTTCCGACCAAGTTAATTGTCTCCTTCTCGGCTTCCGTTAAGCTCGCGAATGCGCCCAACAAGAGCAGCGAATGCCGTTGCACGTTGTGACTGTACGAGGTGAGCTGATTCTGGGCGCAAAAGACCATTCTGGCAATATGCGTGGTCGGCAGTTGCTGCATCGAGCCGATCTTACACATGCTGTAGAGTCCTTGCGAGACGACCTTCGGCGATTGTTCGGTCTTCAGAAGTCCTAGGATTTCATCGATTAATATGCTGCCTTCGATTTTCGAATCGACAGAAAATTCGCTAAGTAGCGAAAGGACTTTAACGCGGACGGCCGACTCGGGTTCTTTTTTGAAATGCTCGACCAGTTTCTTGAGGACGTCGGTTACGTCGGTGTCGTCGTACTTTAGAGCATCCGAAATTCGTATGAGAATTTGCAGAGCTTCGTTGCTGCTCGTGGCGTTTTCGAGAAGCGACGAAAATGGTTCGACCGTGGCTGACGGCTTTTTCGTGGCGATACGAAGCTTTTTGAAGGTTCTTGATGACGATGAGAGCTTAAAGGAAAGAACAGTGTTTATTCGGTGCTACTTTTTAAGTGGGAAGTGAAATGCACCTGGACGGTTTGGGTCGCTTCTGGAGGCGGTCTCTTTATTGCTAGAGCCATTTTGGCGTTTTTATCAAAAATGTTGGAATTTTCGGCAGGCAGCTAAGTCTTAAGCATACTTACACCTGAACACTTATCTAAATTTAAGATGTACTTTTGTTAAAAACACTTCGAAAGTTCGACTAAAAGTTACCAAGCTGTAACGCTGTTGTTACTCCTGTCACTGTGCGGCTCCGTTTGACATTGACGTTCCAATCAGCTGGTGCCGAAGAACGTGATGTGCCATGGTTTTTGCGCCAGGCTGTACACGTAGTAAGAGCACACTTAAATTAGACTCAAACCTATATTTTGTGCTAAAATTGAGATGGCGCTCAAATCGTATTGGAGTTATCGATGTCAAAACTTGTAATTTTCGGTTTTATCAATCGACGTCGACACGACATTCCCAATACGCTCAAATAACAAGAGTTTTAAGGACTTTTCTAGAAAGATATAAGAAATTCGGGGTAAAGTATAGTACTGTGTTCGGCGAAACGAAAACGAACGAAAAAGGTACATTCGAAGTTGAGTGAAATAAACTATACAGATTGCTACTAGATGTCAGTGAAATTAAAGCGCGCGAAATTTCAAAAAAATTAAAATATGGGGAAGAAATTACAATTCCGACACACAACATAACAAAATTTGCCGACCACAAACGAACTGAATTGACAGCGAACGGTTGAAAATTTTGAATTGTAAAATAATTCGCTTCTCATACAAGGGTACCGTACCCTTTGGAAACAAAAATTTAACTAATCCAAGCGCCATCTATTGGTGACTACTGTAAATGTCCATTCCGCCCATGAGCACAGTACTGAAAAACGAACGAAATATTTCGTCACGAAAAAAGAGCGAAATATTAATTTTTTTTATATGGAATTTGCCAGTTCATTTCGTTTCGTTCGGAACACTGTACTAGGTTTTATAAGCCATAGATTTGCCCCTCTCTAAAAAATGCTGTTTCGACGCACTAGGAACAGGGTAGTACTGTGGGTGTTTTTGTTGGCCTAAGCGCCAGCTTATTTCCCGTTGGGAGAAACCGTATGAACCCCTAGACAAAAGGAGGGCGAACGGGCCTTGTCTGGCCAACCCAGAGAAGGGTTGTGGGCGCCAGTGATTCTGCATTAAAGGACCCGTTCTAAACTTTCCGCGATCGGACCACGGATTCGTGGAAAGAAACGAAAAACCCAAAAAACAACCGAGTCACACGACACTGAGCAAGTTCGGCTAGGAAACGTTACAAGAAAGTTCACAATTATAGATTAAGAAAAATTTGGTTAAAGGATCTGAGTTGAATTTCAATTTTCGCAGAATTTTAATTTCCACTGACGATTACAGAAATTCCATACCTGTCTCTAATCTTACACTAATGCTCCGCTGGTGCGTTGTCCCACAATTGTCGTGTCGGCGAAAGTCCTCCTCTGGATCTCCTTTCGACAAAATTCTGCTCGATGATACACTCGTTGAAGTCCTTTAGATTTCCTGGTCTCTCGCCAATCACTCACTCGTGACTTTTCCTCAGGATACTTTTCAATTGCTAGAACCAGCTTTCCGAAACTTTATTTGGAGTTCAACGATCTTCCACTTTCCATGCTGTGTATCCAAGGTATGATACCTTGGATGCACAGCTCGTATACAAATCATAATATCGTCAATATCACCAGTGTATCACCCAATATTACGCATATAGTACGTCAACGAGCTGATATCGACGTAATATCCAACCTCTTTCCTTGTATATAAATTCGATGATTTTAGCTGATATAGCCTGCTTTTAACTGCCATCAGCGCCATCTGCTACTGAAATCGACTGAAATTCCAATGAATGGCAGTTGTGAATTTTTCTATCCTTCCGTTAAGTAAAATTATTATTTGAGCGTGTTTTATTTTTTGTGTGCGATGTGTTGGTCCGGTTTCTACAAGTATAACATGTATGGGCTGTGCATCATGCCATCTTGTATCGCATATCATGATTTGAACAATGTAATTTGTATACAAGCAGTGTATCCCTGGTATAATTCTTCCTTCGTGCATGATATCGTCGTATGGCTTTCCAGCATTCCATTCGGGTATTTAGCGGGGGTTCATACCATGTTCATCGTCCATTTCGCCGCTCGACTTTCGCCGTCGAATTGCACTCACTCCTTAATGCTAATCGTCAGCTGTCAGTCGGGAGTACTTGGACTCGTTATTTGCTTATTAGTGTTTTTGTTTTGATGTTGTGTTTACGTGTTCGCGTTCCGTTTTGTATCCGCTCGGTTGTTTTGGATACGTTTCCGTTTTAAAGACAGGTATGTGGTACTATACGTATAAAACACAGTGCCTAGTCAGTAATTTGTTTTATTTTTCAGTACTACTTGCCGCCTCATTCGGACCACCGCAGGATGGTGTAACCGGTTTGGCAGAACGGAGTAACCGGACATGGTGCGATCGCTGATGTTGGTAAGTACGATTTGTTCGCGTTGTTTCCACCACGTGACAATGTTTAGTTCAATTACGACAACAGATAAAATACGATACCTAATATTTCCGATGGCAAAATAATTCGAATACTAACCCTAAACTACGACTAACCTTAATCTAAATGATAAAATTAATCTAGTATATAATCCAGACGACAAAATAATTCCAAGACTAACCCTAAACTAAATAATAAATGCTATAATCTCCAGTGTATGTTTACTTTTTCCTTTACTCTAACTTTCACTAATTTGTAATTTTTGCGTTTACTTTTAGGTTGGCTGGGATGTTGATGCTTAGAGCGGTGATTCTGCAAGGAGCTCGACAAATAAGTTCTTGGTAAGTTGGTATATTTTTAAAACGCGATATCTTATTCCACTAAACAATTCTCTTCTTTCTTGCAGGATGACGTCGCAAATTGACCTGTAACAAGCTACACGTATATATTGATTTAATCCCTTTATGTAAAATGAGCAATTCCTTCCCAACTCAAAAAGTCGGAGGAAAAATTTCCCATTTGGGTACACTTTCTCAGCTCAATGAGCTGGACAATTTTCACCGTGTCGACATACGCATATATACCGACATTAGGCTTAATGTATAATTAGTTTTAACCTTATCCCAAAAGTACTCCCAGTCAGTACAACGCACTGGAATAAGGGATAGTACCGTGATATATAATTTAAAAAAAAAATAGTCTAACGTTTTACCAGTTTCGTTAATCAGAAAAAGAGAAAAATAAAAAAATGTTATCAATTAGCAATTCGCAAGAAGCTAAGAATTAACGAAAGCAAAAAAAGGGAAATTGTTAATGAATACAATAAAGTAGTAGTGGAAGACGAGAAAAGAAAATTTAATAATTGAAAACGAAAATACGCAGTACATGCAACAACAGCACAAGCAACGGTAAGGCGTTTATTTCTCGTATTGCTTCAAAGACCGGCTCCTTTCTGAGTCGGTTTGTCCTAGAATCCGGAATTCTTGTGTTATAGTTGTGTATTTTTTGACTGTGGATTAATTTGATGGAGGATTAAATTTTCTTGTACTTGATATTATAAATTAGTTTTATTCGTTCAAAGCTTATGTGCTGATGTATGGTTAGTTTTCCATAGGTAGGATAAAGTTCCTCCGATGGTGTTAGATGAGATAAATTATCTATGGCTTTAATGCCCTTATTCATAAGTCTCGCAATTTTCTCCAATTTTCTTTTCGAGGTTTGGCTCCATATAAGGACACCATAACTTATGTTGGATAGGATAAGAGTATTATATAGCAAATTCTTTATTGGGACTTGTAGGTATTCGTTTCTTTTTAATACTCCAATAATCGGGGGAATTTTATTTCTCAATTTAGTTATGTGACGAGTCCAAGTAAGTTAGTTTGTCATCAATTATCAGCCTTAAATTTTTCGTTTCGTGTGCTCTCGGTAGCTGTATCCCATCTGTTTCCAGCTTCAAATCAATGTTCAATTTGTTAGTTTGTCTGAAGAGCATATAGTTTGTTTTCGAAGTATTTAAAGTTAACATATTGTCCAAGAGCCAGTTCTTGAAAAGTGCCATGTCCGCGTTGATCAACAACTCCAGTTGCTCGGGATTTTTGCCTTTGTAGAGAAGCAAAATGTCATCAGCATAAGTTTCTCATTCTATCATCGTCATCAAGGATTTACTATCACCAACAATTGAAAATACAATATTTCGGGGTATTTTTTTTTAAATTTCACAACATTTCTTTTATAAATCTCTATATATAAAAGTTAATGTTTGTTTATTTGTCCCGTATGCACTCCTAAACCATTCCTTCGATTGCGATGAAACTTTGATGATTTGTTGAGGGCACGCCCGCGAAGGTTTCTGCATTAACAAAATCATTTTACAATTGGTGGTACGCGAGTTATTTCAACTTTTGAGTGTATTTCACATGACTTAGCGGCAGTTCGTTCGTTTTCGGTGTATTAGTTATGCGTTCCTATTACTAAATGGTAAAGTTGGACGATGGATGTTGGAAAGGGGATAGAGGATGAAGTATGGAGGATGGTGGATAGAGAATTGACGATGGTGGATAGAGGATATATATGATGGAGGATGGAAGATAGAGTATGATGGATGGGGGATTGTGGATAGAAGATGGAGGATGGTGGATGGAGGATGGAATAACGGGAGCAACGGGAAGCAAGACTAGAAACCGCTGGCTTTGCAGTTTCGATAGTAGAGCAATATACAAACGTAAGCGTAGCCGTGGGACGCGGCTAGTAAATAAATGAAACAAAACAGTCGTAAAATAATTTCTTTTATTTTCAAAACTCTATAAAAAATTCTCGTTTAAAATTAATAATAAAATAAACTTAAAAATTTAAATGCAGTAATTATGGAATATCATAATTTATAAAATAATTATACAAAACATTTATATTTCTAAATAAACAAAACACATAATATTTTTTTTCCTTCAATAAATTTAAAATTGAAACATCGAATTATTTCTCTTACATTTTTTCTTTTGTAATAACAAAAAATTTCGAAATGTTACATTTCTATATAATTTCATTAATTTAATATTTAAAAACAACAGCCATTTTATATAATACAGGCAAGAAGTATTTACTATGTAAAAAATAAGTAATATAATAATAGTACATGTTTTTGTTTTACAAGCATTTTAAACACTTTTCAAATATAAATCTCTGCATAATGTTCCGATATGAAAAGAAAGCATTAATTCATTTCTCTCACTTAATATAAAACATTAAACAAAATTAAACATTTTAAACAATTTAACACAAATAAAAGTAGTAGGTGTAAAAATAATAATAATAATAAAAAAAATAAACATACATCTCTCATCGGGTTTCATTTTACATTATAGAAGTAGGTAATAAAAATTAAAATAATATTTTAATGATTAAACAATACGCAACTAATTTTATATTGTTTTTCTTTGTATACAGAGTAATTAACTTTATTATTGAAATAATAAAGTGAAAAAATACAATACATATTTATATAAAAAATTAATAACAAAAAATATATGCAATAAATGTTTCTTTTTCTCATTTTAATTTTCTTTATATTTTATGAGATATATTTCATATTTAAATTTAAGTATGTATACAAAAATGGCAGTATAATAATATATTTATAACGTAAAATGCGGGGAAGAGGTTGGGGCAGGGAAAATAAATATTATTTTAAATATTACAAAAATTTTACTACTTGTTACTAAAAAAAACAATTGTTTTTATTTTTAATTTTTTGTTTGAGTATTTTGTTTTCAAAATAAAACAATTTTGGGCGAAGTTTTTTTTATTAAATCGAATTTAATAAATACAATTTTTATCCAGTTTTACTAGGACATTAGAGGAATGTTTCGAAATCGGTAACGTTTTAAGGCAGATTCGAGCATTTCGTAGAGTTACGTCGGTCACTAGATAAATTAAATTAATTTGGATTTCAGGCCTTTTCGACCGTATTGTTATCAAAGTAATTGAGATGTGAAATGGTTTGGCTAGACAGAGGTTACTAGAGTTTTTTGATTTGTTGTTATAATTTTGTTCATATTAAGGTTCAGTTTAATTTAAAATAAATTAAAAATATTTGATGTACTGACTGAAGACGTAAAAAGTTCGTTCCGAACAGGGCCGTTTTAAAAATGTAAGCTGAACTTGCTCAAGGGAGCTGTAAGTGAAAATTGCAGGCTCGGAAATGGCAGCAACTTTACTAGTTACTAGTACCGTCACGTATTATTTATTCACCTCAGATCAAAAGCTTGTTTAAGTACTCCTCGTTAACGATACCCGACAGTTTACCACTATATTATCCAGTGAATTGATTGGAATACTACAGAGAATGATACCCGGTAGTGGAGTACTAAATTAACCACGCGGTAAAGGTATATCTTAGAAAAGCAGTACAACAAACACAGTTGTTAGCAGTTCAATCATATCATCAGTTTTTATGTTGTAGTATTGATGGCTATACTTTAATACGAATATGAAAATTTAAGAAGAATGTATGAATGCGTGCTTTGGATAGTGCGTATGTTGACTAAGGTGCATCGACGGTATATGTACTATTATTAAGGTTTTTCTTAATACACCTATAGTATTGCCATGCCATAAGGGAGTGTTGGTTTGCGTTCCGCAGGACTGAGTTATTTTAGTTCAGGCTTACGTTTATGTTGTTAGTAAAGCCGTTGCTTAACCTAACCTAACCATATTATTTTCCTGAAAATTATATTACAACCTTTTTTGGTTGAATGAAACATCTAGTGACCGTGTAGTAGGCAGCTTTATATTTTACTAAAATTACTGTGATTTGTACAATCGAGAAGACTCTCTTTATGTGGATTATGACTTTAGGAAATTGTTCAATTTTTGTATCGAATCGAACCGAATGAAAGTGAATTGAGTGAGCTTATACTCGACTCTTTTGATCGCATTAGATTTAGAGAATCTTAATCCTGGTTTGATTTAAAAAAATTGTGGGGTACATTTAACTAAAAGGATATGATCCAGTATCATTAAATATTTTCGAACTGTATCAAGTATCTTTGATACAGCGACTAAAGATCGTGAGTATAAGCTAGCCCAACCCTTTTAATATGAGCGCTTAACAAGCCTTTCAATTGAATTTTATCCATAATTCGCGATCAAGATATGTTCATTTTGTGCACGATGACAACAACAGATGACTTTGATAATTGCAATGGCAATTTTAATGTTAAATCATAAAAGAACACTTAATAGTTGTGAACGTGAGAGATCGAGATAGAGGGGACATTGTGTCATGTGATGCTATTCAGGATAAATTTTTCTATTTTAAACGCGACGGTATTCTACATTTGCAGCTTTTCACGTTGCACTTTGCATTTTATCGGAGTATCTAATTGACTAGCAATTATGCACTAGTGTTTTATAAAAACTTTTTACTTTGCTACTGTTTGACTGAAACACACAACAAGTTCACGGATTATTGAAATTTTCAAATCAAGCAGAAGTGAAATCTTGCCACGTGTTCCGTCTTCAGTATGATTCAAAAGTGCAAAGTGCAACTTAAAAATGGTGTCAGAAGTGGGATAGACGCGTTAAAAATATAGATATAAGTATAAATTTGTCTAGTAAAAAAGTAGTAGTAGCCTAAGAAAACTATTAAAGAGCTTAATGGCGAATATGGAATGTAAATTAAGATACAAAAAAAATCTTAAATCTATGGAAATTCGGAAAATTATCTTAGTTTTGAGTATTGAGCCTTAGTATCTTTTATCGTTAATTTTTTCCGGGGCAATGCTGTAACGGGGTCTATCTGTTGGCCAGTAGTCCATTGGCTGGTGGCAAGGTACCGCCATTATTACTATTCGTACTAACTGGACGTTGTGGTGTGACGGTTTGCGGTCGGCTACTGGCCGACGATCCACCTCCTTGTGATTGCTTCCCACTTTTCACCACATTACCGTTACTCTTCTGTGCCAAATGGGTTTGATAGTGTTTGGCTAGATGCGCTTTTTGGCGAAAACTTTTCCCGCATAGTGAACATGCGAACGGTTTTTCGCCGGTATGAGTTCGAATGTGAACGTTCACAGAGTACTTGTCCTTGAAGCCTTTCGAACAAATCGAACAGTAATGCAGCGAGCGTTCTTTTCGTTGACCATTACACTGCGTTGGACTACTATGATTGCTATTGTTATTGTTGTTGGTTAGATTGTTATTGTTGTTGTTGTTACTGTTATTGTTATTCATCGACGCACGCTTATATTTCTTTGCAGTCGATTTGGTTACGGTCGAGGTCGATGTGGCATTACTGCTGGTTGTGACTTCGGGCTGTAGTGGTTGAGGCGGCGGTGGCTGTGGCGTCGTTTGAACTTGTAGTGTAGATTGAGCGGATGGCATGGCAGTCGTTACTTCCATTATGACTTCTGGATAGTCGTTGGACGAACAGAACTGCTGTACTTCGTTTGCGATTCGTTTGATTTTTTCGAAATCATCGCTGAACGCTGTCTCGAGTGATAGGAACATGTCGTCGACTATAATGCCGGCTGTCGTTGTACTATGATTTGTATTGTTACTACTAGTGCAATTACTGCTTGTGGTTGTGTTAGGTGTTTGCGGTGTTTGTGGCTGCTGATGTGTCGTTGGCGAACTCACCATGCCTTGAGTATCATCGAAAATGGGAGCTGATAGTGTTGAATCAGCGAAATGAAGAGAGTCCTGGAGAAAAGATAAAGTGTTGGAGATTAGATTTTGAACAATGATGTAAAGAGAATCGATCTACGAGTACAATCAAGAACAGAATATTAACTTATGAAGAAGCATGACCACGTTACAAAAGTCCAATCTTGGTTTACAGGTTGAGGGCGACATTCTAGCCGCTAATTTAGACCGAAGTCAACCTATGTTGAAAACTGTTCAGGAAACTTTTAAGTCAGAACATAGGTATTTCGGTTAGGAATGACGTGATGATTGAAGAGTCGATCAGTAGTATAAGTAGGTCTCCTTCGTCCATCTCATGCGAGCTTCAGAGTACAATGATAGTATCTACCACAAAATATAGTCAAAGCAGTTTCAAGATTCGATAGGTATGCGGCGTGGGATTAAATAAAGTAAATCAAAGGCAACAATGATGTACTCAAGCTTTGCTAACTTGAGGGTATATTGACAGGACATCAGATTTTGGGCAACGATTTAAGAAGGTATAAAACTAAGAAGCATATGGAGTAATGCTTTAAAAGATGAGTGTAAGGAAAATTGGTCCGTTATATCCACCCTGTACAGGGAACTATATACAGGCAGGAACAGTACATGTGCCATAGGCCTCGAGAGAGTCCTCGAGTGAGGTTGTCGCTCTAACTTAAAAATCCAATTATCATCTTACCTGATCGGGTGAGAAAAGCGCTCGCCTTAGTTCTTCGTCTTTAACTGAATTTGAGGATGGAATAATAGCGATACCATTTTGTAGATGGAGCCCCTTTGAATATCCTTTGCCTTGTAGCGCACTACGAAGCAGTGATTCGGCAGAGTTCTAAAAAAACATGAAGCAATGATAGTATTTAATTTGATTGAAATAGGTACAACAATTTACCTGTTCGGTTGCGTTATTGTCCGCCATGTGCCAGTCGTTGTTATTATTCTGGAACTGAACCAGATTTGTACTGTTTGTGGTAACAACTGTGGTCGCCGATACACCATGTTGCGTATGCTGTTGTTGCTGTTGGTTCAAATCGTCCTTCACGCTATCCGTCCCAAAGCCACTGTCTTCGTAGACAAATTCGGATTTGACGTAACCAGGGAAGCTGCCTAATAAACTATCCAAATCTAATGATGGTGCAATCGGTGCATCCGGATCACGCTTAAGCCATGGCTCATTGCCATTTAATACTGTTAGGGTATAGATTTGTCCATCGGTATTACCGATTCCGCCCACTATCGAAGACGGCTGACTTATTGAGCTACCAGCACTGGATGGATTTGTTGAGGATTGGTGTTGCGATTGCTGCTGCCAACAGTATCGATCGAGATCTTCGAAGATGGCTGATTCTAAGCGATTATTATCTTTGTCCGAACCCCAGAACTAGAATAAACAAAATGTCTTGTGTATCACCAGCTTAAAGTGGAAATCGTTTTCGAAATTGCGTTCTGAAGAAAAGACTGGAAGGAAGGGTATGAGGAAGAATGGAAGAAAGGAAGAGAGAGGGGGAAGAGAAGAAGACTGGAAGACTGAAAAGATGGAAGGAAATAAAGAAGAAAGACAGGAAGAAATGATAGAAAGAAGAAAAGATGGATGGAAGAATGGCAGAAAGGAATCAAGGTGCGAATGAAGGAACGAAGGAAGGAAGAAATAAAGGAGGGAAGGAACAAAGGAAGGAATGAAGATGGTAATGAAGGACGGAATGCAAGGAGGAGTGAAGGAAGAAAACAAGAAAGAAATGAAGCAAGAGATGAAGGACGCAAGGAAGAATGGAAGGACGAAGATAAAGTAGAGGGAGACGAAAAAAGGATGAAGGAATAGAAGAGGAAAGAATAAAAAAATAGTGAAGGAAGGAAAAACCGGGATGTGAATAAGACATAAAGAAGTGAATAAAGAAGAAAGCAGCAAAAGAATAATGAAAAGTTAAAATGACTAAGTTTGGCAGTGACGCTGGAAAGCAAGAAAGCGAATATAAAGAGAAATTGAAGAACCGAGTGAAAAGCGGAAGGTTAGAAACAGGGAAAAATGAATAAAAGAATGACTTAGTGAATGAATGAATCTATAAAGAAGGAATGGAACGAATGACTAAAAAATACTGGTAGGTAGAATAAATTGAAAAAGGAAGGTAGCATAAACTAAGAATAGAAGTAAAATATGAGAGGCACAAAGGAAAAAAAAACAACGATCAATTCTGCAACAAAGTATATAAGTAAGCCATAGATCCAACGCTTTTCTACCAAAAGACGGTATGAGTCCGGCTACTTAGAACTGGAAGTGAAAGTTTTCCAGGTGCTCCATCAACTAATCTTCTAGCTACACTTTCTTCTAGATGACAGTTTTCGAAAGGATACAATCTATCTCAAAAGATCTAACCAAATCCGGTTCAAACAACAATCACCAAAACTTCTCCGAACACTCATACTTTAAAAACGCTAGACCGGCCACTGATTTTCCAGATTGTTCGCGAAAAATTCTTTGAATTTCCGCTTTACGGCTATTATCGGCATTTAGGCTATAAAAACGTGCGTTCAATTAGATACGATTGCGCGACATTACAAACAATTTCTGGGAATTTATGGTCCATTCGTTGGCGATTTTACAGACCATTCATAGTGTGGAAAAAATGAGATACAGAGTGTGGAACCGGTTGGTCATCCGAATGTGGTAAGCTGGGCTCAAGACAAGATAGGATAGGATTTTTCGCGATTAAGTACTTGTGGTATGCATGTAAGAATATGTGAATATGTTAAGCGGTGAAGAGATACTGAAGAACGCAAAAACTATCGTGAAGAATTTGAATAGGGAAACAACTATCCAAATCCAATGTGGCTTATGGAGACATAACGTTCCGTCGAGAGTTGCTCCGGTACGCACGTCTCACTTTAAAGTATTTTATGCGTATCGCGGTAATTAAGTATTTTATGAGCCGTTGAATGCCACACATGGGATTTGGTTCGAATGGTACTAAATTTGTGTGGTTTTTGTTTGAACGTTTTTGAAAGCACTTTGATCAACAGCTCCTCGACTTTTTCTTATAGAGACGCGATTGCTTCGGGCCTTTTTAAATGGCGGCACCCGTCTTCTGTTTATAGATTTTATTTCCTTTTATGTGGAGGGAAAGTTTTATTTAAGTATCAATCGGGAAGTTTAGTCTGAATACGGTGCTAAGTTCCTACTGCTATTTCAAAGGTGTAGATGGTGTGAAGGAAGATGCCTAGGCCACTTGGGAGGTGCTTTATGGCTGCTTTCAATAGTTTACAATGTAAGGTTGGTTTGTATAAAATACCTATCCGTGATATATCAATAGATTTACAACCATAGAAAAGAAATAAATTTCTTAGATTTCCGTCGTAATAGCTCAATCAGAAAAAGTTAAAGTTGAAATTCGGTTTCATAATAATTTTTAGTAGAACCTAGTTGTTTTGTTACTGTACGTGTTGCATTTCCTTCGACAGTCTGCTTAAAGCGTTGTAGTCTTGAAAGACTCAGATCTTGATTTTCAGAGGACTTATCACTACTATGAGCCATCACTAACCCGAGACGCCAACCGAACTGGAGCACGGTACTGACACTTAAGATGGCAGCCATTTTCTAGAAGAACAATTCAAGGCTGATGAGAGCATCAGGTGAAAACGGGCGCACAATCTAATCCCGGGAGGAAAAGAGTCATATGATCGAAGAGACTATCAGAATTCGACTTAGACTGCAGTACCGTAAGAGAAGAGGAAGGAAAAGAAGAAGAAAAATTCCTTTGACAACAAAAGCCAAGGGAAAAATCGAAACCTGGCAGGATTTATATTTGAAACAGGAGAATAAGTTAGGAAATTAGAAATTTACTCATATTTGACCGCTAAATATTTTTCTTACGTAGTTACACACAGGATTCATATTCCTTAATTATTTAAATTTTATTTAATTTGGACAAATACTTAGTTTACACACAAATTTTAGGACGCGACCCTCCCGCAAATTCGACCAGCTTTAAACGCTTCGTAGGCAACCCGACTTAGTATCAGGTTGGAGCTCGTTCATTCATTACCTGACCTAAAATAGGTGGTTTGATTTTGGGTATAAACGCATGATTCGCTCTAATTTTTTTTTTGCATTTTAATACATGCAAAAGAAAGAACTATTTGTCAAGGCATGTGGGGAATGCGTTTCGACATAAAATACCACTGCATATATTTAGTTATAGTCACTGAATTCACTGAACAAATATTTTGACGGACTAAATACGACCCAGTTTAAGGCTTCTGTCGGTGTAAACAGCTGATGATTGATCCTACTTTATACCACGGCATAAGTCAGGTCGTGATCAGGTTGCTAGGTGTAAACTAGCTACTAATACCTCAAAAAATTCTGAGGATATTATAAGCAGTTTTTGAGGTAATTTGTTAAAGAAGTCCTTTCGTGCACTACTGGTCCCGCCAAAAAATTATATTTGGCTCCTTTTCTACATCAAAATATATAAATTATGTTTAAATGTTTTACCTGTATTCATTCATGAGATATCCCAATGTAACATTTTTCCCCACCCCTGTATGGTTTTGTTTTGCTGAAAAATTTGTTTTTAATATCCTCCCCACCCATGTTTAATTTTTCCACCTTAAAGCGTTTACGAGGCTTGATTACGAGCACAAAACTGTTTATACATTGTCTATTGTCCCCGTACTGTCGTACACAACTGTCTCCATCTAGAAATTTATTTTGATAATACGTTCCTAGCATATCCTTATATGAGTTTCAACATTCAACTTTCTAGCATGAACAGCTCTTAAGACGTGAAATGTTTAAGACATTTTCACTTTCAAATTCTGTAACTAACCTTTCTACTTAAGGCTATAAGAAGTTCACTCCAAATATAAGTCCAATTAGTCTACCTACTCCGAAAAGTATATGATGTATGCCACCCTCGATATATCACAGAAACGTAAATTAGAAAATACGTTTGCTTACAGTGGACAGACGGACAAAGTGCGAGAACAGGACTAAAGTCGAAGAGACTTCGCAAAATTACTAAAGAAAGGATCGTCCTGCAATAACCGATTTTTTAAATTAATTAATCAGAAAAATAAATTACTTGATAACTCGACATGTTTAATAGATTAAACGAATTTTATAAAATTTGGAAAAAACCCCTTTCACGGACATTTCTTTTACTCCACCTCTGTACGCCAATAAAATTCTAAATTTTTGTTTGCTTAAATTACTCCTGTAGTATGTACTTCAACATATACGTACTAAGTTTCAACTTTCTAGCATAAGCTGTTTCTGAGATATAAAAGACCACCCCTACCTTGCTACTCCTATCAGCAATTTTATTTTTCTAGCATACCTCTATAGTGGGTCTATATGGTCGTAAATTTTTAACTTTATATTTAGATTTTCGAGAAATAAAAACCAGAATCCTTTACGTTCCACGCCCTTCCATCGTTTGTCACTCCCTTCACCATCACCCCCAAAAATTTTTTCCCAGGTAGATAGAGATCATATTTGGTACGGTTCTTGAGATAAAAAATTAAATTTTTTGAAAAATGTCTATCCCCCACATTCGTCATCTACCTCCTCCCACAAAAATTTTACATTCAATGGACCGCTCTTACAATCCTATATTCAAAAAACAAAATGTTATCTTCCTATTCCTATTGATATTGTAATCCAAAGTTTTTTACCCCTCATCCTTATACTCCACCTGTCCTCTTAAAAATGTGTTAGCCCTTGTCGAATCACATATTATCCCTTAAGACAAGTACAAAGTTTCAACCTTGTGACATCAACTGTTCAGGAGATATAGATTTTAGAATGTTTCAATCCCAGCTTTCAAACGCTTCGGTCACATGGTTTTTCACTACACTCCCAAGTAGCACACGGATCTTGGTCACAACCTGTAGTCCGGCGAACGTTGTCACAACTAATTTTTAGTTGTGGCTTGTGTGTATTTAATTTTGTTGGCACTTACAACTATTTTTAGTTGCGAAAACTCTCTAACAATTTATTATCAGTACTATACAGCCGTACGACCATTTAGTTCGTTCAACTAGTTGTGCAATAGTTTTGCGAACTACTGCGGACAACCTTAAGAATACTCCTCACTGCTAAGTCCGTTTATGGTTCGCATAAACCCCCTGCCAACTTCTACCATAAGTAGTGCATTGATACTAAATATTAGTGTATTGCTACTAAATAGTAGTGTAAGGCTACTAAATAGTAGTGTAATGTACTAAATAGTAGTGTATTGCTACTAAATAGTAGTGTATTGTTACTTAATATGACGCCATATTTCATACATGTATCATGGCTTCCAATATAAATGAAATATTTTGAACATAAGTTTAGACAAAAGATACATATATTTTTAATCAAAATTCGTACTTTAAAATATTAGTTTGAATATTTTTTATTCCATTTTAGTAAAAAAGTACTTCCGTTTAAAAAATCAATTTGACTTAAAAAGTTATAAAATATTACAATATAGTTTTTTATGGAGGGGCGTCAGTTTTAAGCATATAAACATCACATATGTTTACAGTAAAAATTATGTTTCCCATAAAGTTAGTTCTAGATTTAGTTTTTTAATTGAAAAATAATTATCATTAACTTATACTTCAATTGAAGTTCACATCTTTTTTGTGTATTCTTATTGGTATGTAATAAGCCATAAAAAACACACATTCTCATATTCTCTGCGCGCTCTCGACTCGTATGTGTGTGATTTATCACCGCTACTCATTTTTGATTAACGAAGAGAGTCGATCCTAATATTTTACTATAAAGTTCTCAAATAGTTCGCAGATTGTCCGTAAATGATTCGGAGAACCACATGCACTCCACTTACAACCAAATTGTCATTCTGTTAAGTCATTGCCCAAAACTATTCGTAATGCTGCAGGTAGCGAGGTGGTATGTATTACTAAGCCCGCACTGCAAAATTGGTTGTGACAACTATCGTATCACCGTTATCACTACTATTCCCGAAAGTAAGCATTACTATATAGTGATATGATATACTGCGCAGAACGTTGGTACTACTCCTACACGACTATTGGTGCTTCTTGGGCTCCCACACCCTTCAACCCCTATCGTCAATTCTTTTGCAAATGGGTCATACCATAGTTCTACATAAATTCCAAGTTTCAGCTCCTAGCATATGCGGTTCCTGAGATCTAGAAACTAAAATTTTCACACCTCATCCTTCCAAAAGATACCACTCGTAGGGGTTCACCCAATTTACCCACCATAAAAATTTCACCTTAATATCTCAACGGGTTTGTGAGCTACATGACTTCAAAGGCTTTTGCATACGGCGGACGGCGTATGGCGTATACGGCGGACAGACGGACATTTTTTTTGGTTCTTTGAGGTTTACTAGTTCTGAAACGTAAAAATACAAAATTTCAGGGTAAAGGTAAATTTTTTTGAAATTTCAGGTCGATTAAACAAATGATAAAGTAAAATTTCACATAAAATTCAAGTTTCTGGCTTAAGTCTTTCGTTTTCTTGGAATTAAACATCAACATTTTTGTAATTTATTACGTAATTTGATAGGATTGAAATTTCCAAAAAATATGTTATTGTGAGTTTAAGTATTTTCCTGTTTTAGAGATACAAATTGTGCATTCGGACAGCCGGAGGGACTAGCGGACGTACTTAAGAACATACGAACTGGATGGATTCGAGGTTTGTTCCCATCACGTCCGGATGATCTTCGGTTTGAATAACCTTTTAGAAACATACATTGTTATTGTTACTTGTAGAGCATAACGATAATTCCTCTCCTAGTTGGTTAAGCTATAAATGCCATTACCGTCACAAATCGATTTCATAAGCCACCCAATCATTAAGAAAACCGGCATACGTTTGGCACGCGATACACCCAGGAAAAATTTAATCAATTTCTGATCGGTTTCTCTTGTAATTGCGTGCAACATCAGATAAGATACCAAAAACAGTCAGTTTTCTGGTTTCAATTCATTTGAGTTCGCGTCCCTAAAAAGTAGACGGAGCGTCATTGCTCATTACATAAGAAAAGATGAAGATTTTAATCGCATCGGAATAAATAAAATCGGGAAATCTTTCGTGAGATATTAGCACGTGTTCACCGGGCATTAAAGCCTCTAGCTTAGTCAAGCCTATCGGAACGTCAACGGACTTGAGATGAAAAATATCCTAAGGTGGTTAAGCTGTGCACACAATGCACCGCATATTTACTACCCGTTTATCGGTATGTGGTGTCGATCTAGTGATTTATTTGAATCGATTAACAATTCGCCAACGGAGATTATCAATTGGTCTGTCACTAGGACGGTCGTTAGTGCGATACGATAATCGTTATACTTTCGCAGCAGACATGAGATGGAAGGTAGCGTGTACGTATGCTACAATTGTGGTATTTCTTATGATAGAAGTGGTAAAAGACTTAATTAGAAGGCACACGATTAATTCTTCCTACCAGCGAAAACTTATTGTTTCGTATAAAAATTTTTTGATACGGACACGCATACTTTTTTTCTAGCTACATATGGTTTTCTTTTGATCACGCCGATTAGTTCGCTTATCTTAAATTGTTATTCATATTTTGATTAATCTCTCTCTTCGGCGCCTATTGTTGTTAAGCTTAGAATCTAAATTAGCGAATTTAAATGTCGTGATCGCTGAAAACTGTGGTTGGTGGGAATTGAAATGGTTTTCATCGGAAATTAAAATTAATGGAGCTTCATAAAAATTTGCTTAGAGGAATTCAGGAAAATGATTTAAATGATGAATTGTTTTTTTTTCTAACAGTTAAACTTTTTCTGTTGAAAAAAGAAGAGCTAATTGGTCCTGTATCTAATATGATGTGATAGTAACTAGACGAGATGCATCTCCCCATGTATGAGATAGATCGTGGACTGTGTGAAATGTTGTTGTATAAACTAAAAACTAAACAGATTGGACACAACTTTATAATTTCATTAGGTAATGGTATGATTGAAGATGTGTTATGTTATTACCTTCCTTTAGGAAGTAACCAGACATTTTTTTGGTTTCAGTGTGTAACAAGTTTAGAAATTGAGTTCAGAAACTAATAAAGTTGCTCGCTAGTTATCTTACTAGAACCAGCCTTAGAAACGCTCGCTCTTTTGATGAAATTTTTCATTATTTTTCGGTATAAATACCGCAATAGTTCATCAATAACGCGTCGATTGCTCAACCTTCAGCTTCGGAATCGTTTGGGGATCATTGGCATATACCATTTGCTTTACCCCTTAATATAACAAATTTTCATTCCCAAGAAATTACAACGTACAATGGGCCATATAGTCGACACTATTCTGTTAGTTAAGAAGGCCTGTTATTATTGCTACTTTTTTCGGCTGTGAGTGAATAGAGTATGTGGGTCAATAACTGGCTTGATTCTCACGGTATGTTGCTGGTGGTAACATCCAACGACCAATTGGTACCAACAAATTATAATAATCTCCCCCCCCCCCCCAAGTCAACACAATATTTTATTAAATAATATTTCAGCTTAAAACTAATAAATTCTCCCTTCGTCCGAATATAAGAGTCCTATTTCACACAAAAATTTGTCTATAAATAAGAGTGTCATTTTCATTTAACAGTGTTATGCGAGACTAAGGACCAATGTTAGGGATTGAAGGACATTATATCCAAAAAACAACAACTTCGAGTATGCAGCTGTGCCAAAAAGAAAAGTCAACCGTAAATTTATTTTGTTTGTAGTTGACGTAGTTTTGACAAATTTTTATTTGTTTACATTTTTTTATCTATCTGGCAGAACACCACGAGAGCATGACGAGCCTGGTAGTTAATACGACAACAACCAAATTTGTACTCACAAAAGGTGTCTTCCCCCACCACAAAAAATTGTATTGAGTTTCCAGACCTATATGTACGACCATGCAATGAACATATGTTTATCAAGGAAGACTTCATCGGTTTTTTATATTTTTCTACTCCTAATAGGGGAGAATGTAGTATAAAATGTAGTGCACTTCGGTTTGAGGAAGAAGTGTTAATCTCGATAACTCCTAGCTTGAACTGATGTAAACACATTTGTTTTTAGTAAATACTCGTATACCACACCTCCGTTATCTTTCCTCTTGACTGAAGTCTGAGCATGCCACCGTTTATATATGCAGTCGTTTAGCCGAAAGTGAGTGTCATAGCTTAAGGTGATTTAGTTTGAAGGTGACTATTTGGACTGTATGCTGTTATCGCGCCCATATTGCTTGAACTCTATTTTCACTTGAGAATCCTTTCTTATTTCGTTAGTCCTTTGTAGTAATATTGTACAGAATTTGTGTTCATGTACTGAAGTTTTGTTCTTCAGGCTTTTGCATCCGATTTACGAGAGTGGTCTGAAAAGTTTCCGACCTCAACATGAAGATGGCAGGACTCGTTAACAAAAGCTAGGGAATGTGTTTTTCAGCCATTTTGATGAGTTTTTCAGTGAGTCGATGTGAGTGTTTTTGTGAAAATGCAAAAAATCGAGTATCGAGCTGTCAATAAATATTTGTTTTTTAAAGGCAATACGCCTACTCAAAGACGATTTGGACGATATGTACCAGAACTCTGCACCATCATTTACCATTGCTAAATTTTGGGCAGCTGAATTTAAACGTGGCCGTACCAGCTCGGGATACGATGAACGCTCGGGACGTCCAAAAACCGCAAACACTGACGCTCAAGTTCACCAAATTGTGCTAGACAACCGTCGAATTAAAGTGAGAGAGATAGCAGAAGCCATGAATATGCCCAAAGAATGTGTTTGTCATGTATTGAATCAAGATTCAGTTATGAGAAAGCTGTCAACGCGTTGGGTGCCGCGTTTTCTTACGTTATACTAAAAACGTGTTCGAATGAATATTTCCAACCCTCTGTTAGCGCAGATAGTCATGGAGTTATCTTAAACGATTATCTTCAAAGAGGAAAACCATTACAGGAGAAAAATAAAAATAAATTTGAAGGAAAAATGTCTTGTATCTAGTCGGAAACTTTTCAGACCACCCTCGTAATTACTATAACAACATACTGTCAATTTGTCAAATATATGCACATATAAATGCAAAATGGCGTGATCATTGATTCTGGTTGACATGACACTTTACAAAGCATCCGATTCAACATACCGTCATAACATCTAACTCTTTTATACGTGTTAAAGAAGAATGAGAAAAACTATATTTGACATTGTGTTTCTATTCAGAAGCTGTCAATTTTTTTTTCAACGATTAAACCCGACAGTTTTGTCGGGTTTAGAAAAAAAAAACCCATACAAAAAACAATTTACTCAGTTTATTCCGGTTAAATAGCAATTGCTTGAAGCTAACAAGATACAACAGAATTGCACACAACTTAGCACCACGCAATCTAATCCGACTGCTTTGTTGCTATGCGTCCGCCTGACAACTTGTCAACTTGACATCGCGGAATCACGTCAATTTTCTAGCCATCAAGAATTTTTATTATGGAAAATGGCGGAATTTAGAAATTGAAACATTTTCATTCAACTGTCAGTTTATTTCGTCATTTTCATGTGCTTTTAACTTTAAGTTGGTTAGTTGTAGGAGCTATGGGAGCTGTAGATAGATTTTACGAAAAGAGCAAAAAGCAGAAAATGATCAAGCGCTCAGATTGATGCTAATAGTTGGATAGCTTGCAGTGAATAATAATATAATAAATGACGCACACGTGAGAAAACTGATAGTTACGGTCAAAACTACCATGAGGGTTCTGTTTTGAGGTTATGTTCGAAGTCGAAACATGTTTGCTTAGCCATAAATCACACACGAATACACTGTACACCGGAAGGGAAATTATTTATAATAATATTATGTTATGTGTTTTCTGTTTTCTCTAGACCTGATGGTGAAAAATTGGTGTGAGGTCGGATCGCAGCCAAAATGACGTATGGTTGTAGCTGCAATATTGTGTGCCTACGTCGGTAATTGATCGATTAGGATGGAACTTTGAAATGGTCATTATCATGATGATGTGAGTTTGCGTTGACCCTTCGGGTATTCGAGACCGTGATATTTACTTGACCCATAAACGTTTTGTGGCCATCGACTGAAATAATGTCAGGTGCGTGTTTAGCGGAAAAACTTTAGGTGAGCAATTTAAGGACGCGCAACAACACCGTTACAAGACCATAGTGTCAATCATTTTGCTGAGCTGTTAATGATGAAGTAAATTGGCGCGAAAATTCGAACATTATACTTACGGAGAATACACGTGATTATTAAGGTGATGAGAATGTTTTCTTACCTGATCGTAGCCTTGTAATGGTTGATCGCTGGCACCATTTGTGTCATTTGATCCGGGCGGTCGATCACCAACTATACCGATTCCCATATCCGGTGCGGTGACGAAATCAAAGAAATCCGTTTTCGAGAGATCCTCGGGTCGAAATGTTTCACTGATGTCCATGCTCGTCGATGACATTTCGTCGGAGCCAATCATGTGTAGGCTACTGATACTTTCGCCCTGGAATGGAATGGTGATGGCGGTTGGAACAGTATTGTTGTGGATCTTAGCCGAAACGATAAGCGGCTCCGGTGGTAGCAACAGCAGAAACGCGTCTTCGTTTTTGGATCGTTTTCCGTCGTTTCCAGTTTACTAATCATGGGGAATCATCTGAAACGGAAAAGTAGATAAGTTAGAAAAAGTGGCTAACAATGTTTTTTTTTAAAAGTTTTTGACCTTATGCTTAAGCATAAGGTCTAACTCTAAAAAATAATACTCTAAGTTTGTAAAAATACAACAATAATAGTAGTTAATTTACAGTCTATTTAAAGTGAAAACCTATTGGAAGTGTGAAATTACACTCGTAAAGCGCGTGTTTTCGCACAAGAAGTATGATTTTTCTCGCGAATTCGCGCGAATCTGTCAGCACTGCGTTTATTTACAACTTAGGTGCGATTTCACAAAGAATTGCGTGTTAATTCATTGCTATATGTTGGAGAAATTCAATGCATGCGTGGATTGTTTGATTCGGGAATGACCGGTAATTTGTTTTGTTCGCCCTAAAAATCCTAATTAAAAACCATCTGTGAGAGGTACCTACAATGTTTAAGTATATTATTTGTGAAAGTATATTTAGAACAATATTTTTTTATGATAAGCATTTATATATGCATATACGAGTATTTAAATCAAAAATTCAGTTTGAGTGCTTGTTTAAAAAGTGTATGAAAAAATGTTCTAACTACAATAGATATAAAATGCATTGGCATAATTTTCATTCAATTGTTTTTAAAAATTCAAATGTGGAAGATTCACAGATCTTAAAAAAATGTGAAATTTATAATTGTAGCGAACAACATGCAATAATAAAGCCAGCATTTTATCAGAAATAGTTTCTCATATCTGTCTACATTTAAACATTAAAAAAATCACGTGTCCTTTTGCAAAGTGCGCTTCAATTTTTCGAGCAGCTTATGATGAAAAATCCTATAATTTTCCAAACAAATATTGTTTGCAACAAAGGAAATATAATAATTTTTTTTAAAAACTCAAAAATAAAAATTTAGCTTGTTCTGAATAAAGAAGACGATTTGAATGTAATTGAAGCAGTTGCATTTTATTTCAAAGCGTCATCATATTCAAGCGTTTTGAGGTAAGCACTGATACATACCTACAGTACAAAAAAGTATATTGGATTTAACTGTTCATAATTTTTTTTTAGTTCGGACATACATATTCCGAGGTTAAGGCTCAAAATCCTGGCAATATGGATTGCAATAATAAAAACTTCTATAAAATCTTTACTCTCTTTAAAAATTCGATAGAGAATTAGTTTTTAGTTTTTAGTTAAAGAAATAGAGTTTTAGTTTTGATACAGCGTAAAGTTGCGGTAATAAATATCGTTAAACAGTTTATACGTATGACTATACGAGTATATAACTGTAAATTTATCCTAATACTGATACATATTTATTCAATAAACGCGAAACCTTTTGGTGTGAAACTATATATCTATTACTTTCATTTTGCTAATATTTTTTATTTAATTTGTTTGCAGAACAATCTTTGGATCCTATAGACGACCGTGCTACAGGGTACATATTTATTGAGCAACAAGAAGTTCGCAAATTTAACGATTTGAATTTTATTGATGCTCTAACGAAAGTAGTATGTTTCTATTATATTTTCAATATGATGTACCCCAAGGAAATATCGCAGACAATGGAATTTCTAGTTAGATTACTCTTCAAACATTATCCAGATAATATGCAAGGAGCAAAAAAACTCTAAATAATATCAGCAAAATAAATAGTTTGAAAATTATCAAATTATAAAAATTAAAAATAATTATTTAGATATAATAGTATTTTCTGAAATATTTTTAATTTTTGTATTCAAATCTTATTTTTTTTACGGCTCTGAAATTAAAAAAAATTTAATTTAACATTATTGAATTGAATGAAAATATCAAAAACGTACGGTATGTTATTTATTTACTATAGTTACTCCAAAAAAAAATTGGTATTACACTAAAAGCGTATAAAAATATCAGAAAATATCAGAATACTAGGAAATTGATTTCCTACTATTTCTAATATTCAACCAGAGTGCGATATAAATTTTCACGGTAAAAAACGTGTAAAAATTATCACTCATTTATGCGTAAATAATCGGTGAAAACGTGAGGAAAGTACGTTAGTTTTAGAAATTTCACTCACACAGAGTGTAATATTATTAAAATAAATATCGCAATTATTCTATATTTTTTATTTCTGTAGTAGAAAACATTAAAAAGGAAGTATAATCGCGCAAAATTTTTAGTAATTTTACACTTCGTGCGTGAAAAACTCTTATACTCGTAACTAATATGTTTTTTCGACGATTTTAGCGATAACTTACTCATTATTGAGTGAACGTTTTCACTCGATTTTTAGAGTGAAAATTTATATCACACTCCAGATGGATATTACTATGTACTATAATAGTAGCAAACCCATTTCCTACTTTTAAAGAAGTAAATTTTTCTTAGAGTGTTGGCTGGGTACCGAAAAAGGGTCACATTGGTGTGGCTTTCGTCACACAAACATTAAGCAATATCACCCTATAGATCGTGGTTTGAAATTCCGCAATTTTTCTTACATATACTCTTAAAAAAAACTTTAAAATTAAACATATTTTATAATAGCTATTGTGGTATTCTTCTGTGTAAAACTACCCTACTAGTCAAAACTACAACAGCTATTGCAGTAAACTATTCGGAAGGTTGTATAAATATACTGTTTTAGTAATATTAAATTAAAACGATAGGTTTTAGTTAAAATTTACTACAAGTTTATGTAATATTTGTAGTCTGGGTGGCTTAGTGGCTAGAGCACTTGCCTTTGGTGCACCTGGTACCAGGTTCGAATCTGCTTGGCGACAAGTAATTTTCGGGAATGGGATTGGGTGCCGGACTACCAGTTCACTCAGCTGTAAATGAGCACCTGAGTTAAAATCGGGGTAATAATCACGGACGAGCGTGTGGCTCACTACTTCACCTCCTAGTGTTCCGTTGGTCTAGTAATGAAGTAACTCTAGCAATACTTCAAGGCCCAGGCCCAATTTGGGCTGTTGTGCCATTGATTATTAATATGTAATATTAGTTTTTAGATGTGTAATTAGTAAATGAATAATAATCAATTTTCGCGTAAATTTACTACTTCTGTGTAGAGTTACTAGCACTTCTGTAATAATAATCAAAAATGTGTGTAATCATAGAAAAGATTAACAAGAAAGCGATAGAACTTCAGTTGTTACACTGAAGTCGTGCACTAAAGTTTATTTGTTTTATTGCCGTGTATTCAATTTTATTTTCGTTTAAATTTAAATTTGAGGAGTGAAGTGCTTTTCGTGTATTTTATTTTACATGTAAGTCATGGATATGACTTTTTACAATTTGATAGCCAGAAAGAACTTATATCAGCATCACCAATAACATTTGTACAAATAATGAGAAATAGAAATAATTTTCTCAATCGACTTCCCCATAGAAATTTTTCAGAAATTATTGCAAATGTACATATTAAAGACCACAAAAATATAAATATTTTAAAAGAGATCGGTTCTAAATTGGCAACCAATAAATAAGTTAGAAAATAAAAATGTTTGCAGCAAATTTATTATAAACAACAAACCAAAGAACAAAAGGAACTAATTTTAAAATATATGAAGGAGTGCTATCCACTTCAGAGATTGGATTTTAATAACACTGGCCACATTCCTTCAATAAAAGAAATACAAGAAAATTGGCCGTTTATTTTTGAAATACTAATGCAACATTTTGATCAATTTACTACTTTGAACCCTGATAGTTTTGAAAATATGTTTGCATCAGAGAAACCCATCATCTCAAAACGTTTTATGCAATTGCAAAACAAATTAATTAAAAATTTGATAGCGGAGGTTGACAGTAATGAAAATATAATTACTGCAATTATTACGCATTTCAAAGAAAATATAAATTTTTTACATAAAAAATTCAAGGTTAGTATTATTTTTAAGCTGAAGTTAAAAATAAATTATAAAAACATATTGCTTGTCCGATTTAGACAAATTCTCTTTTATTCTAAATGTAAGCCTTGCGTAATATTATTTCTATTTTGTAATTTATGGATTGACACAACTTTTAAAGAGATTATAGGTGCAGTCCCAACAAATTCTCCTTGGATAGCAATTGCTGGTAGGTTCATACATAATATTTGAAAATTATTTCTACTGCTGCGATTTATTTGTATATCGGTTTTTTTAATATAAAATTTTTTACACTTAATAAAATCCATAAAATGGTTTCATTACAGATATGGCTGAAGATCAAAAAACAGGCTACATCATAATTAAAAAAATTAAAATTAAGACAAGTGTATGTCCAGACATATTAACCCTTTTAATAGAGGTTATTGCCATTTTTTATGTTTTAAACATAAGAAATGTCTCAATCCCTTGAATTTTTTTTTAAATATTTTTTCAAGTATTATCCGTATGAAGTTCGAGGAAAGAAAACGACATTAAGCAATATTTGCAAAATAAATAAATGAATTAAAAACTCGATGACTTAAAAAGGTAAGATATTTGAAAATGTTACCATCTCGCCAACTTTCAACGTCGTGTTAGGAAAGAGGTTATTGAATTCGAAGTTCGAATTGTTCAAATTTCAGGATCAGGAATACATCTGAAGTAGTTCATCTCCCTTATTCGCACTTCAATGAAAAAAGAATTGCTCAATTTGTGAAATGATTTGGATTAAAGGAAAATAACTTTGAAAGTTCTTATCGTTGAGCAATAGGTTTTTGTAATTCTATAAAAAAAGGCATTAACTTTACTAAAATTCAGATTTAGAAGTTAATATTACTAATAACGGCAACATACGAAACAAAAACGGGTATATTTCAAGCCCTATAATATATCTTCCGCTTTTTTAAAAGTTTAAGTATATTGCCAATATTTTTCTGGGTCTCGCATTTTGCCATCCTAGGCCTGGGTCTACTCGGCTAATAAGAAATCAGCAATTGCGCATGCCTACATATTTCAAGAGATGTAAATGACATTGCCCTTTAGACTATAGTATTAGTGCCCTAGAAAAATGTCAAATGATTTGAAAATCAGCACGTTTGTTGTCACACGAACACCATTCAAAAATCCCGGTAATGGAGTAAAAGAAAAAATTAGCGAGCAAATAAAAATAATGTGAATGGAATTTATTTATTATTTATTTAGAAATATACTTTATTATTTGAATGCTAATTTTCAGTTTTTGGTTATTAAAGTATGTGTAATTATATTCTACTGTATTAATAAAAAAATAAAAATAAAAAAAATAAAGTTGCCTTCAATGGCGATCTGATCTTATAACTAGTTCTTAATTTCTTTTCTGGACTCTCGGTATATTTTATTTATAACTTTCTGCAGCATTTTCCTATCATTGAACAAATATGCATTTTGCAAAAAATTAACGATGAGAGTAAAGCTCGTTCAGTAATTGCAAAAATATACCCATTTTTTTTCCTGCAGCAACAAAATTGCAAAAAATAATAACATAGCAAAACCAATTCACTGCCATTATCAATTAAATCAAAAAACTGGGCGAGTCACAACAGAAATTCAAATTGCAACAAATGCAAAAAAGGGGACACGGTGTGGCACAAACGGCGCGCGGTGTGAACAATTTTCCAATATTATAATTTGTTCTCACCGCACTTAGTGCCGCCAATTTCCGTAAATGTTAACTGAATATATTCTGAATGATCTTACTGTTTATTTTTTCCCGCCTCTAGTATTATATCAATAAATTTTAAAATGTTTTTCCATCTATCGAGTATCTCAGTATCTGAGCTTGTTAGGTTGGTATCCCTGACATTTGCGCTATAGTTTCTGTTTCGTGCGCGAACGAAAAACCTTTGAACTTGCCCATAAATTCACAAAATATCGGAAAATTTATGCTATTTTCCAATGTATGTGTTGGTGAACTTTTGTTTCAACCATGTGAAAATTGTGAAAAAGTAAAAAAAAATTCCTGCATGACGTCCAACATAATTTACAACCTTGGCCACCTCTTGAGGTGTTCTCCTCTGGCAGCATGTCTTAGGACTTTGTCTCAGCTTTGTCTTAACTTAAGATTTGGTTTTTATACTCGTACTCGTATGAACGATATCCAAGAATTGATTATGAAGCGGCTGAGAAACATATCGCCAAGATACGGAAAATAGTTAATATGAAGGATGTTGTGATGGAAATGTCGTGACAAACTGCAGCTATGGCATTGGTGTGCATTAAGGTTTCATATATTGTAGCTGCTTTGAGCGTCTACCGTCTAGGCAACTTTATTCGAAATGATAAGAGAATTTATAATGTAGACTCAGGTAAATGTTTTATACAAGAATGCTAATTGTGCGACACCTATGCCTTTTCAAGGCTCTTCGGGAATTGATATTGGCATTTAATTTGTAACCGAGTTCTGGGCTATTTGCATATCAGTAGGTTGCATATTATTGCGGAAAATGTCACCGCACTGTGCTTTAGGAGACGTCGGTACTTTAGGAGACGTCTTTCTGAGGTTTGAGAATATTTTCCTCTATTTTGTAGCTAGTAGAGTGGGAGGTGAGTACAGCTAATAACTAGTATTGGTACATATTAGTAATCGTTTAAGTTTTTTCATCCCTAAACAAAAACACCAGAATGTAAAGTCCTTTCATGTAGGGATCAGTTCTGTATAAGATTATCAGACTGATACTTTATACCTAATACTTAAAACTGATACAACCCATGTGTATCACGTATTTTTGTATCAACTGCCCAGCGCAGTATCGAAGGGATTTATAGAGAATAACTAAAGAAGTGCAAAAACTAGTTTTTCGCAAATATCTCAGTTATGGAAAAATAGACAACTTAATTCTGGAATGATTTGTCTCTACTTTAACTTTTATAAGTTTTTTGTTGGGAAGTTTTTTCCGCTAGAGTACAGTAAATTTTTTTTAATGATAAATGACAGTGCTTTGAAAAATCAAGCTTTAAAACCTGATTTAACATTTCTTTCTTACCAGTGACTTAGACAGCAGCTCCTGAGCATTTAGTTTGGACATACTACCGGAGAGGACCCTTAGAAATGCTGTAAAACCGTAATGCCAAAAAAGAACAAATAAATCTTTTTAATATCTATTCCCAATCTTCAGTCTCTCAAATAATCTGGATGTCGTCGCTGATAGATGGATTCATAAATACTGACCTATTAATCTTTTTTTCAATTAACTGCAATAATCATTGCAGGGCAAAAAAATAAAGTGATTTAAATTTCGAATTTGAAATCGAAATGAAGTCAGAAGTGAGGCCAAAATTTTGGTATGGCAAACGTCCACCAAAACTAAAACGAAATGCGTCGATATTAAGCACTAGAAATGCAAAAAATAAAGTCTATAACAACAAGTAAGATACAGAAAATATAAGTTACAGTTAAGGCCTAATTTCCACAAACAAGAAATTATTAAAAACTGTTGATTATATATTTTGTGGAAAAAAGCAGCATGAAAGTTGTATGTACCTAAGATGTGTACGAATAGTTTGCTTCGTCCACGTCTAGCTCTATCAGTTTATGAAGTTAGGCAGAGATGATTCGTGGCCCAATTAAGTTTCTGTTGGTGTCTTGGCTTAGCTTGACTTGATTATGAAACAGCTGACGAAGTCAAGGCGAGAGTGAACTTAACATATTTTATTGAATAAAAAAGGAAAAATTATTAACGATGGAACTTACCAAAATCTAGCAATAATGTTTATAATTAAATATTTACTTTGAAACTTAATTATGAAATAGGAACAAAGACGTATAGACATATTATACTACACGAATACGTCTCTAGTCATAATTTTGAGTTAATTTTGCTGCGAAAATGACTTAGTTCATTGTAATAAATAATTTCGATTCGTTAAACGGAAGTAAAGACGCAATAAGTGGCAAATAATGAATCTGATTTCAATAAATGTATGGACAGTAGTAATTTCATTAGCTACTAAACACCAAATATGTTGGTGAATGCTCACCAAATGTGAAGAAAAAATGATGGTTGTGAAGAATATTAAATGTAGTAAAAAAAACACTACGTGCACTTTAGTGCGTAGAATATGCACTACAAGTGAAGAAAAATCGAATAATGAAAAAATCATAAACGGCCAACATTGTTTTCGTGAGATCCTAAAAAAGGGCGGGTTCGAGGAAATAAAGAATAAATAATTATTCGGCTGTGACTTTATTGTGCGCAAGCTTTGGTGGCAAGTACAAGTGAAGTTTATCTGCGGTATGTTTTATAAGTAAGTACCTACATAGATTAAGTAATAATTCATCTAATTCTTCGAGACTCAAAATTAATGATTAATTAAAAAATGGTTTGTTTTATGTTATGTTTCTTATATAATTCAAAAAATTATAAAGAGTAGGTACTTATACTTATTTTTTTGTTCAGTGTTCCGAAAACACTGCTCCGGGAAAATAATCAATTCTTGATGAAATGCCCCTTTTCTATAAAATAATTGAGAACCACTGATGTTCTTAGATTTTTTTTGACCCCGATCCCATTGAGATCCCAAGTTAATTTTTTGGTATTTTTTGAAAAACAGTATAACCTACAAAATATAAAAAAAATTAAAGATACGCATTTTGAGATATTCAAGGATAAAGGACAAAATCGTTATCCTTGAAAAAAAATTTTAAAGATTATTTTTATTCGTATTTTTTTATATTGCGACAACCTTTCCCTTTGAAATATACCATATTTTATTATTCTAGGATAAAATTTACCAGAGATATGAATTTTCAAAGAAGACTCGGACACCATTTTTGCGAAAACTTTAACTACTGTGAATAACAAAAAAAATGAGATAAAAATAAAAAATTGAATTTCAATTATTTTTTACACTAGTTCTTCAAGCACAAAAATTTTCAAAAGAATTGGTGATGGTAAGGTCACAAATTTCGTCTTTTTTGGCGATTCTTGATGGAATGACCCCACTGCCTTAGAGCATATAATTCTATATAAAGGTTTTGATCATTTAGACATCTTTGTGATATCAAATCACAAATTTTCAAAATGCACCAGCCCATAATGACTAACAAATTATTGTGATTTTTTCGGATCTACCACTTCAAGCTAGATTTTAAGCTTGGAGTATACTTTAACTTTCCAAAAATTCCAGTATGAGTATGAAGAAAGTCGAGCTTGTGCCTTGTACTCATGTGGCCTATCTAGAAAAGGGTTCAAATTATTTATGCGTTTACCTTCCAAAAAAAAAACACTCATTAATCGATTTCGTGAGGATAATTTGATTTAAAATTTTGCACACTATAAGTTTTCACCATTTAAAAATATAAAAAAAACAAGTTAAAGAAATGCCCTCCTTCGAGTAGCTACGCACAGAGATTTTTAAAGCCGAATACTGGAATACGCCCAAATTCATGACAACTCGAGTACGCTTTGACCTATAGACTTAAAATTTTATAAGCTTTATTTTTTTTAATGTGGTATTTATTGTGGATGTTCATTAAATGATTGCAGTATCGTTAGCAGTTTTATCGTTTTTCGATATTAGCGACTTACCTGTTATTGACCCAAGAAAATAATACTGTTGCACTTAGAGTGTTACCAGATTTATTCTTCCATCTCTTCTGTTGTCGACATATGAAAACCCCATCAAGAAAAATTTTGGCTGCACCACTAGTATTCATCATTGGCGCGGCAGCCCAAATCGGGCCCTGGTCACCACTAGGATTACTTTATAAAATGTCTTCCATCTGTATTAAACTTAAACGCCTTTAATTTTGATGGGATCGTTAATTTTATGACACAAACTTTAATAGAGGCTAGAAGAAGAAAGCAACATTTATAAAGTGAATCGGTATGCCAAAGTTGGACAATTTATTTTGTCATTTTATTGGTGGTATTCCTCTTAGTCCCGTTTTTGGATGCCCTTGCTCATCGATACTATATGAAGACGGTAATGCATGTAATGAATAAATGCATTTCATATGGATCTTTATTTTCATATAAGTGAATTGATACATTAAAACTATTGGGGACTTGCATAAGTTCATCCGCTTCCCGACAGATGGTGTTATCTCAGCCTTCTTGCATCTGGCAATACTACAGCCAACTTCATCGTGAAGCTCCACCATTAGGCTTGAAACGACAGTATATATTGTTCCGCCGAAGTATAAAGGACATATTTGTTCATAGCGTTAAACATGCTGAGTTTCGTGTCAAAAAAAGAGTATTTGCGGGAAATTTTTTTGCATTACTTTTTTCAAAGAATATCTGCAGCTGAGACACATAGAAGTGCACACAGCCACTCTTCGATTTGGTCTTGTACCCATTATTAGAGGTCTCACATTTTTGAAGGACTCCTTGTCATAAAAGCAGGATAGCCTTCGACCATCTTAGTGGTCTCGATGTGACTGTTCTTCAAGTTTGGGCGACCCAAAGTCCCAACTTGAATCCGATCGAGAATTTGTTAGATTATTGACAGGGAATTGTGCAAACTAAAAAATCACAATCTTCAAGACTTCTGGATGAATATAAAATGGATATAGGAAAGTATTCCCAAAGAATCCTTAGAAACACTTGAGTAGTCGTTTAGAGGAAGTCATGCAAAATAAAAGCAAGTGTGAATGTGTCTGCATTTTTGCGGACGATAAATGTTAAGAACACTGAATTTTTTGCGCTGAACAGATTTCAATGAACAGTAGTGTAGGTCGAACTCAACTATTCAGTTTTAAATCCTTTAGTGACTCGATTAAAATACAACCTTCGCTAGAATAAAAAAAAACGGTATGCACCTTACAAATCCCACGCATATCTTATGGTTCATTATCAAACACTTTGAACATACTTCCAGATTCGTAACGCCACATATGTCCCGTTCATTTCTAATCACGAATAAGCCATAATTCATCGAATCTCCATTGTATGATCAACAATTTGCGTGTAAATTACAATCAACCTGTCAATAGTTGAATATAATTGTCAATAAGAATGCCATTAGCATCTCGACATAACAGACTCCATATGATACGGAAGCATAGTGATTGCCTGCCAAGTCTTCAGTAAATCCGAAACGATCATCCGAACGGCCGAATCGAGTTAATCCTGTCCGCGATAGATGCTTTTATGCAATGGTATGACCGTGTATAATTGTAAATTGCGCCCATCGGGAGTTTCGATATGGTACCAAAACCAATCCACACGATCATATGTCTATAATTTAGCCTGTACTATATAAATATAACTTAGCAATTTTCATGATCTTCGACGAAGAAGATTACATCGATTGGTGCGATTGTCACTTCGTGGAAAGTCGACATATTTTCATGGAAATAATTTTCACTCGGTGTGTGATCAGCACCATGTCATGTTTTCATGTCGCTTTTCTTGCACCATCTCAGTCAGGTTGAACCATTGAAGAAGTTATTGGAGATGTAATGCAGAGGATCGTCGCATATATACCTTGTACCTAGTCTTGAAGATCTAACAGAAGCGTGATTCTTCCAGCGCTTAACCATAGCTAGGAAAAAAAAGGTAACGAAATTATCAAGGAAAACTAAATGGTATTTCGCATCGTGCTCATTTTGAATATTTTCTTTGTAATGTAACTGACGGTATTCGTGCATTTATTCATATATTCTGGCGTAATGTGATGAAATCGGCATTTATAAATAATAACAACCATTAATACGGCTATGCTTTCGTATTTGTACTTATGTCATCTGTCATCTTTAGTTCTTGTATGACCCCCGATAAAAGTATACAGAAGACAGTAACTGTGCTACTCAACAAGATGCCAATTTGCACGTCAGGACGTATTCACACCGTTTAAGTTCCTTCTTGGTCCCACGCACTCTTCATGTCCTCGTCTTCCTTATGAACTCCAATCTTCATTATATTTTGAGATCCTTTTCACCGATTTACGGAAGGAATATCTCGAATCTCAACTCCAATCATAGACTGTTCAATTGTCATTTGGTCATAGCGTCATCATAAAACGTAAGATATATTGCGAAAATTGTGAAAACGAATGCAACGCCTTACACGTACTTGGGGGATGAGAATTCAAAAATCTTGAAATCAATTTTTAGATAATTACAAAGAAAACCCGAAGAAGTAAAAACCAATTCAGTGTCTATCACTTTAAGAGATATGACGGAATTCGTGAAAACTTGTACTACCCTTCTATACCCTCTAAGGGTTTGAAAAGGAAAAAATCTTGAAAACGATTTTTAGACAAATATAATATGAAAAGACCTTGGAAGTAAAAAGTTATGCAATATCTATTCAGACCTGAGGAATATGACTGAATTCGTGAAAATGTTTACTACCCCTTGGCAGGAGTCAATAGGAGTCGAATTTCAAAAAAATCCTGAAAACGGTTTTAGGCACTTATCTAGAAAACCTGTAGAAAAGAGATGCAATATGTTAGACGACCTAAGCGATACGACAAAATTCGTGAAAATAAATTCACCATGTTTTCTCTACTAATTTTTACCCAAAAGATAATAAAGTTGCGCCCAGACTATTAGCAGATTTCTCCCGTTAAGTTGAAGAGATTTTAATTTTGATTTAAAGTAAGTCAGTTTTGTGTGGTTTCGCCGTCGTTTCGCTTTCAAGATAAACCATAAGACTATACCATATATTTGGAAAATCTTCAGTGCTTTCTAAACTTTGATCTTGGAAGTTAATAAGTTGGGGTCAATACAAATAATATTCTTATTCTTAAGTTCCACGACTAGATAGGGATAAAAACAAACAAAACAGATTACACTCGACTGTAAATATACCTCCTCTTCGATCTTGACCTCTTTATTTACGCTATATGAAAAAATCGAAAGAACGAATCATAACCAATAATATCGAAAGTAAACATAACAATGCAAAACTGACTGTAAGCTACCAGTTTTGTTGCAGCTCAGAACCGACCTACATTGCAATTCAGTTGCACTTAATTGAATTTTATACAAAGTTGCAGTACGCATGATCACGTGGCTTTTCAGCACGATCGCCGATCTTCCATTGATCGATCCCGCTAGCATGATGCAGCCGAAGGCCTCGATTTCTGCTAGCCCTGATCGTGTTTACTTATAGGGTACCTACGATCGTGAAGCATTTTTACTCGATCAGGCTAGGTACCTATGCTAGGTAATAAGCCACATTGGTATGATGGAGGTGGAAAATTACATCATCTTGGATCTTGGCAGCGCGGTATTCACTCTTGTTCAGGTAAATATGTTTGTAACTTAACTTTTTAATCAAAAGTTTGTACAGACGCCGATTTCTAGATCGGGAAAGACGCGCGTGAGAAATTTCTGCGATGTATTTGTTTTTATGAAATATAAATCGAGTCCGTTTTTTTGTTGTTATTCACCACCCCCTCATCTACCTTCCATATCTTTTCGAAACTATCGTCAAGTTGAAGTCAAGAATGAAAACGTGATTTCGAGGCAACTGCCTAAGCCTACTGCTTTACTTAAACGTAAGCGACTTGAAGTCTGCGAATATTTTCATCCATTCCCACATGTGTCAATCGGACCGTCGGTGTACAAATCGTGCGATTTATTAATGCCGCACAAAACTTCAAGCCGCGTCCAAACAAAATGTTGGAATTATTTCCGTTTATTTTTATTGAATTTTAGAATTTCACGTCTTAAGAAAATTTTGTGTTTTATTTTCGTAAGTATATTTTGCAAAATACGTCTCTTGCATAATTTTATGTTGCACTTCGACGTCTTGATGAATAACATTAAGTCAGAAAGGTTGCGCTTAGTAAGTTTCAGGTTGGCAAATTCATGCCAGTACAGGTATTTCGACAAGTTTGTCTTTTGGCATAATAAAGGACTATGTTCTACTCTGCAGTACGATTGTATAATTGGGTTTATGTAATTTGTAATAGAGGTTTATTAAGTGCGTCGAATTTGTAATCATAAAACAGAATAAATACAATAGACTAAATTGTCAGTAGTTTTGATTATAACAAATTGAGAACTAATGAGTGATTTTCAAACTGTACCTACATATATGCGCAAATTTTACCTAAAACTGGGTGGAATTTTGAGCACACACGTCATATTTATTTTCGAATTGTTATTTTGAAAAAATGAACGATTTTTATTAAACTTTCCCAAGCAAAGAAATCTAAAACTGTTATATTAGTGTGCAGTATTTATATTAGTGGTTCCCAACAATGACTTCAAAAGATTATTTTGGGTGCAAAATGAAACGTAATATTTTCTGTACTATTAGGTTGCCTTCTGCAGAGACAGGTGTCGTAATTAAAAATTAATTCTCCGTTAAAAATATTTCATATTAAAGTTTCACAAAAAAGTGGGGTTTTTAAAAGATGTACACTGAGAGAACAGATTTATTGCTGCAATAGAAATATATGCCAAACGAATTACAACGGTTGCAGGAAAAGTTCCTATCCTATTGTTGGAACCGACATTCTGGGTTAGCCGAATTTTCGTTTATTGGTATCGAATATATTTTCGGACAACTGAATTATTTATCTAGCCAACCAGAATCTCTTTGATTTGAATTTTGATTGCCACAAATGCGCGAGTCGTTAGTAAATTAAAAAAAATGGATTTATTTGTGTTAAATCACACACCGAATTCTTTTTTGTTAACTAGGAGGAGGTAGAGAACTCTTCTAAGACACTATTTTCCTACTTCTAATATTATTTTTTACTTACTTACTTAATAAAACCCATGGCTGTAGGTAGGAATTGAACCAGTGTTGAAAGTTTTTGGATTGTCATGTTTTCATTTCCCAATGCACCAACTTAACTTAGTGTGGATTAAATCAGGTACCGCAACATACATTCGGTTGGCGGAACACACATTCGGTTACCACAGTAGAATGATGTCGAAAATCGTTTGTGATGAACAATATTCAATTGCAACAACCAATATTATATTGCAGTAATCAAAATTGAGTTGCTAGACATTTTTTTGTTCGGTTCTCTCAACATAATCGCGTTTTTTGTACAACCCAATATCTATTGCTCCAAACCAATTCTTATTAGCGTAAATGAACGTCGATTGCTGCAATGAACATTTTATCGAAGCAATCTCTTGCCAACAAATTATTTCTCTCAGTGTAGGTACTTGTAGATAGATATCACAAACGGCCCATACTGAGACTTGAAACCTGATATCATTTTCCTATCGAACATTTATAAGCAATATAGGAATATTAATATTATTATAAATTAATCTTTAAAACAGGAAAGGGCGTTAATATTAAGGAGGGTTTAAAGCAAAAACTTATATTTCTATGTCTTGAATGGTTGTTCCTCTTTCTTTATATTTTAAAAGCAAACATTTCTCGATTTTCATACCTTTTTCATAGAGTCTACAATGAATTCATTTATGTCTCCGGTATGTAAAAATTTGGTTCTTCGAAAAATTTACCATTCGTTCGTAATTTGTAGTCCAAGCAAATTCTTCATATAGGAAAACATGCAGAGTTCTTTTTCCTTCATTCCCGTACACTGATATCGATAAATTTGAAAATTTGCACTCATATCTCAATATAAAATCCAAGTTTCAACTTTCTAGTACAAGCGGTTTCTTAGATTAACTTCAGAATGCAGAAAGTTGGAACTCGCTCAAAAGCTATTCATTATTATTGCTCATCGTACTTTATGAGAAGACCGTTTGATTAGAGCTGGTGGAGATAGTACCATAACATTATTAACTTATTTTATACCAATATAGAATCTGTTCAAGCCTTTTTTGATAAATTAAATTTCAAAAATTTGAATAATTTTATATTAAATGATTGTAAAATAATAAAAAATCGTCGCATATGTTTAAAAAATAATAAAAAATCATTTTACTTGTACAAGCCTTATCTTCCCGTCCATAAAAAGTTAATATGTAAAGAGGTGCCTTTATACATTTAACCTTAATATCTTCAAAGGATTGTGAGCTACGAACTTTTAAGGGTTTGGGCGCAAAGACGGATTTTTTTTCTTTTTTGAGATTTACTAATCTTTAAACGCGAAAATATAATATATTAGAAAAGACAATTCTTTATGAAACCCCATTTCATTCAACTACCAAAAAAATCGCAATACTGAATTGTAAAAAAAATTTTAGTCCGTCTGTCCGCCGTACGCAAAAGCGATTGAAGGCTCCAATCTCCCAAAACCTTTCAGAAATCAAATTAAAATTTATTTGCCGGATGAATTGGGTGGACCTCTTTGAAGTGTTGAGTTTTTGGAAGCTGAGGGAGGAAGAGCGCGAGAGCGTTTAAGGCAAAAAATATTGGTTTCCGTATCTCAGGAACTGCTTATGCTAGGAGACTAAAAAAATTTATATAGAGATAGATTTATATAGAGCTTTGATAGTGGAGTCATTTAAAAAAAATAAAAATAGTTGACGTGGCTGGAAAGGTGTGGAATTGGAGGAGATCAAGATACCTATTCCAAAATCTATAGCTCCTAAACGGGTAATGTCATAAAATAAAAACAGTTGGAGAGTAAAAAGAGAAACATACCGATTTTTACATTTTGAGAATAGCTATTAATAGAAAGTTCAAAATGTTTAACAGGGGTGGTATGGTAGGGTTGTTTTTCCTATTCCTGGAACGGCTTATGATAGAAACTTGACGGGTGTAAGTAGTAGATGTAGTAGTAAAGTAATTTAGTTAAAAAAAAT
Source organism: Beris morrisii (assembly GCA_951812415.1). Lineage (NCBI taxonomy): Eukaryota > Metazoa > Arthropoda > Insecta > Diptera > Stratiomyidae > Beris > Beris morrisii. The sequence goes on along the minus strand of OX638312.1, from coordinate 108,098,295 downwards.
CTTATGTTCGTTGGGGTGCGAAAGGAAGTGGGGCAAAAATTGGTTAGTGAAAATGGGGTACATATATTTTGACAAATTTCGTAATATCTCTTAAGTCTTCTACAATATTTAATTGATTTTACTTTTACAGGTTCCTCAGCTTAATGCCCAGAAAGCGCTTTTAGGATTTTTTTTGTTATTTAACCACTCAGGAGCGTAAAGAGTGTGCAGAGATTTTCATGAAATCCGCAATATAGTTTCAGGCTGATCAGATATCGATTTGGTTTTTCTTTCATAAGACGTTTCATACAATCGCCAAAGAATCGATTTCAGGATTTTTGAATATTTAACCTTCAAGGTGGTGTAATTGGGTTGGGTTTTGCTCTAACGAACTTTTCGTATAAGCGGCTACAAGCCAATTTCAGAATTTTCAGAATTTTTAACCATCACTTTGGTCTGATGAGATATGAAAACAATTGTAGCCCCACATTATTTCGGTAGCACAGTAAATTAACATATCTATGAAAATTATTAGTGGCCGTATCGTTTAGTAGTTGTGGCATCACACACGAATATCTTTCGATCTGCCATTAATTTTCAGATACATGATCAGTACATTGATCTCAACATTCTAATGTTCTAGTCTGTTACTAACAATTCTAGGCCTTTGTTGGCAAATACTACAATTTCGATTTTAATCGTGTATTATTGGAAATTCCTACACGTATGACGTATTGACGCACGATCAAAGACAAAACTTTTGATACGATCACTAAACCGAAACAAACTTTGCCAGAGGTAATTAATTTGTTGATTGAAAGTTCGAACGATCGGTCAAATCCGATAATACAAACTATCGAATCACTTACCATGCCCAGCTTACCGTGTACCTATACCAATATTGTAAATGATCGATTGATCGTGGACCGTCTTGTGATATTTTGTCGAGTGACCTCTTTGTATACTGATCGTGCGCGGTAACTTTATTCTTTTAAATTTCAAGAGAGAGATATATGGCAAAAAAAATAATAATAAAAAGAAAAAAATAAAAAATATATTGCAAAGTCATAGCATTATTTTTTTTCTCCATAGAATTCGAAATGAACCTTGGTTTCGAATTATGATGATCGCGATAAATGTATAGAAGACGATCGTTTGGTCGATCTTATTGATGAGAGGGTTTATGCGCGATCTTATGAAAATAAACTGATGGGAAATACAAATAGAGATTTTCATGAATAAAAATTCTAATGAGGATACAGAAGAGAAAATCTGTGTTTTGTCGGTTTTTTTTAAGCACGGTATCAAGTATTTATTTACATGTCGGAAAACAGAAGTTGAAAAAAGATGCTCGAACAGAGGACATTGTGCAGATCGGTAGTGTTCTTTATAAGCAAGTCATTTTGATAAATACTTGAAGGTTTAGAAGAAATGAAAAAAACGACGCTACTGATTAATGGAATTTGGGAACTTGGATTATTCTTAGTGGGAAAGTATTTTGGAAAGCTAAAGTCCCCGATTTTAATTTTGGGAATTTAGCTTTGCTTTGAAATTTGAACTTTGCATATTGTATGGAAACGGTTTCTTAAATCTCATATACATCGAATGAAATTTTCCAAAGACTTTGATTGCATTTCAAGACCTGTAGGTTCTACCAATTAGAATATGTCGTTAAAAGTTGCTGTTTTTCTAAGTTATTTTAAAAATAAATAATAATAAAATGTACGTAAGGAAAGTTCATCAGTTCATATCATCTCCGACTGGAGAAAACACCACTTGACCACCGTTAAAGCGAACGTAAGTCATTAACAGAGTATATCGAGGTGACTGTAAAAACTGGAGTAAAACTAGTTTTGATTCAGTGCCTTAATTCTTCCCGGAAGTTCTCTATGGAAAATCAGTACTGGACTTCACTTCTATACAAAACACATCCGGTCTTTCGAGGATATGCAGCAAATTTTGTTTTCGGGCAAGAAGAAATGATATATTTTCTTTAAGAGTGACTAGAACAGACACATTTTTCACATTAGTTGGAATATGTGTATTAACGTTTTGCAGTTTCAGGATAAGATAGGTAATGACTCCAAACAGCTATGAAGAGTGCTGCGACTTCGGCTTTCTTCACGAGAAAAAAAGACCGAAAATTCAGACTCCCACGTTTAAATAGCGTTACCATCTCGCTCTCCCTTAATGTGAAGAATTGGAAACACACGATTGACGACAGATCAAGAAGACATCGAATGCTTACAACGCTTGTCAGAAAATGGTGGGGAAAACCTGGGGCTTCAACCCAAAGATAGTTCACTGGCTATACATCATGGTAGTTAGACCTGTTCTTACGTACGGGTCACTGGTGTGGTGGCATGCGCTGGATGTCGGGACTAACATGGTCGCCATGAGCAGAATTCAAAGAATGACACTCATTGGGATTACTGGTGCCTTACGTACCACGACCTCCCAGGCTCTGAAGGTAATGCTCCACATAATCCCATTTTAATTAACGGTAAAATCAATAGCGGCAAAGAGTGCTTGCGTCTGCGTGAGGTAGGCTATTGGATGGAAGGCAGTGTGGGCCACACTAGGATCTTGTCAATTTCCCTGTGTTCTGGCATTCCGGAGGGCACCGACTACAGGACACCGTCTTGCAGTTTTGGACATTCCTATGCTGTGAATATTCCCACCAGACTGGAGTGGAAATCTGGGATCAACACTCCAGACACGTTTGCTATCTATACTGATGGCTCTAAGATGGAAAGCCGAACGGGCGCAGGAAGGAATATACTCTCGCGACCTCGACATTATGGAATCGTTTAGGCTACCAGATAGCTCAAGTGTGTTTCAGGCTGAGATATTTGCATTGACAAAAGCAGCTGAAATAATTGTGTGGAAACCACGCACTGTTTCCACACAATTATTTCAGCTGCTTTTGTAGGTCTGGATAATAACCTGAAGATCAGTTGGATTCCTGGTCACAATGACTTCCCTGGAAATAAAAAGGCAGACGAGCTCGCCAGAAGAGGGTACAGTTGGCCGATGAGTCGGTTCTATGTTCCATTGAACATGTAAAGGGAATGATTGATATAGAAGCAATCATACAGACTGAGAGACTGAGGGGGCCGGGGTGAATCTCGGGTTGCCGGCAAGCAAGAATATGCTGGCCGAAACTTGATAAGAGGAGCTCTAGCTTCATTTTGTCTTTGGGCAGGAACATATGCAGACAACTTATAGGGGTCTTAACGGGACACAGTCCTTTTGGGAGACATGGACAATGACTGGGAATACCCATGGCTGATCTGTGTCGCTGTGGTGCCGAGAATGTTAAACCGACACTGGAGCATCTAATGTGTGAATGTGAAAAGTCTGGCACGTACCAGATATCGGTACTTGGGGAAATTCTCCTTGACCGATCTATCAGAACTTGCGATGACACCTTTATGGAGAACTACTCTCTTCATAAAGAAGAGCAATATTTGGAATCAATAGTATAAAGCGCGGTTTTTACGAGAGGATCCCAATGGATCCACAGTGATCTCTCGTGATGAGTTGTGGTACAATGCTACAGTCCACCCTTCTAAACCTAACCTAACCTAACCTTCGGCGTAATAAGGTGGTGGTATCCTGGTTAAGGGTGCTAGAAAATGTTCCCATCTGGGGACTGTTTAGGAAAAGTACTAATTCCTTGATTTTTGAGATCTGCTTTGTGCATAATCTCAAGGCATCCATGTAGAAGGTGATTCTTGCTCCTAGAGTAATGTCTATTGAAAGGAAGCTTTTCTGCTTGAGCTTTAGCTGGCTATGTTGATCCTCAAGACGTCAACCCGGGTCTTGTTTAGAATTTTGTAGGTGAGTGATCACATCTTCTTAGATTTGATTGATTTATCAGCTGTAAACCGTTGATAGAAAGTGCAACAGTATTATCGTCTTGATTCTTGATTCGGATCCCAGCGGGATGCAAAAGTGCTGTAAAAACCGGTGTCATATTTTTTATCCATTTTCCTGGATATCCCGATGTTCAAAAAGACGGAACAGGGAAAGCTTGGGCTCATCTCCTAAACTAAAGTCTTTTCTTTTTCCTAAATACCATTACTAACACCACTCTAAAGGTCCAATCGTTTTATGAATTCCTTGGTTTAAAAAAGTATGTGCAGTTTAAATTGGGGAAGCCAGAGCAATTTTTATTCAGCTTTTTTGTGGTCAACCACTAATTTACCAATCTAGTGGTTCAAGGTAGCTTTCTGCACAGGTTACTGACTCGCAGTCTGTTCAGAAATACTAAGGAAACAATTGAAATACCTCAATCGCTACTCTGCTCCACCGGAGGGATTTGTGTCCTATTGAAACTGATGAAGACACGGCGCTCTGTTGAAAGACATTGAGTTTCTCGATCGCAACAAATGAACAGTGCACACAACATAAAATTGAACATGTGCATGACATCAATATTATGCGCAATTTGTTACAGCATAAGTAGCCTGTTTGTTGCCTCCATGCGACTTAGAAACTCGAAATACATAAATTTGATTGTCAGCCATTTTTCACGGATTAAGTTAGTAACGTAAAATTTATAATCCATACACGGAATAATTTTGAATTCAATGGAAAAAAAACACCATACTTGAAAAACGGGTGCTAAAATCACTACAGGACATCACAATTCTTCTGTGGGTACATTCTCCGCAAAATCGAACAAATTTGTTAAGTTGTCAGCACTCATTACAAATGCAATGGGGTTTCGTGTGGCACCAACACTTTTTACTGTGCTTTTCATAGAAAATGCTAAAATTGTGCCAACAGGTTTTTGTTGGCATATATTTAAGTTGATTTATTTATTTTTGCATTTTAAGCTTTTTTTTTTCTTTTTATAAGTTCGTCGTGGACATAGTGTTGACCAAAACGAATCAATTTTCTAGTAGTCACGTCTTCGATCAATCTTCATCTTCGAAACCTGTCCATCAAGTTCGTGGAATAGACCACGCTATACTGAAGATTCCTTGTGATGCCTTAAGGTATCCAAAGCCTATGAACGTGGTGTTGAATCTTGTCTATCATATTTCCATACGGTTTTAATAGCTACACACTTTCTTTCGCAAAAGAAAACCTATCGATGGAGAAATTTTCGATGATCAATAAAATAAATTGCATTTGGTAGTTTGTAGTATAACCTGCTGTGTGCCATACCGATAATTCCTTCTTAAATTCTTACGCGACGGACATAGCTGTAAGCGTTCTATTCGAGAAGCAGAAGCAAATTCGCATAGAGAAAACAACATTGGACCGAAAAGAGTACCTTTATGCACTCCTGGCATATTTTGTAGTATAGCAGATTGTCAAGTAGTTTGTTTGAATATATAATTATTGATTTGCTTGTAATGTATGTTCTACTGGTACACACGACGTACATATAGTCACGGATGGCTCTAGAGGTAGAGTAGATACGAGTTCCAGCAGCGATCAAAGAAGTAATAAATTTTGAATTTATTTAATCATACCGAGTCCATCGCTTGTTTATGGTACTGCTGGAGGATTACTTTTCTCTCGTAATGACGCGTGATATTCCAGTATGGTGACTTTCAAACAAAAACAACATCACGGGAACCTATAGATGAAATACTGAATTATGATTTATATTATAGTTGAAGATAATTAAAAGAGTGCAGAAACGGAGGAGATAAACTGAATATATATAGCCACACATAACTCAAATTCGATAAAAATTCATTAGTTTATAAAATAAGCTCCTATTTCTGCAGAAGACGAAGGGTACCTTGTTTTAACCTGCTGTCATTGTACAACATTCAATTGATAAAAAAAATTATGAGCAAAATTTAAAATTAATAACTTCGCTTATACTTTTTCCAATCGTTCAAATGTATGGTACTTTAAGGACTTTTGTATGGAAGTCGGATTTGGGAATTTTGATTATCACTGGAACAAAAAATAGTCCGGAATTTTTTTTCGTCCAAATTTTCGTTCTGTGCGTTACAAGCCATTGGATTGGATTGACCACTTAATACGAAATAGATTTTGACTATAAAATTTAATATTAGTCTGTAAATATTTTCTATCACATTTTTGTTTCCTGTTTTCGTATTCGTCGGTTGAATCTGATACTAAAAATTTTTGTACATATACTTCCGGTTGTCTGTGACCTCATGCATGAACTACTTCCTGGTTAATAATAACATCTTTAGCCAGTGTTTCATATTTTAAAATGCTAGGTATCACAGAATAATCAGAAAACCACTTGACTTAAGTCCGTTACTTATTTAACCGAAAGGTAATATTTCAATTTAATCGTGAAATATCTACTTCTAATGACAGAAATTTTACTTAAAACCCAGCAGCAAATTATCAACAAATTCAAGACCTGTGAATCTAAAATACCTCATCACTCAGGTGCCTTCCACATTTCATTCGACACCTTGCTGAAGCACACGATCGAAATGCACCAAAACCAATGCAGGTAAATCGACTAAACAAATCAAAAATACGATCGTCTTCGATTGAAGCTCCCCCGAGATTAGTGGCGGCTGGCTTGCGAGGCTCTATCTTTGTTATACCTGTAAGGTGATTGCTGCAGTAAGTAGCACTTTTGCGAACTGCTAAGGCTGGATGCTGTTGCTAAAAGCAAACATAACTTAAGTCGGGGGACTTTGCGTTGCGCATCGAATTGCCAGGAATCTTTCACTTGGCGAATGGTAAAATTACTGCTGAACAAATTTGTTGCATTAATGGCGGTCTACGGTCCATCCTCCGCATCCAGGTTTTGCCAAGCAAGAGCGACTAGCACGAAAAGACACTCGAACTTCTTCAGAAATTTATTAAAGTTTTCGAGCCGATGAATGACCACGTCGCGCAAATTCTCGCGCTATTAAGAGGCACATTAATGTCAGCGCAGAAAAACGATTTTCCACTATACGAGTACTTAGAAAAACATCGAACGCTAATTCCACTGCACATTGTTTTGCGAAATAAAATGGTCTAGATAGAGAACATGGTGACTTAGGTGATCTATAGTGCGGATGATTAAGATTTAAGATTTTAGATCTTATGTAGACTCTGTTTGCCGGCTGGTATTTAATGAGAATTTAAATTGGGTCGATTGGAGTGTTTTATACGGGTAACTTTACGATTGGCGTCGTAAGTTAGATCTTGAATTTTCAAATAAAATATAGTTAAGAGAAATCGTTATCATGATTTTAATTGCCAGGTGTCTTAAGAAATCGTTAGAAGAAATCAAAAGACTTAAGGCAGAAACTTCACATTTTTAAATTTTAAAAATGTGATATGTATCTATTTGATCTGGTTTCTTTTTCGTTTAGTTGGATTACTCGGGGTCACCAATGTAAAAAATCAGTAAAACTGAGAAGCTAAAAAAAATCTCATCATGCCAAAGAGATTATGGTCTGATCAGATATCGATTTTTTAGGATATTCCACCTTATAATGATGTGTAATTGGGTTATGTACATATGTACGAGTATGTCGGCTATAGACTCTTAAACCGCTAAACCGATTTTGCTCAAATTTTCAAAAAACTTGTAGAATAGTCCCGGGATGGTTCCTGTGAAGTTTGGTTCCGATCAAATAAAAAAGATTTTATTTTATTTTTCCAATTTTTCGTGATTTTAGTACCCTGGTGCTCAAACTGTTTGTTTGTTTTTTGTTTGTCCCTTTGCCTTGCTATACCATTCATCCGATTGCAATGCAACTTTGTTGATTTGTTAAGCGCACGCCCGCGAAGGTTTCTGTATAAGTAAAACAATTATAAAATAGGTGGCGCGCGACACAAACAAAATTAGTGTATTTCATATAGTTCAGCGACAGTTCGTGTATTTTCGGTGTATAAGTGCGAACGTCTGACAAAATCGAACAACGGGAGCAACGAAAGCAACGGGTGTAACGGGAGCAACGGAAACGACGCGAGAAACGGGAGCAACGGAGCAACGGAAGCAACGGGAGTAACGGAAGTAACGGGAGAAACGGGAACAACAGGAGCAACGAAGAAACGGGATTAACAGGAGTACGGAGCAACGGGAAGGAAGACTGGAAAGCTGGCTTGGCAGTTTCGATAGTATATCACCATACAAACGTGAGCGTAGCCGCGGGACGCGGCTTGTATAGAATATAAAAAAGTGCAAAAGTTATTTAGGCAATACTTTTGAATAATTTAAATAAGAGTCACCCTAGTGTACAACACTCTACTACTAAACTCTTATAAGTACAAGTAACGCGTTTTCAAGTTATTGTGAATTCGGATAAATTTTTAAGAACATTTCCTCGAAAAAGTTTATTATTTTTGTCTATTTTGTTTTTCTTTATTTATTTCAATTACAAAGTTTTCTGATCGAATGAAATTTTTGAAAAAAAAACTTCTTATCCTGAATTCTTTTAAATAAGCCATAAAAAAACATATAATATAACAAACATTTCCGTCGTACTGATTAAGATTTTAAGCTTAAGTTTTTGCAGGAAGTTGATTGGTGCATCTATTTTGAATACTTATGTTTTTGGGGTATAAGGATTAAGGAAAGAGTTCGAGGAAGGATCACGAAAAGAGTTCGAGGAAGGTTAAAACGGAAAATGTTCGCTTCTTTATTTTAAGAACGGCTTACGGTAGGAAGTAGAAATTTTGAATTTTTGTAAACCCCGATTCCGAGAACTTCGTCTTATTTTTTGATTCCCAAGGCAATTACCTCAGCTTCAAAGTGCAAGGAAAAAACATCCATCAACAACACGAACTGACCTAAATCTCTAGTTAAAATAATCGACCTACATTTGAAGCTAAAAACAATAAGAATGTATATAACAATTATTCAAATCTTAAAGTACCGAGTTTAATGTCTCTGCCATTTACCCGGGCAGCTACTGTAGTAGCGCTCAAAACTTATCCATGCGATTTTTTGCCAATTTCTAAGAATTCTACAGGAAAGGGTAAATTATGTTTGTTTCAATTACCAAGTAAATTTAGTAGCTCAGAACAAAAACAGTAAACAGAAATCACAAAGAAAATAACAACACAGAAACTGCTTCTGCTTCTTGATAGTCATTAAGTCTAATCAACATCCGATCCAATTATTACTGCCTTAAAACTGACTTGTAAATCTTTTCAGATATATCGTCATAGTCTGGCTAAGACCATTAATCAAAGTGGTTCGTGCAGACAGTTGTGACTTCAATTGAAAAGAAACCCCCAGCAACTGCTTAAGGAAAAAGAACAAGAAATGAAAAATAAACATACCATAAGAAAAAATGAAATAATCAGCACAGTTCAACAGATGAGAAAGAAAGATATTTCATAAAATAAGAAATCTGTAAAAAAATATGTCCTGTCTGTACAGCTCTTAGAAAAACTTTTTTTTTCATAGCCATGAAAACGACCGACAATGGTGGCAATGACAATAGTCATTCATTACAAAGAATCTTTCAATTAACATGGCGTCAATCATTAAAATCGCGTCAAAAATTTGCCGATTCACACATTTTACAAGTCATGCACCACTAGGTGAAGTACATTATTAAAAACACCCATACAAAAGGGTTTATGCAAGCTCCCTGCAAACTCACACCTTACAACAAGACTAATTAATTGAAAAAAAAGTGCCAATGGGGTCTTATGGCCGGAGGTTATCACGCGGTCTAACAGCTTTTCTGATCACGACTTTATTAACTGTCATAGGTGTATGACAAGCACATGACATACAAAGGGAAGTTGGCCAACACTCGATGGGTTGAATTTAACAAGCCTTCGAGGTGATTTCTTGCACGCATTCTTACGATCCTAAGCACAAAGGCTGGGAACCACACAACGAAAACGAAAGACTTAAGCCAGAAACTTGAAATTCGTTTGGGGCTCGATAGCTCAAGAACCTTTGGCGATATGATCTTCAAATTTATGCTGTTGGGTTTTGGTTACACTTGCTTCAGGAGTTAATCTTTTTGGGGGTGTTATATGAAGGGAGGAAGGTTGAATGTTACAAGCCTTCAGCTCAAGCACAAATGCTGAGAACCAAAGGCAAATGAAAACCAAAGACATAAGCCAGAAACTTGAAATTCGTTTGGTGCTCCATAATTGAAGAACCTCTGGATGTATGAATTTCAAACTTATACCATTGGGTGCTATATGAGGGAAGCAGGGTTGAATTTAGCAAGCCTTTCAAGTTACTTCCTGCTCGCATTCTTACTATCTCAAACACAACGTAAGACAACGAAAACGAAAGACTTAAGCCAGAAACTTGAAATTCATTGGGCGCTCGATAGCTCAAGAACCTTCGGAGGTATGGGGGTTAATCTTTTTGGGGTATTATAAGAAAAAAAGAGGGTTGAATTTAACTATCGTTCATGATTATTTCTTGCACGTATTCTTACTAACTCAAAAACAAATGCTGATAACCAGAGGCAAATGACAATGAGAACGAAATACTTTAGCCGGATAATTGAAATGCAATATGACCTCTTTCAGTGTGGTTAATATTGTTTGGGTGTTGTAAGAGGAGAAGGTGAAGAAGTGTTTTGGGCGAACAATTTTGATTTTTAAGTGGTTCATGTAGGCAGAATACCGCTAAGAATAATATGGTAATAAATGATAAAATAAAATAAATAAAAATTTCCAAAATTATATTCATCAAACTTTCACGTATATTTCTCTTGAAAACTTTATGCCATTCGTGCACTAACGTACCATTGGTCTAAATATACATAAATACCTCTCTCCAACAACTAAGTTGTTGTTCGTCCGTATTTCAACTTTCGAACATAACCCGTACTTGACATTGGAAAAACAGAATGATTCTTTCAACATCCCGAAAAATATCAATCTAGATGAGAGTAGATCTATTTTTTTTTGCTGTATGGATTTAGTAATCATATCTCTAAGTTAATGAATAAAATATACATATTTGCTCCTACGAATGGTTCTAATAGAAAAGTTATTAAAGGATCTCGTCGACTTGCACTATCTTATTGAAGATCTCTTTGCGGTTGTCGATGAAGAGTTTACCTAAACTTTTCCCTTATATGTTCTATTGCCCAAAAAATTCAGCATTTAGAGTTTGAAGAGCTACATTCACCATCCACAAATACAATGTGCAATTTTCAACGTTTTCATTAATTACCTAATTAATTAAGTTAATAGCATTATGTGCTATAGTGGAATTAATTAATTTCCGTAACAGTTTTACTAGAAATAGCTACCGTGATCATTTAATTATGACCATTTTCATAATTTCGATTCGAAATAAGAAATGCGCTAAAAAACAAACTCGTAAAGTGATATAAACAAGTTTTTTATGCAATTCGATCGGATTAACAGAAGAAGAAAATACAAGGCAGCGATAATTTTTATGCAGGTATCTAAACATCCCATGATTAAATCGCAAGGAGAAAATATGTGTATGCAACATGTTGGTCGCAGAGAAGCGCGTATTTCATCTAAGAGGGTATCATATCGCGCATATAAATAGATAAAATATTCGAACTTACATGGTAGAAAATGGATATGTTGGTGTTTGATTTAACCAGGACTATGAGTAGGTATTGGATAGATAGTATATCGTATCTTGTGAAGATTTGCACATGCATATGGCATAGCGAAATGTGCAATTCGAACTGATTGATTTATTCGAAACGATCAAAGTCATGATAGCGACTTCATGCTATAATTTATCGATTTATCGTAATTTTGGGATCTTAAACATCTGGAACACCAGGGGAAATTGATTTAATTATAGGCACATATTATGGGGGAAAATTTTTCGAGTTCAAGTACTCCTACTTTGCGCTTTATGATCATAATCCAAGTACAACGCGTGTTTCTTTTAAACGATCATGATCGAAGTAAATTACCGGTCATGTGTAAGATTAAATACACTGATGTTCGTACGGATGTGAAATCTTAAAGATGGTAAATTATTATGATCAGAACTGTGCACGTTTTTGATCGTTTGATTCACTGAATGTCCGGAATATTACAAGTCGGAGAATTTGTGGGAATCTGTGATTTATATTGATTTCGACTGTATACTATAAATTAAGAAAGAGTACTTGAAAATGAGGAGGTTCTGCACTCTAATAAATGCAAGAGGTGAGACATGTTTTATAGCGCTACGACTCAAATCAGGTCTTGACCTTCTAGATGAATTTCGCTTTTTACTTTATATGTTTATAGTATAACACCTAACCGCAAGAAAGGATAGCTGGGACTAGGATTTTTAAATATTCTCAAAAAAGCATGGGAAAATGTGGGCAGGGTTACTCAACGGGATTTGTTCTTTCAATCTCTGAGATTCTAGAATAGTCAATGGCACACTATACTACTTACACGGTTTCACGCTTTGAGATGCAACATACGTTCTTATGTTACTGCCGCGATTAAAGTCAAGATGCGGTTTAAGTTACTAAACTATAATATTATTTACTATTTTGGGGTCTACTAGTCCTAAAACGTAAAAATAAAAAATTTCAAGACAGAATTTTTTTTTAAATTTCAGGTCTATCAGATTGTTCTTTATTAAAATATAATAAAGTGAAATTAAGGCATACTTCACATCTTACTCCCCGGTGTTTTTGAAAGCTACTCTTTGACCTTTCAGGAAAAATATATATAAGTGTTCGGAAGCTATTTTCCATCAGTCGACTGGATTGAATCGCCTTAATTTTGTAAGTAATCAGCAATTAATGGTAATATTAACTTGTCTTATTCGGAAAACTAATCGAATAAACAATTAAATTTTCGAATACACGAAATTTTGCGAAAATTGAAAGCGTGGAACGATATTTCTACAGCCTTCCTTTTTGGGCATTTATAACAGTTTTTATTTTTTATCTCATGCTTATATTTCTGAGTCTTATAGATGCCTCAAGAAAACACAAGCACACTAAAGACTTTGGTATGGTAGCTACAAGAAGGAATGCATTCATATCACATATTTTATTGTTCAAATGGTTTCAATTTGTGCCCACTGCCCAGTAAGTACAACTACATGTTTCATGGAAGTTTATATGAGAGCCTCCACGAAGTAAACAAGAGTTTGATTAATTAATGCACCAAACCTCCTCTGCCGCCCCATTTATGTCTTAACTTGATTATAAGCAAATGGAGCTTATTGCTAAATATGTTCTCAACACTTGATAGGAAAAAAAACAAGCAATCGTTTTTTATGGACTTTCGTATGATATCTACTTGGGGAAGTATGCCTTAATTTTATCTATTTTTGTTCCTAAACCTTTTACTGGCGATTAAAAAAAGCATAGGATTGATCAAAATCTTAATTTAAATGTCTGCCTACACTCTAAGAAATATTGAAGTAAATTTACCATTATTATAGTTGGCAACTATAATATTTTCCATCGATACTAGTAGTAAAATTATGTAATTAGAGGGAAAATTACTCAAATAAGTTACTCAAATATATGCGTAATAAATACACTTCAGTGATGTAATCATTGCGCAATAGCTGTCTAATCAATATTCATCGGTGGCGTAATTATTACACAGGGAATGCAATTATTACACACTTTTTGTGTAAAATTATCATTTTATTATAGCGAAAAGTTCTCCATTGTATGTATAGTTATATGTATATACGGAAAAAACATAAATTAGAGACGCAATTTCACAATACATGTAGTGTATTAATTTGAATTGAATTGACAATGATATAAAAACATATTACGGATAATATTATTATGAAAACAAAGAACTTTCTTATATTCAAAAACATTTGGCTGCTTTAATTCCTAACACCCAACAAACCTAACGACGTAAAGTGGAATGAAATACATTCCAGGAAACTTAGTTGCTTATTCAAGCGTAATATTATACAGTATTTAATGTGAAATTACACTAAGTGTGAATTTACATTATTAATGGTCTAATATAATCATGACGCCTTAATTTACTCTTTTTGTAGAGCAAAATAGATGTAATTGTCCATTTCATTGTGTAATATTACCTATTTGTGCGCTAAAAACGGTTATATGTCAATAAGAGGTACAATTATATGCATTATGCTTTTTTGCACTTATTTTTGCTTTTAATACAGAGTATTTTAACATTCTGTTTTTAGAGTGTAATAAAATAAATATAACCATGCTTTTTAACGGTTTTGGCATCGCGACTATCTGAAAGAGTTTGGTGATGTCACTCACAAACAAATTAGAAGGAATATTTCTACTTTTCTGTATTTTTCTGTGAATGAAAGTTTCATATTTTCTCTTTCCTCAGGTGCGCTGATATTGTACAGGTGTGACAAATACAGGCCTACTCATTCTTTATTGACATAAATACTAAAATATCGACCTCCCTAGTAAGCCATATCTTTGCCCCTTCTGGTAAATGTGTATGGGCGCCCATCAACCTGTTCGAGTCATGAGCGAGGAATTAAATTTCAGTGTATGGCCGAAAAGATGTTTCTAGATTTGTTTTCTGATAACCCTAAAAATTGCGACCATTTCTTTTTTAAATTTCAGTAAAAAGTTTGCCTACGAAGTATAAATATAATTTTGTTTATGGATATTTTCAAAAGGTTTTGAACTAATCTTTTAAAATACGCAATTACAATAAAAGGTAAGCGGAATTTCGTATTTTCCTGAAGTTAAAAATATATATGAAATAAAATAATTATTATAATAATTATTTTCTTAAAAAATACTTTCATACTTTTGATTATACAAAGATTTTGTACTCGTAAAAATATAAACTTTTTCTTTTTCTACTGCAAATCAAACATCAACCTAGTCAGAACTACAGCGCCATAAACCGATGTGATAGGTAGTCAATGCATTAATTTATTTTGTCTGGCTGGTTTTGAATGCTTCAAAAGTTCTTAGGTAAACTACACCATTGAGAGTATGACAAGTGAAAAATCTTCACTGGAACTGCACTGGAGTTGGTTCGAAATTGAGCTGTTCCGTTTATCTGTTGCATGTTTTTGACTCACCATACAACTATTGCTCACTACCAACTACTTGTCTTTTCGAAATCCATTCAATGAAATTATCAAACACTTCAATTTTAAAAATATATAAATAAATTATTTTTGTCCATACTTCTCACATTTGTCCAGTTCGGATAGAATCTATCAACAATTTACTATAATCTACTCTTTATTTTCATTACTAGTCGCAACTACCATTCCATTTATAATTAGAATTTCTGGAATGTTACATACTAGTCGTGCGTGTTTTGTGTGACTAGTTTGTCGCCATATTTCATAGCTAGATCTATATAAGAAATGAATTTAAACAAAAAATCATAATAATCACTTATGGTAGAAAAACGTTTCGGAAAAATTTTAAAAATTGTGCAAGGCCTGCGGTAATTTCTCTATTAAATGGTTGAGCGGAATATCACGAAGAATGGTGTCGTGTTATGGATGAATGTCGCGACTAAGAGTTTTTTTTTAACAAATCTAGTGGCTTGGAGCTTGTTAAGACTCCATTCAAGACTTGAAGTCGGCCTCATATTTTCCGAAGAAATTTTTGCCGACTTTAGAGTGCGATAACGATGCCGGTAGACGTTACTGCCTTTTGAGCAAAAGATTGAAGATGCGCGTACTATAGTTGGAAAAAAATTTGAAGAATTCTTTTTGACTGGCAGTGTGTCCTCTATGTCGAGTTATGAGATAGTCTGTACTGTGGCTACAACAGTGTTGTCTAGAAGTTTTTGTTGCCTTATGGGTGCTATGATGTGGCTTTCGAATTAAAATGCAGCATGCAGCCTACAGCAGACAGAGACGACGAAGTAACATGCTTAGCGTTGAACTATTTTATGAGAATAACGTAGCGTTGCGTTTATTCGCATTTTATGATTTTATTGAGCGGTGGAAAGAATTTCGCTTTGATGATGGCGCGGAATAGGGTGAATGTGGCAAGTACTAGGATGAGTATCGGCACCGGATTTAAGACGATGGTCAGGTTAAGAGCAAGTTTCGGTAGACTTTCTTCGTTCGTTATATGGTTGGAAATATTTGCTACACCGATATGACTGAAATTTGTGTAATTCTGGTACTACGGTCTGCTAAAACCATTATCTGCATCACCACGATTTCTCTGATATTCGATTAAAAAAAATCTAACTTACCAACTCTCATCGGCCTGATTCATTAGATCTATGCTGTCAAGCCCTGTCCTGAAAGAGAAATGAAAAATCATTGTTAATAAGCGCAGTGATACCTTGCAATACTCGTATTTATTCTTTCCGGATGACTAGATTAAAAAAATCCCCTCTACAAATCGATAATCGTGCATCTTAAATTCAAATCTTTTCTTTCAGGCAAAATAAAAGCCCCTATCGATGATGGCGTCTTACAGTCTTCGTTGAATTTTCATTGATTTTTAATTGACAGGAAATAAGTGCAAAAGAAACTTAAGTTATATTTTTGTTGCAAAAACTCTCTGCTTTATTCTTCTGCATTGGAATATCATGGTGACTCTTGTCTTAGTAGACCATCACAATTCGAATGGATAAAAAAAAATTCACTTTAAAAATTTGGTAAGACTGTCCCATGTAGAACTTGCAGTGATCTTTTCTTGTCACCAAAAGGTAGATCGAAAATCCGTAAGCCGACCAGGTAACGCAGCAAACGAGGAAAATAAGTAAGCTCAGAATCGACTGAATGTTTTGCTTGAATTGAACCTAAACTACTGGTTTCCAACTACTAAAAATTAAGAAGAAAAAAATAAATAAAATAAATTGTGCTTCGGTCGAACAATGTCGAAAGAGTCAATTAAATCGAAAAACTGTCGGCGGGATGTACGGAGCCGAAAATAATGACCATGTCGGTTAGTATTAAAGCCTTGCATTGGCCTACCGCAAGGAACCGAGATAGGTACCTTTCTGTTTGTGAAGCTATTGCATTTTCGGAGTTACGAATTCACGACCGGACTTCTCTTTTTGCAATAAAGAAAATAATAATAATAAGAAAAAGATGTCATTACATCGCGGTATGCCTAATAAGACGTGTGATGTTCCGGATTTAATTTATGAGAGTGGATAAAAATACTAATTATTACCCGGATAAGGAAAAAAAACAGCAGAAGAATTTTGGATGCACTTTAAACGCATTTTAACTTCGTTAATTACCGGTGTCTTCATCACATTTAAATCTTCAGCAGTAAAGTGAATTAGGTTGACTTTTATCTTAATGAAACTAATTGATGATATTAAATGGTGCAAGATAATTCATTGGGGAGTAGGATTTCTTTGAGTCGTGATATTCAAAGAATTTTATCGGTTCTTTATAAATAGGTATAATAGATTTGTCGAAATAAAACTGATCTGATTAGTGATGGATTGTAAATTTTTGTTTTTGTTATTAATAATATCGCAGCACTAATAAAGAATAGCTTGAGGTTATAAGGCGTTGATAAATAGATTTTATTTTCTGTTTCCAGAGTTTGCGCGTATCCAATAAGAAATTTAGTTTAATTTTATTTACCAAGTTGACGTATTTTGAAAGTAATGTTCAGGAATATCAACAGAAAAAGTAACCGAGGAAATAGTTCTGTATTAGTATAAACAAATTCGGTTACATCAAATTCCTTTTTCTGCGAAAATAAATTTCGGGATCTAGTTATTTAAAGTAACCCGTTTCCTCGGTTCTCTATTTGTTTAAAATTACGGGAAGGTAGGTTTTGGCAACAATTGCTAAGTGACTGTTAATAATATAAGCTCATTGTACATCCTTATGGATACCGACTGATGTAACTGTTAAGTTTTCAAAATCTTGCAATTTAAAAAGAAATGAAATCTTAAGGTTGACAAAGTATTGTAGCCATACTGCATCATAGCTCCTCTGGCTACAAGTTTTCTCACAAAAACCAACCGACAGCCTCAGTTCCTTTCAAAGATTGTTTGAATTCGCATAAATTTTCTAAGTACTGGACTTGCAGTACTGAAAAATTTAATTGTTTATTAATTAAGTTTTTCAAAAAGGCCAGAATCTGATATTGAATTGGGTCTTATGCAAATGAAGTAATATTTTAAGTGCTGACTACCAACGGAAAGAAACCGGAATTTTTATGCAATTTGTTTTGTTAATACTGAATTGTAACAGCAGCATTTAGTAGCTAGTTTCGAACTAATTCCGATTTTTCTGTAATGAAGTAGACATGTAAAAAGTTATAAAAATTTCGTAAAAGAATAGTACTGGGAAAGAACTGGGTGAATCTTGGAATTTTCGGCGGCATTTCTTAGAAATATACGAGTAACTCGGTCTGGTAGGTCTATGTATAAAGAGAAAAAATCTCATATAGAAAACTACATTAAGAACACTTGATTTAATGTTATTGGAAAATTTCATCAGTAATGCGGTATCCATGCAGTACTGAACGATAATACTTACCTTATTCAGTACTAAATGAATTCAGTGTAGCAGAATTTAGTCAGGACTGTAAATACTTCGCTGGAGATCTATTTGTTCCAGTATTGGAACTGGAAAATAATTCTGCTGGGAAAACACTACAAAGTTGATGGGTTATGGAAAGGTGGAAAGGGTAAATTAGTGTTTATTCAAAAATAAATTAGTGTTTAATGAACTTTCAACTTTCATTGCGACCGAAATTTAAAAAAAATATATTTTCTTTTGTGCTGTAATAATAGCTGACAATTCGTATAATTAATTAAAGCGTCGATACGGACAAGTGCTTGTAAGAATGAATATCTTTCGTATTCTACTTTTCTTCTCTTGATATTATTTCTCTTCTATCCTACTCCTAATTCCGATCTCTTATCTCTTCTAGTTCTAGAGGAACGCCTCTTTCCAATTTTTCTTCTTCTTCATTTGTAATAGCAAGGACTGTCTCCAAATCGTGGGCAATTCCGGTGTACCACAAGGTTCATATTTTTCTCCCACACTGCTTTGGATTGGCTAGTAAAAGAAATTTGTCAATAGCTTCGATATCTTCTTTTCCCGAAAAGACGATGCATTTGTAGCTCGCGTACATTCTTTCTATAAACTTTCTTTTTATGTTTGATTACTGCCGTTGCTGTTGTTGTTTTTCCTGTTGTTTCTTACCAATTGCTCTTCTCTCCTTTTGAACTATGGGATAAAGATCATCCATCGCGTGGACAACTAATTTCTCCAGCAGCCTATCACATAATATCGATCTTCATAGCAAGAAGACCTTCTCGTTCGCTGGTAACTGACTTTAAGCTATGAATCTTGTACATAACTTGGAGGCCGCCGATAACGAACCAAGGCTACAGGTGCATGATGGCCTGATGTACCGCCGGATCTTCCCATTTCATAAATCTTCATTTTCAACTTTACGAACTGCACGAATCGAGAGGGAAAAAGATAGCTAACTCCAATGTAGCTAGCTGGCCTAGTGCAGCTAGATTGGAAGCAGAAGTACACTTGACTTGAACACTGGAAAATCTCAAGGTGTATCTCACGAGGAAAAGTCCTAAACAAAGTGGAAAACTATAGCGTAAAGTGTGTATCTTCTTTAATATTGAATTCTTCTATTTTCACTCCATTTTTTTTCTATGCTTTTTAATTAAATCCGTTCTGTGCACGACCTCGACCTCTTCGGCCGTTTGTTATGGAAACATCTTAAGAAGTTCGAAAGATGAGACGCGCACATCTAACCAATATTCAGTTCTGTTGTAGTTTAACGCTATCTTCCACGCCATCTGGATATCGGGAGTACGCGCGCATCAGCCACAATGTTAGCAACGATGTTTGCAGTTTGCACCCAGTTTATGCTCAGTTCACAATGTACACGATATGAATCCCAGAAAGAGTGTTAATGATTTTCATTGCTTCTTTGGATGAGTTTCGTGCGCTCGGATGGCAGTTATTGTATGGTGTGTAGTTAATCGTTTTTCCAGACCAGAGACGAGAAAATAATAAAACATACAATAAAGTAAAATAGGAGTGCACGTTTCTATTACCCGTTAGATTATGGCAAGTGGATGGGACAGGAAAGTTATATTGAAGAGTGTACTCCATGGGACTCGAAAACTTGGCACTTCCTTTCAAATCCCTACCACGAGTACTTCCCTCCTGGAGAATAACCGAGTACTCCCCTTCTGGAGGATAACCTATTTCTCAGTTGTTGTTGGCTCATCTACAAATCATTTGCCTTATCCTGACATTTTGTCCTTCTAGGTGATCCACTTCATGAAACAGTGAGCTTGTATGACAGTTTACCAGAATCTTACTCAAGCTCGGTTGTTGTCTTAGCTCGGTTGTTCTCTTATCTAGGTTGTTGTCTTAGATAGCTGCATTTTCTATTTTGTCGTCAGTCTATGTTTCATATATAATGTAACAGTTTTATTGCAGCTTCCAACCATCGTTTATCCAAGTCACGTTAGCTGACAAATGTTTGGCAGCTCATTTTTAAAAATGGTCAGACATTCGTTATCTGATTATTATATTGCGTTTAGCAAACTAAAAGCTTCAATTTTCAACTTTTTATAATAAATACGTTTATTTTATTTTTTTTTATGTAGTTTTGATTAATGTAATTTTTGGACATATACATAACAATTTTTATTTAAATAAAAGTTTTTCGAGTTATAAGTTGTAATTAATTTCTTGGTAGTAATTGTAATTGATCTTAAATTTTAGTTAATTTTTTACGTTTTATTACATTTAAAGTTCTGTGTTTCGTTTCCTGACTGAATTGAATTTTGTGTACTATAAATTTTAATAAACTAATATACTAGCGAAATTTTATAAACTGGTCATAAAGTTAATTTAGACGGGAATTGACGCATGCCTTTATTTTCATAATATTTAGTATTTATGTTGTAATTGTTCAAAAATTGTTATATATAAGATTTACGGTTCTAATGTTAATTTACGTCATGCTCTAATTTTATTAATTTAAAGCTATTATTTAGTTTTTAGGTTTTATTTTTTGTTTAGGTTGAAACTTTGTTTAGGTTTAAACTTTGTTTAGTTTGTGTGTTCCGATGTTTTTAGATTTTTGTTTTATTTAATTTAGCTGGGTTTTAATTTTTCCTGGACTCTATTAGGTCTTAATTAAGTTTTATTTAATGTTAAATTTTGTGTCCATTAAGTTTATTGAGTTTTTAGGTTATAATTTTATTTAGTTATTATAGCTAATTGTTTTTTAATTTAATTTAGTGTTAGAGTTTTATTTAAATTGAAATTTAATTTTTTTTATTTGGGTTGTGGTTCTATCTCTTATTTAAATATTTTTATTTTAATCGGTCTCAGTATTTCTTGAATAATTCTTATAAGTTCTATTTAGCTTTTAGGTTCTAGTCTTAAATTATTTTATTTTTCTACTTAATGTTAAATTTCGTTAGAAGATTATTTATTTTAGGAGAAAGAGGTGGCAAAATAAACCCTTAAATCGTAATTTTAAAAAAAATATACCAAAACCTTGTGTAGTCAATATTTATATAACTAACACAAAAAAATATTTCTTATGGAGTTAAACGTAGTATTTTTTCTTTTGATGAGGACCAAACTTTTGTAATTTTTTTAAATTTCCTGTAGAACTTAACCAGTTTCACCGCTCTTGGAAATGTCGATATAAAAATATTAAAATGTTTCTTTTAGTGCTCTAAATACCTTACCCAGGAGAATGTACTACTGCTTAATATCATCATAATTAGCCAAGAGTAAAATGAGAGAGGATAAGGCGAAAGAATTCGAAAAATATACCCAACCTACTTCTATTCCCTACACAAATTTTCCAAATTTTTTTAAATCAACCAATTGTTATTTCATAGTCAATTTAAATTTAAAATTTTTAATCTAATTTTTTCCTGAGATAATTAATTTTCCACTTTCGGCCCATTTTTGTAATCGAAGCCTCAAATCTTAATAACATTTGTATGGCAACTATTATAAAAATTACCCTACCTTATTGTAATCGAACTGAAATTGAAAAAAAAAATCTAAATGCTTTGTATTTTCCCGATTTAGTACTAGTAAACCCAGTAAAAAAAACAAAAAAAAATGTCCGTCTGTCCGCCGTAAACGCCGTACGGAAAAGCGTCTGGAGGCGCGTAGCTCTATAAGGTTAACATTTTTTTTGTGGGTAGATTGGATGAACCCCTAAAAGTGCTATCTTTTGTGGGTGTGGGGGTGGTTTTAGACGAAAATTTTTAGTTTCTATAGTGGATCTCAGGAGGCGAAACATGGACTTGTGTAGAAGTCATGAGCGTGTTTAATGCTGATATGCGGTGAATGTTACTATAACTGACAACTTAAGGAATAACCAGGAGGTTATTTGGAACGTTATTTTGCAGGTTGTCAGTCTCATAGTAACATACACCACAACTCAGCATTAAACGCGTACCGGGACTTCTACCTAAATAATGAAGTTGCACCCAGACTGTTGGCAGATATTTTTTATCGTAGTTGTAAAGAATTGAAATATTACAGTACTTGTAATCGATGTATAAATGTGTTTTTTTGCGTTATAAAAACTTTTGCATATATGAAAGGTACTAGAGGGTGTGACCGATTTTGTTCAGTTAAATACTGCTGCTAATTTATTTTCACAAAACTTGTTAGTACAACATTCTGATTAGACGATCCATCAAACTGTGGATACCTTTTTCAAGGACTTTTGTATGACAGCTGTACAAGAATATAATGAAATATTAAAATAGTACCAAATTTTAGATTGCTAACTTAGCATGAAGCGTTCCGCAGTTTTTGTTAGAGCCATTATAATCGACAACATATACGAGTATTTGGAGTACTTTTTTGCGGGTGCCTCACGAAGTTTAATCCTGGTGCGAAGCTGGATCGAGGATAGCTTTTAATTCTCAGAACAATGAAGAGAACAATAGCGTAATGTGTCAAGGGCATTTCGGTATATCTAATTTCTGTCACTTTGATGCTGAAAGTATTTCTTAAAAAATGTCTCGCTTCCAATACAGACAGAATCTCTATAATGAAAACTCCGTTACAGCAAGAATACCGTTCATTAGACTGAAAAAAGCTCCAAATTTGAGTTGGATTTTTTTTTTTGACAACAAACCCGCAGTCACATGTCCAAGGCGTGTTCTAGCTCCCACATTTGAAGTTTCTCGAATGCAAGTCATACATATGAGTACCTCTTCAACTTTGGTAACAGTAAACGTAAGGAAAAAGAATAAGCAGCAGTCTAATGTCAGAGAAAAAACAGCGCTGAAAGAAAGTTTTTTTTTTGTGGTTTGGGTCAAATCTCTGGACAAGAAAATCCCAAGCAATGATATGCAGAAATGACCAACAACAAAACTAATATAGTTGAATGTTGTGTAGCCGGCACGCCATACATGTAGCTAGAAAACCTCTTGACATCCCTTCTCGAGCAGCTCGAGTCATCTCTCGAGACTTGTTGACACCAAAAGAAAACAACTCACACATTTGAAATTTGAACGTTTGACGTTGCTATATTTGACGCTATGACGCCGCGATAGAAGCGCTCTCTAGGTCGCAGTAGAATCAAACTATGGAAGCGATTGAAAACAGTCAAAACAAACAGGTGATCAAGACTTTTATACAAAATGATGCCAAAGAGAAGAAGAAGACGATTAAGCGTGGGATATACGATGACAAGGTCTGTGCCTTATATAATCGGAATTTCCTAGACGTGACACTACTGGACAGTGGACATGTCGCTTTTTTAAACGTGACTATGGCGGAAAACTGATGATGAAAACAGTACAGGTTACAAGGAGATATTGTGTGGGAGGCCACTTGATGAGCCACCAAAAAAACATAGAACTGCTTGTTGAATTTTCGGAAAAAAAACTAAATAAATTATACGAGTCGTCTCTGTCTCAGCAAATAATAAAACCACTAGCGAAAGATGTGGTAACTTGCCATAGACCCTGTGATTAGTTCCCAAGAGTTTGACATAATATTGGAGTGCATATTTAGTTATATTCTGTTTTTTTTCCTGCATTATGATGTTTTAAGACGAACCATCTTTGCATCCACATTGATGCTTAATTTTTTTAAAATTCTGCAACATTGTTTTTTCTGTGGATTATTAGTTAGCCTATCGTCCAACCACTGATTGCCAATTAATTACCCTGAAAGATACGCAAATCCATAAATAATTTGATTATCATTGAAATAAAGTATACGCGTGAGGGTGATTGAGTGGAAGTCATATCTGTCGATCTTTTTGATGTGTCTATAACTCGCACCATGCAAATTACCAGAAGTTGACCAACATTATTATTTTGATTGATTTACAAACTGCAAATTTATGACTTCAATTCGCTTATGCCACACGATCTCTTGATCTTTCCTCCGTACGATTCGAGCGGAAAGATCGAACGTCGATCGCCACAGAAATAACACCTCCTCCTCAAAAAATCGACTGTGTCGCTACGGCTTAAAGCGAATCGGAATGGTGCCTTTTTGATGGTCTAACCTCTGCGGTGGAGGCTCGAAAACCTGTGGGCAGGGGAATAACAGCAGCTCCATAGATACCGCGCTAGTATCTTTAAGATTTGCATGTGACTGAAAGTCCCCCACAATTTGTGGCAATATGCATTCTTCATTTGGCCCCATAGATACGCGGTGTACCTTGCCTACAGGTAGTGCACCTATAGTGAAATATGCGATCTTTGTAAATCACTTCATGACTTATTGCTATTACTCAACCATAAGATCACCACCGTCGATATTGCATATCTTAAAGGACTGTACGGTGTGTTTTGTGGATAGTGGGTACTTATGGTCCCGTCCGTCATTCATTCTCGTCGTGCAATGTATTTTCCATACGTAAGGGACGTAGGAGTTGCTACATCCATAAAGGTGACTCTGGGTGGTCGTTCGGAGGTTTCTTGTTCGGCGTCTTAATGATGTTGTTAATTGATTGTTGATCCCGTTCCGGACTGATGAGGTGAAAGCGTTAATAGATGGAACCAGGTCGGAGGCTATCCGGACCAGCCTAAAGAACTCTTCGACCAGGCTTGGGTGATTCGATCAATCGGCATAGTACGCCGGTGGTAAGTTTTCAGACGTTTTGTTCTGGTCGGTTTTTTCTTCGTGAATCCAATTTCACCTGCTGCGTTTTGAATTTGAATTTGAAAGCTTCAAACTACTGACAGCGTAAAATTTCGAGTCATTTTAAGTACCTCTGTATCTAATCTAAGGTCAAGTAGATGCTTTTTTTCTTTGGGATATTTCCAATTAACCTCATTCAAAGAAGAATTGAATTGAGTGATATATTCGCTTTTGTCCGTCTGTGAACTTATCTCCATCGTTGATCACAAAAAAAGTAAAAAAAAAATAATTTTTTTTCCTTGTTACCATTCAAAATTTTCGAACGTGTCTAGAAGCTGTCTAAATAGTTTTGACCATTCGGCGATCTGGCCAAAATACAAAAGGTGCTGAAATTTCCATTCATACGAATTTTATTCTCAGATACTTAACGGCCAAAATTGGATTAGGTAACGCAATTAAAGATTTAAATTGGACGCAGGAGTGGGTCTCTATTTTCGGCATTGTTGTACGAAAAAATTGTCTAAAAGGCCAATTGAAGTAGAGTGCGGTCGGATTCCCATAGTGATTTTGACTCGAGCCAAGTCTTGTGTGGTAAATGGATGTTTTGGCAATATTTCTGTACAGTTTTGTTTAGTCACCCTTAAATTCAAGTCATAAACAACATAAAAAGACAGCCGCATGATCAAAAGATACTGTGCATCTTTCGGAATTCATGAAATTTCAATTCAATACAATCGATTGCGACATAAAAAGGATCACAGAAATTATCCGAAAATATTTCTCCAGAACAGCGAAGTCTTCGAAGATCTTCGACGATCTTGGATGATGTCAAGCCTTAGACGGAAATCCAGCGGACAATTCGCATGTTTTATGTTTAAAATCGCGGAAAAAATTCTTGAAATTTTCCAATGTTGGCTGTTTCATTGGGAAAATCGCACATCATATTTTAGAATCAAGCGCGATCGATATGTTGTCCGAAACTTAAAACGATTGCGCATCATGCGGTGAATGCCTTTGAGGAGAACACGTTGCCGATCGCGAATGATCGTTGAGAATTTTATAGCGGTAGGTTTATTGTGCGGAATTCATGTGCGGGAAAGTCCAGTCAATGTCCAGCGTTTTTGGCATGACCATTTTTGGGAGCTATGATAGGATTTATGACATCTGTAGATTGTTGGAGGCACTGCTGGAGTTTAGTGTTATGTCTATTGTATGTTCGTAGAGGTTGGAGTTTCTATAATCTATAACGGATATTACTTACTTAGAATATTCATTGATTTAAATTTTTTTTTGTAACCAAACACGTCTCACCTCGATGGCGACCTGAGATAAAGAGAGCGATCGATCCAACCGGTCGTTCAAATTTTTGAACTAAAAAATATTTTTATCAGCTAGTTAAACAACGCCATCTAAATTTTAGTTCCTCATTCATGTTTTTTTCGCGGCCTATTGCATCTGGTTATCTTAGGTTGAAAAAAGATTTAGATAATCTCAGAAAATTGTGAATGGTACGGTTGGTATGCCTGGTTTTAAGTTTACATTTCGTCGATGACAATTGAATTTCGGGTTGTTTTTAAAGAACGTTAACTGCAATCAAATCCATGACCAACTGTGGCCTCAGTTTAAGGATTTGGATTGGGACACTTGTTTGACAGAATTCGACGAAAATATGATAATATTTTTCATGCTAGTGAATTAGCTGTTAAAACTAAATTTGATTCAACAGCGCCGTCTGTATGTCGAAATTTGGTTGAAGAACCGATTCACTCAGAAGATCTCGATATTATATGTCTCATTTCATCTTATCTTATCCAACCAGAGTAATTCATAATATTTCTGTTGCATATTTAATGTAAGGAAACAGGAACTATAAAAACCATATTGGTGCTTTAAAATTATTGAAAACTATAACAGTTTCAACTAGTTTCAGGTGTCAAGTTTATTAATTCCACAAATTATAGTGCAAAAATCGGTCTTTTTCCAAAGATTTCAACTATATAGGTATTCAACGAAATCACAATCGTTAATTCTTGACGCTCCATTTGTTGTATAAAAGCTCCATCTGTAGTATAAAAGCTTCATTTGTAGTAAAAAAGCACAGCAAAACAATATCGTGATTCACGATTCGTGAACGGTTGCTTGTTAGTGATTGACGACTACAGTGAATCATGAGTGATAATCAAGTATTTTTGAGCATTGAATTTACTGAAGCCATGTGGAAACCATGAAATTCCGCTTTTACTACAAGCGTGAAGTTACAAAAGTAGTTTTGTCAATGAAATAAGTGAAATAGACAAATTTTGCTACGGATAATGCGAGATTTGAGTGAATAGTGCGAGAAAATTCTGAATTTGTGATGAGATCAAAATTATTACAATTAATAATAAATAAAGTAAAAAGTAATAACTAAACGTAACAATAAAGCTTGAAAGCGCTTACTTGATATTTAAGAAGGGGTCAAGAGAAATGAGTTACACGCCAGCGGACACAAGATTGCAATTTAATAATCGAACTGAAGGCTGAAAATTGAGAGCGGAAGATATTTTGATTGCCGTCTAAATGTTTCAGCAGGCAGTATCGACAAATGTTCTGAAATATTAGACGAGCTGATACACAAAAATGATGACTGAAAGCACAATATTAACTACAACAACCACAGGACCACCAAAAATGTAATTATAAATCAATAATTCCAGCTACACAGTAAAAAAAATCCATTGAATTTTACATCTTTTGAATAGTAGGCAAATATGCCACACCTTTTCAAGTAAATTAACTTTGGGATGAACTAGTCAATTTGAATATAATTTTCAATTTTCGGTCAGTAAAATTAAATTTGCAATCAGTTAAATTTCAACTTCGAAAGCAGCGAATTCACTGAATATTCTCTTGAATTTACATTCCAAAAAAAGTGTATAATTAGCACTCTTTAAGATACACTTCTTTCTACTTCTAATATTATTTCTTACTTACTTACTCTTAACAAAATCCTTGGCTATAGGTAAGAATCGAACCCGTGATCAATTCTGGTTTTGCTGCGTAGGTTTGGCGCGTGTAGCCACTACGTCGCCGAAGGCATTTTATTTTCATTTCAGTAGAAAACAAATCGAATAAAGCGTCCAACTTTGTGTTTTCATATATTACATGTTTTTCGTCGTAAAATTCAAATAGATAAGTAGAATTACACGAAAAAGAACGTAATTTTCAATTCATATATAAATATAGTTAATGCATATAGTTAAAAATTTTATATGAAATGTTGTGTAATTTTGTGAGGCTTTCCCTGTAAATTGTACGGTTCAGTTGAAAAGTACATGAATAATTTACTAATGCCAGTAATATCGTCTAAAAGTGATTGAAATGTGTACTTTTACTTGAAAAAATGAAATATACTGGAAATTTCAAGTAAAAAGTGGATTGAAAATTCAATTTTTTTAAAACAGTGTATATTTGACCGCAACAAAAATCAGATAAGGTAATACTCAACAGTTGATCCAATTATTGGAGGAGTTGAAAGGAAATTTTATATCGAAAAATTTAAAATTTTCATAAACCGTCGAGTACTTAGATAATTGAAAAACACTTAGGACTGAACTATATGATCCGGTTCTTCCCGGTCTGGACGAAATTTGCCCCATTTTCCGAGATAGATGCTAATCATGTTCTTTTGAAATATTTGAATTCTAGACTCGTTGGAATGCGGATATAATGCCGGAAAAGAACCAAAAGCAGAGTTTGAGAAAAAATTTGGGACTACCTTGGAAGGAAATAACGAAGGAGACAATGGATTGATATGCCAAATAGAAAATGTTACAGATAAGATATTAAATGTCCAACGATTAGAGTTGGAGTGATCCGGAACGAACAATTGCCTTTTGTTTCTAAAGAAACATTCCTTCACAGTAAAAATGTTTGTGAAAATAACTTAAAGCAGTAAAATATTCCGCACTGATGTAGTAAATTTACGAATTTTCATTAAATTTAACAAAATTGAGAATAATTCTTAAAACTTTGTATTTTTACACATTTAATTCATAGATTTACTGATTTTTACACATTTAATTCATAGATTTACTGATTTTTACACATTTAATTCATAGATTTACTGCAGTAATATTGCAACACCACATGCAATTTTCAACATTTAATGTGTAAAATTGAACATTGTATATGAAATTACGCATTTTGTATGTAGTTTTGATACTTCATGCGTAGAAATTTGTTTTTTGTGATATGTATTAATTCACTTGTTTCGTGGTTTTATGTAAGGCGTGATTTAAAATTTAAAAAGAAAATAATGTTTATAGTGTGAAGTTTGTGGCTTTAAAGCAAATAAATTTATATAATAAACATCTACATACAGTGTTTTATACTTTCTACTCCTTCTGACGTATATCCTGGTTTTTTCCCAAAAATCATGTGTTGAATGATCTCATTGAATTTTTCAAATTGTTGATTGCTGTGTTCTTTGACCTTCAAAATACGTCTGGGAATACATCTGCCGATCATTCGCTTGAAGCTTATTCGTTTATATTATCAATAAATTAATAATAATTATAAGCAAACTTCATAAACATGTCACATTTTGATAGTACATATTAGTTTCTCCACACCGTGTGTAATTTTACGCATTGTAAAATTTTGCATTTCTACACCAGCAGTAAATTTACACATTTTTAGCGATTGATTTCCACACTTATGTGTGAATGTCCGCATTAATTTCAAAATTACAAGAGTGGGTAAATAAATGCGACAATAGAAATTTTACTGCTTTCAGAGTAGGCACTACATTACCTACTCTGAGAGTAGTAAAAATTTTTTACTGTGTAATTTTCAATACGGCCGTGTTCTTTATTCCATTCTTAAAGAAAAATTTAATGCAAATTATTTGTTTAATTTTTTAAAAATTGCACTAAAACAGGTGTGACCTTTTCGACGAAGTAAGAATTCAGTATTGCTACTGTTGTCGAGATTTGTCAGGGACTTGCATACCAACTGTAGCTGCTTTTGGGTAACTTGTTTGTATTACTGAGGAAGACATCTACGTTGGTCAAATCAACTTCATTACAAAATTTATCTCAATTTCTGGAAAAAGAGAAAGATGACTCCTTAGAGTAAAAATTACATGAAGTCATTAAGCTAATTACTGGACTTTCAATTTCTCTCCGATTTTCCGGATAACAGTGGCCAATCTTCGTCTACGCTCGTTTCGTTCGATTCCCTGCCATTCACCAATTACTCGTCTTATACGATTCTTAGACATTGCAGTCAGATAAGCCAATATATCACTCGGACCGTGTCTAATCTTCACCACTCATCAAGATTATGATGCCAAGTTGGTAGTTGGTGGTTGCTTGGACGGACGGTATGCGCGCGTCTTCAAATAAGAAATAACCACTCATTAAATTAGAAAATTAGCGCCCAAAGTAATCGAGGGGAAAATCTTCGAATTGAAAGTGTTTAGTAGAGGATAACTCTGCTGTACAACTTGTCGTAGAGAACCCGACGGAAATTTCATTTAACAGACAGTTGTAATGGAGTCTATCGAATTGCTGCTATAAGAGTCAGAGGAAAATCAACTTCTTCGTCTTGTTCGGTGAGATACAGGCACATAAGACGCATAGAACTGCGCTAATCTTGGCTATCACATCTCCGGCTTTGTATGCGCACCAGTGCCAGGTATGACTTACAAATTTATAATTTTACCTTCAACATATCCGCAAACATAGCTGGGTCTGCAATCAGTGGAGCAATGGGGACGACGACGACGACTCGGCGGTCCTGGCTTAAGTTAGGCCGTACCGTGTGGTGTGTAAGACAAAAGCCAATAATTTCCGTGGTTAATTAGACGCTTTCAGTCTTACGGAATTGGCGTCCTCCACGTCCAAGCCGCCAACGTAACGTTGACGCTATCGCACAGTCGGTTGCTGCTGTTGCGGAAAAAAAAACCCCGACCGGTCTGATGTATTTCTACAAGTTGCTCCGATCTAATAACAACTTCGGCGTCGTCTTTGGAAAGTGCTCAGGCGTTCGTAAGAAAATTTATTAGCACTTTATGGCCAATCGTAACTCTGTGCAGAATTTGCAGCTTAACGCTGCAAAAAGTATGATTAAAACGTTTTACTCACGGTAATGCCACACGAGTCGAGATGGTATAATTTTAAGGTTCGGGATCTTGTCTCCTCCTCTTTTTCTTCTCAGGATCGAACGTAAATTTAATACCGAATGCCCTACAGCTAGGAGGATTGCGCGATCTCATTTACACCAAGCTGTGAGGAAGCCACTAAATTCTCCGAGACAATCTTTACATTTTCTAATAGGAAGTGGGTGGACACGATTTACGTAAAGTTTCCTATAAAACGGACAAGTTCGAGCCGAAGTACTGTAACGGACGATATGTAGATGGCTCTGTTGGAACACCTGGTTTTAATACCGTTCGCACGCCATCTACCGCATCGTCATCGATGTTGTCATCATCATCATTATCATCATCATTCTCTTCATCAGCCTCATCGTTTGCAGCATTGGTTGCGGACAAATCGAAAAAAAATTACTTGGTGAACTTGTGGTGAATAATTTTTCCCTTTAATGGCGGTTTAATGATCGAGACAAGTAATACCGTCCGTTCGTTATTTTATTTTATTATTCAGCCTTATGCCAATCGTTCGCGTTTAACATCTCTGACGAGATAAAATTTTCAGATGAAGGAAGCCTGAAATTGTATGTTGTGACTCGATCGTGTTGCATCTTACCGGATTGTTACTATTGTGAGTGATGCATCGTTTGAATCAACGAGATACTAATTAGTCGCCATTAGATATCTACCGTGATGATTAATTAGATGCCACCAGAATTGTTTTGTAAATTAGTTGCGAAGAGTACGACACTATAAACTACTTTTGATGGTGATTATGTTTGCGGAGAAAGTAAACGATTGAGTTGAGGTTGACAGTTTGTCTTGATAATTATTTAACTATGATAAACGATGGTCTATTTTAAGAAAACGTGTGGAGTGTGACAGGTTCAATACAAAGTTTAATACAGCTCTCGATCTAGTTGTCACTAAAGATATTGCACAGGGTTTTATTATTGAACCAATTTTACTATACTACCGACTACCGTCTGCGCCAATTGTTGAGATGGACTGGCTTTTAATGCGATTTAAATTATGATAAAAATCTACTTACAAAAATTTTAAATTGGTTAACCTTTAATAATCATACACATGCTCGTAGTTTAGTTTCAGATTTGTTCAAATTTTCTGAATATTTTTCTTCCTAAAAAATAGTCCTTCTTAGGCACTTTTTCCTCTATCCAGTGCAATATTTAATACTTTTTTTAGAGTTGAGCACGAACATAGTGGTGAACAAATTAAGTAGAGCACAAAAACAGCATGAGTAGACCGTGCCTTGATGCGTCTACTACACACAAAGACGAGACGTAAAAGTGTCAGGAACTCGGAAATCGACAGATGGTCCTCTTCTCATACATGCAATAATATAATATAATTTTCTGATTCATACAATTATCACTAAGTTAATTTTTTTTAATTTAAACCTTTCATCAGCAACGTTTAATAATTGCCGAATCATGTTCATTGTGGCTTTCATTGACTCCACCCATGACCTCGGTATTAATAAATTAAAGTGGTTGTAATCTAAATTACCTGAATACTATTTAAGACCATCAAAAATCAGTAAAGTTAAGATTAGTGAAAAACTGTATTGCGCAAAGTCTCTCAAGATTTCATTTCTTTAAAATCATATCAACCTTCCCTCACCTACAAGTATACAATTCCGTCCTTTCCTTCTCTTATTTTCAAAAATGGAACGCATCTTTAATTTCCGTTAAATTAATAAAAAAAAAATATAATTCTTTCCAGGTGAAGGTTGCCCTACTGGAAAAAAAATTTTTTTTTTTAATTTAAGGATGACTATTGCATCAGGTTGCACATCATAAAACCGGACTTTCTCAAGACTTGCTTCACTACTTCGGTTCGATTTGAATAATTGCTGGACTGGTTTGTTTTAAATTTTGTCTATTTCTTATGAAAAATTTCGAACATGTAGTTGATTAAAAACCGTGCAAAAAATTGATCATTAAAATTATTAATGATCGAAAAATATTGCTTTAAAGCGCAGACGAAACGAAAAGCAATTATTCAATTAAATGAACAAAAATTTAATTTCCGCATGCCTTACTTTTAAATCGGACTTGTATGATGTATGTGTAGCGTTCTTACATTTTAGGGCACGGTTGATTGTTCAATAATTTGCAATATGTTTTGAAATTCGGTGAAAATGGAAAAAGAACAACATACCAATGTTGCGTATTGAAGATATGTGAAGGCAGAGTCAAGCTATCGAGTAGAAGGAGTACATAAGTGAAGGAAACATAAAATTCTTTTTTTTAATTGAAATCAATATTCTCTTATAATTACTTCGGCGAAATGATTTGTCATCATGCATTATAAGAATTACGATAAAATAAATACTGATTTATAGTGCGTTGCAATCTTCAAGTGTGTTCAATGCAGAGCAGAGCAGAAGGTTTGGCTTTTGATATATAGATGGCGTTGAGGCTACATAGGCGCAAAATATTATTAACGTAATTAGGTATGCTGATGACAATTATGTTATAATTATCTTCAATAACGTATCCGAGGAAATGAAACAACTTAGTTATCAAATAATTTTTTTTTGTATTTTTAGTCTGAGATAAACGGTACAATCAGCTGACAATAGAAAGAAAACTCATGAAGATATGTGTTGCTATGTGTTCAACTCTGCATCAGTCGTGTGGCTACTCGAGTATCAATATCACATCAGTCGCATAGCAGATCGGCTCGCTTTATTGTTGTTGTTTTCACATTGATAACTTGCTCTGCACTGCATAAGAGAATTTTTACAAAGAAAAAAAATACTGCATCTATCAACACCTAGAAGTAAGTATCAGTAAGAAGAATCCGTTTTTGCGATATTGGTCAATTTTTTTCTAAACACCAGTCCATAGACTTGGTAGGCCTGAAAATGCAAGTAACTTTGCTATTTTTTGTTATTTTCATGCAGCGCCAACAGTTGTGTAATAGTGGAAATTACTTAAGTAGCTAATGCGCCATAGCATCTCATCCAAATTTGCTTTATATTATAACCTGATTTCAGTAGAATATGTATTAGAAATTAAAATTCAATATTTCCAATATTAATTGCATTCCTTTAATTTTATAGAGTATATAAAATACTTTATTATTAAAAAATAATAAAGTAATTAATAATGTTTGAGTAGTATAGAAAAAATATTAAGATTTAGCCAATGAATGCCACCAAATTCTATGACTGGTTGGAACAAAACAAAGTTCACGATATTTACCTCTTAGCTGTAAGGGTGTTTCGGAGTTCCCTCTGATGAGTCAATGCAGCCCCCGACGATGAAGCAGTTCTTTCTAACTACACAATTTTTAAAACGGTCTTCTCCATTGAATGTTTTTCAACTGTTGTGCTACTAAATGCAAATAACCATGTTTGAGATCGATCCGGGTTGGGAAGTTCATATGACGATCTTCACAGATTCGTCTAACACCGAAAAACTACTCCAAAATTTTTATAGTGGAGCAATGACATCCATGAAAATTCCATTCTCGTTAAAGGTAGGTATATCCAGAAAATTTTCGCTAAATTATCTTATATCAATTTTTACCTGTAAAATTGTACATTATTGCAACTAAACTTTGTTACCTGAGATTGCTTCAAAAGCAATGGCGCCCAACGTAGGGCACGAACATATAAACTTCATCTGTACCCTGTTGGGGGTTAGGGTGTGTTACAATCATTAGAAACAAAAATCTGTATCGCATATTTTGCTACAGGAAACTTATTTCAAGCTCAATTTTTCTTTTATTTTGATATTACACCAATCCTGATTAGAACTTCTCAGCTGAAGGCCTCGTGATTGTCTGCTCATTGGACCTTTCACTGTAGAGGGAGATCAAGCTATTAAACATTATAAATACATCTTAACGAATTCTGAAGGTTTTTTCGAAAGCGTTTGCCACTTAAGAAAAATAGTGTGGCATCTATGTCAGGGAATAGATGAAGTTTGCATTAGCATATTATTTATAATTTACTCAACCACTCTCTTTGTCTTAAGAGGAGCTTGTAGTGAGTGCAAAAATGACCATTTTTGAGACCCATTTTCTCTTAAGCCGCCGATCGTATCACTCTCATTTTTTTTTCGTTTAAAAAGCTCTGTTAGTACTACTACCTAATTGAAGTATTTTTGAAAAATCGCTTCACTTTTTTTATAACAGCTGTTTAAAGATTTTCAACCTTCCTTTATGGCCTACAGATCGATACTGCGTTATTTAAATTTGATAATCTTCGAGCAACTAATTCTTTTATCCAAAACAAATAAAACAAAAAAAAAAAATGAATGAACTCTGATAAGCGGTTGGCGAGAAAACGGGGCAAACCCTTCAAAAACATTATTTTTCACGAAACCATTTTATTTACAACTACAGTGTGTCAGCTGTGCGTCATTTCTTTGAGAATTTTATGTTGATAAATTTTCGTAATTTTTCTAGTCTTTTTTATATCTTGTAAAACAACTGTGGCAACACTGATTTTTATCATTTGACAATAAAATCATCAGATGATACGAGTATAAAAAGATTTGATTTGAAAATTTTTTTTTTAATTTTTCCATTTTTATTTCAAAATTTATTTTTAGGCACTTACCGGCTCTCAAATGTCGCGATTTTGGTCTTGTTTTATCAGGAAAAAATATAAGTTTTAATAATCAGTCGAAAGCCAAAAATTGATTGTTTTTCTTTTTTCATCCTACAAGCTTCCCTTAAGCTCAATTATAACCTTCTAGCTAAATAGCTCAATGCGTTCTTGAGCCATCGTGAATTTGGGCATATTCACGTACGTTTTCTTGAGTAATAAAGCGTCAGAAACAGAATACTGCATTCCGATTAAAACTTTATTTATCGTTAAGAAATCAAAAATTATTATAGTTCGCGAGGATTTCAAGTAAAAACAATTCAATACAAAATAATCCGAAAAAACGTTTTGTTTAATTGGATTCAATTATCTTACTCTCAATAATTATTATACTTGGTAATACTTCGCGGCTATGAACTGCACGATCTCCTTCTACTCGAAAATTTTGCAAGTTTCGTTGTTGTTTTTCCAAACAGTGAGCCCGTCTATGCTTTTATACAATAACAGGAGCGCTGCGTATCGTGATTTGAAGTACATTCGATTGAATGTGTGGAATATACATGAAGAGGGTAGCACTTTCTGCTCCATTTTAATTATATATTAGAAAGTTGGGGTTTTCACTGGAGGTTTTCTAGGTTATCGCGTTCTCCCGTTATCGTGCGGTTGGACATACAGAAAGCGGATTTGAGTTTGTTAACCACAATTGATCTGGAACTGGATTAAATTTTTTTCGAGGCAATGGTCTACACGCTATAAACTACTGGTGATTAATGTTTAATCTAGTGCCACTTTTAAACTATCGCGCATTACAAACTCGGTTCTAAAGATTAACAAAGTTGCAATCAGCTTTTCTATCGTTCATTACGAACAAAATGATCGCATCGAATCAAACTTCGGATTTAACATGATCAATAAAGTTCGTAAAATTATCACCGCCATAACCTACTTTACTTTTATGAAAATTAAACTCGTACACTGTCACAATTTACAAATGACATCAGTATGTTACACTGATTGCGCTTAAGCATGAAAACAGCAAATTTTCGCATCTTCAGAAAGAAAATTATTTTAATGATCGTGTAATCCGAAAATACGACCATGTTTCACTAACGATTAACCATTGAGTCAACAACATAAGAAATTATATAAATTAAATGGTTGTCTTATTAAAAATAATCTGAAACAAAAAAAATCATGTTTACGAGTTTCATAAAGCAAATACAACACGCGAAAATCTAAACATGTTTTGCGCTCGGGTGAATCGATAAAAATTGCAATTTAACGCTGCATCTAATCGAAGTGCAATAAAAAGATGCAGAAGTCGAAATAAAGTTCGAATTAAGGCGAGATCGTCAACAATTCGAGTTACAATAATTAGTTGGCCGATTTCCTATGGGAAATTTTCGAATTTTATGCACATGATCGTATGAAGCGATCGTACTATAAAAACGATCGCGCTAACGATTAAAAGTAATTTTTGCGCAATAAATATGGCGCATAAAGTCTTTTAATGAAAACAAGTCGCTTTAGAATTTTTAAGTTATTTTGTTTTTTTGTTTTGCGAAACGATTATACGATCGTGTGATTATGGTTGGTACGATTAAAGGTAACGGCTACAACAGGTGACGATGGCTGTTTGATGTTTTCTCCCCAATAAAACCGTGATCACCTATGGCTGCATATAAGTTTTGTAGGTATTTTGTACCTCTGAAGATGCGAAATATTATTGCGGAGGCATCTTAGCTTTGAGCCGGGGGGACTGAGTACACGTTGAGGATGATGCTGATGCCGAGGATTATGCAATATCAATATAGTTGTGTACTATGGTATTATAGTGATCGCAGCGATCTCAGGTGATCGCAAAGGAGACAGATTGAGGCCATAAATGCGGTTTCTCTTCGGTAACTTCTTGGCGCGGATCTATGAGTACATTACCCGTCTATGTTGTTGTTGCTGGTTGACTGAAAACGACATCTTCTTGAATTGAACTAGTAACTAAAAGTGATCTGGCTGAAGACGCAGTGGTGACATGATGCAACATTTGATTTGCCACAGATCAATACCAGATCGGTTTTTTTTAACGAGCGATCGTGCAGGGTACCTATTCCTCATATGTCCATACATACGAGTATGCAATATGTTCGACTTTGATATTATTTATATTGAAAATGAACGATCGCGCCGATGTTGAAATTTTTAATATCAAGAGATGGACAATTTTGAAATATATGCAATGAATAAGTTTTAGTATTTTTTTTTTTAATTCGAGCTTTTACCTATTTTCTAGATTTAATCATAATAATGTCGTGATCGGAACCTGTTGATCGATTGATCCATTGATCGAATGATCGTAACTCTATGAATGGAAATATACATAGAAGGTTGATCTCTCCAAAGTGGAATGTTGTTCGAATTGCGAGGAAAGTTTAGTTTTAATGGCTTACTTTATTTACTTCTTAATTTTTCGTACAGAATAACCCTGGGGCACGATTATTATAGAAACCCAAAAGCCTGTCTGGAAACGAAGTCTAAGCGAAAGAATGCTATTGTTACGGTCCGGATAATCCCAAGTGAAACATTAAATTGAGCCATAAATGATCGAAAATGTAATAAAGTGATGATTCGAGTAACAATCTTTTGTAGGCACTTAGTACAGATTGAACATTACTCGTAGATACCTCATAAGTTTCAGAGTTACGATCATCATCTTGTTGAAAATTACATTATTATTATGAGCGAATAAGTATGTGAGGTTGATTTATCTACTTGTTTACTTAGGTAATCTATGGGTGGAGTTTCGTTTAATACAGTCAATACGGTTTTGTGAGATTTGATTTAATCTTCTGTATAAACATAGTTTACGTGAGTATCTGAACGAATGATTTGATCCATAGTTTACTATTAAAAGCATACTTGAATTTTATGGCTTGTTTGTTCCAAGTTTACCTTTTCTCGGTTGATGAGATTTTTTACAAGACCATTTCGAGTTAGAGGAAATAACCTTTAATGCATTTATGACTGGAAGAAATAAAATGATGATCGTAGTTGTTATTATTTAGGTGAATTTTTGTAATTTGTAAACGTTGCAAAAATTAGTATGTTATTGCAGTCGTTTGAATCAATTTAGTAATTCTTGTTAAACAAGAATACGAGTAGTTCGTACTATTTGGATCGATGTGAAATTTATTTTTGAAAAATTAAACTTTACAAGGGATATTTTTCAACATATTACTTTGAAGGACATACAAGTTGGGTAGTGTCTATGGGCAAGATTCAACCGCTGGTGCAATAGCCTATATTCAGTAGATTGACTCGATAGAGTGCTATTAAATTGGAGATTCTGCACTCTTCGATCTAGTGGTTGGAGTGGAGCGGTTAATGGAGCTTTTGGAGGAATTACGTATAGTAGAAAGTTGAAACTTGGTAGGAGAATTGAACTTTTTTCTATCTCAGTAAAAATTAGTTCCTACGTATCTAATTACAACTTTTAAACATTTAGGTCAAATAAATTTGTATGTTTGCTGAGTTGTAAGCAGCTGAAAGCAGAACAAAATTTTTTCATTGGAGGTTGATCAAAACTTGCTTAACCGGTGTGAAGTGCAGAGGACTTATCCAAAAGGACAGTTAGGATTAAGGTTCATCGGAAACGGAGGGCTTCCTTCAAGTATTGCAACCAAAGGTCTACTGTGCTATACTTCATAGATCACTCTCGAATTTAAACCTAGAGATGCTTGTCCAGTTTAATTTCCTTTGGAAATTTCTCCAATTGGTTCAGGTCTATTTCGGTAATGAAAATTGTGTCCATGAAAAGTGCTACTAGAAAGGGGTTTCTACCTCAGTTTGGTAGAACTTGCACTGGCTATTAGTTATGAATAATGTTGATCTTTCAGGTGTGTAAAAGACATGAGGTCTTTCATTAGAATCCGCACCTTGCCTTCTTTACGTTGGTGATTTGCCAAGAATTTTTTGGGCTCTCTCTTTCTGTAACCATACCTCTTCATATACAGGAAGTTGATGTGTCATAGAATTGCTGTGTCGCAGTCCCCTTGAATCGACAGCGGATCCTTCACTTTTTCATTGCCCTCTGCGATATCGTGACAGGGCATCCAATATGAAAGACTCTACGTTTTGGCACTAACAATACTTTCTTACATTCCCGACTTTCGAGTTCACTTTTTGCGAAGTCAAGGCTTTTATTGATGCTTCTTAATCGTGTACCCCATTTAGAGGAAGACGGTGGAATATTTCCTGATGGATTCTGTTGCTCTAGGACGAAGTCTGCATATAGCAGCTCAGTTGGTGTACTATACGATGGAATCCGGTCCGCACCTTTACCCATCTTTCCCTATTGCAGATTATGGAATAAAATAGGAAGTCGAAATAGTATCTATTTAACATTTGATTCACTGGTACAGCTATCATTCGCTGGTTGCTTCTAATCCTGAATAAATTGTTTTGCCCTGGTTTTCCCTTTTCTGGACTACCGTTTAGTTTGTCCCTCAACACTAATACTTTTCGCTTTCTTTTGGAGCTTGACCAGTTTATTCCTGACGCTTACTATTTAAGTTCTTCACTTCCATTCCTCCGTACGCTATCAATGGTTTTACGATAGCAGTTTAAGAACATAAGTCTATTTTGAGATTCATGCCATAGGTTTGATATTCAGAACACAATATCTCCAAAACGTGTCTGGATTTGAATCCGAAACTAAGATGTGCGGTGCAGTGGCAGTCATAGAGGAGCGGTCATAGGGGCCATGGCCCCTCCCGGAAAATTCATCAACCAACGTTGATTTATGTTATCTCATCTTCTTTGAAGAAAAGTTATATGAGACTATTAGATACACTTATTAAAGTATATTGTGTCCACTATGTAAGTAAATCTGATTTCGCCTAATGTCTTCCTTTAATCCTTCTTTTGTCTCCTAATCGAGAACAAAACTATTATAGTTTAAAATATTTCAATAGAGAAGTAATGAAATTTCAAATATAAATATCTATAATCAATTTGATTTAACAAAACAAATACTTCCGATAAGGAGGTATGTAAGTGCCCAATATTGACTTTAAGGTATTTAAGATCTGGATAGAGTACAAATAAATGCTGAAAGATTTAAATACAATACGATCCAATTTGAACGGCAGCACTGACTTGGCACAGGTCACACCTTTATTTTTACAAAACTTAGTCACCGGAGTATATTTCAAATTTTTTGATATGTATGGGTAATCCAGTAGATCTTAATAGTTTTCTCGAAATCACTAGATTTCTGCAAATCCAGTTTGAAATCTTGCGTTTTAATTTAAATTTAAGAGTATTTTCAGTAACTATAATATTACTACTACATACCTTAATAACTGATTAACATCCAAAGATATAACACTCGATTTGACGAAATCTCGAGATTTCCATAAGATTCAATTAAATTCCCATATTTGAATGAATTTGAAATCTAATTAGGTAAAAAGGTATAATATTTCAAGACCTAATCAAATCATCCTGAATAGTAGAGTAGGAAATTTTTTTCGGAATCTCGTGAAATTTTAATTTTTTTAACGATCTTGAGGCACGTGTTTTTCTTATCTGATCGGGATGAAATTTAAAATATATATTTTTTACAGAAATTTTTTTTTTTTATATATATATTTATATATATTTAATGCATTACATTATACATTATAATTCACTTAAATTAATCCATTTTTGTACTACTCCCCCTTATAAGGTAACAACATTGTGGATGGAGTGAGGAGTTTAGTATAAAACGTTCGTTTTCGCAATTAAAACCATTAGAAGAAATCTTTGGGCAAAAAATCCACCATACAATTAATAGCCACCCTAGTGAACAGTCCTGAAATTATCTTTCATTCATCCAAATTACCTGTACAGAATATTAAAGTATTTAAAATTGATTGATAGTAATCCAAGCTTCAAAAAGTAAAATCTTACAAAATAAATTCAAAATTTTAACATCATGCTCGTGGTCAAACAAATGTTTTAGATTGTTGTAAACGCTTTTCGAGATTTCAAAATCTACTTGCCAAAATCTTGCGATGAAAATCAGCTATATGATACTGTTGGTGAATATTCAAGTGTTGCTTTATAAATTTTTAAATAAGGAGAGTAGGGAGGTTATGGTGGCAGTCAAAAAACAGCTGATTTACATTGAAAGATTTCAAAAGGGTTTAATGAAATCTCGGGATTTTGATGAAACTATCAAAACCTACTTGATTTTTCATACATGTGAGAGATTGTTGAAAAGTTGATATTTCCAAGCAGTAACAACCGCAGCGACCATTCGTACAATTTCCATGCTCGCTGGATTAGCGGCTAAACACCACACCTACTCTCTCTACAATCAGTCAGTGGCACCCCTTTTGTAAAAGCTATATGACCGCCACTGGTACGATGGATTATCCAAGAAACAAATGGAACCGTACAATCGAAGAGGAACTATGTGAATAGTCCTTGGCAATAAGACAACAAGTAAATTCTCTCGTTTGAAACACTCTTGTAGTGTTACACAGGAACTGAACAATACTTTTTGAGGTTCCCTTCTCGTTCTACAGAGGATGACCTCACTCCTCCTAGATTTTACAGAGTCTTGTGAGTCTGAACCACTGATTAACTACTCCTCGAAAACTCTGCAGTGGACTACAAAACGAATAGTATGTGGCTGCATCTGCGATTGTAACGACGTCCGTTTTCGCTGCGCGTATATAAGCTGCTCCTGTGTTGCACCGGCCTTTTCTACGTTGACAAACTGTTAGAGTTCTGTTAAGGTACGCGTCCACTAGAGGCGGGCCGCATCGCAACGGTGCGAGACGGATTTTTGTTTCTGCGTCCACTTGGGACGGATCACGACAGACGGAAAATGCCGACCCCATCTGTTTCGCTGTGTCCACTGTGATGGGACGAGTCGGGGCGCCATTCTGCTCAAGCAAAAATCCGCTCGCAAAGCGATCCGCAAGCAAAATCCGTCGCGCACCGATGCGGTCCGCCTTTAGTGGACGCACTTCCATAACAATGTATGGCAGGCGGATTTTTGCGATGCGGCCCGGCCCAGCCCGCCCGCCCTAGTGGACGCGTACCTTAAAAAGGAGGCGTGGTAGAGATAAATTTACAGATTTGTTAAGTTGTACATAAAACTTTTAAATCTGATCTATTTATCATCATTAAGCCCACGGTTGCAGTGACATAAGAAGCCAATATTTTAAATGG
This sequence comes from Beris morrisii, assembly GCA_951812415.1. Taxonomy (NCBI): domain Eukaryota; kingdom Metazoa; phylum Arthropoda; class Insecta; order Diptera; family Stratiomyidae; genus Beris; species Beris morrisii. The sequence goes on along the minus strand of OX638312.1, from coordinate 108,055,437 downwards.
TGCTGAAAAATATTTCTTAATATGCAGAGTTCTGCATACAGTGCAGCAAAATGAAATTATAGCGCTTGAGTTTATATGGAACCAGTAACATGCTAATTTTGCATGCAGCTCTCCATGCTGACGCAATTCATTCTTTCGCTTGGCAGCTACAATGGTACCACACGTAGAAAGTGAAGAAAAAATTAGTCAAACTTATTGAACTAGTGAAACAAAATAGATGGCCTTACTATAAGTCGAAATACGAGAAAGCGACATTTGAAAACTAGATGCGGCCAGCAATGTTTTTGTATGTATGGAGAGAAGTGTAATCCCTGCATTAACACATTGCGATGTTTTCCTAAAAGTATTTTGATATGTCAACGAAAAAAATTCGGTAGGAGCTTCCAATAAAATTTTTACCAAATTGTTAGTAAATCAAACAATTAAACAAACTCATCTTACGGTTGTTCGAAGAAGAAGCGAACCAAAGATGCTCGCGGCTGAAAAACAAATATGCAAATATTTACCTCAAGCCAATCGCAAGTAATAATCATCATTTTGACATCTGCTCACAAATCAAACAAACTGACAAATACATAAAATTCCAAATTGGTTTGTAATTACAAAGGTGTCACCGCATCGCAATCCACGCCGAGCGGGAAAGTCGTCACCAACGAGGAAATGTTTTGCACAGCAGCAAAGAACATAAATGGTGGAAACTACTTGTTGCCGTCATGGCTGACCTTAAGCCAATGAATGTCAACTTGACATCGGACTAAAATGGAACTTATTTGTACGATAGTGCAGTTTCGATAAAATTTGCATATGAACTCCATCTGGCTTCAGCTATTTTCAAATTGTTTGTATTTGTGGTGTTTGCAGTAATGGTTAAGGCTCTATCTATCCATCGCTCTGTAAATGGTAAGCCACCATGGTTTATTACTGATGACAGTGGTGGTCTGTAGTCTTCTGGACATTGCAGCGCGTGCTGCATGTACGTACTGCACAAACTCCATAAAAAACCAAGAAGTTTCTCTGGCAGTTTTATTCAAATGCCGCGAAAATTAAAATAAAAATTTTATTTTTTTAACGAACCTTTGTATGCGAACAACTCCGTTTATGAATTGTTGAATGGATGATGACTTTATTCGCTAACATTTCGCTGAACTTAATTGGAATGCGTCTCAATGGAATGCCTGAAGGTGCGCTTCGCTCTGCTTTGCTGTTTATTTATTTTTCTTGACGACGACGCTCCATCTGTTCATCTTATTAGAAGAGGTGCAGCAAAATGGATGACATTTAGTGCAGAATTTTAATCTATTGAATTTTGCTAAAAGAATGCAATTCAGTTTTGCAGCTAAGCTATTTTTGGTTCAGTGTTCATTTGCTATTACGGATTACATAGTTGCGATTTGTAAGTGGCATGCCAAGTAAAATAGCGAGGTTTGGTTTTTGTTAAAGTGATATCCATGTATGGGCTTACAAAGTTATGGTGAAGTCTACTTCTTGATGAAATAGGTATAAAGTTTTCATAAAATCAATTTTTTACGGAAATGACTTGAATAAATAATTTAGGGATTATAAAGGGTTTTCCAATAAGGACTTGACAACTTTTTTTCAAAATAAAATGCAAACCATTTGAGATATTTCAAAAACTTTATTATCGGGTTGAAGTACAATCAAAACATTTATGAATGGAACTCGACTTCGTTCATATGGCCACCGCGGGCACGTTTGCAGCGGTCGATTCGTTGGACCCAATTTTCGATGACTCGGCCACACATTTCGGCCGAAATGGCTGCTATTTCGTGTTCAATGTTGGCTCTGAGCTCTTCCAACGTCGTCGGCTTGTTGGCATAGACCAACGACTTGACGTGGCCCCAAAGAAAAAAGTCCAGAGGCGTTAAATCGCACGAACGAGGCGGCCAATCGACTGGTCCATTTCTTGAGATAACACGCTCAGCAAACTTACTCTTCAATAAATCGATTGTAACGTGTGCTGTGTGGCTTGTGGCACCGTCCTGTTGAAACCACATGTTGCCCAAGTCCATATCTTCCAATTCGGGCCAAAAATAATCGGTAATCATGGCGCGATAACGATTACCATTCACAGTAACGTGACGATCATTATCGTCGACGAAAAAATATGGCCCTATGACGCCGCCAGCATGCAAACCGCACCAAACAGTTATTTTTTGTGGATGAAGTGGTCTTTCATGAAGCACATGTGGATTTTCACCGGACCAATAACGCATATTTTGCTTATTGACGAACCCACTGAGCCAAAAATGAGCTTCGTCACTGAAGATGATTTTGCGATGAAATTGATCATCTTGGCGCATCTTTTCCAGAGCCCAATCGGAGAACGTACGTCGCTTCAAATGGTCCATCGGCTTCAATTCTTGAGTCAGCTTGATCTTGTATGGGTGTAAACCAAGATCCTTACGCAAAATTCGCCATAACGTGGTCTGGGCGATGCCCAACACTTGAGAACGCCGTGGAATTGACTGATTTGGATCATTTGCTACGGACGTTTCAACGGCAGCGATATTTTCGACACTTCGACCAACCCGTTGTCTCACTGGCACGGCAACATCACACAACGAATATGTAGACTCAAATTTTTGCACTAAACTTGTTACTGCCTGTCTACTAGGGCGAGAATTACGACCGAAAATCGGAGTTAACGCTCTTAAAGTAGCGGTCACCGACTCCGAATTTCTGTAGTAAATTTTTATAATTTGCAGACGTTGTTCCTTCGTGTACTTTACCATGATAAAAATGTTAAGTTTACTGAATAAATTGACAGTGACAGTTCGATGATTAGTGAAAGGGTGCGTTCACAAATTGAATTCAAAGTTGTCAAGTCCCTATTGGAAAACCCTTTATTTGGTATCATTAATTCTTAACACCTATAGAAGGAAGGTATAAATTTTGAGAATGCATTAGTTGCTAACTAGTTAAAACGTGTACTTACCACATTCAATCCATTGAAAAACTTTTAATTTTTGGTATCCTGAAAAAAGAAAGTAGAATAATAAAAATTGATTAGAATTGAATCAGTAAAGTTGATAGAACGATGAGAATTTTTGAACAATCATATTTGAATCGAAGGTAAAGGAACAATAATTTCTACTAAATATTATATAACATTGTTACACTTTAACTCGGTTAACACCCCTATTTTTTGCTCATTGTTCCAATCTAGACTATTTTTGATAAACTGAGAAGATGCTAAATGCTCTCAACGGTTGGCGACGAGCTGGTACATGGAAGCCAATGAGCAAATTGGCGACAAGCTGGTACATGCTACCCGATGGGTAGGTTTGCGCAACATATGTTTGTTGTTGGGCCTTTAAAAAATTAAATAGGTTTATAACTTATCCCTTTCGAGTTCACCAAAAATTGTTGACGATTTGGAGAACTTCGAAAATTGAGGCTAGTTGGAACCGTGGAGGAGCGATAGCGGCTAGTTCATCGAGAACAATCAACAAACAATATTTGTTGGTTGAGAAGAGCGAGCCAATCTACTATGATTTTATTTAAAAATATGTAAATATACATAAAAAATTGAAACCAACTCCTAAATTTCTATTGGTAAAATAAAAAAACTGAAATCAATGCAAATACTCAACAATAAAAGCGATTAAAAACACCAATAAAAACAATTGTATAATTATGTTTTAATTTGATTAAAAAAGAAGCTGATTTTTCATCTCGTTAAAATTTTTGTCGTTCCTTTTGAAATCTCCAGAGTGGACAACTTTTTTTTTTGCTTACACGATGTAGCACAACATTGCAATATATCAATGAATAAACGATCGATGGTTTGTTTTTATCCATTTGGTTTATATTTATATGAACATATGAAGGTAGGTTCAGCGTGCATGCGTTTTTCTCGGCGATTCTTTTTGTATGTGTAGTCAAAGGTTTATACTTTGTCGCCGTATAGTTATTGATTGGTTGGTCGACCGGCTTTTATAGCTACATACATCCACAGGTATGAGTATGTACATATTTGATGTGGTCGCGATATATAGGTTCCGATATTGGACATCATTATCCTTAGCTTGAAAACACCAAATAAAGATCAACTTAACGAGCTCCAAATCGGATATAGAGTACGAACGGGTGTATTATAACGCATACGCGACTGCGAACGATGTGGACCCGAATTTGGATTTTATGAAGTGTATGATGCAAACATTAAATGATCGAGGTTTTTTCAGACATTGTAATAAAAATAAAAGGACATTATTTTCCAGATTATAAGGAAAAAGGTCGCACCTCCGAGCCTAAGATTATTTCTAACTAAAATTCTCAAACTGCACAGTTTGAGAGGCAGTAAATAAGTTGATTTCTCTAAATGTTCTCAAAACTGCACAATCAAAGTGAAAGAAAACCGCACAGATGGGTACAATTCATTTTTACTGATTCGTGCAGTGGTTCTCGAAACATTTCAGAAAGTTTTTGAAGCACTGATTTTGATCACGTAGGATATATCTTAAGAACTACAGTGAAATCCGTTTAATACTATGGCGATGCCTGTGGAGTGATTTGAATGAAATTTTTATATATCGAGGTAGTTTTAATTGAAAATTGAAACTTAGTATGTAGGTACATCTCGTATATTGTTTGTATTTAATATCTTAAGAAAGCTTTCAAAAATAGACTAAATGTGATTTTATTAATTTCTGTGACACTTTAACCATTTTTTTTTAAATAATGGAAGTTTTTTTAGATATTGTAATAAAAATAAAAAGACATTATTTTCCAGATTATAATTAAAAAGGATGCACCTCCGAGCCTAAGATTAGTTCTACCTAAAATTCTCAAACTGCACTGTTTGACAGGCAGTAAATAAGTTAGATAAGTTCTCTAAATTTTCTCAAAACTGTACACTCAAAGTGAAGGAAAACCGCACAGATGGGTACAATTCATTCGTTACTGATTCGTGCAGTGGTTCTCTCGAAACATTTAAGAAAGTTTTTGAAGCACTGATTGCACGGATTTTACTGTATGTAGTTCTCAAGATATACCCTACATGATCAAGTTTAATACTGTGGCGATATCTGTGGAGTGGTTTGAATCAAATTTTTATGTATCGAGGTAGTTTTCAATTGAAAATTGAAACTTAGTACAACTCATAATTGTTTGTATTTAATATTTGAAGAAAAAGTTTCAAAAATAGACTAAATGTGATTTTATTAATTTTTGGGTCACTTTAACTATGTTTTTTTTTTAAATGATAGAGGTTTCTTCAGGTATTGTAATAAAAACAAAAGGACAATGTTTTCCAGATTAAAAAGAAAAAGGTCGCATTAGATTTTTTCTACCTAAAGATCTAAAACTGCACAGTTTGAAAGGCAGTAAACAGGCTTATTTTTCTAAATGTTCTCAAAACTGCACAATCAAAGTGAAAGAAAGCCGCTTAGATGGGTACAATTCATTCATTACTGATTCATGCAGTAGTTCTTGAAACGATTAAGAAAGTTTTCGAAGCACTGATTGAACGTATTTTACTGTAGTTCTCAAGATATACCCTACATGATCAAGTTTAATACTGTGCCGATGCCTGTAAAGTGATTTGAATTAAATTTTTATGTATTGAGGTAGTTTTTTGAAAGTTGAAAATTGTAAACTCGTACATTGTTTATATTTAATATTTGAAGAAAAACTTTAAAAATAGGCTAAATGCAAGTTTATTGATTTTTGGGGTATTTTAATAATTCTTTTAAATTATATGTATGTATTACCATCATTCGAACAAAATCAACTTTTACCTACTAAAGAAATTTTTAAGTTGGCAGTTTCGTTTCAATCATCAAATTTCATTTAAAATGAAACCAGCATCCTTAAAAATTAATTTGTTTATTTTCGATTGACTGCTCAAATATCTATAAATATATTTTTAAGGTTTCAATAATTCAAGGATAGTATTTTCAAAATGTGGATTTAAAAATGCCTTTGACTGTAGTAGGGTATAGCAAAACTGATTTTTTGTGATACCATTCTTGAAGTATATTCACACAGATGCAAGTTTCAACTTTCTAGCCTAACTTTTTCATGAGAGAGAAAAAACTCACTTATATTTGAACAAATTTTAAAAATGTTCCTGTTATAAAAAAAACCATTCAGAACTAATTAATATTATTAATTATATAAATTAATGTAGTTCGTCTCTTCGCCCTTCCCAACACTAGATCCTGGCTTAAAACCGTTCGGAGCGTTGCAAAAAATTAGAAATTAGCATCTCGTATCTTATTCAAAAAACAGGTTGATAGACAGGTAATTATATTTCTTGATTATACACAGGTTTGCGTCTACATTTTTATAGCTAAGCAGGGTTTAAAGTACGTTAATAAAATATGTCTTTCATATTTTATTTTTGTTGATGCGCTGTTGGACACTTTTAGTAAATTAATTTGAGCTTACCGCATTGATCGCCCTTTTTTGAGGATCCCTATTCTCGCCTACTATAAATATCTCTGGTGTGCCACAAGAAAGACAACTAGATCCGTTGCTCTTCCTGCTTACATAAACTTCGGCAGTTTAAAACTCGACATCCCTCATTTATTCAGATCTAAAGTCTATTAACGATAGCTTTTGCTAACACAATGCTTATTTTGTACCGATATTGTTTGTTGCAATCTCATAATATTTAAAAGTATAAATTTTTAATTTTTATGATCTTAAACTCATATTTCGTCTGGGCAATCTTTATGCATCACTCGGTTGTTGTTTGTTATTTTCTTTAGCCACAGGTAATAACCCTATCATGACTAGGCTTGACTCGAACCCCATTAGCTATGAATTTTAATTCAACTAACAAAAGGCCTCGCCTAATCAATAAAATAAAACTTTACTTCCTTCGCTATTAATTTCAATTAGGTACTTCTGGCTTCAATATGCAACTTAACTTATAATTTAATTGCAATTAATTTTTTTTTGATTCTCTCAGACTACAGAGTCTGTAATCATTCAGATACTTTCCATAGAAAAATTATCTAAAATATGATACCAAGCGTTGCGAAGAAACAATTTGTACTACTTTTTAACCATAGATAAAAACAATTAAAATCTTCACGGTCATAATTTATACCTTGCTATTTTATTCAAAATTTTGAAAATTGAATGCAAATTTCTTTCTGTACGTAACATTCTTTAGTTTTTATCTTTCCATTAAGATTTATATTTAGTACACAAAATTGTTCACGCCGTACACAAAACAACAATACCTTTACCTTCATCCGCCGAACGGGGTCGAGATTGTAAGGTAAGTTAAGGTAATTATTTCCGTATGTACCTTTATATGTACGTGTTCCATATCATAACTTGTTCCAGATCAAAACTATGGCAACTTGCCCAGATTAAACTCAGATTGAAGTTGGCCTATGCCTAAGGTAGCACACAAAATTTCCTACACACCTCTAAATAAGATACAATGTATTCGTAAAGACGCCGGCCTACTCACTATCTACTATAGCCAATTGAAGAAGCTGTAAATAAATTCTTGGATAAATACCACGTTGCATGGATTCGGTATTCCCGCTTGATATGCTTAAATTATATTTCGATTTTTTTCTATCCATCTAATTATTAACTTCCCAGCATGTACTTGGTTTTAGTTAGATTAACTAACGGTTAAGATTGCACAGATAATCAACCAAGTTGTGTGTTTGGTTTGGATATGCGGTAATCGTACAAAAGATATTTAAAAAATATTTGGATTAGATAAGTGGATTTTTGAAGAAAAAAAAATAAAAAGAAAAGAAATTAATAACAACGGTGTCAACGTCTTAAATCTACAATAGCCTTGTCATTAATTTCCATCTTATCCGGCACATCATTATTCAATTTGAAAAATTTCATGTCCGGTAGATGGCCGTCACATTTGTAATTAAGTTACGTAAAATATGATTAATTTAAATCGGCATCGTCGTTAAGTTTGCCGCGATATTTATAACGTATGCATTCAAATTTTCAAATATCCTGAGGGGTCTAATGGCAATTTCACGAACCTCATCTGCGGCTTGGCTCATTTCACATGTAAACGCGTACATCGAACGATAGGTACTCGTACCTTAATGAAGAAAAATCAACGAAAAATTAATTATAGTCATTTTACTGTCGACGCAACTATAATATCGACAGGAGAAGAACATTATCCACTTTTATATGGAGCTTCTTTTAGGCCCGCAGCGCCTATATGGTATTAGTACATCAGTTCCATTATGTTTGAAATGTGGTCGCTTTCTTGATGACTTGGAGGATTCTTCCGTGTCTTCCAGTGTCTAGTGGTGGTTGAGTTACAGCATCAACAATTAATAGTTTCACATATCATAATGGATGATTGATTTGAATGGGACAGATAGGTCATCCTTCCATTTTTTTGAGCAGGCGAGGCTTACCTTGGATACGGACGATATTCATAAATAAAACTTGCGCAAATTTTCAGGATAATAATTCTGTACACAAAAACTTGAAAAATCATGTTTACAGCTGGAGGTCACCCTTGATTTGAATACTTTATTACAAAAGTAATTTGCTCAGAATAGTGTGGCTCATTCAAACTTATACCTATGTATTATACCTAAAGGAGTCTGGAACGTAAATTTGAAAGTTCTTTCACAAAGGCTTCTTAATATATAGGAGTTAATTTGTGGATATTGCTAGTTTGCTTGTTATCTAAAATAATTCATAGAAACACGATCTCATAATTTGACAACTAACTAATTCTCATTTAGACTTAAATTGCAAATTAGGAATTGCCAAATACACGGCGCTTATCCTAATAATGAAAAAGAAGATCACTAGTCATTTTGTCTGCCCCAAACCCGGTTTCTCAGTTCCTGAGGTTCTAAGAAGCTGTGTCATCATCGAGTTGCATTGATTCACCAGAAGATGTATTATGCGAATATCCGAAAAATCTTTACACCTAATGGTATTGTCAAGGATTCCTTCATATGTGCGTTCCTGAACCGAATTTTAGATCCGCGAATTATAACAAGCCAAAGTTTAACATAGTGAATGGCTACTAAACCGGTTACACTGAAGTTCACTTCATATTTAAACCAATTTGGTTGTTCGCCATGATGTTAATTCTAATCGTAGATTGCTGCCGCTAATTAGCGATATATTTTCCTATTCAAATTATATTTTCTGGAATACATTTCATGCAATCTGAAAGACATGTGAAAAGGAATGTTTTGCAATCCTGTACTCTGTGGTGTATAGGTTAGGGTGTATGGTGGTGTCTTTAGGTATGTTGTCCAGATTTCGAATCCCCAAAGCCACAAAAAGGAAATAATATAAAAAAATCAAATTTTATTCGTAAAACATGATATATGTAATAATTGAGAAACAAATATTACTTTTCTAGTTCGATTATGGAAAAATTTTCAGATCTCATAATTTTTGTCATACAGTTCTAAATTTCAGTACAGGTTCAGTACCTACAATCGATGTTAAGTCACTTCCTATTATTATAGGATTCTGTTATTACAAAATACAGTCAGTACTCAAAATACTCCGTTGCAGTTCTATATGTTCCAGAATCGGAAGAGTGATACGCTCGAATCACGCTGGAGTCCCGATGTTTTGTAAACATGGACTGGTTTGAAAATTGAGCTGGCCCTCGGGCTAGCTGCGTGAACACAGGACCTCGAAGAGTACAATGGCTTCAGCTTGAGTGTCATCGCATCACAGCTCAGCTTGTTAAACTCTCTCCAATCTTACAAGATTTCCACCAATCAAAATACGCGTGCCCGAGGTTCGTATCATAATCATCTTTCTACAGTCTCATCACATCGCTACCATCTTCAGGTCAATCGAATCAGCGCAACATTCGCCGCAGAATGATGAGTTGTTCTGCGTACGCCGGAAAATGCTTAGACGTAAATTGAATTGGACAAGCCAGCGTTCAGGCGCACGCGGTCAATTAGGCACGGCTCGAACACTGTACGATCGTCTGTCGATCGCCGCCGCGTCTTGTTTTACATCTTACATGATGGCTTGCGATTGCGATTGCTTTTTAATTGCTTCCCAAGATTTAATGGCAGGTCTGCAATAGATGACATGACTTGTCATATTAGCGATTAGCGAATGCGAGATTTGTGCCTGATTTGAGCGATAATCGTGCAAAAAGTCTGCAAATGGTTCGATCAAAATGTTTGGCCATGCCATGAAAAACACCAACCATATCCGGAAAGAGCAGAAGCAAATGCAGACAAGCCTTGAAGATGTCAGTCCGTTGAAGAGTGAAAGTTTCGTTGGCATCCAAATGCAATTTTTCCTCGATGTTGCGATCGTAACAAAACAACCGTAAAAAATTGGAAGCAGAAGAAAGCAGCCTCTTATTCGGTAGTAACATTGGCAATTATTTTATTATGACTCGAAGCAGAGGGCCTTGCGAATTGTTCGAGCGAATATTAAAGGCACCACCTTGCCGTGTACGGTACAAATCCCATTAAGAAATGAACTACAGCAGCAAGATGCTGATCACAATAAGTACTGACGCTCTTATACAATACAAAAACAAAAATGGTCACTTGAAGCCGCGTAACTTAACTGAAGCCATGCAGTGACTTATTAACTAGACAAGACACAAGTCTCCTCCACCTTCTTAATGCAAGTCTTAAAATGACCCAAGCCATGCTTTAGTTAACTTACCAATTCCAAGCGTCGCGATTAAGGAGTTGGTTTTTTTTGTGTAAGCCGGCGCGCTGCGCAATGGAGGACCATCGACAGAGGTGGGCACCCAATGAGCAGCAAAGTCAAGTTGGACATTGTTAATTAGCGAAGTTTAAGTGGGCGGTCGTGATAGCATTGGACCACAGCCACCGTAACTCGCTCAACACGCTCCCAGACCCAGACCCAACTCCCAGAAAACGTTCGTCGGCCAACTATCTTGAAATAATGTTTCAATTTTTCTTCGTTTTACTGTTTAATTGGCACTTTAGTTAAATACGCGCGCAGAATTTAAGTGCTCCCGTTTCAACAGCGAACATACTCCACAAAAATTGTATAAATATTTATGCTAAAGGGTGCTCCATAAAAATTAACTTACTTAAAAGTGGGTGAGCGAACCGATCGAGAAAAATACAAAAGAAAAAATTACCGAAATACAAAAATTTTGTTATCATCGTTACTCGACAATTTCACTCGGAATTAACTGGATACGTTTGGTTTTTCGAGATAAATGTAAACAAATAATTAGAACTAGCACCTGTTGAGAAACTATGCTGGAGCCATTAAGTAGTCTCCGAATACAGGAAACCTTGAGATGCTCTCCATAGTTCACCTCGGCAATAATCTACATAAATCTGCATTTGAAGATTCATCATCCCGAGAGAATGACCTATAAACGGTGAGTTAGTGAATACGGGAACTTTGTACAGACTAGCGTTAGATTTCGAAGCTGATTTAAGAAGTTAGTATAGAATTAGGTCTGAATATTGGCCTTCTACAGCCATCAACAGTCAGCAAAGCAGGTTCTTTCATTTGTTCAAAACGTGCAGTTGAACACGGCCCTGAAATTTCAGGGGCGACAAAAATACCTTATTAACCTTTTAATTTGATGCAGACATGGAACTTTACGAACATTCAAAAGGAAACCGAAAACATCTCTCAAATTCGCACCTTCATTCCTCGTTTCGATTCGATTAACTTTTGCCATTTGGTTTTTCCTTCAAACATCAATTGTGTGTGTTTCTTGAACAAATTTTGAATCCAACAGCGACGATAAAGCTTTTGATGTGAGTGAAATTCCGTTCGACTTGAACGATTCCTCTCCACATGATATAGAAGTTAGAGGAACTCAACAGGTTCGGGTTTCGGCAGCGACAATCGAGCTTGGAACGCTAGTTTTTATATTTAAACGAAATTTTGTTTGAACAAAATCTTGTAATAGACAATGAATTATTATCTTATAAATAATAGTAAATTCAAAATAAAATAAACGAAAAAGTGCAACATTTTTATATTGCGCCGTTTAATGGATTGCAATTGACGCCTCCGAAATGTTAATATGTTTATACGTAAAACTTATAGTTATGCCCCGTTCTTCTTCTTCTCCACCTACAGTTTGTTCCAAATAATTACCGATCTTTCATCGTTTGAACTACACCGGAATAACTTCAAATAAAAAACATTGTTAAATAAAATCTTGGTGGGTTTGGACAACGGAATGCTTAATTTAAGGACAATCGCATTTTTTCGTGAGAATAAAATGCTTCTAACGCTCATTGCCGATAATTTCGCTATTTACTACTCCTACCATTTTAATCTAACCTTAATCTCATAAAACTATAATTTCATAATCAGTGGCGGATCCAGACTTTGCTGTTGGGGGAGGCGGAAATTTTTTTGATTTGGCTATTTTGTTTGATCAAGTTGTGAATTTAGCTACATAGACTGCACTTAGCAAAAACGGGATCACATTGTTTTCATCTTATTATGGGTCATTCCATCATGAATCGCCAAAGTTGTGACCTTACCATTTCCGATTCTTTTGAAAATGTTTGTACTTGAAGAACTAGTGAAAAAATTAATTGAAATTCAAGTTTTTGTTTCTATCTCATTTTTTAACTAACAAAAACAACAACAATCTTTAAAATAAGCCCTACTTTATTATTCAAGGAAAAAAATTACCAGAGATATGAATTTTCAAAGAGGACTCGGACATCTTTTTTGGGAAAAAAAATGAGATAGAAAGAAAAACTTGAAATCATATTTTGTTTTCACTAATTCTTCGAGTACACAAATTTTCAAAAGAATCGGCGAGGATAAGGTCACACTTTTGGCGATTCTTGATTAAATGACCCTTTTTCTATAAAATAATTGAGAACCACTATAATGTTCTTCCATTTTTTTGACCCCGATCCCATTGAGATCCCAAGTAAATTTTTTGGTATGTTTTGAAAAACAGTATAACCTAAAAAATATAAAAAAATAAAAAAAAACCGTTTTGAGATATTCAGGGATAAAGGACAAAATCATTATCCTTGAAAAAATTTCAAGGATAATTTTTATTGCGACAACCTTCCCCTTTAAGATAAGCCATACTTTATTATTCTAGGATAAAAATTACCAGAGATATTCATTTTCAAAGAGGACTCGGACACCATTTTTGCGAAAACTTTAACATACTATAACTAACAAAAAAAATGAGATAGAAACAGAAAATTGAATTTCAAATTTTTTTTTCACTAGTTCTTAAAGTACAAAATTTTTCAAAACAATCGGAGATGGTAAGGTCACAAATTTCGTCATTCTTGGCTTTCGTCATTCATGGTGCGTTTACACTCACCCTTGAGGCTCGCCTCGAGGCGAGCCTCTACCCCCATCAGGCCATTGCAAACCGGTTTTCGTCGGCTGTGTTCTTTGCTGTGTTGAAAGCAATTTACACTCAACATGCCTTTGCGGCGCAACTTGCCTATAAGTGCGAAACGACAGAGATACGATGAGCTGCGAATTGTGTGGTACCACATTTCATTGTATGTGTGTACACATATGGAAGCGTGCGTCGGAGAAAAAGTTGAAGAATATTAGACTCTTGCGACTGCACGAGCCATCTGATTGGTTGAATTTATGGTGGAGATAGAGGCGCGCCTCAAACGTTGAGTGTAATCCACCATCATGGTTCTGATCTGTGCTTTGTATTGCACCGCAGAACTACAGTAAATGCTAATTACAGTCCACATTGCAAAAAATTGGAGAACGGTTGAAGTAGGTATGTATGTTTAGAAAATTCGGAATTGCTCTTGGGGGGGGGGGGGGGGGGGGCATCCGCCAATGTTCATAATTTGTTAGTTATTACGAGTTCGAGTGAATGAAAGCACCAATTTTTTAAAAACATTTGTATGGTAGCTTCTCAAAGGAGTACCCATTGCTTCATTTCAGCTGTTTTGGTTTATGCAAAGTGTGTTACAATAACTCGATCCGAAGTTAAATGAAAATTAAAAACAAGTGGATTATGGAGTTAATAAAATTTTTATTAAAAAATGTTATTTGGTCTATGGCAATAAAGTATGGAAAAGAATATCACTCAAATGCTCGCCACGGCTACTACGGCACACCTCGATCCGTTTGTCCAAATTTTGGAAAACTTTACGGCATAATTGCTCCTTAATTAGACCAATATGGTTTGTTATCTCGCCCTTCAGATGTTGAATGGTGGTGGGCTTATTAGCGTAAACCTTGCTTTTGAGATAACACCAAAGAGAGAAGTCCAATGGAGCTAAATCGCATAATTTCGGTGGCCAATTGATTTAGCTGTTTCTGGAGGTTATTTCTTATTTTTTGGCTGTGTGACACGTCGCACCATCTTGCTGAAACCACTTGTCGTCGATGTCATAATCATCGAATATTGGTCACAAGAAGTCGGTGATCATGGCACGGTACCGTTCTTTGGCACGTTCGCCAATCTATTCATGATGCACCTTACCTACAATTTGCCAAAGACTAAACTACATAAATGTTAAAAATTATTTGACGTTTAAGCGTGGTTCATAATAAACTTCGGAACAAGTTCACCTTGTGCATCACCTTGTAGTATGGAATAGTGAGAAATTCTCAAGACGTTACCAGGCAATTTATACTAACCAACCATATTGATGCCTATGATATGACACAAGATGGAATTCAGGCAATCATTTCGGTAGTACGGACAAATGATCACAGATATGCAGAAGCGTGAGAAAAATATGATTTTATTAACTGTTTAGCGATTAATTTTCATACCTTTGTTTAACCTCATCGACACAGCTCAGTAAGTCTCTATTATCGTTCTGAAATTGCTCATTGCGCACAATTTGACTAAAAATTTCCAGACAATTCACAAGTTTTTTCCTCATTAATGATCAGTTACCGCACTATGACAAATTGTCGTTTCAATAATTGTATTCTCTTATCGGATGATAGTGATCTTTCATCAGCAATCAAAACCCGTTGACACCAACAAGATGGAATGTTTATCGAAATTTCTACCTCACATTGTACAATATTTTTCCTTAACTCCGACATTTTTTCTTCTCAAGCTCGGTAATTTATCGATGCTGGTGGATTGACGGAGTTCCAAGAATCACATACAAGACGAAACCACCTGCTGATCTTTCCCATCAACGTGTATTATAAAATAATAATAAACATAAAAACGGAAATTTTGAACCCGACGTGCAAGAGTGGAAATTAAGACAGGAAAAAATGAAGGCCCTAGACTTGAACCCACAATCATACCACAACTACATCACACACCTCACCAATCCGGTCATCATAAATCAATGCAATTTATTTGGGCTGAATTCAGATGAGCAGGATCACGGTTGTAGTAATCGTGGTGGATTTTTTTCTGGGGAGTTTTAACACCAAATCTCATAGTATGCCGTCAAGAGTTAATGGGCTACAGACAGCTGGATGGAGTTCTTTGGACTTGTTCACAAGAAGAGATATATCGTGATTTAGTTGGTAAGGAAATTTAGAGATGCTGGAAAGTCTGTGAGAACGCTTTCTTTAACGCCTTTCAATGTGGTTGTCTTTAAAGTCTAGCAGAGAGAATTGCACTGAAGTGAGTTTTTGAAATTTAATTTGTTTTCACCAATTCTATCTAGATATTTTCTAATGTTAGATATTCTATGGTAGAAGTGTTAATCGTGATTTTCCTTAAGTCGCAAGATTGAAGACTATCAGTGAACATAATGTACCAACATGAGAAGATCTCCTATTGTATAATATCTAGAGAGGGAATGTGACAACAATTTGTTAGTCAGTCTCAGGTTCATACTGTTACTTTTGTGAGCCTTGCATTTCTTGAACCTGCTAGAAGGCATCTATGGTTGCTAGTATGAAATATAAATGTACTTCCCAATATTATGCGAAATAGTACCACTTAGAGTCATCCATTACATGACATAAAATACATTTTGTGTTTTAGTAGTCCCTGCACAAGCAGGTCTCCGTCTACTACAGTGGGCTTAAGGTGGTACTGTCCATTTTTATTCTCTGTGGTACTGCCTTTCATGGCATACAAATTCGTTTAAAGTTTCCACTACAATTTGTATTTTACTTATAGCAGCGCCATTCCGCCAGCTTACGGTCAGTAGCTAGAATAACTAATACAGTTTTTTTTGTCAAATGCTGTCAGTCAATAAATATGAATAACGATTTTAAAGAAAATCCATCAGATAAACATTGTTATAAACTAGTAGTCCGACCGGGTTTCGAGTAAAACAATTAGACTCAAATAATAAAAACGAATTACTTTATTCAAATTGTAATTCAATTAATCCATTTGGAAATGGTGCACAAGTTCGCTCTTGCTTCTCGCTCGCAGTTACAACTATTCTTCCCTTTATGAGTAAAATTCACACGGGTGTCCCTATATCAGATATTAATCTAGTCCGCGCGTCAGTGCTGCGCTTTTATTTATCTGTTTTTCCAGATCGCGAGTTATTCTTATTGGATATTGGATTAATGGGAGGCAATCTGAATCCTTCCTTTTAATTGATAGTCGATTTAATGATTCAGGCTTCCGGGCAATTCGTATAATATTGTAAAGGAAAAGATCAGCTTTAAATGTAGACGAATAGGGTTCAAATTTCTGAAATTTTTTTGCTTCAAAATTTTCAAAGATCTACTGTTTATCTCGATTAAAACATTTCTGCATAAGGTGCGTCTGACTGCCATTCAACGTTAAGTCACTGACTATCACTTCCTTTAGTTAAGCCTGACCCTGTACCTTTAATCTTAAAAACGTATAAAACTCATCTTACAAGCAATAAACCCAATCGTCTTCCTTCTACCTGTAAAAATTGTTCCTTTTTAAAAAAAAGTGCAAGTAATCGTTTCACATCCCCATAACAATCAACAAACATGACCATTTCTGGAAATGTTTTGGTGGCCAAACTTCTCATTAAAATCGGAATCTTGTCGACTATCTCGGAAAAAAAAACTTGCCATTATTATTTTCATGCGAAGATGACCATCTTGTGATGCTGAATGTTGTACCTGTTCCAGCAAAGTGATGTTGATCAATTCCGCCATTTTTTCATGTTTGTCCAGTCCGAGTCCGGTTTAAGGTTTGGCCCTTAATTTTTTGTATTTTTGTTGACGGAAATTTAATTAACTCCCGAGTTGGAGCGAAGTTTTTAAATCTCGGATGACATTGCTGAATTATAATTTGATGAAGACGAAGACGTTTTTATAACTTTGCAATGTTTTTTGGTGTCTGAAAAACTCTTTAGTTTGTCTTTAAGAAGATATTTTATGTCGGACAAGACTTTATGGACTTCAGACACGTTCTTTGGTTTCAGGAAATTCATAAATATCGGTCGTAATTAAGAGATTGCCATTAAATTTAGCGATTCATCGATAATCGATTTTAAGTAAAATTGCGGGGGATAATAGTGATTTTTTTCTGACCTGCACTATTAGGAAAGTTCTTATCCTTAATAATTGGTCTTAACTGATCAGTGGCGGCTCGCCACATGAAGCTAGTGAGGTTGAGCCTCACCATTTTGCAGAGGAAAAAGTCATCAAGTTACTAGTGATTTTTTGTTTTGAAAATGTTACTTAAAGACTTTCCGCAGTAAACCGACGTCTTTACTCATATAGTTCGTCCGTTTTTTATTCCAATTCAGCCTCACCTGCTAAGAAAGGCACGAGTCGCCACTGTGACTGATTGCCTAGAGCACTAAGTAAATATAATCATAGATTACAAATTTGAAACGAAAAAGCTAGTCTAGCCTCCTACGCCTCTTGGATTTCAGTATACTACCCCACTTAAAGTTTTGATAGATTTAAAATAAAATTTATCATATATCCCTCTTATTACGATCGTCAGTTAAACTTTAACTGAAACTTTAACCGAAAGCTTTGTATGAAAATGTGTCAGTTAAAGTTCCAGTTAGAACGTAACCGAATATCGTAGGAACGGCCCTTAGTTTGAACTTTCCATTTTCAGCAGTTTTGTTTTTAAGAATTACAATGTTTTTTCATCTGGCCTAAGCCCTTCACTCTTTTATCCCCAAAAAATCCACAGCACGTGGGGTCTACCGGGTCTAATGGCTCTAGAAACTGAAAAAAAACGTAAGACGTGATTTTCGAGATAAATTGTTAACTCAACACTATCACTCAACTTTATAGTAAGTTTCAACTTTCCACCGTCATTAGTTCATTAGATAACGTAATTAAGAAAATATCAAATTTGTTGTCCACACACGTACGCCACTGTCATGGGCGCCCATACAACATTTCGTACGGAGGGGCAGAACTATCGCTTATAAAAGGAGTTCGCAATTTCGGGAGCTACATCTTGTGACGAATAAAATGAATGTGGATTTCACTCAGTTAAGAATCATTGAACATTTTCTGCCACACCAAAACAATATCAGCGCACCGGGAGATAGGCGAAAAATAGAGAGAAGTTGAAATTTTTCTTAGAATCCATTAGTAAGTAAAATCGCCCAACTTCTTCGGGAACATCGCATACAAAATTCCTCGAAACAAGTGATGACAGTTATATTCTAGAATTTAAAAATTTCGTACGACAAACTTTTTTTAATTAAATATTGCAGAAACTGACAATATTGCGGTACTCTTTTAATTAGCTACCATACAAAAGTTCTTAATAAAAATGGTTCCTTTTTTTTCCCCAAAGGAGCAATAATTACGGAACGGAGCGTATTGGACATAAAAACTGTTTTGTGATTAAGTTATGATAAAATTCTCGGGTAGCGGGGCTATGTAGTTTCACTTATTTTGAAAGCATCAAAACTGGAAAACAGAATGAAAGGAAGATATTGTTTTAGGCTGCCATACAAAAATCTTTAAAAAAATGAGTGCTTTCTGGTGAGTCAACTTGAATACTTGGAATTAGTTGTAACCGTGTTCAAGCTATTGTAAATGCTAAGAATAAGCGGAGTTAGTAGGATGAATTTATCGCTCTAGCTCAAAAACTTTCGAAGTTATTCACCTTTAATTTTAACCATTTCGAGTTTGAGCAATTCTTTTTTTTTAATAAAGTGCAACTAAAAAGTGATAACCATGGATAAACAAAACGTTACGTAGGTACTAATGTTACTAATATCCTTCTGATCCTGCTACTTAAATCAACTTTTTTTTTTGCAGATTTGAAAACACCGTCTTTCCCAGCACAAAGTCGAAAGGATGTATAAAAAATACTATAGGAGCAGATGGGTACTTTATCTCAGGAAACCATTAACACCTTTGGGTTTTCCTGTATTATTCATAAGTCATACCAAACTTCTATGAGGAAAAAATCCTGAGTGTGAAATTCAACTACGTCTTCCAATAAAATAATGTCCTTACCTTATTAATCTCAATTTTATTTGTAGGTATACTTAAATTTGAATTACAATCCAATTTTTCTGCAGTAAGTAAGAAAACCTTAAATTTTAACAAGGGATATTTATTTAAATACAAATAAAAGGATGTTTTGGTTTTATTTTTCATTGCAAACAGTAAACAGTGTTGATTTAGTAACTATTTGAGTAATAGAAAAATTAAAAGGTCTTAATTACACTATATTAAAAAAAAATTATTCAAGTGACGAAATGGAGTTTTTAAAATACTGGAAGGTAGAATACAGGTGGGGCAAGTGCCCCTCTTGCCCCCCTCTGTGGGGCCCTTGACCACTGTCCCTTTGTATAAAGACAACAACAACAACTTTATGGTGTGGTGTGTATTATGGTGGTCTTGCAAATAAGTGAAGTTTCGACTATTTCCTAAAATTGGAAATGGACCTAAATATTCCCGTCAAATATATGCTATAGAACTATACCCCAGTACTAACCGATAATACTACACACCTCCTCTCACTGAAAAGAAGAATGTAGTGATCCTACCGAGATATTAATTTTAAAACTCAAATAGTTCATGGGCTTTTAGTTGACGGGGGACAAACATTTTTTTTGCATTCATGAGATCTCCAATAACATTAAAATATAAAACAGTTTATTGCATAAAAATCTTAACTATGGAACTATATGACTATTTGTTTTACTAAATTAGGGCTTTGAACAAGTTCCTGTTGATCCCCGACAGATGGATTACGTTCGCCTTTTTGCATCGCGTAAAACTGCAGCTAACTTCATCGTGAAGCTCCTATTAGGCTTAAAATGTCAGTATATTTCATTCCGCCAAAGTATAACCAACATATTTTTTCATAGCGTTAAACATGTCGAGTTTCGTGCCAAAAAAAGTATTTGAGGGGAACTTCACTGCATTATTTTTTTCAGACCATGCTCTATCGGAAACAACATGCAGAGATTTGTTTCGATGCTTTAAAAATAATGATTTTGATGTTGAAGATAAAGAACGCTCTGGCACACTGAAAAAGTTTGAAGATGAAGAATTGGAAGCAAACCCAACGAAACCATCACGGGAGATCGCAATCGTCTACAATTGATCGGTTTGAGCAGGGCATTGAAGGAAAAACGGCAGCAATACGAGTAATTTTGCAGCACTACAACGCACAGTCACATGTTGCAAATGGGAGTTTCCCCACCTGCCGTATTCACCAGATATTGCTCCTTCCGATTACCACTTGTTCCGATCGATGACGGCATTTTTATGAAGATGCCAAAAATGACTCGATTCGTGGATAACCCAAAAGATAAGTCGTTCTTTCGAGATGGTATTCGTATGTTGTCAGAAAGATGGGTGAAAGTAGTTGCTACTGATGGACAATACTTTCAATGACATCTTACTTACTATTTTTTTTTTAAATAAAGCACTCATTTTCATGGAAACCACAGGAACTTATTCATATCCCTAATATATTTTCATGAATTTCGAACTTCGGCATTTTGTATTTCGGGATTTCATAAATCAATATACAGGGTGATTAAAAGTCGTTATATGTTCTTGAATAAATGCCGGTATTAATTTAAACCTTTTCTTGGTGAAAATACTGAAATCTTTCACGATATCCAAAAGAGGTCGATTCTTTTCTTTTTATTTGAATAAAACTCAATACTCTTTTCGTTGCGGTATTACATTTTCACATAAATTTCCCTGTTTTTGAATTCGAATTGTTTTATTATATTCAGTATCTTAATTCTGTGAACAATGAGCTCTGTAACCACAGCGAAATGTTAATATACGCCGATTTATACATTAAACGTGTATGCATTCAGTTTATTAAGAAATATTTGAGAACTTTACATTAATTCCATGCAGTAGCAAGTATGCACCTTATAATATATAATCTTAAGAAGTTGCTTAGACCTGATAATAACCTAGGTTTTCGAATACGTATTCTCAATTATGTCCAACGCTGATCATATAAATCTGCATGGGACAGGTGACTTAGTACGGTCAATAGAAAATTTGTAAACACTGAAGGTTATACAACATAAATGAATGAACAAAATTAACGCACCGCTGAACCCTTGTCACTTGTAATAAAAGGATTTGAAATTTATTGAACCAATTCGTAGAAAAAATTACTGCAATTTGCATTTCAATCAAAGCGAAATCAATTATCTTGCCGGTAGCACTGTTTTTATCCTTTTCTAACCATAAAACTCGTATGTAGAACTTGTGTATTATCTGGTATAGTGGAGCTGCCACCATAACTCATCCCACCCAAATCATAGCGTAAAGCATTACATTTTTCGGACTCACCACTGAGAACACTCCTGATGGCTATAATTTAAATAAATGACATAAAGCGAACGTGTTATTAATCAAACTGTATGTTCCGATAAAATAATGAAATTAACAAACTGCCCTGACAATAGTACCAAGTGGCACCGATAAATTGCGGCAATGCTGATCATATGATCTACAATACTGCGAGTAGCGCGCTAGATATATCACAGGTAAAGTTAGCCACTCGGCAGGCCTATGGTATAGTCCAGGTATCTGAAAAGGTAGGTAGATATTTCATTGTATAGCTGGATGCTGGCTACACACCTACACACATTAGTCCGTTCGCATTTGAAAAGGAAATTATCTCAACTGTCCAATAATTTATTCCTTTGGCTACTCGTCTTCTCGCGAAGAATTGATCCAGGTTGGCTGCAATCGAACTGCTAGCGATTCGACTATACCAGGTGAAATTTTCCTTGGTGCAATGGCATGTGCGCACAAATAACTTATCGTCGGTTGTATAAAGAGAACTTAATTCAATACTCCATCATATGACCACCGTGTACATACCTTGATAGTACCCGAACGAGATATACTCTGATGTCCAAAGAAAAACTAGATGAATGTAGACACGGACATAGATAACGTGTGCCAATAATAAATTAGAATAATCGAAATTCATTAATGTTTTTTGTGTGTGTTCTACTGAAACAAGAGCATGAAAAAAAACTGATAAAAAAAAAAATCGGCCAACAGTCTGGGCCCAACTGTATTATTTTATGGGTAGAAGTCCGAAACGTGTTTAATGCTGAGATGCGGTGCAGGTTACTATGCGACTGACAACCTAAAAAATAACGTTCCAATTAGCCTCTTGGTTATTCCTTAGGTTGTCCATAGTCACCTACGCCGCATCTCAGCATTAAACACGTTTCGGACTTCTACCCATAAAATAATAAAGTTGCGCCCAGACTGTAGGCCAATTTTTTTTAGTTTTAATTACTCTAGTAGCACATGTACATATAGATACTAAGTTTCAACTTTCTAGCATAAGTCGTTTCTGAGATATGAAAAACCACCCCCACCCCGTACTTTGATACCCCTATCATAAATTTATTTTTCTGTGATGTCTCTATAGTAGCTCTATACAGATTTAAATTTTTAGCATTCTATCCATTGCATGCCCCCGCCTTCCGCGCTTCACCTCGCACCTAAAATTTTACATTCAGTACACTCCACTGGTAATTCATTCTATATACAGAAACCAAATTTTATCTTCCTGGCACAATTGAGTCAGAAGATATTGTAATTCAAAGTTTTTCGCCCTCCACCCCCATACCTCACCAGCCCCCTTAAAAATGTTAACCCTTTTCTAATCTCCTAGTATCTCTTAAGACAACTACAAAGTTTCAGCCATCTGACATCAATCGTTCAGGAGATATGGAAATTAGAATATTTCAATCCTAGCTTTCAAGCGTTTTGAACGCATTGTTTTCCTCCCACTCACCCTATCTAAATTTTTTTTGCAAATGTGTCCACTATCATAGTACTACATAAGTTCCAACTTTCAGTCTTCTAGCATAAGCGGTACCTGAGATCTAGAAACCAAAATTTTTCATCTGAAACGCTTCTATCTTATCGCTTTGAAAAAAGCCTAATAGCTGATTTACATCGCAAGATTTCGAAGTCGATTTCACGAAATACGACAAATCTCTATCGAAATCTACTAGATGTCCGGTACGTTTGAGCGATTTTCCTTCAAATGGCTAGATTTTGTAGAAATCTACTAAAATCGGCCTGGACATCCTGAAAATTTGTGTTTCATCGCGTCTAGGTGATAGTAAATCCATGTTTTGCACGTAACCTCTGTGTTATATTCAAAGTGTTTTCAATGTGGTTTCACAGAATCCAAATTCTGCTCGTTCGGATGAAGCTGTTACTTTGTTACTTGAGGATTAAAGGTTCTAAAATATATCTCATTAAAATGCCTGCCCAAAAAGGAACTTGAAAGTAATCTTAGTAGAGATTATCATAAATTACTCCGCTTCTTTCGCTGGTTGCCATACAAAACTGCCTACAACCAGAGTTTTCATCTATCGAAAAGTTACGTATCTGAAATTGTACTTACTTAAATTTTTTTCAACTTGTAAGTATATACTACTAATATACATTTTGGAAATCCAACTACTCCAAGAAGATTCCATACAAATGTCCCTAAAAAATGTTGGTTCGACCGACTAATCGGTTGATAACTGCAGCACATGGTATCGTTTGTTCTTAAAATTTTGAATCTGAATGTTGCATGTGTGTTACATTAAATAACTCTCTCGGATAGTTGTTGTCACACAAATGTCACTTAAACAATCAACTATTTGACAAGTACAGAACGCTTCACACTATGGACTTGTTTGCCTACTTTTTTTTTAAGGATACCGAACTGGACTTAGGAGGTTAGCCTTTAATACACTGTAGTGTATAGTCCAGTCAGCTTAAGGATGGGAGGTCAGAAATCGGGCTGGGTATGGCAGTGTACTAGTTGGTGTTAATACCTTTTAGTGCTGTTTTGGCTGTGTTATGATCTACCAGAACAGCAATGTTGCCTATAACAAATGAACTATCGTATCCTCTAATAATTTGCAGAAAGTGAATCTTAAAGCTAATACTCCTTTCAGTAGGTCACAGACAAAAGCCCTCGTAAAATTAGTAAGTACATCCATTCATTTTATAGCCCGATGACAGAAAAGATCCTCAAAATCTGAAAAATCTTGTTGTTCGATATTTAGTGAAGTTAAAAATTTCTGGAGGTCCTTGCATAATTAGCTCTCTCAGCGGCGGAATTTAAAAAATAAATTTTTAAAAAAAGCTTATATAAAAATAAACCTAAAACTTACAATGCGTTTCTATACTTCAGAGGTTGCATTATATTGATTAAATCAAATACTTAAAAATAAAATTTTAAATGGTATTGTTAGAACCAACCTGTACAACTGTTACTTAAGCTAGTATTACACTGTTTGACCAAGCGGTCAAATTGCTGTAATAAGCTATGCGGAAAAGCGAATTTGACCGAGCGGATACTGTGCGATTAATTTGAATTCGCTATTTCGCATTGCTTATTACTGCAATTCGACCACTTGGTCAAACAGTGTAGTACTAGCTTAACTGTATATTTAAGATTTTAACGCCATTCAAAACATGTTTCCTTTTTAAACATTTAAAATTTTTGACTTAACATACTTTGTAAGTAAAATTTAGTTCCTTTAAGTTGCATCCATACAAAAATTCGTATGCCGGGTACATATTCTCGCCGGAGAGAAACGATACGGTTGTAGGTACAGAAAATTTTTTTAGTGCAGTTTTTCTAATCCTTCTGCGGTAATTGGAGCAACAATTCTGCTGAAGTTTCCATACAAAACTGTAGTAATATTTGAAATAATGAAGGGGCAAGAGCGTTCACTTTCGGGTTGTCGAAATAACTAAATCCAAAACTTTATTTTTATTTAAATTTGCGAAATTTAACAATTCGTACGAAGTTGCAAATGCAGTACAATTTTGTGACAACGTTTACAACTTTTTCGAAATTTACATCAATTTATGTTGCACTGCAATAAAAAGTTAGGGTTGCAACTTAAAAACTTAAAAACTACATAGTAAAATTCGCAAAATGCAACCATACAATTAGTTTTCTCTATTTAGATTAGCTCCATATTAGTGTCCTTAAAAATTAAGATTCGATGCGTAACTCCCAGTTGAACACAGCTTTGTTTCACGACATTGCCTGTATGGTTTGAGCCTTAGGTATCATATTTCTTGTCCTTCTATATCATTAAATAGAAACAGATATCACCAAGAAAAGTATGTTACAAATGTCTAAAAATCATGATCCAGTTGAATTGCGATAAAATGCCACAAGAACGTCAAAGTTAAAAAGTTTTGACAATTTCGCCCACTTAATTTCAGTCGACTTTTTTTTAATTTTATGAAATATATTCGTAAAAGTGTGAAATTCGCTCGTCTATTCACTTGATAATTTCGGTAGTCCTTTAATTCTGCTGGTTTTATATGAGTGTTCACTTTTCCAGATGACGGAAATCTGTCAGTCGTGTTAAAATATTATTCTTGTTCTTGTTATTTTGAAATCTGTATGAGCTAAGGTAAAAAAATATGCAGTTTAGAAAATAATATAGATGGCACTGTATCGGAGTATATTTTCATATTCTGATCTTCGCAGATTTTTCTTTTGGATTCGGGGCGCATTTGTGTCGACACTTGTATTTTTCCATAAGTTGTTTCAAAGAGTCTCGCAGAGTTTCTGACATGTTCTTGAGATATTTGCAAGATTCCCGCAGATTTGACCAATTGGTTAACAAACGTCAACCACCTAACTCGAAATATACCAATTACTTTTGGCGCGAAATTTGAAACGAGTTTATTTCTAACACTCTGAATATTTATCACCACTTTTTTGATATATAGGGTAAACTACCCGGTTTCGGGCCCCCAAGCCTATTTCGGGCCACCCTGTTGCTTTTCTCTTTATACTAAGCTTCATCTAAATAAAAAACAATTCAATTGCTAATTTGAGGTGCTTGAGATGTTCTGAATGAATTCTTTGTAGCTTTGTATAATCTAAGTAATCCGTGCAATCATTCTGGAATATTTAATGATGACACATCAAGTTTTCGCATTTCATTAGGTATTTTGCTAAGCGCGAGTTAGTTTTAACGCATAGTTTTGTAGCTTTGTTAAAGAAACTGGGCACGGTGTCTTTTTTCATTAAAATTTATTTTTCTTAATTTTTTTTTATTATTAGTTAAAATTATGATATCCAAATAGAAAAAGTACATTACGACGAATATAAAACAATAATTTTTGTACATAATGGGTACACAGTAAGATAAAAGTAAGTCTTGGAACTAAAAAATTCTCTTAAGGGGGCCCGAAACCGGGTAGTTTACCCTATATCACACTTGCACCTATTCAACATTGACTTACACTCAATTTTTAACGTTCTAATAATATTTTCTGGATTCCCACTTTGACGTTTGTTATTGACATTGCTAACCATATCATCATGATATCATGAAAAAGCAACTAAACAAATTCTTTCCATTGAAGGTTTCTAGCTTCACTGTGATAAATTGCATTGAGTTTCCAGCCTTGTATATACGACTATGCGTCTATCTTATGTCATTTTGAACACAGAAAACATAAAAAAGGACAATTTGTGTTACCGCCATCTAGGTGTTAAATTTAGAACTTGTTGTTGAGTTCAGTGTCGCTGCGTTCGCAAGGACAGCAGCTTTGTTGTCCTTTAACATGGTGTGAATTTGATCTAGTAGAGTTTGATGCCGTAATACAACAGAATACACGTTTCCCGATTGAGGTATTCACAATTGGTCATCATCTGAACCATTAAAACTACAGAGCTATTTTTTTGAATTGGATAAAAGGCGTATTTTTAATTTTACATACGAAGGGAACTGTTTTCGAACTTTAAATTAATGTCGTGTGCTAAATTTTTAAATACAAATTTAGTTTCTATTTTTTTATTCTCATTTCTTCACAGCTTGACATTATTGGCAACTATAAATTTTATAATTGCCTATTCAATTCTTCGTGTGAGAGACCAGAATCATTAATTTGGCCAGATATTCTTTCAAATTATAGTACAATAGGCTTAGTTATAAAAAAGATATTAATTCGGTATTTAGTACGACTGAATACCTGGATATGTAGATAGGTCGCTGCTACAACACATTTTAAATGCATTAAAACAGTGGCGTACTGTGCTAGCAAAAATGGTTACTACAAATTCGCTGATCAAAGCGATTGCTTTGTGAAACCCATGCTGCTTTCCGATTTGCATACCCTGGTCGATAATTTAGATTTCATTGAGCTCATTGGATTTGAAAACTATTTCCTGTTTCTCTGAACCTTTTGTCGTCAAATCAGTACTACAATGTCTTGGTTTTCTACTCTTATAATAAGGTGACAATTTACTAGGCGTACTCTTAAGATCGTGTCGATCACCAGATTCGTGACAAAAGGTATCACTTTCGCACCATGGGACTTGGCGTTGGGCTCGACCAGCCAAAGAAGCTAAGGCCTGTTTGAGTTCTAGCAATCCACACTAGCCGCAGTTATGAAGCCTACCGTGAGAAGCAGCGTGGTGCTGAACTTAATTTATTCCGAAGAATTTATTACGGGCTGATCACAGACAGATCTCATTCTTTGTTATGAGTTATGGATGATGGCTAGCAAGTTTGATTCTTCGTCGCAACCCATTTAGCCCCATGGTTCGCGATGGATCGCAAATGTCTTAATGGATGATGTTGTGCGCGCATCTTGGATGCCACTCCATATTTCTATGATCGGGTAAACCGTTTTCTCTAGACCACAAGAATTTTTTAATTGCACCTTAACTTGTCCCGGTCGTAAAGTACTTAGCTGGGTCTCATCTTCAATCGCCGACAATTGTCCGTTTCTGAATAGTTGTTGAGCGATCGCCAGCCGATGCGTCGAGAATGGCGGCATCTAAAAAGAACTTCCGTCCTTAAGCAGAAGCACACACCATGTCGCCAGGCTATGACAAAGAGCGTGCGCATATCTAAGTTGAAGATACGGCGTGGAAGATCGGTAATTATCATTGAAGATGGTGTACGTAGTTTCTTTTTAGATTTCTGGTTTTTTTTTGTACGTGTATAATGTCTTCAAGCCTAGGTTTCGTTGTCTTCTACGTACATGTCCATCTGACTTTGTTTTCAAACGATTTTACAACGTGTTAATTAGTGAAGATCTGTACAACAATGTCAATGATCGTTTTGCGCCTATTACTTCATTAGGCAAGTGCTGGGGACAACCTTGACGGGAAATGCAAATAATGGGACAGACTACGAGCGGTTCGAGATTGCACCTTCTGATAGTGCCATTCAGGCCTTGTAAAACGATGATCACTGATCATGTAATTATTATGGTGAGATAATTGTAGTTCTGTTGCATCACTGGTGCTTAAGTGGTTCACAAATTATGGACACATAAATATAATATTGATGGAAACTATAGGTACCCTAATTCCTCAGGGCTTGTGCGATGGACTAACTACCTATTCGCAGAGAAATCAACAGTGTTGCGAAGCTTCACCGTATTTTAACAAATCGTGTGGGTTCTATCTTAATTTCACTCTATGGATGTTGATGACCCCCAGGGTTCTGTTCTTTGTCCAACACTATTCGCAATATTTATTAACGGCTTAAATTCTTGATTTAGTGTAGGTTGTGTGATAAAATTGTTTACAGGTTTTTGATTATAATCAAATTAATGGATACCGGATACAATAAAACTTAATATCACTGAGTTCAGGAGCCAGTTACGGCGCACGGACCTCACTTTCTATTGTTGGAACGCCCATTATAGGAATCGAAAAGAATTCTGATTTAAAAAAGTAGAACTGAAATGCCGAAAACCGAAATGTCGAAAATCAAAATTTCAAAAAATAAAAACTCAATTCCTAAAATCAAATGTTAATTCATCAGAAATCAAAATTTTTCTCGACAAATCAAAAAGTCGCTAAATTTATAATGTACAAAATAACGGCAAATCAAGAAGATAAAACGTTCAATTTTTGTTAATTGCTAATAATTGATTATTTTTATTTTTTTAATCCGACTTCTTTCTATTTATTTGGGTATTTATTGTTCCTTTGCTTCTGTTATATAATTTTCTGATTCAATTTAAAAAATTGTATGTGTATTAATTATGCATAATAGTAATCGGGTTGTTCATAAATTTATTAAATAAATACTATATACTAAAAAAAATAATCTTGAAAAACCGACATTTTTAATATCCAATTGGGAAAAAAGTCAAAAATCAAAATCCTATATATTAAAAAAACCGATATGAGAAATTTAAAAATTTTTGATTTTTTGTCAATTTTGTGGATGAATCAAAAAGTAAATTTCTGCTTAGGGTTTAAGCACTTTTTTAGTCGCCAAATTGTTTGTTCTATTCCAAAATGCTCCAAAATTCCGAAATCTAGCACTGATTGCTATTCTAATGGGAAATCGACATAATAACGGAGTATTGAATCCAACCACGTTTCGTATTTTAACCTGTGCAGGTCGTCCGGTTCGAAATAGTTTTTTGTGTTTTTAATAATATTTTTGTGTTTAAAATGACGAACGTAAATAATTGTTTATCGGACGATTTCGTCGAATTGGATACAATAGTGCGTAGTATTTTGGTTTCTCGGGCGAAGGAAGGTGCCACAATTTCGGAAATCCGCAGTAAGTACTTTTTCTTTGCTTTTTTTAATTTTTTTTCTAACTACCTGCTCGTTAAACGTATTACTTCTTGAATCCAAAGAGGACTACTATGAACATATTGGCGAGAAATTTCCTCACGATGATATCATGGACGTATTACGCAAAATCAAGGATGTAACGTGCTCGAAGGATCAAAATGGAACGTTTATTTTCAACATCGCGCGTAGCGAGAAATCCATGCATATTTTGAATATGGTTCGTCAGCAAAAGCCATCCCTTAAACGTCCGCGCATTGAAAATACCACCCGGTTAGGCCAAACCGAAAAGTGTTATTTTCCGGACAACTACGAGTACTTGTAATTTTACGTCGAACAAAAGTGCAATAATACGCTCACGATTCCGATCATTTTTCAGACGTAACAACAGACAGCGTCCTGCAAAACGCTATTGCAACGCTATGAGTTCATGTTCAGGTTGCATTTATCATGATATGATTTTAGGGGATGATTTCTTTCTGTCGCTGGCTCGTATGGAGCTGAATCGCAAGTTCGAATCAGGTACTTAACAGCAGAAGCTTCTATGGTCAAAAAGATTTAACCTATACTTGCTGCTTCTCAGGTCATAAGGCTCTGCGATCAGGGCTATGCGTTTCGGGTCAAACTATTGCCGATGCAACTGAACGGATCCTAAATGCTAGCGTGCTTACTAACTCGGTCATAGTCAATATTGGGTCGGTGGATATACTGCACCGGCACGATCTGATGGACATTAAACACGACTTTCTACAGCTTGTTACGGCATTCCGTAGTAGAAATATTAAACCGATTATAACAACCTTAGCGCCTCTAGCCAATGGCCACTGCCCGGCATTGAAAAGGAACCTGCAGCGATTTAACGACTTTTTGAAGCAGAATTTCGACGCCATTGATATCTGGGAGTGTATGGTCAATCAGCACGGTCAAACCTTGTTTGACTGTTTCCAGCAGTAAGTACGGTCTGAACTGTTTTTAACGAACTATCTAAACCGGCCATTTTTTCTTTAATATCCAGGGAGGCGAGATACGTCACTGGCAGCATACTCCCGCATGTCCTTTGGAATAAAGTCGGAAGGCAACGTGTGCTAAAGTGCATAAAAAACTATTTATGAAAATCTTTTTTGCATACAATGAGTGTTTGTTTATTTAAGTGTTTGAATGTTTGAGTAAATGTTGTTTGTGTGTTGGCCAATAGATAAGTTAGTTCTAGTTATTTTGTAGCATAGTTTGTTTATTCTGAAGAATATACCAAAGCCGGTATTATCTTCACAATAAACGAAATTTATAATAGGATATATGAAAGCAAGTTATCGCGATGGCTTGTAATGTAAACAAAATTGATTTATAATAAGCATATCAAGGTCAAATATGGAATATTATATGAATTGTGTAATACTGTTATTTATTTAGTCATTAAAATTAAAGAGGTTAATTATTTTGGAACTAATATTTTTCATTTCTTAAGGCCATTCTAATTATTTTTTCACCCAATTTAAAAACTCCGTCCTCAAAATCAATAAAGCAAACAAATCGAATACACTGCAGATCCCTATAGCAGCACGGAGTATCATCAAAATACGAAACAGACTATATGTGCCTAGGGTTCTTTGCTCGTTCCATCCCTATTAAATACTGCGTAAAAATGGTTCTTTTGAATCTTATCTTACAGAAGATATGCTGTTGCCATGAAAAATCAATTTCAAGAAGAGAGTTGTCATAGCCAGAGGCAAGAACGGCTTGAGAGGGGGCAAGGAGGTGCACCAGCCTCAAAATGTACGTCACCAACCCGGAAAACAATAAATATTTTGAAATGAGAAAAAGTATAGTTTTTCAACTATTTTACAGTTCAAGTTCACTGAAAAATTATTGCTCACTTCGTCTGGTTTCCATAGGCCACTGTTTCAAATCCGGTTCGACGGACTAAAAAAATATTTGATAGCCATTATCGGAAGGATTGCAAGTCAGGGGGAGATGCTCACGGTTATTACTATTCTATCAATTTGAGTTTTTAGGTCGACTGAATTCATCGTCTGGGACCTAAAGATAGCTCTTTTTCTCCAGTGTTCCTGAGTTATTGTTGTGCCCCTCCCTGTGAAATGTGGTATTAACGCCCTTGGCTCGAAGTGATCTAAGTGGTGCATTGAAAAAATCGTATTGGGAATCATTTTACATGATGGAGGTCCACATCTGTATCATCAACGATAAGTTCAAAATAACTGCGAGTAACCCATTCCGGCGTAGTGAATTTCTTCTAGAATAATGACGAAAAATGAGACAGTAGTTTCATAACACGAGAATTATTGTTTACAGCTGGTGCAAATGCCTACAATTTTCAGATGAAGATGTAAGTTTTTTCAAAAAAAATGTTTGGCCAATGATGGGATTTGAGCATAAAGGGATCGTTTATCAATGGTCAGAAACATAAATTTTAGATAAATATTAAAATAACAATGAAACGCTATTCGATAGCCTCCTATCGCACTGCAGAACTATCACTCCGTGTATACAACAGACTATCGCACTGTCAAACTCTCACACTATCGTTCTTTCATACTCTCACGGTAGTACTACCATGAGTCGTCTTTCGGAGATTTTCAGAAAATTCACCCTCGGTTGTCGTTTCTGGCTGCCTTGATTTAAAATAAAAAAAACTTCCAGGCATATAAAAAAATTATTAAATTAATATTTTTTTACTCATAAAATTAACAAAGTTGGTAGGTATTGTGAACAATGTATATAAAGAAATCGATGGCTGAAATCAAAATGTGTTCTGATTTTTCTACTTGGCGTCTTAAGTTAGTATTAAACTGTATGCCACGCTGTCAAACATTTGACAATTTCCCTGACAAATGCTGTCAGATCGTGTAATCGGCAACTTTTTGTTTGCCAAATTATTTTGTTTAATCTACACAAAGTCTGTTTTGACGTAAAACATTTGACAGAATTTTTCGTCAAATTTTTTTAGTCAAATGTTTGACAGCATGGCGTACTTGAAAGCTTTAGAGAGTCTAAACACAAAACGTGGTTATTGCTTTTTAGGCATACCGAGAGAGCAAACAATTTATGTGCCTAGGTTTACTGGTTATAGTGTTAACCGAAAGTTGCATTTTGATAATTACATGTACCTGGTGAATATAAAATTTTTGAAATAGAGTATGAAGTTGAGCACGCATGCCAGCGATTGCAAATTAATAACATTCGGCTGGATTTATCTTATAGTTTTCATTAATTTCAACTGGAACAATATAGTGAAGATAATTTAGTCAAAAGTGGAATCTCTAAGGAAACCTAGTTCCATCTTCAATTGGGTGAGTAATCGAAAAACAATTGGCCTATAGAAATATGGACCAGGGTAACCGTCTGTAGAAAGTTCCATTGAAAAATTTTTCTTTTTCCTGACTTATCTTTTGGACTGATACTTGAACCATTCGCGGTGGCCACTTCTATGGAATTCTATCACTTGAAAATAAATCGGTTAGGCGGGGCTGGTCGAACGGCTTGAACTAAATGAATCAATCTTAGCCCGCTATCTCTGACTCGTATTCATATTTCACACTTTGGTTTTCCTTGTTGGGGTCTCCTATCGCACTGGTCCACCCACAACGACTGTCCGGTTCGGTCCACTCAATTGATCGCCCATTCGTAATAGCGCTCTGATGATGGATTCGAACTGATCGCGCGATACCTTCTTCCTCTAATGCCGCGACTACAATCACGACATATTGCCGCTTGGCACGCATGCAACGATCTTCAGAGTTATGAGTCCGTTATTATCCCGGACACTGAATGGATTTGGTGTGGTCATCGACATTTCGGATCATCACAGCCACCTACCTACCTCTACCTTCAACTCCCATCCTCTTCGCATATCGTCTAATCGGCTAAGATGCTTCCCAAGATCCGCGATCAAGCGAGGATCCAATGATTCGTTACATTGTTCCTTAATGATCATGTAAATATCGTGGCAAGATCAGAGGCGCACTTCCCGCACTCACACACATAGTTTGTTGGGCGGCAGCAGCAAAGCGTCGTTTCTTTCAAATCTTCTTTTTTTTGTGCCCGGTGTGGTCAAAGTCGTCTCCACTGTCCGCACATATGGTGAGTAGGTTTTCCTCTTGGCGGTAAGTTGAAGAGTGAGCTATATAATATGCATGAGTGTGCGACTTTTTTCATTCTTTCTTTTGATTTATGGGATGATTATATCTTGAAGGAGCTACAAAAATGGACATGGAAGATGCAACTGAATACATGCGTCGGATACCGTCGATTTTCGTTTTCGTATGGTTTTGTTCAGATCTTTCATTTTATGCCAAACTGTGCCCATAAATAAATAATATGCACGCGATTGTATCGATGGGGTTTGTGGCTTATTGTTTTATGCTCGAGGGATAAATTCATTGGTAACTTTTGCCGTTATTTACGAGGATTTGTTTGGGAGTTAATGAGATCTTTTGCAACGTATGGTACCGAACTTTACGACGAATTGTCTTAAAATGAACAGCCAAGATGAAGATGATAATATTTACTGATATGGTTTCGCACAATTCAATTTTTCTTTATTATTTTAATAATAGTAGTAACCCTGATATTTTGTATTTTCACGTTAAAGGACTGGTAGACCTGAAGACATTAAAAAAAAATTCAGTCCGTCTGTCCGCCATATGCGTCGAACGCCTTACGCCAACACGTTTTTGTCTAAGGAACGGGTTATGCTGGAAACTTGAACTTGGTGGGTATTTGTAGATGTGCTAGAAAAGTAAAGTAATTTAGGTAAAGAAATGTCTTATTATATATCCTTGGACGCAGGGAAGTGGGGTAAAAAAATGGTTAGTGGAAATAGGGCGCAAATTATAATATTTGTTTACGAATTTCGTCATATCTCTTAGGTCTTCTGAAATATTGAATTAATTTAGTTCTACGAGTTCTTTAGTTATCTATGCAATTGAAATGAAAATGTCCTCTTAATTTTTTTTAAATTCAATCTCTAAGGAGGTGTTCAGCGGTTGTATACATTTTCACGAATTCCGCCATATCTCTTTGGTCTGACGAGGTTTCGAATAGGTTTTCACTTCAGTGACTTTGTCAACATAGTTTCCAGAATATTCTGCTATTCATTCCCGAAGAGGGTATAGCAGAGTTGTATACTGATATGATGTAAAACTGATTTTTTCTTTCACGGCCTTTTTATAAAATCGCCTAAAGACTAATATAAGTTTTTTTTTTAAATATTCTATTCCCAAATAATTGCACACGTTTTCACGAATCCCGACATACATCTAAGATCCGATTTGATATCGAATTGATTTTAACGTCCACCGGATTTTTTTATATAATCGCCTAAATATCAACATTAGATTTTTTGACATTCAACCCCCAAGGAGCAATTAGGTCTAATGAGACATTACCTTGGCTTTTACTTCTATTTGTTTTTTATGTAATTACCTAATGATTTTTCGAAATTCAACCTCCAAGCGAGTGGAATT
Organism: Beris morrisii; assembly: GCA_951812415.1. Classification (NCBI taxonomy): domain Eukaryota; kingdom Metazoa; phylum Arthropoda; class Insecta; order Diptera; family Stratiomyidae; genus Beris; species Beris morrisii. Next base: position 108,020,064 of record OX638312.1, on the reverse strand, counting down.
CGTGAAAACGTATGCAACTCGTAAAGATGAGGTAGCAAACTGATTTTTACTTCTGCGGGATTTTTATATAATCACTAAAAATTAATTTTACAATTTTTTCTCGATATTGAACCCGCAAGGGATTGTAAATGGGTTGGACACGTTTTCACGAATTCCGGCATATCTCTTAGGTGAAGGGATTTTAGGACTTTAATATGGAAATAGTAGCCGTTATAAAAAATGTTTAGGGGAGGAGATGTTTCTTTCGTGCCGGTAAAACGTAAAACATTTTTTATACTCTAGATGAAATCATACAGAGTATTATAAGTTTAATTCAGCCTGAAAAGCTTGAAAAGCATAGAACTGAAAAAAAACCCCGAATCCGTTTGTTGTCCGTCCGTCCGTCCGTTTGCACGATAACTCAAGAACGCGTTGGCCTAGGAAGTTGAAATTTCATCACCACCTATAAAATGGTAAAAGTAAGGCTAAGTTGGGCGATATCCTTCCACTCCTTCGGGTACCTCCCATACAAGAGTCCTTAAAACACGTATTCACAATTATTGCTCGAATGCTTCCAGTTAGGAACTTGAAATTTTGGATACTTAAAGTTTACATTGTTTGAAGCGAAAGTTCCGAATATGATGCAAATCGAATTAGTCCTTTGTGTAGCAGCCTACAAAAGTCCTTTAAACATTTATACAAGTTACAGAATCCACTATAACTCTAGTACAAGTTAAAGCAGGGATTCAAAATTTTACAGGAATTAGTTTTATATCAAAAGCAAGACTGAGTTCATTAATTTGCGCCATCCGTCGACTCCTTTGGGTAGCTGTTATACAAAAGTCCTTAAAGCACATGTTCACCAATATTGAACGATAACTTTAGAACGCATTTAGTTACGACTTTGAAATATTGTATACGTTGATTTTATAATAGTTGCAGCTGAAAGTATTAATATGAAAAATATCCCATAAGTCCTTCATGTAGTTGCCATACAAAAATTCTGTAAAAATGTCCTAACTTAATTTATGGAACTCACTATAACTCAAGAAATCGTTTAACCATCCATCGAATAGCCACTATACAATAGTTTCTACCTGTAAATAAAAGGCCATACAATAATTGTATGTGCACTCCTTTTGATATATTCTCACGTAAAATATAAATCGGAGTTCAGTATTTCATCTAGAGTATCATACGATTGATTGGCTTGTAGCCGATTGTTACTACGTTATGTTCATTGTTAATTTTTCCCTGTAGGAGTGAAACTTCCATATATGTTTAACGGGGTTGAGACGTTTATGTTTGTATAATCACATCATATTTATCGACAAGTTGGGAGAGGGTTTTGACGTTGCTTAGTTTAAGAAGGTTGTATTAAATTTCGTTAAATTTTTACGAACTTTTATACGAGTACCAATAAATACGTTGTTCGTTCAGGTACCTTCTACGCAATGCTTTATAGGGTAGAAGACAAACGTGATCATCCGTGCCTTAAACAAAGTTTCTGCAATTTTCTTAAGAAATGAGACTCCTATTTTTTCCAAAATGTTTAGCCCCGCCACCCCCCTCCTCTTAACATCCCACTGTACTCTCCCTCTCAAAAATTTTGTATTCAGCAAACATATCTTTTATAGATAATCAAAAATTCATCTTTCCTCCGTAATTGGTTCATGTGATATCGTAATTTGAAATTTTTAATATCAATGCCTCCATTTAAATTTTATTTTTCATTTATATTCATGGCATGCCTACCAATAATTGCTTAACATGTAGCACGAACTGTTCAGATTAGTAATTTTTCTGCAGTAGATCCAGATCGAGCTCTATATAAATCCCAAGTTTCAACTTACAACTATAAGTGGTTCCTGAGATACAGAAATTTAAATTTTTCCTCACAAACGCTTCCCTTACAACCCACCATAAAGCGGTCACAAAGAGTTCCACCAAAACTACTTATTAAATTTTTTTTTTAACTTTATTGCTCAAAGAGTTTGGAAGCTACAATCCTTCAAACCACGGCGGTCAGACGGACCAATTTTTTTACTAGTCCTAAGATGTGAAAAGAATTTTTAAAGTAGCTAATTCTTTTTAAAAATCGATCAGAAACTTATTATTAAAATGATAAAGACGAAGTTTTATGGCCATGGAACTATACGACATAGAAACACAAATTTATTTGAAGAATGCAATTTTTTTTTGTGAAAACATTGAAGCATTTCTCTTAACGACCATCAAATTTTGTAAGTGTGCCTTAACTCAGAGAAGAAGTTGGTTGAAATGGTCAAAACCGTTGTTGCATTTCTAGTTTTAGGACATTTTTGGTTTAATTTATTTGTGAGTAGACATTTAGACATTTCTTTCCTCTATCTAAGTTAATTATTATTATTTGAAAAATACGTAAGAACCGTTTCGCACCAAGAAAAATAAAATTACTTCACCTGATCTCATTTGCAGATAATGTTTCTGCTCTTAATCGCACCAATTTCAAATTTTATTCATTTATGCATGAAAAAAGCAACATAACTGCTAAATTTGCATATGTTGGACTGGTCCAAAGATGGTCGAAGATCTGAGCCGATTGTTTTGGTTCGCAAATACAAACGAAATTGACTTTTACCTGTTGTTCGTGTGTTGCTTCTGCAAGACAGAATTTCACGCTCATCCACAAAACGGAACACCACAAAATCACCAAAAATAATATGCTACACAAAAGCATAAAATGATCAAAAATCAGAATAAGACGCTGTGCGGAATCTTGAAAGGCCGGTGAAATAAAAAGTTCTTAATGATCGAAGCAGAGCCCCGAAATATGTTTACGATGCAACTCTGGAGTGTCCAGATTTTCTTCAAAAGTGGAACAGAGTTCCGCATGACCTGAATATTTGTGCCACAATTTTCTTAATACACAGAGTTTTTTTGGGGCTAAGAATCCAGATGAAATCAAGCAGGAAGAGGTCAATGTCAAATGTGTTTGTAAAGAAGCAAACGACTTGCGGTGCATTTTTATAAAAGGGGGCGTAATGAATCCATTAATTCATTAGCGTGACAGACAGACACTTTGCGAGATAAATACCACGAATCGAAGAGAACCTCTTAATTGGACCGTGTGAGTTAAGATAAATAGGAAGAATGGCTTTGGATGGACACGGAAAGTCATTTAGTGTGACGAAGGCTTTGGGGTTATTAAGTAGGCTGGGGGTACACGCGACACGCTGAAAATTGGAAATTGTTTGTGAGATTTTTAGTCAGATTGAGTTGTTACTTAAAACGAACCTGATGAAAAGCGAAGCTTAGAGTTTGACCTAGTTTAATTAAGACAAAGTCTGAGTTGTTTTTCTACTTCAAGTTGTTTTCATGGGAACGTCCTTAAATTACGTGTTCGACCTTAAGATTCAGAACACTATAAACTAGAGTTCAAAATTTGCAGGTAACGAAGAAACCGAGCGAGAACAGGCTTGAACAACTTTGGTTATTTATTTTATGAAACGCAGAAGCCAGTAAGTTTGTATTTTATTGAATATAACCGTCCAAATGCCATATGTAAAGATGGTAGGCTTCGAATTTTCTAGGGTTCGATAACGTCATATTAAATACAGACCCGTTGAAACTCAAAAAATTGTGACTTCCCCATGGCATCATTAATTCGATATTACACACATTGCAACTACCAAAGAATGAGAAGACTGGAAATTCAGGGTTTTGTTTCATTGCAGTGCATATTTCAGCATTTTAAAGTTGGGGCAACAAAAGGAAACTAAAGGTACTACTTCGAATAGCTACTGTACAGATGTCATTTAAAAATTGATACGTAGATACGAAAGAACAAAGAATCAAGTCAGTATTTTAGGAATTTATGTTTGGTTTTAATGTTTGCGTATTGTATCATCTACAGAAATTATTTGAAAGACTTGTTAACATTTTTGAACAGCAAACATTTTAACTCTTGTTTGCTGTAAAATGCTCTTTACCTTAATTTTTCTGACGCATTGCTTGCTTTGCTTCCTATATTCCCTATTTCTATATTCACATTTAAACTTATTTTTACTGATATAAATTAGGATATTGTTATTTTCTTCCTGTTATTATTTTATTTTTGATTTTAATTCTTACAGTATAGTTTATTCGCTCCAGGCACTTCTGCAAGATTTTTAATTCCACTGTACCAATATTTAATTAATTAAATTAAATTAAATTCATAAATTTGTAATTTTGTGCACTAATATATTTTCACAATTTTTCAACTAAACCCAGATACTAGGTACATATACATGTTTTTATCGATATTAAAAAAAATTAAGTTGTCCAATAGTCTGGGCGCAACTTTATTATTTTGTGGGTCAACAACGCGTTTAACGCTGGGATGGAGTGCATATTACTATTCGACTGATAACATGAATAGCTTCCTATTCGTGAAAATGTATACACCCCCATTCGTTGGAAAGAAGGAAAACTCAGAACACGCATTGGTTTCTTTAGCTTTGAGAACAAGTCGTAGTCTGATAGGCTCATACCTGGGCTACACGGTGTGAAAGGTAAGACTTCCCACTGGTATTGGCGCAGCAAATCAAGTACAATGTTCCCGATAAAAGGGTGTGCATACATGCAAAATCAGTGGCTTACGAGTGATCAAGTCAGGACATTTTTTGTTGTCCTGCTCAATTTCTGGAAAAAGGAATTCGACCTGCTAAGATTATTCCCAAGTGATCGTAAGCAAAAATCATCATCTACTTGACTTTTGAGTACACCGAAATTTTTTAGGGTCGGGGGCAGTTGATCTTCTCCATTCGAAAAAGGAATGCAATACCTTAAACGCAAAATCTTTGTTTTAATAATGAACCCAACAGAATTTTTTCTTTTCTGCATAACATTTTTCAAAATGTAGAAAACAGATATTGTTGAAAAGCCAGTCACACAGGATATTTCCTCACACGTTGCTCGACTATCTTCATCAAGAAAATCCGATACAAGCTTCACAATATGCTTCCTGGACGTGGGTCGTTCCTTCCACTGGGGCTAACTCTTGTGCAAATTCCAAAATCTACTTGATTTCTCGAAAAATTATTATCCTATCCATTTCCGTACTTCACAATTTCACAAGTACTAAACCATTTATACACTTTCAAATCAAATTTCATCTTTTTGGACTAACTGATTCAAAGAGTCCAACGTTTTTTTACCCCAACACGCCACCACTAACCCCTCTGAAAAACGTTATTTCTAATATAATTTTAATGTTGTTCATTAGACGCTGCTTTTATAATTTTTCACGGAAGCGAGCGCGTTTCGGACGCATTATTTTTCCTCCCACTCAAACTTACATATCGAATTTTTTGCAATTAGATCCACTATCGTAGCTATATATATGGTAAATTCCAAGTTTCAACTTTCAACCATAAGCGGTACCTGAGAGATAGAAATCAACATTCTTCGTTCCCGATATCTCCTTCACATTCTAAACCCACAAAATAAGATAGCTTAATAATTTGCACTTAATCTACCCACTAAAGAAATTTGGATTTAATAGTTGGAAGGGGTTGGGAGCTACGAATCTGAAAACGCGTTTGCGTACGTCGTACATGCCGGTTTTTTGATTTTAGCCCCTGAAATGAGAAAACATAAGATTTTTAAAAAAAACATTTTGTTAGATCGCAGTACGAAAAAAAATCGTACAAAAACACTCCCTTATGTTTTGTCCCCGCCTACATTTCAAACATCAGCAATTTATCAAGTTTAGGATAACTACCTTAAATCACCGGGACTGTATTAGTTTGATGCTAACCAACTCTGTGGATATATTCGCAATAAAAAGCACCAACTATGTTTCATCATCTGAGAGTTTTCCTGTTTTTCTTTTTACTTATTGCAGTAGGTAAATTATAAATTGTAATTTAATAACGTAAATTAAGACAGCTAGGTTTAATTTAATAATTTACCAACTTAAAGTGAACAAAATAAAGAAGTACAATAAAATAATAGAATACACATGAACAATTTAGAAAATTTTAAAAGTTAAGCTCACATAGTGAAATAAAATGGTATTTAGAGAAATCGAAATATATTCTTTGTTTTCTTGTAAATATATTATGAATAATAGTTGAAAAAATTATTTTTCTCCATTTTGATCTTAACGGTCTCAATTTGGAGCAGGTATTGTAAAAACAAAAGGTATTTGGACTTAGTAACTTCGTAAAAACATAAAAAGAGACTTGATTGACTGCCCTATTTAATGTCAAACTTATTCCCATTTTTGGACGAAATACATTTTTCAGTATATTTTTTTTATAATATGTTCTTCCATAATGGAAAAAATTTCCCATCCATTAATCAATGGGTTACTTGAACAACCACCAAGTACACACTCGTCCGCTACATAACATGTTAACGAACATGACATCCTACTGTGACTCCACAACAGTCAGTGACAACCAATATTGTATGTTTTTTTCTACTGTTTTTGTCAACTAGCAGTGGAATGTTTCATCAAACTCTGTATATTATAACAAAAACAGGAACTTAAGCCGTGTGCACACGACAGAATAAATTTATGTACAACTTTCTTTCGAGTACGAGTTAGTACTTAAGTTGTTTTTCCGGAGCCCACACTACTTAGATATTTAAATTTGAAATACCGATGCATCATTTGATTAGGCTGCCAAAGAAAAACAACAAAAAAATTTCAAAACCGGCAACATACAACTCCTTCAGCAACTGTAGGAACATGAGTTTGAAAAGCCAGTTTTTTTCTGCTTTCTTAAAAAGTTCTGCAACAATGTAACATTATCCGTTAAGCAGCCGTTTAAAAAAATCATGTAAATGAAGAAATTTAATGTCATTCGGAACAAATTAAATGAGACAAGCGATTCAAATGCCGATTAGATTTAAGTATAATACAGAAATCAAAGGGAAATCTTAAAAAAATGAGTGAAATAAGGTTTAAGAACAGGATCCTTTTCGGTAAAATAATGTTGTTGCTATATTATGTAAATCTAGGACGTAATCAATGCAGCGCTACATGTAATGCTGCTGCGATCCAATCAATCATTGCAGTGCTTCATATCAATATGTCAAACTTAAATGCATTTCGACGTTAATCTGATTTTAATAATTTAAAAAAAGAGTAGGTTTTATTCACATTAATTTTTTGTGTGTCTATAGTACGAGTAAATGCTGAAGTAAAATGTTTGCGATGTTTTTTGTGGCGATACTTTGTAGAGAGAAAAGTCGCGTGCAATGTACATATATGAAACGCGATCCTACATTTTGCGGTTTTTTTATTTCTGAAGTGGTCACGTTTCTGTCCTTATTTTCGCGAGATTTAATTTCGAATCTAAAAGAATCGGCTAATGTGTCTATAACTATGTCAATGACTGTTAAACAAAATTAATGGAACGAAACGAAAATGGCATTTTGGAATAGACCATCGCGCCACAAAGCTTGCAGTTTCATCAAACTTTGTGGCGCTACTTTATTGTGTTTTTCATTCTAAATGTTCAAAATTGCATTGTGGCGCTCCGAAATCGCGTCGCGTTTATTGTATTCTGCCACTTGCAAAGTGAAAATATTTAAAATTTGAAATTATGAAATTAATCTAAAAGTATTTATAGTTTTATATTTGACCCAAGCAAAAATAAAAAAAAAATTAAATATCCTGTTGAAGCATTGGTGGTTACAAGGTAAGTGACGGTTGCGCCCAAACTGTTTCATCATACATCTTTGATACAATGACCTTTCTAGCTCTGTAGTCTACGCATTGGGAATCGTGAGAATTTTCCTATATTTAATCAGTTTTTGTCTGCTAATAACCAAATAAAGTATTTACATGTCCTTTTGAAAGCGGATAAGAGCAGGCCCATTAATGCTGAATTCTCAAAACCGGAATATTTGATCCATGTGTCGTTCGCAGTATGTTAACTTTTAGATGCAATTTTGTAATCCCGAGTATGTGGTCGCAAATCTACGTAACAGGTTACACAACCTCAAATATATTTTCAGAATAATTGGGTCGTCTAGTTTTTCGGCTTCGATGCTTAAGGTTAGAGATGGGCCGTTCACGAGTGAACTACTCTAAAAGAACACTTATTGAAGTGAGTAAATTAACTAACTCAGTCATTTTGGTGAGCTGCTGTTAAATACGTACGGTGGATAAAAAATTGTAAAACGAATGAAGAGAGAACGAGGTAGTGTACTAGGTCTTGAAAACATTGCTACCGGGGTTCAATTCCCACTCAATGCATAATTTATTTATATGAATTTTTCAGTTTCCATTGGTTTCAGAATATTAATATAAATCGTGAACAGTGAGGAATGTTTAACAGGGTCACTTGTAAAGGATTTAAACCTGAGCAAATGAGTTCTGTTTACATTCTTATCAGATTCACAAATACCATCAGAGCTGCCAGACAGTAGTTGATTTGCTATAGGCAACTTTGCTGTTCTGGTAAATCGTTTCACAGCCAATAGTACTGCAAAATTATGATCATTAACACCTGCTAGTAAACTGCCATACCCGGCCCGATTCTTGATCTTCCTTTCCATTCCAAAAAACTGATTAAGTTCGGTATCCCCTTTCTTCTCCACAATTCCTTCCAATTCTCCTCTCCTTCGCACCAAGAAACACGAAAAATATTTGATAGAACAATACCGCGGCCAATTGGGTTCAGTTTGTTCTTGAAAATTAGCCAAAAACAGCCATCAGCTGTAGGCGCCGTGCCGTGGTGCAGTGGGATCACAACAGACCCATCCAGCGGTCTATGTGTTAGCTATCTCTGTCAATAAACTACCCACCTAACCTGACCTAACCTAATACCCTAGGCAGACGACGCATTCGAATGATCATCCCTAGTCGAATGATAATTCCGCATCACTTCTGTCTTAATGAAATTGTAGAATTGGTCATTCTTTCCATCATTCCAATTACAATTGCGAAATGGTAATTCCGAGATAAATTGGTAATTCGTTCAAGCGCTCACAACGCCATCTAGCGTCAAACTACCATTAAACTAGTGGAACAAGTGGAAAATCAGGTGTTCCACCGTTCAAATTTTTCTATTTATTTCATGTGTGCATTAATTACGATCAGTCTTTTTACCGTTTCGTTCACAATTGCTGACATATTAGCACTTTCCTGTCACTCTATTTCAAAAGATAATACGTAGCCGTGTGCCAATGCAAAAATGCCAACTTTTATTCAGCATTCCCACAACAATCATATTTTGACAGATTGAATGTAATTCCGATAGACGAGTGTCAATGTTAAATCACATTGATCATTGAATGTGAATGATCATCCCCCCCCCCCCCCCCCCCCAATGTACATTCGAATGCGTCGTCTGCCTAGCGTATAACAGAATGAAGTGTATGAACAACTAACCAATCTTCAAGTTTCGTCAGTCTCCCTGTCCCTCTCAGGAATACACACAGCGAAGATATACCAAACTTAATTCTTCACAAAGTAACAGCTTTTCTCTCTGAGTGGTGTATTATATATTTTATTCATATTTATTACATATGTATGTGGTATTTCGGATTACTGAATATATGTGAACTATAAGAAAGAGCAGTTGTACATGTATACATCGCTCCTATTTCTATTTCCCAACCCACAAGCAGAACTGAAACTTACTGACTAGTGAACGGCTGTTTAGAGAAGCGAACCCACACACACCAGCACAGTTGAGTTACTGACTGACTAGTGAGTAACTTCTGAATGTTAGTTAGTTCAATTGAAGGAGTAGTGACTGACTAGTGTGATTAGAGAAGAGAAAAGATGAAATGAATAGTTCAATTGAAGTATTTCACTGAACTAACTCTTTAAAGTGAGTGACTACCTGTGAAGTACTTCACTGAAATTAACTGTTTTGCCCATCTCTAGTTCAGGTAGAGAAGCGAACCCACACACACATCTATTTTTGGAACATTGCAGTGTTTAATTGTATCTATTTCCCGTGAAATTCCATCGCAGTGTGTCAATATAATTGAGCTATAGTTAACTTCAATTTTCACCTACGATGGTATAACAAGAAAATAAAAGTGGCATCGTCATTAGATGACGAATTAGAAGATTAAGTAAATTCAATCAAGTTTAAAGACTCTGTACAATTGTTTTTAGCACAAGTCGCCTACACTAAACTTAACTTTTCCCCATCCAAAAATTAACAATTGCAGCTACATATGTATGTACATTGGAATCGAAAATTTTCTTCAGGTAAAAACTCCATGTGAAACAACCTGTAGGTTACAAGTACTGCTCGTCTTGGCACACTTAATATCAGATTACATCATATTAATTTGACAGGTTCTTTTGTGAAGATTCCCTTCGTGTTGTAATTCAACACGCTTAATAGATACGCTGACTGACGTCCACTTTTAAATCAATCTAATAATAATGCGATTATAAACCTTGCGCTGGATTACAGACGGACTGTTCTTTTTTCTCTGATTGAAATCGGATTAAAATATAGAAAATATTGGAAGGTCTATTGTAAAGATACACGTGTACCTACTTTAAGAACGACGTATAAAATACTTCATAAATCTCTAATTTAAATTTAACCACCATCGTGGTATTAAAGTTGTGATAATTTCTGAACTGTGGGAAAATTATTGAACTTAAGATATTTAAATCAGATTGTTTAGACTTTCGATCGAAAAACATTGCTTTTATGAAAAAAGCAAGTATCTACCTATGTAGTACATTGTGCAAAGACATAAAAAAACTGTGTAAGAAACCTGTAATAGGCTCAAGATACCACGGCTCGAACCTTCGGCAACCGTTTTAAGATCTCCAATGAAAAAGAAAATTTAACGACGACCTCAAACCTAATTGGCAACAATACAGTAAAAACTCAAAATTTTGGAAAAGTTGCGAAGCAAGGCTGTTCCAAAATATCGAATTTTCCGATTTAATGAGACTTTTTAAAAACAGATTCAAAATGAAATTCACAAATATTGAAATGAGGTCCAGTTGTCCACAAAAGAATGGGTAACGAGAAACTAACAAATAGATAGATAAATGTAGATAATTGTATAGAATCGTCTTCGCAGCAGATGATGAAAAATCGGATATTGTGAAAAAAGCGGCGAAACCACCTTCAAGTAAATTCACCAAAAGTGAAAAAAATCATTTAGTTTAAGAAATAAAAAAAATAGATAGGTTTCATGGAATCCATGGAAAAACAAGCCAATCGTATAATATTTTAGATGAATACTGAACTCTGATTTATATTGTAGCTGGGATAAAGTAGAATTACGTGTGTGCATTTATGAAGTTATCGACCAATATTCTTAAACACATGTTTTAAGGACATTTTGTATGGCAGTTACCCAAAGGAGTAGGACGATTTTGCCCGTTAACGATCTTAGCCTTACAAATTCAACCAAACATCCAGATTCAAAATTCCAAGATCCTAGGTGAAGTAGTTCTTGAGTTATCGTGTTCACGGACAGACGGACGGACGGATGGACGGACGGACGTCAAGCGAATTTGAGGTTTTTGGGCACAAATAAACAAAAAATAATGTATAACTTTTTTTCGTCCGAGGCTTGGTTCTATGCGTTACAAACTTTTGGGCTGGATTAAACTTATAATACTCTATATGATTTCATCTAGAGTATAAAAACAAAAATCGAAAACGACAATGCGACTTTTTTTCTCATGAAACATGGAAGAAGCTTGTGAATATATTCCAGGCATGGGAAGTAACTGCTCTCCACATAACATTTCCGAAAATTAATCAACAATATTTTCCCAAATCTTCAAAAATTTAAAAAATCGAAAAAAACTGATTAACTGGTTCGTCTTTGTCCTCACAGTAAAATTTCTTCGTACTCGTAAATAGAGTGAAGAACTGTGCGCTCTTTAGTTTTAACAACCTAATTCATGAGTTAACCGGTTATTAAGCGATGGAAATTGAATTTAGGTCGATATGTACGTTGCTATGTACGCTACGTATTTTTCAACTGTTAATGGCATTTGATGTTCGAGAATTTTATTCGATATAAATTGTTTTGGTGGACAACTGTATATAGAAACCTTAACTAGTAGTATTAATAATCTGCTTAAGGTTTAGGATTCGTTAAAAGTGGTGATTAAATCGTCTACTTTCGTTAGATACTTTTAAACGCGACATTCTTTTTTACTAGAGACTAAACTGTTGGTGGCAAAGAAAGAAATTTGTAATTGTTTAGTCAGTCTGAGGAAGTCTTTTGAGTGCATTTGTAATGCAAGGATTCTTCTCTTCAATTAAGGGGCCTCAGTTTTTGTTTTCCTTGAAAATAGCATGAATTGGTTTTTTGGGAGGACAAGGTGCTAGTGTTGATGTGACTGGAATCGCTTCACTAGAATAGCAAGATTATCTAATAATCAACCAATTACCGACTCATATTACTGATTATCTTTGCGTAATCGTTGAGGTAAATGAACAAAGAATAGAACTCATCATATTGTTAATCGTTCCGTGGTTTATATTCATATTTGGGTGCCAATAACAACAAAACCAGAAAGAACATTGTTAGTAATTATTACCAGTTTTACAGACTCCTCAATTAATTGATGAAAAGATTTCAATTATTACTCGCATTTTTTAGAGAATTATCTTTTATATAGATACCTGTAACTTGCTTAATTACTTTGTTTTGAACAGCATTTCCCAAGTAGGTAACCGAAATTAATCAAGTAATTTCTTCGAAGGTGCCTTTGCTCAGTCAAAGATTATTGTGCGCAAATTTCATTAAGCCGTTCCGTTAAGATGTCGTTGGAGGCAGGTTTCCATGTCGACTTTAATGGCTGTTGCAGTCGATCATTTTTAGCGAATTAGTTTCGAGCCTTTTTCTCTTCACGACGATTTAATTTCAATAAATTACGAGTATCTCACTATTTAACTTATCTACTTTCTACGAGTATTGCGATGGTGAGAAATATTTTTTCAAAATTCTTCGCGCATAAGAAGAAAACTTTTTTCTTTCCACTTTTTAATTCTCAACAATATCTTATTTCCGTTCTTAGCATTATTTTTTATTATCTTTTATGACGATTTCAAAAGTTAAGATAGTTTGCGTCACTAATTCGCGTGCAAAAGCCTTAAGCCGTTAGGTTAAAGTGCTAATTAATAAAGAAATTGGATGATGGAGTATAAAAGATTGGAGCTATGTTGAAAGATACCGACCCAAACAATGTTAAACCTTGCCCCGAAACTAAAAAAAAAACAGATCTCTGCTTTAATAATAAGAAATATGGCCTGGGAAAAAAATTGTTAAGAATTTTGAATAATTTATTAAAATTATGATTGAAGGTTATTGGTGCAATGAAGCCCATTTGTGTAAAATTGAAATACATACCTGGTACGTATCTAGATATATTTGAATACCAGACCTTATTATTTTTTTGATTTGGTTCGGTGAATTTATCGAAATTTAATTAAGGTAATATAAAAACGTAGTTTAGAACGAAAAAAGCGGTAGAAAGAGACACTGAATTTGAAAGTTTTCAAATACAGTCGATCCTCTATAGCTCGAATTTACGATATTCCATCCAAGTGTTTGAGTTAAAGAGAGTTCGACTTAGAGAATAATTCACATTCATTACTCTATTTGAAGTAAATCAAAATGTCAATGTGGAATATTCGACTTGCAGAGAGTCCACTTATAGATGTTTACTGTATTTATAAAAGATCCACGTATACAGTGACACGGTAACAAGCTCAAACAACTTTAATATTGCTATTAGAATTTAGAATCTATCACAAATTCATTTTCAGTTCAGCTCATTTTATTAATTACTAGCCGCGTACCGCGGCTACTCTCGCTTCGCTCACGTTGTTCCATCGCTCCTGTTACTCCCGTTGCTCCCGTTGATCTCGTTGCTCCCTTTTCTCCTGTTAATCCATTGCTCCTGTTTCTCCCGTTGATCCATTGCTCCTGTTTTTCCCGTTGATCCATTGTTCTGGTTTCTCCCATTACTCCCATTTCTCCCGTTGCTCCGTTGCTCACGTTACTCTATCCTCTATCCACCATCCTCCATCCCCAATCCACCATACTTCATCCTACATCCTCTATCCACCATCCTCTATCCACCATCCTCCATCCTCCATCCTCTATCCTCTATCCACCATTCACCATCCTCCATCTACCATCCCCAGCTGCCGCCGCTAAATCATATGAAAAACACTCAAATGTTGAAATAACTCGCGAACCACCAACTGTTAAATAATTTTGTTAACGCAGAAACCATCGAGGGCGTACCCTCAACAAATCACCAAAGTTTCATCGCAATTGGATGAGTGGTTTAGAAGCCTATACAGGACAAACAGACAAACATTCATTTTTATATATAGAGATGGTCATTTGTTGTTGTTTCATTACTGATTGTACTGACACAGTACTACTAATATTTACAACTTAATTAATAGTTCCTTTCCATAATATAAAACTGGTAGCATTTCCCTTTATACCGACTAAAGTTAAACTTTTAAAATTTTTGTATAAAAACGAGCCGTCCTTGCAATAATTGAGTTCTAGAACAAAAGTAAAAATTCTAATCTTTTTTTTTTTAAAGAAATAAATTTGGTCCGTCGAGTCAGATTAGAACTAGTAATCTTTGGAAGCCAGAAAAAGTGAGTACAATTTTTTTCCAAAATGGCGAAATAATTGATCCACATTTGGCCGGAGAATTATTTATTTCTGTTTTTATATATACTATGTATTGACGGTTTTTAGAATTGGTAGAATACTGGTAGAGAAAGTTCTTACCTGACTCTAAGGGCACTATTACGACTAGACATCTGAGGTCAATTATTTAAGAGCACCCAACATGTTCTCGATAGCCCGCCAATGAAAATCTTTGCTTTTTAGTTTAAACTCCAATTACTTACAATTTTTGATAAAATTTTTGATCCGACGGGGGCGATAAAGTTTTTGATTCGAATGAAATTCTGTTAGACTCGAAAGCTCAAAAGGTGCGGGTTTCAGGTAGTGGAATACTAATGGAAGCATTATTCTGTATGTTATTTTTGTGTTGCGTTGCCTAATGGATTATAATGGCGACACTATACTGATATGCAAATGATTTAAATAGATTGTTACTTTTAAATTAAGAAAAACACCCATATAACATCGTACTCAGTTTCATGATCTAAAGTGACTAGAAACGCTTTCAATTGAAAATGTGTTGGACCTTGTTCGAAACTAAGCTGCTTATCAAGGGATATACTCACATACAGACCCACCAGAGTGCATATCAAACAACTACTGGAAAAATGATGATAGTGTACTACTTGGTACCACAAGACTTTCTTGATTGAATGACTCGTCGAATGACCCAAAATAGTAATTTACCTCAATTTGCAATCCAATCAAAATAAATATCCACCTAACCTACTATTTCGACTGCCATTCATACATCAGGAGTAGTTACCTGTTTTTACACTCAGAAACCTTTGCTGGAAAGTGTTACCTGCCTGATTTCTTTGAAAAGGAGTCACAAATTGTCACCTTTCCATGCTAACCCAATGAAGCGGAACTACACTTTATACTAGGCGAAATGAAGTGAATGTTTCGCACTAACTCCATGTACAGAGCAGGCGATCAAGGGTACTGAGGTCAGTCTTGATGTTGTGCTGAAAGGTGCCGTGGCTCATAAAATATTAATCGCCTTTAGCGAATTGTATGGCTATGTAATTCGAAGCCGTAGACATCGGTGTTGATAATCCGAGTTTACAAAGTCCGGCTTGAAAAAAAAAAATGTCGCCGCTGCCACTATCGTCGGATTAGACATGATAATTCTGCGCAAAGTATTGGAAAAGCCAGAACAGGTAAAGGTAATTCCTTCGATTACTTGGTGTGGACTGTAATTTGTTCAACCTGGAAAACAATACACCGAGTCTCGGTAAAACCATAGCGAACCCGGGCTTTCAAGCACTACTCCGAAAAACTATTGGAGCGGCTTAAGTTATGCGCACGAAGCTATGGGAGTTAAGTTGCCATGTGTACACAGGCATCCCATTTGCAAGGCGTTTAATTGATAACCTGTTGACTTCAAACAGTTTATCATAGTCCCGTCGCCATAGGGGAGTAAAACACCTTCTCAAGACACCGATGTCTTTTTAGCTAAGCCAGCATATCTTTTGGTCCACGCTGTGAGACCATTTGTCCATCAGCGACAGTACAACAGCCCGCTACGAGTAGCCTGGCTCAAATCGTTTCTTTTTTTCGTCCAGCTTTGCTTCTGTGTCCCGACTAAAAGCCACTGCTACCTCGAATAAACGCTTGGCAAAAAAATTTGCATAGGTACATTTTATCTCTAATGTATTCGAGAAATAATGTTGCATTTATGTGCACTCTGGTTTGCAGTTCATACAAATGCGATAAGACAGTACGGCTTTGTTTTATTTTTGGTCAACAAGTTGTTGTGATCGGTGCTCTAAGACGTTTTGCTTGTCACGTCACACAGACAACACTATGGTCTATTAGGCAGCAGGGAGTATCCACTATCTGGGGAT
The DNA here is from genome assembly GCA_951812415.1 of Beris morrisii. Taxonomy (NCBI): domain Eukaryota; kingdom Metazoa; phylum Arthropoda; class Insecta; order Diptera; family Stratiomyidae; genus Beris; species Beris morrisii. The sequence goes on along the minus strand of OX638312.1, from coordinate 108,003,589 downwards.
CAGCGAACCCATTGTCGTTAACGATTGTTAATGGGATCACATTTGTCAGGATTTTGATGTGATTAACTATGCGCAGATTAATGTTGCCAAAGTGTCTAATGACACGGTTCGTTTCTAGATAAAATGCTTTTCGTGGTAGTTAGCTGGTACAACTGGCCAAGCAGTAGCGATCGCCCAGTTTCTACTCTATTTTCTTGTTGTGTAATTAAAGTTTACTTAAGCCCAGTTCCAATTGACCGCGTTTCGATCACTTTTATTCAAGTTAGTTATATACCAGAACTAACTCGCTGGGCGGCTTGAAAATCTTAAACACCGGGTCGAAAACTAACAGGTAGGTGCGGTATATTGACCAATGAATTTCGATATTGTTTTGGTACTACGTATCCAGGGATTTGTCACAAAATAAATTCTATTCGCTAATGTTTTGGCTAGTCTAGAATGAGAACAATAGATCGTACGTCATGTGAGATTAATAGGGATATTAGGTTCTATCCTAGTGTTATAAAAATTCTGAATGGTTAATAAATGAGTATGTCACGGGTTAAGATTATGTAGCGAGGTGTAAGAAAGGTTTCGATAAACAAATGGATTGGTCCACGCCTTGTTAAATTCTTGGTAATGTCGAGTTGTTTTTCTAGGGTGTTTGATTTACAACTACATTTAAAATTGATTGAACGAAACTAGTAAATTTATAAATTAACTTTTTAACATATTGTCAGAAATAAAACACCTAGCTAATGACCACGAATCATGCAATCTAATCAAATAATCCGTCTTCACAAGTTAATAACTGAGAAAATAAAAAAAGAGGAACAGCAAGAATGGTTTTATGAAGGGCTTAATAATACGGATCGACGGACCAAATTACACATTTCGACATTTGTCTTCTGAACGGATGTTCAATGTATTCGATCATATTGTAAAAAGTCCCATTGATATCTCACACTGCGTAATCATTGGCCAAACTCATTTGCATTAACTAACTCATAATTTTAAACAGAGAAGCCGCAGGTTTTGTCTTATTAACCAGTTCTTTGATAACTTTTATTTTATCGTGTTTTGTCGTGTCGTATCTTCTACGGTATCACTGCTGTAAAGGTTGTTTCAAATTCTCGTCGGTTTCTGAATCTAGATTTTTGAGAGACGCTCATGAACGTTTAACTCTGTATAAAATGATATTAATTGCCTTCCACTTTGCGTCCAAGGTACATCCCTTTTCTCTTCACACCTGAAATGATGCATTCGCGTTGGTTTGTGGTATCCACGTTTATTAACCTATTTTCAGGTTTTTTTCGGTAGGAAGCCTTACCTGGCCCTTTTCTACTTTTCCATCTTATTTCTAGGGCGCCTCTGGTGATTCAAATTCGCTCGCTGGTCAACTTCTGCTTCCCGGATACAATAGAGTTTAGCTTTTAATTCGTTGTCTGGTTCTTCAACTTTTTTGGCTCGATCTTCTTCCAGTACGCTACAAAACCTAGACTTTCTTGTTTCACTATGTCTTCCACGTATACTGCGTTCCAATTAAAACTTGTGCTATTGCCGTTTTCTTTAAGAACTTTTGTCATTATCACTCCCTTAACCGCCCTAGCTTATCGTGCACAATAAGGTGAAACTTCTCCTTCAACTACTTAAATGGTCAGATGATCTATGGTATTTGGTTCTAAGTGACACCCTCAGAGAGGGACCCGAGGATGTTTTGCTGCGTTTCTTGTGTGGAAAGAGTTCCTCCGATGATTACATCCAAATTGTTTCTTAGTTCAACGTTTTCAAGTCTCTTATCTTCTGATCGAAATAAACTAAACCAAAGCATAGCATGTTTTCCTACGGTGTGCTGAAGCCCAATACATTTGGACCATGTCTCCAGAGATGATAATCATATAACTCCTGGAAGTTACATTTAAATATTGAACTGAGTCGGTTAAACGTCCCCCTTTTCATCTGGTGTTTGTAAGAGGACCATAACGTTTTTGACGTTGCTTGTGAATTAATTCTTGAAAACTATATCCATGTTATTGATGCTGCTCCTCTTATTCGTCATACCATTTATGGCTGCAAATTTCAGGACCAACATTCAAAATGTTATTGTTGTTCTGATTCTGTTGTTTGCCTGATCCATTCTACTTGACTTCTCTTAACTCTAAGATGACGATGTAATAGCGCTTCATATAATTTTCCGTCACTAACGACTTCGATATGGAAGAAATTATTTCCGATCATTTACTGTCAATAATCAAAAGTCGTTCCTTTTCGAGTAATTTTTTTGTGGTAAGTTACGAGTGATAAAACCATGGTCTAAAGTCTATTCTTACTACAACCGGCAACAGGCTGCATATTTTGAGCGCCATCTTACAGGATCTAGTCTTCGTTCCAATAGTCAGCTTTCTCGACGTCTATTTCTAGTCATAACAGTTTATGACACCATGCAGATTGAGTTTGGGTTGGTGTCTTGGCTTATATTGACTACTTTACCGACAGATGATGAAGTCGTTGAAAGTTAGAGTTTTTATTGGATAAAATGAGTAAACATTAATTTTTTTTGATTTCCAAGCTAAGATTAGTATTATTATATTTCAACTTTGATATTGATGATTTTGACGAAGCTGAATAGTTTGTAAAATTATTACGATAAAAATGCTCTGTGATGTCAACATCGACATAGAAGTAGACGAAGCTAACTATTGGAAAAGGGGCTAAGTAGTCAATAAAAGCAATACCCAGATCGAGACCACGAAATGAATGATTTTAGTGAAACTCGTAATATGTAAGACCAAGACTCGAGTGCGTAATACTAAGATTAAGCCAACCAAATCTTGAAATATGAATTAATTTTCAGAACAAAGATTAGATTGTGCGAGGCCGAAGCTGAGGTCAAGACTATGACAGTTGTTCTTGAGGAAGTGAGAACAACTGGGTAACGATCAAATACGGTCAGCAATTGATTAGTCTTTTCCCATTCAACATCTTCGATTTGCAAACCAATGTATGACTTACCTATAGAAACGTGTTCCATCTAGGATGGAGTAGCAATATGTAATCCTTATAATCACTAATAGTGCGACTACCACTTTCGAGACTTGGCCTTAGAAACATATCCATCTTTTCTAGTCATATCGTGTTTAAAAAAAATGAAGCACATTCTACCCTGTAAAACTGCCATACCTAGGCGCTTCTTATATGATTGATGGTTAAATCCATAATGTTAGCGAACTAATGGTCTAGCCGGCGTCCCTCAAGGCTGTTGTTTAAGTCCCATACTGTATAACATCTATACTGCTCATATTCCAAAACATCCTGGTGGTGAGCTTGCTGTGTACGCTGACGATACCACCTTAAACTCAAGCTCAAACGATGCCACGTTCATAATTCAAAATTTGCAATCCAAGTTAGATCTGTTACAAAGTTTATATTTTTTTGGAGAACCGATTCAGTAATATAAAATATCTCGGTCTTATTCTTGATACAAAATTAACTTTCCATGACCATACGGAACATATTACCTGCAAAATTTCAAAGAGCATCCATGCTCTTCATCCATTCATAAATCTGAAATCAAAGCTCTCCGAAGAAAATAAACTTTTGATCTTCAAAACAGCCATGTAGCCTATCATTCTATATGGAGCCCCAATTTGGAACCCGTGTGCTAAAACTCACAAGAAAAAGCTACAAGTAATACAAAATAAATGTTTAAAAATAATTTTACACAAACCGTTTTATTTTCCAACACGACATCCCCACGATTTAGCTAAAGTTCGTTCGATTTCACACCTATCGGAAAAAAGCTATGAACAATTTTCGCGAAAGATACCTTAACTTAGACAACCCCCAAGTTACAGAACTATTCAGTACAACGAGTATTTAAAATGTAGAGTGGTTTCTAAGCTGCCTAAATAAGTTAGTTTTGTTGTTAGGTAGTTTTAAGTTAGTTTTAAGTTTTTAAAAAGAATTTTCCTAAATGAAGTATCACTTTAATTAATAACATAATTTGTCAAGAAATAGAAATACCTACTACACTATAGTTGTAAAGACAATAATTTTTTCCCCGTCTGATCTCTACGAAAATTGTATAAACTGTAAATATCTTATAGAATAACTGTAATAATTAAATAAATAAGTAAGTAAGTTAGAACTAATGGGAAATCTTAGATCGTACAGAAGCAAGACGAATCCTTATTACCAGAGAAAATTTATTGAAGACACGGAGGTCCGGCTTGGTGTGCAGCGTCACAGAAGTTGAAGAGAACTTAATAGGTCGTTCGAAGCATTAATGATTTCTTTGAACACTGCTCCGGTAAATTTCTTTTAACGAATTACTCGGTGTTCCATAGGAGGTTCGTCAATACTTCATACTTTTGGTATCAACCTCCCTCAAGCCTCTCTGATGCACGCTACTTTCCATAGACATTCGGTTCTAATGCCAAATGTTGAGGTTCTTGTAAAACCTAACTCATCATTTTCATCATACTCGGTTCTAGATTGTGACTCACTTACCTAATTTCATCCACTGAAGACACCTCTATTCCACTGATCCAGTCTTCTGAAAAGAAAGTAAAAGCTTTCATAAGTCACAGTCTTTGTCGCCATATCGGATAACAATTTTATTGCAAGAAAAACTCGAAAAAAAATCGTCATAGTCCTCATCATCGCCATTTTGACCGCACCACTGCTCTACAGAAATTTATTGTCTCCTGAATATCGTATTGCATTACATAAAAAAAAGTTTGATATGCCAACAAGTTAAGAGGGCCGATGAAGATGCCGGAGACGAAGAAGTATTGCAAACAGTTTTGCCTATCGACGCTTATATCACATGGGGTCTTAAGACTCTATGAGATGCGGGATCAGGTTCTCAGGTCGTTTCTCAAACGCGATAATCGTCAAATTTCACATTTTCTGACGGCGTCATACTGTTCTCAAATTATAATTCCGCAAAATCTATACCTTGCTATAGGTGTAGCGTGTCTGTTCGTATGCCATTCTCTCAAGGCGGCACTATCGTCGCGTACTACGGTCGAGACAGATATTCCTCAACTTCTTCGCGGTGGCATGGTTAGATGGCTTTAACACCCGGTAAACCTGTGCCGTTGTTGGGTGCAGTTTTGTACGGAGGAGAAATTTTAGACCTCTTGAACGTCAGAATTTCTGCTCTAATTATCTTTGGGAATTTTCTTGTAATTCACAATTTTATAAGGTAGGTATAAATTTATAGATGTTTGTTTGCGCGTTTTTTTTTCGTTTTTGCATCATTCCTTAGCCATTCTGCTGAGGCATGTTATGCAGAGTTATAAATTGTGACTATACTGCACCCGGATAGTGTTAAATGCAAATCGAGTTGGGCTTGTAAATGATACGGATTTATAACTTCATGTTGGATTTATTGCATAAAGATTATATAGATATGTTGATATAATTGATGTGTTTTTTTTAGGTTTTGGCTATTTAAAAAAATCATCTACAATATCTTATCAATTGAACTGGAAAAAAAACGAACAACTCTATTTCAGAAAGCAGCACGGAGTAACATCAAAAGAAAAAATTCAGACGGAAGTATGAACACAGTTTTATTATTTTCTAATGCAAGATCATGTGGTTTGAATCTCTAGGAACACTACTGTCATCCTAACCAAAACATTTTTTAAAGTTTCACTCGCCCGGACTACATTGACCCACTTCCACTCTACAAAATATACATTGTTAGCGATGATTGACCTTACTTAACGCTAAATTGAGTATAAATTTTTGTTCGAAAATTTTGTATCTTGTCTTATCACAATTTTATATAATGTTTATAAGATATTTTTATGAAAAATATATGTTAATAACGATGTTTTAATTTTTTTTAATTACGACCACCTTTACAATATTATTATTGAAAATTATCATAAGTAAAGGAGAACCCATCAATACATTTTTTATAGTACTTATTTTTTCAGAAAGTCCTTAAGGTTATATGTAGAGAAATTTATTGAATTATGAAGAAAACTTAAGTGATAATATCATAACTTATTCTTAAAAATTTCCCGTATAATTAAAAATACGTTTTTTAATTGAAGTCAGGAAATTGAAAGAAATGAATTTCTTGCAGCCGTACAGTGCTCCTAGATGTTTACTACTCATACAGATTATACAGTTTTTAAATGTTTTCATAAAATTACACGATGGAACACCCCAACTCCTAGTAATATGTAAAGGTCAACTAAGCATCATTACGACATTGCATACCCCAGCAGAATACTGCATTCCATATACATTCACCTGTAAATAGAGGGAAATCACCATTAAGCGATCCCTCAAAAACCAATCCCTCATCATATCTATGTTCGAGCTTTAATCACTAAAACACACTATAAAAGAAGCAATAGACTAAGAACAACCCTAGCATGTAAAATAAAAACATGGAAAATTTTTGGCTTCTTATGTCCCTATCATGCAAGCTCGAGTGGTTGTAATGGATATGATATTGGGAGTTAAGATAAAAGAAAATATTTTCTTACATGTCCCTACAAGAATTGTAAAAATATTAGCTTCTTCTGTCTCTAGTGAGCGAAAAAGACTAAAGTATCACCGTCAAATGATTGTCTCCGGTCATCAAGATCATACCTGCTAATACCATAACAAACTTTGATGATCAACTGCGTACAATTTTCGGTCTATTTTTCGATGCGCTTAAAATGAAAAGTATGATATGAATACAAAAAACCTTATCCCGGAACCCATGACTCTGATAACAAGTATAAGGAAGGTCGCCTTACGATTGCTCTAGTCACCGAGCACTAGAATGACCCAATACCAACGACCGGTGCTGTGTCGACCGGTATGGCACAATTCCTATGTAACTTAGTTGTATCAGTATTACTGAATTTACGCATAAATCCGTTCTTCCATTGATCGATGAGCAGTAAACCACAATTCTTGTCTAAACCGATTCCACCGGTCCGCGATGCCAAACTTCATATTTAATTCAAGGTACCCTTTATTGATGACCGGTAAGCTCTATTTAAAACTCGCTTCAAAAATATTCTTCACTTCAGTGAAAAGCTTTGGATTACAATATCTTTCGAACCAATAATACCAGAGAAATAAAATTTGGTTTGTGTATATAAATTCAAAAGTGGAGTCTCTTAATGTAAAATTTTTGAGGGAGGAGGTGGATCACGTGACGGGGGTAGCAATTTAAAAAGAAATGAATGTTTATATCTCAATAACAGTATCAGATATGACCTTGAAATTTTTACAGGAGTGAAGCCCAGTTGTCCTCTATCCGAGAAATTTTTTGATGTGAGGGTGTAGGGGGTGAGGGTGAGAGACGGTCAAAAAAAATTTCAATTTTCATTTAGAGAGAACCGCTAAGGATGGTTAGACTTAGAAACGGTTTTCCAAACTTTTTGATATTCAACCCCTAAGGGGGTACAAAGTGCTTGTATACGTTCTTACCAATTCCGACATTTTTCTTAGGTCTTATGAGGTATCGAGGTATGCTTTGACCTATAAGGAGTTTAAATATAATCGCCAAAAAAATCCATTTCAGCATTTTGATATATTCAAACTCAAGGGGTACAGGGTGGTTGCTCAAGTTTTCAAGTTAGACAAATATTTTAGGTCTAGTGGTATATCGAATTCGCTTTTACTTCCATGGACTTTGAATAAAATAAACAAAAAATTAATTTCAGGATTGTGCGATATTCAACTCCTAAGGGATTTCGCGAACTCTGAAAAATCACTTAGGCCTGATGAGACATCGTATTGTTTTTTCTTTAACGAGCTTTCTATATAATCGGCTAAAAATCGGTTTGGAATTTTTTTAATATTCAACCCCTAATATCGGCATAGCCCATATTTTATCCCCAATATTTTTATTGAAATAGAAAAAAAAAAGTAAATAAGAAATATGTCAACAGTCTAGACGCAACTTTATTATTTTTTGGATAGAAGTTCGGAACACGTTTTTGCCTAGATACGGTGTTGGTTTCTATGCGACTCACAACCTAAAGAATAACCATGAGGCTATTTGGAACGTTATTTTTTAGGTTGTCAGTCGCATAGTAACCAACATCTCATCTCATCATAAAACAAGTTTATCGTTCTGATTCGAAGGAAGAAAATCATAGATCATTTGATCGGTGGGATACTATTAAACTTTGTTCGAATTTTTTTAAGCAACGTACTTTTTAAGGATCGATTCAAAAGCGAGCACTCAGTAGCCAAGTATAAGACTGCTGAGCTATCAACCTTGAGGTCCTGGGCTTGAATATTGATCATGACATGGACCTGCGTTTTTAATTCTAAACAGTTCTACCTTTCTTTTGAACTATATACTCCTATACTCCTTAAGAATTTTCCAACCAAGTACCAGACACCTTCTATTTACTGTTCTTAAGAAAGGAAGACTAAAATCCCACCCTTAACAAAATCATCACTGATACGGGCGACCATATATGGTAGTCTTTTTCTTTAATAACTTTGGCTTGTTTTTCAGTTTCAGATTAATTCGAAATACAAAACAAACCTCCGAACTGTGGCTGCTACCTAAACCTTAAATTTTTTCTCTCTATTACAATAAATTTATTATTCAAATTTTTAAATAAAAGGCCACACCTCGTATTGTGGAATCAGAAGTCATTCCCTTCGTTTGTGGAAATCCTATCACCGAGTGCAGCAAGATTGCAGGGATTCATAGTGCTCTACGTCCATCAAGAAGATCATGAAAGGAGCTAGTTTTCCTTTGGCGTAACTGCCCAGAAATAAAACTTCGCTTCTTCGATGATAATTTTCCGATCGAAAGTAAAACACTATGACCATCTCTCATAAAGCTCTGTAACACAGTTAGTTGTTCCTTCCAGTAATAGGTTGTTAGCCTATCGCCAAACTGTCGGTAAAGGAATTAATAATATTTCAAATTGTAGGCCTGAACCTTTAACAGATAGTTTATTTTCGGATTTACATCAATGTATTGCAACATTTTCCTAACCTACTTGTTGGACAAGATTCTTTCACTGATACCGACATACCCCCGTATAATTACTGGTTTTGAATGCCCAAAGCAAGGAAGTTGTACGCTACAACAGCAACAAACCTTCACCACCCTTCAGTCTCATATCAAATTACCACAAATCATGATTTCCATAATATTCCTACTCGTATACATCGAATAAATTTATAAGCAGTTAATTACCTATGATTAATTAATAAGGTAAAATCTACATATCGGCCGGTAAATTGCTTGGGTGAAATGTGAAATGAATGAACACAGTAAACGGCCACGAAAGGAATTTGATGAAAACCATCAGCTACGGAAGAAATTCGCATCATACTCATACGATGCAACAACTGACCTAGCTCCTTGATAAATCTACTAGCACAGAACGAGTTCTTCACAGAAAATAAAAAGAAATGGACAAACCCGTACTGAGTGGATTTCTTAAGATTATACAATGGATAAATAAATCTCAACTGACTGGCATAAATGCTCGGGCAATAATTACTTATGCGGAACTCCTTAACTGATTGTCATTGATAGGAGGCTTTTATAATATGGTAATAATCGACGACAACGCCGGTAATTACCAGCTCAGTTAATTTTACAACTGAAGCATATAATTCCATTAATATACACTTATACAGGTTGTCGTACATTTCTTAAGACTCTTTTTTTTACTAGTGTGTTATAAGCGTCTTAAAAACCTATACGATCAGCTTAATACTTTACGCATGTTTGAACGACGCAAGTAGTGACCACTATACAACCAGAAACTCGCCCAGCACGATCACAAATCAGAATACCAGATCCGCTCAGGTGTTGTACCACGTAAATTACTACTAAATGATCTCAGCGTACCTAATGAAAAAAAGACAATAAAAATCATAAGAAGTCCAAGACGCTGCTATTCAGCTTGGCTAGAACATATTACGAGAACTTGATTAAGTTGCATTGCTGTAGTTGTTGTACGTCGAGGTGAGTCGAGGTTGAGTCAGGGCTTAAGTTGTTGACATTGTAAGGTGAAAAAATATATGAAAATTAAAAAAAAGAAAGAAACAAAGTAAAATTAACTTGGCTGGATGCTAACAGCCTGATAAATTGGCCTTTGTCATGTGGACAAAAACATGAGTTTTTTTCCAAGTCGACTTTAAAGCTTTGGCACGCAAATCTGCCATGCTTTTAAGATAAAGAAATTGGTATTGTTGTTGGAAATTATGTTGCTTGAAAATTTCATAAAGTTCATGTGGAGTTCTTGTAATCAAGAAGCCTTAAAAATAGGATTACAACAAAAGCTAAAATTTTAATTTTTGAAATTCAGACATTAACAGTTTCGCCTTCAAACATTTTGATTAAATTTAGGTTTTGAAAAAAAGTGGATCTTTTAAACTTTATGCATTCTCAAATTGGATTTCAAAAACGTTATTCTGCTATCAATTATACTAGAAAGTGTTGTTGAATGTCTATTTTCAATTTTAGCCCTTAAAATATTGTCAAAAAATATTTAAGCCAAATTTCAAGTTTGTAGAGTGATGCGATCTACTACATACTTTTTTGTTGATCATCAGATTTTACAAGATACGATCATCAGCAACAAACAACATAAATATGAGAACAACGTGTTTTTATATGTAAATATATTATTCATCGATGTTATTTGCACTTTTGCAACTTTTTGGTTGTAAATGTGACTATAAAGACTTCTTGGTCAGTAATGTAACGTAATTTATTTAAGAAAATTTATGGTTTTAAAAATGATTTAAAAGTTACTGGAATGACTTCGTGCTTTTGTCTCAAAAGTAATTTCAGTATCTAACTATCTGGTAATTTAAATGACGAAGAAGAAGTTATTTGGACGACTGGTTATATTTAAATACGAGAAGAAGCTATTCAGGCGATTGTCTTACATTCGAAATTTAGAAAAATTGCTTCCATAATTGTGGAAAACATATTATTTTGGAAAATATATCGGACATAAATGATAAAAAAGTTTAATGAAATTTGATGAATAAATTCGTATTTCTTTAAAATTGTTAATTACATAAAATTTCCGGGTGGTATCGAATTATTTCTCAGCATTTCGTTAGAAAACAGTTTTAGAAAAATAGAAATTTAGTAACATAATTCTCGATGTATTACCTATGTACATAACGTACAATATAAGTTATTTTGCAACTAATTATTGTGAAGAAAACTTAAATTAATAACTTATTGAACAAAATAAATTTTAAAAATAGCTTACTACCGACTTTTTTGGCAAGTCAGCTAAGAATCGCTTGGTGTCCGGGATATAGTTATGCCGACGTCGGGAAGACCTTAAAATCATACAACTGTGCGACTGTTCTGTGCTAATTGCGTCCTTGGGTGTAACTAAAAATTACACCTTCGTCAGTCTAAGATGCATCGATGTTATTGAATCAGTCGGCACTGATAAGAGCAATAACATCGGTGCATCTTCTAAAGGACCAGAACATAAAAATGGAGCAGGCTATTAAAAACAAGGCGAGTAAAATTTATCTCAGTAGTAGCGTAGTCAAGGACGGAGAGAGGCATTACTGTTCAGTGTCAATCTTTTCCGTTTTTAATATTGAATTAATTTCGTGATGGTATCTTCCTCAAAAAAGAAAGGGGACGTATTGATTACGTGTGATATTATGAACATATCCTATTCAAGGAGCCACAAGCCTCAACCTCTGAGCTTTCACCAGATTTGCTCTTATCAGACCCTTGGACACGATAATTAATCTGTTTTCTCCCTGAAAGCCTGAAAATAAACGCACTTTGAAAAACACTTCATAAATCTTTTTGCCGGAGTAAATTTTCCTGTTGGCTTTAAGGTCCAAGCCAGAAAAATGATTAAGATAAGAAAAATATTATTCAACGTTGTGCCTCCATTTTAAAAAAAAATAAACCGGGTAATTTTCAAGGAGAGTTGCGCCAAAATGATCGCGTGCATCTCAACGAAAATTTAATCGAAATCGAATGCTTTTGGCCGGTTGCTGATGGCCAAAAAGCCGGCTCAAAGGGCAAATACCGAGCGGCATTACACGGTGAAAAACAGCCAACTGTCCGAAGAAAAAATACTTGAAGAAAATATAATTTATGAGGCCATTCGCTGGCACATTGTAAATTATCGTCGACGTTTGATGGCAGATTACCGCGCGGTCCGGCTACAACATTGCTGTTGTGATTTTTTTTGTTAATTCCCAGATGGGCGACTACAAAAGTGATAACAGGAGGTATGGGCAGTATATCGGAAATAATGAAAAATAATGTATGAGCTGAAGAAGCCAGCAGCAAGGGCCGAAGAAAAAACCCACCGAAATATGAATAAAGACGTAAAGCCTATACACAAGAGCGCTAAACGCGGGATAACTCAATCAAATAATGTGAAGATCGGTTTGGTGAATGTGATGTTAATGGTGTTTTATGGTGACAGGGTATATAATTGAGGAATCAGCGAGATGAAATTATTAGGCGTCGGATTTCAAGTTTGAATTATGACCAGCCTTGCTCGATCATTTCAGCTACAGCAATAGCAATATAAAGTTGAAAATCTTGAAAAAGCTCAATAAGACATTGGTTAAATCGGTGACAATTATTCAATAGTCAGTGGAACAATTTCTGTGTGGTCATCTAGAACATTGAAAAGTGTTAAGGGATCATGCAACTGGCGCAGTCGGTACAACAGTACGTTGTAGACAAAGCACATGGTAACGCTATGTAGAATCATTCCAATGAGATAACAAATCACTCCTAAGACCTGCTGCGTGGATCGAGATGACTGGATACGGTATATTCCGGGAAGACTGATTTCGCCTTTGATTAATTTATTACGAATGGCCACATGAAAGAGCGGTTCCATTATAATCAAACTCCAGCAACTTAGTCAAACTACACAAATTAAATTTTTCAAAAGTCTTTAATTCCACTTCATTGACAGTGAACGTGCTCTCGCTGCACAACTCATTCCTTTAATTACTAATAATTTTCACTAGTAAGCTTTTATCTTAGTCAAATGTTGTCTTCACATATAAAATATTGCACAGTTCCATTACCTATCCAAAACAAGAAAAACAAGAATCCATAGATCACTCATCCTATATTAATAAATTCAACATGATGTGTGATCATACACGATCAATTACTCTTACTTGAAGCCTAAATCTTAAGATCTTGACGATTATATGAGAATAATTTTCGTTGTATATTAGCAACGAACGACTATAACAAAATCTTAATGTCATCTCGTCCAAAAAGCTGGTTTTTCTGCCTATTGACGATCGTGGCAATGCTGCGGTGGCGGTGGCGGCGGCGTCACACTCGATTATGAATATATAAATTTTCTCAAGATTATAGCGTCGATGATTAATTTTACTTTCCGAAAGATTTTCATACGCTCTCAGTCCCCCATGCATATGTACGTTTGTCGCATGTCACGCTAACGATGAATTGACATGATCAGTCGATCACTTAACAATGTTAACGACATATAAAATGTAATGACACCAACTTCACTTATATGATCAAGTAGACATATGGATATGACCGAACCGAACGGTATACGATAAAGAAATATCCAAGTCAATTTTGATAGTAATTTTTTTTCCATATAAATTTACCATTATGGCATTATGGGATAATGGATTGTTCGGTCGATCATTGAATCGATCGTTTTGACCCGCGAATTTGGCATAAGTATGCGTTTTTGTTTTTAACAAGCTGGAATGTTGTTAATAGGCAGCTTTCAGCAACATACTCGTATGTTTAGTGAATGAGATTTTCTTGATCGGATGAATGATTTTCACCAAGATTTTGTCAGCGATCACTTTGCTTTCTATAGATTGTGACTGATCCATTGGAATTTAGTTGCTACGTTGTATAGTTCAGTGAACATCATCAACACGGTTCAAAGCAGGAACAGTTTATCTCAGGTATTTCGAATGATCTTGCAGAAGAGCCGATGACTGATCGAAGATTGCAGATTGTTTTTCGAAAAAGATGCAAACGTGTGACATGTGATATGAGTCAAGAATATAGCAGCAGATTGCGAATTTAGGTATTTTTAAGAAATATTTTTATTTCTTTTCTTTTAACACTAACGTCGACTGTTTGCTGCGATTCACTAGTCTTTCTTAACGATATCAATTCTGAATTGAAATGCACAGTTTTGTGTTTATAGAAACTATTTCTGAGGCGACTCTATAAAATTTTCTATGTATTTTTAATATCACCTTCTTACACCGCAAATAAATAAAATTTTTTTACCGCACCTCTGTCCTTTACTAGCAATTCTTGAGATACAAAGAGAACAGTGTTGTCCTACTTTTCTCTTTTATACCCAGATTATATTGTACAGATAAGTTTCAACTTTCTAGCCGAAAGTGTTCATGATATAATGAATTCAGAAGGTCCTGATTAGATAAACTACTCAAAATAAAAAAAAAAATATCTCAAAAGTTCCTGCCTCCCGTAAAAAGAGAAATACAAACCAAATATTCGCCTAGCGAAATCTTGCCATCATATAATAAGTCAATCTCCGTGAAAATTTGAAAGAAAAATATTATTTTTGTAATTGAAAATAAAAATAAATTTTGTATTGTTATGAGTGGAATTCCTGGACGAATATGAAGCTAAGTGGCAGTGCTACTATGTGGCTGACAAATTAAAAATATAACGTTCTACATTAGAGTGAAACATAGTCATACTGATTACATAACGTTTTTATGAAGAGCCCTAAAGAAATAAGTAAATAAAGAATTCATTCAAATATAAAGACTTACTGGCGTTATGCCATGGATACATAGCTAGTATACAAACTATGGTATTGAAATCATAGTATTGAAACTAGCTGCACATGATACACTGCACATATGGAATGATTTGACAGTATCTGATATAAGCAAACAAAGACATTAAGTTGCGATACTCGCCACACAATAGGGGAATGGCACAACTAGCAGTAAAATGCATGGTATACTACCTAAAATTATCGCATTTGTATACCATAAACCATGTTCAATACTAGATATATACCAGTTCGTTTATCTCGTATATGCTTAGTATTGGGTGATACACTGCTGGTATTGATGATATTATGATATCAATACCACCAGTGTATCCATGGTATTATCAAGAATTCGCAAAAGTAAAATTTATATACTATTGAACCTTAGAAATATGACGGAATTCGTTAAAATTTATACAACCCCTTAATAGTGGTAGCTCAGTGGGGATGCAAAATTTCAAATTCTTAAAATTATTTTCAGACGATTATATAAGAAGCCAGTTGACGAATTCAATATCCTAAGATATATCTTGAGATTCGTGGAAACGTTTGAAATTGCTTTACATCCTTTAGGAATTGAATATCAAAAAATTCTGAAACTAATATTTAGACTATTACATAGAAATGCCGTAGAAGTAAAAATGAGTTCGATATCCCATCAGATCTAATAAATATGTTGGAATTCGTAAAAATATATCAAACCCCCTATACGCCTCCGACTTTTTAAAATATCAGCCAATTGGAGTGGAATGGATATAATGTTCGCTCATACTATAGGAAGTGAGACCAAACAAGTAGGCAAAAAAAGCCTTACTACACTAAACAAAATATTTGTACATCAAGTTTTATATTCCGTTTATCTGTTCATTGATTCAATGTAATAATTCATTGATTCGATGTACAAATTCATTAAAAACAATTTTTATTAACCGTTTCGTTGATTCAATGAACTCATAATTAGTTCATTGATTCAGCGAACGATTTCATTAAGTAAGGAAACAATTGGTAAATCAATGTAAGTTTCATTAATTAAACAATGAAAAATTTCGTAACTCAATGCATATTTTATTAAAGAATGGAACAATTCATTGCTCGGTATATTTCATTGATTCAACGAACAATTTCATTAAATAAATATATCAAATATAAAACTACTACTTTCAAGAGGAGCGAAAGGGTGTAGTAGTGCCGTAATATAAAGCCATATTTTAAGATAATCAATTTTAATGTATTGTTATTTTCTTATTTCTATTTTTACAAAAGATATAGAATTCCTTTCTTTATTTTTTTAAGTTTATAAATTAAATTCAAATTCTTTATTTAATTCCGTAGTAATAACAATATGATTATGCTTATTATAAATTGTTTGGTGATCAGGATAAGTCCTTTGCATCCATGGAGTTTGAATAAAGTAATATTGAAGTGTGAAAAGTCTACTTACATTATGTATTAGAATATAGTTAACACAATGAAAAGGAATAAGCGAAAACCTTGTATGGAGAAAATAAAATAAAATACAGTTATTATTAAAAAATAATAAAGTAAAATAAAAATAAAAACATAAATTAATCTAGTGTTTATAGTAAGAACTAGAGCTGGGGAGTGCGGTAATTACAAGTTTGCTACATTTGCGCCTATGTAGGAAGGAGTGAGAGAATCAGCGGATTGTCTGACGATTCGCATTTATTTTTAAAATTTAACTCGTATTTGGTGAAAGCGTCTTGAACTAGCAGTAGTCTGCTTATTTGTGCAGTAGGCGAGTTGAGTAATGCCAGGGCTTATTCAGAATGATCTCGAGGCACTTGTTCTGGGTAATTTGTGAGTATTAGAACAGCAGTTCGAAACCGGTGCGCCACACAAAAGAATAGGTCGCATAACTGACTTGTAAATTAGCAGTATTCGAATGCCAAATTTTCGATATTGCTTCGATAAAATGGTATTGGAACGTAAGTTTCTTTTCTAGGTGTAGCCCCAAATAATAGGGCTAGGGAGATATCTAGCGGCTCTTTTCCTGGTAAAGAAGATGGCGTTTGTTTTGAAAGTATTTATTTTGATTTTCCAATTCAATTCAATACAATTCTATTTCGGTTAGTTGTCTTTGATGGGTATTTATGATTAGATTTGGGTTGTCATTCTCGATCTCTCGTGATGGACTGTGGTACATTGCTTCAGTCCACCCTTCTCAACCTAACCTAACCTATCATTCTTGGCATAAACAGCCAGATCGTCCGCGTAGGCTGCTATTTCGCAGTCAGAATTTGTTGGTAGAGATGATCCCTGAGGGACTCCGGCTGGAATATGTCGACTCACTGAAAGGGTGTACAAGATTCTTGTTTGGAACAGCCTGTCGTGGAGAAAGGATTGTATAATCTTGATCAGATATATAGGGAATGGGAGTTGGATTAGTTTGTATAACAGAGCATTGTGCCATACCGAATCAAAAGCTTTTTCAATATCAATATTAATCATCCCTCCCCATTTTTTGTTTTTCACTAATTTTTGATAAAGCTTGTTACTCTTGATAATTGATAATTGCCTTGGCGGAATCCAAGTTGGTAGTTGGGTAAAATACTATTTGTTGTTGTATGACTAAGCATGCGGGTCAGTATTATTTTTTCCAAGATCTTGGCTATAGAAGATAGCAGGCTAATAGGACTATAGTTACATGCAATTGATGAAAGAATACATTACCTTACTGCACAATTTTTTTAACTTCTGGATAAAGTTCATTGGATCAATTGACGATGTACGTATTCTCATAAACAAATTTTATTGATTCAAACAAAATAATACGTCAAATTATGAACAAAGTCTATTGATTCAATGAACGGAGTTCGATAACTCGTAGATAAAATCCACAAGTTAATGGAAAAATTAATTGAATCATTGAACTATTTTATCAACTTTTAAAATTAATGAATAAATTCATCAACATAACAGTCAGAGCGCAAAATTTATTACTTTTTAGGTAAAATTTCGTAACACGTCTAAAGCAGTGATATGGTGTAGGTTGCAGTGCGACTGACAACTTAAAGAATAGCCAGCAAGCTGAATTTCATGATAATCTATTTACCTCGAACCTATTACTTATACAAATATACGGATGGACAATAAATTTTTTACTAGTTCTTTACTAGTCCTTAAATGTGAAAATGAAAGAATGCAGTGCATCTATATTTTTTTGAAACTTTCGGACAATCCCAATCATTAATCACCTTGTTAATGTAAAAATTTTGAAACAATTTTATAAAATTTTGCGGTAGATTTTTAGTTTTATTTAATTTTATTGAGTTTTAAGTTTTATTTATATTTATTTATATTTAAGTTTAATGAGAAATAAATCTTTTCATGGTATGTAGTTGTAAGATTTTAATAAAACTTAGATTATTTAGTTGTGTTTCTTTTTTGTTGTAGTCTAATAATAGACCGCAAAACATGCAAAAATACTTTAAGTTTCTATTAATTTTAATTAATTTAAATTTTTTTTTTTAAAAATCGATCACAATGTTTTTAAAAAAAAATTTCCTACTCTGAAAATTTTTTTTCCACGTTTCATGACTAATAGACACCAAAAAAGCAAAAAAAAATTTCAGTCCGTCTGTGCGCCGTCCGCCGTACGCAAAACGTTCGAAAGCTTATAGCTCTCAAACTCTGTGAGCTATTAAGCTGAATTTTTTTTTGTTGGTAGACTGAGCAGACTCCTTCAAATGCCCACCTTTTGAGTGGTGGGGGTGTGAGGGTGCAGGTGGGGGAAGCGTTTTAGACGAAAGATTTTGGTTTCTAGATCTCAGTAACCGCTTAGGCTAGGAGACTGAAACTTGAAATTTATATAAAGCATCGATAGTGGACCCATTTGCAAAAATATTGCTGATATGGGTGAAGGGGTGTGGGAGTGGGGGGAATAATAATGCGTCCGAAACGCTCGAAAGCCGAGATCGAGACATTCTAAAATCCATATCTCCTAAACGGTTAATGTCACGAAATTAAAACTTAATGACCATCTGTGGGTATACTAGGAAAATAGATCCGAAACAAATTTTTGAGAGGGGGCAGGGGCGCACGGAGATGGGGGTCGAAAAATTTTAGATTACGATATCTCACGAACCAATTGCACTAGACAAATAAAATTCGGTTTCTGTAGTAAGGTTGACAAATGAAGTTTGCTGAAAGTAATCATTTTTAAGTGGGCGGTGGAGTATGGAAGTGGAGGGTATAAGAATTTTTCTAAAAAACACGTCTCATATCTCAAGAACAGTGTATGACAGATGCTTAGAATTTTTACCAGAAGTAGGCCCAATAGACCTCTAGCAGAAAAAACAATTTTAGAGGTGAGGGTGTAGAGGCTGAGGGTGGGGAAGGGTGAAGAAGAAAAAGTTCCGATTTATATATCTCGAGAACCTATAATGATATAAAGCTGAAACTTAGTATTTAGATAGAACTATAGTAGTAGCATGTTGTATAATTTTTGATAGGGGTAGTATGGTACGGAAGTGGGGGGTGTTTTTTTTAACTATAGAACGGCTTATGCTAGAAAGTTGAAACATGGTACATATATGTAAGTCAACTAGAAAAGTAATTTAGGTTAAAAAAAATTTCAAATATCTATTGATGTACGGAAGGAGGGCAAAAAAAATTATCAATGAAAATGAAATGCATATATTTTCACGATTTTCATCATATCTATTAGGTCTTTCCAAATATAAAATTCATTTTTATTGTACGGATTCTTCATATAAATACCTAGAATGTATTTTCAGGAATTTTTGTAATTTGACCCCCACGGTGTTGTAAAGGGGTTGTATACATTTTCACGAATTCAGACATATCCCTCAGGTCTGATTAGATATCGAATAACTTTTTACTTCCACTTTTTACGTTTAATCACTTAAAACTCATTTTCAAGTTTTTTCCTTTTTCTACCCCTGAGAGGGTATAAACGGGTTGAACATGTTTTCACGAATTTCGTCATATCTCTTAGGAGTGATAAGACATGGGATTGGTTTTCACTTCCTCGGGCTTTCTTTACATATATCTAATAAAAAATTTCAGGATTTTTTGATATTCAACCCTAAAGTGGGTGCAAGGGGGTTGCATATGTTCTAACAAATCCCTACATGTTTCTTAGTTCTAATGAGATATCGAATTGACTTTTACTTCCTAAGGCTTCCTACATAATCGTCAAAAGTTGATTTCAGTATTTTTAGATATTCAACTCCAAGAGGACGTAAGGCTTTCGACATATTTCTTAGGGTTGATGATATATCAGATTGGTTTTCACTTCCACAGACTTTTTATATAATCGCCTACAAATGCATTTCCGATTGGCCAAAAATCTAATCACGAAAAACCTCCTAATCGCGTATTAACTGATATTATACTATGACTTAGAGCTCTTCCCGGAGTATGACCCAATTATGTAATTCATATGTTATATGTGGCAGCGGCGTTTAAGTATTCTAGCGCGACCCCATTCTAACCGCTTCCCAAACCTTTTTTAGGTTTTCAGTCACATAGTAACCTACACCGCGTCTCAGAATTAAACGCGTTCCGGACTTCAGCCCGAAAATAATAAAGTTGCGCCCAGACTGTTGTCAGATTTTTTTTGTTGTTTACATATTTTTATTAGTTATACTAGAAATAGTCTTTAAGTTTTTTCCAACTTTTGTTTGACTGTACAGTATTTTGTGGTATATTTTTTTTAAATTTTAGACTTCCAGATTTAGTTATTTGAGCATTTAATAATTTTATTAAGTTGTGCATTTTCTTTAAGTGTGAGTTTTAAGCAGTTTTAATTTTTTTTAAGTTATTTATATATGGTTTTAGTTGTTAGATTATACTTTGTTATATATACACTTTATTTAATTAAAATGTATTATAGTAGCTAATTTTGGATTTTCGTGTACTTTATCATCGTTGTAGTGTACAATTCAAATACTTAACAATAAAGAAAGTATTATTATTTTACTCCAGGTGAAAGCTGATGTATAGTTAGAGTAGTAATAGTATGAAGCGGAATAGTGGAAAACTTTTAAAACCTTCGTGCTTTCTTAAGTAGAAATTGCCGAAAACCCGCACGAAGCCTTGTGGGCCAAATTCCTTGCCAAATTTTACAATTTTACAGTCCCACTTAAACACATTTGCGACTTTGACCACAAACTCTGCTCCAGAAATCCTAAAAAAGCTTTATGTAAATATGTTTGTGGATACAGAAATACGTATTGATCACCATTTATAAAATCTTATTTGAAAAAAATATTAGGGTCAATAATAAAGTTATGTTTGGAATATAATTTGTAATTTGGAATGATGGATTATCCTACATGTAGGTTATTAGAAAAAATTAAATCTCGCTTTTATGGAAAATAATGTATTAGTTTCTGTTACAAAATGCGCATATTGGCAGCATCAAAATTTAATAACGATAGCGCCTGATAGTCATGAGGTCCAACGTATAGAAGATAAAGCCGCCTCTAGATTGGCATTATACCTTTTGGTATTGAAGCGATTTAACATAACCTGCCTATCCATCAGAAATAATAATTAATAAATTATGCAAAAAATTAAGGAGCACTTCGCCGGCACTACCAACAGAGGAGGCCCAAGAGACGAGTGAAATTCAGTTTTCTATTTTTTCCTTGTAAATCGGCTTTGATGCAGACTTGCGAAATAACAGAATTTCCGATAGCTTAAAAGCCTAGTGGCTTTTCGAAATTTGTACCCACGAATTGAAAATTAGCCCCGTTTCATATCGCCTTATAACAATGGAGGGTGCTACTTAGCAAGAAATTGTTCTTCACTTAAATAAAAATTTTTGACGATAAGTTAACTTACAGATGAAATCCGAGATAAGTAGCCCGTATCAAGCCAGCGATGCAATTGTGACTACTTTGTAAGGACATTCGATAAGAAATAATCCTCTCTCTTGGGAATTTTCATGCAGACAAGACATTGCAGCGAAAATACTAGGAACATTAAGACATGGAAAATATTTGTTTCCAATCTAGTGAAAAGAACCAAAAAGTCATTTATTTATTACCATCCGTGATAAGCGATGTAAAAACACAACATCATTTTCAAACATTTCAATTCATGCTGTGCCGGACACAGTTAGCAGTAATCTTCGGTTTTTAGGTGGGTAATAAAATCCTACCGGCCACATAATAGTACTGTCCAAGTAGTAGCTATTTTACATCATATTCCATTCAGATCTTTTGTGTATCTCAACTATGTCTAATACAAAACAACTTCTGTACAAAATTCAAGTACATACTCGTACTATTAAAATACGCTGGAAATTAAATTCATATTAGTCATATAAGGTCGTATATGTAATGATCCGTACTCAACGACGAGTACGCGGCGTTAAGGTAACATCTTAAAATTGACGAAAAATCAAAAGAAGAGAAATATTGTCCCGGCTCGGACTTTTATTGGCCAATAAAAATATTTATCGTATAGATAATTCAAACACTTGTTCTTAACATAAATTACAAAGTGTCTCATTATGGATGTTGCATATTATTCATGGGTTGGTTACACGGTAAAATAAATTTTATTACGACACTATCTATTTTGCGTATCTAAAATGAGAGGTGGAAGATCGTTGAACTTATCTCAAATTGATATATGTATGCCTGTCGGAATAGAGTTCATATGCTTATTTATGGATTTATTTGTCCGGTAATTTGAATTTTTACATATTATTGTGCTTAAATGCATCGCTGTGTCTAGTCGTCGAGAAGAAATTCACAAAACCATGACATGGAATTTTTTTTTTATCCCGGTTTCTTACCTGCATGTCTTTATGCTCTAAAAGTGCGACCGCCTACAGGTTTTTTTATTAGTTCTTATTGCGGGTCGAATTTTATAAGCCCGGCTTACACTAGTGTAGTCTGCGATTTAAATAATAATTATGAAGAGATTAAAGCTAGGCTTTGTTTTGACATCGAAAGAGTTTCGCGGTCCTTGTCTAATTTCTTCCGGTCATTTGGTTAATTAACGTGAAAATTTTCGTAGGTGGTTTTTATTTTTAACATTTCGGTTTTTCTATTTGTTTAGATGCGATTTATTTTGTGCGGTCGCTAATTTCATTTTGGTCATAAGATTGTAATTATTCAAGCAAACGTAGAGAGGTCAGTAGGTCGTTGTCCGTTCTAATTATGCGTATTAAATACGGATTTGAATATTTTCGCAGTTTTTACTATAAATTTATATAAAGCTGTTTAAATCTCCGAGGGGATTTTACTGTATCATTTTTTTAAATGCATGTTGTAAACAAATTTGCTTAGGAGTATTAAATCCTAAAAATATATTGTCCGCCCGCAAGTGAGTTTGACGCGTTATGCCTCCAGAAACCCTATAAAGATGCAAACTTATTTTTTTCAAGGGGAGTATAGAAGAAAGATTGGTCTCTATGAAAATAAATTTCAGATTTTCAGATTCTCAGAAGCGAGTCATGCTAAAAATCTAAAACTTTGTAGATTGGTCATTATGGAAAAAATTGCTTAAAACTAGTTTCTTTTCAGAATATTTATATGACGTTCCAAATAGTCTCCTGATTATTCTTTAGGTTGTATAGTAACCTACACTGCATTAAATAAGCATTAAACGCGTTTCGGACTTCTACCCAAAAAAGAATAAAGTTGCGCCCAAACTGTTGGCAGGTTTTATTAATTTACATATTTTATTTCAATAGAAGATTCAATAGAAGTAAAAGGGAATTCGATCTCATTAAACCTAAAAGATTTTCGCAATTCGCGAAAACTTGAACAGTACCTTACACCCCCTGATGTAATTGGTTCGGCAGATATTGTAATCCAAAGTTTTCTATCACCCACCCCTACACCCTACCACACCCCTTAACAATTTTATCCCTTAGATTAGATTAGATTAGGAAATGGGGTTGGTCTGGTTAACCTCTGTCACTGAAGCCTCAGTTCCCTCGATCCCTGCGCTTTCAATGAAGCTTAGTATTTTACGAAGAGAAATGGCCAGGAATTCCGATGAAAACCCTGACCGAAGTGACGAAATCTTGTGTGAGCTAATCCCTCACATTCACCGAATCTCTTAAGACAACAAAAAAGTTTCAGCATTCTGACATCAATCGTTCAGGAGATATGAATTTTGTAACGTTTTGATCCCAGCTTTCAAGCGTTTCGGACTCATGGTTTTTCCATCCATTCAACCCCTATATACAATTATTGTCCAAATAAGTCCAATATCATAGTTCTACATAAGTTCTAAGTTTCAACCCCCCGTCGAAAGCGGTTCCTGAGATCTAGAAACCAACATTTTTCTTCTAAAATGCTCCACCCTCCTCCCCCTCACACTACATATCATTATTTCAGTAATGAACAAGTTCATCAATGAAATTGTTCATAAAATATATAAATTCGATCAACAATAAATAACCTTGATAATCAAATCAGTTAACTAATAATTACTGCGTTCTTTAATACAGTGAATAGTGTAGTTAGTATGATGGTACCAATAAATATTTTGAAAAGTTATTAAAGTTGGTTTGGTGAAGTTATGTTTGATAGAGGACTCAGTCAAGTCCAAAACGTAACAGGAATAGAAATTAAAACAGCATTTTATTAATTTATTTCGAGGTTCATCACATAATGATTACTTAAAAATTTGAAATCCTTTCCCCAATTTTTTTTTTAAATTCTTTAAAGTTATTAAGAAGTATTAAACAATAATATGAATGTGTTTATTAATTTAATGAATAAATCTTCGTGATTTTTTCAGTTTTTTTCAATATTAAATTAATAATATTGAATTAATAAATTAATATTAATATTAATCCTCAAAATTAGAGAAGTTTTCTTCTTGCATTATGTGATCATTTAAACCTATAATGAAAATTCTAAATGAATAGGCTCGCACAGAAAATTCTTGGCTGCCAAATCAATTGTCAGCTCTAATTTAACCTTCCTAACATAAGCAGTTCCTGAGATAAGGATAACAAAATTGTTTTAAAAAAATGTTCCTTCCTTCATACGCCTCTCCCCACCCCACAACAAAATTGGAACTAAATATCACGATGGTTTTATGCGATATGACCTTTAAAACACGTATGCATACGACGTATACGGCGGACAGACGGACTTTTACAAAATTTGGGTTAGCAATTTTTTTGGAAATTTCAGGTCAATCACAATACTTTATTATAAAAAAGAATAAGGTAAAATTAAAATTAAATTTAACACAAAATTGCTGTGCACGTACTGAGTGTTATTTAAAAAGTAAAGAAAAAAGAAAGAGCAAGGTGTTTCAAAGGCGTCAAATGCCTAGCAAGAACTGGGAACCGGTACAGGTTCTCTCCCGGGGAGAAATAAGAAATAAATAACACAAATCATTACTTGTAAGTTGAGTAACAACAATGTCAAAATATAAAATCGAATACATTCATAACTAACTACTCATTAATTTTTGAATTTCCTAAGCCCGACTTAATCAACCGATATAAAGTTATTACACCGTATTTCACCATTCTCAATTCCTCTTCACCAATTCCGACATCATCTTTCCCACGACATAAATATATTTTTTTAACAACCAATCGGACGCAATAAAGTTAACTGTGCGTCGCGTCGGGTGGACGCAGTATACGGCGTTGAAAGTTGCAGATTAAGAGTCATCAATTAATTCGCAAACACGTTTTATGATTGAATTATAATGGTCCGATCTGGGATCTCTTTTAGCAACAAATTCGTTTACGTCTTTTTTATTTGAAAACTTCTTGATTCTGATTCCGGTGTGTAAAACGTGCAGCCTGTTCAAAACCTGCAAAATTTATTATTATGGGACTATCGTGTTATTAATTTCGACTGTGTCAAGAATATTATAGTGGGCATAGGAAGGAAGTTTTTTATTGCCTCGACGAGGAAAACCTCGAAGGGGAAAGAAATAAATATTAAGTGCAATAAAAGTGTAGGGAAATTTGTTTTTGTTGAAATGAGACGATAAACCAAAGGTCGGTTGCGTCGCGGAAAAGATATAAAATAAAAGGTTATACCTTGTTTTTCATCTCACTGAAAAGGCCATTTATAACTAACAAAGTGATATATGAGAGTTTTGTGGGAGAACTTTAATATCATTCAGTATAACGGGACGAATTTTTATTCTCTCCGATTATTAAGACCTTTAGAACGAGCCAGGGATTAATATTTAGTCGTGCGGTATATTGAAAAGAAACTTGCGGGAATGTTGCGATGGAAATAAGTTGACCGACATTGATTTCTGAAGTATTACATTGAGCCTGCTTTTAAAATGTAAAATTCGGAGAATAAAATAGATTTTTTTAGGATTGTAAGTTTCAGTGTGAACACCACTGAAACATAGCTTAATTAAGCTGCTCGACGGAGTTTTGATGAATTATTCAATTTTTTTTTTAATATTCCGGATAGCTCTGTTAAGTAGTTGGAATCAAAACCATGACCTCTGGATTAGCAGAAAAGCCACGTATAGTATGAACGCACAATAGGCTCTAATCAAATTTGGCTGCATTTTATTATAAGGCAGCGGAGGTAGGACGGAATGATTAGTAGGCGGTTAGATTAAGCTAGCAATCAGAAACTTTGTAAATATACGTTGATTTTGTAATAGTTTAAATTATAGAAGTGAACATCTTTCACTCTCATAACTCGGAATTGAGCCTAAAATTTTTCTACTTTATCCAGAGCAAAATAAACTGTTGTAAGTATTACCGATAAGATATATAATGTGAAAATTTCATTACAAGTTCCGACCACACTGTTGGTAGATTTTGGTTTATTTATTTTTTGTTTCTATTTCAATAAAAAAAAACATAGAAGGTGCAATATCGACATAATCTCAATGCGATTAAAGATAAAAAAAAATCTAAAAGCGTTTATCTCATCAGATCTAAGAGATATATCGGAATTCGTAAAAAGTACACAATCACTTTACATCCCTTTATGCGTTAAATATTGCAAAAGCGTGAAGAATTTTTTTTTAAGCTTTTATATCATATATAAGGCCTATATCTAGAAGTAAAAGCGAACTCGATATCTCATTGCACCTAAGACACACATCGGAATTCGCAGTAAATTTAATTCGATATCTCGACAGACCTAAGAGATATGACGAAATTCGTAACAATATATTCACTTGCTTTTAATTGAAATTTTTTTCGCTTAACATTTGTACGCCAATTTAAAACTGATTTTTTTTTGCTTAAATTACTTTTTTAGTACATCAACTTATACTTACCAAGTTCCAACTTCCTAGCATAATCTGTTCCTGAGATATAAACCCCTTCTTGACAGTCATGACACCCCTATAACTATATAATATAGTGGTTAGCTTCCTGTCCTTAGCGGTTCTCGAGAAATAAAAATCAGAATTTTTTGTTTTTAACCATATTCACCCCCTACACTACCAACGCAGTCTACTGGGTCTAACCTGTTTATGATCATATCCGAAATGGTTCTTGAAATATAATTAATTATTTTTAAATTTATTATCCCCTTCGTTTTCAACTAATCCTTTCATAAATTTTACATTTAAAAGCCAAATTTCATCTTTCAGGCGTAATTGGCTCGAATGATATTATAGTTTTAAGTTTTTCATGCCCTACCTCCCCACTTAAGAATTGTGTTCCTAATATATGCTCCGCAATCAGTGAATTTCAATTTTGTGGCAGGAACTGTTCAGGAGACTTTAGAATTTTTCAATCCCTGGTTTTGGACGTTTAAGACACTTTGGTTTTCGCCCTCCAACTTCCACACCCCTCCCCCCATGTCGACTAATTTTACTTTATTATTTTTTAATAATAAAGTATTGTGATCGACCTGAAATTTCCAAAAAATGTGGTACCTTGATATTTTGTATTAACCCGTTTTAGGACTAGTAAACTCCGCCGTAGACGTCGTACGCCATACGCAAAAGCATTTGAAGGTGAGTAGCTCACAAACCCGTTGAGATATTAAGTTGGGATTTTTTTAGTGGAGAGATTAGGTCTCCCTGCGCGTGGTACTTTTTAGGGGGATGTGGAGGAAGAGTTTTAGGGTAAACATTTTGTTTCTAGATCTCAGGAACCCCTAATGCTAGGAGGCTAAAACTTGTAATTTATATGAACTATGATAATGGACCCATATCCAAAAAAAGGTCGATAGAAGTTGAGGGGTGTTGGCGAAGGGAAGGGGGGGGCGTGTATGCCAGGACATCGAATTCGAAACGCTCGAAAGCTTGGATCGAATCATTACCATATTCCTTGAACGCTTGATGTCCGAAGGTTGAAAGTTTCTGGTTCTTTTAAAGGATGCTAAGAGCCTAGACAAGGACTAAAATTTGCAAGGTGGGAGGTATGTTGTGAACGTTGGGAGTAAAAATTTTTGAACTTCAATATTTTTCGAATCAATTGTACCAGAAAAATAAAATTTGGTTTGTGTATATAGGATCACAAGTGGAGCCTAGTGAATATACAATTTTTGAAGGGGCAGGTGCAGTACAGATCTGGGATAGCTAATTTTTCAAAAAATTCAATTCTTATAACTTAATAACCGTACCAGACATGATCTTTAACATTTTTCTGGTGGAAAACAAATTTTAGGGGTGCGGGTGTAGGAGGTGATTGTGGGAGGGGGTGGAAAAGAATTCTGATTTTTATTTCTCGAAAGCTGCAAAGGAACTTTATTTTTTTTTTAGAAGTCCGAAATGCGTTTAATGCTGAGGTGCGGTGTAGGTTACTATGCGACTGGCAACCTAAAGAATAACCAGGAGGCTATTTGGAACGGTTTTTTTAGGTTGTCAATTGATTAGTAACACCTACACTCCATCTCGCCACTAAACGCGTTCTGGACTTCTACATAAAAAATAATAATTTTCGCCCAGACTGCTGCCAGATTTTTTTTTGCAAATGCCTCTACTATCGTAGTTCAGTACAAGCGCAAAGTTTTAACTTACTAGCATAAACGGTTTTTTGGATATATAGACCAAAATTTTGTTTAATTATCGCTCAAAAGTCACCACTTAAAGAGGTTCACCCAACCTATCTTCCCCAACAGATTTGTAATATATAAGCCTTCAAAAGTTTGGATACGGCATGTACGGCAGACACGGACGAACTTGTTCGTCCTCCTCACGAATTTCAAGAGCTCAGCTAGGGAGCGAGAACGGAGTTCTTCCATCCTCATAACATCAACGCCGTATACGTGCATTCTCGCAAATGAGTAAGCTGGACACTCGAGAAGGAAATCCTCCGTTGTGTTGTCGCTTTCGTTGCAAGCAGTGCACATGGGGTCGTTAATGATTCCCAATCTGACCAAGTGTAGGCCACACGAGTTATGCTCTGTGAGGACACCAACCATACTACCACATTCTTTTCTGCTTAATTTGAGAAGAAAAGCAGAGTTTCGTCCACCTGAACAAGGTTCCTGGTCTTCCGCATTGTCGGAAGAAGCCGCCATCTCTCAATGTGTGATTTACTTACCCACTTAGCAATGACAGCCCTAACAGCGGCAATAGGCACACCGAAAACTGGTTCTGGTCTGACCATGGCTGATTCTGATCCAGCCTTTGCTAATGCATCAGCTATTTCATTGCCATTTACACCCTGGTGGTCTGGAACCCATATCCAAATCATTCAATCTGCCAACAGAATTCAACAGTTCTTTACGCGCACGTACCATCTTTGAAAAGACGATTAAATTATCTAGTGATTGTAGAGCGGCCTGATCTGACTGTCGCTGCAAATGCAGATCATCCTGCCTCTCCATCTTAATCCATTATACTGCCTTAAGGATCGCATATACTTCAGCTTGAAATACCGAAGAATGTTTTCCTAGGGCGAAAGAGTACCTGAGATCGTCAGTCTGCAGGTATATTCCATCTCCCGACCCGTATTCAGTCATTGAGCCGTCCGTATAGAATATATCTGTGAATCCGCTAAGCAGTGCGGACTGGTTTTCCCACTCTTCCTTACTCGGGATCTCCACCTGATATTTCCTTTTGAGCATACAGGTCGAAGTCATAGCATGCGAAGACATATTGAAGATGGAGTTGCCAGACAACTTTCGAGCCATTTTTCCATGACCTGTGCTCTTTTCTCAGCAGGCCATAATCTCATTAGGCTGTGTGTAGCTTTCATTGCTTCTGCCTGAACAACAATGTCAAGCGGTGGCAGATTGAGCAGTACATCGAGTGCCGCACCCGGTGTGGTTTGCAAGGCACCCGTTACATCGATGCAGACTGTCCTCTGTAGTTTTGCTAGACTAGGTCTAATGTATGCACATTCGGACTTAAACCAAACAAACCACTGATGCATAAATTAGGATCGGTCTTATAATGGCCGTACATAGCCAATATACCATTGAAGGCCTAAGACCCCATGTTCTTCCAAAAGCTCTCCGGCACTGCCAGAATGTTACTAGCGCACGGTTTGCCTTTGTATCTACATGTTTCCTCCAGTGAAGCTTGCTATCCAGGATAATTCCAAGATACTCCGAGAGCTGAATAGTTTCACCCTTCAACATTGGTAATACTAAACCTTCAGTCTTTCTTTTCCTAGTAGACAAAACTAGAGCGGTTTTGCTAGGAGTCACAGAAAGTCCGTGTTTTTCGCACCAGCCATCAAAGCAATTAATATATTTGGGGACTAATGATATGTAGGTTTAAGTCAATAATAGATAACTGAGTACATGTGATAGCCACAGTTAATTTTTTAAGACTACTTCTTTTTTCCAGTTCAAATAAAAGTATATAGAAATATTTTGTTCAGATATTCATGCTGAAAATTAAGACTCAATTGATGCTAAAATTAAATACACCATAAAATTGGCTTTACTGTCATTTCTTATCTCCACTTTCAATATAGAAATGGCCACGATCACCACCTTAATTACACACAATCTAAAGGCAAAAGTAATAAAACAAATTATTTAAAGATCTACTACTTCCCTGCTCTCCTACTAATCCAATTACCTGCTCAGTTCGCTAAATTACAGTCGTGGTAACAGTTCAATTTCTTTTCGAGCACCTCAATCTTGAAACTTTATAGTCGCAAACAAATAAAAATTAAATGAAATAAATCAAGAAATCATTAGGCGGTAATGAAAAATCTCCAAAAAAAAGACACTAATTTTATTACTCTAGAGGTACACTGAGTATAATTGGAGATAGCGAAAAAAACACGTCTTCCATTTAGTTTTGTATAAATTTAAACTGAACATTTTTACAATACACTTTGCGTTCAATTCGATGTCAACTTTTAAGAGGTTGATGACTGGCATGCATTTTTTTGCAAATTTTTTTCAACTTTCCAGCAAAAAATTGTAATCAAATGGTAATAACCTATTTACTGTATAACTAACAATATTCAAAGAACTTAAAAAAATAAAGAAACCCGCTTAAGACAAAGTAGCGAATCTCTTGTCATAGTCGAGTGGTTTTTGAATTTAATTACCTCGCATGATCTTGTCAGAAAATATCGAAAACACAATAAAAGAAGTAGCGAGCAACAGTCGTAGTATCAGTAGCGCAAGAACGTCGACTTCTTCTTGACGTCGTCGCCATCGTCTTTTAGAAGGCATTCCATTTCAACTGTATATTTTTGTTAATCATTTTCACAAGTAAAAACTAACAAAGCAAACACAACGAAAATCCGAAAGAATTGGAAGAAAAACCGTAAAGAGAAATACCATTTTCTTCGACAATAAATTTATAGGTCAATTTCATATTAGAAGCCCGCCGGGCGAGTTCGGTCACCCAATTGAAAGAAAACTCTCAAGTTGCACTAAAATCAAAAGACTTAAGCGATGAACCTGATTTTTAAGAAATGCCGCTGCGCAAGCAACTGTACACCGTACAATCACAGAATCATCAAGACGATGGATTCAAAAAATGGCAAAAGGTGTGCAAAAATGTTCAGTAGATACACGAAAACCGATCGCTCGATTGGATAATTGGACGATGCCTGAATAATTTCCGATAAGGTTAATTAAACGTTTCAATTATTTATTAGCTATTCGATTCGGATTAATTAATTAACTTGTAGGCATTGGAAGTTGGCCGGGGTGGAATCACGAGCTTGGATTGCACTCGACTCCAATGTGCCCTTTTTCTATTGTCAGGGGTTTTTGCGAATTTTCCACAAGATTTTCGCACTCGAGATTTTGAAAGTTTCCCAAGCTTTAGTTTGAAGTCCTTGCTGTGGCCTTAATGATTTCTAAGGCGGGATTTGTTTCTATCGAGCTGAAACATTAAATGAAATAAATACACCTTTCGGATGGTTTTAATGCTATGCATCGTGGAGGTGCAGGTGCATAACCTAATTACCAAGAATTGATGATTGAATCTTAAGAGTTAGTTTGGATTTGCTGGGTCTATGTTTATGCAACGAGAGCTGTAAGAGTCGAATGATTTTTTTTGTCGTTTAATTGTTAATTGTGGGCGATGCAAACATTGAAAGGTTTAACGAGCGACGTTGTCGAGTAACTTAATTACCGCGAAGGCGAAGAAAAGCGACTTGTACGTAGCATAGAACAATCAAATTTAATTGGGATGTTTTTGTTTTGATTAGACTTGATTCGATTGGATCTTTTGTTGTTGATGAAATTATAATTTTAATGGAAATATTCACTGTTTATTCATTCATTAGTCCCTGTATGACCAAACAGGTTGCACAGAGCAGGACTACTGTTTGGCTTTAGTATTGACGGCTTTATTCATAATGGGTTAGTCTCCCTAGAATGTGAACGATTTACTGTTCTGCAGCTTTTCGATTCAGAAATCCCACTCAAAGCACAGCGCTTCAATTTACCCGTTGGTACTACTGCTACTAGTCATTATTCCTGTCTACTTTTATTACATAACGACGTCATATCAAGTTGTTAAAACGTCTATACAACGTATTACAGACGTTCACAGCGGTCGCAAAAACCTAACCAAACTTTGAAAGCGTTCTAAAACTTAGACGGAATTTAACAATAGTCTAGTGGATGAGATGTCAGTGATAACGAATTTGGACACATTTTGATTTTGGTAAATATTTATTAGGTTACTAAGGAACGAAGTGGAGGCAAAATGACGAAAATTAATATAATGACGCACCAAAATTATGAATTCGATATAACAAACTATTTAGGTCAGCGGACGAAGAAAAAGAATAATCGTATCTACATGCAAAGTAATGGAATTTGTAGACTAATTACTGACTAATTTCCTGGAGATTTTCTTCTAAAATTATTGAATAATACGCACTTAAAGACTTACACGATTTTTTAAGGCTGCGCATGCTCTTGCAGTTGGTGCCGAGTAATATTTCGATTTTAATGATGACTTGGACTATGACCTAATTAGTATTTCGACGTAGGACGTAAAAAACGGCTGCTGCAACCCATGATTACCCCCATCTCAAAAAACAATAAAATTGAAAACCTGATATATGAACGTAAATGCAAACAATCACCGATAAACTACACATTAATAAGACTCGACAGATCTTTGGTATATCTTCCGCTATCTGAGTGATGAACAGGGATCCCTTGGGCACAAATTTGGAGCATCTGAATCGCGAATGCGACTTACCGATAAATTGCAGATAACCCATCAAGAACCCTGGTCCTACAAATCCCATGGGTGTGCTATAACGGTGTACGCTCATGGTAGTTTTTGAGACGATCCCATGGGTGTACTGAACCCTCATGAGACTTCTTCAATTACCAAAGGGGCTCCACCTAATAGGGTTTCTTAACTAAAATGGGTGTTTCCCTTATAGCGCGGGTAATATATTAACCGTTCTATGAAATCGTTTTATAGAAAATTATGTTCCCACATTTTGTCATATTGCGTGTTATACGAAAATCGTATTAATGAAGAAGTCGTCCCAATATTTCTAGCGCATTCTAGAAACTCGCGTTATATGGATGCCTACTGCATTATTATTAATTTATAACAATGATGGGTGCCGCGCTTTCATCCCCGTGTTCGGCGATTAGGCCCATCACATTCATCAATGGCGCGACAGCCCAAATCGGGCCCTGGCCTCCTGAAGTCGTCGCCTCCAATCGTCTCGATCCGAAGGCCGCGTCCTCCAGCTGCTGATTTTTAAGATGGCTTTGCTATCTTCATCAACCGAATCTTCCCATCGCTTGCGTGGTTTGCCTACTGCCCTGTTGTTACCAATCGCTTTACCCTTAATAGAACGTTTGGGGATTCTTCTATCTTCCATTCGCTCTATATGCTCATGATTGCTACGTTTACACTCATGAGGGTTTCACACAACACCTACGGGTGCTTCTGCAACAACCATGGGTGTTTCTCGAGACTCTATAAATATGATTGAACCGAAATTGGTGTTTCTCGAAACACCCATAAATATGGGTGTTTGGAAACACCCATAAATATGGGTGTTTGGAAACACCCATGAAATTTGTTTGATCAGGGTGATGAAGGAGCAATCTATGAAAGCCTTTGAGATTCATAGATGAAAGTGACAACGGATCGAAGCCAGAAGAAATATCTTGATCATTGATTTAGGGGAAATCGGGGTGGGGTAATGAAGACAACCTCACAAGGAAGCCGTGGTCTCAGAAAAAAAAAATATATTTGAAGCAGTAATAGTAGCTTAAAGAACACTTTTACTGCCTTATACTAAAGACGGGGTCACACAGAAACTAAAAAAAAGGCACTAAACCCATCGAATTTAAGAATGGTTCGTTTTCTCGAAACAATTACTTTTACGAGTTCTCAAGTTTTGTCGTTAGGAGAAAAGAATAAATGTTCAGTGCGAATTTTTTATTTTGTGAAGCTGAAAGTAATTTATTCCTTGCACTTAACATTTTTTTTAACAAATTATTTCGTGGTGTTTTATAAAATATTTCAAATTTTGCACTCAAAGTTCTGTAATAAATTCATGCTGCCGTGGTAGTTAATAAGATGACCGTGTTTGTTATAAAAGTTAAAAAAGAAATTTTGAAACGTCCGCTTCTAGAGAAAATTTCTTCGGAAAATGAACAGTAATTCTTGCAATTAAATAAATATTTAAAAAAATGAAGTGTGTGTCGAATGTAATTGTCATTAATTCTTTTTTAAAGCTGTTTGTTTCTGTCTGAATCTGTTTACAATAAATATAATTTTTTAATATAAAATTCGACTTTGAAATTGATTTTAATTTTATCAATTTCTATAATTTTTGAGCGGAAAACAAAACAAATTATAAATTATTGCAATTTTTTTTTCGTTAAATTAATTTCAGCACGTTTTGTTAAAAACTGAATTATATATTCGTTACTATAAGGTTAAATAAAATACATGGAAAGCTACGTACATGCAAAATGATACGAATATTGCCATCATGGTGCCCCATTTCAATGTCACATTTTTTGTATATTGTCAATTGCATTGTTACGTGATTCATTGCCGCTTGGGTATTAATCCTGTGTTTTTACCACGTGTAAATATCTCTGCATGAACTATTCTTTGACATTGAAAATTATCGTTAACCACAGTATATCTCAATACTAATAATTGTTTGATTATCTTCTAGAAGATTCACAAGACCCTTTAGGGTTTTTACACTCTTCCGAGTTATAGCTGTTTGAATATACAAGGAGACCTACTATACAGAAAAGGGTTCGAACTTAATTGAAAGAATAAATGAGTGTATTACGTGAATGAGTTTCGAGCACACCGAGCACACTACTTAATTAGCGCGAATTTTTTAAATTTGATTTTTTCACTAAATTGTACAACAACCTTAAATCAGAGTGTTGCAAATAATACTAGTAATTTCCATTGGAGAAATTTCCAAAGAATTCAAAGCTGTCTCATAAATTTTGAACAACATTTATTAAATAGAATCGATCCATTACAATCCGCCTGTTCAATTAACAACACCATCGATAAATAACTTTAGTTTTCTCGATTATTATTAATACCTTCCATAGACATATTACAAGTACTTATCGCAATAAATATCTCATTCCGAACTAAATAATTCGAAATGCCTACTAAAAGATTTGCCAGATTTTATGCTGAAAAAAATTCGAATATAAGGTGCAATATTTTAGTGCTATTTTGTATCATTTCGATTTTTTGTTTTTCAAGCGCGTATTACATTTCAACAGAAATGTAATAAATGGTAATAACAACAAACCCAAACCCACCCACTAAAAAAGACAGGTCTAAAGAAAATTCCACGCCATATACCATACGAAGTTCTCCATATAAAACTTTACGCGTATTTTTATTTGTTTATTTTCTGAATACACTACGGGTACTGCACTTTTTCGTCGGATTCTGCCATAAATCAGTCTGAATGGCCAATTAAAAATTTTTATTTATAATTTTTGCTCTGATGCTTGACCATAAGACCTACAACAACCGGAGTAATATCAAACAGCAATAAATAAAAAAAAAAAAAAAAAAAACAACGTTGAATACATACAAGACATAAATAGGTGGCATAGTCATTCCAAGAAAATTGAAGAAAAAAATAGAAGCTAAGACTTTAGCTTGGTATGACCGCAACTGGTCAAGACTTCAAGACACCGAACCGAGAATTAATTAGCGCAATCAAATTAATTTATGGACAGAATTTAGTTTTATCAATTGGTCAGGTACTAGGTAGGTTGTGCTTGTGGTATGGGAACTACTTAGTTGTAAGCGGGTTTCTTTTCGGGGTGGACACTGGACAGTATCTAAGGCGTTAGATGCTATCGTCAAATTTGATCGCAAGTGCAGTGATAAAAATCTGGGCGCAGCTATCAGCCTATAGGTTCGGACTAGTGGTCAGCGTAAATGCACTTTTCTGAACGGTTTTTAAGTTATAGCAAACTACTTGGAGGTAGGTAATCAAAGAGTAATAATTAAGTGTGGCGACATACTCCTAAGATATACAGGCCTCTTAAAGTCCAGCGTGGTAACACTTGTTGGCGGATAAATATGGTAAGAGACCTCCCGTAGTTAATGTCTCCGAAGAATCTTGAACAGAAGATGTTGTATGCAGTGATCTTTGAATAGATCGAATACACTAAAATAGATATCAAGTTCGAAGTGGAAAATGGTTTTGAGGAGGTTGAGAGTGAAAGATTGAATGAAAGGGTCTTAAATTTTTAAGAATGACCACGCACATGGCACAAACTACCGGTTTGAAAGCTGTCTAAGATTGGAATACAAAAAGACCGAAATACATACTAAAGTAGCAATCTACTTGAAACGTCTTTCAGTACTGGTCCTCTTGACTATTTTTGAGACTCATTTTGTCTTAAACCGCCAATCGTATCACTCTAAATTTCTTTCTATTTGTAAAACTCTGTTAGTACTACTACTTAATCGAAACATTTTTAAAAAATCGCTTGACTTTTTTTATAATAGCTGTTTAAAGATTGCTACTTTTTGAACATTCCTTTATGGCCTACAGGTCGACACTACGTTATTTAAATTTGATAATCTTCGATCAACTAATTCTTTTATCCAAAACAAACAAAACAAAAAAAAAAGGAATGAATTCTGAAAACCGGTTGGCGAGAAAACAGGGGCGCTTCAAAAAACATGATTTTTTACGAAACCATTTTGTTTACGACTACAGTATGTCAGCTGCATGTCGGCTGTGCGTCATTTCTTTGAGAATCTTATGTTAATAAATTTTCGTAATTTTTCTAGTCTTTTTTATATCTTGCAAAATAACTGTGGCAACACTGATCTCTATCATTTGACAATAAAATCATCAGATGATACGAGTATTACAGATTTGATTAATTTGAAATTTTTTTTTACTTTTTCTATTTTAATTTCAAAATTTATTTTTAGGCACTTTCCGGACCCCAAATGTCGCGATTTTGGTCTTGTTTTATCAGGAAAAATATAAGTTTTAATAATCAGTCGAAAACCAAAAACTGATTCTTTTTCTTTTTCTACCCTACAAGCTCCCCTTAAGAAAGCAAACCTATTTCGTCCGCCTGTCATACGCAAACGTCTCTTGGGTCCTATATACCGCAAAAATTGAAAGCTTTATGAACGTAAAATTTTGACAAAGATTAACTGGATGATTTTCATTCAACCATTGAGAGTAGCTTTGTGCACAGTCAACAGAATACATCATTACAAATTTGATTTCAAATTAACACTATTTGGATTTCTCGATTTTTTGGCTTTCGAGATTTTTCTGGTTCGACAATTTTTTTTTTTAATTACGATACTGTAGAAGTAGTGATTGAGTGTATACCAGGCCATCAAATATTTGATCAGAAAAATATTAACAAAAATTAGATTCAATAAGCTTTATAGGTTTTGAGTAGGTCAAACAAAACCCTTTGGCAAAATTTGACGGTTACACTGTTTGACTACCTTTGACAGAGAAAATAGTCAAATATTTGACAAAATGGCGTACTGTCTAACACACACAGCCCAGTAACTTCACATCTTTTCAGCTGCACTTGCTGTATATTCGGTGAATTTAGCTGAATTGCCTTTTTTTAGCTTCGGGCCTGATACCATCATATACTAGCTATGCATGTAAAAAAAAGTGCAAATTGTTTTGAGGGAATTTTCTCTCAATTGCGGTAGCATGGGTAGCGTTAGATCCCAGTTATGATTTTCGTGTTTGGGTTCTCACAGAATCATTTGATGTCGAAAAAACACCCAAAAAATTCTTAGAGTGCCTTTAGCGTAGACTTTAAGAATTTTCTTATAGTTTTAATTTCGAGCTTTTGATATTTATAAATTTTGATTTCCACCTGTTTGGAATTTTGACATTAGATTTCATTTATGCTTTGCAATTTTAATTTCGAAAATTGTTTAAAAAAAAGCTAAATTAAAATCTTTAGCTTGGCTAAGTCACATAGAAGCTTGTTGCTGCGTAGCCTTGGGTTGATAAATGATACTATCTTTCTCCGTTTACAGCGCGTATTGTTGTAATTTTATGAGCGGGACATATATTTTATGGCTCAAAAAAATTAGTAGAATATGCATACAAACATATGCCCCTTTTCATGCCGTTTTCAGATATCTAATTTTTTAGCGTTTTTTGCCGTTTATTCTACGAGTATTAATATCAAGAACTTCGGAGCCGTTTCTTAAATAATAATATCACCACGAGAGGGAAATGCTTTGAGCTTGCTTATTTTTATATTTAACAGAATTGTCAATTTATTACGGTTTTTGTAACATTCCAGCGGCAAAATTTGGTTCACGGTCATTTTACTCAAAAACAAGATCGTTAACCCAATTTTTTGTCTTAATATGACAAATTTAATGCCATTTAAATGACAATAAATTTATGGCTCCAGCTTAAGTAGGCTTGAAGTTATTCGCTATTGATCTATATCATTTAAGCAAAAGAGCAATTCTTTTTTTGAGCGAAGTGCAACGAGGAAGGAAAAACTATGTCCAGCGAAATATTTTACACACTTACGAGTTTACTCACAGATATCCTTCTAGTTCCACTACTTGGACCGCCTTTCAAATTATACGTCTCAAGAACATTCTCTTTCCACAAGATAGTATAATTTCAAATACTTTAAAAGAAGAATAGTTCTGATCGAAATTATAAGCTATGTTGATTTTCAAAACATGGGTATCGGCGAAATGATCATTTCCAATTGAGCATTCGGAAATAAATGCTAAAAATGTACCAGAACTCATCAAATTTTGTAGAGTTTTATTTACGATGTACGTAATAACCAAAAAATAATGGGTTGTTTGCGAAATAGATTGCTTGTTAGTTTTTTTCTGGGTCAAAAAGTCGATGCTAAAGGGAAAGGGATTATTTATTTTTGTATTTTCGAATATTCGAATTATTTATTTTGTACTTTGCGGAAGCATAAAATGAGGACTTTTTTAAAGTCCGTAGAAATGGCACCTTTTAATCGTAAACTTTAAAGTAGTTCCAAATTAAAACCAAAAAAAAAAACCCAAAAAATGAATGTTGAAAACAAAGTACGTTTGTGTCAGCGTACCAAGTTCAAATAGTCATAGCTTGGTTTAATTACACGTTTGTTTATAGTAATTCATGACTCCATGCACAGAAAATTTGTGTCCCAATTAAATTTTGGTTTGTGCCTTGTCTTATCTTGACAGGTTTTACGACTTTAGACGAAGTCAACGAAAGAGTAGACTAAAAACAATTTTGTAATAGATAAAAAATATGGATTTTCACTCAGATTTGCAAAAAAAATTCGAAAACCCAGCCTTGTTGCTTTTTACTTGACGAAATGAGCAGCTGACTTTTTAGTCGGATTGGTCCAGAAATACTCTACGAAACGTTGACA
The DNA here is from genome assembly GCA_951812415.1 of Beris morrisii. Lineage (NCBI taxonomy): Eukaryota > Metazoa > Arthropoda > Insecta > Diptera > Stratiomyidae > Beris > Beris morrisii. The sequence continues at coordinate 107,963,592 of OX638312.1, read as the reverse complement.
AAAACGTAGACGGAGCTGGGTATTGGAACAAGTCCTTAGTGTAAAAACTAAACTACAAAATTTAATATCCTTTACAAAAGATATTAAATTTTGTAGTTTAGTTTTTAATATTTTCGTTTTCTGAATTTTATTTCGACATTTCCGGAAAACCTTAAGATGGATGCCTTTTCTCTAATTTATCGATGTAACTACGTTCGATTTTATCTTCCCTTTTCCTCCATAAGTTTGAAGATTACTCCAAGCATTTCCTCGCTTTGTTGCAATTCCCTCCGGTTCGAGTTTTCTCCTCAAGCAGATTCGCTCTACTATGATGCGATTGGCTTAATTTGGTTTCATACCTCTTCAATAATATTACTCCGATTGATTTTGAACCATTATAATCTTTTCTTCTCTTGTTCTAAGTTTTCTCTCGATGTCCCATAACATCATACAGCACTACTATTTTCCAGGGATATGCTTTTGATCTATTGCACAACCATCCATCCGGACTGGAATTGAGGACTGAAATTAAATCAATTTCATCGAAATCCGAACATTAATCGAGTGCATTATGTGATCGGAAAGAAGAGCATCCTTTGTGAAACACTCCTTCCTTGTGAACATGGCATGAGATTTCTTAGACCAGAGGTTTATTGTGCTATAAGATAAGAATTTATTTTGTCAAATAGTAGATAACTTGAAGTTTCATGGGTCTTTTCGAAGCAACTGGGCAGTGCACTAACTTACCAAATGGAAGGCCGAATAATGCCTCGACCTGGATTTTAACTTAGTGGCGAAAAAGTGTAAGTGTAAGTGTAGTGTAGATAAAACAGTAGTGCCTAACGCCATGAAAGTATCTCAGAAAAATATTTGAACGACCAGGAAACAACTTTCTTATGTGCTTGTAAAAGTTTGAAATACTATAAAAGCTGGGTGCCACAGAAATTAAATATTTTCAAAATACTCCCTTTAGTAATATTTTGAGGACAGCTGCTGAACAACTTACCATATATTACATCCGATTTTTATCGAAAAATCATTAGGACCACCTTTTTGCCACATTCTCCAGAAGAGGTCATAAAACCACTGAATGAAGAGTTAATTAAATAAATAAAAAAACTTTCGATGATAGGTACATTCTTTCCGAAAAATGCCGAGTTCATGCCATAAGTCTTTCAATTTCCACAAAAAAGATAAAACAGGTTATACCTAAGAATCTTAACGATATTTTACTTGACGATGAAATTACACGACTTTATTACTCCCTTACCTTGATGTAAGCAATTAATTTCGACAGATTGCTTGCCCTTCTAAAGACCATCCACCAGCATTATTATCCTCAAAACGAATTATCTTATGCTTACGAAAACTGTTGATGTTCTTTCTTTCGAAAAACTAATAAATCACAACCAATTGTCCATAACTCTTCTCTTAACTTAAAGCCGATTCACTACCACACGCATACACAGTATAAAACCACTTAACCTAAATGTGCAGATTGTGAAAATCTTCTATATTTTATAAAAGACCACCCATCCGGTAAATTACATCTTACACCTTCTTTTCTCATCATCACCATCAACGTTAGAATTATGATGCCATCAAGAAGCAAGAGTGTAAAAATTTATCTCAAACATGATGATGACAGTAAACCACGACGTATAAGATACGACTATCTTTCATATCTAAGATTTAGATAGATTAGAAGCGATCAAATTGGAAAAAAAGAAGAGAAAGACCGATTCAATCTAGAATACACCATTTTTAATTATGTTCATAGTTTTACGTGATCATGGCACTGATCCTTCCTTGTGGTTAGCATAAAGATCAGCAAACAGAACTGAGAATTGTAAGATACAGTCTATAGGATACGAGTACCATATAATTACTAACTATGCCGAAGACCCTGCACTTGGCTACTTGACCTAGCACGAAAGATATCAAGGTGATCTCTATTTGATCGGTTGGATGAACTACGTGATGGATCATGGCTACAGTCGATAATTACCGATCACGGCAGCTTATTGTTTTTTTCTTTACGCGATCACAAGATAAGCCTGAGATCGATGTGATTATCTTTAATTGAGCGACCGATCGATTATAGAGAAGTACCGACCGTGCAATATTCCAAGTCAGCATACAGTGAAAATGGAATAGAAATTTCATTTTTTTTTTGAATTTTCCATAAATTGAACTATCAAAACTGAATTTATTTATACATGCAACGTATACTGATTAAAATTACTCTTTTTTTTTAAATTATAACAATCTTTTAAAATTGTCTTATACTTAAGAGATGGTAAGAAAAAAACGGATCGTTAAACTTAAACAAGGTCAGTGAAAGATAATGAATTTTCTCTCTTGCCGAAATTAAGCCCGGAGTTAGGTGCTGGCGCTGCACCAGTTCTTGTGTATTTCAACAGTTTTAATGGTCCTTGTTTCTACTTACCTTATGAAATCGTTCAAATTCATTAAAAGCCCGCCGCACGATTGCTCAGGTGTAAACGATCGCAATTTCGGCAAAGAGCACCTTAAGATGTTTATCATTGACTTTGTGTACGATCAGGTGGATGATTATTGCTAACGCGGTTTATTTTTCGCCATATACAGGTTCAAAGCAAATGATCCGAAAAACGAAATAATCATAAAAAGTAAATAAAACGGTTCAAATCTTCGCTTAAAGTCTATCCAAGCCAAACGAATAAATTTTACGAGGATCGTTATGTCGCCCGTCTATTTTGGCACGAAATTCAAACTGATCTTCATCGGCATGTATCCAAATTAGCGGTCTTTGGCTAATGAGACCGTGTCTTATCCCGGATTGCCTGAAAAAATCACCGCATCTTTTAACTGATTTTTTTGACATGGCGAGCATTTCGTTGGCTTGAGTCGGTTAAGCGTGATGACAAACGATCATGGCAAACATTCAGCGCAGAAGTTGAAAGTTCCATAAGAGCGGGCGGTGGAATTTTGAAAGGAGGTTGAATGGGTTATTAAAGTAAAGAAGAAGTGAAACAGCCGCGATGGTCAATGTTGAGGCCACTAAACGACCTAAGATGGAATTTTTTGAATCGCATTTAAGATTTTCTTTTGTTTTTTTAACATTTTTTTTTAATATTTTAACATTACCAGTTTAGATTTGTGTTGATCTGTCTTAATTGTCGCTTAGTTTTGAGGGGATTCTTGACATAATAGAAATAAAACATCGCGTTCAAGAAGTGTATAGTAAAAATTTAACCACCTTTCTTGAGTGTATTTGGTCAGAACTTTGAGTGTCGAATTTCCGATTTCTTCTCACTAGCAATCTGCATATTAAGCATGTGAAGTTTGGTTGTAAACGTATAGCATGTTCCCCGGTCTCTCATGACCTACTGGGAATCTTTATTGAGGACCTGGCTAAGTCGATGTGAAATTTTGTTGTCCAGGTGAAGAATTTACCGTCTAATTTGTGAACAACTTAACAAAATAACCAGTTGTTTGCTAGTGTGTTATACTAAGATATTGTTGTTGATAGACTAATCCGAGAAAAATTTATTAGCCATGGAATTGAAAAATGTCCGATGTAGAAAAATTGGTTCAAGTTATAAATATTGAATCGATTGCTAAGAGATATTTTCAGTCAGTTCCGGTAAAATACATATTTTTCTTTTCTTCGGATAAAGTTTAAACTACTATGAAACTGAAAGATTAAATTAATAGTTCAAAGACTTGGACCTTGACAAGAGACAAATACATTGAAATACATTTTTATGATTATTTCTTAATATCATTAAGACTTTTATTTTATTATAGTATTTCTACGGAAGGGAATTTTTTTCTATATTTTTGGAATTTTACAAACATGTAATCGTAATCGAAAAGAAGTAAAAATATCGCCCTTGGAAATATTTTTCAATATCTGTCCGACTACTTTTATCTGTATGTTTGCACATTCATATCACGAAAACTACTGTACCGATTTTTATAAAATTAATAAAAACCTGAACTATATGCTACTTTAAACCGTCCTTCATTAGAATCCAGACAAAGCTCCCAAACAACTCGCCATTAAATGTCCGAATGCTTTACAGCGTCACTATACATAAATGCGAATTACGTACAGTACCACATGATTTTTCAAAAGACATTTGGCTGCACTTTTCGAAACGGGTGCACACCTGAAAACCCGTATGACAAACAAGCGAGTGAAAGAATGAACCAGTGCTTCTTAAACGTTTCTTTTTCAGTACCACATGGTGCGGGCCTAAATACTTAGCATATGAAAAAATGGGGTTAAAAAGTGAGGCACTTAGTATGTATTTCATGCATTTTGGCTTTGTGCCGAGACGGCTAAGCGGAATTTGATGAATTTCAGTATTTTTGCAATGCGCGATCTTCTTGGTAATGTGGGCTCTTTTTACATTGCCGTCAAGAGGAGGAAGTTAAATGGACAAAGAAATATTTTAAAATATATTTTTCAAATTAAGATTTGTTGACGTATTTTTTTTTTCAAAACACAGTAACAGATGCAAACAAAATACTTTATTATTAAAAAATAATAAAGTAAAACAAAAATAAATCCATTCATCAAAGTTGTGAACAGCGAATAAGAGTTAAATACCGTGGGGAAGTACTTAGTAAATATTAAAGATCTAAGCAAATATTCGAGGAATATACCTAATATAATTTAAGTAAGTTGAAGTAAAACCCATTTAATCGGACAACGTCAAAGCCGAAAAAAGTTATTCCGATTCCAGATATCGAGGGACCTTTTTAATTGGACTTATTACAAAGAAATCTCTTTTTAATAAGACCGTCCTGAATACGAAAATTAAAACTAGTTTAAAAGATCTGCCAATGGTCTGGGCGAAACTTTATTATTTTTCGGGTCAAAGTTCGGGAGTGGTCAGAGTCGGAGTATATCATCAGTTGTTTTGCGATTATGACATATCTTGGAAAGTTAATTTTGTTCTAAATATAAAAATATTTAAAATGGAGATTTTTAGCCCATTAAACATTGAAAAAGCCTGTGTAGACTATTCGAATTTCGATATATTATGTAAACTAAAAGCGTATAGAAGAAAAAAAGAATTTGCTGCCTTATCAAACTTAAGAGATATGACGAATTGTTAAAACGTATACAAACCCATTACATCCACTTGAGATTTGAATTTCGAAAAATCGGTGAAATAGGTTTTTAGACGATTTCATAAGAAGCAACTTGATATCTCATGAGACACGAGGGATTTTGAAAAAATTGTGAAAACGTAAGCAAACCCTTTACACCCTCTTGGTTTTTGAAATTCGAAAAATAATGAAATTCGTGTTTAGGTCATTACATCAAATGCCGTAATAACCAATTTTATATCTCATCAGAACTAAGGAATGGCAAAAATTGTGAAAACATATGCAAACCCTTGGGGGTTGAATATCAAAAATTTGAGAAATGGGTTTGTAGGCGATTATATAAAAAGTCTGTGGAAGTGAAAAGCGATCTAATATCTCATCAAACCTAAGAAATATGTCGAAGCTTTGAAAAGCATACAACCCACTTACACCCCTTAGGATTGAATATCTAAAAATACTGGAATTGACTTTTTGTCGTTTATATAGGAAACCTTAGAAAGTAAAAATTAATTCGATATGTCATCAGATCTAAGCATTATGTAAGAATCTGTGAAAATATAGGCAACCTCCTTACACCGACTTGGGATTGACTATCCAAAAATCCTGAAAGGAGTTAATAAATCAACATAAAGAGAGCACGAGAAAGTAAAAACCAATTCAAATTTCTTATCACTTCTAAAAGATATGATCGAATTCGTGAAAACGTGTTCAACCCCAGCTTAAAAATGAGTTTTAGGCGATTATTACGCAAGCCCATGAAAGTGAAAAGATATTCGATATCTGAACAGATCTGGGGGATACGGCAGAATTCGTGAAAAAGTATACAACCCCCTTACACCTCTTAGGGGTCGAAGAATCCGTACAATAAACATACTGTAGTCACGATCGGCTGCAAGCCAATCGTATAATACTCTAGATGAATACTGAACTCTGATTTATATTGTAGTTGGGGATAAAGTAGAACTACGTGTGTGCATGTTGTATGTCCTTTATTAAGGACTGCCATTAGATTGCTTCTCAAACCTAAAAGACAATATTCAGTGTTTAATTTCATATCTTGAACTGGGTAAGTCATCGAAAAAAATGTCCTTTTTGAAGGACTTTTACATGGGCGATGCAGGAAGGACTCACTCGATTCCTTACATATTCCATACATTTTCCTTAGAACCATTTAAAAATGAACGTGTACAAAATTTCAAAATCGTAGCTTGAAGCGTTCAAAAGTTATCGAAAAATATTGTTGAACACGTGTCTTAAGGACATTTTGTATGGCAGCTACCAGAAGGAGTAAACGGATTTCGCTGATTAGTAAACTCGAACTTTGTTTTTACTCAAAACTAATTTGTACAAAATTTCCAATTCATGGCTAAAAGATTACTTGAGTTATAGAAAGTTCCGTAAATTAAGTGAAGACGTTTTGACACGATATTTGTATGGCAGCTACACGAAGGACTAATAGGATTTTCTTCATAATCATACATTTAGCTCCGACTATTGAAAAAATAACACATACAAAATTTCAAAGACGTAGCTTAAACCCTTCTGAAGTTATCAGCCAATATTCTTAAACATGTGTTTTAAGGGCATTTTGTATGGCAGCTACCAGAAGGAGTAAAAGAATTTCCCTGACAAGTAAAGCCGAACTTTCTTTTCACTCAAAACTAATTTGTACAAGATTTTGAATTCGTAGCTAAAAGATTACTTGAGTTATAGTGAGTTTAGTAACTTAAGTGAATACATTTTGACAGGATATTTGTATGGCAGCTACACGAAGGACTAACAGGATTGTCTTCATAATCATACATTTAGCTCCGACTATTGAAAAAATAACACATACAAAATTTCAATGTTGTAGCTTAAACCTTTCTGAAGTTATCGACCTATATTTTAAGGACATTTTGTATGGCAGCTACTTTTAAGGACATTTTGTATGGCAGCTACCCGAAGGAGTAGGACGATTTAGCCCGTTAACGAACTTAGCCTTACAAATTTAACCAAATATCCAGATTCAAAATTTCAAGATCCTAGGTGAAGGCATTCTTGAGTTATCGTGTTCACGGACAGACGGACGGACGGACGGACGGACGGACGGACGGACGGACGGACGTCAAGCGGATTTGAGGTTTTTGGGCACAAGTAAACAAAAAATAATGTAAAACTTTTTTTCGTCCGATGCTTGGTTCTATACGTTACAAACTTTTGGGCTGGATTAAACTTATAATACTCTATATGATTTCATCTAGAGTATAAAAATGAATTTAATATTTGGGAAGACCTAATAGATATGACGAAAATCGTGAAAATATGTGCATTCCATTTTCACAGATCATTTTCCTCGCCCCTCTTCCGAACGCCAATGGATATTTGAAATTTGTTATCTAAATTACTTTTCTAGTTGATTTGCATATACATACCGAGTTTCAACTTTCTAGCATAAGCCGTTTCATAGATAGGAAAAACACCTCCACTCTCGTACCATACTACCCCTATAAAAAATTATATTTTTCCAACACGCTACTACTACAGATCTATACAAATACCAAGTTTCAGTTTAATAGCATTATAGGTTCTCGAGATATAAAAATCTTTTTCTTTTCACCCCCCCCCCATTTTTTTGTTTCTGATAGGGGTATATAAGTTCTACTTCTGGGAAAAAATTATAAGTATCTATCTTACACTGTTCTTGAGAAATGAGACGTGATTTTTTAAAAAAATTCGTATCCCTCCACTTCCGTGCTCCACCTCCCTCTTAAAAAATTTTACTTTCATCAAATTTTATTTGTCAACCTTAATACAAAAACCGAATTTTATTTTTCTAGTGCAATTGGTTCGTGAGATACCGTAATCTAAAGTTTTTCACCCCCACCCACGCACGCCATTGCCAACACTCAAAAATTTATTTCCGATCTATTGTCCTAGTATACCTACAGATGTTCATTAAGTTTAAATTTCGTGACATTAACAGTTTAGGAGATATGGACTTTAGAATGTCTCAAACTTGGCTTTCGAGCATCTCGGACGAATTATGTTTCCTTCTACTTCGTCACCCCTTCACCCATATCGGCAATTTTTTTGCAAATGGATTCACTATTGAAGCTCTATACTATAAATTCCAAGTTTCAGATTCGTAGCATAAGCGGTTGCTGAGATCTAGAAACTAAAATTTTCCGTCTAAAACGCTTCCCCCACCTCCTCCCTCACACCCCCACTGCACAGAATTTGGTCAACTAAATAGCTCAAAGGGTTTGGGTGCTACGAGCCTTCAAACAATTTTGCGTACACCGGTAGACGTACGGCGTACGGCGGACAGAAGGGATGAACTTTTTTTTTTAATTTTTCGTGTCTACTAGTCATGAAGCGTGAAAAAAATTGCCATGGTAGCAAATTTTTTTTTTTAAAAATCGATCACAATACTGTATTATTGAAATAATAAAGTAAAATGTGTAAAAAATAAATTTGAATAACATTCATTTAAGTATTGTGTATTATGTCCCTATATAAAATCAATCAATCAATCAATCAATGGTCAATGCTACCTGCCCACTAAATATAAATACACGCAGATAATATATAAAGGAACATTCTACAAAAGATAAGTTAATAAGATTATAAGATTTAATCAGCCAGTAACAGAATGCGAAAGAATCAGGAATCACAGAGTACTGGTTATTTCGTTCACAAGCACACAAAATACTTTACGCTCAGTTTTCCATAATCTTTTGTCATACTCATCTCGTGGTTCTGGGATTGGCTAAACCTATTGCGGATAAAGCGATTTGTACATATATGGTAAGTAGCTTCGAGAGAAGACGAATGGACGAGAACATTTTATTTTTTAATAATAGGTGTGTTTTTTTGCGTATTTATCCAGATTAGAGTAGTGATTAAAATTTACATTGAAAACACCAAGAATATTGCTGTTTTTGTTATTTTTTATTCCTTTTCCCTGTAGATAGTAGGCTAGAATATAGATTTTAACCGGAATAGCTAACCCAATAAGCTCACTGGAGGAACTATTCGCGATAAATTCTCTAATCTAGCCTACTATCTATTGAAAAAAGTTATAAAGAATCGGAAAAACAGCAATGTTGTTGTTATTTTGTATATAAATTTTCTAATCTAATCTGTTCTGGATAAGTGCGCAAAAAAACACACCTAATAATGAATTTATAAATACTGCCCTTACCGAAATGAAATATGCGTAGTATGCGCAGTGGTTCATTAAAAACAACATTTTCCTTCAAATTAAAATTATATTGCATTGTATTTGGTTTATGAACAGTTCTATCTATGAAGCATATAATAAACCCGATGTGTATAACAATTAAGCTTGACCAGTGAAGGGTTAACTTGCCTCCAACTAGAAAAGTGAAAATAATGTCGAAATAATATTAAAATAAAATCATTGCAAATCTTCTACCTCTTCATAGGTGTACTAATAAATTTTTGTACTCCATGTTCAAACGAAATAACATTGCAGTTTCGAACAGAAAAAGATCTGGCGGTAATCAAAAGGGGGCGAACGTATGGGGCCTCGAAAAACAACAATCGTGTGCCCGAAACAACACTTACAACCGCCATAACAGTTGACCTCTTGATACCCCCGGTTCCATTGGACGTCCGAATGGTGGGCACCAAAACAAGCCTTCAAGCCTTATGATATTTTATGCGTTTAACCCAAGTCCAGGAACAACCACACATAAAATCGAATCAACTGAAAAAACAATGTTTTCATATGTATTTTTTGTTGATGTTGTTGTGCGGACGTACCATGCCAACTCAATCAACATGACTTAAGGCGACTGAAGTTGGCCATCAGTTCTTGCACATGTTGGTCCGAGTTTTTTTCCCCATGTCCCATGCTCGAATGCTATTTTGCATAATATTGACCAGTTAGCTACAATGGTAGAAAGTCGATTAAAGTCATTCCTCTGGGTTCGTTATAAACTGCACTAAATAATGCAAAATTTTAATTTATGGGTTGCTGTGCTCGAAGGCCTCTTGTACACCGGACACACGATGGTAATGAAGTTGTTAAGGAGAGCGCGAAAGACACAATCGCCATCCACGGACTACCAATTTCCACTGTATTCAGTCTTTGAAATCTTCAATTTTCCTAATCGAAAACTCTAAATCAAAGGCAATTTTACTTTGAATAGTGTGCGCGCGCGACCGACGATCTCCATTCCGATTACCTTTGAATGGATTAAATTGGATAGGCATCGATTAACTAGTGTATAAAATGCAATTCAATGAATATTTGATTAGGATGATCGGATAATGCAATCCGTGGTATCCGTCTTTGAATCGTACCCGAACCACCCAAGACGATAATTATCTTCCTGCCGCGCTCACAGGTGCACTTCGCCATAAGATAATCCAAAACCATTCTTGTGGCTTAGTTTCGATTTCCATATGCTCGGGATCGAGTGCAGAATCACGTGGAACAATGGCAAACATGCCACATTTGACTTAATGTGGAAAATCTACGCCTTCTCCTTTCGTAAGATACATCTATCTACTTGATCCAATTTGCTGCTATCGAGAAGCCTCCACCTCCTCCCGTAGGAGAAAGTTTTCCGTAGCAAATCACCTGGAGGGCAGGTGACAAAAGCTAGAAAATCCGAATCAATATCACCAAGTGAATTTTGTTCATCAGTTTATCTAAGCCGAAGATCAATCGTGTACCATGAATGGGATTAGCCAGATGAAAATGAAAAGGTGTAAAAGCCATCGAACGACTTAAGATCGCTGTGTTCACCTATAATGGAATTAGGACCCATTTTAGACACCTCGATCTATTTTTTTTTTCGTTTTTTGGCCTATTCAAATTTGTTTTAAGTCGGCGCGAATAGAATTTTCGCTGACCATAGATTGGGATAATTTTTTTTTTAAATTGATGAATGGAAAGAAAAGAGGATTTGCAAAAAAACGTGATACGTTCGATTTTTTGCAGACTGACCAATCGAAAATTGCCCTTAGGCATGGGTGAGTAATTTAAGTTGAGGTAAGCCGGTAGATTGTGAATGGGTGGAAGGCTTTAAATGAGACATTTGTACTGCGAGCTGTACAACTTGAAAGGATTCGATTCAAGTAGTTCGTTGCGTATAATTTTTATTTTGACCCTAGACCTTGTGTTAAAATTTTTTTTTATAATAGCCAGCCTAATTAGACACATTTTCACAATGTTTTGTAAGGAATATCTATGGGCTTGATTGAGAAATTGTTTTCAGGTAAAATCTCTACATCGAATTGGTATGAAAGATCTTTGAATTTTTAGTAGGACCGGAACTAGAGGGATTAAGCTTTTTGCGAGGAAGTATAGCACCGCTGGAATTTGGAGCATGAAGTTCAAAGTGTTGGTGATTTTTCAGTTCTTGTATAATTTCATGGTTTTTCCTTTCCAGAACTTCGGGTATATCCCTCGGCTATGGATGGGACTCGATCCTCGATAGACTTGGAACTAGGCTTTCGATATCACCAGCGACGGTTGTTCATCTTAATTTACAAAATTATATAATAGCTATCTTGAGTATATCGAATCAGAGAAGCCAGGGAAATAGTACGTGTTTCCGTAAATTAATCAAGAGCCTTACACTCCAGAAAACCATGTCAATAAAAATTCATAGCTCACCACCATCGCAAATAAAATATTCCACTATGTCCTGGTAATAAAAAAAATTCAAGATGATACACACTAAAATAAATTTCGAGAATCGACAAATTTGCAAATATTCCTGGGAGCAAACTGGCGCAGCCGGTAAAAGAATGAACCGTAAGGCCTCTGCAATGAACCAGCATCATAAATACTGATAAAGCTTAGAATATTTCCATGGCGATTATATATGGTAAAAGCATACTGCGAAGGTAAGGGAACATGAGAGGCGTCCCATAGAATATGGAAAAAGGATTCATTTGACTGGGGAGAAAGTAACTTCTTTATAACAAGAATATATGATGATGATTAAAGGTCTTGCGTATTTAAGAAAAAAATACCACTCGCGACCCATATGATTACTCGTTTGTAGTGATGTTTTTCTTGACTGTTCTTAGACATTTATGAAGGGCCTTTCATATCCTAAAAACTGGAAGACGAAATAAATTTTCCGTTTAGATAGCAAAAATGGTCGTAACTAAAATGCAAGCACGCAGCAGACGACTAGCAGAAAAGTAACAAATTCACAGTTCACATACGCAAAGTTAGCTCTAGTTCGTTCATTGTGTGTTTTTTTGGTGTTATTTGAAAATAAAATACGATAAGTTAATAGTGTTAAAACTTTCAATCCATCAGTGCACTAAACATTAAAAGTATTACTTAGGATAATATTAAAAGTCATGCAAATATCATCATGAACCAAAAAGATATGACTGAATTCGTTAAAACCAATTTCCACCCGTCGAGCTAGCCGAGAAGATAACTTCAAGGTATTTTGTGTGTACTCGGGCACCAAACGTAGTTCCCGACTAGGATAGAACGCTACTTTCGCTGGTGCTGAAATATTGAAGTGGAGTAATGCGTGTGATCATCTTCGCAGACCACTTTGATACCGAAAAAGAACCAAAATTTTTTATATCTTATAGATTTATATCAATAGACTTAGTAAAAGGTAATTCGACAGCTCTCAAGCCTAGAAAATATTTTTTTAAACAATTAAATCGCCTTATGAACAGTAATCATTAAAGAAATTAAAATCTCTTTGAGCTTACCAAGTAATGCAAATTCGAAGTAATGGTAATGTTTATCTTTTTAAAGTTTAAAATATAAAGCGTAGCTTTTATTTTTAGGATCATAGTAATATATTCTGAATATTGACGGAATCAAGTACTGTTCGTTTCAAAACATTCATTCCATAATCACTCCTATGTAATACAAAATGAAGCGAGTACTTCTGTTGCCTAGACATCGCAATGTTAAAATCATCGATACCATAATGAATAAAGATCCACTGTCGCCTACTAGTAATGATTACAGAATTAATGATGTAATCATTACCGGTTCTATTGAGCGTGTTTCGCGTGATCTCGATTTTATTCGTTGGTATATGTGAAGAGTGTGGAGCATACTTAGTTCTTTAGAATTTTTTACCCTCAGTGGTTGAATTAAAGAAAAATTTGGAAATAATTTTTTTTAGAACTTTAGGAGTATACATTATTTCATCAGACTTTCTAGGTATTGAGCATTACACATAATTACTTAACACCTTTTCACACCTTGGGGTCAAATGGTGAAAAATTTCTTGGATGGGGTTTCTTGTGCCTCTTCGGATTCGACTGAGTCCTTTATTACACCGAGTACAAATAAATGAAATTGATTAATGGAACTTTGGTATTTCATCCGGACAACTTTTCCTTAGCTTCATAGCCCGTGTCTATAGTCAGGGTCGACTTAACATTATGGCAAATTGGGTAACCGCCGCGAACCTGGCGATAGGTGTCCCAAAACATAGAATGATCTGTAAGTGTACAATATAATTCATACTCCACTGTAGTGCTTCAAGATAAACATCCAACACATACCAGTGACAGGTTTGAAATTATTTGAAATTTTGAAGGCCCTCCAAGGCTTTCGAGATAGCTCTTCTTAGCGCAACCTTGCTTTGATAGTCGAATGTGAACACCACCACAATTTTCTTTATTTTTATATCCATTCGCAAAAATTTACTAATTACTTTCTTATACTCCCTGCTCTCTGTATGGTTGGGATATATGATAATAACTAATCAGTGGAAACAATTATGTTGAAGAGTTTTGGTAGAAAATTCAGATGGGATAAAGGGATGACCGGAATATTCCATAATCGATGGCAAAATATATTATTTAAGATGATTTGGGCTGGAGATTTCTTTAATCTAAGAAGTAAGTTGTTATCGACATCGAGATGGCCCTCCAAAGTTTTACTGATTAGCTTAAGGCCTTCAGGATTAAGTTGTTGGATGTACCAGTAGTATTATCAAAGTAGCAAATTTTAAAGCGATCTAAAAAGCAATTGTCTACGTCTTTTACGATAGCATAAATTTTAAAAATATCTAAAAAAACGTCTGTTCAATCTCAATCTCCTCAAGTTTCTCTACTGCAGACCAATAGGCGCCCGAAACCATTCATTTATTGTTGCCTTGACGTGGATAAAGCCTAATCAATTTAATCGGTAATTTGCATGAAAACAGACAAATTGAAGTTGTTGTAATTATTTGAAATCGTTTACAAGTTTTGTTATTTTTTTTCTCAAATTTTACAAAAATTCTTCTTCAGCTTCGGCATTGTGAATTAAGCGAATTTTTTTTAATTAAAACTGTATAAAATTGGCTATAGCTGTAGTTTCTTCGGAAGTAATGAGTTCTCATCGCTTTGGCCGCAACTAAACCGAGAAAATTATTTATTTTTACTAAATCGAAAAAATTTATAATTATCCACCATTGAAATCGAACTTATTGGATCTTATGGAACCCATTGAATACAATCCCAAAAATGGTCATGGTTGTATGTTGGCTCCTAATAATTTCTATCACACAGAAGATCTTTTGCGCAAAAAAAAAATGCTAGTAATTACTCAAAGTATTGCAGGTTGTACTATGAAAAGATCTTAAACCGATTGAACAGTTTAAGGTAGTTCGAAACATTCCTAGCAGTTTGCTGCGCAGAATACAAAAGATGGAGCCACTTGAAAGACGTCAGCGAGTTTCTTACACGGTGCGATCGTGTAAATTGATCGTCGATGACAATGTAGTCGAACTAGCTGGGACCTGATCACCGGGCCATTGGCGATCTTTTAATTGCACCGCTGCGCAGGTTAATTGGTCTTATCAATTGATCTATTTGCTAAGTAGGTACTGTTCTGCTGCAAATGACAGATCTTCTTTATGAAATCAGAGATAAGTCTTCTAGCGAAGAATTTTCTAGGCGGTACAGTATGGCTTCGGATTTTCCATTACAATGTACTTCTCGTCAAATTTAACGGCGCACCTTAATACTAACAAAAGAACTTTTGGGAATTGCATTGTACTTGAAGTCAATAATATTGAAAATACAAGTTTTCCGGGTTCAATACTGTTATTGTTTATTTTTGAGTGACGTTTCGGACTCGACTGAGTCCTTTATCAAACTGATCGCCAGCGACAATATTTACAAACTGTTTTTATATGAAACCAGGTAGAAAAAGGTTACAATTTTTCAACAGGCGAGTCAATTAAAAGGGGATCTTTGTGAAACCTAAGCTTAATAGGTTTTTGGGATCGATGATTTTTGATAAACAGTGTTTTTTCCAAAACGTAGAGCAGGCAGCCAAAGTGAAGAGAGGTTGTATCCAGCGTCTCGGTTGAAATTTTGTGGATGTTTGGCTATCTCCATCGCTTTCCTTACGATTCTTTGATGGTAGTGTTTTGTCTTGGCCAATATTTTAACGTTGTTAAAATCGATTGAGTGGTTTTCTACCGCTGCATGTTCCGCAATTGCCGATGAGTGGACCTGTTTTTTTTGTGTACAGCGCTGATGTTCACGAATCCTTGTTCTGATGGTCCGCCCCGTTTCTCTTATGTAGACTTTGTTGCAAGACCCGCAGGGAACTTTATAAATACCCTCCATTTCCAGTGGGATTTTATCCTTTTGGTTTCCTAGGATGTCTCGGATCGTAGTTGCCGTAGAGTAGGTCGTCCGTATGTCAGCTTTCTTGAGTACCCTGCCGATTTGATTTGTGGTACCTTCTATGTAAGGTAATGTTACCCACCGTTTGGTAGTATGGTCGTTCTTATCTTTTTCTTCCTGGTTTTTCATAGCTTTTGGTTTTTGTTTGCATACTCTGTTGATAGTGCTCTTCATGTATCCGTTGGCTGCAAAGGTTTTCTGTAGATGTTCCATTTCGTTGCGAAGGCCGTGTGGGTTATCGTTGGTGATACATTGTGCTCTGCGGATAAGAGTTTTAAGTACTCCTTCCTTCTGCTTAGGATGATGGTGGGATGATGCGTGTAGATAGCTGTTTGTGCAAGTAGGTTTCCTATAAACAGAGAAGTGAAGAGAAGGAGCAGATTTTTCAACTAATACATCCAAGAAGGGGAGTTTGCCTTCTTTTTCGATCTCCATTGTGAATTTAATGTTTCTGTGGCAAGAGTTGAGATGGTCCAGGAACTTATCTAATTCCTCTTTTCCATGCTGCCAAATGATGAAGGTATCATCAACATATCGAAGGTATAGTTTCGGTTTTAGTGGTGCTGAGTTGAGCGCATTCTCTTCGAATTCTTCCATGAAAATTTCGGCCGCTACTGGAGATATCGGAGACCCCATAGCGGCTCCTTCCGTCTGTTTGTAGAGTTTGCCTAACGCTGAAAAATAGGTGTTGTTTAGGCAAAAATCAACTAAATCCACTCTGTTATCTGGTATGAGTGTTTTGATGAGATTCATGGTGTCCTTGATCGGTATGTTGGTAAACATTCGACGTCCAAACTTACTAGTATGACCTCCGGGCTTATTTGAATGTTTTTTAATGTTTCTACTAAATGTGTAGAATTTTTTATGGACCTGGGTGTGTTTCCAACGAAGGGGCGCAACTCAGCTGCGAATGCTTTGGCTTAACCTTGCGTAATTGATCCGATGGAACTAACAATAGGGCGAAGTGGAGCATCTGGTTTATGGATCTTTGGCAGACCGTACATTTTCGGAGTATATGGATCAGAAGGGATCAATTTTGAATATTTTGACGTCAAGTTGGGGTCCTTTTTCATCAATAGTACTAGTTTTCGATGGAGGGAAGCAGTTGGATCTCTTTTTATTTCGGTGTATGGTCCTGTTTGTAAAATGTTCTGGAGTTTAGCTTCATATTGCATCGTGTCCATAACTACTGTGGCGTTTCCTTTGTCAGCCCACATAATTTAGAAGTCCTTCAATTCTTTTAGCTTCTTGAGGGCCCTTCGTTCAGGTTTAGATATGTTCGCCATCGGGGGGATTGCACGGTTTATAATGTGGCGGACTTCATGCCGGATTTGCATTGCCTGAGGGAGACCTCGGATTGCCGGTTCAATTTGTTGTATAATCTCTTTGGTTGGGATTTTGTTGTGTGTGATGGCGAAGTTGAAACCTTTGTTTAAAATAGTCTGCTGTTCTTCCGATAAAGCTGCAGTTGAAAGGTTTACCACTATTCAATAATATTGCTATTAAAGGAAAACTAGTGCCTACTACTACTACCCACCACAAGCCACTGGCGGCTATACCAGCTAGTTAATACCGAACAAAGCTGCGTTGCAATAACGAGCACCGTTTACCAGTTCGAGCTCTTATTGGTACTCCCATTATATATATAACAAGTTTCAAGTTTCTAGTTGAATCCGTTCCTGAGGTAGAAAAACCACACATCGTTGCATTAGTTTACCTAATCTTATGCCATTATTTTTTCTTATTTGTTAAAAAAACATGCTCCTTTTTCCGTCAGATTCGTTTGCGAAAATTGCTAAATTTAGCTTAGAAAGTTCGTAAAATACAATTCAATTTCATTACAACTTTGTGTTAAAAGCCAATCTGATCAACAATAGCAAAATAACTACCTTATCATGGATTGTGGCAACTCTTCTTAAACAAGATGAAACGCACCTGGAAAGAAAAAAAAGAAAAACTGCCGGTTATGAACAATTCGCAATAGTATGTGTGAAATGTTAAAATAAACGATAATGTAAGCAATGGTATTGAGCTATTGACCTTCTGTTCTACGGCCAGTTGTTCGGTCATTAGCAAAGTTGTAAATTTTTTTAATGCTTCGATTTATAGCATTTTGTGCAGTGTGCTAACGCGGCACAGATGAACTCTATGAGGCTGCTGAAAGAAGCATCAAGTGAAGATACGAAATACGATTTATGTTATTACTTTGTGATTGCTGTGTATTCTTGTAGGTGATTTAGTTTTTATTTGAGTTTATTTTATTTACATGTGTACAGTGAATTTGATTTGAATGTTCCAACCGACGAACAATTTGCATATTTTGACGTTTCAAATCGATTACCACTACTAAACTAATGTACTAGTTCGTGCTTTTTGAACATTGTGAAAACAGCTAATTCCACTTTATTATTTCCATAACAATATATTGTGATCGACCTGAAATTTCAGAAAAATTTACTACTTGTAAATTTTTTATTTTGTGTTTTAGTGCTAGTGGATACAATAAAAACCAGTTTGTATGTCTCGTTCATGTATGCAATCCGCCATATTCCAACGACACTTTACATGTTGTCAATCCATTGAGTTGCGCATTTAGCAGACGATGTACTAAGTCGACCTTTATTAGGGGTGTCTGATGTAACATATAGATATCCGAGCGGAGTTCAAGCGGAACTCCTTCCCTGCTAGTACTGAAATATGCAGAAATGCAGCGGAACATTTGGAGTACTGACTTCTTTGTAAACAAATGAAGTGATTTGATATCAATTGTACGTTCTCCACATATACTGAAATTTGGACTGTATGGAAGAATATTTTCGATATTTATTCAGTATTGAATTCTCTTACAACAATGAATTTGAAAAACATATTTTTTCTCAGTTATTTTTTCTTGTCAGTAAATTCCTAATTGTTGTTTTTACATCACTTCTTTAATCTTGTCTATAATAATTGGACCTGTTTACTGTAACCTAGCAACGCGAGCATAGTCAAACTATTGAGTGGTTGTGATTTTGGAAGATTGAAGCACCCATTTTTAATGACATTTTCTGGTGGATAATTAAAAGAGAACCTTGATTTTACCAGTTCTTTTTACCATACTTGCATATGGTGAAAAATAATGGAATAAAAAATCTGAAATTTCTTCGTTTGTGGGTTCTCTTTTAATCGTACAATAAGGGAAAGCTCGTAAAACTACACCCAAAGGTGTGGAGGAATTTTGCTCACTAATAAACTCAAACCAACTTTTAACTTAAAACTCTTTCATTCCCGATTTCTTGAGTCTACATTTTTTCCAGCAGTTTTGTATGGCAGCTACACGAGGCCTCGCCCGATTTTATTCATATTTATTTATTTGATTCTGAAGCTATTTGCTTACTACCGACGAAAAATTATTCTTTCGAGTACATGGAATTCGAGATGTATATAAATATCTAAAACAACTCCTTATGGAAAAATATAACAAAATTATTAAAAATTTCGGGTTTTTTTACGGCAGTATTCAGTACTGAAAAATTATATAGATTCACTGCAGTCCGACGTCTGTTTGACGGGGACTGCAGGGGAGTATTTTAAGAATAAATATTTTGGGTACGCAGTAGTGCACCAAAATGGGACCGATACAACAATATCTTTAGTGCAGATATTATGATGTTCCGAATTTCATAAGGCGGGCATATTCAAAATGAAAAATATTTTAGTTGCACAGAGGAGTACAGTGCCAAGAACTGCAGTAGGTACAATATCTAAAGAACGAATTGTGATAAAAAGTCGAAACTTGGTTTTTAAAACACTGTGTACATGGGCATACATACAACATTTTAAAGGAAAAAATGAAGCTATGGTTTAGAAGTTGAGTCATGTAACATGAAAAAGAGGGCTAGATCTATTGCTCAGACGAAGATCAATAACGAGTTAAGTTCACCAAATTACTCAGAAAAAGTTGTGACTGTATGGATCCTCACCCAGCTAGCTGCTCTTGCGTTAATTGATATGAAATACTATCAAAAGAAAACATCCCAACTAAAGGAACCTTGTTATGATAACAAAAATGTATGTAACTTTTTTCAGAAATTTAACTTTTTTAATAAATTTCTTTCAATACAATTTTAGTAGTAGATATATATCATGAGAAATGAGATACCTAATATTTTACAAAATACGAAATCAGTGCTGTAATTTCAAAATTTTTTTGTATTTACATACTTCTAAAAATGTTCGTATTGGAATTAGTTCTACTAAAACTGTGTAGCGAACTAACAACAAAACTATATTTCACTCTTTATATTATATTGCTGGGGGCACCTTACTTTGTACTACACTACATTACTAAAGTTTTATTTTCATGGTGATTGCATAACAATTTTACTTGAGTCTGCACCGTCCTTGCGATAATTAAACTCTCGGATTAATAGCTTTTTCTGGGAATCACAAAATGTTTAGGTCAGTCGAGCCGGATTTTAACTATCGACCGATGGAAGCCAAATCCAGTTAACAAAAGATTTGTAGTAATCCGGAATTGCAAAATAGTTGAGCTACATTTCATTGGGAAATTATTATTTTTCTTCTAACCTTTTTTTCGATTGGTGGAATATACTCGTGCATAGATGCAAGTGACTATGCAATTAAGGAGATAAAAAAAAATACTTCACAGGTTCATTTCTATAGTATATCTTCATTAACTTCGAATTATATCGAAAGATTTTGCGCCCTGGATGCAGGTGCTCCTTTATTGTTCTTGTTAGTGTCTGCTTACTTTTTCTATTACCTTGCTAGAGTAGCACCACTGAGAATTATATATCGTCAAAGCTACGAAGGCCATACACAGGTGAGTGGGATAATTGTTTTTTGGGCCAAATAAGTAGAAAATGCAAAAACAATTTTATCAAAATAGCAGTTCCTTTAGAAATCGCAAATGGAGCATATTGACCCAATGTATAATCTGATAGGACTAAACTTGCGCTATGTTTCTTAGATTCCAGGATTACTTAAATTCGGAAAAAAGCTTAATTTAATTCCGACAAAAATAAACAAAAATATAAACAAAATATAATTAAAAAAAAAAGTAATCAGGAAGAAAGATGGATTAAATGTGGACAACGACTAATTCATTATGGAAAGTTAACAATTTTATTTTATTGAAAATTCAGGTCGCCTTGAACTGAGTTATTTGGATACTGTGACATTTTAGGCAGTTTCATTTAGGTTAGCCTTAATTTTCGGATTTTGAATGTTAGCAGCTATGTCAAAGGAAAGAAAACCAAATGAGTAAGGTTCAAAATTTTCAATTCAATACTTCTCTTGGGGGTCAGCTGCGTGGACAGCTTATTTTTCTTAGAATAGGGGTTTTTAATAAGCTTAGTTTTTTCTCACAATAAAGTCATGCGTACAAAAAAAATTGTTTAGTCGTATCTAAATTCTAATTGGAAAAATATGGGCGGTAATGAGCCTTTGTTTAATTTGCCCATGATTTTCGTAGACTCATGGGGGAATCGATCCTATTAATCCTTCCTTTATCTTCTCCAATAAATTCGCTTATTTCTTTCGCGAGTTCGACACTGGACATTGGAAGGCTACAGTCGAGGGTCAACCATGATATTGATCAGTTCTCTTTCAGACAGAGATCCATCTGCGCTTTTCAAAGAAAAAGCTTATGTGAAATTTTCTAAGTAGTTACCATGCTCCGTTTGGTTGAGATCTCTGCTAGTTTCTTGTGTGCCTTAATTCCATGTTGTTAGTCGTATTAATTTGTACCAAATTAAAGATCACAGCTAACACTTTGAGGGTAAATAACGAAAATGAGGGAAATTTTATATAATAAAAAGTGCATGTCAATTTAGTGTTAATAGCTTGTTAAAAATACGTCGAATCTGTTAAAACTACAACTTAGCAAAAATATAACTTAAAATTTAGAGAACATTTTAACAAATATATTAAAATTTATGCTAACTAGTTTGTGCAGGAGCATCTACGATTGAGTGAAATAAATACAAGGAAAAATTTGTGCATCGGAAATAGTTTACAACATTAACGAAAAAAATGATTAATTTCAAATACATGAACCCAAATAATACAATCCTATTGTTTCCTGATTCGAAAAAAACGCCATAATATTGAGTTATTTCCCCAACATTTGCATTGAAAATCGAATTGTTTATCCTCTTCGACCGTACAACTATCAGTTTTTGTATTTGGCAGCAATAACCATTAGCTCCAGTTATTTTAATGGGTCTTCGGGGTCCATTCTTTCATTGAATCTTTTGACCATAACGGCCACTTTGATTTGGCATTCAATTTTTGCTTTATAGGCATCGCCTCTATTATTTTACCGATAGGTAATTGGCCATTGAAATGTCAAGTTCAGAGCATCCGCACTAGAGATTTATCGTCGTATTGAAACCATTCCTTTTTATCAAATAATGAGAAAAACTCGAGTGACCCTTTTTTCCGTATTATTACAATTTTTCTGTTACATATTTACATTATAGAGGTGTGTATTAAAAGGTGGCACGAAATAATCCATGTTTCGATCGCACGGAATCGATATCATTTTTCAAATCTGTATCAGATAAGATCCCTAATTATGTCCAAGATTTGATCAATCTTCGACTTTCTTTCGAGAGTGGAGCAAGAAAAAGAAGAGGATAAAAACTATTGGAAATTCCGAACCTATCAATACAGCCCCTATATAAGGTAACTATTAACTCTAGGTATTCCCTTAATCGTAATCTTCTTGAGCCAATAAAAAAATCACGATTCGTAAATAACGTTCCCGTTAGACAAAATGGACTTGAAAATTACTCAAGAGATCATGCAGTCCCCATATAAGTAACTCATTTTCTGACTTAATTAACCCACTATAGGTACGAGCTAAGATATGTGCCAATCATTCTTGTCAAATATTCTACTCGTGATAGAGTTTTCAGATTTAGATTTCACACAGTCGAGCCGACTTTAAGTCAAAGGCAGGACAGTGGAGACGGCTGAAAAATATGCTAACTGCGTTTTTGTTAGTGATGTTGAGTGGAAAAGTCAACCCAACCTACACTCGAAAAATGGCTGCTCTTTACTTTACTTAGGCTGAGTGATTTCTATTTTTAACCTTTTTTTTGTTTTTAAATCTTCCTTCATTAAATTCGAGATTTAGATCTACAGTGGATGATGAATTAAAGAAATGCACAGCATATCAATTGTTTTTATACCTTGGTATTAAGAGAATATGAACTCTGGTCACTATGACGTTGTACAGACGTTATTATGACTCAATTTCGTCATTGTTGGGATTCTCGGTATCTATGCGTTCGCAATTTTACTCAATTGACTGAGTGCCCAATTAGCAAACCTGCTGATTTTCATCATACCACAATGTGGTAACAGCGATTGCAATTATAAACGGAGCTATGGAATCTCACAGGTGGATGATAGGAGTAGTGAACTTAAACCGATTAATAATCAATAACCAGTCTCCGCGCTCATTAAGGTTAAGCAATGTAATTAATCTTTTGGGAGATGATAGCTTGGACCTTTTTCTGTCAGCTGATATGTGGTTGGAACTAATTACTGCTTTTTTTTTGAGGCGGACAACTTATGAAGGTTTAATTTTCTTGTTTTCATTAAACTAAAATTTGTGAATGTGGACTGCAAATAAATGTAAAACCTTCCGATGACAGTCTTATATTTTACTTTGCGATACGTCGAAGCAATAGCTGACTTTATTCAAATTTCCAGAAATTTAATTCCGATTTTGTTTTTTGCAAGTGAATTTTCGAATCATAAAATCATTAATTTAAACCAAACAAATCAAAAGAAATTTATTGTTTAATAACCGGATATGTTGTTTGTTGGGTGTGCAGAATCTCACATAAAAAAAGTAATTTTCGCTCGTTACAAACAACAGAAAACTCACATCATATTAAAAGAAAATCAGGTTCATCGCTTAAGTCTTTTGATTTAAATCGTACCGCGTAATGCTTCATAGACAAATTGTTTTGCACGGATGACGGTAATTCGGTGTCTGTCTGGGCTAGTTAAATGATTCAGCGTGTAAATATTGTTATTGTTGTCGGCTAGTCTAACTACTTAGATGTAGGCCTGGAAATGAGGTTAGACGGTTTTTTTTTGGTGCAGAGATTCATAGGAAGTTTCAAAGTCTTACGATGATTCTTAAGAACTGTAATAAACTTATAAAAAGGTGAGTAATTTGCTAGACACAAAGGCGGTTTGTTTGGTTTGTGGTGTTCGAAATTTAACTTTGTTGATTTAACGGAATGCAAATAAATTGGTGAAATTACAGTGCAGAAAAACTAAGCTCTGAAAATACAAGCATAATGTATGGAAGTGACACTTTTTGAATATCGAACACCCTCAGCATTTTAGAATAGCACGACTTTAGTGTCTAAACAACATCGACCATTCTGCGGACTATACTATACTGTGGATGAAATCGTAGATTTAGTTCCGCCCGAAAAGTTTGAAACGCATAGAACCGAGCATCCGACAAAAAAAAGTTTAATGATTTATGTTAAGTTGGGGCTAAAGAGCTTAAATCCGCATGCTGTCTATCCGTCTGACCATAGGTCTGTCTGTCTGTCTGTCCGTCTTTCTATTTGTCTGTCCATCTGTGCATCTGTCCGTCTGTCCGTCTGACCTTCTGCCCGTCTGTCCATCTAACCGTCTGTCCGTCCATCCATGCGTCAGCGCGATAACTCAAAAACGCGTTGGCCTAGGAAGTTGAAATTTTGTCAGCACCTATAAAATAAAAAAGTAAGGCTAAGTTTCTTTAATGTGTGATATCATTTTACTCCGTCGGGTACCTTCCATACAAGAGTCCTTAAAACACGTATTCATTATTATTTGCTAAACGTTCTAAGCTAACAATTTGAAGGTTTGCACACAAGCACTTTTCAATGTTTGAAGGTAAGATTCCGAATATAATGGAAATCATAGTAGTCCTTCTTGTAGCAGTCTACAAACGTCCTTAAATGTATATTTAAGTTACAAAGGAAAAAGCAGAAAGTAAAAATTTTACAAAAATTTGTTTTAAGTCAAAAGCTAGACTTAGTTCATTAATTAGTAGCATCCCTCAACCCCTTCGGGTAGCTGTTATACAAAAGACCTTAAGACATGTGTTAACCACTATTGAACGATAACATCAGAACGCTTTAGGCTATGACTTTAAAATGTTTTATACTTTGCTTTTTTAATAATGGTAACTAAAGGTATGAACATGACAAAAACGCCATGAGTTCTTCATGTAGCTGCTGCCATACAAAAATCCTGTAAAAATGTAAATTGCCGGAACTCATTACAGCTCAAGTCAAATGAAGTCAAACTTTTGTACAAATTAGTTTTGAGCGAAAATTAAGTTCAAGTTTATTAGTCAACGCAATCCCTTCGCAATCGGGTAGCTAACATACAAAAAGTCTTTGAAATACGAGTTCAAGAATATTGGCCAATAACTTCAGAACGCTTCAAGATAAAAATTTGAATTTTTCCCAATTAAATATTTCAATGGAGGTATAGGGAAATTGGTGGGAAGAAATTCGTTTGAGTCCTTCGTGTAGCTGCCATACAATGATTCTTGGAAAATTTGTGCATTACTCGAGAAATCGCAGAGCTTGAAAGTCTGAATTTTTTAGGAATTAGTTTTGATCTAAAAGTAGGATCGGTTTTGCTATTGGACGAAATACTCTATCTCATACAAAAGTCTTTAAAACACGTTTCCACGAGTGTTGGGCTATAACTTTTGAAAAGATTTGAAATTTTATACACATGAATTTTTAAATATAAATCAAACTAGTCCTTCCTAAGTCCTTGAAAAAGAAAAATTTTACTTTCGGTCTTTCTCGATTGGGAGCTTCACCACTGGAGTTTCTTTCACCTCGAACTACTTATCTTTTTGCAAAGACAAGGACACATAGTTATTTTATTAAACAAAAGGACGTCAGTTCATATGTAGCACACGCAAAAAATGTAATGTTGAATTCTAATAGTTTCCATCATTTATATGCAGAACTTTTAGAAAATTTCTGCGATTTAAACAAGTTTTTGGCACGCAATCAGCACGGATCGTATGAAGAAAATAAAATTTCATGTACATGTGAACATGTGAACTAAAAATTAAGCAAATATGAGTTGTAGTATTTTTTCAGCAATTTTTACATTTATTATAAAATTGAAGACAGTAATGTCCATTTAATAAAACTTAATGCCTCAATAACAGCAGGCTATCACTTTTTCTCAATTCAGAAAAAAGAAATTGGTATTTGATCTAATCTTTGATATATTTTCTTTAGTAATTGGGATACATCTTAGCTATCGATCGTTGCTGACTTCTGGAGCTTGACTTCTGGCTTCTGGAAAGACAACCATACACAAAACTCGTAATTCCTAAATGTTGTTGGCGAAAGATCACTATTAACACAACTATTAACTATATCAACTACAAACTTATCTTTTATCAAGTCTCTTCATATCTCTCAATCGAAAACGTTTAGTACGGGTTTTATTTATAATTACAAACTACAAAACATTTTGAAGGTTAATTAATTCCTATCGTAATTAACATGTGCCAAAAATCTCGAGATACACACGAATCTTTTATCTAAAATACAGAACCAGTTTGCTTTTTTATATCGAAAAAAAAACTATTGACCATATTAGACCCAATTAATGAATAAAAATCAACAGCAAAAATATAAAAACTCAAACCGGAACATTGACAAATATCTAATCGAAATTCAAAGAAAAAGACAGAGTGTAATATTGGTGCTGGTTTGTTAAAAATATATATATAAATATTTGTATAAATGTAAAATAGTCCGGAAGAAATTCCACTTTGTATATCCTATGACGTCAAAAGACTTCAAACCGTTACAATAGTTTTGATTATGTTAAATATGCTAAAAGGCATATTATTCATGCTACGAAGAATTTCTTGCGCGGTTTTAAGTTAAGCTACCAGTTTTTTCATATAAAATATTTTTTTTATATATTTTATATATTTTATTTATTTTATTGAAAAATGGGACCGAATATATTTGAAGTTGCTACGATATAAAACTTTGTTTAGAAAAAAATAGTTCGAATTATATTTGTATAAATTCTTTAGCAACTTCTTCATAACAAAGACTTTTTGGGGCCATAAGCAAAGTAAAAATGCTAATTTTAGTGGTTCTCATCAATAAAATGACCATAAAACTTTTGGGCCGAAAGACCTTCGATTGGATTTTTTTTCTATATTCAAACTATTATAGTATGAGTTTTGTAGCGCATATTTTAGAAAACGGCGTACTTCAATTTGTTTGTTTATTATCTTATTGCGTTCTGCCATTTACATATTTTTGTTAGGAAGGTGAATTGAACGCTGAGTATTAGTGCCAGTGCCACAACTACTGAACGGTGAGCACTTTTGTAATATGAAACTATTAAACAATTATCTAGAATTGTTTGTAGTTCAGTTTATTATGAAATTAATTAGAAATATTACGATAAAATCAATGAACAAACTAGTCGAAAATTAAATTTTATCATTTGCGTTAGCACGCAGAAAGTTCATCAGAACATTTGTAATGAATTTAGTTAAAAACGACGTGATTAATTAGTTCGTAGATTTTTGGGTTCTTGTGCAGGTAACATTTTTAATGGAGTTTCACAAATTTGCAAGATCAGATCAGTTTACTAAATATTCTTCTAACATCCTTGTCTGGGGAGTTCGAGCAGCCAAGATGTATTTAAGTCGAATATTCTGTCCTCGTTCACTAGAAAAATATCGTTCATTACATTGAAGAATTCGGAATCATATCTTTGACATAACAATCTTATCAATAATATCAAAAGATAAATAAAATAAAATTCCTACTAAGAATCCGAATTCATTAAATATTTGCAAGATTTTCTTGTGCATGATTTGTACTAATAAATACAATGGAAATTTTATTGGTTTCCATTAATTATGCATGCGATCATGATATTGACGTATGCGTTCTTCGAAATTATTAAAATTTTTCTTTACTTCAATTCCGGATGAAAGAAATAATAGTGCACATACTATGTACAAATTTTAAGTTATTACATTATTTTATTGTGTCTGCAGTGCACATTTCAGTACATAATCTACTGCAATATGTAAATCGAATGTTTCCAGTTAATAGGAACTAATTTAACTGAATAATAGATCAATATGTCGGTTGTGTAGGTTTTCTCCGTATTTTTGCCAAAATTACGGGAATGTGCGCAAAACCACTGCATCCACTGCAAATAGAGATTTATCTGTATAAAACTTCTAAAACTATAGTTGGTAAAAATTATATAATACAAATGAATATAATAATTTGGAAGGTTTCTTAAAAATATGTCAGAGGAGAGTTCTACATACAGGCGTTCTTGCAACAATTACTCCAAAATTCTTTGGAAATTTTATTCCTATTGCGCTGAAACATAGCCAATAAATATTCATATCTTCTTTAAAAATTAGCTACCAAACATTTGCCAAATAGCGAGTCTCGAGTAAAAGATGGTTTGAATCTTTCAAGCTTTCAAGAATTTTTTGATAGAAACAAAAAAAGAAATCACTTTAGAAGAGATAAGCAAACTTCATTTTTGTTTGTTGTTAAAAAACCCATATCGCACTCTGAGTGCAATACTATCGTAAGTCTGAAAAACACTAAAAAGTGTAACCAACAAATATATTACAACTGGCTCTGAGAAACTAGTGGCAACACTTGTTATTTTGATGAAATAAGCTGTTTCTTTTAAAAAAAGAAACAAACAGTTTTGACGTAACCCTTCAAACACTAAACCTATTTTTCACAAAACTATCATTTTTGATATACGAGTACGATAGTATTGCACTCAGAGTGCGATATCATCCATTGTACAAACAGAGTGGCTATGCTATTTGTTCATATATTAAATATAATTTAATTGTAAATTCTACTTCATCTAGTTCAATGAAAAGGAGCGATGCTTTTCACATTTCCGAATCGCCGTTCGTCGTCTGGAATTGCTTTCGCCCGAGTCCTTCATTATAAAGGGAATCGACTCCCTGTACATAATGGAAATAAGGGAGGGAAACCAGATTCTATTGACTTTTCAATCAACAACTCTTAAGGGCAAACATTTCTTGAAAACAATTTCAATGCAATCTGGTAAAGTTTCTTATTTGATTCAAGCAGAGTATCACCTACCGTTCACTTTAGAAGAACATTCTTAGGTGTAAATTGTTGAAAATAACCTTTTCTACAACTTTAGTAACAAACATTTTTTCGAAAGGACTCAAATTGAAGGAGGTATTTCAAAACCCTTCTTTTTTATGGCTTACGGCACAACATACATTACTTTTTAATCAAATAAGAAAGTTTATCCAATTCTATTCAGCCGTTTTTGTGTGATATTCGAGCAGATCCACAGATAAGCAATAAACAGAAAATAATAATATCTGTAATATGAAAAATGAAATTGTACTTAAATAAAATGATTTTCTTGCAAGAAATATATTTGTCATTGAATCTGTGAATTAATTCATCAACATTATATAAACAATTACTGAATCTATCGATGCTTTAAAATCGCTCATAAATACAATGTGTGTGTTCATACAATAAAGATATTGTTCATCATATCTATGAATAGTTTTAATAAACATATGAAAGAGAATGGTTTCATTCATTGATACAAAGCCTTTAATACAATGAACAAATTCATATATTGCTGTGGCATGCTCAGAAACTGGTTAAGCGGGAGGGGGGTTTGTGCTAGGGATGCTGATATCGAAAAAAAATATCGATATATCGATATTTAAAAAAATATCAATATCGGCTGATGATATATCGAAAAAAATATCGATATATCGAATATTTTTTACAATGAAAAAAAACTTCATATCTCCCTTCCCGTTTTAAATTTAACGTTAAGGGGAGCATATGGCAAGGACTTTTCAGTGTGAATTTCATGACCCATTTTCTCAGAAACTACTCGAATGAAATTTTGGACAATTATTCCTTACTGCAAAACGAGCAAATAGAGTGGAATAAAATTGTATTATTTTTGCGAAGGTTGTATACATATTGCACATCTAATTTTATCAAACAGAAAGCTTCAAGTCAGTCTCATATTACATTATTAAATAATTGAACATTTTAAATTTTCTTCTACTCTATCTGACAGCAGAGGTGGCATGAGTGGTTTTTGAGAAAATGAATCAAACGTAAAAAATACAACTTTTCTGTTTAACCAGTTTTACTCAGAATTGAGTTTAAAATGAGAACTTACCATAAAAACGATATGCTCTACTTAATAAAGATTACGGCGGTGCGTGGCTTTTAATACAAACCCAAAGATAATAAATAAATAATATTTCGAAATTTAAAATTGTTATTCACTTCACTAAATGTTCACAACATAAAACAAGGCTAAATACCAGGCGCGAACGCAGAAAATTATTTGGGGGGGGGGGGGGGGGGGTGGGGTTGCAGACAAATTTACGCGTCGTGTATTAGTTACATTTAGTTGTGAGTTTTTAATTACATCATTTCGAAGTGATAATAAAAAAATCTGCCAACAGTCTGGGCGCAACTTTATTATTTTTTGGGTAGAAGTACGAAACGTGTTTAATACTGAGATGCGGTGAAGGTCACTATGCGACTGATAACCTGAAAAAAAACGTTCCAAATTGCCTCCTGGTTATTCTTTAGCTTGAAATAACGAAATTTATGAAAATGTTTGAAAACCCCTTTTCACGGTTATTTTTTTTACTCCAGCTCTGTACATCAATAAAATTTTGAATTTTTTTTTTGCTTTAATTATTCCTGTAGAACTTCTATATATACATACAAAGTTTCAACTTTTTAGCATAAGCCGTTTCTGAGATATGAAAAACCAACTCCCACCCCCGTACCTTGCTACCACTATTAAAAACTTTTTTCTAGGATACTTTTACAGTGACGTCAATTTTTAGCTTTCTATGCTTTGCGGTTTTCGAGAAATAAAAATTAGAATTCTTTTCATTCCACTCCCTCTCACCATCACTCCCTACACCCATACCCTCAAAACTTTTTTTACAGAATTAATTAAAACTGAATTCTTATTGGCATTAAAATAGACTAAAATACCCGTTAATGAAAAGTTTTTCTTTAAGTTTTTTCTACCATATTCTTCAGTATCTTTTCCAAATTTTGCCCAAATACTTTTAAATACTTTGATGAGGAACAGTGATAATTCGAGTTATAGAAGAATGACAGTATTTAACTTT
The DNA here is from genome assembly GCA_951812415.1 of Beris morrisii. NCBI lineage: Eukaryota > Metazoa > Arthropoda > Insecta > Diptera > Stratiomyidae > Beris > Beris morrisii. Next base: position 107,932,622 of record OX638312.1, on the reverse strand, counting down.
AAATACTTCAAGATAACATATAACACCGACCCGATGCCTCTTCCGTGCAAAAATCACATCTTGGACTGTCCCATTTTTCTTTCGTATTTCATAAAATCTAACTCCATAATATGGAAAATGAAGACAAGGTCGCTCTCGGAGTGTGTCTTAAATAACATTCAGCAGACCTTAAGACAATTCGTGTTACTACATAAGTATGTACATTATCAAATAGTGAATATTTTTTCAGCGCCCCATTCACTACAAATTTGATGCCTTAATTGGCCCTCTGCTGTACTGAAAATCGTGCTCGTCAGCCTATCGAAACTCTTGGATTATTTTAAGCCACCGAAAAAGTCTTCCCGAAAGTCACGAATTATCGAAAGTACTTCGGAAATTCAAACAGTTGTGAAATCGAAATGTTTAATTGCAGATGTAAGATGTGAAGTTGGCTGTGATCTCAAAGTAGGTACATATCACGCTTGATTTCGCGCCATTTTTCTTAATTGCCGAAATCACTTAAAAGCCTAGCCATGATTGTAATAAGAACCGTAGCACGTGAAGACGTGGTGCAACAATAGCAGCATAAGACATAAAAGCAAACTGCAAGAATATCTAAAGATTCGTGCTTAAATTTTAGATCCGGCTTGGAGTTCAGCAAGAAAAACAACAAGAAATCGCCAGGTTGCTAGATACGAGGTCTGTAGAGAGCTTGAAGTACTCGAACGTGGTCGTGAGTGTCACAAGTACGTTAGTACACTTGGACATAACCATACACAACTTATTTACATTGTGCGATGTTAAAATACCTATAAGACGTTCAGAAAGAACGTTACACGCTACAAACGACCAAAAGACGATAGGTCTACAAGGAATAGGTGAAAAAAGCACCAAGGAATCGAAAACGATCGAAAATGAGTTACCGCATGTTTGCATACATATGTATAAGAGCCACCATTCAGGGCACCATCAGCCACCACACCATCCACCAAGCCTTTTTCGTTCAAGTCGAACAACGCTCCATGGGCGAAAAGAGACGCAAAATAGTTGGTGAAAATGGCCACACAAAAACGAATAACAGACGCAAAATCGTGACTTGCTTGCGCTATTGTACAAGAATATGTTATTAATGTTATGAAGAAAATAAAATAAAACGCGCTCGAAATGAACGTAATAATAGTCGATGGAGCGCGCGCGCAAATAGCCACTAAACCGAACAAACCGGGCAACAACAAAAAACCAACATTGAAAAAGATCTAGGAGCTAGAGCTGGTTGGGCATGCGTAAATGCACGACGCACTTTATATGGTGCACGCTAAACGCTATGTGGGTATGTGGCCGAAGATAAAAGATATTACCAGTTCGATTCGACATAAAAACAAAAAGGATTTAAGATATTCGAACCTTTTTTATCTGCATAATTTTAAAGCATTTTAATCCCTAGTCAACTGACCCAATAAGATAAGTATGTAACATATCGCATAATATAATGCAATAATTGCTCAATATCCAGTCCGACTCGTGATATTATTCTTGAATTTGCTGCACATTCGTCATAGAAGATATTTTCAAGTAGATAGGTACAATATTTTGCTGGTAAATGAAATCGCTAAATCATAAGCTGGAGAAAACTCCAATTAATTAAAATAAGAAGTTGATATTGCATTTTTTAGATACACATACATAGATGCTCGTATCGAAGGACCTCGCTGAACGGTTTAGTTATGGAATCTTGCACCACGAACATAACCTGTTGAATTTCGTATAGATGGCAGGCCCGACGGTTAGGTGCACAAACTGCAGCGAGTTCAGAGTAATGGTTGGCAAAAGAGTTGTGTGAAGGACAAAAGATTAAAAAATTTTGTAGGTGTTTGAGTCGAATCGTAATCTACACCGCATCTCAGTATCAAACGCATTTTAGACTTCTACAAGGGTCGTCAATTGCGAACCGTGACCTTTGAATTCTTTTCGAGAAAGGCTATATTCTAGGGAGTCTACAAAAATGGATATACTTTTTGAACAGTGTACAAGTGTAAGTACAAATCTTAACACTGACCAATGCCTCCCTTTCGACATTCCTGACGTCTTCCCAACAAATAATAAAGTTTGGGTTGGACACTTTGCAGATTTTTTTATATATTTTGTTATTATTGGACAATTTCATATTTTGTAGTAGTAAATAATCGCGTAAGTGGCTACGACCTCAGGATCCTAGCCTCGGTCTAAGTAAAAAAAAATTCAAGTATAATAGTTACAGTAACTCAGAATAGCACTGCTACTGCCTTATGCACCAGAAGAGGTTAGATAGGAGCTGCAAATATTTTCCGCAAATTATTTTGCTTATCCCTAATACTCTAGATGAAATTTTGAACTCCAATTTCTGTTGTAGTTGTAGATAAAGCAGAATAAGGAATGAGCATGTAGTTTGCTCTTTTTTAAGGACTTTTACTTCTCGAAAGAGAAGCACAACATATTTCGTTTTCAATTTCATATCTGGAACTTTGGGTAAATCACCGAAAGTAAAACTTTCGATTTCAAGGACTTTCCCATGGGTGATGCAGGAAGGACTTACTCGATTTCTAGAATATTTATCACTTTAATGGAACCATTTAAAAATTAATGTGTGTAAAATTTCAAATTCCTAGCTTGAAATGCTTGAAAGCTATCGGGCAACACTCGTGAACACGTGTTTTAAGGATTTCTGCATAGCAGCAAGTTGGAGAAGTCAAAGAATTTCGACCAATAACAAAACGGATCCTACTCTCAGCCCAATGGTATATATATGAAGGACTCACACGATTTTGTTCATATTTATACCTTTAGTTGCGAATATTAAAAGTCAACGTATACAAAATTGTGCTTTAACGCGTTCTTGAATACTAACTTTTCTCGGATGCTCCACGAAGGACTAATTCGATTTGCATTATATTCGGATATTTAGCTTCACACATTGGAAAGATAACGTTCGCAAAATTTCAAATTTTTAACTTAAAGCAATCAGTCAATAATTATGAATACGTGTTGTAAGGACTCTTGTATGTACCATAAGGTACTTGAAGAAGTGGAACCTATTAACGAACTTAGGCTTAGCTTTTCTATTTTACAGGTGGTGACAACATTTTAACTTCCTCGATTAACGCGTTTTTCGGTTATCGTAATAACGGACGGAAGAATAGGCGGATAGACAGACAGACAGACATACAGACGGACAAACAGACAGACGTACAGACATATATACGGACAGACAGACAGACGGTCATACAAACGGACAGACAGAAAGACGGATAGAAGGGCAGACCGACAGACGGACGAACAGACAGACGGACAGACGGTCATACGGGCATGCGGACATACGGACAGAGGGACAGATGGACAGACAAAGAAACCAAATTTGAAGCCATTTAATGTGATTTCAAAGATATATGATGAGTCAGTGCCATCTGATGATGAAACTGGCATGACCTCAATGGCAGTAGCCAGGACAGCAATTGATCCCATTCGGGCTTTCGTGTTGCTGTTTCTCACCAGAAACTCCTCTGACGCCGAAAAACAGCTAAAAATTTCTTAAGATATCTGCAGAAAATTATTCCGTAATGTTAAAACTAAGTGCAAGAAATTTTCGATGCAGGAAATTTGGATCAATTATAAACTTTGAACCATCCTAACTTATACTCCAGATTTGTATTTATACAAGAACCCTGTCGGCGGAAACGTGTATTTACATGTATTTTTAAACTAATGTTGCCCTTCTCAAAACTCTCTTAATTGAAGACTCAATAATTGTACATTGATTCGGAAAAATTTTACGATGGCATACAATAGAGCATTGGAAATTCAGAAGGACATTTTTTTCAGACACCTCGAGTCATCGCTGAGCACACATACTCGTATACTAGCGAAATGACCGAATAGAAGTTCTTTAAAAAAATACCAAGTAGCCTGGGAAACGAACCTTCTGGGGAAGGTATGGTCACTTAAAGTAAGGGTTAGCAGGATGGTGCAATGTGCCTCTTTGTTGCCCTAAGAGCTGCTACTCTTGCCTGACTAATGGTGGCACCTTTAATCATATTTTCATAAGAGTTAGCAAAAGGGTTAACCCATTGCCTAACTACATATTCTTGCTGATAGCATAAACGATTTCCTGTTTTTGAGAGTTGCGGTTATAAAGCAGTTTTTTTCTTTTAATCAAGCTACAAGTTCGTATAATTGATTTTAATAACAAATTTTTTCACCACGCGTTTATATTGTTGTTAAGTTGATTTTATGTTTCTTTTCGAAATAATTTAAGTGGAACATTTTCCGGGTTGTAAAAATAAGCGTGTTGTAAACGATAACTACTCGACTCGGTCACTTATAAAAAGATATACTCGTATAATATGTCAAGTCCAATGTTGCTATTGTTAATTGTTCTTGTCCTCTTACAATAATAAGTTATTAATAAAAACCATGTCCGACAAATGTATCTGTCCTCCGATTATGGTGGGCTGTCTCGTCGAAATCAATTCTTTCGTCTTTTTGTCGTGTTACGTTGCTTTTTCGGGCGCTCGTTTCTACCTTTGTGGGTCGTTTTTCTTAATTATGACAACATAACAAGCAACTCAAACCGAATTTCCTTGTTTCGCCTTTTATTACCGCGGCCGTTTTATTATTATTGCAATTTTATAATTTCAAAGTTGTGCAGAGATCACCACGATTTTATGATATACTCGAAAAGCTCGTATTTCAAGTTTATATCGTTTCTACAAACGATCATCGTCAATTTTTATTAGTGCGAAATGGCAGCAAAGAAGGAGCAAAAGAAGGTCAAAAAGATCTACGGCCAAAACCAAAGACATTTGACTATGGAGTTACGGACTTGCATTAAATTCCAGTCATGGAACAAAAACAACAAATGCAATAAGACGCAAATTTCGAGCTCTAAATTCAAAATAGCGTCGAAATTTTTTTTTCTCTTACAATTCGAGATAGTGCAAAGCATTTAAACTTGTGGGTGTCTAATTTATATCGGAATTAGTTGCACAGCAAATTTGTTTTTGGCTTTGATAGAAAGAACGAAAAAGCTATAAACTATAGAAAGTTTCGTTTGCAGTTTTTACTTTAAAAGATTTTGGGAAAAATAAAAGAATTTGGGACAGGTTTCAGCCAAATTCGATTCAAGAAAAGACCTGAAATATTTGCATAAGCTTAGATTCGAGTTCTTTTTCTTTTTGACATACTTTTTTTAGCGTGTATATAAAACTCAAAATTGATTTCATATTGAAGCTTCGTGTTCAATTAAATTTTTAAAATTCTCTAAAAATCTAACAAAAGCGTTTAGTTGTAGTTTAAATAGATCCCACTCCGAATTTAAGACTTTTTATTGGTTAAATCATGCCAAAATAAACTCACTGGAAATGAAGTTAAGAAATTTTCGCTTGGATTCTTGAAAACTGCAACAATTAATTTTATATGTATATGTTATGATAAAAATAATTTAAAACAAATACAGGAGATATAATAAACAATTAAGGCATGTCAATTAAACAAAAAAAAATAAATTGTTATAAGAAAATTGTAACTTGAAAACAAGTTTAAAAAACTGTGAAATTCGAAACTTGTTGTTTTTTTATTCACATTTTTAATGCAATTTATTGGTGAGTTTATCTTTTAGATCAGATATTAAATTTCTAACAACTGTAATCTACATAACCGAAATGTATCTTTGTTTTCGAAAACAGTTTGTTATTTGTTTTAAATTGGAAAAAGCGAATGGTTCCATAATGGAAGTATTTGAATTAAAATTTTATGTCAATTGTATACCTCGTTTGTAATTCGATAAACTGTGAACTGTTTTGGGTGGTATGTTCAGTTCTTTTTCGGGTTATTGTATTCACGACTCTGAAATCGTTTGTATTTTTACATTTGAGTGGAATTAAAGACGTAATCCAGAGTACGACAAATGGTCAGTTAATGAAGACTGGAAATAAAATGAGAGAGAGAGAGAGAAATTAGGTGACGTTGTCATAAATTATAAAGGGATTAAAAGTGAATCTGTCTGAAAATACTACCGTAACAGATCGCGACTACGGAGCTCTAACAGAATTCATTTCACGCTAAGTATCGGATGGCAGAATTTTACGGAAACAATTTGGTTCAATAAATAGTAATTCATTCGGGACTAAATAAGTAAAATTGTTTTGGGTCGCAATCCCGATACAGTACTGAAATATTTTATAAAATTTTAATTGCTTTAATCGATATTTCACATGTGTTGAGTCTATATAAGTCGTTTTTAGTACTCGATTTCAGTATTCAAACAATACTGAAAACGAAAATTAAAAAAAATGTTTATATTATAGGTACAGAAATGAAATTTATTAAATTCATAGTTGTATAGAAACAAGTTAAATTCATTCAGAGATAAAATTTTGATATCTAGAGCAGCCATTGGTAAAATGTGATAGCTATGTGCAGAAACTTAGGTTAACCTTTTTCTTGTAACATGTTTAGGAAAAAGTTTTTAATACAAAAAACCATATTAACTAATTTAAGCTTAAGCTTTAAGCCAAACCAAATAAAAAAATTGGAAAATATTGTAGGATTCAATACTGATATATTCCTAACATACCTACTTCTAATTTTTATGGATATCGCCCCTGCTTACGTATTAAACTTTATTTAATAAAATATAAATAAGGATATTTTCTTATATATTTTGATTGAAGCAATTTATTTAAGCAAACAAGCAGATAGGAAATGTGTTCTGATTCAGTACTGATACAGTTCCGATGCAGAGCTGGTAAAGAATTTTTTTTATAGAGACATCCATTATGAAATTAATTATTAATATCATTATCTGAATTGCTAGAAGAGGACCGTATACCTTTTTGTAAGGAACCGAAGAAAAATTACTTACAATACGATCATTAGGAATACAGCTGTTTTGTTGGCAAGAAGTACTGTATACCTACTAAAATCTAATTATAAATAAAATGCATGTTTGAAAATAGATAATAATTTAATATTATTGTTGAAGTGCTAAGAAGAAGATATATTGGATGAAATTGTGGAATTCTATAGTTTCAAGTTATTATTATTACAAATTAATTTTTCATCTAGTATTTTGTATTTCAAAAATAAGTTAAATTTAGTTTGTGCAGAAATAAAGTAAATCTATTATTAACAGTAGTTCCAAAGCTGAATTACTACTCTGTAAACTCATTTTAACTGTGCTTATACATTGCCACAAAAGTAGTTAAAGTAAAAAATTTATGACACTTTAATTCTAAATGTTATGGCCATAAAATTTGGTTAGAGTAATTAAATCTTTGAGTTATCAACGTACAACTTATCGAGGTTTGACTTACATTATGCATTTCATAAATTTATTTATTTCTCTAACTTATTATGAGATTTACAAGGAAAATAATCTTTCTCTACTGCAAGAAGCTCAGTCATGGGCGTGTTTTTGTAGTAACATATCGCGTACGAACTTTTCCAAATATTTAAGGCTTTTAACCAACTTGATATATAGATTTGTAACGTCGTATTTGAGTTGCGAAATAATTAACGTTTTCGCAACTGGAGCAAAGCTGGAGTGTAAAAATTAAAACGGGAAAGAAATGCCATATAGCAATTAAGTAAAGCAGAATTGATTTGGCACTGGTACAAGCCTGAAAAATCAGCTTATGGATGTAGAATTAATGAAGTACTGGTACTGAACTGGATTTTATCATTACTCGTTACTAATCCTTGTAACGATAAATTCTGGAAATCTGAACTCCTTTCGGACAATTTCATCGATTAATCAACATTGAAGATTTTCTTGCCAGTACTGATGTTCTGAAAGCTATAGGAGCTAGCAACGCTGTACAGTTCCGGTTTACGGAATTGGATTTTAGTAACAGTTTTCGTTGTAAGGAGACTCGTGACGGACATTGGAAAGAAAACTTTTAATTAATTTAAGTAAGTATGAAATAAAGCCAAAGGCTTTAAGTTCATGTATGTTTCCTTAGCAAGAGTTACAGGAAGGAATTTATATTGGAAATAGTAATGTGCAAAAACCCTTCTTTTATAAGTATTTTTCGATTGGTACCGGTTATGCGTTCATAAAAGCACTGGCGGTGAAAAAGATAAGTCGATGATGTTGATATTAAGTATTCAAAGCTCGTGGAATAGAACAGATTTTGCAAGCATAAGGAACAGTAATAGGACGCAATCCTCCAAGACATAGCTTTCTCAAAATTGGAATTGAGGTTCCTTAACATACAAAGAACCATGAAATAATTCGCGCGCCGGAACTGATCAAAATAGTATTTCACGACTCCAGCTGAAGTTGTTGTAGCTTGCACTACAATTCATACTGTCACTCTCTGAAGCGGAAGAATGACCAAACTACGAGCTATACCATAAATTAATAAAGGTGCAACATATAACAAATATGACACAAAATCCCAAAACTCTAGGAAAAATCTAAGATAAAATCTGTAAAATTCCACCTCTATTGTTAATAACGATGTCCTTGTCCGAAAAAAACTCGTACAAATACATTCAGTATGAAATCGCCAGCATCCGCAATCGGAATGACTCAAACAGGCCACATTGAGATGTCAATTAACCTGAACAACGTAATCAACATTTGCCCAGACTCTCTGAACGCTGCCACTATAACTCTACTCGCTACTAGTGTAAAACGTTGCTAACTCTGCGTCAATTGCAGCGCGTTTGGCCATACCAAGCCCCGATCGATTGACTTCAAATAATTTCTGGTTTTCGTTCTGTTCGGAACAGGAAAAACCCCCAAGAGGTAGACACTCGCACTATAAAAGCGACCAAGCCCCAATAAAAATATTATAAACTGCCATAAAAGCTAAATAGCCATTAAATGCAGCAGCAACTCGAAAAGATCGTGGATGTAGAAATTTAAATTTTTTTCCCGAAGCACATTGAATGCAGCAAGCAGCGTGGACGCGCCATGGAAAACTGTGCTCCATCTTTTTCCGCGTTTGTGGCCATTTTTTTTTTCTTTTTACGAACAGCTTTTCTGGCACCACCGCCGCCACGCTAAGCAACAATCTTACAAACTTCGAGATCGAAAAATTCTACGCTAAGATCGCGTTGCACCTGGCTGCTGCAAAGCTGCTAGATCTGCGTCCATTGCTACCGTCAGGTAGCTACCCGCTAGACTAGCGTTAAGTGGAGTACGTTTGTACATATGCAAATTTCGAATAATTGCTGTAGGTGTTTTTTTTCAATGCATATCTTATTTACAGGAAAATTGTATCTGATTACCAGAACCGTTAGTCTTTCGTCCTTGAGGTGTCCCTGCTTCACACGCTTTTTTCTCCAAAGATAAAAACAGCGTCTATTTATCGAAACCGGAGTGTCTACAGTCCGCGATTGATTAGCAAGACACGCCGACCACGAATTTGAAGCCTAGTCGGTTTTTATTGCCTCCCGTTTAATGGGCTCGGGCCTGGGCTCGTTAGAACCACTTCCATCTAGCGTCGACGCTTTTTATGTGGAAAGAGAGATTTCTGTTGTCGCCGCGATTTGTGCGGTTTCGTTTGGTGATTTCATTAGAAAGAAAAAAAAACAGACAACAAAACGAGGTGAGTGCAACTCCGAGGACGAATTGATGAACTTGAACGCGCGTCGCGTTATTGTCACAATGATTGATGGCGACTTGCAATTATGGAAGCGTGGAGATTTTAAGTAGACAGACTGTATGGCGCGGCTTCTATTGTTCGATTTTACGCGATAAAGATGGCAGCGTTTATGGGCATTGATGTGAATTAAAAGAAATTTGAGTTAGAGGAGTGGCATTGTACAAGCTACAAACATAGTTAAATTTAATTGAAGAGTGATCAAAAGAGGACGGTTTTTTAGACAACGATCAGACATGTCGACTTTATGAAACTGTATCAAATGAATTTGGTTTCTATAACCCACACAGTAGAACACGGATAAGTGCAACACGCTTGAGTGCAAATTGTGCACTAAAATTTCATGCACCGACATTTTTTGAGAATTTTTCCTACATTTTAATTTCGATAAGTGCAACGCGGTTAAGTACACAAATACGTGTAAGTGCACGGAATTTTTTGCATGATATAGAACATTTGTATAGAATTTGACACGGCTAAGTGCACATGCAAAACCTATTTTTCTTCCTTTTTTGGCGAGCAAAATTTGACCCATTTACCATTTCAGTAAAGAGGGATTCCCCGAAAATCAGACTTTTTAGGCTTTGGTCGTCATGCTTCACTCGAATGCGTGGAATTTTGAAATTAGCTTGTGCAGCCGCACATTAGTAAGTGGAGTTGGCAGTATATCTATATACTAAAAGCCTAAAATGCTGAAGATGTGTTTAATGCGGATGAATCAGCCCTATACTATAAAGCCCTTCCCCTCGAAACTCTTGCTTCTGGAGGAGATTCTGTTAAAGGTGGAAAAGCCCAGAAAGGTCGTGTAACGCTGTTATTTCAAACAAATAGGTATGAGTGGATCAAACAAGCATATTTATGTCATTGGTCGATCCAAGGAGGAAATCTTTAGACGTCTTACAGGTAATAAAGCTTACTAAGAGATCTTGGTGGTTAGTTTCACCAACAACAACTAAAAATTATTTTCGCAAAGCTGGATTTGCTCACCAACCTTTGCAGGAAGTGCATGATGATGAAGAGGAAATCATTGAATTTCCTATACCCGAGGATCAGTTTAATGAACGTCTTGACTTACATATACATATTTGGTTCTTAATTTATTTTTTGACCATGGCATTGGTTGTTAAAAAAAAGAAACAGATAATATGCGTTCTGTGTTAAGAAATCAAATTATAATTATTTTTGTTAACAAAAACTAATAAGTCCACAACACTGATAAGTGCACACAAATAACAAGCACCAACGGTATGCACTTATCCGTGTCCTACTGTATATGGAGAAATTCTCAGCAAGAGGGTGTTCGGATGGTAGGCATGATAATCCTCAATGCCATTCAATGAAGAAACAGCTTCTTCGGACAACATTTCCAACACAGTTTTAAACTGAATTTTCCAGTGATGGTTTTTCAACTGTCATGTTTTCAATAGCAATAGGCAGGACAGCGATTGTTTCCAGTCGGGCTTTCGTGTTAGTGTTTCACTCCCGAAACTCCTCTGATGCCGAAAAATAACCAATTTTATTAAATTTTATAAAAAAATGCGTTTCTATTCGAATATGATTCGAAAGTATGTCATCGAATCCAATTTGGCTGCAAATTGAAGCTGTACGTAATGCCATTCTTTATTGCAATTAAAAGGATCCTTCAAAACTGTATATAAAAAGCTTTATACTCGTGAACGTTATGCGAACGGTTTCTAAGCCATTTTAATGATTCGTTTTTGAGAGAATCATTTTTGAGTCATTAGTGATTTCGATTTCGAAGATTTAGATGAATGATATGTGCAATCATTTTGAATAGAAAAACATACCGCAGTTCTTGAACTTCTAAGGATCGCTTGCATTTGCATTCTACCAAATCACTGGTTGACTAATTGTTGGTTCTTCTTAATTCAGTCGCACGTACATTTTATTTGGATTCAATAAAAACAAATCAGTTGTTAATTTTTTATTATTCGATTTACGAGAAGAGGCTCAAAAGTTGTTATTGTGATAATGAAGTAAACATTGAGGAGATAAGAGTTAATTATCTTTAGGTAGGCCTACTATCATTATAAAAGAATTCACAATACCAGATTTTTCCAGTCAGTCGTTGTTTATCTCTTGTCTTCTAAACAATTCAGTTTCTCATTATGGATAAAATAAAATACAGAGCTGTGATAAAATTTTAAATAATGAAGCATCGGACACCTTTTGAAATCCATAATCGGTTTGAACGGTGTATGGGAATGGTGGGTTCTCCCAGGCCACCGTGAATAATGGGTCAAGTCTTTTTAAATGGGGCATAGATTTGTTGGAGGATAATCCGCAGAGCGGAAGACCAATTGATGCCAAATCGCCAGAAATTGTTGAGCTGGTGCTGAATAATGGTCATCTACAGAAAACATACTGCAGCCACGATCGGCTGCAAACCAATCGTATGAACTCCGATTTACATTGTAGTTGGGGATAAAGTAAAATAAGAAGTGCGCACGTAGTTTTTCCTTTATTAAGGACTCCTATTTGGTTGTTACTCGAAGCTAAAAGACAATATCATTAGTGTTCAATTTCATATCTGGGAAGTGCAGGAAGGACTCACTGGATTTCTAGAATATTTATCCCTTTATCTGAAACCATTTAAAAATTAATGTGTAAAAAATTTCATATTCGTAGCTTGAAGCGTTCAAAAGTTATCGGAAAATATTGTTGAACACGTAAAAAGATTTCACCAACTACTCGAACTTTGTTTTCACCCAAAACTAATTTGAACAAAATTCCGAATTCGTGACTGAACGATTTCTTGGTTCTCAGTGAGTTCCGTAAATTGAGTAAAGATATTTTTTCAGGATTTTTGTATGGCAGCATGCTGAACTCTTTTATATTCATTCATTTAACGGCAACTACTGAAAAACTAACGTATTCAAAATTTCAAAGTCGTAGCTTGAGGCGTTACGAAGTTATTGTTCAATATTTATGAACACGTGTTTTAAGGAATTTTTGTATGGCAGCTAACCAAAGGAGTAGGACGATTTTGCCCATTAACGAACTTAGCCCTACAAATTCGACTAAACATCCAGATTGAAAATTTCATGATCCTAGGTCAAGGCGATCTTGAGTTATCGTGCCAACTGGCATACAGACGGACGGACGGACGGACGAACGGACGTCAAGCGGATTTGAAGATTTTGGCCACAGATAAAATAATAACATGTAACATGTTTTTTCGCCCGAGGCTCGGCTCTATGCGTTACAAACTTTTGGGCTGGATTAAACTTATACGAGTGATACTCTCAGATTTCATCTAGAGTATAAAAAGTAAAAAAATTTTACTTGAACATTTGGACATGTCAAAAGTGAGCGCAAGATGGGTCCCCAAAAGTTTTCAGATAGCAATGATGGCAAATGTGGATTCCAGGAGAGCAGCCACGCACCCAGCAGCCCAGCCTAGCCTGTAGTGACTATTACCTGTTCCCCAACTTTAAGCGGGATTGCAGAGGCCGTTGTTTTAAAAGTGACGAATTGCTCAAGGACGTCGTGGAGCCACGTTTTGAGGGCAAGGAGGAACATAATTTTAGAAGGGCAATGTTACTTCATTACAGAGCCACCAAATGTATTCGACATAATTTTTTTTTCTCAGAATAAGAACTTTTGAACCTCTTTTCGTATCTTCACCTTTGGTGAATTAGCACTAAGGTGTTCTCAATGTGTTTTTTTTATATGTATATATATATGTGAGTCAGGACGGTAGTAGTTATATTCCTTCTTTTTTTTCCCCGCTTTTCTTTGTTCCCAATGCTTCTTGACAGCATATACGAGGATGGTGCCTCTTTGGACAACAATTTTTGAACCCCCCATCAGCTCCTGAGCAGTCGGCAAACGATGCTGTCAACGTCCAGATGAGCCCATTAATTCTGGCTTCGAAATGGAGGTTGCCCAGGCGGCGGCTGATAACATTTTCGTAACAGTGGCACCATCCTTAAACTGCCAATGAACATTCCGTAAACTTAATCGGAAATATGATGTTATCATTAATATTTGTTTTTCAACTTGTCTTAGTCCATCTATTTCAGTTGCACTACATATGTGGTGCGTCGCACGATCCCGAGAACATTCGATGGTACGTTTGGAATTTTCGTGAAGAGTGTAGAACTGTGCAGGATTTTTTATTTTTAAGAAACGTCTATGTTACGAACTAATTCCGCGATTGTTGTGTAGTGTCATGCATGTGACAATATTTCGTAAGCAGTGTGTGAAACTGCAGGGAAACTAAAGTGGTGATTTCGGTAGCCGCATCAGAATCGGCCATCTGTTGACCACAACGAAAGTTGCACTGATTTTCTTTCTTGCCAGCAATTTTGTCTAATTTTAGAATTTTCTTCTTATAGTTTGCTATTCTTCGTTTTCTGTTCGATCCTGGAGCAGTCAGTTCAGTTTGCTCTTGTATTCCTGAGGTATGATTTTTTTCCGGTTTCTTAGAGCCATAAGATCAATTAAGCACATTACTGCATATTTATACCTACACTTCTTCGAAAAATTGAATACATTTATGACTTTGACACTGCGTGGTATGAGGATCTGACTTTGAGAAGTAAAGACTTTGACCAAATGGAATGGAATCAAATAAAACCGTGGTCATACTCGTGCTAACAACTATGAAACTTACGTGTTAATTGGAAATAATTCTAAATTTTAATAAAGTGACACCGAACAATTTGCAATAACCTACGCCAACATAATTTAGAAATCGCACTAAAATCTTAATGAACCCCCCACACAGTGTGCGCACATACCAATTTTCTGCCCATGGGACTCAAGCCTTGGGTGATCTCGTTTAGAGCCTATTAAACCCATCATTTCGTAAGAGTAGCCAGCCGTCTGCTCCTAATGTCGTAACACAAAGACGTCGAACATTTCACTGTAACAACAAGGTAATGTAAGTTTTGATGACTTGGTGAAAACTCCCCATATAATATGAAACACTTCAGCAATCATTTTGCGGTTTTAAATGATTGCTGCAGTTGTTTATTGGTTTCGTTACGATTTCCGCAATTATGGCAGTCCCAGTCACACTATCGCGAAATAAATTTCCACAGACTGCCATCCTATCGTGTCCGTGGTACATGCGAAGACACAGATTTATCGCGATTCGATAGAAAACTGTTCGATACGATTAGAAATTATAGGAAGTTGGATTAAGTACAATTAAGTACTTTATAGGTGGCATCTTCGAACAGTTCGGGAGTTGTAAAGATGCGAGTTTATACCTCTGCCAGGGGGATTATCGTTAGGCGGTCGTGGACTAGGACGTCTTGAAATCTTGTCGCTTCGAAAGCATGTCGATAATCTAAGCCGACCGGTGCGTCTATTGCGGAGTTTATTCTTGAAAGTATTCCGATCTTGTCATCCGAACTAAGGTTAAATTCATAGCCACAAGACACATAGTTGGAAGCTGCTCGCTATGATTCGGACTATTGCCATATTTTTCGTACTAAACGCCGATCTGCTGGTGGAGCTATGAATATTCAAAACTGTGCGAACCATGCAGTGATTTACGTCAAAAATATGAAATTTATGACTCGCAATCGAATTCAAAGATTTTCTACAGATTAACCATTTTCAGGTTGATTTATTGTCTTTGGATGTGGTGGATGGTTGGTCGGGGTCTGGCCTATTCGGAGGACTTTTTTCCATGGAAGATTCTGCGCTACACGCTCATAAAGTATCGATTCGGAATTGAATGTTTCGTTTGAATGCGACTGGAGAACCTGTTGTGTTGTGGGCTTACGATCGGGTCCAGATCGAGTCGAAGGTTAAGTTTGTGTATTGAGTATGGAATGGACCCTGTAACATACTGCGGAATGTCGGTAGATTTTGTAATCTATGGAAATAAGAAAATAAATGAAATTTTGTTCTATGATTGAATTGATCTCGGTGTTACGTATGTTGAGGATAAATGGCCTCTATAATCTTGGTCAGAAATGTAATACAAAGTAGCATTTTTACTAACGACCGCACAAAGCAAACTTCACAGCTTGTGAATTCTTTCGAAGTTCCGTAGAACAAGCCAGTGATGTACATTTGCGATTTTAAGAACCACATATAATCCCCCTGGTACTGAGATTGAATCAATATCGTCCACAATAAGCTTAACAACAGATGCTTAAGCGTTTGTTCCTATCTTCAAGAGGAAGTAGTTGAAGATCCTCGTGCCTCGGAGAAAGATATACAGCTCCAAACTTTTACAATAACGAAACCGTATACCGTACCTACACACGATCTACCGGGCTAAATTTGAACTGAGTTCAGTGATATTCTTGGTAATATCCATGCCAACTACGATTGTAGGAGAATCACCAGCTCGAATTTTTCATGTGGCAACATTCTATTTGTTCAGAGAAAGCCAAGAAATTGTTGTGAGTTATATAAATGATAAAGCACTTCGATGATATGGATTAAGGGCTGGCAAACTCGGTCATCAGTAAGCTATTCACCGAACGGTTATGAATATGTGCCCTACGTTGGGCGCCAATGTTCACACTGAATTGGACATGACAAACATGTTCACAATCTTTTGGGATTGAACAAACAATTTTTTTAATTTTTCTGTGAATTTTCGTTTTTCTAAAAAGTTTTTTTTACAATCCGTTGTAAGTTACAAAAAGAGAGATATCGGTACAAGTGTTGTTCTCAGGGGGCTTAAAATATCAAATTTGGGAATCAAAATTTAGAGAAGACCACAGTTCTTTTCTTTTTATTCTTTTTAACTAATAAAGTATAATGATCAATTTTGTACTGCCGCGTTTTAGTACTAGTGGATTCTGAAAAAGGGGCGACCACTATATACGCAAACCCCTTTGATGAGTCATAGCTCAAACACCTCCAAGGATTTGAGTTTAAAATTTTAACAGTAGTTGGAGAAAGTGGTTTTCTATTGGTGAACAACTTTTGGTCGGTGAAGGTGCAAGGGGAGAACGGGGGATGGTTTAAAGCGAAAATTTAATAAATCCGGGACGACTAGCGATAGAAATTAAAAAAATGCGATATAAAGGGTGTTACAATAACTCGTTTCGAAGTTAAATCAACATTAAGAACAAGTGCATGATGGAGTTAATGAAATTTTTATTAAAAAATGTTATTTGGTCCATGGCAATTAAGTATGGAAAAGAATATCACTCAAATGCTTGCCATGGCTCTTACGGCACACCTCGATTCGTTTGTCAAAATTTTTGATGATATCACGGCATAATTGCTCCTCAATTAGACCAATATAGTTTGTTATCTTGCCCTTCACTGAAATGGAAATGAGCCTCATCATAAAAGAAGATTTTGGTTGTAGAAAAGAAGATTTTGGTCGCAAATTCATAGTCAACTTGGTTTTGCTCATGCATCCAATTGGCGAACGTAATTCGCTTGAAATGGTCAGTAGGCAATTTGCTAAAGACTGAACTACCAATATGTCAAAACGGTTGTCAAAAATTATTTGACGTTTAAGCGCGGTTCACAGTATCGAGTTATTATAACACCCTTTACTGGGGGAGCATCTTAAAAATACAATTTCTGAAGCGGTAGTTGATAGTTGTTTCGGAGCAGGCACCGAAAAATATGGATTGGAAAGTCGATTGGCCTGTCCCTAAGCTGATCGGTGTCATTTCAAATATGATCGCGTCCAGGCATATGACCTAATTCGATCGGTCTACAGTCTAGCAGACCAGACGTTGAGGTCTGATTAGACACTCAAAACAGCTGAGGTGATTTTTTACCTTGAAAAAGAATTTTACCCGTAATTCGAACGTCATCTATCTCAATGCACAAAAAAATATATTAATAAAACGGAATGTATTATGAGCCCGAATCAAGCGACAACGCGTATCAGTTTTCCAAAATATCGTTTTTGGTAAAAAAAAAATTCACAGAATATGAAAGATTTTTTTCTCTCGAGCAATTTATCATCATCACGTCATATTTTTCATCGGGTGTTTTCTTCAAAATTGGGTCAAAACTGAAGACAAGTTGCTTACGATCAGAACGCCAAATCTAACTCACATAAAAATTAGTCTCAGTCCAACACATTTCCAGGCAAAAACACATACGAACCCGTTGCGTTTACACCGTCACAGTTTCAAAGTGCTTCCTGTTTATACCACCTGAAGTGGTTCCGGATGCGCATATTCAAAAGATGCTAATTAGCCCGACAAAACAATGCGCAACAAAATGAGTCTCGCGCTCGACAAGACTCCTTTACTTTAAACGAGCGACCATAAAATTAATTTCAAATTCGATCCAGTTGAAAAGTGAGCTCGTCTCCGTCTTGAAATTGCAAAGAATAAGAAACTCCCACAACAGATAAGGAATCTTAACGATTCGAATCAGTTTTGTCTCACGATCATTGTAAAGTTGCGAGAACGGTTCGGAAAGATTTTCAAACCGAAAATCGTGCCCGCACTCGGATACCACTAAAAATGGCTCTATAAAGATCTGATGACGTTGATGATGATGATGACGATAATGGCGATTGTCGTTTCTTCAAATGCATACCTGACTATCGTGGATTTAGATAAGAGATCCAAGTTGGAAAAAAAACGATGTGCTTTGTAATTAATTAATTATTTTCTTTTATTTTCGTCGTGCCATTTAACTTCCAACCTGACACGATATGGCAGTTGATTTGTGACAACTTAACAGAGATGAGATGAGAATTTTTGAAACGAAAATGAAATCAAATTCGCGGAAGATGGACACTGTCCTAATTTTTAAATAAAGTTATGCAGATGACGATAAGAAAAGAGTAAGATGTTCAAGAAAATCTCGACATAATTAGTAGCCACGATTTCGATCTCGTGTATTTTTTATATCTTTGCCAATTATACTAATGAAATTGCAGACCGAATTTGGTTTGTTTCGAAAAGAAATGCCCGCACTAGGGCCCTCAACGGGTATTCTAGTGGTGCTATTTTTTCTCCCAGTACTGATACATGCAGATCCGATGAGAATTTTTTTGGTTCTGATTAAATTCTGGTAAACTTGATATTTCATAATAGAGTTCTGTACAGTCATTGCTTCAGCATAAACAATTCAGTACTGCATAAATACCGTATTAGTGGATACATTTGTAATAATGAAATAATACAATTTTTATCGAATTTTTATATGTATTTCTCGGTTTTTCCTTATGTTCAACGATGTAGACCGACAATTATATAACACGTGTTAATAAATAAACTTACACCTACCAGAATTTGAACCGAGTACCACATCATGAGGACAATACTCTATCGAAGCCTCTATCCTGTGATTTACATGTTATTAGAAAATATTATAAGATTTTAATCTTTATCAGCAGTTAGTACTGATACAGTACTGATGGAGTACTCACTTTAAGGATTCGGAAACGTAAAGTAATTTTAAGATCAAGTATTCCAAAGTTTCGTTTTTTTTGTTGTAATTTTTACTATTAAACATACTGCAGTCACGATCGGCTGCAAGCCAATCGTATAATACTCTAGATGAATACTGAACTCCGATTTATATTGTAGTTGGGGATAAAGTAGAATTACGTGTGTGGATGTTGTATGTCCTTTATTAAGGACTGCCATTAGATTGCTACTCAAACCTAAAAGACAATATTCAGTGTTTAATTTCATACCTTGAACTGGGTAAGTCATCGAAAAAAATGTCCTTTTTGAAGGACTTTCACATGGGAGGTGCAGGAAGGACTCACTCGATTTCTTACATATTTATCCTTTTTCTTGGAACCATTTAAAAATTAACGTGTACAAAATTTCAAATTCGTAGCTTGAAGAGCTCAAAAGTTATCGAAAAATATTGTTGAACACGTGTCTTAAGGACATTTTACATGGCAGCTACCAGAAGGAGTAGAAGGATTTCGCTGATTAGTAAGCCTGAACTTTGTTTTTACTCAAAACTAATTTGTACAAAATTTCCAATTCATAGCTAAAAGATTACTTGAGTTATAGTAAGTTCCGTAAATTAAGTGAAGATGTTTTGACATGATATTTGTATGGCAGCTACACGAAGGACTAATAGGATTTTCTTCATAACCATACATTTAGCTCCAACTATTGAAAAAATAATACATACAAAATTTCAAAGACGTAGCTTAAACCCTTCTGAAGTTATCGACCAATATTCTTGAACACGTGTCTTAAGGACATTTTGTATGGCAGCTACCAGAAGGAGTAAAAGGATTTCGCTGATTAGTAAACCCAAACTTTGTTTTTATTCAAAACTAATTTGTATAAAATTTCCAATTCATAGCTAAAAGATTACTTGAGTTATAGTAAGTTCTATAAATTAAGTGAAGACGTTTTGACAGGATATTTGTATGGCAGCTACACGAAGGACTAATAGGATTTTCTTCATAACCATACATTTAGCTCGAACTATTGAAAAAATAATACATACAAAATTTCAAAGACGTAGCTTAAACCCTTCTGAAGTTATCGACCAATATTCTTGAACACGTGCTTTAAGGACATTTTGTATGGGAGCTACCAGAAAGAGTAAAAGGATTTCATTGACTAGTAAACTCAAACTTCCTTTTCACTCAAAACTAATTTGTACAAAATTTCGAATTCGTTCCTAAAAGATTACTTGAGTTATAGTGAGTTACGTAAATTAAGTAAATACATTTTGACAGGATATTTGTATGGCAGCTACACGAAGGACTTACAGGATTTTCTTCATAATCATACATTTAGCTCCTACTATTGGGAAAATAACACATACAAAATTTCAAAGTCGTAGCTTAAACCCTTCTGAAGTTATCGACCAATATTCTTGAACACGTGTTTTAAGGACATTTTGTATGGCAGCTACCCGAAGGAGTAGGACGATTTTGCCCGTTAACGAACTTAGCCTTACAAATTCAACCAAACTTCCAAATTCAAAATTTCAAGATCCTAGGTGAAGGCGTTCTTGAGTTATCGTGCTAACGGACAGACGGACGGACGGACGGACGGACGGACGGACGGACGGACGGACGGATGGACGTCAGGCGGATTTGAGGTTTTTGGCCACAAATAAACAAAAAATAATATACAACTTTTTTTCGTCCGAGGCTTGGTTCTATGCGTTACAAACTTTTGGGCTGGATTAAACTTATAATACTCTATATGATTTCATCTAGAGTATAAAAATGAAATAAACATAGCACAAAATTAGAATGAATTCCAAACCGCAATGAATTTCAGAATTCAATCAGTCGTGCAGTAGTACTGATTTCTTAAGAAATTGATTTCAGAACAAGCTATTTAATCCCGCAACTTAAAACAAATGGTCCTAAAAAATGATAAAAAAAAATATTTCAGAAATTCTGATTTGTTTTTTCGGTACTGAAAATGGATATTAACCCATGAAAGACCGATACAGGTTAACGTTATTAAGCCTGGTATTAATTGACATGTAATTAAAATCTTCAGTACTGTAACGCCAGTAACTGAAAGTGTTTTGCGAGTAAATAAGAGTCGAGTTTTTCAATTTTGCAATACTGCACTTACGGCACTTTCTTTAAGAAATTACTAGAATTTAACAGTTGTATCTTAAGTTCATATATAACTCCTTCCTTGGCACATAGCATTAGCAGCCATCTTTTCGAGAACTGTTACTCCTTTTAATATATTATATTTCTGTAGAACACCTCTATAACTGGGAATTCGAGACCCGCAAAAAAAATTTTGTATAAAATTTTAATATTATAAATTTTACTAAATTTATAGCACATACGAGTATTACGCATTATCTACCAGTAAAAAGATTAGGTATCCTACAGAATTCGCTCAATTATTGTAAGCACGTTTCGAAGAAGTTTTATGTGGGAGGACTTGAAAGAAGGGATAACTCCAGTCTTACAAATCATATGCTGATTCGAAGTACTCGTGATTTCGGCACCTTTTCTTGTAATAAACATTTCTAGAAAATAAAATCCAGTCAAAATTTTATGAAAAAAGGACAATTGCATGTCTGAATTTTTCTGAGGTGAAAAATAGAAATAGGGTTTCGGACAAGGGCATTGTTTCCTTCATTTCTAGAAAAATCGAAGTTCTCAAAAAAATCGGTTTTGGCCAAAACCCTAAAAATATCACTCAACTTTTTGCAACTTTTTTAGAAGCTCCTGCCAGAAATTTTTTTGAACCATCGTGTGGGCTTACTTCAAATCATCGAATTATTAATCCAAGTGCGCGGCATACGTGTGTGCAAAAGGCGAAAATACAAAATTAACCGTTAAGACACTGGACGTAATCTCCTGGTTGCGTCGACTCCGAGCACCTTAGCGTTTTTGCTAATTAAAAACAAGTCGAAGGTCTAATTAATTCAGAAAAAAATACAAAAACTGACCACAGCCTCGGCCTGACTTGGCTCTCTCATTAAGATGGAATGCCCGTTGTTGTGTTGTTGCAGTGGTTTATTTTTTTCTTCAATGGTCTTACTGAGGTCCGATCTTGCTCTTGTGTCTTAGCCTTTTGATTCAGATTTAGTTGGGCACACTAGCAGATAGGTTTTTTTCGGATGGGTGTATTCGTTCTTTTCCGGGACCCACACCACATGCACATGATACCCTCCATCGAATCGAACTCTGGACATATTCCGAACTAGGCTATTTCTCGAATCATTGGCTGATTGATGACCAATGGCCGCCGGTCAAGTCAGCGAGCATAAATTGATTAGTTCGACACATACGATTATGGTCCCGTCGTGTGTCAGATTATAGAAACTTTCGGTTTGTAATTTTTGGCATTGAGCCATAATCCCCGGCGGATTATCGCACAATATCATCCTGGGTAGTAGTGGCCCATTGGTAGTAGTGGCCCCTTTGGCAGTAGTGGCCCCTTCTTTGTAATTTATGCGGACACTTTAGGTTCGAACTCTACTCTTGTTTTGGACTATGACCTCGCCGGTGGATCTGATGGATTTAGATAAAGTTTTGATTGCAGTAAATGCGAGTTTAAAAAAAAAACGTTGCAGTTCAAGACTCTCAACAAAATTCTAAATTTACTATCATTTTAATTTGACACTAATCCAATATTATCTGTTTTTTAATGTGTGACAATAAAAAGAAAACAATAACCAAATTATACAAAGTTTTTCTTTCGACGAATTTTTTAATGCTTTTTTAAGTGCGTCAGCAATGTACGTCAATATTCCACTTTTCTTTTGCGTTTCTCAAGAATCTAATTCGACCGAGTTATAAAAATGTTAAATTTGATTTTTTAATTAATTAATCGATCGTTTCGGTTCGCTAAATTATATCGGAACAGCCAGAACGCTTGGAGCAAATTGCCGGTTCGTGTCACCACTTTTTAATTTCATGCAATATTTATGAATTTGTTCCTTTTTTTATTAGCAGAAACTTATTTTACATAAGAAATTAAATTTCAGATAATTTGTATTATTAGTTCTCTTGGACATAAGTCATTAATGGACATAAGTCATTAATGATAATTTATTAATATTATGCTAACTGCATGTTGGCCCGAAGATGTTTTCATTATCTTATACAAGCTCGAAGACCATCAGTTTCCTTTGAAAATCGCTCACAGTACTTGGAGCTAACGAGACCGGTGTTCAATAGGGATTGATACTATTAAATTATTAAAATTAATTATTCAAAGACTATAAACAATGCCAGTTCAGTCCTGATGAAATTACTTGATAGAGGAATATAAAAGAATTATATTTCCCCAAATATTTCTTTATTATTTTTTGGGTAGAAGTCGAAACGTGTTTAATACTGATATGCGGTGTAGGTCACTATACGACTGATAACCTAAAAATTAACGTTCCAAATGGCCTCCTGTTTATTCTTTAGGTTATCAGTCGCATAGTGACCTACACCGTATTGCTCCAGCTCTGTACATCAATTTCTATGATTTGCGGTTTTCGAGAAATAAAAATCAGAATTCTTTTCGTTCCACCCCTTCCCACAGTCACCCCCTTCGCCAACACCACCAACTTTTTTTTTCCAGCTAGAAGTCTATTGGGCCTAACTCCTGTTAAACTTCTAAGAACATATCTAGTACGGTTCTTTAGATAGAAAAATTAAATTTTTTTGAAAATGGTTATCCCCCCACTTTCGTAGCCTACCTTCCCTCTCAAAATTTTTACATCCAGTTGACTCCACTTGTGATCTTATATGTATACAGAAACAAAATTTCATCTTCCTGGTACAATTGGTTCGGAAGATATTGTAATATAAGGTTTTTCACCCCCCCACCCCTACACTTTACTTCCCCTCTTAAAAATGTTAGCCCTTGTCCACTCTCCTAGTATCCCTTAAGATAACTACAAAGTTTCACACTTTTGAGATCAACGGTTCAGGAGATATGGATTTTAGAATGCTTCAATCCCAGCTTTCAAACGTTTCATACACATTGTTTTCCCCCCCACTCCCACACCCCTCAACCCTTATCACCAATGCCAGTACGTTCACTATCATAAGTACTACATAAGTTCCAAATTTCAGCCTCCTACCATAAGCATTTCCTGAGATCTAGAAACCAAAATTTTTCGTCTAAAACGCGCCCCTCCTCCCCCTTACACCCCCACCCCTTCAAAAGATACCATTCGTAGGAGTTTACCCAATCTACCCACCATAAAAATTTCAATTTAATATCTCAACGGATTTGTGAGCTACGCGCCTTGCGTACGGCGTACGGCAGACGGCGTCTACGGCGGACAGACGGACATTTTTTTTTGCTTTTTTGTGGTCTACTAGTCCTAAAACGTGAAAATAAAAAATTTCAGGGTAGCAAATTTTTTTTTAAATTTCAGGTCGATCACAATACTTTATTGTTAAAAAATAATAAAGTAAAACTAAATACTAGTTCAGAAACTCGGGCCTTAGAATGATTCGCTGCAGTACTTAATATTGATACTATTTGTCAAAAACCAGAATTCAGTTTTAGTCATTTTTGAGCCCAGATTTACTACAAATTCTTTGTAATGTAAAATCAGTATTGATATGAAGGTGATTTTAAAACTCTGTAACTTTGTATATAGTGTCAGAAAAAAAAAATATTACTTAAATGCGATGCGGACTAACAAAATTTTTTGCTTTCATTTAAATATGTGTGTATCATTTAGAGCTCAGATGTTCTATTCCTTTCGTATTACTTCACAACTACTCTTCTCGAAAACTGAGCGATGGGGAATAATGTTTAATTGAGGAAAAAATATTGTTTAGAACGTTTTAAGTTCCATTCTTTACTGGTTCCCTGTTACTTGTACAATAAGTCTAATCATATGATTTCAAGACTTTTATCTGGAAGCTTCATGAATCTAGAATCTTGTTCACTATCAAACTCAATTTTACTTTTTACGCGGAACTAATTTGTATATTTCGATTTCCTGACTGAAATATTTTTTCAGTCATAGCATGCTCAAGATTATGACCGACTAATTTTTCAATGACTTTTGAATGGAAGCAACAAAGCACTGACACGATTTTCTACATGTCCATTCTTTTACATGAAACTATTTGAAAAATAAAACTTATTAATAATTTAAAATTTCTGAAGTTATCGCGGTCAATATATGTAACCATTAGTCTGAGTATGCGTCACAAAGCTTAAAAGTAATTAAACTTTGGATTATCACCCTGATGATTTCATCTGGTCTTTAAGACAGGATTATAGGTACATCGTAGAAAAGATGTGCGATTGGATCGACAAATTGTTTTTAAAGACCATTAATAGTAACTGCATGATTTTGCTGAAATATATAACTTAAAAACAACAAAAAAATCCTTCTAAAAATTTTCATCAGTCGCATACGTAAGCTATGCTAGAAACTTTAAAAGAAGCACACGTTGGGCGCTATCTGTATAGACTGTAGCATTTATAGCTTTGCTAAATTCAAAATACAATTTGATAAACTGTATCTACATCTTAAGTCAATAGTAACTCAATTTTTATTCGGTAGTAGTTTGATTAGAGATTTTAAATTCTGTGGCAGTTGCTTTTCAAAACCTATGAATAGAATAACACATTTTGCTTATCTATTATAACATCTTATCAATCTTTTAGATTAATACAAGAAATTTATTTCAGTAAGATCATAATACAATAAATATACCGCTATCAGTATCTAAAAATAATAAACTCTACACAAAATTTCCAATTTCCTCTAAAATAGATCGTCTCATCCAAATCGAAAGACTTAAGCCAGTAACTCGAAACGAATGAATCAGCAATCCGGTCACTCTACAAAAGATTTATACCGTCACCCCGAAATATCAAATATCATCCAAATAAAGCTATTATTAAGCGATAGAAAGAGTATACACACAATCGATCTTTTATCTCATTTTAATATTGTCGACGAACATCTACAAGATTCGCTATTAAAAAACCGAATTCCTCGCCAAAATGGGTTTTTTTTCATTCGAAATGCGAAATGAAAATGGCAGCGTGCGCATATATCGAACCCGTTTTCTGAACCAGTTTCCTAAGCTAATAGCGATTCGATCTTTTGCAGATTTTACTCGTATCCATGCATAGCTGGATTTTGTATATGCAGGTTTTTCAAATGTGAAGTACTGGTGAAAAAAATAAAAGTCGAAAATGCTTTCTTAGTTTCCATTTATCACCCACGACCAAGATACCAACAGGAAAAAAAACTATTTTTTAACACTGAAAAGCCGGCATCTATCTATCGCCGAAGGTCCGTATCTATAGCGGGTCCAGCGGAGCGAAAAATTTCTGATGTTGGCGCTGCTTTTCAAAATCCAATACCACGAGATTCACATACAAACGTTGCAACATTCCAGCCCCATAGATTCGCACTGTTTGCATTCGTAAAGTCAAATAGATACAAAGATACTATATTGTATCGTATCTTGGTGCTACAAACAGAAAAAATTCGCCGCTCTGCATTATTTCGAAGAGCGTGTTGCTCATTACGTGCAGCCCACAAGCGAGTTAAGCACTTAAAGGTCGAGCTAAGTTTCGCCAAGCTAAAAATAAGTCTGAAGAGACCATTTGGTTTTTCGTCACCAACGCTTTTCACGTTTTCCGCGATACTTGGGGAAAACGAAAGTGTAACAAGTCATCGGGGCTAGGTAGTGCCAAGTCCAGAAAACATCGACTAGAAGAACTTGATATTGATGATCGAGAAAAACCCTGAAGGAAGGTGGATTTGATTTAACATCTTGAAGACGAAGATCCAAAAGGTGGCGGAACGGAGCGGTAAGGTAAGTTGAGGTGCAGGCAAGGTAAAAAGTCGGCGCTCGTGCTTAGCCGTGTTCATGGAGGAGTATGACTTAGATTTCGATTTTAGGTTTCCTGTTTGGTTTTTCTCTTGTTTCAGACATCTTCGATGTGGGGAAAACTATGGCAAAAGGAAATGAAACAGTTTTACTCCGCCATAAGCGAGATAAATGGTTGGCCCAAAGTCGTGATGATGCTCGGATTCGCGTAGGGTAGAAAACTGTGCCAATGTGCCGACCAGTGCAATGGAGACCGGCTTTTGTGGGTTTCCGTATAATGGGTCTAATGGCAACAGGTTTTTCGGAAAAACTCATTATGACTTGCTCAGGTTTTTCGTTATTATGTTGAGTGCCTTTTTTGTTGTTGCCGTTCTTTGCTCCGGTTGTACTTCGGCAATTTGTTACACTTTTTGAAGTTACTAAATCTTTATAATGATTTAGTTTAGTTTTCCCAGAGTGAAGAGAATGCGGGTGGGAGACGGGGATTTGGTATAATGCATGCCTAGTTAGTGTGGTAAAAGAAACTAAATTCTAATGTACTAGTAGAGGATGCAGTAAATCATAATTTTAATGGAAAGGTTTTTATGATTACAAAGTATGGTCATCAGGTTATGGTGGAAATTGCTTAAACCTACTTTGTGTTTGCAATAAAGTTAAGTGATGAATTTTTACAACAAGGGTATGTCGGTACCCGTATAACATTAACCAGTACTAAAATACAGTACTCTAATCCGGAATTAATCCTGAATTGCAGCTTTTGATCAGTTTTGGTACTAAGAGTTCAACTGAGAGCTCGAATATCATGTTTTGTTAGATTAAGGTATGGGACGATGTCGTAATATATGGTATACTTCGTGTTCTCAATTCTGCACCACAACCGAATTATAAATTATCATTTTCGTAGCGACATTACTGTTCTACACCGGTGCTGAATAAATTTTGTTTTTAAGAACTAATGGTTTAACAGTTTTTTTCCAAATTCTAAGCGATTTTTTAATTACAATAGGATTTGTTCATGGAAAAGCTACAATGAAAGATAATTTTTAAGAATTTTTTGGCAAGATTTGATCTGGTTTTTTTAAAGTTAGAACAAACCAAATTATTATGTAAAAAAATAGATAACATTAGACACAATCTTAAGATTACAGGTACTGTTGCAATCTTTAAAATGCAATTACCTTAAAAACTGTTTGATCCTGCTGTGAAAGTTGTCAAAACCAACCTCATATAGTTTCTGATATATGAGACAGTTAATTGACTATAAATTGTTATCCATGAACTTTCATACTCCACAGACCTACTCAAAAATGTTTGTATTCTGTAAACCATTTTGGTATATTGGTCTATAAGTCGTGAGATTTCACTCCTAATTAAAAATTTTAATTGTATAATACTACCCAGTGAAGAATTTTGAACATCGAATCATTAAGCGTTCGGGTGATATGAATTTTAAAATATCTTGATTCCAGATAAATTTATTTCTACCCACTCGTGTTTGTTACCAGCCATCAACCATTTTGCAAATGGCTCTACTATTATATTTATATTAAAAATAAGTTGTTTCAACTTGCCACTCTAAACTGTTCCCGAGACACTAAAATAAATACTTTAAAATACTTTGGGGTGTATTTTAAATATCTAAACAGAAATTTAAATGAGATTAAACACCTTATTGTTTTAAACATAATAAAGAAAACGTATATTTTTAGTAAAAGAAATTAAAACAAAAATTAGTCATCTAGTTCACAGGTTGATCTCTTAACCTTATAAAGGTTCTTAGCTCTCGCTGCACTTCGCACAAGAAAAGTAGTTAAGGATTCATTTTCGCAGTCATATTTTACAGCCGAATTACTCCTTAGGATGGCAACATACATTTCAGCATTTAGACAAAAAATGGTTTCAAAAAATACTTAAGAGTGCTGCATTACCAGTATCTTGAATGAATAGATACCGTAAAGATACCAAACTGGCGACAAAAAGTCTTTCAAATACTAGTAACGTTTACACACTCGCCGCTTTCCTTGACATAGAGGGTGCCTTTAATAACGTTCGATGCTCGACTATTAACAGCGCACTGCAATCAATGGAAGTGGAAACTGAGATTTGCAATTGCCTTGACTTAATGCTATAAAGTAGGATTATTGAATCCGAACTAGGGGAGTGTCTTATCACAAAGTCAGTCTCCAGAGGCACTCCGCAAGGAGGTGTGATCTCACCATTACTTTGGCTCCTTATAGTCAACAAAATCCTTGTGGAACTTGAGAACCTCGGAATCAAGGCATGTGCATACGCCGACGACGTGGTCATCCTTATCTCAGGGAAACATTTACCGACAATTAGTAGTTTGATGGAGAGAGCACTCAACAAACTACGACAATGGGTCGACAGCAGCGGTTTAGGGGTTAATCCCTCGAAAACTGTGCTAGTCCTCTTCACGAAGAAATGCAAAATCCCAGATTTTGCGTTACCAAAGATGGAAAGCGACGAGCTTCATCTTTCCGATAGCGCTAAATATATCGGGGTTGTTCTAGACAAGAAACTCAACTGGAAACTGAATCTGGAAGAACGCGTTAAAAAAGCGTATAACGCATTTTACGCATTACTAGTACACTAGTTTAGCCATAATAAGACCAATCTTGAGCTATGATGCGATAGTGTGGTGGGAGGCGACTAGAAAGTCCACGTATCTAAGCAAGCTGACGAAAGTACAGCGCTTAGCATGCATTGGGGACACTAGCGCCCTCAGAACCACTCCCACGGAGGCACTGGAAACTATCCTCCATCTGCTGCCAATGGACAAATACATCAAACGCATAGCTGCAAAAGGTGCTCTCAGACTCAAGGAGTTAGGTTACTGGAGAAATAGATCTGCTGGTCACAGTACCATACTCAACGACTTCTAGGAGTGTGATATCGATAGGGAAACGGACTTAATTATGACAGAAAAAGTTTTCGGTTGAGAATTTTCTATTAAAATCCCACACAGGGACGACTGGAATGAAGAACGCTACCTAGACAATAGAACCACAATGATCTCCACCGACGGTTCGAACATGATTTCTGGCACAGGCGCAAGGATATTCTCACAGAAGCTCAAGATTCACGAGGCCTGCAGGCTACCGGACCATGCCAGTGTATTTCAAGCTGAAATCTTTTCAATACTTCAGGCTTGCAAAATTATTGAAGCAAAGGTGTATGCAACAGAAGACATCACTATTTGCATTGAGAGCCAAGCAGCCATTAAGGCCCTTAGCTCGAACACAACACGATCAAAACTAGTTAGAAGCACAAAATTACCCTCTGCTGGGTGCCAGGCCACTGTGGAATAAAGGGAATGAGCAAGCTGATGAACTCGTTCGAGCAGACTCCAGCCTAAGCTCACTAGTGGAAGATCAGCCGATTGCTATTCCTATCGGATCCATAAAACAGTCTATCGACTCACAATGCTTGCAGTGGGCAGACAATAGATGGTCAAACCTAAATACTTGCTCAACATCAATAACTCTTTGGCCTGAATATGATCACGGGAAAAGCAAGTTTATCCTGAGCCTGAGCAGGAAAGATGCTAGCACACTAATCGGAGTGCTCACAGGGCACTGCCTGATCGGTAGACACGCTAGATGACTGGGTGCCGAGGAACGTTTGCCTTTGTCGTAGCTGTGGTGACCCAGAAGTGGAAGAGTCCATCTTCCACGTCCTATACGAGTGTCCGGGCCTATCAGGAACGAGAAGACGGAACCTCGGCGCATATTTCCTCGATGAAGTTGGTGATATCAATAAGGGAAAGCTATGTAACATAGCAAACTTTATAACATCTATTAAATGGTTTTAGGTTCCAGGAGTTATCATACTCAAACGGGGAGCACAATGGACGAACACTAACGTCTAAGTGAAGGAGGATGATGGCATCACCACCACATATACCATACCACAGTAAAGTATAGAAAACTGAATCCTAATTACGACAAACTTCAAACTTCCGAACTAAATATTTTTTGATTATTAAATTTTGTCAGTAGTTTTTTGTTTTGGTAATTTTTGACCTAGGCATTCCTCCAGCCCGTCTTCAAAAAAATAAGGTCAAAATGCCATATCCCAGTTCCGAAATTAAGAAAACAAAACCAACCAATCAAAACGACTTCTTTCCAATTTCAATATTATTATGAATATTAAAATCCATTTCTCTAATCGAATAATATCATAAATCTTATGTAGCTTCTTCCATTTAGGCCTAAGCCTGGCGAGTCTCTGTAATTCATTCTGATAAAAAAAACACAAACCGAATCGTCTTCTTCATATCTTGCTGAGTCTTATTCAGGGTTAAAATGATTAATTGAATGATCGATCCACCGAAAATGAACCCAGGCTCCAAAATTAATAATGATCATAATATCTGTCCTCAATATCTACACACAACAATTAGGAAATTTCCGAACATGAAGAATTTTTTTTCGCTTCTTTTTATTTTTAATTTTATTATTTTTAATTTATTGCCAGTGCTATAAAATATGTGAAGAATGTCCGCACTAATGGAGGAAAAAAATTGATAGCGTTGAGTTACCGGCTTGAAATGCGGGAGAGAGTTTTGAGCTTCTAGCGGAATTGGGCAAATGAAGTTATTTCGACTGAGTCGAAACTTTATATAATCGCGCATTATCTTGCGCCAAATTGGTTTGAGTATTGACTAGATAATGGACGGGTAAAAATTTAATTCAATATTACATCGATTTTGAGCGGTTAAAAATTCACTTAATATTTTGGATATAATTTCAACCAATTTACACAAAGAAAAAAAAAATAAATATTTTTTTTTGTTTCGAAAGAAGGCAGATATAGAAAAAAGAGAAAATATCAGACGTTAAAAAAAGCCGAAATGAAAAGAAAATTACCGAACTTTCAATGGTTTGAACTCTTTTCCGGTCCACGGCTATTAGCGGTTAATGCGTTCAAAATTGCCAATACATACAAAAACTAAAGTGGATGAAATTCCGTCATCATCGCTCCACTACACTGACACCAAGACAAAATCGAACAGTTACAGATCGACGCAGTTTAGGAACCCAAATGATCGCAGCCCGACGTACTGGCCGCTTGACCTACTCCGCAAAAATTGCAATACTATAAAAGAAAAAAAAAACGAAGTAGTTTCGATGCTATGCTATTTTTTTATTTAGTGTTTTACTGTATAGTCTCAAACAACTGAAATTACCACGAAATAGCAATCGCAAAATGAGCACACCTTGTATCGATGGATTTCGGACAAGAAATTGCAGAAGAATTTGCTGCCGTGCACGATAACAAGTAGTAAGATGTCGTAGAGATTGAAACGAAAGACTTAAGCGAGTAACCCGATCGTTTGCTTATGGTATGGGCTATGGGGTTTTGGGACCCCCTTTGATTAGACATCGATGAAGAGGTAGTTTTTCGAGTTCAAGTGCCTCCGAAGAAGGTTTTCGTTTTCTTATTTTTTGTTGCTAATATTTGGGTATGGTCAAACTGCTTGTATACGGAGTGCGCGAGAAGGTTAGTTGCGATCTTGACTACACATCTTTTCGTTTTGTTTTGGTCGTGTAATTTCTCCAAGTGGTGTTTGGGAGTCACCTTAAATGGATACTTGGTTTTGGTTATAAGGTAAAAAATGAAATGCTTAGGGCTTCGAGCTCTGTGTATTGCAGACATACCATTAGATCACATCTCATCTATAGGACGGTACCATGTTTAATGCCATTTTTCTACGGGTATGGCATTTGCCCAAGCACCACTTCCATATTGGGCAATGCAATGCGCTTATCGATCTTGAAATCAAAAATGTATAGAAACATTTTGTAAGAGATTTCGTGAAGAAGGAAGAAAGGCTTGCCGTCACTGGAGAGCAGGATTGGAATGAGAGAGGAATTCGTACGTCGAATATGTCGTACGCCACGTATTGTACGCATAGCACAATGTCGTACACTTCATACCACGTTTGTCACATGCTAGGTGTTCCTATATATCGCAAGATTCATTGCACTACGTACCATCGTATATTATTACCATACCTCAACAGAATGTAAAACTTTTTTTAATATGATGTAGGCTGGCAATACTTTGGACATTTTTCATATTACCTAAATTTTTTGATGTTAACTGGCTTAAAACGCGCGTTTCTTTACATAGCAACATGCTGATATCTCTTAGCTGTATAAGTACCACAGGCATCTTAATCTTAAAAAACTGAGAATCAACAGATGGACATTGCCAAATGTACAAAAGACTTTGAACAATGGATATCAGACCATGGACAGAGCGGAAAATTAAGAAAAATTATCATAATTTCACTCAAATAAACCAGGTCAAAGATTGAAAATGCTCTCTGTTGTAAAGGATCACACGTTTTTCTCTTTTTCGATGAGGATATCCGGGTCAAACTAGTTCTAGTTTTTATTATTTTTTTTGGCTTTGGAATATTGCTAAAATTGTTGATAGGTAATCAGTGACGATTTTCTCCAAATCATCAATATAAACTTTTCTTTTGTCGAATTTTGCCTTATAATCAACATAATCTACACCAATAACCTTTGCCCTCTTTGCGTCATTCGCTAGATATAATTTTTCCGTAGCAATTTTTTGGCGGCACTGATGGATCGTCCTCTTAACATCGACCTTACTAAGCCTCCACACAGTAGCGATAAATTAATATCGATATACAGTGATATCACCTAATATGAATATATTCGTCACGCAGTATTATAATATCTAAACCGATCCGAGAATATCACTAATATGTATTGTATCATATCGAGCTGGTGCTTGTTCCACTCATTACCTACTTAGTAGGAGCTAAAATAAATAAACAGATTTACATTTCCTTTCTTTCCCTTCCGATAAATAATGACTTTGTTTTTTAAATCAAACTCAATCTTCACGTACTTATTTACACTCTCTTCATTAGTGGTCAGATATTAGTATGAATACGCTAATATCAGATATTCTAATATCATGGTATACGTTATAAGAGAGAGAGAGAGAGTAGCTGAGCATCACTCTTCTCATTATTTCTCAACCCACAAGCACAATTGAATGACTGACTAGTGACTTGGCTACTAAACGGCTGGTTAGAGAAGAAAAAAAGAATAGAGTAAATGAACAGTTCAAATAAAGTACTTCACTGAACTAACTCTTTTAAGTGAATGACTAGTTTGGGAGGACTTCACTCAAATGACAAAGTACTCGAGTTGTCAATGTTAAAAAAATAAAGCTTGTACTATTCGAAAAAATCCTAATTTAAAAATGCATTGAAGTCTTCTCATGTCTAGAGTCTACCTACTATTTACTTCTTAAATACCTGCAAACTACACCGGGTATTATTATATTTAAATCCGATTTAATATGAGATACATTTCTAAAAATTTAAAATAATACTCATAGCCCTTGTGAAAAATTCTAAATAGATTTTAGTGATATTCTCGTAAATTTAAACAGTAATTTCAAGAAATTCTGTGTAAAACTACTTTTATGTCTAGATTGACAGCATGCTTCAAAGTACATGATACATGCATCTATTGATGAAAGTTATATATCTAGACTTGTGTCAAAAAGTACCCCGCAGTGGTAAGTCCTATCACTTCCACTTTGGCGACTTGTCGTCGATCCTATTTTTTATCTCGAAAGGGACGGGATCAAAGTAGTAGCGTATATTGATGACATAGTTTTACTGGTATCCGACAAATTTCTACCCGCAATAGCTGAACTAGTGCAGGGAGCACTACGGAAATTGCAAAAATGGGAAGCAAGCTAGGGCTTGGGGGTGAATCACACAAAAACCGAGATGGTTATTTTCACTCGAATGAGAGGAATACTCCCATTTACAATTCCTAATTTAAGAATTAGGGTGGGTTTCCATCTCCGCCGTTTTGCGTCGCCGAAACGAGTGTCCCGTCACACTATTGGCATCATCGTTTCCATCTGCGACGAATCGGTTGACGCGACGCTAGAACGTCATCTGCCGGTGTAATTTGGAATTACAAGGAGAAGAAACACTCAGCCTTTTTGTCCTTGTAAATCACCATTAAAAAAAAATCTATTGGTAATTCGCGACTTTGGATTTTGTTGTGGTTTTATTTTGACTGTTGCTGGTATGTCGAGAGATATAGCACCACAGGCTCTTAGTTCGGATCCAAACCAACCTCTATCATAGGCACATTTTTATCAGCTCGATGCCAAAAAAGTTGAAGTTCCTCATAGAGCTCGTTTTTTATGTATGTAGAATGTAGTTAGCGACGCAAAACGGTAGAGATGGAAACGCACCTTATTGTTGACGCAAAGATTATTAATTATAGTTGACGTATTGTTGACGCAAAGCTTAATTTGACGGGAAACCTTGATGAGCTCGTTAAGACAGCAACAATCTACACTTGCAAAAAGACCGTTTGCACGGAATGGGGAGTAAATCCCGGAATTGTTCACTGGATGTACACCTCTATCGTAAGGCCCATTCTTCTTCATGGTGGACGGCCCTGGACAAAAACGAACACAAGAATACTCTAACGGGAGTGGTGGGGCAATTTGCCTAGGCGTGACAGGTGCTTTATAATCAACACCAACAGCTGTAATGGAGACCATGCTGCCTCTGCTGCCAATAGAAATAACCAGAAAGTGATGAGAGAATCTGAGGTTTCCAGATTCATCTCTTCTGAAAAGAAGGCGTATGGAGACCTGTAACACTACGGCTGTCATAACGGGACACTGTCTCATTGGTAGATACGCACAACGTTTAGACGTTCCATATAATGACTTCTGCTGAAGCTAAAGAGCAAGGGAAAAGAAGAGAGCGTTAAACACCTTCTTTATAAGTGTCCTTAGTTAGGCAGCTGTAGGCTCAGAACCATGGACACCTACCTCTTCTTCAGTTTCGGGGACATAAATGAAACACGAATTGATGAAACTATTCAAGTTTATTCGCAACTGTGACTGATTCGACTAGCTATTCCCTTGTAGCATTATAATACTACGGTAACTATATATGGGACTTTATTAGGGTGTTGCATCACAATGCACCAACCGAATGGCTTAAGTCAGTCGATTTATAGTTTTGATGGCTGCCTCTATAACCTAACTTTTATGTATAAATATCGTGATAATGTCCAGATTTAACGTGACTATAATATGATGATCACTAAACTATAATTCTGGAGCTACACCTGTCCAACTAGATGGAATCTGGCGGTACCCGTACATATAGCCACGGTTTCCCGCTCTAATTTCAGGCAATACATGGGGTCTTGAAATATTTAAATGTTTCTATGGCAACACTGATATATATACCAATAACAATTTTTTTTATACTCAAACTCAGATATCAGAAATTTATTTAAGCAATAAATTCGCACTATTTCCGATGTACGCAGATTTTCACCCAAAAAACACAACATGAATAATACATCGTGTACTGTCTTGATGACACATGTCAAGTGTCAGCTTTGGAAAATGACCACAAGAGAAATGGCAACAAATTTAAATCTATGGATCTTATTGGAACACCCAGCACAACAATCGGTGATTAAAATAATTATGCAAAATACAGCCGTAGGCACCGTACTTAGTGTTATTATTTTGCTATTGTTATTCCTGTCAACATTTTTTCAGTAAGAGTAGGCTTGAATGCTTTATTTTAAAACTGGCCGAATAATTAGTTAGAAAAAAGGCCAGATATACCAAAAAAGGTAAGGAAAGCCAAGGTAAGCCGTACAAAACCTTTCAAATAATGATAAGACGAAATATTACTAAATATATATATTTTTTCATTACGTAGCAACCAATTGTATTCCTTGACGTATCGATAATAAAACAATCCTTTGGATTGTTCTTATTTTGTGTAGATACATAGTTTAATGAAGATTATTGTTCTACAACACAATACCCACGGTTTTTTTTCAGGGGCCCTGAAACATATCCCTTTGCAGATAATGAAGAACGTATGCCATCAACCTAAACAAATTCTGATTTTATATAGTACTTCAAAAAGTCAACTACATAATAATATTTAGTAACCCAAGTGAAATTAAAAGACCTGGTGAAAGACCTAGAGTTACCAAAGAATAAAGCAGAGCTACTTTGATCAAGGTCGCATCAGAGGAATCTTTTGGATGGCGATGTAGTCACACTTTCCATACACGCCAATTATACAACGTTCTTTGAAATTAACAACAGCTCCGTTTTCTTTAACGACGTGAATGGTTTGATGGATGCCCAAAGCACAATACCAGATAAATGAAAATTGTTCATAGACGAGGTTACATCGCGTCTGAAAGCTGTTCCATTGCATACACCTTAACTTATATCCCTACTGGTAGTACAATCCATATGAAAATTTGAAGCACCTTCTATTAATAAGATATGTGGAGTATCAATGGCAGATTTGTGCAGATTTTACAGAGGGTAATGCTTGGTTTGCGGTTTGGTTACACAAAGTTTTGCTGATTCTTGTATGTATGGAACTGTCGTACCAAAGTACCAAAGTACTACAAGGGTGTGGCCTATTCAAAAATCCCAATCCACGGCGGAAGAATGTATGTAGGTACTATTGGTTAATTCTATGAAGATACTAATACAACCGCTACAAAACTACGGATATTGCAGAATTTTGTGAAGACTATGAACAAATAACGCCCAGGATTTCAAAGACTAAGCGCAAATATAATATAAAACTGTCGTGAAGAACATTGGAACTGAAATTTCTTTGATACTGCACGATATTATTCCACTACGCAGAGCAGTTTTTATTTTTTTCTCTGGCGCTGCTGCACTGCTGTCACTCCTAATCTGTACTACTGAAATGAACGACTGAATTTGAATTCCCTCTCATAGTTTCGAAAATAACATAAGATTCAAAATTTTTGGGTTGAGATACACCAGGCGTTTTGAAGACCTCTGACTCCTACAACCTACAACTCTGTCTATCACATTGGTACTCTCCCAGAACTCGATCGGAACCCTTTTCTCCTTCGAATACTGCGAAATGCAGCTTCAGTCGAATATTGTGGGTTTTGACCGGATTTCATTAACAGTAGGATATAATTGAAATTTTGTACTGTACTGAAGAAATTCTGCGGTTCCAATACAGTACTGTTTCCTTTTTTTGTTATAAAACTGATTAAATTAATTGTACCTATATACTAAAAATGAAAACCTTTCTTTTATTTGATTATATACTCTGAAGACTAAACCATTCACTACAGGCTCAGGTACATCTCTGTTTATCTTACCGGGACTTCAATTCTTCATGACAGTGTACTGCAGTGGCGGCTCGTGCCTTTCTTAGCAGGTAAGGCTGAATTGGAATATTAAAACACGACATTATCGGACTAAAACTATATGAGTAAGGACGTTGGTTTACTGCGGAAAGTCATTAAGTTACAATTTCAAAACAAAAAATCACTAGTAACTTGATGACGTTTTCCTCTGTAAAATGGTGAGGCTCAGCCTCACTATCCTCATGTGGCGAGCCGCCACTGATGTACTGACTTTAATCGTTAACAAACGTTATAAAATATTCAATCATTTGAACACAAGCAGTTTGTTCCAAAAAATGCCTAGCATCACTAAATTCAACTCACTTTTTGACAATACTCGTATATTATAGAATAATCGCAAGAGCCCGATATATTTCGTATTTTTCGGTGTTCTGAACATACCCCTGAAATTTTCAAAAAATTATTTTTTTTTTACAGATTTTCATTTGTTATACTTTTAAGAATTAAAAAACAAAATTTGGAATTAATAAAAAAAATGTTTAAGAAAATTCCACTACGTTACAAAGCTATAGCAATAAATGTGACCTGGCTAACTGCCGCGCTCCTCTCGACAGCTGCGTTTCGTATTTCTTTTGTTCGCAAAACCTGGGTTGCTTAGAAAACAAGGTCGTTTATAGGACCAAGTTTATAGGAAGATACGAGGGGAAGAAGGTGTACTGTACGAAGCTGGAATGGGGGACTAGCCGTAAGTTCACGTTGTACCTACCAGAAACTTTAAACGCGTTTTTCTCGAAACTATTTTTTAAGACAGCGTCAGCGCGATAACTCAGTCAATTTTCAATATTTTTAAGTTTTGATAATTATTTTCTCTGTAGTGTGACGAGAGGTTTTTTTAATTTTTTGGTTGGACAATTTTTTATAAATTGTTAAACACAATTTTTTTTAAACTGCATACTAAAGTTTGAAATACTGTAACTTCTTTATTTTTAAAAAAAAAATCCCTCCGTCACATTATTCCTACTACATTATTTTACAAGAATCTTTTCATTCATTCATTTGTTATTTCCTTGTCGACATCATAAGTCGAGAAGGAGGCGCCATGGTTTTCATCAGTAGTCCATTTATACCCGTAAAACATAATGTTAATATTAAAAAAAAAAATTTTTTTATAGTTGAATAGTTAATAAGATATGTAAACTCAACAATTTCATTTTTTTTTCGCCATATAACCTTTATATATTTTTTCAAATTTACTCGGTTTTCAGCGTGTGCAGAGGTATGTAAGCCCTTAAGTATAAAAAACATCCGATTTTCTATTGGTACTTCACTTCGGCGTGCGAGAGTCATTATTTTGTATGTTGAGTTCGTTGTATGAGATTTTTCTAAACAATAGCTCTGCCATAAAATAGTCACCTCCAAAACATTAGAAATGCCACGAATTCCAGAACTCATTCAGTCGCAGTACAGGTTTATCAAGTAATTAGCATCACTCTTTACAGTTCTACCTCGTTACTGACACACTGAATTGCTTCAGAACTAGCTTGCAAGCACTGAACCAATTCCGACACTGTATAAATTTAAAAAAAAAATCACTACATGAAAACTTAAAAATCAATTTTATTTCCAACAGGATACACTACTCAAATATATTTCGATTGGCAGAAGTCCGAATTCCGTTTGGTGGAATTAAGTTCGGCCATTTTCTAACTTAATTCATATGCAATTTAAATTTAAATTGTACAATTTGATTCAAATCCATCAATAAATATGTGTTTTCATCCGAATATTAATCGATATAAATAAAACATTGAATTTGTGCCTAATATGAGCTTTGTTACTAGGCTCTCGTCATGCTTGGCCACTTACTTCGATAGCAAAATATTCGAAAACTAAAACTTCCAAAAACGATATTTCCAAATTCACCGATATTAATTCTACGGGTAGAGCGTCTTAAGTAGTTTCAAGGATAGCTGGTTTCTTTTTTTCGAAGAAAACAGGTATTTTTCGTCTCGTATTATGGCCAACAATATTATTATGCGGACTTGAAATGACCTTGAGCCTGAAAATTGAATGGAAATCAATATCGGTATTTTGCGTATTTCTGAATATCGTACCTACGCAAAGTTATGTCTCCTTACTTATGTTCCAAGTTTCACTACAGTGTATCGAAATTCTCTGCAGCTAACTATCTTAGTAAGATGAGCAATAAGATAACTAGGTAATATAATAAAACTCGTTATCCTGATTATCCTGTCGCGAAAATCCGTAGAAGTAAATAATTAACACTTTCAAACTTCCGCAATGCCTGCTTATCCCGTCAGCTACAAACGTAATTATATCTGTCAATAATTAGCTGTTAAAATTTTAATTTAATTCGTTATAATAAATGCACTTTATAAAACGGTGAGCTATGTGCAATCGAATGTTGTCTGGCGGCACGTAAAGCGGAGGTCTGAACCTACAACATGTCGGGCGTCTTTCTCGAAATGTTAATTTTCCAATACCTGAGAAATTACCGATGACAGTGTGGTACCAGCCACGCTAAACTCCAGCAAATACTCTGCGATTGGATAACACCTTAATTAATCGCATATATTAATTGCGTCATTTAAAGTCGCTTAACGCTCAGTCGTTCGGCGTTTGCCTTGTGTTGTCCTCTGCGTAATTGTGCGCGACAAACAAATGTCTACGGTCAGTTTTTAAATAGCTTAAGCCTCCGTACAGGTAATTGCATAACTTCTAATTAACGATGAAATTTAA
Source organism: Beris morrisii (assembly GCA_951812415.1). Lineage (NCBI taxonomy): Eukaryota > Metazoa > Arthropoda > Insecta > Diptera > Stratiomyidae > Beris > Beris morrisii. Next base: position 107,891,811 of record OX638312.1, on the reverse strand, counting down.
ATTATCGACACACCGCTTTCAAATCGAAAAAAATCTGCACACATATTGATTTGTTCCCTTCATGGAAGTGTCATTGTGTAGCATTGGTTTTTTATATTAAATTTACTCTATATTATTATTAATATATTCTCCATAATTGGACAAATCGTATTACAGGTAAACATTTGTAACAGGTGACTGATAAGTGGGTGGGGTGCGACAGAAACTTTTGTAAATTAGTTAATAAATTTCTGAGACTTTGAGGCTTAAATCGAAGATAAAGTTAAAAAAACAGCAAGCATAGGTAAGAAGGTTAATAAGGTTTATTGTAAAAATACAGATATGTATTAAAAAAAAGAATACCATATAAGAAAAATACCTCTATTTATAATTACAAAAACATGGAACAACTTTTCTCTTAAAGCCATTACTCTTGCATCGCGATGAAAGACAAAACAGCTTATGCTGTGTCTACGAGATACACAATATTTGCAGGTAATAAAAAAGGTTCATGTCTCTCTTCCAGATAGTGCGAACTAATTTTTGCACAGATTCCTCATTTAAAACCACAAGTAATTAATTTTTAATAAGTTTTTTTACAAAAAAAAACTTAAGCGCGATGATGCTGTCCTTAATTCAATGTGAGAAGTCCAACTTTCGCAGCAAAAAGGGGTTCCAGATAAACATTTAATAAATTTGATTAAAAGAACAACAAGGGGGGTGGACTAGCTCTTACTAACTTTATTAAATAGAAATTCTGCTCGCCTTTAAAGAATGAAATACCACTACTACTGTTCAGTTGTTCGTTTGATTTTTCTGATGGGAATTAATTGTCTAGGACGTAGCACAAAAAAGATCATCACAAAACAAACCTTCGAACTTCCTTAAATGTAAAACTGACATTGAACAAGTTTTTTTTTGCTTAGCGTATTAAAAACTTTAAGAAAACATACAATACTGAACTCCGATTTATATTGCAGTTGGGGATAAAGTGGTATAAGGTGTGTGCATGTAGTATAGTATGTCCTTTATTAAAGGCTCCCATTTGGTTGCTACTCGAAACTAAAAGACAATATCGTCAGAGTTTAATCTCATACCTTGAGATTTAAAATTTATATTTTTTCAAAGACTTTACCATGGGAGGTGCAGGAAGGACTCACTCGATTTCCTACATATTTATCCTTAACATTTTAAAATTAACGTGTACACAATTTCAAATTCCTAGCTTGATGCATTCGAGAAATATTGTTGAACACGTGACTTCAGGATTTTTTGTATGCAAGCTACCAGAAAAAATAAAAGGATTTAGCTGACTAGTAAATTCGAACTTCTTTTTCACTTAAAACTAATTTGTACAAAATTCCGAATTCGTAGCTAAAAGATTACTTGAGTGATAGTGAGTTTCGTAAATTAAGTGAAGACATTTTAACGGGATATTTGTATGGCAGCTACACGAAGGACTAATTGGATTTTATTCATAATTATACATTTAGCTCCAAATATTGAAAAACAAACGTATACAAAATTTCAAAGTCGTAGCTTAAGGCGTTCCGAAGTTATTAGTCAATATTCTTGAACACGTGTTTTAAGAACATTTTGTATGGCAGCTACCGGAAGGAGTAGGACGATTTTGCCCGTACGAACTTAGCCTTACAAATTCAACCAAACATACAGATTCAAAATTTCAAGATCCTAGGTCAAGGAGTTCTGGAGTTATCGTGCTAACGGACAGACAGACGGACGGACGGACGGACGTAAAGCGGATTTTAAGTTTTTGGCCCCAAATAAACAAAAAATAATATATAAATTTTTTTTTGTCCGAAGCGATGGTCACAGTTGAAAGAAAGGTTATCAAATAGCAGACCAACTGAATGTTATCAACTGTCCTGACATAAAAAATAGAGTTGTAAAACTTCGAGAAAAAACATCGAACGAAGGGATCAACGCAATGTCTAAAAGTTGAGTTAAGAAATGGGCTATTTGTCATACAAGATGAAGCAGTAATTAGAAACAAACCTTTATTCGATAGGTACTGTAATATAAGCAAACTTCTTTATATGGTCTATTCATAGGCAAGCAAGATACGCAGAATTCACAATGACGAAACAAAGAGCAAATTTTTCTGTGAACATAAAAGACCAATTCACAAAAGATTTTTTCACTTCTGTTAGGACTCCTTGAATTTATCAATTGTCGATCATTTCTTCGCGATTCTATAAAAGCTGCGACAAAAATACTTTATTATCTGTCCGGTTTTTTGTTTAATACAGCTATGTAACTTTAAATGAAAATCAAATGCATTTGTTTTTATTATTTTCAATAAATTTTAATAAACAATACATTTCTCTGAGTGAGCAATATTGTCCATTAATTAATAACGTCATTATCAGACTATCATTACCTTTTCAAAAGCAATCAACGCCCTCTCAACTTGCGTCTTTCTTTTTCAAGACCATAAAATTATGCCACAATCTTTACATTGAATAATTTCCTTTTCCGTTCAAACTTTAATTACATGGAATTTTGGAACAAATTTTGAATCAGACAAGGTCGATTAAGCTTTTGCTGTGAATGAAATTTTGTCTGATACGAAAACTTACTTTATATGATTGTGACGTAGTAACAGTTGTTCGTTCGGGTTAAAGCTTCATATCAATCGGTTTTTGTAATGCTAAGCCAGAAGCTAATTTGATTGTATTTGAAAGTTGAAATTCGCAACATATACAACATATGTAAGTATATCCCATAGAATTTTGCACCAGGAAGTACATTTTTCTTCTACATTGGTAACGATGTGGCACACTGACTTAAACTACATTCCCAATCAAATCGCGAAAACAGTAAAATTACATTAGGTCAATAAATTTCAAATCAAATCGTAACTAATTCAAATGTAGGTATATAGTCTTCTCAATTTAAAAAAAAACCGTCGAACTTTAATTTACTCGAACATAAATAAAATTGGCAATATCCGAACGAATTCTAATTGCATTTAAAGAATGAAAAACAAATCCGCGATAATCTCGACCCACCCTACAACATTCAAGAAAAGAATTTCTGCCTAATCCGATCACAAAATCTAGCAAAAATCTCATATATTTCCAAGCAGGCGGTTAATTGCTTTCCGGGATGCCGTTCGGAACATTTCTTCGAAACTCTGTTCAAGATCTGTCCGACGAATATTCGATTTCATTTTAACATTAATCAAATCTGCGCATGCAATGACTTTGTACATCTCACTGATTGGATAGAAATTAAGACACCCAACAAATCAGAGCATTATCGACACATAAGGAGGCGACATTGTGTTCTTTGCCCATACACACGTAGAGTGCGGCCCAGCAAATAATCCGTCTAATCAAGAATTGCCGAAGAAGTGTGCCAAACACCATGCTGTTAGAAGTCAAAGATTTTAAAACAGCCCCGATTACAATCGGACATGTAACTTCTCATATGAAAGAACTACAAGACATGACTTGACCCCAACATTCTGCCAGTTTAGTTTAAAAAACCTACCGTAGCGAACAATAAAGTCTTGACAATGGGATGAAAGACTTAGATACAAATGTATCGTAACATCGATCTACTACTATCTGGTAGTAATTTACCTGACGTGGTGAGGTCGAGTTGATTAACTCGAGTGCCCTTATCCAATAAAGATGGCGTACGAGGTGCAAAAATGCACCATACATAGGTATCTCTGCTACTACCCAAGTGCTTTTAGTATCGAAAAGATGCCTTCATTATAAAATCGAAAAGAAATGCAAAACCCAAAGCGAATAGAAAAAGCCAAGCAGGCACACGACTTCCACCTTCTTTTTGTTTGTCCCCATCATCATCATCTTAAAGGTGATTTCACATATTGAAGTAGGTAGGTAAGGCACTGTATGACAATACGCCACTATGCGCTGTGCATATGCAAATCAAAAAATCACACACAACGCTTTTATTTATTATTATAAAGGTACGAGTAGTATGTCGGCTTTTTACGGCTCCGTCATGTGTGTACCTCCGGCTACGACAACTCTTCAACAGGAAAATTGTTTCATGATGGTCTGATGATGGATGCTGGATACCGAAGAAATTTATGTTTTGGACATGGGGACATACAATAAACTCAGGTGGATAGAAAACACACAAAAAAAAATAAAAATAAAAAATATAAACAACAAAAACCAGAGGAAAATAACATCCAAGACAGATGACTGTATGACGTCTTTGCAGTGGCTCTTGTACACATAAGGTAAGACACGGAATTAATCGTTAAAGTCTTTAATTGGTTGGTCAAACTTTTTAGTTGGTACACCGTTATAATGGGGTCTACCCCAATAAGCCAGTGGTTTATTGTGGAGTGTGTAGTCGAATAAATCTTATGTCTTCAGTATACGTAACATATGTAAAATGCTATGATTGACTTTTTTTTATATTGTTGCTGGGATCAATGTGCTCAAAGGTGACATTATGATGGACTTACCTGGTGGAATTTTAGTTGCTAGTGGGCAGCAGGATGACGAGATGTTGAAGTCCTGAAATGGGAAGATTTACTGTCAGTAAGTTGTTTAAGTTTTAGCTAACTGTGGCGTTATGTCGGCAATGAATTATTGCAATTTTAGTGGCATTATTAATAAATTTTTCGTTTAAAGTTGAAAAGAGTACATCAGTAAAATAGAAAGTGCATAAATTTATGGATATTTTTAAGAAAAATGTACGTAGAAGAACAGCAATCTTTCAAAAAAATCTAGGAAAAAATTTGATACATGGTAAAAATAGAAACTCAAATTGAGTGGTTGAGTGGAAGAGTGGAAGAGTTGCCTAGGTTAGGTTGAGAAGGATGGACTGAAGCAATGTGCCACAGTCCATCACGAGAGATCACTGTGGATCCATTGTGGTCCTCTAGTATAAAACCGGGCTCTAGACTACTGATTCCAAATATTGCTCTTCCTTATGAAGAGAGTAGTTCTCCATATAGGAATCATCGCAAGTTCTGATAGATCAGTTAAGGAGAATTTCTCCAAGTACCGATACCTGGTACATGCCAGACTTTCACATTCACACACTAGATACTCCAGTGTTGGCTCAACATTGTCATCACCACAGCGACACAGATCTGCCATGGGTATTCCCAGTCTTTCTCCATGCCTCCCAAAGGGACAGTGTCCCGTTAGGATCCCTATAAGTTGTCTGCAAATGTCCCTGCCCAGAGACAAAATGATGATACAGTTCCTCCTATCAAGTTTCGGCCAGCAGATTCTTGCTCACCCAGGCCCCTCCATCTGTCTGAGCACTTCAATATCAATCATTCCCTTTACACATTCTATGGGACATAGAACCGATTCGTCGGCCATCTCTATGCTCATCTCCGACCCCCTTCTGGCGAGCTCGTCTGCCTTTCCGTTTCCAGGGAAGTCACTGTGACCAGGAATCCAGCTAATCTTTAGGTTGTTATTCACACCCACAATCTGGAATATTCTTTTACATTCTCCCACAAGCCTAGATTTAGTAATGTGCGCCTTAACAGCCTTGATGGCGGCTTGGCTGTCAACATAAATAGTTATTGTACCATTCACGCACTGTTTTCGCACAATTATTTCAGCTGCTTTTGTCAGCGCAAAAATCTCGGCTTGAAACACGCTCGAGCTATCCGGTAGCCAGAACGTTTTCATAATGTCAAGGTCGCAAGAGTACACTCCCGCGCCCGTTCCGCTTTCCGTTTTGGAGCCATCAGTGTAGATAGCAAACGTGTCTGGAGCGATGATTCCAGATCGCCACTCCAGTCTGGTGGGAATATTCACAGTATAGGAATGTCCAAAACTGCAAGACGATATCCTGTAGTCGGTGCACTCCGGCATGGCGGAACACAGGGAAATTGACAAGATGCTAGTGTGGCCCACACTGCCTCCCATCCAATAGCCTGCCTCACGCAGACGCAAAGTACCCTTTGCTGCTATTGATTTTACCGCTTGTTCCAATGGGATTATGTGGAGCATTACTTCCAGAGCCTGCGAGGCCGTGGTACGTAAGGCCCCAGTGATCCCAATGAGTGCCATTCTTTGAATTCTGCTCATGGCGACCCTGTTAGTCCCGACCTCCAACGCATGCCACCACACCAGTGACACGTAAGTAAGAACAGGTGTAACTACCGTGATGTGCAGCCAGTGCACTATCCTCGGGTTAGGGCCCCAGTTTTCCCTACCATTTTCTGACAAGCGTAGTAAGCATTCGATACCTTCTTGATCCTGTCGTAAATCGTGAGTTTCCAGTTCAACCTAGGATGGAGATAGATTCCTAAGTACTTCACACTAGGGGAGAGCGAGATGGTAACGCCATTCAAGCGTGGGAGCCTGAATTTTCGGTCTTTTTTCCTCGTAAAAAGGATAAGGTCGGTTTTCTCCGGATTGATGTTGAGACCGCACTTACCAGCCTACCTGCTCATGGATTTCAGCCCAACTTCTAGTAAATCGGTCAAGGTGTCCAGGAACTCACCTCTCACCATCAGAACGATATCATCCACGTAGGCAACCACCTTGACTCCGTTCAGAGATGGAGCCTGTAAAATTTCGTCAACCACTACGACCCACAGCAGTGGAGTTGCCTAACCAACAATTACTGCGAAATGAGATATCGGACTCTAAACTTAGACGTAATTTAAAAAATTACTCTCAAAAAGAAATAATTTTTTTTTGTTATACTGTCAGTAATGTATAGTGATACTATGGTGAATAAGCAAGTTTGTCACAAATAGATATGGTAATTGTGGTCAAACCAAAAAAGCCTAAGCATCAAAAAAATTCAATGTGGATTAGGCAACTCTTCCACTGAACCATTCAATTATAGCTATTTTGTCTCTAATTTAAAAACGAACAGCTCCGTGTTCAAAGAAAGTTTTAACCTCTTTAGATAACATTGTCGAAATTTTTGGCAAAAAGTTTGGCGCTCAAAGTGTTAACACCGTAAAATTTTTGATCTAGGTAGAGTGTAGGAATTAAATATATATCGACGGATTTTTTGTGCTATTACTGTACAAAATGAATGTATAGATTTGTTAGTGCCAAGGTTCTTTTGGTGCTGGATTTAACTTATAACATACTCGTATATTTTTAAACCGCCAATGGAAAGATAAATTTCTATAAATGACCTTCTCAGTTACTTTGCTAACTGATAAATACCTTACTGAAACTACAAAATTGACGCGAATTTTGTTCGAAAGCGATAGCTATTAAAAATCACTTAAATTTTTACAAATCTTCGTTCTTAATCAGACCACGTATAGATTTACATACTTGGTACAAGTTTTCGGACATAGTGTCTATCGAGAACACATAAAATAGAAATTTTTATTGTTTTTTTTACCAAATCGACTTAGTTGAAAAAGCGAAAAGCGAGGTTAGTGCTTTTAAGACGTCTTTTTGATTCATCTAGAAATCTTTTGATGTACAAAACAACCGAATAAACCAGCAAATTAAAACACACTTAAATCGAATGGTTATAAACCAAAACTTCCATTCATTAATCAGATAAACGGGAGCATGTCTGCTGTCCCGACCCGAAGAAAATACAATGGAGACGCTTGTGACGCACTTACGGCCATTTCTATAGAAAGTTATATATATAACTTAAAATCAATCTAAGCTACTATAAAAGCATTTCATATTCAAATTCAAACGAAAATAGTTCTGAAAAGGTCATAAAACCGATTTATTTGCCTGTAAACAACTGCAATTTACGTCTATAGAAAGCCGTTAATGATGTCACTATGATTTTGTAATTAGCATGGAAATTTGCATTATAGTTCGAGTATTAAGAACCGATTTTTTATTTCGGTCAAAAACAAAAGCATCAAAAGGATTTTCTTGCCATTATCTTGCCGAACGTAGAGCGTTTTAATCGAAACGAAAAACAAAAGACTTAGGCGACAAACTTGATTTGGAGATGAACGCGGTTCGAAATCTTCAAATTCCGAACAGTTATGTTGTATTTACCTTTCGCAAATCGCAATAATTGAATTTTACAATAGTACGCTATCGCGGTGTACCTATTCTCTTTGCGAAGAAATATAATAAATTTCTTTTCCCGTAATACAGTGGTGCATAATTCGAAATTATCAGCGCATTATAATCGCGTTTTATGTAATTTCGCATAGGTATCCAAGGCAGCGTTTACCAAGTAGTCTGCCATCGAAGCTGTACAATTTTTGTGTCGAATTACGCGATTTATCTTTTTACCTGTAAATCAATTGATGATCATTAGTATGAAACTCATGACGAATACAAATCATTTATCCATCGGCATCCGTACATGGTACTGTATGGACATGGCATAACGTTGTTGTGTGTTTTGTTCGGAGGATGTAATATTTATTGGAAAATAAAATCCATCGATTTACGCTTAATTCATTTCAATGTTTGATTGCTTTAATGAGTTTCAGTTCGGAACTCGCGCTATTATTGTAAGAAAATGATTGATTTTCAATTTAGCCCCCAGTAGCTAAGTGTGGAGTGGAGTAGATATACGGTCGGTCGGGTTATATTTAATGAGGTTCGAGCATAATCTCTTTTCATTAGACGGGGAATAATAATCCAGACAAAGCCATCTTATGCTATGCTTTAATGGTTGCACTATAGACTTCGTGCGATGTTTTCTAAAGAAAGCTGGAAGAACGTTAAATAAAATCATGTAAGAAAATGATGAAGGCCATTTTTCGAATTGTTCTCAGATGACTATAAGAAGTAAAGATTTCGTTCAGAGACAGACGATGAAAAAATCGAAATGAACTTAATGGATTTGCACGGGACTTTGAATTTATTCAATTAAATTCGGAACGAATTTCGACTTAGAATATCTAATTTAATAATTAGTTGCAATTAAGATGATTTAGCTGCAAAGTGTTTTTATAAGTTGTCTAAATTGCCGGGTTCAATGGAAGATTCAGTCTGATTCTTCAAGTTGGATGAAAATTAAGGCTTTATAGTGATTTCAGCATGAATGATTGACTTTCAGAACAAATTTTAAAATGCTCCAATTTGTTAAATAGCATAGTAAAAGAAAAGACCATTCGAAAATGGAATAAAAATCTACCAATCTAAATCTTCTAACAGCAGGACCAAGTAGCACGGTTGAGTCCTCATAACGTCGGCATGACCATTAGTTGGCACCTCAACGTCGCACCGATGAGAAGTCTAAATGACGTCGTTTCGACTAATTTGAGAAATGCTGTATGGGTCGTCCCGTCGTCGATATGCAGTGACTATACTGCGACCTCCATCCTACTTGTCAAAAGAAGACGATTGTGAATTGATGTGACCTTTGAGTTATTTTATGACCAATTAGTTATATCATTGAAGTTTTTTCACAAACATTGGTTACAAAACACTTGATTGAACTTTATAAGTACAAGTTATCGTATTCGCTTGGAGAATTATTTCATCCAATATCGTTTTATTGAATAAATTATAGAGAATAGAGAATATTAGGAATGTGATAAAAACGATTAAATTAGAAAACTCTCAATAACTATCCCACATTTGTGGTTTTAGTTTTGAAAATGATTCAAAAAACATCAATGTCCTATTGAAATTATATACCGACGTTGTGTGACGTCGGTACAACGACGTTGTGTGACGTTGAGTAGACATCAGCAATGCTTATTACAAATATAGAGTTATCTCGTGTTAGTTGGGGACAAAAATATGACCACACGTAGATTTTTTTTAAACCTGACAAACCTCTTATCGAAACATTCTATATGGGAGACTACAGTGAAACTTGTGATGCAGTGAAACTTTTCGTTTATTATGGACAAATTTTTAAAATTTCTGCCTCTTTGTGCTGAGTCCACTTTTTGGTAGAAATATTGTCAACTCAACTGCAGCAACTCTAGTTGCATTTGTGAGAACTATCAAGCGTTCATGGTGCCACTTTCTTAAGAAAGTAAATTTTTAGCGGGTTTTTAAGTGCAGTAGATTCTTTTAATGCAGGCCCGTGCGCACGGGGGGGGGGGAGTTTTTTGGGGGTTCAAAGCCCCTCATTGGTACATTAGAAAAAAAATGTATTACATATTCTCGAAGAGGACAATCAAGCGCAACTTTTGGTCTAACTCTCTTACTTCCAGAAAACCGGTAGATGTTAGATTCAAACGCATGTAGGTAGGAACTCTTTTCTATTTGTACATTTTTAAAGACAATTTTAACGCTTCCAAAATAGTCAAAATACACCAGAAGGTTAAAGATGCTTTGTAAGGAAAAATTCAAATTGGATACTACAAGAGGACAGCGATCCAAAGCATCAAAGTTGTCTTTGTACTGCGTGGAATCAATCAAAAATTTTAGGTAGCTCTGTAGTATCATTCACGGTTAATCTTTCAGTTAAAACATATTCACCTCGAGACAATATCCACTTTTATACTTTATATCAGTATACATGGGTGTGATTCTTTGCCTCGTTCCTTCAATATTGCCGTCTTTTTCACTCCTCGTTACCGATATTCGATAGTTCACTACTAAATTACCTAAAATACTACTAAATTAACCACGGGAAAATCGTATGATGCAGAACACCACCTAAAATTTTTCCGAAGTTGGATGGGTAAGATAGTGAATTAAGGTAGCGTTTTCTTGCAGTGACGATGATGTACTGGATTGACCGTCATATTCTACGAGATTCAAATCTCGTAGAAAATGGTTGTTGTTATTATCAAGCTTCGACATATTTGAAACCCTCCCCTCGACAAAATCCTGCGTATGGGCCTGTTTCAATGCAAGCGAATTTCGCTCATATCACTGGAACTTCTGAATAAAGAGTCCGTTTAATAAAATACACAAGGTTCCAATAATTGAAAAACGGTTTTACTTTTAAGGTTGTTTGTTAAAAATTCAAGTTTTCGTTCCACGGTCCCCAGTTTCCCATACTTAACTAATCTTAACTTTTAACTAAAGTTTAGAATTTAAAGAAGAATTCAATACCGCGGTGGCCAGTTAATAAAAAGAACCCTCTTAGAAATAACTTGCTGTCAAGAAACATATAAAATTTGATATATCTAAGTATACAAATGATGTTCAACGACAACAGTATTAAATTAATTTTTTTTAAGATAAAAAATCTAATTTTCGTAAGGCACTTTATCAAGAGTACGTGTATACGCAATTTCAAAAGTTTGATTCGAAGAATACACTCTAAAAAATAAGATGTCCGAGACGTAAATATACCTCCTTAATAATGACAGTTTTACGACTTTTATGGTGTAAATATACACCACACATTAAATTTTCAACCAAAAAGTCGGTAACTAATAAATTTTACATAAATTTGTCTAAAGATCCGAAAGAATTTGGAAATATATTCTAAGCTGTGTAGCTGTGTAGAAGATGTAAATTTACACCAAATTGAGTATATAATATTCTGAACAAAGATGTAAATGTGTTCTTAATGTTGCATTTTCACACAAAAAGTTGTAAGGACGTGACCATTTGTGTTTTTTAATGACGGCGGTATCGGCGGAATTCAGTATGCAAAAGTCTATCGTTGCGTTGTTAGTGATAGGTGCTATAAAATTGTACGTGCAAACGCTAAAGGTAATGAATTGCTAAAAACTTATAATTAATGGTTTCGGTATCGACATAATAGATTTAAAAGGTTTAAGTGCAATAATTGTTTGAATATGTTTAAGTGCAGTAGCTGCAGTTTTAAATCAAATTGTTTAACAAATTATAACAAACATCTGTACGACCACAGAGGGAAAAATAATATTTTATTTGCGTGTTTAAATTCAAAATGCAACAAAAAATTGTCAACATATAAAAGTTTCCAGGTACACACATTTAGGAATCATAGAAAGTTAAAAAAAATAACAATACGTTGTTTATAAATGTAAATTTCAATCATATAAGTAAAATTAAGTGCAGCATGATTAACTACAAATGTGTAACTAATAGTGTTACAACATTTTAATCGCATTTTGGAAACCACATTAATTTTAATAACCCAATTTCGTATCCTATATTAAACTGTTCAAAAATATTTTCTAACACAGTTTCATTCAGGTCCCATATTTTTAGAAAACATCGTGCCGGCAATATTTCTAAGTCAGAAGTCAATAATTTAGTAAGAGCGTTCTCACAAAATCTGGAAATTCAAGAGAATTCCCCAGTCGTCCTAAGCTCTAAACTTTTAGAAAGTGATTATTTTATTGCTAAGAATCAATTGGAAAATTTATTCACGTTAGACAATATAAAAGATGCCTGCAAAAGCAATACTCCTTGGTTAGCAATTTTAAGTATAAAATTTCAAAATTAAAACAATAGTTAAGCATTTGATTTATACTTTTATTACAGGCACATCTCTTAATGATAGTAGGTACTGATAAAATATGCTATGTATACATCGAGCATGTACTGGTTGCAAAATATGAAAATGAAAATCTATTGGATATGATATCTTTAGCAGTAGCATATTTTTACAATTCCAAACCCTCGAGTTTTTCGTCAGATTTTATTTTCAATATTATGCCCAAAATTTACGAGGAGTAAAAAAGCATTGAAATAATTTTTCAAAAATTAATAATTTCATTTTGAAACTTGCAAGCCTACAATAGGTACTCAATAATTTCTGTATCTATTGCGAAAAAATATTAACTGGAGTAAAGCTGTCTTAAATTGAATTGAAATACTGAAATATATGTCAAAATATTGTTTATTTCTTTTTCTAAAGGGTGTTTTTTTAGGTGCATGAGAACTTAAAATTATAATACAAGACAGAAATATTGTTGGAATAAAATTTTTTTATTATATTCTGGTAGATAATTTCATGGTATTTATTTTTTAAATATGATTTCCGTCATATGTCCGCCGTGGCTACGAGTTACATGGTCCATTCGATCAGTCCAATTTTTGACTAGTTTTTCCAATAAATCTGGCCATATGGCGTCAATAGTGGCTTGAATATTGACTTCCAAGGCTTCAAGAGTTGCTGGTTTGTCGGTATAAACGCATGAATTAATATAGCCCCATAAAAAGTAATCCAGAGGCGTTAAATCGCACGAACGAGGGGGCCAGTTAACAGAACCACTTCTGGAAATCAAGTTGTCACCAAATTGATTTTGCAGTAAATCGATTGTTAAGCGCGCTGTATGGCAAGTTGCGCCATCTTGTTGGAACCAAATGTCGGCGATGTTTAGCTGATTAATTTTTGGAAACAAAAATGCAGTCAGCATGGCTCGATAGCGCTGACCATTTACCGTAACGGCAGCTCCTTCCTCATTTCGAAAGAAATAAGGACCAATGATGCCGCCAGCGTATAAACCGCACCAAACAGTCAATTTTAATGGATGTAATGGTGATTCGTTAACGGCGTGAGGATTGTCTGCGCTCCATATATGGCAATTTTGTTTATTGACGTAGCCATTTAACCAGAAATGAGCTCCATCACTAAACAAAATTCTTCGATAAAAATGCTCATCTTCGGCCAGTTTTAAATGAGCCCAATCAGCAAAAATGCGACGCAAACGATGGTCATTTGGCTTCAATTCTTGCACGAGCTGTATTTTATAGGCACGTAAGCCAAGATCCTTACGTAAAATTTTCCACGTAGTCGAAGGACAAAGGCCAACAAGTTGAGAACGGCGACGAATCGGACATTCCGTCCTCTTCTTCAACACTTCGCGCTACAGCAGCAATATTCTCTTCGGTACGCTCATTTCTTTGTCTTCTTGATGGTTTTGAATCGAGAAGAGTAAAATTAGTGCGAAAACGATCAATAACTGCACGAATTGCTTGCTCATTAGGCCGATTATGTTGACCGTAAAATGGACGAAGTGCTCTATGAACTTCGCGAACAGATTTATTTTTTTCGAAGTAAATTGAAACAATTTGGAAGCGTTGTTTTGGCGTTAAACGATTCATGGTGACTTGTCAAACCTTACTGAACAGAAATGTCAACACAGTTTGACATTCTCAGCTGTCAAACCACAATTATCGATATCGATAGTTCTCATGCACCTAAAAAAACACCCTTTATTATGAATTTTTAAAAATAACTATATACTCGTATAAATATTGAAAAAATTCTTAAAATTTTGTTTGGATTTCATAGTATCAAATAGTAAATTAAGAGTGTGCCTTGTTGGTTTTCTACAAATTACATTTTACTATTGTAAAAAGTTTTAAATATTTTTAAATTCCAGGGATAGTGATCATTATTCAAATCATTTGTTTTTCAGCTAATACTTTAATCATGCGATATCGAACTGGCTAGTTAGTAGGCAGCTCAAATACGTATCTGCATAAATAGTATCTAAGCTGTATTGAATCATTACATCTTAATAATGTAAACAGTTATTGTAAATGTAACTATCGTTTGTAAATTTAGAATATTCTACTTAAAATTACATAATTTTTGGAGTAAAATTGAGTGTAAAGTTACATCTAAATAACGTAAATATATCAATTACACCGCTTTATGTGTAATTTTGAATTTACAAAATTTGCAAACTTCTGTTTAAAATTGAACGTAAACGATGTAAAATTACGATCATCGTCTCGATATTAAAAAGATTTTTGCGTAAAAATAAACAGATTTGTGTACCTATATTTTACGACCAGGTGCTTATTAAGTATGATATTACGTCTCGGTGTAAGTTTACTCTTATAATACTTGGTATTAGTTGCCATTAATAATAAGAGTAAATTTACACTAATTTTTGTTAGAGTGTAGAATTAAAGGTCCTTTGGCTTGATTTAGTTCGTACATTCGATTATAGACTTTATCTAACTAGTTTAATAAAACCCGGATCCAGCAATTTAGAGCTCATATCCTTAACTGTACAGAAGCCAAAGGAGTAAAACGTTGTTATAATGTTGAAATCATATTTTAAACTTTTAGGATATTCCCACGGTCTTGTTTAACAATTATCACGTACCAAAGTTTACATTTCATTCACACATTACAGATTTACTGCGGTTAGTAAGTTCACGACTAAGAAGAGAGTCAGCAAACACTCAGCGTTGTCTTTAAATCCACTCGACAGGTTTCTTTTTTGAACACGAAAAAACAACAAAATCTGTTCTTGTTGACCAAAGAAAAATATTCTTGAATTTAACACCAAACACCGTCAAGAGGTACCGAAGTTACTCCGGAAAAAAAAATTTAAAAAAAAACGATAAGTGGCTTGGTCATAACGTCAACAATGCAATCAAAACGAACAGCAAAATTTGCATATAATAAGGTCGTACCTGCCAGCAAACTGAGAGCAGTCCGTAGCATCTTAACTTTTTGACAAAACGGCCGACAAAGAAAAATTATTATTATTATCATATGTACAATGCACCCGAAATTTTGCACCTGGTCTCACCTCAAGAAGCAGCTCGAAGCCCGCTAAGGGGGACGTTGGCGCAAAAGAACCGCATCTCCACTAAATCTGAATTATGGAGGAGCCGTTACCTTCTCAACAAGAGTCTTGTAAATGGCTGACATAATTACCGGCTTACCCGCCACTGATGCGACCAATAAACCACCAAGTGGTGGTGTCTGCCGAGCTTCAAGAAAACAATTAAGACGAAAACACGTCCTTAAGATCGTATGAAAGAAGCCACCGATTCGGTGAATTCGTAACGAAATTTTAGTTTGCATGATTTAAGTTTTTAGCAGTTCGATAAGCTCGTACGTGTGGAGCTGACATGAATTTCAAATCATTTGGAATTTGATGAAACGAAAGTAGCGTGGGAAAGGAATCGCCAGATGGAGAAGGTCGTGTGGAAGATTGTTGACAAGGACGGTGTTGTTTCGCCGAAAAGGGGTGTGACCGACCACGAGCCAATGTACTCAAGATTTTGGCCTGTTTTCATTCTGTAAAATGGAAATTTTAATTCTACACGTACTTGTAATGTTCTGTTTCATATTACAGGTAAGTTAGATCGATTTCGAGAGCTTGTTAGAACCATACACTTTGCTGTATGACATGGATTCAATCTGAAACATTGTAGCTGCGGTCTAGACATCGTGGAACCTCAACAATATGAAGTCTGAATCTGGCATAGACGACTGCAGCTCAATGTGTTTGAAGCTGAAATTATATTTCCAACATTCCGAAAATCAGAGCATTTTCTGTTAATTGGGCTCTGCCATTCCAATCCAATAATTCCTTTGTAGCTTTACCATGAAAAATTTAATTCTTTTTTTCAGATCTTACATGAATCTTTTTAGGGCTAGGGTTAATGTTCAGTGGTGCAGATAAATAGTAGAGTAAATAAAATTTTTTTCCGGATAAACAAGATGTTTGTCAGTTGCCATACAATTATTGTCTTTACTGCAAGTCTTTTTACCCCACAGTAAAGTCTTGGCCACAGCGTTTCAGAACGTTCCACTTCAGTCCAATCCTGTATAGACTTTGACGTTTTTACTCAAGCAACCTGAATACATGTCCTTAAGAACCCATCGTTACATACTTTTAGAAAAGTGGAAATTGGTATAAATATGGGGAACTTAACAATACAGACCAGTCTCAATAGACCAAAAAACC
Organism: Beris morrisii; assembly: GCA_951812415.1. NCBI lineage: Eukaryota > Metazoa > Arthropoda > Insecta > Diptera > Stratiomyidae > Beris > Beris morrisii. The sequence continues at coordinate 107,875,325 of OX638312.1, read as the reverse complement.
AGTTTGGTCGTACTCAAAAACCTAAACCGAAACAGTCCATTTGATCTGGTTTTAGTCTTGATTTTGGTACTTCGATGAAACGAATAGCTTTTCCATACATCTTTAAATAACCAACAGATTACAGATTCCTGAACTACTCTAACGCCAAAAACATCTTTTTTCCACATTAAAAACAAAGAAAATTTTGTTTGCCTTTTAACTGATTTCAGTGTTTTTTAAAAAATAGTTTTGTTTCTTTTGATTGCTGGATCTAAAACGCTCTAAAAGGCTGACTTTGCTCAAAAGGGCGAATATTAGCACCGCAGTCGCTGTCCTGACTGGACACTGTCCTATAGGTCGGCACGCGAGACTCGGCCTCTTCTCAAACGACTTCTGTAGAAGCAGCCTGGATGAGGAGGGGGAGGATACAGTCCTTAATCTTCTCTGCGTCTGTTCAGCTCTATCCACTAGAAGGAAAGCTAATCTTGGTGCTTACTTCTTCAATAATCTAAGTGACCTTGCCGCAAGTGAGGTCGCGAGAATCCAACGTCTCATTTCAAGCTCTAAATGGTTCGACGAGTAGGACCGGAATCGATCATCCGGTGGTAACACAACGGACCTTCTTAGGTCTAAGTGTGTCCATGTTCTCACTATGAACCTTAAATTTTCCAGAACAAGCAGTTCGCTTTTATTCGTTTAAGTTGAACCCAGTTTCAAAAGGTTGAGAAGCATACGATTTTTTTCAGTGAAAAAATTAAACTGAAATTCAGTCATCCGTTTGCACGGTATATTAAAGTTTCTTATCACCCGATATAATTCTCGATGCTGTGTTAGTTGATAAACTAATTCAGTCACGTAGGCTAAATTTTACACAAGACAGTTTTGGATAAAAAAAAATTAATAGAAAAAAAGGTAAATCCTTACATCCTTTCGGCTAACACCCATATAAAAGTCTTCAAAATACGTGGAAGGTTTAGAAAAAGAAATTTATACATAAAATTTTGCAGTTGTTAACCATTTGAAAGAAGGGAAAGGAAATTGGGTAAAATATTGGTACGCTTCCAAGTAACAACCAAGGAAATGTCGTAGAAAGGTTTGAACTTCAATTTGACCAACTCAATTTAAGCCGAGAGGGTGATGTACAATGAAGCCCAAAGACTGGAAATAGATGTAAATATCTTCTGCTCAAATTTTGAGGAAATGGTTTCATGACACCGTCTTTTCGTCCACCTTTCTAGGAGTTCAAAAATACCTGTAGCATTTAACGTATAATACGTTTATATTTATTTTTAAAATAAAGTACATAGGTATAGTTTATACAAGATGTTTGCAAAGACCTCTAAATTACAACAAGGACATACATTCCCAGAACTAGCGTAATGTGATGGACTTCAGACTAACATTGTAGAAAAGAACGTATAACCCAGCATAAGGCTTTATACTTTGGATAGAAAATATTTAATTTTTTATCACAATAAATGAAAATCAAGAAAAATATTTTTATTTATAGTGAAAAATATTTCGAAATTTAGTTTTAAGTTTTATCCATGAGACAGCGGTTGATTAGTTATAGGCGAAATTACTGGTCCGGTAGAACGCAGCATAGCCTATAGCACTAACAATAATTAACACCAGGCTTGATTCCTAAATTTTTCTGTTCTACAATTTCTTCTCTTCTCACCAGTGCTGGGTTTCTGCTGTGCATTAACAAATTAACTCGGACAATTATCAAAGAACCCATATATCTTGTAAGTTTTCTCTCAATAAATTTTTTAAAGTATTGTAGAAGAACGGAAAATAATAAAACTAAAATATTTTTTCAAGCAATCACAATACAAATGTCATTAAAAAAATTGTGCTTGCATTGGCGGGTTGAGATTTAATCTACGAGTAACAACAGGCTTGTGAGTACCTACTTCAGTTACAGTCTTGTTTTATAAAAAATGAGAACCACACTACTAGCCACTTAACTATTTCCGTGTATAATTAAATAGAAGTTTAGAAGTATTTCATCCAGAGTACAGTTTTTACCTTTTAATATAATATAAGGTTTTAAGGTGTAACTACATCGCCCGGTATCCCCAGTTTATTAGCTTTGGTACTTCCCGTACAAGTGGGATCACAACGGACCCATTGGCGACCTATGTGTTTGGTTGCTCTAAGTGTCTACCCACCTAACCAAACCTAACCTAGCTTTGGTGAATCAATTATTCTTGGTTTTTCTGAATAATAGGGGCTGTTAAAGAAGTGCACTAAAAGGAAACCTTCGAAATATATCAAGAAGTTCGAGAAGAGGTCGACTGCATTAGACGGTTGCTAATAAGATCGTGTCCAGCTGCTGATGAGTGGATCAACTTATTAGAGTGGTTCCGATCCACCCAGTTCAAAGTTTCCAAGGTAGGTAGTCTCATTTGGTACTATTAATGTACTAAAACGCGACTTTTTACAATGAGAAGAAGTGTGTCAAACTCCATAGTGTAAAAGTACCATTGACTACACATTTATCGGTATTTGAACCACATCTGACCAGCTCATCATGAACACCATCATCATCGACAATAACCAGTAATAGACACCACTGTGCGCGTCCTGATTCACCGAAATTGTTCATTACTTGCCACAAACAATATTTCCCAATATCATCGATAATGTCGTGGAACAGCGACTTCGGTACGATCCATTGGGCAAAATGGATCGGTGTGACCAATCACTATTTTGTCCAATTACCTGTAAACGGTGGAATTCTGGTATGGGTACAGGTACAGTGGTACGCGGGTATGGGCTAAACCCAGTGAATTTATCGAATTTAATCGAACGATATATCGATATGTGCTATTCCGCCATAATTTCATTCACTGTTAGCTCTTCTTGCGAATAAAACGTGGCTGCATCGACGTTTTGATTTCTACTTCGATTTTCCATGTCTCAGACCACTTTTTGTTAATTTTCTCACCCGACGAGTTATCAATTTGTCTATCGTGCAAACTTTTATAACTGAAATGTTTTCAACAAAGCGAGTACATATACCGTAAGTTTGCCAACATATTCGGAACATTGTTCAGGTGTTGTTTTTTTGTGTAGCGATTGAGATTGCTATCGGAAGCTCCAGGTAATTATCTTTATGGCTAAAAAGGTAAAGCGATTTTCAGTGGTAACTCCCATCCGGATTCAGGCGGATAGTGAAACTGTTGCAAAGTGGCTGGTTCTTTCAGAGCAAAAAAAAAATCGGAGCATATATGCCAAATAGTTCAAGGCAAATTATAGCTCAAACGATTTTCTTTCTTATTTCATTTTAATTTTAGTGAGATTTTCAGCTACCTACCTACAAATCTCACCTAAACGTCGTGAAATAATAAGACCTTGAAGAAGTTGAAAATGGTGCTGGGGTGTTGATCGACAAACGTGATAAGGTGAGGTCTTAACACTTTCGAGCGTATTCAGGCTGATTGAAAGGAACTTGAATGGAATTGAATTGCGAAAATATTTTCAGAATTAATAGGTACCTACAATTTTTTTTTTGTGTATTTTCTTGGACTATTGTTAGACTTAAATGCGTTAAATTGCTACAATTCAAAACACACATTACCTCTACGATAGCCATAAGGAAGGAATTCACTTTTATAGCAGTTTTTTGCCTTTTCTTTACGCACATAAAACTCGGCAGTATCGGTATGAATGGGATTTTTATGGTGTTTTGTCTGATACGGTTTATTGGACTTTATGAAAAACTGCTCATTAAAATTGGATAACGAGGTCCGCGATATTACTTTGAAGCTATAAATGAGTTTTTATACGTAAATGTGAGACTTATGGCACCGATCTAGCCAAGGTTGAATAACTTCTGTTTAATTTAAGGGCAAAATAGCAAGGTCTGAAATTGTTCGAAGAAATATGATTAAATAATTTTAATAGTTCCAGATAAAAGGAGTGAGTCCTTCCGCATCTCTATGTGAAAGTCCTTGAAAAAGGAAAACTTTACTATCGGTGAGTTACCTAGTTCAAGATATGGAATTGGATACTAAACAACAAAACAAGAATACTTAATAAAGGACAAGCTACGTTCGCACACCTTATTTTTCATTATCCCAAACTCCAATATAAATCAGCAGTATGTTTTATTGTAATGATGTGCGATACTACAATATAGCTTCCATGATTTTGGAACAGTCGTCTGCAGAAGCAATAAAAAACGTGAAGAAAAATTTTATACTACCATATTTTTATCACTTATACTTTTTTTTTCAATAGTAATGTAAAAACCTTTGGTTTTATTTAAAACAAACTTCTATCCATCCGAGTCGCTTAATGGAATATTTAGAAAACCAAAGTCTCTGCAGATTTCCACAAGAGCCCAACTGACAGTATTGCTTTAATGAGACCTTATCAGAGTCTTATGAGACCAAATGGAATTAATTGAGAGCAATGACATAATTATTTCATTATGATTAGCTACTATGATTAATGCAGATAGTGTTACCAGTTTTTTTGTTAACCCCCGCATGCGGATTATACAATTTATGGTAGCTCAAAAGGGAACAAAATTTATTTATACTGAAATAGTACAGTTTTTTCCATCTCAAAATCAGCAGCGTACCTACAAAAACTTGAAGATTCGCATCACAATCTAGCTTGGCTCTCTAAAAATAGTTCAACTAATAAGAAAGTTTTGTAAACTATATACCATATTTTGTTTTGCATTTAATGCAGACCATTGATTTTTTTCGAGATCTCGCGAGGTATTACTTTTATGGTATAAAAGCCAAGCATCGTCTGGCAGACTAGATCAGTTTCTGATAAAGCGACATCAATGTGAATTTAGTTCACAACAACCGATCACGCATAGCTAAATGAGCGAATCGCAAGAAATTATTAAAATTATTAATTTAAATGATTTGGCATATCCAAGTGTATAAAATTTAATTTTTTGATTTTTGATCAATAGTTTTTTTAAGTGAGTCAAATTGTTTCACTGGAAATAGTGTCCAACTTTTAGATCGCATTTTATATAAAACAAAATTTTCCTTCGGACCTAGTCCAACACAATCTTATAAAAAACTGGACTATCCAGTGAAGGTTTTCTAACTGTCATGTCCTCAAGGACAGCGATTAATCAACAGTCGGGGATTTCATGTTGAGGTTTCACTCTACTGACGCCGGAAAACAACAAAAAATTTCATCACTTGTTTCTATGGTAGCTTACCATGAAAAAATTCCATTATTCAAAATTTACTAATTTTTAATTTTAATATCGGGTGTACAAATAGGTTCCCGTCGTTTTCCTATAGATGGCGAACACGAAATACTGGTAATAAATGGTGGATCAGAAACGTAATATGGCAAGATTAAACATCTGGCAACAACTCCCCATCATTACATTTGTCAAGTTTTATCGGTGCCATTTACTGCTTTGTCCGTGAAAATGTCGAAGTTTGAGCCAAATAAGCGTTATTTGCGGGAAGTTTTGTTTTTTGTTACAATTCGAAAAACCTGCGGCACAGGCGTTTCGAATGATTACAGAAACTTATGGTGAGTCCTCAACCTGTCGCGAATGGTTTCATCGCTGAAAAATGGGTGATTTCGGAGTGAAAGACAAGGAGCGTTCCGAGCGGCCAAAAAAGGTCGAACACGCAGAATTTGAGGCATTACTGGATGAAGATGTATGCCAATCGCAACAAAGTATTGCAGATTCATTGGACGTGTCTCAAGAAGACATTGTACTTTGTCTGAAAGCCCTGGAAATGATGCAAAAACAAGGAAATTGGGTGCCGTGCGAATTGAAGCCAAGAGACGTCGAACAGCGTTTTTTCACGTGCGAACATCTGCTCCAACGGCAGAACAGGAAAGGTTTTTTGTATCGTATCGTGACTGGCGATGACAAATGGTTACACTATGACAACCCGAAGCGCCAAAAATAGTAGGGATACCCTGGCCATGCATCAAAATCGACGACAAAGCCGAATATCCATGGTTCCAAGTTCATACAATGTATTTGGTGTGACCAGCTTGGCGTGGTGTATTATGAGCTGCTGTAACCGAGTGAAACACAGGACCTCTTTATCGAAGACAACTAATCCGTTCGAGCATTGAAAGAAAACCGTCCGCAATATGAGCAGAGACACGACAAAGTGATTTTGCTACACTACAACGCTCGGCCACATGTTTCTCAGGTTGTGAAAACCTACCTGGCAAATCAGACGTCTTACCAAACCCGCCGTATTTATAATACATCACCCCTTCCGATTACCACCTATTCCGATCGATGACGCATGGCTTGGCTGAGCAGCACTTCCGTTCTTACGAAGATGCCAAAAATTGGGTTGATTCGTGGATCGCCTTAAAGAACGTGGAGTTTTTTCGACGCTGCCAGAAAAATGCTTTGTGGCTAGCGATGGACAATGTTTTTAAAAATAATTATGTAACCAATTTCCCACCAAAAAGGCTCAAATTTAAAAAAAAACGCCGGGAACTTATTTGAACACCCAATATATAAATCAATATAATTTAAAAAAAAATTTAATAACTTGAACATTTTTTTGAAATTATTGGTAATTATAAAAATCAAATTTTATTAAATAATATGAAAAAAAAATGTTTACTTTTTTGTAATTTCAAATATTTGAAAAAGAAAAGTTTGTATTTTGAAGTCAAAAAAAGTTGCGCAAATAGTTTTAGCTAATCAAAATACATAATACTATTTCCCAGTCGATTGTTTAAAAACGTTAAAAAAAACTTTTTCATATATTATAAAATGTATAAAAGATAAAATCAACATCGTTCAAATCAACCTAAAAAATCTGCCAACAGTCTGGGCGCCACTTTATTATTTTCGGGCAGAAGTCCGGCATGCGTTTAATTCTGGGACGTGGTGTAGGTTACTATGTGACTGAAAACCTAAAAAAGGTTCCGGAAGCGGTTAGATTGGTGTCGCGCTAGAATACTTAAACGCCGCTTTCACATATAACATATGAATTACATAATTGGGTCATACTCCGGGAAGAGCTCTAAGTCATAGTATAATATCAGTTAATACGCGATTAGGAGGTTTTTCGTGATTAGATTTTTGGCCAATCGGAAATGCATTTGTAGGCGATTATAAAAAAAGTCTGTGGAAGTGAAAACCAATCTGATATCTCATCAATCCTAAGAAATATGTCGAAAGCCTTACGTCCTCTTGGAGTTGAATATCTAAAAATACTGAAATCAACTTTTGACGATTATGTAGGAAGCCTTAGGAAGTAAAAATGAATTTGATATCTCATTAGAACTAAGAAATATGTAAGAATTTGTGAAAACATATGCAACCCCCTTGCACCCACTTAGGGGTTGAATATTAAAAAATCCTGAAATTGGTTTTTAAATACATGTAAAGAAAGCTCGAGGAAGTAAAAACCAATCCGATGTCTTATCACTCCTAAGAGATATTACGAAATTCGTGAAAACGTGTTCAACCCGTTTATACACTCTTAGGGGTTGAAAAGGGAAAAAATTTTAAAACGAGTTTTAGGTGATTATTAAACAAGCCCGTGGAAGTAAAAAGTTATTCGATATCTAATCAGTCCGGAGGGATATGGCTAAATTCGTGAAAATGTATACAGCCCCTTTACACAACCGTTTGGGTCGAATTTAAAAAAATCCTGATAACACTTTCCAGATATTTATATGAAGAATCCGTACAATAAAAATGAATTGAATATTTGAAAAGACCTAATAGATATGACAAAAGCCGTGAAAATATATGCATTCCATTTTAACCATTTTTTTAGCCCCCCTTCCGTACGCCAATAAATATTTGAAAATTTTTTTTATCTAAATTACTTTTCTAGATGACTTACATATACATACCGAGTTTCAACTTTCTAGCATAAGCCGTTCTATAGTTAGGAAAAACACCCCCCACCCCCGTACCACACTACCCCTATAAAAAATTATATTTTTTCAACATGCTACTACTAAAGTTCTATCCAAATACCAAGTTTCAGCTTTATATCATTATCGGTTCTCGAGATATAAAAATCGGAACTTTTTCTTCTTCACCCTTCCCCACCCTCACCCTCTACACCATCACACCCTGCTAGGGGTTTATTGGGCCTACTTTTGGTAAAAATACTAAGTACCTCTCATACACTGTTCTTGAGATATGAGACGTGATTTTTTAGAAAAATTCTTATCACCACCACTTCCATACTCCACCTCACCCTTAAAAATGTTTACTTTCAGCAAACTTTATTTGTCAACCTTAATACAGAAACCAAATTTTATTTGTCTAGTGCAATTGGTTCGTGAGATATCGTAATCTAAAATTTTTCGAACCCCACATCCGTACGCCCCTGCCCACACTCAAAAATTTGTTTCCAATCTATTATCCTAGTATACCCACAGATGTTCATCAAGTTTTAATTTCGTGACATTGACCGTTTAGGAGATATGGATTTTAGAATGTCACGATCTCGGCTTTTTTGCATTTTAGACGTATTATTATTCCCCCCACTCCCACACCCCTTCACCCATATCACCAATATTTTTGCAAATGGGTCCACTATCGATACTCTATATAAATTCCAAGTTTCAGCCTCCTAGCCTAAGTGGTTACTGAGATCTAGAAACCAAAATTTTTCGTCTAAAACCCTCCTTCCACCTCACCCCTCACACCCTCATCACTCAAAAGGTTGGTACTTGAAGGAGTCTACTCAGTCTACCAACAAAAAAAAATTCAACTTAATAGCTCAAAGAATTTGAGAGCTATAAGCTTTCAAACGTTTTGCGTACGTCGGACGGCGTACGGCGTACGGCGGACGACGGACGGCGCACAGACGGACTGAAAATTTTTTTTTGCTTTTTTGGTGTCTATTAGTCATGAAACGTGGAAAAAAAAATTTTCAGGGTAGCAAATTTTTTTTTTTTAAAAATCGATAACAATACTTTATTATTAAAATAATAAAGTAAAATGAAGAATTTCTATATTCAAGTATTGGTATACTCTTCTATTGAAAACTAAAAGCTACATTTTTGGTTACATTTTGGAATACCTGTTTATAACAATTTTTCTTGCTTTATCTATACATGCAATATAAGTTTGCCCTATCGAATATGAGAATATATATAGAGATACAAGTTCTCAGTAAAAGTAATTTGGACCGTTTATCACCCGAGCTGGGTTTGTCAAAGTAATTCACAAAGTAGGTACATGCACTGTTGACTTTTACTGATCTTGAAAATTTGACCACTGCTAAAATACGCCTACTCTTCATATTAAATATATATCAGGCACGTTTTTTATCTTAACCCCCCAATGACAACCTGCTAATTTATTTTGACGGAACATATCACATGCGTCTAGCTTAAACAAACCAAACTGGGCTACCAGCTGTGACACTCGAAACTTTTGAAATAAATTATTTTTGTCTGTTTTAATTAACCCATTATTAGTTCAGACAGTGTTCAAAATTTTAACATATTCAAATATATATTTAAAAAAAATAATAATAAATCAACATAAGGCACAGATTCCGCGCACAGTATGATTAAAAACAATTAAATCTTACCTAAGATTGAAATGTACTTAAATCGCAGCATAATCGAATTCGATAGTTCAATCTTTTATTATTACAATTTCGATATTTCGCATTATTTATGAGACTAGCCGTGATGAAATAAAAATAATGGTCCTAACACGAAAGCCTTAACTGTAGCGTGGTCTGATTAAATTCGACGGTCTCTCTCAAGACAGACATACGATCTGTCTACTATTTGATATGTCGGGTATTGTAAAAAGTTTTTTGTTTGCTATAACTTTTATAGCGTAAACTAACATTGTTCAGTGCGTGCGCATAAAATTAAAATTTTCCAAAGCCTAAAACACCAGCAACGTAGTACTGTGAGGCCTGCATGGCAAGAAGGAGATCCAGACTCCCGATAAGACGTTGAAACGTTTTCGAGATTTACGAGAACATGACATGGCCGAGGCAATTTCTAATTATCAATAATTGGCCTCGCACAGCGAGGGTCTTATTCGAATTTATACACACTTACCATGGGCAAAATGTTGAGATATCTTTCGGAAAAAAGTCTTAAGCAAATTGGTAAAAGTTCGAGTATCGGTCGACTTGAACCTTAAGTGCTGCAAGGTTTAACGAGTCTGAAATTCGGACCCCGATTTCCATCCGAATCAAAATAATTGTGGGTGCCAGTCCCTCTGCTAAATGACCTTCTCGTCGCTCTTGACCACTAGCACGTTAACTTTTTTTTACTCTTTTTTTTTAAATATAACCCAAACCAAGCAATTAATTGTATCACAATAGAGTACGAATACTTAACACTGAATTTATATAAAGCCTATTACAGAAAAAAATATTGTTTCTTGTAAAAATATTTTCAATTTCGATGGATCAATACGCGATTGAATATTTGAATAGTGACCAAATTGGCTTGGAATGCGCTGCAATAGTCGGACAGATCAGACTGGTCTGACACGGTGGTCCGTGGTCTGTCTACAATCGAAATTACGCCAAGAAGGTAACACCTTTATGTATATAATAACATTGACCTCTTCCAGGTGATTGACGGTAATTGTCGTAAATTTTGTGGTTTTTTTTACTGTCCATGATAGTGCGGTTTGAACGGAAGTGCGTTCTCGATCAAATTTTGAACATTACAATTTTTTTGTTATTCAGTGCTATATCGTAAGATTTTGAGTTACATTTAATCTAGAGTAAGTTGAAACGTTGGTACTAGTCTGGTAGTCCACCAGCGGAATCGAATCTGACCGATATATTGAAAATTGAATCGATTTGGAAGATTAATTTTGGTTAAACAAATATCAATTTTAAAAAACCAATCATTCGTCAAATTTCTATAATGAAAGGTTTCCTTCGTATCGATAGAAAAGAGCTCTGCACGTTGACCTCATTTCGGTTTTTTCCATTGGTGACAAAATTTTTTTATTGCATATAATTCAGATAAATTAATGTGGACTGGTATTAAGATGTCTAGTGTAGTACAGCTTAAGAGGTACATAGATTTTTTAGATTCTCTTGAAGATAAACTTTTTAGAAAAGAGAGGCTATAAATATTATAAAATTCTCCAACTCTCCCTACAGCCCTCCAGCCCGACTCCCTCAAAAATAGTATGATTAAAAAAAATCCACTGTATTACCTGTGAATATAGGAAGGCAATCAACAAAGAGATAAATAGGGAATATTTTTAAATACTTATTATGATAAAGTCACCCAAATTATTTTACTCACATATTTTTATGGTACATACGAAATTTCAACTTTATAGCTTAAGTTACTTCTCATCTAGAAAATTTCCTAACCAATAATTTCAATTCAGTTCATCAAATTAGAACTATTTTATTTTACTAGTTTAATATTTTATTTCGAATAGCTAAAAATTGATTCCTCAGATATGTAAATCTCCCCTTTTCCTTTTCTGTACGTTATTATCTACCCCACTCCATGAAAATTTCATTTTTACTATACGTAAGAACTAATTTTCAACATTTTACCATTAGCCACTTTTATCAACTTTTTCTTCAAGCCTTCATCCCGTCGCTCCAGCGTCACTTGAATTTATTAACCCTCACCGTCACTGAAATTTCTTAACCTCCACCGTCTCCTGAATTTCTTAGCTGCCACGGTCACATGAATTTCCTAACCTTCACCGTCATTTGACTTTCTTAACCTCCACCGTCACTTGAATTTCTTAATCCCCACCGCCACTTGAATTTTTTATTAACCTGCACCGTCTCCTGAATTTCTTAATCTCCACCGTCACTTGATTTTTTTAACCCCCAAAGTCAGTTGAATTTCTTAACCTGCATCGTTTTCTGAATTTCTTAGCCTCCACCGTCTCCTGAATTTCTTAGCCTCCACCGTCTCCTGAATTTCTTAGCCTCCACCGTCACTTGACTTTCTTAACCCCCACCGTCAGTTGAATTTCTTAACCTCCACCGACTCATGAATTTCTTAACTTCCACCTACTCTTGAATTTCTTAACCCCCACCGTCACTTGAATTTATTAACCTCCACCGTCTCCTGAATTTCTTAGCCTCCACCGTCACTTGAATTTCTTAACCTCTACCGTCACTTGAATTTCTTAACACCCACCGACACTTGAATTTCTTAACCTCCACCGTCTCTTGCATTTCTTAATCTCAATCGTCCCTTGAATTTACAAACTGAATCAACATCGCTGTTTTGGTAGATCATATCACACCCAAACAGCGCTAAGAAAATTATTAACACCTACTAGTACATTGCCATACCCGGCCCGATTTCTGGCCTCCCATCCCTAAGCTGGTTGGACTGTACACTACAGTGTATTAAAGGCTAATCTCCTGAGTCCACACATATTTTAACTTTTTGAGCTTAAATAGTTATAAAAATTCTTTTTCCTTCAATAATTATTTATCACTTCAAGATCGTGAAACCTTTATATAAACCAAATTTGAAATCCCCAAATCCTTTTTGCTTTAATTAATCCTCAAGATCTATCATTTAAAGATTGGTAAAATTCGTTCCTTTAAGGTGGCAATCGCAGATCGGGATGGTTGCCAACGACCTAAGTTAGCAAACACGATGGCTTGAAGCCTCAAGAATATCGCTTCTGCTCTCGGCTAATAAGTTTCTACTCGCTTGCCGCTCTCAATACCGCCTCATGTAAAGGATAATTACTTTATTTTTTAACGAATAATGTAATAAATTAATAAATAGGTCGACTAACTTAATATGTTCTTTTGGAAAAACTCAAGGTAGAATTACTGCAAATTTACTATTATCAAACTACGTAGTATTCCACCTACACAGAGCTCTACGTTTGTTTCGCTAATTGCAAAATTATTTTTTTTATTTATCCAAATATTATTCTTACTCTACTTACAACAATGAAAAACTTACGCAAACAAATTCCAATAAAAACCGCCTTCAAATCAAATTTTTCGCTTTGCACTCAATCAAAATATTTTTCCTAAATCTAATCCATCTGAGTGTGTGAGATAAAAAGAAATCCGAGAAAAAAATCAGCAAGCAAAAATTCTGCTAATCTCCTCTGTTTGCAATGTAAACCGACATAAAAATTGTGTAGCGGAAGTACCTAAAATTCATTTCACATCAGACTCCATACGAATTATAGTTTAAACTTAGTGAAGTTTTATTTTATTATTTCTTTTTTTTTCATTTTTTCTTTCTCATATAACAATTTTTCGTTCATATATAGGATAATCCGTCGACAAGACTTTTGTTGTTCGGATAATCCGAATCGAATGTGTGTGGCTCGCCCAAAAAGTAATTGCACACTGTTAACTGTTTAATCCACCGCTAATGACTTTCGATTTATATAAATTGCAACGCTATGTACGTTTTGGGTGGGCCCAATCCATTGCCACTTAGAATTTTTTATTTTGCTCGGTTACCTGTAGATTGATCGCGGTTTTTCGATTGTTTAGTTTTGAATTGAAAGGGGGATGGTATGCGCGAAATGAAACAAGACCGCCTAAAGATTTACAATACGCTACTCGTATGCTCGTATCTGCTATAGTTTTAGATTCAGTATCCCCTTGTGACATTGACAACTAGTGTGGTGCTTTTTTAATTACGGAAATATATACAACAACAACAAAAATACAATATTTACGAGCTTCAAGTTAAAATTCATGTCTTTCGGCTTGTGCAAGGTAGGACACACACCCCATGAGGAAATGATTTCCTGCATTGCAGGGGCTTGATATTGGAAAATTCTTAAATTCATAATTTAAAATATTATTTACGAGTACTTACTAGCGTAAACAGAAAAATTTTTATAAATGACCGATAAATAACGAGTATTAACCAAAAACAACTACCTTAATACTAGTTAACTACACAATCAAGAAATGATTGAATAGCAATCCTTTTATATAATGAATTACTATTGGAGTAAAAGCCCGTGGACACTAGCAAGTAAAACTTGCTCTCAGACATTTATTGATCTATGTGTACACGGTTTCGAGAGGGATTTTGTCCAAGTTTTAGTTTTTGTACACGTTACTTGCGAGAGTTGAAAACGAGTAAGAAAGTTCCGATCGGTTCCGACATTTGTCAGCAAGCCAGTTGCATTGTAAGTACCATGCGACATTTTTGTATTGAGAGTTGACACAGGAAAAAGGTATGTCTTAGTCGAGCTGCTTGCTTCAGTACACTTGTTGAAATTTGGAAGTTAGTGTAAACATCGTAGCAAATTACTCTAGGAAGAATTTTCTCAATTTACTTGCTAGTGTACACGAGGCTTAAATGGAAAGAATTTTTTGAATATTCACTGCAGGTAGATCTAACTGAATTTCGAACTGAATTTTCGTGTTGGCATCTTGGCGTCTTTGTTGTTTCACTGTAGATGAAGCAAAATTAAATTTAAGATCAAGTTAGTTAAGAGTAACAAAGTAGATCTGTTACTCTCAAGTGAATTTTATAAGACTGATCTAAATGGCTCGTGGGTGAAGCAACTTTTAAGGTTACTTGATCTTAAATTTAATTTTGATCAAAAAATCACCTAAAAATCGTAAGTGAATTGCTCTGCGTAAGTGACTTCATCCTAAGTGAATCGATAATGATTAAATTACGATGCGTTTTCTTTGCTTAGCTAACTCTTTTTGATTCTATCCTTCCCTGATGTATGAATATAAGTGGAATTAAAGAGATGCCGAAATATACGTAACCCGCTGGTTGCATCGTTCCTATAGAATTTGCCTTGCATTGTATTTCTCCATCTTTTCACTGCATCCTGCAATTTGTCAAACATAATTCTAACCTGGTAATCATGTAAATTACTTTGTAATCCTTTAGTTCTAAGATAGTTTTAAGTAGCTTAAGTTTAAACAGACAAGGTTTTTTCTCTGTACTTTTACTTGGCAAATTATTATATACATTCCTATTGTTTTACCTCATTGCCTAGTGCTATAATTATTACAACTTAGCTGTTAAGATGTTAAGTCTAATCTCTAAGACAGTTTTGCTCTGTTAACGCACATTGAATTATTATAAATAAATATTGTTTGAGTTTGAGTAAGTGGAGTTGGACTGTAATGTTAAATATAATTTCAACAGTACGTAGAAGAAGAGCTGGGTTGAAAAACCTATCAAGAGTAATCATTTTAGGTTATATCATGTTCCCTTCACGGATAAATTCACTTCTGATTCACTAGAATCTAGGTCAACCAAATGTATTTTTAACAACAAATTAGACAGCTGATGTAAACGCGATTTAACGGCAACTATATAGAATACCTTACAAAATTGTTAGTCTTTCGATTCAGTGAAATGTTTCTACATTGTAAATGTTCATAAGTAACGTTTACTTGTGAACATTTGCCGAATGTACCAGCGATGGAAATATTCACCAACTGAAAACTTTTTGAATTGAATGATTTGCTCATTTTTTTAGCATTCCTCCAAATCGTTGAATTCAAGTGATTTTAAATCATGTATTCTGGAGAATAAGATCTGTGCTGCTGCGCTTTTGACGAAGTATCTCAGTAACAGCTCATACTAGAAAGTTGGATCTAGTTATCTATGAGAATATGTACTAGAAAACTAATTTAAGAAAAAAAAAATCAATTTTGCATTGACGTATGGAGGTCGGACCAAAGATTTCAATTTTCACGAATTTCATCATATCTTTTAGGTCAGTCGAGTTATCGAATTGCCTTTACTTGAGAGGCCTATTCAAATAAACGCCTAAGAATCTTGCGACATACAATCCCTATGAGGGTAAAAAGTGATCATGTACATTTTTACGAATTCCGACACTTCTCTTTGGTCTGATGAAATATCGAATTGATTTAACTTTAACGTTCTTTGTACATAATCGCCTAAAAACTGAAATTCAAAAAAAAAATAAATAATTAAAAAGTCTGCCAATTGTCTGCAACACTATTTTTGGAGTACAAGTTCGGAACGTTTAATGCCGAGATGTGTGGCAAGCTGCTGACTGACAACCTAAAGAATAACGGTTATTTTTCCAGGTTATCAGTCGCATAGTAACCAGTACCGCATCTCATCATTAAACGTGTTCCGGGTTTCAACGAAAAAAATAATGATGTTGCGGCCAGACTGTTGGCTATTACTTTTTTCAAATTTTTTACTATAACTATTCGTAAACGAAGCTCTACAGTAAATAATATGTTTGCTATTGTTATTTTCTACGAAAAATAAAAAAAGTTGAGTTATTAATTTCATCGCATTTATTTTATTTTAGAAATGAAAACAAGAGAATTTTTTTGGACTTCCTGCATTTTTATTTCTGGTTTTTGATTTTATTAAATTTTCAAGAAACATAACAACTGATTTGATTACACTAAACTACTCTCGAAAAATTCAGAGTTTCGATGTTACCAGGCATTTCTCCGTGAGTTTCTTTCTATTATAAGCTGATTGTCACGTCTAGGACCAAAAGGAAAAAATCCAATCGATTGCACAACCGAATTGTATTATTTAAAGCAATTGTAACATAGTCGTCACTTTCAGAAATCACCAAACAATAACTTATTACGTTAATATAATTTGTGCTTATGTAGTCTCAACGCCATCTAGAAGTGAAACGTAAAACCTGCTGCACTGTGCCATTCTTTTGCACTTTCTCTCTCTTTCTGCTCTGTTTTGGTTCGAAGCTTCAAAGAAGGTATCTACTGCACTTAGAAAGTTTATAACGTATTGAACGATTTCTGGTATGTATACAGTCTACTGCACTTAGAAAGTTTATAACGTATTGAACGATTTCTGGTATGTATACAGAATCCTGAGTACCTATTACTTTTTAACTCCAGAACGTAGTAAGCTAGCGTCGAACAAATCCTGCTCCAGTGATTTATCAATGGCAGCTAATCTCGATGTGTAGTTGATGTTTTGAAATGTAGGCGTCATTAGGAAGTGTTTGTGTTGTGTACGACTTTTGTACAGCAACTTAAATAAAATTTTTCCGTATTACATTTTTCGTTTTCAGTATTTTAAATGAACTTCTACCCAAGCAAAATCATTTTATCAAGTGAAAATTCTCAATGCTTCCACGGGGGTCCACAAAATATTACTTATTCCAATTATTTATCCAGAAGCATCAACACCCCTAAACTAAAATACTGCCTAAAATTAATTGAAAGAAAAATTCGATGGCTGAAAAATTGAATTAAAAATGATTTTGATGTATTTCACGACCAAGCAAATACATATCTATCATTTTATTTAATAGTCTAATGAATAAGATGAAGAGTGATTTTTCCTTGGATTGAAATTAAAATAGATAAACAATGAACTAATCTTAGTAACGAGCTAAACTGTAACTACAGATAAAAAGATGTAAAATCTGATCTTTGAAAGTATAGACAATTGTACCAACAGTTTTGACATTGAAATAAATTTATGTAATGTTAAAAAAAAGGATAAAGAGTGGTAGTAATGAATTTTAGTATTTATTCACAGTATCTATTTTTAAAATTATTTAGTCAATATTTATGCTGATACAAGGGGGCCAAGAGGGGGCACTTGCCCCCACCTGTATTCTACCTTCCGGTATTTCAAAAACACCATTTCGTCACTTGAATAATTATTTTAATTAAGACCTTTTATTTATTTTATTACACATAATTTGTTAAACTACTAACAAGTAGTTACTAAATCAACACCGTTTACTGTTTTCAATGAAAAATAAAAGCAAAACATATTTTTATTAGTATTTAAAGAAATTTCACTTGTTAAAAATTAATGTTTTCTTACTTACTGCAGAAAAATTGGATTGTAATTAAAATTTAAGTATACAAATAAAACTAAGATTAATAAGGTACATACATTATTTTATTGGAAGACGTAGTTGAATTTCACACTCACGATTTTTTCTTCATAGAAGTTTGGTATGTCTTATGGAAAATACAGGAAAACCCAAAGGTCTTTATGGTTTCCTGAAATAAAGTACCCATCTGCTCCTATAGTATTTTTTATACATCCTTTCGACTTTGTGCTGGGAAAGAGGGTGTTTTCAAATATGCAAATATGTTGATTAAATTAGCATGATCAGAAGGATATTAGTAACATTAGTACGTAACGTTCTGTTAAATCACGGTTATCACTTTATGAAAAAAAGGAATTGCTTGATTACGAAATGAATAAAATTAAAGGTGAACTTCGAAAGTTTTTGAGCTAGAGCGATAAATTTACCCTATTAACTCCGCTTCTTCTTAGCATTTACAACAACTTGAACACAGTTACAACTAATTCCAAGTCTTCAAATTGACTCACCGGAAAGCACTAATTTTTTTAAGGACTTTTGTATGGCAGCCTAAAACCGTATCTTCATTTCACTCTGTTTTCCAGTTTTGATGCTTTCAAAATAAATGTAAATGTATAACCCCGCTCCCCGAGAATTTTGCCTTAACTTAATCATAAAAAAGATTTATGTCCAATACGTTCCGTTCCGTAGTTATCGAGAAAAAATAGGAACCATTTTTATTAAGAACTTTTGTATGGTAGCTAATTGAAAAAGTACTGCAACATTGTCAGTTTCTGCAATATTTAATTAAAAAAAAGTATACGGTGCGAAATTTTTTAAATTCTAGAACATAAAATGTCATCACTTGTTTTGAGCAATTTTGTACCTGCAGAAGTTGGGGGATTTTACTTACTTACGGATTCTAAGTAAAATTTCAACTTCTCTGTATTTTTCTCCTATCTCCCGGTGCTCTGATATTGTTTTCGTCTGGCAGAAAAAGTTCAATGTTTCTTGACTGAGTGAAATCCACATTCATTCTTTTCGTCACAAAATGTACCTAGCTCCAGAAATTTCAAACTCCTTTTATAAGCCATAGTTCTGCCCCTCCCTACAAAATATCGTATGGGCGCCCATGTGCTGATATGATTAGCCTGAATCATTACTGAATGGTAGCAGCCATAAAGTCTGTACTCCAATTAGATTGCTAGAATCTGCCTGATTTAAACTACTCTAACTAAACAAATTTAAAAATTTTATATTAAAGTGTATGAATTAAGTAGAAAAAAGTTTTAAATAGTACAGCGTTTTGTCAATTTTATGCATCACATGATGATGCAACCCAATCGGGAAGTGCGGACTAGTCTCTTCTAAAAATGCATAATTTTTGAATTATAATAGATATTTGAAATTTTAATTTAAACTTGCAGATTTTTTTTTCACATTTTTTTTGATCTAACAAGACAACCGAAGGTTGTCTCTGCACAACGAAGATGAAAATAAAAAAGATGCTAAACTCGTTTCGAATAATTATGTCTCATATCTATTTCATGACAATGTGCATTTCATTTGAAAATCGAGACTGGCAAAAAATTAACCTGTGTTACATCAAACATTCTTTAATATGCATTTACGTGCAACTAACGGTATACTGGCAGTTTAAGAAAGATGAAAAGAAATCAAGGTTTCTCCACACTACAAACTTGGGTCGAATTTTTTTTCCTGCTGTTTCTCTTTATTATAATATGCAAATTAATGATCACGAAAATTTGAATATACTAAATAAAAAAAAAGCTTTTAGGAATGACGACAGAAAATTTTACAGTGAGAGCAAAAAAAAACCAGGAACCTAGAACTATGTACAATCGGATTTTTATCAAAAGAATACCAAAGGGATTTTAGTTTTTTTTTTAAACTATAACAAATGTTGATCCATTAGTGCCATTATTTGAATTTAAACACCTCCGCCTTCACTATCTGGAGCATTGAACTAGAAGAAAATATTTCACTTGATACCCAATGTGGGAGTACTTTTTGCATAATTTGCTCAAAAATTCAAATTGAAAAAACAACCCCGACTTGTCCTACATCATCCGTTTATGGAGTCCACTACAAAGCATCTATAGATTTTAGAATTCAGAGCAATAAACTAGTTCCGATTTTTTTTCCCGCTCCTTAGCTATTTGTCTGCGATTTATCTTTTCAACAATTTCTTCAAACAATATTATCATGTAAGTATTAGCATAGTTATTCAATTGACGTCAGTAGAAATTCTGTAAAAACTATATTGGTAACCTGGTTGTTGTTTTTGTTGTGTTTTTGGAACTGGACAAAAATTTAAGCTTCGATGAATGGAAACAAGAACGTATTAATTTATTGGAAATTTATACAAACGTAGAGATATAAGTTTGGTAGAATTAAGGAAATTTTTGAAAATAAACAAGAATAATTATATTTTAAAAATAATAAATTAATGTTCTGGCTAGTAAAAAACCAGATAGCCTGGTAGTCTACCAATTCAGAGGTTGTAGATTCGAATCTTGCTCATTTTATGGGATTAGCAGACGGGACAACAATGAAGTGATAATGCAGTAAAACACGAACCGACAATTATTTACAGTAAAATGTTCAAAATGGAAAATAGATATAAAATATAACGCGATAGCCACTTAACCAATCAAATTTTACTGATTTGAATCACATTTATCCAAAAACCAAGCAGAATAAATACTCAAATTCATGAAAAGTACATCCTCAACTTGGAATGCACTGAATCGATCAGAAAATTTAAAGACATTTGTATGGGAGTAACTAGCTCTTTTCCTCGATTCATTTTTCTATATTTTATGTTGTAAACACACGTCAGGAAAACAGGTTCGTAGCGAATACACTTGAAAGACATTTTTTCGTATTGCAGTCCAAATTTATCAACGACTCCTGTATGGTGGTTACTTGAAATACTATTGCGATTTTTTTTTCTCATTGTATAGAAAATTAATATTTGCAAATCTCTTAAGTATTCTCAAAATGGAAGTTTTGATGCTAATTATTTCATTTCAGTTATTGTTGAATGGTATCCGAAGGAGTGGAAGGATTTTGCTAAGTGATTCCCCTTTTATCCTTTTTTTACCTGGATGTAACCGCGTTTTTGAGGTGTAGAAAATTTAAGCAAAGGATTAAACTTAATTTTTCAATAGATTGGTATGGTATGGTATATGCCATCTTCCGTCTTCACTTAGACGTTGGTGTTCGTCCATTATGCTCCTCGTTTGAGTATGATTACTCCTGAAACCTAAAACCATTTAGTAGATTTTATAAAGCTCGCTATGTCCTTCCTTCCTGAAAATTATCTACTTCGAAGCTGACCAACTTCTTGATTTTCTCGGGTAAATTCACAAATTTTTCAAGTACTTTGGAAGAATCAGTAGCCTATTGAACCTAAGCAACCTAGTGACAAACGTATTAGTTTAGAACCACAATCGTCGAGAAATCAAACCAAAACTAGTTCGAGACTTAGAGTAGTATAAACGAGCTGAAAAAATGAAATAAGTTCAAAACTTGTTGAATAATTGTCCACTTAAATTTCACTACGGGTTTCTATTCATCGATTCTCGCAATGATCATTTTGTGATGGCACTCTCCACGAAAATGAAATCTTTAAAACTCATCCAAGTCGTTCGTTTCGATCGGACGACGAACTTGCTTTTTGTTGATGTCAGGGATAGGTACCTGTATAAATTTTGTTAAATTTTTTCGACCATCATCAATTTATCTATCGGTCGTTTTCCTGATTTTTTGTTGTGGATTTTTTTTTAGATGTACCCATAGATTAAACGATTTGAAAATTGCAGAACTTCTGCGCACTTCTTCTGTGTCTCTTTTTCCCGTTTTCCTTTTTTTTTATGGCATTATTTCACCTGAATTTCATCCGAGAAATAATTTTTAATGAACAAATGGGCCGTAGTTAATTGCCGGGTTGATACCACTTCGATGATGGAGGTACAGTGATTTTGAAGTGTTGAATATATCGGATCATATTTTTCGGAAGGCTTGGACAGTCTTTTTTTTCGGTATAATTGATTTCGCTTTGTCTTAAATACTTGAACTAAGTCGGCTTCAATTCGTTCTTAATTACAGTTTTGTTAATTGGATGAAATGAAGAAAGAACTGTAATATAAACGAGTCGTGTAGCACTAGTTGAGATTGGGAGGTGTAGACCCGTCAGAGTTGAGACGCGAATTACATAGATGGCTAAAAATCCAAGCACTACCATCGGTAATTTAAAAAAAATAGAAGTAGCCATCAATCAATAGGTGAAATCACACGTTTTGACTCTTATCTCGTTTTAGATGGCCGTAATTTTTTTCAATTGTGGGATGATCCTTTCTGTGGTTCTTAATGTCTTGAAAATTAAATACCTTTCACTAAGTGCTGCCGAAAATACGGCAAGCTTCTTTTGATGGGTGTACAGTTTAAATAAGATATTGAAGAGTTAAGGCGGGAATTTAATAATCATGTTGGTTAAAATGTTATGGGAGAAGTTGGGAACATGAAACATTTAAATTCTTGTAGAAATCAAATAATCCTTAATCTATGGCGCGAGAATCGAAATCAAGCCTATTCGAATTTGTGACTTTACGGTTGTTTTTTGTTTAAGCAAAGATTTTCCTTCACTAGGAGAATATACGGATTTTTTGAGAATTCGATATTGTTGAAAAATGGAAACATAATGCAGTCACGGTCGGCTGTAAGCCAATCGTCTAATACTCTATATGAAATACTGAACTCCGGTTTGTATTATAGTTAGGGACAAAGTTGAGTAAGGACTGCGCATGTACTCGTAGTTTGTCCTTTATTAAGGACTTCCATTTGGGTACTACTCGAAACTAAATGACAATATCATCACTATTCAGTTTCATATCTGGAAATTAAAATTTTTCTTTTTCAAGGACTTTCACATGGAGGTGAAAAATTTCAAAATCGTCGCTTGAACCGTTCAGAAGATATTGGCCAATATTCTTAAACACGTGTTTTAAGGACTTTTTGTATGGCAGCTGTTCGAAGGAGTAGGACTTTGCCCGTTAACGAACTTAGCATTACAAATTCGACCGAACATCCAGATTCAAAATTTCAAGATCCTAGTTATCGTGCGTACGGACGGACAGACGGACAGTAAACGGATTTGGGGTTCTTGGCAACAGCTGAACAGAATATAATATAATAATTTTTTTCGTCCGAGGCTCAGTTGTATTCGTTGCTCTCAGATTTCATTTAAAGTAAAAAAAATTGTGTATAGGGAAAAACGTTTGATTGGTTGGGGGTGTATGGTGGTAAGTACCAGGAAGCTAGCTAAAGAGCTAATTGTAAAGGATGTCTTCTTCAAAAAAAAGCCATTTCGGCTTTAGCTAGCTAAACGATGAAAAATGTATTTTGTTTTGCCTTCCCTTCGGCCAGACCGTTACCAGATTTTTGAATTTTAATTTGACAGTATTTTTATTTTATAAAGTCAAAAGCTAGGTTCAATCCTTATCTAAGGGTTGACCTCAGTAGCACAATGAAGGTGTTCAGGTACAACTGCTCATGTGCCTTTCAACTTTGTATCACAAAATTTATAAACGATAATAGCAAAATTTTTCTACATAATTCTGTTGTTGTCCTAGATACATCAAGAATCATTGAATGAATGAATATAAAGCCAGCCAATAAACATTGTAATAATGTTAAAATTCCTGGTTATTTCATTACTCTGGAGATCATTCGAAATGCAACATTTTGATACGTTAAAAATGAATTATTTACCTATCTTTTATTATGGCAATTCCTATAATGTTAATTTAAAAAAATTCATGAAAATTAATTTAATTACTAATTCAGTGTCAAAAAAAAAATTTCAACGAAGTATAAAGTAAGTTCCTGATGAATATTGATTTGATCAAAAACGTATATGTACATGACATTGAAATTGAATCGCCGAATAATCTTTTCTATTCCATTATTTTGTCAGCTTACGACTTTTCAATTTTAATATATGTTTTTATATGCACAAAAAAATATTTTATTAACAAATTTCTACTTTTTATATACATACTTATATGTATTAATTACTTAACTAAAATAAATATTTTTTATTCAAATAGAACATTTTTGTCTTGAATGTTCTTTCAGAGTACTTTATTATTTTTTAATAATTATTATTAATAAAAAATAATAAAGTAGATACCGTGATCAACCAGAAACTCCAAAACAAATTTGCTACTATCAAGTTCAGTATTTGCAAGTCTCGGTAGTAGACCCCAAAAAGGCAAAAAAAATCCGTCTGACCGCCGTATGCTATATAAGATACGCAAACGTGTTTGAATGCTCGTTATTCAAAAATCCGTTTAGATATTAAGTTAAAATTTGACAGGAAGAATGATTGAAAAATAATCAGTAGTCTAATTGAAGAGTTTTTTAGGTTGTCAGTCGCATAGAACTGTATCTCAGCATTAAACACGTTCCTGACTTTTTCCCAAAAAATAATATAGTTGCGCCCAGACTATTTGTGGCAGATTTTTTTTTACATGTTTTTTAATTTCAATAAAAACAATAGGAGGTAAAATATCAACAATGCCCCTTATGGGTTGAATATCAAAAAATTCTGAAACCCATTTTTAGGCGATAAAACAGAAATCCCATTAATGTAAAAAAATCAATATCTCAATAGAGACCTAAGTTATATGTCGGATTTTGTGAGAATATACACAATTATTTTACATCCTATTAGGGGTGGAATATCGCAAATTCCTGAAAAGAATTTTTAAATCATTATTTTAAATTTAAAATTGTAACGTACTTTAAGTTTCCATTGAATTTATCGATCAAATATCTCATCTCATATCATATGTCTTTAGAACGGCAAAACAAAACAACATACAACAAATTCAAATTTTATTACAACTTCACTGAACATTTACCAAAAGTTGACCAACATGAAATTAAAATATGGTACTATTTTTATTCCATTGAAAATAATTTTTATTTGAGTTTGCATTACCATGAATATCTAACAAATACGATTTAGAAATAAATACAATTTATAAATCTAAAGTAATTTTATAATAAATAAGGGATAACAATATCCAATGTTTGTAAACAAATTGTTAATTAAAAAACCTCTAACTCTTTATTTCCTCGTACCTTAAAATGAACCTAGAGGAAACATTTCTGGATCAGTTTTCAAAGAGTTTTGGTTTATTTCAATAATGTTCTCCCGTAGGTTCTGCTGCGATAAATGTTACTAAGTGTTAACTTACTAACATAAAGTGGACTTGAGATTAATCGTATAAAATTCAGCATGCGAGAATGATTTAACCACTCTATCTATAAAAAGGTTGCTAGCTTAATATATGGTACGTACCGATTTTGTGAAAATAAGATAATCAAACTATTTTTCTTGTGAGAAATTGGCGATCAAAATTAAAAGCGATTTTTCCATTTTCAAAATGCCTGCACAATAAGTGCGAATGTACGTATTTATAATTGTCAGGATGGACGTTAAAGAATCTTTTTTTTGAGATTTTTTCAACTTGTTTGGAGGAAACTTTTGCATATCGTTATTCCTACCTTCCTAAAAAAATATTGTCCTACACTTTTCATTAATCCCAGTTTGTTGTTACAGTCCAGCAGTGTCCATTACCAAATAAAAATGTCCCCTGTATCCTTTCAGATCCATTCTCTTTCCCTTCAGGGGTTGTGGGATAGACTAAAAATCTATCACGGAAAAATTTTCGGTGTTCCGGAGCCTCAATAATTCATAACGAATTAATAAACGAAGATTTCCTAAAAAAAATACGATTCAAGAAAATTTTTTCAGTAGAATAAGACGAATGTACTCTTAATCACCAGCTTAGGAGAATGAGGCTCAGATAAGAAATTTTGCGATGAGGATAAGTCGATTTAAAAAAGTGTCCAACTTGTTCAAAAGTACAACTAACTTGTGCAATAAATATTTGCAAGACACCCTCCAAATAAATTAAGCTGACCCTCTTTATCCAATCTTATAATTTATGATCTCTACAAGGACTACATTAAATTCAAAAAATTCCTTAGTTCATCTCAAAAAAGTATCTGAATTTATCACAGTTTGGTTAAAATAACAATTTCTGTTCACATCCCGACTTATTGGCAAGAAAATTTACAGCTACTGGTCAATTTTATGTGGGTCGCAAAAAAATTAATTACCACCTACTAAAATATATTTTCCATTTATTCGCAATGTAAAGCTCCATAATTCGAATGGAAACAAATTCACAACATTCTATTAAGTACGCCAACTGGACTGAACTGTTCAATTAACATTCAGATAAATACGAAGAAGTTAGTAGGTGGGACGATAGAAAGAAAAATAAAAAAAAAATTTAATTAATTGTAACAGAATTTTCGAAAGATGGTCCAAAAGAATGGTAATTTTTCAGTTCTTAGAACAGGCCAAAAAAGGCCATCAAAAAATAAATAAATTGGGAAATATTGATGAAAAATTTGCAAGGAGTACGAGTGCAATTTTATTATTTTTCTGAGATGCGGTTAAAATTGGTTTGTAAAAGTATTAATTAGCTCATTGTTATTTTTAAAGTCAAGTTTTAGAGTTCACCCTGTTTTTTTTAAGTATGTACTAAAAAAATATTTTTTAAAAATTTCTTTTAAAAATCGAAGATCAAGTTCCACCTTTTCAAAGTCAACCAAACAAAGTGCATAAGAAAATCAACTTTAAGCAGAATCTGCTAGTAGCTTGGACGGTACAATTCAAGTAATTTTGGGGATGCCTAAAAACAACTAAAATTTCACCATATGTCTGCGGTGTTTGTAAGTAACGTCCCTAGATGATAAGATGAAATTTGTTGGCATGCATCTGTCCCTAATTATTTTCAAATTTTTTGGCGACAATATTTTTGTGAATTTACTGCTGATATGTGAATAACATATTTTTCCAATGACATGTTCTTTACTAATTGTTTTAAATAAAGCATTCATTTTCACGAAAAAAACGGCTGAAACTTATGTAGTAGGTCCCTAATAAATTCCAAGTTTCATTTTCTAGCATTTATGGTTCTCTTTATAATGAAAGTTTTTTCAACTGTCATATCCGCAGTGGCAATAGCGAAGGTAGCGATAAATTCCAGTCGGGATATTTCATGGGCTGTTCAGAAAAGAAACTCCTCTGACACCGAAAAAACAACCAAACAATCATATAATTTTTTTTATATATACTATCGGCCTTTTTTTGACATTATGACCTATCACAGGTGAATAAAATTTTTTAATTGCGCTTGTGATCGAATAGTTTTTTTCGTATTCTCGCGCTGCAGTCACAAGAAAGGTCGCAATAACTTCCCCACATAGTTGGCGACATATGTAAATGATTATGTGTGTCATTGTCAGTGTTCGATTGGGCCTTTGCAGATGTGCAATGCAAAGTTCTATGCCTTAGTAAACATCGAAAATGCAGAAGTCTGAAGTAACTTTCAAATGTATGTGGGGGGCTTAGTTTTTATCTTAGAAAACACTGAATCTACAAGGATTATTATTTAATTCCAAAAAAATATAAGTAAAATTATGTGAGAACAATAATTACAAAAGAAAGACTCAAAAATAAAAAAAATTCATTCCGGCTTCCTAACTCCGTCACGGTCTCTTATCTACTGCTCGTTCTCCTCGTCTCCAATTCAGTCGTCTTCTATTACTGGTTTGCCCATAGCAGAATGGGTTGAACTCAGCTCCTACATGTATTATCGATTAATGAATACGGATCAATTGCGTTCCTCAACTATCGAAGTGTGGCTCTTCTTAACACCCTTAAATTGCACAAAATGTATACTAGTCATCTAAACTTACGTTAAATTACTTTTGTTCAGCTTTTTTTAGTAAATACAGTAGCAAATATAGCAATCATTCCATTTTTTTTAATATTAAGTATTGAAACTTCACAAAACGTTAAATTTGTTGTGGTCACTTATTTCGCTAGTCACAATTTTGTTATGTTTTTTGACATGCAGAAATTTTGACTTATGCCAGAATATGAAAAGTCACAAGTTGTGTAAAATTGTACCTCTCCGCTTGTGACTTTTCACTGTACAGAGAATAGACCAGTATAGTTGAGCTAAGATTTTGCGATGAAAACTACTTTAACTTCGAGCGAAAAGAACTCTCTTGTCTAATTTGTACACGATCCGTCGAGCCGGATCATGTCCAATATTACAGTTATTATATAAATTCAAAAAGAAAATCTTTCGAAACATTGTTCTTGTTTATTCTCGCTCTTCCCCGAAATTATTATGGTTTAAATTATACTTAAGCTGCAATGACAATGTTAAAGCACATTTAGGAAATACTCGTGTTTTTGGAAAACTATTTTTGATATTTTGGCTGTCTCATTTTAAAACAAATTCAATTCTTTTTAAAAAAAATTATGGTGCCCAAAAAGTACCTACTAGTTAGCCATCATAAGTAAATGTTGCTATCCCGATACGTTAGGAGTTCTCTCATGTTATCTGAGAACACCACTATATGTCGGATTATTAATATTCATTTTAAGGGCTGAATAAACATAGGTTTTCGGAATGTTCTTTAAAATTTTCTTAAAAGCACTTAGTAGGTTTTGAAATGAGACAACCGATTTGCTACAAACTAAGTTACTCCCACAATAAAATTAAAATTTTTTTTTAAATATCTTCCGAAATGCTTTGCTAAACATCCTATGATGATTCAATGCCATCCGATGACGATCGGATTGGACCTAGTCGAATGCAGTTTTAAACTGTCATGTCCTTAATGCCAGTAGCTAGGGCAAAGATCGATCCCGGTAGGGATTTTCGTGTGGTTGTTTCTCACAAGAAACTCCTCTGACGCCGAAAAAAAACTAGAACAATTCATAAAGTAATGAAATAATTAAAATTTTTAGATCGACAATTAGTACTTCAGCAGTCTTCTCCACTATTAGTTTTAAGTCTATGCTACAAGCCGCTCAGGAAATAATTTAAAATATTTTAATTTTCCCCTTTGCAACACATTGCATACCCTGCCAGTTACATCAACTATTTATGGCACTATTCCAAGTTTAATTTTCTAGCATTTACGGTTTCGAAGATATAGAAACTTTCTCACACCCCAATCACCAAAAAATTAAAGTCCACCCAATTCACCACCCATTTCATCTTTATATCGAAGAGTTCATGAGCAATCAAAGTTGTTTGAGGGCTGAAGGCATTGAAGGATAGGCGGTGGCTGGATGAACAAATTTCTTTTGTTTTTTTTTTTTTGATCCGTAAACAGGTAATCGTTTCAAATACTAAAGTCTTTGCTAGAAATTGGTTAAAACCATAGTGAGTAATATTAAAAAAAAATACGCAAAGATGTTTTTTATCAACTGAGAAAAAATATCCGATTATTATACGAAGTGAAAAATAAAATTAAATGCATCAAAAACACAATGCATATTTGTAACAAAACGACGCTCTTCGATTCTTACCAGCTCCATACCTCAACATCTTAGGCAAGCCAATAAACTGGTCAAAAACAGTTAAGTACCTGGGTATCCATCTTAATGCTAAATTAACGTTTCATCACCTCATTGATCAGACTATCTCCACTATATCTAAATACATTCGAGTTATGTACCCATTAATGAATAGAAAATCCCAGTTGTCCCAAGAAAATAGGCTGCTCTAATACAAATCAGTTTTTCTACCAATCCTCACATATGCCGCTCCGGTTTGGGCAAGTTGTGCTGAAATTTATTGCAAAAAATTGCAAATAATATAATGAATCCTGGCACATGTCTACACGTCTTTCGTCTTTTACACAAAAAAGCAAAATTGAAATTAATAAATCTGATTATTACAGAATATCAGTAAACGATGGAATTGTGACATCCCCACGATAGCTTCCATTTAACAAACTAATTAATGAATTATTGTTATTTTAAGTTTCAGTTTTTTCTAGTTTTAGTGCTTAGTTTAATTTTTAGTTTTAGTTCTTAGTTTAGTTTTTAGTCTATTAAAGGGTTTTTTAGTAACTTTTCCCTAGAAACTATTGCATTATGTTTTCTTAAAAGTGTACATATAATTTTTATCTGCTCAGTGCTTACTGTCTATACCAAAGTTGTAAAGACATTACGTACAATTTTTAATACGCTCAATGCTAAGGGCTTTCACAAGTCACATTATGGTGGCTCAGTGGTTAATTTACAATAGAAAACTTTGCAGCTCCAGTACTGTATCTCAGACAGTAGTATTCAAAAGTAACTTGTAGTACTTATTAATATAGGTTAGGTTAGGTTAGGTTAGGTTAGGTGAGTAGCTATACGTATTGGCAGAGATAGCTAGCACATAGACCGCTATATGGGTCCGTTGTGTTCCCACTGCACCATGGCAACTTATTAACCCGGACATCCCCAGTGTACCGAATTCGGTACACTAAAATAGTAAAGATATTACTCAGAAATATCACATTATTTTAGTAGTGCAAGTCCGCAAGTGTACCAAATTTGGTACACTATATTAGCCACAAACCAGCAATAAAAAAATAATTTTTTTTTATTACTTTCGTGTTTAAACTGCTCATGATTGCCCTGTTTAAATTTTTCATTCCAAAAGTAAAAAAAAATGTCGGGCTTATCCGGGTTAATATAAAATTCATTCCCTTCTCTCCACTCTAACGATCAGATAGTTTCGTTTAGTTTAGTTCATTTCAAATTTAGTTCTACTTCAATTTCTAATTTTTTTAAATATTTGCTACAAATGCAGATATATCACAGCAGAGAGATCTTATCACTTTTGTTACTAACTTATACCGTAATTGAATCAAATTAACGAACCTTTCCATAAATCTCATAAAATATTCCTTATCTTTTCAATATCTTTATTTATCTGAAAAATCACCATAACTACCGTGCTCATTATACTCATTAAAATTCCCGCCAACATCATATTTCGCCTGCCGAACAAATTCTCCGCGGTAAAAAGACCCCGCCCCCTAAAATTAATGTCCACCCATAAGATAATAATTTCAGAAACTCGAAAATAAAAAAATTTAAATTTCGAAAATTACTTGCAACGTTATGCCGCTGAAAAAATGCCAACACCAAGCGGACACAAATTTCCATCATTGGCCGAGTGCATCATTGAAAAATTAAATCAAGTTTCTCGCTTAAGTCTTTCGTTTCGTCTTGAAGTCGAGTCGTCGCTGAAAGTCAATTTACATAAATTCGATCGACACTAATGATCGACTTCTTGTTTCCACCAGGCACTGTTTAACTTCTGCTGCTGTCTTCCTCTTCATCTTATCTCAATAATACACAGAAAAACAGTTGCAATAAATTTTTCCCCGTCGTCGTCTTCGTTTTCTTCTTCCTTCGGCTCCAGATAGTTTATTCAACTTACCGCACTAAAATGTAATAAAATCGGATTTTCCTCCAGAAAGAATTCGAGAAAAATTGATTTGTTGTTGTACTTTGAAGAAAAGTTAATCCAATGAGGTGATCGTGTGAAAGTCAAAGGGATTTTCTTTCGATTTAATATTTAATTTTTTTTAATTATAATCCGAACAGGTTGAACTGCAAATAACTGGGCTGTATTTTTTTTTCATTGAATTAATCACAGTGACACTTTCATTTCATTTTAAACTCTGAATTATCTTTTTAAGAAAAATCTGAAGAAAACTTCACAATATCACTTAAAAAAAAATTTTTTAACTCACAATAACTAGCATTTTGTACAAAAAAAGATCATAATATTATTCAGTAAATAACACTCATAATAATATTCAAATATGTTGTTAACACTGTACGAGAATCTTGCAATTTCACTACTTCCGGGTCGATACTAAACTCGTATAAATCCTTAGCGTTGTTCACATAGTTACAGTAGCGATACTAGGACCGAATGCTGAGGCACACCATACTCAAAATTTTATTTCGATATTAAATAGTTTTTAATCCATTTGTTGAGTAAGGGTACGTTACGCGAAAACCTCCGAATTGAACCGACAAGAAAAAAAGCACGGACGATAATTTCCCGAAACGAAGAAGAAATGAAAACACGAAATAATAGTAATAATAATAAAAATGAATAAATACAGAAAAAAATGGTATCACACAAGAAGTCAGAAAGACGTACATAGACTGCGAGAGGATTGTACAGCTAAGGTACCTCTAGACCGACTGACCGAGTAATACAGTGCTGGTGCTGGTTGGTGCTGTATTTTTGCTTCAATCGCAGTTTTTTTCCTTAAGACATATCCATATGTCTCTCTACATACTAAGAAACCGCAACCATACATTCAACTTTAATATGAAACTTTAAACAACAACATTAACATCTTGGCAGCAGCAGCAGCAACGTGAAGAAAACGAGAAAAATACAAGAACTGAACCTCGTCGTCATCGTCTTAGGTCTTGCCACACACCGGCTTTATCAAAATGTAGCGAGAGGAAAAAAAGCCAAGACTCTGCATACAAGACCTGTTAGCAACCATAGTATTAGTAAAAGTACAACTAGAACCGTTTAATCTGAGACATAGTCGCCGTCTTCGTCGCCTGTGTCTCTGTATGATTTTAGGTTTTTTTTCTCAAAATGCTGTACCACAAAAGCTGCAGGAGACTTCATCCACTTTAGAAAAACCGGCATACAAGCTACGTCTAAAGATGCTAGATCTCTTCAGTATCTCTTTGTAGGGGGGCTTGCTCTTAGCTGAACCAGCTCTAAAACTGTCTTTCAGTATATGCAACATAGGCTATCGGTGACTAAAAGCTTTGTCACCTATTCGGCATTTCAAAGCAATTAATTAATCGAAAAAATTTAAAAAAAAAAGATATTAAAAGAAACAAACTGAAATTTTCGGAGTCTTTCCGAAAATTCGGAGTAGATTGCGATTTTCTTCGTATGATTTGCGGTTTAATATTCTCATCGAAGCTGTGTTCCGATTTTTGATTATTTCTCGTATTTTTTGGTGAATTGATCTTGCCAAAGAGATCGACGAACTTCAGATAGCACACCATCATATAAAACATCATGATGAGTTTTATTTCGGAGAGTCAGCGTTTTTTTACGCACACTTCATCTCTAATGCAGAAAAGAAAAAGAACCGATGTTTTTTTAGGTGATCCTCGAGATTTGGAGGTGATCGTTTTGTATTTTTTTTTTTTTTTGAATTTCTTATGGATTGATCTTTGGAATATTTCGGCTGAAGCAATTGCCACCCTGTACAACGGGATATTAAGGCTTCTGGCCGATCATCTCTTCATCGCAGCAAGAGATTAAGCCCCGGTTTAATGTCTTCGATAAGTCTTGTGATTGAGCCGTAGTTGGTAGGTTGTTGTTGTTTATTTTTTTTCCATTGCGAAGATGTTTTTTCGGAATGTAGTTTCTGAAGTTTGAATTGAAAGAAGGCTTAAGTGGCATACAAGTATCATGTAGAATGGCGTTAGATTACTAGCACATCGATGATTCATATCATGCCCCGTATACTTAAGTATTATTGATGGATAATGACAAAAAAAAATAGCGAAGCTGAAAATCTACTTCGAACTAAGTTCATATCGGCGACTTTTTTCGCAAAAAACTCTAATAATAAGTTTCTTTTACTCCGAAAATATTTTCGGACAAAATTCAATGTGCAGTTTTGTTTATTTTTAATTCCTTTCAAATCATAAAAACACAGTCAAAAACCGAAATCAGTGACTCCGAAAAAAAATTCGGACTAAGTTCAAACCGCCGTAAAAAGAATATTCTTGTAAAAGATTCGGGATTTGAGCATTACAGAAATATATACACGAAATAAAATAAACGAGGTCATATCATGACTATGCGTTTTACGTTGCAATTTCTCTCTCCTGCTTGCTATTCGAATCTACAAAGTTGTGTATTTCCCACTTTGCTAAGTTTTATTTTTATTTCGGTGTGTGCCTTGAATGCTGTTTTGGAAGCCCACTAAAAATTTTTGCACTGACCGAACATAGACTCGAGGTACCACACTCGACCAACGTCTTAAAGTTACGAGTACGTCGAGACACTACGGCCACCATCATATCGATAAGCATTAGTTAATTTGGAGCATATACACGCCAGAGATACACATAACATATCGAGGAGTTTTATGCAACAAGAGCTTTATTTCGAGTCCGTACGTACGTTTTACATATTAAAATGTGGAGCAACAGTTTGGTCATTGCGAAGAAATTGATCAGAATTGTGAGCAAAAAAAAGCAGATTTAATTCGATCTCGATTAATGGGTATAGTGAAGAAATGGGTCGCCGCCGGTAGATATGTGGAGTTCGAGCATTAGTCTGTTTGGAATTGAACTGCAAGCCATAAAAGCTGTGCTGTATTTTTTTTTATTATTATTTTTTCGGACTATGTGTGTACAATGAACGCTTTCACCTAAAGTGGATTTTTTCTCGAGTAACTCACATCCTAGTCTTTAGTATTTTATTGTTTGCATTTAGTTTAAATTCTGTGATATATGTGTCTTTTTTGTATTATTTAATTCATTTAATTTACTATCCGATAATAAAGTATTATATTACCCCTAGGCAGTGTAGTTTTTATCTTCACATTTCGACTATAACTGTATCCCGAATTTAACCGAAAAATTATTTTCTCCGACAATTCTCACGGAATTTAAACTGTTTGCTGAAACCGGATCCTGAAATGTGTCAAAGATATCTTCCGATTTTTCTGTTATTTTTTTAAATTATAGCTCTATAAGAGTTTTCGATTTATGTATAAATTCCAACTTTAAAATGTTTAGATTTAATGTTTCTCGAATAAAAATTATTAACTTTTCATTTAATATCTTCCCTTTTTCCGGTAGTATCAACGCCACCCAAAGAAATTCACTCCGAAAGGTAAAACCAACCAATCGGATTTGATACAGTTTCTTGGCGAGTTTAATGCAAACGCTAGTTAGTTCATCAATCATATCGCAAGGTATTCATCGGAGCTCTCCCTCGGATAATGAACTCATAACGGGTAAACAAGAAAGACACGCATTACCACAAGGGCCGGCATTGTCAACTTTACTGTTTGTAGTGTTATATATACGCTTTGATTAAAATAGAGATATTTCCAATAAAAAGTATAATTTGTGGTGCAATTAAGTTAAAATTATAAATAAGTTATAATTAGAACCTGAGAAAACTACTTTGTTATGAAGTTCAATTATTTAAAAGAAGAACTAAACTATTCTATATCAAAACCTTTTTCATACTCGCACTATTTCCCTAAACCATTGTATTATTTTTGTTTTTCAAATTATTGCGTATGATTTTGGGAGAGGTAGGTAGGAAGAGGTTGAATAATGTAGAATGGTCTAAGAAAAATAACAACTTTAGTTTTATACGGAAAATCTTTCCCGAATTTTAATACAGTATAAAATTTAAATTTACTGAAAAACGTGACGTAATTTACAAGAATGAATTTCAGAATTGAAAGGAGTCATAACATATTAATTTTTTCTGAAAGGGCTCTCTTCAGGGACCTCTTGTACTATCCGTTCGTCCGTTCATCAGTTCATATACCACACATTTTAGCACCAACCCACATGCATTTGTACCGTATTTTCCCCTCCTATGCATATCTCCAGCGAACAAAATATTTCTAGTACTGATTGAATTCATTTGAATTTAATTTATTCAGTACTAAACATGGGTACTGCTTTAGTATTACAAATTGAGTACTATATGAAAACATACCGATTGTATTAGTTTATTGAAGTTCGTTTTGAATTCTTAACCAACGACTATAAACGATACCTCTTCAGTAAAATTCAGTGAAATTTTCTCAGAGATAATTGTAAACAAGCTATGTTTTCTTGAAGTATTCTATGGAATGTATTTTTTCCATACTGGTTTATCTATAGCAATGTGCATAGGCTTTCCAACTTAAAAGTTTTATAATAAACTTTGAAACTACAAGGCTTTGCACTCGGGATTGAACCAGTCTGACGACTACACTGTACCACTATGCAATGGAATGGTGTATCCAATGACTATCAAATATTTTATGTACTAATATACTAGTGCAGTTCTGACACAATACTGATTTTAAGAATTCACAAACGGCGTGAATGTAGTCATGGTCGTTAAATAAAAAAATTTCAAAAATACCTAACTTTAATAGAGCATACATTTAATAATTCTAATCAAATTTTAATACGTAATAGTTGTCAGTATAGAATAAATTTATATAATAAAAAAACCAAAATTTCTGCAGCCTCTAATCACTAAATCAATTACTATGCTTCAGGTGTAAAGAAAATAATTACAAAACTAAACAATTCCTGTATATATTTGTTTTTTCTATGGGAATATATTAAATACGATACAGAGGAAGAAAGGAAATAGTGAACTTTTCATACCTGTTCAGCTCTAAAGGATATTCTCTATAAAATTCCATTTTTAATATTATTTTTGTTGAATTTGGGAGGTGTAAATAATTAGAGTCCGCCAATAGTAACGTATAATGCGCGGAAAAAAGCTGAACATTTCAACACGTCCTTGCGAATAAAATTGGTCTTCTTAAAAAAGACTGATTAATTCTTAATTCAAAATTCTTTAAAAATCTGTTTCTTATTACAAATTTTAATGTGTACGTTAAGATGTTAACTTACAGAACGATAAGACTATTAGACATGTACTTTAATAGACTTCCTGAAAAAAATGCTTCCGAAAAAGAAGAACTACATATGCACATCCAAAATCTTAATACATCTCCATTATTGGGAAGCAAGTTTCGTACCAATGATAATCAGTACAGAAACAATACCGCTACAATCCATATTTCTGATAAAATTATCGAGAACTCTGCTAAGGTACTGAAAACAGAGTTCTTTTGGAACAAAGTTATCAGTACCGACGGTTCTTAATTTGCAGCACTGAATATTCTACGAATGACGATATACGGATTCAACACAATGATGTTATAAAAACAAATTAAAAAACTAGTTCAGAAACTCTGACCTTGGAGTGATTCACTGCAGTACACAATATTGATATTATTTAGAGAAATCTTGAATTCAGTTTTACGGCATTCATTCTGTTTATTTTCAAAACTCAGCACAGACAGACATATTATTCGTACCATGTAAAAATCAGAAACCAAGAAAACTGCTTAACAGTTCTTCTACCCGCAACTCTACTGAATATGTTTAAAAAGTTGAATTATTTTTCTAATTCTTAATTAATTTTACGACTTTTGAAAATTTAATCATAAACAAAAAAAATTTTTTTGGTATTGTAAAAATTTGTATGCAATAAAACTAAAATTTATGTCGCAAATATAATTTAATTTTCGAAAGTTTTATTTTACATTTTGTAAAATTTGATTTACCTTTTAGAACATTTTATCTATTATCTATTGATGTAAATTTGTACCAAATTGCGAAAATTGTTTCCACTATAATGAAAAACAAAATTTTTACAAATTGTTATTTTTACAAATTGTTTTTGATGCAAGTGGAAACTACTGAACGCAACCACCAACTGAGTTTTTTTTTATAAAACATTGAAAATCTTAATAACTATAAATAATACGAAGTTAATGTCTTCGACAGAAATACTTGTCTTTTTATGCATAATATTAGATAAAAAAACAGAAATAATTTTTTTTAATATTCAAGCCGGATTACTGAAGTACCTCTTATATTTTCTATATAACACAATCAAATATCAGAAACATTTAATTTTTCAACAACAGTATCAGTATCAAACATGGATGTAGTAGTATAACTGGATCGGCTGTATTGTGTAAAGTTCCTATATGTGAGACTAATTCGTCAAGAGAAAGACAAAACATCGATGTGAAAGGGATATACTGAACATTTGTTCTATTATGTCAAATTGATTTTGGACTTGTAAAAAACACAAAATAAAAAAGTAGTTTTCTGCAGTTAAACGGTAAGTAAATAACCAGTTTTTGATTAAAATTAACGTGGAGTGAACCGAAAAACTTTTTTCTAAACATTTTCATTGAGAACCATTCAGGAAAAAGTAAAAAAATTGCAATGAAGTGCGAAGTGAACGGTTGTATGAATAAATCGCATTGCTGGCCAGGAAAATCGTTTTTCAAGTAAGTACACTATATAAATTACAATTTAGTCAGTTGAGCAAAACATTAATAGCCCAACATTTTGGAATTAGTGCTAATTTAAGTGAAAATTTAAACGTTTTATCTAAAAAAAAAAATTGTTTACGTTTTAATGACAATCATTTCTGACAGTTGTTTTCATCACAACGTCGGAGCAAAAATATTTCTGGGGTAGAGTACATATTATATAGTAATAAAACTATGAATAAAATCGGTGAATTTTTAAAAAGTGATATTGAGAAAAAAAGTAAAAATTTTAAAACCAATACTAAATAATTAAATTAACCAATAAATTACCTCCTTCAGATTTCCTAAGAAAATTGAAATGAAGAAAATGTGGTTGGAAGCAATAAGGGAGCCGAACTTAATCTTAAGCAAAGGAAGTGTGATAAGTGAGGATCACTTTTTGGAATCCGAAACTCTGTTATTTCCCGGTAAACGCTACAAAAGGTTAATAAGTATCGCAGTTCCTTCCCTGAGCATTAATATGGTAAGTAAAAATTACATACATACATTAGGTCATCTAGCCAATCTCAAATATCTATAATATTAAATAAATTGACTCCATATATTAAAAGGCCAGTGTTGAGCAACACTGTTTTCGTAATTTTATTTATTTATTATTAAGTCTTTCTATTGCCAATTAAATTTTAGGGCTTCGAAACGAGTATGGAATCTCAATGTAATGGAAATATATCGTTTCTATATTACGATGTACCAGCGGGAACGGCTAGCTACATACTATTAAAAATTTTATTTGTGTTATTAATGTAATATTTTATATATTATAGAGTTACTCTTTTGAACCTGACGATGGTGAAACAGGGCTGTTTACTTCTTGTGTAAGAATGGAATCAGTAAATATAATTTCATATAACGCTATAGTTTCTGTATTAAACTATTTTTATTTAATCTTTCCGGTCTTAGACTCCTGTAGAATTGCTACATGAAGTTTTTCCTTTACCTATTTACG
This sequence comes from Beris morrisii, assembly GCA_951812415.1. NCBI lineage: Eukaryota > Metazoa > Arthropoda > Insecta > Diptera > Stratiomyidae > Beris > Beris morrisii. The sequence goes on along the minus strand of OX638312.1, from coordinate 107,836,530 downwards.
TTTCAACAAATATAGCTGCACAAAATTTATCAAATGTATGTTATAATTACTTCTGAAGGTTTATTTGAATTATGAATGATAATAATTATTTCTCTCTCATCATATGTGGACCCACTCCAGTTACGTTTGTGCGTACTGCTCATTATTACATAGTTTAATTAGAATAAAAATGCTTTTTGTTCCATTTCTGTTAAAATTAAAAAAATGTTCCTAGCTAGTAAAGTATGTTACTTGTTATTTGTTAAACCAGCTAATTATTAAACTTGGAGAAAATTGATAAGTAAAACGTACAATCCTCAAATCCGCGCCTTTGCTTTAAATTTAAATTTTATGTCGCCGAAAGCGTACTATTTTGTACGGCGCCACTGCACACTTACACTAACGCAATTAGACAACTAACACAACCAGAGCTTATTAGGCAAAATTTTATTTATCGCCGATCCAGTTATACTACTACATCCATGGTATCAAAAATAAATTTTTTGACAGAGTGACATTTATATTAAATGTTAAAAAAACTTCTTTCTTTATTTGTTTGTTTTTTATTTATTATAAATAACTATTAGTTAAATTAATTATTGACCACATAGTAACAGCATTCATGCATATTTCTTTAGAACATTAAAAAAACTTCAAAATCGAAAAAATTAATATATACAAGGCTACTAATTAAATTAAATGTAACAAGTTTATAGAAAGTTGGAAAACCTCCACTGGATACGCCAGTTTTATAAGATTGTGTTGGACTAGGTCCGAAGGAGCTGTTTCGTCATCGGAGGGCATAGACTCGTCAGAGGGTGTATCGTGCCTACTATCCGAAACACCCTTACAGCTGTTGGAATTGCTGAGCATAATTTCTATATAGCGAACTCGAAATCAAATTTACAATCCGCGACTTTTAAACTTAGCTAACTTCCCGCTATCGCAACCCTATACTAAAGGAGGTGGCGCTGAAGATCACCTAATATTTCAACCAATTTGGTGGAGGTCATCTCATCATTAAACACATTTCGGACTTCTACCCATAAAATAATAAAGTTGGGCCCAGACTGTTGGCAGATTTTTTCATTTGAAATGGCGAGTATTGTGCACTAATAACCTTTAAATATTCTTATAAATATTATTATTTGTTTCATGACAATATCAATGAATAACATTAGAAAATTTAGGAAACTTTTTTATTTATCTTTAAATGTCGTTTTATTATTTTTTATAGGTAATTATGCAGTTAATAAGTTTTTTTTTGCATTGCTCCTAATTTAAGAATTTCAGTGTAATTACAGCGCATTTGGTAGGGCCCACCATATCCGGATGTCCTGATGGAGCCCATAGAACGCAAATTTACATCCTGAATTAAATCATTGGTATATATTTGCATCGACACTAGCTGTTTGGGTTTCAAACAGGAACCAATTCTCAAATTCTAAAAGCCTACCACTCGGTTCCTCGCTGCAATCAAATCTGCTAGCACCGCTAACTAATTTAATGGTCGAGTTTAAGTGTTGCACGACTTAGAAATTCTTACTAACCAAAAATGCAAAAATTGACAATTTGCAACACTGGTTTAGACTTAATGAAACCCGTAACTATCAAATATTAAAGTTTGGGGATGAACGTAAATCATGCTCATATACGTTCTTCTCAAAAGAAACTAACAACAAAATAGCCCACGAAACATACGTGTGCTTGACTCAAAATCAATTTTCATTAAGAAATTTAAGAGCCTACCTTTAATTTAAGACTCTACTTACTACCTCCTCTCTTAAAGTAACTGTGCACATTATATTTAGGTAGATACTGCACCATTATATTTATTAAATGTTTCGTATACCCATAGCATCAAATAAGGAAAATATTGAAAATAATTTCTTATTGTTTTTATTATATTAGAAAACCGTTTTGATTAGCTCATAACTGTTCTCTGAACACTCTTCGTTTATCGTAGATTCGAACCAAAAGCAAAACGTCCGCATAAGAAATACGAAACTCTATACAACTTGATTGCGAAAAGATGAATAAATTAAGGTGCATTCAATGCCAAACAAGGTCAAATTTTAAGCACTCCAACTTCAAGCAAATTTATGGTAAATGGTAAGTGTTAGAGTGCAGTATGTAGCATAGTGCAGACATATAAAATTCGTGGGATTTTTCACAATTTCAATTAGCTCGCTTTCCCCAGTCCCCAAAGATATTTATGTAGAAATTTACGGATGCTTATCTTCTCTAGAAGGTAATTCTTGGTCTTTATTAAATTTCAATAAAAAATTTACCTTTGCAAAATCTAACGAATTAATTTGTAGATTGTGAATAGTTTTGGAAAACCGATTCCCTATTAAAACGCACACAGAACGTTTGTATCTATAAATTGCTGTACCGTCTTTAGTGATTATTGGGTATGAGTTCCACTGCTGTGAGCCAGTGATGTGCAAGTGTCCGGAGTCTTCTGTGTTCATATTCTTACCAAAAGCTAGATTAGACTAGAATCACTTAGATTAGATTAGATTTGGAAATAGGGGTTGGTGTGGTTAACCTCTGTCACTGCAGCCACAGTTGGGCTTATTGTGACGTCAACCCGGTTTGATTATGATTCCTGGTCAGAAATTCCGATGGATCCATGAAACCCTGACCGAAGTGACGAAGCCTTTTGCGAGTTAAACCCTCACATTCACATTCGTCATTGCATATTCTGCAAATTTTACTCTCAGAGAGATCAATCCTATTGAGATGCTTCCTCATGTGACAATGTCCAGTCAGAGCTCCCACTAAGGTTCGGGTCTGATATCTGCTTAATTTTAGATAATCAGATGTTCTTTTTTCCTAGTGTTTTGGCATAAAAAGCTTTGAGTGCCTGTTGCCCGGTGCCAAGTCCCAGTGAATGGCACTTTGCGATTTTTGCCACATTCGGATGTTCATTCTGCTGTGCTTAATGGTATCCCACAGAATGGATATGGTCCCATGAAGTCAGCTTCTAAACCTTTCCTAGCCATTAAGTCGGCCATTTCATTACCTACATAGCCGCTGTGTCCCGGAATCCAAATGAGACTAACTCTGTTCTTATTTCCGAGTTCAATCAGGCATTGGAGGTAATTCCAAACAAGTTTGGAGTGGATTTGAACGGACTGAAGTGCCATTATTGCTGCCTTGCTGTCAAAGAGAATATATACTTAGTTATTATTGAAATCGATCTGAAATTTAATCAAAAAAGTTACTTGCAAACAAAGGGCATAAAATATAACAATTGAAAATTACATTTCCGGTTTCGCTTATATGTAACAGAATATTGAACCTTATTTTTCGACACCACCTCCGCCAAGGCGTAGGTAGTTTCCCTAAGTTAGTCATTGTTCCTCCATAAGTATGTTACCGAAAATCTCAAAATTTCAAAAGTTTTTGGGTGTATGTGTAAACTGGCTTAAAAAGTGTTTTGGTGAATTTTGTGTCTTTGGAACAGAAAAAAATTAGAATAATCAGTATTTTACCCGGAAAACTAGTATTTTGTCTTGAAGCTTCGTTATTTCATCGGGTTTATAAGTTATTGACAAAACGTATGAATTCCTTTTGGATTCCTTTGGTGGTTTGATGTCAAAAAATCCCGAAAGTTCTTTTTAGGCATTTATACGAGTATAAATAGCCTTTAAATGGTTCAACCAATTTCATCTGATCCGGTCTAAAAGATATTGAGAAACTTTGATAAAAATATTGAACTTTTAGACTTCTCACAACTGAATGTCGAAAAATCCAGAAACTATAATACCTTTTAGCGTGTGGCCTGCGGAAAACAAAACCAATTTTATATTCCATCAGGTCAAAATGATACTGACGAATTCAGGAAAATAAGCCTAACCTCTTTTTACCTCTATATTGGTCGACAATTCAAAAATCTCGAAATCACTTTTAGTCATTTATAAAGAGTGTGTAGAATTCAAAACCAATTTGATCACTCATTCGGTATGAGAGATATTGAAAAAAAATTTTAAAACACACTTAAACTCTCTCCACCCCTTTGGGATTTGAATATCGCAAAATACCAAAATTCATTTTTAGGCGTTAATCTTTGCAATGTTTCAATGAGCGCTCGATATAAAATAGATAAAAATAAAATATATAAAAAATTACAATTGAAAATATTTCAATTGAATTTCCCTGTAGATAGATTTCAAATTGGGGTTGGGTTAGTTACCGCTGCCACTGAAGCCTCAATTGGGCCTATTGTGACGTCTCGCAGGATTATCTGTGATTCCTCGTCGATCCCTGCGTTTTGAATGAAGCTTAGTATTTTTCGAAGAGGAAGTCAGGAATTCCTATGGTTCCATGAAGCCCTGACCAAAGTGACGCAGTCCTTTGTAAGCAAGTTCCTCACATTCCCAGTGGATGTACTTTCGTGTTTCGTCTTCGTCCTCGACAAATTCTGCATATTTTGGTCTCAGAGAGACCAATCCTACGAAGATGCATCCTTATTCCAATCCTTAATCCAATGCCCAGTCAGAGCTCCAACCAGGATTCGAGTCTGATATCGTCTTAATTTCAGGTAATCAGACGTTCTTTTCTCCGAATGTTTCGGCAGAAACAGCTTTGAATATCTTTTGCCCGGTGTCAATTCCCAGCAAGCACTTTACAATTTTTGCCATATTCAGATGTTCATTTTTGGTTTACAACTAAATTCCTCCATGACATGAACCCCAATTCATATTCCACATCAGCATTGTAATATTCAAATTTCGATAAATAAAATTGGGAACACGGAAATTAAAAAATTAAGTGCCACGAGTTGAGATTTGTTAATCATTTTTCGGTTATATTCTAATAAGAATTTTTTTCCGAAGTTCGGTAACTCATCGGTTCTAAAATACCCAGAGCAATTGGTGAACATAGATTTGTACTCTTTTTAGACTTTATAGATCGAATATCGAAAAAATACTAAAATATTTATATAAGTAGAAGTAAAAAGCAAGTCGATACATCATCTGTCCGAATGTCCAAATGAATTTTTAACTCCATTTCACGCTGTTGTGCGAATAAAAGCAAAAAATCTTATAATTTTAGCGTTTTTTTGATTTTGAAAACAATTAAGACCATAAAGTTGAAACTTTCATACCTAATGTACCTTGTTGTGGAATTTTTTAAAAGTTCAAAAATTTGTATGTATGGAATTAGGCCTTATATCTCACGAATCCCTAAAGATTTTTATAAAGGTTGTAACGCATAGAACCAAGCCTCAGACGGAAAAAAGTTGTATATTATTTTTTGTTTTCTTGTGGCCAAAAACCTCAAATTCGCTCAACGTCCATCCGTCCGTTCGTCCGTCTGTCCGTTAGCACGATAACTCAAGAACGCCTTCACCTAGGATCTTGAAATTTTGAATCTGGATGTTTGGTTGAATTTGTAAGGCTAAGTTCGTTAACGGGCAAAATCGTCCTACTCCTTCGTGTAGCTGCCATACAAAATGTCCTTAAAACACGTGTTCAAGAATATTGACCAATAACTTCGGAACGCCTAAAGCTACGACTTTAAAATTTTGCATAGGTACGTTTGTTTTCTAATAGTTGGAGCTAAATGTATGATTATGAAGAAAATCCTATTAGTCCTTCGTGTAGCTGCCATACAAATATCCTGCCAAAATGTCTTCACTTAATTTATGAAACTCACTATAACTCAAGTAATCTTTTAGCTACGAATTCAGAATTTTTTATAAATTAGTTTTGAGTGAAAAGAAAGTTCGAGTTTACTAGTCAGCGAAATCCTTTTACTCCTTCTGGTATCTTCCATACAAAAAATCCTTAAGACACGTGTTCAACAATATTTTTCGATATCTTTTGAACGGTCCAAGCTACGAATTTGACATTTTGTACACATTCATTTTTAAATAGTTCCAAGGAAAAGTATAAATATGTAAGAAAACGAATAAGTCCTTCCTGTACCTGCCATTCATTCAAAAATTAAAATTTTTTTACGGTGACTCACCCAGTTCAATATATGAAATTAAACACTGAATATTGTCTTTTAGTTTTGATTAGCAATCAAATGGAAGTCCTTAATAAAGGACATACAACATGCACACACGTAATTCTACTTTATCCCCAACTACAATATAAATCAGTTCAGTATTCATCTACAGTATTATACTATTGGCTTGCAGCCGATCGTGACTGCAGTATGTTCTTTAAAAGCTTCACTATTGGTAGGCTGGGTAGATTTACCTAGTATTTACTGCTAAAGTGTTGCTCGTGGATGACCGAACAGTACCGGTATTCAAGTGCTTAAGCCCGCTACTCTAGGTCATAAGTTTGTGCACCATCCCAAATTGAGACATTTTTTATTAAGGAAGTTGCAGGCTCTTACGGGTTTCTACGAGTTACTACAAAATTCCCAGAACAGTCTATATTTATAGTAGTATCTTGAAGTACATGCCACAGTTCAATAATATCGGAAATATTTTGCAAAAAGAGCGAAAATAATAACATAAGTGGCCTTTATTATTGAATATATCAAAAACGTAACGCTAAATTGTTTGTCTTTTTTTCTTTACTATTTTTTAATAATAAAGAATTGTGATCGATCTGAAATTCTAAAAAAATTTTGCAGCCTGAAATTTTGTATTTTCACGTTTTAGGACTAGTAGACCCCCCCCCCCCCCCAAAAAAAAGTTAATTTCCGTTTGTCCACCAAAGACGCCGTACACAAAAGCGTTTGAAGACGTGTAGCTCACAAACCCGATGAGATATTAAGTTCAATTTTTTGGTGAGTGGATTGGGTAAACCTCACAATTAGTATCTCTTTTTTTTGGAGAAGGAGGTGTGAGGGGAGTTTTGGAAGGCGTTTCAGACGAAAAGTTTTGGTTTGGGGTGTAAAAAACTTTGTATTACAATATCTTCCGAACTAATTTTACCAGGAAGATAAAATTTTGGATTACAAGTGGAAATTACCGAATAAGAAATTTTTCAAAAAATTGAATTTTTTTATCTCAAGAACCGGCTCAGATATGATCTTAAAAATTTTACGGGAGTTAGGCCCAGTGGACCTGGAGAGTAAGCAGGAAAAACACACACTAGTTTTTTGGTTTAAACCCTTTTAAAACTCACACTGAACACACGTTTTCTATTCGTAGGAACAACCCGTTCGCTGAAAAAATATTACCGAATAAATAATTTGACGTTTATTGCAAAGAGTATGAGAGTTTATTGCATTTACAGTTTAATGTTTTTGGAGCGTAGTAGTAGTCGACTGAGAATAGAGATATTGATGCTTTTCGAATACGGTTCGCTTCCACTCTATCTCATTCTCTTTGGTCTTTTATATCTCAGAAACGGTTCATGATAGAAAGTTGAAACTTAGTACGAATATGTAGATGTAGGAGTAATTTGTAGTTTCAAGATTTTCATGAATTTTGTTATATCTTTTAGGCATGTTGAGTTATCAAAGTACTCGTAATTTTACTTCTGTGGACTCTTCACATAAGCGCCTAGAAATCGTTTCCCAAATGTTTCGATATCGAACCCCTAAGGGAGTGTATAAGGGTTTGTATACATATTCACGAATTCCGATATATTTCTTAGGTCTAATGAGATATCGAATTTGCTTTCATTTCTAAAGGTTTTAAATGTAAGCAATTTGAATGCTGAGATGCGGTGTAGGTTACTATGCGACTGTCAACAAAAAAAATTACCAGGAGGCTATTTGAAGCGTTTAGATTGTCAATCACATACTAACCAACATCACTTCTCAGCATTAAACGCGTTCCGGACTTCTACCCAAAAAACAATAAAGTTGGGCCCAGACTGTTGGCAGATTTTTCTGGTATAATTAGTTCGTGAGATATCACAATGCAAAGTTTTTCAATCCCCTCTCCCACGCACATTCACGGTCCTATAGTATCATTTAACCCTCGATCTATTCTCCTGGTATACCTACAAGCAACCACCAAATTTCAACTTTGTGACATAACCGTTTAGGAGATAAGGATTTTAAAATGTCTCGATTCCAGCTTTCGAGAGTTTCGGACGCATGGTTTTTCCTCGCACTCCCGAACCCCTTCACTAATACAGACCGTTTGTAAATGGCTCCACTATCATAGATATATATAAGTTCCAAGTTTCAGCTTCCTAGTATAAGTGGTCCTGAGATATAAAATCCAAAATGGTTCATCTAAAACGCTCCCCACATCCCTCCTCATACCCACACCCCCATCAAATAACCACTTCAAGAAGCTTACTCAATATATATAAAACGAAAAAATTTCAATTTAATAGGTCAAAAAGATTGAGAGATACGAGCGTTCAATCGACGCACTGTACGCACGTTAAAATTCAATCACAGGGTGGTACACACTCAGAAAACTATCGGAATCGAATGTGATGGTTCTCGTTAAATGTGCAAACTATGCATCACACATATCGTTTGTACTGCTCATAGGCAATCATGATAAAATCGAAGGCAATAATTATTATATAATTTTTTTCTGAAAACACAAATTTGAATATCCACAAAAACTATGTCACATTCCCTGAATAATTAGTAAAATATTTAACGTTTGACTGGAAAAAATAGTGGAAAACTTGTAAGCCGTCCGTTAACATATCCCGAGCTATTAAATCGCTAACCAGAGTTTGTCAAAGGTGAACAATACAATTTTATATTCAGCGAAATTAATAAATGATTAAAGTTAATGTCACGGATAAGTTAACGGCTGGCTAAGGCGAAAATAACCAGAAATGAACAAAACGGCCCCTAATATTATATTAATATTTTCTTTTTTAATTGAAACAAATTAATCGGTCTTCTCTACTCCATACTTCTAGTTGTTCTATTATTCAGAAGTCCTCAAGTTACCTAGAAAAAACTTGTGTCGAATTTGGAGATTGAGTGAAGAATATACCAGGTACGAATAATGTTGTTATAGTCTTGCAAGTCCAAACATGTTTGCAAAACCTTAATAAAATCCAAACTAATTTTTATTCGAAACCACAAAAACTATATTAAGAAAACTACTAAGCTTCAGCAAATTCCAGGTTAATAGAAATCCTACGCGCACCATTCCAATAAATTTACGACATTATCGATGGAAAAATATTCAAAATTTAACTGCAGCTATCACGTCACAATATTATTCAAAACTTTTGTATAATATCCTATCGCTTCTCGTCTTCTATAAATCAAAGTGAAATATTTTCAATCTTATCAAGAAGATATTAAAAAATCAAGTAGATAAAGCGATCACTAGACAACAGCCACAATCTATGATCGCACAACGCTCTCCAATTTAATTTCCATAATAACTTCATTCATTGTCCCCGTCATAACTCAAACATTAGCCCCAACAATTTAATAATTTTTCTCGATTGCTTCGATGACACAATTTCGGACCATGACGCTTTTTATTCTTATACTAGCAGGCGCCGCCGAAATCGTCGCTAATTGAGTGGCCAAAGTCCCCCGTTCTTTTCACAATTCCGGTGAAAAGTTAGAATAAAAATGAAAACTCCACACGAACACAATTATTTACGTAAATAGAAAATTTCGTACTTTTCGAGGAATGTTAAAATTTATAAGTTGCCGTTTTTTAGGCCAAACTGCAACGGCCCGCCAAGCTGTAAGAATACCGCGCTGTTTTGTATGGAAATCGGGTTACTGGCTTAGTGCGGCGACCACCCAAGTCTTTTGTTTTACAGGCCGTTTAGAGGGCCCATTTATCGCTTTGTAAAGGTTCAAGGGTTCCGAAAAGGTGCAAAAGGTGCTAATTTGGTCTAATGAAATTTTAATAATGCTAACTACAGAAAAAACACTACCGTTCAATGATAGCGCGGCTGTTAACTAACAGCTGAGAGACGACTTTTTCTCTTAAAACTGTTAGGTTCGATCTCTTTGAGTTAAGAGTTGTTCGTTTTGGCGCTTTGCCCCCAGTTCAGTTGGCTGTAGACCCTCCGCAATTTTTTATCAATGTATTGAAACCGGTCTTCGATCGCGTATGTGTTGGTGTTTACTCCAAGAACCGTTGGATTTGGGAGGTTTTCGCTCCACTCCAGTGTGTGCCGCTGCTGCTGTTGGTCGAGAAGGTTGGATTTCGAATTTACGCGGGCAATTGCGTAGACGATTTAGGCTCCACCTGAGTGGACAGTGCCATTCGGACGGGCAAAATTCGTCAAGGCAGTGGTTCGCCAATGCATCGCGACATCTTTCTTTTTTCTTTTTTCTTTTTTTTTGCGCAAATATGCAATTTGCCACTACGACTATGACTAATGGCCGCGATCTTGTCCGCTCGTAGCACTTTTTGCGCCCATCACGATCGCGCGATCGTTTCTTGGAGGTTCGGTTTTAACTACGCGCAAATTATTTGATCCAGTAACGATGGCGACCCAGTAGACAAATTTTGTACTGGTCAATTGTTTTGGTCAATTGCGTAGATGTACGTCATTTAATTTTGCAAAAAAAAAACAGCACAAAATATTTTACAGTAATACCTCATTATTTTCGTCCATTGAACTTAAGGCGATACGACGAGAAAAAATTGAACATCAATCGAATTTTTTTTTGCTGCGTTCGGATCGCCAAGATGGTTTTTTGCGCTTAGTGTTAAGTATAAGTTACCAAACTCAACGACGGAATGGATAAAGTCGAAATAGATAGGTAATTAATAATTTTGTTGGTTTTTTGTTTCATACGGGGAGCTATTTATAGCCGGTGTCTATGCTTACAAGCAGAAATCTGGTAAAACATTCACTCGATCGGTGTTTTAGGGGCGATTTTTTTCGCTATGTGGTTGTAATTTAGTCGCATTCTGACTTATTTGGGTCGAAATTTTTCATAATTTTTCCTGATTTTATTTTTTGGGTTTTATTATTTGAGTGCGTGTAAACTATGATTGTTACGACAATTGTTTTTGTTTGCAAAAAATATTTGATTGGTGTTTGAAAAAGATTTGTGGAGGTACATATATAAATAATTAGAAAGAAATTACCCAAACATAAATGAACGGGGATTCCTTAAATCAAGTACAGTTTAGTAAGAAGTTGAAGAAACCTGTTCAATTGAAAATTTTGTTAAAATCGTTTGCAATCACAACACATATTTAACAGTAATTCAATGGATTCAATTATTACATTTATATTCGGTAGACATATTGTTACATGCGTACCCATGAAATATAAACTGCTAAAGGTATGCTATAACAACCACTCGGCTGTCCAATTTCAAAACCTTGTAAGTGCTTCTTAAAAAAATTTAAAGGGATGTTCAAGAACTTCGTATAAATGAGCCCTCATATAAAAAGTGTTAATCATTCCGAAGTTAAATCAAAATTAAAAACAAGTGGATGATGGAGTTAATGAAATTTAAGTATGGAAAAGTATATCACTCAAATGCTCGCCACAGCTCCAACGGCACAACTCGACCCATTTGTCTAAATTTATAGTGACATCACTCCTCAATTAGACCAATATGGTTTGTTATCTCGCCCTTCAGTTGTTGAATGGTGGTGGGTTTATTGGCGTAAACCTTACTTTTGAGATAACCCCAAAAAAAGAAGTCCAACGGATTCAAATCGCACGATCTCGGTGGCCAATTGATTTCGCTGTTTCTGGAGATTATTCGCCCAGCGAACTCCTGCTGCAATAAATCCATTGTTTAGTTGGGTGTGTGGCACGTCGCACCATCTTGCTGGAACCACATGTCGTCGATGTCATAATCATCCAATACTGGCCGCAAGAAGTCGGTGATCATGGCACGGTACCGTTCCCCGTTCGCTGTGACAGAGTTGCCAGCTGTATTTTCAAAGAAAAACGGGCCAATCACTCCACCAGTGCAAAATGCATATCACACAGTGACTTTTTGTGGATGCATTGGCTTTGCAAAGAGTGCCCTTGGATTATCATCAGCCCATATTCTGCAAATCTGCTTGTTGACGTAACCACAGGGATGGAAATGAGCCTCATCAGAAAAGAAGATTTTGGTCACAAATCCATTGTCAACTTGGTTTTGCTCATGCATCCAATTTGCGTACGTGCTCCAACCCATGCTCAGTTGAAAAAATTAAAAAAGGAAAAAGAATCAGGGGCATTTTGGAGAAAAAAAATGTCTATTCTTCCTTTGAAATTTAAAGCAGCTTAGCTGCAAATTGTAATTTGACTGAAATAAACTGAAAATATATTGAAATAAATATTCTGCATATTTATTATTTTTACAGTCTTATTGGACAAAGGTATTTTTATAAACGACTCCACTTTCGTTTCACCGCCACGGCTACCATTAGTGTCCATTTTTGCGGCGAAAATGGACACCAATGCTAGCCATGGCGGTGAAGCGACGGTGAACTGCGGTGAATCGTGCTGTCGATGAATCGTGAAGCGGTGAACCATGCTGTCGGTGAACCGTGAAGCGGTGTAGCATGAAGCGGTGAACTGTGGGCGGTTAACCGTGAGGAAGTGAACCGTACCAAACTCGTTTTCACATCCGCCACTGACCCAGTTTATAAATGTTGCTATCCCGATATTTTAGAACGTCCCTAGGGTTATCTGCAAGGACCCCTATATATCGGATTATGTACATTATTTTTAAGGGATGAGTACAAGTAAGTTTGCAGATTGTACTTTAAAAGTCTCTTAAAAGAACTTATTAGTTTTTGAATTGGGACAGCCGCATTAAATTCACAATAAATCATGACGCAAAATCTTTCAATTTTACTGCAGGCTTTCTATGGAAAGGATCGTGTGAAGAGATTTCCAAAAAAATTGCAAAAACTCAATCTAATTCAATTTAAAAGGGTCGTCTATATTCTCTCACCATCGCATGAAAATTTCGTGACGCATCACATGTGGTATAAAAAAAGAAAGAAAACTTTTGATAAGCGATATAAAAGTGTGATTGCAAAGCGACTGTGCAGCTAATAGCTCTGGAAGTAAGTTCTATCACCACATCTTTCGCGTCCCCCCATAAGAGTACCATACTAATTTTCTACTCTAAAGTATCATTCTTGATGTAAATGTGTCCTTTCGTAATAAACTCAAGTTTTTTTTAAATTAGATAGATAGATAGATATTTATTTCGAGATGCTAACATGAGTGAAAAATATTTGGTTTGGGATAAAATGAAAATTACGGTAGAGTTCTGCTGAATCGTTTTAATCGATAAAAATATCTGACATGAGAGGGTTGTTGCAATTTTCACATTTTCTTACGAATTTAAGTAGTAATTCGCCTGAGATTTCGTTTATTGTTTTGGTACTAGCTGCTTCATGCAGTCGGCTGGTGGAGAAGTGCCAGGGTTTGTTTAGTATTATTTTTAGAGTTTTGTTCTGGATGACCTGCATTTTGTTCTTGTGTACAAGGGCGCAATGATACCAGATTGGTGCTCCATATGTGAGATCAGACTGCATTACGACTTTATAAATAAGGAGTTTAATATCCTGGGATAAATGAGATCTTCTGTTAATTAAGGGGTAGAGAACTCTAATCAATTTATTTAATTTGGAGACAGATTGTTCAGCATGATGCTGGAAAGTTAATTTTTGGTCAAAATATAAGTCTAGGTACTTAATTGTATTTGACCATTGTATGATTTCGCCCAGAATATTAATGTTTGGAGGTGGTAGGAAGTGAGAAGCACGGCGCTTGGTAAAAAATATGGCTTGTGTTTTGGAGGTATTGATTTTAATTTTCCATTTGTTGTAGTGAAAATAGCCGTGTCGTCGGCGAAGGTTGCGATTTCACAGAGGTCGAACTTGGGGGCGTCTGCAGTATACAAATTGTAGAGCGTGGGACTGAGGCAGGATCCTTGGGGTACTCCGGCAGGAATAATTCTTGGGCTGGATGTAGCATTTTTAATTTTGACACTGAAGGATCGGTTGCTCAGAAAGGAACTTATGAGGTTGGAAATGTATGGAGGAAATTTTAGCTCTATTAATTTGTAAATGAGACCTTCGTCCCATACAGAATCAAAGGCCTTTTCGATATCGAGCGTTATTAGTCCTACTGACTCTCTTGATCTTAGTGCTTTCTGGATGTATGATTTCACTCTGAATAGTTGGTGAACTGTAGAGTGCTTAGCTCGAAAGCCAAATTGAAAGTTTGGAATTATATTGTGATCATCAGTTATTTTTTGGATACGCGCCAGAATGATTTTTTCGAAAATTTTCCCTAAGATGGGTAATAAGCTTATGGGCCGATAGCTTTGAGCGATGGAAGGGTCTTTACTTGGTTTCAGTATGGGTATTATAGTTGCGAGCTTCCAAGCTTCAGGGAAATAGGAGATACTCAAACAGCAGTTGTAAATAAAAGTCAGGTATATTAATAGAATAGTAGGTAGATTTTTAAGCATGATCACATGGACACCGTCGATACCAGAAGCTTTTTTGTTTTTTAACGCTTTAATTAATTAAATTAGGTGATGCCCCAAACTCAGAGGTATACTGAGCTTACCCCGTTTTCAGCCAGTGAGACCAACAGGTATAAATAGTAGTGTAGAATTTACTGTAGCTGCTAGTAATCCAAAATAGGTTAGCCAAAAATAAACCAAGTTTAATGTCCGATTATTTTCGTCAATACGATTCAATCAAAGTCTTAAGTTTAATACTTTATACAGCTACAAAATATGCTCATTAATTTATAATTAATGTAGCAAAAATTACAAATTTTATGAAACAATCGAATTTTTTTTCGAATTTGTTGTGATGCATGTTTCAACCGAAGGGCTAACGTAATCCTTTAAGTATTTCTTTTCTTGCAATCTCGCACAATCTTCACCGAATCTCGTTGTAAAGTGAAAAAAGTTCTTTCCGCATTATACACAAAAACACGAATAACACATTAAGATGGGCAATGAGGCTGAATTCGTTCGCGGAAATAAATCAAAAGATCGTCTGACCATAAAAGAGTGTATACGCGCGGCTAAGATGTTATTTAAGACGTGCGATCATCGGATCTTGCTTCGTTGTCCTTCTAAAGAAGAAGGCTTGGTCCAAGAATTGTTTAACAAGTCTTGCCTCACTGTAAGCCGATTTTCTCGTCCTCCTTGTATTTTCCTTTTTTTTGCGTGCGCAGATCGTTTGGACACCGCGATCTTGTACTTCTTCTTTCTGCTGGGGTGTCTTGTGCATTATACGCACTGTCCACTGTACTATCTTAAATGAACGATGACGACGTTCCGTACTGTACGATCAGTTTTTTTCGGTGGACTGGACCCATTATTCATTTCTGATAAGAACAGAAGCAACTAAGTAAGATATAAAAACATAATCAAAACATACATTGGAAGAAGGATCGCGCAACGGGTACGGATTATTTATGAGCACTTAAAGGTTCGGGACGGTTGATGCCATGTCGGGATCATAAATTTCAAATTATTGCAGCATTTTGGCAATTAAACTGGCCGCCAAGATGGTGTTAACGGAAAAGGTTCAGAAATATTCGATCAAGGTGATCGACGAGGGAGGAGATGTTTGCAATCACAGAAACTGATCAGAAATTAAACTTTCGCACTCCAGGGACGTGTTGCACTGATGTCCGTCTTAATTGGACCATTTACGAAATTTTATGATCTGATCAGCAACGTGAGATTGCGCTTAATGGAAAATCAGCAGTGCAGAAAGAAAATTTATGGCTTGCAGGGCTTGGGAATCCTTCAAAGCAGTAATCCGATCAGCGATCGACAGAGAGAAACGCTTAAGACTCGTCAACTCCCCACAGTTGCAAACGATCAGAACTTATACTTTGGGCATTCATCGATCCTTATAATTACGCACTTGTTAATTAATACTTTAAACATTACTGCGATCGTGCTCCCATAAAATTTTATTTTTATTTTCAATAAATACTTCGTGCCGGCTAAACTTGAATTTCAACCTACGACATAGTTGCCTCCATAAGGGCATAACTTGAAAATGATGATCATGATGATAATGATGATGATCATCAGCAACAAGCTCATCAAAAATCATCTCGTTCGAGAACAAACTGTTCGATCTCATTAGCTCGAGGCCAGTGGTCAACATATTTTTTGTTCGGTTATTTCTTATTCAAAAACCATCAATTTCGCTTCGAATACCTGTCTCTAATGTTAGGTAAGTCCGAAGGGTTAAGAGTATGTTGTTAAGTTTTCCGAGGTGACCAAGAGCCGTGCGATCGCAGAATTCGAATCTCATTCAAAGTATCCACGATCACGTCACATAAAAATTAAGAAATTACGATTTAATGGCTTATAATGATCCGTCCGTTGAGGTTGTGTCTTGAGAATATTGTTGTTTGGGAATTTGTACCAATTTTTATTCAATAAAAATATAAAAATTTAGGGATATTCCGAAATTAAGTTGCCTGTGAAGCAAAAGAGAAAATATTGTGAGAAAACTGGTCTTGAGCTTGTATTTTCTGTAGTTAAATTGATTAAAATGTTTAATTTAAGTACGCGGGGTTGTTCAATTTTAATTTGAACTATATTTAATCAGTTGGTTCTTCGAATCTCACACACGTTTTTTCCATAAATTCGCTGCAAGATATCTTTATGGAATACCTAATAATTTACTTTTTTATGGAATTTGTAAAATGATCAGAGTGCAATTAGTGGTGTAATTCATAAACTTCATATGCAGGAGGTTCGCAGGCATCAAAATCAATATAAAAAATGTGCCACCAGTCTGGGTGCAATTTGATTAATTTTTTGGTAGATGTCCGTAACGCGTTTAATACTGAGACTGGCATCCTAATAAGTAACTTTCCAAATAGCCTCTTGGTAATTTTTAAGGTTGCCAGACGCATACCTACACCGGATCTCAGCATTCAAATTGCTTACATTTAAAACCTTTAGAAGTTAAAGCGAATTCAATATCTCATTAGATCTAAAAAATTTATTTCAACATTGGCTCTTAGGTAATATGTTGACATTAAATACTTTCAAGACAAATTATATGATCTTTAGACAAATTAACAAACTGGATATTGACTTGAAACTATAAATAGATGGAATTCAACTAACGAGAGCACATGATATAAAATATTTAGGGCTGATAATTGACGATAAGCTTACTTGGACTCATCACATGACAAAATTGCCCCCATTATTAGAGTAATAAGGCGTAACGACTATCTACACGTACCAATAAAGAATATGCTCTATAATGCATTTATTCTATCCAACATAAGTTATAGACTTCTTCTATGGAGCCAAACCTCGAAAAGAAACCTAGACAAAATTGCGAGACTTATGAATAGGGGCATTAAAGCCATTCATAATTTACTCTATTTAACACCATCTGAGGAACTTTATTATACTTGGAAAACTTACCTTACAACAGCACATAAGCCTGGAACGTATTAAACTTATTTATTATATTAAGAACAATAGACTGAAATCCTCAATCAAATTGATTCACAATCACGATATACACAACTTTAACACAAGAAGTGCAGATTTTATTAGACAACAAGGTTGTCCTAGGACTGACCGACTTAGAAAAGATCCTGTATTTGAGGCAATTTGTGAATATAACTCTTTACCTTCAATAATACAAATGACAAGGAATATCTTTCAGCTAAAGCACCTTGCAAAGAAGCATCTTTTTTGTCGAAGCTACGAATGTGATTTTTGAATTGTTGCAATTACGAGTATAGACGACCTGAATCAGATAATTTAGTCGGCGGCTCCGACTTTTTGAGTTGGAAGGAGTTGCCCATTTTGCATGAAGGGATTAAATCTATTATTATTATTATTATTATAAATATATCGGAATTCGTAAATATGTACAAAACCACCTTACACCCCCTTAAGGACTGGATACCAAAAATTTTTGAAATCAGTTTCTACGCTCATAAAGGAACCCGCAGAAGTGAAATTACTTTGATAGCTCGACAGGCCTAAAGGATATAACGAAATTCGTAAAAATGTGGTGTTTCGGAATTTTAATATAACAACATATTTTTTCGAGCTAGGGCTTTGCAACATTTCAAGTAACAACACAATGAAGTAATTTCAATACCCTTCATGGGTTCAGGGTATATTTTGATCATATGATCTTAAAAATATTTAATTAATGATTATTATGTCCATTAATGTAACGTGCGTCGCCAGTTTTTTATGCGCATGGATATTCTTAAATACTCTGAATCACAAAATCATTCCATAAGAACTAGGAAAAGATACATAGTTCATATGAAAGTTTTAATCAATATGATGTATAAAAAAATTGAAGTCGGTGAATTTACTTTATTATTTCAATAATACAGTATTGTTATCGATTTTTAGACAAAAAAAATTTGCTACACTCACAATTTTTTTTTCACGTTTCATGGCTAGTAGACACGAAAAAAGCAAAAAAAAATGTTCAGTCCGTCTGTCCGCCGTACGCCGTACGTCGACCGCTGTACGCAAAATCGTTTGAAGGCTCGTAGCTCCCAAACCCTTTGAGCTATTGAATTGAAATTTTTTTTATGAATAGACTGGGTAGGCCCCTTGAATGACCAAATCCGTTTTAGACGGAAAATTTTGGTTTCTAGATCTCAGCAACCGCTTATGCTAGGAAACTGAAATTTGGAATTTATATAGAGCTTTGGTAGTGCACCCATTTGCAAAAAAATTGCCGATATAGTTGAAGGGGCTTGGGAGTGGGGGGAAAAATAATGCGTCCGAAACGCAAAAAAGACGAGATCGACACATTCTAAAATCCATATCTCCTAAACGGTTAATGTCATAAAATTAAAACTTAATAAATATCTGTAGGTATACTAGGAGAATAGATCGGAAACAAATTTTTGAGTGGGAGCAGTGGCGTACGGCGGTGGGGGTGAAAAACTTTAAATTACGATCTTTCTCTAATCGATTGCACTAGAAAAATAAAATTTGGTTTCTGTATAAAGGTTGACAAATGAAGTTTGATGAAAGTAAAATTTTTTAAGGAAGCGGTGGAGCATGACAGTGGAGGGGATAAGAATTTTTCTAATAAATCACATCTCATATCTCAAGAATGGTGTAAGATATATGCTTAAAATTTTTACCAGAAGTAGGCCTAATAGACCACTAGCAGATATCAAAATTTTGGAAGTGTGGGTGTAGAGGGCGAGGATGGGAGAGGATGAAAAGGAAAACGTTCAGATTTTAATATCTCGACAACTTATAATGATATAAAGCTGAAACTTGGTATTTAAATAGACCTATATTAGTGCGTGTTGTAAAAATATAATTTTTTATACGGGTAGTATGGTACGGGGTGGGGGGTGTTTTTCCTATATATAGACCGGCTTATGCTACAAAGTTGAAACTCAGTACGTTTATGTAAATCAACTAGAAAACTAATTTAAATAAAAAAAAATTTCAAAAATCCATTGGCGTTCGGAGGGGGGGGGGCAAAAAAAATTATCAGTGAAAATGGAATGCATATATTTTCACGATTTTCGTCATATCTATTAGGTCTTCCCAAATATTGAGTTCATTTTTATTGTACGACTTCTTCATATAAATACCTAGAAAGTGTTTTCAGGATTTTTTTAAAATTCGACCCCTAAGGGAGTGCAAAGGGGTTGTAAACTTTTTCACGAATTCTACCATATCCCCAGGTCTTATCAGATATCGAATATCTTTTCACTTTCACGTGCTTGGGTAATAAAAGCCTAAAAATCGTTTTTAAGTTTTACTTTTTTCAGCCCCTAAGAGGGTATAAACGGGTTGAACACGTTTTCCCGACTTCCGTCATTTCTTTTAGAAGTAATAAGAAATTGAATTGGTTCCTACTTTCTCGTGCTGTCTTCATATTTATTTATTAACTCCTTTCAGTATTTTTTGATATTCAACCCCCAAGTGGGTGTAGGGAGGTTGCATATGTTTTCACACATTCCTGCATATTGCTTAGATCTGATGATATATCGAATTCATTTTTACATCCTAAGGTTTCCTATATAAAAAAAGCCAAAAAGCCAATTTCAGCATTTTAGATATTCAATCCTAATGGGTGTAAGGGGATTGTATACTTTTCAAAGCTTCGACATATTTCTTAGGTTCGATGAGATATTATATCGCTTTTCACTTCCATAGACTTTTTATATAATCGCCTACAAATTTTCGAAATTCAAACCCCAAGTGGAAGTAATGGGTTTGTATACGTTTTAACAATGCGTCATATCTCTTAAGTCTGATAGGGCAGCAAATTCGGTTTTACTTCTATAGGCTTTTAGTCGAATTCGAATAGTCTACACTGGATTTTCCAATGTTTAATCCGCTAAAAATCTCTATTTTAAATATTTTTATTTTAAGAACAAAATTAACTTTCCAAGAAATCTAATAATCTCGAAGCAACTGATGATATACTCCAACTTTGACCGCTCCCGAACTTTGACCCGAAAAATAATAAAGTTTCGCCCAGACCATTGGCAGATTTTTTTCTTGAGGACTTCTAAATATTTTACAATTCTACACGCAAACCACAAACATTTGCCCATCATGTTTTCTACTTTCGCCAGCTGACTAAATATATCCCATGCAGAGAAAGAAAAAACCGAAGAGTTCGAATTTGTTCTCCTCGAGTGAAATATTTGACACATTCATTGTTCACTACAGTACAAAATTAACAATGCAAGAACATCGCTTCATGCGTCCACTCCATCGCAATGAACTCAATTCGAGTGCGTGTATTTATTATATTTTACTAAGCAGTGCCACAAAATAGGAGTGCGTTTGCGATGAATCAAAATTGCTTTGCTACTTTTCCGCTTAATCTCTGTACTCAATGCCGTTCTAACATTACAGTATGGAAGTGTCCGCAAAAAATCAATTGATGTGTTAATCGCGGTTTTAAATCACTTTACCTTCCGAATAAACATTCTTCGGTTTTCATGATGTCCCTTTTTTCCCAATCATTACCAGCAGTTAGCGGTCTGTTTTGCCGAGCAGAAAACAAGGTGATTTCTATGTTCTCCAATCAAAAACCAACTAAATTTACTATTAAATATCAATTTATTGGATTTCTTTCCTTAAGGCGTGATCATATTCCTACGCATGATAGCCGTCTAATTAGTTGACATGATTTGTTCCCATTTGTGGCATTTACTGACACGAACGGTTGCACTTTTTCGCGGCCTTTTCTTCAATCGTATCACCGCCACAGGTACTAATTGCACGCAAGTGTAGATTTTCCAAGTTCGCGTATGAGTAATTACGTACCTGATGGTAAAATCTAAGTACTTGTTTCGGTTCCACTTTTTCCTATAATCAGTCCTCTAATTAGGGCCTTTCGGGCCATTTTGAGGAGATATCTAAGCCAAAATAAAGAAGGAAAAAAAATATCAAACATGGGCCAAAACCATTTGGAACTAAGAAAATAATTGTTGGCATATTATTTGTCCGACATGTTGGCCTAAAGAAGTGAAGAAAGCATAAGAAACTAACTTCTTAGCTTTTTTGTAACATCAAAGATATTTTATAATTTTGCTATCCCCGCTTTTAAGGTGGAATTTGGTCATTCTCTTGTATTTGTTAATTAACGAAATTTACCTGAAGACAAGATGTCTTGTATCGCTTCGGGAGCTAAAACAGACAACCGAAAATAATGTTTTTAGCGAAATGGCGCGACACAGGAAAAAAAAATTTAATGTCAAGATCGATGAGCGATTAAAGGCGTCTGTCTGCCTATGGGCATAGTAGCGGTAACAAGTGTTTGGTTCATTTTCTTATAAGTTCAGGTGTTAATGAACGCGATTATAAAGTATGTTTGCGATAATTATACTCATACTTGGCGCCGAAATCTTATTCTTAAGCCAAAATAATAATAAGAAAAAAGTACAAGAGTGGGACTTTGTTATTGTTGCGAGTAGGAAATAATGTTAACATGGTATACTTACTTCTTGTTCCTGGTTGGGCCTTGAATACTATACGACACATGTCTTCATTGATTAGAACCATATGTGGAAACTGGGAACAAGCAAAAAAGCTTTTACTACTTAAGAAAACTAGAACAAAAATTACAAATATTTATACATTGTCATCACAATAATAATAATCAATACAAACATCGTCAACATGAGTAAGTGCAAAATATGTACGCCAGCGTTGATTTTTTCCTCTAATAATTCTGATTAATCAATGTTTTCACTATGCTTCAAATTTTTTCTCCGTTTTTTTGGATTGGGTTTCTACTTATATATACATTGCAACGTAAGAATTCCCCGGCCAAAAGCAAAATAAATACTTACGAATTACATTAAGTTCAATCAATATTTATTAATTTTTTCAAACTTAAAAATTTAGAGAACAGATAAAATTATAATATAAATTATAACCGCATTAAAAACTAATAAGCAGGTCATGCTTTTAGTGGTTTATGCTCCAAATTCAAGGAAAATTTCTAAAAAATACAAGTGAACTTACCAAATACATTAAAAACTAGCTTAAAAGGAACAAATAAAAAGAAGGGCCAATGGTCTCTGCGCAACTTTTTAATTGTTGTTCCTCTGTGCAGAAATATGCCCACGCTGAGACTTTACACCCACCGGAGTTAACTGGACCTAACTTCTGTATAAATTCCTAAAGTATAATTAATAAATTAAATACATTGTTCTATCTCTATATATAAAAATGAATGTTTGTCTGTTTGTTTAATTGTCCCGTATACGATTGTGATGAAACTTTGGTGATTTGTTGAGGGCACGCACGTGAAGGTTTCTGCGTTAACAAAATTATTTTACAATTGGTGGTACAAGAGTTATTTCAACATTTGAGTGTATTTCACATGATTTACCGGCAGTCCATTCGTTTTCGGTGTATTAGTTATGCGGTCCTATTACTAAATGGTAAAGTTGGACGATGGATGTTGGATAGGGGATAGTGGATGGTGGATTGAGGCTGCAGGATGATGGCTGGAGGATGGAGGATGGTGGATGGGGGATGGTGGTTGGGGGATGAAGGATGGTGGATTGATGGAGAATAGAGGATGGAGTAACGGGAGTCAGGCCGCTGTACAATTCCTAGATAATCCAATCGTCTTTTCAAAGATGGTACGTGAGTGTAAGTAACGGTTGAATTCTGTTGGCAGATTTAATGACTTAAAGCTCATATGGGTTCCAGACCACCAGGTTGTAAATGGCATTGAAATAGCTGAAGCATTAGCAAAGGCTGGATCGGAGTCAGCCATGATCGGACCAGAACCAGTTTTCGGTGTGCCGGTTGCCTCTGTTAGGGCTGCCATTGCATTCTTCGGAAGTAACGGGAGAAATGGAAGCAGCGGTAGAAACGGGAGAAACGGGTGCAACGGGAGCGACGAAGCAACTGAAAGCAAGATAGTATAGCACCATACAAACAAAAGCGTAGTCGCGGTACGCGGCTAGTTATCTATAAATTTAATTCATTGAACTATCAACAAAAAGCTATATGAAGCACAGTTACAGTTTATATCCAGAATATTATTTTTATTTGAATCGGAACTGGACACCTTTAACTTGCTAAAAAAAAATGTTTTTTTTCAGAAATATTTTTAATTTTACATAAAGGCCATTTTTTCGAAGAAAGGAGAAATTCATTAAAATTTTTAAGGTGCTGCAAATATCAGGACCAACAAGATATATATTTTGCGTGTGTGAAACGTTCAGTGAAAGATGCTTTCTCCTTCTTAGTTGAACTATATCAAAAAAAAGAATTACTCAATTTGTGAACTGGTTTCTATTAGGGAGTGACAATTATTCAAGTGGTTAAGATAAAGCAATAAATTAATCCTTGTATGAAAGGTGCCAAAACTTGGCCTATGTAATGTACAGAAAGAAGGAAGAAAATCTGCCATTGGTCTGGGCGAAACTTAATTATATTTCGGGTCAAAGTTCGGGGAGCAGTTAAAAGCATATAACACATGATATACGTAATTTGGTCATACTCCGGGACGCGGTCAAAGTCGGAGTATATCATCAGTTGTTTCGAGATTATGAGGTTTCTTGGAACGTTAATTTTGTTCTTAAAATTAAAATATTTCAAATAGAGATTTTTAGCCGATTAAACATTGAAAAGGGCCGGGTAGACTATTCGAATTCGACTAAAAGCCCTTAGAAGTAAAATCGAATTTGCTGCCCTATCAGACTTAAGAGATATGACGAATTGTTAAAACGTATGCAAACCCATTACATCCACTTGGGGATTGAATTTCGTAAAAATTGTGAAACAGGTTCTTAGCCAAATTGGTTCTCATCTGACACTAAGGATTTTGAAAAATTTATGAAAACGTACGCAAACCCTTCACACCTACTTGAGAGTTGAATATCCAAAAATCGTGAAAGAAGTTTTAATAAATATAAAGAAAGCACGAGCCAGTAAAAACCAATTCGATATCTTGTCAATCCTAAGAGATATGACGGAATTCGTGAAAACGTGTTTTCAACCCTTTTATACACTCCTAGGGGTTGAAAAAGGAAAAAACTTAAAAGCAAGTTTTAGGACGTTATTACGCAAGCCCGTGGAAGTGAAAAGATATTCGATATCTAATCAGACCTGAGGGATATGGCGGAATTCGTGAAAATATATAGAACCCTAGTACACCCTCTTAAGGTCGAATTTGCAAAAATCTTGAAAACTCTTTCTAGGCATTTATGTGAGGAATACGCAGAATAAAAATTTCCTAACAACCATGCCAACCCGTCTAGAATGGGAAAGGGATTCGGAACGGATGGAAGAGTCCGTCCACATACATATATACACCCAACTAGCAAACAAATTTCGGATTTTGATTTTCCGGGGGCTATAACTTCGATAAGGTTTCGGTAAGACTTTTGAGCGCAGGTTGTGGGTTTTTAATTTCGATAAAGCCGTAGGACTTTCGAGCGGAGGCTGAACATTTCAGAAGCCATAGCTTCGGCAATAACCTCTATATGGCCTTATAGAAGTAAATACCAACGGCTTTATGGAGTTTTGTGGACTTGTCCTGGCTGAGGTGTAATGTAATATCTACTATGGATATTAGCATTTTCACAGACAGCCAAGCGGCAATAAAATCCTTAGAATCGGCCTCAACAACATCAAATTGAAGAATTTAGAATGTCGATCATCTCTTAAGGAGATGACAGAACAGTTCAATATTCTTCTGTGCTGGGTACCAGAACACAGGGATATTCTAGGGAACTATATGGCTGACGAACTCGCTCGGCGCGGTACTACCCTTCAGATTATGCCAGAACACCAGAATCTGGGTGTGCCACTCTCTACATGTAAACTGCTACTGGGATTGGACTCAGTTAAGAAAACTAACTCAAGTTGGGCAGACGTTATTACATGTCACACTACGAGTCAGATCTGGCCGTAGTTGGATCCAAAACGGTCTAAAAAGCTAACTTAACTCAAAAGGGCGAATATCAGCACCACAGTCGGTGTCCTGACCGGACACTGTCTTATAGGTCGGCATGCTAAAAGGTTCGACCTCTTTTCTGTAGAAGCTGCTTGGATAAGGAAGATGAGGAGACAGTACATCATCTTCCTGGTACCTGTTTAGCTCTATCCGCTAAAAGAAAAGCTCATCTTGGAGTTTACTTCTTCAACAGGCTTAGTGACCGTGTCGCAATGAAGGTCGCGAGAATCCAACGCTTCATTGCAAGCTCTAAATGGTTCGACGAGTAGGACCGGATTCGATGATCCTGTGGAAACACAACGGACCTTTTAGATCTATGTGTGTCCGTGTTCTCACGGACAGCCACGCGTACCTACCTACCTACCTACCTACGAAGAATAAAAATCAATTCAATATTTAAAAAAACCTAAGAGATAGATATGAGGAAATTCGTGAAAATATATGCATTCCATTTTCTTTGATCATTGTTTTTGCTCCCCTTCCGTACACCAATGAATTTTTTTATTTCATCTAAAGGACTTTCCTACTAGATCTACATGCACCCACCAAGTTCCAATGAATTTTTGAATTTTATCTAAAGTACTTTCCTAATAGATCTACATGCACCCACCAAGTTTCAACTTTCTAGCATAAGCCGTTTACTATCGAAGCTTTATATAAATTCCAAGTTTCAGCCTCTCAAAATTTTCTCTCTGGCATGTAATTAAAACGGATATTTCGGCTATAAATTTATGTTGTTTGTTTGCTCAAACTCAAAACAATTATAAATCTATTTAAGTTACATTAAGGGGTGCTTGTAGGGAGTGTAAAAAAGACTATTTTTGAGACCCATTTTCTCTTAAACCGCCAATTGTATCACTCTAAATTTTTTTTTATTTGTAAAACTCTGTTAGTAGTACTACTACTTGATCTAAGCATTTTTAAAAAATCGCTTAACTTTTTTATAACAGCTGTTTAAAGATTGCTACTTTTTGAACATTCCTTTATGGCCTACAGGTCGATACTGCGATATTTAAATTTGATAAATTTTGATCAACTAATTCTTTTATCCAAAACAAACAAAACAACAAAAAAATGAATGAATTCTTATAAGCGGTTGGCGAGAAAACGGGGCAACCGCTTCAAAAAAGAACTTCAGAGTGTCACCTGCATGTCGGCTGTGCGTCATTTCTTTGAGAATCATATTTTAATAAATTTTTGTAATTTTTCTAGTCTTTTTTATATCTTGTAAAATAACTGTGGCAGCACTGATTTTTATCATTTGACAATAAAATCATCAGATGATACGAGTATTATAGATGTGATTAACTTGGGAAAATTTAAAAAAAAATGTAATTTGAAAATTTATTTTTAGGCACTTTCCGGCCCCGAAATGTTGCGATTTTGGTCTTGTTTTATCAGGAAAAATATAAGTTTTAATAATCAGTCGAAAACCAAAAATTGATTTTTTTTTGTTACCCTACAAGCTCCCTTAACAGCAAGAAAATGTCACAAAACGACATTTTGCGAAAACGGACCTGTGTACCATTGGTGTTTTACTAAGTTTTTTGAGCCCTCCAAAACGGCTCCGGATTCTAAATTTATAACAATACACACGCGTATAATCACGCATCAACTGAATCAGAAATAAATGCATACGTCACAAGCCTGATGCAATTGTACCATACAAATAAATAATTATAAATTTGAAATATATTATAGTAATTTATTGAAAAATAAAAAAAATATTTTATTCCTATCTTTAAAATAAAGTATACTGCCAAAACATACTCTCCTTGGCAAAATCGTCGCTATTTAAATAAAAAGTTATTTTAATTATAATTTGAGCGGCGATAATAAGCACTTTTGTCAATAATTCATTGATCATAATATTATCTAAATCTGATCCATAAATTCTACACCATATTTCCTGCCGAAAAATTGGCAGGCTTCCCATTATTAGCGAATTTAATGTACTTCTACCCAATTAGCAATAATTTGATCAGGAAATTAAGGAAACCAGTCTGAAATCGAATACGAAGCCCGCTATACCCTGTTGTGTCTCATACGTCGAAATACGATATATGTAGAGGCGGAAATCTCAGATTAAGATTAAAATCGGACATTCGGAATCGTTAAAAACACTAATTTATAGTGACCAAAAGAAATAATGCATTTATGCATAACAAAACGAAAAACTGCGCTAACAGACTCTTACTAAAATTTTCAGTTTTTTGCTTTTCGTTTTTATTAAGATCAAAACAAATCGCCTTCACGAGTGTTGCGACGAGGACAGAAGTGGACACGTGCATTGGTCCATTTCGCGCAGAAAACTGGTCGTAGAATTTTTGATCAGTGCCGCGTTTCTCCACGAGTTTTGATGATGCGCGAAAGATTTCGCGGCTGTCGTGATAATTTTTCGGAGAGAAATAAACCCCAACACTCGACACACAAAGCAAAAAGATGGCAGCTGTCATAAAACTAAAGTTTAATTCTTACCAATTTATTTTTTTTTACCTGTATCGGGTCCAGTCTTACTTTACGTTTTAATTTTATTGGAGAAAAAAAGACGCAAAATTGAATGGATCACTGGTTCTTTAAAAAGTATATAAAATGCTAAAACAAGTCCGTGAAAGATCAAGGTCTGATGGAGCGTCTGACACGAATTTGACAAGAAGGCCGTTGCATTTTCAGTCACTGATTTTTCAGGCGTTCTGACCGATTTTCGTAATGCCTTTCGACATTCTTTTGAGTGACTGCGTCGAAATATTTGTCGGAAAGGTGGCTTTATCACATTTCGAAAATGTTTTCGGATACAACTTTGTATCTAGAAGAAATCCACCAAATCATGTACCAAAATGATGAAGAACAATTACTGATAGTCCTTTTGACAGGCTAAGGCTTTTGATACGGTATGTCATGCCAGTATAACTCGTGAACCAGAGTATAGCAACACAAATATAGTGACATGGTGAATACTTCCGAAGGGATGTTCCTTAAGGCAATATATTGTCACCTACCATGTTTATACTTTATTATTTCAATAATACAGTATTGTGATCGAT
Organism: Beris morrisii; assembly: GCA_951812415.1. Taxonomy (NCBI): domain Eukaryota; kingdom Metazoa; phylum Arthropoda; class Insecta; order Diptera; family Stratiomyidae; genus Beris; species Beris morrisii. Next base: position 107,808,204 of record OX638312.1, on the reverse strand, counting down.
TTTTAAAAAAAAAAAAATTTGTTACCCTCAACATTTTTGTTCACGTTTCATGACGAGTAGACACGAAAAAAGCAAAAAAAAATGTCAGTCCGTCTGTCCGCCGTACGCCGTACGTCGACCGCTGTACGCAAAATCGTTTGAAGGCTCGTAGCTCCCAAACCCTTTGAGCCCCTTGAAGTGGCCAAATTTGTATGGGTGGGGGTGTGAGGTGGAAGGAGGGGGAAGTGTATTAGACGGAAAATTTTGATTTCTGAATCTCAGCAACCGCTTATGCTCGGAGGCTGAAATTTATAATTTATATAGAGCTTCAGTATTGGACCAATTTGCCGTTATAGGTGAAGGGGTTTGGGAGTGGGGGCGAAAAATAATGCGTCCGAAACGCAAAAAAGGTGAGATCGACACTTTCTAAAATCCATATCTCCTAAACGGTTAATGTCACAAAATTGAAACTTAATGAATATCTGTAGTTATACTAGGAGAATACATCGGAATCAAAAATTTAAGTGGGGCAGTGGCGTACGGCGGTGGGGGGTGAAAAACTTCAGATTACGATATCTCACGAACCAATTACACCAGACAAATAAAATTTGGTGTGTGTATAACAGTTGACAAATGAAGTTTGCTGAAAGCAAAATTTTTCAAGGGGGAGCATGAAAGTGGAAAGGATAAGAATTTTTCTAAAAAATACGTCTCATATCTCAAGAACAGTGTAAGATAGATGCTTAAAATTTTTACCAGAAGTAGGCCTAATAGACCCCTAGCAGAAAACAAAATTTTGGAAGTGTGGGTGTAGAGGGTAAGGGTAGGAGAGGGTGAAAAGGAAAAAGTTTCGATTTTTATATCTCAACAACCTATAATGATATAAAGCTGAAACTTGGTACTTAGATAGCGCTATATTAGCAGCATCTTGCAAAAATATAATTTTTATAGGGGTGGTATGGTACGGAGGTGGGGGTGTTTTTCCTATCTATAGAACGGCTTATGCTACAAAGTTGAAACTCAGTACGTTTATGTAAATCAACTAGAAAACTAATTTAGATAAAAAAACATTTCAAATATCCATTGGCATTCGGAGGGTGGGCAAAAAAATTATCAGTGAAAATGGAATGCATATATTTTCACGGTTTACGCCATATCTATTAGGTCTTCCCAAATTTAGAATTATATTTTATTGTACGACTTCCTCATATAAATACCTAGAAAGGATTTTCAGGATTTTTTAAAAAGGGGGTTGTAAAGTTTTTCACGAATTTTACTATATCCCCAAGTCTAATCAGATATCGAATATCTTATCACTTTCACGTGCTTGCGTAATAATCGCCTACATCTTGTTTTTAAGTTTTTTCCTTTTTCAGCCCCTAAGAGGGTATAAACGGGTTGAACACGTTTTCCCGAGTTCCGTCATTTCTTTTAGAAGTGATAAGAAATTGAATTGGTTCCTACTTTCTCGTGCTGTCTTCATATTTATTTATTAACTCCTTTCAGGATTTTTGAATATTCAACCCCAAGTGGGTGTAAGGAGGTTGCATATATGGTGATATATCAAATTCATTTTTACTTCCTAAGGTTTCCTATATAAAAAAGCCAAAAAGTCAATTTCAGTATTTTAGATATTCAATCGTAATGGGTGTAAGGGGGTTGTATACTTTTCAAAGTTTCGACATATTTCTTAGGTTCCATGAGATATTAGATCGCTTTTCATTTTCACAGACTTTTTATATAATCGCCTACAAACCCATTTCTCAATTTTTGGATATTCGACCCCCAGGGGTTTGTATATGTTTTCACAATTTTTGCCATTCCTTAGTTCTGATGATAAAATTGATTTTTACGGCCAACCAATTCACGATTTTTCGAATTTCCAGGTTTGTATATGTTTTAACAATTCGTCATATCTCATAATTCTGATAAGGCAACAAATTCGTTTTTGCTTCTATGGGCTTTTAGTGTACATAATATACTGAAATTCGAATAGTCTACATGGACTTTTTCAATGTTTAATCGGCTAAAAATATCTATTTTAAATATTTTTATATTAAGAACGAAAATAATTTTCCAAGAAATCTAATAATCTCGAAGCAACTCATGATACATTCCGACTTTGACCGCTCCCGAACTTTGACCCGAAAAATAATAAAGTTTCGCCCAGACCATTGGCAGATTTTTTTTTATTTTATTGTATTATTTTAATAACGGGTGTGCTTATTACGGCTTAATCCTAACGATATAATTTTGAAGAGTTCAACAGTCAGAATTGATATTTCGAAATCCGGCTTTTATCAGATTCATTGATACATGAACATTTATATGAAATTTGTCACTGCTGCGAAATGCTAAAAACAAAATTTAACTAACTATTTATTTAGAGCAGTGTGCCGTTTTTCTTAGGTGGTTACAAGTTGTTGTTACTGTTATAAGCATTTTTTGGTTTTTAATTAAGTTTCTTTACGACGCTCTACTCTGTTCTAGATGAAGTCGCATAAAAATAAACCTAATCTAATCTGTCATGGACCTTAAGTTACTTTTGGTTGCCCAAATGGATTTGACTTAGCCCATGTATAGAGGTGTCTGTCTGCGAACAGTCTGGGTTTAACATCAGTATTTTTCACACAACAGAAAAGCCAATTCCACAACAGAAAAGCCAGTTTTACTACTACTACTTCTACTTCCACACTATAAATAATTGTGATATAACCCCTTTTCACCACATTTGTGATTATTATTATTATAAAAGTCCGTAGAGGCAAAAATTAATCAGAAATCACAGCATGCCCAAGAGATATGGCGGCATTCGTGACTCCATTGCAACCACTAAAGTTCGGTTTCCATTTGTTGCTTTTATGTGTATCGTACTCTCTTTGCGTATTATTGGATATGACAAATGCATCTTCGTTCCGTATCAAAATATGATACAAAAAAACGCAACGAACCCGATCGGGGATTTGGCGGTTTTTTCCCGTCATATCAAAGTAGTCATACAATATGCGGTGGAGCAACCGACTGATAATACAAGAAAAATCGTCTACACTGTATCCGAGAAGAGCTGGCCATCCTACTCCCGGAGCAGAACAGACGAACTCCTGAGCAGGAGATGTGTGGACGTCTCCAGAGTCACGGCAGTCAGCACGGGTCACTGGCCGATCGGCGACCACGCGGCCAGACTGGGGATTCCCTCTAACGTCAATTGCCGCAGTTGTGGGGATGCAAATAAGAGGGAAACTGTTATTCACCTTCTTTGCGAGTGTCCCGCCCAAGTTAGAGCCAGACTTCGCGCACTAGGCAAACCCTTCTTCAATAACCTCGATGAGATCTCGAAAAACAAGATAGGAGAACTGATTACCTTCTTGAACAGCTCCGGATGGATATGATAATCCATTCAAGCCCCAGGTCTCTGTAAAACTACACATATACTTCATCAGCCCTTAACGACCAGGTTAAACGAGTTGTGGTATCAAAACGGCGCTTCATGTGCTAATTGGGCCCTGTTTTTCGGTAGACGGGCCACCACGTAAACCAACCAACCAACCAACCAACCATCCGTTCATTAATTGATCCGTTCAGTAAATTAACGAATTTTAGTGAAAAAACTGATTTTAAGTGTGTTTGAAAAGAATACTAGTCCATCATTTTTCGTAAACGGTCTGACTGTGTCTTGTAATACTGATCTATTGGCTGATGTGGAATTTCAAAGCACAGTAAAGAAACCACTACTGTCCATCAGACACGTCGTAAAAGGACTCGCTTGAATCGCAATTGGAAGAACGTAATTTTGTAGTCGAAGCTGGTTTTCTGTGGGTTCTTTCTATCTGGCGTACCAACACAACAGGACACATCCAGCGAACTGGTAAACATCCAGTAATCGACCATGGTTTGAGGCTTATTCGCCAAACAGAGATTTGACACTTTTTACATTTTTACAGAGAATTTGAATGCTTCTAAAATTGTTAAGGCCAACTGATGTGGCTTTACTATCATCTGTCGATAGATAATTTGTAAGGAAAAATTAAAATTTGATACTACAAGATGACAACGATCCATATCATTAAAGTCGGTTTTGTACTGCGTGGAAATAGGCAAGAATTTCATCAGTTAGCTTCGTGGTAGCGGAGTATCTTTTCATCACCTCGAGAGAAATTCCACTTTATACATGCGTGCGAGGCTCCACATCTTCCTTCAATATTGCCGTATTTTTCACTCCTCGTTAACGATACCAGATAGTTACTACTAAATTACCTGGAACACTACTAGTGAATATACCCGTTATGACTACTAAATTAACTACGCTGCTATTGGAAAATCTTATGACGCAGAATACCATATAAAACTTTTTCGAAGCCGGATGGCGAGTGTAGGGTGTAGGATAGTGAATTTAATGACTGCGTTTTTGAAGGGACTATGACGAACTGGATTGACCGTCATATTCATCAGATTCAAATCTCTTAGAAAATGTTTGGGCATTAATGAATTTCAAGCTGTGAATGTCAGCAGTTATTTTCACATATTCGAAAAAAAACCCCTTGACGATATCCTGCACACGGGCCTGCTTGACATCACCCTGAACGGTCGAATATCACAAAACTCTGATATAATATTTCTAGGTGCTTACATGAAGAGTTCGAAGAAGTGAAATTAGTTCAAAATCTCTGCTTACCTAAGAGATTTGCCGATATTCGTGAATATATATGCACAATTCGTAAAATTTGAATGTATTTTCTAAAGGGATACAGCCTGCACACTTCGAAATACCGCATTCACTGACTTTTCAACAATCGGCTAAATCTCACCCATGCAAAATTATATCGCCGCAATGAAGCTCGAATGGTAATTACGCGTAATTATTCATCGGACGTAAATTCTCGAGGTTGAGACTTTGTCCGAAAACATGCCACCATAACTTAGTGCAATTGAATATAAAATGCAATTTTTAACTTTCCACGAACCAGACCTATAAAATGTCTTATAGCATCCTGAAAGAAAATTATACAACCGAGCAGGCCTGCAATATATCACCCTGCAATTGCACATCATCGAGATGATCAGTTTTTAAATCGCCAAAGACATTTGCGAGTACTTTTACCCGGACAACCGTAATTTTGGTCAATATAAGTGAAAATTTATACGCTCGGTCAGTGTGGTCAAAATTAATTTGGTTTTTGTTTAAAGCACATTCTGTACGTTTTGGAAGCGTTCGGCCGATTTCGTGTAATAAAAGCCAAACATTGCGAACTGGACCGTGTAATAACCAGCCTAAATGGCCGACATGAAGCTGAGGTTTTTCTTGTATTTACCACGGAAATTCTTGCAGCTCAAAGTGCCAAGCCAACTATGCCAACAATGTATTGACGTGGTGCACCTTTGACCAGAGATATCTTTTTCGGTAGTTCTTATTATCTACCGCAAGAATCTGATTTTTCTCGTGAATCCAACCAACCAACGTATCAAACGATGGCAAAAATTTTTCTCTCACACTCGATTTTTATCGAGGTGCCATTAAGGTGATATATTCGGATAAATTCAGGTAATTCGAGGTTATATATTGCTGTAACTGTAACTGAAACCTAATTAGAACAATTTGGAATTAGCCGTGATAGTTTTCCGCGCCGAATTATGTAAGGCCAGTTAAGATTAGCATATGCATATGCATGTAATCGTAATTATGTCTTCGGATTATGTTTGCGGATATTTCAATTAAGTCGAATGACGCACTAGATTTCTATCAGGTAGGAATAGAAAAAAAGTAATTATTTATTAATCATGAAGTTAATGAATTTGTTTGAAGTGAAAGTAAATTTGAATTGGATGAATTATGAATTATGGACAGATATTTATTTATATCTTTGACGGTGCTATTAGACAGTGGCATTGTGAAGAAAAGGAGGTATGGTAAAATAGGCTGTCAATAAAAAATTCATCTCTACAGTAAAAACCAACCAGGAACTAAAATACGGACGTTCAAAAAATTTAATAATGGTCATTTGATCATTAGTTCCTAATGCAGCTATACCCATTATTGTTTTCAGCTTCAATAAATCCTGGCGGCCTAAAATGAGTGGTTCAGTGGATGAGTTGCCTGAGCAAAATTGAATTTTTTGTTACTTAAGCTTTTTCAGTTTGACGACAATAACCATATCTACATGCACCAAACTTATTTATTCACCAATAGTATCTGTATACATTGCTGATAGTATAACAAAATAGAAATTATTTCTTTTTGAAATTAACTTTTCAAATTACGTCTAAGTTCAGAGTCCGATATCTCATTTCGTAGCAATTGTTGGTTAGGCAACTCTTCAACTGAACCACTCAAATGATCTAAGACAGAATAACTTTTGCTGCAGGAATTTCGTCTCCTATCGAAGGTCACACTGAAACTTGAGGTTTTTTCAGCTGTATGTGATGGAGCTAACTTTTAGAATTCTACCATGAGTTCTGAGACATATTAGGAACCAGAATAAGTTCTCGTTATTTCCCGACAGCTGGTGTTATCTTAGCCATTTTGCATCGGGCAATACTACAACCAACTTCATCGTGAAGCTCCAGTAATATTGACCGTAGGCTCCGAACTTACGAAGCCACTAAATTATTAAAAAGATCACTTTTTTGGAGTGGCGGCATGAAATTTAAAAAAAAATGGTACGCAAACTAATTTATAGGCCCGTATTTTACAAACCCGTTGAAATATTAAATTACATTTTTTTTGTATGAGTAGATTGTGTTGACTGCTGTAATGACTTTTTGGGGGGTGGATATGAGGGTGCAGGTGGGAGGAACGTTTAGGATGTAAAATTTTGGGTTTATGTTTCCAGGGAAACCGGTAAGGTAAGAAGTTGAACCTTAGAATTTTTATAAAGATGCAATGAAGTCATTTTGGGAAAATTCTATATTTGGTGGGTGGATGCGTACTAGGGGAGCAGAACACATCACACAATTTAAACATAACAATTGTTTGTACTATAGTCGTATATTACAATCAAAAATTATATTTTTTTAGAAAGTGGTGGCGTATGGGGATGGGAGTGAAAAACTTATAATTACGAAATTACGAAGGGAATAAGTATGGGGAAAAATTGTTGAGGGCAGTGGTACCTACTCGTAGACCAAGCAATTGAGTGTTAACATTTTTTCTAAAAAACCATGTCTTGTAGGTATGTCAAGAACCGTTTCAGATATGATCTTGGAATTTATACAGGTGTTGGATTTAATAGACCCTAGACCGGTTCAAAATATTACAATTTTTATAGAGAGAACCGCTAAAAATATAAAACTGAAAGTTGTTGTATGATATGCTCATAATTTAAAATGTGTGATAGGAGTAGCAAGGTAAGGGGTGTTTTTTGTATTTACGAAACTGAGATGAGAACAGTAAAATTAGAAAAGTAATTTGAGCTGAAAAAAATAAGGGTTAGTCAAAAAAAATTTTTACGAAAACGAGGGTTTACACTTTCCATATCATCATATCTCTTAGAACATGTGAGTTACCGATTTAAATTTCATTTTTTGGGCTCTTTACATGAGCGAATTGAAAGTATTTTCTGGATTATTCGTTATTCGACGTCGAGTAAACGTCCGCGTTTTTACGAATTTCGTCATATCTCTTAGGTCTAATGAGACATCAAATTCGTATCTACACACTTGTGTAAAGTGTAAAGTGGTTGTGTACGTTTTCACGAATTCCAACAAGTCCCTTAGGTCTGATTAGATATCGGATAGGTTTTTACTTAATTGACGTTCTATATAATCGCCTAAAAATTCATTTTGTGCTAAAAGGCTACGTTTTACAAATTCTACCATCTCTTAGGTCCGATAAGAAATTTTGCTAGCTTTCGCTCTTGATATAACCTCCTACTTTTCAGAATTTTTGTTGCAAAGAGGTCCTTTAAATTTAAAGGATATCAAGATATATTTGCACTATTACTCGATTTTAAATAAATTTAAATAAAAATAAAATAAATAAATTTAAATAAAAATAAAATAAATAAATTTAAATAAAAATAAAATAAATAAATTTAAATAAAAATAAAATAAATAAATTTAAATAAGAATTTAAGTACTCGTATAACTGCCTAGGACTGCCTAAAATTCAAATATGTTATTTCATATCCAGGTTTTTTTAGAGAAATACGTCCAAATAGTTTTCAGAGAAGAGGTTCCCATCTGCTCGTACTATTCTTTGGACATGTACATTATATATCGCGAAAAGATAGTATTGCTAGAGAAGTAAAATTTAAAAGTTCAGTAGAATATTTTTAAACGTTTTGCTGACCATGATTTTAGGCTCTTAGTTACACTTTATTGAAAAAAAGAGTTGTTCAATTAAAAAAATGTTAAAAGCTGAAGGTAAATAATTTAAAAAGTTCATTAGATAGAGCAAGAAATTCACCGCCGTTTAAAAGATGACAAAGTATGCTTTTATAATATCAAATAAAATAAGCAGGTCAACGATCCAATTTTCCAGTTAAATGGTCATGAACCACAGTGCGTCTCAATATGTTAATGTCTGTACATATATGAAAATTGGTAATAGTGCGATTCTTGTAAGATTCACGGAATCGTCTCCTTTATTCGAGTGGTTCCATATACTGATAACTTTAGCCTGGTTCACTCTAATAGTTGTTTCAGCTACAGGAATGAAAAGATAGTCAAAATATCTTAACTCCGCACTCTTTTAGAACCACAAAAAACATGATTGGCTACGGTTTCTTGTGCCTGTGCTATGGTTTCTTTAAACTTTTACAGTCCAGATAAAGATAGAATTGTTCAGTACTTCTGAATTATATGCACCATAGCAATCAAATCTATCTTTAGAATTGGACTTTTGTTCTGCTCCCTTCGATGGTCCATTGTTCTGAAAACTGATCACATCACAGATGGCCTATTGGTTGTTGTACTCACTTACCGATCGTATTAAAATTGCGATCACTTTACGATCATCGCTAGTAGTTAAGATTCGAGTGCATGTTATTAAGGTCAACCTAAATCATTCCGAAATTGGCGCGATCTTGTCAATTCGGACAATTTTGAAGATCGCGCGACTATTGACAACACACCGCGCCATTGTACTTTCTTTAGTGATGTCGTTGTTGTTATTTATTTTTCGTTGTTGTACTATTCAGATGCTTGCTGCTCCTCTCGATCATCATCATTATCATCATTTCTTACGATCAATATTGTGAAGTCTCAAATCAGAGCACGTACCGAATAGACAGTTTCAACACGTCTGTAATTAAAGCCATTGATCTTTTTGCGATCGTCTTAAGATCGTACTCACTCTTAGACATTGTACTAGTGCCTCAAGGAAGTTTTGGTGAGCGAAAAAAAAAATACAACAACATTTTTGACGATTGGCAAATACTATCGGAATTTCTTGATGATCGTTTCGATGATGCTCTGTAATCAGGCCAGGGAGCAACCTAATATATCCCCATCCATTGGCAACGATCGGAATGGTTAAGATTAAGAAAATGTTCTTTCATTGAAGCGGGATTTTTAATTTTTTTTTTTTCCTTTTTCGATTTTTCATTTCGGTAAGAAGGCGGTGAAAATAATTAAGAAATCTCATTAAGTGGTACGTTCAGTGCTGACATATGATCCGGTGTAACACTGGAATATGGTTGATGATGATGATGATGATGAGGAGTAGCGCTCCCAGAGCTGTTTTTAACCTTTCTGATTAATTTTTCTATGCTAGTCGCGAGTTAATGCGAAACGTTTGGTCAAGTCAGTCGAGATCCCAAAGATGCGAAAAATTATCTCCGCACTAATGTTTAGTGTGTGAAATTTTCGAGTTAGAGATATTTATCTGTTTTGATTTTTTCGAAGAAATAGAAAACAACAACAAAAACGACTCGAAAGAAGGAAGAAGATAAACGCTGAATAGCTCAAAATAGTCAGTTAGATCGATGGTCTTCCATCGACTGAAAGTCGTTTTCGAAATTAAGTTGTAGGCAGATTAATACCCTTGTCAGACGAATAAATTGCTTCTGGCTGAATATTTGAAATTATCATTTCAGAATTTTAAATTCGCGCCACACATTTAAATCAATAAGTGGAAATGGCGAAGATTTATTAAAGGTCGATGAGGAATTCTCGGTCGGTTTTCATCAGTTTCTTACGGTATTGGATTCAAGCGTAAATTAGGTCTTAGGTTAAGATGCGATACCTTGAGCATGAGAAATGTAACGGACAAAAGGTAATTTCATATGCTTTATTTCGATATCAAATTAACCGAAAACATTTGACTCCTGAATTGCACAGTCACCGAGGCTTAATATGCGACAACAACAAAAACATCGCGACGATTTGAGGCTCCTATAAGTATTTAATTTTTTTTTAATTTGTGTTTATATTCGGTATGCAACCATCAATCAAAATTTCGATAGCACAAAATACCTACCTACAATACAAAGATGCCGGCCAAGCAGAACACCTTGATCATGTCCACCATCGATATGTGAAACATAATGAAAACTGCAATGTAAAGTGGTTTGGCGTAAGGTTGTAAACAGGCGCCAACTTACTGCAGATATTCGGATTAAAAATTCGATGGAATTTCAAGGATTTAATTTCGGGGATTTTTTTTTTATGGGTGATATCATTAATTTTGCGAGAGTAATTACGATTAAGTGGTCAAAAGGTAAAGTGGTGGCTGGTATAACAGACGAGATTTAGAGGTTAGCATTCCTAGATTCTAGAAACATCACACTATAACGGAAAAAAAAGGTTATTAAAAACTCTTCAATCAAATAACCTGAATTTTTTGGATTCATTTCAATCAAGTTTCAATGTTATAGCTTGAAGTTCATAGCCAAACTATTAAAGATTTTAACGAAGTTTTGAAACGTAGTAGTTTTGTTTAACATATGAAATGGATTTAATTAGTATTTTACTGTGGGCAGAGCGATTTATGAGCGAAAAATAATAAAACTGGATGGGTTGTTTTTTAACTAAAATGTGCAATTACATAATTTACATATACGTTCCGAGTTTTAACTTTCTAGCATAAGCCGCTCGTGAGATATACGTACGAGACTTTTGCGATTTCAGCTTTCTGTCAAAAGCTGTTCTTCAAAAATAAAAATCACGCTGTGCACAATCTCCGATGGGATAAAAGCATTAAGGCCTTGGTGCCTTCGATTATAACTTGAGAATCAAATTATTACCTGTTAAACAGAAGCGAAGGTGTGTTGGGGCACTTATTGGAAACCGGCGTTTCTTTGCACTCCTTATTACACGACGTCTGCTGCCGGCGTTGGGTGCATCTGGGCAGAAGCACATCGGGTTCGTTAGTGTTCGAATTTGTGGCCCAATTGGGCCACAGGACAAAAGTCGCCCCTGAAGTGTAAGAAGGACATTTTAAGAACAGCACTGAACAACTAACATTTATGACACAGAACTCAATACAGGCGAGTAACAAGAAGACGACGAAATGATCGCAACCAAAGAGATCGACACGCGCGTGCTTCCTGGCTCCCGAGGCGGAAAATATGCTGAATTTACACCGCACACGTTGAGGCGCGACTTAACCCCCGCCATAAAAATCAACCAATCAGGCAACAAAAAAGTCCAATAATCCTCTAATTCTTCGGACGTAAAACCAGTTTGTGATGAGTTTGTGGGGGTAAAGACGCACCGCAACATGACGGTGTAAATACCGCATCACCCCAGGGTCACCGGGGCCGCAAGCACTGGAAAGATCATATTGCACCAGGAAGCAAGAAAGAAAATGTTGTGGAGGAAGCCTAAACTCTGAATTTAATAATCTGCCGTACATTCTGCGTGACCCTGTGGGGCCAAAAACTTTTAACCTACTTCTCACGTACGCTATGCTTGAACTAGCGTTCGCAAGTCAAAGATTTCAATCCTGGATAGCACTGACGGAATTATGTACCCATCTTTAATCGATATGATCCTTTAAAAATCTTTGCTTTGCAAAAGGAAGTTTGCGCTCGCATTTCATAAACAACTGAAAGCTAGTTCCTAGCGAAGCCATAGATTGAGCCCGATAAAAGAATTTTAGTCCCTGTAGCTCCGCAGGGCACACTACACCTATTTCCAGTAAAGCCGTATTTTGATCGCGAAAATGGAGTACATGTCGGAGTGCTACGTAATATTATAGTTTCCAGAGTTTAAAAGTTTCAGTCCTTTTTATTACGCAGAGCTACATAAAGTCTAGTTTTCTGAGAAGTCGCAGTTCGGGCGTGAAAAACCGATAAAATATATTCAGAAAAATTTCATCAAATCTTACATTACAAGGTGTTCCTTTTAAATACGGCTCGAGTTCTCCCTTTTTTTTGTTTTCCGAACTTTACACTCGTTTGTGAAGAAGTAGGGAAACGAAATCAAGCGTATTATGATTACGATTTCCGACTTCCTCACAGTATTTTTCTTCAATTACTTACAACAGTACAATGTTCACTTTCATCACGCACATGAACTTGTATTCGAACTTATCAACATGTTCAACCAATCCTTTCGAGGACTCTAATGAACAACAATATTCCAATCCAAAGCCCGAATTATAAAAGGACGAAAATCTTATTGCTGCAAATGAACTACTCACTGGTAACTCTGCTCTATTTGAATTCCGTAGTTTTTTTTTAAATTGCGCAAAAATCAAAAAACCCAAAATCCCCAAAACAAAAATTGCAAAGTGACCAGCCTTTTTCGGCGATTTTTCATTCCATACAAAATTTTTGGCAATTTTTCATTTTTACGTTTTTGAGTCATTTTCTTTAGGGTTATCTTACGCAGCACCGCCAGCTGGTGCCCCTATAAATATTAAGACGAAGGCAGAATATATTTTCGATGAGCTCAATCGCAATACCTTATCAAGGAAGATTTATTGAACCTATATATTTTCATCAAAACAAGACTTTCATACGTTAAAGTATTGTACAAAAATAGACCGCATGCCAAGCGAAAAAGTGAGAACTCGGTGTCCTTTTTTATAAGATACTGTGAACCATGATTTCGAATTTCATTCTAATCCTTCAGTAAGTGTAACCACAGCTATGATGAATTTTATATGAGAGTTACCTGAAGTGATGGATTGATTTTTTTCCAGTTAAGTTTTGAACTTATATTTATCGCTAAAACTATGAAAATGTTCGACTTCATAGCTGATCGATTTCTTAAGTTACGATACTTCAAATGAATCCATATTTTTCAAGGACTTTTGTAAATTAAAAAATTATAAAAAAATTAAAATTAAAAATATTCAAAGAAGTAGTAGTTCGCGGTTCTTTTCACTACAATAAAAACCATAAACGAGAAAATGATAGTCGAGAAACCCGCAGTGGAGGTTATCAAAGCCTGCCGAGCGGAGTAGTAAATCAAATTTGAAGAGTTAAATGCGTACACACCTCAAAATTTAACTGATCTGATTTATTCTAACGTATATGAGGTTCAATTGTTCAATGACACTTTTATTACTACTATAATTCCACAATCTGAATTGGCCATTTTATTTTTGCGGTACGTTCTTTCCTTGATGTCCTAAGCAGGTGCACGAGGTGTGATATTATTCAATAATCATTTCTATCATAATGAAAAGTGTAAAACACGGAAATGTCGTGACCACAACTGTAACCATTCCTGGAAGTTTGCAGATTTTTTATTACTATTATTGTATGAATATCAGATACAAGCTAATCTTCGTATCATTAACTGAGACTAACTGCAATGAAGAAACGGGCTACCATTTACAATAACTACCAATCAATAACACCATAAAATTAAATATTTCCATCCTAATTACATACTATAAATGCCTTTTAAGAATTTATTACCAATTAGTATCGGTATTATATTTCGTACTCAAACTACTTTCCACCCATAATTCAAATATAATACTTAATTAAATGTGATTAATGTTTAACCATTAAAGTATTTTATCTAACGTAAATTTTTGACAGTAATCTATGAAAAACTAATGAAAGTTATAACATCAAAATCACCAACTAAAGCATAAATTTATTATTTCTGCTTGGTAGGTTTTTGTCAATTTCGAGTCTTAAAAAATTGGAATTTTATTATTGATCGCAAAAAGTTCGAAATACGGTTCTATGTCAACCTACTTGCAAAAAAACTTCTATTCTCAAAATTTTTTAAATTTTTTAAATGTTAAGCAACCGTACATAAAACTGTGAGGCTCATGCAAAACTATGGATTATAATTTCTAGAATAAACGATTTTCAAAATAACCAATTAATAAATGTTATTATTATGGTAGTTAACTTCAGTCGGAGGAGTACCTTGGTTTCTTTGTTAATAAATTATAGAGCACCAAATAGTAACTTCTTAGCTTTAGCCGTTCTCTGATTATAAACCACAAATGCAACCACGCATTTTAAGGGACTTTTATATGGAAGCTACTTGAAGGAATAGAAAAAAATCTGTCAACAATCTTGGCGCAACTTTATTATTTTTTGAGTAGAAGTCGGGAATTTATGCTGATATGCGGTGTAGGTCACTATGCGACTAACGGCTGATCTTTTATTTATTTATTGAGATTTTTTCAGTTTCAATAAAAGTCATCATCTTCTAGCTATCTATCCTATCCGGTTCTAGAGAAATAAATATAAAAATATATTCAATGAAAGAACTTTTTGCTTTCCACCCTCTCGCACTCTCATCTCCTACACTGCAATCCCAACTATTTTTTCACTGCTAGACGTCTACTGGGCCTAGACACTAGCTTCTGTTAAAATTTTAAGACCATTTTTTTAAATTCATATTCCCCACTTTCGTACTCCACCTGCCCCATAAACAATGTTACGTTAAGCGTACTCCACTTGTAATGCTGCGTTTCCACTATCGCATTCATGTGCATTGGACGCGAATGTATATGCACTAGTGGAAACACTACATTCGTGTTCAATGCGAATCCTTTTCATATGCGTCCAAACACCGCCATCGACGCGAATCTATGCGATTCTCGACTAGAGTTGCGAACTAACGTGAATGTCCTGTTTCCACATACGTATACACGATAGGTTCGCTAATAGTGGATACGTAGCATAAACCTATATACACAAAAATGTATAGTTCAGGTAAAAAATTTACACACCCCACTCTCATTCCCCATTCCCTTCCTCGATCTTTAAAAATTTTTGTTTGCATAGAAGCAAACTTGCTAAGGATTTTAGAATGTCTCTGAAAGTTTCGGACGTATTGTTTTTCCCATACTCCCAGACCCCTAATCTCATATCGACAGTTTTTTTGTAAATGAATTCACCAGCGTAGCTCTATATAAATTCCATGTTTCAGCCTCATAGCATAAGCCCCACCCCTGATTAAAAATTCACCATCTAAAGGGGTTTACCCAATCTACCAACCAACAAAATTTTAACTTAATATCTTTATGGATTTTTGAGGCACGCGCCTTCAAACGCGTTTGAATACGGCGTTTACGACGGACAGACGGACATTTTTTGTTTTTTGGGATAAAGTAAAACAGGAAAAATTTCTCTCAATTTATAATTCGCCCTTACTCGAAATTAATTCTTGAAAAATTCTGACTCACTAACTGAAAAATCCCTTGGGCTATAGTACATTCCAGAAAACTGATGCTCAATTTTTTCAAAGGCTTTTGTATGGTGTTCCTTTGAGAAGACTAGCTTTGCGAAATTGAATATATGCCAAATTTCAGAATGGAAGGCACTGAAATGAGTTTATTGTATTAAACGAACCGATACCGAATAATAAAAAATGTTACAGTGTTTTGAAATTCGTGGAATAGATACGATAAATCTTTCTATTTCCCTACCGACCGATCATTTTATTAGATTTGTCTGTAAAATGCAAGAAGTGTTCAAATAATTGCAGCTGAAATAAAATTACCTGCCGTTTTAAGTTCGACTAAGAACAGTCGACCACCGAAGACAATGCGCCTTGAATTTTGTTTATTTTTCGAGATTTTTCCCAAGAAAATTGAACACAATGCAATTGTGTGCTTTTTAAGGTTTTCTTATCAGAGGCTGCTATTTCGTTTCGTTTCATTGATTCTTCGTGCTGCACTTACCTTGCAACTGATAGGCGGCGACTTTATCCTTATTTTGCAGACTTTTTCACCATTGAATTCTTCGACCTGACTATGAAAACCTGAAAAATTGTTTCTTTCCCGTCAATACCTGCAACGTGAAAACTTCTATCGATAGCACAAGTGCATAAAGCCACACCCTGGATTTTAATATATAAAAAAAAAATATTGTCGAGTTTTCACGGTCTCGTGATTTAAAAAGGTTCTTGTTGTGAAATTCGCTTCCAGCTGCGCTTGGCCACTCCAAGCTACCGGTTGCCCGAACAACTTAACTAAAATGAAAACATAAAACTGGGTAACAAAAACAATCGGAATTTTCTTTAAGATGCGATCGCAGAAGCACCGCCACAAATTCCAACTTTCCGAATCGACTAATTTGTCAGTATCAACTTCAATCATGCTCTTAATGTTTTGACAATACAAAAACCAAATTACCGTCAGGCCTGAGCGCTAAACAACGAAAAACTTAACTAACTTTGGCTCGGACATGATCGCGGCGGTTTATCGAACTCATACTATTCATGATCGATTGGAATCAAACAAAGTCACGATTTGATCTAAATTCTGAGCTAAGAAAAAGCAAAGACGTACGAGCTGCGATCTTTTGAGAAGGAACCGAATCAAAAAAAAAAAAAAAAAGATGTTAAAACCAGAACATATCTCAAGTAGGTAGCACTGGCGTAGATAAATCGCAAAGTATGCTGCCTCGGGATCTTATCCACCTCAACCTCAAGTAGGTTGAGACTCAATCGCGATCGGCTTGATCGCGTAAATCAATCATCAAAACTAGCTCACAAGATCATCGGCGCGGATGCCCACCCTCCATCTTCTTCTTTTCCCAAAAATGATTTTATTGGACATCTAGTCAATGCGATCCACGTAATGATCACCTTCAGAGTTCAGACCTGATCAACATGAATTGCATCAATCATGTCCTCTTGTAAGAAATCTTATCTTGCCGCGTTAATTGTAAAGTGTGTAGTTTTATTTACATACCTGAATTTTGTGTATCCGCATGTAATATGATGCCACGATCAGTAGATATTTTGGTCTTTTTTCACCTGGGCATTCGGACAAGATCGCTGCAGATCCAAATGCGGATTGTAGTGATGAAGATCAATTCGAATCGACAATAAAACCGACAGAACTAATTTTCAATTTTTAAAGAATCCAAATTTAAGATAATGCAAAAACAACAAGCGTTGATCCAGTGCCGACGTACGTTTGGCCTTTGGTAGTCATATTTCTGCTAAGGGCGATCTTTAGTTTTTGCATGGCAATTGTAATTTTTAGCAATGATATTGAATCAAAATTGCATAACAGGTGATCTTGTACGATGTAGGAACCAAAGTGGTATTTTATTAGCTTTAATTTGGGACAAAGAGTTGTAATTTTGAGAAATAAAATGCAATTTTTTGATTTGTTTTCGGGAATATGGCAATTATCTTAGCCAGCATTTTGTGATAAGATGAAAAAAATATTGGATATGAAGTGTTTCAAAATATAATTTTTGAAATATCGTAAATAAAAATCGGGAACTTAGAGAAAAACTAATTCTGTTTTAAAAAGTGTTGTGTTCTCTTATTTTGGAAAAAATTATTTTTTTTTTAAATTATTAAATTACCAGGGAAGAACTGAAATTTTATCGAATTTTGAGGAGTTTCAATAATACAGAAATGTGATTGATTTTTAAAAAAAAAATTTACTACCCTGAAATTTTTATTTTTACAAACCCCTAGCAGGAAAAAAATATTGCGGGTGAAAAAGGAAAAGTTCCGATTTATACGAGTATACTCGTATGTCGAGAATATATAAAAAGAGCCGAAATATAATTTTTGACAGGGGTAGTATGGTACGGGGGTGAGAGGTGTTATTCTTATCTATTGAACGGCTTATTCAAGAAAGGGTTATAAAAAAAAGGGTTCAACATGTTTCCACGAATTCTGTCATATCTCTTATGATTGATAACACATTGGATTGGATTTTACTTGCTCGTGATCGTGAAATGACGAAATTTGTGACCGATTCTTTTGAAAATTTATGTACCTACTTGAAGAATTATTGAAAAAAAATATAAATTAATTTTTTTGTTTCTATCTCATTCTTTTTGTTAGTTATAGTATGTTAAAGTTTTCGCGAAAATGGTGTCCGAATCCTCTTTGAAAATTCATATCTCTAGTAATTTTTATCCTAGAATAATAAAATAGGGCTTATTTTAAAGATTTTTTTGACCCCGATCCCATTGAGATCCCAAGTTAATTTTTTGGTATGTTTTGTAAAACAGTACCTTATAACCTACAAAATATAAAAAATAAAATAAAAAAAAAACTGAATTTGAGATATTCCAGGATAAAGGACAAAATCGTTATCCTTGAAAAAAAATTTCAAGGATAATTTTTATTCGAATTTTTTATATTACGACATTTTTTAAACAACAATCTTTAAAATAAGTCCTACTTTATTATTCTAGGATAAAAATTACCAGAGATATGAATTTCCGAAGAGGACTCGTCCACCTTTTTTTGCGAAATCTTTAACATACTATAACTAACAAAAAAAATGAGATAGAAACAAAAAATTGAAATTATATGGGTGTTGCGTACATTTTCACAATTCTCGCCATATTTTTAGGTTTGATGGGATATCAATTTGACTTAAATTTCTGGAGAGTTTTTATATAACAGCCTACAAGCCAATTTTAGGATTTTCTGATATCTACCAACCCCCGAGGTGGTGTAAAGAGGTTGTATACATATTCATAAATTCCTGCATATTTCTTAGATCTGTTGAAATATCGAATTGATTTTTACTTCCTAAAGCTTCCTATTTTAATAACTTTACTTTTTTGCAAAGGAAAAGCCGTTTTTTGTGTGTTTTAAAAGATTTCTTTATTGACTCAACCGTTCCGGTTGCGCGTCGTTTTCCTTGTCTCCCTTTTGAATCTCCCCCCAAATTACAGTGCTTCTCCACCTAGCAACTCTTCTCGACCGCAACATACAGTGTCTCTCAAACATTTTTAAAATTTACACTACGCTATATACTCGCCAGAGTGTCGGTTTCAGGATTTTTAGATATCCAATTACGTAATTCATGTGTTATATTGTGGTGGCGTGAAATTAGCATTGTCTATTCTCAGAAACTTAGTAGGTATTTCTCCTCACTGTCAATGCAACTAAAATTACAGACGATTTCGATTGAAATGAAATGATTTGATCGAAGTCGTCGAACAAATTGTTTTTATTTAAAAAAAACATAACGCAGTCACAATCGGCTGCAAGCCAATCGTATGATACTCTAGATGAAATACTGAACTCCGATTTATATTTTAGTTGGTATATATATATATCAAAAGAATGAGGAGTGCACATACAATTATTGCATGAACTTTTATTTACTCGATAAATGGTTAAACGATTTCTTGAGTTATAGTGAGTTCCATAAATTAAGTTAGGATATTTTTTACAGAATTTTTGTACAACAACTACATGAAGGACTTATGGGATATTTTAATACTTTCAGCTGAGACTATTATAAAATCAATGTATACAAAATTTCAAAGTCGTAACTTAAAGTGTTCTAAAGTTATCGTTCAATATTGGTGAACACGTGTTTTAAGGACTTTTGTATGACAGCTACCCGAAGGAGTCGACGGATGGCGCTAATTAATGAACTCAGTCTTGCTTTTGATATAAAACTAATTTCTGTAAAATTGAATACCTGCTTTATGGTGTTAGAGTTATAGTGGATTCTTCTTCTTTAAGAGCCAGGAACAAAAGACCTCTTAGGTCGTAGTTCGAGAAGTAGTGAGGCTTCTTTAGGCTCTACCAGTCTTAAATAATAACTTGCATACATTTTTGAAGGAATTTTGTAGGCTGCTACACGAAGGACTCATTCGATTTGCATCATATTCGGAACTTTCGCTTCTAACATTGCAAACTTTAATTATGTAAAATTTCAAGTTCCTTAATTGAAACATTCGAGCAATAATTGTGAATACGTGTTTTAAGGACTCTTGTATGGGAGGTACCCGAAGGAGTGGAAGGATATGGCCCATTAATGAACTTAACATTACTTTTTCCATTTTACAGGTGAGGAAAAAATTTCAACTTCCTAGTCCAACGCGTTCTTGAGTTATCGTGTAAACGGATGGACGGACAGACGGATGGACGGACAGACGGATGGACGGACAGACGGACAGACGGACAAAGGGACAGACGGGCAAACGAACGGACGGACAGGAAACGGATTCGCGGTTTTTGGCCACAACTGAACACAAAATGATATACAACTTTTTTTCGTCCGAGGCTCGATTCTATGCGTTACAAACTTTTCGGATGGATTAAACTTATAATACACTATATGATTTCATCTAGAGTATAAACATAGTTTTTTAAGCAGTTGAAATTTGAATTTCAAATAAGAACATCAAAACGTTTTAATAATTAATTTAACCAAAAATAATAGCCGAATTTGTAACTAATAATTTATGTAAAAATAATAAAACTAAATAGATCTATATTACGATTATGCTTGATCTTATTTTACCAATATCTAACCAATTAAAATTAATATTCAATTGATATAACAATTTATTGGAAAACGTTTAGTCAAATCAAAATGAATATTTTATAATAAAATATTATTCAACTTAATAAATATTGTATAACATCAATTTAACAAGAAAACAACTTAAGTACACAAATAAGTTTTATAAACTGAAACTAGTGTAAATATTTGCGAATTAATCCTCTACAATATTTGGCAGTAGCATTGTACCGCAACCCCCTCTTAACCGATTCACGAATTTTGACTCAAAAAATAATAAACTAGCTACTAGCAGGTTTATTAATTTGTTTACTAATTTTGATGTTAGTTTTGATTCTTTAACCAGCAATTTGAAAAAATTTTTTTTTAAAAGAGCGGAAAGTTATTAGTGTTGGAAACCATTTTATTTATTTACTTATTTTCTTTATTTATTTTCTTATTTCAATAAAAATAGAGGTGATTTAGTACAGAGGTCTTAGAGGCGAAATATCGAAAAATTATGAAACCGATTTTTAGGCATAAAAGATGCCCAAGACTGTAGAAAGCCCTTCAAAGTAAAAACAATTCGATATCTCATCAGACCTAAGAAATATTCGCAATTTATAAGAATGTACATAATTATTTTCACCCCCTTAGGGGCTGGATATCGCGGAATTCTGAAATTAATTTTGACGCGATTATATATGAAGTCTATAGGGTGAAAGCGAATTCGATATCTCGCTAGATTTGTCGGAATTCGTGAAAATTTACACAATCACCTTACACCTGGGTGGGGGGGGGGGGGGGGGTACAATAGTGAAAAATGCTTCAATTACTTTTTATACAATTATATGTATGTAAAGCCTTTAGGAGTTAAACGAATTCGAATAAGAAATATGTCGGAATTCACAACTACTTTGCATTCGGGTTGAATACCGAAATTCTGAATACATTTCCTGGGCTATTATATAAAGAACAGTGAAATTAATTTGATAACTCGAAATTCGTGAAACCCCTTTTCAATGCAATGAAAATCTGATTTTTCTTTTCATTAAATTATTTTCTAGTTTGTATATACCAAGTTGCAACTTTTTAGGATAAGCCGTTACTGAGATACAAAAACACTTTACCCTGCCCGTACCTTGCCCTCCAATGAAAAAAAATTCCAGAGTACAGACATTGACTTTTCATTTGCAACCCTTAACGTTTCCCGAGAAAATAATCAAAAATTAACCTCCTACTCCCTATCACTCTATTTCGGCTTTACTGGCCGTTCTGAAACAAATATATAATCGTAGCAAAAACCATACCGAATTGGGGAAAATAAACCGCTTTTCCGTAAATGTAAAATGAAATGGAGTGTTAGTAACTCATTTTTTATGTACGGGTTATCCATTTCGAGTTTTAGGATTTTACAGCCCTGCAACTTCCATCCGGGACAACTTCATGGTTATCTAAAGTACCATAAGGTTATAGCTAAGAGTTGACCATTTACGAATATGGACCGATTTACGACCGCTCAACGTACTAAAATTGTTTAATTGTATTACAGACATAGCAATTCTGTAGTAACTGTGTTTCCCAATTTACGTGCTGATTATGGCCGAAATAACCGACCGACTGAGCAAACAATTCGCAACATTGTCAACAAATTCGAGTGGACTGGTAGTGTTTGTGATATTGTGAGGCCTGTGCATCATCGTAACGTTCGTTCGACCGGAAACATTGTCGCTGTACGTGAAAGTGTGGCCGAGAACCCAAATGTGTCGATTTCACGGCGTGCTCAGCAATTAGGCCTATCCTATAGCTCCCTTTGGCGAATTTTGCATTTGGATTTGCATTTACATCCTTATAAGATCCAATTGACTCAAGAGCTAAAGCCACAAGACCATCGTGCGCGCAGAGCATACGTAGATTGGGTGCTGGAACAACAGCAATTGGATGCTGATTTTTAAAAAAAAAAATCTTCTTCAGTGTTGAAGCGCATTTTCACCTTTCTGGCTATGTGAACAAACAAAATTGCCGCATCTGGGGAGAGGAAAATCCACATGTGATTCAAGAAAGGCCATTTCATGCACAAAAAGTGACTATCTGGTGTGCATTGTGGGCAGGAGAAGTCATTGGTCCTTTCTTCTTCGAAGACGATCAAGGACGAACACAAACAGTCGTGATCAAATTGAAGATTTTGATTTGGAAGACATGTGGTTTCAACAAGATGGTGCACCCGCCCACAGAACACGTCCAACAATTGATCTGTTGCGTCAGAAATTTCCAGACCATGTGATTTCACTTTGTGGTGATGTAAAGTGGCTCCCGAGATCGTGCGATTTAACGCCTCTTGATTTCTTTCTTTGGGGTCGTAGCGTAAAAGAACGTGTTTATGCAAACAATCCTCAAACTCCGGAACAATTGAAAACCAACAGTCGTAAAGTTATGTCCGAGTTAGAGCCCGAAATGTGTGAAAAAGTCATCGAAAATTACTTAAAAAGGATCGAGTCCTGCAAAAGATACAGAGGAGGTCATTTGAACGATATTGTTTTCCATGTTTAATGGTATACCCCAAATATTCATTTAAAATAAAGAACACGAACAGATTCGCAAATCTGGGTGTTTTATTTAAAAAAAAATCCTAAAGCTGATAAAAATTCCTGTCAAGCCTAAAGAGGAAGGATATCTATCACCCTATTGATACGTATGTGTATATTCCTTCAACTTCCAAAAAAGCGCCTGCAAATAACATTGGCATCAACAACTTTTGGGTAGGAATGCAATGCACCAGTCCTAATGAAAGTCGATTGCATTTTTTTTGGACTCGTCTGGTCAGTTGTGATTCCATGTTCGTATTACCCAGCTACACAATTAACTTCATCCTCACCCAATCGAAACTTGATATTATTACAACCGGAAACTTATATTTTTCCTTCCTTTTTTTACTACCTCCAGAATGATTCTACGCTTAGATATGAAGTGAAATCAAAAATAATTCATACAGTTGTAATTTATAGCCGCCATAAATTAAGAATAAACTTAGAAGCCGCCCACCCAGAATTAAGACGAAAAAATGGCATTACACTCATGGCTTAGTTTTCGTTGCTTTTATTCGAGTTTGTCAACAGAAAGAGTTTGCAAACTTTTTACATACGTAATGCTACTGACCGTTAAATTATGTCCGAATCGAATTATCTTTTGGTCGCTAAACACTAAAACTTGTCGTATCGCCGGAATCTTAGATATTTGAGAATGCGAGAAGAACACACGATAAATATCTAATCCACCAAGACCATGTGATTTCTTCTTTGATTGACGTCACTGAATGAAACGGTTTAACTAATACCGTTGTTGGTTAAATACTTGAATGACTGCAACAAATAATTTAAGATGCGATTTTAATATAAAGGATGATAATTTCGTTTTGAATTAAAGGTAAAGGTGTGTCTTGTTAGAAATTAAAGTGGTATGCGCTCAGAATTTTGGATACTAATCCTATAAATCCTTGATAAAGCAGAGGTCAACTGAAGAACTGAATTATCCTTAACTATAACAACTGAGAACTATGACAACATTACATTACCATCATTTTAGTCGTTTAGAATGCTTTGAAATCCGTGAACGTATTGGCGGAATGGAGGCATTTAGCCACCTTATTTTTAAAAGTGCAGGACACAGATCTTACTTTATTATTTTTAATAATAAAGTATTGTGATCGACCTAAAATTTCAAAAAAAATTGCCAACCCTTAAATTTTGTGTTTTTATGTTTTGGGACTAGTAACCCCTAAAAAAGCAACAACAAAAAATGTCCGTCTGTCCGCCGTACGTAAAAGCGTTTGAAGGCGCGTAGTACACAAGTCCGTTGAGATATTAAGTTGAAATTTTTATGGTGGGTGGATTGGGTGAAACCCTACGAGTGGTAACTTTTGTGGTGGTGGAGGTGTAAGAGGGAGGGAGGAGGAGCGTTTTAGACAAAAAATTTTGGTTTCTAGATCTCAGGAACCTCTTATGCTAGAAGATAGTGGACTCATTTGCAAAAAAATGGTCGATAGTGCTTGAGGTTTGTGAGAATGGGGGGGGAAAAATGCGTCTGAAACGATTAAAAGCTGGAACTATCCATCTCCTGAACGATTGATGTTATAAGGTTGAAATTTGTGATTGTCTTAAGAGATACTAGGAGATTAGACAAGGTCTAAAATTTTTAAAGGGGATAGTTGGGTGTGGGCGTGCAGATTCAAAAAATTTGGATTACAAGTGGAGTCTACTGAATGTAAAATTTTGGATAGCCATATTTTTTAACAAATTCAGTTTTTATATCTCAAGAACTGTACCAGATATGATCTTAAAAACTACACAGGAGTTAGGCCCACTAGACCTATAGCAGAACAATTAATTTTGAGTGTCCAAGTGTTGGGGTGATGTTAGGAGAGGGTGAAAAGGAAAAACTTTGAGTTTTATTTCTCGTAAACCGCAAAGGAAAGAAAGCTAAAAATAAAAACTATATAGAGCAACTACAGTGACACCCCGGATAAATTTAACTTTTGATAGGAGTAGGAAGGTTCGGGGGTGGAGGGCGGTTTTTCATATCTCAGAAACGGCTTATGCTGGAAAGTGAAAACTTTTTATGTATATGGATTTGTGCTACTAGAGTGAATAAAGCAAAAAAGTACAGATTTTCATTAGCGTACAGTGGCGAAGAAAAAACAATTTCATGAAAACGGGTTTTTACACATCTTCGCGAATTTGGATAAATATTTTAGACTTGTCGAGTTATCAAATTAATTTTATCCGAATTTTTCGATATCCAACAACTAAGGGGGTGTGAAGTGGTTGTGTACATTTTCACGAATTATTAGGTCTAATGAGATATCGAATTCACTTTCACTTCTAAAAGCTTTAAATATAATCGGGAAAAACCCGATTTAAGCATTTTCCGATATTAAACCCACTAAGGAGTGCAAAGTATTGTTCAAGTTTTTACGAATTCCGACAAATCTTTTAGGTCTAATGAGATTGAATTTGATTTTAGTGCTATGGGCTTTATGCATATAGTGAACTAAAAATTGATTTCAGAACTTCAACCCCGAAGAGGGTGTAACATGATTGTGTACGTTTTTACGAATTCCGACATATCACCTGATATGATTTTTTTATATTCAACTATTAAAGGGTTATGTCGATATTTAATCCCTTTTTAGATATAATCTGTCGATGGTAAGCGCAATTTCAATTCCTATCGTATTAGCGTCGGTGTAAACAAGAGATCGATCAACTTTATCTTTAAATTATTTCCCCCATCAATCACATGGTTAACAGCGGAATTTTTAAATAATTTAAAGGTAGAGAGGTATCTAAAATCTAAATACGAGAACTTCCTGAAGTAACTTCATTCCCAGTATCTCAACATCGGAAAATTTCCACGCATCAAACGAATCGCTCTGATAATTAAAACTCACTTTTTATGCATTCGATAAAGATAAAAGTTTCTATTTTCAACTAAAACATCACATTATTGACCTAATTGATAGTTAGTTAAGCACACCGACAAAACTAACTGTCCCTGTCACTTAGTTAAGACACGGCGATTATCTTGTAATGCATTTTAATGCACCACCATTTCGAATTTCCTACATAGTGTCGTTTAAAAAACCGATCGATTTTGATCCGATCGGAGATTAGCGATAATGTGTACTATGTAGGTAGTGTGGCCTATAAGACCTAATGGACCCTCCTTGCGTTATTTTGTACTTCTTATCAAAAGCTTGCAATGATATTACTAATACGATTTCAATAACTGTAGCAGAGTGCGTATAATTTTGATTAAGAAAAAATAGGCGGTGGACTTCATAGTCCAACCCGACACCATACTATCGGCCTCGACTTGTTAATTAATCGGAATAATTAGCTTCAATGTGAGTTTCCACTTAAGTCGTGCGTTTTGGTACCCACCAATGTACTCGTAAGTGAGTGATCTCAAGAAAACAAATTATAAGATTGGCTGCAATTAAGATCGGAACAGTTTGACACTAAGAGGCCTAATGTAAATAAGTGAAGTATGTGAAGTCTTGGCCACTTGAAGAACGGTACGATCTTCATTTTGTCCGAAAGTATTAATGCGGATTTAAGGTTACAGAGGAAGGTCAACATACAAAACCTTTTTAAGTGTTTTCTTTTTTTTTCAAATTCGATTTCAATTATTACGGAAGGGACCGACTAATCAGCCCTGAAGAACCACGTCGAGGTCTATAAATTCAGAGGATATATAGCAATTATATATGGTGGAATTCGTAAAAACGTTTTCTTCCTCTTTACAGTGCCTTAGGGTTTAACTATGAAAAGTCCGGATATCGACTTTTAAGCAACTGTCAGTTGAATTAAAAAAATAATTCGGTATCGGTAGGATTAAAAACCGAAAAATCCTGAAAACAATTTCTAAGGAACACGATCAAACTCAAAATAACTCTCGTTGTTTTACGGATACCCTTAAAAATTAACTTTTCAAATAGCCTAGTGGTTACTCTTGCTATATTATATCAAAAATACATTGTTATGATTGGATTTTACTTTATTATTTTTTAATAATAAAGTATTGTGATCGACATGAAATTTGAAAAAAAAATTTGCTACCCTGAAATTTTGTATTTACACCAAAAAAGCAAACAAAAAAAATGTCCGTCTGTCCGCCGTACGCCCTACGCCGTCCGCCGTACGCAAAATCGTTTGAAGGCGCGTAGCTCCCAAACCCGTTGAGGTATTAAGTTGAAATGGTGGGTAGATTGGGTGAACTCCTACGACTGCTATCTTTTGGGGGTTGAGGGTGTAAGGGGGGATGAAGGAGGAGCGTTTTAGAAGAATTTTGGTTTCTAGATCTCAGGAACCACTTATGCTAGGAAGCTGAAACTTGGAACTTATATAGTACTAAGTGGCCTCATTTGCAAAAAAATTATCGATAAGGGTTGAGGGGTGTAGAAGTGGGGGGAAAACAATGAGTCCAAAACGCTTGAAAGCCGGGATTGAAACATTCTAAAATCCATATCTCCTGAACGATTGATGTCAGAAGATTGAAACTTTGTGGTTGCCCTTAGGGATACTTGAAGATTAGACAAGGGCTACAATTTTTAAGAGGGGTTGAAAATTTTACAGGAGTTGGGATCGGTAGACCTCTAGTGGGTGGTGTAGGGGTGTAGGGGGTGATGGGGAAACGGGATAGAAAGGAAAAACATTCTGATTTTTATTTCTCGAAAACTGTAATGAATGGAAAGCTAAAAACTTATGATTATATAGAGCCACTATAGAGACATCCTAGAAAAAAAAATTTTTCATAGGGGTAGCAAGGCACGGGGGTGAGGAGTGGTTTTTTATATCTCAGAAACGGCTTATGCTAGAAAGTTGAAACTTGGTACGTATATGTAGATGTGCTATTAGAGTAAATAAAGCAAGAAAAAGATTTTTATTGGCGTTCAGAGGTTGAGTAAAACAATTGTCCGTGAATCCACGTTTTCACGAATTTCGTTAAAACTTTTAGACATGTCGAGTTATCAAAGCAATTTTACTTCTGCGGGCTATTTATATAAGCGCCTAGTAACGGTCTTCAAAATTTTTCGATATCCAAGGGGGTGTAAAGTGGTTGTGTACACTGTACATATTCACGAATTCTGATATATTTCTAAGGTATATTGAGATTTGGAATTCACTTTTACTTCTATAAGTTTTAAACGTAGTCGGGGAAAAACCTGATTTAAGTATTTTTCTCTATTAAACCCCCTGGGGGTATTGTTCAAGATTTCACTGATTCCGGAAATCTCTTAGGTTTAATGTGATCGAATTCGCTTTTACTACTATGAATTATTATATTGATAAAAAAAATATGTAAGTAGATAAAAAAAATCTGCCAACAGTCTGGGCGCAACTTTATTATTTTATGCGTAGAAGTTCGAAACGTGTTTAATGATGAGATACGGTGTTGGGTGCTATGCAACTGACAACCTAAGATATAACCAGGAGGCTATTTCAAACGTTATTTTTTTTTTGTGTGTTAGCTACCCGAACGAGAAGAGTTTTCTCTGACTAATAAACTCAAACTTAATTTTCACAAAAACTAACTTGTACAAAACTTTGACTTCGTAGCTAAACGATTTCTTGAGATGTACATAGTGAGTTCCGTCAATTAAGTTGGGGCATTTTTAGGAATTTTTTCCTTATTCCTACCTTTAACTGCAACTATTATAAAATCGACGTATTCAAAATTTCAAAGACCTAGCTTAAAACGTTTCGAAGCTATCGTTCTATATTGGTAAGCATGTGTTTCAAAGACTTTTGTATGACAGCTACCCGAAGGACTTGGCAGACGTTATTGAACTCAGTCTTACTTTTGACATAAAACTGATTCTCTAAAATGTTTACTTCCTGCATTAAGGCGTTCTTGAGTTATAGTGGATTTTGTAACCTGCATACATTTTTGAAGAACTTTCGTAGGCTGCTGTAAGAAAGACCCATTCGATTTTTGCTATATTCGGAATTTTAGCTTCAAACATTGGAAAGTTTATGTATGCCAAATTTCAAGCTCTTAACTTAAAGCATTCAGCCAATAATCATGAATACGTGTTTTAAGAAATCTTGTATGGGAAGTACCCGAAAGGACTCTAAGAATATCGCCTAATAACGAACTTAGCCTTATTTTGACCATTTTACAGGTGATGTCAAAATTTTAGCTTCCTGGGTCAACGCGCTTTTCAGTTTTCGTGCAAACGGTCGAACGGACGTACAGACGTATGGACGGATGGGTAGCAAACGGTTGAGATTTTTGGTCACATCTGAACATAAAATAATATATAACTTTTTTTGTCCGAGGTTCGGTTCCATGCGATACAAACTTTTCGGGCTGGACTAAACTTATAATACTCTATGATTTCATCTGGAGTATAAAAACATCCCATTCGTAACCCACTACCATAATAAAAAAATTTTTTTTAATAAATTAAAATTATGTATCAAAGTTTTTGGTATTTCCTTAGTTCATTGTAGCATTTTACGTACGAGTAATATACTGGAAGAATAACGACATATCGATGCGTTCGTAAATTGCATTGACCTGGAAATTACATAGAAATTAAGCTATACAAATTTCATGGCGTCTTTGCTTAACGTTCAAGAGATTCTGTTGCTTAAGGCAAACCAATGACAGCAATTACATACCGATAGCGATAACAAATATTTTTGTTCAAAAACATCCTATCTGTGTTCAAACCTAAACAGCATACGACCTCCATTTTTGGACAACGATCGATTGACCAGAGTGTCAATTATCCAGATCAAATACTTCCAGCTTAAAGAAAACTCGATTTAAAAAACCAATATGCCTATCTTCAGTTGTTTTGTTTGTATGGAATCCCACTATGGAAATTGGGGTGACCGTCTGGCCCTAAATTTCATCCAGTTTCGAATTGATGTATATTATTGAGAGCACAAAGAACACATTCACAACACACAACTTGTGGATTTCAATGATGTTTAGGCTGAGGCCCTCTTCTCGAAATTGAATACACCATATAAGATCCAAGAAGACAAAATCACGAGAAGGCCAATCCCATAATGTGCCCCATCCCATCCTCCATCTTCTCAAATCCAAATCTCGGCAACACAACGGACAACTCCTTTTGTACATGTCGTCGTTATTAAATAAATAAAATACCTACAATGCAAAAAGAAAAACATCAATCTTCATATTTTGTTAATGTCTTGTAAAAATGTTCAAGCAGTTCGAGCAAGCCCCCGCTTGTTTCCCACCCCCTACCCTTCCCCGTTCTTCAACGAAGAAAACATCACGACATAACAACTTTTAGCTATGCGCGCGCAGCTATTTATCAACTAAAATCGCTCGCGACTTGTATAAAACTAATAACCGACTATCTAGCGAATACTTTGGCTAATAAAATGCGCGCATTATCGTGGATTATTGTCTTTGCATAGAGCGGTTTAATGGTCACGAATTCGATTCGATGATGGGCAATTAGTTCAGTTTTGGGAATTGAGGTGACACCTAAAGGCCAAGTTTCCAAGCATCAGGTGAGATTTGATCTTCGTTTGATCCACGACGAGCTCATCAAATTTTATTTTCTGTCACGGAATCGCTTATTAGCTTTTAATCAAAATGCTAATTTAAAAGGTTCTTTGCGATCGAGAATATTACCACGACGGAAAACACACGTACGAGTATAACTGAGAAATCATTTAAATTCATTAGGTCTTATTTTAGTAATGATCACTATAATGTTTGTCCTGTTATTTATACGTGCATGCTTAGTAACAAGTTTTCTTAATTAATTACAACCACAAAATGAAGGTGTAATAAATAATTTGTAATTGAATTAAATATTTACCAATAATATTTAAATTTCTCTTTCTGCATTGAGATCTCGTACTGGGAAGTAGCATTCGATTTATATTATCAGAGCGCAAACAAATTTTATAATGGAATAATTAACATTACTGAATTAAGAATAAGTATACAACTAGTGGATTTTCAGGACCTGTTCCAATAGTACGCTTCGTATACGACGATGTTAACGTCACGTAGACTGATAACTTTTAATAGTTTAGAAAATACTGAGCTAACCCTTCCAAATAGTTGACTTCTTGCACAGTGGAAATATAACAATTCAGAACTTTGCTAGGGTTCAGAAAGTTTGCATGGGAATCCCCTAGAAAATATTATTCGTCCTATTATATTAAAACAAATTTGATTTTATCTTTATTTATTCAATAAAAAATATTGAAGTCAATAGTGTCGTTGACTTCGTCAGATGTCGTAAAACTAAGCCAAGACACGAACCAAAATTTAATTGGGACATGATTTTTAAATGCAAGACTTCATAGAATGTTGTAACAATACCCAATTTGAACTTATGTCTCTAGATCCAGTAAATAAATTCAAAAATCATATAATTTTCACAGAAGATAGACTAATTTGTCCACTACTAAATAGATAGATTAAAATGGTCCTCTATTCGGAGTATGTTGTGAGTGAGAAGTCGAGGATTGAGGACGAGTTAAGGCGTCTATTTCATAGTTGCAGAAACTATTTCATCGGATTGTTTTGTCTGCCTGTGGTGACAGACCCCAAGATTAGATAGACGTGCCAGTTAAATAAAATTATATAAAAGTTTCCAATAGCGTTTTGTGATATATGTAGGGAATTCAATCCTGGGACCCCGATCGTTTACTGGTCTACGGAAAAGGAGTCTGGTGTTTTCGGGTTTGTCAAATTTCCCTACCCTAAAAGTTAGGAAGCGTAAAACAAATCATAAGATTGAATTTTCTTGATATTCCATGCCCATCAGATTATCCGCAATTGAAATTGTTAACAAATTCTTATTACATAATATGAATACATAACTATTCTCATTCCAAACATTGAAGTAGGCGAGGTAGTTTTCAATTATTTATTTCAATATTTTCATAAATTCTGCACAAAACCGATCTCATCATATCACATACAAAACACTCTCGAATGTGAACAGCGAAAGCTAACTGATTGGCGGTAATTAAATTAATGAGGCCGTAATTATACACTCGAGTCGATAAAATGTATCATTCTGAGATATTGTCCGATTGAACAAGACTCACTGACAATAAGCTCAATAGTGTCTGGTATTTTTCTATTGTATCGGCTTCTTTTGACGTAGTGTAACTACATTATTAAGGATGGGGGCTTTTTTCGAATTATTTCACATTATTTGCATTACGTATCAGTGTAGTTACACTGATGGGAAGTGTTTATACGAAGGCATAAGTCGTTATGAATGTACATATGATCGCGCAAAAAAAATCCGGTTGGGAAACAACTTCCATAGATTGCTGTTTCAAATCCGGCTCGACGGATCCAGAATTGTTCAATTCTTCTCCAATAAAACGCTATTAACTTTTCTTCAAGAGTCTAAGCATCGAAAAGATGGCTCAAGCACCAATGCAATTTTTTCACATTTCTTCCAGAAAAATAATGGCAGAATTACATTATAAAGAATGAAATATAGTTTAGTTTAGCGCAGTTCCCAGTTGAATAATACCATACTAAAAGCAATTTCCAATGCATGCTTAGCTATAGGCTTTCACAGTTAGTACAGATACAAAAATTTTGCAACACCAATTTTTATGTTTTATGAGAAAGAATAAAAACCTGGAAAATGAAATTTCTGCATTCGCGCAAGAGTTGCAAGTTGGGTTGGGGTGGTTACGAATACTGATCTACTTGTAGTACGTATACATGGAGAATCCAAAGATTGAAAGATTGAAAGATCGAAATTTGAACCGCGTATATGACAACACAGGATCGAAATGGGATTGAAATGACGAACGACATAACCTGAAATCTGTGTAAATTATCACTCTCGAGCACGAAATCTTACACGCACTCTTCAAGAACACCGCGTCGTGAATAACTTCTTTCTCTAGGCTATGTTTTCCAAACAACTCTTTTATCAACAGAAAGTGTCAAACGCCGATGCGTTCGATCTTTCGATCCGCGTTTACATGAGAAATTTCAATCCGATATCGATTCGATCCAGGTCGAGAAGTTGGAACGGATCAAGTCGATCTAATTCCAACCCGATCTGTGTCTACATGCGATTTTAGAGGATTCAATCCGGACTCAATCCGAATTCAATCCTCGATGTATCGAGGTATTGCACTCTTTATTCATCTCCGTATGAGACGTTAGATCTTTTTTTTCCTGTTCTATGATATTCGTCACGCATCTTTACCTTCTAAGCCATTACTTTGCCTCTTCCTACAAAATGTTCATTGGGCGTATTTGATGGGAGATGACTTAAGGGCCGCAGAAGTGTCACTCAATAAGATCCAATCTGGCTTCAGTCTTTTTTCGTCGCCAGGACGTATTCACTCCTAGAAGTTCATATTCGATTAGACCTTTTGTAAAAAACCTACCATTTGTCTCCCTTGGAGATTTCAATTTAGAGTTTGTTAATAGATAATTTGAAATGGAGTAATCTTTCGAATTCCAATGGACTATCCATTTGTCTTCTAAAAATTGTTCTCTAAGGATTAAAGTCCAACCAAGGATGTATAGGGAACATTGGTTGATGAAAGTCCACATAACTTTTACAGATATCTACACTAAACTAAATTTTGAAGAAAAAAAAAAATTATGATTGTCGTTAAACTGAATACGGACTTTGGCCAACACCATCATAAAGAACCCGCATTTTATTTATAAATTAATTTTTTAGTGGCTAATTCAAGGAAACGAGCTAGCTGATGAGCCCGCTCGAGCAGGCTTCAACCTAAGGAAGACCAGCTTGTTGATACTCACAACGCTTGCAGTAATCGTTCAAGCCTAACCGCATGCTGCTCAATTTCAAGAAATCTTTGGGCTGAATATGATCACGACAAAATCAAGTTTGTCCTGGGTTTGAGTAGGAAAGGAAGTGCTCACAGGCTGATCGGTAGACACGCTAAATGACTGGGTGCCGAGGCAAAGATCATTTGATCTTTGTCGTAGCTGCGGTCACTTAAAAATAGAAGAGTCAATTTTCCACGTTCTATGCAAGTGACCGGCCCAATCAAGAACGAGAAGACGGAACCTCGGCGCATATTTCCTCGATGACCTTCTTGATAAGAGGAAGCTATGTCATATACCAAACTTTACAAAATCCTCAAAATGTATCGTAATTGCTTCAGTAGTTAACATTAGTTCAGAAACAATTCTGTTTTTCAGTACCAAATCAGAACTGTAAGCTGCAAACCAATCGTATAATACTCTAGATGAAATACCAAACTCCAATTTTTGTTGTAGTTAGGGATAACGTAGAAGAAGGTGTGCGCATGTAGTGTGTCCTTTATTAAGGACTCTCATTTGGTTGGTACTCAAAAGAAGTATTACATTTTATATTCGGAACCGAGAGTAGCTGCCATACAAAAACTCGAATTCAATTTACGAAAATCACTACACTCAAGTAATCGTTAAGCCATGAATTCAAACAAATTCAAATTCAGATAGTACAAATTAGTTTTGACAGAACACAAAGTTCAAAGTTAACTAATCAGCGAAATCCTTGTACTCCTTCCGGTAGCTCACAAACAAAAAATCCTTAAAACACGAGTTCATGAATATTGGCCGACAACTTCAGAAGGGTTTAAGCTACAACTTTGAAATGTTGTATGTGGTAATTTTTTAATAGTTGGGGCTTAAGGTATGAGGAAAATCCCATGAGTCCTTAGCTGTAGCAAATATTCTGTAAAAATGTCTTCCTCAATTTACAGAACTCACTACAACTCAAGAAATCGTTTAGCCGCTAATTCCAAATTTTGTGCAAATTAGTTTTGAGTGAAAAGAAAGTTCGAGATTACTAGTCAACGAAATCTTTCTGCTCCTCTGAGTAGCTCCAGTGCAAAAAATCCTTAAGATACGTATTATTTCCTGCTTGCAGCATGTTTTATTGTTATAAAATTTCACCTCTAATATGAGTACAGTATCCATGCAATACTGAATTCGTAATACTGAAGCGGTTTATATACCCAGTACTGAATGAATTAAGTTTAGCAAAATTTAATCAGTATTGGAAATGTTCAGCTTGAGATCAGCATATTTCGAAACTTTGAGGGGAAAAGTGTTCCGGTGGAGTCCAAGAAATGGATAGCGACGAATAATCGCGAAGAAAATTCAAAGAATGAATAAGTCTTTACGGCAATCGAATCGATTCTTTTGGAGAGATACAAAAGAAAGAACTGTGGCGATTTTGACTTCAACCTCTTGTAATTAATCAAAGATATAAGTCTGCACATCTGGATTACAATTAGAGTTAGGAACTTTAAACAATTGCACGCTGTAAAAACGTGTAATTTAATTGTCCAAAATAAATTTGAATTCAACTAAGCGCCATTACCGCGTTCATAAAGCCGATTCTTGTGCAACACAATTACACATTGTATTGTTTCCTTATTGCCGCCGCTCTAGCCATAGCTAAACCAGAGCACTTACGACCCAATCGTAGCATTAACGATAAGAAACAATGATCACAATGCCAGGCTAAGATCAAGATCAGAACTTGAGATCTAAGAAGCATAATAAAACGACCACATAGCCAAGACTTTCCATTCATAATTCGCCAAGGAAAGAGGGTGTGTACAGTGGCCCGGTGTACTCTAGTGTTATAGACTGCAATTAGGCAATTCCGCCAAGAAAAATTCAAATTCGCCATTATACCACTTAACAGCTTCACCAAGAAGCAAGAAGCCGAGTCGCTGAAAAAGATCGAGGCTAATTGCAATGGAGCACGGGCAATTTGCAGCCCATGAACGCTAATTAAGAATGAAAGAAATGGTTGGGAGGGGTGGGAAGGGGCGAGGAAAGGTGGGCTGTGAATCTCTTTGCAGTTTTTGTAGTTCATCTTTTCTTTTCATGTTTTTCGAAGAAACCTGTAGGATTGATTTTTATGGTAGCGTCTTGACGAAATCCATCAGATCAGACAGGTAGGTCGTATCATCTCGCATTATAATGCTGATGGTCACTTCTTTTATGGTAATTGGCCTCAAGTTATCTGCAAGCTTTTAACTTACCTAAGGTCAGTTTTAGTCGCTTGAGAGTTCCTATTGTTGTTTGTTTAGCTTCATGATATATATAAAATCAGTTTTAGTTTAACTAAAAATGTTTGTAACGGATAATGAAATATCATATTACTCTTTAGAGATTATTTCAAATCCAGCTGCTCTTTCTCAGTCTGTATACGCACGATAATCGGAAAATGGCTATATGTGGCCGGCTTAAACTTATCTTCCACACGTAAGTTTTTATTGGGCGCTCTTTTCTTACTCAGTGCCTCGGGTAGCTCCGTAGAAAAGTTTTCAAAACACGAATTAATATTTATTTAAAAAGAAATGTTCGATAACTTCAGAACACTTAAAGTAACGAATCTGAAATTGAAGAGCTTGGTGCAAAATTTGTAATTTCTAATATTCACATAAAACGTATTACTACGATTTTGTAAGAAGTTAAATTTAAAAGTTATGCTACAAAATACATGCATGGCTAATAGGCATTTGTTTCATAACATTATCATTTTTTTATTTTACTTGCTTGCCAAATTATAAGTAATAAGTTTTATGTAAACACTAAAAATTCAAGACTTTGCACGGTTTTCTAATTCCTCCAGGTAGGTACAACAAAAGAAAAATTTAGACAGTCCTGAAAACAGCAAATGAAAGTACTTAAAAAACTTAACGCAGTCACGATCGGCTGCAAGCCAATCGTATGATACTCTAGATGAAATACTGAACTCCGATTTATATTTTAGTTGGTATATATATATATCAAAAGAATGAGGAGTGCACATACGATTATTGTATGACCTTTTATTTAGGTAGAAACTATTGGATAGTGGCTACTCGATGGATGGTTAAACGATTTTTTGAGTTATAGTGAGTTCCATAAATTAAGTTAGGACATTTTTACAGAATTTTTGAATGGCAACTGCATGAAGGACTTATGGGATATTTTTCATGTTTTTCAGCTGAGACTATTGTAAAATTAATGTGTACAAAATTTCAAAGTCGTAATTTAAAGCGTTCTAAAGTTATCGTTCAATATTAGTGAACAGGTATTTTAGGGACTTTTGTATGACAGCTACCCGAAGGAGTCGACGGATGGCGCTAATTAATGAACTCGGTCTTGCTTTTGATATTAAACTAATTCCTGTAAAATTTTGAATACCTGCTTTAACGCATACTAAAGTTATAGTGGATTCTGTAACTTGCATACATTTTTGAAGGACTTTTGTAGGCTGCTACGCGAAGGACTTATTCGATTTACATCATATTCGGAACTTTCGCTTCAAACATTTAAACTTTAAGTATGCAAATTTTCAAGTTCCTAACTTGAAGCATTCGAGCAATAATTGTGAATACGTGTTTTAAGGACTCTTGTATGGGAGGTTCCCGAAGGAGTGGAAGGATATCGCCCATTAACGAACTTAGCCTTACTGTTTCCATTTTACAGGTGGTGACAAAATTTCAACTTTCTAGGACAACGCGTTCTTGAGTTATCGTGCAAACGGACGGACGGACAGCAAACGGATTTGGGGTTTTTGTCCTAGGCTCGGTTCTATACGTTACAAACTTTTCGGGCTGGATTAAACTTATAATACTCTATATGATTTCATCTACAGTATAGAAAGTTATATTAACTTAATTCAGTATGAATTAATTTTACAAAAAATGTAGATTATTTATTGTTGGAGTACCTGCTATACAAAAATACTTTATATATAATGTCACAGCTCTTTGCTACGAATCGATCGTTTATTTTCGTACATTCTTAGGTACAGGCATGAAAATTAAAAAATATAGTTTCCTCCTTTCCCACAATGAATTGTAGTATCAATCACGTAATTAAAGTTGAAATTAGGAACTTCATGACACATGTAAAACCAAGCTTGTTCAAATGAGGTGAATCATGTAGCTACCATACCAAATTCTTAAAATCTAACGATCGTCTGTAATGTACTATTACTACATAGCAAAATTTTTAATTTAATTTAATTGGTTCATGTAAGGAATAACACGACGTAACAATTTTCCACGCCACTCTTAAATGGGGGAGCCGATTTCAGTAAAACAGGAGAAATTGTAGTGGATTATTCAATAGGTACATAACACCCTTAAACTTTTTTGTTGGTCTGTCAATGTCAAAACGTCAGTCAAGGTTTTCATTTTTATCATGGTGAAGTCACGAACGAGCAACGTTTGGAAATTATCTCAATTATTCCGTGTTTTATTTAAATACAAAATTGTTATGTCCCTATTGCATAACCCTTCAATATGGACATAACAACCCTATTATTTATTAACCGTCCACCGTCTATTGTTAAAAGAACAAATTTAAACCTTGGTAATTGCTAAAACCGCATTACGCGAGCGACAAAATTAGAAAATTGCATATTGACGCGCGCGAAGTGATGCGATATCATTATAATTGGTATCACTTACTAACCTGCATTCTAGTGAGCTGTCATTGAGTCGCATCGCTTATCATTCGTCCGATGGGTTCACTATAATTTTAATGTTTTAGTTTTAAGAAGGGGCGAAGCGCTAAGCCACCGCTCACACTACGCACCAAAATAGGGCCCATAGCGATCCCTTCGGATTCTCGTAGGTCACTAAACATCCCCTAAACAACCCAGATCCCTAAAGAACTTGACTAGTTTGTCATACCCTATCGACCTCAGGTCCTCCCAATTGTCAAAGAAAAGACTGCCCAGCCACCTCAGTCGCCTCCTTGCAACCGCCTGACACTCACACAAAATGTGGGTGATGTTCTCCTCAGCATATAGGTCAAGGCAACACCTGCACACGTCAGAATCAGCGATCTCCATACGCAAAGCATGTTTCCCTGGGAAGCAATGCCCTGTCAGCATTCCGACGAGTAACCGCAGACTTCCCCTATTCCATGCAATTATCTCCCTAGTTTCCGTCTGTCCAACCTTGGCCAGAGTGCCCTAGAAGCCCAACAGCTCGTTAGCGCCTCCGATCTAGAGTTTGCTGCTTTGATTCCGTTTAATGGTGGACTAATTACCTCCCCTACCATCCCGGCTGACGCAGATCCTAGCCTTGCCAGCTCATCGGCCCGTTCGTTGCCTGGTACGTCACTATGCCCTGGTACCCAGCATAGTCGTACTCTATTCTGACTACAAAGTACCTTGAGTACTTCTCGACAGCGCTTTACTAGCTGGGATTTAATAGTCCCCGATTCCAATGCATTCAACCTGCCTGTCAATGTAGAGTGAGATATCCCGACCGAATATCCCCTCCATCAACATTATGTTACCTGCCTGGAGCACTGCCAGAATCTCCGCTTGGAATACACTACAGGAAAAGACTCCCTTGCACTCAACTGCTCAGAGAAGACTCCAGCGCCAGTGTCGCATTCCATTTTAGAATCGTCCGTATACACGGAGAGTTCTCTCTCGTTCACTACCCTGTTGTTTTCCCAGTCCGCTCTACTTGGGTATACAACCCTGAAAGATGATTTAAAATCATTCACCGGGATCATATAATTCGTACAAAAGTCGATCGGAACCTCAAAAAATTCCCTAAGAATGGAGCCGTGTCTGTGAATCTCTCCCTAAAGAGACCACAGCTCAATAGTTGGCTGTTGGCGTTGTGTGCAGGCCCCCAGTGATAATTGCACAAGCACTCCGCAGCACTCCACTCAGTTCCCTTTGAATATACTTTTTGTCTGCGGCTTTCCACCATACCAGTCCGTACGTCAAAATGGGTCTTGCAATCGCCGTATACAGCCAATGTACCATATTTGGTTTCAGACCCCAACTGTTTCCAACGAGACACATCTTCTGGCCCATTTGCTCAGTGTGCGGAGTGCCTACTCCAAGATATCCGTAATAGTATCCAAAAAATTGCCCTGACTAGTATGACTATGTCATCCGCGTTCACTACAAGGAGCCACAGAAGGGGCGATATCACACCACCCTGTGGAGTACCCCTCGAGGGTTGCCTTATTACCTTTCCTTGAACCCTCTCCGAACTCACAATCCTGGTTTCTAACAAGCCCGTCAGTCCCTCCTCTAAGCCAATGCCATTTAAAGTCTCCCTAATTGCTTCCACTGTTACGTTGTTCAAAGTCCCCTAAAACTAATTCCACCTTTAGAGTATATTAATTAGAAAAGGTTACTGTCCCTCTGATTTTAGATAGGTCTCGCTTCTACCAATAAGAATGTAAAAGCTTGCACCTTCATATAGACTGGTACCTTTATACTTATATGTAGATGGGCGCTGATTGTTGTCAGACAATCAATCTGTGTCCGAAGAGGACCTTCAGCTTAACCTCCGCGGCAGGTGTGCATGGTAAGCCCGTACAAGACATTACTGTTGCTATAATTGATACCATAGAAATGGCCTTAAATTTTCTGATTGAGGATCAACTGATCAATCAATTAGATTCTGGGAACGCAATAATCGCGAAACCAGGAAGTTTGAAATTAAACAGATCACTTAATTAAGAAGTAAAACTTCGAGTAGCGCCCAAATTAATGTTCTTGAAAATTAGTAAAACAGGTTAAGTTATCTTTTAGTTACAGAAATTTATTGTAAATTTTTTAATAATAGTAACATAACTTAATTAACTTTTTATTGGTTTATGATATCAACTATGTATCCTCCCCAAACTGAACTCCGGGATCAGAACTTCATACCGAATATGGAGAAGAGTAATATTCTCCCCAACAAAATTCAGTTGGAATAGTAAGGTACGAACGAAAATAAATTAGCCTTGGTAGATGGCAACTGATTTCTAGTCTTGTCCTTTCAGAAATAAAGTGCACACCTGTACTGTAATACATTCATTAGATTCATTTTTTAACTAGTACTTAGATTATCTATAAAATTCCATAGAAGGCCTGGCTTTTGAAATAACATCTAGTTCGTTATTGAGCTATTCTTGTAGCTTCCGTACAAATGTTTTTATATTTTTTGTCAGTTTCGTGGAACGATTTCATCTTAACAGTTTACTGTTTGAATTGCTTGAATGAATTTCGCAATTTTTCAAAATTGTGCTTATATCAATGAACGTGTAGGGTCAAGATTGGTGAAGGAGCCTTGTAGCATCTTTCTTTAATTCTCGTAAAGGAGGAGCGCATAAGGTATACATTTCAAAGGAAATCTCTCGGGCTTGGTAAT
The DNA here is from genome assembly GCA_951812415.1 of Beris morrisii. Taxonomy (NCBI): domain Eukaryota; kingdom Metazoa; phylum Arthropoda; class Insecta; order Diptera; family Stratiomyidae; genus Beris; species Beris morrisii. Next base: position 107,766,948 of record OX638312.1, on the reverse strand, counting down.
AGTATATGAGGGTCTTTAAGTTTGTCTCCACCGGGCAATGTGCTGACACCTTTGTCACATAAATTGAAATTACCTACCAAAGGTCTACCCTAAATAGCGAAAGAACGATTGAGCTCAGCCCTTACGAGAGATTCACTCTCTCTAACGGGCATGTCACTGCTACCGCTCTCTCAGATGTACACCTAGTTGAGAGTGACTTCTGAGAGCAAGTACTCTAAACTGCTCTCCAGTGTCTGAATCTGATTTAAAAGAATAAATTCTCTCAAAACAACGCATCAAACAATTTTCATTTCAAACTAATCTTATTCGAAGGACAAAGATAGTATAGTTCGAATGTTTGACAACATTCATTAGCATTAACATTAGCATCAGCCATTTTATAGTTAAAGTCTGTGACATGCAAATTAGCGGAAAGTATCTTATACGCTTGTAAAGGGTTTTCCAATAGGGACTTGACAACTTTGAATTCAATTTGTGAACGCACCCTTTCACTAATCATCGAACTGTCACTGTCAATTTATTCAGTAAACTTAACATTTTTATCATGGTAAAGTACACGAAGGAACAACGTCTGCAAATTATAAAAATTTACTACAGAAATTCGGAGTCGGTGACCGCTACTTTAAGAGCGTTAACTCCGATTTTCGGTCGTAATTCTCGCCCTAGTAGACAGGCAGTAACAAGTTTAGTGCAAAAATTTGAGTCTACATATTCGTTGTGTGATGTTGCCGTGCCAGTGAGACAACGGGTTGGTCGAAGTGTCGAAAATATCGCTGCCGTTGAAACGTCCGTAGCAAATGATCCAAATCAGTCAATTCCACGGCGTTCTCAAGTGTTGGGCATCGCCCAGACCACGTTATGGCGAATTTTGCGTAAGGATCTTGGTTTACACCCATACAAGATCAAGCTGACTCAAGAATTGAAGCCGATAGACCATTTGAAGCGACGTACGTTCTCCGATTGGGCTCTGGAAAAGATGCGCCAAGATGATCAATTTCATCGCAAAATCATCTTCAGTGACGAAGCTCATTTTTGGCTCAGTGGGTTCGTCAATAAGCAAAATATGCGTTATTGCTCCGGTGAAAATCCACATGTGCTTCATGAAAGACCACTTCATCCACAAAAAATAACTGTTTGGTGCGGTTTGCATGCTGGCGGCGTCATAGGGCCATATTTTTTCGTCGACGATAATGATCGTCACGTTACTGTGAATGGTAATCGTTATCGCGCCATGATTACCGATTATTTTTGGCCCGAATTGGAAGATATGGACTTGGACAACATGTGGTTTCAACAGGACGGTGCCACAAGCCACACAGCACACGTTACAATCGATTTATTGAAGAGTAAGTTTGATGAGCGTGTTATCTCAAGAAATGGACCAGTCGATTGGCCGCCTCGTTCGTGCGATTTAACGCCTCTGGACTTTTTTCTTTGGGGCCACGTCAAGTCGTTGGTCTATGCCAACAAGCCGACGACGTTGGAAGAGCTCAGAGCCAACATTGAACACGAAATAGCAGCCATTTCGGCCGAAATGTGTGGCCGAGTCATCGAAAATTGGGTCCAACGAATCGACCGCTGCAAACGTGCCCGCGGTGGCCATATGAACGAAGTCGAGTTCCATTCATAAATGTTTTGATTGTACTTCAACCCGATAATAAAGTTTTTGAAATATCTCAAATGGTTTGCATTTTATTTTGAAAAAAAGTTGTCAAGTCCTTATTGGAAAACCCTTTATATGTCAACGTCAATTTTCAAATTCAAACCAACATTTCACTTCCGGCTTGTTAGCTGCTCAAACAACGTAAGAATGCATTTGGCAAAACAATGCAAAAAAAAACCCTCCTTGGCAATATTCTCAATTATTCGCCATCTAATCACATTAAGATCACCTTTCAAGTCAATTTAGCTGATTTAAGCCCGTGACCTTCCAATTACCTTGAGAAGTTTAGTTACAATCTAAGCGAGGTGCGAAAAAACTGCCCTAGTCGTAGTTAAAGTATACGGCCCGTACACAGGACAGTGACCCACCGAAAAAACTATCCGCCAAAGTCCGGCGATTAATTTGCATCAATCTGAAATCTCTTTGCGAAGTATAGATATCAGATTCGCTTCTCAAGCTTTTAGTTGTTGTTTTTTATCTTGTCGCTTTTATTAAGACTGGATTGGATACGATCTGGACGTTTCCATGAACTCTTGGACTTGTTTTCATCGGATCTCTCTTTTTTTCTGACCACTCAGTCAAGCTGATTTTTTTTTTCTGAACATCTCTCTGCCAATGATCTGATGATATTTGAACTGATTTTCATCTTGTGAGTAATCTTTAGTGGGTCTTTCTGACCACAACGTCCAATATATGCACGGATCGAATGATGAACGAACAGTACAGGTGATAGAGGGTATCCGTGAGGCAGGCCAATCTGGTGAGCGTGATCTGTCAGGAACTATGAAAAGAACTGGGTCACCTTTACGGGATAAGACAACAATGTTTCGAAAAGGAAATCTTTACAGATGCTTCTGAGACCGCAGAACGTCTCAGGTTTTGAAGAGATTATCACCGCCAAACTGGCAACTACCAGTGTTTGGACTTTTCTCAACAACATCATAAATATTTACCTTAAAGCGATTTTTTTCTGCGCTTCTTCTGATGTCCAACCGCTGATCGGATTGATAGAGGTAAATTAAATTTAATAAGATGAACTTGAGCTGGAAATTGAAGAAGGGTGAAGCTGGGCTGTGCGGTTGTCACTAACCTGGCGATGAAGTTTCAAGGTGATTGGTCTCACCAACTCGCGTATCATTTGTAGTGGTACGGTGGGTGGGGGCGATTGGATTTTTTGGAGGACGGCTCAACCACGAAACAAACAAAAAAGCGGTTTGAATGCTTGGCCGACTCCTTAAGTTTTAATTACACAGCCAGCATATATCGCTTTGGCGTATAGGCTTAATAAACTGGTCGACAGGTCAGGAAGATAAAGCTAGCGGCTTGGTTTGATTGAAACCCAAATTCAACTTTAATAAGCCGGGCCTGTAGTACCCCGAGTATGTGCATAAGAAACCAGTTTCCTTGGACGTAAGATCACACAGACCCGAATCAAGGCGTCACCAAAGACCACGTCAAGCATGGCAGGTCAGTTAACTATGTGATTAATTTCGAAGCCGGTATTTAGTCGTAAATTTTGTTGCGGGATTGTTCGAGTATTTGCGGAAATACCTGTTAGGATATGATTTTAATTTAAAGAGTTATAGCGAAAAAGCACCAGCAGAAATAAGGAAAAAGCAACGGCTATCGAGGAGGGTTAATTGTATAGTCAAGGTAAATGGAATCCAATTCATAATGTTAACTAGCAAATTTGTCAATTGTAACAGGTGGTTATAATAGATGCAGTTTTGTTCGATGGCGAGGCCAAACTAACCAGAAATGTGCTCGTTTTTTTCACGAAAATTACTAAAACGAAAAACTATAAATTTTATAGCATTTATTTACAAAGTCGACTTGTATTTCGAAAGCGAATTAAAATTGTACAGAAATTGATAATTAATTCTATTTATATATTTACAATTGCCTTAATAAATTTTTCTTGAGTCGAGACCTCGGTAGTCTAGGGGAAACCGCGCACATACTACAAAAGCAGAGGTCGTGGGTTCGAATCCCGCCCAGGTCAATTACTTATCAAGCAGACACTTGAAGTGCCTTGGCAGGAGCGTTGTTGCTGCATTATGCCTAAAGGGGTAAACAATTGGTGGAAAATCGAGTTTCGTATCGACGGTGATAATCGGTGGTAGTTTCTTTGCTATTTGTTTTTGAGTTATTGGTTCTGTGTAATTAATGTACATTAATTACTGTATTTAAATAGATAATGGTCCCCTGAGACTTAAGTCTTATTTCTATCATAAGATGTTAATACCGCGTTTCCACAATTATTTTTTACTGAATAAAAAACTAACCAATCATCTCGCTCACAATTTGTGTGACCAATTCTTGCTATTCTCTGATCAATAGTTTTGCCCGTACTACATGTCCAGCAGGGCTTTCGATCACATGTTTATAACCAAACAGGTTGTGGTGCACTGTTTTAAAAAAAATGTAATTTTCAATCCAATTTTACTTTATTATTTTCTAATAATACAGTATTGTGATCGATTTTTTAAAAAAAACATACTGCAGTCACGATCGGCTGCAAGCCAATCGTATAATACTCTAGATGAATACTGAACTCCGATTTATATTGTAGTTGGGGATAAAGTAGGATTTCGTGTGTGCATGTTGTATGTCCTTTATTAAGGACTCCCATTAGATTGCTACTCAAAACTAAATGACAATATTCAGTGTTTAATTTCATACCTTGAACTGGGTAAGTCATCGAAAAAAAATTTCCTTTTTGAAGGACTTTCACATGGGAGGTGCTGGAAGGACTCACTCGAGTTCTTACATATTTATCCTTTTCCTTGGAACTATTTAAAAATGAACGTGTACAAAATTTCATATTCGTAGCTTGAAGCGTTCAAAAGTTATCGAAAAATATTGTTGAACACGTGTCTTAAGGACATTTTGTATGGCAGCTACCAGAAGAAGTAAAAGGATTTTGCTGATTAGTAAAATCGAACTTCGTTTTTACTCAAAACTAATTTGTACATAATTTCCAATTCATAGATAAAAGATTAATTGAGTTATAGAGAGTTCCGTAAATTAAGTGAAGACGTTTTGACAGGATATTTGAATGGCAGCTACACGAAGGACTAATAGGATTTTCTTCATAATCTTACATTTAGCTCACACTATTAGAAAAATAACACATACAAAATTTCAAAGTCGTAGCTTAAACCCTTCTGAAGTTTTCGGCCAATATTCTTAAACGCGTATTTAAAGGACATTTTGTATGGCAGCTACCAGAAGGAGTAAAAGGATTTCCCTGACTAGTAAACCTAAACTTTGTTTTTACTCAAAACTAATTTCTACTAAATTCAGAATTCGTAGCTAAAAGATTACTTGAGTTATAGTGAGTTTCGTAAATTAAGTGAATACATTTTGACAGGATATTTGTATGGCAGCTACACGAAGGACTAATAGGATTTTCTTCATAATCATACATTTAGCTGCAACTATTGAAAAAGTATCACATACAAAATTTCAAAGTTGTAGCGTTAGGCGTTCCGAAGTTATTGGTCAATATTCTTGAACACGTGTTTTAAGGACATTTTGTATGGCAGCTACCCGAAGGAGTAGGACGATTTTGCCCGTTAACGAATTTAGCCTTACAAATTCAACCAAACACCCAGATTCAAAATTTCAAGATCCTAGGTGAAGGCGTTCTTGAGTTATCGTGTTCACGGACAGACGGACGGACGGACGGACGGACGGACGGACGGACGTCAAGCGGATTTAAGGTTTTTGGCCACAAACAAACAAAAAATAATATATAACTTTTTTTCGTCCGAGGCTTGGTTCTTTGCGTTACAAACTTTTGGGCTGGATTAAACTTATAATAATCTATATGATTTCATCTAGAGTATAAAAATGTACTACCCTGAAAATTTTTTTTTCACGTTTCATGACTAGTAGACACGAAAAAGGCCAAGAAAAATTTCAGTCCGTCTGTCCGCCGTATGCAAAATCGTTTGAAGGCTCGTAGCTCCGAAACAGTTTGAGATATTAAATTAAAATTTTTTAATGAATAGACTGGGTAGGCCCCTTGAAGTGACAAAATTCTGAGAGGTCTGGGTGTGAGGGGGGTGAAACTTGGAATTTATATAGAGCTTTGATAGTGGACAAATTTGCATAAAAATTGTCAATATGGGTGAAGGGGTGTGGGAGTGGGGGGGGGGGGAAATAATGCGTCCGAAACGCTCGAAAGCCGAGATCGACACATTCTAAAATCCATATCTCCTAGACGGTTTATATCACAAAATTGAAACTAAAGGAATATCTGTAGGTATACTAGGAGAATAGATCGGAAATAAATTTTTGAGTGGGGTCAATGGCGTACGGAGGTGAGGGTGAACAACTTTAGATTACTATATCTCATGAGCCAATTGCACTAGACAAATAAAATTCGGTTTGTGTATAAAGGTTGACAAACGAAGTTTACTAAAATAAACATTTTTTAAGGGGGCGGTGGGGCATGACATTGAAAGGGATACGAATTTTTCTAAAAAAATCACTTCACTTATCTCAAGAACAGTGTATGAAAGATACTTAAAATGTTTACCAGAAGAAGGCCTAATAGACTCCTAGCAGAAAAAAAATGTTGAGGGTGTGGGTGTAGACGGTGAGGGTGGGGGACAGTGAAAAGGAAAAGGTTCCGATTTTTATATCTCGAGAACCTATAATGATATAAAGCTGAAACTTGGTATTTAGATAGAGCTATAGTAGTAGCATGTTGGAAAAATATTATTCTTTATAGGCGTAGTACGGTACAGGGCTTGGGGTGTTTTTCCTATCTATAGAACGGCTAATGCTAGAAAGTTGAAATTCGGTATATACGAGTATATGTAAATCCACTAGAAAAGTAATTTAGATAAAAAAAATTGCAAATATCCATTGGTGTTTGGAAGGGGGGCAAAAAAAATGATCAGTGAAAATGGAATGCATATATTTTCACGGTTTTCGTCATATCTATTAGGTCTTCCCAAATATTGAATTCATTTTTATTCTACTACTTCTTCATATAAATACCTAGAAAGTGTTTTCATGAATTTTGATTTTCGACCCCTAAGGGGTGGGAAGAAGGTTGTATACTTTTTCACGAATTCTGCCATATCCCTCAGGTCTGATCAGATATCGAATATCTTTTAACTTTCAAGGGCCTGCGTAATAATCGCCTTAAACTCGAGGGTATAAAAGGGTTGAACAAGTTTTCACGAATTCCGTCATATCTTTTAGAAGTGTTAAAAAATTGAATTGGTTTTTACTTTCTCGTGTTGTTTTCATGTTTATTTATTAACTCCTTTCAGGATTTTTGGATATTCAACCCCCAAGTGTGTGTAAGGAGGTTGCATATCTGATGATATATTGAATTCATTTTTATATCCTAAGGTTTCCTATATAAGTGCCAAAAAGTCAATTTCAGTATTTTTAGATATTCAATCCTAAGGGGTGTAAGGGGGTTGTATGCTTTTCAAAGCTTCGACATATTTCTTCTATTTTAGATCGCTTTTCACTTCCACAAACTTTTTAATCGCCTACAAACCCATTTCTCAATTTTTGCCGCCCTTAGTTCTGATGAGATATAAAATTAGTTATTACGACATTTAATGTAATGACCTAAAAACCAATTACGCGATTTTTCGAATTTCAAAAACCAAGCGGGTGTGAAGGGTTTGATTACATTTTCACAAATTTTTCAAAATCCCTTGTGTCTCATGAGATATCAAGTTGCTTCTTATGAAATCGTCTAAAAACCTGTTTCACAATTTTCTCGAAATTCAATCCCCAAGTGGAAGTAATTGCTTTATATAGGTTTTAACAATTCGTCATATCTCTTAATTCTGATAAGGCAGCAAATTCGTTTTTACTTCTATAGGCTTTTAGTGTACATACGAGTAATATACCGAAATTTGAATAGTCTACCATACACGAGCTTTTCTAATGTTTAATCGGATAAGAATCTCTATTTTAAAAATTTTCTTTTAAGAACAAAACTAACTTTCCAAGAGACTTCATAATTTCGAAACAACGATGATATACTCCGACTTTGACCACTCCCGAACTTTGGCCCGAAAAAAAAAAGTTTCGCCCAGACCATTGGCAGATATTTTTCTACTGAAATCGAAATGAAACACCTTCGGGAGCGCAGTGGCCAAGCGTGCCAAACCTACGCAGCAAAACCAGAATTGGTCACTGGTTTCAATTCCTACCTACAGCCAAGGGTTTTATTGTAGGCTTACGCATTTTAGTTCACCGAAAGGAGCGATCATTTGTAGTTCGCTCACGAAGTAGTTCGGGAGCCGCGAACTAGAAAGAACTAAAGAACGAAGTAGTTCGCGAACTTATTGAACTAAAAGAACGAACTTCAAGTTAAGTGATGAGGTTCTTAGGTACAATGTGATGACCTAAGAAAAAAAGGTCCTCAGGTACAATGTGATGACTTAAAAAAAGGTCGTCACTGTAAAAGTAGAAAAGGTCGTATGATGAGCTAAAAAAAAGGTCATCCGCGTACAACTATATTCTACCACTGACTTACAAACGGCAATGGATGAATGCAAACGAACTAGGAGCGGAACTGACTGCGAACTAGTTCGTCCATTTCTCTTCTGGGATCGCTATACGCAAATAGCTGCCTCAGAGAGTTCACAAGGGCAGCTATTAGCAAAAAATTCTCTAATCTAGCCTACTATCTATGGAAAAAAGTTATAAAAAAATCATAAAAACAGCAATGTTGTTGTTATTTTGTATATAAATTTTCTAACCTGCTCTGATCTGGATAAGTGCGCAAAAAAACACACCTAATATTTATATTAAATCTATAAAGCTATCGTAATAGGCATTCTGGATAAAAATTATTTATTAAATCTATATTGACAAGGAGTAGATTTAATTTATTCGATATGTTTTATAAATATGAAACAAGATCTAGATTGATGGAAATTATATTCATTTAATGGATATATTTAATAAAACTATAATTGATTATTTTTATAAATTTTTTAGAAGGATTTATATAGATAGATTTTTTTATCAAAATTACCTAAAAATTTCTAACCGTGTATGGATGAATTTTTTTTGCCAAGCTTCACTTCTGAAATTCACTTGTTCCTATCGAAGATACATTGAACAGGTCTGAAATTATAAGAAATGATTCTAACGCAGCCATTTCGCGTGTTCTTTTTCAGATTAATGCAGATATTTGTGATTAGTCGATATCGTTTACCTTTAGTGCTAATATGGGTACCCACTTTTGAACTTTTGTTCCGGCAAATCTTCCTAAAGTGCTTGGGGAGATTGTTTGACCAGAGGTGCCATCTATTTCTTCTCCGTCTTTTCAATTTTACCTAAAAAATATCATTGCTTGTGATCGTTTTTAGTTGATTTTTTATCCTGAAATCGAAGCAAAGGTATTCCACGCTATACGCGTTAAACTTGATTTGCCTTTGGCGTAAACAGCGAAAAACTTTTCAATCGAAACAACAGCGGAATCATTGCAACCCATTTCTCACCTTCAACGTGAGCACTATACTCTCGATAATTGCGGCAAATTTAAATTATGGTTCGCAGAAAACCGGTACTCGAATCGCATATCCGAAAACGCAAGATACCAATTAAGAGAGGTGCGTGATCTTCGAAGATAAATCTTCAAACGCTTGAAAACATTTTCGGCAGGAACAACTCGTGGCGTTTCCGTTTTGCGTCTAATTAAAGAATCTGATCTTTATAGCAATTATTATGTAAGCCGTTTATGTAGCCACCTCAATCCCCAGTTGACACTATGATGGCAATTTAAAATCCCATTCGTTACGCACTCAACGCTTTATTGGTTTTCGGGACTTTTGAAATTCGTGCGAATGGACAGGTAATTATTCAAAACGGTTGGAATGCACGTAATCATCACGTCATCGAACAACAGTTAAGTGCTGCGCACATGATTTAATGGCTTTCTTAACGTATTATACTTATTTTAATAATTATGAGTTATTGTTATTTTATTGTCAGTTGAATATTAAACTTAGATTTCGGGTAGTTTCGAGTAGTTTTCGGGCAGTACCTTTAATAGTACACCATAGTTTTTTCGTGCAGTTTGGAAAAATTTTCGGGATACGTAAAACTTCAATAACATAATTCGATTTCTAAACCTTTTTTCGCGTGGTACATAAGAAACACGACTTGGGAGTTTCTCTTATGATAAACTACACATTGAAATTTCTTTTAGCATGCCATTATCCCCCAGGCAATGTCTTTCAATCTGTCAAAATTAAGTTGTCAACTGGATTTTTTTCTTCATTGATCGTATAGTCGAAAATAAGTAAAAACCTTAAGATGTCCATACGTCGAGAGTTCTTTTGCATTTAAAGCCGAAATAAAAAAACGAAATTACCAACAGTATGACGGCTAAAAATATGGGATCGTGTGGTGTTATTGCGAGCCCTAATTATTATTAATAAGATACTCGAAAAATACCCAAGAGCGCGAATATCTCGAGAGTGAAAAATTCGATTTAATTTAGTGGCGGCTTGCTGGGCTTTGTTTTGACATGAAAATTGCCGTGTCTGAACCTTTTGCGAAAAGGGAAAATTTAAGAAATTGAGTTTGTCAGACCAATTCCACTAGAGGGCAAATCACATGGTCCTGTACTGTACCCGTAAGGGCTTTCGGAGATGTTGTGCTTAAATCAAATGATTTGCTTGTATTTTCAAATAACTCTGGAGAAGAAATCTGAAGAAAAAATAGACGCAGCAGTACACCTGTACGTATCGACCGAAATCCAGCGACCGCTTGAAAACCACTTCGAATATCGGCGATGCCAATTGTAGTGTAGGGGATGAATTATTGAAATAAAAATTTATTTATTTTTTTCAATTAGCTAGCCATAGGCTAGCTTTAAAATGTAGGTAATAATAATAAACTAATAATGATGCGGAATAAAGTAGGAATAATATTAGACAAATCGCTTCTAGTCAAATTAAATGAATTTTGCACGATACCCGGACATTAAAAGATTTCAACTAGCTCGAACAGCTTTGTTTTTGGGATTGAAAAGAAATAATTATTGCGCTCCGAAAAAACCGGGGTTTGTTATTTTATTCATTTTCAGACAAAGAACACGACATTCTATGGTTTTCCTCAAATACATCGAGAAATCAAATTAGACAAAAATATTGTCCAGAAAAATAGCGTGTCATTGGAGACATATACTGAGACATTTGGACGAAAAAACCTTTCCGATTTTTTTTAGGACAAATATCAATTTTACTTTTTAGTCTCAAAGATATGCATAATATTTAGATGTTTTTATGTAAAATAAACTTGTATATTTTTGAGAATGGAATTTTTTTTCATGGTGAGAAGCTTCCATAAAAGCAAATTTTAAGAAGTTTTTGTTGTTTTCCGGCGTCAGAGGAATTTCTGGTGTGAAACTCCAACACGAAATCTCCGACTGGTGATTAATCGCTTTATATAACCTAGCGAACAACCAAAAATTCCACCAAATTGGTTAAAATATTAGGTGATCTTCAGTCCCACCTACCTTAAGTATAAGGATGCGATGGCAAGAATTTCACTAAGTATATAATTCGTAGATAATAGAATTGGTTTCTATATTGCTTTATAGAATAATCCTCAGCAATACCACCAGCTGTAAGGGTATTTCGGATAGTAGGCATGATACACCCTCTGACGAGTCTATGCCATCCGATGACGAAACAGCTCCTTCGGACCCAGTCCACCACAGTCTTCTTAACTGGCCTATCCAGTGAAGGTTTTCCAACTGTCATGTCCTCAGGGACAGCGATTAATCACCTGTCGGGGATTTCGTGTTGGGTTTCTTACCAGAAACTCCTCTGACGCCGGAAAACAACAAAAACTTCTTAGTATTTTTTTATAACTGCTCTTCATCCCTTAAAAGTATTATGAGTCAATTAAAAGTAATTAAAATTCAGTTTTTTCCTTCAAGTAGATACGATGTGATATCAAATCAAAATTACCCAGCAAGAATTTTACCAGTTATATCCGTGTTAGTTCCGTCGTATCAATCACAGCTAATCTTTCACTTTAAATATATTAACCTCAGGAAAATGCACATGTACGAGTATGTATTTCGCATCAAGCTAGCTGTATGCGATTCTCTACCTCTTTCATTCATACCTGTCTTCTTCGCTTCGTGTTAACGATACCTGGTAGTTGACTACTACCAGTGAATATCCCCGATAGTTATGGCTACTGAATAACCAATAGTACTACCAGGGAATAAATCCGATATTAATACTCGTAAATACTACATTATCGCTGTATAGAACAGCAACTAAAACTTTTCGACAGCCGGATGACAAGCGCAACGCTGGTGGATAATTTGTTTTTCTTTTTATTTTTTTTCTACTCTGATTTTCTCGCATTGCATGAACTTAATGATCTGAAGTGTACGAAGGTTTGAAGATTTCAATTTGAATGTCGAAGTCGTCGATTGGTCTATTCAAACCAATTTAAACGGTAGCGCGAGTCGAGTATATGATAAGGACAAATCCGTGTTCTTCCAGAGTAAGAGTATAAAATAATCATTTATCGAAAGGTTTCTACAATTCTTCTATTCTTTTTTAATCTTTATTAATGATGTCATCTCACTTCCAAACCAATCCATATCTTCGACTATGATAGTGCTACTATCTTCTCTAACCACTGAAATGCGCCACGGTTCTTTACCGCATCACAAGCAAACCTACTCCTTAAACTCACATTTCGCTAAAATTATTGATTGGAGCAGAAAGAACAGAGTTGAATTCAATGCATCGAAAACGCGAAGTTGTCTTTTCACTCTCAAGTTGATTCACACATCCTTTTGATCTTAAGTTCAATCCTGCCCAAAAGTTTGTAACGCATGAGCGGAACCTTGAACGAAAAAAATTTCTATATTATTTAGTGTTTATTTGGTGCCAAAACCTCGGAATCCGTCCGTCTGTCAGTCTGTCTGTTCGTCTGTCTGTCCGCAACCACGATATCTTAAGAACGCCTTAGGATCTTGAAATTTTTGAATCTGCATTTGTAAGGCTAAGTTCGTTAAGGGGCAAAATCACCCTGCTATTTCGGGTAGTTGCCATACAAAAAGTTCTCAAAACACGGGTTAAATAATATTGGCCTATAACTTGTTGAAGAATATTCGCCTTAAGCTACGACTTAGAAGTTTTGTATACGTTGGTTTTCTAATAGGTTTAATTAAAGGTATGAATATCAAAAAGTACCCACGAGTCATTCGAGTAGCTATTCAAAAATCCTGTAAAAATATCCTCACTCAATTTACGGAACTTCCTATAACTTAAGAAATCGTTTAGCCACGAATTTGGAATTTTGAACAAATTCGAATGAAAATAAAATTCAAGTTTACTAGTCAGCGAAATCCTTATACTCCTTTCGATAGTTCCCATGCGAAAAATTCTTATGATTACGATAACTTTTGAACGCTTCAAGCTACGAATTTTAAATTTAGTACATATTCATTTTTAAATGGTTCCAAGTATGCAAGAAATCGAGAGAGTCCTTCTTTCACCTTCCATGTAAAAGTCCTTGAAAAAAGAACATTTTTTTCTTTCGGTGATTTACCAAGTTCCAGATATCTTAAGGTATTATCTTTTGGTTTCGATTAGCACCCAGATGAGAGTTCTTATTAAAGGATAAGCTACATGTGCACTCCTTATTCTACTTTATCCCCAACTAAATAAATTGGAGGTCAGCATTTCATCTAGAGTATCATACGATTGGCTTGCAGCCGTTTGTGACTGCAGTGTGTTTAATTTACTTACTCATACCGGGACATAGCACCTCTTTCTTGATATTAAGCTCATGGCTATTTCTTTTATTTATATTTAATATTTAAGTAATTAATAAACAAAACGGATTGCAGTCTGCTTTTGAAATAACGAGCAGTTCATAAAGCATACTACCTAAGAAATTGAAACATTAATAGGCCTTTTTATCTGCTATAAACTCATCATAACTTTAAATCCATGAAAACATCGCCCAAGTCGAGTACTCACCTGAGAAAGTTAACCATAACGAAAATTGAAAGTTTCCACAATTTTAAGGTTCGTCGCTTGCTAAATGCGGTGCGTTTCAGGCATTGAAGTCTTTTGATTTTAATTCGCACATTTTTGCGACCTCGCTCTAACTCCGTAAGATTTTCCTACAAAAAGGCATGCGAATTGGTTATAAAAAAAAAACTTGAACAGGATCACGTAACAATATCGTTGTAGGATCCGAACAAGGTAGAGAATAGGTGGTCTAAACGACATCGCGGTAACAATAAAGTTGATCCATGACATTTAAACTCTTGGCATCACTCCGGCATTGTTTTGAATTGTGTACATCTAGTTTCTGCTGGATAATTTAACCTACTGATCATAATACACACGATAGACCTTTTATGGAGTTGCTTACTACAGAGAGTGCAGAACCCATCGACCTTGCCATTATTATTATGTGAAGACGGCAGAGTTACAGTTTGTCTGCATGGCTATAAAACCGCGATGATGTGCAAAAATTGTTTATGTTTTGCCTTGAGTTCGACGTATAGTTCGTCCGCTTTTATGCCCTGAGTGAGGTTACATTAACTACGAATAAGAGCCATAAAAATTATTTCCGATGCATAGTACAAAGACTTGTTAGTGCACTAAGGACAATCCTTTAATCGCATTGCTTCCATTTTAGCAATTAGCCATCGTATGATATTTTTTCCGAGTTCGAAAAAAAAATAATAGTTTTGTTGTTTAGATGGGATGATTATTATTTTAAATCTGCACTGAACCAAAAAGGTACTTCCAACCAATGAAAATGATGTGCATTACAAGAAAAACCATCAATGTTCGGTCTACTTTGAACACTCACACAATTATAGGAACGATTAAAATTATTCATCGTTGTAATGAACGATTTCATGAAAATTGATGAAAAGAATTTTTTCTGTAAGTAACGTTCTTTATAATAATTAATCATAAATATTTTATTGCAATTAATTCTAACGCTTTACTAAGTACTGCGTGAATAATATTAATGTACATATTGTTATCAATATGATGAACATATACGTTAATATTACGAACGCGGAACTAAATATAATTATGGCTTCCTTCAATATTACGAAAGGTGTAATGTTCAGTATTCATAACATTAATATACAATTACGTCAAGGGGAAGTTCTGTTACTATCCAAAAAGAATAAACATAATTTTATGCTTTTTTTGATAATAACTAAAGTATTAGACTTTGTGAGGAAAGGGTAAAATGAAAGACATTCATTTCTGAAAAAAAGTGAAAACAAAAATCAATATGTAATTAATGTTTCTTGAAATGATTATTGTTATTAGATCTATTAACAAAAACTCGCGTGTCCAGGAGAAAATTTTAAATTAAATAGGTAAAAGAATTTAGAAAAAATGTCTTCTGCACTTGGAAAATTAGTTAAGATCCCTTTCGTACAATCTACGTAAATTAAAAGTTGCTAGCATTATTTTGGCTGATAAATGGTTGAATACTTTTTTGCTTCAATAACGAAGCAATAAATTACAAAGCTGTTTAAAAACTTCCTTTTTTATCACCTGTGCAGACACGAACCGAAAACAAAATGTTGTGAAAATGTTTAACATGCATTACATTAATTATATTTTTACTGTAGTACGTACACAGTTTTTATTTTTGTCAATGATTTACCTCTAGTCTCACTTCTAGCTAATATTTTCGTCAGAGTAAAGACAAGTTAATCTTTTCGGTATTTGTTCTCTTTCAATTTTTCACTTTTAATTGTAATTTTTATTAATTGGAATAAACACGTATTTTCCGTTCTAACGAAATTATGAAAGAGCAAACGAACTGATGAATGTGTGGTAAATTGAAAGCAATCACTAAGCCTAATGTATGTTATCATCAATATTATGAAACTTCGCATCAATATTAAGAAGCAATTCATTGTATTATGAAGATGTACATTAATATGATGAATGACTGTATCAGTATAATATTCAATTCACAATGCAAAAAATCTGCCAACTGCCTGGGTGCAACCTTATTATTTTATGGGTAGAAGTTCGGAACGCGTTTAGTGCTGAGATGCTGTGTAGGTTATTATGCGACTGACAACCTAAAAAATGAGGTTCCTAATAGACTTCTGGTTATTCTTTAGGTATTCGGTCGCATAATAACCAACACCGTATTTAAGCAAAAAATGTGTTACAGATTTCTATCCAAAAAAAAAATATTAAAGTTCTTTTTATTTACGTATTTTTTACAATAGAAGATTCAATATAAGTAAAAGCGAAAACTTCTACAATACCTTACACCACCAAGGGGTTTAGTATCGACAAACTCTTAAATCGGTTTTTTCCCCGATTATATATTATAATATTTGAAACTTTTAGAAGTGAAACATTAGACCTAAGAAATATAATGGAATTCGTAAGAATATAGACCACCACTTTACACCCCCTTAGCGGTTGAATATCGAATTTAAAAAAAATGTTTCTAAGTGCTTATATATACAGCCCGCAGGAGTAGAATTAATTTAATAACTCCACATGTCTAAAAGATATAACGAAATTCGTAAAAATGTGGGAAAAACTCTTTTCATTGACAATTTTTTTACTCCACTTCCGTACGCCAATTAAAATCTGAACATTCCACAAAGGTTCAATCTTCTGAAATGAACTGTTCAGCAGAAATAGATTTTAGAATGTTTCAATCCCAGTTTTCAATCGCTTCGAACATATTGTTTTCCCCACGATCCCACACAACTCAATCTATCATCTACATAAGTTCCAAGTTTCAGCGTCCTAGCACTAGTGGTTCCTGAGATCTAAAAACCAACAATTTCCGCCTAAAACGCTACCTCCACCTCCACTTACCATAAAAATTTTAACTTAATATCTCAACGAGTTTGTGAGCTACTTGCTACGCTTTTGCGAACGGCGTACGGTGGACAGACGGACATCTCTTTCCTTTTTTGGGGTTTACTAGCATTGAGCCCATGATCCAATCAGTGCAGTGCTGTATGCAGTAGCATTGCCCACATACGATTTGCATGCTCCATGATCCAATCAATGCATTGCAGTACATGTTCCGGCATACAGTAACTCAAATTTTGCTTTCTGTGCAAAATTTGTATATCGCTGCGTAAGGCCAGCCAACAGTCAAATAAAATACGTACTAAACTAATCGAATTTTTCTGGAGGGAAGAGTAGAAAATTTGAATTTTCACAGTTTTCGATCAGAGTAACATTGACTAATATTTGAATTTGATGTGACATGGCATCGATGAATTGATTGGATCATGGAAAAAATTTCACTGCCCTGCAATGTAGTTAGAATGTAGTGCTGCATTGATTGGATCATGAGCTTAAGACGTAAAAATAGAAAATTTCAGGGTATCAAATTTTTTTTGAAATTTCAGGTCGATCACAATACTTTAATGTTAAAAAATATTATTATATAATATAATAAAGTAAAACGGATAAAGGTTCCCACAAACCGAAATTTCTTCTTCCTACTATTTCTGGTCTGGTGGTCATTTTCTTCAATATTATGAAAATATTCATTGATACTGTGAGCGTACTCAGTATGTTTTATTAATTTCAGATAAAGATGCCTTTTAGTTTTGGGTTTTAGTTAAAGATTCCTTAGTCATAAATTTGTTTCAGTGCTGGTGTGTGTGGTGTGCTTCTGAATTAGCATGTGTTGCTTTCCGAAAGAACATGAATAAAAAGTGTTTCTCTACACGTAATGTAAACCGATATAAATCGACTACCACACTACATAAAACAATTATAACGAAATTTTTTAAAAGCCTCAAGTATTTTACCTATAATGGCCCAAAAATAATCAAAATAGAAATAACGGTTCGGAAGTTATTAAAACAACAATTAATTGTACGAGTATTTTACTCTGTTTCTTACCTTCAACGCATGTTCTGCTTCTAACTTTATAACAATACACCCTGTATACATATAAATACCAAAATTCAACTTTCTAGCATTGGCCATTCCTGAGTAATATACTGAAACCAAAATTTATCGTCTAAAACCCTCCTGCCACACCTTCACCAATAAAATTGTGCCCATTTAAAGAGGTGAACTCTATCCACCAACCAAAATAATTTCTTTATTTATTTCAATTTCACCAAGTGCTGATGACTTACAAACATTACAGTTAATAGCTCAAATAGTTTGTGAACTACGAGTCTACAAACGCCTTTGCATACGTCTCACGGTGGACAGACAGATAATATTTTGTTCGCTTTTTGGGGATCTGCTAGTCCTAAAACGCGAAAAAACTATCATTTATAGTAAATTGGTTTTAAATCGAATACTGTATTATTATAGTAATAATGTAAAGTACCTCTTTGTTTAGGTTAGGTATACCTTTAACACAATAGCTATCAAACTTTAATTTACCTTCCAGGTTTAATTATCTTAAGAATTTTGATTTTTGCCCTTCTACTGCTTTTGATTATCTCAGATTGAAGAAAACAAATCAAATAAACTCAAAATGTTGTGAATGTCATGGTTGGTAATTTTACTTTATTATTTTTTAATAATAAAGTATTTACTTTAGTATTTCAATAATACAGTATTGTGATAGATTTTTTAAAAAAAAAATTTGTTACCCTCAACATTTTTTTTACGTTTCATGACTAGTGAACACGAAAAAACCCAAAAAAAATTTCAGTCCGTCTGTCCGCCGTACGCCGTACGTCGACCGGTGTACTCAAAATCGTTTGAAGGTTCGTAGCTCCCAAAACCTTTGAGCTATTAAGTTAAAAAATTTTTAATGAATAGGCTCATTGAAGTGACCATATTTTGAAGGGCGGTGGTGTGAGGGGGGACGTGGAAGAAGCGTTTTAGACGGACAATTTTGGTTTCTAGATCTCAGTAACCGCTTATGCTAGGAGGCTCAAACTTGGAATTTATATAGAGCTTTGATAGTGGACCCATTTGCAAAAAAAATTGACGATATGGGTGAAGGGGTGTGGGCGTGGGGGGAAATATAATGCATCCGAAACGCTCTAAAGCCAAGATCGACACATTCTAAAATCCATATCTCCTAAACGATTAATACCAAGAAATTAAAACTTATTGAATGTCTGTAGGTATACTAGGAGAATAGATCGGAAAAAAAACTTTTGAGTGGAGGCAGTGGCGTATGGGGGTGGGGGTGAAAATTTTTAGATTACGATATCTTACGAACCAATTGCACTAGACGAATAAAATTCGGTTAGAGTATAAAGGTTTACAAATAAAGTTTGCTGAAAGTAAAATTTTTTAAGGGTCGGTGGAGCATGAAAGTGGAGTGGATAAGAAATTTTCTAAAAAATCACATCTCATATCTCAAGAACAGTATAAGATAAATGCTTAATATTTTTACTAGAAGTAGGCCTAATAGACTCCTAACAGAAAAAAATTTTGGGAGTGAGGGATGAGAGTGGGGGAGGGTGAAAAGGAAAAAGTTCTGATTTTTATATGTTGAGAACCTGTAATGATATGAAACTTGGTATTTAGATAGAACTATAGTAGTAGCATGTTGGAAAAATGTAATTTTTTATAGGGGTAGTATGGTACGGGGTGTTTTTCCTATCTATTGAAGGGCTTATGCTACAAAGTTGAAACTCGGTAGGTATATGTAAATTAACTAGAAAAGTTATTTAGATAAAAAAAATTTTCTAATATCTATTGGCGTTTGCAAGGAGGGGAAAAAAATTATCAGTGAAAATGGAATGCATATATGTATTTTCAGGATTTTCGTTATATCTATTAGGTCTTCCCAAATATAGAATTCATTTTCATTATACGGCTTCTTCATATAAATACCTAAAAAGGTTTTTTTGGAAATTGTGCTCCTAAGGGGGTGTATAGGTGTTGTATACTTTTTTACGATTTCTGAAATATCCCCAAGTCTGATTAGATATCGACTAACTTTTCACTTTCACAGCCTAAGCTTTTTCCTTTTTCAGACCCTAAGAGGGTATAAAAGGGTTGAACACGTTTTCACGAATTCCGTCATTTCTTTTAGAAGTGATAAGAAATTGAATTGGTTTTTACTTTCTCATTCTGTCTTCATATTTATCTATTAACTCCTTTCAGGATGTTTGGATATTCAACCCCCAGGTGGGTGTAAGGAGGTTGCATATATTTTCACAGATTCCTACATATCGCTTAGATCTGATGATATATCGAATTCATTTTTACTTCCTAAGGTTTCCTATATAAGCGCCAAAAGGCCAATTTCAGTATTTTTAGATATTTAATCTTAAGGGGTGTAAGTGAGTTGTATGCTTTTCAAAGCTTCGACATATTTCTTAGGTTTGATGAGATATTAGATGGATTTTTACTTCCACAGACTTTTTATATAATCGCCTGCAAACCCATTTCTCAATTTTTGGATATTCAACCATGAAGGGTTTGCATATGTTTTCACAATTTTTGCCATCCCTTAGTTCTGATGAGATATAAAATTGGTTGTTACGGCATTTGATGTAATGACATTAAAACCAATTTAAAGATTTTTCGAATTTCAAGAACAAAGGGGGTGTAAAAGGTTTGCTTACGTTTTCACAAATTTTTCAAAATCCCTTGTGTTTCATGAGATATCAAGTTCCTTCTTATGAAATCGTTCAAAAACCTGTTTCACAATTTTTTCGAAATTCAAGTGGAAGTAATGGGTTTGTATACGTTTTAACAATTCGTCATATCTCTTAAGTCTGATAAGGCAACAAATTCGTTTTTACTTCTATGGGCTTTTAGTGTACATAATACACCGAAATACATAATACACCGAAATTCGAATAGTCTACACAATGTTTAATTGTCTAAAAATTTCTATTTTAAATATTTTTATTTTAAGAACAAAACTTTCCAAGAAACGTCATAATCTCGAAACAACTGATGATATACTCCGAGTTTGACCGCTCCCGAACTTTGACCCGAAAAATAATAAAGTTTCGCCCAGACCATTGGCAGATTTTTTTTGTGTCTTGACATTTATTTGACAGAATTTAACATAAAATAAGCCGCAATATTTGTAAAAAGGTGGTACGTATGATTACCAGCCACGCACCATTCCTCTATTTGGCAAGTTCTCACCGTTGAAATTCTCAAAAGGAATTAAGTGCAATGGCATATACTCGTATTTATGGGCGTGTATCTTTCTACACTGTAGGCCTGCCCCAATCAAAAAATTTACATCTCATGAATGAAAAATTTTGTCAACCGTTGCCAAACTAAAGATATGCAAAATGGTGAGAATTTTGCAGAAATTAACAACATCAACAAAAGGACGCAGTTGGCCGATAACCGAACTGATTAATTCTCGAGACCGACATGCCATTAACACAAAAGGTAAAAGAAACGGTTGAATGACCAGTGGCATACTGGTAATGACCCCGCCGAACTTTATTTGCGTCACGATAGTCATACCGATCCGCAAAGTATCAAAACTGAAGACGCGAGGAATCTCAGCGTGAAAGTGACTAGCGTTCGACTTCGGAAATTCCAACGCTGTAAACAGCGCGGCACGCAGCTAAGACGTTATATGCAAATGAATGAAGGCATCTCCGGAGGACCGGACATCGAAGATGCATAATAATTACGGCCGCTCAGCGACAGTTATGGCCATTTTATGATTAGAGAAACCATTAGGCGATCTGTCCACTGTCCACTTCCAAAGAAGATAGTGAGGCAGTAGTCGGCCGAAGCCGATTAGCCATTAACTGGCCAACGGCTGACTAGCGCCCCGCAATGGATCTGTGATTGTTTTTTGCGAAAATCGACGCTACGTAATTCATTGACCCAGCCGAGGCTCATCAAGCGGCCGCGACGGCATCAAGCGACTTGCGCGGCTGACCACAGATGGACAGCGCGGACGGACGCATCGATTTGGTGCGGCGATGACCAGCTTCGTTAACGGCGCAGTTGTCGTCCTCGTCAGGCCTTGGAGCTATCAATCAGCAGTAAACGCTCTGCCCGACCCACAAAGACCGCAGCATCCGTAGCAGCAAGCGCAGCAATTGTAAACGAACTTTAATAGCTTCGCTATGATGTTGAGCGGACGATGCCGATGACAACGGCACGAGGAAAATCAGAGTTAATTACTTCGGTCGACAAATTACCTTCGCTGCATAGTTACCTGGTTTCGTCTCCCAATAATGTTCGTGGTTATGATGCGACCAATGCACGTGCCTTGTCTTCCATAACGAAGAAGTCAACTACCTTGCGCGGTCGCTGGCACTGGCCTGAACTCCGCAGAACCGCAATTTTCTACCCAGCAAGAGGTGCACTTGATCAGGTCTTAGGTGCGCCAGCTCCTAACTAACTATCGCTTCGCGTCCCCAAAGAAGCGACTTGATCACGTAAATTCGTCGTCTCCACCGGCCGATTAGAATTAGAACAAACGTGAGAGGTCGTTCGGGTAAAAAAAAATAAAATAAAAAATAAGCACTGCAAACTCCTCGCGGGGTTCCGGGAATATCCACCGCCTTCCCTTGGTAATTATCCGAAATTAAGTGGATCATCGTGGAATCGAGCGCGGTCAGTAGTCAGTATATTTACCCAGCGTCAGCTTCCACCTTGCCTAGCAGCTCAAAATCTTAATTAACGCAGACAGACGTGAAGTGGTGCGGCGCATCTTTGCAGCATCAAATTAAATTCAAATCCATCATCGTGCCCCACGGCATTGGTCAAAAAATAGAAAATACCCAAAACGCCATCTCAATCTGCCGGCCAGTCATCCATCGTTGAACGCTCGAGCAATCACATTGAAGGTCGGCGGGTGTGAGGGAAGTGCGGGAGAAGTTTGAACAGGTAAAAGGTAAAAACTGTCACGTAACGGAACTAGTGGTCATGACTTTCATTCGAAGGGAGTTAATTTTAGCGTTCTCAGCCGGACCCACCAGTGGAACGGTAACGACCGAAACATTTTTAAATTTAAAAATCGAGCGGGAAAATATTTAGCAGAGGCACCGCAATGAATTATGGCAAACAATGCCAGCTGCTATAACTTGTATATGGAATATGAAAGCTATTGGTTCAAAGCTCGGGATAATGAAGAGGAGTGTCTGTGATAATCGACTCATCTTTGCACAGTGACGTTCAGAAGAAAAATCTGCCAACAGTCTGGGCGCTACTTTATTATTTTATGGGTAGAAGTCCGGAACGCGTTTAATTCTGAGATGCGGTGTAGGTTATTATGCGACTGTCAACCTAAAAAATAACGTTCCAAATAGCCTCATAGTTATATCAGAGAATTCGGAATTCGTGAAAACTTCAACAATACCTTACACCCCAATGGGTTTAGTATCGACAAATACTTATATTGGTTTTTTCCCTGATTATATTTGAAACTTTTAGAAGTGAAAGTTAATTCGATATCTCATTACACCATTACACGACTTTATCCTACCTTAGGGGTTGGATTTCGAGAAATTTGGAAAACCTTTCTAGGTGCTTATATAAAGAGCCCGTAGAAATAAAATTAATTTGATGACTCGACATGACTAAAAGATTTAACGAAATTCATGAAAATGTGGAAAAAACCCTTTTCATAAACATTTTTTTACTCCATCTTTGTACGCCAACGAAAATCTCTAGTAGGACTTACATATATACATACTAAGTTTCAACTTTCTAGCATAAGCCGTTTTACTTTATTATTTTAATAATAAAGTATTGTTATCGATTTTTAAAAAAAAGAAATTTGCTACCCTGAAAATTTTTTTTATACGTTTCATGACTAATAAGCACCAAAAAAGCAAAACAAATTTTCAGTCCGTCTGTGCGCCGTCCGCAGTACGCAAAACGTTTGAGGGCTTATAACTCCTAAACCCTATAAGCTATTGAATAGAAATTTTTTTCTTTAATAGGCTGGGTACGCCCCTTGAAGTGACCAGTGGGAGTATGAGGGGGGAGGTGGGGGAAGCGTTTTAGACGAAAAATTTTGGTTTCTAGATCTCAGCAACCGCATATGTTAGGAAGCTGAAACTTGGAATTTATATAGAGCTATGATAGTGGACCCATTTGCAAAAATATTGTTGATATGGGTGAAGGGGTGTGGGAGTGGGGGGAAAAATAATGCGTCCAAAACGCAAAAAAGGCGAGATGAAGACATTCTAAAATCCATATCTCCTAAACGGTTAATGTCACGAAATTAAAACTTAATAATCATCTGTAGGTATACTAGGAGAATAGATCGGAAATAAATTTTTGAGAAGGGGCAGTAACGTACGGGGGTGGGAGTTGAAAAACTTCAGATTACGATATCTCACGAACAAATTGCACTAGACAAATAAAATTTGGTTTTTGTATAAAGGTTGACAAATAAAGTTTGCTGAAAGTAACATTTTTTTAGAAGGTGGTGGAGCATGGAAGTGGAGAGCGTAAGATTTTTTTTTAAAAAATCGCGTCTTATATCTCAAGAAAGGTGTAAGATAGATGCTTAAAAGTTTTACCATAAGTAGGCCTAATAGACTTCCAGCAGGAAAAAATTGTTCAGGGATGATGGTGTAGAGAGTGAGGGTAGGCGAGGGTGAAAAGTAAAAAGTTCCGATTTTTGTATCTCGAGAACCTATAATGATATAAAGCTGAAACTTAGTATTTAGATAGAACTATGTTAGTAGCATGTTGGAAAAATATAATTTTGTATAGCGGTAGTATGGTACGGGGGTGGGGGTGTTTTTCTTAACTATAGAACGGCTAATGCTAGAAAGTTTAAATTTGGTATGAATATGTAAATCAACTAGAAAAGTAATTCTGATTAAAAAAAAATTCAAATATTCATTGGCTTTTGGAAGTGGGGCAAAAAAAATTATCAGTGAAAATGGAATGCATGTATTTTTACTATTTTCGTCATATCTACTAGGTCTTTCCAAATATTGAAGTAATTTTTTTTGTGCGAGTTCTTCATAGAAATACCTCGAAAGTGTTTTCAGGATTTTTTGAAATTCGACCGCAAAGATGGTGTAAAGGGGATGTATACATTTTCACGAATTCAGCCGTATCCCTCAGGTCTGATTAGATATCGAATAACTTTTCACTTCCACGGGATTTTTTAATAATCACCTAAAACTCGCTTCCAGGTTTTTTTCTTTTCAACCCCTAAGAGTGGGAAAACGGGTTGAACACGCTTTCACGAATTCCGTCATATCTCTTAGGAGTGATAAGACATCGGATTGGTTTTTACTTCCTCGTGCTTTCTTTATATATATCTAAAAACTCATTTCACCCCAAAGTGGGTGCAAGGGGGTTGCATATGTTTTCACAAATTCTTACATATTTCTTAGTTCTAATGAGATATCGAATTCAATTTTACTTCCTAAGGCTTCCTACATAATCGTCAAAAAGTTGATTTCAGGATGTTTTTTAATCAACTCCAATAACACGTAAGGCTTTCGACATATTTCTCAGGATTGATGAGATATTTGATTGGTTTGCACTTCCACAGACTTTTTATATAATCGCCTACAAACGCATTTCCGATTTCATGTAATGGCCCAAAACCAAATCACGAAAAACCTTCTAATGGTGTAACAACTGATATAGACCTCGTCCCGGAGTATGACCCAATTATGTAATTCATGTGTTATATGTGGCAGCGGCGTAAGTATTCTATCGCGGCCCCATTCTAACCGCTTTCCGAACTTTTTTTTAGGTTTTCAGTCACATAGTAAACTACACCGCCTCTCAGAATTAAACTCGTTCCGAACTTCTACCCAAAAAATAATAAAGTTACGCCCAGACTGTTGGCAGATTTTTGAGATATGATAAACCACCCTCCACTCCCGTACCTTGCTGCTTTTATCAAAAACTATATTTCTCCGTGGTGTCTCTATTGTGGCTAGTAACCTTTTTCTCTGCTATAGGTGTACTGGGCCTAGCTCCTGTAAAAATGTTAAGATCATATCTGGAACGGTTCTTGAGATATAAAAATGTAATTTTTTGAAAAATGGTACGGAAGTGAATATATCTTAGAAACTATTTGAGCTAAAAAGTTAAAACTCGGTATACAGATGAAGCTAAGAAGCCATCATTTTTGAAGCAGAGTAAGGAGACAATTCGTATATCGGTAAATATACTCAGAAAAACAAGAACCCTTTTATTACACCAGTTCATTGAAGAGCCTTTTCTGGAACTGAAATCGTAAAGGTAAAGTTATAGTGATCGCAACGCACGATCCTCGAGCGATGCGACGCGATGACAGCTAATTAGAATTCATGTTAGTGAGTGTAACCAGTTATAGTGATATCGCATCGCTCCAATCCCGTCGCTTTGAATGGCTACTTTCTAATTTTGACAGTGGCGCATTTTGAATTTTTTACAATAGACTGCAAACGACTTTTAAATGTCTGGTGTTCCCTATAACTGGTATCGCGATATGACACGCGTAATTTAATTGAGTTTTTAATCTCAAAATCCGCCATTTTAATATACAATTTTGAAATGAAATAATTTGTTGAAGTCTATAGAATCCAAAAAAAATAATTTTTCTGAATCAAAGCAATATAGAATTTGTTTCATACAAGAACAATAAACTTAAGCGATTGAATTGCACAATTTATAAGTAAAGAAATTCTGGTATTGCTGTGAAAACTCAATTTCAGCAAAGAAAACAGGTCTTCTTTATATTTCTAAAACATTTTATAAAGTATTTCACTTAGCTTTAACTTACAAAATCTTACAATTTACCTCCTCCTTACAAAAATTTTGCAATTTGTGTGAATCCGGGATGTTTGTTATGGCTGGTAAGGGAGAGTGGGGCAAAGTGGGCTAGCAAGGTAAAGTGAGCCCCTTTAAAATTTCTAGTTTGCAACAGCGTCATCTCTTAGCAAAATAAATTATAGATAAAGCTTCATAAATTGACCACAATGCCCTATAAACAAAATCCACTTTAATTACAGTTAATTGAATTTTTTTCATTAGGATTTTGGAACCGTCTGATGTAAAGATCAGTGTTTAATAATTGCATTAAAAATAATTGTTAGCGAGTGACAATTGTTTGGAACAGTGCAGTCCAGTACAGTCCTTGAGATCGGCGTACGGATTGTGAAATTTGAAAAGTAAGCTTTGATGATTATTTAAAAAATATATTAATTTTAGCAGATGCTTGTTGTTTAGCGTTCATTCGGGGCAAAGTGAGCCCTGGGCACATTTTACCCTATACCAATATAATTTTTATTAAAAATAATAATTTTAGCATGGCTAGAACATACAACAAAAAATCAATGCAACAATCGTGGACTAAAGTTGCGATGAGAAATGCAATAGCTTCTGTTGCTGAAAAAATGGACCTAAAGAAAACCAGTAAATATTTTGGTGTTCCCAGGGCTACTCTCCAAAGCAGAGTACGCTCTCAATACACTTAATTTCGTTTGAATTTATTAAAATCATACTGTTTGTCTTAATTGATCCATTCCCATATTCTTTCGCTCCAGTTTTGTGTGAAATTACTATACCCCTTGGAAGGGCTCACTTTACCCCGGTAGTGTGGCAAAGTGGGCACTTTGAAGTATGTATAGAAAGGAGTAGATATCTTTTTTATCAGCAGCAATAATTTAACTTCACGAATATATGACTAAGCTAACATCCTAAGCTACCGATTTTGCAAGAAAATGATTTTATAACTATTACCCGTTTTACAGAATCTCGGTACAAACCTTAGAGGGCTCACTTTGCCCCACTTTCCCCTATATTTTATTTACCTACACTGTCTTGATTGTATAAGGTGTTTCAATAGGAACGCTCAAAATTTGTTAGGTTATAGCGACCATGTTGTCGAAGCAACATCCGTCAAATTTATTGTGAATTGTTCATTAGTGAATGGCAAATCACCATGGAAGTTTATAACGTTTAACAATGTGTGCAAATCAACAAATTTTATTTTAAAATCAGAGATCTCCATTTGAAAAACGTTCCGCGCATTGCGTGATTTTTAATGACGAGACATATTTCTGATGAATGGATGTGTGAACATCCCAAATTGTCGGATTTGGGACGATACCAATCTACACGAGATACACCAGCATCCAATGCATCCCGAGAAAGTCAGCGTTTGCTGCGGATTTTAGTCTGGCGAAATCATCGGTCAGTACTTCTTCCAAAACGAAACTGGCATTGCCATAACCGTCAAACGACCGATGATAAGCAACTTCTTGTGGCCTAAACTGGATGATATGGATACCGACGACATGTGGTTCCAACAGGACGGCGCTACATGCCACACAGCGCATGCCACGATGGACATTCTGTACGAGCGATTTGAGGATATGTTTATCTTGCGCGGCGGAGACGTGAACTGGCCACCGAAATCATGCGATTTAACGCCTTTAGACATCTACCTTTGGGGATATCTTAAATAGTACGTCTATGCATATAAACCACAAACAATTGATGTCCTCAAAGTTAACATAACAAACGCTATCCAGCAAATTCAGCCAGATTTATGCGACAAAGTCATCGAAAATTGAAACTCTCGAATACGTATCACTAAGCAAAGCCGCGGCGGACATTTAATCGACGTTATATTCCACACTTATAGCCATGAAATATTCTTTCAAATAAAAAAAGAATTGGGTGGATATCTCACACACAACTTGTTTTATTTACATTTAAAAATTGAACGTCCTTATTGAAAGACCCTATATCTTTATTCAATATGTGACAAACACGTTCTTTGGACATATCCATAGCCTCCGCTATCTCTCTCACTTTAATTCGAGGGTTGTCTTGCACCATTTGATGAACCTGACCGATGTTATTGTCAGTGGTTGCAGTTTTTGGAGGACCCGAATGTTCCTGGTCTTAAGTTTAAATTCAGCTACCCAAAATTTCACGGTATACGTACACAACGTCCAACTCGTCTTTGATTTGCTTAGGCATATTGCCTTTTAAAAACAAATACTTAATGACAACTCGATACTCGATTTAATCCATTTTCACAAAAACACTCACATCGACTCACTCAAATGACTGTCCAACAACAACTGCGCGTCCAAAATGGCTGAAATTTTGGTGAGTACCTTCCAAAAGGTGCGCAAACACATTCCCCAGCTTTTGTTGACGAGTGCCCCCATCTTCTGTTGAGGTCGGAAACTTTTCAGACAACCCTCGTATTAATATTTTAGAAATCAAAGAACTTTATTTAAAATTTTATCTTTATTTAAACGTTACTAATACTAATATAATGATGTTTAACTGCAATTCAAAGTTCGAAAAAGTTATTGTTACATCCTACCCTGGCAACCCGCGCTGCTCGATCGGTTTCTGGTGAGAAAAACAGCAACCTGGTCTCTCAACATGATTTTTCAGGAGAGCGGTTTAAGGTTAAGCGTTTACTAGTGTAAGATGAAGACAGACTTTTTTTTAAACAACATTTTAACCCACATTGGCTTAGCCAAATTTTATGTTTTTTAGCTTAAAATGTTCATAAATAGTTGCATTTTATTAAAACGTAGAAAAAAAAATCGATTTTATTTTATTTACTGCTCCCCCTTATGTTAAGAACTTCAAATTCAATGTTTGAATCTACAATTCCGAACGCAAGAGAAAAAACATACTGCAGTCACGATCGGCTGCAAGCCAATCGTATAATACTCTAGATGAATACTGAACTCCGATTTATATTGTAGTTGGCGATAAAGTAGAATTACGTGTGTGAATGTTGTATGTCCTTTATTAAGGACTGCCATTAGATTGCTACTCAAAACTAAAAGATAATATTCAGTGTTTAATTTCATATCTTGAACTGGGTAAGTCATCGAAAAAATTATCCTTTTTGAAGGACTTTCACATGGGAGGTGCAGGAAGGACTCACTTGATTTCTTACATATTTATCCTTTTCCTTAGAACCATTTAAAAATGAAAGTGTACAAAATTTGAAATTCGTAGCGTTAAGCGTTCAAAAGTTATCGAAAAATCTTGTTGAACACGTGTCTTAAGGACATTTTGTATGGCAGCTACCAGAAGGAGTAAAAGTAATTCGCTGATTAGTAAACTTGAACTTCGTTTTTACTCAAAACTAATTTGTACAAAATTTCTAATTCATAGCTAAAAGATTACTTGAGTTATAGTAAGTTCCGTAAATTAAGTGAAGACATTTTGACAGGATATTTGTATGGCAGCTACACGAAGGACTAATAGGATTTTCTTTACAATCATACAATTAACTCCAACTATTGGAAAAATAACACATACAAAATTTCAATGACGTAGCTTAAACCCTTCTGCAGTTATCAGCCAATATTCTTAAACACGTGTTTTGAGGACATTTTGTATGGCAGCTACCAGAAGGAGTAAAAGGATTTCGCTGACTAGTAAAGTCAAACTTTCTTTTGACTCAAAACTAATTTGTACAAAATTCCGAATTCGTAGCTAAAAGATTACTTGAGTTATAGTGAGTTTCGTAAATTAAGTGAATACATTTAGACAGGATATTTGTATGGCAGCTACACGAAGGACTAACAGGATTTTCTTCATAATCATACGTTTAGCTCCAACTATTGGAAAAATAACACATACAAAATTTCAAAGACCTAGCTTAAAGCCTTTTGAAGTTATCGACCAATATTCTTGAACACGTGATTTAAGGACATTTTGTATGGCAGCTACCCGAAGGAGTAGGACGATTTTGCCCGTTAACGAACTTAGCCTTACAAATTCAACCAAACATCCAGATTCAAAATTTCAAGATCCTAGATGAAGGCGTTCTTGAGTTATCGTGCTAACGGACAGACGGACGGACGGACGGACGGACGGACGGACGGACGGACGTCAAGCGGATTTGAGGTTTTTGGCCACAAATAAACAAAAAATAATATATAACTTTTTTTCGTCCGAGGCTTGGTTCTATGTGTTACAAACTTTTGGGCTGGATTAAACTTATAATACTCTATATGATTTCATCTAGAGTATAAAAATGTTCTTCGCTATCCAGCCTCCAAAACTCCTTCAAAAATGTATGCAAGTTACAGTATAATTTAAGAACGCGTTAAAGCAGGATCTAAACATTTTACAAAAATTACTTTTAAGACAGAGTTTGTTAATTAGTAACATCCGTCAACTGCTTCGGGTAGCTGTCATACAAAAGTCCTTAAAACACGCGTTAAACAAAATATTGAACGATAAATTCAGAACGCTTAAAGATATGACTTAGAAATTGTGTATACATTGATTTTATAACAGTCGCAGGTATGCATTTAAAAAAAATACGATTAGTCCTGCTAAACAAATATCCTGTCAAAATTTTTTAATTGACAGAAATTGTTTAGCCATGAAGTCGAAATTTTGTTCAAATTAGTTTTAAATGAAAATAAAGTTCGAGTTTATTAGTCAGCTAATGCCTAATTTGGTTAATTTTTTCTAAAAACAAGAAACCAACGGTATACTTAAGTACTAAATTCAAATTCGAATATAGTAAGTCGACCGTTACAACATAAACAACAGAAATTAAACAATAAATTATAAATTAGCTTAATAAAAGAAACTGCATGTTGCTACAAATAAGTCCTTCCATTCGTATTTATCACAATAACATTTATTATTATTTACAGTAAATTGCATCCTTACAATAACCTCAGTTATTCTAAAATTCTCAATCTAAAACTAAACGAACATTTTGATCTATTAAACTTAAAACTTAAAAACTTTATGAAGGTGATCATACAATTTTTCTTAAATTTATTAGCGATAGCGTGTCTTAAGCGTAATTCCATTTGGGAAGGATGGGACTTAAGGGCGATCTCTTATGCTTCACTTCCCAAGAATCACTTTCGACGCGGCGAACTTTTTGCCGTGGTTTTTCATCAATTCGGGGAAGAATTTGATCAACGGACATGACGGTGAGATACGGCGAGTACGAAACTACCGAGTGACTTTTTTTATCAATATCTGGAAAATTTAAACAAGAATAATTAGAAATTAGCAGTGAAAATCGTTCGGTTTAACGTCAAGTCAAATATGAAAATTCCTTACGATTATTATTGTCTAAACTTATTGGCTAGGACGATACAAGACGGCACAAAATTCGCAAATTGAAAAAGAAAATTTATTCTATGCTTCTGATGGAGCAAATGATTGTTGACGAACTCCGAATGTTGTTTCCTCTGAAATGATGACGAAAAATGGAACATAAAATATTTAAAGCAAACAAATTTTAAAAGCATTAAAAAATACTTCATTACTGAAATAATAAAAAAATAAGAGAGCCCATTATTCAGCTGTGAAAATTTTAACCAATTTTCCGCAACACTTTGCTATCCAATTTCACCAAACTCAGATGAACAGATGAAAATTAATAAAAGTCTATTTTAACCACTATAAAAATATGATAGGTGAAAAATGGGTATGCACCAGGTATTTAGAGCTCCCAACTCCTCCTATATGGTTACAAAAGCCCGATTTGACTTGATCCTATTTTCCCTGAAACTATTCTGATGTCTTTATAAAATAAATTAATGATCAAACTAAATTTTCTCTCGTTGTATATGACTGATAGTCTAGGCCACATTTACTGTGCCTTTCACCATAGACTAGACTAGACTTAACATCTTAGCTGAAATCTACGTTAATATTTTTAAAAAAATCTCCGTCCCCGGTGTACTCGCTCTATCCTACTACAACCAAGCCCTACTGCCTAAATAAGTAAATAATGATTTATTATACAAATACAATACAAACAATACAAACACACCCTTAAACTTTTTGCTGGTCTGTCAATTTCAAAAGAGTCAGTCAAGGTTTACATTTTTATCATGGTGAAGTTCACGAACGAGTAACGTTTGGAAATTATCTCAATTATTCTGTGTTTTATTTAAATGCAAAATTGTTATGTCCCTATTGAATAACCCTTTAGTTCCAATAGAACCATCAATGAAAGACAAATTAACAATTTCCACTTAATATCAGGTAATAAAATCGAGACATAAACGTTTTTTAAAGTATAAAGAAATAACTTTTGACTAAAAAATTGAAGCTTAAGCAATGTTGGACAATTAAAAATTTACGACGGAGGAGACAGCCTGCAGAGCAACCTTAAGGTGTCTATGTACTCGTTATTTGAGGTTGGGGTAGACGCCTATAGATGTGTTAAAAATCACTAGCGCGCCAGTCATTTTTTAATATCCTTTTGCATTACAAAAATTCACTACCCTTAATAACACACATCAAATTGGGTAACAAAGACAATTAACATATACATTTTTCCTGGACGTTCAATTCGACTGAAATTTACCTGGTGTTCCTAAATTAGTTTTGAATCCTTGCAGTTCTCGAGCACTACAGAGAGGCGTATCGACGGATGTAGTCTCATCGAATTTCGAATAGTTGATGTCATAAGCCTGCCGATCCTTGTTGTAGCTTACAACCGGATCGAATCGGTGACCCCATTTTATTTCACTATTCAAATAGCTCGAACGTGCCTGTGTCGTTTGTCCCGTAGATTCTACAGTTCCTTCTAAGATCACAACAATCTCGAACTTATCGTAGAACATATCCGTGGCCGAAATATTGTACAACGGCGAATTCTCATCGATCTTATGCATTACGGTCATTGGCCAAATGAAGAATAAATCCGATCCGCATTCGTCCATTCCCAATTCCATTTCGGAATGATGAGTGGTCAGAACTTCGCCTTCTTTCGTATTTCTCGTTCGGATAAGCTGAGCTCGAATATTCGCCCCGATTATATGACTCTTTCGCATATCGCCAACGCGGAACATAAAGAAAAGATCGCCATCGCGTTGGCATATTACCGCTTTTTGCGAGAACAGAAGCGTCTGGGTGCGTTGTTTGGATCGTGTCATTTTCGCAAAGACTATTCCAACCATAAAGGCTTGTACCATCATTCCGAAAATCGATTGGAAGCACATCATGAAAATCGCTTCAGGACATTCCTCGGTCGTTGTTCGCACACCATAGCCAATAGTGTGTTGCGTTTCAATTGAGAATAGGAAGCACGACGTGAAGGTTTGAATGTTGAGGACACAAGGAGTCCAACCGTTGTCAGCTATATGGAAAAAGGAGTAAGACATGTCAATACCGAACGGCCAATACTTCCAAATGCACCTACCTTGATTTGCTGGCATGTGCATATCCTCGAGGTCCCCATGAGTGATTGCGATCAGCCACCAGATAACGGCGAAACCGAGCCAGGACAAGAAGAAGCTTAGTGCGAATATCAGAAGAGTCCATCGCCATTGTGAGTCGACGAGTGTTGTGAAGACGTCCTGAAGGAATCGCATCCGACGTCCTGTTAGTCTCGATTGTAGAACATTGCAGTCTCCATTTTTCAGAATTGCACGCTTACGGTATCGTCTCATGCTACCCGGTCGTAAGTTTCGGCTCCTGAAATAGTCATCAAAATGAACGTTTAAGTTATTAACGTCTATCATATTATTGTTGCAGCTCCAGCTTTCGAGTCAAACAAATTCAACGTAAATGGCTTCAGATGCTTCGAAGATACAAATCAGTAGCATTAGTCCAAGATACCAGACAATATGTAAGCATATGTGAGTGCCACATATGCATCACGTAATGAAGCCGTGTTTTGATGTTTGCTTCCGAAAGTACCAAACATTTTGGGCGAAAGAAATTTTGGATCGCGATTGAGAGAACGTAACTTTTTCATCTTACCGTCTTTTTGAGTGGGTTCTTTTTATCTGTCGTACCAATACTTCAAGACTCATCCAGCGGACTATTAAACATTCGGTTAACGTGCACGTTTAGAGTTGTTTCTCAAAACAGAGTCTTGGCAATTTGTACATTTTTGAAACCCGCCAAAATAGTCAAAATATAGCAAAAGGCTTTACTACCATCTACTAAAAGGAAAAATTAAAAAAGGATACTACAGGAGAACAACGAGCCAAAACATCGAAGTTGTATTGGTGTACGAAAAAATTTGGGCCGCCAAAGTTTCCAAATAACCCAAAGGAAGGAAAAAATTAAGGAGGTATTGAGCCAATGCATCTTACATCGAACTGGTGGCTAGAACACGAACTGCCCTATGTATTTGGCCGTAAACTTTAAAGAAGGAGGAAGTAGGCCTCGATACAGTTCTGGACCAGATGACATCGAATTCAATCGTTTCAGTAAGTTCTGAATCGTAACACCTTTGCATCCAATTGTCTGAATGCCTTGCTAAATTTATCACTAGCTGAACTTGGAGTACAGAACTACGAACATTTTTCAATTAGCATGGTCTCGTGCCAATCGGGCTCATTTAATTCCATAGGTGTGCACATCAGACACCCTCTGATTTCATCAGTTTTGACGAGTGCAAATTATTTCCGCGGATGTCAATCAAACGGGCTCACAAGCGTTCTGAACTTCTGACGGAGGTCTTGAAGTGTCGTCGTCGGCAACATTTTCAATTCTGAACCAGTGCCGGACGACAATATCCAACCTTCGTAGCGTTAACCAGCCTAATTTAAACTATAGCCAACTTTTCACACCTAAACGCGATAATAGAAACCGTCGCGTTTTGTCTAAGTCGTCCTATGGATTATGGCGCGGCATTAAACAAAGCGGGAGCTAAAACAGTGATTATCATAAATTGTGTTGTAAATTAGATGTAGGTTTTATGTAAGCCGACAACTATGGAGGGCTTCTATAGACGACTGATTACTCGGACGCTATAAGCGAAAAGTCGAGCGAATGTCTAGCCTCTCTCAAGATCATGTCTTTACGCTAATTGTGAGTCTAGTTAACACCTACGGTCCGATAAACTTGGAAAATTGAGTGAAGTGCATCGCGGAAATGGCTGGTTATAGTTTAGGAATTTTGATAGAACTGCCTGCATAAAGTTTAATGGAAAATGGGAAGCGCTATCTGGGAAGGTCATTGTCAATGTCATCTGATTTAGATGTTCCTGAAGCAAGTGTATTTGTTTCGCACTAAAATGCATTGAAACGCTCAATTATTGGGTTTGTCGCCCTTAGCAATGAAATTTTGAAAACCCTTTTCTCTCGTAGAAAAGTCAGCCTTGAAAATGGCATTACCCGATGAAAACTTATTGTCTATAGCTTGAAATGAAGGCGCCCCTAAAATATAAGTCTCTTCTCTTGGTATTACTTTTGCTAATTCCAAAAAGCCAGTTTCAACATCTTAGCACTTTTTAGTACTTTTTAGTACATTTTAGTACACACAAATCTCAGTGCTTTGCAATTAAATTGGGTAAAAACAGGAAGGGTGTTCTCAGAGTCGATATTTGACCAGTTTCGTTCAGCTTTTCGCACCAAGATACATCAAGAAATGTTAACAAAACATGACGATAAATCTTTCAAAGTCTAAGATAATTTACGTGTGTGATAAGAATTTGCTGTGAATTTTAAAGCTCAAGAGTAGCTGCATTTTATTTACATTTCTTACTTAAGCGGGAAGATGCAGTTGTCATACAGTTGCTGCATGTGAGAGACAAAGACAAGACAATTTAATACGATTTTCATTATCTCAACGAATTATGAGTGTAGAGATAACGAAGAAAACAGCTCCTATCAATTGAAATAAAACGTTATCTTCAGTTCCGGACTTACTACTTACTACTTATTTAAGAGATAAGGTAGGTATTTTAAAATGGAAAAACTTTCACAGAAACAAAAACATTTGTAGGTTTTGGTTGTTCCTGGCACATTGTTACAGAAACCTGGCGTTGGTGGATGGTTAGCGTTAAAGAAGAAAACTTTCAGTTTTTAGTGGAGAAGTCGCTTGTGCGAGTTTTAGAACTACGGCTTTCAAAAAACTGGGTTTGATATTAAACGGTAGAGTTTGAAAAGAAAGATATTACCTAGAAAAACGAGAATAAAAAAATGAATATGAAAATGGAGAAATCTGTACAGGAATTCTTTTCTAAGAATGGGAAATTTTGAATCAGTCATGCAGACTCGCTACAAGTTGTATTTGTGGAAATATGCAAAAAAAAATTATGTATTGTAAATGAAACTTAAGAGTGAACAATATGCATTATTGCCCGCGCGCAGCACTTTAAACTCGCTGTTCGAATTTATGAGCTAACATAAAAAAAATAATTTAGTTACTCTAGTTGTTACAGGCTGGCGGAATGGCGCTGCCAGCAGTAAAATGAATATAGGTTACTAGTACGTTTATCTCGTGTACCATAGTATTTGGCGGTACACTGAAGGTGTTAACGATATTATGATGAAAATACCAGCTGTCTATCAATGGTATTAGACGAGGAAGAATCCATAGTTCTGACTTTGCTAATACAAAGAACTGTAATGAGATGGTTATCACCAATAAAACTGTCCATTGGTAGGTTTTTTTGGGAATAAAATTAATGTTTTTAAAGATCCTTACATTATACACTATATAGGAGGACTTCCTGATCAGACCGTCTACGCCTTCCTCGCTATCACGAAAGTGCTCAACCACTTGCTTTGCAGTACCTTTAAGACAGACGTCATATTTAAGGGACTGATTTTACTGCTAAGCGAATTATGAATAATAATGCAGTTGATTCAACATCCTTGCTGAGAGCTTCCTCGATCAACATTCCTTGTCAGGCTGTTCTTGGGAGAATATAAGATTCTAAGGCCCGTTCCTACGATGTTCAGTTACGTTCTAACTGGGACTTTAACTGACATATTTTCATACAAAACTTCCAGTTAAAGTTCCAGTTAGAGTTTAACTGAGGATCGTAATAATGGCCTTAAGTATGTATTTCCCACCATCGGACAGACTATGCCCGCCACAAGAAATCAGACAAGGCCTTGAAATATGGTTTGAAGTTTTTAAATTGTTTTTATAAGTAATCATTGTAATAATAACGCTTCATTAAATAAAAAAGATATTCAAACGAGACTTGGAGTTCCAGTGCATAAAAGATGGCTGTTAAACATGCAAACAGAATTAAAAATTTTGGGAACGAATAAATAAAGGTTCAAAACTCGTCTAGTGAGTTTTCAAATAATATTTCGTTGCGTAAACCACCAGATTTTTTCGCCCTGGAATATGTCATCAGAAAGGTACCCGTTGATACCAGAAGTACCCTACTAATCAAGTCCACTTAACTAGTGGTGTACGCGGATGATATAAACATCACGGCCAGATCTGTTCCAGACGCGAAGGAAGTCTTCTACTGTCTAGACTCAGCGGCAAAGGGTGTCGGGTTAAGGGTTAATGAGAATAAGACCAAGTTCATGACCCAAACAAGAAGAAACGCGCCGACTAGACAAAATATGACCATGGGGGACTACAACCTGGAGAAAGTGGATCATTTCTCATACTTGGGATCACACCTTGTAATAGACGGCAACGAAGTAAAACAAAGGATCGCACTAGCAAATAAGGCGTATTTCACGGTTCTCCCTATATTAAAATCGAAAAAAGTACACAGGCTGAGCAAACTTCGCATATACAAGACCATAATAAGACCTGTGCTACTACATGCAAGCGAAACGTGGACTCTTACCCAAGCGTCTGAAAAATCAATAGACGCTTTTGAACGACGAATTCTCCGAAGAATTTTGGGACCAGCAAGAGAAGGCGCTGAATGGCGTATCCGGTTGTATGACATCTATGACGACCCAGCCGCATCGACCCTTATAAAATTTCGTAAGCTACAATGGACAGGGAGGGCATGTGGAGCGAATGTACGACGGAAGAATTCCCAAACGCTCACTGAAAGGTAGAGCTCAGGGCAAATGACCGGTGGGAAAACCGCGGAAAAGATACGTGGACTCAGTTGGCGCAGTAGATCGATGGAGGATGGTGTATAGAGGATGGTAGATGAAAGATGGGGGATAGAGCACGGTGGATAGAGGATGGAGTAACGGGAGCAACGGAGCGACGGGAGAAATGAGGGATGGCGGATGGGGGATGGTGGATAGGGGATGGTGGATGGGGGATGGTGGATGGTGTATGGAGGATAGTTGATAGAGGATGTAGGATGGAAGATGGACGATGGTGGATGGGGGATGGTGGATAGAGGATGGAATATGGAGGATGGTGGATAGAGGATGGAGGATGGAGGATGGTGGATGGAGGATGGGGGATGGTGGATGGAGTTACGGGAGCAACGGGAGAAATAGGAGCAACAAAGCAACGGGAGTAACGGGAGCAACGGGATTAACGGGAGCAACGGGATCTACGGGAGACACGGGAGCAACGGGAGTAACAGCAGCAATGGAACAACGTGAGTGAAGCGAGCATAGCCGCAGTACGCGGCTAGTAATTACATAAAATTATATTCAACAAACATAGTTTTATACTGTTAAAATAAAAGTGAAAACTCAGCAAAGAAAAAAAACCCTCTCACTACTCAAAATGGCTATCACAACAAATTAAATATATACAATTTTTGTAATATAAGTACTTTATGTAAAAAAAAAAATAATAATATGTAATAGCTTTTAAGTAAGTAGGTATATCAACTATAAGATGCGGAAGTTTAAATCTATTTTATTTAATACACATAATTAAAAACACACAGCCAAGTCAATATGTAGTTTTAACTATACTAAGGAAAATTTATCTACATACTATTTGATTTCAATCATTTTTTATGTTTGACTAATCATCTCAGTCTTCTTTATCGAATGGAATATGAGATCTACATAAATACTTTATTATTAAAATAATAAAGTAAAACTGATGATTACATTTTTTTTTTTTTTTTAAATTCTTTCCAAAACCAAGACTCGTATGACGTTCAATAAAAAAGCTAATGAATCATCTATTAATTTCTTTATTCGCTTTTTTCATGTACGAATAGAAAAATTTTTAGTTTTTAAGGAAAACACACGACGAAACCATTCTTTTGCAAAAAATCGAAACAAAAATTCTGAATACAAAAATTATTTCTCAGTGGTGAATGAGGTTTAAGAAAAACTTACATTGTAGAAAATTAGCGCTACAAAGTTGAACTAAACTGTTTTTGGATGATACAGCGAACGAACATTTCTTGGGTCGCAAACTTAGGGCTTGCATTAAGCTAATAATTATACGGTGAAACGATTGCACCTAAGACCAGAAAATTACATTTTGAAACAGGATATGGTGTGAAATCCTTAATACAGGAAGAATGAGGTGACTGTAGTTTAAAACGAACAAATTGACTTCGAGTTCATTCGACGATCACAAGCCAACCGATAGCGACTCTCACTTCTTTAGCTATTATCAAACTTTTTGTGGATTTTATAAGATGAATAACGAAATTTTTTTTAGAGCTTCTTTGAAATCAAATAGAAATTACCATGACTTGAGTTGCACTTTAAGATACAATCTCTTTAAGATGAGAAATTTAATTTTCAGCGTTAAATTACTCAGACAAACTTATTGGAAAAAATAACAACAAAATGACTGCGACATAACGAGATCACATTCTATTTGAAATTCAATGTTAATAGCATAAGCAATCAAAATTCATATTTTCGAAAAACAACTTTTACAGTCAATTTATTGCAGGCAAACAAGGCGAGAAAACACTAAAAATAAGCAAACACTCTTTACCTCTTAACTAGTGAGCCATCAGAAGCCTTCAAAGGTTCGTAATACAGTCCGGGTGAAACAATCGAGGGCGGTCCGTTCATGCCAAGCTGACGCCAATGTCCGTTCAGCAGAGCCTGTTCGTCCGGTTGCATTGGAGAATCGGAACCGTTCACAACTTGACCACCGACCAAATTCATACTATCAATTAATTTCGAAAAATCAGAACGATCTTCAGGTCTTCGGAAGAATGATCTTAGGTGGCTTCTGCTGATCCTGTTACCGATATCGGAGTTCACGCAAGACTGAGCGATATGATGGGCGAACGCCACTAAAAAAGGTCTTAAGATCGAGTAAAGCACGCGTGATCTTAGTTTACCCCCGAATTGAGGATCGGTGCGATCACATCGATCATCATACAAATCGTAAGTAATTAGATAAAAAGATGCTAATTAAATGTTTATCTCTTGCGCGGGACACGAGCAGTAGAACCAGACTTATACACTTTTATTAGATCATTACGAAGTCTCTGGTGAACCGTGTTAATATTTTTCCAAAGTTAACACCTATTTAGTGCGATAGTCTGTCCTTATTCAGAACACCGTGTTTACTATTTACTGATCTTTTCGCGAATTTAAATTTGCAAAATTTTATTGATTCAACCAATCACCAATTGGACAATATTTTTGTTGATCAACTTTAATATTTCTGTATTTGATCAGATCTACATTTCAGATTTGTTGCTAATGCTATTTTTGGACGATCACTACCTTTGGATTGGATTTTATTTTAAGAATAAGAATATTATAATTTTTTTGGTTTTAATTTTTATACACACCTGCAACTACTCTGTCTGCTAAAATTTCGTCCATGTGTTGAACATCTATAAAGGCTTGCAGGACGACTTCGGACAACAGTGATCGGTAGTGCCGACGGATCACTTATAATACTCTCCAAGGAGTCGGGTTCCTCTTCTATTGTGATTTGTCGCGAATAGCATTTATCCTTGTCCGGTTTTGGTCTTAGCAGTTCTTCCGGTCGCTGATCGTTCTCATCACTTTTTGGTGATCTTGAAAATATGTGGAATTTCATATTTGATTAGATCTCTTTCTCTCTGAAATGAAAAATAGCAATTTGAAGATCATTAGTTAGATCAATATGGTTGTTTGTAGTAAATATTGTGGAGAGTTTGAATTAGCCAAGAAGCTTAACCTCGGCAGTATCTGGAACACAGGATCTTCTTCCTTTATTGGGAATTCAAATTGTAATGCCACCCAACTCCAGCAATAATAGGTTTACAACTCATTTTGGACAAACTTAAGCACTATTAGTAAAAATTTTTAAACAACATTCTGTAGAAGCCAAGACTTTTAAAATAAAACAAAATTCGTCCAGATACGATCATTTTTTGACAAACTAGCATCATCATCAATGGCGCGATAGCCCAAATCGGACCCTGTCCTCCCACAAACTAGCATTAGTTAGAAAGTATACAAAATTTCGATATTTTACTTTATTGTCGTTGTTAGGATAATTTTGTTTAGTATTATAGAATGCTTAAGTTTTCAGTTTGTGTATGGTCTCTACTGCCAAACCCCAATTCCCTCTTAATAAATCTATTTTTGAAATGATCTTCTTGCACATTGGCATATTCTTCACGTTTTTTGTAACAGTCAAATTTTTTAAAAAATGTGTAAATGTATTTATGCTTTTTTATTGATGCTCTAAAATCTACCGTTTCCTGCCGGATCGTCTGTTGCACGATAACTCTAGAACGCTTTGACCTATGAAGTTCAAATTTGGAACTCGATACATTAAATACATTAATCTGCCAACCATCTGGGTGCAACTTTATTATTTTTCAGAGCAGAATAAAGAATGCTCTTATGATGTTTTCTTTACTGATGCTCAAAAACCATTGGTCCGTCTGTCCGATTGCACGGCAACTCTAGAACGCTTTGACCTAGGAAGTTGAAGTTTGAAACTGAATACATAAAACCAATCTCCCAACAGATTATTATTTTTCGAAGCAAATCACAGGAAACACTTTAAGCCGGGGAGAAACAGAAGTCCATGCTACTGCCAACCGTAAAACATCAATTTCGCATTTAATCATAGTCGAGAACGTTATCAAAGTTCAAACGTAATATTGAATATGTCGTTGCAGGCACCCTAAATAATTAATTTCCTAAATAGTCCCTTCTTACTAATTTTAAAAGATGCCCTGCATCTACACAACCAATGTGCAAATGGGTGTTCACTATCATAGCACCTTATAAATTCCAAGTTTCAACCTCCTAGGATAAACGGTTTTTCGTCTAAAATGCTCCCAACACCTCTCATTCCACAACCCTTCCCCAAAAGTCGCCACAGACAGGGAACACTCAATCTACTCATAAAAAATATACATTACTTTTTTTTGCTTTTTCGGGTCTACTAGTCCTTAAACATGAAAAGGCAAAATTTCAGACAAGAATTTTTTTTAAATTTCAGGTTTATCACAACTTTTCATTATTAAACTAAAAATCCGTTTGTCCGCGTTTGAAGGCGCATAGCTCATAAACCCATTGAGATATAAAGTTCAAATTTTTGATAGGGAAAGCAAGGTACGGGGTGGTTTTTTGGATATCAGGGACGGCTAATGCTGAATTGTTGATAAATAGATATAAATTACAAAATTAATTTGAGCATAAAAATCAGATTTACATTTATAGAGTTGGGGCAAAAAGTTGTCCGCAGAATGTTTTTTTCCTATATTTTCACGAATTTCATCATATCTTTAAGGTTTGTGGAAATATCGTCTTAATGTTACTTCTACGTGCTCTTTATATAAGCACCTAAAAACGGTTTTCCAGATTATATCGATATTCAACCACGAATCTTCACGAATTCCGACATATTTCTTAGGCCTAATAAGATGTCGCATTTGAATTCGAAATGTTTTAAATATAAATAAAATCGCCTAAATGGTGACTGCAGTATTTTGATTTGTTAAACTTGTTGATTTGCCCTATACCTGCAAAATTAAACCGATTTTTTAGTTTTGTTTAACATTTTTTGAAGTAAAACATTCGTTTGTCAGCTAACGGATGTACATGTCTAGTACGGTATTCGTTATCTGGGTATAACAATGTCTGTGACCATAGTCCCCTCTTTGCCACAATGTTCACAATTAAATATTTTATTGAAAATTTTCAAATTACTTCCTAGGCGTGCAAAGCTTTAGTCGTCAGGTAAACTATTTGTAAAAAATCTGGGTGCAACTTTATTGTTTTTTGGGTAGGTAGGTAATAAGTCGCATAGTGACCTACACCGTATTGCTCCAGCTCTGTACATCAATGCAATTTTGAACTTTTTTTTGCTTTAATTACTCCTGTAGTACTTCTACATATACATACTAACTTTCAACTTTCTAGCATATGCTGTTTCTGAGATATGAAAAACCACCCCCACCCTCGTACCTTGCTACTCCTATCAAAAAGTACACCTCTTCAGTGACTCTTTATACTCGTCAATTTTTTGCTTTCTATGCTTTGCGGTTTTCGAGAAATAACAATCAGAATTCCTTTCGTTCCACCCCTGCCCACCGTCACCCCCTTCGCCAGCACCACCAAAATTTTTTATTCTGCTGGAAGTCTACTGGGCCTAACTCCTGTTAAACTTCTAAGATCATATCTGGTACGGTTCATGAGATATAAAAATTAATCCCTCGTACTCCACCTTCCCTCTCAAAATTTTTACATTCAATAAACTCCACTTGTGATCTTATATACAGAAACTAAATTTCATCTTCCTGGTATAATTGGTTCGGAAGATATTGTAACATAAAGCTATTCACGCCCACTCCTACACTTCCCCTCTTAAACATTTTAGCTCTTGTCTACTCTCCTAGTATCCCTTAAGATAACTACAAAGTTTCACACTTCTGAGATCAACGGTTCAGGAGATATGGATTCTAGAATGCTTCAATCCCAGCTTTCGAACGTTTCGGACACATTGTTTCCCCCCCCCCACTCTCACACCCCTCAACCCTTATCACCATTTTTTTTTGCAAATAGGTCCTATCATAGTA
The DNA here is from genome assembly GCA_951812415.1 of Beris morrisii. Taxonomy (NCBI): domain Eukaryota; kingdom Metazoa; phylum Arthropoda; class Insecta; order Diptera; family Stratiomyidae; genus Beris; species Beris morrisii. The sequence goes on along the minus strand of OX638312.1, from coordinate 107,722,775 downwards.
CTACATAAGTTCCAAATTTCAGCCTCCTACCATAAGCAGTTCCTGAGATCTAGAAACCAAAATTTTTCGTCTAAAACACGCCCCCTCCTCCACCCTTACACCATCACCCACCAAAAAGATATCAATCGTAGGGGTTCACCCAATCTACCCACCATAAAAATTTGAATTTAATATCTTAACGAGTTTGTGAGTTATGCGCCTTCAAACCGTTTTGCGTACGGCGGACGGCGTCTACGGCGGACAGACGGACATTTTTTTTTTGCTTTTTTTGGGTCTACTAGTCCTAAAACGTGAAAATACAAAATTTCAGGGTAGCAAATTTTTTTGAAATTTCAGGTCGATCACAATACTTTATTATTAAAAAATAAGAAAGTAAAATCACCTTCAACAATTTTATAGAGTATAATAAGTACCCTAATTCGACTTTCTCTTTAAGGTAACAAATACTTATCATATCTTCAGAAAGAATACCTTTGTTTAAATAAAGAAAATATCTTTGAACTGATCATAATATATTATGTATATCGTTGACTTTTCAATCTAACCACAAAATGCCGAATTCACTGTTTAATAAAAAAAGCGTAAATTTTATTTAGTTGTAAAACTTAATTTAATTGTTACACTGGACTATTTTTACTTGTTATTACACAACTTAATGAATTTCAATAAATCATCTATCTATCTAATTTAATTGTAACGTAAGTAGGTTGTTTTTATGTAAATTTTCATTTTTTTCTGTTTAATGTAGTTTTAAATTTTAATTAAATAAATATAACCAACTAAATTAAATCTTTAGCTGTAAGTTATATTGGAAAGTTTTATTTACCTGTAAAATTTATTTGTATGTAATGATACAATTTCAGATTTTATTTCGATGTCAGTTTTACTTAATTGCGTTGACGTATTTTGAAAGGCATGATGTAATTTTCTTTTATGTGCAATATTTTATATTTTTCAAATAATAAAGAAATACTTGCTGTTTCATCACGCTCAATAAATGATTTTATTCTAAACCATGGCTTTAAAATTATACCAAGGAATTATTGACCAAATTAGACGAATCAGTATATTGTATAAGTAAAACTAATAATACTTTGTAAATCGAATCCTTAAGCAATTCAATTATGTAAATAACTGAATTATAAATTTAGCAACCTCTGTTTCTTCTGTCCATATTTTTCTATTTGTTTATCCTTTCAAATGAATGAACTAGCTATGGTATAAATTATTTATACCTGTCTCTACAACTTCTTAGCCATCGAATTTGAGTGAATCATGACAAAATTCCAAAAGACAGTATCCAGTATTTCCATAGTAGTAAAATCCCGAAACGACAAAATACATAACTTTTAAATTCATACAAAGTCCAGCAGGTATCTGGGATATCCGGAAATAACAACAATTGTGAGTTATTTAGTCAGCAGTTGCTAAATGCGGTCTAAATAACTCACCTGTTTTTCATCAATTTGAAAAATGTATTATTAGGTAAGAAAAAATTGATTTCCCCATCCAATTGTAGCTCAAACATTTAGATTTATTGTATTATTTTCGTCCTTTTCTTCTAGTCTCCACTCTAGCTTCAGTAAAATTAACACACTTAAGTAAAGGCTTTCAAGTTTACTGCAGATGCGTAAATTTCCTGAAGAAAGTGAAAAAAAAATTTAGAAAAGTACTGTACATATTTCGAGTTGGATAAATTGTGGAATTTTTTTTTATGGAACAAAATTTTTACATTAAATTCTGTGTTTCGCCATTTTCCATAACCGCAACCTCTTCATCGATGTCTCAGTTTTATCCCTCCCTACAAAATGTTGTATGGGCACCCTTATGTACGGTGAGCAGACAAAAATGGCCCAAAAACACAAAAGTTTAGTGATTGCATTCAAATCAAAAACGGTCAAAAAAATTAAGCAATTATTTTAACTGGCGCTAGAGTTTATAACATTATTGTTATTATAATAATAAAGTAGTTTTCTATCATAAACAAGTTTCTCACTATTGCCATCAGTCCTCAAATAGCTGAGAGCGTCAAAACATTATCGAAGTAGGAATCGATAGCGAGAACAAAGTTTTACACGTTTTACGCTATTTATTTCTAACAATACTAGCAAAATTTTGCGCAATCTTACAATTTTTACTATTTTTTTAAAATAACCCTTACTTGACAAATCGCCAGGTGAGAAAAGTCAACAAGGCGAGTAAATCGAAAAACATGTCAACAAGTGTCGGCAGCTTATACCTTCATACGTATGAAATCTAACAAACAAATAAATTAAAAACTATTTACCTGCCAAATAAATCGCACAATAGACTGTAAAAAACATTTTTCGAAAATATCAAAATGAATTTTATGACATATGATGTATGCAGACATCCCATTCCTCAAAATTTTGATAATCTTTGTATGGTCTATAAAAACCAATAAAATCAATGTTCAGTTTCGTGTTAATTGTTGACATTTTATTTCGAGTCCTCCATCAAAAAATCTCACCATAAATTATTATTATTGTAAGTGCTATAATCGTACTTGTTAATTAAAAACGCGTTAGTACTTATATGATACGATTGTACACGATATTTACAGGTGTTGTCATGTGAATGATTTGCATTCATTTTACTTACCTATAAAAGGTAAGTGTTGTAGAAAAAAGAGGACAGTATAGGAATTGATCAGATTGGAGTTAGCTGACAAATCGTATCACGCGAGAAATTTGAGCAAAACTCAAGCTTGAGATAATTTATTTAATATTTTTGAAATATTTACATTCGAATGATGTAAGAATTACGTAAATACAATGTATTATTACAGGTTACAGGTATGCATCGGAAGCCTAGTCTGAGCGTGCTAGTCGATCATGACAGAGGTCGTAAGTTTGAGTCCTGTTCAAGATCAGGTGCTGCGCTTTTTCTTATACTTGTTTTCCTTACAATTCAACATTATCAATTCCCAACTTTATACCCCCCTCCTCCTCCTCAACGGTGGTTGAAAAATATGCTAACAACATATCCCCGGAAAAAATAACTACTGTGTTGCTCAATTCCGAGAGAAAACTAAGACCGGATGAAGGAATGGTTGTAATATTTTACACCGACTGTATTCGAAAATTTCAGGAGGCCAGGGCCCGATTTGGGCTGTCGCGCCATTGATGTATTTGAAAATTAGAGGTTACATTACAAAAGCATTTATATTATTCATTGCTTCTATTTCCATCCGTTGTCTAAGAATTCCACGTTATGTGTTCAAAAAGTAGTGGAAAAGGTACAGGTAAGATGATGATATGAGATGTTCTTAAGGAGGCACACCTACTGATTTAAAATAAATATATATTTCGCATTCAATACGTCTTTATAGTAAAGATTCCGAAACTGTACCTGACGTAAAGAGAGAAAACCACGACTTCAAAAACTCCACGTTCTCGTACATCCATAAATAAATCTAAGTTTGAAGTTTCTAGCATCAACAATTCGCAAGGTATTGTAACCCATTTGTGATATTATAACAACCTTTGAAAGGAACTCTTTGCGAAATTCAAAAATCACAAGATCATAAGAGTTGAAAAATTTTGAGGATGTGAGGTTGATCGGGCTTTCCGAGTTGGTCAAGTTTATCAGGGATTTGGTGTGTTTTAGGGGTGATTAGGTATATACGACGTTCCGAAGGTATCGCTATTGGCTCTCTTTTGGTGCCTAGTGTGCGACAGTATTCAATCGTGACTACCGAAAACAACAAAATCGTGAATCTTATTTCATTCAGTTTTAGAACAACAGATAAATTTATAAAAATCATATCTTCTTAAGACTTCCGTTCCATTTACGCACCAAACAGCTTATAACTAAAGATAAATTCAAAATTTAAGAATTACCCAAACCTAATTACCGACCACACCTCGAATTCTGCTGTTTCGAACGTAATCCATCCGAGCTGCACCCAAATCACTTTGTCAAGGAAATTTTCTGATTTTCCCAAAAATAAAACTTTTATCACTAGGTAAACATAATATCACAGCATTATCCAAAATCAATGCCAAATTGGGTAATTAAACGGATATATAATGAGTGATATGAAAAATTATTATGTTATTGTGACGGTTCAATAGAGCGACCGATCAGGTGGGTGATCAAAGCAATTTTATTGAATTTCAAGAATTTTCCAGATAGATAAATTGCAATATAAAATTGTTATCAGGTAGAGGTGCTGTAGAATGATCAAACGATCATTACGATTTCAAATGAAGAATTAAATAATTGATTTAGAACAAAAAATGAAATGAAATGACACCGCAAACAAAATGTGCTATTAAAGTACTGTACTGTAGATACAGAAGCTAAAATCTTAGATAGCAAAAAGATAAGAGCTGAATTAACCTCTCCAAAAGACCTTTAATTCAATTGTAGGCTACAGTGGCTTTTTATTAATATTTGCTCAGTAAATATGTGAACAATGTAAAATATTACGGAGTTGTTATTTGTCACACGGTATTTTACTTCAACCTGGGTGCAATATATAAAGACGAGATCAAAATATTATTATCCTCGTCATCAATGCTTTTTTAATAAAAATATATATCCTATTTTGCCCATTGTTTCTATTTTATTTTGCTCAAATTAGTTCAATACTTGCGACTGACTATTTTACATATAGAATGTAATAATATTTTTCGCTAAATGATTCTAGCTATAGAATTAGTCTTTCACATCAAAAGCTAATTAGCATCCATCATCAGTACAAGACTTAAAATTTATGACTTTCCGGTAGTCAATTGTCTGTTCAGAAGCTTTTCCTCTACTGTAATAAATTGTTGTTATGGCGAATGATAATTTTAGATTTTATAAAACTTTTGATAAGAAATAGTACTTCAATTTTAATTTTAAAATTGGACAAATACTATAAAAATTGTGTTAAACAGAAAATAAAATTATAGAAAATAAAATTAAACAATAACATTTTATTTCCATTCAAAAATCTGGACACAGAATTACAAATTTAATCTCCCTTGCATTTATAAGTTTTATTTTCTGGTTCAATGTCTTTAGGTTCTATTTTTAATTAATTATTTATTTAATTGTAGGTTTTCTGGTTTCATGTATTATATAATAGTTTCACAAGTGAAATTTTAATTTGGCTCCGGGGTCAAGTTATTATTTATTTGGTTTTTTAATTCTATTTTTACGTTATTTTCATTTTAAATATTATTTAATTTTGTGGTTCTAAATTTATTTCTTAGGATATTTTATTTATTAAGATTTTAATTTTTATAGTTCCGGTTTATCATTTATTTAATAATAAGATTTTTAAATATTATTTTTATATAAATAGCATTTAGGTGGGTAGGTATGTACTTCATATTAATTCAATTTAGTATCTTGTAGTTTTAAGTTTTATATAATTTTATGTTTTATTCCTTCCACGGTTTTTGTTTAAAGTTATAATTTTAATTTGTATCCATTTGTATTAAATTGTGCTTGCTAGTAATAGTTTCAGTTGTAGGTTTTATATAATGTTTAAGTTTTAATTTTCATTTCACTTACAAAGCTTTTGATCTATTAAGTTAAAAAAAATTTAGTTGGTAGACCCATTAAGTAGTCATGTTTAGTGGGGGTGTGAGGGCAAATTGAGAGGGCAGAAAGTAATTATACGAAAAATTTTGGTTTCCATATCTTGGGAACCGAATATGCTACAAAGTTGAGCTTATAAAGAGCTCTGATAATATTGCCGTTGTCAAAAAAATAGTCGGCATGGATAGAGGGATTTGGGAGTTGGAAGTTTGAAAATTAGAATCAAGACATTCCAAATGTATATCTCTTAAATGGTTCACGTCACAATATTGAAACTTGATAATTCTTTTCAGGGAAAAGAGTATATTAGAAATAAAATATTTAGTGTGTGGTGAAGGAGGGTGGAGAGTGAAAACTATATCTCGCGAACCAATTAGGCAAGATATTTGAAACTTGGTTCGTGTAAAGAGGTGTATGAGCATAGTACGGAGGAGTGGAGCACGCAAATAGGGGTTAATAATTTTTGTTGAAATCGAAAGTTCTTGAGATAAACTATTTGGATAGGATCATACAATTTATACAGGAGTTGGAACCAATAAACCACTACCACGACAAAAAAAATCGCTAAGGGTAAATCACGTGACAGTGAGTGAAAAGCGATATATTCTGATTTTTCTCACGAGCTCTTCATTTAAAAGCCTAAAATCGTTTTCAGGTTTTTTTTATATTGCATAAGTGATGTAATTGGGAGGTAAAAAACTTTTAATTACAATATTTTTCGAACCTATTCCATCCGAAAGATAAAATTTAATTTGTATATATTGGCTAACACGTGCAGTCGACTTAGTAAGAGTGGCCAGCACAGAAATTCTGATTTTTATTTCTTGAGAACCACTCAGGATAGAAAGCTACAACTTGATGGCCTTATAGATCCCACATGGAGGCATTCTAGAAAATAGATACAATTTTTTGTAGGGGTGGCAAAGTTCGGGGTTGAATGGTTTTGTGTATATCAGATACCGCTTATCTAAAAAAGTTGAAATTTAGTATGTATGTATATGTAAATATAGTATTAATTTAGGTAGCAAAAGAGTTCAGATTTGCAATGGCGTACAGAGGTGGGGCCAAAAAAATTTTTCGCAATTGTTCTTTTAGGTCTGTCAAGGTATCGAATTAGTTTTACTTCTCTGTGCTCCTTATATAAGCGTTTCAATATCGTTTACCAATTTTTTTCCCATTCGACCCCTAAGTGTGTGTAAAGGGTCTGTTTACGTTTTCACGAATACCAACAAATTTCTTAGATCTAATGAGTTATATAATTCGCTTTAACTTCTAAGAGGCTTAAATCAATCGCAAAAAATAAATTAAATTTTTTCTCATATTTAGCACCTAAGGTGGTGTAAGCGGGCTGTGTAAGTTTTCACGAATTCCGACAAATATTTTAGGTCCGATAAGATACCAAGTTCGCTTATACTTCTATGTGCTTGTATATTCAACCCCCAATGGGTGCAATTATTTCGGTATTTGCAATAGGTTTTTTTTCGAATTTCGATATATCTCTTAGGTCTGATGAGATATCGAATTGTTTTTTACTTTAACGGGCTTTCTATATACCCGCCTTCAAAGCGGGTTCAGATTTCTTGATATTCAACTCCTGAAAGATTATGCCAATATTATATCACCTGTGGTTTTATTGAAATTGGAAAAAGATGTAAAATCCGCTACCTGTCTGGGAACTTTATTATTTTTTGTCTAGGAGTCTAGAACACGTTTAAGGCTTAGATACGATGCAGGTTCCTACGCGACTGACAAACAACAGGATATTTGGAACGATATTTTTTATATGAAGAGCAATGAATGTTGAAAGTTTACAACAAATCTCAATTAATTTTTTTAATTACCCCTCCCACCCCGTACAGTCGATTGAAGGCTTGCATCTCCCAAACCCTTAGAGCTATTCGAGTTTATTGGTAGGGTAGATTGAGTGGACGCCTTCAAGTGATAAAGTATCGGGTAGAGGGGTGAGCGGCGATGTGGGTGTCGTTTTAGACGAAAAACTTTGGTTTTTATGTTCCAGGAACCAATTACGCAAAAAAGCTCAAATTCGAAACTTACATACATCGATCTATGATATTGTATACCCACTTGCAATAAACATCTTTATATAAGTGTAGGGGTTCGGGAGTTCGGACAAAAACAATGTGTCTGAAACGCTTGAAAGCTTAGGTCGAGACATTCTAAAATCGAAATCTCCTGAACGGTTAATGTTACAAAGTTGAAACTTGATACTTGCTTGTAGACTAGGAACTGGGCGAATAGGTCGCCTATAAATTTTTGAGAGTGGTCAGTGGCGTAGGTGGGTGGTAAAAAACCTTGCATTGCGATGTCTCACGAACCAATTAAACCAGAAAAATGAATGGCTTATGTTTAAAGATGGACAATAGGAGTTTACTGAATACATTTTTTTTAGGGAGGAGATGAATCATAGAAGGTATACGAATTTTTATAAAAAATCACTTCTCATATCTTGAGAACTGTTTTACAATTAAGACGGGAGTTGGGCCTGAAACAACCCTAGCAGAAAACTAAAGGGTGCGGGTGTAAGGGGTAAGGGTGAAGAACGGTGAAAAGGGAAAAAATTATGTTGGCTTTGTAAATTGGAATCGACAGAAACAGTATTTCTCGTTCCATATATCGATGTCGATTCCTTGTGCCATTTTGTATTGGCGAAGCTCTAGTCGTCTTCTTCGTCAGAATCTCTCCAATCATCCCACAAATGAAATCTTGCTATAACTTCAATCGTGAATAATACAAAATTTTTGTCAAATCGCCGGTTAAATCCCTGGGTATCGTACTAAACTGGAACTTTTTCAACGGCTAAATTTTTTCCTGGGTAACTTTAATCACTCATTACAAAACCAGCGAATCACCGGTTAAAAACGATAACCGGAAGTGAATAATACCAAATCTCTGGGAAAACTGGAATTAACCAGAGGTTATAAATAACCCGAAGTGAATAATACGTCCCTAAATGTTTTTTAAGTAGTAGTTAAGATTTGATTTAATTGCAAAATTTTTGATTTCATTTTTGATTTCTAATTTTAACCGATTGTATTTTATTTTAAATTTCAGTTTTCTTTAATTTAAGATTATCTTAGTCGAAGATTTAATATTGGTTTAGGTTCGATTTTTATTTAATTCGTTTTTACTTATTAATTTAAGTGTTAATTAGAAAGCAATTTTCATTTTATTTTTGAAAATTCAAAATTCTATAGATTATAATGGATATCTAATTGGTTAGGCTTAAAATTTATTTTACTTTTGTTAATTTGGTTTCTAATGCTGATTTTATTTTCAGTTGTTTCTTCAGTTTAACTTAACTTACAATTAATTATTTATTATTTATTATGTTTAAGGTACACTAAGTCTTTAGTTTCAAATTTAAATTATTTTCATGTTTATTTAATTGTATGTTTTATTTAGTTTAAGGATCTATAACAATTTTCATTTTTTTTATGACAGTTTTGCTACAATTTTTTTTATAGTTTTAAAGTAAAGTATAATTTAAATTTTTTTGTATTTTGTAGTTTTATACGTAAATAACTTTTTCTGTTTTACTATTGTAGACTGCAAGACAGACCATTGCAGGGACAAAAACGGTGTGTGTGTGTGCGAAGGACATTAATAAAATAGTTATGAAAACAATTGTATAAGTGCAAGAGAATTGAAACTTTTTATTTCGATGTATAACCACCGAATCGATTTACTGACGTTCGCTAGAAACGATAAAATTGCGAGAAGTTTTGTTCCATGTCAAATATTGAAAAACCGATCATTTCAGTATTCAGTTAGCTTTGCCTCGTGTTCCACCTATCCCACCACACGTTCGCGAAAAACGATGGATGGATTGGATGTTTCATATCAAACATTGATATACGAGCCCTACTTTAGTATTTAGTTCATGTAGGCTCCGAATATGTCTGCTATTATAAAAATTCCAACGGAAACGAAACATTGCATTAATTTTCACAATCATTAATAATTCATTTCATATCTTTAGAAATAAAAATTCATTAATGATTCTTTATAAGCGATTCATTACCAATTAACGAATCATTCACAAACTTGCTAACGGTTGAAATACTCGTAATTAATGATACATTAATGATTAATTTATTAATTTTTTTTGGTTTGAGGGTTATCTTTTTATGTATCCCACACATTCTCCGGGATTATTTATAAATACAGTAGACCTATCTCAAACTTAAGAAATATCTCCCTTCCTATGAATAAATTTATAAAAATATCGAAAATACCGAGTACAAATATTTCAACATATGGCTGTTCTAGCTCGAAATTTTCTTTTTAGCAAAAAGTTGATATAAACAAGAAAAATATTTCACTCATTCGGTTATTTTCTTGAGAATGGATGAAGATCAATGTTAAAATTGTACCTATAATTTTCCACATTGGTTTATGTAGTCTCAAGGCCGGTATCCACTTGTTGCATTTCTGCGTATCGTATCACCATTGCGTATCATTCACTGAAGAGATACAGTGTGGATACTACACTATTTTTCTTGTATCAAGAGTGCGTTGTGTTTCAAAATTCACGATACGCGATTACAAGTTTCTTTGTAGCACATTTTGATACAGAACGAAGATCCGCTTGTCGTGTCCACTGATACGCAACGAGAATACAATACGCAGAAATGCAACAAATGGATACCGACCTTAACGGACTGTAGATAAAAAAAAAGGCCCAATTCTTCAACCCAACCCATACAAAATTATAGTAGACTATGTCCTCAAGAATAATGAGTTAGAAATACACAATGTTGTCTTTAACAGTAGCAAGATTTTTCCATACAAATGTCTTTACACCTTCGGATGGACTATTCGTACGATAACTTTAAGCATGCAATAAAAATTTCCGAATCACTTTAAAAAAATCAGTCAAATGATATTATATTAATGTGACTGAAACTGATTTATATTATTTTAAATCTATACGTATATATCTAATTTGATTTTAGCAATTAATTTCTAAAACTGATTCGGGATATAATTTTATTATATCATAATATTAAATAAATAAAGTGAAATAGTAAAATTTCAAGTGGCAAGTCCAATAATCCGGTAAACTCAAAACACGACACGGTAAGTAAGTGTTTTATTAGAAACTTGGCAGGGCTACTGTCTACTGCCGTAGAACACATTCAAAAATTTAAGATAAAATCCTAAAATATACGAAAATTTTTGGAATGTATATTTTAAGCAAATTTCTATGAAATTTTTAAAAACTTAAAACTCAAAGGACGAAACTTACCTGCAAACTATTCGTGAAATACACGTCGTAAGTATTTTTGTTAAGTATTTCCCCAACAACACTCACAACAGAAAGACAAACTATTTGCACTATTTATGAACTTAACTAGCACTTCTCTAGCGTATGTCACTCAGTAAACTCTTTCAAATCGACTTGGTAATAAAATAATGCGAATTAAAATATTATATATATGTGGTGAGAATAGCTTTAATAACGCTTGTATAATTTTCTACGGTTATTGATCACAACTTTTCACTTTAGAACAAAAACCAGATCAAGTCTAGTTATCGTCGAACAGGGAAATAGATACTCATCCACCTTTTTATAGATTTCTCAAATTTCACAGAGCTTGTAAATCGCTAGTAGCGCATGGATAATCTAACCGATTCTTATAGCACATTATTATTTTATTAAATATTATCTAATTTACTAGAAATTACTCAATACTCGTTTTATTTCGTTTCGATATTTCGTTTCAAAAAATTTTTCGCGTAATTTAAGGGTAACTCCAACCCCAACTCTATACCCTAGGCGTCCCAAAAACACGGACCGATACGCACGTGAACACTGTCTATAATCCGAAAACCGTTGAGACCTTTGATTGACTGGACTGTTTGCGGTGCGTAGTACGATTGCAAAGAACCCAGGGTAAATAGAACACTAGATACTACGTAGGTACACTTTTGATTCGATAAGTTGAGTGAAGTACTCGACTGATGCCAAGTACTCTTCATTGCGAACAGTACAGCTCGGCTTAATGGAATCCGTGACGTATCGGATCGCGTAATTGTAACATACTCGGTCATACTGCACTACGTATGCGTTATACGAAGGCGATCGTATCGAAAAGATTATCCTTCTAGTATCTTAGATAGATGACTCATTATTCTAGATAACGAATGCAGCTCGTCTCTTAAAGATGTCTACCCGATTACGACTACTGTCGTGAAACTAGAGCAACGTCTAGATAGGCGAAAGAGACATGTAACCATGACTGATCAGGCGTCTAATTAATTTAATTTAACAATGATAATTGAGCGCGATTTTTTAGGCAATGATGATGATTGCAATACATCGTGAATGTATTGTTTAAGTCGAGCTGGAACATGAAGGTACTGCAATAGTCTGAACGCAACTGTCTTTTAATTATCGGTCTAATTTGAGATCGAAATGTATCTTAAATTAAACCGAAAAATAATAAAATGTATTAAGTAAGTACAGTCTTTTTTGTTTTTTTTTCTAAATAGATTTGCAGGATCAATTTTTCTCCCAGACATTCAAGAATTTTTTCCACCCCATCGAGGTATTTTCGAAATTTGATTCCCTTTATTTTGGGATGGAGTTGGTATGACAACAAACTTATTGAACTATAATCAGATCAAGATTTTCGATGCATTAATTTTGTTTAAAATGTATTTACGTATTAGCGTTTAGCTTTATATATCCTGGCGTACAACCAAAAATTCCACCAAATTAGTTGAAATATTAGGTGATCTTCAGCGCCACCTTCCTTTAGTGTAAGGTTGCGATGGCAAGAATTTAGCTAAGTTTAAACGTCGCGGATTGTAAATTTGATTTCGAGATCGCTATATAGAAACTATCCTCAGCAATTTCACCAGCTGTAAGGGTGTTTCGGATAGTAGGCATGATACACCCTCTGACGAGTCTATGCCCTCCGATGACGAAACAGCTCCTCCGGACCTAGTCCAACACAATCTTATAAAAAACTGGCCTATCCAGTGAAGGTTTTCCAACTGTCATATCCTCAAGGACAGCGATTAATCAACAGTCGGGGTTTTCGTGTTAGGGTTTCACACCAGAAACCCTACTGACTCCGGAAAACAACTAACATTTAATCAAATTTGCTTCTATAGTAGCTTACCATAAAAAAATACCATTCTTATGTATTCACGCATTTAAAAACTTAAAACTTAGTATTGCACTTCCACACATATTAGCTTTATTTTTCTTTTTCTTACAAACCTTCTGTCTGTTAAAAATTTATTCCATGAAAAATTGACAGAAATTCTAGCGAAATCAATCTTTAGTGAATTGTATTTTTTTTTGTTCATCAAATTATCTTGTATACTCCAAAAAATCAGCAATAAAGTGATTACTACCAATTACACCTTTCACAACAATTAACTACGTAAATAAATGCAATAAGTGCATTTCCTTGGACGTAAATAAAGTGATTAAAAAACAAGTTAAAATAACGATATCATCTCTTTAGGGGTTGAATATGAAAAATTTTGAAACCGATTTTAGGCGATTAGATAGAAAGCCCGTCGAAGTAAAAAAAATATTCCGATAGTTCATCAGACCTAATTGATATAAATACGTCAAAACGAACACAATCATTTATCACCCTCTTAGGGGTGGAATATCGCAAAATCTCGAAAATAATTTAGTTTAATTTGAACTCATTAAACCTAAAAGATTTATCAGAATTCGTGAAAACTTGAACAATATTTTACACCGTCTAGGGTGTTGAATATCGAAAAAAGCTTAAATCAATTTTTTCCGAACATATTTAAAGCCTGTAGTACTGAAGGCGGATTCAATACCTCATTAGACCTAACAAATATATCGTAATTCGTAAAAATGTACACAACCATATTACACCCCCTTAGTGGTTGTATACCGGAAAATTTTGTAAACGGTTCCTAAGCGCTTACATAAAAAGGACGCATAAGTAAAATTAATTTGATAACTCGACATGCCTAAAAAATGTAATGAAATTCGTGAAAATGTGGAAAAAAACACTTTTCACGCACAATTTTTTTCTCCACCTTTGTACGCCAATGAAAATCTGAACTTATGGTTTTGCTCTAATTACTCCTGTGGTACATCTACATATAATAACCAAGTTTCAACTTTCTAGTATAAGCCGTCTCTGAGATACAAAAAGCCGCCCTTGCTACCCCTATTAAAAATTTTATATAATGGATATATCTATGGATCTATAATATCTACTCGTCAATTTTTAGCTTTCTGTTCCTTGCGGTTTTCGATAAACCCACCAAAATTTTTGCTTCGCGAGAGGTCTACGGGACCTTACTCCTGTAAAATTTTCAAGATCATATCTGGCACAATTCTTGACATACAAAAATTAATTTTTTTTAAAATCAATTATCACCCCACTTCCGTGCTCCAGATCTCCCCTCAAAAATTTTACATTCAATAGACTCCTCCTGTAAGCCTATATACACAAACCAAATTTTATCTATTGTAATCCAAAGTTTTAAACACAGCTTCTAACATTAGCGGTTCCTGAGATCTAGAAACCAAAATTTTTCGTGTAAAACGTTTTACCCTCTCATCCACTCCACCCTCCACGGGTACCACTCGCAAAAGATCAATCAATCTATCCACTGAAAAAATGTCAACTTTAATATCTTAACGGCTTTGGGAGCTACGTGGCTTCAAAGACTTTTGCGGATGCGTCAATACAAAATTTAAGGTAGCGAATTTGTTTTCAAATTTCAGTTCGATCACAATACTTTAGAATTAAAAAATCTGCCAACAGTCTGGGCGCAACTTTATTATTTTTTGGGTAGAAGTCCGGAACGCATTTAATGCTGAGAAGCGATGTAGGTTACTATGCAACTTTCGTCTAAAACGCTCCCCCCTCATCCGCCCTCACACCCCTACCCCCCAAAAGAAACTAGTAGTAGCGGTTCACCCATTCTACCCACCATAATAATTTCAACTTAATATCTTAACGGGTTTGGGAGCTACGCGCTTTCAAACGATTTTGCGTACGGTGTACGATTTGGTGTTTACTAGTCCTAAAACGTGAAAATACAAAATTTCAGGGTAGCAAATTTTTTGGAAATTTTAGGTCGATCACAAAACTATTTTATTATTAAAAAAATAATAAAGTTAAAATATCAGAATAAATTGATTTAAATTAGACAAATAAAATGAAAGAAAAAGTTGTTGATAGTAAATTCCCAAAACTGTATTCAAATATCTTTGGTGTCGAATAAAATAAAATATAAGTTCAATTATGTATATTTATAATTTAATTATATATCGATCTATCTAATCTAAATTAGACAAATAGATTAATTTCAAATAGACCGTTCCGTCATACGTCAGCTACAAGCCGCCGAAAAATTCGTATTTGCGAAGAAAATCTGATGGGTGCAGTAGAGCATCTTTCTTACTATGCAAATTCTATTGTTATGATAAATTGGATGTTTGATGCTGATCGTCATAAGGACCACTTACATTTTTTTTAAATATTAAATTATTTAAGAGGAAAATTGGACAACATTGCAAATTGGATAGCTCCAACGTTATCAACGTTCCAAATTTTGAATCGAGTAGTTGACTTAAAGATGTAATCAATTCTGTACCAAAATATTATTAGAGTATCTCTTTATATATATATTTAGTCGAATTGCTCAGAAGTTCAATTTAGGCAGAATTAAGTGAACTTCGGTATATCAGACTCAATTTCGGGGACAGAGAATTATGTTGTTAAGTTCAACATTTATGTTACATTCAATTTAATATAATAGTATTTTCTTTTCAATAACGCTTAGTTTGCGCGGCTGAATACCATTCATATCGTATCATATTTTTTAATGAAAGAATTATTAAAAATATCATTTTAAGAAAACTATCCAAAACAGAAACTATAGGTAATATTATTTCCATAAACTATAATATTTTTCCCATAAAATTTTTTTTCCAAGATTAATCGCAAAGCTCAACAGAAAAAATATTAATTTTGAAGTTAAGATTGACTTAATTTCGAAAATTCGTAGTTCAATCAAACAAAACTTCACAAAATTATACTTTGCCGTTTGCCATCAAACAGAGAATAAGTAATAATAGTAATAAAAAAAATAACAAAGAAAATATTATAATAATAAATATATTATCTTACCTCCGTCTGAAGACTAGTAACTAAATAACTTTTAATTTCGGTCTCTGGAGTGATAAATTTTCTATTATTTTTCTTGATGTGTCTAACCATGTCCTAATGGTTTAAAAAATATTGCAACTTTTATGGGTTTTTAAAAAAAATTATTTTAGCACATGATATTACATGACACAATCCGAATTAACTTTAAATAATATCCAGCTTACGTGAAATGAGAAAAATTTAACTCAAACATGAAACAAATATGAATAAAGAGCAGGAGGTCCAAAGTAGAACTTTGCGGTACGCCAGATGGAGCTGTTCCACTAGTTCGTCAATAGAGTGATACTAAAAGTTTAGAGAGTATAGATAACTATAACCGATAATATAACGGATAGTACCATTAATTACTACAGAAAAGTTCCTTAAGGTATATCCTTAAAACTTTCTCTCTCAAAATAAAAAAAAAACAATAAAAATGAGCAACGATTTAAATTCTTTTTATTACTTAAGTCTGTACGTCGACTGGTAAAACCTTCCTCATATCAAATGCAGTTTAACTATTCATAAAATTATCCACTTGACCGGCTACAAATTTCCATAAACTAGGTACAAACTATATCATCCCGTAATTGACCGCACAATTATTCATTATACCTTTTGATTACCTTCCATGGCAGTCAACCCGGCAATGAGAATATGACGATAAATCATTTTCTTCCGACTTGCGATAATATTGTCCACAATACACGACATGCACATGAACCTCATCGTTTTATCACCATTTTTTTATTGTTTCCGCACGCGCATCGTCTCTTAACCTAGGCCTTGGCAAACATTTTCAAACATCCAATGAATTTGTCCTCAAAAAAATGGATTCAGATTTTCGAAATTTTCCATTTTCCGGCAAATAAACGGTGGTTCTATGGTCAAGAACAAGATGGCGATTTATCGTTGATGTCGCCATCTTTGTTTTGTTTCGAGAAACTAATTAGAAAGATGCATTATTGATGCAGTAGCTTAGAATTGATGGTACGAATGATTACGTACATTTCTAATTTTGCAATATTACTTAATTTACGAAAATTTCTGAATTTTTTAAGAACTTATGTAGCTTAATATGGAATTGTCGGAAGTTTCAATTGGCCTAGTCTCCATGATGTGTTTGTTATGCAATCGACTACCATGCCAGCTATTTGTCACTATCTGCACTTTTTAATTTGAAATTACGTTGAACCCGCTCAATCATCATTTCGGCTGCTTCGACTGTGTGGACATTTGAATGGTAGCAATGCCAATGATCTTTTGAGTTTGATGACGACCAACAACAACACAGCAATGTTAACTTGATATTTTTAGGAGGGATTATTGCGATTGTTTGCAATTTAACAGTCAAGATGAGAAGACGACTATTGTAGACTATTTAGACATAATGTAAATATATTTATTGTTATTATTGTTAGAGCGTCCATTGGATAAGTGTAGGAAGTATACTGGCATTGACGAATACCATTCACGTCATTGTTTTTTACGCGATCTGTTTAGAAAGGCTCTGGACAAAGCGTGACTTAATAACTGCAGGACTATAGTATTGAGCCTAAAGCGCTCTATCAGTAAGGATTTAAGAAAAACTGACTGTACGAATGGAAAGGTTGGGTACTTTAAGCACATCCACGTGATAAATCAATTATTGCTCAGTCTTGCTAGCTGACGACAAAATGTTTATTAAAACAAGAAACATATTGGGAGATAGAAGTCAGCCCTGAGGGATGCCGAAATCGTTTGGTTAAGAGATAAATATTTCTCTGCAGTATACTCGTAAGTCGTTCGTTCATTTGAGCAAGGAGGATTACAGTCAAAAGTCTAAATTCCACTAGGAGACATTAGTCATCGCCAACTTAAATCATAACATAGAATACAACGTTTTCACAAATCTTGATTCAGCCATCGGCGTCCAACAATTAGAAAATCTTAGTAGATAATCTGCTAATCTGATAGACCTTGATGCCAAACTCTATTGGACACTTTTGTCATCTCAAGAGCAATCGTTGACTTTCACCAAACTATTAGACCAGCACAACCGAATCCATTTTGCGATCATGTCTTAGGTTTTCCAACCATTTCATTGACGATTTCACGATTGATTACAGTTTGCATTCTGGTGAGCCTCAAATTGATATTGTTAGTTGGATTCACTTCACTCCATTTCTTGTGAACTAAGTACCAAAATTAAAAGGTGTAAGGGGACGTTTTTTATTGCAATAGGAAAAATAATGTCCGATTTATCAGGTGTAGGTATTGAGCTCCGGCCGAATTTTAGAAATAACTCTAGCTCTGCAAGTAGTACATGAAACCAAACGTTGAAAGATCAATGGGATTTTAGTTCGATGGTAGTTTAGCATTGCTTGTGAAACCTATATGGAACCTACAGATCAAAATGTTTTAACACTTACAAAACCATCACAGTCGTTTAGCTATTGAAGAAGATAAGATTCAATCTAGGGTACTTTAAGGGCTAACAAACATGAGGTTCGTTCTTTTGGACTCGATTCATCATCATCATCATTTTGGTCTGTGGCTTTTCAACTGACCTAGCTCATTTAACCGCCCGCTTGGGTATCCTATACCTATTGTCCGTCATTCGCTTAACATGACTAGCCCACTGAATTTTCCGTAGTTTTATTATGATAGAGACTTCTGGCTCGTCGTATAGATACACAGCTCATGGTTGTATCAATTTGCCATCCGTCCCCTCCCCGTATATATCCGAGGGTCCTCCGTATTGCTTCCTTTCGAAAGTATCCAAGACTTTCTCTGACAGGCACATATCTGGCAATTGTCTTATAAATGCGGAGCTTCGTTTTCCTGTGCACACATCTAGCTTTAATCACGGGATGTATCAAATAGTATGTCCTATTGGTTAATTGAATGAGTTTAAAAGCACTGGGACCAGTCCATCACCCTGCTTCAACCCAGCTCGTGTGCTGAACCTGAGAAGTAGAATCAGTCATAGTCGTTTCTGTCAAACGGACCAGTTTCGCTGGAATTCCGAATTGCAACATGATCATGTAGAGTACAGTTAGGTCGATGCAATCGTGAACTTCTTTGAAGTCAACGAATATTTCATGGACATCGACATTGCATTCCCAGTATTTTTCTAGAACTTGCTATACGGTGAAGATTTGGTCCATTGCCGATCTTCCAGTTCTAAATCCTGATTTTTTCAGCATATAGCATACTATTTTCTAAAATTTTCGTCATTATCTTGTAGGATGTACAAGGTAGTGAGATGACCCAGTACTTTTTACTCACTGAAGTTTGTATCCCTTTTCCGTGTTTTCAGAGCTGACAAGAATTAATGCATAGATTGCCAGCAACTCAGATCTTCCGCCTTAGCTCTGCTTGTATTCCGTCAATACCCTACGCTCTGTTAGTTTAAAGGATGTCCATGGTTACCTGGACCTCTTGTATCGTTGGAGGTGATGACAAAGAGTTGTCATTCATTGGGTATACAATAGGTGTTTCAGTAGATAAGGAACTGTCTCTGCTGTGGACTCGATTGCAGATCAAAATTAGAGAGAGAGAGTTAAAGAACGATACAAAGCAACATGGAAAATTTTATTTTTCACATCTAGATGGCACTGAATATACATATACTAATAAATTTTCAACTTTTCTGCTAATTCAATGTAACGGTTAAGCTGTGATATTTAAGAGTTCGTTCAGTACTGCGTTCAAGTAAAATAAAATTATTATTTAAAATATGACAACCGCACTGCATACTGTGATCTACTGAAGTAATGGCGAACTTAAAAGACAGTCGGGCGTGTGGTAAGTTTATGTCTCTTTCTATAGCATTAAAATGGGTTTACTATCTTTTTTTAGTTGCCTTTTGCAAAACTACAATGTCGGCGTGATAAGAATATGTTTTAAGCTGGGAAGGTCCTGCCAAAATGCCGAAGGTAAAGCGGCATTTGGGTTAAGATACCTAAAAAGAGGAACACGTTAGTCTAACAGGCAAGGTATGTGTCCTTTGGTGAGGGAGGGACATAGGAAATTTTATGATACATTAATAAAAAATTCAAAAAATTCTTAAACAATAAAACAAAGAAATTTTATTATTATCAATAATAATAATAAAGGAATAAAGCTGACAATTTTCTGGAAGCATCATCTACTACTGTACAAATTACACATACACCCACAATACACGTACAATTTGTTTTGTTCTCTTTTTAAATTAAAAAAAAAATAAAATTGTAAAATAATAAACATTTAAAAAAACAACTAAAATTCTTTAACATCTGAGAGGAGCGTATGTTCGTTCAATAGTTTTACTCTACACAATGGAATCGGAAAACAAACTACTCGCCACTCAAATCATTTTTTTTTCTCTTACTCTGCTTTTAAATAATTAAAATAATAATATTAATAAACGCCCAAATAACGAGCGTAGTCTTTCATTTTTTTACGTTTTACTTAATTTGTGTTATGATTCATTTTTCATTCTCATTCACAATATAAATTTAATTCACTATAATCTTTAGATTAATTTAAAATTTTTGGAAAAAAAATTTAAAAATTTGTGTCCCATATTAATTTTGTTGTATTAAATTTTTTTGCTATAATATTTTCGCTGTGTTTTATATTGTTTATTATTGTGTGTGCTTTTCTTGTTGTTTCTCACCATTTTATCGTATTTATCTACAATAAGCATATCATGGTCTATCTACAATAGGTTTAGCAATAAAAACTTCTTTTCCAATATCAGCACATCGAATCGATTGGCAATTGATCGTTTTTGATCGATAAACGTCTCGAGCTGGCCGATCGTTTCACTTTCTCATTAATACTGTTGTTTTGTTGAACCGTCAGAAGATTTGTGGCCGTTGGACTATTGTGAATATTACTTAACGGTACGGATAAATTTGAAAACGATCTCATCTGGAGATGATCGGATGATTCGATAGATTCATCACTCGGTGGATCCAGAGAAGCCGCTGATGAAACATGTGGAAGTATAACAGCTGAACATAAGCGTTCTGAAAGAAAAGGATGGAATTTATTATTGGATGATTCGTTTTCAAAACCGAACAGATTCTCACCCAATCCATTGGGTGCATGAAGTTCGGCACGAAGTTCATCCAACTGTCGCGAACTACATAGTGGCGTATCTACTTCGTAGGTGTTGTTGAAGCGCGTATAGTCCACTTCATACTCGCCAGTCTCCTTGCGGAAGGACACAACGTGTTCGAAGCGATGACCCCATAGAATCTCGGTGGGAAGATAGCTACTGCGAGCCTGTGTCGTCATACCTGTAGACTCCACAACACCCTCTGCAAAAAACAATTAAATTTAACTTTTGTAAGAATAACGAATTTTCAAATCAACTCCTTACCCAACATAACGACTAACTCAAATCGCTCCTGTAGCATATCCTTTGCAGTCAGCGCGTACAGAGGACTCTGTCTATCGATCTTATGCACTATTGTGGTGGGCCAAATGAACATCAAGCGATCCTCGTTTCCGTCTGCCCCAACTTTTAATTCTTGCTGATAAAACGGACATATTTCACCTTCTTTGGTTATCTGTAATATAAATCGAAAAAAAAAATATGTTGTCAAAATTTTAAAAATTAATTTCATTTAGTTAATATTATGTTGTTTTCGATGGTACTATCATCTTCAAAGCTATGGAGAAAAAATTCAGAATGAATGACAACAGAAGTCATTAATAAAAGTTACAAATAAAGGAGGTGATATGACTGAGCCTTGGGGGACGCCGAAAATAATAGCGAATTGAGATGAAACGTCGTCCAGTATAACTTGAAAGAAGCCTCTCAGTCCAATTGACCATAGAAAGTAGAGAGTTATGCCAAACTAGGCCAAATAATTTTCATGATCTTCGCCAAATTTACGGTAGTTAATGGGAGAGAGTGACGGTGTTGAAATTCCACCCCCGAAGAAAGAAAACTTTGCGAGGTTTTGTCGCCGACAACAAAGTGACCTATTCGCATCATGGAACTCTAATGATTCCACCAGAGAATTATGACTGAAGATGCCAAGACGAGTATATCGTGCCATAGAAGAAGAGGGACCCATTTAGCTCTTGAAGTTCCTTCTCGATAGTTTGTATCCATAGTCTTTGTGTTCGAGCTATCACAAAACTTCGCTCTGAAATCAAATTGAGATCTGTTTTGAGACGATCTCTAACTTCTTCATGGTAGGACAGCTAGAATAACCCTACGATGTATAGAGGATATAAGTTCCTTTCTTCCTTTGAAGGAGTACGACCGAAGAACTAAACGAAGGTCCAGCGAGATCGCTCAAGATTCAGTGACGCAACTATCAATATTATGACCAGTACTAAGATTGACCAGATGAAAATAACAGCGATCTTCTAACCTTCTAACTTGAAGTTAAGTTTGAATCCTTTTCGAACAACAAGAAAACAGTATGTTCAAATGTTATTCCAGTGGATTAGTCTGTTTGGAGAATATCCTGCATAACTTTACATAGTGTCGCGTCCAAGGCACACATAACTGAAATATCCTTGAATTTCCTTGAGAGTTGTGCTGGCTGGATGGAATCCCTGAGGATTCAAGCAATTTTTCTTGTGTTTTTTTCTGATTTCTTTGTGATATGTTATCATGAAGTCTAGGCGTTCGAAAATATCCTTTTACAGATAATTGCATTTGGAGTGTCGGTTTCGAATGCTGTTGAATTCGATTTAACCCCTCAATTCTGTTACTGTTCCAAATGTTTTGAAAGAAGAATTCCTTCATGTTACGGTATTTTCTGCAAAGGCTAGTTAGATTAGAAGAATCTCCTTGTTGATCTGTGATCTCTAGTTAGTTAAAGTTCGTATTTTCGTTAAATGACGTATTGTCGATGACAATAACTCTTTGAATAGAGAGTGAGGAGTGAGGATTGAGGAAGCAGACGGTTTAAAAAACAATAAAAGTTTTTAAAAGAGCAACGCATAAGCCTATTTCCTATATGAAAACTCTAGTACCATCTCACTCAATTATTCGCCTAAACGTATGCAAAATTTACGTTCTCATCTAGTACAAAATTTAAAAAAGCCAGAGATTACCAACCTTTTTTCTAATAATTTGTGCCCGTACATGAGCCTCGATAATATGACTTTTTCGCATGTCGCCAACTCGAAACATCAGACACGGTACTCCATCACGATGGCAAATCACAGCATACTTTGAGAATAGAAGCGTTTGGGCACGCTTTTTCGGACGCGATAGCTTAGCAAATACGATGCCAACCATAAATGCTTGGATAAAAACGCCCATAATACATTGCAGGCACATTATAAAAATGGCTTCCGGGCACTCTTCGGTTATGTACCGATTCCCGTAGCCAATGGTGTGTTGTGTTTCCACGGAGTATAGAAACGCCGTCGTCAGACTTTTAATTTCGGTCACGCAAACACGAAACGTGGTATTTAGCGTGCTTATATCTTCGGTTTCCAGCATTTTCATGTATTCCAGATCGCCATGTGCGTACGATATTATCCACCAGATTATAGCGAAACCGGTCCACGACAGTAGAAAACTCATGGCGAAGATCAGCAGTGTCCAGCGCCACTGTGCGTCGACAAGAGTCGTGAAAATGTCCTGCAAAACAAAAAATTCAAAAGTTACTCAGGACTTCTCAAACTTTGGGTCAGCGATTCCCAACCTGTAAATAACGTCTTCGTCGCTTTGCTACATTTCCTTGAACTACATTACAGTCACCGTGTTTGAAGACAACACGCTTGCGTATTCGTCGCGATGACACACGTGTCTGACGATATCTAAAAGAAAAGAAGAAATTGATCAGTGATTTCGGTCATGAAAACAATCAAAACGAGTTTAAAACTAAAGAAGTATTTTTTTTTTTTGAAAACCCACACTGTGGCAACAACGTCCATTTTAAAATCTCCTTCATCAGAAGAGTCTTCTTCCACGTGGCAACTCATTTCACAATGCGACGCATTTTCATTTGAACGAAGTCGGTGAGACATCTTACAATTTTGTATAATTTACCGCTACTTAAAGCAGCCGACATTCATCAAACAACAAAGTTTTGCAAGTTATGTGTCGAGAAATAGGCTCCTTTAACGCGTTCACTTGTAATTAGTGTCAGAAGTGGGCTATTGCAGTTTGTGACTCAGAAGTAGAAGATGAAGGCAACAATATGAAATCACGGGTATATTGGAGAAATATAAACTGATAGGATAATAAATTCGAAATGGACAATTTAACACAATTTCATTGAGTTTGATAAAGGAAATGAAATCTACAAATCTCTTTTCTTTGCAGTTCTTGATTTCAATTCACTCGCGATACAAAATGTCTTCTCATAATATGTACAATTCTCGTCCCTACCCTGAAGCAAGATCAAATTAACTTATATGAATATTAGCTGTAATTGAGGATGGAAATAGTTTAAGAAAAGAGGAAGGAAGCATTGATTAACTATATTAAAATTAAGGACACTCGAAAGTACTAAGAAAACCGACAACATAAAAACATATATCTCCAACACTGCACACAATACAAATCAAATCAACAAAATCCCACTTCTGACACCAATTTACAGAACACAATCAAGACCGCCTATCATCAAGACTAAATTGTACACTATCACCATACACGATCCGAATAAATCACTTGATGACACGTAAATGACATTAACAACCGTCCAGGTAGACCGAAAGCTTCGTACGGAGCGGTCAATTTCGCGTATGATTGCAACAAAGATTGCGATCATTTGCACACATATCATATACGAAACGTTCGAAATGAAGATACCAAACTTCCACCAGATTCTTGTAACAACATTAAGAGATTTCAATAGGAAACTTCCTTCTTAAAAAAAAAAAACACCGTTCTCAATTCGATAATTAAATGATAGAGCTATGGAGAGGAGGTGACTTGGTTCGAGGTATGTAATTTAGGCAGATATCTGAGCAAAATTTTATCCAAGCAAGTTTAAACGACTTGAAGACATTAGATACCCTCGTATTATCCGTAATTTTATCATTTTGCCCCGACCACACTCACTTTATCAGTAGTTTTAAACGTGCAAGTTGGACAAGGCTTTAATTGAATCAAAGTTCAGACTTGCCAAGTATGTTAATTAATTTATTGTTTTGTTATTTTATTTATGAAATACACAATATGTGGTAAACAGACACTAATACACTTTAGATAAGATACTTGCTTTTTAGGTTCATTAGATCGCCTGTTTTTATTTACCCTCGCCATACGACAATCTTACACAACAAACTACAAGACTAGTAGAACTTAGAAACAAATATTCAATTTTATTAGAATAATTTCAAAAGTGCGATTGTATCGAGACTCGATACGACAAAATCTTCACGGTAGTTTGCATTTAGTTCCACCATCTATACGAGGTGAAAATGAAATTAACGGTCGTTTCATTAAATTTTAATAACCGGAAAGTAACGCGTCATAATTGTCTATTATTTTGCTGTATGTCGGTATATATAATTATTTTTTTTTTGTTTGTGTTTGATTAATGGAGCAACTACGGTTTGCGGATAGTTCGGAATGATGAATCTGAAGTTTGCGATATTAAAAAAGTCATTATAGAAACAAACTATCCAATTATTTCCTTATATCTGCAAAATTTTGACTGAATTTTTTGAATTTTGAATTTTTCCTCTTGAAACGTTTTATTATTATCTAACAGAGCGATCAATGCCCCTAAAATTCAATAGATCTGATTCAATGCAGCAAAAAATTTATCACAATTATATAGCTTTGCATTTAATAATTAGAAATTAATTTAATAATAACAAAAATACAAACAATACTTTTTTTGTAATAGTCAAAGAGGACCAATTAATCAAATCTGATAAATTTTAGTTTTTTTTATTTCAGACTAGAGGAGTTACTTTTCCCGTCTAAGCACAATCCCGGAGTGGAGGGGAGGAGGATTTGGCTAACGAATTTTAAGATTAAGCTCAATGTTCAGCTTAAATTGCTCAAAATTATAACAAAAATGTGGGAAACACATTCCGTGTTTTAATAGTTTGGTTAAGAAATGTATTACAAAATTGCATAGCACGGTAGAAGGTGGGTTTGATTTTTAGAATTAAAATATTTTAATATATATAGGGCGCAAAGCAAAATGTAAAAATTTCGTAAAAATTATTATGTATTTAGTGTGCAAAGGTTTCGATCTAAAAAAAATAAAAGTAATTTTTCTGACAAACTGAGCAATTTTGATAAACAAGGATAAAGTAAAATTACTTATTAACAATTTAAAATACTGTAAATTTATTGAATGCGAGCTTAATTTTCGTGGATTAAAAAGGCGGATTGTATCAAATCTTGTAGTTTTTGGCTTTCATATATTGTGCATTTTTTCTCATATATTTGTACAAACATATTTTCATTTTAAATATTTTGAATAATTTGTTTCTTTGTGAAATTAGTTTAGATTCATGAAAATCATTTAGCTTAAAGTGATTTAAACTGTGGAAAATTGTTATAAACTCAAGTATACATAAAATGGGCAGTCTAATGAATTAGTATTTACCATAATTTGTTTATCTGCTTATACTATATATAATTCATTTCACAAAAGATAGAAATAAAAATTGCACATGTCGTTAAACGAATTATAAAAAAATCTGCCAACAGTCTGGGTGCAACTTTATTATTTTATGAGTAGAAGTCCGAGACATGTTTAATACTGAGATGCGGTGTAGGTTACTATGCGACTGACAACCTAAAAAATAACGTTCCAAATAGCCTCCTGGTTATTCCTTAGGTTGTCAGTCCCATAGTCACCGCATCTCAGCATTAAACACGTTTCGGACTTCTTCCCATAAAATAATAAAGTTGTGCCCAGACTGTTGCCAGATTTTTTTGATTTATTTACGTATTTGTTTTTTCAATAGATGATTCAATAGAAGTGAAAGTGAATTCGATCTCATTAAACCTAAAAAAAATCGGAATTCGTCAAAACTTAAACAATGTCTTACTCCCCAGCGGGCTAAATATTAAAAACTACTTAAATCGGTTTATATCGATATATTCAAAGCATTTAGAAGTGAAAGTGAATTCTATATCTCATTAGACCTAAGAAATATATCGGAATTCGTCAAAAAGTACATAACCGCCTTAAACCCCCTTAGGGGTTGGATATCGAAAAATTTGGAAAAACGTTTCTAGACGCTTATATTAAGAGGCCACAGAAGTAAAATTGATTTGATAGCTCGAGATGTCTAACAGATTTAACGAAATTCGTTAAAATGTGGGAAAACCCCTTTTCACGGACATTGTTTTTACTCCATCTTTGTACACAAACGAAAATCTAAATTTGTTTTTAAGTTTTAATTACTCTAGTAGCACATTTACATATAGCTACTAAGTTTCAAGTTTCTAGCATAAGCCGTTTTTGAGATATGAAAAATCACCCCCACCCCCGTACCTTGCAACCCCTATCAAACATTTTATGATTCTGTGATGTCTCTATAGTAGCTCTATACAGTTTTCAATTATTCGCTTTCTATCCTTTGCGCCTTTCGAGAAATTAGAACCAAAATTTTTTCTCCGCTAGAGGTCTACTGGTTCTAACTCCTGTAAAATTTTTAAGATCATATCTAATACGGTTCTTGATACGAGTATATAAAATTTTTTTTTAAAAATGGCTGTTCCTCACTTTCGCGCTTCACCTCCCCCCTCAATAATTTTACATGCAGTAGACTCCACTGGTAAATATATACACAGAAACCAAATTTTATCTTCCTGGCACAATTGAGTCGGAAGATATTGTAATTCAAAGTTTTTCACACCCTACCCCCATACATCACCACCCCCCTTAAAATGTTTAACTCTTTTCTAATCTCCTAGTATCTCTTAAGACAACCACAAACTTTCAGCCATCTGACATCAATCGTTTAGGAGATATGGATTTAAGAATGTTTCAATCCCAGCTTTCAAGTGTTTTGGACGCATTGTTTTTCCCCCCACTCGCACACCTCTCTACCCCTATTGACCATGGGTCAAATGGGTCCACTATTATAGTTCTACGTAAGTTCCAACTTTCAGCCTCCTAGCATAAGCGGTTCCTGAGATCTAGAAACCAAAATTTTGCATCTAAAACGCTACCCCCTCCTCCCCCTTACTCCCTCATCCCTCCAAAAGATACTACTCGTAGGGATTCAACCATTCTACCCACCATAAAAATTTCAACTTAATATCTCAAGGGGTTTGAGAGCTACGCTCCTTCAAACGGTTTTACGTACGGCGGACAGACGGACATTTTTTTTGCTTTTTTGGGGTTTACTTGTCCTAAAACTTGAAAATAAAAGATTTCGGGTAGCAAATTTTTTGGAAATTTCAGGTCGATCACAATACTTTATTATAAAAAATAATACAGTAAAATGGTACTTGTTCGTCGAGAACACAAATCAAGACCTTTTGATGTCTATTTGTTGTTGGACCCGTCAATTCTTGTTAGATCCTTTTATGGTAATTGATAACCTTTTTTCATAACGACAATATAGTTTTTTGTATATCTAAATTTTAATCCAGATCTTAAGACCCGTAATCATATTTAAACCTTAATCACAGACCGTGTATTTTTTTAATTAGCTAATTAATACATTCACAGTAAGCAGACATTACATAATTTTTCGTGAATCAGTCACATGAGTGATTTAGACAAAAATCACGATCGGATATGATTTCCCGTATTTGTGCACGATTTCGAAATTACGCCAAAAAAACTAATTCATTTCAATAATATTCCAAACCACGTATTATATATTGTGAATGCTTATGTCAGCAAAAGATTTTCAGCTTTATTCAGCATATTTTTGACATTGGTATTGTCAGTTATCGTTAGTACTACTACGTAAACGTGAAATATTTGTTTAAATTATTCGTACATATGTTGAATACCATATGTGATTTAAACAAACAGCAAATGAGGAGGAATGATACTTCACTTTGCTTTTTCTGTACTAGAAAATTTTACTGTAAAACTTTTCATAAAAATACACTGGATTGTAGTTGTCAAATGAAATCCACATGATAAACAGTGTGAACAGTTCAGCATGATTTCGAAATCACAATATTATACATATACAATTTGCTGTCAGATTTAACGGGATATAATGACATTTATTAAGTGATCCATCCACTTAACACGTTTTTCAATTACAGAGGATTTATGGAAAATTTTGTGGAACAATTCAATTAGCAGGTGCTCGAATTATGCAGTATCCAAACTAGAAGATTTCACTATATTTTCAATTTCTTGATTAGATGTATTTTTTGTTTAGCATATTTTCTTTCCAATGTAGGTACATACGTTTTTAATTTTTTCATATTATTGAATATTTTTTTAATTTAATTTAATTTAATTTCTAATTTCAATCTACATTTAGATTGATTTTATTTTCTTCTTCAAGTACATTATTGCTTCCAAAAATTGTAATTTCTTCTGTTACTTTTGCACCACATTAAATTTTGTTTTATTTTCGGTCAGCTTTATTATTATAAACTATAATTCTATTATTTTTATCTACAGTTTCACCAGGTCGACTGAACTTTTGTTCACCTTCGTGTGGCGTGTGAGTTAACTCTTTACCTCCATGTGTTGCATAAGTATTCGTCATAGCTTTGCCCCTCCCTAAAAAATGTAGTACGAACGCCTTTGGATAAGCCATATTGTTACTTATCAATAGTTTTCTTATGCAATGTCCGATATTTTGCTTTGCCTCAGAACTTGGCACTTCGAATTCATTCGCTCAAATGAAAATTGTCTGGCAATCAAATGCCCATTCATTACGATTTCACATTTAACGCAATGGAAATATTGCCATTCCCATTGCCAAATAAATTGCCAGTGTAGACGCAGGGTTACTGAAGAAAGGCAATGATGAAAAGCGGAGCCCTGAGGCACACCACCGCAAATAAACTTAGTTAAAAGCATTATTACTCAATCTCCTTTCTAGGTTTTAGAAAATTATATTCACTAATTTTGGTATGTAATTACGGAAATCAAATGTCTCAAGCTTAGATAAAAGTGTGATGTGTTCTGGAATTAATCAAGACACGAGTGTGGCTTATGAATCGTCTAGTAAGAATGATAAGTGATACTACTCCAATAATAATACTGCGATTATCAAGGCATTCAGTCACTGTGTGGTTGGTTATAAATAATAATCGCGATCAAATTCATTTATTCAATAGCCTTCAATTATCTGCTCATAGTTCTCCTCATAACTAACCGGATTTAATACTTTTGCAATATATTGTCGTGGAATCATGACAATTCACTTACTATTATCCGTAATAAAGTTCGCCCACACACTGCGAATTTTTAAACAGTTTCGCATAACTCATTTTCTGCTATTCTATATGGAAAAGAAAACATCAAAGCTTCAGTTATTAACCTAATCGGCTACTTATAAATCTCGACAGAAATAGTCTACAAGAGTAGCGGCAAAATGTTCATTTCTAAGCGTCGTTCAATTTATTTATTATTCCGATAAACAATGTTCAATCACGACTTTTTTACGAATCGATTAGTTGCTTTTTATTAAAAAAAAAATACTAATAACGATTAAAATTAGAAAATTAAAAGATAAAATTAGACTTTGAATTTTATTGTTTTGTCATGGAAAAGTGGGTCTTTGTTTCTTTGTTGTAAAAATGTTTTGATAACCTTTTGTAAAATTACACAATGCTGTATAGTATTTTGTGAAACTAATTAAATGTTTTTCTTAAATAATTTGGTTACAAAAAGTTGTTCATGCTAAGTTCTCTTCATTTTCGGCTTCTCATGAGTCTACGAAGACTACTGTACGAAGCGGCACCTCCACATGAAAAAGTAAAGCAACTAAATTTTTTTTTTTAGAAAGGCTTTTGAAGTTTGCCTAAAAAATGAATGGACTACTTGAACTTTGCCTTCGCACGTTCATACATTACAAATCTTAATACCGACCCAATATTGCAAGAACATCGAAATGACGTCTCTGATAGTACGTCATCCCTGACTGGAACAGACGCTACTCGCCTAGTATTTAAAATTGTTAATATAAATATTTCCTTATGCACTTTTAACCCTTGCGAGTATGTCCATTACACGCTCGATAGAAAACTCTTTAAGATATTAGAGTATCCGACAGACTTAGAACCCACAGATAATTATACGATTACTTGAAGACTAATGTACACCTTCTTCTTCCGTCTTTAGTCATCGATATTTCTACCA
Organism: Beris morrisii; assembly: GCA_951812415.1. Taxonomy (NCBI): domain Eukaryota; kingdom Metazoa; phylum Arthropoda; class Insecta; order Diptera; family Stratiomyidae; genus Beris; species Beris morrisii. The sequence continues at coordinate 107,691,814 of OX638312.1, read as the reverse complement.
AGAAGGAGAGGTAGTTCTACTATTAACCTTGCACACCCAATCAACTTTACGATTTGTTTGCATATACATACCTGGAATTTCCGAGAAAAAATTTACCAAGAAAATATTGCAACGCAGGCGAGTCTAAGGCTTCGCGCAATAGCAGAAAAATAATAATTAATGTTAAGTAATTCGAATATAAACAACGTAACGTTAATGAGAACTACGAAAATACGTAAGCCACGTGAAAGGTAGAAAAGGCAGGGACTGTAATGTTACTTTGGAGTTTTTGTACCAGCCTACGACAGACTAGACTCTAAAGTCTAAAGAACATTCACAAAATACAACTATGCAGAATATAAGGCCGTGTAATGTGATATTGAGTGTACTCGTATGTACGATACCATGGCAAAGTAGGTACTAAGATTTGATTAACGTAAAACGGTTACATTAAATTCTGGCTTGACAAGCTATAAAAAATTTATTTCCTCTAAGCCCTATATAAAATAACTGCGAAGATTGAAAATTAATTATAGCGATTGACTATATATCCAATAATAAACTAATCCTGTTTTTATACGTCTTATAAGCACATAGTTAAGAATTGCGATTCATCGTACCTACACAACTTTTATTACTAAGTCAAAAAACTTAGTGGAATTGCTGATCATTTTATCTCCACAATTAATTCACTTAATTTTGATTAACCTCTTCTCACAATTTAAGGGCATTTGTCTGGTAGCTACGGTATTTCAGCATATAAGCGTTAAGAATAATGTATCGCATTTACTATGCATAAAACACTGAATTTTTTAGTTATATTCTAGTTGGAGTTAAAAAAGAAGAAGCAGTGAGCATATAGTTTGCCTTTTTAAGGACTTTCGTTTGGTTGCCACCCGAATGAGAAGGATAATTTCTTCAGTTCATAATTCCGTATCTGGAACCGTACTCAAATCACTGTGTGAAAAATGCCCACAAGAACTTTTACATTAGGCCTGCAGAAACAACACACTTAATTTTCAGCATCTGTTCCTTTACCTGGAACAATTAACGTGTACAAAATTACAAATTCCTAGGTTAAAGCGTTCTGAAGTTATGGAGAAAACCCGTGAACATCTCTTTTACGGACTGTTGTAACTCCGAAGGAGTGAAAAGATTTCGAACAATAGTTAACTCGACCTTCCCTTTTACTCGAAACTAACTTCGGCATAATTTCGACTTTATAGCTCGATGATTTCTCGAGTTACAGCGACTTTCAAAAGATGAACGCACATATTTTTCAAGGAAATTTGTACGGCAGCTATTCGAAGGTCTAATAAACTCAAACTTCATTTATACTCAAAACTAAATTGTACGAAATTTCGATTCGAGGCTAAACGATTTTTCACCAATAGCTCGACTATTTGGAAATGCGTTAATACGAATTTAAATGAATAACGAAAAAAATCATGAGACAAAACGCCTTAAAAAACTGGTTCAGGTAATGTTGTACAGGTTTTAAAGGAGTTGGTTAAATTTTCTATTTCAGGAATAAAAAAGCTGAAACTTGCACTATATTTCGAAAATCATAACCCGTAGGTATTTTGATTGATAGTTACGTCTATGATTTAAATGTTGACATTTTCATATACAAACTTGTATATAGTTTTTATAATATTGCTACTTACTTCAAAAATGTAAATCCCCAAACCAGCCCACTTTTAAGGAAGGAAGCCTAACCTCCTCAATATGTGAACTTCCTAATATATGAACTAATAATAATCAATGGCACAACAGCCCAAATTGGGCCTAGGCCTTGAAGTGAACTCTAGGTTACTTCATTAGTAGACCAACGGAACACTAGGAGGTGAAGTGGTCAGCCACACGCTCGTCCGTAATTATTACCCCGATTTTAACTCAGGTACTCATTTACAGCTGAGTGAACTGGTAGTCCGGCACCCAATCCCATTCTCGAAAATTACTTGTCGCCAAGCAGATTCGAACCTGGTACCAGGTGCACCGAAGGCAAGTGCTCTAGCCACTAAGCCACCCAGACTACAGACTAATATATGAACTAACCACTTTTTATTATCTCGCTCCTACTAAAAAAATTAATTAAACATTCCACAGCATCCATAAAAATATCCACCAAGTGCTTTGTCGTAAAATCGGAAATAAGCAACTAAATCAAAAATAGTATGACGTATGTAATTTTAACTGATGTACCAATATTTCTTAAATTTAAGTGAGTAATTGATTCTTCCATCACGCGCCCTCTCAAGTTCAATCATCTTGGTGCTCTAGCTTTTCCCAGAAACACATGAATGCGTACATTAAAAAGAAATATCCAAAGGCGCCAGATATCGCCATAAATATTAAAATAAAAATACTCGAAAGTATGTAATATAAAAAAAACAGATTCTAAAAGAATGAATTTGTCGTAGATTGTAGATTCAATTCGAATGTCTACACCTACCACGCGCCCAACGGAACAACATTTTATTTATAAATTATGTTAGTGTTAAAAGCGCAGATTTCTACGACGTTCAAATGCGAAAAAATGGCGAACCATTAAATCCAGATGAAGGTCAGTCAACTAGACAGTTTCCTTGTTTTCAAATCACCAATGTGAACCGAAAAGAAAATTGTTGAGTGGAAACCAACAAGAGCATAATTTAATCAACTTCAACTAGATACTTTATGCAACGATTGACTGACTTGTATACATAATTGAAATGGGCACTTTATTTCTTCAACAATTCTCAAATCTTTGAACTATGTGTGCAGTTTGGCAAACATGCCAATCGGTTCAAGTATGTACGATGTAAATCTTCACATAAAAAAATAACCAGCCAAAACCGCCAAAAATTAAATCAAATAAATATTAAAGTTGTGAAAATGGTAAAAGCGTGAACCAGTAAACAATTAGTCGTCTCGGTCCGAAAAACATGGACGATGTACAAAACGATTGTTTAACTTCGTTTTGACAACTTATTTTCCCAAGCATAATATTCCGAATTTATTAACTATGAACCAGTTGATGGAAACAGTACAAGTTAAATATTTGCTCTATTTTTCAGAAATATCTCCATGTTCTAAAAATACTTTATGTTTCAGTTGTTCTAAAAAGTACTAAATTATATTCTCCATAAGCATTACGTATTGATTTTTACTGTACAATCTTTTGTTGTCTATCTGGGTTTTTGTGCGGCAAGAACGGACAGTTTGGCAAATGTCCAGGACAACAGACCGCATAAAATCGTATTGAATCGAATTTGTTACGATTTATTTTGGTTTAGTTTTTGTTTTTATTTTCGGAAGACACCAGTAGAACTGAAATTGTCCGCTGCATTGCGAAATGAATCAGTGTTCCTAAATTTGGAACAAGACGATGATAAACAGATTCCCTTTTCAATCATGTCGATATAGTTTTCACCAGTGCTTCCTACCTCGGAATAAGGCCGTAAATCATTTTGTATAAATAAACATTGAAGAAGGCTATCTATCTTTTATGATTGAATTTGAATGTATGAAAATGTTTTTTGTTTTCTTCTTTAATGAGTGGCAATAAGGAGTTATATAGGGGTGCTTTTTTAATATGCTTACCTCATTATTGATCTAAAAGAGAGAGGAGAAAAAATAATTTTAATGATACTGCGTATGTACATAAGAGTAGACGTTTGGCAAACTTTCTTTGTTGAGGAACCTTTTGAAATTCACATCCTCTTTTAGTTAATTGATGACTAGATCTGAATGTGATATTAATTTGTTTAAATAATTTTTGTGGCAATCTGTGATTGCTGCTATGATTTCTTTGACAATAGTTCGCCATTTTGATTCAAGATGGCGAATTAATTCAGCGGATACTTGTGAGTCCGTCTATGACCCGCACGAAACAATCACGCATATTATTCGCATTTTCAACGAACATCGATTTTTATCGAAGTTACAGTCACTAAATTAAAACATTTTTTTATAAATTATTGTTAGGTATATGATGAATATTTATTAAATAAATAAATAAAGAACTGGAATAAAATGGATATCGAAATTTCTATGGTAGGATACCGCCACGACTAGGAAAGACCTCTTATTACGAAGGAAGTTTTTGCATGTGCACTTTACCCCCTCTAAGAGTGTATCAAAAACATAACCATCGAAATGCCTGACGTAGCGCATCGACAGTCAGTGTGTTGTAAAATTGATGGTCTCTGATTACAGAGCGCTAATTGTTCTTTTTTCCGGATACGTATAATCGTGGGCATACCCTTTTTTGATAGGTGGCAAAACCAAGAACGATCACAATCAGGGATTGACACACCTTAACGTTATACTAACGAGTAGGATTGTGTAGTTCGCGAACGAACTAGTTCAGAAGAGCGAACTAGTTCGCAGTCAGTCCCCCTCCTAGTTCGTTTTTCATTGCCGTTCGGAACTCTGTGAGACAATATACTATACTAGATGTAGTGTCTTTTTTTTTGCTCATCATGTTCTACTAGATCTACTGACCTTTTTTTTTGCTCATCATGTTCTACTAGATCTACTGTCTTCGAACTACGACTACTCATCACTGAACTCCCCTGAAGTAATGAACTATGAACTAAAAGAACGAACTAGTTCGCGAGGGATCAGGAATCGGAAATGATCGCTCACTATGGTGAACTAAAATGCGCAAACTTACTAACGAGCTACGATTTCTCTATTGACCCGGTTTACACCCAACGTTTAGGCCGCCCCCTATACCTCAAATTCGACTAAAATTATTTAAAACGCCTGCTGTAAACTCTTCATAGGAGACCTGACCTAGTGTCAGGCCGGGGCTCGATCATCTGTTACCTGACCTAAAATAGGTCGTTTGATTTTTGGGTGTAAACGCGGGTGTAAGGCGAATCGCCTTAAATATTTTTTTTTTTGCATTTTAATACATCAGTGATATCTAAAAGATACAACAATTTATCAAACCATGTGTGGAGTGTGTTCTGACATAAGATACCACTACATATATTTTTTCCCTGAATTTACGATAAAATGTTTTTTTAGACTAAATATGACCCAGCCCAATTTGGTCTCTCTCGGTGTAAACAGTGAGCGATTGGACCTACTTTAGGTCACGATAATCAAAGTTAGGAAAATTGAAGACAATAACACTTAACTTCATATTCAGGATTACTGAATTTTGTGGAGCAACTGCAACCAATACTTCTAGTCATTTTCGATACTGTTCTTTGACATGCAGCGAAGATTGAAAGCTGATCATTTCAAATTTCAGGATCAAAACTTCGATACGATATAGAGAAGTTTATTTCACAAAAAAGAGGAATAAAATATATTCTTAAAAAATAACCGCCAATTTGTCACCACATCACCTTGTTTACGATTAGTCATTATCCAAACAATAGCACCCATTAACAACATTATAATCTCTTTATGTAAACACTTTAGTTGTCAGATCGTGCCCATTGCAAACGAACAAATACCGACACTACCCGCTTGCCAACATCCATAATGTTTTTCCAAAACAAACGTGCTTTAGGTACTCGATCTAAAGCAATTTTACCATAAGTAAGTACTTGTACATTGAAAACGTATGTATAATAAAAATAAACAAACCGTGAACAGAAATTAACCTACTTCCATAATATGTACAGAATATAAAAAAAAAAGTTCGACAAATAGCGCAACATGAGCTATAAAATGTGAACTTGAGCAGTTTTAACATTGTCTCTCTTGTCTTTTTAATATTTCAGACAAGTGCAACATGGCGTGACGCATTTAAGTCATTCCACGCGCACTCCACAGTGACAAACACGCTTCCTCAAAAATAGAATCCTTCGGAATAAAAAAATCCAAACAACGCCATCGTACACGCTGCAACTTGAAACACGGACAAAGCGTGCATTTATACGATGACAAACAAGATGGCGTCGCTTACAATAACATAGCACGCGCTTTTCAAAATACGGGTGCCATCTTGTTTTTTCGATTATGGTCTTGTTCGAAATGAAATCATTTATTTGGTATTAATAAATTTTGAATAATATGTAGAAGATCTACAATATCTTTATGAGTTGGATCGAAACTTGTGACCGACTTATTTATAAATAATGAAATTAATGTCAGAGAGCATCTGGCTTGGAAAATCTGTCATCTTGTCTGTACAAAACGATTGTAAGTGCATAATGTTACATCAAATGTTAATGAGGCGCGATAGAGCTAATTAATAAACAAAAATAGTTTCTAATAAAATTTTTTTTTAAATAAGTTTTTTTTTAGATAAAATGATAAAATTGATCGTACTTCATACATTCCTCATGCCATGTCGGCTCTTTTGAGTGCGTTGGACGAAACACGATCATCACGAACTGGCTCAAATAGCGTTTGATCTCGGCAAGGACAGCAACCATCAGATATATATATCGAATCTATTTAAAATTTATTGAAAACGAACAGTAACACCAGGGACAACACATTATTTAACAATACACTTGATCGATTTTGATCATATATTCCATTTCATTTTGATTTCAAAACTTTTTTGATAAAACTTTTTGACAAACAAATTCTTTTTTTTTCACATTTTTTTAATGATCACTAGAGAGTATAATACCGGAACCGGAACGAAATACCGGAATAAATGTCGCCCTGCGACGGACGATCAGAATCGATCCAAACAATCGCGCGTTAAATTTCCAACTGATTTCGAGTACATTTTCTACAAAATAATTGTATATTATTGCGTATTGTAATTGCTCTCGTTATAGTGATCTCTCTATTTTATGTGTTTTTTAATTCAACCTTTCAGTACGATCTTTTTTTCCGTTTCATTTTTTTTTGGCAGCCCAGACTATTTATAACAATTACGAACACTAGTACGGGTCGAAAAAGTACTCGAACGTAATAAAATTGAGTACGCAATGTGCCAAAATACCGAACACTATTTTCACTTTTTAATTAGACTTGGCTCGAAAAAAAGGCAGTCGAACTAAATGTACCCCGTACTAGTGCGATAGTACAGGACCGATGCGATAGAAACAAATGTATCTACTCGATTTTGGCACCTGGTTCGCAAGCGCGAACTTACCTTTCTTTTCGGTTTTTATTTTTGAGTGTATAGTACAGTGTAATGGCCATAATGGCAAAGTACTTTATGTGCAATAATCTTTACTAGTGTATAACTTAAAGCCGAATACTAGATAGCAATGTGTTCCTGTTTGCTTCGAGATATTTGAAAAAATAAACACAACCGCGTAAGTAGGAAACCAAATACTCGACTACAAACTAACTTAAAGACCAGACTGTCAATTATTGGATAGCTGCTAATCGAAATATGGATTTCGGTGGACGTAGGTAGGTGTAAATTGGATTATCTTGTGGAAAAGTGATATGCGTGCCTAACATCAACTAAAAGTTTGGATTAGTAAATCAGGTAAATAAATTTCCATCCTTCTGTAGATACTCGTACTGAAACACCTTTTCGTTCCCTGAACAGAAATACTTATTACATATGCAATAAAAATGGGTCAAAGATCGAAAAATGGAAGTAGTGCAGTCAAAAATATAACATAAAATAGGGCAATTGTAGACTAAACAGAAATAGATTTTTGTAGTTTACGAAAATGGTTCAAATGGCAAAGTTTGACGTCCGATTAGTAGCCCAGGAAACGTTGAGAATAGGGTCTATTCAAATTAGAACTAGATGGTTGGAGATATTTCTGGCCCTATCATCAGTTCCAGTACGGTCGCTTCGCAACCAAAACTAGGAAATACTAGATCAGAGTACTCAATCAATAAGTACTCAATGATTACTTTTAGAGTATTCGGTACTCAGTTCATTCCTTTATTTATTTAAGCCATAACCGTCTATGGATTTTGCAAAATCTCGAGATTTCGAGAAAACTGAAAATCTACTATCCGTTCAACACATTGAAAGGAATTTAAAATCTCCTTAATTAGATTTTGTGGAAATCTACTCAAAAACATCATGGACCTGGAGTATCAACATATTCACCACAATATTCACTGTAGGAAAAAGTTTATAATTTCAGAATGTGTAATAAAAATGCAAGCTTTCACTCCATTCGAAAAATTTTATACCCAAAGTTCCTTTTCATTCCATTAAATTTTATATTGCCTAGAAACCTATAATTTTACAAAATAAATTAAAAATTTCGACATGAATTTGAAATAAATCGCCCCAGGTCGATATAAACGCATTTCGAGATTTTAAAATCTACTTGACGAAATCTTCCGATTTGAATTAGCTGATAAAATTAAAATATTAATTGTTTTTATGTTGTTTTTTGGTGTCAGAAGAGTCTTATTTTCAAACCACCATATGAAATTGCAGACTGCATAGATCGCTGCCCTGACTATTGCCAATGAAAGGACATGACATTTGAAAAAATTTCACTGGAGAGGCCAGTTTGAAAACTGTGTCCGAAGTTACTGCTAAATTATCAGAGTGTTCTCCTGAAACGAATCTATTACTGCGAATTATAACAAGCTAAAGTTTTTGATGATGTATGATTGAGATACATGCACTGAAGTTCTCCCCATATTTGAACCAATTTTGGTTGTTCACTAGGATGTTAATTCTAATCATAGATTGGACCCACTTATTAGCGAAATATTTGGCTCTCACACTAGCCCAAGATCAAATTCAGCCAACAGTAATTTTATTTTTTTCATCATGTATTTTAACGAGAATATGGTAAATATTTATCACAATAAATTCCATTCTCATTAATTTTACTATCTGAGATTTCATTTAAGTAGAGCAAAAAAAAGTGAAATTTTCCAAACTCCCATATCGGGAATAGAACCTCGGCCCCGAAGACTTAGATACTTGCCGCTCTACCATAGAATCAAGGAGACAGAGTTTATTAGTGATGTGAGGTGTTTGAAAGGTGAATAAGTGAGTATTCCACGTCCACTCAGACTTTTATATTAAAAAATATAAGGGGAGGATCCTTTTTCTTTCCTCTGTCCCCACCTTCGGTCTACGAGAACGCAATCAAAAGTAACACTTAATTTGGAACGTAACTAATTTTCGCTTTTAACATTGGTGACCTGGCTGTTAGGACCATTATTGAACACCTCTTTTCAAGTCGGATGAATGTGAAGATTTTAGTTGGACTGATTTTATTTATTTTTCAATAAGATTCGGATCGAGATCGAGTAATACAGTGTGTGAGATTGGTTGTTTCTAATATGATACCAATACATTCGTTCTAAGAAGTGGAATAGATTCGGGGTGTATTGGATAAATCCCTGCCAAATGTATTACAGTGAAACTTCTATTACCGGATACCTTCGAAAACCGGACACCTCCCTATAGAGGACAGTTCTTTATTCCCCAATGAATTAGGTATTAAACTCAATACCCCCGAAAAGGGGACACCTCTTTATAGCGGACACTTTTGAATTCCCCAAAGGTGTCCGCTATAGAGAAGTTATACTGTATTATTGAAATGTTAATAACAACAGAGGGAGTGATTTAGGATTAAAGTCAATAATTTCCACTTCACACACATTCTTTATTCGTGTTTGGCTGACCTTTTAAGTACTGATGTAAAGCCAAACAAAGCTGCGCCCAACAGTCTGAGCGCTAATTTCTTGTTTTTGTTTTCTTATTCTGTTCGAAAACAAATTTATTACCTTCATGGAAAACATATTCGAAGAAATCTAAATATACCGGAAGCAAAATATCAGCATTTTCTGCGAGTAGGATGAAAAGTACATTTAAACAATTCGTGGAACTACAATTTGAATCATGAAACGAAAGACGTAGCAAAAACCACCTTTTCCCGTTTCGTTATAAAAAAAAATATATTTTATTCCAATTAAATTGTATAAAATATCGAAAAAAATGGCATTAAAACCTAGTATAATTTTTATTTCGATATAAATATCAAAATTAGCATAATTCATTTGAAATTCGAATTATTCACTTTCTGATGAACCTCGCCTTTTTGTCGTCACATTCTCATCTCAACCGCACCATTACACGATCATCTCTCACTGAATATCAAAGTGACTTCTGACGCGATCAGTTTGATTTACTTTCGACAAGTTAAAATAGCGCGTCGAATGGAAAGTTGCAACAGAAACAGCCAGTATTGGAGCCGCAGTGCCCAAGCAAGCGCTCCCGAAGCTATAAAACAGTTTAAAATTAACAACATTAAGATGCCAGGCTAAGATCACTATAAAACCGTACACTATCCCATTAGCTGAATAAAGTGCAGCATTTGATCGCCTGTAGGCCCGAATCGATAAACTCCAAGATATAACTAAGATATCAAATAAGATCTAGTGTTTATTGAATTTTTCCAGCGTAAATACCTATCGCAAGATCAGATAAATTATGATCATTTTTTTTGGATGGATCGAGACCGTTTATTTCTTTGGGTTAAGGACATTAAAACAAACGCAGCATGAACCTCGACCTTAACTTTGAAATTTTATAATCCGAAAAATTGCGTTAGCTTGGCACGATCAGTTTTCTTATTGTTTTCATCACGCGATCAATCATTCCACAACAATAAATTCAAATGGAAACTCAGTATCTACTTTATTCAAAAAGTATCTAAAAAAAATATATATGAGTTTAACCTATCGTTGCTAATCTGATGTATTTATTTGCAATCAGCACGATCGTGCCGTATAAATTCTTTTGGAAAATTTTCTTTTTTTATTAGATAAATATTGTATCTTGTATCTAATCAGCAAATATAAGCTTAAAAAAAAAATATTCAAAAATTATATTTGAAATTGGACGCCTGATTTGCACTGATCGATAATCGATTCGAACAAAAAGGTTGACATAATTTGGCCGGACTTTGAGTCTAAAATTAACCCTCAATGCCTTTCCCGCAATGAAAGAGGACTTCTATAAATATACGTTGCGTGTAGCGTGAAATCAAGAAAAAAAATCATTCTTTTTATTATATAGCAAAATAACGAGTGTAATTAGCACTTGTGGTGATCGTGCGGATCTGAGGTAAGTTAGTAATTTTCAATCTCGGTCTATCGAGCAGTGGCGTTCGTATATTAGTAGTAAATATCTTCTCGCGATCTTGCACACATCGGCCGAAAATAGAATGCACAAATATTTTGGTAAATGAAATAAAAAATACACCAAAACCACGTGCATGATATACATATATTTAAAAAGAGAATTTCCGGGGGCCAACCGATCTTCGGCACCGCGAAAACATTCCGATCGGTCATTTATACTCTCGCTGATCAAAAATAACAACAATATCTGACTTAGAAGAAAAAGTACTAACTTTATATAGAATAGAGCCTTCGTATAGCTTTCGTTGTATTATGACGATCGGGAATTATTTTAAAAGCACGGCACAGGTCGACAAGATCGCACGTCATTTCATTAACGTAGCATTGCGATTTTATACCAGTGGCGTCCGCACTACAATAAACATATTTCAACTCCATCTAGTTTTGCTCTGATCGCGCAATAATTTACTATTTTTGTTTTTCTAATTTTTTTTTCGGTATAATGAGTTCTTATTTTTGGTTTATTGGCATTTTTTTATATTCAAATTTTTAATGGATTTTTTTTCCTTTCAAAGAGAGTGAGTAAAAAGAAATTTGTTGTAACAACAAACATGCGGATTATTTGAAAAAATTTTAAAAGAACTCGATTCCAAGAATTTTGAAGATTTCAGAACAGGAAAAAAGTTTTATGATTAAGCTCTTTTCTGTTACCAGAATAATAAATTGTGGGTAAAGAAATGCGTGTGGTTTGATGTATCTTTTATATTTACCGGAAATTTTTTGAATAGGTGTAATGACGTAATAAAAAATTGGATTTGGAAAAAATAACTTAAGTGAACAACTTTTAGATACATTTTACTACGATCAATTGTTGGTTTTCTGAAAAATTAAACTTTTACTAGTGAATAAAAAAAAATTTAGGGCATCTGAGACTTGTTTATAAAACGATAAACAAACGGCTTGCAATCGAAAATTATGTCACCTAGTGCAACAAAATTCAAGTACCCGTAATTTTTATTCAAAGTACAAATTAATTTGTGTTCATAACTCAAGAAAGAAACTGGTTCAATTTATGACCAAGAAAATTTTTAAAGACTGCAGTCAAATATGCGAAATAAATTCGACGACTGAATTCATATTTTCATGATACAAAAATCAGGTTGATTACTCATTTCCATTAGCATAAATCGATATATTTGAATTTATATTTGAGGTGACGATAAAATTGTATATTTATATGTTAACGGGTTTTTCTAATTTTTCTATTTAACCATAATATTGGAGAGTGGAAACTTTTCGAAACAAGCTGAATCCATAAAAATTGTTAATTTTAAATGACATTGGGGCCATAAAGGATTCTTAGTTACAGTTCCCAGCATCAACTTTCAATTATCGCAGGTGATAAGCCAATAATGTGGGTGAGAATCAATGACACTATCTTTGAATTGGTAAACAATTGCGCTTAGTACTCTGGAACCGGCCAAGACCTTTAATTTAAACTATTACCTATAATTCAATGGGCCAATATATTTCTAAGATAACTTTAAAGAATGTTATCGTTTGAAACAGCTTATTGATATGATTGATCGACTTTTATTGTATGACAGAAATTTCAAAAAATAAATAAATACTCTTTTTTCAGGGGAATTGTTTATAAAAATTTGAGTTTTATACAAATCATTAATATTCCATCAAAATGATAAAACCAAGACCGGATATTATCGGTTATTGCACAGTAAGTAGCCTTGAAGCAGGTGTAGAATTGAATATTCTTTGAGAAGGCCAGGGTTGCCACTTTTTTACGCATGATTTAAAATTAAGTTGTATAGAGTTGAGAAAAACTACCTCTGCCTGCAATAAGAAAAAATAATACCTAAATTTTTCATATATTTTTTCCTATTTCTATAAATTTAAAATGTTGTAGAGCTCACAAGGATGACTGAAACACTTCAGACATGCCCGTTTTCCTACCGTTTACGAGATATGTCGTTTTCAAGCGTTTTTTTTCTAATAATATCAATAACTTCCAAACCTTAAAACAGCTACTTAAGAAATGTTCTTTTCAATAGAGAAAAAATAATTGAACTGTTAAACGACTAACATTAGTTTTTATATAAAATTCGAAAGGCAAAATTGATACTTGCGGACATATAACTGAAAAACTGGATCGTTGGCTTGATGGTATAAACCATCAGCTAACAATTCTGTATTTTATTAACGTAGGGGAGACCGGGGACAATAGAAACATTTTCGATTATTGAAGGTGTCGACATGTTTCAAATGTCCCCGTACCTGGGACGGTTGAAACATATACCTGGGACAATTGAAATAGCATTTAGATTAAGTGTAATATGTATTTATTATAATCCAAAATTGTCATAATTAGTCAGATAGTCAAAAATGTGTAACATTCCTGATGTTAAAACTTGTTCCTCGTGAAAGACTTGTGGTCTAAAGGCAGCGAAATAAAAGTTCCGGATTTATGCTTTATGATTTATGGATCTATGCTTCATGAATCCAAAGAACCGGTCCTCTTCAGCCATAGAATTTCGTCTTCATGTATCTGGCATGTTTAAGGAACTATTTAAACGACAATTGGAAGGCTAATTTGCGAATTAAAACACGTTTCGACTGTTCCCGCTTTTATTGTTTCAATTGTCCCCACAACACATTTTTATCTAAACACTCAATTGTTTTCTTAACCTCGTACGAACGTATGAATTTAAACTATTGCAACTAAAGGAAATATACTAAACTAAACAAATAATAATAGTTGAAGCCTGATAGTCACATTTTTATTCCTTTTAACACTCTTTTTCGATGATGGAAAAACTTAACGCAGATGGTGGAAAGACATATTTTTTGATATATTATACATATGTATATACTTTCACTTTTGACTCTAATCAATGGCGTAATAATGGCTACCAGGGGCATTTAGAGACGCTTCGTTTGACACTTTGAAGCTTAATTTAAACCAAGGATTGCGTTCATTATGACCATTGTTTCTATTGTCCCTTGTTTCTACTGTCCCCGGTCTCCCCTACGTAAGATACAGCCACGACCAGCAAAATATTACTAAAATTCTTCTAGTATTGATACTTAAATCACATGACCATAAAATTGTATATTTCTAGAAATATCCGTTTTTTTAACCCAAACTTAAATGGGTACATCTAAAAATTGGAGCGGGACTACAGAAAAAATACTGGGTGAGTGAAATTTAATTAGATAATTTCGTTAATTCGTCTTCTTAATAGATAATACCGTACCATTAATATTTTAATAAATACATTTACAGAAATTTTGTGTGTAACACTTTTAATACAGATGCAAAAAAAATATGATTTAGGCTCAATGTTTATTTGGAGATTATAATCTGTGTCAATATAATAACTATTTTTGGTAGTTCAACAAAGTTGTAGAACAATTTAAGGATCTTATTTACTCTTTATTAAAAAAAAGAATTACTTAAGTGCCGAAATGATTTTAGTTAAATGTAGATACCTTCTATAGTCGTTCAGCCTGTGATAAAAACATACCTTGAAATTAAAGATAATAACATGAGATTTAATAATTCTAAGAAAAACCTTGTAGTCAAAAGTTTTATGTATATATAAACGACCGTGAATCAAATTTGTCCTTCCTAATGTTATAGAAATAGCTATTAATCAACTACCGTTAAAAAAAACAATAATCAAGATCCTTTTAAAAAGTCTACGGATTTTCTATTGGGTGGAAAATAACTATTTGGAAACCGTTCGTGTGTTTTTGATATGTGTAAATTGCAAAACTGGCAAATAATGCCGAAAAACAAGATATCTTGAAAATGGTACGAAGACGGGCATTTATTTGTATGGATGTTCCACAGAGTTTATCGAGCAATATAATGATCAGCATTACCATGTTATACTTTCTTATTCTACATTTAAGTGAACTTTAAGAAAATTACCCACACTCTGTTAATGTTTAAAAAAAATAAATTTATTTTTCACGGAAACGTATCAAATTTTAAATAAAATTTATGTACCCTGTTTTTTGATCAGTTTTAGAAATCATTATGGATTGATTGGCTATTTATATTTTAGTAATAAAGTACCTACATTATTATTTTAAAAAAAATATATAGACAACGTGCACCGAAATTTAAAAAAAAATCTGCAAACAGTCTGGGCGCAACTTTATTATTTTATGGGTAGAAGTCCGAAATGTGTTTAATGATGAGATACGGTGTTGGGTACTATGCGACTGAACACCTAAAAAATAGCGTTCCAAATAGCCTCCTGGATATTTTTTAGGTTGTCAGTCGCATAGTACCCAATACCGTATCTCATCATTAAACACATTTCGGACTTCTACCCATAAAATAATAAAGTTGCGCCCAGACTGTTGGCAGATTTTTTTTGTTTAGTTACGTATTTTTTTTATCAATAGAATAATTCATAGTAGTAAAAGCGAATTCGATCACATTAAACCTAAGAGATTTTCGGAATTAGTGAAATCTTAAACAATACCCCCAGGGGGTTTAATAGAGAAAAATACTTAAATCGGTTTTTCCCCGACTACGTTTAAAGCTTATAGAAGTAAAAGTGAACTCCAAATCTCAATATACCTTAGGAATATATCAGAATTCGTGAATATGTACACAACCAATTTACACCCGCTTAGGGGTTGGATATCGAAAAATGTTGAAGACCGTTACTAGGCGCTTATATAAATAGCCCGCAGAAGTAAAATTGCTTTAATAGCTCGACATGTCTAAAAGTTTTAACAAAATTTGTGAAAATGTGGATTCACGGACATTTTTTTTACTCAACCTCTGAACGCCAATAAAAATCTGAACTTTTTTTTGCTTTAATTACTCTAATAGTACATCTACATACGTACTAAGTTTCAATTTTCTAGCATAAGCCGTTTCTGAGATATAAAAAACCACCCCTCTCCCCCGTACCTTGATACCCCTATCAAAAATTTTTTTTTCTAGGATGTCTCTATAGTGGCTCTATATAATCCTAAATTTTTAGCTTTCTATTCATTATGGTTTTTGAGAAATAAAAATCAGAATGTTTTCCTTTCTACCCCCTTTCACCATCACCCCCAACACCCACACCACCAAAAAATTTTTTCCTACTAGAAGTTTACCGACCCCAACTCCTGTAAAATTTTCAAGATCATATCTGATACGGTTTCTGAGATATAAAAATTAAATTTTTTGAGAAATTGCTATCCCCCCACTTTCGTGCTCCACCTCCCCCCTCAACAAATTTAGTTTTGGTAGACTCCTCTTGTGATCCCATATACAGAAACTAAATTTTATCTTCCTGGTGTAATTGGTTCGGAAGATATTGTAATCCGAAGTTTTTTAAAACGCTCCCCTCTCCTCTCCCCTTGTACCGCCACCCCTCAAAAATATACCAGTCGTAGGGGTTCACCCAATCTACCCACCATAAAAATTTCAATTTAATATCTCAACGGGTTTGGGAGCTACGCGCCTTTGGACGGCGGACGGCGTACGGCGTACGGCGTCTACGGCGGACAGACGGACATTTTTTTTTTTTGCTTTTTCGGGGTTTACTAGTCCTAAAACGTGTAAATACAAAATTTCAGGGTAGCAAACTTTTTTGAAATTTCAGGTCGATCACAATACTTTATTATTAAAAAATAATAAAGTAAAATTTATATCAAAAGTAAATTTCAAATTCTATCAAATTTTAAGGCTAAAAACATCATTTCTTGAGAAAACTTACGGTGGTATTTTCCAGTCACTCAGTCCATTCACGCTAAAAAATTACATTTCAAATGTAAGCACAAGATTAAATTTAAATTAAGTTTTTAAATTTCATCATCTTTTCTGTCGTCATTATTATAAATATATAAATAAATAAAAACTAGTAAAATAAAAATTTTAATAAAAACCGTCAAGAGTATGAAAAAAACTCGTCCGTTATTTCACTTAGATATCTATAACTTGATATTATGAATATTTCACTAATATTTCCAGTTTAATAACACCGACAATTACGTAATAAAAACGTGCGACATGAGAACCAGTCGACACATATATTTATTTTTACTAAATTTTACAATATAACATTTTTTAATCCACTTCATGGTCAAAATTGTTTTATGAAAGAAATATATGTATTTAAAAATTATATTATATCATTGCTATGCGATAATTGAATAATTGTTTAAAACATTGCGACCTTTCCACGTACAAGAGTCGTACCCAAAAAGGCACACACCAACATGTTAATTGTAAATTTACGGTCTTGACCAAGTAATTTGGTTCATTTCGGTTCGGGTATTAACAGTGTTTTTAAGAAAGGTAAATTTCGTATTTGCAGCGTGTTTTTCAACGGCCTAAATAGAAACAAATTACAGCCAAAATAAAGTACTTTCCCCGATTATTTGATTGTATGCTCTCTTCTACTGCTTGTCTGAAATTTTCATTGCAAGCAGGTTTTTCTTTTCTTTGTTCTGAAATCCGTTTTTCCTGCTAAATTAAGCGAAACGTTAGTCGTTACTTCCATTCTCCATATCACTTCCATTTTCGAGAGAAAACCTCAACTCCACTAAAAGTGAAATTAAATATTTAACAGGTGAAATGTTGCGACAAATATTTTTTAAAATCCATAAGCTCAAAGTTAATTTCAAATAGATGTATAATTACCCTTAAGGTTGAATTATAGTGAAGGCGGCACACACGCGTGAAGCAATGCGACGCGATAACAGCTGGCTAGAATGCATGTTAGTGAGTCCAACGAGTTATACTAATATCGAAGAGCTTCGCGCGCGTCGTTCCGATTGCCAATGTTCTAATTTCATCGCGCGCGTAACGCGATTTTAACACCTGCGTAGGTTTCGTTTCCGATATTTTAGAACAATAGACGGCAACCGGTTAATTAATATCACGAATGAATGCCTATACAATAAATAAAACACGCGATTCAACGCGCTTACTGTAACTGGTGTCGCGAAATGGTGAGCGCGAAATGGTTCGCGCGACGCGATTGTGCCATTGCGCGAGTCCCGCGCATTGCTTCACTATTATTCCAGCTTTATTTTCAACGATCATATGTATCGGGAATAGGAATCGAATGTGAACCGCATTGTCCGTTGCTTTCTATGATAAGGGTGAATATTTTAAGAACTGACAAATTATTAAAGATTACATTATTAAAATACAAATTATTTTTCACTTTGTAGACAAATTATTAATTTATTTTACATTCTTCATTACAAAGGGATTATGAAACCTTTACATATGTCAATGAAGAAGGGGTGGGAGCAAGTTCTGTCCTGTTTTGGGCGAGTTCTGTTGTACATAACTCAATTTCAGCAATAAGAAATTTGTAATTGATTTGTTGAACTAATACTGCTATGGAAACGCTGCAACTTTTTATCAGTAGAAGACCACAATGGGTGATAAACCTTGATGTTGTGATTCGAACTCATGACCGATGCATTAATAGACCGGCTCCAGTAACCTATCGATCGAGGTCCCTAAGCATGCAACCATTCTAGAAAACCTCTAAATAATATTGTTTTTCTAAAAATTTGCCAAACGTTTCAAAACTTACCAGTCACTAAGCGACTGACATGCAATCTAGCATATTTGAAAGTCTAATGCTGATCATGTACGAAGCATTTTTGCTGACTGAAAGACGTGACATAGAAATGAGCAAAAGTGACAAAGTGCTGTGCCAAGTAACAAGTGTTGCATACCTAATAAGTTGTATTCACCTCGTCTGAAAATTGCAAGTAAAAAACTAAATTAAGAACCTGATTTCGATTTTCCGTTCATTCAAAGGAAGTACTAGCACCGAAGAAGTTTATTTTCAACTGAAACATGCTGTTGAAAATCAATCGAAAGAAATTAATGAATCGGAAATGATACAGGTGTATCTTTACACGCGCTAGACTATAATACCTAATTATCATAATTTAATCCATGACTTCCAACAGAATTCAAACTTAATTGAGCACCCCCCAAAAATACACTTTCAAAACACTCTTTTTCGCCTAATTTTTAAGTTAGCTTCAGCATTGCAACTCTTAATTATCTCGAAACTTTTTGAGTTATAGAGCATAACCGCCTCAATTTCCCGAGTACCTCAGCTCGTAAGAAATAATGATTATCAAAAAAATCCTTGCTAAGTTCAATTTTCTAGCACTAGCTTTCTTGAAGACGAAAAAGTAGAAGCAACAAGTCCAGCTAGTAGATTGATTTATACCACAAATTATTAACACCTTTCAGTACACTCTTGGCCCGATTGCCGAAAAACAAAATTGACTAAACCGTATTATACTTTGTATTAAAGGATAACCTCTAAGTCCATTTAGATATCCTTAAAAATACTTCATAAAATAATATAGTAAAATTTTTCAGAATGTGTTCTTTTAAGAAGTTGGCTTGCTGAAAAGATCTCCAACACGGCACAACTGTTCACTTACAAAATTTTATTAGTTTCACTTATTTTCACAATAAAAGTTTACCCTGTCCATCTGAAGTGGAAATTTAATGGCACGCACCCAACAATTTTAACATACAACATATTCGGTAAACACTTTTTTGTTTTTGAAATTTTAGGTACGTAAATACAGGTGAACTGGCTTATAATGGAAACGCTTTTAATGAACTATTGAACTATTGGCTTAAGAGCCTACGAATAAATAGGTTCTGATAAAATGTATACTGTACTACTTTTTGGGACTCCAGCACTGAGAGAAATAATTTGTTGGCAAGAGATTGCTTCAATAAAATTTTCATTGCAGCAATCGAAGTTCATTTATGCTAATAAGAATTAGTTTGAAGTAATAGAAATTCGGTTGTACAAAAAATATTCGTTTAAAGGAATAAACACGTAATACGTGCAATAACCATTCTTTAAGACAATCAACTTACGTTGTTTGCGCGATTATGTTGAAAGAACCGAACAGAAAACTGTCTTGCAACTCAATTTTGATTGCCGCAACATAATGTTGGTTGTTGCAATAGAGTATTGTTCATCACAAACGATTTTCGGCATCATTCTGCTGTGGTAACCGAATGTGTTCCGCCAACCGAATATATGTTTCGGTAACTTAGTTAATCCACACTAATTTAAGTTGCACATAAAGAAATTAAAATGAAAGGTCTTCGGTGACGCAGTGGTCACGCGCGCCAATCCATTAACTTTCAACACGGGTTCGATTCCTACCTACAGCCATTGGTTTTATTAAGTAAGTAAGTGAGAAATAATATTGTATTTGAAGTAGAAAAATAGTGTCTTAGTAGAGTTATCTACCTCTTCCTAGGTAACAAAAAAGAATTCAGTGTATTATTTAACACAAATAACTCCATTTTTTTAGAGTTTACCAACAACCTGCGCATTTGTGGCAATCAAAATTTAAAGAGATTCTGGTTGGCTGGACAAATAATTCAGTTGTCCGAAAATATATTCGATATCAAAAAACGAAACGGTTCGGCCAACCCAGAATTTCAGTTCCAACAATGGGATAGGAACTTTTCTTGCAACCGTTGTAATTCGTTTGGCATATATTACTATTGCAGCAATAAATCTCTTCTCTCAGTGAGTAGCCTATAGTGGCTAACACCATTCTTTCCTACATATGAGCCAGCCGTGGTACGAGCATAAGCCAAAAACTATATTAGAGAAAACTGCATGAAAAAGGGCTTATATTGGAACTGAAAAACAGTCTTAAAATGAACCTCGGAGACAAAGTACTTTGAATCTTTGCAAAAAAATACCTCGGTAAATTTCGTGTTCGCAAAAGGAAACCTTCACAATTTTTTTATAATTCACAATCTTAAAACACACTCAAACGGATATTACACGATAATTTATTCAACCCAGAGCATATTTCAACTAATTCTATGAATTTAAAGAACAATAGACCATCGGACAGAATATACCACCCTGTAGAATTCATTCGCATCAGAATTCGATGTGGCATACACTTTTTCGAAGACACTAACTTCCTTTGTCTGCCTTATTGCTCCTATGGATATTTAATCACTCAAGTAAAATTTGAGAAACCTACGGGGACGGCAGACCAAGAAAAAACACATATAATTTTGTACATTTTAATAATTATTATTCCTATGATAGATAGAAATTTTTTTCATTATAATAAATCAGTAAGCCTTCAGTAAATGATGATATGACACATGGCTTAAGCATTATGATAAGTATGACGATTATCGTCATTGGATATTCCGATTTAAATAATTTTATTTGTAAGATAATGGTCAAACAGAAAACAATTTTGTCAAATATTTGACTATTTTACTGCCATTTGCATTCATCGTCGAATATAGGCTTATCAAATTGTTTTATTTGCTCTACAAAAATGTAATTATTCTATTTGATAATTTAGTCGATTTTTTTGTCATATATCAAATATGGTCAAATTTTGGCAGCATGGCATACAGTCTAATAAAAGAGTTACAAAGTATTTGGGTACACACAGTTCTTATCTACCAAATACTTTTATGTTAATATTCCTTATATAAAAATAATTCAAATAGGTGCCAAATCATTTGAAACTGTATTTTACTTTATTATTTTTTAATAATAAAGTATTGTAATCGACCTGAAATTTCAAAAAAGTTTGCTACCCTGAAATTTTGTATTTACACGTTTTAGGACTAGTAAACACCAAAAAAGCAAAAAAAAAAAGGTCCGTCTCTCCGCCGTAGACGCCGTACGCCGTCCGCCGTACGCAAAATCGTTTGAAGGCGCGTAGCTCCCAAACCCGTTGAGATATTAAATTGAAATTTTTATGGTGGGTAGATTGGGTGAACCCCTACAACTGGTATATTTTCGAGGGGGGTTCAAGGGGTGAGGAGAGGGGAGCGAGAAATAACCAGGAGGCTATTTGTAACGTTATTTTTTAGGTTGTCAGTCGCATAGTAACCTACACCGCATCTCATCATTAAACACGTTTCGGACTTCTACCCATAAAATAATAAAGTTGCGCCCAGACTGTTGGCAGATTTTTTTTAATTTATAGTACTTTCACTATTGTAAAGTTCAGTCGTAAAGAATATGCCATACTAAGGACATCACTCCTCATTTTTTAATTGTTATTCGGAATAGAGGAAAAATAATTACAATACCATAGTAAATATTAGAAATCGTCAAATATTTTAATTCGCTATTTACAAGTCCTGACAACTTTTTTGGTCAAGTAGTTGGATGATTTTTGTAATCAAAAACGTTACGAAACTTCTTGCTGTTAAACATTGTATTAAAAAAATATTTGACAAACATTCATTCAAATTTTTCAGCCGAAAACGGCGTTGATCAAAAAAAATAATTTGGCAATGAAAAGTTTGACTGCACTAAAATAGTTAAATATTTTATAAAGTGGCATACCATTTATTATAGGCTTAATACAAGCTTAAACGTTTTTCCGAATATGAAATAAAAATGGAGGAAAAATTGCCATTTTCACGATTTTTTAAAAAGTATATAACATGAAAAATACGTCTTTAAAATCGCTATTTATAGCAAAGTTACCGAGAACAGTAGTTACAAATCAATTTCTGAGTCATACTGCTGATTGTACTGATCAGAATAAATGAAACAACACAACAGAACTCGTTGAAAAATTTAGAAACGTGTGCGTTTTGTTCAAGCTTTTTTACCTCTTATCTAAAAAAAAATATATAATAATTATGCACATATTTCTTAGATAAATTTTGAAACGCTTTCAATCATCGTGGTGATCTCTGCATTCCAATAACGAAGATTCAAGATTGGGGGATTTACCTTGATCTAGCTTGTAGAGAAACTGCTTTATCATCGTTATTTCAGGCAAAACACCTGTCCGACTTGGTATAAAAAAACTTCTTAGAATTGCAAGGTATGTTCGAC
Source organism: Beris morrisii (assembly GCA_951812415.1). Lineage (NCBI taxonomy): Eukaryota > Metazoa > Arthropoda > Insecta > Diptera > Stratiomyidae > Beris > Beris morrisii. Next base: position 107,668,955 of record OX638312.1, on the reverse strand, counting down.
GTAAGCAGTAAGCTCTTTTTCGAAAGATCTTTCCAATAGCTGTAAAAAGACAAGAAGTTTTGCGATATTCTAAGCAACCGATCGTGTAGTCTGTCTGTAGTGTAGGTAAGCTTGAAAAAATAACCTATTCAAACTACATTCCTACAATCTAGAAATTATCACCTGACTAAGACGCGTTGTTTCAATCGATTTGTCAACTAGCCAAGTAAATAGTAAAGAAAAGATTGAGATCTTAATCAATTGATTGGAAATGTATTAGAAAACACGATCCACACCAGCACGACTATCGGAATAGACCGCACGGTTTCTCGTTATTAAACCAACCATTTCAGAAAGAAACCTGCGCGATTAACGATCGTTTCTTCAAAAATATATTGAATGGCGCCGAAGCTTGACATATAATTAAATGATCATGTCATAAAGTGTTTACCTGTTAAAGGAATAACATACGCAAGCCACCAAGAGTAAGATGCTTCAATTAAGTAAATGCTAATTGGCCATAAATTTAACACATGAAGATGTGAAGAATGTAAATTTTAGACGTGAAGAAGAAACGTAGAACTGAAGATGACTTGCACCATTTGATAGTTGACCCAACTTCTAACTACTTGGTATGATCAGTGTATGCATGATAGACTATTTTGATCACTGATCGCAAGATTTGATTACTTGATGATATGGCACAAAAACTCCATGTACAGAGTGATCCACTTCCACACATTTTTTTGTCACGTAAACTTTTAACAATATAATTTCCATGCCTACAAATTTTCTCTCTTCCTCCAACGGTTCGGCTTTATACGGTTTATAGTCGCTCTTTATTAATTATTTTAAAAATAAAGTGAACAATTTTTGAACTACTTATAACATTTTTTTTAGATAATGACAATTTCAATGTGAACAAAAAATTTTGTGAGCTTAAATCGTCGCTCATTTCATTCTTTATATATTTAGAGCTAGACAAAAAGGTGAAAGTAAATACATTTCCTATTCAAACCTTTACAATTTACATGGGACATGTACAGGGTGTGCCATCTAGTGGTTTCTTTTGAGAAGATTGAGGCTATGCATTTTTTATTAGATTCGAGCGGGCTTGCAGCTTAGCTCTTAATTGAGTATAGCATCCTTTATAATTCCTAAGCCGACGTTATACTTCAAAGCACAACTAGAGGCGGGACTGCCAATCCTGCAAGAATTAGGACGATGCAACGTTCAGTGAAGTAGATACAGAAAAAACAAATTTCACCTAACTATTCGGCAATCTGCAAAGAAGGTACCGGATAATGTTGTTAATGAAAAAGCTCGAGGAAATTTTCGCTGCAATGGACAAACTACAAAAATTGCTCTGAAGCTGTCCTTTTGCTTAAATTAAACATATTGAGAGGCATGCGTGTAATTCAAAGCATCAACCTCTGGATTAGTGGACTATAGTACTTGTCACTAGGCAGGCTGGCCATCAAGAAAATTTCCAAATTTAATCGCGTCTGCTGTAATTATCCACAAGAGAGTGTAAAGTGCAATTTTTTTTTTCGTTCCCCATCGTGTTGATATAGCTTAGGTAATAATTTGCATCTGGATTGAGATCAATAATAACGATAAGCAATTTGATCAGAAAATTATGCAAATATACAACGCAATTATTACAGTGGACTTTCTCCTCATACCTACTCGAAAAGAAAAATTCTCTTGATGATCTGCACCACACAATCTTCTTGACGCAAATATCATTTTTGTTTCGTCTACATCATTTCGCACTGTATACAGGTGGTAAACAATTTTCCAATTTCCCCGATTAATCAAAAAGACGAAAACTGTTAGAAAATTGTTGGCAACGATTGAAGCTTGAAAATTGCGCAAAATCGAGTTCAGGTTGCATTCATAGTTTTCGCACCATCGTCTTTCCAAAGCTTATGCCCCGGCTTCGCCAAAGAATTATTTCTTGTGAAAAATCAATCCACTCGTCTTCACTATTTGTTGTTTTATTATTTAAATGGAGAGTCCGCAATGGAATCTATTTTCGGTAGATTTTACGATTATAAAACGTTCGTTCGAAAATCCCGAAAATGCTTTTCTTTCGGACGACAATTTTCTTTATTTTCAATGGCATCGTCTGAAATTTTGTCAGTGTGCGTATATCGGAAACGAGGCCAATGTGATGCCCTCCAAGCAGTAATTGCGCAAGCTTGCGTCACTGGATGCGCAATTCCGAAAAACTTAATAAAAAAAATTCAAATATTGTACACAGTAAAAAATTGTTACTACTCTCAGAGTAGGCAATTTAATGCCTACTCTGGAGCATTAAAATTACTATTGTCAAATTTCTTTACGCACTCTTGTGATAATAGTAATTAATGCGGAAATTCACACAGAATTGTGGAAATCAATCGCTAAAAATGTGTAAATTCAGCAGTAAATTTATGGAAAGGTAAAATTTTACAATGCGTAAAATTACATACGGTGCGGAAAAGCTAATATGTACTACAGAGTAAAAAAAAATTTACTACTCTCAGAGTAGGCAACTCAGTGTCCAAAAAAACATGATTTTCCATTTTATTGAAATGGTTCGTCAAATAGAATTTGTACGGCTAAGTTTGTTAAGAGATCGCAATACTTCGCGCGGTTCCCATAGATAGGCTTAAAAAAAACGTGTTCACGAATATTGTCCAGTAGCCTCCGAACGGTTTAAGCTAGGAACTTAGAATTTTGAAGACGCAAATTTTTCAACTGTTTGAGACAATAGTCAATATGAAGATAATTGAGCAAATCCTTCGTAGTGGCTCGATAATTGACACAAAATTTTCATTCAAGTCGCGGAACTAAATCAAGTGTTCATTTGTGAGTAGAGCTCTAATTTTGTGGTATGAAATTTAAAATTGACAGTGCTGAAATGAGATCAGATCAGATCAAGGTACATCTTTGTATTGCTACCACACAAGTTCCAAAAACAACTGAGCTTAGATTTTCACAAATTTTCTACAGCTCGAGAATGCGTTTAGCTCCAAATTTAAAATTTTATTTGAACGAGTTTAGGGCAAAAGAACAGTCGGTATATTTACGGGAAGAACACTCGATTTCTTCCGATAGCTACCGTATAATGTCTATTAATTAAATTTTTTCAGTTTGTGTAACTAGTGTCTGACTACGTTTTGTGATCTAGTGGATGGCAACTTGTTCCAGGCCACGATATCTAGTCTCTAGCACTAAATTACCAAAGGTCCTACAAAATTCATCCACCCACCGAACTATCAAGATTACTACAATAACCACACACACCGCATAATCTGTCCGCTCGCAATAATTTATTTAATCATGTGATCTTATCATTATTATCATTATTTGGATTGTAATCAAACTACAAACTTTAATCTATTATTAAATTTAATAAATTAAATTCAGATTCCTACCATTTTTTTATTAAAGAACAAATCACCGAGATTTCAACTTTGCCAACTGTTTGTCGAGCCTAATCGCAAATAGTAAATCAAAAGACGATGATAATGATAAAATCTATACCAGGTATGGAATTGTGCAGATTGTCTCGAGCAGGTATTATAAAAATGTCGCCCAGATAAGAACTGATTGTAGTTGTTGATTTTTATCAAAGCCTACTGCCATAGGCCACTTTTTTATACTTAATTACATACGTTATATTAATTAACAGATAGTTTGTTCTAGAGGATTGCTTGTGGAAAGAACGATAATCGGAGTATCTTGTGACAGAAATATACCACTTTGTTTCTAGATCGCTTATCTTTCTTATAGTAAATTTGTCATTAAATTACCGGGCACAAACAAAATATTGAATTTGTATTATAATATTTGACATGCGAACGTGTGCTTTTTTTGATTTTATCTTTTCTGCATTAAAACCAGGTAAGTCCCCTTCTACGCAAATAAATTTAGATTGTGATATACTAGTTTAGATTTTTTACAGTAGTTGACGTTGTTTGTTTTAAGATTTAAATGTTTTGACTTGAGTTGAATTTTATGATTTTCTTTTAAATTAGAATTCTTCTGGCGGCAAGTACAAAATTTATATGAAGCAAAAAGAAAAAAAGGTAAGAAAGATTAAAGGAAAAATAAATAGAGTCATAAGCCAAAAAAAAAAAATTAAAATAAATACAAGAAAAGACAAAATTAGGCAAAGAAAAATTAAAGGAAAAGGTTAAATACAAAAAAAGCAAAAGAACTTTCTTGAAAATAAAATAGGAAGAAAAATTAAAAAAAAGATAACTAAAGAAATAAACCCAAAAAATTAATAACTATAATATAAAAATAAAAAATTAGGAAAAAAACTAAAAGAAATAAAAAAAAAATTCTTGAAAATAAAAAATCTGCCAATCTGGCGAATCTTTATTATTTTTCGGGTCAAAGTTCGGGAGTGGTCAAAGTACGGAGTATATCATCAGTTGTTTCGAGATTATGACGTTTCTTGGAAAGTTAATTTTGTTTTTAAAATAAAAATACTTAAAATAAAGATTTTTAGCCGATTAAACATTAAAAAGCCCGTGTAGACTATTCGAATTTCGGTATATTATGAAGCTAAAAAGCCGATAGAAGTAAGAACGAATTTGTTGCCCTATCAGACTTAAGAGAATTGACGAATTGTTAAAACGTGTACAAGCCCATTACATCCTCTTGGGTTTTCAATTTCGAAAAAACTGTGAACAGGTTTTTAAATGATTTCATAAGAAGCAACTTGATATCTCATGAGACACGAGAAATTTGTGAAAACGTAAGGAAACCCTTTACATCCTCTTGGTTCACGTGGAAGTGAAAAGCGTTCTAATATCTCATCAAACCTAAGAAATATGTCGAAGCTTTGAAAAGCATACAACCCCCTTACACCCCTTAAGATTGAATATCTAAAAATTCTGAAATTGGCTTTTTGGCGCTTATAAAGGAAACCTTAGGAAGTAAAAATGAATTCGATATATCATCAGAACTAAGCAATATGTAGGAATCTGTGAAAACATATGCAACCTTCTTACACCCTCTTGGGGGTTGAGTATCCAAAAATCCTGAAAGGAGTTAATAGATAAATATGAAGACAGAACGAGAAAGTAAAAATAATTCAATTTATTATCACTTCTAAAAGAAATGACGGAATTCGTGAAAACGTGTTCAACCGATTTATACCCTCTTAGAGGCTGAAAAAAGTGAAAAGTTAGTCGAAATCTAATTAGACCTGGGGGATATGGCAGAATTCGTGAAAAAGTATACAATTCCATTACACCCACTTAGGGGTGGAATTTCAAAAAATCTTGAAAATGCTTTCTAGGTATATGAAGAAGCCATAGAATAAAAATAAATTCAATATTTGAGAAGACCTAATAGATATGACGAAAATCGTGAAAATATATGCAATCCATTTTCACTGATCATTTTTTCGCCTTCTTCCAATGGATATTTGAAAATTTTTTTTATCTAAATATTTTTCTAGTTAATTTACATATACGTACCGAGTTTTAACTTTGTATCATGAGCCGTTCTATAGATAGAAAAAACACCGCCCACTCCCATACCCCTATAAAAATTACATTTTTCCAACATGCTACTACTATAGCTCTACCTAAATACTAAGTTTCAGATTTCTATCATTATAGGTTCTCGAGATATAAAAATCGGAATCTTTTCCTTTTCACCCTCTACACCCTCACCACAAATTTTTTTTTCTCTAAGGGGTCTATTAGCCCTACTTCTGGTAAAAATTTTAAGTATCTATCTTAAACTGTTCTTGAGATATGAGACGTAAATTCTTAGAAAAATTCTTATCCGCTCCACTTTCATGATCCACCGCCCTTTTAAAAAATTTTACTTTCAGCAAACTTTATACACAAACCCAATTTTATTTTTCTAGTGCAATTGGTTCGTGAGATATCGTAATCTAAAGTTTTTAACTCCCTACCCTCGTACGCCACTGCTCCAACTCAAATATTTGTATCCGATCTATTGTCCTAGTATATATAGATATTCATAAAGTTTTAATTTCGTGACATTAACCGTTTTGGAGATATGGATTTTAGAATGTGTCGATCTCGGCTTTCTTGCGTTTCGGACGCATTATTTTTCCACTATCAAAGCTCTATATAAATTCTAAGGTTCAGCTTCTTAGCGTAAGTTAGATAGTAGATCGAAGTTTAAACTATTACCATACCACGAACGTAAATTGCAATTTATTAGTAGGTACTTCTAGGCGTATGGCAGCAGTTAATTCTTTTTGGCATAAAGAGTAGAAAAGCCATCAAGGAAAATTCTCAAAAGTGAACAAAATTTTATTCTTCAAATAAATAAAACGTTGCTTATTGGTTATATTGGTCTTAATACAAGTATTCTTGAGATTAAAGGGAGTGCTGAAGGTTTTCGTGGAAACCGAGCTACAGAATGTAGAAGGGTACCCACAAGTTACAATTCTCACTTTTCGCCAGGATTTATTTACTCGTCGAATTTTGTCTATTTGGCTTCAACAAGGTATGGTCAATCTAAAGCCACCATCGCAAAGTCTATCAAAGTCCTCCAAAAGAAATTGTTTTTTTTTTTATTCTGTACAAAGTTTTAGATCCGGTTAACGCAAGAGTATGTTAGAATTTGTTACGCTAATGTTAAAATTCTGCAAATTTTTACGTTAATCCCTTAGGGTACAATCTGGCTGGTACTGCCGACCATCAGCAGTAACTGCCGGCAGTAGACTACTGCTTCAGGCAAAAAAAAGCTGTCATGGCTCTTTGCGACTGCTCGGCAGTTACTGCTGACCGCGACGGTCGGCAGTACTAGCCAGATTGTACCTTAACATCCCCATCCAATAACTTCATTTGCCATGGGTGACTCACCAATTATAAAAATTTTAAAATCATTTCTCTAAAAGATCTTGAGGTACGTTGTTTATGGTGTGCGGATGGACTTTTTTGAGTTTTTGGTGTTTATTACCCCTAAAAGCAAATTTTCAATAAAAAATTTAAAAGTTAAAATAGAATCGGTTGAGGTAGATAGTAAATCCTAGAGATTTTTTTAATTAAATGATACCAGTCACTCGATCAAGATGATTCTGCAGTATGAATTCTGAATGTCAAGGCCCGATTAAGGCTGTCGCGCTATTGACGATTAAGATCGGTTCTACATATGTAATGTTGAAGGTAGCAAATTATAGAAGTGTACAACACACTATGATTATAGTATATTTCCAAATTAATTTTCAATTGCAAATTCCCCGGCTTAAATCACTTAAGAATAAATTTCACAAATCTAGAATATAAGTGTTCGGAATTAAGAAGGTTTCATGACAACCAAAGCCCCGCGTCAATGATAATAAATTGATTTGAAAATCATATCATCTCTAGAATGAGATTTAGAACAAAATCCTTTGATATTCTTATCAATTCAATTTCTAATTTTCTTTTTGGCATAGTGAAATGTGGTTAATCCTTGCGGCAATCTTTCAAAGTCAGCACACAAGTAGCAAAGAATTATCAAGTTTTTTTTAGAATTTAGAACAAAGTGAAAATATGACGGAAATTAAGCTTAGTTTGGATTTTTATTAATTTTGTGTTCTAAGTAAGATTTTAAGTCGGGTGGTTTAAAAGCCTTTTGACGTAAAATTTCAGGATTTGTTTGATTAAAACGATTTTTTTTATAAATAAGTATTTGTGTCGATTTTAGATTTTATCTACATCACAAGACCGTTAGAAGTATTTACGTCTTCAACTTGATTAAAGCAAAGCCTCAATTTAAGCTGGTGTTAAGTCAAATCAATTAGACACTTACCTTCATTTTGTGAATCAATTTTTTTCCCTAAATTTATCACTAGTTTTGTGTAGTAGAACAACTTTTTCAAATAGATAGAACTTATTTTAGGGAACTACTCTGTATAAAATATGCGCCTTTTTTCACCTTTTTGTTCTTTAATTTAATGGAGAACTAGATTAGCTTGGAGGAATAACAGATATACATTTTAATAATAAAACCTTATTCTTCAAATCAACACAGCAAGTGAAAAAATACTACCCATGATTAAATAGCAGCACCACCCAGAATTCCACTCCACTACCTATATCCTAGACACAAACCTAACTGGAGCACGAACATTTTTAATTTGTACAAATGATACAGAGAAAAAAATTAAATATTCCTGTAACAGAGGCGATGAATTGGCCAGGGAATGATCAAGATTATGGCATAATAGACGGAATGTAAAACGTTTAGACTTGGGGAATTTCGGTTATAAAGTCGAAACTTTTTAAATTTTATTATCATCCTAATTTTACGCAGCACAAGCATTAATATATTGGACATTACAGGAGCAATTATGGAATGGTAAAATAGAAGAATTACGGCAGGTGTAAACTTTGAATCTGATTAAAATTTCGGTTTACTACATGGATTCAGTCTAGGAGTTACAAACCGACAAATCCTCTAAAAAATAACAATAGTGTCGAGCTAAGGGAATACCATTCTATTAGACTACAGAAAAACGATTATCTGCCAACAAGACAATTGGAGAAAGATAATCGCGAAAGAAGTTAGGTTTTTTTATATGGTCAAAAAAAGGAAGAAGCAAATCAGACTCTGGCCTACAAAAGACACCGTCTTGACAATGCGATTAAATACTCAATCTTAAGTCTCTTGTACATTGTATGTCCTGATGTCACATATTTGACCACAAAATATTTATCAGAAAATTTTCGTCATATTAAATAAATAAATCAATTTGACAAACGAAAATTGGGCAATACCATCAGACTGTATTTTCGAACATTTTTGATCACATTTGCTAATTGCGCATTAAGTATATACCTAAATTGTGTAGCTTCCTGTATCGTGGCTAAAAAAGTTTTTATAATCCCATGCTGCCATACTCCTTTTGATGCGTTGTAAATGTTTCAACAGTGGTCTAGAGGTATACGGTCTCATTGCGATTGATAACTCTTTCTATTATGCAGTTTACAGAAAAAGACAAACGATAATGAAGCTGAAGTGATAAGATTATAGTTAGAGCATATTGTTTACCCTATTAATCTAGTCAAATAAGCTAAATTCAAGTTGTTCACTAACGGAATCAAGTGACAACATGCAACATGCGAGTATAATATAATGCATACGAATGATTATGGCCTCGGTACCCTCGTGTAATCGTGCTAACATATTACCCCAGATTGCGACAATAACGTGCCCCCATTTGCATTATCAACAAAATCTCTAGTATCCATTCCGCTCAGGGCCTGGGCGAAAAGTCACGTTTTTTCGGCAAACACAAAATATATTTAATTCTGGGAAAATCGTAGTCGAGACCACGACACAACTTCGGCTGTAGCTCCAAAGGATGCAATGATTGCTGTGATTCATCAAACTTTACAATCTGAAAAACACTGACTCACTTACAAACTTCTGAAACAAGATATGATTGCTTATTCTACAATCATAAAATATATAAAAAGCTTCGGCGTAGATTAATTTCTGCAAGCTAAGAACAACTCAAAATCAGAGTCGAATGTCGAAGCAAAATAGAAACGTGCTCTTATATTTCTAAAAACAAAACTCACCGTTCCGACTCCTCATCACAATCCATAAGTATTAGGTTCGAGTACTTCATATTCTCAAAAGATTTCAAAAAATCCCACCAAAAACAAAACACAATGCCACAAACTCTATCTTTCGTTCTCTTAAGCTCTAGCTTCACAAAACTTCCGCAAAACCTTTGGTTATAATATCCAAAAACCTTCACTTTTGTTCACTAGGCTGAACGCAAGTTCATATCCGTTAAAAATCATATAGGAACTTTGTTCAATTTCCGTCAAAATCGCGAAACCGACTGAATTTATACGGCAAATTACACAAGCGTTTATTTTTGAAACAAAAACAGATACAACAACCTTTTGTCGTGACAAGAAAATCTCTCCCACGTCTTGAAGGTGACTCGTACTAATATCTAATTGAAATTTTAGATTGTTAAGCCCACCGAAAAACAGTAGGCCTGATAAGAGCTACGAGAATAAAAAAAACGTCTCATTCGAACGCTGTTAATGATAGTGATTACCGCATTGTAGTATATCACCTGGGCGAGAGTACAAACTAAGACCCACACATTTAGGTGAGATACCCTTATCACAATTAATAATAGCTTATTTCCCACTCGACATTTTCAGTCGATTGCCAATGTTTCGGTATTGGCTAAGCCAAATTTTGACGCTGCTGCCAAAAAAATTTGACAAGGATTTCTACAATCAGCTGAAGAAAATTCTACATAAGCCAGAAAATCTGGCCATGTTCTGTTCTAAGCTGAAAAATCAAAAGTGCCGATAGGTAGACGAAATCATCGTACTAATTGTAATTTAATTACGACTAAAATAGACCCAAAAAACAAGGCGGCCAAAATTTTCGCCAAATCGGATTACAAAACTAATCCCACTAATCTTTTTGTAATTTAATTCCCAAATGCAAAGGTGATACGATAAGTATGTTGCCCTTCAAAAATTCGGTCGTGACTGCCAAATTTTTTTGACAACCGCTCAATATTAATTACATGCCAGCTGAAAAAAGTTAAAACTTAAACTTTAGAAATCTCTGCGTAATATTCTTAAACCGGAGTCGTCAACAAGTGGAATTCTTTTTGAAGGGCACAAAGAATTCTCACCAAGAATTATCCACAACTTGAAATCTGTCGATTTAATTTAAGCCCTACCTGTAGCGGTGACCAAATCCTAAAAAATCTTCCGAAAATGCTTAAATTTTTTCGTTGGATGAGAGCATGGCATGTGGTGATAACTCACCGTAAATATATCGGTCGTGACCTCGAGATTTAAGATCACAGACCGTAGCTATACCATAAATCCGAAAATAATCGGAAAACTGGTTTCAAACAGAAAAAAATTGCAATTTAACGTAAAAATAAACCGCAAAAACATAGATATTTTGACCCGTAAACCAAGTGAATTTTGCTGTAAGAACTGCTTAGTGTCGAATAACTACGGGGGTTTTTGCACAGCATGAAATAAAAATGAGAAATTTCAAGAAAAATTTTCATTTATCACAGACAAAATTACGTTAAGTTTCTAAAAATAAGCGGAATGTTGAATTTTAGCTAAAAAAATAGTTGAAGAAAAATTAATTAAAAGAAGATTATGACAAATAATGATGTTTAGTAGATAAATTTTTTTCTGCATGAATTTTCTCGCACAAGTTTTCGACTAGAACTAGGGATATGACATTTTGTCCATCCCTTGGAAAAAGTCTTCTTCATGCAGAAATCAATTTTTATTTAATTTTCCAATAAAATTCTTCTTTTAGTATATGAGACTATCAACTCAGTATGAACTCTGATTCAACTTATTCCATCCGCCTAATCTATACAGTAATAGGACAAAGAATATTCAGAATCGAATGGCAGCACGGAGTAACATCGTAACGAAAAAAACAGTTCCAACAATAGCCATCTACCTGAACAGTTTAGTTCGACGATAAACAAAAAGAAGAACTATGTTGAAGATTTTCGAAAAAAAATAGACGAAGAAATAACGTTTTATTTTTTTATTTAAACCTCTCTAAACTTTATTTCGTACAGTCGGTAGACATGGTCGTTATCGGTGAATCCCAAATTCAATCAAAAAAATATCATCTATCCTAGTACCGCTTTGGGTAATCACGTAGTAGAAAAAAAGGATTGTTTAATTGTTTTAAGGACGATTCTAACCCAAAACATTTTCATTTTAAGGCGGTCGTACTATGTCCAGGGTCAGAAAAATCTTTTTTTTACTAAATTACTTCCAAATCATCCCTAGAATATGCATGTAAAAGGATTTCTCCAAATTCGAAGTCGTTATAAAGTAATAGCCGTATAATGGGGCAGCTGTTCGGAGCTCGCCCGGGCCACCACCGATCTTTAATTGCGTTTTTCTCAAAACCGTATTTTTCAAATTGGCTACTGAACCGATTCCGCTGAAATTTGAATAACATGTTCAGCGGATCCCTAGTTACAACTGGTAGCAGAATCTTAGCGATATACATATGTCATAGTTTTTTTTAGCTGAAGCTAAATTCATCGAAAAAAATTCGAAAATTTAAAAAAAAATTTACTTAATTCTGGTACCAATTATAGCCACTGGCCTATAAATGAAGTATCAATCTATTTTTTTGATTTCAGATGAAGAGGACAGCCGGAATCATGGCGGCCATTTGACAACTTTTTTTACAGCGGTCACTTTCAAGAGCTCTGCACGCGAAAAAAAACAATATTTCTCCTTAGAAAAATTTTTAATGTTTGTTGAAATATGAACGAATATGTGGTAAAACTTTCAAGAATGGGTAACTCATAATCTGCAAAAAAAATTCCCGAAAAAGCAGAAAAAAACTGGCCGTTACATAGGACGACCCCCTTAAGCCTTATTGTTGTATTTCAATTATTAATTAAATTTAAAATATATAAAAATGTAAAATTAATGTGTACAAAATCTCAAATTCCTAGCCTGAAGCGTTTAAAAGTTATCGAAAGTCATCGAAAAGTTGAGTACTTTTCTTAAGGACTCTTAGTATGGGAGCTACTTGAAGGAGTTGACAAATAAACCCGAACTTTGTTTTCTGTCAAAACTAATTTGTTCAAAATTTGGACATCGTGTCTAAACGATTTCTTAAGTTATTAGTGAGTTCCCTAAATTAAGTTAGGACATTGTTACAGGACAGCTACACGAAGGATTTTTTTATATTCAAACCTTTAGCCATTAGTTAAAATACTGCTTTTATGGTTTTGATTATTAGTTTTTGCTTTGACATTTGAAAAAATATTTTTGCATTAATTCAAAATTTAAAAGAAAGTTTTAAAGTTGGGAAACCCGTGAAAAAATGCCCTCTTAATTACTTTCTTTAAATTTTTCCGGAAACTCACCTTTTTTAATTTTTGAAATACTCTTTGATATTTAATCCAGGCCAAAAGTTTGTAACGCATAGATCCAAGCCTCGGACGCAAAAAAGGAATATATTATTTTTTGTTTATTTGTGGCCAAAAATTCAAAATCCGATTGACGTCCGTCTGTCCGTCCGTCTATCCGTCTGTTCATCTGTCCGTCCGTCTGTCTGTCCGTGCGCACGATAACTCAAAAATGCCTAGACCTAGGATCTTGAAATTTTGAATCTGGTTTTATCAATAGTCGAAGTTTTCTTTTCTTTCGTTTTTGAAGTTCTTGAAATAATTCAAAAGAATTTTGAAACGTTCTTTCCCACTCGTATCCTGCAGAAATGTAAACGAATTACAAAAAAAATTGGGATTGATGACACAAGTTAAGTCGGTGGATAATACATTTAAAATTTTGCGGGTTGTATCCGTTAGGAATTGAAGAATGTAGGAGACATTTCATAATGTCCAGGCAAGACTGAAAAATGATGACTAAATGTAGTTACTAATTCAGTATATCATCTTATATTCGAAAACAAACTTTCTGGCGGATGCATGGCCGCCGTATTATACAACGTTTCTAAGGCCTGTAAATCTACTAGATAGAATAGAAAACTGCAAACGCCATAAAATGCGATAGCTCAGCTCTTAAAAAGTGTTGGTGCGATTTGCGATAACCCAGCGACTATCAGTTCCATAAGTTCGCTTTTGCTTGAAATACCCCCTTTTGCTAGAGATTGGGAAATGTTAGACGTCGCGTTGGTGACTAAAGATAGCGAGCAATTTGAAACGATCGGCGATAGCAAAATAATTGATGTAATTTTTTTTTCATCCTCATCAGTGGCGTCAGATAGGAAATGATTAAGAATTTTTCCCCTTAAATAAAATATCGCAAATATTTTATCAATTTTCTACATATGTGGCATAAGTGTAGATTACATTCATATGGCGTAGTTTTTTTGGTCGTTATATTTCGCGCTACTATGTATTAAAGCTTAAATAACTTGAACAAACAGAAAAACCTTCATTATAAATAATTTTGAAATATACGAAAAGGTTATCATTTTATCAGTGAAGAGGAGACCTAGATAAGCCGCGCGTATAAATTGAACGTAAAGCTGTTGCTGTTCGGTAGAAGATTGCAGTGTGGCGGCCTGTGGCGTGGAACATTTGCACAGGTCGATATAATATTGTTGATTTAATTTGAAAACAGGAGTAGGGAAAGATTAGATCAGACGAAGAGAATTAACCTTTGAGGTTAATTCGAAGTAGCCTTCAATTTGGCCCTGCATTAGAGATAGCAATGGAATTGGATAGACAAAGCCAGTCAATTACTTGATCTTGGGTTCGAAATCCACCTATATATAGGCTTATCACCGGTGGTCTAAGAAAAAAGTATACTAGAATCAGAGGCGTAATTTCAGATTTTTTTTCATTTTAATTAATTTGTGATAACATTTTTTTATGATTTATTTTGAAATTTTAGCTAAGTTGGCTCACGTGGTTCAATAATAAATTATTGGACAAAGAATTAAAACAAACAAAATATATTTATAAAAATATTCTCTTAAACAGTCCTTCAAAGTATTACTCGTATGATAAATTTCTAATTTCTAATCAGCACACATTATTTTACAATAGTAAGAAATAAATAACGAACTTTATTATCCCTACGCCGTAAAATTACATTTAAAAGAAATTTTCAGTTTGCCTCAATTTCAATTTATTATTTTACTTTATTATTTTTAATAATAAAGTAGGTATTGTGATCGAACTGAAATTTCAAAAAAATTTCCAATCTGTGTCGCATAGTGGTCTACACTGCATCTGAGCATTAAACGCGTTCCGGACTTCTACCCAAAAAATAATAAAGTTGCGCCCAGACTGCTGGCAGATTTGTATACTCTAGATTAAAATCTGAGAATATTATAAGCTTAGCCCAAAAGTTTGTAACGCATAGAACCGAGCCTGGGACGAAAAAAAGTTATATATTATTTTTTGTTTATTTGGGGCCAAAAGCTTGACGTCCGTCTGTCCATCCGTCTGTCTGTCCGTCCGTCTTTTTATCCGTACGCACGATAACTCAGGAACGCCTTGACCTAGGATCTTGAAATTTTGAATCTGAGTATTTGGACGAATTTTTAAGGCTTCGTTCGTTACGGGCAAAATCGTCCTACTCCTTCGGGTAGCTGCCATACAAAAAGTCCTTAAAACACGTGTTCAACAATATTGGCCGATAACTTTAGAACAGTTTAAGCTACGTCTTTGAAATTATGATGTGTTGATTTTCTAATACTAGGAGCTAAAGTTATTATTATGAGGAAAATCCCACGAGTCCTTTGTGTAGCTGTCATATAAATATCCTGTAAAAATGTCTTCCTCAATTTACAGAACTCACTACAACTCAAGTAATCGTTCCGCCACGAATTTGAAATTTTTTACATATTAGTTTTAAGTGAAAACAAAGTTCGAGTTTAGTATTCGGCGAAATCCTTTTACTCCTTCAGGTAGCTCCCACACAAAAAGTCTTTAAGACACGTGTTCAACAATATTTTCCGATAACTTTTAAAAGCTTCAAGCTAGGAATTTGAAATTTTATACACATTAATTTTTAAATGGTTCCAGGTAAAAGGATAAATATATTAGAAATCGAGTAAGTCCTTCCTTGTGAAAGTCCTTGAAGAAGGAAAATTTTACTTTCGGTGATTTACCAAGTTTCAGATATGAAATCTAACACTCAAGGTATTGTCTTCTATTTACTTTCGAGTAGCACCCGAATGAGAGTCATTAATAAAGGACAAACTACATGCGTACTACTTATTCTACTTAATCCCCAACTACAATATAAATCAGAGTTCAGTATTCATCCAGAGTATCAGCCGATCGCGACTGTACTATGTTTTTTTTTAATTTTTTAAGAAGTTAACGAAGAGTCTAAAGCCGTATAAGAATCTTGCGGACTTAGCACTAATTCTTAATGCTTTTAAAGCGTATATAATCGACCCATTTAAAGGCTTAGTCTTATTGACGAATATTTTGAAATCAATTTCCTAATCAAGGAATTTATATCTTCAACAAGTGACAGATCAAAAATTCGTCTGTACAATGTATCCATTGATTAAAAAAGAGAAAAATTATTAGAAAATCAACCCGAAAATGTGTACTATTTTATTTGATAATATTGGAAACAATCTATCCGAAATTTAGGTTCTGATGATTTGAAAATCGATTCAAACAAAACTATGTAACTAATATATTCCCTAGCCTTGAATTCCCAGGTCATGACAACCTGCATGCAATCAATTCATAGTAAGGTCTTCTTCGTATTGCCGTGATCTAAGATTCTATCGTAATTTCATGAATTTAGATCGGAAAATATGAAGAGCTTCGGAATGTAGGTCAATCGCATTAAAAAGATATAAACAAGGCCTAAGAAAAACCCACTACCTAATATTTATAGCTTTAGAATAAGCCATTGCAACTGATAAAGGTGTCTGGAGGTAGATTGATGGGATTTCGATGACTGGATAAATCCGCAAAAATAAAAATCAATCCAATTTAGATGGGCCGCTAATGATTATATCTACAGTTTCTAATATCATTATTCAAAATCGATCATAATATGTTGGTAATAAAAACCATATGTACAGGTAATTTGCTTAATTTCGGTTTATTCGAAATTCAAAATGGCGCTCCTCAACAACGCCAAGAAAACCAATCAATCAACAACTTGATCGCCATTTAAATTGGCACTTTAAGTATGTTGTTGCTTCATTTATACACTTTTCTCTTTCTCCGGTATGCACTTACCTTTTAATTGGACCGGGTGACTCGCCAACGGCTCGAATCGACATCCGTAGCTGTTTATGAAAAGACTCGAAGAATGAGTCTTTTCGCGGCAAATGTCCGCCAACGACAGCATCAGATGAAGCCGGACTCTCTTCTGGCAATTCATCAACTGTCACTTTCACTGGACCATTTTGTTGTTCTGTCTCTGGTAAAAGTTTAGTCCAAGCTTGTTCACACGAGCTTTCTGTCTTATCGACAATCATTTTGCCTACGTCTACGCGTTGAAGTCGTTGTCAAGAAGCCACCGTTAACGACATTAAACTGAAAAAAATTAAAAAAAAACAACAACTATTAAAAACAAATTCGAACAACATTTTGATAACGAGAATGGAAAATGACATAGACAAAATAATTACGGGCGAAATTTTGAACCTTGCGGAACTTCACATTGTGCGTGAAAAATTGATCGTATCGAATAACTTTCATGCCAAAATTATTGGAAAAGTGAAAAAACCGTCCTTTTTAATTAACGATAACCCGAGAATATCGTATTTTTAAATTTACTTTTTAGATACAAGAAAATGAGAAGGATTAAGAATCATTTTCGGAGAAATTATCATGCAAGAAGAAAACGCTTGGTAAAATTTGACACGATTTAAGCCCCACGCATCCGTGGCACAGTCCTAAGTCTGCAAACACTAAGGACGTGAGATCGAATCGAACCTGGAAAGGAATCATTAACCTTTAACTGCAACTATTGGAAAACCAATGTGTTGCTAAATTTAAAAGTCGTAGCTTAAGGAGTTCCGAAGTTATTGGCCAATATTCTTGAACATGTGTATGGCAACTACCCGAAGGCGTATGACAATTTTGCCCGTTTACGAACTTAGCCTTACAAATTCGACCAAACATCCATATTCATAATTTCAACATCCTAGGATACGGCTTTCTTGAGTTATCGTGGTTACGGACAGACTGACGGACGGACAGACAGGCAGACCGCAACCCATATAGGGTTCCCCAGCACTTACTACAGGGCCCTTGCTTGGGCCAAGTGCTGGCTGCCAAGCGTTGGGAGCCATCACTGGTTAACGTCTGGGCCATCGTTAGTCGCCAGCTTTGGCTAGCGAACTTTTTTGCGAGCGTAGCCTACCAGCTGTATGCCACTGCTGGGCCAGTGCTGTCTGCCAAGCGTTGAGAACAATCACTGGTTCACCTCTGGGCTATAGTTGGCCTCCAGCGTTGTTTAGCGAACTTTTGTAGTTAGGGACTAATAGGTAGGTAGGCATAATTCGTAAGGTAGGGAGTTCCAAATAAACAGAAAATAATATATAACTTTTTTTCGTCCGAACCTCGGTTCTATGCGTTTTTTGCTGTATTAAATTTATGATACTCTCAGATTTCATCTAGAGTATAAAAAAAAAATTTCATATGACTACCTTGAGGGTCACCGATCTAAGGAGCGGAATGGAATCCCAAATTTTCCGATTATGAAAGACAAAGTATGTAGTATCTAAATTCTATCGGACACCTACTTCGAAGTAAACAAAACTAATTAGTTTAAAAAAATTAATTTGCAAAAATTCTACAGCCGTAAAAAAAATTATTCAAATTACGAAAATCGGACTACGATTCTATTATAATGTCGTCTGCTAGATATTCTCTAGTTAATGGTTCTGGACTTCACGTTCTAATAATTTTCCATCGTTAGTTGGTCAAATTCATTCATTTTCGCTGAGTTTATTATGTTCATTTGGCACCGGTATGATAATAGAAATGTGTGTGGAAAAACACAAGATATTTGTTACTAATATGGAGTAGAACAGGTCCAATTCTTTCTAATTATTTGGTTCATTATAGTGCACAAAGTGCAATAACTACTTTAAATTTAAGTTGGCTTTTTAGTTCAATATAATTTAATATAGAAATAAAATATTAAAATGTTCAGCAATATCTCCGGTATTTCTCACTATAATGCTATTCACTTCAATTAATATAAAAATTATTATTTTATGTTTATAACTTTAAATTTTTAGAAATACGCCATGTATGTACATGGCTTGTCTCCACTGTTAATTTCAAAATGATCCTAAATGTGAGATCCACATGATTTCCTATCGTATTGACCCAAAAATAGTATCTAAATAACATTTTTGCATATTGATCACAAAGAGTATGAGAATTGATCCTTGCATCACTGAAAACTTTAATAACATATGCATTAAGTTATGAAAAATATCAAATAAGAATTTTGCGAATAGATATCTATCGGAAAAATACCCGAATTTAGTAATTTTTTATCAATACATTACATAAATGTACTTACAAGCGAGCTCTGAAGCAATTCTAGATTTCAGTACCGAAGAATACAATGAAGAGTGCTTGAGAGTGCTTGAGAGTACTTGCGAAATAAGTACTGCGACAGGACTGAATTAGTTTTTAAATTCGTGACTTTCCTATCGTTTAGTAGGTGATACTTTTATGTTAAGGCAAATTTCTTGAAAAGCATGTGATATACTAAATTATGACTCTTTTTTGAAAATAAATTCAACATTATCAAACAATCGGATGTTTGTACTTGACTTTAAGCAAATTACACATCTGTTTTCCAGTGATATTCAACCCTCTATTATAAATATTTTAATTAACTTTTAACTTTATTTGGGTATAACTGATATTACAATTACAATAGAAGCTCAGAATTTTAACTTGACTGAGAAATTAAATGAATTTTGGACAAACCTTTTTTTGTACAGAAAATCACAATTATTTATACATTGTATTCTGTATATATTGTATCTAATACATGCATTGGTAAAGTATTAAGTAATTTGAAGATAAAACCGATGTCACGATTTCCTGATTTTCCAAAAAAAAATGCATTTTCACTTAAAATTGCTCGCGTTAAGAATTAAAAAAAATGCTTACAACTTGACGTTTGCGAGCCATCTTTAAGATGGTACTGTACTGTACCACTCAGTAAGGATTGAAACTATGTGGATATAAAGTGGAATGTTTTCTATTTTGATACCGGGTAATAAAAATCAGTACTGTACAAGTATGAGAAAATTTTGTCTAAAACTTCAGTAACTGTGGAGTACTGACATTCAATGTTAAATCAATTTTTGATAACGGACTGCAATCGGTACTCAAAATCTTCGAAAAGCTCTTCATATTCCAATGTGAGATGTAAAAAGGAATTCAGTTCGAATTCCGCTTGAGTACCGCTGTGTTTTATGGCCTAACGTTTTTTTTTCCCGCGGGACACATCCCATAATAAAATTAACTATCAACGGTTAGAAATTCATTTCAACAAATTTGATTTAAAGCACGTGTACAGATAGTTACAAAAGAAAAATATAAAAGCATAAACTTCAAAAGTTTACAGAGCTCCCAAGTGAATACTAAAAAAAATTTAACATAAAATTTTAGATACCTGATACCATCTCTCTTTGATCGTATCCGAATGACGTAAATTTAAAATTCGGAGTAAGCATTGTCCCGATCGCAATAAGATCACTGTGAATCAACACGATCTGTTCCACAAACATATGAGATAAGCTATTGTGCATATGGACTATTATAAGAAAGATACAATAGAAGCGGAGGTGTTACATCCGGAGCATGAGAGTCTTTTGGATCAATGACACTCTTACAATTTCGATTCACGCCAAAATCGAATCGAACACATATACACATACGATCGCACAACGATCTTTAGCAAAAAATTAAATAAAATAAAAAGCTCAATTACGCAATCCAATCCGAGTGCCACTATACCGATATAATTTCATGATAATGATCACGTCTCGCCATTCATAATGATCAGTACAAAAAAAAAATCGTGGTAAGCGCCAAGTTACCTTCGTACACTACCAGGTACTACTCATACCTGACTATGAGTCATATTATTAAGCTCGACTTAAGCCACATGACAACAACAACTACTGACCGCTGTGGTAGGTAAGGTACTATCCAACTCCAACTTAACTTTTCACTGAATTCTGTCCGATTTCATGAAAATTGTATAAATCACTCTGACTCTGATACCAGTCGAGTAAGTGATACATAAAACACATGTCCTTACATTCCTGCATTTTTTCTGAACTCGTAAATCGAACGCTTAGAAAATAGGCACACTGATCTCTCACTGTGATTCTGTCTTTTCTGTCGACTCGATAAACTGGTTAAATTCCTTTTAAGACACTTTTCTTAACTTAAACATTATCCAGGTAAATTTGATAGGAATACTACCTAGGAGTACAGAGGTAAAAATAACCATTCAAGGTGGCGACAAGACATACAGCTCTTGAGACATTTATTTGTTTGCAATAGGCACAAACAGAAAATTCCATGCAGGGGAGATAGGTGCAAACCGACCTTATATCGTAACGATTGCAATGGACTCACAAGGTCCTTGAATATCTAATTACAAACCAATTTAAACACACAAACTT
The DNA here is from genome assembly GCA_951812415.1 of Beris morrisii. Lineage (NCBI taxonomy): Eukaryota > Metazoa > Arthropoda > Insecta > Diptera > Stratiomyidae > Beris > Beris morrisii. The sequence goes on along the minus strand of OX638312.1, from coordinate 107,647,832 downwards.
TATATTTTTGGCTATAAATTGTACCAGTAACTTTTTTAATGGACGCATAAAGCGATGTCGTATCGTTTCGTCATTTTACTGTTTAATTTTGCATCGCACTTACACTTCGAGCAACAAAAGGCGAGAAAATATTTCACTCGAGGAAGACAAAATGCGTGTTGCGAATGCAAGTTTTTAACAGCAAAAAAAATTTTGTTGCCTTCAGCTTTTCATAGTCCGTAGTTTTTTTGTTAGGATTCATCAGGGTGAAACTGAAATTTTTTTTTCTTTGATTTACATCAAATTTCGACATCTTCCTTCCTGTTTTTATCGTGTTTTATAGGTACCCCTAAGTTCATAAAAAATTCGTTCTCTCAATTGTAATCCCTCGTGAGAGAGTTAGAGAGCGAAGAAAAGAGAAATAGAGAGAGAAAGAAACAGAGAGAAAGAAAAGGGAAGGTCATAGTTTGGTTGATTTGTTAATTCATGAGTTTGATATTTTTATTCATTGAACATAAGCCAGACTTCCTTAGTGGCTGACCCATGGCTTGACGAACGTTTTCTTGGCGTCGAACAGATTAACAAAATGTGTTTTTATTATTTATATGTTAATTGACAAAGAGAATTCAATAAATAATTAAATGTATATTTAAATTTGAATGATCCCATCTTTGACCCTTAAGATTACAGTAGTATCATGAGCCCCTGAATAAGGCTAGTAGACTCAAGCAATTCATTTTGATTAGATAGGTCCAAGCATCTTGTAGGATTCTGTTTGCAATGGTCATTGCCTGGGATCGCATACAACTTCATTATACAGATAATACCATTTTCTGCATCGAAGTGTTCGTAAACATCCAAATTTCGATTAAAACAATTTTTTTCTTACTCAGAATAAAATTATTAATGCTTCTTTTTCGAAATTGGCATCATTAGATGAAATCTACACATTTAAATTCAGAGTTTTTTTTAAGTATTTCTTACAAATTTTTAATATGTGTCAATTTCAGATATAGTAAGAAGAGGGAGACCTCTCCCATATCAACCTACATAATCAGTTCTACTTTTGTTTCTTCAACAAATTTACACTTTCAAAACTTTACTTAAACACTATTTCTTCATTTTATATCAAGTCGCTCAAAAAAACTGCACCTTTCATCATTTATCATCCATCCAAAATATGTGTTTCGGCTGTTAAAATATGCTCCTCTGAGATATGAAAAAAAACTTAGGAGACAAATTTTGACTTCCTCAAGTAAATTATTTTGCCGTCTTTTCTGATTTCAGCCTACATACGATGTAATATTGGACCTAGAAGCATGAGAAGTAATTTCTAGATTTTTCCATATTCAACCCGTAAATTAGCCAAATGGGGTTAAATATATTTGCACAAGTAGACCCGATGCTCTATGAAATTGGTTTTTACTTCAACAAGCTCCTTATATAAACGTCTAAGAAGTGATTATCAATTTTATTTCCCTAAAATATTTTAGCAATTGAAAAGATATGCACAAACGTCGGAGGACGTGTCAGAGCGCAAAACAGCTTGCCCAACTCTTTCCGCGGAACTCAACAAGGACCCCATACTATCGATACCTCTTTCTGATTCAATGGTACCGAAATTCAATTTTACAAGGCCATTCAAAGTTGTCCTACTTGAAAGGAAGGATTGGGCCACAAACAAACCCACTCCAAAACCGGGATCTATAATCTGATCTAAAACAGATCAAGGTGCAGGACCAGGAGTTTATGGTGTTCGCCCGAATGTTAAATTCTACTGTGGCATGCACATAACATCCACTGTTTTTCAGGCGGAGACTCATGCTATTGAACTATGCATTAAAGAAAGTATCAGACGGGGCTACAAAAACAAACAAATATATATTCTCTCGGACAGCAAGGCAGCAATAATGGCCCTTCAGTCAGTTCAAATCCACTCCAAACTTGTTTGGAATTGCCTCCAATGCCTGATTGAACTCGGAAACAAGAACAGAGCCAAAGCATTCGGAGAAAAGAACATCTGAGTATCTAAAGTTAAGCTCACACCAGACCCGTACCTTAGTGGGAGCTCTGACTGGACATTCTCACATGAGGAAGCATCTCAATAGGATTGGTCTCTCTGAGACTAAAACTTGCAGAATTTGCGATGACGAAGAGGAAACACCAGTGCACATCCTCTGTGAATGTGAGGGTTTAGCTCACAAATGACTTCGTCACTTCGGTCAGGATTTCTTGGAACCATCGGAATTCCTGACCATTCCTCTTCGTAAAATACTAAGCTTCATTGAAAGCGCAGGGATTGAAGAGGAATCATAGTTAATCCGGGGGACAATAGGCCCAACTGTGGCTTCAGTGACAAAGGTTAAAAGACCAACCCCTTTGACCAATCTAAAACTAAACCAAGAAAATCTAGTTATTGCTAGGTAAAACTTGGTTTGCTGCTTTGTATTGTTTTTCACAACTCTTCATCCTACATACCGTATACCATAGATGCGTTTGGGTGGTTCACCTGTGTACATTAGACCACCTTTTTTTGGAGGTGTAGAAAGAATTTCGTCGTCTGTCGCGCACCCTTCTAGAAATACTTGTTTTCTCGTATATTGAAGTAGCCTGTAAAAATGGTTCCTACTTGAAAACAATTGAAAACAATTGAGTTCCGATTTTTCGTTTTATGCTTAATTCACTTATATCAGTGGATACGTCAAATCTCAAAATCGGATCATTCACCCAGCTCTCTCTTATCGATTCCGTTAAAATAACTGAGACATTAGTGGCGAATGATAATGGACCTACAGTGTCATTTTGCATGTACCTACACCCAACACATAATTCTTTAGATATGCAAAGTAGAAAACACCTTTGAATAGTACCCACTCAACTGCATGGGGCTAATGGTGCGTGACAACGAGACAGACTTAATAAAGTGATCAAAGCGATAAATGCAACTTGAATAGTTGCAACAAGAACATTGTTATAAAGTTGTGGTTTTTTTAAGCCCACGAGCTCAAAGCGAACAGATGGCTTCAGATCAGATCTGCTATCATGTCTCGTCTTCCATATGAAAATTTGCACTTACAAATTTCAGCAATCTGTCGATAGCTGAAATTCAAACGCCAATTTGAACATCGATGAGTACTCCCATTTGTTCCGTGATCAACTCATAGGTATCTTGACTTGCAAATCTATGCACAGTCTGCAAATTGTGGTTTCTTAGCTACTGCAAAATTAGAGCTACTTACAAACCATTTTGAAATCCTAATCCTCAATTGTGCTCTGATGAACTCGCAAGTTTTTTTTCTTTTGTTTAAATGAATCCATCCGAGAATCTTATAGTCTAAGATCTCCTAGTGCTCTTCCTTTAAAATTAAGTTTAAAAAAAAACTTAGTGTAGATGCAAACCAATACCGACCGAATAATCAAACCTGTCAGCGAAGGATCATGAATTGATTTTGATATACACACTTTCTTACTACTTTCTGTAGCATACACAGTCCGTGTCTTTGTTAATTTTTTTAACCCAGGATTTGTAATTAAAATCATTTGATACCGTTAAATGCGAGCATACATGTATATCTAATCTGGTTTAAGACTCTCATTGATATATTTTAAAACAAATGATTTTATTGGGTTGTCCTAATCAAAAAGTATTTAGTCGCATTTCAAATATCCACATGATCGGTTCGTAATCAGCAAGGTATTAGTGATTATGTAGTTCGAAAGTAATAATATCTATCAAATTCGGATAATTCAAGTCGTCGTGCGATGTACATACGAGTATATAAAAAAAATGAATTATAATATTTAGCACTACGATAACTAATAATGGTATTTTGCGCAAAATAACAATAATTCCGAGAAATTGAAAGTCGAAAAATGGCTGTCCGGATTACCTGGACACGTTGTCGTAAAATGATCACGAAAATCAAAATAAATGGATTATAGAAATTGCAGTGTGCAAAATATGGAAATACCTGCTATTCGCAATTTTGGTAAAGTTTTACTTACGTTTTCTTTATCTGTTGATATTTGCTGTAAACAATTGACTTTTGACAATTTTTTTTGGAGTATGTCTAGGAAGTAAAATAATTTAATTTTTACATTTCTCAAACGAAATTCCCTTAACGAGTCTCTTACTTAAAACGGATCATCTCACAGCCTTCTGTGGTAGGTAGCTTAAGAATCGAACAATCTAAATATTTTCAGTGAGCTGTCTGCGTTGAAATAATTTTGGAAATTTAAAGTTGACGTGCACTAGATTTTGTAGACTTTAAGCAAGAGCATGAATTGATCGAACGATTTGCCCAATTATGAAATATTGTCTCTAATTTAAAAAAAAAGAGCAACCGTTTTAATACAGAGAATACAAGTCTTACTTTGGTGGAAAAAGGAGGAATTAAGGGGAACGCTAAACGCGCGCGTGTAGCGATGCGACGCGATGACAGCTGATTGGAATATATGTTAATGCTAAAAATAAGGCAATCGCTTTTAATACATAGAACAATCATCTCCTCTTGGTTAATAAAGGTGGAACTATAGTGGACAAAAACCGCGTGTGGAGCGATGCGACGCGATGGCAACTGATTCGGGTAAAAGTTATAGAGATGTTACATCGCTTCGATAGACTATTTTCCAATTTAGTCGCGAAGGTAACGCGAATTTTTTAAAACGATAGACGTTGAACAGCTAAATACCGAAAAACGAATGTCTACACAATAAAAAAAAGCTGGCAATTCATTTCCAGACTACGAACAAAATATTTTAGTACTTGAGAATATTATTTGGCAGTTCTGAGACTCGATTTACCGCCCTCACTAAAACTGGTGTCGCGATATAGCGTGCGCGATGCGATTGGGTCAGGGCGAGCGACGCGGTCTTCGCTCTCACTATAATTCCACATTAAGTATAAAAATAAATAATATTTAATTAGTAAAATTGTGTCTGTCAATGCATAAATATATTGACAATTGTTTTTAATTTGATTCTACTGGCTAGACACAAGATAGTGTAAGTACTGATTTTCAAAATGACCAGGCACTTATTCGTGACAAGTTAAATGAGATTGTGACCGTTTTATAGCGTGCGGTTATGACCTCGGGTTTTAAGAAATAATTGATATTAGAAACAGTCATTCCTATGAACTCATGCTACGTGGGTATATTTCGTAACGCGCAGATTCATGGAATGTGATTTTGATTACGAAAAATATCCAGCAAAACTTAAATAGAACGTGATAAGATACAAAATTATAATAAACCATAATACTGTTAACATCAATATTTTATAGTACAGAATTTAGATTGTAGCCATCGCATTTAAACGTATATTAAATAGCTGCGTGGTAGCTGTGGTTTTTTTAATGGAATAAGGGGTGTAACTTTTTCAGGCATCTTATGAATCAATTCGAAAGTGACTGTATTATTATCATTTTCGGAGCAATGTGATTTTTTTTTTCATTTCCTAGTTTATGTGATAAGAATTTATTTACGCCAATTGAAAAGTGCATAATAATTATTTTCAACGGATGTCTAGGGGTTGCCCCCATTCACATTGGCGAATAATTTATACTTCGTTCAAATGTACACGTACATAGAAGATGGCAATTGATTTCTTGGCAGTTATTGTTTATACTCTAGGAAAAAAGCTTTAGGTAGAGGGAATAAAATTTTACTGTTTTATTCGCTATGAATTTTTTATCAGCCCCACTTGCAAAATTATCGAAAAATTAACTTTATAGAACAGATTTTTATCAACTTCGAACTTAATCCTTCACCCCAGCATCCATCTTGCTCGAATAACCACAGACTTAACTCGAACACTCATGGGTGTAACTGGAATACCTATGGGTGTAAATCAAACTTCGTTGGTGTAACCCAGAAACCCATGGATGTAAATCGAACTCCCATGGGTGTATTCCTAATACCCATGGTTGTATATCAAACACCCATGGGTGCTCTGCTAACACCGATGGGTGCAGCCTTTACACCCATGCCTGTTTCACGTAATATCCAAGAGCGTTTCTCGAAACACCCATAAATATGGATATACTACCATGGGGATTTCTCGAAACTTGTAGGTGTATTACTGTGCGTATTTCTCGAAACGCCCATAAATATGGGTGTACTACCATGAGTGCTAGCGAACACCCGGGAACATTATTCGACCAGGGATACATTTGTAGTTGTATAATTTGCATGTTCACTTGAGAAAGTATTGTTACAATCTTTACTTCAAAAACTTTGATTTTCCAGTAGTTGCATGTAATAAATAGAAAATAGACTTACATATAAAATTTAAACAATTCAGAGTAAATATATTTCTTACGAGTTCTAATATAGTAATACAGCCCTAAAAATGTAGATATAGCTAGTTGGGTACAAAATCCAAGGGAATCAACAATACCAAAAGCCAAAATCTCGCGTCCAAACATAATTTACATAAATTAACAGAACATAAGGCGTGAAAAATATAAATAAAAAAAAATAATGATCACCAACATTATTCACTCTTTTTTATAATTTTATTTTTTAATATTATTAGCAATGAAATGTTTAAAATAAAGTTTGCTCAAATCTGGAAGCACGAATGTGTCAAATTTTTGGTCCACTGCAAATTTTTGATTTGTAAATTTTCCAAGAATATAAAATAGTTTGAATTATAGATGGAGAGACATTGTTTGTACTACATTTCATTGCTTATAAGAATCGGGAAATTCATAAATGAAATTATGTAACAAAAATTGTTTGTAGGTGTGAGCCAATTCGTACCTGATTTTTATTTAGTTCGCCAAGTTTAAAAGTCACATTTTATCTCAACTATATTTTGATAAACTGGATTTAAGCTTGTTTTAGACTGTATGCCATGCTGTCAGATACAATTTTTGACGAGATCTTTAGTCAAATATTTCGGACAAAATAAGTCTGGACAAATTAAACAATTCGGCAAAACAAAAATTACTAAATAATATAATTAATTATTACATTAAAAAACTGGCGTGCAGTACAGCTCTAGACTGTATCTAACTTTGTCAAAAATTTGACTACTATGATACTTTTTTTTATTTGCAATAATTTTTTTAGTCAAAAACTATGTTGACAAATATATGAAAACGTGACGTATATACCAAGTTTAAGCTCTCTAGCATAAGCCGTTACTTTGATATAAAGAAAGCCATGGTTTTATAAAGTAATAATGTTATCGAAACGATTTAAGGGTGTGCCGAGGGCTTCCACGTTAAATCGTATATGACTCAGACATTGTTTTCAGTGCAAAGAAACACAAATTCAATTTTCTAACTAAATATGTGTTATCATATGATTACACTAATACCAAACATAAAACAATCTACGAGTTTCGATAATCTCAAACCTTTTAGCCATCAAAAAACATATGGCGGCGATAGACGTATGCTAACAACTGTCATGGCCGCTTTCTTGATTGAATGGCATATTTGTCTACGGTTACTAGTACTTTGTGAACAGTCTACCTACGTCTTTTGCGAAAATCAATTAGAATAACTCATACTTCCAATTGGGATTATGAATGGCTAGCACCTGAATTATCAGCGTAATATTGTGGCGCAGTTAACAATAGAAATGGACGTCATCGTGAAAGTAGTCACTTATGTACTTGCGCTTTTGTTATGAAGCAATTTCTTTTTAAAACAGATTATTGCTTCTCGTACTCCTATCTCTAAGGTCATAGACCAGATAATAATGAAATCTGTATAAAGTACTGAGGATACTCTAGGTATCGCACAAAACTTGACATTAATTTTTTGTAGTCCGAATAAAACCTTTTTTCTCTGACCCAATATGCGAATCTAGTCTGGGTTTCTTCAATGATCTTTCTCCAATCGAATTTGTGACGTTAAATTCCTCAACATAGTTGTTGCTTTTCTGTTAAACCATGGACCAAAAACAGTAGTAAGATCCTATGACGAAAAGCAAATCGAACAAAGACAAATCAGTTTTAAATCTGTATTCGAAGGTAAATTTGAGCAATTGTGGAAATACCACATGCACGTGTACCGGATATATAATGAATATTCCAAACCAATATATGGTACAATTCGTGACGCTGAAATTAAGGATAACTAAAAGATGCGTTAAAAAAGAAAGTCGAAATTGTATGCGATTTAATTAAAATTAAAAAGTTATGTCGATCACCCCACTCCTTTAGAAACTCCTTAGCAAAATGTTTGGCAGTAAAGTGAATATTATTAGAAGTACACCTGATTCGATAGAGGAAAGAGAAATGCAAGCATGTGGAAGTTAGCGGAAGACAACAATTTTGACTTACACATAGTCAAAACTATCAAAAAAAAAATATTTCTGATATGAAAATAGTCAATCTGATAGTATCAAATCGATGTTCCTTTTGAAAATTAATAAAAACTACAAAGATACAACGATAAATATAATCGCCATAGTGTAGAAAATACCTGAAACCCGAAACAAAACTTTACAAATTCGACTTAATTTTACTTTCGAGGGCACTCATATTGTGTTTTGTACGTATTTAATCAACAAAAAAATGTGCTATCGCTAAGTAAATTTGTCACTAAAAAAAAGTGTCGACTGGCGTATTGTTGATTGCAATTGCTCAATACGACGCCATAATTTATTCAAAAAAATTGTGTACATATTAAATAAAATATGGCGTGAAAAATGACTAAGGGTATGTTCGCTTATAATCTACTGTTAACAAAGTATTAAAATCTTTTATAATTAAAGTTGTGGCAATAGCAACAGTATAGAAGAAAACTAATGACTTATTATTCAGTTGTTTTGGCGTAATATTTCAAGATATTTTACTTGTTGTGGTTGTTTTTACAGATTTTTGATTTACGATAAAAGTTTTTGACGTGTTTGGCATAAACTTGGTATTCACCGTAATATTTTTTTTTATTTATTAACAAGAATTATGTACCTATAGACGATAAATAATTGTGCACGTTATTAAAGTCGAGTAAACTATAGTGATTTTGCACGCTATGAATAATTAAATTATAGTGAAAAAAAATTCTAGTACAGTCTGTTGCAAATCGTTTTCGCGCTTCGTACGATTTTGCGACGATTCCGCCGCCTCTCCTTAAGGGGTACAAATAATAACTCTGCCGTTAATGATGGAATGAGTTTTATTTCCTGTATTGTTGGAAATTGACAAATAAGTTACAAGGCAAAATATAAAAATATAAAAATGGAAATGCACTAGCGATCAGCTGATTACTTACACTTTAGTGTGCCCTCTTCGGTCGTGGCGGCGAGAATGAGGTTGTAATTTCCCTGCTTGCTGCCAATCACGAAGGGAAATAATAATGCCCAAATGGCCTTTACAAAAAAGAAAATGCCCAAATGGCGGAACTTGGTATTGCCATTTGGCGGTTAAATGTTTGAATCAAAATTTCTTCTTAACGTCCGTCGGGGTTGCTCCTCGCCAACATCCCGGCCCCCGTGAATCTAGTCCGCGTCTGATTCACCAATATCCAATCTGGCCAGTAAGCATGCTGGGCGTCTCAAGACGCCTGTTTTGGTCTGCACCTCCGCTGCTCTAACCTGCTCGTCCTTGCTTGTGAATACTCGGAGCACTCTGCCCATTGGCCACCTGGAGCGGTGCACGCTGTTGTCGCATATCAACACGGTGTCGCCGGCGGCGAGTGGTTTCACGGGTTGATACCATTTGGTTCTTCGGCATAAATCCGGTAGGTACTCCGAAATCCATTTCTTCCAGAAACTGTGCGAAATTTGCTGCACCTTTCGCCACTGCTTCCTTGTTACGCGCAGGTCTTCATTGTGAGGATGAGGCGTCTGATCTGAGTTAGCTGTACCTAAGAGAAAATGATTAGGGGTTAAAGGTTCATCGGTGGGCGTGTCTATGGGGATGTGAGTCAACGGACGCGAGTTTACCAGGTTTTCGGCTTCACACATCATGCTGTACAAGCTATGCTCTTGCAGGCTTTCCTTCAACAATGCGTGTCCCATCGCGCGTTTCACGCTGCGCACCAAGCGCTCCCAGCACCCACCTGCATGGGGGTTTAAAGGGCAGTTAAATAGCCACTCGATCTTGCTGTCCGCGAGGACGTCTGCAATCCGGCCATGATCAAATTCGATCGTCTGTCGCTTTAACTCTCGATCGGCTCCCACAAAATTTGTCGCATTGTCGGATCTGATGCGTACAGGAGTTCCGCGTCTGCTTTTGAAATTACGTATACACATCAAACATGTATCCGTGGAGAGGTCCCTCGCGATTTCCAGATGTATTGCCCGCGTTGTTAAGCATGTGAAAAGCGCAATCCATCGCTTTTCCTTGCGACGTCCAATCACAATCGAGAACGGGCCCATGTAATCTAATCCGACGTACGTGAAAGGTCTAACGTACGGAGTTAGCCTATCTTCAGGCAATTGACCCATAAGCGGCGTAGCTGGTTTGGCCTTCTCGTTTTTACACACCTGACACCTCTTGGCTACTCTACGAACCGCCACTCTTATATTCGGAATCCAATAGCTCCGTCGAATCTCAGCTATAATCGTTCCCTCGTTTTGGTGCTTCCAAATTCGGTGATAACTATTCACGATTAGGTCCGTTACGTGGTGATTTTTCGGGAGAATGATTGGCCTACGCATCAAGGGCCCAATCGCCTTAGCTTCATTTATACGACCGTCCAAACGTATCACACCGTGCTCATCCATATAAGGCGTTAGCCTCCGCAAATCGCTGCTAGGGCTCACCCTTCCGTTTTTCTTCAGCGAGCTATATTCATCGGCATATGCCACCATCTGAACGCTTCGGCAGATCACTCTTTCTGATCTCCGAATCTCTGCCATATTGAGACCCGCGCGCCTTCTTTCGTTTACCCTTAGTGAACAGTTGTCGCGAAAGCGTAGTATCCAGGCTACAATTCTTCTTAACCGTGTAAAGGATGAGAATCTTTGAAAAAATTCACCATCGGCCTTCATTAAAAGGAGAGTAAATTTGGGGCGCAGCTCTTCATTTGTTTCCGTGTCGATACAGGACTCCGCTCGCGGCCATTCTGACTCGTCCTTCAGAAGAAATTCGGGTCCACTCACCCAAAATGACCCTCGCTTGCCATTCTTCACACGCGTTCCGAAGTCAGCCGGATTGAGGCTACTTGGAAGCCATCTCCATTCTATCTCCTTACTGCCTTCCAAGATCTCGTTTACTCGATGTGCCACGTAGGGTTTATAGCGTCTATGATCCGATCTTATCCAGGATAAGACTGTCTTCGAATCGCTCCACATGTACACCCTTATAGGCCTTACGTCGTGGCAAGATAGTGCGATTTGGCGCAAGCGCGTAGCTAGTACTGCCGCCTGCAGTTCCAAACGCGGAACCGACGTTAGTTTCATAGGCGCGCACCTTGTCTTTCCAATTGCGAACGTTGTAGACACTTCTGCATCTCCAGATATTCTCCAGTAGGCTGCCGCAGCGTAAGCTGTCTCGCTTGCATCGGCAAACACGTGTAATTCCACAGGTTTCGTCATAAATTCGTCTCCATAGCAACGGGAGACGCTCAAAATCTTTATATCATCCAACATATTCATCCATTTCGTCCACATTTGGTACGAGTCCTCAGGAATGATATCGTCCCAGCCCACTTGCCTTCGCCAAAACGACTGCATCAATAGCTTTGGCACCAGTGAGTACTCCGCGGCCAAGCCAAACGGATCGAATACTGACATCATAATTCGAAGTATCTCTCGCTTAGTGGGTCTCCTTTGTCCATTCAACAACGCAGGATCCACCTTTCCAAATGACAGAACGAAACCCAAGGTGTCTTTCTCGGTGTTCCAATGCATTCCGAGAACTTTTTGATTGTGCTCCACGTTACTCCCTTCTAGGTTCACGATGAAATCAGCTTTCCCTTCACTAAATTTTTCATTAACTGCCTTGGAATTCGAGACGATTCTTTTTAAATCAAAACCTCCCTGGTTATGGATCCATATTATCTCTTCAGTGATTCGTGCAGCTTCCAGTTCATCAGCGAAACAATGTACCAAGTCGTCCACGTAATGGTTGTTCACTATAGCGTCCACTGCTTCGGGATACCTCTGGTAAAAGTCTCGTGCGTTCCGATTTTTCACGTATTCGGCAGAACACGGCGAACACGTAGCACCAAAAGTCATGACAGTCATGACATACACCTCAATCGGGTCATTTGGGTCTGCTCGCCATACAAATCGTTGAGCCGCTTGATCCCTCTGTATGATTTTTACCTGATGGAACATTTCGACTATATCGGCTGACACTCCTACTGGTCGCTGCCGGAACTTCATCAAGACTGTGTTTAAAGGCTGACAGTGACCTGTTCCGCTGATCAAGGACGAATTTAACGACGTGCCATTAACCTCCGCCGCTGCATCGAATACAAGTCGCAATTTGTTTGGTTTGTTAGGATTACGCACTCCGAAATGAGGAAGGTACCAAGTGCGCTGTTCCTCATTCGCTGCTTCTTCTTGGCTTAATTTCCGCGTATAACCTTTCTTGACATGATCCTCCATGATGCGCGTATATTCGACCCGAAGATTTTCATCGTGCCTGAACTTCTTTTCTAGCGACAGAAATCTCTTAGTAGCCATCGCACGGCTGTTGGGTAGGGCTACGTCTTGGCTCTTCCACAATAGTCCTGTCTCGAACTGCGCTCCTACGCGTACTGTGGTTTCCTCCAGGATCTGTTTCGCACGTAAAATTTCTTTCGGCTCGATAGATCGCTCAGTGACACGAACTCCCAAATTGTCATCGGCGATAAATTCTTTGAATAGCTGCTCCAGCGTATCGTCTTCTTTCGCGCAGTGAACTTGAGCAAAGAATGCAGGCGCGGTTGAACTATCACTGCCATCGCTGCGGCCTCCGAAGACTACCCAGCCAAGTTTGGTCATTACTACCACGGGTCCTTCGCATCCATTGGCTACAACTCTTCGCGATATTCCTAAATGGGCATTGTCAAGCCCTATCAACAGCTCCGGCGTAGCCCGACTGTACTCGTGAATCGGCAACTTCTTCATATGGCGGTATTTTGACTGGATTTCTCGTAGATCAAGTGTCTGCGTCGGCAGCTGGAGGTTATTAATTGTTCTGACGTTTCGCAAGTCAAACTTCTTGCTATTTTTCCAAACTCCCGAAATTTTCACGTCGACACGATTTGACGGCTCCGTGACTGTTCTATTTCCAAACCACTGTAGCGTTAAGTCTTCCTTAAGGCCTTTTAGCCCAAGACGTTTCGCCAAACCTTCGCTCATCAATGACGTTGACGAACCTTCGTCGAAGAACGCGTAACATTTCTCGTGAATTCCATTTGCATATACGGTTACTGGTAATATCTTGAACAGCAGCTTCTGGTTGGAAGGTTGCTTCAAGGTATTCGAGAAAACTTGTTGTTGTTCTTGCCGCTGTTCCTGTTGCTGACCTTCGTTTCTGACTTGACTTTCGTGCAACAGTTGGTGTATTTTCTTACTGCAATTTGTTGTTCCGCACTTGTGCTGCAAACTGCAACCATCGCTTCTGTGTCCGCTTCCTAGACAATTGAAGCACAATTTGCGTCGACGAGCACATCGCCACTTCTGCCCGTAGTTCATTTCCAGAAAGCGTCTACAATCACTTATCCCGTGTTCCTTCGAGCACAGTGCGCAGCTACCTTCACGATTTCCAACTTCATTAGAATGGAAGAATCTTGTCCGTCCGTCACCTCTGCTGTCAGCTGGTCGAGGCGGCTCGTTGATGTTCACGCAGGCACTGACTACTACACGCGACAACTCCTGCAACCAATCGCTGAAGTGTCGTATGGTCGCCCTTGGTTGTATGGTGATCGCGTGTCTGGCCCAGTCCAATCTCCTTTGTATTGGCAGCTTCATCATAAGCTCTTCCATTAGGGTGGGATTTGACAGATGGTGGTCGCAATTTGCCGCTTCCAGAAATGAGGTTAGATTCTGCACTTTCGTCGCATATGGCACCAACTGCTCAATACGATTTTCTGCTATCGACGGAAAGCTCCGAATTCGTGTTAATTGGCTCTTTACCAGTTGTTCTGGCCTCCCAAAGCGCTCTTGTAGCGTTTCCATCACTCGTTCGACGTTTCTGCTATGCACAAGCAGACACTCGACGACTTCCCTCGCCTTCCCCTTCAGCGCTTTCTGAAGTCGCATCATGTTCGAACGCTCGTTATAGCGGTATTCAGCTGTTGTCATCGTGAATGCTTCCTTGAACATGGGCCAATCTTCGGCACGCCCTTCAAATTCGGGCAGATCGTGTAGTCTTCGACCACCTTCGGGCCTTGACGTGGCCAATGTTCGGCTCAAATCACTCAGGGCCGCCGCCAGCGTGACCTCAGCTTCAGCTGCGCTTTCACTTTGATTTGTCGGAGAAGCCGTTACCATTTCCCGTTGTTCCGGTGCTTGGACGAGATTGGTGCTCCGTCTAACTTCGGCTTGTAAATCTATTATTAGCTGCATCATCCGTTCTAACCTTACTTCTACCGACTCTGCTGGCGCGTTTTCTGGCGATTGTTCGCGCACCGTTAGATTGGGGTCGTCCTGCGTGACGTTCTCCCCGTCCTGTTCGTCGGACGCCAGTCTGCTTGTAGCTCCCCGCGTGGTGGGCATAACTGTTCTTTACCGTAGCGTGATCCGCTATCACTTTTTCTCGCAGCGCGATCCGTTATTACTTTTTCCTCGCGGCGCGACCCGTTATCACTTTTTCTCGCAGCGCGACCCGTTATCACTTTTGCTCGCGGCGCGACCCGTTTCACGTTTATCTTTCCCGATCAATTATCCCACCGATAATACCCCCAAATCACTCTCAAAGGTACTCACCTGTGGTTTTTTCTCGGTTTCCGTTTGCTTTTCCAGCGGCTAATGCACCTCTGGACCCTTCAAATTTAGCTCCTCCAGCGGCCAATGCTCCTAGTGCACCTCTGGACCCTTCAACTTTACGCATAAAGTGAAATAAAAGATGTTGCAAATCGTTTTCGCGCTTCGTACGATTTTGCGACGATTCCGCCGCCTCTCCTTAAGGGGTACAAATAATAACTCTGCCGTTAATGATGGAATGAGTTTTATTTCCTGTATTGTTGGAAATTGACAAATAAGTTACAAGGCAAAATATAAAAATATAAAAATGGAAATGCACTAGCGATCAGCTGATTACTTACACTTTAGTGTGCCCTCTTCGGTCGTGGCGGCGAGAATGAGGTTGTAATTTCCCTGCTTGCTGCCAATCACGAAGGGAAATAATAATGCCCAAATGGCCTTTACAAAAAAGAAAATGCCCAAATGGCGGAACTTGGTATTGCCATTTGGCGGTTAAATGTTTGAATCAAAATTTCTTCTTAACGTCCGTCGGGGTTGCTCCTCGCCAACACAGTCCTTTAAAACTTCACACTATGCGCACTGCCAATTCGGTTTCATCCCCAACTACAATATAAATTAAAATTCTGTATTTTACCTAGTATATCACACGATTGTCTGCTGCCTATCGTGACTACGGAATTTTTTCTGTTGTGTTGGTACAATTGTTCTTGACGTCTTTTCACATTGGTAGCCATATTGGATGCTTACCTCATTGTTGACTGTCGAAAAGGTTACACGTGTTTTGATGTGCTCGTGTTTTCTCTTGTACAACAAATGGAAGAAAGAATTTGCATTCAATTTTCCTACAAATTAAGAGTGGCTTCGTATTGAAAATATTTATTATTGTTTTTGGCGAGTTTTCTATGAATAAAACAAGCATTCACAAATCCAACATGAAAACGATGAGCGCCTCAACGCATCAACAACCGATTACATCAACAAAAGTGAAAAAAATAATAATAACAATAATTCGCCGAATAGGTACCTACTATTATGCTAGGGCTACACATTTGCATACCAAAGAAAATGAAGTATTAGAGTTGTGGAAGGGAAATGAAAATTTTTCCGACTCTTCACATATTCTCACTAACATACTTCAGAAACGCAATTTGATAGCAAGGCGAACTAGTACAAAACAAGCGAACTAGTACAAAAACAGGCGATTTTTTTTAGGTTAAATTACAGTTTATAGTACAGAAACGACCGGATTAGACATATCCGCCAAACCCTAACATTAAAGAAGAAAGAACTCAAAACCGTTTTCATTTCAACAATTCATTTTAAAAACTTCGGTATCACTTTAATTCATTTAAATTGTTAAATTTTGCAACTCAAAATTTCACATTTACTCATTAAAAAACGCGATATATCGCTTTGATGTGCCAAAAAGACCGCCAGTCGATCTATCGCTTAATACCGCTGTGTTGCGCGTTTAACGCAATATCGCATCACGATAGACGCAGGTATGGCCGAACCATTAGAGTGGTTTATGATGTGGGTACGTGGGTGCCGAGATGATCCCCTAAGATTTGTGGGTTGTAATAGGTGAAATTCGCGTTTTATAAAATATGTACGTGGCTAATACTTGGTTAGTTGAAATACAAACTGTTTGTTACACAGTGACAGTATTCCAGTTGTTTGGCTCATGCCAATTTCGAATGTTTTAAAAATGCATTACTTCATTTTTATAGTAGTATTTTTTGCATTTTTAAACTTTGGGTTCGGAACATCGCTATTCAAAATATTGGTATTAAAATCACGTGTTCTTCAGTTCAGTTCAATAAAAAAAACCTTTGTGTTCATGCGATTAGTTTAGTTTGCAGCTGCAGTTCTTTAAGTTAATTTTGAGCTCTACAAAAAACTTTAAAGTAACCGTTTTCTTAGCAAAAATTGAAATAAAGACAATTATTTTTCAAACGAGTTGTATTTTACAAAATTTGAAAATTTGTGGTTTCTATTAAATTTTTACCTTTTGTCGAAACATCTTCAAGGCAACGCAACGGAGATATCGAAGGCATGTCTTATTAAGCGATAAAGTTTGAACTATTTTATTACCATTGCGAGAAAGACTTGTTTCCGTATCCTCGCGGCCATAAGGCCCCGTTTACACGGTGATAGTTTTCGCAATAGTTGATGTCGTGGTAGATACTATCGTGTTCCTTTCTCACTATAGCACTATCGGACTATCACGTTTGTCGAGAGAGTTGACAGCACTATCGCCAAATTTACGGAACTATCACGTCAACTAACACCGTATAAAAAGAACTGTCGCGATTTTTTCACTATCGCGATGCTACGTATATTTGCTTACATCGACTTGTCAAATGTACTATATCGAGTTGACGTTTGGTAGATAGTTCTGAACTATGATTTCGTGTATACTACAGCCTATCGCACTGTCGAACTTTTAAGCGGCAAATACACGATACAATGGTTGTACCAATTGTTGATCCGATTTGTCGTTGTATGCGACGATTGTATCGTGTATGCGCTTATAGACGACGGTTGGACCGATATCGCACGGTTGTACGCTCTCAACCGAAGACCTGCAGTCACATGCATATTGCAAGAAAATTGTAAACAAATCGTATCGCGTGTACCGTGCATACAACCGTTGGACAGATATCACACGTCGGTACAACGGTTGTATGGTGTATTTGCTGCTTTACACTGTCTCACCGTGACAATTAATCCAAGGATATACAAAAATAAAAATTTTACCGTCGGGAAATTATCGCACCGAATGGACATTATCCACTATATGTGGGTGCCGATCGCAAACGATAAAAAAAGATATCATGCGCGATAGCTGATAACTTTTTGAATATTGTTTTATGATTTAATTTCGAATTATTTTATGCTAACATTCGGAATATGGTTAATACTGGGATGTGACTAATATGGCAACTAGGCTCTATTTCATCGGGTTATCCCTAGTGATCTAATCAACCAAACGATACTAGAAATATAAACATATATGGACTGATTGAACGACAACGAGTTTTGGCTAACAACAGTGGACACGTTTGGTCTCAAGAGTACGATCCGAACCAATTAGTGATCGAACGTTGTAATAAATCCTGGATTCAGGCAATAGAGCTCTGTTACTGAATTGCAGTAATATTAGGTATAGCGGAATATTGCCATAGATTTCTCTGAAACCCAAAGTGTCTGTCTATTACCTTGGCAGCCCATCTTCGTTACTTTGACCTCACACACGCAATTGTAGGAATACTGTATGAAATCATGAATGGCTTTAGATCCATTTCGCAACTTCATTGTCACAAAGGCTACACCATTTTCCCAAAATAACTAAAAATACAGTCAAAATCATGGTTTTTTCCAAGTATATTGTAAATTTTCGAAATACCATTTCGATTATCCAACGCCTCTTAACAGACTAATGACAATTTTTTTTTATAATATTTCCGATCCGAAAATGAAGTTTCGTTTTTGGATCCGATCCAATAGAACCACTCGTACTCCACACTTTTACTATTGAAACATTTCGAAGTCTAGTTCTTGTGTTGCTAAGTCCGCAAATTAGATCTGTTAAAGCTAGAGAACAAGAGCAAAGTCTAAGACATAACCGATTAGTGCAGGTCAAGAATAAGAAAGACCATTGTTTGGGCTCGAAGAAACTCAATGACATACGCAAAAATTTTGAATATTCTGATCCAGAGTGAAGCTGAAAGTGAATTGACTTTACAGACTCAAATTACTTACGTTGACCCATAGGGGACATATGTTGTAGATGGCACCCAAATCCGCTTAACGAGCAGATCATACATCTGGTCAGTTCTAGTCTAGCCCATAATACGTTCTATCAATTCTATTAGCACTAGGCTTTATTATTAGAATAATGAAGAAGTTTATGAGTCAGTCACACCAGACTGATCTAATTTGCTGGGATAGCTATGAATTTGCGCATGTCTATCGCGATTAGATGATCTGTCCGTAGAGGTTTATGCACTAGGCCGTAGGCCGTAATCTGGGCTGGTTGGAAGTGTCAATTTTAATTAAAAAGATTATAGCAGGAGGAAGTTATAAAATGAATTATGAAGTGTAATGGAATTTGTACATACTCTCAACAGTACAAAAACTTTTGAGTCAGTACTTACTTACCTTTGTTCATACTCGTACCTGGGTATATAAACTCTAATGTCTATTAATATTAACGTATTACAAATAGTTCTAAATATATCGACGTCGCTTTGAATACATACGACTAGTAATTTTCAGTTCTTATCTTAAAGAATGAGTTGTACTCAAACGAATATCTACACCAAGTAAGTATATAAATCGTTTGAAGTTAATCATACTGAGTACATAAAGCTGCCTTTCAGAATAACAATGATAACCGAAATTTCCAGCTTGAGAGTATGAGTACAGTTATACGGAAAGCTTTAATAAAATTAATATTTATTTTATTAAACTAAAAATAGCCTCCCAGCAAAAAAATCTCAAAAAATTGTGTATTTTGACGATGATACTTTGAATGATTGTAAACGGTCGCGGCATTTGTTGCAACATCCTCCAATTTTAAATATTATAAAAACACAATAAAATCCAAGTCAAGAAAAACCATGGCAGGAATTTCGAAGTTAGGGAGAAAACAGACTGTTGTCGCTCAGTCACCCTTTTCGAGCTGATCTCAACTAACGAGTTTTACTCTATTATTTCGAAACAGCTTACTTTCGAGTTAAGTTCAATACATTTTAACTGGCATTTCTAGAGAAAGTATTCATCTTGTTATACTCAATAACTCCGTTTTCATACTACACTGAAAGAAATAATTTGTTGGCAAGAGATTGCTTCAATAAAATTTTCATTGCAGCAATCGAAGTTCATTTATGCTAATAAGAATTAGCTTGGAGCAATAGATAATCGGTTGTACAAAAAATATTCGTTTAAGGGAATAAACACGCAATACGTGCAATAGAACCATTCTGTCAAGACAATCAACTTATGTTGTTTGCGCGATTCTGTTGAAAGAATCGAACCGAAAAATGTCTAGCAACTCAATTTTCATTGCCGCAATATAATGTTGGTTGTCGCAATAGAATATTGTTCATCACAAACGATTTTCGGCATCACTCTGCTGTGGTAACCGAATGTGTGTTCCGTCAACCGAATGTATTTTGCGGTAACTTAGTTAATCCACACTGAGTTAAGTTGCCCATAGGGAAATGAAAATAAAAGGTCTTCGGTGGCGCAGTGGTTACGCTCGCCGATCCAAAAACTTTCAACACGGGTTCGATTCCTACCTACATCCATGGGTTTTATTAAGTCAGTAAGTAAGAAATAATATTTGTAGCAGGAAAATAGTGTCTTAGAAGAGTTCTCTACCTCCTCCTAGGTAACAAAAAAGAATTTAGTGTAGGATTTAACACAAATAACTCCATTTTAGAGTTTACCAACAACCCGCGCATTTGTGGCAATCAAAATTTTAAGAGATTCTGGTTGGCTGGACAAATAATTGAGTTGTCCGAAAATTTATTCGATACCAATAAACGAAAATTCGGTTCGACCAACCCAGAATTTCGGTTCCAACAATGGGATAGGAACTTTTCCTGCAACCGTTGTAATTCGTTTGGCATACATTTCTATTGCAGCAATAAATCTGTTCTCTCAGTGTAGTCAAATTGCGTCTTCTTCAGTCGGATACCGTCTTCATTTACTACTTTGATATTCAGAAAAAAGAAAACATGAAAGTTTTCGTCATATATGTATATGAAACGACACTAATTTTACTTTATTATTTTTTATAATAAAGTTTTGTGATCGACCTAAAATTTCAGAAAAATTTGCTACCCTGAGATTTTGTATTTGCACGTTTTAGGAAAAAAAAGCAAAAAAAGTCCGTCTGTCCGCCGTAGACGGGTACAAAAATTTGGATTACAATATCTTCCGAATCAATTATACCAGGACGATAAAATTTGGTTTGTGTATACATGGTTTCCAGTTCTTGGTCGGGGGTTCTTTTTATAAGCGCCTAGAAACGCTTTTTTCGATTTTCAACCCCTTCCGATATATTTCTTAGGTCTAACGAGATGTCGAATTCACTTTCGCTTCTAAAGGCTTTAAATTTAATCAAATAAAAAACCGATTTAAGTATTTTTCAATATTAAACCCCCTGGGGGTGTAAGGTATTGTTCAAGTTTTTACGAATTCCGACAAATCTTTTAAGGTTAATGAGATCGAATTTACTTTTACTTCTATGGGCTTTATATATAATGATATCAAAATTAATTTCAGGAATTTGCGATACTCAACCCCTAAAAGGGAGTAAAATTATTGTGTACGTTTTTACGAATTTCGACATATCACTTTGGTCAGATGAGATATCGAATTGTTCTTTACTTTAACGGGCTTTTTGTACAATCACCTAAAAACGGTTTCAGAATTTTTTATATTCAACCCCTAAAGAGCTATGTCGATATTTACCCTATGTATTGCTTCTATTTCAATAACCATTCGAGATGTTTTCATGAAAAATTTTTTTTTTTAATTCAGAAATGACAGAGGCTGTAAAGTTGAAACTTTATGGATTTATTTTAATGTAGGAGAGGCCGGGGATGATAGGCCTTTTTTCGGATTTTGGGCACCTCGTTTCAGTGTTGGTTGACACATATTATAGGTCAGGTTGACTATGGTTTATTACTGTTGGCCTGCCAGCCTCCGTCAGACTTTTTGGAAACAATACACCGTGCTCAAGAATCACAAAAACAATATCTTTTAAAAAAAGTATCTCTTGTCTTTCCAACAAACATTTTGGTGAACAAGGCAAGGGCGCGCTTCCCTACTAACGACTACCTTACATAAGGCCTTACCGAGGCTACGAGGCAGGGAAGTAGTTTCGATAAGGCCTTCAGGAAGGTAATTTGGTAGTAGGGTTATACCCGCCTGTACAGACTATGCGTTTTAAACGCGTTTAAGTAGGTAAAATGAACGTGTTCAAAATAGGCAACTCGATTGATTTTGATACGTAAAAGCTTGACAAAAATGTTGACAAATAGATATTGAATTGTGTTTCATTAAAAAATTTACTCTTTCTAAATTATTTGAAATAAAAGTGATTGTATAGCGATAGTTGCAGTAACCAAACAAAAATATCACTTGCAAGTGAGGACGATTTTGAAGTGGGTGAGATCGTTTCTGAAACGTGACACTTAAACGGAACAATGTACCTTCTTAATAAATTGAAGGTGAAATCCTTCAGAACACTGCTAACAAATAATGGCAAAAGACAGAAAAAAGTTGAAGGTGTGCAAACATTTTATAGAACGACTGTATACAAACTGTTCTTATCTGAAACGATAAATAGTCTGGTAAAAAGAACACGTTTAAACCCAACCAAAGTCAATATACCTATGTACAAAAAATATAATTTTCACAGTATAATAATTTTTTTTAAAGTAGCAATATAATTGGTCGTAGAAAATCGTATCATGTTCTTTTGATTCCGTAGTAACTAGCAAATGAGCAAAAAAG
The DNA here is from genome assembly GCA_951812415.1 of Beris morrisii. NCBI lineage: Eukaryota > Metazoa > Arthropoda > Insecta > Diptera > Stratiomyidae > Beris > Beris morrisii. Next base: position 107,625,498 of record OX638312.1, on the reverse strand, counting down.
TAAATGACGAATATTTCCCAGAAACAAATTCTGTGATTAGTCAACATACAGCAAAAAGTTCAGAAAATATAATCGTAACCTTTCAACTCAGCAAATGCCTTCTAATGATTCCGAAACAGGTTACTTTCGGACTAAGTACAAACTTGTCCAGTAAAGCTCGTTGCCCTCAATTGCTCAGCGTTGTTTCGAAACCAGCCGAGAAGTGTCTTCTTCAGTTGGAGAATACGAGTGGTGATCTCTTCTCAGTCCGATCTAACTCTGATATCGAAAACCAAAAACTATTGTCTCCAGCAAAATATTAATTCATAAAAAAATTCTACTCATCAGAAACAGAGTTAATAACTCAAACGAATTAAAATTGCGCTTTTTCAAAATGTTTATATCCTACTTTTGTTTACTTGATTTCTGAATAAATAGAAAACTGAAACCAAAATTAGAGTCAAGCAGATCACAAGTGTAGATTTCGTCACAATCTGTAAAATTTGTGAAAAGCCATCAAAAACCTTAGGGCTGACTTACAAGTACTTGTGCCTACCAAGGCCTTCAGATGATCTGATTAAATAACATTACATTACATCAACCACGTGTATAAGTCCAACGGATAACTAACGATCAAAATATATTTCGGTCATTAAACTTCGATTCTTTGATCATGCCCCACACGTTTTCCGCGACAAAAGATCGCGCTTAGCTAATGCTGACTAAGCTCCCAAATCGCTGCCAAAATCTTAGCTTCAACGAGAATTTCTTGGGGAATTACCAAGCCAATTTCAATCGATTTTTATTTCAACTTACACCCGTACGTACACTGGCACACATCGATCGAACGATCATCGCTTATTAACTCCTGGTGATTGACGACTAAAAATAGAAGAGGACTAGTCAGGGGTGTAAGAGTCAGGCTCTAATGATATTCTTGTATCTTGTCCAATGCATGCGGCCATCTTAACACAAGAAGGTTACCTTTTACATGTCCCGTCCCGGTGTTATGTGAAAAAGACCAACTACACGACATAATGCCGGAGGAGTCAAGACTTCATAAAACAAGTTCTGCAAAGTGGATTCCAATCGAGCGGGCGACGTTTTAGTCTTCTTTGATATTTTTTTTTGTATTACTGTGAAGTCCGAAAGGATTAAATGGCACGATCGACAGGTGAAAACAACCAGCCAACTTCGACGCGACGAACACCTGGTTCCGGTCACTTTCGTCGCCCTGTTAACGAACCCTACCCTAACTATATTCAGTAATTGAACCCTTTCAGTAAGTACACCCGAAAACATATTGAAGCTATGTAGACATTGTTTTAGGATCGCGGTAGCCTAGTGGTAAAATGCACTAGCTACAAGGGTCGTGGGTCCAAACCCACTTATCTTATCACCTGCGGTCTAAAAAAAAAATATTGAGTCAGCAAGAGCGCTGCCCTACCTAAAAGGGGCGAGTAACAACTGCAAAAATACCACACATTTGTATGTTTACAGTATCGGTTTTTGTCTGGTTAAATCTTAACGACCTCTTAAAACTTTTATTGCCTTCTTTTAAATGAATGAGTGAATAGCCTCAATAAATTGTTACTAAAATTAAGTCTTACCTTTAAAATAAAATCCGTTAAATCGTAACACTGCAGTAATTTTTAACAAAACACCTGCACTCTTAACACTTAAGACACTTCGCACAATCCAATTGAACAATGTGCCTGATTTGTGCAACAAACACCAAAAAATCTTGCAAATTTCAAAATTACTTTGAAAAGACACAAGCAAACAAAAAAAATTTGACGCGATCAAACCCGATACTTAAGGCTAGTTATACACATCAAATCATCAATCACACACTATTTTTTTAACTATATTTTAAATTCGAACAGGTAATCACGTAACAATTTGAACTGATTTATTTTATATTCAATGCTAAAAATCGAAAATTAGCGCAGTATGGAAATAAACAAAACTTAAAATTAGAACCGTTTTATCTCTAAACCTTTACTCAATTTCTATATTTTTGAAATTTCAATGAATTTCTTTTCACTTTTAATGACTCCAACTGATGATTCGATAATTAATCACAACACTAGTACTAAACTTCATAGATACGGAAATTCGTTTATAAACTGAACGGATTTTGAATTGATTTTTATGATGATTTCGTAGCTGTTGATAATTTTGTTGTTGTTGCTGAGGATGTTTTTGTTGAAAAACGTACGCCGACAACGATTCTTTCCGCATCCGCGAGCACCAATTTAGCACAATACCAAAACATTGAGCAGGACTCAAATGATAGTACGCGGCGCTTAAATACAAGAAATAAGCAGCAGTAGCAGCAGCAAAAGCGGTTGAAGCACAACAGCCGAAAACGTTGCAGATGGTGAGACGGTCGTACGGCGACACCATCGGAAGTTATCACAATCACTTCATTTATCGAACGCAGACCGATGCGAACTGAACTACTGAACGCAACGCCAGTCGCGAAAACTTTTTAAACAGCTAAAATCAAACTCAGCAACTGTCTCTCGTATATATAACAAAAATTACAACTCTATGTGTATATAGTGGATTGGAGTGCTTCGATTCCGCTACAACAACTATCTATACAAAATACCCATCCACCACCAAAATACCAAAAAACAACAACAGAAAAAACCTCATCATTCATATAGAAAAATATCGCGAAAAGCGCGAACGCGAATAAAATCGCGCCCTGACTCTTGCCCGATACGATGGCGCAAAAAGCTACGCTTAAAAAGCTTTGCGTTAACGAAAATCGGCAGCGCTACAAGTATATGAGCGCTGAATAGTGTATGTCGCGTCGACGCAAATATCGAAAAACTTCGTTCGACATGGCCGAGATGGGACCATGGGAGCTGGCAGGCAATATGCCATGCCACTTATCTGCCATGGTTTACCTACCGTACTATAATCCACTTTGTCCCGGCAACAAGCTCGAGCTTAGCAACGCCGCGGAGCGCTGGGCATAAGGTCGCGTCCGTCGCCAACAAACGACCCCAACTCAGACTTTCCAGATTCCCAAACCCCAATGCAGTGTGACAATTTCCCTCAACTTAAACGCTACCAGACTCCCATACTCATTTCCTAGGCTAGAAGCCAGCTATTAGACTGATCTGAATGCTGAACCAACTGATATGAGTGAGATCTACGTATGCGCTCGCTGAGTCACGCAACTTTTCAATCTTGTAATGTGGCTTCTTCGTCAATGTGCAATGCAACACTATCTATTCATAAAGTTTAGTCTAATCTTCACCCAAGACCCAGCGCTTGGGCCCAATATGCATGCTCTTAAGGTGCGCTAAAGCTCGATTGCATTTTGCATCTATGCATCGGACTGCATTATCAAGAGAAAATATAATAGTTCGCAAATAAGGCTTACCAGTGGCGTCACATTAATAGACCGTCGTTAGTTGCATACATGCTTAAAAAAGGCGAACGAAAAAGGCAGGATTGGATAGCTTTTGGTAAGCTGGATATGTGATTCAAAACTTGGCACTGCAAGGAAATACTTAGTTTTAAGCACACAACGTGCATATAATTTTTTTTACACGAACGTTCTGCAAAAACAAACAACAATCAAACAGCAAACAAACAACAAAAAAACAAACAAACAAACAACAGACAAACAACAAACAAACAACAAACAAAAAACAAACAAACAACAAACAACAAACAAACAACAAACAAACAACAAACAAACAACAAACAAACAACAAACAAACAACAAGCAAACAACTAACAAACAACAAACAAACAAGCTTTATTACGGTCAAAGTCATTAAAACACGTATTTACGAATATTGAACGATAACTTCAGAGCAATTTAAGTTACGACTTTGAAATTTTTATGCACGTTAACTTTATAATAGTTACAGCTAAAGGTATGAATATGAAAAAAAATCCCATGAATCCTTCGTGTAGCTGCCATACAAAATTCCTGTTAAAATGTCCTCACTAGTTTAGAAATCGTTTAGCCACAAAATTGAAATTTTGTACAAATTAGTTTTGAGTGAAAACAAAGTTTGGTTTTTCTTGTCAGCGAAATCCTTCCATTCCTTCGGGTAGCCCCCATACAAAAAGTCCTTAAGACAAGTGTTAAACAATTTTTTTCGATAACTTTTCAATACTTCAGGCTGTGCAAACAGATAAAATTTAAATTTTAAATAATTTTTAAAAGTTTCCAGGTAAAATGATAAATATGTTAGAAATCGAATAAGTCCTTCCTGCGTCTCCCATGTGAGAACGTCCTTGAAAAAGGCAAAATTTTACTTTCGGTGATTTACCAAGTGTCAGATATGAAACTTAACACTCAAGGTATTGTATTTTACTTTCGAGTAGCACCCAAATGAGATTCTTTAATAAAGGACAAACTACATGCGCACTCTTTATTGTACTTCATCCCCAACTACAATATAAATCTGAGTTCAGTATTTCATCTAGAGTATTATACGATTGGCTTGCAGCTTTGCAGCCGATCGTGACTGCAGTATGTTTTAGTTAATTTTTTAATGTTAAAAAATTGTTTCGTTCTCGCCCGCCGAAGATTAATATCAATGAAGTATCCGAGGATTCGTAACGAAGTTATTAAATTATGACTTCGTTTCAATTTTCAAATTTTTGGAAGATTTATTGAAGAACGTACAGTAAATTTAGTGTTGAATTGCACCGACTTGCACTATTGATTAATTTGGTTCTAAATTATGAAATTGAAACGAACAGTTTTACGTAACAATGTAACGAAAGGCAAAATTCATCAAGACATTACTTTTTAATAACAAAGTATTGTGATCGATCTGAATTTTCAAAACAATTTACTACCCTTGGTTGAAAATCTTTGGATTACAAACATGATTTGAGGGGGAAGGTGGAGCACAGAAGTGGGGTGATAACAATTTTGAAAAAATCAACTTTTATATTTCAAGAACTGTACCGGATATGATCTTGAAAATTTTACAAGAGTTAGGTTTCGTAGACCTCAGAAGTGAAAATTTTTGGGGGCAGGTGTGTAATGTTTTATGGTGGGAGGGAGTGGAAAAAAACTGATTATTATTTCTCGAAAACTCCAATGGATGAAAAACTAAAAATTTACGACTATATTGAGACACTGGTGCATCCTAGAAAAATGAAATTGTTACAGGAGTAGCGAGGTACGAGGGTGGAGGGTGGTTTCTTGTGTCTCAGAAACGGCTAATACTAGAAAGTTGAAATTTAGTACGTGTATGGAGATGTACCACAGGAGTAATTAGAACAAAAAAAAGTTCTGATTTTTATTGGCGTACAAACACGGAGTACAAAAATGTTCGTGAAAAGAGTTTCTTTTTCCACATTTTCATGAATTTCTTTCAAGCATTGCGTGTTATCAAATTAATTTTACTTCTGCTTTCCAAATTTTTCGATATCCAACCCCTAAGAGGGTGTACAGAGGTTGTGTACATTTTCACGAATTCCGATGTATTTCTTAGGTCTAATGAGATATGGAACTCGCTTTTGCTAAAGGCTTTAAATTTAGATTATAGAAGGTGGAGGACGGTCTAAAAATCCCAATTCACTGCGACCTCAGTGAATCGATATTCAACCCATAAGAGAGAGTAATATGATTAGGTACGTTTTTACGAATTCCGACATTTCACTTAGGCCTGATTAGACATCGAATTGTTTTTTACTTACGCTACTTTAAATTTGCTTTTATGATTTTCTAAAAAAAAAAATATTGTTTATTACATATTATTATTTATTTATCACTTTTGAAATTCCTGTTAATTTCTTTTATGTTTCAAAATTGAAGGTACAATTAATCCTTTCTCATTTTCATTCTGAAAAAAAACATAAATATCAACAATTTTATTATATCAATAATTTTAAATTTTGAATTCATTTTTTAAATTACAATTTAAAATTGTTTTCGCGAAATTGTTAAAAATTTTCATTCTAGTAAGTCTACGATGTGAAGTTGACCGTTTTGTTTTTCTTTTTCCGCAATCACTTTGAAATGTAAGAGGCACCGCTTTAATATTCGCTTGAATCGATTAGGAATTGTTGTTGAAATACATATAGAAAGTTCTTGATAAATCGCTAACATTATTCACTATCTTTCTTTAGTGCCGGAGCAAGAGGCTATTACATTTTTATTAACTATTAAGTCCAGTAAATTTATTACAAAATGAAAATGGCGCAACCTAGCCCACTAAAACTATAAAAGTACAGAATAAAATACTCCTATGGCGCTATTATTTCTAAATCTTATATTTACCACTGTCTTTTAATGACTGGTTCACCTCAAAGATGCAACCGGAAGTTTGCCTATATGCCGAGGAAAAAATCTCACAAAATATTACTAACAAATCGACCAACAAAACAAATGCTCTTTGTGATCCTTCCGGCAATAAACCTCAATTTTAAGCGGTTCGTTTTTAATTAAGTGCAAATTGGTGTCACCAATAGCAAAAACTAGTTGAAATTTGCGTATAAATGGAACAATTTGTTCGAATTTGTGAATTAAAATTATAAAGCGCGAACGACTTAAAACTAAAATAGTAAATCTCGTCCACCTTTTACTTTTATTGCTGACTCGAATTACTGTGCTCAGCATTCCACCGACGATTTCAAATTTTTGATCAAACTGGCAAATCACTAAAATCTTGAAAGTTTCAATTGATTTCACTGCGATTGTATTTCATTTGGACGGGCTTACATAAATTTTATATGTACCACAGTCGTAGAAATGTGGAAATTATCGTCCATTAAATAGAGGAAATACTGTAAAATTGATATGGTCCGAGTTATTTGCTGTTGTCGTAATAATAACATACTGACCGCTTCATATAAATTCGATGGAGGCTGCATAATATCACCTGTAATTGCAGGGGTTGTGGTTGATGCACACTAAATTGAGAACGAATCGGGCAGAAAGAGATTCTACGCAATTGACAATTGCATCACGCCAATCGTTAAGCGTAACATACACCTCCAATTATCATGTCAAATTGTCATAGCATTACTAATCTGAGATTGCAACGGTGCAATTATTATCATCATGCTAAATGCAACATTGTTTTGTTAAGAGTATCTACTAGTGAAAGTTTACCATTATTTTGTAATAGATAACTACTGTATTGCCGCTTACTTTTAAATACGGAGCAATAATTTTTCTACTGTGGTAACTTGTTAATTTCACTTTCAAAACTTAATTTGCAGCATGAGCAAAACATAAAATATAAACAAAATGCAATGATTATGATAATTGCAGCAAAAGCGATAATTTTTGCTAGATTACTGTTACATCCGTACTCTGGCAACCCGCGCAACTCAATTATGAATAATATCATTCAAAATGAGAAAATAACAACCTTCAAATATCTTCCAATACCCAGAACAGCGTGGAAATCTCTCGACTCTTCTCGCATGCAAAATATAATTCTGCCATGTTCCACACATACCACCGAATATCCGGGAAAGCTTTCGACTCAACACATACAGTATGTGTCTCAAAGCTTGCATACGACACAGTTTTACTACGATCAGTTTCTACGCCAAAGTATTTGTAAAGTGATTTGTATTGGTAGCAGCAATCGAGCAGTGATCAAGTAGTATATAAAATCAGGTAGCATTGCCATAATAAAACGCTATTTCGATCGATCTTAAACGAATTGTGTTTTACTTGAAATCCAGGCGAACCCCTAGCTTGCAACAATACCATTTATTTTACTGCTAGCAGCGCTATTCTGTCAGCCTTAGATGACTATCTTAACTAAATAGCGTATTTTATTTATAGGTCTGCTCTTTTTGCTTACACTATATTACACTAGTGCAGAAAGTGTACACTTTTGCTGTTATTTTTGACCAGTGATGTCAGAGACCGAATTTTTTGTAAATAGGTCCACTACGATAGTTCCACATAAGTTCCAACTTTCACAATCCTAGCATAAACGGATCCTGAAATTTAGGAATCCAAATTTTTTGTCTAAGACGCTCACCTCAACCCACCTCCAAAAGATTCCACTAGTAGGGGTTTACCCAATCTACTCACCATAAGAATTTGAACTTACTACCTTAACGGATTTGTGATCTACGCGCTTTCAAACGCTTTTAAGTACCGCGGGCGGCGGACACACGAACATTTTTTTTGCTTTAGGTTTAGTAGTCCTAAAACGTAAAAATACAAAATTTGAGGGTAACAAATTTTTTTTAAACTTCAAGTCGATCTCAATACTTTATTATAAAAAATAATAAAATAATAAGCAACAAGTTGATTACTTTGAAATTATGAACTTGATCTTGCGCAATTAACTTACCCTCATGTGAAAAGTCGCCCAGATGGACTTCTAAAAGGTATAAGGCAGGCAGAGTGTTTAATAAGATATGTGACCTCCGAGCCCCGACCCACTTAAATAATACATCGTCAGTTTCGGATTTTATAACATTTTAGGCGCTACAAATTAGGTACGAAATTCAAACTGTGCTGCTATGCAATTGCATTCGGTTTACGAATAATGTACATGTGTGTTATAATTATGCTGACTACAGGTAACATTTTCACGATGAACTTGAAACTGTTCCAAACTGTCTTTTGATGACAAAGTGGTATTTTTACTCATATGCAATTTGATCATCGTCAAGAATCAAGCTTATTGTTTTATTGTTCAACTAATCAGCATTTTTAAATGATTTAAATTACAGAAATTCGTCAAGAAAATAATCACGTCATCGTTATTACGTACAATGATGATAAATAAAAGAAACTTGTTATATTTCACGCCTCTGCACCTTAACACTTAAGGCGTCATTTGAATATGGTTTAGTGCGTCACGAGACTTTAGAAAATGCATCTTAAAAGGCTTAATACACGTTTACCTGGAATAAGAAATGATTCAAGTTTTGCATTTTTACTGACAACTAGGTGTTACCTTGTTATCGCCCCTTTTAAAAATGAATGACAAAATTATTTACCAATTATTGACTTCTGGCACCTTTTACTACCCGAAATGAATGGCCATGCGGTCATGAAATGCTCATAACAAAACTTAGTTATTTATTTATCTGGCATATTGTAACAGTTTGAATATTGTTCGACATACTCGTATATTTTTTTTTGTAAGGTGTTAAGAAATAAGTTTAAAGTCCCAATCGAATTTTGTTATTTTATAGGAATTGCTGTTCTTAGACATTGTGCGGTACAATTTCGCAATCAGCCTACATATTTGCATAGCTGGCTCTAGTTTGGATGTATGACTCAAAATAGCACTGAAATTTTATTCTGTTATTCATACCAAGTATGTAGTAAGTAAGTACCTAGTAGTTGCTAGTTTAGTTGCCAATTGTCACGATGCTTAACGTAAAACTCAATTTCTATTGAATTTGCATGCGCAATGTGTTCGGCTGCTGGTTATATTTAATAACAATTTATGGACATTTCTTTGGTGAGATCTTCTGCTGTGTTGAAGATGACCCGCAAATCTTGAGATAAGGTGAAAATCGCAATCATAAATAAATTGTCTACAGTATGGGGAATGAGCTCAACTTTTTCTCCTGTTTAAAAAAAACATACAGCAGACACGAGTGAGAATTGCACATAATCGTATAGTCGGTGTCATTCTTATCACAGATAAAAACTAGTTACTATATGGTGGCTATACTGTTTTAAAAAAATTGAATTTTCAATCCAATTTTTACTTGAAATTTCCAGTATATTTTTCAAGTAAAAGTACACATTTCAATTACTTTTACACGAAATTACTAGTATTAGTAAATTATTCATGTACTTTTCAACTGAACCGTACAATTTACATGAAAAGGTTCACAAAATTACACAACATTTCGTGTAAAATTAACTATATTTATATATGAATTGAAAATTACGTTCTTTTTCGTGTAATTCTACTTATCTATTTGAATTTTACGATGAAAAACATGTAATATATGAAAACACAAAGTTGGACGCTTCATTGGATTATGTTTTCTACTGAAATGAAAATGAAACGCCTTCGGTGGCGCAGTGGCTGCGCGTGTCAAACCTACGCGGCAAAAACCAGAATTGATCGCGGGTTCGATTCCTACCTACAGCCAAGGGTTTTATTATATTAAGAGTAAGTAAGTAAGAAATAATATTTGAAGTAGAAATAAATTTATCTTACAGAGTGCTAATTATTAAGGTCGCCAGATTGGGCTATTTATTATTTAAATATTCAATTCGCGGGTAAAAATTTCAAAAAGCTACTTATAGCTTTTTGGGCTATTCGGCCAACGCAAATTGTGTTAGTTTGCTAGTTTACAACAGAGCCGATTTACGAGGAAAAAATAGAAATATAAAAATTGGAGAACTGAATTTTAGTCGTCTCTTGGGTTAAATCTGCTAGTGTTATCGGCTCAAATACAACGTTGGCAAACTCTCTAATGAAAAATAATATTTCACACGATATCTATTTGGTGTTTCCAAACTAAAATTCATTTAGAATCGGTTCATTATTTGTTGAATTTCTACAAATGAACCACTTTCTTCCAAGTTAAGGACACCCACCGAAATATAACATACAAGAGATAATAGATTTACCAATATTCATGACTGTCGTAGAGTTCCATTTTTTCATAATTTATTAAACATTATTTTTGCTTGATTGGTGGGTTACAGACATGTGTTGCAAAAATTAAAGTTATTATTACAAAGTTATTGTTACATGTGTACTCTGGCAATGCGAACAACTCACTTATTATTGGTATTAAAGTTTCCAGAGAAAAACAACAACCTTGTGATATCGTAGATAGGTCCATGTACTTCTCGCATATTCTAGACATTTCTCGCATGTAATACTTACTTCATGCGTATTCCACACAAACAACCGAATATGCTGGAAATCTCTCGACTCACGATATGTTTTTCTGCAGCGAGAACGAAACGACGATCAGTTCTACGCGAAAGTGTATTTTTAAAGTGATTTTCATCGATAACAGCGATCAAGTAGTAAATGAAATCGAACTGTGTTTTACTTGAAATCCCGGCGAACCTCAAGCTCGCAACATTGTATGACGCTATCGGGAGGATTATGAGATGCTTATATTAATATACTCGTATATTGATGTGTATCTTGTAACATAAACTAATACTCGTATACATTATTATTCATAAAAGCAAAAAGCCATATTTTATTTTTGCCTGATAACTTACATGTAGGATAATTCACTGAAGATGTTGATTTGAATTATGAAAATTACAAATTATTTTTCATGAATAGTTTGATTATTGCACCTAATATTTTTAGAGAAGACTTTTAAAAGTGTGATAAATGCGAATTTATATATTCACACACATATTTACATTACAGTGTTTCTTAAGAATTCTGGAGTACAGTTTGTCGCCGGAATCGCAATTATGTTCAACACATGAGTAGGTCTGATAAATTTCAATGTTGAGCGCGGTATTTGGGCTACAAGTCTTCGTGCGGGTTTTGGGCTATTTCATCAGTTCTCTCAGCGGGTTCTGCAGCCAACTATCTGGCAACTCTACTAATTATACACTTTTTTTAGAGTGTAAATTTACTGATTGCAAATTGAAATTTACTGATTGCAAATTGAAATTTACTGACCGAAAATTGAAAATTACATTCAAATTGACTATTACATCCCAATGTAAATTTACTTGGAAAGGTGTGGCATATTTGCCTACTATCCAAAAGATGTAAAATTCAATGGATTTTTTTTACTGTGTACTTCATGGATGGCACTCTCCACAAAAAAGTTAAATTTCGGATTGTGCGTTATCGTGTTTTGAAGTCATTATGCAAACGGTTTGATCAAAGTTCTTAATGACCTGGAAAAAATTATTATTTAGCTATAAGACTGAAAGCGTCCTCCATGTATTAGGAGTTTTGACATATTTAAATATCTATAATTTAAAGATTTTTCCTACTTTAATTTATTATTTTTTAATGATAAAGTATTGTGATCGAACTGAAATTTCATAAAAATTTGCTACCCTGAAATTTTGTATTTTCACGTTTTAGGACTAGTAAGTCCCAAAAAAGCAAAAATAAATAAACCGTATGTCCGCTGTACGCAAAAGCGTTTGAAGGCGCGTAGCTCACAAACGCGACATTAAGTTGAAATTGGAATTAGGGGGTGAACAATTTTGGATTGCAATATCTTCCGAACCAATAGTATCAGGAATATACAATTTGTTTTGTGTATATAGGATTACAAGTGGAGTCTACTAAATGTAAATTTTTGAGGGAGAGGATTAGCACGGAAGTGGGGGCATAGCAATTTTTCAAAATAATACATTTTTATATCTCAAGAACCGAACAATATATGATCTTGAAAATTATACTGGAATTAGGCCCAGTAGACCTCTAGCAGAGAAAAAAAATGTTGGTGGTGCGGGTGGGGGGATGGGAGGAGGGGATGAAAAGTAAAAAACTCTTATTTCTCGAAAACCGTAAAAGAATAATACCTAAAAATTGACGACAATACAGAGCGGCTACAGTGGCATCACAGAAAAATATCATTTTTGATAGGGGTTGCAAGGTACGAGTGCAGGGGGTGGTTTTTTGTATCTCTGAAACGGCTTATGCTAAAAAGTTGAAACTTAGTTTATATAGATGTACTACAGAAGTTATTAAAGAGAAAAAAAGTTCAGATTTTTATTTGTGCAAAGAAATTCTGCGTGTAAATGGTTTTTTTTCCGCGTTTTCACGAATTTCGTTATATCTTTTAAGCATATCGAGTTATCTAATTAATATTATTTTTGCGGCCTCTTTATATCAGTGCCTAGAAACAGTTCCAAATTTTTCAATATCCAAAACCTTAGAGATTGTAAAGTGGTTGTGTCCGTTTTCACGAATTCCGTCTAATAACACATCGAATTCGTTTTTACTTCTAAAGGCTTTAAGGGGAACATATCGTTGTTATGGTAAATAAAAAGTTGTTTTTTTCATATACTACGTAAAACTTTTTAAACCGCATGACTACGAGGTCAGGAAGTGCCATAAATAACGCTCTGAAGTTGGAAGGGTCGGGTGAGAAGTGCAACAAAAACCCCAGAAAGATTAACGAATTTTCTCGAAGACAACTCATCCGATCGGTGTAATTTTTTTAAAGATGCCACCACTGCTGCTGGAAGGAAATTCAAAAGTAATTAATTATTTAATAATGTAATATGATTCTGACTTGAAGCCCTCTGTTCGTCAAATTTAGATGTGCTATGTATACAACCTTCGAAAAATTTTAAAATTCTACACCACTCTATTTGCTTGTTTTGCAGTAAGGAATAATTTTCCAAAATTTCATTCAAATTGGCTAAGTGGTTTCCGAGAAAATGGGTCATAAAATTTACACTGAAACCCCTCTCTTGATTTAAGAATTTTTTGATATTCAAGTTTTCACGAATTCCGGGTTAATAAAATCGTATTCGCTTTTACTTCTATGTGCTTTATATATTATTATAATTGATTTCAAAATTTTTCGATATTCAACCTCTAGGTAAGGGTGCAAAGTAAGGTTCAAGCTTTTAACGAATTCCGACATATCACTTAGGTCTGATGAGATATCGATTTTTTTTTACTTTTGCGGGGTTTCTCTATAATCGCCTAAAGTGTTATGTTGATATTTTATCCCTTATATTCTTAATAAAACTGAAAAAAGGTAAATAAATAAAAATTCTGCAGTCTGGGCGCAACATTATTATTTTTTGGGATAGACATCCGTAACGCGTTTAATGCTGAGATGCGGTATAGGTTACTATGCCACTGACAACTTTAAGAATAACCAGGAGGCTATTTAGAACGGTATTTTTTAGGTTGTCAATCACATACTAGCCTACACCGCATATCAGCATTAAACGCGTTCCGTACTTCTACCCAAAAAGCAATAAAGTTGCTTCCAGACTGTTGGTAGATTTTTTATCTTCGTATGTACTTTCAAACTTTCGTATTGTATAGTTACACGAAGGACTCGCTCGATTTTCTTCATATTCAGTTTTTCAGCTGAACCTATTGATAAATGTACGTATTCCAAATTTAATATTTCGAGCTTGAAGTATTCAGAAGCCATTAGTTATTATTCGTGAACACGTGCTTTAAGGACTTTCATATTGGAGCTAGTTGAGCTAGTTGACGGTGGTCACTCACTGGAGTTTTTGAAGGACTTTTATATGGCTACACGAAGGACTCTCTTGATTTACTGTGTAATTTAATTTTTTACTTAAAACTATTGAAGGAATAATGTATGCACAAGATTTCATCCTCCTAGGGTGAAGCGTTAAAAAGTTATCAACATCAAGTGTTTTAAAGACTTTTAAATGGGAGTGTCCCGAAGAACTTGACAGATGTTACTCACTTATGATATTAACCTTGCTCTAAATTAATTAGAATAAAATTTGTACTTCCTTTTTAACGCGGATTTGAGTTATAAAGGGTTCCGATTTTTAAATTTTTTAAGGAACTTCAAGCATTCCGCCGATTCCTATGAAAAATAGTGTTGTCTGGGCTTCGAAACGGAGTTCAATACACTGCAAGCATAAGTTAAGACTTCTGTGTTACAGGGCAGTAACAGCACTCTTCTGAGACACTATTAACTCCAACTTCATTTTCCCTCAAAGTTAATTTGTACAAAATTTCAACTTCATAGCTAAACGATTTCTTGAGTTATAGTAAGTTCCGTAAATTGAGTTATATTATTATTGAGTTATCGCCAGTAAGGACAGACGGACGGACAGACGGATAGACGGACGGATAGACAGACGAACGGACGAACAGCAAGCGGATTTGAGGTTATTGGTTCCAAATAATCAAAAATAATATATAACTTTTTATCGTCCAAGGCACGGTTCTTTGCGTTACAAACTTTTAGGCCGGATTCAACTTATAATTCACACAGATTTCATTCTAGAGTATAAACAAATATTTACAGAAATACGTTGCAGTCCACATAAATTAAATTGTTATCAAATCTCATCTACAAATCGTAAGTTCTAATACTGATAATTATAATTTCGACCATCGTAAGATTAATTAAGTTCGATCGAAGCTTTTAACAAGTGGCTCTGAAACTCATTACATATAAATAAGATCTAAGCTGACCACCCGTAAACCACCCAACCCCAAGGTGTGCTAAATACACCAATTTCCTGCCAATAACGAGTTCATTCCTTGATTGAAATTATGGAGCCTAACGAATGTTCTACTGTGTCCAGTTTAGAATCGATCCATCGATCACGATTATTGTTTATACCTTTTTTAATAGCAACTTGTTAGAATTTTCCATGACTTAATGGCTTACTTAATACCCGAGTAGCTGCACGGTAGATTTGAACAAAGTCCAATTTAATTCATGTCAGCATATGCGCACAATAATGAGCAAATGTTCATAAGGCGATCAAATTACGAGTATGTACCTTGATTTTAAAACTACATAATTAAAAAAATAAACCAAACTTATTAAAACAAACTGGTTTTAAGCGGTTATTAAACAAAGCAGAACTGTTCTGCATCAAATGTAATTGGGAAATTACGTTTGTCAAGCTAATTATGTCAACTTCATTTTATTTGATGTGATCCTGCCCATTGGTTTCGCGTTTGATAGATGACAATAAAGCTCTGTTCTGATGTAATTTACATTACTATATAAGGTTTCTATAAACTTGTTTGTCCCCAATTTAAATGAAAACAATAACTTGAAACTATCTACTATTTCTTGACCTGTAGTAACAACTGTACGAACTAAGTACCTACTCTCAGAAATTGTTTAAAATTTATTATTTTTATTTTATTCGCTTTATATATACGTATTTCCGATTTGTTTGAAATTTTTCAAGTTTTGAGTAGCTATCTAAAAAAAAATTATTTAATACATATCTACGAGTATTAGGTTATTTCATTCCCAAGTCCCAATGCAGTTTATTAAATTAAAGCCTGTATTAGGCTATATATGACAAATATTTGACTATTTGTAGTCGTAAAATTTGTGTTTGCCAAATATTTTATTCGTACTATACTATGACTTTTTTTACCGAAAAATTTTATTAAATTATTATTTGAAAGTATGGCAGACATTCTAAAACAAGCTCAATTATAATTATATAAATATTTGAGTAGATAAGTTCTATACAAAAATCTCCTCCATGCATCAAATCAACTGCGGAAAACTTTTTCCAAACATACAAAGTGAACAACTATAAAATAGCCAATTCGCTTAAGAAAACACTTGAAACGCACCTGTGTAAATGCGATGTGCGATAAGATCTAACGAATCTTGATTCAAAATTATTTTCAGCATATTTGTGGCAGGAGAATTCAAGTAAAGTACTCTACTTTTAAAGTAATTTTTCTACCTTAAAATAATAAAATATAATATAATAAACAATATTTCGAAATTTGAAAGTAAAATGAATGCACTTTGATAGCAACTAACTAACTTAAACGTTAGCTTCCAGCTTTATTAATTTGTGAATTTTTCCTACCAGAAGTTTTCCATTGCTTCTAATGTAGAAAGTACAGGAATATGCAACTAATTAGAGTGGAGCTCGTTCTTAGGAGGAAATACGTAGGAAGAGGTATAATTTGGAAAAAAATATTTTTTCTATAAGTCTTTTGCCTGATTTGTATAAAGGCGATTCTTCTCGTTTCTGTTTGAAAATAAAAACTTTAATTAACAAAATTTGCATTTTCTTTCTTATGTACAAAGCAATCATAATAAGTTTAAAAACATTATATTCTTACATGCATTTTGATGAGATCATCCACTTTTTTCAGAAGATGGAGTATTCGTGTCAGCGATCTGCTTCAGAAACCCTTCAAGATGTTTCTTTAGAAAAGCGATCGGAGTCAACAAACTTTCCATTAAAATTGGTAATTGAGTAATCAAACCTACCTTTGCAATAAAGTGCCTTACCAATAGTCTACTGAAATTTAACCTAAACGTTTGTATGGCAATAGACCAACGAGACTTAATTCATATTGCAGAAAATGGTCTCATTAATAAAACCAAAATAATCTACTATTAAACCATAACAAGTCTTAGCCTCAAGTTGGCTGAACTGCTCCAAAAACAGCAAGGCAAAATGCAGAGGCTTTTAGGGGGAAATGTAAGGCATTTTTTTAATTACAAAACTATAAAATACTTTCATAAGATTCATCTCTATCAAGACCTTCGACAACGAGTATCGTTTCAACTTCTTAAAGAAAGCAGAGAATCAACTCAACACAGCATTCACCGGTCTCATCAGAAGTAACACAGTAAACGATGGACCATACATTCAATCAAAAGGAACCCTCATTGTACAACTCAGGGATATGTTCAAAGGATTCTAAGACTATAAAATATCTATTAAGTCGTTCGTGCTCTGTGAAAATTAAATCTACGCTTTCAGATTCATTTGTTGTTACCACCAGAGTGGTTCCCGTCTGGGACTATTATTGCTATTCATATAAATGATCTTTGTGAGGTATTCCGTGACGTGGAACTCCTTTCCTTTGCGAATGACCAAAAAATTTTTAAATGTATTAGATCGATAAATGACTGCCAGATTTTACAGGATGACTTAGATAAATAATTAACATTGTGTAATGGTAATTTATTATATTTGAATGTGTCAAACTACATTACCCATTGGAAAACTCATTCAATTATTAAATTACATTACAATTTAAACAGTTCGTTTTTATCTAAAGTTAAGATTATTAAAGATATTGGTATTTGGTTTGTTGATTCTTACTCATTCAAGCAACATTCAGCAAGCATAACTAATGTTCAGTTTTCTATCACAATTCACAAAAAAAAATTTCAAATATCTCCACACCTCCACAATAAAGATAGAGATATATGGTAGCTTGGCTCGTTCTCAACTAGAATATATTTCACTAATCTGGAATATTTATTTTAATAGTCGAATCGAAACATTCTATATAAATTTTTTAGACTTATAGTTACAATCTTACAATAGCAATACTGTTATAAATATAAATTATAATAATCTATTGTCTACCCTGCGACTCTCAACCTTGTCTATAGCCGTTGAGAACAATTTTAATTTATTTTTCTGTTTAACATAATAAATAATAACATTAAGTGTTCTTAACTTCCAAACCTACGTAATTTTCATGTACCAATTTTCAGAACTCGTTCTCAGAACACTTTTATTATTGAAGCCCACCAACCACCGTACTTTCTATATAGTCTACATGGACTCCCTGAACGATTAATGAGAGTTGGTAACAAATTTGGTAACTATTGATTTGTTTCAACTAAAAATAGCTGAAATTAAATCTTTTTTTAATTCATAAAACTTATTGCAACACTGTTGTAAAGTTTTTTTTAAGAAACAGATATCACCTATACACTCTAGAAAAAATAGGTAAATAACTGCAGTAAGAATAGTTGTCTGAATTTTTTTCGGAAGTAAAATATGTATCTACATCTAAAATGAGAAGAGTAAAATCCATTTTCCTGGCTATCATTTTCATTTCGATTAGAAACTCACTCTATAAATTGAGTTAAGACTCAATTCACTCAATTTTTACTTTATTATTTTCTAATAATCTAATCTATTAACTCCTTTCAGAATTTTTGGATGTTCAACCCCCAAGTGGGTGTAAGGAGGTTGCATATCTGATGATATATCGAATTCATTTTTACTTCCTAAGGTTTCCTATAGAAGCGCCAAAAAGTCAATTTCCGTATTTTTAGATATTCAATCCTAAGGGGTGTATTGGGGTTGTATGCTTTTCAAAGCTTCGACATATTTCTTAGGTTTGATGAGATATTAGATCGCTTTTCACTTCCACAGACTTTTTATATAATCCCCTACAAACCCATTTCTCAATTTTTGGATATTCAACCCCCAAGGGTTTGCATATGTTTTCACAATTTTTGCCATCCCTTAGTTCTGATGAGATATAAAATTGGTTAATACGGCATTTGATGTAATGACCTTAAAACCAATTTCACGATTTTACGAATTTCAAAAACCAAGGAGGTGTGAAGGATTTGCTTACATTTTCACAATTTTTACAAGATCCCTCGTGTCTCATGAGATATCTAGTTGCTTCTTATGAAATCAGCTAAAAATCTGTTTCACAATTTTTTCGAAATTCAAACCCCAAGTGGAAGTAATGGCTTTATATACGTTTTAACAATTCATCATATCTCATAATTCTGATAAAGCAGCAAATTCTTTTTTACTTCTATGGGCTTTTAGTGTACATAATATACCGAAATTCGAATAGTCTACATTAGGGTCACTAGGGTCACTAGATACACAACACTCTCTACCTAGGGTTTGGCAGATACGTCTAATTCGGTCGTTTCTGTACTAGAAATTGTGATTTAACCTCACAAAAATCGCCTGTCTATGTAGTATTCGCCTGTTTTTGTACTACTGAGAATTGCTATCAAATTGCGTTTTTGAAGTGTGTTAGTGCGAATATGTGAAGAGTCGGAAAAACAGCTGTCGGTTCCCTTCCACAATTCTAGTACGTGTTTTTCTTTGATATGGAAGTGTGTGTGCGCGAAATTATGGTTTTCAATGGTAAATTTCCCTATTTCTTTCATTTCTTCTATGGAAATTTACAATTTTGCAGCGAAAAGTCAATCATTTCGAATGTTTATAAAGTGAAATCCCATAAACATGGAAAAAATTTAAATTTACTGGTTTTTCACCTTGGTACGCATCTGCCAAACCCCTCTTAGAGGCTGTTTTGGTGTGAGTGTGTATCAGTGGCGGTTATATTGCTTGTTCAAGGGGGGGCCATTGAAGTTCAGTAGATACTGTAGAGAAAATAGGTGAGGTAGCTACCCGTTAACGCAGCGTGGATGAAGGAATTTCAGAATATTAAAAAGTATTAACATTGCTCTGAAGGGATTTCTTTAACATCGTTCCATTTATCAACTGATTGTATGATATCAAAAATTTGAAGCTGTGTTGTATGATTGTAAGTCCTTAAGCAATGGGAAATTGAATAGCACGGGTAGGAGCTAGAAAATAAAATTAATTGTTTTCAAAGCTTGGTAAACATAATTTTCGATTTCAGTAGAAATCGATGTCGATCTCGATTTCGGAAAAATTTAGAAGCCCAAACAGACTTCAAGATATTTTACACGTATGAGAAAATTTCGAGATTTCGCCAAATCCAGTTTGAAATCTTTGGATGTAAATTAGCTGTTTTTTGAGACCACTATGAAAGTAGTGTATTTAATTCTTATTGGTTCTACTATCACACATATTTGATGAAACTCAATATTGGGCATTAAAATCCGAACCCTATATCTCATAATCTAAAGACTTCAGGCCCGACGAAGAAGTGATCACCCCAATTATTAAGTTATCCTACAATACTTAAAATCTACGAAAGAAATATTTTATGTCAATGTTATTTATTAGGTATATATACATATTCACTGAGTCTCCTTATTGATTCGATCTATAGTTAAGATGACTGCCACCATAACCTAACCTAACCTGCTCTCCTAATTCAAAAATTTAAAAAACCAAACTCGGAAATTCTCTAAAACTATTTTCAATAATTATAATAACTTCATAAGCAGTATCTTATACCTGATTTACATCGTAAGATTTTGACAAGTATTACTTTATTATTTTAATAATAAAGTATTTTAGTATAGTATAGATTTTGAAATCTCGAAAAGTGTTTACAACGCTATGATGACATTTGTTTGACAACGACTCTGATGATAAAATTTTTAATTTATTTTGTAAGAGTTAACATTTGGAAAGGAGGAAATTTAAATTGAATGAACAAGAGTCGAAAGCTTGCATTATCATGCAATTTGAAATTTTGTAATATTTTATACAGGTAGTTGTGGTGACAGATAATTTGAGGGCTGTTCAGTGACTATTATTTGTATTGAGGATTTTTTTCCCAAAGATTTTTTTCGCGGTACCTCTTATAATGATTCTAATTAGTGTAAAAAATATATGTTTTAAGTTTCACCCCGATCAGAAAAAAAAATTTAGATTCCAAAAAATGGGCAAAACGACAAAATAATATTATTCTGTGGATGGTTGTAGTTTTAAATATATAGGTTATGTACCATCGGAAATACCATCTAGTGATCGTAATGAGAAAGTGAAGTTTTTCATATTCAATCGGTTTTTTATAATGGTTAATAATACGAAGTTAGTATCGACGGCAAAATGATCTGATTTCTAATGCTCAATATTATATTATAGAAAGAGAAAACGGTTCAGAAAGTCCTTCATCAAGTACGAAATCAAAAACTTTGACGGATTAGTGATTAAATGTAAAACATCATCTTTTTCGTCCTTGCTGAAGGACTCCTTTTTTTCTTTGTTTCATAACATTGTGCACTCTAAAAGACTTCGTATCGTTTACCGTTCCAAAGTTACGTTCAAAAATTTATTTTTTAAGAAAAACTTCAATTGCTGAATTTAGGCACTAGATGGCATTTTTGTGAGTTTCCGGAATCTTATACAATTTTGGTTTCTTTAAGGTTCTTGAGGCACGTATTCCCCATATATTATCGACATGAAACTTAAAACGTATTTTTTTTACACTAATTCGAGCCTGATGGGTGCTGCGAAAAAATACATATTTTTAAATTGAGTGATTAGCTTTGATTAGGGTTTGAACTACCCTTTTTACCCGAGTAGATTTTAAATTCATCCAAATATGGGAAATATATTAGAATTCGATAGAATCGAAATCGAAATCTCAACATTTCGAAAAATCAAGTTTTAAATCTTTGGATGTAAATCAGTTATTAATATGTAATAGTTACTGTAAATATTCATAATTAAGTTCTTATAGCTGATTTCTCTCGTGATTTCGACAAAACTATTAAGATTACTGGATTACCGATAAATTTTAATAAGTTTTATATCTGCTCTGGTGACTAGGTTTTTTGAAAACATAGTTCAAAATCTACTCAAAACGACCTGGCAATGATATTGTGTTTTGCTGCATTTACCACAACTTACGTTTTAATTTAGGATTAGGACGCACATAATGACAATTGTCCAAGCATAATCCAAATCCAAATTTTTCAAAATTTGTTTCAAACAGTAAAAGCTACTTCCTTAACAGAACACATCACAACCCAACGATTGATTATATATATATATTTATATTCGAAATTTTATTACTTTTCGATTGAAATATTTTTAATTAGATACAGTCTTCTTTTTAATCAGGAGACAAAGACAAAAGAAGGATTAAAGAAAGACATAAGGTGCAATCCGATTTTACTTTATTAAGTGCATTATACTTTATTAAGTGTATCTATTAATCTTATAGTCTGATATAATTTTTCTTTAAAGCAGAAGGGATAAAGTAATCACGGGTTACGAATTTGTTAGTGGGGGGGCCATGGGCCCCCCCCCCCCCCTATGACCGCCACTGGTGTGTATACAGTAACCCTAGTCTACATGAGCTTTTCCAACGTTTAATCATCTAAAAATCTCTATTTTAAATATTTTTTTTTTAAGAACAAAACTAACTTTCCAAGAAACCTCATAATTTCGAAACAACTGATGATATACTCCGACTTTGACCGCTACCGAACTTTGACCTGAAAATAATAAAGTTTCGCCCTGACCATTGGCAGATTTTTTGTGATATTATACTTAATTTAACATCCGTCATTTTATAGAGTGATATTCATACGGAATACGAGTAACTCTCTAACGAAAAGACGCATATCCACAAAAGTAATTTTAGTGAGAATTCGCTGTATAAATTCAGAAAAGAGCCAATTTTCTCTATTTTTTGTGTTATTATACTTCATTATAGAAGTATTGATATTAGCCGTCAGTTTATAGTGTGATATCTGTACAAAATACGATTAAAATTCGCACTACGGATATCGCAAACATAAAGAACTGCATTTCGTCGACGTCCTTTGTGTGATCAACATTGGTTTTTTATATCGGCTTTATAACGCGTTGAAATTTAAAAAAAAAATTGGTTTGTGTTATAAATTCTTTCTGTACCTTTTTGTAGTTGGAACAATGATCAAATGATCTAACTTTCTGTTTAAAGTTTTCAAGGTAAATAAATATATAGAATGAAAAATACTTTTCTTTTGTTGTTATATTGCTCCTTTTCAGTAGTGAAACCCCGATCCCTTCATTTATATTACTCAATTTTTAATGTTATTTTAATCAAATTTTTCAGTAAAATTACTCTTCTTTTGGTGTGAAATCGCTTTTTAATTGGCGTGATTCCACTATTCCTTGAAAAAAATTCTCTTTATTTAAAGTGATTTAACTTAATCTTCTGATCAAATTTACAGTATTTAAAGAGTACGGTTAAACTCACTTTAGGAAGTGAAAATTGTTGATTACTCTGCAGTGCAATTTACTACTATGATAGTAGGTAACCTATTGCCTACTATAATAGTAGTAAATTTTTCTTAGAGTGTATAAGTGCTGTTGTTCCAGTATTTTTTCTTGTTATTCAAAAAGTTTAAATAAGAATTTCAAATAGAAGATTTTGCTATTGCACATATTCTGTTTCTTTTGTATTACATACATATGTAGGTACTTCTTTTTGTGTACACCTTCCTATAAAGAGTAATGGATTATATAGGTAGGAACGATTTTCTGATTAACGTCATCGTACAAATAGCAGATCTCATTTATGTTTTAAGGTATTGTTACTTTATAAAGTTTTAATTTAGGCACACTTAATTAAGTCAAATATATCAAAATAACTGCTGACATTCACAGCTTGAACTTCATCACTGCTCAAATATTTTCCAAGAGATTTAAATCTAATGAAATGTGACGATCAATCCAGTTCATCATCGTCCCTGCAAGAATGTGCTACCCAATTCCCTTATCCTGCATCGTGTACGCATTACCCAGCTTCGGAAAAGTTTTATTTCGTGTTCTGCGTAATAAAATTTTCATATATGTAGGTATGCAGCGTTAATACAGTAGTCATAACGGGTATATTTACTAGTAGTATTCAGAAAATTTAGTAGTCAACTCTCGGGTATCATTAACGAGAAGTGAAAAAGACGGTAATATTGCTGGAAAGTTGTGGAGACTCACACGCATCTACACCGATACGAAGTGAACTTTGTCTCAAGATAATATTTTAACTGAAATATTAACCGTGAATGATATTACAGAGCTACCACTTAGCTAAGTGGTCAAATTCTTGCTTGTTTCCACGCAGTACAAAAACGTTTTCAATGTTTTGGAACGTTGCTCTCTTGTAGTATCCAATTTTAATTTTTCCTTATAAAACATCTTTGTGCAGATGGTAATAAAGCCTTCTGGCGTAACATTTTGGAAGGGTTCAAATTGTCTGTAAAAATGTACAAAGTTCCAAATCTCTGTTTTGAGAATCAGCACATCCATTACAGAATGTAATGCTGACTGGACGAGTCTTTTTGTAAATCGCTCTTGGACACGCAAATCACCAACAATTTGATACTAAGCCAATATTGCATCTCACTTCCTCCTGACTTCAAAGCCCTTTATGTAAAAGCGGTACCTTCTCGCCTCCAGTATGAGTATGTATATCTCAATGAAGCAGTATTACAAGACACAATTATACCTTTTTTACGAAAAATCGTTTGCCTGCCCAATGATAGACGCATTTTCCTTTCAAACACCTGTTAAATCAGTTTGTCGTCCGTTTTCGTAGTTTTTCGCACGAGTACACGATCAGGCAGGTCATCGATGTTTTTTTACTTCGGAATAAAATTTCTCCCATTTACGTACAAATGTCTTCGATCTTGTAATGTACATATTTAGCAGCGGGCTCCAACCACAGGACATTTGGTCCTTCCGGATGCTAACACCGAAACACGGTTTCGTAACGTGATGCATACGTGGTACACATTATGAAATATTTTGATCTGTGAGCAAGGTCAAACGAAAACTGATACTTTCTATAGAAAGCGTTTTTGAAGAATGGTCACGCTACCTGCTTGCGCTTGAATCTAACATCTACCGGTTTTCCGGAAGGAAATTTAACCAAAAGTTGCGTACCAAATGATATATCAAATTCGAAATAGACCAATGCGAGGTGGAGGGTTGAACCCTCCCCCTCCCTAGGGGCCTCTCTTCTCCATCGAGTTATATCTGCACGATATCTTGAGATTGCCTCTTCAAACTAGCCTCTTACTAAGATGGCTAGGTCGTTGGTGTATACTGGAAGACCTATGTCCGATATGCCGAGTCTGGTTAGTAATTAATAGGGTGCAACCTTGCGGAAAACATTTTTAAACTGCGATTGTAAGAGTTTCATTTGCTGGTGAGATTGAAGACTATATTACTCGTTTTGCTGACATGAACCATCTTCATTCGCAACATTTATCAGCTATGCCGTTCCGCAATTTATCACTCGTTATTTCAATACTGTCCACACTCCGAACGGTTCATTAATTCGCATTGTTTTTTATGATCTAGCGACTACTGAATTGAAAAAAAAAAATTTAAAAATTCAAATGATTAAAACTAATGCATACTCACTCAATTTCAAAAATCTCCATAATTTAATTGAATATTCAATCTAGTCGTTATCATAGCCAACGTCAAGCTCTCTTCGCATTATCGACTCCAGTTGAAATTCCACTTCATCGTAATCATCAGCAGCTAGCTTCAATAAAAACGTACAACACGTCAGTACAAAACTTTTTTTTCCAACCAAAACGCTTAAATACATAATTCGAATCGATATTAGTTTCGTGTTCATAATGTCATGGACAGAAAAAAAGAGCTTTCCTACCGTACTACTTAATACTTACGAACTTTGGCGTTTTTAGACGCGTCAACAACCGACAAAACCAATAGATAAAAGCAAAAAAATCGCTCCTCTGAAATGAAGAATTAAAGATAGTTAGTTAAAGATAGTTCGTGCAAAACATAACAAAAAGAAAGAACGACCGACAAAACTTAACAAAGACTCAAAAAATCGATCCACATACCGAAAAACCATGGTGTGGCTCGAAAGTCGAAATTCCCATTTCCAAACTTACCAAAACCGAGTGACTGAACTAAATCGTTTTTTGTTGTTGCCTTTTTTATTAATAAATAAAGAGCCCCAACAACAAAACTGACGCTCCGATTAGTGTTCGTATTGGCCGTATACAATGGGGGTCTTCTTGACTGGTTGGTAAAACTGAATACAGCCCGATTCCATCATGCATGGCCGTCCACAAACTCGCAGAACCCGGCTCGGGCTCGCCAAGACTCGGTAGCACATAGCCGTTGCCGTACAGAGGCTACAGGTTTTCACAAAGTTTCCATAACTTTTCAATTATCGTATTTTTATAATCGCCGTCGACAATTCCGTACATGATTTTCAGTACGGTCCACCGCAGTGTGTGTAAACCAGAATTTCAATACGAAAAAAGATTCGACGTGTGGTGCT
Organism: Beris morrisii; assembly: GCA_951812415.1. Taxonomy (NCBI): domain Eukaryota; kingdom Metazoa; phylum Arthropoda; class Insecta; order Diptera; family Stratiomyidae; genus Beris; species Beris morrisii. The sequence goes on along the minus strand of OX638312.1, from coordinate 107,599,147 downwards.
TGTACTTCTGGTGGCTGCCAAGCAGGCAGGGCAGGCCTGCATATGTTACGCTAGAGAGTTCGGAGTTGTGTACGGTACGGGCTAAGTGAGGGCCCCGCAAACCCCTGCCTGACGGACTGGTTGACTGAAATCAGGCCAAAATACCGTGTGACTGCCACACTATATAAAAGCCGAGCCATACTAACTATATGGCGTCGACTACGGTAGTATTTTTCGATGGAAACGCGTTTGAATACAGTTTCTGTGTTGAATTGAATACTATCGCGTGTTGGAAGCGGGTTTTTTTCGATGTACGATGAGGCGGGCAGGGGGCTTTTCGATTCTGGTATGTGTGCATAGCGGCGACAATGAAGATTGCGAGCGCTTTCTGTGTTGAAAACGACTGGCTGGGTTCGTCGTATTGAAAACTCACAAAACTCGTCAGAAACGAATGTCGAGTCGACGTGACGGGTTAGTAGAAACTACGATTTTTTCCATACCGATTTTTGACGTTCCGCGTGAGGTCATTACTGAATTGGGATAAGAGAAAGTTAGGTTAATTACGAAAGCGTATTTCAAAATTATTTATTGATTGTTAAGTGTTTTTCGATTTGAGATTGGTTTTTTGGTCGTTTTCAAGTGTGTTTTTTTGTTTTGATGTATATAACAACCACGGCGGGTAATATGGAACGGAATTTGTGGCGTGATTCCGAAATCAAAGGCCTTCTGAATATCATCGAAAAAGAGCGCATCTTGACGATGATTAACGAAAAGAAGTTCCGGAACGAACAGATATTTCGATTTGTCGAGTCGGAAATGTATTCGCGCGGCTTCACAAAAAAGAACTATCAACAGATCTGGACAAAGTGGAAATTTTTGAAGTCGTCGTATGTGACGACAAAGCGGCATAATAGTGTGCCGGGCAATACGCCGCGTACATGTGATCATTACTATCTTTTGGATCGGATTTTGGGCGATTGTCCGACTATTTCGGCCGTACATTCCGGAATTGATGGAATTAGTGCTGGAGGTGTTACCGTCAAACAGGAAATTGAAGGTAAAGTATACGTTACGTACCGACTGCACTTACCTTTTCGGTTTTGGATGACGTCACACGCGGCCTGACTGACACTTTTGAGTTTGTCGATCTGTCGCAACTTCTTGAGTTGATTTAAGCGTTGAAATTAGTTTCTGTGTTGTTGCTGTTGTCACGTTGAGCAAATGCTTGTATTTGGTGGCTGGTTGGTTGGTTTGTTTCATTTCGACAAAACTTACAGTTCTGTCCTCTGCGTCGTTCGTTTTCGAAGCGTTACTTCTGATGAGATGACGTGAAGATTTGAATGGTGTTTTGAGTTTTCTTTTCAAGCTTATGGAGCTCAATTACCTCGCAATTCGCGTGCTTAAGAGTTTGGCTGTGTGGTTTGTTGCGCGTTTATCAATTGCATGTACCTTCACGTGATTTTTTTTCTGTTGAGAGCGTTTGATTAAAGTGCCGGAAAGACATTTTTTTTCTTCTTTATTTTTGAGTGTAGTTTCTTTTTTTTCAATTGAAGATGTTTTAAATTTTTCAGATGATAATGTAATAATAATTGATGGTCTCGCAGCTTATACAAACTTGAGTTTTGAAATATTTATGGACGCATCTTACTGACCTACTGCATACAGTCAGACAAAAAGTCTCCGTACACCCGGTATTTTTTGAAACAAAATTACATATCTGCAATAGCAACGAGAAACTCAAAAGGATTATGGTGATTATGATGGAAAGACACGCTAAACGACTGGGTGTTGATGCAAATGATCTTTGTCGTAGCTGCGGTGACCCAGAAATGGAAGAGTGAATCTTCCACATCCTACGCGAGTGTCCGGCTCTATCGGGAACGAGAAGACGGAACCTCGGCGCATATTTCCACGATGATCTCGGTGATATCGATAAGGGGAAGCTATGCAACATAGCAAATTTCATAAAATCTAATGGGGAGCATAACGGACGAACACTAACGTCTATGTGAAGGATGATGACAACATCACCACCCGACATACCATACCACACCATGGTGATTATTTTTAACTTGCTCCACGATACAAATATTCAATTAATTTTCCTAGAGCAAAGAATTAAAAAGCATAACCATTAGTAGAAAACAACAAAAATTCGCGCACTACTTAGGACGCGTTATAAAAGCGTGCCTTTCCTCTGGTGCAGTAAGTTTAAGTAAATTATCAGTACGGGTCACATCAGAATCTCGAAAGATGTATATTAAGTGTCGGGTCTCAAGTCTTCAATCATAATAAAAAATGTTAAGCTACAGAAAGAATGAAAACCGCTACGTTGACTAGAAAAACAGATTCTAAACAAAAATACAAAGAAAAAAATCTGCCAATACTCTGGGCGCAACTTTATTATTTTTCGGGTAGAAGTTTGGAACGTGTTTAAGATTGATGCGGTGTAGGGTACTATGTGACTGGAAACCTAAAAAAAATGGGTAGAATGGGGTCGCGCTAAAATACTTACGCCGCTGCCACATATAAAATATGAATTACATAATTGGGCCATACTCCGGAACGCAGTCTAAGTAGTAGTATAATACTACGTAGTTATTACGTGATTAGGAGGTTTTTCGTGATATGGTTTTGGGCCATTACATGAAATTGGAAATGCATTTGTAGCCGATTATATAATCCGATGTCTTATCACCCCTAAGAGATATGACAGAATTCGTGAAAACGTGTTCAACCCGGGTTGAAAAAGGAAAAAATTTTAAAACAAGTTTAAGGTGATTATTAAACAAGACCGTGAAAGTAAAAAGTTATTCGATATCTAATCAGACCGGAGTGATGGCTGAATTCGTGAAAATGTATAAAACCCCTTTACACCACCGTGGGGGTCGAATTTCAAAAAATCCTGAAAACGCTTTCTATGTATTTATATGAAAAATCCGTAGAATCAAAATTAATTCAATATTTGGAAAGACCTAATAGATATGATGAAAATCGTGAAATCCATTTTCACTGATAATTTTGTTTGCCCCCCTTCTGTACTCCAATGGATATTTGAATTTCAAGTTTTTAGCATAAGCCGTTCTATAGTTAGGAAAAACACCCCCCCCCCCTCCCGTACTATACTATGTATACCCTATAAAAAATTATATTTTTTCAACTACTATAGTTCTATCGAAAACTCAAGTTTCAAATTTATATCATTATTGGTAGGTTCTCGAGATATAAAAATCGAACCTTTTTCCTTTTCACCCTCCCTCACCCTCACCCCTCCTGCTAGGGGTCTATTTGGCCTACTTCCGGTAAAAATTCTAAGCATCTATCATACACTGTTCTTGAGATATGAGACGTGATTTTTTAGAAAAATTCTGATCCGCTCCACTTCCATACTCCACCGCCTCCTTAAAAAATTTTACTTTCAGCAAACTTTATTTGTCAAGCTTAATACAGAAACCGAATTTGGTTTTTCTAGTGCAATTGGTTCGTGAGATATCGTAATCTAAAGTTTTTCACCCCCCACCCACGTACGCCACTACCCCCACTCAAAAATTTGTTTCCGATCTATTCTCCTAGTATGCCCACAGATGTTCATTAAGCTTTAATTTCGTGACATTAACCGATTACGAGATATTGATTTTAGAATGTCTCGACCTCGGCTTTCGAGCGTTCCGGACGCATTATTATTCCCCCCACTCGCACACCCCTTTACCCATATCATCATTTTTTTGCAAATGGGTCCACTATCGATGCTCTATATAAATTCCAAGTTTCAGCCTCCTAGCCTAAGCGGTTACTGAGATCTAGAAACCAAAATTTTCCGCCAAACGCTTCCCCCACCTCCCCCCTAACACCCCCACCACTCAAAAGGTGGGCACTTGAAGTGGTCTGCTCAGTCTAACAACAACAAAAAATCCTACTTAATAGCTCAAAAGGTTTGAGAGCTATAAGCTTTCAAACGTTTTGCGTACGACGGACGGCGCACAAACGGACTGAACATTTTTTTTGCTTTATTGGTGTATATTAGTCATGAAACGTGGAAAAAATTTTTTTTTTAAAAATCGATAACAATACTTTATTATTAAAATAATAGAATAAAATTAAGGAAAAACGTAGATCAGTGCGACCAATCAATCAATGAGCATTTGGAACAACGAATCCTGCAGTCGAGCTTCAACAAAATCCAAGATTGGTGCAGACTCACAAAATTGGAAATGATGTTAGAAATAAGTTTTCCATTTCAATTAATGACGAAACTATAAAAAGGGCTTTCAAAAAACCAAATTACTATCATGGACGTATGACCAGAAAATAATCACTGATTTCTCAAAAAAAAAAACCACGTGAAAAGATTGAAGTTCATCCAAGAGGTTAAAAGGCAGATAAATATATTCTTCAGAGACTCCAGGAACTTGATGCTGAGAGTATTTTACTAAATAGACAATTCGGTTTCAAAGCAGAACATTCGACAACAGGTCAGGGTTGTCCAATTCATCATAGAGGAGTACAACAAAAACTTCTAAGCTGATTCGATTTTTCTAGATGTTGCAAAGGCTTTTGATAAAATGGCATACTAGCCTGTTGTTCAAACTTACTGAACATCACTTTCCCATTAAACTAATGCGATTAGTCAGCTCGTTTTTGAGCGAAAGGGTGTTCAAAGGGTTGCCGAGAGAAGAAAGATCGTCACTAAAGGCATTTGAAGCCAGTGTCCCTCAGAGCTCAACTTTGTCACCCCTTCTTTTCTCTGTCTTTATAACAAATGCAGCCGGTACGGACCTACAGTTAGACAAAAAGTTTACGTATAGCCGGTATTTTACGAAATAAAATTACATAGTAACACGAATTCTAAAGGATGTTTACCATAATTAGTCACCAGTTCTACGATGCATATGAGAAAAATGAAAGTTATTCAATTCATTTCCTAAGAAAAAAAAATTAAAAATCATAACCAATAGTGAAAAACGACAGTTTAGGTCCAGTTATAAAAGTTTTGGCTTTTTTTAAGTGAAGACTAAGTAAACGATTGTACGAGTTACAGAGTTTAAAAAGATTTCATAATTGCAAGGTCTTTCAAGTCTTGACATTAAAAAATGGGTTGTTAAGCTAGAGATATAAGGGAAATCACTACGTTCATTGGAAAAACACCATAGTGCAATACATTCTAAATAAAAGTACAGAAAATTGAAAGTTCGATTGCAAATAAACGTCGATCAGGGACTCCAATAACAATCGCAAGAGCTTCAACAAAATCCATGACTGCCCGCTTGAAAAACTGATGTTAAAAAAACGATCCCAAAAAAAATACTTTATTATTAAAATAATCATTAATTTCTGAACAAGACCGCGTGAAAACATTTAAGTTCACCTAAGAGCATTAGAAAACACCTCAATTTTCATAGACGAGAATAGATCCAATGTTTTTGGTTCAGAAGTTGGAAAGTATGGCTGAAGGTGGCAACGTCATGGTGTCAGAGTCCATCGGTGGCGTGAATCGTTCGTAGGATGCGCACCGAAAAAACCGTCTAAAAATCCAACAAATACAATAGAATCTCAAAAAAAACTCTGATTCCATTCAGAAATGAATTTTCGATCTGAAAATTCCAAGAATTAATTAAATAATTTTGTTGAATTTGACGAGCGCATAACCTACGAACGAATCATCCGACAGGACTAGGCTACATGTCGAGCTCTGGGATCAGGAATATGAGTTTTATTGAATTAATTGTGGATCGTTTTATGTACCTAAATACTTAAAAAAAACAACTTGAAAGAACGTACCACGATATTAAATCTTCGTACTTAATTTATTTTTCAACAATGACCTTAAATATAAATCGCCCAATCCGGAATCAACTCCTTACACAAGGCACCAGACGTAAACAAGGGCGCCCACACTTATACAACATTTTATTCTATGTGACGAATATTAATGCAACGCAGAAGAAAAGACCTACATACAGGTCCTACACGAATATTAACCAAAAATTAAGTACATTTAAGGATTCAAAAATTATAATAGCCATGGGCATCTCCACACCTTTGATCGAATGACTATCCAATACCCAAATACTATCTGAAGAAAACGTAGGGCACCATATAAACCTTATGGTAACTTACTCGTAAATTGTGTAAGCTGAGAACTTTCAACTTTATAGTATTTTACTTACAATACTATTGTTCATTTTTATATGGGACACCTGTCTTTAGATCGGCAAAATTTAAAAAAAAAAGAAAGTGCTAAATTGTTTGTGTATGATTTATAATGGAAATTGATTTTACTAACACTATACAACTTCTGTTTACAACTAATTTAAATTTTTAGCACTTCACTTTGCACCTACTAAGGCTACACTTTTGAATTGATTATATAATAATGTTATTTGAGCTGAAACTGTTCTTGCGATAAGTAAATTCTCAAAGAAAAGTTAATACCCTTTTATAAAGTAACGACCAATTTTTGGTCCGTCGAGTCGGATTTGAACAAAAAGTTTATTGTGATCCTGAATTGCAAAATGGTTTGAGCCAGATTTGATTTAAAAATTAACCTTCTTTCGAATTGGTAGAATGCAGGTGGCTACAATACTCCTTCTTGTCCCCTCCCCCCTTTAAGGGCGCCCTTGGACGTAAGCCCCATGGAGCATCAGCGGCATGAATTACATCCATGTATCAGAAAATATACTTGTAAAAAGAAAACTCTATTGAACGAAAAACTTCAGATGGAGTGCAATAAAATTAGTTGGACAGTAAAAAACAATCTTGTGAATTGTATGCAATACCGGAAGCAAACAGTTAAAGGCTAAGTACCAATCCAGTACGTTTCCAAGATATAATTATAACGTGCGATAAAACCTACTGTACAGAGACTTTTTTTTGTTCTACCAGTCGACTTTGAGTCGAAAGATCGAATAGATAGAAAAAAGAAACCAAATGTAACATTGGTTAGACAAGGAGGTTTTTTGGAAAGTTAATTTGGTCACAAGAATGGAAGTAAAAATATGGAAAATATGAATTTTTTTGTCAATTATACGTATATAAAATGCCCTTCGGAGTTGCATATCAAAAAATCATGAAATTAGTTTTTAGGCGTAAGTAAGTAAGTAAGAACCAATTTACTGCCTCGTCAGACCTTTGAGATATGACGGCATTTGTGAAAACGTATACAAACCCATTACATCAACTTGGGGGTTGAATTTCGGGAAATATTGAAATTGGTTTTTAGGCATTTACATGAAATGCTGGTAGAAGTATTAACCAATTTTAAGTCGTATCAAACTTGAGAAATATGTCGAGAACTCTGGGAAAGTATGCAAACTACTTACATTCCCTTGGGGTTGAATATCCAAAAATTAACTTTTAGGCGATTATATAGGAAGCCTTTGGAAGTAAAAATCAATTCGATATCTCATCAGATCTTAGAAATGTATTGGAAGTCGTAAAAACGTATACGACCCCTTGGGTGTTGGGTCTAAAGGTTCTAGCAAATTGCTAGCCAAATCTCTTACGGAAACCATTCAGTAAAAAAGTTTCGAGAAGCGTAACGGAATTTTATGCTATCGGAATTAAGAAAAGGATCGAATATGTGGAAAATTAAAAAAAAAACTGAAAAATATAAATAGTTTCGTTCCTCCGCTGCTCGACTCAAATCATACGATGTAGATAAAGCCAAGGCACTAGCGGACAATTTTTTATCCTCACATCTATTAGGCGCTAATATAAGCGACATTAATACTATAAGTACGGTTGAACACACAGTATCGAATATACCAAACATAATTTCTGATCTTGAACCGAAACATCTATGTAAGCCTAGCGAAGTTAAAAGACTATTGCGTTCTATTAAAACTAAGAAAGCGCCCGGTAATGACCAAATGCCCAATATACTTTTAAAGAATATTCCGAAAAAAGCAATTATCATGCTAAACTTCATTTTCAATGCATGTCCAAAACAGGTTATTTTCCAACCGCATGGAAAAGCGTTCTTGTTATACCCATTCCGAAACCAGGGAAGAATCCTAAATTTCCTTCTAACTATCTCCCAATCAGCTTACTTCCTACTTTAAGTAAGCTACTTGAAAAAATTATCCTTGAAAGAATGAGAACTGTGATGATAAATAAATCAGTCATTCCAGATTCTCAGTTTGGGTTTATGCCGCATATGTCTACAAACCATCAACTTTTCAGAGTCACCAATTTCATTAAAAAGTCACTAAATTGCAAAGAATCCACCGGTGTGATCGCGTTGGACATAGAAAAGGCTTTCAATTCGGTTTGGCTTAAAAGATTGCTCTTCAAATTGATGTGATTCTCTTTTCCAAATTTTATCATGAAAATAATTGCTTCATTTCTCGAACATAGAAAATTCAGAGTTAAATTAAAATCAAGCTTTTCGGATTTCCTTTTAATTCCAGCCGGCGTCCCTCAAAGCTGTTGTTTAAGTCCCATACTGTAAAACATCTATACTGCTGATATTCCAAAACATCCGGGTTGTGAGCTTGCTGTGTAGGCTGACGATACCGCTATATACTCAAGCTCAAACGATGCCACGTTGATAATTCAAAATTTGCAATCCCAGTTAGATCTGTTACAAAGTTTCTATTATAAATGGAAAATTAAAATAAATCCGGCTAAAACTCAAATTATATTTTTTACCAAGAAACGCGCAAAACGCAGTCTACCAAATCCCTCAATAAATATTTTTGGAGAACCGATTCAGTGGTCAAAAAGTATAAAATATCTCGGTCTTATTCTTGATACAAAATTAGCTTTCCGTGACCATACGGAACATGTCACCTGTAAAATTTCAAAGAGCATCCATGCTCTCTATCCATTCATAAATCGGAAATCAAAGCTCTTCGAAGAAAATAAACTTTTGATAACCTATCATTCTATATGGAGCCCCAATTTGGAATCCGTGTGCTGAAACTCATAAGAAAAATCTACAAGTATTACAAAATAAATGTTCAAAAATAATTTTAAACAAGCCGTTTTATTTTCCAACACGACATCTCCACGATTTAGCTAAAGTTCGTTCGATTTCACACCTATCGGAAAAAGCTATGAACAATTTTCGAGAAAGATGCCTTAACTTAGACAACCCCCTAGTTACAGAACTATTTAGTACTACGAGTATTTAAAATGTTGAGTGGTTTCTAAGCTGCCTAAATAAGTTAGTTTTGTTGTAAGGTAGTTTTAAGTTCTTATTAATAGGTTTTTAAAAAGAATTTTCCTAAATGAAGTATAACTTTAATTAATAACATAATTTGTCAAGAAATAGAAATACTACACTATAGTTGTAAAGACAATAATTTTTTCCCCGTCTGATCTGTACAAAAATTGTATAAGCTGTAAATATCTTATAGAATAACTGTAATAATTAAATAAATAAGTAAGTAAGTACCCTCTAAAGGTTTGATAAAATCCTGAAAAAGAATATATAAAGTGTCCGTGGAAGTAAAAATTTATTCAAAATCTAATAAGACCTGATGGATAATGCTGAATTTGTGAAAATGTATACAACCCCTTGATACCCCCTTAGGGATCGAATTTCATAAAATCTTGAAAATGTCTTCTTGGTATTTATCTAAAGAACCCATAGAAAAAAAATTAATTCAATATTTTAGAAGACCTACATAATAGGTTTGACGAAATTCGTGAAAAAAATTGCACCCAATTTTCTTTCACTGATAGCTTTGTTTTGTTCCACTTCCGTACGCCAACAGATATTTGAAAATTTTATATACCCACTACTTACGTAGTTCAAGTTTCTAGTGTAAGCCGTTCTAGAGTTTTCCTATCTCGCCCCACCCCGTATCAAACTACCCCTGTTCACAATTTTATAGAACGTGCCACTAGTACAACATTAACGGTTCTCGAGATATAAAAATCTAAATTTTTCACTAGGGGTTTGTTAGGCCACGTCACGCATAATTGGTTCGATATCGTAATCTAAGGTTTTATTGAAATAATAAAGGAATAGGGATTCAACTTTAAAAAATGGTGAATTAAGGTAACTAACTAGTCTAAGAAATTAAAAACTATTTAAGAAGATAATAAACATGTTAGAAAAAGAGGAGAGGGGTGTAATGTAAATAGGATCTTTTTAATTTGTGGATTTTAATCCACAAGGATGTTTTGATCAAAAATCAAGGCATATTGTTGACATACAAATCTATGAGGTCAGTTCAAATATTACATCATACGTAAAAGTGGTTGTGTGTTGATTTCATATATTTTATTCAGGTCTGTATCTAGTTTGGGAAGGATATAAACGTTAACATGTCATAAAAAGTATTTAATAACACTCGTGCTGAGGCTACAGTCCTGCCTTCTTCAGTTTTTATAGGTAAGAAATTCGTACCAGCTCGATTCCCAACAACCAATTCGGATGAAAGGGGAATTAGCCCAATTATTTGGAAGCTTTGTGGATTGAATGGCCCACAAGGACGCCTATAACTTATTTGAATTAATTTTTTACTAATTCTTCGAGCACACAAAGTTTCAAAAGAATCGGCGACGGTATGGTCACAAATTTCGTCATTTTTGGCGATTCTTGATGGAATGATCCGTAATGTATGTAAAAACCAAGTTTCGTCATTTTTTTTGATATCGCAATCCAAATAGACTCTACTGCATCATCCCTCTACAATTTTTGTTTTTTGAATACATAAGTCTAAGTTTCAACTTTCCTACTATACTATTTTACAACCGCAACAGATCTGAAAATACGAAATTTTGAATTTCTTCTAAGTATGGTCCTTTTGTAGGGTCTACTCGCAACACTTATTCAACTCTATCTATAAATATTTGTAATAATGAAATGGATCAAATTTGAATGCGGATTCTATCGACTTCAGCTTCCATCTATCGATACTCTTTTGGCAATAATTCTAAACATTCTTACTCTTTTCCTTTTCCAGATACCGAAAGTGATAGCGCTTCGATGGATCCGGAACCCGAACTGGAACCAGAACCTGAACCTGAGCCACTTCCAACTCCTGTAATACCTGCTAAAAATATCGCTATCGAAACAAATGGATTTCCCAAAGTTAATCATCGAATCAAAATCAAAACCACGCCACCAAAACGTGAAAGTCCCGAACAAATATCGTTCAACGATGACTTCGACGAGGAACCATCAACCAAACGAAAGCCACAGGGTAGCTATTTTCGAGCTATGAAAGATCTGGCCAATAATCTTCGCCAAATGCAGCGCGAACTGATCGATGAATTCTTCAAAAAACAGGAAGATCTAATGCGCGAAGAGCACGAATTTCAAAAACACCAAGATGAAATCCTGCTGAAAAGTTTTGAAGAGCAAACCCGCCTTTTGTTGGACGGAGCACGGAATCTCCTATCTTCAGGGGTATCCGAAATGCCCGATATTGTTTATATTAATGAAGATTAGATTAAGTAAAATTTATCTTAGGCTAGATCATAAGAAATGAGAAAACAAATATATTTATCATATCGTTAATAAGTAAGCACACAAAGAATAAAACCGTATATTTTCTAAGAAATTGCCTATTTATTTTTCATGTAAATAGTAAATATAGGAAGCGAAATGGATGGTTAATTTAAATTTGAAGAAAATAAAATTCATTTAACGCGCAATTTAGCGAATATTTGTTGGGTACTATCAAATTGTAAATAACATAATCAAAGTGAATTATTTGCGAAAATAAATAATCCATGTTGTTGTACGGTTGAAGGTGACCTCGATGTACTTTCCAAAAAAAAAATTCTCAGACTTTCGTGAACCAAAGTTTTCTGCCTTCGATCCATCTTGATGATATCCTATCTCTAACAACAATTTTTTCGAGGACGACTCGACATCATTATTTAAATCGGCCTATTTGCTTACACAAAAAACTAATAATTATACAAAAAAATCGGCCAACATTATATAGAATTATAGTAAGTTCCGTAAATTAAATGAAGACGTTTTGACAGGATATTTGTATGGCAGCTACACGAAGGACTAATAGAATTTTCTTCATAATCATACATTTAGCTCCTTTTTCGTGTCTTAAAATCGATCACATTACTGTATTATTAAAATAATAAAGTAAAATTCTGATTTTTACATATATATCAAACCGCTAAGAAAATTGAGACTATAAATGTTTAGGGGCTTTTTTTATATCTCGGGAAAGGCTTGCGTTATAAAATTGAAACGTGGATTATTACATATATCTAACAGTAAAATCTTTTGGATAAAAATTCAGATTTGCTGTGGTATTCGGAAGTAAGGAAACCGAAAGTATCTCGAAAATTGAGCTATATTATATATATATTATATTTTTCACTTATATCTTTCTTCATTAAATAACATATCTAAAGCATGTCGCTGACTCTCAGTCTATTGTCTCTAGATATTATAATATATTTTTGAGTTAAAAAACATAACGCAGTCACGATCGGCTGCAAGCCAATCGTATGATACTCTAGATGAAATACTGAACTCCGATTTATATTTTAGTTGGGAATATATCAAAAGAATGAGGAGTGCACATACAATTATTGCATGACTTTTTATTTACAGGTAGAAACTATTGTATAGTGGTTACTCAATGGATGGTTAAACGATTTCTTGAGTTATAGTGAGTTCCATAAATTAAGTTGGGACATTTTTACAGAATTTTTGTATGGCAACTACAAGAAGGACTTATGGGATATTTTTCATATTAATACTTTCAGCTGCGACTATTATAAAATCAACGAATACAAAATTTCAAAGTCTTAAACTTAAAGCGATCTAAAGTTATCGTTCAATATTGGTGAACGCGTGCTTTAAGGACTTTTGTATAACAGCTACCCAAAGGAGTCGACGGATGGCGCTAATTAATGAACTCAGTTTTTGATATAAAACTAATTCCTGCAAAATTTTGAATCCCTGCTTTAACTCGTACTAGAGTTATAGTGGATTCTGTAAATTGCATAAATTTTTGAAGGACTTTTGTAGGCTGCTACACGAAGGACTCATTCGATTTGCATCATATTCGGAACTTTTGATTCAAATATTGTAAATTTTAAGTATGCAAAATTGCAAGTTCCTAACTTGAAGCATTCGAGCAATAATTGTGAATACGTGTTTTAAGCACTCTTATATGTGAGGTACCCGAAGGAGTGGAAGGATATCGCCCATTAACGAACTTAGCCTTACTTTTTCCATTTTACAGGTGGTGACAAAATTTCATCTACCTAGGCCAACGCGTTCTTGACTTATCGTGCAAACAGACGGACAACAAACGGATTTGGGGTTTTTGGCTACAACTGAACACAAAATAATATATAACTTTTTTTCGTCCGAGGCACGGTTCTATGCATTACAAACTTTTCGGGCTGGAGTAAACTTATAAAACTCTATATGATTTCATCTAGAGTATAAAAATATTATTATAATTTTTGAATTTAATTGATATTGTTTTATTATTTCTTTCACATCCTCTAGATAACAATATTTTTTACGTATTTACAGAATATAAAATATATATCATGTTATGTTCTATACTTTATGAATAGGTAATTCATTTTTATTCAATCCTATCAAATTAATTTTCATTATTTGTATTTGTATAATGTATTTTATAAATATAATTTTATCCAGAATTTTATCGATTGTTTTGAATTTCATTTATTACAATTATTATTTTCATGTAGATTTTGTTACAAACTAAATTAACAGAGTGTTTAAGCAATAATGTGCGCGGCGAAACCATTCTTGTTTCGTTTAACATTTAGTTTTTAATACTTGTATTTTTTTTTATTATAACATTGTTTTACTTGTGGTTACTTCTAATAAAGCGCGCAAAATGCGATGATTTTTAAATTTAGATATTCTGCAAGCCGTAGTTAAATGGGGTGAACTAATGGTGAATTTAGTTGAACACTTATTTTTTACTACGCCAAATAAAAATATAAAGTACGCTCAGCAATTAAATTTCTGCAAAAATGTGTTTAATTTGTGTTAGAAGTGGGATTATACACAAACTTTTTTTACGCCGTCCGTAAAAATATAGACTTCCTAATTTTTTAATTATGCGGAGAGAGTATCTACCCCGCGCCAACTTCTTTTGACTAAGTCACTGCAACGAGAAATATAAGGTGCGTACAGTAATTTCTGTAAAAAGGTATTTAATTGGTGTCAGAAGTTGGATTATACACAAACAGAACAGAGCGTAACTAAATTCCTGTTAAATCAATATAACTATAAAAAAATTCACATTCTCAGTTTAAATTGAAATTGAAAAATGCAACCATTTTATTAACGAGCACAAAACAAAAAAGATTGCTTATTAATTGCTATTAATAAAGCAAATAAATATGTTTGCATTTGTAATTTGAAAGAGTATGCAATTCTTCGGTTCATCTATGGGGGAACAGACAGAATCGGGCCGTGGGCTCTTGAATAATATTTATTTGATTGAATTTGGGATATTACAGTCGTCTCTTCGTCCGACCTAAGATTCTTCTTCGGAGCTTCTCAATATAGTTGTTTTTTGAATAGGTTGTTAGCTGAGGATAAGGATTTTTGGGAAATGAATATTGTTGAAAAGAAAAGAAAAACAAGACCATAACGTGAGTACGATTCGAACCCACTTAGACTATCACTCCCACACTAATCTCCGATTATCTTTATTTATTTAATCATTTTTTGTGTACAGGGTAACTACCTAAACCAAACATTCTAATCTTGAAAAGAGACCAACAAAATTTTAGAATCAAGTCTAAAAGCAGCATATAAACTATAAAATAAATTAAAATTTTGCCTATTAAAAATATAAGTATAATACTTTTAAAAAATAGGTCACGATTCAACTAGTTGAGGTAAACTCCAATTGAAGGAATACTGCGAGAACGTATCAGACACAATCAGGACACTACTATCCTAAAATTGTGATTTTTATGTAAAACAGAAAATTATATTAAAATAAAAAGGACTTAGAGCTATCCCCCGCCAGTGAAGTATCTTTTGACTGTCACTCGGTGCAAAATCGGCATACAAATGCAAGAAATGCTTGTCCCTGCAAATATACAAAGTAGATTTTTCAAACAAACGACGCTTTAAGCTTCTAAACACTCAACGCAGCATTGCACACTGGCAGATCTAACACGATTGTATCAGAACATCTTCAGTTCCTGTTAGACTCCCGGCCTCAACTTCTACACTACAAGAATGTTCTTCTCGTTTCCTTATGTTGCTTGGAAAGGCTTTCATTTTCGAGTCTCAATGCCTACTTTGGACTATCTAAACTTCCACAACTGTTTTTTTAAGATACCGAACTGGACTTAGTGGTCTTTGATAAGAAACTTACAGTTTAGTCAATTTTAGGGATTTTGACGGAAAGGAATAATTCAAGGATAGGAAATAAAAAAATCATAAATCATTTCGTCTTTCTAGAAAATAGAAACATAGCACTGAGTTCCATTCGTTTTTTCATGAGCAATTCATTTTTAAGAAAAATTGTACTTTAATCGATTGAACACTAAAATGAGATTATCTTGAGCTTCGGTAAAATCGAACTAAAGTAATTCGACAAACGCAGAAATACTGTGGAGAATTTGAGACTGGACTGAATAGGAGCAGAAACTTTGATCAGCTTAATATAAACATAATTTAAAACGAAAAATTTACATGAAACCCGTTCATCAATTTAAACCCTTCTCTTAAATACAATAGGATGTAACACACAGTAACGTTATCAATAATTCTCAAGCATTTTTCTTTATTTATTTAAATTAAATTTTTTTTTTTTTATATTTTTTTGCAATCGATCTTCATTCTTAACATCTTTTAAAATAGACATGTATAAATTATGCGATTACACAATAAAAACTAAATTCTGGTAATTTGTTTTAATTTTTTTCCGGCATTCATACAATCACACGATATTAATATTCGATCCGTACTTTTCTGCTTTATCTACATAGGTAAAATTGCGTAATATTATTCTTAAAATATAAAACTAAACATTAAAAAAAGCCTTTTATAATTCTTCGTTTTAAACTTAATGAAAAAAAACATTAAATATTTGTGGATGAAACGCGATTAAATAAAAAAAACTGTTCGCAAATTGCTTTATGAAATTTTAAATAAAAAAATAATAATCTTAAATTTCTTAATTATACATATTTCTTAAAATATCATGCAAGCATGCTCAATCTGGCCGATAGATGGGCGTTTTCGGTATAAACTCAATCATAACAACATATTCCATCATCGAACTTGTATCACACTGCTGTTTGGTAAGTCGCCAATGTAGTCCCAATTTATGGTACAGATGGCTGTTCTCCCATTCAAGTAATTTATCTAAAGTTAGTTGCGTCTGAAAGAATTAAGAAGTTAGAGGAGAACGTGGCCTGGCTTGGAGGAGTTGGGAGGATCGCAACTTACCCTTTTGCTAAGGCATATCACCGGCCATAGGGAACAGCCCAGCGTGCAACAGCAACATACACAGCCGCAAAACAACCATTTTACATTGACCGGAAGCGTCTTTTTTAAAATTCCATTAATTCGCCCAATCGTGGCCTTGAACTCTTCGGGAGCAACGCGCGATACTAATCCCGATGGGAATTCCGAATTGAAACGATTGCTTAGGCCAAATCTATAAAGTGGATGAGAGTAATAAAAAATAAAATTACTTATATTCATTTTTTTATAATCTTTATGTAAGTAATTCTGTGATGGCAAATTTTTCTGTACTTTTCGAATTTGTATAAAATGTTTTGGAATTAAACTTAATAGCGTATCTATAACTCGAAAACTACTAAACCGATCTATAGTCCTTGATTCGCATTAAAACATAACTCATCCGCCATTGTCCGAATTCTTTTAGACCTAAATGCGAATGAATGTTTTATTCCAGGTAATTCGTAGCCAGAGTTCGATTAGCTCGGAAAAAATCAACTGAGACACAAGATTGAAATTTCCGGGCTTTTGCCACGGGCCACTGGCCGCCAGACTGACATCCGTTGCGGAGCACATTTTGCTCACAGACAGCCCAGCCCATTGAGAAACAATGGAATTGAACACACCAGAAAAATAACACTCGATAGTCCGGATCTAAATACCAATATGAAAAAATTGGATTTAGTGGACAATTTTTAATATCATTAACACTTTAATTTTTGTTGGAGACAACAAAGTAATTTTGTAGACAAGGGGCGCATGTTCAATTTACAATTTTTAAGGCCAGGAAATGTGGGGGTTAACAATTATTCTTAAAAATTACGTGTCATATTTAACTTATTAAAGTTGCCATCCTGAAATTTTGTTAACAGGTTGGCACAGTAAACCAGAACAATTCTTAGGGTCGGGAATTGGAATATAAGGGATGAAAGCGAGGGACGGTATCTCAAGAACCGCTAATAATTGGAAAGCTGACACTTGGTATTTACTTATGTTCTATACGTGCTAAGTAAAAAAAGGCGCATCACCGTAGTTTTCACATTTTGTCGATTTTAATTGTTTTAGTTTAGTATCAAAATATTGTGGGTGATATTTGTCTGTCCAGAATGATAGCAAATATGTTCAGAAGTAAATCGGTGCTTTTAACTCAAGTTTGTACTTTTAGCGCTGAAGCAGTATTGTGGTACCAATTTCGCAAAATATAATTCTCGATAGGAGTAGTGTTTTTTTCTATTTCAGGAACGGGTTATGAAGTTGAAACATGTGGGTTTATGTAGATGTATCAGAAAAGTGATTAAAGTAAAATGGTCTGTAAAAATCGGTTACATATCGTCACCCTTATGCCAGAGGCGCAAAAGTTCAAATTTTTCACTTTTGCACTAATGTGGCTTTGTTTTGCAAAATGGTTCAAAGAAGTTATGCCAGAAGCACGAATGTGATATCAGGAAGTGGTTTAACGAGCAATAATCAGGGGAGATTGAAAGCGATTAAAAAAACGATTTTTAGCAACAGTTTGAACTTTCAAATAGCTATAACTCAAATTCACTGATTTGCACTTTCGTGCCTCTGGTATAAGGATGACGATATATTTTCACGAATTTCTTCATATGCCTTAGGTCTTCTGAGATATCAAATTAATTAATTAAACATGAGATAAATGGCTAAAATTCTCAGCATTTAACTCCTGGTATACATTTTCATGAATTCCGCCATATCTCTTAGATCTAATAAAATATTGCACAAATTTTTAGATATTCGGGGTTTTGATGTAATCGCCAAGAAATTATGGTCAGGATTTTTTCCGATATTCAACCCCTAAGGGAGGTGTAAAGAAGTTTCTTGCGTTTTCACCAATTTCCACATATTTATAAGGTCTGGTTAGAAATCGAATTAGTTTTTACTTCTAGTGACATTTTATATGATCGTCTTAAAAATGTATTTCAGGATTTTTTAATATTCAACCCCTAAACTGTCGTCTACGTTTATGAATACCGTCATTTCCTTTAAATCGAATCCGTTCTTATTTCACTGTTTTTAATACAATTTTTATATAGAGAAAGTGAATGTTAAAAGGTGGTATCTTTTACGAAATGAGCTATTCTATGGACAACATTATTTTTCCAAAAAACCCAATTGGTGTTTTAAGGGTATGAGTAGTGTAGGCACTTCTATCGCACCTTAACTTTAGCAGCTTTTCGGAATTTTTCTTAAAAAAATAATAAAAACCAAAAAATTCTCATTTCAAAACTGGAAAATATGGCTTATCGGACTCGTTATTGAACGTTTTAAAATCGTACCTCTCTGGTCGAGAAATGCTATCGGAAAATTTCTCGGCTCCCTCAGGAGTTCCACAAGGTTCCATACTGGGACTACTCTTGTTCAACCTTTTTATAAATGATCTTCCTCTTGGTATTTCCTCCACTCTTCTTCTATATGCCGATGAGCTCAAACTCTTCAAAATAATTAAGACCAATGAAGATTGCATCTGCCTTCAATCTGATCTAGACTACTTGTCTCGATGGTGTGAATTGAACGACATGTCACTTAACATAGCGAAATGTTTCTTTATGAACTTCAGCTACAAGATTTTTCCTGCTGTGTTCCATTTTTCTATTAATGGTACCAGTCTACCCGCTGTCACTCATATAAAGGATCTCGGTGTTATTTTTGAAACTGAAATTTGATGATCACATCGCGGAAATCGCTAATAAAGTCTATCGGCTCTCCGGTTTTGTCCTTTGTGTTTCGTCATTGTTTAACTGTGTTGGTACTTCTTTGTTATTGTTTACGTCACTCGTGTCCAGTGTCTTAGAGTATTGTTCTGTTGTGTGGAATCCCCATCACAACTCTCACATCGCTGCGATCGAGTCTGTGCAGCGCAAGTTTACACGCTCCCTCTTCTACAGATTTAACATACCATACGCGGACTATAATACAAGACTCACAGAGTTTTAACTCCTCTACTAAGCCAACGTAGAACGTACCTTGACGCGACCTTTTTATTTAAAATTTGTAGTAATAGCATTTGTTGTAGTTTCTTACTTGACGAGCTCTCTTTCAGAACGGACTCAGTTAGTACCCGAAATCGTAACATTTTTTGCCCTCCACGAACATTACTTGATGTATACTATTACTCTCCATTGGTTAGGCTCCAAAGGTCGCACGACACACTCCAGCTCGGATCTCTTTCCACTTTCTACTTATCTTTTATCCTAAAACTTAAACAACTTCTTTAGCTCTGATTTTTTCTATTGTTTTCTTTTTTAACAACTCACTCCTATTTGTAAATCTTTATATATTTAAATTTCTATTCCTTCTAAGCCCTAAGCTATTGTGTAAGTGAAATGTATATTTTGTTCAATGGCTTTAAATTAAATTAAATACAGCATCCTTTCTTAGTCGGTCAGTCCTAGGACAACGTTGCTGTCTAATATAATCTGCACTTCTTGTGTTTAAATGTGTATTTCGCGATTGTGGATCAATTTGATTGAGGATTTGAATTTATTGTTCTTGATATTGTAAATATGTTTAATTCGTTCCAGGCTTATGAGCTGTTGTATGGTAAGTTTCCTATAAGTAGACAAAAGTTTCTGCGATGTTGTTAAATGGGGTAAAAGCCCCTATTCATAAGTCTCGCAATTTTGCCTAGGCTCCCTTTCGAGGTTTGGCTTCAAAGGAGAAGTCCATAACTTATGTTAGATAGTATAAATGCATTATATAGCAAATTATTTATTGGAACTTGTAGAAAGTCATTCCGTCTCATTACTCCAATAATCGGGGCAATTTTATTTCTAAGTTTAGTTACGTGTGGAGTCCAAGTAAGTTTGTTTGTTTGTTGTGCTAGATTTAATTATTAGGTTGTTGCAGATGAAATGTCGTTTTTGGTAGTGCAATTTCAAACAATTGTAACTTTTATAAAACTTAATTTTATTAATCAAAATAGGCACCAGCACATGCAATATACTTCTCCCAACGAGATACAAGTGCATTTATGCCAGTTTCGTAGAAGTCCGACTTTCTAGAGCGAAAAAAGTCCTCGAAGGTACTTGATGGCTGCTTCATTATCGAATTGTTTGGTCGCCAAAAATGGTCTAAATGTTTCAAAAAGTGGTAGTCGGTTGGCGAAATGTCTGGTGAGTATGGTAAATGAGAAAGAGTCTCATACTGCAACTCGTTTAATTTTTGGACCGTTGTTATTGAAACATGAGGCCATGCGTTGTCATGAAGCAGTATAACTCCATCTCTGTTGACCAATCTAGGCCGATGAACACGCAATTTCTGATGCATTTCATCGAGTTGGACACAATACTTTTCTGCGTTAATGGTTTCATCACGCTTTAAAAAGGAATAGTGAATAACTCCAGCTGAAGACCACCAAACAGTCACCATTATCTTCTTCGGCTGAAGGTCTGGTTTCGGCATGTGTTTTGGGGTCTCATCAGCATCCAACCATTGTCCCGATCGGCGACGATTGTCATACAGTATCCACTTTTCATCACGTGTCACTATTCTGTTCAAAAACGGATCGTTTCTCTTCCGGGAGAGCAGAGAAATGCAAATTTCCAGTCGACGCGTCACGTTTTGCTCAGTAAGCTCATGCGGAACCCACTTATCCCACTGTTGCAAGTGCCGGGAAACTGTCGAATAGTGTACGCCCAATTTCTCTACAATGTCCCTTACAGTTTGGCGTGAATCAGATTCCACTAAGAAATTCAGCTCATCGTTGCCGATCGAAGGTCCTGGGTGACCACATGGCTCACTTTCAAGGGTCAAATCTCCTGATCGAAATTTTTAGAACCATCGCTATGTGGTTCGTTTGTTTACCGTATCAGTTCCAAATGCCCTGTTGCCTCCGTTGCGCTGTAGCCAAGCTTAAATTCATAAAGGAAAATTACCCGTTTTTGACTCGAATCCATTTTTTTTTCTTTTTTTTCTGTCCGATCTCAATGAAGTCCAAAACTGAGTAAATGTAGGGGTATTTATACTTCAATACCCAATACCACTTGTGCCACCTGGCGGTAGTTTGAGATATGAAAATCGCTACTGACTTCACTTCATAGGGATAAACGACATTTCATTTGCAACCTAATACTTATTTGTTTTTAATTTATTTATTTAGGCACTTGTTTTATGAACCACCCCTTACACCAATGTACTGCACTGACTGGGGGGGTGAGGTACTTCCGACACATCGAGATCATTCTGAACCCAATGTCTGCATACAGCATGAGTATATTGATATGGTAACCTTTTTTCAAGCTCATTAAAGTAAGAAAGTGTACTGTCTCCAGTTTTGCGCGCAGAGAAAGTGTGCCTAAGATTAAAGCACGATTAAAAAAAATTTATTTCTTGTTGTAAGTCCGTAAACCGAAATAAAGCCTTTTCTGAAGATTTACACCCATTTCCAGCCTTCCATCCATACAATAGTCTATACCGGCAATAAAAAGGGGAGTATGAACACTCCCCATTCTCTACATTATAAATCGCAGTTCAGCATTTCATCTAGAGTAGAATACGATTGTCTGCGGCCTAACGCGCTAGCTGTCCGAACGATTCGAGCTTCCTTCAAATTCAATTTCATTCCTTTTAGGATTTATGGTGTCAACAAAGCACTCTCCAAGACATTGTTGCTATTTGCTTTTAATTCACCGGTGATATTGCCTGGCCTTGGACTGAGTTAAAACCTAGAACTTGGTAAAATCCTAAATTAGTTGCCGTTTTTTATAGAAAGCCATGCCAGGAAGTTATGAAGGCTTAACGACCAAGCTGAGGAGTTTTGCATGACTTCCGATTACATGGCAACCGGCCGTTTCACTATACAAAAGAGCTTGCTTCAATCTATTCATAGCCCAATGTTGGCCTTGTTACCAATGCAGTAGAAGAGCAGCTATTGCCCGTAAACACTTCAAAATACATCGATTTCTCTGTAAAACCAAATAGAACAAAACACGTCCCACTCATTGAATTTTTTTAGCAGAAAAAGTACAAAGCCCCCCGTCTTACCCAACTTTTTATTGTCTAGTTGCGCGACACTATCGTTCGTACTCAAGCATCCCAGTGACCCAATTAAACTTGATAACAAACGGAGCATACAACAAACTATGAAACTGCCATTCCAGCAATATCTTATCGCTCCCGGAACACTTAAAACCAACTAAAATAAAAATTTTCCATAACGTAAAAATCGGACCAACAAGCAGATCGAAACGTACACTGTCATATTTCCAGCGCCACGGATCACAATCGGATCCGGTACGGACGGTACGGCCACATGTTCGTCCAACGGTTCGTCCAATTGCTCCTCCTCGTAAATTGCATCGAAATCGGCCATCCTATTGACCAAGTTTCACTCGCGCGACCTGAACGTCTTAAAAAAAAAATCCTTTCAAAAATCCCGCGAAATCACGTCAGACATTTGACATTTCGTCCCCCGCACACTAGCAGTGTAATTCGACAACAAATCGACCGACAAACCGGCTGTCCTGCTTCAACCGATACAAGAACGCATCATCACCTCACTTGCACATCACTTTCCGCACCGTCCCACAGCGAACACAAATAAAAAATAACAACAGTCCGCCTGTGCGACAGAACGATGGCAAAACAGTAGCACGCGCAAGAGATGCCGCTATATTCTACACGGTTGTTTTTCACATAAATCGAAAGGAAATTGAAACGCAAATTTCCAACAATTAGCGAGAATTTTTCCCGCAATTTTCGATGAGTTGATGCGAACGGGACACTTTAAATTCGCGCGGACGACAGAAAAATTAAATTAGAAAAAGAAATGCGAGAGAAAAACAAGAAAATCGTCGGCACGTCTTGGACTCGCGGATAGTCGAACGTCGCGGATCAACACAATAGAAAGTGTGAAGTATGCGGATTGGAATGTGGACTAGTGTGCGTGTGTGTGGAGGGGGTTTGTGCAATAAATCACCTCGTAACGGGGTTTTTGATAGCAGCGTTTGGCACTACACGAATTTGAGACAACGCAAATTTTCTATTTTGTACACTTCAAGAAAAAATCTCGAGATTATTTCTTGAAATTTACAAAATACTCGATCGAGTTTTTCTACCACCAAAAAATAAAATGCTTATTAAATCACAATTGAAAGCAGAGTGTCCCAAAAAAGATTGCAACAGCGGCAACCCCAATGAAAATGTCACTTTCGTGGTGACAGAGCAGAGCACCGAACGAAAATTTTTCATCTGTCAAAGAAAAGTTTCCATCAACAAAAACTTTTCGACAGACAAAAAACTCAGTTCAGCTCGTTTCTAATTTCGTAGTGCGAACTAACGTTTTGCGAAAGATGTCGTTAATCGGAAAACTCCACGATGACAATATTCCGCTTGCCGACGACGACCCACAAGGTAAAGACATTTTTTCACTTTCTAACAATTTTTTCCACTTTAAAATGAGGTTGCTGTCGCAGGAAGCTTGGTTTACTCATTTATTAGATAGTTAGCTACCTAGAATTATTATCGCGAGATCCGTGACGGGATTGGGTCGACAGTAGAAAAGCCGATCTACGGAGTGCGAC
Organism: Beris morrisii; assembly: GCA_951812415.1. Lineage (NCBI taxonomy): Eukaryota > Metazoa > Arthropoda > Insecta > Diptera > Stratiomyidae > Beris > Beris morrisii. The sequence goes on along the minus strand of OX638312.1, from coordinate 107,575,219 downwards.
GCTCAATTGGAAAAAAACCAGGTCATTCCTTGTTCAATGTAATCGAACCTCCTAAAGGTTTTATTATTGTTTTAAGAATTCGAAGCCAGAAGATAGATCAGTCAATTCGCGCTGAACTCAGGAAGTGACCACTGATTTTTCCCGAATCTCAAGGAACTGTTTAGTCGTCATCTAAAGCTACTTTTTGAACCTAACGTGTGGCCAAAATAAAGATGTTTTCGGATCAACATGCTCATAAACTCTCGGTGTAGAGGTTCTCCCTCAACAACAAATTCGCGCAAGTAAGGATGTGGCCCAATCTGCCATTTAATTTCTGTTTAGGGCTTACATAGAGTTCAGTCCGTAGTGTTTCGGAAAGAAATCAAGCTACTTTGGGCATTCATTTGAGAGCGAAGGTCCTCACTGTTTTTTCCTTCTGAATACTGATAACTCTAAACCGCACTGTGAACTTTACACTAAAAGCAGCTCTTCTTCCTCTGCCTTCACGTTTTATGACTTCGAACCTAGTGTTAGTAGGTAGGTTCGCGCGGCTGTCTGTAACAAGTACACACTAAACCCTAATTGATCCGTTGAGTTACCACAGTATCATAGAATCCGGTCCTATTCGCTGAACCATCTTGACCTTTCAATGACGCTTTGGATTCTCATAACCTCCGTTACGGGCAGATCACAGACACTGTTGAAGAACTAGTCTCCTAGATGAGCTTTCTTTCTAGAGGATAGAGACGGACGGGTGCAGAAAAGATGGAGGAATGTTTTCTTATCATCCAAGCAGCTTCTACAGAAGTCGTTTGAAAAGAGTTCGAGTTTTGCATGCCGGTCTATAAGACAGTGTCCGGGCAGGACACCAACAATGGTATTGATATTTTTATTGTATATGCGTGTGAACAATCATCCGCTGTTTATCGATGTGACTGAGGTCCGGATGGTATTCAAGCTGCTTCAACGGCTAGTGCATGATCACACCTACCTACATTTCAGAAAACATAGTTTCTTCAAAGTTTGCTCTACTTCATTAAAGCTTTTAACAAGGTAGGCCATGACATACTTCTGTCCAAACTACTAGACTGTGATATCTCAGACCGATTTGCCTTCTATCTCATCGTACTTAATGGTTGTGTTTCCTCTCCCTGCTGTTCCTCAGGCCACAATCATAGGTTTCAATCTATTTATAATTTTTACTATTGATCTTCCTCTCTCTTTCAATTCTGCCTTCCCAATTTACACTATGTCTTGCAGATTTTCAGGGAAACCTTCGCAGCAAGTGGCTGCCTCCAATTACAGTCTGATTTTGATGATGTTCTAGTTCTGTGTTACTCCGATAATCGCATCCCACTTAGCATAAGTATCAGAAAATGTCCTTCATGTTTCAACGGAACGTTCCCAACAAGAAATTATGGTTCACCTTTGGGTTACTGCGACGTCGTGATGTTCAAAAATATTCCCGATTCGCCACAATGTTTCGTATCTGCAACGTTTTAGGGTTAAGTCAGACGCTAAAAAAAGATTTTTTGCACTTTCGTAGAATATCAAGGCGTTTTGAAACACCAATTGCGACATCAAAGATCTTTTGGCTCCAGTTTAGTTGGTTGTTAATTATTACGCCTAGTAACTTTTTTTTTTTTTTTTTAATGGCTGAATTAATCCCACGTCTAGGGCACACTTTCTCAGTCCGAACCGACGTCACAACTTCCCGTTTAAGGGACAGATGACAGGACTGCGTTTTGGAGACATGAAATTCTACTTGATTTTTCTTGCCCCATTCCGAGATAAGATTGAGGTCTGGATGAACCGAAAAACTCGGTGCGGTTAGAAGCCATAGAAGTCGAGTGTACCTCTGCAGCTGAGTCGAAATTAAAGACATTATCCAGTGTACTATCATCTGCAAAACTAGTGTAAATTGGATTGAGAGTTGACGACAGAAGGTTCTTAATAAAGATGAGAAATAGGGTGAGAAATAGGACTTAGCCTTGGAGTACGCCGGAAACGATTAAAAAGGCGGAAGAAGTAAATCTGTCTAATACAACTCGTATAGAACGTTCGCAGGGAAAACTCTCAATCCATTTAAAAAAAAGTCAATTAAAGTCAAGGGCTTTAAGTTATACTAGGAAACATTGATGCCCAACTCTCTCAAACGCTTCAACGATATCAGGGGCAAACACTTGACCTTCATCAAATTTATAAAAGCACGAGTTCCAGCGTTCCGTTAAGAAAACCAGAAGAACCTGTAGAACGGAATCCATAGTGGCGATCGTTGTCCATCAGATAATTGACTATTTTGCGATTAATAGCAAAATCGTTTAGTTTTTCGAGTTTTTGGCTAGGTTCTTCCAATATTTTTTGGTAATGGTAGCGGCACATGGTTGGAGATTTTTTTTCATAATATACTGGAATTATTTAATATAGTAGATAATTTTATATAAGAAAGGAACTGCAGAACAGCTGGATAAATCCCACAATTCGAAAAACGGCTACTTTTAAAAACACTCACGCCTTATTTAAAATCAATTTCTTTTCTTTTCTCACTTTTAGTCATAATCAACGACGATAATGATCCCCAAAACATTCCAAACGGTCGCTCAATGGATTCGTTACAATCGTCCTATACAAATCGAAGTTCCAGCCCAGATATTCCGCACTCCTTGGAACCGGACATTAGTCCCGACGAAAAAGAGGAGAAAGCTCGTCTCATTTCGCAAGTTCTCGAACTCCAAAATACTCTCGACGACCTTTCGCAACGTGTCGACACCGTCAAAGAGGAAAATCTCAAGTTACGATCGGAAAATCAAGTTCTCGCACAGTATATCGAAAATTTAATGTCGGCATCATCGGTGTTCCAGTCTACGAGCCCCAATGCTAAAAAGAAGTAAGCGCGAAGAGTCAGAATAAAAGTTAGAACAACTGGACCGAATTAAGGAGCGTATGTGAAGGAATCTCACAACATAGGGTTAACAACATAATAAACAAAAATGCAGGACATTCTTCCGAGCTGGAATTGTTGGTATCGCTGTAATATTTTTTTTCTGTTTTAATATTTTAACGCTTTAATAGCCGCAAGACATCGTCATTCTGTTTTTCTGCTGGATTTTATGCACTCTCATATTACTTTTATTTAATTTTTTATAGATTTAAGCTACTTTAAATGTTTTTACTCATTGCTTATAAATTTTAAAAAAAACCTCAACTTATTTAAATAAAGTAAAATGAGGCTTTATATTTGCCGTTTGGAATTGGAAAGTACTTTTAAGCGAGCTCAGTCAGGAGCTAAAATTAAATCAGGTTTTAAATTAAATTATTTCAAGATCGGCTGGAAAGTAGAGCTCTATTCGAACAATGAACACTGGTATAATTTCTCTCGATGGTTCAAAAATGATTTGTTTTATGTAGAAGAGGGTTTTCTCACTGGAACTCGATGTTAACGAGGCTTGTGAAGTAGTGAGTTCTGAGCGTAATGAGCATCCCAATATCCTGAAACCTGCTACCGGACGCAGAGAATTGCTTGTCCATTTTCAACATTGTGCGTGGTTATCATCGTACTTACTTTATGACAGAGCAATTTTAAGCATTCGATTCGATCGTCTACGGTTATTCAAAAGTTGTAGCCCCTATTATGAGTACAAGCCATATATTTTCCAACTGCTATCAGGATAGAAATTTTCTTCAGTCCCGTAGTCCGTGTTCTTTTTCCAATGCAGATTTTTTTTTCGCTGTTTTCCTCAAGGTATAAATTTGCTCCTGTCGTCGTTGTATTTCACAACTCAGAGCCTACATTGGAATGTTCAGTTTTTAGTAAAATTCAATTTATTTCAATAGTTCTTTCTATCACAATATTTCATACAAATAGTAATAGTGGTTGTTTTCATTGTTGCATTATTCTTCTGCACTTCCCAGACAGCAAAGGCTGGTATAATGGAAGTTGTTCCCCAATACTAGTATTCAGAGATAACGTCTGGCTAGAATATTTCCTATTGCGCTGGACGTATGCCTAAAGTGCTTAAATCGTCTCCTTATGGTGTGTCAGATCCGTCTAGCTCCAAATTGGTAGCTAAAATGTGAAATTATTGATTGATCCCATCCCCTGCAGCTGTAGAAGTACGTTGTTCACAAATAAGACCATATAAACCCTTGCGAAGAGTGATATAATTTTCCCTGCGTGATGGAAGGCCTGGCGAGCTTCTTTTACTTAATTATTGATAAGGCCCGTACCAGGCCCCTTACATGCACTAAAATCGACACGCTCCACTTAATGGGTGTTTGGTATCAGTGCGTATGCAGACATCCTAGCCGACCCAAAAAGACCACATGCCGCTGTCAAGAGATTTTTAACAGGAAACCGTTGACGGAATTGTGTCTGCGCCTTGGAAAACTTTACGAAAAATCAATTCTTACTAAATGGCTGAAAAAACGAATCAGTGAAAATATCGGTTCGGTGGCAGCTTCAACATATTTTCTGGACAAGAAACCTAACAGGAAATAGATAATTGGCGCACTCATCTAGTACTGCGCTTTCCACTTCAATTTCCAATCGAATTCGTACTAGAGCAAATCTTACATTCGAATTGGAATGTCGTGAAATAATTTTCGAAAAGAAAACAATCCAAACTAAAATAACACAGACATTTTTAAGGCCACATTCGAAAAAAATTCACCTCCGATAAATTCTAAGCTAATTTTCCACCACATTCGGCACTTTCCATCGACAATTTTATCCTAGATTATCGCAAACCAACAGCCTGGAACATTCGCTCATTTCGTACTAGTTTGGAAAATGGCCCGCGTTTGTTTTTGGCGTTTATTTTATTCTCGCGATTGAAGAAAATTTTTCACAGGAAATTTTCATCGAATAATTCGAAGTAAATCGATTTAATAGAAAGTTCACGGTGACCACAATGTCTGGCGCGTTTGAACGAGCGCAAAAAGAGTGAAATTAAACGCGGTGAAAAGAATTCGAGTGACATTTGAAGCGAAAAAATTTTTTTTTTGACGCATCATTTGACGGGAGTTTGCATTTTCCCGACTCCCGTGGAATTGGTAATTTACCGACCATTTCGAGAAGTACCTCGATTGCCGTTTAATCGAGCAGCTCGACGAATTTTACTTGTAAGTTTTCCATATGTTTTGATTTGTTCGCCAATTTTCCTAGTCGCGTTTGATAAGAAATCCCGCGCCTTTTTTTCATAGTGGCGAGACCGACAGACGGCAAGTGCAATCAAAGATCGCTGTGGCATTTTATTTCGGTCTGCTACTGTGGTGTGGGATACGATGGATAAATTAGGTGCGTAACGGTGTTGGGAGTTCAGGACGAAGTGGGTAGTTTTGAAATCGAATTGAAGGACACTTATATGCCGAGTAACCTGTGGAAGTTAATCCTGGTCTCTATAGGATCATCGTTGATCGGAGCATTTTTCAAATTGACTTAGCATGGTTTTGTTCTAAGTACTGAAATGTCTGGGCTGAAAGTTCAGGTATTCCTTCCACTCTGTTTAATTGGTACTAGCGGTAGATTAGGATTTCGCTTTATACCTCTTTTTAGACCAATAAGTCCTGCTACTCTGATTGATGTATTTTTGGCAGGACAAAGTAAAGTGGTTCTATGATTTTAATATAGTCGCCTCACTCTCCAATCATCAGTTTCTATTTAGTAATCTAATGTGTGGGCGTTCTTCCACTCTGTTTGATCCATACCATCGGTAGGTCAGGATTTCATTTTAATTCTTTCTCGCTCGATAGGGGTCGCTACTCTGATGTGTTTTTGACAGGACAAATTAAAGATGAATGGTCTTGTCTGCTCCTCTTCTATGATTTTAATATTATTATTTATCTAGTTTTATAGAAGCGACCTAAAAGGTCTTTTGTTCCTGGCTCTTAACCACTCCCTAGTGGTCCCTTTGAGAAAGGAGATGATTTTACTCAGGGGAGTCTTCGACAGGTCTTCATAGGTGATAGTAAATCCACCGAGAATCTGTCTTCTTGATCTGGCCACTGCATCACAATCACACAGAATGTTTGCCGTGGTTCCAGATGTGGTATTACAGAATCGACATGTATCTAGTGATACTTTACCGATGATCTTAAGGTTTAATGTCCGGAAAAATATCCCATTATAACCCGTGCGTTATACTTGCTTAAGGAAAGGAATTCCGACGCTCTCCTACTTGAGAAAGTCAGGAATTTCTTTGAATGTCTAAGTCCTGAAAGTGAGTTCCAATAATCTTCCACCTGATGATTTACCCACTTTAAAATGCCATCCTGCCTTTACCTACTCCACAGAATGGTTCCGGGCCAATCATTGGTGAGTTGGCTCCCTGCTTAGCTTTAATATGGTCGCCTCCCTCTCCAAACACCATCAGTTTCTATTAAGTAATCTAAGGCGTGAGCGCCGCCATTATTTTGGCCAGAATTCTATGGAAACTCGTTGTAAAATACCTCTGCGTTAAACTGGACAGAATACTGTTTGGATCCTCATACTCAGAATATTGTGCAAATTAGCAACGAAGTTGCTCAGTCTTACGAGTAATGGGAGAAGTAAACTCTCTCCTCGCACTAAGGTATTACGTTAAAGTTCGCTCGATTTTATGCTAGCTCCAGTTCAAAATTTGAACAAGCTTCATTGAACGCAAAAAAATGCCTCGGAGGAGCTCTGGATGCTCTTTGGTGTGTGAGAAGTGCAGAAATCCATCGTGATACAGAGATCCCCACTATTATGGAAAGAGCCTTACAGTTTTTCACTGCACCTTCCACATATTCTGACCAGCGCTGTCGTTTGTACTACAATAGTAGTATTAACTTCATGTACTACTCCTTTCAATTTTGTACTACTCTTCTTTCAAATATTAAATTCTAGAAAACAGAGGAAGGCTTTACAATTTACATAAAAATGCATGAAAATCTGGCGTTGCGAATGATTTCGATGTTCTTGCTGTGTTTAGAGAAAGCGAGACCCTAATTTTTTTAAATTTTAAATTCAATTTATTATAGGGTCATTTGATCAAGGATCGGCTACTGACCTTACTTTTCTTTCCTAATTTCGTTCAAACGTCGTGTAGGTACCTGTTGAATTAATAAACAAAAGGCAGATGAAAGTGAGCTCTTTTGGAAGTTTCTTCAAGATAAAACAATACCTAGTACAAAAAAATAACTAACTACGGTTACCATTTCTAGCCTGTATTGGAATAAATAAAATACAGTTACTTGTAATTGGCCGGCTAAAACCTTTCGCACCCGGTTTTTTTTGCGGTTGAAAACATTTTTTTTTATAATATGTTATTTGGTGCACCAATAGACTATGTTCCAAATTTTATCTTCCTGGTACAATTGGTTCGGAAGATATTTTAATCCAAAGTTTTTCACCCCCACCCGTATAAAAAATTGTAACCCTTGTCGAATCTCCTAGTATTCCTTAAAAGAATTACAAACTACTTTTTGACATCAACCGTTCAGGAGATATAGATTTTGAATGTTCCAATTCCAGCTTTCGAGCGTTTCGTACGCATTGCCCCCCATCTTACACTTTTCAACGCATATCGACAATTTTGTGGCAAATGGGTTCACTATCATAGTTCTATATAAGATCCATGTTTGAGCTTCGTAGCATAAGCGGTTCCTGAGATTTAGAACCAAAATTGTTCATTTAAAACGTCCCCCCACCTACACTTGACCTTTCACACCCCCATCCACCCAAAAGATACCACTCGTAGGGGTTCACCGAACATATCCACAAAATGTTAACTTAATATTATTATATTATTTTTTTTTTATGCTTTTGTCTGGTATACTATTCCTAAAACGTGTGAATACAATATTTCAGGGTAGTAAATTTTTTTGAGAATGCATGTCAATCACAATAAAAAATAATAAAATAAAACGTGTGTTAAAATATGCACTACGAATTACATATGTATAAAATATCAAAACCAAAAGTTGCGTGTACGCAACTGCACTTCTCACGCACATCCCGCGCGAATGGGTTAAAAATTCACGCTGTTTCCAAAAAAGGGAAAAAAATGTATTGCGTAATATTTAAGGAAAGGTAACAGTTTTATACCTGAAGAATATTTTTTGAAAATAAACCATATTTTTATATGTTCAATATTTTTCGATATTTTGGTATTAAGCCGCCGTAAGTTAAATAGACTAAGTCGAGTCTGAGACGTCTCACAAAAATTCAAATAAACAGTATTTTACTCGGAAAACTAGCATTTTCTATTTTTTAAAAAGAAAAAAAAATAATTTAATATTTCTATCAACAAAAAAATGGTACTTTTCAGAAGAGCGAAAAAACTAAATATAGTGCAGACCGACTGCACAGTCATTGCTTACTTTGGAGACGAATTTCGACCTCAGATAGTGCGTATGACAATGTGCGAATAGAATTATTCTTTATTCAAAGAATAAATACAAAAAACGAGATCCTTGAAAAAAATTTGGAAGGATAATTTTTTTTTTAAATTGCCGCAAACTTGCCTTTAAAATAAGCCTAATTCTAAGATAAAAATTCACATAGAAAAAAAATTTAAATATAATTTTTTGTTACTAATTCTTTCGAGTTTTAAAAGAATCGGCGATGGTAGGGTCACAAATTTCGTTATTTTGACAATTCTTGATGGAATGACCCTATATGTACCAAATTTTCGATTTTATTTTGCGAAACCAAAAAGTCATGTACTACTATTCTTTGTAAAGTACTACTATTTTTCACTTAATGCACTACTGTACAATTTAACAAAACGATTCTGACCCGTTAGTCCGTCCACAATCCCATCAACGAAAAGAAAAGCGAATCTTACTCTCGGACATTTTAGGAAGCTTCTGTTTCTTATGAAAAACGTCGTCGACTATGACGAGGCGTCCTAAAATGTCCAAGAGTAAAATTTCCTTTTCTTGAGCATAAAATTGTCTTTGCTCGAATTGATTGGTTGGTTCCATGTGGTAAAGCGATGCTTTCTCTTTAGGTCCATCCTCTTCTCTGCTCTTGCGAGTTAGTCTCTTCGATTTCGACTTATCCCAGATAGATAACATGTTATTTGTCGATGCATCTCCAAAGGTATCCCTGTGTACCTGGCCAGGTTCCGTTCTGCTTCATCCTCTGATCATAGTAACGTATTTACTATTAACGGGCGCGACTCATCACATATGCCGTCTGAACCTTTGAGCTTAGACTGCGGCATTTCGCAAACACTAACTGCAAATTTCAACAGTCCGTAACTTAAGTTTCTACGCTTTTGGTTTAATCTAATTGACAGAATTTACGGAGCAATAGAAGTTTGTCCGCAGCTCGCACACTTTGCGCGTTGACTTCTGCATTGAGCATGTCCTTGTGTTTGCCAATCCTTGGGATCAGAAGAATGCCTAAGAAAAAGTGTTATACACTAAAGAGGATAATAACGATTATATAATAATAAGGATAATAACGATTATATTTCTAAGATTATTGGTATATGTTTCGCTAGAACCGTCGCACTGTGAAGCTGCTGAATCTAATTGGATTAATTGATGTAGATGCACCATCCTTTGCAGTTGTATCAAACGATGAAATTGTGCGAAATTGGACCGTTAGTAATAATAAGCAAAGCAGTGATCAAAATTCTGATGAAGATTATACTTGTAGGATGCCAACCGAAAATATAGCTCCAATAACTCCGATACTCTGATCAATTTTCTTTAGGACTGCAAAGTACATTTCGGTGCAGGATCAATTTGAAATCTAGAGAATCAGAGTCATTTTATATAAGAATAAAAATAATTAATTGTCACTGTAATGTGAATCTCGATTGTATGTTTCCTTGATAAATCACTTTTTGAATCGTTCTTTTTCTCCATAATGTTAGCGCAGGAAAACAACACATATTTATGCCGACGACTTTAATTTCTCCCCATGAAATGCGGTCTAATGGAAGATGGCTGGCAAGTGTATGAAGAGAAAACATCCGCTAGCCCGGAAACCTAATATCCCCCCATCAAATTTATAATTTGCAGAATATGTCACCAGAATTGCTCCTTATAAGAAAAAACTTTCAGCATTTATTTTTCGGTCTTCACATGTAAAAATCTGAGAACAGTCTGGACGCAACTTTATTATTTTTCGAATTTAAAACCAATTCGATATCTGATCAGACTTAAGAGATATGGCTTAATGGGGATATGCAGCCTCTTGCTTAAATATCGAAAAAAAAACCTAAAATGGTCTCAAGGCATTTATCTGATGAGCATGTACGAGGGCGGATTGATAATGACGTGCAAAAATCAAGAAGGAGTGGAAAGGTAAGGAATTCGTTATTTTTTTTTACCTGGACCATCCTTAAATAGATTACCTGCAAAGTTTAAGCCTAATACCTCGTTTAGTTTTCGAGAAGCAGCCGTCTAAGCAAGTCGACTTATAAAAATTTTTAAAAATGGATAAAAATGAATTTCGTGTGTTGATTAAACACAATTTTTTAAAAGGGAAAACAGCTAAAGTAACTAAAGAAAAATTAGGTAAGCATTATGGGGACTATGCACCATCGATCCGAATGATTTACAAATGGTTTTCTGAATTCAAGTGTGGTCGTACGAGCACACAAACCATACCAAGTCCAGGTCGTCCAAATGAGGTCACCACGCCAGAAATGATCGATAAAATCCATGATATAGTGATAGAAGATCGTCGAGTAAAAGTGCGTGAGATAGTTAACGTAGTAAGCATCTCATTTGAACGTGTTTGGAATATTTTGAAAAACCACTTGGACATGAGAAAGCTATCCGCAAGATGGCTGCCGCGTTTGCTCACCTTCGACTAAAAACGCAATCGTGTGACAACTTCGCAGCACGGTTTGCAACTGTTTTAACGTAATACAAATGAATTTTTTCGTTGATTCGTAACTGTTGATGAAGCATGGATTCACCACTACACTCCAGAAACCAAACAACAGTCAAAACAATGGAAGGGTGTCGGTTCAAGGAGGCAAAACCGTTCTATCGGCTGGAAAGGTTATGGCGACAGTTTTTTGGGATTCCAATGGAATGATATTCACCGACTACTTGGAGAAAGGAAAAACAATGACGGGAGCATATTATTCCGAGGTATTGGTTTCATTGGATGTTGAAATCAAGGCAAAACGGCTTCATTTCGCGAAGGAAAAAGTGTTGTTTCACACGTCCGTTGTTGCAACGGCAAAACTGTTTGAATTACGGTACGAATTGCTCCCTCACCCACCGTATTCTACAGATTTGGCACCCTGCGACTTTTTATTATTTCCAGACTTGAAAAAATGGCTTTCTGGAAAGAGATTTACCACGAATACTGACGTCATAAGTGAAACCAACGCCTATTTTGAAGGTTTGGTTAAATCATATTATTTGGAAGGGATCAAAAAATTGGAAAAACGCTGGACTAAGTGTATCGAGCTAAAAGGAGACTACGTTGAAAAATAAAATAAATTTTTCCGGATAAAATTATGTTTTCTCAATTTTTGCACGTCATTATCAATCCGCCCTCGTAGAAGAAAAATTAGTTCGATATCTCAGAGACGAAATTCTTGAAAATTTAATTGGCAATTTTTTACTTCAATTCCGTAAGCCAATGCATCTGCTTTTTTTGAAAACTTAAATAAATTTTCTAGAACATTTACATACACCCAAGTTTCAACTTTCTGGCTTAAGTCGTTCCTGATATAGGAGAAACAGTCTGTACCGTGCCACCCTTATGAAAAATTAGCTATTTTCGAGATAGAAAAATCCGAATAAAGTGACACCCTTCGGAAGTACTACCCAAAGAACTGAATTGGTTCATGACCCACCCTACTCTCAAGTGCAGAGCCGTCGAAAGAATCCGGCGTTAGACGCAGATTATTATTCTCATACACCCTAGTCAATGTGATACACACCCTTTGTATCAGCTTATGCTTAGGACTAATATTAAAAATATTAGAAAGTATCGGCGTTTAAGAAGTTCCACATATTTTAGCAGACGAATTGTTCTGCCTTCTAAAAGTGTGACGAATAAGATGTTTCTAAGGTTTAAGGTTTCTAAATTTCAGAAATAAATTTTTCATTTATAAAGAGAGTGAAAAAACTGTCGACGAAGTTGAAGTTTTTTCTCTGACGTCCTTGTTTGTGGAGGCCTCTACTGCAGTGGCAGCTCGCCACATGAGGCTAGTGAGGCTGAGCCTCACCATTTTACAGAGGAAAAAGTCATCAAGTTACTAGTGATTTTTTGTTTTGAAAATGTTCCTTAATGACGTTCCGCAGTAAACCGACGTCTTTACTCATATAGTTTTAATCCGACAAAGTCGTGTTTTAATATTCCAATTCAGCCTCACCGGCTAAGAAAGGCACGAGCCGCCACTGCTCTACTGTGTGCAGCGGGCTTAAGGCTAGCTAGCAAGCACTTTATCAAACCACACCAAAAAATTTAAAAACAAGAAAAATGAATAAAAGCGTTTATTCAATCACATTACAGATTCGATGTGGACATTTAGAAGTACATAATGGAAGACATTTTGGACTCACAGACAATCCTTGATTCGAGAAAAGGGGATGAATCATCTCCTAGCGATGATACCATATTAGAACCAAATGAAAAAACTCCTTCGGGCATCAAAACAGATGAAAGCCTAAAGGATACTGGAAACCCAAGTGATTTGCCGCTGCCTTTAGTCGGTAATCTACCATTTGCACATTCAACTATTGAAGCCAGTCCAGCACCACCTCTTCAACTTCTCGATAATGATTCAAAAACAATAGACGATGATTCTGTGTTCGGTGGCGAATTGAGTGAAATGCCCGAACAAATTCTCGCTGAATCTTCGAAATCAAGCGAAATCACACCGAATATTGAGGAAGAGTTACGACAATTCGAGGGCTCTGAAGATGAAAGTTCTCAAAATAAGGAAGGAAATGAACGCATTGAAAATCTAGTTGATGCATTATGTGGTAGCGAGTCGTCCAAGCAAGGACATGAATCTGATGATAAAGTAGACGAAACTGAACAGGTTTTAACAACGTCTCTCGTAACAGAGAATTTGTCGAGCGATGCATTTGAACAGGTTGATCTCAATTTGATGGAAAAGGATAAGTCTCAAAATATCGAGGACAGTGATGTTCTTTCGGATGACAGAACACAAGATACAACGACAGCAGAATCACAGTTCAAAGAAACGCGAGGTGATGAAAGTATGGAAGCTGAATCATCACAATCTGCGATGGATGTGGATGATCAGCACAGTCCACAAAAACCGATGGACGAAGATTTGACCGAACATGGAGAAGGAGAAGTCATCGAGTCTGAAAATGAAAAATCTGTCGAATGTGAAGATGTGGAACACAACGAAGAAAAACCGGCAGAGCATGAAAGGAGTCCCGAACCTGGAAATCATGAAACCGAAGGCGATCCAAAAGAGCGTACAGACAAGAGTCTCGTCGACGAATCAATTCAGAATGATGCCGAACTAGAAAACAAGGAAACGAGCAGCTCGGAAGATAAAACCAATGCTGCTACTTCAACTGATTTAACGTTGAACACAGATGAAGAAGAAGACATTGAAATGGCAGAAACTGAGCAAGATAAATCGAAATGTACCGACTCTGCTCAAGAAGATGCTAACAACCGTGACAACGATGCAGAAGACTTAACTACTGAACCGCCTAAACTGAATGAATCTGAACAGCTCAAAAATTCTGAAGATCGTGAAGATTCAAACCCAAGTACTAATGAGAACGATACTCAGGACCAACAACCAAGGAGTAGAAAGCGATTGTCTCAGAAAAGCGAATCCGAGGTTCCGATCAGTAAGACTTTCGAGAAACGTGTTACCAGACGCGGAATTAGTAATTCGCCGGTGGATGCTCTTTCGGAGAATAACAAGAAAAAGGACGGTAAGTCTTGCAGTACTGTATATCCAGCGCAGTTCATTTTCTCTAATCCAAATCTTTTCAGTGTCCACTCCACAACCGTCTCGAAGTAGAGGAAAACTTAAGAACGCGGATGGTAAATGGATGGTGGGCATATTTACGAAAAAACAATCTTAATTCATTTCGTCTTTTAGGGTCAAGTGGTCGTTCAACGCCTGACAATATTGTCGCGGCCCGAACGAAGTCCGTAGATCAAGCCGAAAATATCGACAGGACAGATATACAAGAATTACAAATCAAAGAAATTTCCGAAAATCTCACCGACGAAAAGTGCAACCGCTGTCGAAAAGTGAAACCATGCCAATACAAATACATGAAGAACACGAATATTCGATATCTGTGCAGTTTGAAGTGTGTTGAAGGCTTTCGGACAACAAGTAAAGAAACGTATCAACTAGTTGGTCCACAGAACAGTTAGTCACGCCGCGCAGTGCTAAGAATATTCCAAAATTAACAATTCATTTCTTTTCAGGCGCAAGCGATCGCTCAACCCCGGACAATGTAACGACTAAATCGAAATCCGGAGATGAAACCGACGATATCGATAACATAGAACTGAAAGAACTACAAATCAAAGAACTCTCAAACAATCTCACCGACGAGAAGTGCAATCGATGCCGCAAAGTGAAACCGTGCAAATACAAATACATGAAAAACACGAACATCCGATATCTGTGCAGCCTAAAGTGTGTTGATGGCTTTCGGACGACAAGCAAAGAAACGTATAATCTAATTGCTCAACGAATTGTCGTCACTTTATTATTTGACTCGAAAAGTCTTTGCCAAAACTGCAATTTGACTAAACTGTGTCGATATCGTTTCAAAGATCCCGAGAGCGATACCTTTCAGTATCTTTGCGACGTTAGCTGCTACGATCGATTTGTCGGCCTGAATGTTGAAAAATATTTTCGACGTCGTAAAACGTATCTTGTACAGGAAATCGAAAGTGGCGCTGTAACTGAAAAGAATTGTGTTCATTGTGCGGAAGAAAAAACGTGCGTATACAGCTTTAAGGACGACGAAGATGGAGTTTATTACATATGCAGCGATGATTGCTTTAATTTATTGGCCAAAGAAGAAAACGATCGATTCAAGTAAGTTGGAACTGTTCCGCATCGCGATCTACTGCACTTGGAGGGAAATGTTTGTCGGAGCTCCTCACTCTCGTACTTCGAAATAGAAAAACCAACTAATGTGTGATTGTTTTCTCATAGGTTAAAACGGCGTTCAGTTCGCGTAAGAGACTTGGGAGTACCAATCATATCAACACCAACTGTTACCTCGGAACCGAAACTCGTAGCCCGCTCTGAACAGAAAGCGGAAGAAGCCCGTTTGGATCGCGAAGCATCATTTGTTCGTCGATGTGCCCAATGCCTCTTGATCTGCCAGTCGGGTCAGCAAATGCTCGAATGGGAAACGGTAAATTTCTGCAACGATATTTGTCTCGAAAAGTATCAACTTGTTATCGGTTCAAAGTGTGTGAGTTGTAACCGATCGGTGCCATCGAACAGTCTAGGTAAATACTGTGTCCGTTTCGGTTTCGATATTCGACAATTTTGTTGTTCCGGATGTTTGGATACGTTCAAGAAGGGCCTAAAGGTATGTTCGTTTTGTCAGAAGGACATTTCTCACGATAAAGACGGATTTCTGGCGCCGGTCGGCGATAAGAGTCAGTTTAAAGATTTCTGTTCGCAAGACTGTATGAAAAATTACGATGAGCTGCTGAATCCGCGAAAGAAACAAAACACTGCCAGTTGTGCTGTCTGTAATATCGATAGAGTAGTACGCGTTGAAATCGTTCTGGACAATAAAGACTATGAGTTCTGTTCGAATCCGTGCTTCTCGGCATTCAAATTTGTAAATAATATCAGCCCGGATGAATGTACCATGTGTTTGAAATATTTCGAACGGAAAAGTGCCGTTGCCTTCACATTGTACGAGGAGGATAAGGCAAAAGTGTTTTGCCGCAAGATCTGTATGAACATTTACATTATACTCAATAGGAAAATTGTATCGTGTCGTTGGTGCAACGTGAAGAAATACAATTTTGACATGATCCAAAAGAAACGGTCCGGACATATTATAATGTTATGCTCGATTAATTGTTTGAGGCAGTACAGTAGTCCTGAAAATGCTGCACTTGTCGTACGGCTGCAGAAAATATGCGATCAGTGCCATAAAAGCAGTACACCGCTATTTAATTTATCGATGTCGGATTCGACGTTACGGAATTTCTGTACATATCAATGCGTGATGGCATTTCAAGGATCCTTTAGTCAGACAACAACCAGCGCCAAGGCTGTTTCTTCGACAGGTTCAAAAACCCCATACCCTGTCGGATTACCGAAAAAAATCAAACCCAAAGGCGATAAGGAGACACCGATAAAAGTCATTCAACAGAAACCTACAACTCTCCCGCTCGAACCACAACCTCAGCCTGAGCCGTCTTTAGATGTAGCTGCGAAGCGAGGCAGAGGTAGAGGCAGACCACGTGTTCCGATTGTCCCCGCAATACCCGTGGTACATGACGACCCTCCTAGCAAAAAATCCGTACCCTCTTTAAGAAGTTCGTCAGTGCAGTACGATCGAGTTTCGACTCAAAACTGCCACACGCAAACAACTAAAATCGGAAAGAAAACTGTCGGAATGAACACAGAAGAGGTCGGCGGTCCCAAGTCTCAACTAATAACTATACCACAAGTACAACCCGAAATGGTTAATAAGCAAACAATGTGCAAGCCATCAGCCGAAATGTTAGCTCAACAAGCGCGTCGACCGACTTGCACAGTCGAATGTCAAACGGACGATTCGTTACAACGGAAATTCTTGATACCCGTACCCGTGCCGATCTACGTGCCCCAGCCAATGTATATGTACTCATTACCGTTTCCCGTGCCCGTACCATTTCCATTGCCCATACCGGTACCAATCTTCATACCGACTACGCGCAATTCGGCCGACGGAATTATGAAGGAAATCAAGAAAATTCAGGATAAAATGCCGTCCGATCCTTTCGAAGCCGAGCTTCTTATGATGGCCGAAATGGTGGCTGGCGAAAAGAAACGAAACGATTCCGACTCGGAACCGGACGATGATAGAGATGCGGAAGAGACGACAACTGTAGTTGAATATGCGCCCGATGTTGAAACAACTTCAAATTTTGGCGAAGATGTTTTACAAATGGCATTGAAAATGGCCACTGAATATGAAGAGCCGGCCGTTGATTTAGAGTCGGCAATGCAAACGAACACAATAACACAGCAAGCCACACCGTCGCACATGGAAGAGGTTATCGATGAGGAAATCCATCATCAGCATATGATTTTGATTGCTCCTCAGCGGTAAGAATAACGTTGGAAAAAAAAAATTGTTGAACCGATTTTTATGTTTTCTTAATCCTTTTTCGGCAGGCAATTAACTTCCGGTGTGCGTAGTCCACGTAAACGTACCCTCTCACCGAACGGTGGGATGGCACAAAACAGTCGATTGTCTACAACACCGCCGCAAAAACGGCCACGTCAGCAACAGCAATCAATCATTTCGCCTACGAATACCGAGTCGATGCGTACTTCGGTCGAGCCGGTCGAGAAGCCCGATGCCAATATGTGCTTGAAGTACACATTCGGTGTGAATGCCTGGAAACAGTGGGTCATGACGAAAAATTCCGATCTCGAAAAAAGTTCAATACGACGGAAACCGTTTAAATCAGAACTGTTGCAGCTAACTGCAGATGAACTCAACTATTCGTTGTGCCTTTTTGTCAAGGAAGTTCGAAAGCCGAATGGCAGTGAATATGCTCCGGATACCATTTATTATTTAGTTCTAGGTAAGATTGTGACTTAGGAACGTATAGAAAATGATTTTGTTTAACTTGACAATTTTCTTTTTGTTGTTCGTTCAGGAATTCAGCAATATCTCTATGAAAATGGGCGAATCGATAATATTTTTACAGATCCGTATTATGAAAGATTTACAGATTGTCTGGATGAAGTTGCTCGACGATTTTCAGTCCTGTACAACGATTCACGTGAGTATTAATCATTCAAGCCTTTATAGTTGCTCGACGCGTATTCGGAGATTTATGTGAGGATGCCGTCAAAATCATAGCGTCTATAGCAAAATCTTTAATCGCTGATCAACTAGATAGTGAGAACATTCTCTTGCAAAAGTGTTTTTATTTATCAGTCCCAAAGTTGCCACGAAAGTGCATGGAAAAGAAGCTAAAAAGTTCGTTGTTCACTAGAACGTTCACACCGCCTCAAAGGAAACCTTTTTGTAGCTCAGGATTTAAATGTTGCAGGACCCAACTTCTTCAACATAGTCGTAACTGTCGAGTACTTGGCATCTCAAAGACATATTAATGTGTTCTGGTACTCTATGCCATTTTATCATATCCGCCCTAGACTTCATATTTTGACCTGAGATTTTGAAGGAAGAAGATTCAGTACGTTGTTAAAAAATATTTAGGCATCCAGACACCGCAAAGCTCTCTCTACCAGTCCAACCATACCATGCTACCTGAGGAATCCGAACGGACCTTGAACCACTTCAAGCGAGGAAACCTATGATCTTCTGGACATCCACTTCCTTGGTAGCTCGCACGTTGATACGGGGCGGGTAAAACTCACAGAACACCACGCAACGTGCAATTCCGACGCTCTTATAACAGAGACTAAAGTCCTTTCGGCGATAAGTCTGCTGGACCGGATGGAATAATTCCTGCTGAAATCCAGCAGACCTGGGATAAATTTTTTCTTGTTGAAGGCTATCTTGAAAGGCTGCCTGGATCTAACCTACATCGCTGAAACATGGATGGAAGTTAAGGTAGTTCTCATACCTAAGCCAGGAAAAGCTATCATGTCTATCCTAAGGATCACAGACCTATCAATCAATCATACTTTATTCTGAAAACACTCGAAAGACTAATGGATGTAAATATCTAAGACAATACTTATAGGCGTCTGCTGTCAACATCCCAACACGGGTACTGGAAGGGGAAGTCGGTCGAGACGACTTTACACTCACTTGTGCGCCATTCTCCAAATTTCTTAGTATTAAAGAATACACCATGGTTGCCTTTCTCGATATCGAGTGAGCCTGATGCTCAAAGCTTGGCGAGTCCTCTACTCGAAGGTTTGTGAGTATAGGTACACCACAAGGTGGCGTACTCTTCTTTCTTTGGAATTTAGTTGTCAACAAACTACTATTGAGCATGGAAGGGGAGGGCGATTGCAGATCCTGTTGCAACTTGCAATTGCTGTCCGGAGAAAGCGCTTTTAACACGCTGCTGAGATATTGCAGAATGCTCTCTCTATACTCTTTTTCTTGTCTCCTGTGGTAGTACTGCTCCGATTCCGACATTGCTGGCTTCAGTATCTATGATGAAGTCGTGACAGAACTGGAGAATTGCAAAGTTCATCTTTTATTTTCTCTCAAAATCGCAGTATTTGCAAAGTCTTAAACGTATCGACGGTAACAAAGTGCACTTCTTTGGACTGTGCTTCAATTTTGCTGCTCACAGTCGCTGGACGACTTTTTGTAGATTTCTTAAATGTTCCTCGAATGTCTTGCCGATAACAATCACATCATCTAGATAAACGAGACAAGTTTTCCAGCTAAGGTCACGTAACACAAACTACATTAGTCTCTTGAATGTAGCTGGAGCATTGCAGACATTGGCATTACGATGAATTGTCACAGTCCGCTGCTGATAGAAAATGCTGCTTTCTATCTATCCTTCTCATCTATTTCTAGATTGTTCTTGTTCGTGGTACACTTCACTACTTTCGGTTCAAGTTCTTTCCTCAAGTTATCACCTTTCACTTAGAATGCTTGGGAATATTCGCTTTAATTTCTTGTCGTTCGATATCTTTTTTTTCGCACTATCACAAAATTTTCACTGTCCGTTCAAGAATTTTCATTGGTCTAAAAAATCCCCGAACGGAACAAAAAGGACCACCAACAGAAACAACTAAATTTTTTGCGATTCTACTAACCAGATCTCTGACATCAAAATGTAATTGAGAACACTTTCTTTTTTTTAGAATACATTGTAACGCGTGTCGAAGAAGAACATTTATGGGAATGTAAACAGCTTGGTGCGCATTCGCCACACGTTTTGCTTAGCACACTGATGTTTTTCAATACTAAACATTTCAATTTGACGGTAAATAATTTCCATCGAATGCATTGAAGACATAACGAATATTTATTTTCGCAGAGTGTTGACGAGCATATGCAATTATCATTCTCGCACATTATGAAACATTGGAAACGTAGTCCGCCTGGAACAAAAACACAAGGCTCCAGAAATGTCCTATTGCGATTTTATCCTCCTCAAACTGGGCCTGGTGAGTTCAGTCAGAACTTATTGACTATATTGCAATATATTTAATTTTCTTGTAAATTTAAGATGCCAATCCGCGAAAGAAAAAAGTCTACGAACAGCAAGAAAACGAAAGTGATCCTTTACGATGTCCTGTAAAGTTATATGAATTTTATTTATCAAAATGGTAAGTAGAGTAGTTGCAATGACCTCAACACAAATGAGCATTAATCTGATTCGCATTCACAGTCCGGAAAGTGTGAAAACACGTAGCGATGTATTTTATCTGCAACCGGAACGATCATGTGTGCCCGATTCGCCAGTCTGGTATTCGACGCAACCTTTAAGCCGAGATGCTTTAATTAAAATGTTACATCGCGTTAAGATGGTTAAGGAAATTAATATAGCGTTGCTTAGCAGTTAATAAACTAAATAAATGCGCGTAAATATTTATCGCATTACATATTCATATTCCATATTTTCCTTTTTTTAAAAAAAATAAAACATTTTCGTTTCATTCAGAGTATCGGACTAGTTTTCACAAATAACAGATTCAATTTCTTTTGTCCTATTATGTTAAATAGTAATGTCTAATAACACCAATAAAATATGATAAAATCAAGTTTCGATTGTTTAAGAGTATTTTTTTTTGTAGTTAATGAATTTCTCTTGTATAAACTATCAGCGGTTTTCTCTCACATAAAGTACGTATAATTTCTAAAAAAATCAAAAAAAAGTAACGTAAAGTTTAGCTACGAGTGCAGGGCACCAAGTATAGTCTTTAAAATTATTATTTCTTATTCTATTTTTTTAATGCATAATTATTATGAGTTTACTTGTGGTCGTGTAATACTTTTTTAGGACAGTAAGATTATAAATAAAGAAAAGAAAGGAATAAAGCTACTAGTTTAAAATTAAATGAATGTTTTTTTTTAACGGAAATAACTGCGGAACGGAAATAAATAATAAGGTAGAGGATAAGGTTTTGGAAAATGTCATGTGATGTACTTGAGAAGAATGCTCTCTCTATAGCCTTTAAATGAACCCACTCAAAACAATTGGTCCTCTCACCAGGAAATACAAAATTCCTCACGTTGACTTTTCTTCTCTGGATCGTACTAGTCTAGTTTTCACCGATAGTGCAAAATACCATATTTTATTATATAGGAATCTACATTGGAAACTTAATACCCAGGCGAGTAAGAAAAGCAACAGTTGCGCTTTATTCATGCAAAAGGATATTGGCACAAAAGCGTGTATGCAACCCGAATAGTTCACTGGCTCTCATGTGTCCATCATCTGATCAATACTAATGTATGTTATTGTCTGGTTGACGGCGATTAACTGCACATCCCTAGGGAAGGTACAGAGATCAGCCTTCATATGCAGAGCGGAGCTCTGAAAACATGTTCCTCTACAACATTAGACATGCTATTCAATCCACCACCTAAGCAAATTGTAGCCAGTGCAGCCATTCGACTTAAGAGCTTCAACACAGTGGACTAGCATATGTACGAGGGTAGAATAAAAAGTTTCCGGAATGGGCATTTTGTTTTTATTTTTCAACATAGTCCCCTTTCAGGGCGATACACTTTTCTCAGCGGAACTCTAACTTTTTTAAGCCCTCGGAATAATACGATTTCGGGAACTCTGTAAAATAGGCATTCGTCGATGACCTCCTCATTTGACGTGAAGCACTTGCCCCCGAGCCAAGTCTTCATGTTTGGGAACAAAAAGAAGTGGCACGGGGCCAGGTCTGGAGAGTACGGGGGATGCAGCACCACCTCGTAGCCCAATTCAACCAATTTGGCCTTGGTGATTCGGGATGAATGGGCCGGAGCGTTGCCGTGGTGGAAGAGCACTTTTTTCCGCCGCAAACGAGGCCTTTTCTCCTTCAACACGCCGTCGAATTGATCCAATAAATCACTGTAGTATTGCCCCGTGATCGTTCTTCCCGTCTGCAAAAAGTCGATGTGGATCACACCTTGCGAATCCCAAAAAACTGTGGCCATGACCTTTCCGGCCGATGGGTCTTTGCCTTCTTCGGAGCAGATTCGCCTGGAAAAGTCCACTGTTTCGACTGCTGCTTGGTCTCTGGTGTGAAGTGGTGGATCCATGTTTCGTCCACGGTCACGAATCGGCGAAAAAACTCTGTTGGATTACGCTTCAACATGGCCAAACAATCACTCGAAGTGGTCACACGATTTCGCTTGTTGTCCACAGTCAGCAAACGCGGCACTCATCGCGCCGACAGCTTCCTCATGCCCAAATGTTCGTGCACGATGTTTTGCACACGTTCATATGAGATGCCCGTGGCCTCTTCTATTTCGCGCAACTTCACTCGACGATCGATTAAGACAAGATCATGGACCTTGCCGACCATTTCCTCATTTGTGACCGTTTTTGGACGTCCACTGCGTGGTTCATCCCTGGTGCTCGAAACTGATAGTCGAAAATGAAGGTGTGGAGGTGCCATGAACTTTCTACAAAATATCACGTATCTCCGTCGCCGTTTTCCCATCCATCCAGAAATCTTTAATCACTGCACGAAATTCGATTTTTTCCATTCTTGCAAGTGCCTGACTTGCTTCACAAAACTGCCTGGTAAACAAGAATTATGCGACGCATCTGTTTGATAATTTAACAGCTTTCCTAAATGGGTTGGTGTTACCAACCATTTCGCGATTCGCGCGCCATCGCTCTTGCCCATTCCGGAAACTTTTCAATATGCCCTCGTACATGTCACTCAGCAATTTTGAATCACTTCAATAATATACCAATAACAATCAATATACCCTTCCCAGTTTTGATTTTGTTAAAAATTTCCTAACTATCCCAAACCGTCTAGAATGGGAAACGGGATTCGGTACAGGGGAATAGTCCGTCTGGCGGGGTGGGTGGAAGTTTTTTGTCTGATATGCTTAGCACTAGCAGCTCTTCCGACTTCCAAACCACTGTAGTATCTATCAGGCCGAGCTTATGGCGATCATGGAGGCCTTGTCCTGGCTGAGGTGTAATGTAATATCAACTAGGGATATTAGCATTTTCATTGACAGCCAAGCGGTAATAAAATCCTTGGAGTCGACCTCTACAACATCAAGGATCGCCGCAGAATGTCGATCATCTCTTAAGGAGATGGCAGAACATTTTAATATTCATCTGTGCTGGGTGCCAGGTAAAAGGATATGCCAGGTAACTGTATGGTTGACGAACTCGCCCGGAGCGGTACTATCTTTCAGATTATGCCGGAATATCGGAATCTGGGTGTGCCTCTTTCTACATGTAAGATGCTAATTGAAATGGACTCAGTTGAGAAAACTAACTCAAGATGGACAGAGGGCATTACATGTCACACTGCGAGACAGATCGGACTCAAGCACGATCTCTAAAAGGTTGATTTCGCTCAAAAGGGCCAATATCAGCACCACAGTTGGTAGCCTGACCGGACACTGTCTTCTAGGCCGGCATCCTAAAAGACCCGGGCTCTTCAAACGTCTTCTGTAAATGCTGCTTGGATGAAGAGTGGAGACAGTCCATCATCTTCTCTGTACCTTTTCAGGTCTATACGCTAGGAGCTCACCTAGAAACCTACTTCTTCAACAGTCTCAATGACGTTGCCACAACGGAGGTTACAAGAATCCATCACTTCATTATAAGCTCTAAATGGTTTAGCGAGAAGGACCGGATTCAATCATTCTGTGGTAACACAACGGACCTTTTAGGTCTACGTTTGTCTGGTGTTCAGGCACCCACTAACCCATCTCCCTATTAATTCAGTCAAAAATGGCTGTAAATGCCTGTGTTAGAATCTCTCCTAACCATTGCCTCCAAACGGTTTTTCATTAATTGTACAAGAATTTGAATGGTTGTTTGTGGTATTGTACTCCTTTCCCCTGTAAGCGCCATCTCTGAAATAGCCCACACAATACAGGAACCTTTTCTGTAACTCAATCTTTGGGCAACCGGGGAAGTTTTCTATAATTCATTTGCAGACTACGGTATTTGTAGTTTTCCGACACAACAAAAATACAGAACTAAAAGAATCTGCAAGGTTCGTAAAACTCGACCACAAATCAGCTGTCGAGTTTGAAGATATAAAGTCCAATGATAGCGGATTTCGGTGCAAATGATTTGAAAATCGAATCATAAAGAGGACTCCTGATTCTCTTCAATGGTCAAGAATGCTAGTAAAGATTTTTGGAGTTGCGTTTAAAAAAGAAATAGGGCTTTTGATTTTTAGGGGAGAGTAGTTTCTCAAATCAACGACCAAGCAAATTTAATCGTAGCAGTGTAAGTGTGCCGCTATTCATGCTAACATTGGTCTCAGCTGGATGTGAATAGAGTCACTGTATACACACTAACCCTTCTACTGGGAGTTTGGCCGACACCCCAAGGATGTGTAGTATGAGTGCGTATACAGGAATCTTAGATGTGAAGTACTCCCAGTCAGTACAGCGAATGGCATAGGGACCTCTGCTTCCAGAAATTTATTAAAATTATAACAAAGGATAGTGCGAAAAAATATCTGGCTAGAATACCGCGAAGAAGAATCGAAAACGTTAATTTTTAAAAATCTAAAACTGTTTTGAAATCGGCAACCGGAAAACTAACACAGTCTTAATGCCTGCCTCGAAAACAAAAATCAGAAAATTCTTTTCAAAAATCGAAAACTCAATTCTACAATTAGATACTCTAATTCTTGCACGTAACATCTTTTCACTTTCAACATTAAACTAAGCTAATTTCGTCGGCTTAACAAACGTCCGCTTGCGTTTCAGTTTCTTTCGCGCCAATTCCAAGTGATGCAGCTGCGAATAAACTTCCGCGTAGATTTCTTTTTGTTCTTCCTCGGGAATTGTGCGGCGATATTCTTTCATCAGATCGTACTTTTCCCACGGTGTCTCCAACTGTTTGGCTCGGAGAATTTGCTTCTCCTTGATGTGCTCATTGATATTCGCTACACCTTTCAAGTCCTGCCGTTCCCAACGCTCAAGCCACGGACGTGGACGTAACTTTACTTTGATATCATTAACAGGAATTGGAGTACCTTCCGGATGAATTTCATGCTCCATATTTAAATCGAAAGTACTGTATTCGGGCAGAGCGTCACGTAAATAGTAGAGTTTATCGTCTAGTCGCTTTTCGATGCGTAAAACTTCGATTTTTTGTATTGTCGGGTCGTACATTTCGTACTGAACTTCGACGCCCTGGTGATCGATTACGTTCCGGAGAATAAATCGAGCGCGGAGACCGCAACGATCACGATCAATGCATATTCCTGAAAAGGAAGCGACTTAGTTGGCCAGACGTACGAATCAAAATTAAAATCATTGAAAAATTACCAACGAATCGGCTTGTTTTCCCGGCAGAATGGGGATCGGAAAGAGTTACGGCCAGGATCGATCCGACATAGAATTCGGGAATGTCGATGTGCATGCGGCGATTCAGCATGTCGAGGCGCTCGAGCTTCTCCCGTATTGGGTTGCGCCATTCGAACTTTGGGTCCGGCAGGAACTCGGGATAGATGAAACGATACTCGGCCGGAACGACATGTTTACGTTGATCCGTTGACGGTGCCGATACTGTTGTGGTCTGTTGGGGGGACTTTTGTGCCGCCGGAGTCTCACTCCGGTTGGGCTTCGTTGAATAGCTCGGGCTAGAACAAAAAACTTGAAACGGATCGTAAAATTACTGAACGCAGAGCATTTTAAGAGCTTACCAAGTCCGCGGAAAGATGATTTTTTGAGAAATTGGTTGTTTATTAACCGGACCGGGACATTCATGTTTAATTTCTAGACAAAATTCTAAAAAAACATAACCCAACAAATTTACCTCTTGACAGCTGAAATGAGTGGCGGCGAGGACTTACCAGAAGAGTT
This sequence comes from Beris morrisii, assembly GCA_951812415.1. Taxonomy (NCBI): domain Eukaryota; kingdom Metazoa; phylum Arthropoda; class Insecta; order Diptera; family Stratiomyidae; genus Beris; species Beris morrisii. Next base: position 107,549,128 of record OX638312.1, on the reverse strand, counting down.
CAATTTGAATAGATAACGCAGCTTAAGAAAGGCCCTGTTTAACTATTTGAAATTTGAATTTGACTTATTCGTTTTTTTTAATGCATTAACAAATTAATCAACTTCATTTGACACAATATTCCTCTTCTATAAAAACTAATTAATTCATTGCCAAAAATGGTGATAGAGATAAATATGAGGAGAGTTCAAGAAGTCTCAAACATAATGAATTTTTCTTGAATATTTTCTCCCTTAACATTTTGTCTTCGAAAGTCAAGTTTTATGAATAAAAAAATAATCGCACTATGATAGAAGTAGGCAATGAGACTCCATGCTTGGGAGGCTCAACTGGGCAGGGTCGTCATCGTATTGCTAGTGAAATCTAAAAGACTTCATTAAAAAAAAGGGTCCACAAAAAGCAGGAAAAATACAATCGATTTCTTTTGTTACGTAGAAGGTAGAAAATTGGTAATCGAGATAAACTCCTCAAATAGCATCTACAAGTTATATTTCCAACCAAAAGTCTAACTTTTGGTATTCCCATAGTAAGGAGCCACACCGAATATTGTCCCGTTTGTGTCATTAACATTAGTGGGCTCAATTCGAAGAATAAATACAAAATTTTATATTCAGATAAACCGTCGGCAACAAGACCTTCACATCATGGACCTGAGATTTCAATTACGTCTCCATAAGAAAATTGAAGCGAAGAGCCTTCACAAAGTTCAGAAGAATCTCGTGAGGAAACACTCTACGAATTCCAAATTAAAACAAAGTCATAATTTTTACTAGGAACTAAATGATTTAGTATGAGATTTGGGTATACCGATGGTCGGTGCATAAATTCTGGGATCAAGACCACATGCCAATCATTTTTTGGCTCCAGGAACATCATTTTCTTGGTACAGAAATCGTGAGGCAAAGTTTGTACCATTTTTCGCACAAACGAAGGATCGCTGATGTACCGCAATAATAATACAGACCTGAAAGAAGTTCGCCTGTACAACACAAATAAATTGCCTCTGTACTACAATAGGTGTGGACTTCGTTCAATTGAAGCAAACTTATGAGAATATTAAACAAAATATAATATTGGGAAAATTATTTGCAGATTTGTGGCAATCTGAAATTTATGTTATTGGTATTGGGCCGAAAGTCTGAATTTACTAAATATCCCCGTTGTTAGTGTGAATGGGACAGCAGAGCTCGAGACAAACATTACACTCAGAAGCCAACTAACTCGTCAAGAAGTCATCCGTGTTTGTTGAACGATAAAAAGTTTTGCTACTCCTGTGTACATGAAGTTAGCTATCAAGGCATTAAATAAAGAAGATGAATGTTACAAATATATAAGCTGCCTGGATGAGGAGGAGGAGGAGACAGTCCTTCACCTTCTCTGTACCTGTCCAGCTCTATCAGCCAGAAGGAAAGCTCATCTTGGAGCTTACTTCTTCAACTGTCTCGGTGACCTTGCCTCAATGGAGGTCGCGAGAATCCAACGCTTCATTGCAAGCTCTAAATGGTTCGACGAGTAGGACCGGATTCGATGATCCTGTGGTAACACAACGGACCTTTTAGGTCTAAGTGTGTCCGTGTTCTCACGGGGAGCCACGCGTACCTACCTACCTACCTACAAATATATAGTATGCTCTCTTGGATTTCTGAAGCCAATTTAAAAGAAGACAGTTTCATTGGTCCTCAAATACAAAACGGACCTTTCTGCTCTAAGTGCGTCTGTTTTTGTTTCAGACAGCCGCGCGTACCTACCTTCCTACCTATCGAACTATTTTTGAAAATGTACAATCAAAATAATTTATCCGAGTGAATTTCGAAAAGAATAAGGATTTCAGAAACATATTGCAGGAAGGATATAGAAAACGAATAGTGGCTACAAAATTGAGTTTTAGAAAGTTAATTACAACTAAATCTCTTTAAAACGTTTTCTCGAACACAACACATACAACTTGCTTTTCATTTTAAGATTTCATTGTACTCCCATTAACTGCCTCCTGTGCAAAGGATTTTTTTTCGAGGTTGTTTTGGGTCCTCAAGTAAAGACTGCTACGAAAAACAGGGCTTTACCATTTATTAACACTTTTGTAGAAAAATAACACGAAACACCACGAGAACTGTGCAAGGGACCATCAAATTGGGACTAGCAAATTAGAGCACAAAATTATTTCGAAAGAAAACTGTGTAACTATTGTCGTCAAAGCAATCGACAAATGAATTTTCACTTTCTGGAGATTGTCGTTTCTTCAAACACGTACCAAGATTTTTTAGGGCATTAACAGAAAGCATCTACGAAAATTCACCCACAATATATTTTTTAGGCTATCATTTTCGTCTTTTGTAACTTTCGATTTAAAATTAAAATTCTGCAAATTAAAGACATTGCTCCGTTTCTCTCTAACATACTGTTGCTTAAAGCTCAAAAGAGCCCAATTCTTTTTCTATGTCGTAACAGCCCAAATTGGTATTCAATAGTATTTCTTCGATCGATTTTGGGTCATTACGATCGTTCCATCGTCCGATATTAATTTTTCCGGAAGTATATCGCTAGCTTATCGCCGAAATTGGCCTAATTAGTGACCGCCTAACAAACCAAACAACGTACAACTTTATTACACTCGATTCATTATTTAATGCTTTTTATTTCACTTAAAAAAACTCAATGCTACATACAAATTACAATTTCTGTTTGTTTAATAATAGATACATTACATTGTATAATATAAAAAAAACGAAAACAACTTGTAGTAATTCTAGTAATGACAATAAAAAACAATACAAGATTTATAGCATCTTATTTAATTATATTATTAATTGAATCATCAATAAAATACAAAAGTAAAAATCTACAAAAAAATAGAGTTCACATAAAAAATATAACAGGATACCGAGAGCCGTTGTTCATTGTAGCTTAATTTTCATTTGTAGTTGACGCGTAACTATCAAAAATATTTTTTGTAGTTCAACGATTTTGGTTGATTTTTGGGATAACGATAGAAAATTGATTTGCAAGATTCAAACCTTGAGTAGAGACTAAAGCCTAATATCCGTTCAAATTAGAGATGTACGGATTTATTGAGATCGGCGAATTACGTAGTTGAATGTCAATGAACAGAGAAAAATATTAAGAACAATACCAATACTGAGGATAAGTTGATTTTGACTATGCCGTTTTAGTAGGTACTGTATCTGTCAGGCAAGTATAGTTTTTTGCTTTTCATTTATAAACCCTTTCTAATTATTGTGGCCAAAATGATTTTATACTTATATTATCACGACTAAACAAAATTTGTTCTCTAAAAGCGAAAAAATCAATACAGAATATTTGAACTTCTCATCATCTTCATTTTCTAAAGACATACATTTGCTTTGTTGCCCTCTTCAGATTTATTCATCGTAAGAAAAAAATACGAATTCGTCACAAGATCGTTCGACTTTTAACTATTGTATTACCTATAAGCATTTGTATGCTTCTAAATTCTTATAAAAAATGGGTTCTATGGTTGCCCTACCATGAAAAATTTAATTCTCTATTCGGTAACTACTTAATAGTCGCTAATAGATTTTAAAAGCTATCTACAGCCCAAATTCAGTTGTAATTAATAGAATATATTCCTCAATAAGATTCAATGAAGATTGTTTCGGTGATCTGTTTGGTCACATTGAATACATATTTGAACGAGGATACCCAGCAGACCAATAAAGCGGAATGTTCCGAGCTACTTCTGAAATAGGGGAACGTGAGACAGAAGTTTCCGATGGATTTCTATCGGAAAATTTAAAGATAATTCCACGAGGAAAAGCAATAAGAATTTCATGGAATTATCAGGCAGAGCTCCAAAAGAACTTGCCGACATCCGGATATATCGTGGAAAACTCTGTGTAAATTCCAAAATCCTTGTGCTGAGAAGTACATAATTAAAAATTCTTCTGAAATGAAAAGTAATTCGCTGTCTTGTCCGGTCTGACCCAAAAAATGATCAGTAGGATAAGTAGAATTTTCGCACAATCGGTTATGATTGCAGAAAGTTCTACAGACTCTATATTTCTATGCGCCAGACCTGATAAAAATAAACAAAGTTAAATTTTAGTAAGCGTTCGAAAGAGTAGAAAAACTTTGGAAAATGCTCTGGACATTTCTCAAACATTTCGATAAGAGAAATCCCACGGAACAGCGTCAACCTCGCCATATGGAAATCTCTCGGATTTCTAGTCCGCAATTCCGACTATTTAAAGAACTTTCCATCGAAATTCTCACGGATTTCTGTGTTTTTGGTCTGCTGGGTGCTTTCATAAGTAACGTAGACCGATATGAAAGACAACTGAGTTTTTATTTACGACATAGTCTAGTGAAGTTCAACGAACAAAGTTTCTCCAGGTTCCCAATTTCTTCCCTGAAGTGGTTTTCATCGAGACCGTGAAAGTAGCTAAGGACCGTTTGAATGGCTTCTTTATTGCACCCAAAATATCGGTCCAGCCAGAAAGTTTTCAATTTCGGGAACTGATGGAAGCCAAATCGGATGGATGCGACAGCAGTTCAACGCGAATTTAGTTCAATTTTAGCGTTGTTGTGGTGAAACGATAGCTTCTTTTCGGTTGCACCAGTACGTTTCTATGCGATCGCTGCCTTACGTCTGTCCGAAAGGATTGCTTGGTAGACGCCAGTGACGGTTTTTCTCTTCTCGATGTAGTCGGTCAGGATCACACAAGACTGACGCCACCACTTTTCCAGCTGATGGAACGCATTTCGCCTTTTTCGGAGCCGGTTCTCTTTGTGCAGTTTTGGCTGTTGTTTCGTCCATTGTTACAAAATGCCGAAACAAAACTCCACTGAATTTTTCTTGAACAGTTGCAAACTTTCGGTAGTAATACAAAACTTTTGAATGAACGAACTTTCTGGAATCTATACTGAATACAAATACATATTCAAAATCATAGCTATATTCACTGTGTTTCATATAACAAAATTAAATTTCGACAAATAAGTAATTTAACTAAACATTTCTTAAATGGCGGAATGCCGACATTGCTGATATCTACGAAATTTTTTTTCATTCTAATTTTTTCTATCAAAACTCAATTCCGGATAAGAAAACTAGTCTCATCCTCGTTTCTAAAACTGCTTATAAACTATTGCACTTGGCTTTGCCTTAACAAAATCTTGCACTTTTAATAGAAAACTTGGTTTGGCATTCCCATACAAAAATATTTGTCATGTTTGCTATTACACCGGTTATCAGATGCTCAATTTAACTGACCAGCTATAGTCTTAAGTTCGCTATGGTAGGTGTCAAAATGACTTTAAATATAGTTTTATTCACAGATTCAAAACCACATAGTCGCTGTCTTTTGCTCTTAATATACGATTAAAGTTACTTATGGAACGACCCTTGGTAAGTACCAGGCTATCGAATCGACCCACATGCTTAACTCGCTGAAAGGAGTATTGCACTGAATCGATTGCTCAAAAGTCTAGTTTTATGTCATTTAAAATGTAAGTATTGTTTGGAAGCGTCTGATACTATCAAAACCATCCTAAAAAGTCGCCGATCTTTAGCCACATCCTGTATTATAAACGATAAACAACTCACAGTATTATAAATATAAATTAGCGCTGATCCAATTATAAACTAATAAGCTGTAAACTCGAATTTTCTTTTGTAAGCAGTTTTTAATTTTTTTTTTATATTTAACTCTATACGAACAAATTACAACTCTTATTTAACTCTGTTAGTTTTGTTTATTATACAAAATCGTTCATCTTATTTCTAATTTATGTTGAAAATATAATTTCTTTTTTGTATTTCTTTCACTTTTAATATAAATACATACTTTCATTTGTTTTTAGTTCTGTGTATATAATATATTTTGTGTTTATTTGTTTTCTATTCCATAGATGGCCACCTCTTCTAACGAGGCACTATCCCTGATTTTATTGAACAAAGCAATGAGTGCCTTGAAATTAAAAAAGCGGGAACAAACAAAACATACTTAGAGTATCTCACTTCATATATAATTTCAAAAATAATAATAATAATCACATTATTTGAAACAGTAAACAAATTTCACTTAACAAATAAAATAAAAAAAAAATGGTCACATCTAAACCTAACATAAAACAGACAGAAAAACGCAAAATAGTTTACCTTGGCAACTAGAAAGCGTATAAAAAATGGGAAAACAAGATCATTTCTCGGTTACGTAATGCTTGCAGACAATAAATTATGTCGCGTTATTACACTGCCTACACCAAGATATAATTTGGATCACAAAACCAAACACATGTTCGAATCATCGAACCATTGTTCATTTTAAATTTTTGACATTTTCAGACTTTTTCATTTACATCTATTTTTTTTAATCAACAATCTAGCGTTAAATCTATCATTAAAAGTAGTAGTAGCTGCAATTGTTTACCTTAGAATAGATTCACCTAGATACGCATTTGATTTATTCAATTGCTCGCGGTCCATCGATCGGCATGGTGTGCAGAACTTCGTCCAATAATTGTAGCGCCCTATGTAAATGTACTTCCACCCAGCACGGTGTCTCTTTAATTGATTGTCGTGGATAGTCAGGACCCCAGCCTTTAACAAAACTCAATCGTAGAATACAAAGGCGACGTAAATCGTCCACTCCAATTCCGGCAGCTGATAAACCTACTAATGCATAAGATATAATTTGAAAAAAATTATTAAATCGATCATTGTATAAAGGAAACAGGATAAATGATAATTAACCGGATTGAAAACCATCTGTTTCTTTTTATTCATTCCAAGAAATACTCTTTACCGCATCGTTACATCAATAATATGCTGAACAATTTTTTCGGGCTCTAATTTCAAAATAGTCAATTATCCTTTGGTTGATTAGTTTCCCTTTATTGACTCTTTTGTTTTTGGAAACAAATTGGCAGACTCTAAAAAACTAAATCGACGACTGTAACAAATTTGACCAAAATCATTTAGTTCGCGTCTTTTTCAAACACACTCTGTCAAACACTTGCCTTTTTTTTGTAAGGATACCGAACTGGACTTAGGAGGTTAGCCCTTAATACACTGTAGTGTACAGTCCAGTCAGCTTAGGCAGCTATGGCAGTATACTAGTAGGTGTTTATAATTTTTTTAGTGCTCCTTGGCTGTGATATGATCTACTAAAACAGCAATGTTGACTTGTCAATAATTACGACAAACACGGCAACCCATTGTCCATTTCGTTTATACAATGATCGACAAAAATAGGCAAAGCTGTCATAAAACAAATAACTTACTTCGCGACGGTGCTCCAATTTGTGAGCTCGGTAGACCAGCAACTGCAGCTGCTTGAGCTGCTGCAGCAGCTTGCGCATTCGCAGCGAGAGATTGCATCTGCCTATGACACTGTCTTAAATCAAATACCTGAAAAAATTATGTAATGCAAATATCACTGCTTTCTATACTTCTATCTAACCATCAAACCTTAATGCAAGCAGCTGGATAGATCTTATGCACAGCATCACCAGGCGTTCGGCCAGCCTCCCGATCGAGATAATAACTCTGCACGAATACTGAGTTATCGCTAAGACACCGAAGCCAAACATCACCTTCGCCCCTGAGATCTAATTGAACACCCTTTCCAATATGAAGTCTGTGAAAAAATGTTCAATTATTTTGACGAAATTAATGGAAATTATATCGATTATGACCTTGCTCTTTCACTTTGTTCAGTTCTGTGAACATTGCTCAATGCGCCTAAACAAAATCGATTTCCGCCCGACGGATCGACATAGCCATCGATTATTACGTTTGGTTTTGACGATGGCACTTTGAATGTTTCGCCCACTTGAGTGTCGAGCTCGAAATAGGCCACCGAACACCAATACTCTGGTGCCGGTTGTCGTGAAAGAAGTCGTGGTCCTTGCAATTCACCAGGCATCGGAGCATTCCCTACGTTACGAAAGCAATTAAATTACAATGTATTTACGAAAAATGTCTGCATGTAACGTACAATAACCTGTATGATGAGATCTGGGATCGGGCGGTTGCATTGATTGTGTATAGGTCAACGTATTCGATCCGGTCCATGTTCCTTGAGCACCGCCCGCCGACGGTGGTTGCGTGTACGTTTGTTGCTGTTGCACTTGTGATGGTTGATTACTCGCCACCGTTACATAGCCGTTTTGTTGCATATGCGGTGATACAGGTGACGAGACGACATTATTTAACGGACCGGAGATTTGTGTGTCGGTCGAAAGGGGCTCGGCGGGTGGACCCGGATAATATCCACCGCCTGGTTGACCAGCCTGTGAGTTTTGAGTGGGATGCTCATTTTGAGGTGGTTGTGGACCGATATGCGATCCACTCTGTGATACTGTTACGGGTGATACTTGTATCGGTGATTGGCTAGACGCTGCAGTCTGTTGGGATTGCTGTTGTGGTATCACTGACGTATTTACCTGAATTGCTCCTTGAGCTTGAAGCGGCATGGCATGCGAGACATTTGCTGCAAGAATTTATTAACTCAATAAATCGTAAACAAGCACAATTACAGTTCATAGATATAGAAATTATATTAATTAAAACCTATGGCAACATAAAATATAAAATAAACTACATAATTTTCAAAAGTAACACGTAAAAAGCTCTTACAATGAGGATGTGGAGGCAATCGAGGAGGGGGAGGCATCCAAGGATTTCTCACAGCCTCACTGGGTTCAATTTTTGGTATAGCGCGTACGGGCGGACGATAAATAGCGCTCATTTGACTGGGATCACCTTTAAAGTTAAAACAAACTGATAACAAACTTATAAAATAAAAAATTAACTTAATACCTAAAACTACAATACAAGAGAAAAAAATCATAAAAGTTAATAAAAAAAGAAAAGGAAAACAATGTACTCACCGGGACCTTGTTGATATGGAACATACCCCGGATGATGTTGAATAGTCTGAATATCGTTCCCATCGATTTCCATGCCTCCACCTACTACAGATCCTGCTGTATACTCATCCTTTACTATCCGGCTGGGTCCCGATTGCAAACTGAGTCCGGACAAATCGATGCCCGGTGACACGACACGTTCATAGTGATACGGATTAACGCATACCGAATCGCATTTCAAATCGAACGCAAACTGACAATATTTAACGTGTTTTAATTCGTTCTTATGCAAGTCTGGCCATCGCCAAATTCTCGCGTAAATGACATGTGGAAATCCTTTTCGTCCGGCCACCTGAAACGATGGAAGTCATATTTTGTTCTTTCAGTCGTCGGTTTTTATTTAGTAAATGCGACTATAATTAATCTGCAGCTTGATCGTTGAGGTCGTTAAATATTAGCAAGAGTTTGATTTTTTTAACCCATTTCGCAATGGAAACTAATCGTAAGTAAACTTCAGGTACGACGCAATCGAGAAATCTGCGCTTTCCAGAGAAATTAAGCTAACCGGAATGTAAACACACATAAAAAGGGCGGTAACATAATCAAATGGCAGTCTGGCGCATTGAAGTTTGACCAATGTCTTCGACACGCTTTGGGGATATTATGGCCAGACGTAATCTTCAATTACAATATTTGAGATTCAGAGCCAATAGTAGCAACGGATCTACGATACCTTAACCTTGTGTGTAAAGGGAATTATATACGTTTGTGGGCACTTTTATATGGACTTCACTTCATTTTGCACATTGGCCGTTGTCTCACTGTATAATATACAGATCACAAGCCGTTAACGACAGACATTAGCTACCAAAGCGGACCGCAGTCCTAGACAAATACGGCACTTAGATTTTATCGCTCAACGCACAAGCGATATACGGTATATCAAAAGCCGCGGCAATCCGGCAATGTAGTTGCAGACTTACTTTCTCGCGTGGAAAATAACTCGCTATGCTCTGTAGGCAGTGAAAAGTTGACTATAGAGAATCGTATCAAAATCCAGAGAGCCCATCTGGAATTGAAAGAAATACATTCTGCACCCAGAACAAAACACTTAAAATTCAAACTAAAATAACGAGTATTTCCAACTTTGGAATTCTATCTTGGTGCAAAGTTACGAAAACTCTAATTCGCCTCTTTGTACCTAGACGGATCCGTGCAGTGGTTTTTAAGTAACTACATAGTATGACACACCCCGAAAGCCGAGGCTCATGCTAATTAAGTAGCGATCGATATTTTTGGCGTAGTGTGAGCACCGACATCAAACGCTTGGCGGAAAGTTTCATTAGTTGACAACGATCCAAAATAATATGGCACACTTTGGCGCCACTTCGCAATTTTACGCTACCGAACAGACGACTCGATCACCTTCATATGGACTTTGTCGGTACACTGAAGCCTTCAAATGGTTTTAGCTACATTTTGACTATCGGGGATCGTTTCATCCGTTTGCCAGAGGCAATAAAAGGTGCCAAATTCTAGCTATACTCCATTAGCGATTCTCGAGATATAACAAAATCATTTTACCGGGCTCTCGTAATTGTCATACAACATTTTTATTAACACCTACCGCTGGCACCTATTGATGGGTTTACGCAACCGCGTTACCCTACCAACAAACCCAATCGTGAATCTTCGCTCAACCCGCAACGCATGTTATACGCTTCGGCGATCTAATGAACGTCCTTCATTCCGTTATGCTGCAAATCCGCTAACCGTAAAGATCTGCGAACCGTAATTGTTTTTATTTGTTGTGTGATGGAATGCTAGTTTTGGGTGGAATGCTAGTTTTGGGTAAAATGCTGGGTTTAGGTGAGAAGGTAATGTGTAGATAGATTGTATTTTGAGCTCTGTTCAACCTTTCTTGTCGACGCTGGAAGTGCCACCCACCATCACATTACAGTTGCCGACGAAAAGTGTACAGAAATTCTTGCGGTTTTTAATTTTATTTTTTTTCTTGCATTGCAGATGATTTTACGAAGTGGGCGCATTGTAGTGTTGACGAAAAAACGTTCATGCAAAATTTCTCTACAATCTGTCGTCGGCTCCATGAGCACTGGTCGTGTAAACCGCCATGAAATAGATCATTTTAACCAACCTTTAAAACACAAGTCCAAACAAAAAAAATTGAATTAATGTACGCGCACGTATATGTATAAGCCCCGTATAATCTGCGCCGCGGACTAGCCCTCAACAGCCTAGCCTAAACACATATTGAATAAATCTGGGTATGTGATTTAAATAGCCGCGTAGCTTGCAGGTTGAAGATGCAGATTGCAATTGCAGACACTGAACACACACACAAAAGACAGAACAGAGCCATAAGAGTCAGAACCATGAAAGAATAAGAGCAGACATATCAAAGATCTGCGAACAGTTAAGATCCGATATCCGTGAAAATCTGCTTCAGTTGGATCTTCTTCAAAAGCCGGTTCAGATCTGAGTAACTTAAGATTCGGCGATCCGCAATGTGTGAAGGAGGAAGTGTCTGTTCGTAGTATGTAGTGGCCTTTGGTGAGCCAATGACCTATGAGTTTTGTTGCAGGTCCTCGAGGTAGGTTAGGTTATAGTGGCAGCCATCAAAACTATGGATCGACCCACTTAGACCATTCGGTTGGTCCATTGTGATACCACACCCGTGACACCTTAATGAAGTCCCATATAGGGAGTTATCGTAGCATTGCTACAGGGGAAAAGCTAGCCGAACCAGCCACAAATGCGAATGAACTTGGCTAGTTCATCAATTCGTGCTCCAGCCATGTCCCCGAGTCTGGAGAAGAAGTAGGTGCCCATGGCTCTGAACCTACAGATGGCTAGCTGGAAACACTCACAAAGTAGATGCCTAACGCTCTCTTCTTCTTCTTCACTTCTGCAGTAGTCATTCTATTGAACGCCTAAGCGTTGTGCATGTCTGCCAAAGAGACAGTGCCCCGTTATGACTGCCGTAATGTTACGGGTCTCTATACGACTTCTTTTCAGAAGATCGGCAGTCCTTCTAGGATGTATTACTGGCCATAGCTGCCTGAATGTTTCACACGTAGTTAGGTTGAACCATCTACCATTGGTCAGATCCATTGCCTTCCTGTCAAGATTACTCTTGACGTAATTGAGCGGTATTTTTACCATTTGGCTTGCATGTATAGCAGCCATTTGAGATCCAGTTTTGACCAGCTCACCGGCTGCCTAATTTCCTGGTATCCCTTTGTGTCCCAGAACACAGCACAGGAAGAACCTTATGAGCTGCGCCCAATGTTTTCAGACGCTCCCTACACTCCGTCACTAGCTTTGACTTGACTAGGTTGGAGCTTAGAGCTTTCATTGCTGCTTGGCTGTCTATATAAATCTTTATACACGACTCTTCGGGAAGATTTGTCGCGGAATTTAGTATGTCCACTGCACTGCTTACGGCAAAAACCTCGGCTTGAAAAATACTGCAGTTGTCCGGCAGACGAAAGGATACTTGAATGTTCATGTCGGCTGAGAAAATCCTGCCCCCTCCCAGTATCCATTTTTGACCCATCCGTGAATATAGCAACATCAGATTCCCTTATCACTTTTTGATTATCGCAGTCTCCCCTAGTAGGGAAAAGGGTATGGAATCCTGTATCGAAGCTTAAAAACGGAGTTATATAGTCGGTGAGTTCACTAAGCCCACAATCTGGAAATAATGAGTTCTGCTATGCCCATAATCCAGCAGCCACCAGACTCTTTTAGTCTCAGGGCGCTCTTGGCAGCAGCATTCATGATTTGAATATCTATTGGCAGCAGAAGCAGCATAATCTCCATTGCAGCTGTTAGCGTTGTTTGCAATGCGCCCGTAATGCCTAAGTAAGCCGCTCTCTGCACTTTCGTTAGACTATTCTTGTGCATGCTTTGTCCAGGGCTGTCCACCATACCAGACCACCATAAAGAAGAATGGGCTTTACGATAAAGATGTACATCCATTGAACCATTGCGGGCTTTATTCCCCATTTACTGCCAAAGGCATTCTTGCAAGTATAGAAGGCAATTGTTGCTTTCTTGATGCGCTCATCAAGGTTTCTCTTCCAGTTAAGCTTAGCGTCCTCGAGGTAGGTCCGGGTTGTAATCAGGTTAAGTGGAGTAGTTCCAGTATTTTTAAGGAGTTACTAGTACTCCAGGAGAGCTGTTTAATTTCCTCAATCTTGACCGAGATGAGTTTTAGGAGGCTATTCTCTGCAGGTGATGTGATAACAATTTCTTGTGGTGTAAAGTAAAAGAGTGTAAAGAATTATAAAAGCTCTTGTTAGAGCTCGCTGCGAATCGTAGCCGGACGGCCACCACGGTTCTTTAACCGCTTTCCTCCGGAAGCTTGGACAGCGATCAGCAATCGCTCACCCCCGGGCGCTGGCGAGTGTGCAGCACTCGGACCGCTGCACGGTCTTTCAAACGCTCTCTTGATAACACCACAACATTTTCACGAATTTCGGCATATCTATTCGGTCTGATCAGACATCGTATTGGTTTCTGTATGGACTGTTTATTTTTACTCTTTTTTTTACGAAGAACCAGTAATGAATGTTGCTTCTTATAAGGAGCAGAAGTAACGTATTCCGAAAAGAATTAACTTGAAGGTGGAATTTTTTTTTCTTTCTTCATCTGCTAGAACCAGATTTTTATGAGGGGGACTGTCATTGCCCTGGTTCAACGGCATAATGTAAAATCGAGATAACAGGAACATTACAAATTCTGTTACACAACGAATTCCCCACTTCGCGAATTTTGTTCTAAAAAACTGTTTGCGGCAATCTGTTGGAACTTTTTACAAAGACATCACGAAACACCTTCATCACTCTTAAAATTGCTCCAAAATGTTGCAGACACTAAGTTATGACTAATTTCCTTAAAGGTTGTTACACCAACGCCCTTCACATTATTATCCTAGTATTTGCCAAAAGTGAGTCTCGAGTACTTAGACCTGCTTCGCAAGTAATAGCTGAAGAGATTTTTTCCCTACATTTGCTTACCTGTAATCGACCGTCAAGGGTCCGCTGTATTGTAACACATTTGCTCGGATGTGCCCCATTCGTTGTGATCGCGGTAATCAACGAGTCCAATTCGTCGCGCTTCTCCTTGAGTTTCTTGACCAGCGATTCGATAGCACGCTTAGCAAATCCTTCACTTTCGCCGCCCTGACGATGACACATAAGCGAATGAACTATGCTCAGGCATGCGTCAGCCGAGGTTGGGGCCGTCGTTGGCGGCGGCATAGAATTCATCTCGCGAACTATTAACGCTAAAAAACACAACAAAAAATGGGTTAGGCTGACCGAAAAACGACAGAATCAACGGGAGCGCTTCTACTCACTTTCCTGTTGCGAAACATTTGCGTAAATGTGACCGCCGGCCGAAAGCCCCACCATTCCGGGATAATCCTGGGAAACTCCCAGGCCGCTCCTGGCATCCACTTTGTAAATGGCGAGAATTTAAATCGCGTACAGAATCACAGAACCCGGTTTCGATGTCGATTTATTGTTTTTTTCCAAACGAAATCACAAATTCGAATGTGCCGCGGTGTGGTGTAATCAAAATAAAATCAGAACAGAATGCCAAAAAAAAAGAAGAAACTGAAAATGTCAAATGGAAAACGGGACGCCTCGCAAGGGATGAATAATTCCACTTTTGTCCCTCTTCCAAACCGAAATCGAACAAATTAGCCGCGCTTTTCACATTATTTAGACGCGGTTGTGGAATCAAGCGTCGCAATCATCGTAAATTGTGTGATTTTGATCGATCGCAAGCCGGAAATTTATTGTTTTGTATTTTATACTTTTCCGCACACCAACACTTTTTTCATTCAGTTCACCACTCAATACAAAGATGGAGGTCGCGTCAGACTTTTTTATTGCGAACTGCATGAAATTCGCGCAAATGAGTACGTTCAATGGAATTGATGAGGGGCTTGAAGGGGCTTTGCAAGGAAAAGGGGTCTCAAAAATTAAAAAAGTTTTCTCGATATACTTAGAGAGTTCCTGCAAGAGAAGCGGTAAACTATTCAAGAAATAGCAGATTTTCGTGTCATTTATTTCCGCGAAGAAATTGCAAAATTTTCATTTCAAACACAAATCTTTTTTTTCGCTTTAAACGATTTTTTTTTCCTTTCGGCCACCCTGTGCTAGAACGTCAAAAAAGGAATTGAAAACATCTGTCACGTTTGACAACTGCCAAATTTCGCCAGTTTGCGTGTACAGTGATTTCAGTGAAAAGAAATAATTTCTCCAGTCTTTTCCCTTTGTAATGATATTCCAATCTGGTCTCCTCTTCAGCTAATTCGAAATAAATTCTCCAAGAACTATGAAATATTCAACGTCGCCGACTCCGTCTACGAGTGCATCGTTTGTGGGTAGCTACGCGTCTCGAAGCACTTCGCCGTTGCCTCTGCCTGTTAACTATCAGAACGGATGTTTGTCTGCGACCTCAAAAAGCTACAAATATCTCCGACGATTGCTAAAATTCAATCAAATGGACTTCGAATTTGCCCTGTGGCAAATGCTCTACCTGTTTATAGCGCCGCAAAAGGTCTACAAGAATTTTAATTATAGAAAACGTAAGATGGCAAAGGGTTTTGATAGCGCATAGTCGGGAACTAATCTGTTCTTTTCATTTGTTTATTTCAGAGACCAAATCTCAGTTCGCCCGCGATGATCCCGCCTTCTTAGTACTTTTAGTTGTTTCGTTATGTGGTAAGTTATTGACTGAACAGGTGGTAGCAATAAGGAAAGCTTGTTTGATGTCGGTATCGTCCTTGTCTTGTCTACGAACAGAAGATTGCTTGTTTTCTTAGTCCAGTCATCGATGGCGCAATAGTCCAAATCGGGCTTTGGTCTCCGATTCAGCGACCGCGTCCTTCAGTTGGCAAATCTCAGTAGCAATTTGCTATCTGCGTTACTGTAGTTCTTCCAATACCTTCGAATGTTCGATTGCCATGAGCTTTACTCGTCAGGGTATTCTTTTGTCATTCATCCGCAACAAAAAGCCGTCCGATCGTCTATTTGTTAACTTCCACTTTTCGGAGCGTCAATTATTCGCCACGGCACAAATTTCCCAAACCAATTCACTCCCTAATCAGCATCAACCGTCGACCGCCTAACTAAAAATGCTTCAATCAACTTCTCAAAAAGTGCTCCTGCATTACATTTGCATTGGAATCACTAGCAAAAAAACAATAACAATACCAGCTGGTCGGAAATATTCGCCTTTTGCTCAAGCTGGTTTTTTATTTATTTATTCGGACACACTGTACAGATTTAAGAATCCCAATTACACAATATTTTAAATAAAACAAAAAAAAACTGGAGCGAACAAAAATGTATAAAAAAGAAAAAGAAGAAAGAAAGTAACAGTAAAAACACAAGTAGAAAATTATTGTATGAATAGTTAAAGTTAAAAGAAATTGAGTTAAGTTGAACGTTCCCCTGTGAAAATTAAAGACTTGACTAAGATTTTGAATGCTAAAAAAGATGTGGACAGAGAACCAACCTGGAGCCTATCTTGATTCCTTTGTAGTCGAACCAGTGGCGAATAAAAGAAGACGTTAGTTGAAGCCGCAGCTGGCGCGAATATAGAGACACACCTACTCGGTCGCGAGGT
Source organism: Beris morrisii (assembly GCA_951812415.1). Classification (NCBI taxonomy): domain Eukaryota; kingdom Metazoa; phylum Arthropoda; class Insecta; order Diptera; family Stratiomyidae; genus Beris; species Beris morrisii. The sequence goes on along the minus strand of OX638312.1, from coordinate 107,532,612 downwards.
AGAGAGAAACTCAAGGTTAAGATGTAAGAGTTCATAATACCGTTAAAAACCTTAAAGAGAATACACTCGTCAAGATACAATCTGCGCTGATTTAGTGAGGGAATATTGAGTAAGGATAAACGTTCACTGTAGGAGCAGTAGGGTAGGTTATAATTGAAGAGGAGTGACCGGATCAATCGACGCTGAACAGACTCAAGAGATTCAATGTGACAACTATAGTGAAGGAACCAAATAGAAGAACAGTATTCCAATCCGCTGCGAACAAGTGTCAGATAGAGCACGTTTGAATATTGGAAAACATATAAGCGGATCTCAAAATGAAACCAGACAATCTAGATGCAGTGCAAATAATGTTTTGGAAGTAAATATCAAATTTCAGCCTTCGGTCGAAAGTTCGCGAATCTGGGATACTTCGAGAAGAAGGGTGGAGTTCAGAGTGTAATCGAAGAGTATAACTGCATGTTTCAGTGTAAAGGTCATTTTATGGCATTTGCTTACATTAAGTGGAAGGCGATTATATGAGCACCATAGGGTTAGGTCATTAAGATCAGACTGTAATCGGATACAGTCACTTCTTGAAGATATCTCCCTGTAGATTTTGAGGTCGTCAGCGTAGAAAAGGAATGAAGAGTGAAAGTTTAGGGGTAGGTCATTAAAAAAGATCATGAAAAGGAGTGGGCCAAGTGTTGAGCGCAAGCACAATCCACCTTTAGAAGTTTCGCCGGTATTCCGTATATTCCGGGAGTTTTATTTAATTTTTAGTTCCATAGAGCTGCTTCTACTTCACCAGTACTGGGTAGCTCCAACAATATTTGTCGTCGTCTACGGCTTCCGGTATGATTGTCCTCGCGGATCCAGATGCTCGGTTTGGGTTCTGATACTGGACATACTGTATTCAACTTTTTTGATATCGTATTGAGTGCTGATGGTATTTCTTTGTCCTCGCAAATGTTAGTTTTCGGCTTGTATTCTTGCTTGACAGCTAAATATTCTTTTCTTGTCTCAATTTTGTTTAGGTTTTCCTCAAGATTTATAAGTTTGTCATTATGAAACTCTTGTCATTTTCGTTTGCAAATTTCGTTAGCATACCACCTAAGCTCGTTGTCGTTTTTGGCTCCTGTCGATTTATCGTTAGTAAGCTTCGCTACATTCGATATCAATTCAGTAATTTTTTTTCGTTTACTTTGGTGTTCTAATATTTTCTCGATTGTTATCCTAATTCCATCTTTCTTGTATAAATTTGTTCGACAGTCACTTTTGCCATAGATATGTTATCAAAATAACTTTCTATCGCTGACGGATATTTCACCGGAGTCGTGTTTTAGTTTTGCCCTATCGATTTTCGGAGCTCGGATCCATTTCGAGTGACAACACTTTACTATGCGGCAGTGATATTTCACGCTAACAAGATGAAGGTCAGAAACACATTGCTGTTGGCACCCCTTTTTTATCAGAGCGTGATCTATTTTGTGAACGTGAGACCGTCTAGGGATGCCTACCTTCTTTTACGAATGTCACGATGACAGAGGAAGACCTTACAAAAAGCTTCTTGCTGCTATCAGGCATTGCACTTTGTCCTTGGTGTTTGGGGAGACAGTGTTTTCCAATTGTTCCTCGATGGGTCGCACCGTTCTTCCCTCACATTTACAATTCTTCATTTTTATCACAACATCCAGTATTTTACCAAAATAACGCAACGCAAACCTCGTCAACAAACAACACGAGCCGTTTCTACTCAGAAAAAATTAGTCGTCCTACGAGATTGGCTGCATTACAGTCTTAAAGCAGTAGAATTCAATATTTCAGCGTAGACCATTTTTTTAAAATCCAAATAGCAGTTAGAACTAGATTTAGATACTACAACATAGTTAATTTTTGCTATTAAATTTTATTTTTGTTTTAAGTAATAATTTAAATTAGTTATTAGGCCACATCCAAGCAAGTTTTTTTTGCAATTCAATTTTGAACATATTTTACTTCAAAAGATGCGACTACATACGACTGACAATCTCAAAAAACGTTCCAATAGTCTCCTGGTTATTCCTAATCTCATTATTAAACGCATTCCGGCAATCAAAATGATTCGTCCAAAACACTCCTATCTCTCTCACCCCACTCACAAAAGCTGAGCTTCGAGCCTTCAAAGGCGTTTGCGAACGGCGTACAGATAAACTTTTTTTTTGCTTTTTGGGGGGGTCTACTAGTCCTGAAAAAAAATAAAAAATGATAGGGTAGTATTTTAAAGATTCTTTGTTATTAAAAAAATCATACAATCCTCAGGGCTCTATCCTGGGCCCACTTTTGTTCATCATATTTATTAATGATTTACCACTAATAATTCAATCTACTTGTCTCCTCTATGCGGATGTCGTAAAAATTTATAGGGAGATCTGTTCATTGCATGATTGCAGACTATTGCAATCTTAATGCTCTTGCTTTGTGTTGCTCTAGTAATTGTCTTCCACTTAACGTCTCTAAATATCGTAAAATGTCCTTCGCACTTAAGAGAACCATAATCTCTTTTGATTATGATATTAACTCAAAAGTACTTCTTCAAGTCTCCCACATGGGTGTTACCTTTGACACCAGACTAAAGTTTGACCTTCACTTTCATAATCTAGTAAGTACTGCATCGAAATTATCAGGCCTAATTCTAAGATCATCATATAATTATGTTCTCTAACATTCAAACTTGCATCAAGCTCTTCGTGACTCTAATGCGGAGTGGCTTGGAATATTGCTCCACTATTTACTTGTCCTTCATTTATAATATTTTTTTTTTTATTTAATTTTTTTCTGTATTTTCTGTTGTGTAATTGGATAAGTTTATCTGTACAATAGACGTTCATTAAATAAATAAATAAATACAATAGCAAGGCGTATAAGCTCCATTTTGACATTAAAGCCTGTAAGAACATGTGAAGAATAAGCTAGTTCGTAGAGTTCAAGGATCGGATAATACTCGTATACTTATCTTAGAGATTTCCTTGAAAAAGCGAAACTGAAATATTTTTTTACACAATTTAAGGAAAAAAAGTATAAGCGAAAATAAGTGCAAAACTTATGCAATTAAATGAATTTAGTATAAAAGCTTGAAAGGAGTCTGAATTGAACGCTTCCTGATTTAGTGCATTCATTTCAATTTTGACTCGAATGAATGAAATTTCGCTTTGTACAGCAGGAGGCAAAAGTTTTTAATATTTTCAAAAGTTCCTTGCTATGTTTATGTTTTAATTTTGTCGGCTTATCGATGTGGAGCCAATATGCAATTTCGAACACGATTGCCAGACATTGTCAATCACATCATTATCAAGTGTTTTACTAATACTGAATGAATGAAATTCCCAGTGTCTTGCGTCAGCCAGATTTTTACGGGACCTGTTTCTGTGTATTTGAAACACAGGATACCCAAATTGGGAAAGTAATTTTTTCTGCTTCTTTAACTGTAATTTTTTCTGGAAATCGAACATCATCAAGGAATTTTTGTGATAACAAGAAAAAATTCTTCAACTCTTTGTTATTAAAATTTTCATTATTTTTTCAGTTACATCAATTGCGTTTGCATGGGTCCTGGGCCTATCAATACTACAAACAATATCCTTTGTATTTTACGTTGTATTCGTCGACTGTATATTTGCCGGTTTGATTGTGGCGACATTTTTCTGGCTCGTAACAAATCGATATCTTCGAAATAGTCAAATCGATGCCGACATCGAATGGGGCTATTCTTTTGATGTACATTTGAATGCGTTCTTTCCGCCGCTGGTTCTACTGCATTTCGTTCAGCTGTTCTTCTATAACTGGCTTATCAGTAAAACGTGGTTCCTATCACGATTTCTGGGTAATACGTTTTGGTTGCTTGCAATCGGCTATTACATTTATATCACATTTTTAGGATATAATTGTGAGTATGACGATATGGTTGGGTGTTTGGTTTGAATTTATCTTAAATGATTTGTTTACTTTTCAGGTATACCACATTTAAAGAACACACGGCTGATTTTATTGCCGCTGCCGATTGCGTTCCTTCTGTACATTGTCACCGTGATTATTGGCTGGAATGTAACTGTTTCGTTTATATATTTCTATAAATATCGAGTTTACTAGTAAGACTGTATTATTTATTTGAGTTTATAGAGCGGCAGATAGAGTGTTTGATTTTTTTTTATAATATTTTATGTAATAAATAGAAGCAATATTAAATTATATTTTCTGCGATTTAATCGAACTAAATACAAATTTTAAACGCACAGTTATATATGCCAACGAAAAATGGAAATGAATTTCACTCTTCACCATTGTTTTCAACAGTGAAGAAATGGGCAATGGAATACAAACATGCGGTTTTGGTGCGAATTGAACGTTGATCGTCAGATAAATGCATAACCGTTACGACTGTGGAAATCTTCGGAAAAAATTATAATGCCGTGTTAAATGATCGTCGTAAGTACCTGAATTGGTGCTAACATTGCAAATAGATCGTGTTTACAAGATTTTACACGAATATTAATATGTGAATATATAAATGCGAAACTATCAGTGTGATGAGTGTCGTGTTTGTACTCATAAGTTCGAATGAACAGTTGTCAGGAGTGTTGGGATAGTTTGAAAAGCAATCTAGCCTGACTAGCTCTGACAATTCATCTGTTGATATAATATGGATTCACCACTACACGCCAGAGACGAAACATACAGTCCAAACAATGAGTTGAGGCAGGTAGAAGTGGTCCAAAGGTAAAAAAAGCCATCAGCCGAAAAGATTATGGCGTTTTTTTTAATTCGCAAGGTGTGGTGCTCATAGACGATCTACAAATAGGTAAACCTATCAATGGACAATGTCTTGTAGCATTGCTAGGGCAACTTAATGCAAGCAGGTTCAAATTTGTTAAAAAAAACTATCTGGACAATGCTCCCGTAAACATTGCGCTACGACATTTATATCACACCAATCGTACTCACTAAATCTCGCAGTGAAGTAACTTTTCCCTATTTTCGAACCTGAAGAAGTAACCCGCTGAAAAGAGGTTCATATTAAGACGAAGGTCATCGCAGAAAAAAAAAGTTTATTTCGAAGAGTTTCAGAAATGGTAATTTATCGAAGATAATAAGAAAGTTTAAATAACGTTGGTGGGAAGTGAAAGGAAGTTGAAAAATAGAAAACAAAGCGAAAATATTTCTCAATCCTCTCAACGCACAATGAAATAAATCATGTAGATGCATACCTAAAAAGCTATCGTTAGACCAGGACCAATCCGCTGAATAGAAATCACTATTCGGGCCATATTGGAGGACTTGGAGGAGGCGTTATTAAGCTAATCAAATGTAGCAGAACTTGAGAATGGATGACAAGTTCTCAGACGCATTTTGAAAGGTAAAATTCATTCGACGCATAAATCAAATCTCTACCGATTCGAGCTGTTAAAATAAAATAAATAAAAATAAACAGACAAGGGTTAAGAAAATTTAAAAAAGCGACTTAGCTGGATGTTTAAACTTCAAACACATCTCTTTTTGTACCATAGCTCACTGCGATCTATCACTATGCTATTCAGTCGGAAACATTTCTTTTCATGCAGCTGGACAAATACTCCCAACATCAATACGATATGCCACTGCTTCGCAAAATTTTTCGGCATGTATTTTTATGATTTTAGGTCACTTAAAATTCAAGTGATCGACAGACCCATACCGAATTGAAACTCAATACAATGGCGTGATCCAGTTCTAATAAGAACCCCCAGCTAAAATACGCATTCCAATTTCGATGGAATTCCGGATAAATTAAACACATACAAGATAAAACTTAAACACAATTTATTAAAACTAAAAAAATGTTCTGTAAAGTATCGAATTAAAAATCAAGTCTTTGTACTGGGCTATAAACATAAATGCAAATTAGAATCGCATCAAGCATCCGCTCCGGCCGGAACAATTTGCAATATAACCTTACGCGTTGGATCGTAAGAAAACCCATTCTTCTTGAACGTTTCGCTATCGTAAAACTGCTTCAAACTGTAAATTTCCAATTGTTTGGCACGTTCGATGAGATCGCGTTCCATAATTTCAACATGTGTCGCACTCGGACCATCCTTACACCGAATATAGGCCAATTGATCGAGCGTCAATTGTCGCAACATGAAGAACAGTAGTTCTGCGTGATCCTTCTGGAACGACAGATACTTTTGGAATGTCGATCGCATACGTTTCATAACGCTGAATTTCTGTGCTTCGATGAAGCTCTCCAACATCATTCGGATCGCCATACTGACATCGATTTCCTGAACGTTTTCGCGCAAATGCATCCGTGCATGTGATTCGGACATTCGAATTACGCTTTCGATGTGACGAACTGTAATCGGAAGCGAACCAGTTGCGTACGATTCTTGACGGAGTTGTGCGTACATTTTGGCGATTTTATCTTCGTCGACGTTCTGAAATTTAAAAACAGAATTTGTAGAATTATTTTGAAAAACATCAGACTGCTTACCGTTAATTTCGGCCTGACATTCTCTTTCGAATAGACGATGTACTTCTTTAGCAGCTCCTGTGGTATCTCCATGGCGCCATGTTGCTGCGAATCTTCAATAATTTCTTCGCTCGACGGATGATGTTTAATATGTGATTCGACGACGAATTTCGCCAAAAGTTGATCTTGCATCGGATCAAATTCGTCCTTGACGACACAAAGAACATCGAAACGCGACAAAATCGGTTCGGACAGATTCACATTCTCCGAGAAAGTCATACTGGGATCGTAACGTCCACCTATCGGATTAGCGGCAGCAATAACAGTACACCTGGCTTGCAGTGATGTGACAATACCCGCTTTTGAGATTGAAATCGATTGTTGTTCCATGGCCTCGTGGATAGACGTTCGGTCCTGATCGTTCATCTGTTCGGGAATTGATAAAGTTAATATTGGAAGCGGAAATGCATACGGATAAAATTACCTTATCGAACTCATCAATCAAACAAACGCCCTGATCGGCAAGTACTAAGGCACCCGCTTCCAATGTCCATTCTCGAGTTTGCGGATTCCTCCGGACATAGGCTGTGAGACCAACAGCACTGGCACCTTGCCCCGTAGTGAAAACAGCACGCGGCGCAATTTTCTCGGTGTATTTCAAAAATTGCGACTTGGCTGTTCCTGGATCACCACAAATCAATAAATTTATATCGCCTCGAATCTTGTGCTTTTCCCCAGGATTTTTAGCCTCGCCACCAAACAGTGCCAGAGCTACGGCTCGCTTAATAAATTCATGACCATAAATTGACGGAGCCATACTCGAAACGATCCGATCGAATATTCGCGGATCTTTGCTTAGCTTTTGAATGGTTGTGATATCTTCGTCTGTCAAAGACTGCACCACTTGTTTGCTGTCCTTAACGATTAAATAATTTGCAATTATTACGGTGGCAAAAACAGGGAAGCCTTGTTCGGTGTTCAGTGAGCCGTCATAATTGTTCGTGTAGATACCAGTAACTTCGACCTCGTCGCCCGGCTTGCACATGTCGCAGAGATCGGCCAGAAGGACACAATCTTTACTGCGCGGTATACGACCGGCTGGGATACGTCCCGGCGACTCTTGTAGCGTGACTTTTTGATAGTTACGATAGATCGTTTGCTCCATGTTAATCTGTAAGTGACTTGTGCGTTAAGTAAAATACAATTGCCTGGAAGAAATCTAGCTTACATTAAAAGGTCCCAAACTTTGGCACTCAGGGCACGATCCTGGCTTGACTTCAGAATTTTGCGACTGTACAAATGGCCCCAAAACATAGCCACACTTGACGCAATCGTACTTAACGACAGACAATTGCGGCAACACTCCAGTCGTGGCGGTCACAACACCCAGCGTCCGAACCAATTGATTCAGATGCAATTTTCTGAATGTACGGAGTTCCTCGATCAACGGCAGCTCGGATATACGAACGTGAATTTCGGTTGTAACGCGCTCGTACGTTGGGAAAATGCTCAGAACCATTTCCTTGGCGACTTTATCAAAGATTTCGAGCATCTGAAAAGGAGCTTCCGGCAGAAAGTAGGCCAAGACATGCTCTTTGTTCGCCAAATCGGTATACGATACGACAAACGAGCATTTATTTTGTTCGCACATGCGTCGAATTCGATCGCGATACGTGTACTGTCCCTTCTCGTCGACAAACGTTCGTAGAAAACTTTTGAAACGATTCGCGATTTCAGTACGTGGTCCCAACATCGAAACCCATTCTTTTGTCGAGTGACCCTTAGTGTCTTCTAAGTTTTCAATGGATTCGATCATATCGACCTCTTCGACTTCTCCGGTAGCCGCCTTTTCAGCGGCACGTCTTTTCGATCGGGGTACTTCGTCTTCGTCGTCGCTTCTATCGAATCCCAAATCGCGATCGTCCCGATGAATGCCCATGGCTCGATCACGACGACGCATTTCAGCTTCGGCCGATGCTCGATCGCCCTGCGAAATATCGCTGTAGTCCTCTTCGTCGAGGATGTTGGCATCGTAGTGATCGAGCTCGGGCATGGGACGATAGTCGTTTTCCATATTGTCACCGAATAGTTCTTCACCGTCTTCCTCCTCATCTTCATTTCGGACTGTGGTGTCGCCCAAGATTTCATCTTCGTTTTCAAAGGGCTCGTAATCGCCGACTGGCGAGGTCATAGCCGATCGCTGTTCGCGACGATCTGTTGCATCGCTCGGTGTACCCGGCGCTGGCGAGCTTGGTAAGTCCTAAAATTCAATTTAGTCACTGCAAATTAACGCAAACGTACCAAACATTGATCGTGCCCACACATGCGGCACAATCTTAACGCTTTTCTTGTACAAACGAATAGAAGTCTATTTCTTTGGTACTTACCGACATTGTGACTTTTTAATGTTTTTTAACACTTTTACTACTTTTCTGTAACAAAGTAAGGAAATTAACGAAATAAACCCGAAAATATAAGGAACTAAACACTCGAGGATCGAAAACAAGCACAATACAATTTGGCGGGAAAATTGACACTTTGTCGTGGTCTTGCCATAAGAAACTGTGAAGACTTATACAACGCTTGCCAAACTGTAGCGAGAAAAATTTAGAACAAAAAAAACGGATATGCATTTTGCCGGTGAAAAAAAATTTGGTGCAAGAGCAAGTCTTAAAAGAATAAAGAACGCAGTATAATCCCGAAAACAGTAGACAATGAACAAACATCGTCGGAACCTTCAATTGGATTAGGACTGAGTAATTTCTTTCATGAAATATTAATAAATATTTGGAGAACTACAACTCTCCAAATATTTTCGTTGAAGCAGATATCGATGTACGCCAGATTTTAAGCAAGCATGCGATAGATTTGATATTAATATACTACACAAAATATTGATCGATTTATGAATCTCAGTAAGAATCCCAGGTCAGAATACAAGTCAAACTGACGAGGAGCTGAGCGATGGTCTCTCCTTGATTCTCTTCAAAACGAGCTTACCACCTCTGATCTAAACATTCAAACGATACTAGAAACAAAAGAAGTGCCTGGGATAGGGACGGCTTTAACAGCAACGACTTTGGCTATTGACGACGGACAATAATTGGATTCGTCCGAAGCAATCGAGAAGGAAATTGAAGAAGTAAATGAAGCGTAGGTGCACTATTGGTGCTCTCTATACATCTATCGGTGGTTACACAGAAACTGATAATTTTTTACATTCCTGAATTTGAACTGAGCATCTAACGAAATATTTGTTGATACAAACAAACCAACTTGATAAGGACAGCAATGTAACTTGAAACTAAGAAATTACGAGTAAGCACGACACACACATGTACACTTTTATAAAATTGGGAAGGTTTTTTGGACTAACAGACAAGGTAGGTCTCTGAGCGTTTGCGGATAATACAACACTTGGAAGTAAACAAGAAATTTTGTGTTGGAAAGGAGCACTTACCAGTGAGTGAGTACAATGAAACCCTAGATTTAACCTATTTGTTTTTATTTCTAATAGCATTTTTTATTTCGGGACGCCTAAACGTGAAACTTTCCAACTCTAACCACAGGCGTCTGATAAATCAAAAGACTAAGTTACTGCGGAAGAAAAAATCCAACTTGCGATTCCGGTACAACAATGAGTTTTACAGCCCGTACACTCATCCTGATAAAACTTCGTAAATTGCAGGCTAGGGGTCGAGTGAATAAGGATTTTTTTAGACATTTTTTTAAACGCAAAGCACTTGATAATGAACCACAGGAAACCATGAACACGATAACATATCCATGCAGATATTGGAAATCGCTGCTTAAATTTCCCAACAAGAGGATGGAGGCCAAATCATATACATATATAAATATGGCCTTGCAACAAAACAGGAACAGCGTCTCGGATACGGAAAGATTGTCCTCCTTTGCCATATGTCACACGCACACAGACGCCAAATCACCAACGTGAGAATGAGAATCGCGTTGAAGAACTGTTGTACCTAACTTTGAATGTATCTAGTGCTTTTCACATAAATTCACTTCAAAAAGGACTAACAATATTTTGTAAATTGTGGTTTAATCTTTGTACATTATTTGAAATAGATAAAATAGTTTAAGACTGATATAAATTAATTAATTAGCTGCTCGATTTAATTGCCGTCGCAAATTTTAAAGCATATTTTGCAATATAACTTTTGATTCTTTTTATATATTATTACATTTTAATGCATATTTTACAATTTGATTATTTTTATTATTAAGTCTTTCATGAAGAATTTGTTTTGTTTATATTTTTTTTCACCATTCAGCATCACCGTTCGATTTTTGAAAGACATAGTCCTTGCCGCCAATATTCATTATGCCATCTTTTAAATAAAATTTCCATTTGTTACGTGATCGCGTAATCTGAAACAATAAATTCCAATTCAAGACATGTAAACGTTTGCTTGGTTCTGATAATTTAATAAAATTTTCCTACCTTATCGTACTGACAGACCACGACATTTTCCGTTTCAAACAGATCACTAGCATCCTCATCAGTCACATCATCTTCGCTATTGAGCGGCTCTTCTTCAGCACCACCTTCGCCATCGACATCTTCATCTTCGTCTCGATCGACATCATCGTCGTCATCATTGTCTAAATTCTCGTCGCTCTCTTCGCTACCTTCTTCGTCGGAAGTATCAGCAGCACCATCCAATTGTTTCGCTGTATTCAAAGATTCTATAGGAAATATTGGGATTTAGTTAATTTTTTCTGAATAGAAACTTAGTGTTTCGGAATTACTGGCCAACGCTGAATTCTGGAGTGCAGCATTCACATGCTGTTGAAGAACAGATGAAGCAAGCTGGGTCGGCAGGCCCATAATCGATGATATTAGCTGTGCGGTCAAAATTTGAGTTAGTTGATTTTCTTGTAAGGCTGAAGCTGCTACATGAATTGTAAGTACGCGAGATTCTGAATTTATTGTTCCAGGTTGGGCTGGTAACGTAATCTGTGGATTAATCAATTGAAATTAAAGAGAACAGACCAATAATCAAAACAGTCGGTTACATTGACGGGCATTATTTTATTTGGATCGAGTAGAGCTACAGCCGAAATTGCAGATGATTGCTGCTGGGTTTGCTGTAGCTGCTGTTGCTGTTGAGGCGGTGGTGGTGCTGATGTTGTCGGTGCTGTAGAATGTGGTTTTTGTTGCATTTGTTGCTTTCCGGGGACACCGCCATTTATTTGGTTGCTCTGTCCCATCATTGTGTTATTGCTATTATTTTCGGTATTTGCTGCTGCTGCTGCGGCCGCGGCCGCCGCCGCTGCGGCAGCTGATTGCCTAGCATTCTTTGATTTTGAACTTCCGCCCTGTGCAAGGAACGAAAATAATGAAACATTTACATAACGATAAATGAAGGAAAGATAGCAAATTCTATTCGAGATAAAGAAACCCATTGTTCTGGTTCATTATGTAAATTAAAAGATAAAAAAATTCATAAACAACGAAAATAACTTTACCTTCGGATTATTTGAAAGAATCGGTGGCGGTTGTGGCTCTGGCGGTTCAGGATTTATTTCGACCGCTTTACTGGCCAATAATTTATTCGTCCAGATTTGTTTCATTTCTTGCAAGACCTGCTCGTCAACGCCTTCGTCAAGGAACGCATCTCTGACGCTTGATATTACGTCTTCGATGACAGCATGATACAGTTTCAACTGAAAAAAGTAAATTTCGGTTTAAATGCATATTCTTAATAAATTCAAACAAGTTGACAGTGAAAGAGTTACTTTTATTCGCTTAATTTTTAATAATTGAAGAGAATAATTTGCTACTTGTCTTAAATAAATTACTGTACGTAGAAGAGTCTTGTTATGTAAGAACGTAAAGACGTCTTTAATCACATCGCAAGCACCCTTTCCGATTTTTAACTCAAAATAATACTTCAATATCCTCGTCGTTGTCCCGTTTTTAAGATTTGGGAACAAATCACTCAATATATTAGCTAGGTGTATACGGTTCCCACCAGTTCTTTCTTCAGCCTAAAGGCGCCATTATTCTCTTTTATTTGCTCTACAGTAATTCATTCAAAATTTATTTTATACTCCTTTATTCAATAATTTGGGCAAGATCCCGAAAAAGAACACAAATCCCAAACTACCGAAAAAGTAAATAAGCTTTAATTTGAAGACCATAAATAAAGAAACTGAAAATAAATAACGATTTTGACACTATCATCCTGAGATTTCGCAAAATAATGTTAGAAATACTTCAGTAGGTGTGTCGATAATCCTACAGCTTCTGACAACTTTTCTCCTCACAAGTATTGATGTTGTTTCTCTATTTTAGATCAAACCCTGAATTTGCACATCATATTCTTGTCAGGCAATTTCTCTAAATAATTGAGTTTAGATGTTATCTAGAGTTTTATAAGTGTGCATAATTCAGTCTCGGACGATGATAACGAATAGAAAGGAGACTCCGAGAACAAAGAATTATACTTGTATATTTTGTTCAGTTAGTTGCCCGATTGCTGAGATTCGAGCGCACGATAGCCCAGGAATAAATGTATTTGTTTAGTAAACCACTATTTCGGGAAGGTGCGAATATTTTCATCTTCCGAGCCAGCCAAGTCGAAATTTTATATCAATTAATTTCGAGCAAAAATTAAAATAAAATCCTTTAATGAGCGTTACAAAAGTCCTTAAATTGAGCACTTAAACAATTTAACATTTTGCACAATCGTAATTCACCATTTGAATTTTGAAAATACGGGAACAAAAACAAGTAGCTATCATAATAGAGGTACATTAAAAACTTGTGCATCCATTCGCCCAAATTCGAATTCGTTGAAAGAGAAGTAGGTCTACTCCTTGAGGTAGTTTCTACACAAAAGGCCTTAAAACAATTAGTCTACTTGTTGAATGAAAGTGACCCGAAATTTTACACACGGTAGGTAATTAGGGCGATAGGCTAATAACATAACTACGGAAAAAACAGCTATGTTGAGAAGCTTAGAGGAAAAAACTCATATCGGACGAGGAGACAACCGTAATGTCTTAAATTCGATCTAAAAAATATTAGCTAGAAAATCAAGATCTCCCTACGATTCATCCCCTGCTTCTGCCGAGGTACAATAGTTCCAACATTTAAAAAAAATGGTACAATATGTTTTGTTTTTTAATAGGCTACTTTAACGTGCTACCGCTATCGATGCCAAAATACAAACTCATCGCGTTAAAGTAAAAAAAATCATGCTTCTTTGAATTTTGGACCACATCTTTTTCGGTCCCCTTCTTAGTTGCTACTTTCAACGATACTTCGGGCAAAACTTTGTATCTAAATTCATAGCTGCCACAAGCGAAGAAATTGAAAGCGAATTTACCAACGCAAATTGTATGTTTATGGTGATTCGATGATTTGTTTTGGTTGTATGTAATTTGCTATCAATATGTTTTTAGTTCAGTATTTTTCCCATCGTAAGTCAATAAATTTGTTATTTTAAGTACGTTATGGAAACGTACAAAAAGCGAAAAAAAAAACTTTGGTTTGTGAAATAAAATTGAAAGTGTTTTGCTGTGAAAATAAAAATGATAAAATTAATTATGATTAGAAAAAATGCCGGTATTGTAATTATCATTCATTATCAATACGTTTTGATAAAAACAAATTGTGCAATCTGATTTTGCTAAAACGTGGCATATTTAGGAGGTTACACTGTGATCCAATTCTTTCTTATATTAGTTTTATGTTCAGTTACTGTAGGACTTGTCTGGTGTACAGACCAACAACACCATAAGACTTTGTAAAAATCTACAAGTACATCAGGCTACGACTTGGTACAACTCTCATTTTTGAGTACCTACCCACAATATAATAAATGCTGAAACAGATACCAATCATAAATTGATTTTACAGACTTCAACAAAGGTACCGTGAAGATTATAAGTAGTGGCGTGGCGTGGCGTTCATGGAAGCATTCCGATGAGAAATATCTAAAATACATATTTTCTAAATCACGCAGTCACGAAAAAAAATAATTTTTAAGCATTTTCTTCGGCACAGTGTAAATAAAAGTTCACATGAAACTAATTGCGAATATCTCACAGCCGCATTGGTTACACTACGAAAAGAAAATAATGAAAAAACACAAGAAGCCACATAATTTAAAAGTTGCTTCCATGGGCGTTTATTTCATTCACTAGAAAGTCTACTGCGGCGTTATTAAAAAATATACCTACACCGTAGGTTGGAAGCAATGAGGAATTTGCTTCCAAGTTCTCCTCACGAGTAGTACAGGAAATACTTGTCTGGCCGCTGTAGAACTTGGTTTCACTTTCCTCTTACGCGTAGCACTTTGCTTGTATTTTCTTGTGGACTGAGAATTCTTACTGTGTTCCAGTGCGCAAGCGCTTTCTGAATTTTTGAACGAACGTCAACCGCGAGGTGTGACAAGGATCATATATGTAATTGTAACTATATGGCTGGCTAGCTGTCATATTTTTCCATACAAAATCAATAAGTACGAGTTGAATAGGAAAAATCAGAATTAGCTGCTTATTTTGACTGAAAAATCTAATACCTAAGTCCAGGGAAGTCGGCAGAACACTTAATATATGTTACAAAAATGTATTGGTATGATAGTAGTGGTGGTTGATGTTGAAAAGCTGTATTGAATTTAGCCCAGTTCCATTGTAGACGTAGAAGAGGTAGCATGAAATAGAGGCACTTTTAAAAATCAAGAACCGGTGTTTTTTT
The DNA here is from genome assembly GCA_951812415.1 of Beris morrisii. NCBI lineage: Eukaryota > Metazoa > Arthropoda > Insecta > Diptera > Stratiomyidae > Beris > Beris morrisii. The sequence continues at coordinate 107,517,412 of OX638312.1, read as the reverse complement.
ATTATTTTAACAATATATACAAAAAATGTATACATATATTATAAATTTTTTGAATAAAAATAAAAATTTGCTTCTTTGAAAACATACAAAAAACTAAATTTTCTCTCAAATCTGCATCGATAAAAATAAATAATTTGAATAAACAATTTGATTTTTTAAACTGCTTCCTGAAAAGACAAAATTCAAAGTCAAAAACTTTTTTTTAAATTTAATTTTGGAATACTGTAGTATTTATTTATTTCGAAAGCGTAGAATTTGTACAGAATATCAAAAGTCTAATAACACAATCCGCCAAAATAAATTAAGAATGAAAATGAGATAAACCCAACTAAGTGAACAAATTTGAATTAATAAATATAAAATATGGACTTCAAATAAATTTTAAAAGAGCGAAAACAGTGATTATGCAAAATAAAACAATTTTAATGGTAAGAGCCAGGTAATTGAAGAAACGGCGAATTATAATAGGCATTTATAGATGCGAAGAATCAACCGTGTGAACATCAAGTCGGTTTTCAAGGGCCTTAGATACAGAATTTGTAAAAGAAGCTAAATTCGTCTCCGTGGAGCGACCTATATTATTTTGATATACGTACATAGTGTTGGATTTAAATGGACTTGATTAGACCGTCAATATTAGTCTACTGTAAGCGAGTGACCATTTTACTCGAAGATATTCCTAAGTTCTTCAGTCAGGGACCTCACAAATAGTCCATTATAAGTTAGATCACCTGTAAGTTCCATTCCGAAAGAGGACAACCTAACTAATAAGGACATCTTTTTTTTGTTTCTTTTTCTTAATTCTTTTTTTCAAGTTCCTACAAGCCCCCATTACGAAGCATAGGGAAGTAGCAGCAGCGGTAATGTTACCGGTATCACCGTAATTTTTTCATCTAGACAACGAGTAATAAGTCCATGGCTAGGTAGAATTCGACACTACGAGCTGTGGTTTTGTTGACTAGCGCTCTTAGCAATTGACAAATTGTAAAGTTGGAAATCGCAACCTGGTGGAAATATCATAACACATCATCAACATAATTTTTTTAAAAACACCAATTTCAATTATCAGAATAGAAGAAAAAAAAACCTTAAATAATTTAATAATTGTGCCGTATTTATATTTCTTTGAATATTAATAATTTTTGAAATTTTTTCAAAGTTTACACCGCTTATTCTTAGAGAAAAATTATCAGTTTTCTGACTCAGCTGTGGAGGTTTAAGCCCAACACAATTGAGATTGTGAAGGACTAAAAGTGTTTTACTCCGAAATATCGATTAAAGTGAATTGATCTTATATTTGAATATACTGAATTAATTTTATAAAACTAATATACGACCTGTGCTCTTTTATGGCAGCGAGACATGGACATTAAAACGAGCTTCCGAAAAAGCAGTTAACGCATTCGAAAGAAAGGTCCTCCGAAGGAACGGAGTGGTGAATAAGATAACCATGAGTTGTATCAACTCTACGAAGAGCCAGAAGCATCAACATTCATCAAGCTACGTAAACTGCATTGGGCTGGCCATGTAGAGCGAATGGAAGATAGAAGAATCCCCAAACGTGCTCTTAAAGCCAAAGCGAGTGGTAACAGGCCGGTAGGCAAACCACGCAAACGATGGAAAGACTCGGTGGATGAAGATAACAAAGACATCTTAAACATTAGCAGCTGGAGAACGCGGTCTTTGGATCCAAACGATTGCAGGCGACGACTTCAGGAGGCCAGGGCTCGATTTGGGCTGTCACGCTATTGTTGATAATGAATTAATTTTATAATTAATTAAGGACAAACGTGTTATAACATGTCATAAATCCAATTTTTTTTTTAAAATAAAGGAAAAATGTAACGAAAAAATGTTCTTCTTAAAAAATTTTGCCATATTTACTTTTCTCGGAATATCAAACATTTTTGAAGTTTATACCACCACTCAGATTGTTTGCATTCATACACAAAAATTATCCATTTTTAGACCCAGTTGTGGGGGTTTTAACTCAATATTTTTGTAATGTGGAACTTGAAATAAAAACGATATTATCAACCGCAACGGTTCTAATCAATTTTTAATAGGTGTGCCATAATAATATCATATAATCTACAAAGAATCGAAAACTTGCAGAGTTCAGAATCATAAAATTAAAAACGAACCGCCGTATAACCCATTTGTCGTTTAATCTCTAAGGTCTGATGGGACATGGGATACGCCTGAAAGCAATTTCTGTATTTTTCGATATAACACCCGCAAGGGAGTGAAAAGGAGTTCACTCAAACTTATCATGTACGGTCTGAACGCGGAAAAATCAATTATGTGTTTGTTTTAGGTTGTGAGCAGCAACTAGACTTTAATTTAAATGCGTTCCACCAGACTTTCACTCATAAGTAATATGCACCCCGATTGTTGGCAGATTCTTTTTTATGTTTCTGTCCTTATACGAATCGAACGTTCAAATCGTCCTAAAGACGTGTTAGTGGTGCGTACTTCTGGATTGTCTACCAGGCGAACGAGTTCAAGACATTTTCATTACTTTGGAAAGCGCATCCTGTACTCTTAGTCGTTATTACTGAGTACCTTGTCCGCATATTCGATAAATTTTTTTCTTAATAATGTTGTGGAGTGAATATTTTGACTTAAAAAAGTGTGAATTGGTGGCTGAAGTTCGAGCTGGAGCGACGCGCTTGCTGGCGTCCGGGCTATCTGCGGCTGTGGGGGGGGAGGTAAGTATGTAGGCGTGGCTGCCCGTGAGAACACGGACACACTCAGACCTAAGAAGGTCCGTTGTGTTACCACAGGATCATCGAATCCGGTCTTACTCGTCAAACCATTTAGAGCTTGCAATGAAGCGTTGCGGCAAGGTCACTGAGACTGTTGAAGAAGTAAGCTCCAAGATGAGCTTTCCTTCTAGCGGATAAAGCTGGACAGGTACAGAGGAGATGGAGCACTGTCTCCTCCTCCTCATCCAGGCAGCTTCTACAGAAGTCGTTAGAGAAGAGGCCGAGTCTTTTAGCATGCCAACCTAGAAGACAGTATCCCTGGTGGGGAGTACCTTGCTCGAAAATCAGACCATAAACCCTAGGCCTGTACAACAAACTTACCCTGGGAATTAAAATTTGGGAAATCTTTTCCGAGAATCGAAGGTTTGCGCGACTTATCAGGGCGCTCGGGTGTTGTAGCGCCCTGTCTGTCCACCGTACCTTAGCCACGACAAATAAAAACACTTTTATATTAGTATTTGAATTTTTAGACTAGAGTAGATTCTGATCATAAGTTTTTCCTGACCTGTTGTTTTCGATTCCCAGCGTACCATATTATAGATTATTTATTAATGTTAATAAGAGTCTATCAAATTAATGTTACAATTGCATGTCCTTCGTTTATTGGTTCGTGCGATGCATTAGAACAAAGGAAATTAATAATTTATTCGATCGAACAGTTGCCTCGACCGACAATTACCCTATTTTATGCCATGTACATGGAGATGGCATACGGATGGGAACACGCAATTTAAAGCCGCCATGTGATTACTTCTCATTGAATTTTACGAGCTTTGTGGCTGCGATAAGACTGGAATGTTTTTTTTATCATTCGATTCAAGCTGAAAACATCGCAGTACTCATAGCAGGTAAAACCCCGTAAAAACATTAAATAATTGCGCGACATACTGGCGCAGCAGTATCAATACTTCAGACTTGTCTTGCTCGATTCCATATGGTTGCGTGGCAAGAGAAAAAGGCGATTCGATATTACAGAAGGTGCCGCCTTGTTTTGCTATTTTACTTGCCTTTGGGACCGGCGGTCTTAAAAGATGAAATACGCCGCATACGACGGCCGCACTTGTTGCCTATTGAGCCAGATAACCACCAAACAAGATGCCACAACAAACCTGAACTATTAGCAGACCTGGAGTTTTCCGTTCCCCACTAAATCCGTTGAATGTTAAGCTCCAAGCAAACAGAGGATGAGGCAAGATGTTACTATACTATACAGTCTACCTCTCAATTGATTTGTTTACATCTCCCACCATATCCGAGATCAGACACAATCGTCCATCCCTCCCATAGCGTTTTGCAATTTTAAGAAAAAATTAAGAAATTTACGTAGAGCAAAAAAATCAACTAATAAACTCACCACTGAAGCCTGACACAAGGCCATTTTGTCCGTTTTGGACTGAATTTTAGCGGTTATTTGTACGAAAAAAGGCGAAAAACGGTGCTCCCCAAAATCGTCTACGTCCGGTATCGCACCGCTAGAAGGCAATTCGCTGTATCAACGAACGGATAAATCGCGCGAAAAAGCCAAGAATTTAAATTACAATAAACAGGCTTCGTGCGGGGGTGCTGAAGATTGAAGACCCAGCAATAAGACAGATTTTCAAGGCACTCAATTGTCACTCACGTGTCACGTTTACTCGACGGACAAATCGATTTCACAATTTGCTGATTTCTAGTTTTTTTTATATTTTTTTTATTAATTGAGAGCAAGCAGAACAGGAAAGGAAACAAGAATGACGGGCGCTTGTATTGTCTAGCCGCGGACTTCTCGGAACGACCGTATGGAAAATTATGTACGTGAAAATGGTCGACACTAGATAGCAAAATTGTTCCCGTTTCTACCAATGGACTTCGCACGTATGCGAAGTCATCTGCACGCATTCTTCAAGCGCTTTTATACTTTCATACCAATTTCTCCGACGCACACATTCGCAACAAGCCCGTGTTCTACACGAGTCAAATTCGCGCTCAATCTTGTCAAATCGCATTTTTCGTTGAACTGAAAGAAAAACTGTCAAAATTTATTACGAAATAAATTAAATATAGTATTTTACTATTGATTTTTATCATTCGTAAGAAATTTAGCTGTACTACCTTAGCTTGAAATACTAATTTTAGTGCCGATTTGATTCGGTCGCCATGGAAAAGCTCACACTACTTAAAGTTTCGTTCCAGTGGCATTGCTTACAAGAGGAGCAACTGATTAATTTGAAAATACTTACGAATTATGAAAACCGGTAGTGACGTCACAAGACTATTATTTAATTTGTTTCACAAAAAATCAACTAATTTCCTTTAATTTAAGGTTTGTAGCGTGAAAATTCACTTTTTCAAAAATGTAACATACTGTAATTTCGCTAATAATATTTTTTGTCGTTTATGAAAGACGAAAAGAGAAAATTAGACAAATATTGATTTTCTTATATGTTTGTCGATTATCTACTCTACTGCTAATTTTCTATTATCTCTTCATTTACATACTAAGAAAACTAATTAGAGGATGGTTTTGAAAGCATTGTATAGTAACGGAAAGGTACTCCTTCTGAGAAATACTGTATAGTCTTCTATCTAGCAGCGGGAAAAGTAATGAAACAAACAGCTAAATTATTGCCCTTTCGAAAAAACAGGATATGGGGGAGATAAACCACTTCAAATTTCCCTTCAGGCTGGCAGGTGAAAGTCACTGCGATTCCGGAGCATTGGTTACTTTCATATCACCGGAAAACATGGCGATCGGAAATTAGTTTTGGACGGCAGTCAAGCGAACGTGAATTGTTGTTTCAGTAGTAAAAATGAAATGTGTTGTTTATTTCATAGCCATTTTTTATCTATCAAGATTTGTACAGACACTCTTATCTTAATTGTACCATGCAGGGCCGAGAAAAACAACACAAAGAGTCAGTCTGGAAAAAACCAAGCATTTACAAAAACACCAGAGAAGGAAGGTGTTCAAAACCTTGAACCACCAGAAGAGCTAAAGATAAGAAGTCCAGAGCTCAAAAACATAAGAAATGGTTCCCAAAAAAAACCGAAGACAAAAACGGGAAAGAGAAAAATTCTTCAGCCAAGTGTTGATAGTGAGACGGAAACGGAATGTGAAGATGTTTCTTGTGTTGATAGCTACAATATCCCATGGGACGAGAAACTAGTCCGAGATGAAAGCTGGTACTGATTCGGGCCCAGGCCTTTACAATAATCTTATAACTCATCTTCTGAAAAAAATCAAGCAAGCTAAACAACTAAAAGATAGGTGATCTTAGAGAAACTTTGAAAGAATTGGGCGCTGGTAATGATTAGTTGTGAAAGATCTAGATTTTCGCGATTAATCAGCTTTGATTTAAACATCCATTAGTCTGTACTATATTATTTCCAGAGGGTAGTTCGTTGGGATCGTATCTCCTCCAACCACGAGCCTGTAATGTAAAATTGGATACACTTCGCAGTACCCTTGCCTTGTCTTGATGAACGAGTTCTGTTAAGGTGAACCCTTCCGATCGTACCTCTGGAACAAAATAGATCTTAAATAAAAAAGTTGATGCTTGTTCAACTTCTGAAAATTTCACTAATTTCAGTAATGGGTATGATATAAACGCGATATTATCTCTTCTTTGGTAGAAAGTCAATATATTCTTACCCATTCTTTTTGTTCGTGAGTTATAATAGTGCTCAGAAGAATTTGGGCACAACAAAAGCGTGCGAGACGACACCTTGAACGTTTTGCTCTTCTCCCTACCTACTAGAGAAAAGCAAATATAGAAAACCATCATCAAGATTAAATTCAAAAAATAGGAAATTGCACATGTAGTACAAAGCCACAGAAAAACTTTGCAAGCCGTTACCCTTTGATAAATTTCTGTCATATACCCAAACACACTTTTCATAGATTTATGGATACGATCTTCCAAGGTTGCGAATAGCTAGACCGATGCCATCATTATACACAGGGACGTCATTTCAGTTTTTCCTAGGGGGGGGGCAAGATGTTATGTTTGGATATATTTTTATATGTAAATATACATATGTTATATATAATTTATAAAAATACAAAATCCGGGGGGAGGGCAAATGCCCCCTGCCCCCCCCCCCCCCCACAAATGACGTCCCTGATTATACACGAGAGATTGCTAGGGAGTGCAAACTAACTTATTTAATTTAATTCATTTATTTTTTTATTAAATTAATTTACTTCATTCGCTTTTTATTTTATTTTCTCATTTAATTTATTTTTTTGTATTTTCCTTAATTTACGGTCGGACCAGTTGTTCTTTTGGCGCCTTCAATTTCCAGCCGAACTGACGAAATTCTCTCGAAAAAAAAACGCACTTAAAGACTCTCGTCGTGAAACGAACGAGAAAATAACACACACATGAGGCACGAAACCTTCGCCTTGGGGGGGCTTTTCGATGCCGGAAACTTTGGGGCGGCGATTCAGGAAAAAAAATTATTCATTTTCTTTCTACACTCGTACGGTACGTGAATAGTTGGGGGGGACAGCAGGCTTTTTGGTTCTGTTTTCTTTTCTTCCCGACATTAAAAGAAACGAATAAATCGATCACGCGAAAATAAACCGAAATCCCGTAGCTACAATTTTCTTTTCACTCAAGTCGTTTCCCTGCTATTCCGTGAAGATGCACGGGTGCATTCTTTTCAAGTTCAAATCACTGACTCATCGACGAGACCAAGTCACCTCACCTCGCGTTTCGTTTTCTTCCTCGATACTCGATAAATTCCAAGTAAGAACATCATACAAAAGACACCAAAAAAAAAATCTCCGCAATAAATGCCGTCACTGAGGCGAACTATACAACGCGACGACCCAAGTACCAATTCAATTCCACGTTATTTAATTATTTCCATGATCGGGAAAACAATGCAATTTTACCGGTGGTACACGGCAATTCCGATGGAGTAACGAAACGCGACTCTGATGATTTCTTGCTGGCGACCCTGCCTCGAACATCGCCATACACACGGGACTTATTTTTCAAAAACAAACTTTTCGTAATGGCTCTAGGCCAGGCAAACTATCGCTTGGTTTTTTTTCCCCACCAAACTTTTAATTATTTCGTCGGTTTGGGTCGGCCGCGCACTAAAACCACTTTGCGTTTCCTCTCGATTTACCGATCCGTCGATTCTTTCTTGTCCTCCCAAAAACATGTCGCTTCCGGCATCTACCGACTAACGGTCTCCTTCCTCGCTGCTAAGTTGGTGGCAGTTGCGGGTGCGATCAAAACTCAGCGTAATGCTAAATTCTGAACGGACTCGCAACCGCCCAGCAGGAAATTTATTGTTTGGTCCAGCGACAACTCAACAGACTACATACCGAGAAGAAAATGTCCCAACCACGAATTATAAATACGAAATATTTCACGGATAAGAAATGGTAATCACAAAATATATATGAAACCGAATCGACCAGAAAGGCAGTCAGTCGGGAGTCAGTCGGCAGTACTCATGCTGTGACAAAGATAGTGGAGCTGTACTTCCTTTCTTTGAAGCAACATTGAGGAACTGAGCTCGATCGGTTCGACTTGTGCTATTGCGCTTGTGGAGTTGTACTTCCATCAATAAGCAAGTCTGAATCGAACGAAGAACTGAGCAAGGAAGACGACTACGAAGCAGAGCAAGCCAACGCAGCAAGACGTAGTAGCTGCAGGAAGCCGAGAGAAGACGACGCCGAAGCAACGCAGTCAGCGCAGCCACGACGCGCAGAGCAAAGCGGACGTGCAGACAGGGAAGGGAAGGACGAAGACAGGGAGAGCAAAGGCCACACAGGGGGACGAGACAGGGAGAGAGCAGATAGGGTTAAGGCGAGGCAAGTGAAGCCGTACCCACAGAAAATACGAATCGAGTCAGGTTTAGCAGAGACGACGATCAGACGGCAAGGAGAAAACCCAGAGGAAATCAAACAATAATTTTAATGTATGTCAACTAATAATAATAAAGTGAAGTCTAATAACAAATAAATATTTTGTAACGGACCGCGGCACCCGTTGAGCCTACCCCGGAAATTCGGGTCGTTACAAGCTGCAGTACGACAAAGCTAATCACAATCAAACTTCTTCTCTACCAAGTACATACTAACATTTTCCACTGTCGACAAATGGCAGTTTAGGTTCGAATTTCAGTCGCGGTTTCGGTATAATTTAATACTTAAACCAGGAAATGAAAACCAAGTCATTCATCCCCAAAAAAATATAACATAAATTTCTGTTTTTAAATTGGATTTTTATTTTGGAAATTTCTTAAAAGCTATTCTTATTTACAAAAATTTGGATTGGACGGCTTATGAATTTTCAGTTTCATTTAATTTTTTTTCTTTATAATTTTATTGTATGACGATAAGGCATCGAATAAGGCATTTCGTTCTTTTCTTAATTTCAGTTCAATCACATAAAGTGATATTACTTTTTGAAGAGATAATTGATCCCTTGTTATATCGATTTATCTTTAGAACATTAAAAATTTTATATGTAAAATTTTATTTGGCTTTCGGATAGAGTCGTAGATTTAATTATACGACTCTAATACAAGAAAAGTTCTTAAATAAAACAAATTAAAAAATATATATATATATATACTTGCGTATATAGACTTTATGTATCTCAAATTACGTGGAATGTATATGATTTTAAGTGTCTTTATCACAACGTTTAGTAAATATTTTCTTTAATGAGCATACACATCTTTTAAAAATAATTATCTATCTATCTGTAAACCTAACTATCTTTGTTCACAAATGTTATATAAATTTATTGCTACAGTTGTTTGTTTATATATAAAATTAAATGTTAAACTAATTAAAAATTATTAAACAGAAAGTTGTACAAATTAAAATAAAAACATTTATCAAATTATATGCGAATGAGATTATAAAACGAATAAATTAGATTACGAGTTTTAAAATGATTGCAGCAACTAATTGTTGAAAATAATTCGGAAATCGTTTTTCATTTCGTATGATTTCGTTTTGTTTCTTCGCGGGAATGATATTAAGTACGTTCAAAAATAATAATAATTAAAATACTAATAATGGATGATTGTTTGTTTAAATTTAAATCTAAACATATCACTAAATTAGTCGCTCTTCGGGTGGCGGCTTAAGTACGTTGTCCATTTCTAATCGCGGATTACAATACTCTTGAGCACTTGGGCTATATGTGCCTCTAGTGGCGCGTTTATTCCGCGCCATAACTATGAAGGCGCCGAGAAGAGCACCGGCCACCGCTAGTAGTATGACAACAATGGGTACAACAATTATTGCAATATCTGCTGTTGATGGTCCTTCATGTAGAGCGGCCTGTAAGGAAACCAGAAATGTAAATTTGATCGTATTGAATATTACGTAAATTTGCAAGCTGTTTAGAAGAACTACTGAGAATAAATATGAGATTAAATAGTATCGCGAATATTGTTTTATTGGCGAGTGGGGTCTTGGCTACTCAACAGAGGTTATTTTTGGTATTGTGGTGTCCAACCCGCCGTTACAACCTGTATTCCTCCCATATACCAAACCTATCCGTAAATTCCAGGAACGAACAACAGCGTCTACAAGGAAAATTGAAAGCTCCCTGACGCATAAACTACACCTTCCACCATACATTTTTCTTAGCTCGGGGCCTCCCCCTACCACGGGCTATGTATGGAGCGCGTTATAGACGCTCATGGGTAATTTTATTATCGTCTATGCATCGTAAGATTTAACTTATCGCATATTTTAGGTATTTGCCGTACTCTGGGCGCTACTCAAGACACGGAAAGTTAGTTGGGTACAAATTTCGAAATTGTATGTAGTACAAGGGAATCTCTTTTGTGACGAATCGGAATTGATGGCATTAATTTCATAGTTTAAACTCCCGAAAGAAATTGGAACGAACTCAAAAAAGTTCTACTCACCACCGAAGATCTAAATCGAGCATCATGCATGTATTGACAACTTAAAAACCCAAACAAATGTTCCTATGAACGGGAGATGTTTAACTGTCTTATTGCTGTGTTTCTCGTAAGATTTATCGACGAGGTCGTCACAAAGCTGGTCAAACAATGGGTGAAGTGCTACTCGAGGCCTGAATTGAAATTAGAGTTCAATTCAATTTTCTTGAAAAAATAGCTTCATTTTATAGTTTTCTAAGCCTTGATTTCAACTTCTAAACTTTCTCACAGATGAGGATGATAGATTTTGCTGCATTACTTTTTGTCGGAATAAATGGTGCTACAACTCCATCCATATGCCTAAAAGGTGCATACCAAATTCCAGAAAGACTGCAGACAATTTAAAAATAATGTAGGTGGTAATCTATACCATTACTGCGGTCATATTTTATAGGTACGCTCGGTTCAATTTTACATGAAATCCAAAATGTATGTCAACTTTCTGGTTTCAGAACAGTATTAGATTTTTCTCAACAAATTCCTTATATTATTGTTACTCATGCAACTACAAAATTCCTTCAAATTCATGCAATCTTTTCTATCTACAATTTAACAGTATACGTACAGAATTATTTGAAGTTTAAAAGAGTGTATAAATAAAACTAGTAATGGCTTCCCAGACCCTGGATGGATATGATTGATAATGTATTGTCTGAAATTCAAATATGTCAAGTGCAGGAGATGAGTTATTCCACAACCAAAAGAAAGTATGAAAATATGTTGAAAACACTGTAGTAAACACAAAAAAAGAAATCAGTGCTTACCGACTCCGTACAATTCTTGCCGGTAAACTCTTCCGTGCAATTACAAAAGTAATTCGATTCAGTCTCGGTGCACTCTTCCATACATATGCCCCCGTTCTGGCAAATGTTTTCAGTTGAGCAAACATCTTCCAAATTACAGAGCGGTCCACATCTTCCCGACGGACATTGGCATTTGAATGATCCACGCGTATTCAAACACAATCCTTTGCCACCGCACGTTATTCGCTCCGTAATACATTCGTTAATATCATTTTCACAATTCTTTCCATTGAATCCTGTATTCGTGCAATTGCATTCATACTCGCCGATCAGATCAAAGCATTGTCCTTTATTTTGACATGGTTGTGATTCGCATTCGTTTATATCGATTTCACAGTATTTTCCTGTAAATCCAATACTACATTGGCATTTCGGTGGCTGCGTTGGTTCGTTCGTAAAACAGAAGCCACCATTTTGACATTTTTCTACTGTACAGAATGGAACATCGCATAGAGGTCCCTGGAACCCTTGCATGCAAGTGCATGTGAAATTGTTGCCAGTGGTCGAATCTGAAACAAAATTAGTCATATCATGTAATCGGAATAAAAAAAAAAAAATATTTCTTACTGTAGCCATCCAGACATGTGGATCCATTGTGGCACGGATTATTCTCGCAGGTGACCAGCTTGAGAATATCACATTGCGGACCGGCATAATCTTCGGTACATTCACAACTGAATGCAGCAATCAGATCGGTACACGTTCCACCATTATGACATGGCAACGATTTGCATTCGTCGATCTCAAGTTCGCATAGATTCCCTTCATAACCCGGCAAACAAACGCATTTATAGCTGGCGATCCCATCGACACATGTCGAATTATTCGTACAATTAGCGGTTAAACATTCGTCGATATTCAGCGAACAATCGTCGCCCTCATAGCCTGGTGAACATTCGCAAGCATACTGTTCCGACGGATTCTTGCACACTCCGTCGTTTTTACAATCGTGCTGGAAACAAAGTATACAACCCTCTTCCGGTTTTGTATTATTCAATTTGAACATGGATCGATTCTGTACACTGTCCGAGTACATTTCAGAATGCGGAAAGTATGGAAGAAGTAAGTCGCCAACTCGTGCCTCACCGAGACATCCTTTGAATATAGCACCGGAATTCGGACCTTTCGAAATTACATTGCTCTCGGTCGGTGGCATACCTCCCAAATGAATTAAATTATTTCCGGAAAAGAGCTGCTTATATGCATTGCCATCAATTCGAGTTGTAATTGGTGGCGATTGATCAGTCGATTCTTCCCAACCTTTCCAACCAGCGTCCAGAGTATTGTCCTGCATGCGAATGTAAATTCGATTCCAACCGAAATTTGCTTCTTCTTTGTGGAAACGATGCGTTTCGGGCAAATCCGACGATAGCTTCCATTGAATTGTGACTTGTTCTTTGTACACGGCAATTTCAAAGTACATTTCACCGTCCTGAACGTAGAGAAGAGTTCCACCGGTTTTCGTTCGATAGCTAATTTCAATGACAGGTTTCAGAGTCATCGGATCCTGTTGTATGGGATTTTTCGGGAAGAAAGTAAACGAAAGGGGACTTTCTTCGTTCCCTTGGAATGTCATTTTCGTGATACATTCGAAGCCATCATCTAAATTCTGACAAACACCTTGTCCCGGACATTTATTCAATTCGCAGAATTGAATATCCTGACAGTATTTACCCTTGTAGCCTCTTGGACACGTACATTCAATGTCGTTCCAAGTATTTCGACATTCGGCACTATGCTGACATGGTTGTTGGCGACACAAATCGTCGGAAACTTCTCCCTTTAATACAGATGTAGTGTCGATGACAACTTCACCGAATGGTGGCGGTATCGTTGCTTCGGTTTCGTTCAACGGATACAATTCTACCGACATTGCATGAGACCCGTTACTGACTTGTACGTCTTGAATAATGCCCTTAAAGTAGATTTTATCTTGTTCCTCTTTGCTGAGATTCAAATCAGCACCGTCCAGTCCGGGCGGTGGTCCTCCTAAATACAACACTTCGGCGTCCAATTGACCAGTAGACGATAGGGTCTTACGGAAGTATTCTGTTCCGTTTAATTTGACTTGAACAAGAGTCAAATTTCGTATTACTTGAATGAGATGATTATAGCCGTTGTCGAGTTTATTGCCACCAACCGTGTACGCTTCAGGTGTTCCGTTAAATTTGATTTTTACCAAGAGTTCACCACCATGTAGTTTCGCTGACACAAATGAATCACCTGCAAATAGATTTCAATTAATGAACCAATAGAATTAAAAAATATATTTCCGGTCATACTTCCGGTTCCGACCGGCGGATTATCCGTATTTGGATCGCTTCCAAGATAAAACACCTGTCCACTGGGTTGCCTGGTTCGGATGAACATTGAGATATCCAAAACAGATCTTATCGTCCTCTTGGCACTGTCGCTAGTTTTTACAATGACAGCGGTGCGAGTCGTGTTTTCGTGACCGAACGTAGCAGCCGTAATGTCTGTAATCATTTTGTGGTTATTTGTTAATTATTTATTTATTTTGAACACACTGAACTGAAGGATCAATCTTTTACATTTCTGCTTAGGAATGTAAAACTAAATAATAAGAACAAGAGTACAAAAAGGAAGTACAGGAAATTTAGTGTATGTGGAAAGTAATAAGGCGAGTCACGTGGCAGAAAAGCTTGACGAAGGCTGTAGCTATTTCAAAGGTACATTGCTTTTTGGTGATGAGTACGAGTTTGAACTCGAAGACGTTAGTACGTTAAAGGGTGCAAAGATTAACAACAATAGCCGGTTCTCGATTTTAAGAACACACAAAAAGGCAAATGATCAAACGATCTCTGACTCCGGTAGACTAGCGCACTTAGGTCTAAGTTACTGAGCATTAAGCTATAATTAATGCTATAACTGCTACGACTGTTACTATATTGCAATATTTTTTCAAATACTGACTTACTCTCTTCCGAATTTAAGTTTTCTTCATGAATTGATTGAAAATGTTCAAAGTTTTAATCGAAAAAATAGAACAAATTTCAATAATTTTTTACTTACTAAATTTGCAGGTTCGTCCCAAATGAGGTCGTTGACACGTACATGAAAAAGTATACCACAAATCCTTGCATTCGCCATTCGAATTACATGGATTCGTTTTGCATTGTTCTTCGCGTGGACATTCCGTCTCGACGTTGGTCAGGACAACATGATCGACGGTTTCGTTCGGGAAAACCCATTGTCCGTTGATAACAACATCTTGCATACATCCGACAAAACTTGATGGATTATGTGTAAGGTGTCGAAGATACGACGATAAATTCGGTATTGTTCCGCCCAAATATGTAACCGGGAAAGTTGTATGACTTCCGTTTGTACCTTCGAACGAATTAATCGGATAAATTGTTTGCTCTTCGTTCGCCGACAGCACTAAATGTGATGAATTGATCGCAACGAATACCCGTTGCCATTTACTATCATTCAATCCGGAACCGATAAATACACCCTCCCATTTATTCAGCAACGATGAGTGCAAATTTAAACGACCATTAACCAATTCCAAGATAAAGCTATACGTGTTGCCATTTCCAAAGGCAAGTATTCCATTCGGTAAAGTGGTTTTGAATTCCAAATTAATATCGTATCCTTCGTCACGAGCTGTATTCACTGTAATCAAACTGCTCGTAACCAGCGACATTGTTGTAATTTTATCGCAAATTGCTCCTTGATATCCATGCGGACATGTGCAATTGAACTTATGGTCCGTTTCGTGTTCTAAATACGGTTTACATGTACCGTCATGCATACACGGTGAATTCGCGCAACCGATTAGTGAAACCGAGCAATTTTTACCGCCGTACATCATGTTGCAATCACACGTATAGTCGTCACGTTGATCAATGCAAGTTCCATTTACGCAAGGATTGTATCTGAAAAAGCATTTTGTTATCAGAAATTAAAGCAAGTTTTTTATGAATTTACTTTTCGCATTCGTTGATTTCCCGTTCGCAGCGTAAGCCTTCGAAACCAGGCTCACAATCGCAAGTATAATTTCCGACCTAGAAGTAATAAATATTATTGTAAGAGAATTTATTTTTGATGAAATTAAACAAAAGTAAGGATGTCAAAATCAGTTGACACTGTTATCATATCAAGAGGTCCCGATAAAAATTGGAATATCTTAAGCACAAAGAACACGCTCCAGCTTTTTCCTGAATGTGTAATGTCACAGGTTCACTTCTACATGCTTCGTACAGCAAGAAAGATACTAATTAACTGAGCAGCTTCTAGTAGAGTTTTCAAGCAACTTATTAAAGAGAGGGCTATTCACTAGCAAGCAACTTGCTACATTGGCTGCCAAATTGCTGCAGAAGTATACGGCTTCCTAGAGTGAGGAAGTCATATACTTTCTGTTTAAAGGTACGGCACACGCATCTGATATTTCAAAGTAATCTCTGACTTGCAGAAAAATATCAGGATCGGGACTTTCTTTCGAGATTAGAAATCTCGCAAGCACTTGTATTGAAAATGTTCAAAACAGAAGATAAAGAAAAACATAAGATTGACACCTGCTGCTTAAGTCGTCATCTCCGGTGACTTTAGCGTTCATAACACTGCCTGGCTTTAACACTTTAATCATACTAACGAGGTGGGCGTGGGACGTGCTGTTGAACTTTTTGCATTTATCCAAGGACTGACTGACTCAACTTGTAGATGAGCCAACTCATATCCGATACACTTAATAATCCAGTTTGCTTGGCATGTTTCTTACTAGTAATACCAAAAAAGCTCTCTCTTTGTCTTTGCGCTATCCACTATTGGAAATGCGAAAAAAAATTTGTTCGTGATCTATTTCCCCGCTTTTCTGTAAGCAACTAGTCGAATTGATTCGCTTAAGAGCGTCTCGATAGCGTATAGACTTGTTGCCAGTTAAGATGCAATCCTTCTCCAGCCTGCCTGCAAGTCTATTGTAAGACGTGCCAAATTAGGTTGGGTGCAAGTTCTGTGAGGAATTTTTCATTACCATCTAGCAACCAGTCTCCCCTACTTGCTTACTATCATCTTTTTTCATGTATTCCTTACACTTCTGCACTCGTGTTATAGCCAAAATTGTTATGGTTTACTTTACAGAACGATGAAACTCGTTTCTTCATCGATATGGTGAGGACCAAGTGCTTACACATGACAATAACCAAAGCCTTTGACAGAGTTTGGCATAAATCCGTTCAGTGTATACATGCATATCGTGGCGAAATATAAATAGCTAGGAAAATGAAGAAACGCAGAGAATAAAAGTTTTGAACGATATTGAAGATATCAGTTCGGTTGATTACAGTATTTTTCTACGTTTATTTAACGGATAGAGAATCAAGCACACAAGATATATGATATGTACCGGTCACTTTCCTAGTAGATGTATCTGAATTAAACTTACCCCGTCGTTACAAGTTCCATATTTCGAACACGGATTGCTTTCGCATTCGTTGATGTTTATTTCGCAATTTTTACCAGTGATACCGGGAACACAAACGCATTCATATCTGAAAATTTACAAATATTTGTATCTCAATAAAATTTCGTAGCAGGTATATTATACGGATTTATATCTTACCCGCTAGCATTTTCATATGAAAACGATTGAGAAAAAAACTCTGGCAAATGATAACGATTGCCATCCGGATGTTTATACAACGTTTGATTCGATCTCTCCAAACACTGTCCGTTGTACTGACAGGGACTACTTTCGCATTCGTCGTTATCGATTTCGCAATTCTTTCCGCTATAACCTTGAAAACAACTGCATTGATAATCGTTTATCATATCGACACATCTCGCTCCATTTACGCATGGGTTCGATTGACATTCGTCGATATTCGTTTGACAATTGTCGCCAGTATAGCCTGTCGACGTGCAATTGCAACGATATCCGGCCAATTCATCGATACATTGTCCACTATGTTGACATGGTTGCGATTCGCAATCGTCGATATCTATTTCACAAAGATGACCGGTCATCCCCGGTATACAAACGCACGTAAAATTCGCCACCCTATCGATACAAGTCGATCCTTTCGAGCATGGATTCGTTGCACATTCGTTGATATCAGTATCGCATATCTTTCCGGTATAGCCGGCCGGACAGGAACATTCGTAGTCGTTAATCTGTGAAGATTTAAATAAGAAACAGACAATAATTACCACACATCATACTATCAGTGATATTTCTAGCATTAAAATCGGGATCAAAATATCAAGGAACTCTTAGTCTAGATGAAACTCTCAAGATTACAATGGGCTGTGATCCAAAATGATTGGAGTCGTGTTAAAAGGAAAACCTAGTTTCTAAATATACAAATAATTACTGTGGTGTAAGCCTAACAAATCAAAAATGATGAAGAATCGATTCCTCGGGATGGTTTTGTATCAAATATTTTATATGAAACGATGATAGAACTAGCATCCAGTTCAGTTTTTGAACCATGGCGTATGATATAACAAATGCCTAGGTATGTAACGTACTTACTGCCTTCAAAATTCTACGATGCTTTCCATATTTATAAAAAAAGAGCTGACGTCGTTTCGCTAAAGACTATTTCGAACGGTTTGCATGACGGAAGTATGTGTATAAATTTTGTTGAAAATACTCGAAATAAATCGCTTACCTTATTTAAACACGTTGCACCATTTTTACATGGCAAACTTAAACATTCGTCCACATCTGAATCGCATCTCAATCCGGTAAAACCGGGTTCGCAATAGCATTTGAATGATCCTTTACTATTGACACAAATGCCATTTCCGCATGCCGATGGTTGTGCGCATTCATCGATATCTTGTTCACAGTTCGCTCCCATCCATCCTTCGGAACACAGGCACTCGTATTCGTTTCCTTTATTTTTGCACGTTCCGTTATTTTCGCAAGGCGATGATAAGCAAGGTAGGTTACAGTTCGTATTTTCGGGACAAATACATGTTCCGCCGAAACATTTCATCGGCTCCTGACAATTGCTCGAACTGCATATTTCGATTTGTTCGCATTGTGTTCCTTCGTAGCCCGGACGGCATACACATTCGGTCTGATTCGGTAGGCAACTTCCGCCGTTCAAACATCGGCAGTTATTGTTATTGTCTTGGAAAGCTAATGCAATCGGATATTCGCAATGAAGCCCTAATTTAACGGATTTAAGAACAACAATTTAGAATTATTTTATGAAGTTTTTACTTGTTGCAAGAAAAATTAACCAATTGTTAAAATTCTACCGAACCTGTAAATCCACTAGCACATATACATGTCAAATTTGAAGCAGTTCCGATACATTCGCCACCGTTCTGGCAAACAGAAGTGCATGCATTGGATTGGGCTGATTTGGGGGTCGATGTAACTACACAGTTACCTATTAGGCCTATTATTGGTTTTCGATTATTGTTAGGATTTAATTTGGAAAACATTTTTCATTAGCAAAATTTAATAAAATATTTCTGTTAAAAGCTAATTTTGTTACGTATCATGCTTTCGATCTAAAAACATTACTTTCTACTGTGTACATAATCGATCACAGCTTTTCAAAAATTTGCATTGGTACATTAAAAAAATACGAATATTTTGTGACTTGAGTTTGCGATTTGCTGAATGATCTCAGTCAACATCATTGACAAGTCTTCATTGACTGAAACGCCGCAGAAAAGCTAAAAATGAAGCGTCGGTACAATTCGGCCATTCCAATAAAGGACAGTATCGTAACGAGCTCTTTTCAGCCGAGTGCCACCGAGAATTTACCACAAAAAATTTGTTGGACAATTTGTACCGTGGATTCAAAAAAAAATCGAATTTTCTACTTCAGAGCGATAAATTCTACTACTCGTATGTACTTAATATTAGAGAAAAGTTCGCCTTTCTACGGTGAAATTCATCTGCTACTGTACGAAAATACTGTGATTTGCTTTCGTCTACCATTTTATTGTTAGACATTTTCGAAGCGAATTAATTGATCAAGGACAGAACAATTTTATTCATTAGGTAATTACAGTCTATGCACAAAGTGGTCGACCGACTCAAAAAACATACTGATTCGAAATGATTAGAACAGTTTCAACAATTTTGAACAAACTCTTTTACATAAAAAAGGATGTAAATTGCTTTTTAAATATTTGTCTACAAAAATGATATAAAAAGCAGTAAACAGTGGTTCAGAAAAGGAGAGATTTCAACTGACTACTTAATTCGACATTTCAAAATTTGAAAGACAGTCGTTGGTCGCTCGCCGAGCAATAATAAAATTCCTGACGAAGTTACAAGGTCTAGTGATTACAATAGATGAGAACTTAATACCAACAATAATTTCTGGTACATTATATTATATTAGTTCAAGCCTCTGCGTTTATTTTCTCAAGAAGTCAATTTCGAGTTAACTCAATAACATTAACGAAGAACATGTTTTCCTGTTCACTCATTAATCATTTTTTACAGTGTGTATTTTTCGTATTGGTAGATATTTTTTTACTGTCGAAAATAAAACTTTGTAAAACATTTTCATATTTCTTCGAATTGAATGAGAAGCGCGATAATTTTGTATAATTTTGAAGTCAGTGGTCAGATAAATTTGACTTATCCACTGCTGGAGTTGTGGTCATTAGCAGACTAGCTACTTACAGATGTTTAATGAGACGATAAATTTGCATAATTAAATATTTCCGCTTATTAATATTTTTTGTAATTTTGGTTGAAGTGCAGAAATTGTCCGAAATGACCTAAAATTAAAAGAAGAAGCATCAACGAAAGAAAACTTTATTTTATAAATAAAGCTGACCTTGTCTCATTGTGCCCAAGATGAGAATTGATGCTGTCTTCCTTTCGTTTTTTCATTAATCGATACAATTTCAATTGAAGAAGCTAGGACAACTTGAGCTGCAGTCCCATATCTGAAGAAAGCACTGAGAGTTCTTAGAGCTCTTCTCTAGTCAGATACTTTAGGCCTTCCCTATTTTCACGAACGCCTTAAACTTTTTTTTTCAAATCTTATTTTACTAATATTACAACGCAGTTATAAACGTGTAAATATACTAAATGAAATTATGCCCCTATTAGTAGGCGAGGGTTACAGCACTTAGGATGAACAAGACTATTTAAGTTAAGTCGGTTCGATTTCTAACAAAATTCATACCTAGGCTGCGTCCAGGATTATGACCTCCTTCTTCCCGAGAATGAATAAATGCTGCGAAGCTCTTTCACTTTCTCAAATTCGGTTCTACTTCTTGACAAAGTTCATGCCTTTCGAAGTGTTATCGTGTATAGTAAGCGCAAAAAGTTAAAAAAAAACCCACTCCTCGACTAAGTCCAGATTTATGAACGCCTCCCTATCCAAGAATAAAACCTAAAATCTATGAAGCTCTTCTACATTCTTCTTACTGGTTTGATTTCTTCCGTGAAGTTCACATCTAAAATTAATAAATTAACTGACAAACAAATTTAACGATTTGTCTTCCTTCTCCAAGCCGGTTCGACAGACAAACTTGACAGAGTTTAAATTTTACGCCGGACGACATCAATTTCGTGTGTTCAGCATATGATAGAGGCTTAGCTAGAAAACGCGCAAGAAAATCTAAACCAACAACACAACAGCCGATTATTTGTTGTGAAAACCAAAATTGGCGACAACGCAAATGAGCATAATACTATATGAAATTAGTTTTATTAGAAGAATTTGATCAAGTTATTAAAGTAGAATTAAAATAATAAATGCAACTACTACGATCTCCCACAAAATCATCCGTCTTCTTCCTTTGGAACATGATCCAATACGACAGGTCAACATAGCTAAGTTCTTCAGTTTTTCGGACCGAATGAGAATCAGCTTCTCGAGTTTTTTCCACAAGATAAATCGACGTGATAATTTTGATAGCAAATTCTACACTATACCCGGACTAGAATTTAAATACCATGCTCCCAGCGCAAACAGCTAATCAAGTCGCAAAATATTCATTTTCTTTGTAAAATTATAAATTGAAAAGATTAAAATTAAATCATTATTACGGTCATGCAAGCAATAATAAATACAACTATAAAAGTAAAATCTACGACTAAAATTAGCTTTGAATATTTTTACAATTTACAATTTCATTTACCAAGTGCACAATTTACTTACCAGTAGTTCCTGGCTTGCATACACACTGTCCTCCAACACATTCTGAATCGATAGGACATGGAGGACAAGGTGGACCCTGTTCGCAATACAGTCCCGAATATCCTTGTGGACACAGGCACTCAAACCATCCTCCATTGACATTTTTGCATGTGCCACCATGTTGACATGGTTGAAATCGGCAGTGATTGATTGTTTGATTGCAATTCTTTCCGCCATATCCTTGCGTGCAATCGCAAATATATGATCCGTATGTATCGAAACAAACTCCATTGTTCAGGCATGGATTTGATAAACACTCGTCAATATTATCCTGACACAAGAGGCCACTATACCCGGTATTGGAACAATCACATGAAAACCTGCCAATCTCATCAGTACATCGTCCCTTGTTCAGACAAGGTTGTGATTCACAATCGTTCAAGTCAGTGTCGCAACGAGCGCCGCTAAATCCTCTTACGCAGTCGCATTCGAAATTGTTAGCGCCAATCGGTACACGACAGGTTCCATTATTCAAACACGGATTCTTCTCACAAAGCGGATGAACGTTTATTTCGATTTCGCAATGTCTACCGGAAAATTTCGGCAAGCAATTGCAAAGATAGTCTCCACGGGAGTCTTCGAGGCAATTTCCGTTATGCTGACAAGGTTGCGATAGGCACGGCTGACCATTGTCCACTTCGCAATTCTTTCCACTGTATCGTGCTGTACAATGACACTGGTAGCCGTCTTGCTTCGATATACAAGTCCCATGTTGCATACAAGGATCATGTCGGCAATAGTCTATTGGTACGGGGTTAATTATATCGTTCTCTCCACATGGACCTGGTGCCAATGGACACGGCCCGAATACAACTCCCTGTGCATTTACAGGTCGTGCACTCGAATTGAAAACTAAGCCGGGACCATGAAGTAGACAGCCCGAGTATTTGTTGCCCAGTATGAGTACTGCTGCCTCGTTTTTCACTTCTTGATTCGTCAGGAATAAGCTGTTGTAAGTCGAATTTGCTGAAATATAAAGAATGTAAATAAGGCGATTGAGTTTAATGTGACACTATTCTCACCGATAATTGTCGATTTGTGGTCAATGATCAGATATAAGTTCCCGTACTGATAAAGGAACTCTATAGTGTGCCATTGATTGTCTAAAAGTCTTTCGGGAATCACTTTTGAAATGCTCTTCTGCGGTACATCCAGAGCAACAGTAACGTTATCTTTCAAGACAGACAATTGTAATTGATGTCTGTTGTACTGTTGCGTAAGAATTTCTCCACCTGAAAATCGGGGAAAAATATTTATTAATGATTTAAGCAATAGCAAAAAGTTTGTTTTTCTTTTGTTTGCTACTATTAAAAGTTAGTAGCGTCCAGTGTTGGAATGGAACATTAATTTTATGGTATTTTGCATAAGCGCTAAAAAACAATGCTCTCGGCTAAGGAAGGGCAAAAAGACATCAACTATGCTATGAATGATTGTTGAGTTAACAACAGAACGAAGAAGCCAAGCGTGGTGATATAGATCTCATTTCTTTTGAATAGTTGTTTGTTTACGTAATAGGATTCTACACCTACTCAAGGGAAACTATAATGAATTAATATTTATGAGTTTCCTTAGGAATACGTGAGGTTATGTTGTGAGGATTCAGTTAGCTTGTTTTTCCTTCATAGCTTTTATCACATAGAAAATATTTAAATTAGATATTTTGAACGCTCAATTGAACTCATCGGATTATGTTAAATTATGGAAAATGCTGCTACCTAAGTGGAAGGTAAGACCAATTGATAGTTAGGGTTAAACCGGAAATAACTTTCGTAATGGATTAGGTCCTAGAATACAGGATGATGGATTCAAGCATTTGATGTTAACCATCGGATCCTATCCTCTGTAACATAGGACTATATAATTTCAAACACCTACGTGAAGCCAAATTCGTTTCAAAAGCAAATTAAGAAATGATAATGTGGGAAAAGATAGTGTGGTCTAATTGACAGATGAATAGAATCCAAAAAAAATACAAACAATTTTACCAGCGTTGATCCATCCCAGAAACTTTAATGCCTATTGGCAATAATTTAAAGCGAAACGAGACGAACATTTCGGCAATAGTTGCATGAGCCTCGTACTGTGGAATCTTACTGTTTTTTTATCTCAGAAGTTTTGATGTCGTCTAAAAGATAGTTTTTTTTACGAGGTAGCACAAGATTTCGGTTTTCAGGTTACCAAGACTGGTAGGGGTGGAATTGAAGCTATCGGAAAAAAGGGAGCAACCAATTGCTCGGCGAATATTGGCTGATATAAAGGAGTGATTAGTTGCTCATTGCGAAGCAACAACTTGTGAAGTGCTCCACATTTTCATAGATTGATTGTATTATGCTACGATTAGACGGTCACTCAAAACCGTCAATGCATTGACACTCTGACGTCAAAATTACGTAGAATATGGTCACAAAGTTGTCAATTCAATGTCAATCCGTGTGATCGTCATTTTTGTGACACGTCAATGCATTGATAGTAGAATTGACTACCGAATTGACACACATTTTTTGTCAATGCATTGACAATTTTGAATGACCGTGTGATCACCCTGTCAATGCGTTTGCGACGAATTGACTAAAATTTTGGATGAGTCGTCAATGCATTGACACTGTCCCACGGATTGACACGACACGAAATTCCGCCGTGTCCTTTCTCTACAAATTGACACATTGGCAACTTGGTCGAGCGGAAATTATTTAATTTAAAATTATTTAATAATGAAGTTTTGTGATCGAATGGAAATGTCAAAAGATTTAAATACACTGAAATTTAGTATTTGAACATTTTTGGACTAGTAATCCCCAAAAAGGAAAAAAATCTATCTATCCGCCATATGTAAAAGCGTTTGAATATGTGTAGCTCACAAATGCGTTGGGGTATTAAGTTGTAATTTGTTTTGTTTGTAAATTGGATAAGCCTCTACGAGTGGTATGAAACTTTTTGATTGTCTTAAGGGATACAGCTGCCCAGACAAGTGCTAAAATTCTTAAGACGTTGAAGTGTCGGGGTGGTGGTTAAGAAACTTTGGATGACAATATCTTTCGAACCGATTGTACCAGGAAGATAAAATTTGGTTTTCGTCTATAGAATTACAAGTGAAGTGCATTAAACTGAAGCCATAAAATCAAATTTTAATTTATGGCTTGGTTCTATGTCGCAACCTATTTCTCATCTTTATTAACGACCTTCTGTCGTTAACTCACAAGCTCCACTCTACAAGGCATATAACAGGCCACGCCTTCAGTACAATTAGCATACCTGGGCTGGGGTCCCAAAATCCCATTTGACCTTGCTCAATCGTGTTCAAAAACATGCGTTCCGACTAATTGGAGACGAAGCCGTTTCAGCTTCTATAGACTCCTTGAGCATTGCCGATATGTCGGAATAATCAGTACTTACTATCGACATTTCAATGGTAAATATTGTAAGTAATTATTCGCCGACCGTAACACTCGCCAAGCTTCACGCACGAGTATACTGTTCAGCACCCTTTTTGTGGAGAACAGTGAAATTTATGCAACCTCTTTCGCCATCAGTAATATGAAACACATTGCCAGCCGATCTGCCCTGATAATTATAACCTTCAGCAGTTCAAAACCAACGTTCACCGATAGTTCAGAAGCTCCCGCCCTCCCGTTCCACCACCCTAAATCCCCTATCACACCATTTTATTCTCAACCTATGTCGTTCTAGCTGTTCAATCGCAAGGATGACCCCCTAAGTTATTACGACGGTCGTAAATTAATGGTAAATTAAACAAATGTCCTTGAAATGGAGTTTTTTCAATATTTTCACGAATTTTATTATATCTCTCAGATATTTCTATGTAGTTATAAAATTTATTTTAGTTCTACTGGCTCTTTATATACGCCCAAAAATTTCGTTTTGTCATTGACTTTAAAAAATTTAACTGAACGCGAAACTATATATTTTATTTTTCCACACAAAAAAATGACAATTCACAGCTTTCTTTCAATCCCATTTGATTTGAAAAATGTAAATATACAAATTTCTACTAATGTGAATGTCCTATCTATTGTCAATTCGTAGAGATGTGTCAATCCCGTGTGATCGCATAGTTTTTTCGTGCCATTCATTGACAACGTAGGCTACAAATCGAATTGACTACCAGCATCGTCAGTCTGCTTGTCAATTTAGTTTGGGACAGATATGACCAAAATGGTCATTCCGTGTGATCGTCAATTCATCAAGAATTGACACAATGACGATTGAGACTCCATTGACACTGAAACGACGCATTTTTACGTGACGTCACAGTGTCAATGCATTGACGGTTTTGAGTGACCGTCTAATCGTAGCATTACTCTCAGTAGTTGTCATATTTTTAAAGAGCTTGAACAATTTAAAGCAATTTCTCTTTATTTCCGATTTAAAAAAAAAATTGGTATCCTAAAAAATTTTTTTTTTACGTTTCATGACACCAAAAGACACCAAAAACAAGCAACACAAAATTTCAGTCCGTCGTTTCAAGGCTCATAGCTTCTAAATCCTTTGAGCTATTAAGTTGAATTTTTTTGTTGGTAGACTGTTAAATGGTCACCTTTTGAGGGGTGGGTTGTGAGATGCAAATCTCAGAAACCGCTTATGTTAGGAAGCTAAAATTTGGATTTATATAGAGCTTCGATAGTGGTTCTATTTGTAAAAAAAATGGTCGATATGGATGGAGGGGTGCGGGAGTAGGGTAAAAATAATGCATCCTAAACGCTGGAAAGTCGAAATTGTAGAGCCTAGAAGTGGGGGGAAAAGCATTTTTCTGAAATATCTCGTCTCATATCTCTAGAACAGTTTAAGAAACATGCATAGAATTTTTACGAGAAGTGGGCCTAATAGACCCTTAGCAGAAAAAATTTTGGGTGTGGGAGTGTAGGTACGGATTGAGGGTGGAGGAGGGTGAAAAATAAAAAGTTCCGATTTTTATATCTCGAGATCAAAGCGCTTATCAAGGAATGTGGTACGGACGCTGAGCTTAAGGCAGGAGGGATTGATAAGCTGTAGGATTGCTAGGTCATTGTGGCGAAGGCTGGACAGACGCTAGTCTAGGGAAATACTAATATGGAATAGGGGAAGACTGTGTTTACTCGTTGGAATACTGTATGCTAGGAAAGTACGCTTTTGCGTATGGGGATTGCTGACTCGGACATGTATAGGTACTGTCACGACCTGTACTCTGAGGAAGACATAACCCACAAGTTGTTTAAATGTCGGAGGGTTGCAAAGGAGGTGAATGAGTGGTTGTTGGGCAGTCATTTCTTTGACAAATTAGAGAATATGAAGTTGATAGCGCACGACAAACTGGTCAAGTTCATCAGGGACATAGGACGTGATGGGTTGGGGTGATTAGCCACGAGTTTTCGAGGGAATCGTTTAGACTCTTTTTGATACTTCGCAGTAATGTTAGTTGTTTTTTATTTAGTTTGTTTCATATCCCAAATCACACGGGTTTTTCGCTACTTCATTTGTCCGTGCACACATTTGGTGGAAAGAAACGTGACTTCGTAGGGCTGACGTAAATTTTACCCCAGCCGTATCTTTTTTTGGGTTTTGATATCTGGCACTACTAACAACCATTAGTCGATATATCGGAAAAATGATTAGTTGCTCAAGTAAATTCGTATTGTTTTGTGTCATCGAAGTGCTTGAATATTCGGGAGAGGCTTGCTTGAACTGTGACCTGAAGTCTTTTTCTCCGAACAATAGGTTGCTCTTGGATAAGTCGTACAATGGTCAAACCACTATTGTATTCCCTAACGTATAACGAGATTTGAAGCACCTGTACTGTAGTTTTTCGCAAAAAGAAAACCAATTTCTCTAGTTATAGTTCCGGTGAAATAACAATATTATTTTTTTCTGTAAATTATTAATTTCTCTCGAATTTCAAATCTATTTTTAAATTCATAATTTATTCTTGCTGATTTCATTTTCATGCAGGTCACTAGAACAGCTTCGAAAAATTCTGAGCAAAACTTTCAATTATTTATGATCAATAATCGATAAACGCTCCATTTAGATTAACAAAACAAAAAACCTCATTCTTCAAAACGGAAACATGATACTCCCTGTTGCGGCTCATAACAACTCTTTGAGGGCATGCACTACATTTATTTGTGAAATAAATTAGAAATGTAAGTTGCTAGTATCTTATTTCTCCAGAAAACAAAATGCCTATGCCGCCATAAAAATAAAAATACAAAACTTTGGATAGAAGTCAAGTCGATTATAAATAATAGGCATCAGTTGTCAGCAGGTGCTTAAAGACATTTGCAATTGAAATTTATGACTAACAACCATTAGTCTAGTTAAGATAAGACTGATAGGTCCTACGATAACAAATTAGATAAAATTCTTTCTTAAGTTATTAGTTATTGGCTTACCTTTGCATGATCTCAGACTAATTGCTGAGTGACCCCAAATGGGCATTGGAGTAAAAAGCCGCAAATATGCCGAGCCATTTAAATACACTTCTTTCGATTCGCTGTTAGACCCCAATGAAAGAAATGGAAGCAGAGCTGCAAAAGAAAGAAAAATTATGAATAGTTTTCGTATAATAGAACGAATGATTGATGGTAATGGTTTTTTAAATGATTAGAAACAACTTAGAACCGAATGGTATTATTTGTAAATATATAGAAAGATGCTCGTTTAGCCAGTCTTACGTCAGTACTGGCTTTGGCTCTCTAGTTGTACGATCCCATTTTATTGTAAGCAGGTGGAACTTGCCCTCCTGTTGCTGCTGAGCTGAGCCGTGCTATCCTATCCAGTAATCAGGTACGATCACTGCATTTTTTTTTTATTAAAGTAGCCCAAAAGATATTTATTTATTGAAGTAGTATTTTGACGATGGCAAACGCAGTCATGTTAATCTTCAAGTTTTGGTTCGTTATTTAGGCATGACCGAAAATATTTACCTGGATACAGCTTTCATTATGAAATGATTCTGTCGTAAAAACCACGACCTAAAACACAAAATTCAGTTTAGAATTCGTGTATGTATTTAGATAAGAAAACAAGTCGATTCGATAATCATGTTGTGTGCAGTATTTATTATAGCTAAGTCACATGTTAGCTTTCACGAAGATAAGGTCAGAAATAATTTTCAACGAGAAGATCAATTTATTATATCACGAGTCGCTCGCGAAATAGTTGAAACAAAATAGTAAACAAATCAGTACAGCGATTAAAACAAAAAAAAATGTACTGCCTAAGTATAAGCATATAAGTAATAATGGACATCAATTAATTTAAAAACATTAAGGTGCACATTTAACTTTACGTAGTATTTTCTGCCTTTAACGATTTTTTTTTCAAATGTACTTGATTTTCAGCCTTCAGTAGTTTATTCGAGTGATTTACGCATTCAGAAGCCACCTTGAAATAACTTCATGATCATGAATGCAAATTAACTTCGAATGCCTCCATACGAAAAACACCAATACTTAGTGTCATTAATCGCAGCGTTTATATTGGTGGCCAGTGTGAGCGTTATAAGCCTAGCGGTGTTGGGTTACAATAGTAACTGAAATCATGCTCCTGCGCTATATAAATCCCATTCATCTCGGGATTGTCCTATAGGCTAAAAATAGGCTATCCCCGGAAAAAATTTAGTGTTTCGTAGTTTCGACAGAAAAAATCAAATTGAAATATGAATTTAGAGAAATAATCGAGGTTGCCCCATGTAGCGCCATAAAATTACAATTCTGCAAAACTGCAATTTTAATTTTGTTCAATAATCCACCAACATTACAGTTCCTGCTCTTGTCTGATCTGCTTTGAGGTAGAGGAAGTAAGAGTGCTACCGTTGACGATCTGCTATTGTTTCTACCACCCACTGGGATGGGTTTGAAATCTTAAAATCTATTGATTAAAGACTAACGTGCCTATACTGTATTAACCACTCCCTAGGCCATATCTATCTATCAATATATAAGGAAGGAAATGACTTTTATAAAGTAGAGACTTTATCGATTTATCTTCTTGATCTTTCCACTGCATCTTTTGATTGACCAGGTGCCAAAAATATACACCTGCTAAACATAATTTTAATTTGTTTTTACTAACAGCTGTTTAATGGTAAACATATGTAAATTTTTGGCGGTAGACATAAAATTTTTTTTTTAATAGAATGGACAGTTTTATTATAATATGGTCAATTAGGATGTAAATTAATTTAAAAAAATTTATCATCACCAGTTTTTACGGTGGAAAAAATATGAGGAAACAAGAATTTGTTCAATGTTAACAATTACCATGGGAGGTCGCCCAATATACCCTGATTGAAAAAATCACATGGGTGTACACTCATATTTATGGCTATTGCGAGAAACACCCTTGGTAGTACACTAATATTTCTGGGTGTTTCGAGGAAAATGCTGCACACATGAATGTTATACCATACAAATAAGAGCCACACTAGTGCATACGCCCTTGTGGTTGTCCAAAAAATTGCCATTTAAAACACCCATGGGATTTACTGGGTAGTGATGGGGTTGGAATATAGCAGACCTTATATCTCAATAACTTTCGGTATATTACACTAAATTTTTTACTAGACATTTTGGATTAACGCCTTTTGAATAATGATTTTTAATGATAATGGATGAAAATAGGTAAAGTGGGGTAGAGATTATAGAAAAACGACATGAACATCTAGAACTTCAAAATTATAAATAATATAATTAGTAATGTAAATGATGACCTAACGGCAATACCAAGTATCATTCATCAGTTTTGGCCATATTCAATTGAGGTTGCATCACTGCGAGAGCCTGCAAAACCAGGTAAAATAAGAACCAATAGCAGACAAATATTTAAACAAAAAATAGTAACTTTTACTGGAATTGAAAATAAAAATTATCTTTAGCTAATTGAATGTTAAAAAGTTGAAATCTGGTCTGAGGAAGTATATATAGCTTCAGTTCCTATATGGCTACTTCTGGAGCATAGAGTAATAGCGCCTTTCTGAGGAACTGTTACCTCTTCAAATTTAATTTTGTTTTTACTTATAGCGCGCGTGACAAGCCCATAACTAAGTGGGATTAGAGCCAACGACCTCAGTGTTTGTGGAACTTATCCTCTGCGCCACCTAGGCCCCGATTTGAATACATAAAAGTACACAAAAATATCTGTGTTGACTATCTCAAGGGCTGATATATATCGGCTTTTGATGTTGTTTGAGCTGGTTCCTGGTCCTTGCTCCACGATCTTTTTCGACTGACATTGTTGTATACAAGCAATTTTTCATCACTAGTTATCAATAGTTTCAAAAATGAATCATTTTCGTTACGTTTCTTAAGCAAATCGCAGATGTTGATGCGTTGGGTTAAATTAATTTCTTTAAGGTCACAAGGAACCAATAAATCCAGTTTTTTAACGTAGCCAAAATGTTTAGACGCTTTTCAATGCATGTATGCTATACATTCGGCATATCTTTAATCGCACGTGTTGTGCTATGTCGATCGGAATTGATTATTCCCTTCATTTCGTCCTCATCAACTTCAACAGAACGACGAGAGCGTTGTTCATCTTTGAGTGAAAAATCATCAGAACGAAATTTAACGAACCAATTTTGACATTGACGTTATTTTGAGCAGTGCGTGGCGTGATAATACAATGTAAATATTTTTTTCATTTTATCATTTCACAGAACCAGTATTGACCCCCAGGAGGCTATTTGGAACGTTATTTTTTAGGTTGTCAGTCGCAGTCACCTACGCCGCATCTCATCATTAAACGCGTTCCGGACTTCTACCAAAAAAAATTAATAAAGTTGCAATGCTTCTCTTGCTTCCATGGACGCCACGACACTGAGTTTGAGACTTCCTCACCATACACAGCACGTAAATTTTTGTGAGCGTGCCATGCGTTTGTTCCTTTACGGAAAAAATAAAGTAAAATATGCCGATGTTTGTTTTGTTTATCCATTTTTAAGCTGACGCCATAGAAACACCACTCACGCGATCAATACAACTTTTTTCTGAACAACAACTGAAGTGAGAATGGCATTATTTCATGGTGAAGCTACCATAGAAGCCAATTTTAAAAAAATTTTTGGTTATTTTTCGGCGTCAGAAGAGTTTCTGGTGTGAAACACCAACACGAAAGCCCGACTAGGATTGATCGCTGTCCTAGCTACTGCCATAGAAAAACCTTCACTGGAGAATTCAGTTTAAAACATAACAATTGAAGTACCAACTATCAAAAAAATATTAAATTAGTTAGTTGTTCATCCAATACTTAGAAGATATGTAGGATGTAGTGAAGTGCATATATCGACAAAAATATGATAACAATATGAGCTCAACATCATTATTTTCCGGTAAAAATTTCGAATATGGTTAAGTCGAAATATGACGGCGTGAAAAATCTTAAAAAAATAAAGTGGGATGGAACGCGGTGAAGGAAAGCGCATCCATAGTGGTTTTTCGAAGTCAGAACCCTCCTCCGCACAAGTTCGTCGCTCAAAATGATATGTACATAAATGATAATGGCAATGGTAATACTTTTAAACATATCGAAATATGACTACAGTAACGGAAACGATTTTAGATAAAAAGCCCAATCAAAATCGATAATAATTAATCTCAATTCGCCATCCGATGACGAAACAGCTCCTTCGGACCTAGTCCAACACAGTCTTATAAACTGGCCTATCCAGTGAAGGTTTTCCAAACTGTCATGTGCTCAAGGACAGCAATTAATCAACAGTCGGGGATTTAATGTTTCAAAATATTCTCCATGAAGATCAACACACTTTTGAATTTTTTCAACATTTCTTTGAACCAATTGGCACGAGCTTTTTTTTGAACGATTGTCAAATTATGCGGTATCCAACGCGAACAAATCTTTTTGACAGCCAAATGTTCATGCAATATTGAATGTATGCGAGTGGAACTAATACCCAGGAATGCCTCAATCTCACGGTATGTCACATGACGATCTTGCAATATCAGTTCACGCACAGCATCGATGTTTTCTGGCACAACTGCCGATTTTGGACGACCTTCACGAAATTCGTCCTATAGCGAAGTGCGACCACAATTGAATTCAGAAAACCAGCGAAAAACGGTGGCTCGAGATGGTGCTTCATCACCAAAAGTCGAAGCGAGTTGATCGGCACACTGCTGTTGGTTTAATCCACGTCGAAAGTCATAGAAAATCATCGCACGAAAGTGTTCACGATTTAATTCCATTTTTCGACCAAGATGAATATTTCAAGTATCTGTAAACAACACAAATAGCACTCGTATGACAACACCGTTCACCACTAAAAATGTCAAACTTTACGACGACAATGTATCCAAATTGTTATGTATCATCAGTTGTGAGCCATTCTCTTTCCTATCCTTAAGTAATGAGCATAATGTTCACATTTAACAATTTATCCTTCTGCCGTATGGCATCTAGAACTTATAATGTTGAAATAAGAGAGAAGAGAGAAGAAGAAGGAAAACTACTTTTTTTTTATTTTAAGTAAACTTTTATTTGTGTTCCTTTTTTATTCCTTCCTATGCATCTTAAGCATTTGTATAAATCTTTTGTAACTAAAACTCAAAGCCCATTTTCGCTTAACTAAAAGCTGTTATTCACTCTTGACCGACGAGTATATCATCGGATAATTTTATACCTAGCTACTAAGTAAAGAAATTTAAACTTTTTTTTTTGTCCTATTTATCTTCCCTTTCCTTTCATGTAATGAAGTATTCATCCGGTTTTGTGGCTTTCCGGAATAAGCTAATCAATCTACTTTTAAGAAAATAAAAACTCTGTGAAGAATCATACTAATTTAATGTTAATAGTTAAAGCATTGGAAAATCAGATTGCATCTGATGTAATGCACCTAGAATAAGCAAAATACTTGTAACCACCTTAAATATTAGTTTTTTATGCCAATAAATCTATTTGAATTTGAAATTTTACGACGACAAGACAGATTTGACGTATTCACATCAGTGTTGCCATATCTCAAAACTTAAGTAGCAAACTACGTATATAATTTTTGAATCTTGATTATCGTCTTTTACTTAGAAGCTAGTGTAACAATCCAAAACATATCTATATTTCGCGTTTTACTCTCTGATTATAGAAGTAGTACTGCGCTGATACGAAAGATATCCTACCCGAAACTTTAACCTGGGTGCATCATTGCAGTGGTGCATGAAGTTTTTTTGAATTTCGGCTTAAATCGGTTCCTGAATTTCAGTGGCAATTACAACTGGCTGATCAACACAGAATTCAGATGTTTCTCAAGTTAACAACTTATCTTGTGGTTTTATAAATAACCGCTCCTCTTAGTCACTTTCTTTCTGTATTCTTATGTAATTCTGATTTATATATTTGGAGTGGCCTTCCGAACAAAATTACACATTACTTCCTACCTCCTACTGACATTTTTCTAAGCTAGAGTAAACTACTTGAATATTCAAACGTTTAAAATAATTTTTTTTTAAACCTCCACTTCAAATTCAAAGAATTTTATTATAAGGTTGATGGTACGATTATTTGAAATACATATAAACTAAAACCGTTAAGAACAATCTCTGAAAGAAGGTCAACTAGCTCGTGCCAGACGAGATCAAGCATTTTACATTCACTACTGCGAGTACAACGTAGTATATAATAAAAAGATTAAAGCATCTTCCTCGATAAAAAAAAAACATTTTATTGAATGCAAAAATATGAAAAATATGAAATTTCCGAGTACCTATGAAATTATCCTAAGAAAAAGTTTCTTCTTGTGAAATATTACACTCTGTGGATAGTACTAATGGTTCGAATCTCTTCACATTTTTTTTTCTTTTTTTTACATCCAATATACGAGTGCATTATTGGTACTACCTATAGACAATTTTATCATCGAGTGAAAATAGAAAATTTTAAATATAATGGAAATTTTAAATGTACATAACGGATGAAGTGTTCGAGACGATGAAGAAGACGTATAATCAGAACAAGAGTGAAATTACTATGCAAACAATTCTCACATTTGCTAATTACGATTGAAATGCAAACGCATCACATTTATATTCCGAATAATTAGTTTAGTTCGAAAGGAGAAAGGCATTGGAATTTTAAATGCTATATGCCTATTAGGAATGTTACATCACTTGTAAGCAGTAAGGCGAGATGCAAGTTAACTGGAACTTATTAGAAGAGATAATTACACAGTAATTTCAATGGAGAAGTAATTTTCCATAATAACATTATTCCGCTAATTACTGCAGGCTAGACTGGTTTTAAGCTAAGAAAAGAAGCATTGATAGCATTTAGTATGGATTAGAGTTTCTGTCAAAAGGTCGTGGGGTTGAATTTAATCGGCACATGGCAGGTCTTAGGTATGGTAACATCAGATCAAGCATTAGAGACATTAAAATTGGCATCTCTATTTAACGAGAATGCAATTTTTCATTGTAGAGCTACCAAAGAAGCTAAATTTTAAGATTTGTTTTGGTTGTTTTTTCGGCCCACTTTCCACACTGAAAGAAAAATCATACTTCATATTGATGAACGCTTTTCTTCAAATTTATTTCTTCAATTTGATGTAAAATACATTATCCGGATGTTAAGTGCATCGCGTTTTTTCATTATTTGACAAAGCTATTCGTCGAAGTGACGAAATTGCAATCCTCAAACTGTTTGTGAAAAAATTCGTAAATGCTTTGCTTATTGTTGAACAATTTTATCTGATGAACATTACAAGATATACTACTACGCATTGCGCAAGCTGTGTTCCAGTAAGAACATATTAAAATTTATGAAAATTTTGCGCAGTTGATGCAAAGAATCGTTGACCTGATGAGGCTCATTCATCACTGACAAATCTTTTATCAAATTGATAATGGTTTTGACAAACCTTTATTATTTGGCCAAAAAAATCGTATTTCGATCAGTTATTCAATGAAAGAACCAAGACTACCACTTTGCTACAATCGTAACAAATTTGTTACATTATTTGAATCTTTTTTCATTTTCTTCCTTTGTCACAATTTTCAAGAGTTTTGCTACATTTTCAAAATTTTAATTTCTTTTGCAATTTTTCGGAAACTTTTGAATAGGCCAGGGTTGCCAGATAGTTGGCTGCGAAACCTGTCGCGTGAGTTATATGAAATATCACAAAACCAGCACGAAAACTTGTAGACCACATACCATGCCCAACTTTGTAATTTTAGAGTCCCACTTAAATGTATTGAACGCAGTTGCAACTTCAACCATGAATTCTGTGGTCACAGTGAATAACTTGGTAAGTCGTAAAATGGCCAAAATGGGATAAGTGCACTGTGGTCATCTTCCAAGCCTTATACGCACTGTGAGGAAATTAGCAACTCACAACCCTAATGGTTTTTAAGTTATAAGGGTGGGGATTTCTTGGTATGTGGTAAAATTGTGTTTGTTATCTGCTAAGTCGACTTACCATAATTTTTTCCGAGTTATCATTCACGGGAAAAACCAGATAAGTCGAATTACCTAGTTTTTCGCTGTTTATCTGTGTTGTCAACTGCATTTATCCATTTATTCATCGTGCCAGATTATTCCAAGTGAAGTGTATTGTTTCTATGCATGGCTATGCTAAAAAAGGTGGTCATTTCATTATGAAAAAACAGGATACCGAAAATCAAAAATTTTTATGGAAACCAGTGCAGTGGCTGCAATACCGTCAAGGACCGGGAAATGTAGTTTTTTAAACATAGCCTTAAAAAAAATTAACCATTCAAAATGATAAATTTTAGAAAAAAGGGAAAACATTGTAATTTTGATCGCCTTTCCCTGGTTTCACTCGGACTAAGGAACCTCATCAGTTTAGAAAAGAAAAAACACATTCTCTATGACGATTAATCTCCAGGGGTAATTTTAATCTTAGGTAATAATAATTATCTAAGTTCCTTTTGGAACTTCATTTTAGGGATTCATTTGTATTCATTGTTTATGAATTTTTCCATTCATTTTTCTATTTGTAGCTTATATTTTTGTACCAATTGTAGTGGATATTATGCTTACGTTGTTTTACTTTATTATTTTAATAATAAAGTATTTTGCTATTGTTTCGTAATAAAAGTTTTCTTAACTGTAACGTTTTGTTTTAATGGTATTTTGTTAACTAAATGAAAGTACACCTAATTGACAAAATAAATGAGAAATAACAGCAAAGAAACTTAATATTATTAATATAACAAGTATGGGGAATAATCAGGTAAGTATGGTGAAAAAGTTGGGATGATCTGGTGCGAAATCAGGTAACTATACGTAAATCCTAAAAATAATTTCAGCAAATTAATAATTTTCAAACCACTATATTTCGAACATTATTTGATCACATTGATGTCAACAAAATTAATTTTTTCAAAAAACTGGATTTACAGGAATAGTTCAATAGTAACAAAGTGCTGCACTGAAAAGTTTCGTTTTTCGACTTACCAAGTTATTCACTGTGACCACAGAATTGTTCTCCATAATAGATACACCATTTTAAAAATATTATTTGGAAAAAATTATTAGATACAGTAATAAAATCATTACTTCTATAATTTGTAATTTTCCTAATTCGATGGAA
This sequence comes from Beris morrisii, assembly GCA_951812415.1. Lineage (NCBI taxonomy): Eukaryota > Metazoa > Arthropoda > Insecta > Diptera > Stratiomyidae > Beris > Beris morrisii. The sequence goes on along the minus strand of OX638312.1, from coordinate 107,480,202 downwards.
TAACAATTTTTTTTTCTTCTATAAATTGAAGTGGGGCGCGTATTATCCTACATATTGGTTATCAGAACAAAATAAATTTTTGCATTTGTGGATAATAATGTATTAGTTTATGTTACAAGATGCTTATCAATTTATCAACATTTAATACCGTAAGCGCCTCATAACCATCTTCGCCGAAGTCTGCGTCTTCGCCAGATGCTGCGTTTAAAGCAAATGAAGGCGCCTCTCGATTAGCGTCATAAATGTTTGCATTGCAGAGGGTCAGTATAAGTTTAAAGGGAGTGAATTTGTTGCAACACGTGGTTACAGACAATCTAGTGCAAATAATAATTATTCAATTATGCAAAAAATAAAGGAACTCTACAACAGCCATCGTATCAAAAAAGGCTTTTTATAATACAAAATCCACCGTTATCAAAATACAATATTGATAAATCTCGGGTCACTATATTACCTATATTTTTATAACTTGAAGAAGAAAGGGCTTCATTGTTAAAAACAGAACCGATCTGATTAGTTTTCAAATCCGAAGCTAATAGCAACCGAAAAGTTCATGTAAATAAACTACGCGTTGAGTAGGAATTGAAACCACGACAACGCCGTAGCAATGTTTTCAAGACCTAGTACATTACCATTGGATTGCACCCGGCGAGAGACCAATGATGAATCAAATCTTTTCGAGATCTTCAAGAATTCAGTCGTATTAATGTTTAACAGTCAGATCAATCGAGTTGCGGCATTAAGAGCAAGATGTGGTGGGTTAATCCCAAACAAAATTGAAACGAACGATTGAGAAGAAACTTTATGGAGCCTCCTCCGCTAGTGACTGATTGCCTTCGGCCTTCATCGGGGGACTGATTAAGTGAGGTTTTAGCTCACCAATTGTGATGACCTGTTTTAAATGTTTTTTATATTCGATCAGAGAAAATATTATCGAAGAGACCGAGGCCTCCAATGGCTGTCGCGCCATAGAACAAGAAGTCACGACCTTTGTGGTATTACTCTAACACACTACGAGGTTAACGATCGAATAGGGATACTCTTAATTACATGTGGAGTGCAGGGGTGTAGAAATAAATTATTTAACAATCATTTAGGTGATTTGGACATTTAACATGATTACACGATCACTAAGCCATGACTACTGCATATTTCAATGGTAAATATTTGTTAATATAATGTCTTAGAAAGTTTCATTCATACGGGCGGTTGAATCACAACTCTTACTAAACCGTTAAGACGGTTTTATTTTATTGACCCAATAGATAGAATTTATCCAGAAAAAAAGTCGGTCGACAAAAATTATTAAGTGCCCTTCAAACGTTTTTCTGTTTGGAATTGAAGTGTTTCTATATGTCCACGTTGTATGTTCTCGGACTAAATAACATTTTTTTTTCAGAATGACAGGTATTTTTAGTTAGTCATTAATTTTCCAAAATAAAATACACGCGAAGTGACCCGTCGTAAATTAAATTGATTAATAAATCGTTCCACAAACTCGTACTGAATTTGAAAACATTGTATTTTTTTTAGCTGCCTTATAAGTACATTACATACATAATACTGAGTTTATAGCTCGTCAAAGATGATGAAATGACCTTTTAGCCTAAAAAAGCTTTACTCAAGTATCTGTATTTGATTTAGGCTCAATGTTAAAAGGTTGAGGTTGGTAAACTCTATGGAACACGGATTTATTTCTTTAGATTTTACGTATACCAAAATAAAAATAATATTGCGAACGATACCCGGTTTAGTCCAAAACTATTCCGCAATTTAAGGCTTTTGTTTATTCTTTCTGAAGTAAGCCAAATAAGTACATAACGACAGAATTTTTTTACTTTTAGATATTAAGAAGTCGTCTTATTGGTTTGTTTGTTAACCCGATTTCTATTCTATTAGTTAGTAGTAAGCAACTAAACTTTGCATAGGTTTTTGGCAATTGGCAACGTAATTTAGCCATAAAATATCAAAGCTGTTTTCAATATTTTTAAACAATTTATATTTGGATTTGAAGATAATATCGACCACAATTCTAGTCATAATGTATTTTTCTTGTCAAATCTTTTGGTAAAGATTAGTTTTCTCTAAAAAAAATTCGGTTTTGATTAGTGATCCCAAAACCTCAAAATTCGTATCACCCTAATTTGAAAATAGCCCAACTGATTTGGATTGTATTTTATATAATAGATAAAATAAACTATTAAAAAATACAGGAGCCAAAATATTTTGTTATAAAAGCATTTTTGACAAAGTCCCTCAATGTTTCAAACATCCATCTGAAATTCTTTGTTCCCAAAAAAAAAAAAAATATTATTTTTACTTTATTGTTTTAATGCTCGGGCCATAGATGCGTTTAATGTGATGCGACATGTTGTTAAACGCAGGTACTTAACACAAACACAGCAATATTGACGGTATTAGACATTACGCGATTACTCGACTGGCAGATAACGCGTTGTTTGACGCGTAAGAGAGGTTACATTCAATATAGTAATTTTGAGTTGGAAATTTGACAGTTTAAATTAATAAAACTAATAAGTACTAACTGATAATTTCTGTAATGAATTGTTGAAACTAAAAAGGTTTTGAGTTTATTCATTCCTTTCCGTTTTATGTTCCAGCGGTAACTTCTGAGCCGTTTTAAAGTAATTTTTCCTTTCGACGTTAAATTTGAAGGTCTATTGAGTTTTTAATTCAGAAAATAATTATTCTAAGTTAAAACTTGATAAGTCTATGTTGAGCTAGAAAAGTAATTTCTGTAAAAAATTTCGATGAAATGGGGGTGCTTATATTTTTACGAATTTCGTCATATATCTTATGTCTGCTGAGATATCGAATTAGTTTTACTTTTGCAAGCTTTTTCTAGAAACGCATAGAAATTCATTTCAAGAGTTCTCAATAATTAGTCCCGATGAGAGTGTATAGAGGTTGCATACTTATTACGAATATCCATTAGATCTGGAAACTAATTTCAGGATTTTGTGATGTTTAACCCCTAAGGGAGTGCTAAGAAGTTGTGTTTTTACGAAATCCGCCGGATGAGATCGAATTCACTTTAACTTCCACCACGAGCCTTTTAATTACGGCGGACAGACGGAGAAATATTTCTTAAAGTTTTTTTTTGGCCGTAATAGTCTTAAAATCTGAAAATACAAAATATCAGGAAACATTTTTTTTTAAATTGATTACAATACTTCATTAATAATTCAAATAAAGGTCTGGGAGCATTGTGTTTTTATTTTTTAGATGAAAGTTTGGGAAGCGTTTAAGGTTTAGTTCGTAGTAGCTTAGTATGCGATTTTCATGGTTAAGCTAATGCATTTTTTCAGTAATCAGGTTTGAAGCATAAGAACAGGTATAGTTAGGGAGACAGATTTATTACAAAGCATGCAAGCATATATTGACATTCGAGAGAGGAAGTAGTATACAAACAGGATATGAACTGGAATCCACGAAGCAGCTATAAAGTAGATGAGTCCGAAAATCATAAAAAATAAATAATTTAATTTAAAAATAATTTACAAAATAAAGTAAGTATATTCGTACCATAGAGATAGGTTAGGTTAGGCGTGTAGCTATTGACAGAGATAGCTAACACATAGACCGCTAGATGGGCCCGTTGTGATCCCACTGCACCACGGCACGGCGCCTACGGCTGATGGCTGTTTTTTGGCTAATTTTCAAGAACAAACTGAGCCCAATTGGCCGCGGTATTGTTCTATCAAATAGTTTTCCGTGTTTCTTAGTGCGAAGGAGAGGAGAGTTGAAAGGAATTGTGGAGAGGAAAGGGGATACCGAACTTAATCTGTTTTAGGAATGGGAAGGAAGATCAGGAATCGGGCCGGGTATGGCAGTGTACTAGCAGGTGTTAATGATCATAACTTTCAGTACTATTGGCTGTGGTAAGATCTACCAGAACAGCAAAGTTGCCTATAGCAAATCAACTACTGTCTGGCAGCTCTGATGGTATTTGTGAATCTGATAAGAATGTAAACAGAACTCATTTGCTCAGGTTTAAATCCTTTACAAGTGACCCTATTAAACATTCCGCACTGTTCACGATTTAAGTATATTAATGTTCTGAAACCAATAGCAACTGAAAAATTCATATAAGTAAATTATGCATTAAGTGCGAATTGAACCCCGGTAGCAATGTTTTCAAGATCTAGTACACTACCACTGGACTACACCCGGCCATAGTGTACCATATACCTACTGGAGGCGACAATGCACCGTATTTACATGAAGCGCTTTGAAGCAAGGTGGAAGAGAGAAAAAACAGTAGCCTTATGTCAAATTGTTCTTGTTTTACGTTCGAGTGAGTCGTCCAGCTTCAAACCATATATGAATTAGTAAACTATATTGCTAGCGGCCATTGTCAAAGTCAATATTTGTTGGAAACAGATGATTCTGAATTTGTCAATTCAATCTTTTGATATTGCAGTGGCTTGCATGATTTTCATGTGAATGCGTTAATACATAAATTTAAAAATGTTGATAATGGTTTATTAATGTGGCAATTTGAATTGTCGCCATTTGAATAATAATAATAATATAAATGGAATATTTATTTAACACATTTCATGTATTTTTTTAATAATCTGTGATAAGCTTTAAATTTAAGAAAATTCTGAACTGAAATTAAATAAAATTAGAGACAGTGGCGCAGTTGCTAAGCGCGCTAGTCTTCAAAACCAGAGGTCGTGGTTTCGAATTTTATCTAGCCATGAACTTATTACTCGTAGTCTAACTAAAAAGAAATACGATAAAAGCGGTAACAGTCCTGCTGCTGTTACTCGTCTATGGTGCGTAAGAGGGGGGGGGGGGGGGGGGGGGCATATAGGAACTTGAAAAAAGGAACTAAGAAAAAAACAACCATAAAACCATGTCCTCTTTCGGAGTTTGCGCGTTTGAGTCAGGAATGGTTACAAGAATTAAAAAATGTCATGACATTTGTCACTAACTTAAAATTTGAAACAATTTCAAGGCCCCGACTAAAGAGCTTAAAAATAAATACCTTCGGGTAAAATGGTCACTCGTTTACAGTAGACTAATACTGATAGTCTCATCGAGTCCATATAAACCCATGTCTAATGTATATCGAAATATACTAGACTATTCCAAAACTTAATTTAAAAACGACAAGCGATTTTTGACTTCGAATTTTATATATTCAGGAAGCGGTTTAAAAAAACAAATTGCTTTTTCAAATTATTTATTTCTATCGACGCAGATTTGGGAGCAAATTTAGTTTTTAGTATGTTTCCAAAGAAGCAAATTTTATTTTTATTCAAAAAATTCATATACATTTTTTACAAAATTAAATGTTCTCCCTGGACTTAGAAATTCGATTTTTAAGTCAAAACAAGCAGCTGATTCTGATTATTTCTATTCAACTCGTACTTATTGATTTTGTATGGAAAAATATGACAGCTAGCAATATAGTTCTAATAACATACATATCGCCGTGTCGGAAGAACAGTGACGCAACTGCAATTTTGAAAATTTTTTGTTTTCACATTTCAATATTTTGTGGTTTTGCTATTCGTGCATAAAATCGTTCCCCGTTGTTTTAAACGAACGTGCTCTTGATCTAAGCTGTCTATAGTAACTATTAATAAGCTCGTATGGCTTGTGGGCAAATGTCAAAAATGATATTGTTTCTCCGAAAAAAATTAGAATTTTTTGCAGTTGCGTCACTGTTCTTCCGACACGGCGATATATGCTTCAAACACATTCGCTGCTTGTCAGTGCCAGTATATCTCTCTATGATTCGTACAATATGAAATAAGTTTTAATTTTAATTTACTTGTCAAAGCCGGTGACATTAATTTTATTATAATGATTGATTTATATGCATTTTTATAGCGACCTTACATAAGTTCAAGTTATAAAACCAGCCAGATCAATCATGTGTTGTCACAATTTTATTGCTTATTTTTTATTATGCGGCATTTAATTAATATTTCCGTAATTATGGGTATTTATAGTTGGGTTTTCTTTCAATTTCGAAATTAATAAAGACAGCAAATCAATTTGTATATACATACTTCAGTCGGGAAAACCGGGCAAGTCACCGACATATTCCTTGGAAAGCAAAAAATTGCACAATGAAAAGTTCTGACTCGTTAAACTGGAAGAAAACAGTTTCCTTGTAAAGACGTCCGTTTCAACTTGCCCCGGTCTCATCTACATTATTTTGGAGTTCTGTGTACCCCAAAATTATTGCTTTTGAAGTTAAAAATGGCTTAAAAACAACGAAATTTAGGCTTTAGGAAAGATGAAGGTACCTATTATGCTTACTATGACGCGTAAGTATTTACAGACATTGCACGTTTTAGCACTAGTAAACCCCAAAAAATCAAAACAAAACAAAAATGTCAGTCTGTCCGCCGTACGCAAAGGATTGGGTGAAAAGATCACAGGAATTAAGTACTTATTCTACGAGATTGAAACTGAAACTAGAACTATGATAGTGAAGCCATTTGCAAAAAACAAAAAATTGTTGATATGGGTTGAGGAGTGTGGGAGTGGGGGAAAAGCAAGGCGTCTGAAACGCTCGAAAGCTGGGATCGAAACATTATAAAATCCATATCTCCTTGCGCCCGACTATTGGCAAATATTTTCTTAAAGGTTTGATTGTGCAGTGTAAGCATGATGATTTATGATTTATAATATGGTCGTACTCTTCCAAAAGTTCTCAGTCCCAATTATCCTCCTCACAACGAGATTGAGGGATAGGCTAATCACCTACCCTGAAAAAACAACTACATATGATGAGGAGCTTGAAAAATATCCCGAGGGTTGACCATAATGTCCTAAACTCAATCAGAGAAATATCATCGAAGAAGGGATCGCTATGGGCCCGTATGGTGCCTAGCGACTCACTAGCAATGAGCGTGGCGGTTCTTAGCGCTCCGCCCCTTCTTGAGCTAAACTGAACTGAATATCATCGAAGAGCCCAAGGCCCGACTTGAGCTGTTGTGCCATAGTAAAAGACTAATCGAAGTAGACAAATTCGAATATTCACTTAATACCGATTACTTTTTCTTAATAATCTCTTTTTTCATTTTACATAAACAATTATCTCTTACCGTACACCGACACTATACTTTTCATTATCATTCAAAACTCAAGCAAAATAAAACCAAACAAGAACTACAGTATTATTTAAATAAAAACTCGTAATATTATCGAATGCAACCATAAGCAAACAATCACATTCCAATAAGTCGGATGACTTACTGTCGCCGTGACTTGACAGTCGCAATGACTGTTCGGTGACAATGACATGACAACCGTAATGCATATGAATATGAAAGTTGTAGTTTTTGAGTCCATAAATAACTCCAGTTAGGTGTTATAATGGAAGATACAAATACTAATGTTTCAATAACCATTTTTTCGTATTTACATAGCTGTATTCTCTACTGTTCTCATCCAATCATTTTTCTGTTTCTACTAAAGCATATAAAGAAACGGAATTGGCACCGAATGTTTTTCTGATACTGGAGAGATTCACCAAGGTAAATCGGTAGATACGCGGAAATAGTCGCCAAGAAATTGCGATTATTAATTTTTATTTAAATTCCGAGCTAGCAGAAAGCACTAACAGAATTTATGAATAACTGCATTCATATTCCGTCCCGTAGCATCAAAAACAATCACAAATAGAGTCGACCTTCCTGACAACGCAAATGAAATCTCGATTGGTCATTTTCTAATCGTAAAATTTAGCCAAAGGCACCGTGTGATTCATTCATCGTCGATGTCGATGAAGTTAAAAGAGTATCTGCCATATCTTGAAAGAAGTTGAAATGAAAAAAAGACCGTAGAGGTACAAACAGTATAAGCTGTAAGTTAAGATCGCGAGCGGGGGGCTAGAGCCTATTCCAGCTAAATCTATACATTCCCAATACAAAGAAAGAGTGATTCATGATTTGAATACAAATTTTTCGGTTAGCATTTAGATAGTTACTCAACGCGTAGAATAGTCAAATGAGCCGACTAAATAACCGTCGGATATAGAAATGGGCGTAAAAGCTGAAAATGTTGATAAAATAAAAGCCAAAAATTTCTCGAATACACCCATAAAATTCAGTACAGTGATTCGGAGAATTTATTGAACGTTTAAAATATATTTGAAGATAATTTGAATGAAAGAAACGCATGATTTCTTAATGGAAGCAGTAAAGATAGTTAGACTAATCATCACATTGAAGAAGTAGCAATTTACTATCCGCGTCGATTGAGTCCTCCCATCGTTTACGTGGCTTTCCTGGTGGCTCTTACTGGTCTTCGGGTTAATCGTATGATCCTTCACTCCAATTACTTCGATCATTGTCCACGTTTCTGATTCAAATAGGAGCACAGGCCTAATTATCGTCTTGTAGATGTCGAATTTATTCTATCTGTACACTTTCTTTTATTTAAATTTTGGGGGAGCGCATAATAAATCCTGTTTGCATTAGTTACTCATCTCTGAATTTGTCCCTTTCGTTGCCGTCGTTACTTAGCTGTACTCATAAGGAAATGAAAGCGTCCGCTGGTTTTCTCTTTCTCGTTTGGTTAATAAGTTTGATATTTTGCTCATTGATCCGTAATTCGATTTTCTTAGCTGATGACTAAAGGTTTATAAATATCTCTTTACCGTTGGCTATCGATCGTGCTCTGATATTGTGTTCTCCGAAATTTCAAGTAAAATATAATCCGATTAAACTTAATGACAACACAAATTACCTTATTAAATCGCATTCAATAACCACACTATTGACAACGCTTCCTGATTTCATTAACTATTTCAATGAAAATCGCTTTACAAATACATTTTCGCCCGCCGTCTCGCTCTGACAGTAGAAAAACTGATACCGTGTACATGCTCTATGGCGCTTATATAGTGCATGTGTTCAGTCGAGAGTTCTAACATATTCGGTTGTGTGTGCACAACGCACAAGAAGTGTTTATAACATGCGAGAAGTGTCTAGAAAATGCGAGATGTATATACGGGTCCCTACGATATTGAAAGGTTGCCGTTTTTCTCTGGAAACTTTGTCATTGGAAAAGGAGTTCTTCCGTAGTAATCTTGAATTTTGACTTGGCACTCATCGCTAGACTTGTCACTCGGACTAGTTTTGCTGGAATTCCAAGGCTTAAGTAAAGGAACTGAGAAACGGATAAACCATACCTCAATATAAAAGAGCCAAGTTGCAATGATTTTGGCGCGCATTTTAAAAAATAAATTCGCATAAATTGGATATATTGCATAAAAATCTCATAAAATTTAAATCATCATTATCATTGGCGGCGCGACAGCCCAAATCGGGAGCGAAGGTTCAAGCCGTTCATGGCAACCAATAAAAATAAACAAAAATATTCCTTTACAATTATTTCACGTGTGTTTGAATGGCAAGGTTGCTAGGAAAAAACATGTTTTTAAAGCTGTCAAATTAGTTTTGGTCTCATAAAATTTTGTGCTTTTACACAAGAGCAACCTATCCTTATTAGTTTCTTTATCTAAGTTCTGAAGTTAATCATTATTTTGAGTAGTATATTTCTATCAAAACTAGTTTATGCTTCCTTAAAGTATAGAAAAATATTTCCACTTTGACTTTGCCGTCTGAATCATGAAGTAAGTAGCTGACTATTTGGACGAATTATTTTGTTCTAAAGTTGTAAGCTGACTATTGAAACAGGTCCTTAGGGTTATCTAAAATATTACAGAAGTTCCAATACAAGATTTTGAAAAAATAATAGGTACTTAGCTTATATTAAAAAATTACCCTTCATCTTTTCTTTAAAGAATTTTCTTAGCTTTTTTTATCCTGGTCCTGGTTTTGTATTTTTGTCCTAGTGTATAGAAACTGAGATTTTCCGTATTGGGTACGATTTTAAGCCATGCAAAAAGCTTTGCTTACATTTTGAACGTTTATTCGAGACAACACTATATCTAGCAAAACAACGATCATGTGCTTTGGTATGAATTGGTCCGTCGCTTTATTTATGACTAAGTTTGGTGGAGTATATGTTATGTACTTAACGTCACGTTTGTTTAAAGCCCTTCCCCTGCATTACCATAACTTTTTGAATTTTCATCCACTCAAAAGTACCTGTAGATGAAAGTTTATTTGAGCTGACATGATCAATCGAAGATGAAGTGACCAACTCAAACATAGTTGAAAATCGAGTTATTAGAATACATAAAAATGGACAAAAATTACCACCATTCTACCTTAATATAAGTCACAGCCATTATACGAATTCCTACAAGTATCTTGACATGCCAAAAGTCATTACCAGGACGGAACTTTGAAAAGAGCAGTCTTGCGTCAAGACTGAGTCATTTGTGGTTTCCTACTCGGGAGACAACAAATAATTATAAATTCTTAGAACATACCTAGCTTCATGTGATAATTTAAATTATATAATCGTAACATCAACACGTTGCTGCAATTAAATCCGACACATGTAGTGTACCTGTCGTAAACTTTATTAACCGAACTTACCGCCCAAAATTGTCAAAACTTTTGATAACGACTGAGCGCCAAGCAAGCTAAACCGTAGGAAGTTGTCTTTATTTGCTTTCTTAATAATTACTTTGTCTAACAATCTGTTACAACGATTATATCAACATCGTCATACCTGGCTACATGATAAGTATGTCGCGTTATGTACTCTAACGATGTTCTGACCGGAAAAAGGTAGTGTATTCTTCTAAAATCTTGAGATATGACAATCTTAACGTAAAGTGTACATTCAAAGGGCACCGACCTCTTGAAGACAGCATCCATACGAACGTAAAATACTCATGAAACATAATTGCTTCATAGAATGGTTGAGCTCTTCTCTAATTGCCCGAACGTTTTTCTGTGGGATAAAAATCTAAAGAAATATTTCTTGAAAGTTCGCTTAAAGAAGGCTTCATTCGAAACTGATGACAATTGACTGAGCTTTGTCGACCTTAGACTCTTACTTTTTTTTTTTTACATATTATCAATAATTCGATTTTTCTTTCATACAAAGTATTTCCAGTTACAGCACCTTTGCAACAAAAAAAAACTTTTAAGTATCACGATGGCCATGCAATTGATTTTCTTCAGCCAATCGTTCGTTTTTAGCTAGTTGTTAGCATTTTTAAGATTACAGGTTAATAGGCTTGGGAAGAATTAGACGGGAAAATACGAAGCGAGGGTTGATAGGTTGAATTCAGTTTTAGTACCTGTATACTGTGGGCGTCTTTTTCACTTATTCTAGTTTGCTAAACACAACAGCCTTGAGGCTAAAAGCTCTCACTGCAAAATGAGCTTAAGTCTCATGAGGTTACAATGCCGATTTGTATTTTCTGTTTGTTTTTTTGTATTAACGTAGAAAGTAACACAAATTGTATATAATAATCTCAGCATTTCGTCCGGCCATCTTAGCCTATATTTGGTCGGAAGATCTATAATAAAATGCAGTTATACTGTAGACGAAGATGATAAAAACCTCGAGGGGTTTCTTTTATCGAAGAACGATTTCTACGATATGCTGAACATATTGTTAGAAGATTTCGCGTACAGAGCTAGGCATATATAATATAATAACCAACCGCAGAAATCTTTCGGTAGTGACAATTTCCAGGTAGAGAGGAACAGGAAATGATCAAATAGACGAACTATCGATGTTCTACCTACTACACTACTCTTCATTAAAGTTTGTGGAAGAAGAACACAATCCAAACAATGAAAGTAATAGTTACCTGTACTTACTTTACAAGCATAATACATAGCCCTACACAAGTTTAACGATATTATGTAAAAGATAAAAATAAGTTATATTATCAGTAGCGACTTGATAAGTGCTGATAAAAGTACTTCCTTAACTCTACGATAAGAGAACGAGCATTTTTTCTAATTGAGTCATACTCCACCGCGAAATTCCATGTAAGCATAGAAACTCAATTATTCGGATTAAGTACTGTTTTCTATACTTAAAGTGCAGTTAACGATTATTCTTAATTGGGTAATATGTGCATACTTTGGTTTACACATTGCTAAAGGTAATTATATCTGGATTTGTTACAACATTTTTATTAATGCACAGACTTAGAGTTTATATGCACAAGAGAATGTAGCTGTTCACGTAAATCTTCTAAATCCAATAAACTACACCTAACTTAAAAGTGTCTAGTCAGACATGTCCTCGCATTTGTGTCATACTTAAGCCAAGTTATGCACATCATGGAGCCATGGCTGGCTAAGTAGCGAGTGGGTTCAAATCCCACCTAGCCATGGGTTTATCACATGTGGTCTTAGAAAACCAATGACATTAGAATAAGAAACAGTGCCACCAAAAGATCACTGTTATATCAATATGTCCCTGAAGGGATCATTCTGGGAGAAAACTGCAAAGGATGGCACACTGGGCCAAAGCAAACCGAGCCTACTGCAAAACTCGAAATGATTTTATGCCTTTAATGACCAACATCTCAATATAGAAAAAGAATAGTCTTTAACGGCAGGAGTTTATGACCCTTCTTTAAATGAAGTGCAATTTGGGTTTTATTGTACAATGTTCTACGAGAACACTGTAAGGTTAAGAAGCCGAACAATTGGACTAGAAAGACGTAAAGCAGACTACGCTACTTAACAACAAGTTTTCTGTAATTGCGAAACTGGCATACTGAAGACTGAGGCCATGACATAGGAGAAGAAAAAAACCCCAAGTAGTTATTTATGAAATTAATAAGTGATTTGACTGTAGACGCACTTATTAATAAAGCTGTGCTCGAAGGAACTCGTGAATCCCAAAACAATCAGTCGTTCCAATTGGTTACATGAGGAAGAACATGGTATTTAACTTGTCGATTATTGAAAATAAGATCAAAAAAGTTAAGTTAAGTAATTGACCTGCGATGCCATAGTAGATTAAGTAAAGATCAAAAATTGTGTTCACAATTGTCTCTAGGACCTGTGTACAACCCCCCACCCCAAATTGGTGCATTGTGTATCAAAAGTAAATTCACTATTCGTGTTTCGAGTATCGTTTACAGTGAAGTATGCTTATCGGGACACTGTAATTGAACCAATTGCCGCATAGCTTTTCTCTGTGTTTTTCATACATTCGTAAGCTTCACATAGACCCACGAGGTTTCACAGCGAAACCACTACTGATGGGTGCGTTCACGTCCCGATACGTGCTGAGAATTCTTTGTTGAGTTCAAAAGCAACACGGAGGTACCGCAAAGTTTAGCAACTGCTTCAAGCTGTTTACCGAGATTTCTTTGAGATCTGAGAAGTTAGGTGCTCCATGAGCCTTGAAGCGTCTCCTAGCAAGAGCTAAGCATCTGCACAGGATGTGCTCTAGGATTTCCCGTTTTCCATGTAGTTTGCAGTTTCTGCCTAGATCTGTCCAGTCTATACGCGTGACTTAAGTTGAGCATTACGTCCTGGGTAAAGCTAACAAGGGTTTTGTCTTTTTGGCGGTAGGTATTCCACATTACCTTCGTTGTTTTGGAGGTTGTTATGGCTTGTTGCGTGTTGTCCTGGTATCGGCTAGGGTTGCCATCATAAAGATATAAATACTGGAGACGACAAGACGCCGTTTGTGTAGGAAGCACTTTGAAGCGAGATTAAACGTTTTTGTATGAAGCGTTTTGAAGCCAGGTGGCAGTGAAATGCAAATAGTAGCCCAGTATTCAAATGGTTGCTGTTTTTCGTGCTCAAGACCGGGGTATAATATAAATGTGATTAAGATGCTAATAGTAGCATAGTGTTAATTGCCGGTCCTTTGCGTGGAATCGTCCGGCTTCAAAACAGTCGCTGCTCGTCATCTTCAGTACTACAGTATATCTCTATGGTTGCCATCTTCTTTTCTAGAGAGTTATGAACGATATTTAGAGGCAATGGTAAGCACGTCGCATTTTCTTGTTCTGGACTTGCACCTTTTTTAGCTAGCTCATCTGCGAGCTCGTTACCTTATATGCCACTGTGATCCGAAAGCAAAGAAAGTTTTACTCTTCTATTAGATCACAGTTTCTGTAGTACGTGTCGACAGTTACGCCCTATCTTATATTTGATATTGCAGGACTGTGATGCCATTAGAGCTGCCTGACTATTCGTATAAATGTGAATTATCCTATCTGTAATTCGCAATTTGTGAACGATTTTAGCCTATTCTAACTTCGTCGTTCTATACGTTGACGGATCCCGCAGTGTCCGGTTCTTGCTTCCCAGTAATCTCTGCCTGCCATTCTTATCCAAAACTTTTTGTCAAACTAGAGCTTAGGATTTAAATGGTCTGTGGTCCCTACTGTAGGCTCATTATGGTTACTGTGCCGGTAAGGACTCGTTTCGAACTGGTTTGACTCTCTGACGGCCCCTTGTACGCCACATTTTTCGTGAACAGAACAGGTAGCAAGGAAAGAAGGACGTTGAGTGAGTCTGACGAGGTGGTTTTAAGTGCACCTGTAACTTTCTCCAACTTTTGCTTGTAAATTACTTTGTCGAGTGCTGGCAAGCATATTTGTAGCCCATGCAGAAGGGTTGGCCTGCAGGCGTTTAGATCCAGTGCGTGATTTTCGGCTCTAATCCCCACTTCCTACCGAAAATTCTCTTACACGCGTAGGAAGTAATGTTTGTCTTAGTTATTCGATCTGCAAATTGAAGTTTTAATGTAAGCTTGTCCAGGATTACTTCCAAATACTTTGTATGGCTCTTGAGAGGTAGTTCAGTGTTGCCCATCTTCAGCAGCTTGAGCTTTTGCGTTTTGGTAAATAAAACCAGCTTGTTTTTTCGTGGGGAACATTGAGCATATTCCCAGTGACCAGGAACTCACCAAAATAAAAATTAGAGAAAAATTGTGATTACATACTTTCCAAAAATTAAATGAAAAGAGAACAGCGCCATGTCCTTTTCAGAGAAAAAAATTTATTCCTGATTTTTTAAAACTTTTCGAGTTAAAAACCAACATTTTATACAAAATATCGCTGGGAAGTTTATGACTAGAAAAAAGTAATATGGATAGAAGAAGTAATATACAATTAAATGAAGCTCAAAATCGATACATTACTACAAATGGTTCAGAAGCTGCCGCTCAAAAATTGCTGCAAAGTACGATAATCGTTCGTCCTTAAGCACCTGTAACTCCTTAACGGAGCAAACAAAGAATTATGTCTAGAACAGTTTTTTTTAACAACCCATATTTCTATATGGCAGAGAGTGTGTGAAAAACACGGGCCGAATCTTTGGTGCGAATTACTCCTTCTGGTAGCTCGCATACAAAAAGTCCTCTTCACTCAATTTACTCACTACAACTCAACAAATCGTTCAGCCACGAATTCGGAATTTTGTAAAAATTTGTTTTGAGTGAAAACTAAAGTTCAAGTTTACTAGTCAGCGAAATCCTTCTACTCCTTTGGGTAGCTTCTATACAAAAAGTCTTTAAGATACGTGTTCAAGATTATTTTCCGATAACTTTTGAACGCTTCAAGCTAGGAATATGACCTATTGACCTCAGGTCCTCCAAATTGTCAAAGAAAAGACTGCCCAGCCACCTCAGTCGCCTCCTTGCAATCGCCTGACACTCACACAAAATGTGGGTGATGTTCTCCTCAGCATATAGGTCAAGGCAATACATGCACACGTCAGAGTCAGCGATCCCCATACGCATAGCATGCGTCCGCTGCACAATCCCTGATACGTGCTTTAATTCCGTTCAATGGCGGATTAACGACCTCCACTACCATCCCGTCTGACGCCGATTCTAGTCTCGCCAGCTCATCGGCATAGTCGTACTCTATTCTGACTACTTCTTGACAGCGCTTTACTAGTTGGGATTTAATAGTCCCCGATTCCAATGCATTCAAAGCCGCCTGGCTGTCAATGTAGAGTGAGATATCCCGACCGAATATCCCTCCATCAACATGATGTTACCTGCCTGGAGCACTCCAGAATCTCCGCTTGGAATACACTACAGGCATCCGGCAGCTTAAAAGACTCCCTTGCACTCAACTGCTCAGAGAATACTCCAGCGCCAGTGCCGCATTCCATTTTGTAACCGTCCGTATACACGGAGAGTTCCCCCTCATTTACTACCCTGTCGCTTTTCCAGTCCGCTCTGCTTGGGTATACAACCCTGAACGATAATTTAAAATCATTCACCGGGATCATATAGTCCGTGCAAAAGTTGACCGGACGCTCAAGAAATTCCCTAAGAATGGAGCCGTGTCCTATGGATATCTCCCTAAAGAGACAACAGCTCAATAGTTTTACCGCTATGTTTAACGCAACCTGCTTAATGAAAATATCAAGCGGTAAAAGGTGCATGCAAACTTCCAGTGCTGCTGTTGGCGTTGTACGCAGGGCCCCTGTGATCATTACACACGCACTCCGCTGCACTCTACTCAGATCCCTTTGGATATACTTTTTGTCTGTGGCTTTCCACCATACCAGTGCCCCGTACGTCAGAATGGGTCTTGCAACCGCCGTATACAGCCAATGTACCAAATTTGGTTTCAGACTCTCAGCTCAGACTTTCAGCTCTTTCCAACGGCCTGTCTACACGCAAAAAGCGCGTTGTTAGCCTTTTTAATACGCTCTCCAACACTTTCTTTCCAATTTAGCTTCAAGATCAGGCCCACATATTTCGCTTTTTCCAAAAGTTGCAGCTCGACCCCTTCAAGCATTGGCAGCCTGAATTCCGGGATCTTGTGCTTCCTAGTAAATAAACCCAACTCAGTTATTGAGGCGTTAACCCCCAAGCCACATCTTTTGGCCCACCTACTCAGTGTACGGAGTGCCGACTCCAAGATGTCAGTAATAGTATCCAAAAATTTTTCCTGAACTAGTACGACTATGTCATCTGCGTACGCCACAACCTTGATTCCTTTCCTTTCGATTTCCATCAGAACCTCGTTCAGTACAAGCAGCCACAGAAGGGGCGATATCACCCCACCCTGTGAAGTACCCCTGGAGGCTTGTCTTGTTACCTTTCCTTGCCCCCTCTCCGAACTCACAATCCTGGTTTCCAACAAGGTCGTCAACCAGTCCGTCAGTCCCTCTAAGCCTATGCCATTTAAAGCCTCCCTAATTGCTTCCACTGTGACGTTGTTGAAAGCCCCTCAACGTCTAGAAATGCCCCCAACGTGAATTCCTTACTTTCCAAACTAAACTCTATAGACCCCACTACTTCATGTAGGTCTGTGTCAACGGATTTCCCTCTGATGTAGGCATGCTGAGCGTTAGACAGCAGCCTGTTCTCGCATAATCTCCGAATGTATGTTTCTATAAGCCTCTCCAGCACCTTAAGAACGAATGACGATAGACTGATAGGTGGAAAGTCCTTCGTTGTCGTGTGACTGGGTCTTCCCGCTTTGGGAATGAAAACTACATGTGCCTCTCGCCAGGCCTGTGGAACATACCCTGCCCGTAAGCTGCTTCTGAAAATCGTACTAAACCAGGTGAGGATTGCCTCGGAGGCTCTCTGCGGCATGATTTGCCTAGTGCCGTCTGGTCCCGGTGATTTGAAGGGAGCAAAAGAGCTTATAGCCCATTTGATCGTGTCTTCACTCAGGAGTTCTTCCATTCCATTTGGTACAACCGAATTGGTTTCAGAAAAGCCCCTATTATCCACAGAATATGCATCCACTAGTGTACTACCAGGTAAGTGAGTGGACATCAAGAGCTTCAGGGCCTCCTCACTAGTCTCCACCCACGACCCGTGACTCCTCCTTTCTTCTGTGACTTACCTAGTTCCAGATATGAAATTGTACACTAAAAGTCTTTTAGTTTCGAGTAGTAACGAGAGTCCTTAAAAAATGACCAACTACGTGCGCACTCCTTATTCCACTTTGTCACCAACTACAATATAAATCGGAGATCAGTATTTCATTTCGAATATCATCCGATTACCTTACAGTCGATTGTGACTGCAGCATGTTTTGCCATCTTCCCTTGATATCTGTACTACCTGCTAATCGAAAGTGGTCCGATTAAACAAGTTTCACAGGAGCTCTTTAGATCACGAGCGCGTAGCCTAGAGTCTACTTTTATTTTTACCGCAATCAGAACAAACTGTGGGTGTATTTTTCAGCAGGCAACGACTCTGTGATTTTCCAGCACACATAACGTCAAATTTTAATAA
Source organism: Beris morrisii (assembly GCA_951812415.1). Lineage (NCBI taxonomy): Eukaryota > Metazoa > Arthropoda > Insecta > Diptera > Stratiomyidae > Beris > Beris morrisii. The sequence continues at coordinate 107,462,085 of OX638312.1, read as the reverse complement.
ATTTGGTTTCTCCTTAAATGCACCTTGTATTGTCCGATGATTTATGACATGCAGTGTGCAATGGTACTTCGAACTCGCTTCACACACAACGAAGCAATAAAATAAAATGCGGCAACAATAAATTAGGGCTTACTAGTCTAATTCTGGGTAATATAAAAATATTCTTGGAAGGTAAAAACCGGAAAAGTCGTCTTAAAGGTAATTCATTCCACTAAATCGGACACACACCAGTCCACATCACCTGGGAAATTATATGCCCGCTGTGGCAACCAACGTGTGTACAATGTGCTGTATTTTTGACAGTTGTGCATTTTACCATGCTATGTTTTTGCTAAAACTGAAATGACCCAGAAAATATAAAAAAAACTGAAATTCAGCAAAAATTTGCATTTTCTACAAAATTATAAATTTTACCTCAATGCGGATAGCGCGGCGACAGAGAAGTGAAATAGAAGATAAAAATCGGTCAGGTGAAACGAACAAGGGACGGGTAACAGGTATGCAAATGCAATTAGGAACGCGTGTGACGTGATATGCAACAGATAGGAATGTCATAGGCAGGTGAGGTCAGGTGTCATCGTCAATGGCGACAGCAGGGCAAACAGCAAACTCTAGGCGACCCTCATTCAATCAATGAAGGAGAACGATTGCGCTAAATACTACGGGCGACTACAGAAACCGCGACGGCAACGTCGCATACGCGTACCTGATGATTCAGCCCTTTGATTTTGACGACCTGACGCACTCGATCTTTTTGCACGCACAGGTAACCACCGAGGTAACTTAACACGACGGCGACAAGACCACGCATTTTTGCCCGATTTTGTCGTTACAAAACTTCATATTTTTGGGGGGCTCTCTGCATTTGTAGTGGTGTTGACAGTCTGACTGGCGGACTGCTTGCTAGCCAGCAACAACGAACAAAAAACTTACCAAAGCCGAAGAAGAAGGCCAAAATTGTAGGCGGTGACGGCAGTCGGCCAGCAGCTTCTAATCCAAATCGCCTTTTCATCGTTGCGGACACATAAGAATTGCACTAGAAAAATCGCACAGGTGAACCAGAGCACTTTACACCTTTTTTTTCCAATTCACTCGTTGATTGCGACCGAAAAACACACACCGCCCGGATAGATCGCAGCTAAAAAAACAAAAAAGTGCACTTTCCAAAATGCGGAAAAACGAACCGAACGGACTGCACGGAGCGGAATAATAAAAATAATAATAATTCGTGGTGAACGCGCACACCTACGGAATGAAACTCGAAACTCGATAAACACAAAACCGGAGCGGAGCAACGAACGCAGCGAAAAACTAACCAGACGCACGCAACCGAACCGCTCGAAACAAACTGAAGTTGTTCGTACTGCGAACAACGAAACTGCGATTTTGTTACCCGATTCTTGCAAGCTGAGGTTTCGGCTTTGTGCTGATGAAAACGCGGCTGACGGTTGCTAAGGTGTGCGCCTAGCATACAGGTGTACAGGTGTCTTGACTATCGCACCTTGATTTAATACAGTCGCGGTTGATTTTAATTCGACAGTTTAACGATTTATCTGCAATCTTGATATGAATTAAGTCTTAATGGACTAGTTTCGGTGGGCAGCAAGTTTCCATTTGCCAAGATCGAAAATTGATTCAAATATCTGTTACAGTAACGGTTAGACAAATTTCCGGATCGGTTTAGGAAGTCATAGTATTGGTATTGTCAGGCTTAATTTATATTTGAAAATTAATTGGGTAAAGAAGAAGAAAAGTTTGAGGTTTGACAAGAACCGACTGACAGTGACCGTTACAATTTCAATTCTTGTGTTTTTTTGTATGTTTCCTTAATTGTGTAGTATTTTGTTCTGCTTGAAATTAAGTAAGGCAATTGAAGCAATATTTGTAATAACATTTTCTGGAGAACTTTTCGTGAAACGGTGTTTATTGAAAGAAGGGAGTATTCGCAAATGCGTGAGGACAAAACATTTTCGTAAGTGGGCATAAGGCTGTTAAAAAAATCATACTAAATACAGGGTTTTTCAATAGGTGCGCTCCAACTTTTTTTCATTCTCTTGACATTTATAAATTTCATTAGTATACATTTCATCATGGACCGATACACACTTGAACAGCGTTTGCAAATTATCCAAATTTTCTATCTAAATAATCGTTCGGTCGTTGCAACTTTAAGAGCATTACGGCCAATTTTTGGTGCATTTAATAAGCACGCCCGCTCGACAATTAACAGTTTAGTGCAAAAATTTGAATAAACATTCTCGATTCATGATGTTCCAGTGCCAGTGAGACAAAGAACTGCACGAAGTGAAGAAAATATAGCGGCCGCTAGCACATCTGTTCAAAATGATCCAAATCAGTCGCTCACACGCCGTTCTCAAGGATTGGGCCTGTCTGTGACGTCATTGTGGCGAATTTTGCGAAAAGATCTTGGCTTACATCCATACAAGATCAAGTTGACACAAGAACTGAAGCCGCTCGAACATGTAAAACGTCGTAGATTCGTCAATTGGGCTCAGGAAAAATTTGAAAATGATCCTGAATTTCATCGAAAAATCATCTTCAGCGACGAGGCTCATTTTTGGCTCAATGGCTTTGTCAAGAAGCAAAATATGCGTTATTGAGCAGGCAGAAATCTACATATACTCCATGAGTCACCATTGCATCCCCAAAAAATAACTGTTTGGTGCGGACTTCATGCCGGCGGCGTCATTGGGCCATATTTTTTTGTTGAGGATGCTGACCGTCACGTTACTGTGAATGGAAATCGCTATCGCAGCATGATAACTGATTATTTTTGGCATCAATTGAATGGTATGGACTTGGACCATATGTGGTTTCAACAGGACGGTGCCACAAGCCACACAGCACACATTACAATCGCTTTATTGAAGAGCAAATTTGATGAGCGTGTTATTTCCAGAAATGGACCAGTTGAATGGCCGCCAAGATCGTGCGATTTGACACCTTTGGACTATTTTCTTTGAGGCCATATTAAGTCATTGGTCTACAGCAAAAAGCCGACGACGTTAGAAGAGCTCAGAGCAAATATTGAACGCGAAATTGCTGCTGTATCGGTCGAATTATGCGAAAAAGTGGTCGAAAATTGGGTTCAGCGATTGGACTTCTGTAAGCGTGCTCGTGGTGGTCATGCGAAGGAAATTCAATTTCATACATAAATGTATATGTTTGAACAAAATAATAAAAAAAAAAATTCGTTGAAATCTCAAACCGTTTTTGTTTTATTTAAAAAAAAGTTGGAGCGCTCTTATTGAAAAACCCTGTAAACCGTACGCGGCTAGATTTGGATGGTGGACTATAGCGTAGTAGATGGCTCATAATTGGAAAGCCGTAACTGTGTAATGCCGCCATGACAATGCGGCTCCTGGGAACAGGTGCATTGTCCTGGTTCATGTGTATACTCCAGGTGAAATTTGAGAGTATTATAAGTTTAATACAGTTTGTAACGCATAGAACCAAGCCTCGGATGAAAAAAGTTGTATATTATGATATTTGTTGATCATTTGGGGGTCAAAAACCCGAAATACTGTCTGTTCAACTGTCTATCCGCGTGTGTGTCTATCCGTACGCACGATAACTCAAGAACGGCTTGACCTAGAATGTTGAAATTTTGAATCTGATTGCTTGGTTGTCCTACTCCTTCGGATAGCTCCCATACAAAAACTCCTTTAGAGACGTATCCAAAAATATTGGCCAAAAATTTCGGAACGCCTTATGCTTGAGTCAGATATAAAGTAGAATGAGGCAGCACGGCGCAGCTTGACGCCGCCAATAAAACAGCAAGTCAGATAACTATTCACTGTCTGCGTTAGTTTGAGTGTTAAATAACTTTCAAATTTTCCAAAAAGCGTTCGTATTCGTGCATACGAAGCAGCGAACTAACTAAAAACGATTTTTAAGTTAAATTGCTGAGGATTTTTCTATATGTGCGATATAGAACCGAAATGCACGAGTGTAAGTATTAAGATACTCTCGTGAACAACCAAATTGGTTGAAATATAAGATGATCTACAGTGCATATACCTACCTTAATCATAAAGTGCACTAGCTTATAATTCGTGAAAATGAATTTCAGTTCTATATTGCATACACATATGAGTGGTTGCCTAACCCACAATTACTGCGAAATGAGATATGGGACTCTAAACTTAGACGTAATTTGAAAAATTACTCTCAAAAAGAAATAATTTTTATTTTGTTATACTGACAAGCAATGTATACTGATAATACGGTGAATAAATAAGTTTGGAACACAAAGATATGGTTATTGTGGTCAAACTGAAAAAGCCTAAGCACCAAAAATTTAAATGTAGCTTAGTCAACTCTTCCACTCATATGGATGTTTCCGATAGTAGGCATGATACACCCTCTAATGAACCTATTGTATTACCATTCGATGATGAAACAGCAGCACCTAGTCCAATACTGTCTTAAAGTTTGTACAATGAAGTTTTTTTAACTGTCATGTCCTCTATGGCAGTTGCAACGATCCCAGTCGGGCTTTCATGTTGGTTTTTCGCACCACAAACTCCTCCGAAAAAGAACAAAAATATTTTTGAAATAAGCTTCTAGTTTCAACATAAAAAAATTCCATTCTCAAATAAAAATATTGTTTGAAATTTTGATGAAAAACCTAAAAAAACAGATGTAATTTTGTGTTTTGCTTTTATTATTCTATTTTCATTTTACATATCAGAACTGTTAACAAGAAGTGATCTTCCCTTTTTCCTTCTTCAGCCTCCTTTAGTTCCTGTTTAACCCTTCCGGGGAATAGGGCAGTTACAGCGTTCTTTTGAGACCCTGTTACTGTTTCAAATATCATTTTAGTGTTTACCAGATTAGTTTGCTTAGCCATCGCACTACCGAGTCAGTTTTCTTAATTCTTTTATGGGAGCAGCTTAGAAAATGTTTGTGACGTAGATGATGTAATTACCTACCGACTTTGATGTTGAAGGCTCATATAAAGTTCTGGTTTCTAGAGATAAAATGTTCCCACTTCATTAGATGTGGATGGATGGATCAATTTCTGCATTTGATGGTGCAATAACATGGACATAAAAAATTTTGAAAATGCTAGTTTGCCGGGTAAAACACTGTTTATTTTTATTAAAAATAAAACTAGATTTTTCAGTTTAATAATATACTGTGAAAACATTCACCAAACCATGAAAAATATTGTCATCACGAGGATATGGTCTGACTGCTTTAAAAAAAACTCCGTATTTGACCGAGAAAGTAATTATCACAACCACAATCAGAACCGTATCCAGGACTTCAGTTCGGATGGAGGGGTATATTTGTTGACATATTACAAAAAGCGGATGCTAGAATTCAAGCTGGCAAGCTTCCTCATCATTTTCAGTTTAAGACCAAGGACGTCTCTACAGGTCGAACTCTAGCCAGCAGTTCGGACGTAGGGTGAATCAGCTCATTTTCCTTCATTTTATGTTTGGAAGCTTTGGCAGTTGAATAACCATTCACCATCTTAAATTGATCTGTAAAAAAAGAAGATTTGATTGCGATATTTTCTGACGATAATCCACTTTTACCTTGAAGATAACCGAATCGATAGAATAAATTTACATATATAAGTGCATAGCCGTACATAATAAGAATGTTCTTTTTATTTTTACTTTTTACTTTATGATATTATGTCCTAAATTTACAGGTAAATTTTGCACATAGTTTTACTACAGTTTCAATGCATACGAAATATTCAATTACGGTAATTTTCAATTCACTTCACAAGCAGGCAAACTTATAGAAACGCAAACGCTTAAAAGTCTAAAGGTAGTAATAGGTAAAGTCTAAAGGGAGTAATTTTTCGAGCAATTAATTGTCCGGCGACTATTGCCAAAATTAGTGTAGCGATTAATGGAGCAATACAGGGCAATGTCATGCTAGTTGCGGCAATATATCGGCAATGTGGCAATGTTTTCTCAGATTGCTGGTATTGGTCACCCTATAGTTGCTGTGTTTTCGCTAACTTGGAAAATTTCGAGCAATTGCCCTCGTACGGTGATTCAATTGTCAAGTTTTGTTTTGAGTTTTGCATTTATTTGTCAAGTTTCGTGTTAATGGCTGGAATTAAAATATTTCCAAGTTTTATTTTAAGTTTCAGATTTGTTGTGAAGGTTGCTTTAGTGGTATCTAGGGTCACTATATACACAACACTCTCTACCTAGGGTTTGGCAGATACGTCTAATTCGGTCGTTTCTGTACTAGAAATTGTAATTTAACCTCACAAAAATCGCCTGTTTATGTACTAGTTCGCCTGTTTTTGTACTAATGAGAATTGCTATCAAATTGCGTTTTTGAAGTGTGTTAGTGCGAATATGTGAAGAGTCGGAAAAAGAGCTGTCGGTTCCCTTCCACAATTCTAGTACGTGTTTTTCTTTGATATGGAAGTGTGTGTGCGCGAAATTGTGGTTTTCAATGGAAAATTTCCCTATTTCTTTCATTTCTTCTATGGAAATTTACAATTTTGCAGCGAAAAGTCAATCATTTCGAATGTTTATAAAGCAAAATCCCATAAACATGGAAAAAATTTAAATTTACTGGTTTTTCACCTTGGTACGCATCTGCCAAACCCCTCTTAGAGGTTGTTTTGGTGTGAGTGTGTATACAGTAACCCTAATGGTAGTGGGTTAGACTCAGAACTTGATATTAAGGTATACTCAGACTGTAGAAGTTACAGTTTTTCTACTTAAGGTGCTCTTACACGATCGATTAAAATTGCTCAATTTGCAGCAATATTCGTCAATTTTGACGTCACAAAAATATGAAGCAACACACAAGATCTGTTCTTTTTGGCTACACCTTCTACACTTTTCTACACTTTTCTGCACTAACTCTTGAGCGGGTGCAGAGAGGTGAAGAATATGAATGAAAAAAGAACAAACCTAATAGGTTTAGGTTTCACCATCTCCACCTCTCTGCACTCACTCAAGAGTTAGTGTAGAAAAGTGTAGAAGGTGTAGCCAAAAAGAACAGACCTACAGCAACAATAGCTACAGGCGATGTGGATCAACTTTTCATCAACTCGTTCCTGAAATGTGATGAGCGATATTGACCAATACTATCAATTCGGCAATAAGGGCTTACACGACCAATTCAGTCTGTGAACAACACGAAAGCAATATTGGGTTTGAGTTGGACTTAGGAGGCGAATGGTCTTGAATAAAAGTCTCCGTCTCCGACGAAAGTTACGAATAGATTGATTTTTATTTCTAAAACATTTACAATTCTACTAACTTCAATCTAGTTTTAGTTAGGGTTAATACAGGTACCTGACTTAGTAGAATATTTTCCGTTTCTGAACAACGGTGCGGATTAAAATTTTGCACAATGAGCTTTTGCCTAAAATGTATTCGCGGTTATTGTTTGAAGTTATTTCGAATTTTATATTTAGAATCCAACTAAATTTCAGAATAAAATGCTTCTGATTTAAGTAATTCACGGTTATCGGTTAAACTAAATTTTAGGATAAAATACTTTTGCTTGAATAAATTCACGGTTACTGCTTAAAAAGTTTTAGAATACAACGCTTTTGTGGTAATATCATTGGCATGTTCTATGATACCACTAGGGTTACTGTATACACACTCACACCAAAACAACCTCTAAGAGGGGTTTGGCAGATGCGTACCAAGGTGAAAAACCAGTAAATTTAAATTTTTTCCATGTTTATGGGATTTTGCTTTATAAACATTCGAAATGATTGACTTTTCGCTGCAAAATTGTAAATTTCCATAGAAGAAATGAAAGAAATAGGGAAATTTTCCATTGAAAACCACAATTTCGCGCACACACACTTCCATATCAAAGAAAAACACGTACTAGAATTGTGGAAGGGAACCGACAGCTCTTTTTCCGACTCTTCACATATTCGCACTAACACACATCAAAAACGCAATTTGATAGCAATTCTCATTAGTACAAAAACAGGCGAACTAGTACATAAACAGGCGATTTTTGTGAGGTTAAATTACAATTTCTAGTACAGAAACGACCGAATTAGACGTATCTGCCAAACCCTAAGTAGAGAGTGTTGTGTATATAGTGACCCTAACTACCATTAACTCATTACATCTATAGTAATGTACGAGTAGGCAGCATAGACATTCAACCTGCTATTAAATTACATTTTGGATTCATGCGTTTTAAAGAAGAAACTGAAACTGAAAATAAATGTAGATAAATATGTATGTAGAATTTATCTAAAATTATGGAAATCCACTATTTTTGTAAATCAGCACGACTGAACGAATAATACGATCGCAAAAACTCAAAAACTTTTCTGGAAACCTTTCTCATTGAAATTAACCTGTCGTTGTGCCACCTTTTTCCTCTTCAGTTCTATCGTAAGCTGAAATATAGTCTTCAATGAAATAAGTACCTTATACAAATTAGCAGTTGGGAATCGGAAATTAAGCACCAATACATTTTCAAATAAAAATATATCAAATATCACTTTATTCAAACAATTTTTAAAATTTATGTATACAAAACAATATATATATAAGTATATGTATTTGTATGTACATAATAAAACTAGTTATATACTTTTATAAGTTATGTAGGAAAATAATAAAATATAATTTTATACATTTTCTTAGTTATAACTAACAAATAAATAAATAAAATATATTTTCGAAAATCTGATATAATATAAGAGAGCAAGAACATTAAAAATAAAACTAAAGCTAAAAAACTGTTTACATTTCGTTGTACGTTACTTTAAACAAAATGTTGTAATAGTATAACAATAACGTATGTTTTTTTTCGTTTTGCATTCAGAGATCAAAAAGTTACAGAGTCAATGGTCGGCGTTCCTTAAATTACGATTTTTATCAAAAAATATATTACTTTGTATTGTAACCTCTTTACAAAGAGTCGAAAAGCGTCTGATCGCAGCGAGGGTCTTACTGTTTTCTTTGGTGTAGTTATAAGGAAAAAAAGTTGTTTTTTCACAACGGATGATCATTTGAATTACAAATAAAAATGTTATTAATACAGAAATCTCATTCAAGTTATTTATTTAATAACAATGGACATGTACTTCTGCAAATGAGTCCAGTAATATACAAGATCCTTCGGATTGGACACATTTTGCAGAGCTACATCCATGTAAGGATGAGGTCTATTCTATTTAGTTTATGTTACAGTAAAAATTTTACATAATATTCGTTATGATTTCAATACATGCTAATTTATAATGGATTTCTGTTTTTTTTTTAAATAACTTTCCGTTTAGCAAAATAAGTTCTCTATTTGGTTTACATTCTCTACATTTGTGTCTTTTTTTCAAAAAAAAATCACAACATTGTGTTAAAAAAATAAAGTAGAAGTTTTGTGGTCGACAGGATTTGTTCGGATTGAATGCAATTATCCGTTGTTTAGTGTGGTCGAATGTTAGTTAATAAGTCAGACTTCTTACCTAATACAATCGAAGAAGACGTTGATGCAATGATGGCCGGTGTTAAAGACGTATCGTATCCATATCCGTGTCTTGTTCGATTGTTCAAAAAATCACGAATATGTTGAACAATTAAATCGATTGCAACTAAAAGTAAATAAGAAGAGAAAAAAGAAAAAAACAATATTTGGAAAGGGAATAAAAATAAATGTTTTTTTTTGCACTTTGAATATTTTTTTTGCATGCAAAACATGTTTTTATTTTACTATTTAAAAATGAAATATAATCATACCAAAGTTGAAATTTAAACTATAATATTGTTAATGAACTAGAAGAAAATTTGGTAAGGATAGCAAAAAGTATTTATATATTGATCTGTAGATGGCTAGAGTTTTTAATGTATAGATCAGAAACAAAAATTCAATGCTGTTAGGTAAAATATTGAAGTGTTTAGTGAAGTAAAAATAAATTCTACATAAAAATTAGTGTTCAATATTATTCAGATTTTAAGCAATTATAACGTGCCAGTTAAATTATCACACGGTATGAATTTACACGAAGCACTTGTAGTACAAGTGCCTATATTCATCCTTCGTCAGTCGAATAGTCTGTAAGTCGAAAGGGACTGTCCCGTAATCGAGCACCCTGACACGCAACAGTAAGATCTTTAAAATGTATGTGAAATTCATTTCTTACTCCTGCCTTTTTATGATTAGCTTGAACCCCTCTTGCCTTCCTCAATATATTAAAAAGGAGTACCTTAAAGTATCAATACTTTCCTAGTACGGGTTCTAAAATACATTCTTCTGGTAATTGCTATAGCTTATACAGAATTGCGGAATCCTATCCTTCGACCTAATAATGCATTCGAGGTATTGACATAGAGAATAAATTCTACTGCATCAATTACTCCGTCCATTCCGAAACATTAATTCCATAATCGTTTTCGGATTTATGTAAAATGGTGCGGATACGGTTGCTGTATGGGACAACGCAATGATTTTAAGGGGGTCGTTGCAAATTTCTAGCTCCCATACATTTTGTATGGCGAAACGCGTTATGTTTCGGTACCTGAATCTCAGCTTCCACTTAACTCACAACAGTCAGATTACATGAGTAAATTAAAAAATGTTCACTAAAAGTCGAGATATTTAAGAAAAAGGCAATGAATGACATTTTTTTCTTTTTTCCTTCTTTCATATTTGAAAAAATGATAGTTTTTCATGAGATATTTTAATTTGCTCATGTATGAAGCTAGTCAATATTACCACAAAAAAATTAAGACGCTACTGTGTGTGGTTACTGAGAAACGTGTACCGAAAGTTAAAAAAGCACTACTTTTCAGGAGAGCCTAAAAATAAAAAAGTACATGCATTGACTTCCCCCACTTCAGAGTAAAATTTGAGTCACTTCCCGTTACCCGAAAGAGGTACGGTTTTTTGTGTGATGTGCAGAAATAAGTGTAAAATAATATTTATATAAAAAATCAATTTTTTTTTCATATTTTTTGCACCGACCCCCTTAAAATCAGCGATACCGTAATGAAAAACCGATTCACTATCGGCTACTAATAATGATTACAGAAGTAATTACTACGTTTACATGGAGGATTGAATTCGGATTCAATCCTCTAAAATCGCATGTAAACGCAGATCGGATTGAAATGAGATCGGCTCGATCCGAACCAACTTCTCGACCTGGATCGAATCGAAACCGGTTATGTCGTTCGTAATTTCTTCGATTTGCCCATGTTTCGATCTTTCGATCCGGTGTTGTCATAAACGCGATCCAAATTCCGATCTTTCGATCGTTCGATCTTTGGATTCTCCATGTAAACGTAGTAAATGATACAATCATTACTTGTTCTACTGGAAGCGAATCTTGGAGGAATACTACTAAAGCAAAAGAATCGACGAAAGCCAACAATTTTGAATGCAGTGCGTATCATATCGCAGTTTGTTAAGTTTAAATGCCAAACTTTCTAAATATTATTAAATTAATTCTTCTCTCTCATCGGTTCATCTAATGGATATTGCATATGCCGTGGGGGTTTTGCATGAATTAAATAGGTGCATACGCAACTGAACTGTTCATTTTGTATGGTGTGCGGGAGCAGTTCAATATAGAACTTGCTTGATATTCACAATAGTAGACAATAGGTCATAGAAATAATTATAGTTCATGTTCATAGCAATTGAAGAGTTTAGACTTCTTCAGTAATGCTTAACATTATTACTCTACAAACAACTGAGGGACTCCTTGAATACACACTGCCTTATGGCAGGCCTATTATTGTAGGTGGTTTGGTCAAATCCGAACTCGATGCTCTTCTCCTTCACCGGACTGACCTTTTTCACATGAAAAACTGTCACAGAGTCACGCGTAAGCGTGTATAAAATCTAAGTCAGAATAAATTAACTTCAAACAAACAAATGGACTCGATCTTTTAATATTTGCTAGTTCGAATCCGACTTGACAGATCAAAAACAATTAAGTTTTCTTAGAAATCGGGAGAGGGTTGCCCGAACGACCTCGGAACAGCCGAGACAACGTTGTAGGCAGTACCAACTCAAGTGGCCGAGTAAAGAACCTCCATGTGATTTTAGAAAAGTGAAGCTTTAGTAGGTAGAAATTGATTTTACATTACATTCGGAAATTTAATTTAGTTCAGTAATTTTATAGTGTCAGTAAAATCAGTTCTCATCACCGAACAGATACGAACATTAGACAGGTGTCGACTACTAAAATGAACCTCTCGACCAAATGACGCACATTCTGCAATCACCAGACTCGACTGAATAACTACCAGTCGACTTTGAGTCGAAAGAGAAGTGTATGTGATAATAACTGCATCGAGTTAATTTTTAGTCTAAAATTGCAGCAGTCGACTGGGATGCCTACGACTTTCTTCCGTGTTGAACAAATTGTCGTCATATGACTTCATATTTTAAGCCATAACTTTGCACCTCTTTAAAAAATGTATGGACGCAATTGGAGAGCACCACATGCCATGTGGTTAAAACCACATTTTTCTCTAAAGAAAACCAGCATCATCGGTAGTCATTATGTATCAGTGCAGGATAATTTTGAGGGAAAATACGGTTAAATGGCACCCGTTTTAATACGTTACCTAAATCGGCTTCGGCTGTTAGAAAACCATGCCTTTAATAGAAATCCCATTCCAAAGTAGTATGCATATCTTGCTGTATTGTTTTCTTTTATAACGAAAACAAATAGCCAATTCACTTGGACACGATAAAAAGTGGCAAAATTTACATCTTTATAGCAAGATTATAGCAAAAATTGTTGACACAATAGACATTAATTCTTCTGGTTTTGGTGCTTTGCTGATTCTCAAACAAATGGATTTTATTAATTTTTGAATGAAAATATCACAATAAAATAAAACAACACACCGCACGTCAAAGCCGACCAGATTTTAGGGATCTGTCCTTAATACAGGAGCGTATAGTCCAGTCAGTTTAGAGAGCCAACAATTTGAACTTCCCATTCTCATCCTGCCGTCATTACTTTAAAGTATCGGATATTGGAAGGATGTTGTTTCGAGAAGCGAGACAATATTACTTGGGTTTATTATACGTTTTGAAAACTATTTAAATATCATAGTTTGGGGATCGTTCTGCGGTTTTTTGGGAAACTATCAAATTTGATACTGATGATTTGACCTGTCCCCTACATGTGAATACATAACTACTTATACAGAGTACTGAGTTATAATTTTAAAATTTACTGGGCAGAGTTTTAACCGTCAAGATCTGCTCTAATTAACTCTGCCCTAAAAAGGTTACGAAAAGTATATGGTTATTACAGCGGAAGAAGCTCAGCCTGAATCAGGTAAATAAAATACGTGTCAGGCGAAATTTTGCGTATACATTTTTTTTCCAAAATTCGGTAGCTTCACTGCTACGGAAGACAAGTTCGAAATAAAAACTTCAACCCATTTCATTAATTTTCTAGTATGGATCAAACATCACCAATTTAAAGAAATTAATTCATTTCATTAATTTATACGCCTATCAGATTAGCTGAAATAAAAATAATTCGAAACACTGTAAATTTTATAAATTTTTATTCACTTAATCTCAAAAAGAGTTAGCTACAAATGCATGCAATAATAATCGTAAATTTAAGTATAATGTACGTATAGGATTTTTTTCCATTTTGTATTTTATTTTAGTTAAAAAAAGCCTGAATACAATATTACATAAAAATTAACAACAAAAAAAAATGATAAAAATACGCACAGTACGGCCGGTTTCTATTAAGTAAAGTTAAGTATCCTTAAAAATTTCGACTAATACGTTTTATTTTTGTTTTATTTCATTTTATTTTTATGGCTCTACTATAAAAAAAGCTTTTGGTGCTCTAAAATAATTTGTTAGGCGGTGATGATTTTATTTAGAAAAATTATTTAAATCTTAATTTGGCCAATTACTGTTTAAACAAAAGACTTTAATATTTGTTTATATTTGTATATAAAAAGATAAAAGTTGTGTTAGTAGACATAATGCAATTTTGTGGAAGTATAAAAAAGAAGGAATATTATATAAATGTTTTTTTACCGTTCAAGATGTTTGTGTGCAGATATTGTATGTAATTTTTCCATTTTAATACATAGTAAGTACATAGTTTTGACACTGACTTCCAATTAAGTAGAGAGAAGATAATATAGACGTTAAATAATCACTAAATACAGCAAAATGTAGTTTAACTATTCACTGAAATCTAGTCAAGAAGTGAAATGGACGAAAAATTAACTTTGACTTTGTCAATATTTCCTTGCCCTGACAAAAATAATTCCCTTTTATTGGTCATGGTTAAAGCAATGACAGTAAAAATTATTTTCGAGAACAAAAATTATTTATTTCGGTAAATGTGTTCCGAGAAATACCGGTGTATTAATACACCAAATGTTAGGACACTCAACTACTCTTCCTCGCGAGGTTTGGCTGATATGCTAACAACCTATCTCCGGAAAAAAACTATGTTTCGGAGCTTCCCGAATTGAAGAAATATTTCCAAAGATACCAATGCCCGATTCAGACTATCGCGCCATACAAGAAGAATTAGAACTTTGTCGTACCAAAGACAAAGATGGGTTTTAACACACTATGCCCGAACCAACTTCCTATCATGTCCATGTGTGTGCCTACGAGAATGTAAGCTATCCCCCTATCTCAGGTAATTTAGTAGTAGTTATTAAATATAACAACTATGAGTGCAGACAAACTTAAGTACAAGCCAAAAGTGCAATTACTTTATTATTTCAATACTTCAGTATTATGATCGATTTAAGAAAAAAAAATTGCTACATTGAAAATGTTTTTTTTTAACGTTTCATGACTAGTAGACACCAAAAGTAAAAAGTCCGTCTGCCCACCGTACGGCGTTCATCTTGCGCAAATCTTTTGAAGGCTCATACCTCCAAAGCCCTTTTAGCTATTAAGTTGAGATTTTTTATGGATAGACCGGGTGTAAAAACCACCTTTTGAGGGGTGAGGTAGGGAGGAAGCCTTTTAGATGAAACATTTTAGTTTCTAGATCTCAAGCACTGCTTATGCTAGGAGGGTGAAACTTGGAATTTATTTATATAGAACCAATTTGCAAAAAAAATGTCGGCATGGATGAATGGCAGTGGGAGTGGAGAGAAGAACAATACGTACGTCCGAAACGCTGGAAAGCTGAGATCGAGTTGTTCTAAAATATTAACACAATAGATTGGAAATAAAATTTTGAGGGGGATCAGTGACGTGTGGGGGTGGAGAGTAAAAACTTTAGATTACGATATCTCACGAAACAATTATGACAGAAAGATGAAATTCGGTTTGTATTTAAAGGTGGATAAATGGAGTTCGCTGAATATAAAATTTTTTTAGAGGGTCTATGGAGCATGAATGTAAAAAATCACGTCTCTTATTTCAAAAACTTTTTAAGATAGAAGCTTAGAATTTATGATTGACGTAGGCCTAGTATAACTCTATCCCTATACAAACTGATTTTAGTATTTTTTGATATTTAACCCGTAAGGAGTGTAAAGGGGTTAGATACGTTTTACGCCTACAAGGGCTTTCAATATGTATAATCGGCAAAAAATTAATATTTTCTATATTTTAACTTCTATTCTGGTGACAAAATTAACTTTCTAAAAAACCTCCTTGTCTTGAAATCACCAATGTTACATTTCAACGGGTTATGATCGAATTACGTAATTCATGTGTTAAACGTGGCAGTATCGCAATATCGCTTTAACTGCTTCTGAAACTTTGACCCGAAAAATAATAAAGTTTCACCCAGACTATTGGCAGATTTTTTTTTACTTGTTTTACCATACTTCAGTGCTTAGAAGAGATAATTAAAATAGATTTGTTTATTGCGTTCAACCTGTTCAGCGACGACGAGGTGAGTTAAGCCGGCTGAATTTCGTATCGCGCCTTTACTTCAAGTCATTTCAAAATGTAAACATAAAAAATGCAATTTGTGTATTAAAAGTATTTTTTTTTAACAAATTTTACAGCATGTTTTCCTGAATTAACTGGCACATATATTTCTTAAGAAATTTACAGAACATGGAAATAATTTGAGCTGAGCACAGAGCACAATTCAGGTGATTTCAGTTTGATGATTTATCAATTATTCAAATTGTATAGCAGCAAGGGTGTTACAATAACTCGTTCCGAAGTTTATTGTGAACCGCACTTAAACGTCAAATAATTGTTGACAAATTGTTGGTAAGGTGCATCATGAATAGATTACGTTCGCCAATTGGATGCATGAGCAAAACCAAGTTGACAATGGATTTGCGACCAAAATCTTCTTTTCTGATGAGGCTCATTTCCATTTCAGTGGCTACGTCAACAAGCAGAATAGGGGAATATGGGCTGATGAAAAGCCAAGGGCACTCTTTGAAAAGCCAATGCATCCACAAAAAGTCAGTGTGGTGTGCATTTTGCGCTGGTGGAGTGATTGGCCCGTTTTTCTTCGAAAATGCAGCTGGTAACTCTGTCACAGTGAACGGTACCGTGCCATGATCACTGACTTGTTTTGGCCAATAATGGATGAATATGACATCGACGACATGTGCTTCCAGCAAGACGGTGCGACGTGCCACACAGCCAACGCAACAATGGAATTATTGCAGCAGAAGTTTCCCGGAAAAATAATCTCCAGAAAAAGCGAAATCAATTGGCCACCGAGATCGTGCGATTTGACTCCGTTGAACTTCTTTCTTTGGAGTTATCTAAAAGCAAGGTTTACGCCAATAAATGCATCACCATTCAACAACTTTATTATACCCCGGTCTTGAACACGAAAAACACCAACTATTTGAATACTAGGCTACTATTTGCATTTCACTGCCACCTTCAAAACTTCAAAACTCTTCATACAAAAAATACTTGTCTCGTAGACAAGCTGACATGTCTCCGAGACATCTGCGAGACATCTGCGAGATTCTCGCAAACGCGACCAACTGGGTGAAACTAGCCGAACAATAGTTTGACATTTATCACACGACATCTTTCGGTTACGTTGACGAACTTATTTCGCAGTGGAATGACTGCAGCGAAATTTAACCGAAATTTCACTCGATCTGAATACTAGACTTAAAGGTCAAAACGAAATCGTAGTGGCATTTGCCTATTGATCAGTCGTGGGTTCCAATCCAACCTAGTTATGGGTTTATCTTTCAGTGTCCTGTGTGGCTATCGGCGGTCAATTCGGTGTGGCGTATAAGCTCATGATTAGGTAGAATTCTAAAGAAGGAAGGACTTCAATGTTTGGATAGTAGCGGGACTCAGCCACTGCATCAGTGGCTTTGTTGCGAAGTGTAGTACACAAAACAGCTATCTATATTTGAAAAATTTAAATTTGGATTAGCTTTTATAATTGTGTTTTTTACATGATAGCCTGACAAATTTGTTAATTTGTCACTGGTGTGAGCAGCTAAAAATTAAATGAAATTGTCCCCCTATATTCAAATACACTTATTATCGAAAACAATAAGTTGCCGCTATGAGGTTATTAAAACAGGATTCGCATAATAATCGCTAAGTGTTCTAAGTATTTTGTTTGACCTTGCGAGGAAACCAGTATTTTTATTTATTTTATTTGTCTCTACTGTTTTATGCAGGTCAGAAAAAATCTTCATCGGATCAGGATACTGAAGAATAAAAAAATAGTTTGTTTTAAGAAGGGGCGAAGCGCTGAGCCCCCGCGCACACTAGGCACCAAAAGAGCCCATAGCGATCTCTTCAGAGCCTCGTAGGTCACTAAACATCCCTTAAACAACCCAGATCCCTAAAGAACTTGACCAGCTTGTCATGCCCTATCGACATCAGGTCCTCCAAATTGTCAAAGAAAATACTGCCCAGCCACCAATAATAAAAAAAATCAGGGGGATCGCTGTTGCTGGTGCTGGGTCATTGTTGTCATTGGACGACTAAAAATAAATAGTCAGTAGAGAAGGAACAATCAGGCTACACAGCTTACATAGTTTAGATATTTTGAATAATTTACGTTCTTATGCGCTCCAAATTCCATTTTTATCAGTTATCACCAATTTAAATTCAAAAAGGAGATGCATATAAAATTTCAACCGAGTCTAGGCTCCTTACGTTCCCTTACAACACAAAGGTAATAATCAACTTTTAGACAATCACTGAACATTGATACGCTAAAATTTATAACTTTGTACTTCTACTTCTATAAGTGTATGTAGTATAGAGGAATCTTCGTCTGTAACTTTCATGTCCATGTTGATGCCTGGGTCGGAACATTTATCTGTACCGTATTGAATATCCAAATTAGAACATTTGTTACTAGACTGCAGTCGATATTTGCTTAACTATGCCAGGCAAAAACACTAGAGCTTATCTGTAACGATTTCTAGATTGTTTGTTTTTATATAAATAAATGAAGTTACGTGGTTTTATTAAAAGCTGCCGGACACGTCATAGATGTTGTGAGTTTAGTGGAGGCAGAACTATTGGTATATAATATGAACTTTTGTAATCAAGTTAACAATGAAATGTCTTTACGCATGAGACTGAACGACAGCTCATAATTGCATATCAATTTTGGTTTGATATTGATTGATGAATTTTGGTATTTAAAAATATTTATTCTAAATCCTTATGGTAATTGCTTTTGGTCACTTAACATTAATTAATATAAATAAAAAAAAATATTTCTAGCAATAATTTGCTTAGAAGTGCACTCCTACTGATACTGAGATCTCAATATCAACTAAAAACTGGTAAAATTGTGCAATGTAAAAAATATTTCAACGTACATGTGGACCGTTTCAATGGAATATGGTTTAAAAAAGTTAATAAGAATCGAATTGATACGATGAAACTTGATTATATCCCCGGCTACCCTGTGTGTGAATTTAATTTGGTTTCTGGTCCTTAATAAATTCTGAATCGAATTTCATCATCTCAATTTATCTTCTATGCTATATTCTAAACATGATTAACCACAGCTAAAACTAATTTCTGGATTATTTTTCATTTCATTCTTATCAACTGATAAGAACTAAATGTACACGATATTTTGAATAAAATGGGAAACAGAAACAAATACTTTTAGATTCTTACAGGCTATTGTTCAAATGAAAGCAAAGGTCAAAAATAATAATAAAATTATGTATACGTAAAAAATGTATTTGTATAGAGTGAAAAGTATATTTTCACTTTTATTTTGTGTTGAGATGTTTCTGTTTTGTATCTGTGTTCCTCGCGTAACTACTATAAATAATAGATTATTATTATTATTATTTTGATTCAATTTTTATAAACTAGTGTTCACGATCCCTTCGCTTCAATTGTACTATCGGTGCGGCATTAGCAGTGCATCCGCCAGGTCTAAGGATTTCCCCAATGTGATGAACAATTAGATCAATCGCAACTGTAAGAACAACAAACAAGCAACTGCTGGAGGACTTTGGTTGACACTTTCACATTCATCTTATTCAAGAATTTTTTTTAATTGTTTTCATAATTTCATACTTTTTTTGTTTTGCAAAATAATTTCGGAATTTAAAATCGGTTTTTCGTTTCTTGATGGTCTACAAAAGTCTCATTTAAAAAAGAAAATAATAAAAAAAAACTTCGATAGATTTACTATCAATAAAAAGTTTTGTTGTTTTTTTTAAAGAAGCAATTAACGAGAAAATAAAGAAAATACTAAAGTTCTTGATGCTTGAAAACGGAAAATAATAAATAACAAGAGGTAAACAAATTTCTATGTATTGATTAAAAATGTGTACGTTTTTTTTATAGTTGTTTAGTTGAAAACAAATAAAAACAAATCAAATAGAAAAGCTATACTGCTATGTTATTTATAAAGCTTTGATTAATTTCAAATTATTCATTTAATATCAAAAGGATCCTTTCTAAATATTATTAATTGAAATGAACGCGTTTAAAATATTTTAAAACTTTTTTTTTGCTAAATAGATTCAGAAGAATCGAATAATTCTACTTGTGTGTAATTGAAATTGAAAAAAAATTAATGTACAAACCTGTGTTGTCCGCTCCTCTCGGTATGATAACATCCGCAAATTTTTTAGTCTGAAATTATTAAAAATCATTTATTTCAAAACTAATCATAAAAAAATGTGTGGTGTAGTAAAATGATATAAATGTGAGTCACCAATTTGATTTTCTACGCTGTTCTTTAAAATTGCGCTATCGGCTGCAAGCCAATCGTTTGATACTCTAGATGAAAACCTGAACTCCGATTTATATTATAGTAGGGGATAAAATAAAATAAGGAGCGCACATGTACTTTGTCCTTTACTAAGGACTCTCGTTTGGGTGCTACTCGAAAGTAAAAGACAATACCTTAAGTGTTCAATTTTATGTCTGGGTCATCTCTAGCGCCACTGTAGGCGTAGTGCTAAGTGCACCGGCGGAACTTTGGTGAGTTTATTGAGGTAAGTGAATTTCTACAGCACTACACTAAAATTCCCTAGATTAAGATGGGTCTGATTGTGGCCGTGTGCATCCAGTGATCCATCCCTAACTAAATTCCTCACTTTCGCCCGAACATCTTGCACGCGTAGAGAGGAATATCGACGAGCGAATAAAGAAGGCTTTATCTTTATTCGCTTGTCGATATTCTTATTCCAGATTCCGATCTAGGACTATACCCAAGTATATAAAGTCATCTTTAAGCTAAATGAGTATAAACTCTGTGATTTTGGTCCTACGGGTGAAGAAGACCTGCTCAGTTTGTAAGGTATTGATCCTCAGACCACAATTACTTGCTCATGAGCTCACTTGTGTGAGTGCCCTTTCGAGTTGACAGTGGGCAGGAATCTTCCTGATATTAGAATCGTTAAGTCGTGCGCGTATGCGACTACTTTCGCCCCCTAACGGGTTAGCGAGGTCAGAACCGTATTGACTACCAGGAGCTATAAAATTGGTGAAATCCTTTCCTGTAGTTTACCCGAGGCATCGTATCTGCGCATCCTGCTACTACTCAGTTCCGAGCCAATTACCGGCTACTGACCATAGTACCTATCCAGTTACAGAGTCCCATTTCCACCCTCGCGATCCTTCACTATCCGTGGGAACATAGGCTGAATAGTAAACTTGTGGGCCCAGCCAACGTATAATAACCTTTATAAATGGTAGCTAATTCGACCGAAATCCAAGACGTCCCGATGCAAACAAGGCTATAATGAAGAAGAGAACTAAAAGTTTGATTCCATTTCAGTTGTTTATTGCTTACTAGACGAACAGGACTATTATGAAACTCGACTCGACCAAAAAACTTACATTCTGCAATTATGAGACTCGACCGAGTGACTATTGTCGACTTTCATTCAACTTTGAGTCGAAAGAACAGTGTGAGTAAAAATATCTACATAATGTGACAGTCGATCGGAATGTGGATTAAAGCAGGGAGATGGTCTAGTCCCCATTCTTTTCAACCTGGCACTAGAGTATGTCATCCGAAAAACTCCAGTCGACACCAATGGGACACTACTATTCAAGTCCACCCAACTAGTAGCATACGCTCACGATATAAAAATCCTCGCAAGATCCTTCCCTAGTGCTAAGGAGATATTTGTCATTCTTGACACCGCCGTAAAAGAAGTGGGGTTACGCATAATCGAAAGTAAAACAAAAATAATGACGCAAACAAGAAAGAGAACGCCAATCAGACAGAATGTAACAATTGCGGAGTATAATTTGGAGAGTGTGGACAACTTCATATATCTTGGGGCTAATCTAGCAAAAGACGGCAACGAAACGGAAGAAATCAAACGACGGATCATGCTAGCAAATAAAACGTATTATTCGGTACTCCCAATAATGAAATCCAAGAAAGTGCACAGGAACAATAAGCTGCGAATATATAAAACTATTATACAACCTGTGCTCTGTTATGGCAGCGAAACGTGGACATTAACGCGAACTTCCGAAAAAGCAGTTAACACCTTCGAACGAAAGGTCCTCCGAAAAATTCTTGGACCCGTAAAGGAAGGAACGGACTGGCGAATAAGATACAACCATGAGGTATATCAACTCTTCAAGGAGCCAGAAGCCTCAACGTTCATCAAACTACGTAAACTGCAGTGGGCTGGCCATGTAGAGCGGACGGAAGACAGAAAAATCCCCAAGCGTGCTCTTAAAGGCAAAGCGAGTGGTAACAGGCCAGTAGACAAACCACGCAAGCGATGGAAAGACTCGGTTGATGAAGACAGCAAAGCCATCCTAAAAATTAGCAGCTGGAGGACGCGGTCTTTGGATCGAGACGATTGGAGGCGACGACTTCAGGAGGCCAGGGCCCGACTTGGGCTGTCGCGCCATTGATGATGGTGACAGTCGATCGAGTGAGTATATTTACTCGAATGAAATGACAAACTCAGTCGACTGCTGGAAATGAAGTAACTTTCCACGTGTAGAGTTTCAAAATACCAACATTAGCTCGAATCGACATCAAATGTGAGTCGAGCTACTCACTCGACTTGAGTTTCGTAATAGGCCCGAAAACCGTCTTTTTCCTTTTTCACTTATCACATAAAAAATATAGTAAGCACATGCGCATTGTACCATACTCGTTTGGTAAATGAAAAAATTCGTTATCATTTTAAATCTCTACAGCCTACTTCAGTTCAAATTTTTTTGTAAGGTTGTTGTATAAAGCCTCAGTCAGAATCGCTCCGATTTGGTAAATGGAAGGAGTAAAGTTTTGTAAAGTTGCGAGCACTAGTTCCATTTGCAGGTTCTTACTGAGACTTAACATGTTTTGGAATGCGAGTAATCCCATGATTTTCCCTATTTGCGAATCTATAGCAAGGGGTTAAGTAGTAAAAATTAGCTGCTCAATCAAATCTGCTTTTTACAATATTCTCCTCGTCATCATTGCATTACACCGTATAGTGCGAACATTAACAACAAATTCTATAGTCCTTTGTGATCTCTTTCTTAAATTCATTTTTAAATTTTCTTTTACCGAAGTCATAAACACTGTCTCACACATCAAGCTTTAAAAAAAGGGACATGGAGAAACAACATACCGTTTATGGACACCATTGAGGTCCAAACACTCCGGTTTTCCACGAGTATTCTTAATTATCTTATCTCTCTTCCTTCATCCAATTTCGCCTTTCACTTTATGAAAGGATCATGTATCAAAATTACGAACAGTTAATGTTACAACAGTCTTTTTTAAATCATCGTGAGATAAACATTCTCAAATTATAAACAAAAAGAGCAATCCAACAAGGTAATCAGCGCCTTAAAAGTATACATTGCATTGGTAGTCCGATGTATGCCTAAATCGGCTGGTCCTTGGAGCAATATCTTATGATCTACTGTATCGAAGTCTTTTTTAAATCAATAAAATATCATGCCCTTTATCAAGTTCTTTGTTGATCAATTTTAACGCATCTTAATAGATGCAGTGGTTGATTTACTTTCTTCGAAAACATACTGTTATTTAATGAAAATGGAATTTTTTCATGGTGAGAAGTTACCATAGAAGCAAATTTTAAGAAGTTTTTCTTGTTTTCCGGCGTCAGTAAACAATAAAAACTTGTTAAAATGTGCTTCTATGGTAGCTTCTCACCATGAAAAAATTCCATTCTCATTAACATTAGGGGGAAAAAAATTGCTGCTGTTGGCGGGATTCGATGCCGCGGCCGCGCACTTAGCGTTGAGTTTTATCAAAGATATTAGAATCTCTTTATATAAGATGTCCCAACCAATATAAAATCGATCAATAAAGCTTTACGATTGGCGACCAAACTCTGGTGGCTATTAGCTTTTTATACTAATATTTGTAGTCCACTGTAAACATGAATCCAAAAGCTCTGTTTTATATTGTTTCGAAAGTAAACGTCACCGATTCCGAAATCGGTATATTTGAATAAAACAGTATCTTTACATTTATTTGTCATTATTAACTAGTTATGGAAGGCGAAAAACTGCAAGAAATAATTGAAAAAAAAATTGTGTTTAATATTTAACATCGGGTTAAATATTCGTGCTCTTATTTGCGATCAGGGTTCTAATAATAGAAAGTGTGTTGTCTTTTTTTTTCTTTCACTCCCGGTTGAGCTGCAGAGACGGGTGTGGCGAAGGTATTGGGTACCAACAAAACTAAATGTCACAGGACAACAGTACGCAATTTTGCGGAAAATTTCGACAACCTGTCGCAATCGGCTTCGGATCAGCCAGCCTCACTCCTCGACAGTCCAGTGGCAAAAGAGGCTTCGGTCATCGTATTCCATTTCGAGGAATCCTCGTTTCCTGCAAACGCTCACTCGTTCTCCATGCCAGCGTTGCAGTATTTGGTCCAATTGGCTTAATGTTGGTATTGATTTTCTTGAATAAAGTTCCATGGCCCTCTACTTAATGGCATGCGCCAACACTGCTCCTTAGTTAGGTTTTCGCGCTGAATTATGCGCGGGTCGGTTCTCAGGTGTTGGTAACGTTATCATGTCTTTAAAGGCGGACCTTCATCCGCTCAAGTTCGAGTGCCAATTCTTCCTCTCAGCAAAAGAAATACTTCAAAATGAAAAAAAAAAAATAATTTATTGAGCCAAACGTAAAGCAATTACCTTAGCAGCCGTCGGCACGCGAAACCCATCTTCCCGGGTACCATATTCGAGCCTTGCGGGCCTTCGCTATTCTAAACGTAACAAGTGTTTTAAACTAATGAAAATTTCTAAAGAAACACCTTTTTTAATGTTTGTTATGCCATGACCATCGGCGAGAAGTCTTAGATTTTATGTTGTTGGTCCTTCTGCGCAAGAATTGTTCATGGAAAACGAAAGAGTCAACAAATTTAAAAAGAAATTCTATACTGAGAATATTACATCAGTAATAACAATATTTTGATATACTGTCATATAGAAGTACTTCAAACACGTGTGTAGATATCTTCAGTATGCTTCAGCCAGGAACTTGAAGTCTTTGAAAAGGGAAAGTTTTATAGGATTTCAGTGATTTGCCATCTACCTACAGTTTCAGAAATATTGGCATGTTTAGCTATCGTTTGGTGGCTACTTGAAGGAGAAGGTCATTATTCGAATTTTTAATTCAGTATTCTGTATTCAGATTCTAAATTCGTGTGTTCGGAAAAGAAGATTTGGTGTATTTGACTACAATTGAACAAAACTACTATAAACACCAAATTTTCATAGGCCAAGCAGAACAATTCATTCTTGTAGTTTATCTAATGAATTAAATGATCATAGAAACGCTGGTTTCATTTGGACGTAGAATTTTTAGAATATTCTAGGAAATGAACAAAAATATCGCGAAATTTGAACTAGCACTATGAATATTACCGCCATACGCCTCATATTCACATATGTACTCGTATATAGCTAAAAATGATGTCCCATTGACAATCCGATACAAAAAACCTGCCTTTGATTGATTATTTGTTGTTAGTTGGCGAGCTTTCACTCCAACATACAGTGGGTCACAACATAAATTCTAAAACTTTGAAATAGCCACCGGAGTTGGGTCGACAATCGTGCTATGCAATACATAAATGAAGGGCTAGATAAAGGAACATATGTTGCATCTGTATTTATTGACTTAAAAAAGGCATTTGATACAGTGGACCACAATATCTTACTTCAAGTCTTAGAAGAAGTAGGCATCCGCGGAAAAGTAAACTCAGTTATACAAGACTATCTTCTTGATCGGCAATATATTACGAGAAATATGGATAAACTTAGCAGTCAAAGATCTATCAATATAGGGATACCTCAAGGCTCAATACTAGGTCCGACTTTATATCTGCTTTACATTCATAACCTTCAATATATAGGGCTAAAGGCAAGGTACATTACATATGCAGATGATACCCTACTACTATATAGAGGAAATAAGGATGAACTAGAGGCAACGATCAATGACGACCTTGCCCTTTTCAATAGATGGATTTTCGGAAATAAGCTAACCTTAAATATTCAAAAGACCAACTACATGCTGTTCAAACAGCCCAATAAGCTTAACATTGACCTCAAGCCGCAAATCGATGGAATTCGCCTAACACGAGTCAATCTCACTAAATATTTAGGACTAACTATCGATGATAAATTAAACTGGACACCGCACATCAACAGCATAAGGAAAAAAATTGCTCCGATCATAGGAGTTATAAGAAGGAGTAATTACCTACATACCCACATAAAGGAGACCCTCTACAACTCATTTATCTTATCTAACATAACTTACGGTCTAATAATTTGGAGTCAAACTTCAAAAAATAACCTGGATAAAATTTATAGGATAATGAACAAGGCCATTAAAGCAGTTTATAATCTACCCAAGCTTACGCCATCGGAGGAACTTTACATTACCTATAAGAAACTGAGCATCCATCAACTTGTAAGGTTAGAGAGAATAAAGATAATCTACAGTGTAAAAAACGGTCTTATTAAAACCTCGATCAAAATTACATATGGCCAAGATGTACACAACTTCAATACACGAAGTGCAAATTCAATTAGACAGCAATATTGTCCGAGAACATCTAGAATAAGGAATGATCCAATTTTTGAAGCTATCTTAGAATTTAATGCGTTGCCTAGCAATATTCAGCTTGCAAAAAATATCGGGCATCTGAAAAAACTAGTGAAGCTACATATCAACAATATGCCGTGAAAAAATAGAGCATAAAAAAAAAAAAAGAAAGAATGGTGAAGGTTTGTTTTGTCATGGTGCGTGATTCTTGGCTAACTAATACTGTTGTTGTTTCCTTTTTTTTTTCTTTTTCTTTAACCCCGTTAATCTCTAGTGTTACATGTTAGATCTTTGTTTTTTGTTCTTTTTTTTTTCTCTCTTTTCATTGTTTTTCCAAATTTTTTTTTTTTTTTTATTTTTATCCTTGGATTATTCCGTTAATTCTTTTTTTTTTCTTTTTTATCTTTGTTATTATAATTATTATTATTATTATTATTTTTTTTTTTTTTCTCACTTTTCTTATTATATTAATTTTTTGAATTCTTTAATTTAGGTGGGTGTGTCATTTTGTGTTACCTCTAATACCAGTTCACTGTACTGACTGAGGAGCACTTATGCCACATCAAGTTGAGCCCAATGTCAGCATACAGCATGAGTATGTTGATATGGTGAAATTTTTCCAGTTCGATGAGCTGTGAAACTGTACTGCCTCCAGCTCTTCGGACTGAGAAAGTGTGCCCTAGACATGGGATTAATTCAGCCATTAAAAAAAAAAAAAAAAAGCTTTTTTTTTTGCTTGGGACATCTTATAGTTTCTACTGTCTTTGGTTTTATATACCTTAGCGAACAACCAAAAATTCTACCAAATTAGTTGAAATATTAGATGATCTTCAGTGCCACCTACCTTAAGTACAATAATGCGATGGCAAGAATTTCACTAGTATATAATTCGTAGATAATAAAATTGGTTTCAACATCGCATATATGGAATAATCCTCAGACAAAAGTTTCGGATAGTAGGCATGAAACACCCTCTGACGAGTCTAGGTTATCCGATGACGAAACAGTTCTTTCGGACCTAGTCCAATACAGTCTTATTAACTGGCCTATCCAGTGAAGGTTTTCCAACTGTCATGTTCTCAATGGCAGTAGACAGGACAGCAATTATTCACCAATCGGGGAAATCGTGTTGGGGTTACACACCAGAAACTCGTCTGACGCCGGAAAACAACAAAAAAACTTTATAACACTATTATTTGTCAAAACAGCATAATTTTTTTTTAAATTTAATGTTTCTGGCTCTGATAGTTTTCTCAAATATCTTACTAATCAAACAGTTGTTCGGATCTCTGGTACAACCACTTCTCTTGACTGGAGAAATCAAGAACGTCTTGAAAAAAGTCGGAAACGTACGCTTTACCACATTTGATTACACTAGGCAAAATTAAAACAGATAATTTATGTTCGTATTTTATAAATGAACAATAAATATGAATTATTTTGGAAATCGCAATAAACTTTTAAATTTAACTGATGCCATCGTGTTCAAAATCTATATAGAAACGTACCTTACATCAAGGAACTTCGCAAAAAGTTGAAATTTGTTGCCTAGTGTTAACTATTACTTCAGACGGAGTTAATACGATTTTGTCGATGTTTTTTAAATTATTGAAACTATGTTACAGTTGATGCCGCTTATTGTAATCGCGGATAATGTTATAAGCCGCATTTTGTTATCAAAACAGTTGGGTTCCATTTTCCACGAACAGAATTCATCGCTTATTTTTTTCTTCGTTTATTGTTATCACCCGGTTAATGTTATTGTTTTTGGCTGGTCCCAAAGTGATTACAATAAGCGGCATCCACTGTATTTACAAGCTCAGAAGTTATGGCGCCAACTTCTCTTGAATTAGTTGCAGGAACATTATTCCAGGCTTTTCAATCGTGTTTCCTTTACAGCTATATTTTACTTTATTTACTAATTGTATATTTTATAAGGGTACGTAAGTTCACGTTGGTATTTATGCCTCACAGGGGTAGTGTTATTAAGGATTCCATTCAAAAGAATAAACATTTTTTATACTTTTGGCATATTTAACATTAATTTCGAATTTGCGCCGTTGTTGACCCGGATGTGCGTAAAGCCTAGCCCTTATCATGTACTACACACTGTACCAGTGTTCGATTATTTTATCCATAAGTTTAAGGCACGCACGAATTCAAATCAGTAAAAACGACTAAGCAGTGACTTGCTCTAAAGCTCATGCGCATGGTTATATAATGAAACAATGGTTTCCATATCAGAGCATATCAGAGGAGCATCAGCTCTCCATGAAAATGACGCCCTTTACTACTTTTCCTTTTCTGATGCTTAAGATTATTTGTAAAAATAGACTCACCGGTGAGCAAAACTCTTCAAATGCCGGCTTTACGAAAGTCATGTACTGTGTAAGTACCTGATCCAAATCTCGACCTCTTTCGTTGATATCACGTGGAACTGCAATAGAAAAACTCCGTTTATCG
The DNA here is from genome assembly GCA_951812415.1 of Beris morrisii. Taxonomy (NCBI): domain Eukaryota; kingdom Metazoa; phylum Arthropoda; class Insecta; order Diptera; family Stratiomyidae; genus Beris; species Beris morrisii. The sequence continues at coordinate 107,433,168 of OX638312.1, read as the reverse complement.
AAAGATTTCATAAGGTCAGCCGACAAATCCTTACCCCTGCGAGCCAATCTCGTATCCGAGTCGGTGTCAACGAACAGTTTCATGTGAAACAGGTCGCGAATTGCTGGAAAATAAAAAACCAGAATTCCCTCGAACAGAACAACATCGGCCGGATAGATGGTGAGCTTGTTTTCGAAGTCTCTGAAATCGAAAAGTGAAAATTAATCGACCAAATTCATTGATACGATGACGGAAAGCCAACCGTGAATTCGTGCGATAGTCATACGACGGAATTTGGACTATTTGTCCATCGAGTATCGACTGCAACGTATCGTAGATAAGCTTCTCGTTGAAGGCGTCCGGATGGTCGAAATTGAAGAGACCCTTCCTTGCCTTGCCCTTCTCGGCTGCTGTTAATTCCCGATAAAAGCTGTCCTGACTTATGCAAACCACCTGCAATCGCAATTATTAATTATTAATATGAATTAAATGTACAGTTACCAAAAAATTCCAATAAACAGATCAGATAAGGCGAAGTGTTTACTTAATCGCTCTGAAAGCGCGGTTGGGGACGGGCTCAATGACCGGACACATGTGGAAAACAACAATTCTTTGAAATATTTACCTGGCGCATAGTGTGGTCCATATCGGCCTGTCCGAGTTGTTCCATGATTCGCTTGCAGACGGTCGACTAGAAAATTGTGTTTAGTGTAAATTTATCGAAAATTAGCCAAAAATTTCTGCCCCCTAAATGGCATTCAGAGATGCCCCGGAAAATTTTCTCACCTTGCCACTCGCTGTTCCGCCCGCCACACCGATAAGGAACGGCGTTTTCACTTCTTCCGCGACCGTACCGTTCGCTTTCACACCATTCGTTTTTAAATTTCCGTTTTCACTCATTTTCTCGAAGATTTTGAATTATTTAACTGCAAACAGCAAACAAGTCGTACGTATTTTTTTATCTACGCGTAGGCGTAAACAGCTGATGTGAAGTTGACGTTGTACTTTTGACATTTCTTATAAACGCCTAAATTCTTAATTCGGTTTTTGTCTTAGGTGCGGGTTAGAAAACTACAGTACAGTAAGTTTCATGTTGATTACACAACCAGATGGTTTTAATATCGACTAACAAGGCGCATTTTTTTTCAAATTCAAATTTAGGCACGCTGCATCGTGATAAAATGAAAAAAAAGGTATAGCGGCCTTCTGTTTACCGTTAATTGTTACTTAACAAAACATAAATCCAACCGTGCAGCATTTAATTCATTAAATAAAAGTTGAGACGGTTTATTACCAATTAAAAACTTTTTACACGACATCGAGGACCTGAAGTAGGCAGTTCTAGGAAGTAAATAGTTGTCCCGAGGGTTGGTTAATTCTTGGTGTCTAGTCAAACAATTAAACCAAAAAAAATAATTTAAAAAAAGATCAAATGACCTCCTAATGTCCTCTCACCTTGTCGTCGAGCAGCTTGAAAAAAAATTTAGAAACGAGAAAAAGGAATGTCTCAAAGTTAGATTATTGAAATAAGCTGGAAGAACTCCAAAATATCAGGTATCTGTGGTTTAGTCCCGGTCCCTCAGGCTTACAGGTTGATTGTAACGACTTTGGGTACAACATTAAGACTTCTTTTAAATCTTGGATTGTGTTCGAGCCTTTTTAGGGATCTTTGCGAGTTTGAAGAATAAATAACGTCAACATCCGGGCACTTCAAGAAACGGAATTGATCGACTGCGAAACAGAGAACGATTCGCAAGCATAAAGTTTGGAGTTGCCTTTATACTCGTCATAGACAACAAAATCAAAGAACTCATTACCGATTTTGAACCAGTTACTGGATAGATGCGCACAATTCATACAAAACAGATAGGCAGAAAATCCTCATCTTAAGTCCTCCACGTGGGCGTCTGCTGGTAATGACTAGTCGGGGTGGATCTTCTTTCCACTCGACTATTCAGCTAAGACTTACACTCACGCTTCAATCGTGTACTGTGGTCATTAAGAGTGAGGTACCCAGCTGTGTGTATACTCCCTCATGTCGTCCTCCCTAAGGTTGCCAGATAGTTGGCTGGAGAACCCGCCGCGTGAGCTATAGAAATAGCCCAAAACCCGCAAGAAGAATTGTAGCCCGAATACAGTGCCCAACTTTGCAATTTTACAGTAGCAGTTTAATGTGTTGAATACAGTTGCGACTTCGACCAAGAACTGTGAATTTCTAAGAAACAATGTAATGTTAATATGATATTTGTGTGGATACATAAATTTGTATTTATCACCATTTCAAAACTCTTTTTTGAAGAAAATATTTGGAACAATAATAGGTGTAATAAGGGGTCAACTCATTTTTTAGTCAGGAGTGTCATGCCCTATCCCTTGATCTTGAGAAAGCCTTTGACCGGGTAATCAAAACCGTTATTACCAAACAACTATCTGTCTGGGGCATTGATACTCGATTCATCCAGACCATTGATAACTTCCTCTCTTCACGTTCCATAATGGTGAGAGTCAATGGATACACATCTACGCATTATAGCATCGACAACGTGCTCCCCCAAGGGTCACCACTTTCCCCTAGTCTGTTCAATGTTTATATTCACTCCCTATCCCAACTCCTCTCCGACATCCCCCATGTTAACCACTACATATACGCCGACAACCTGATCCTCACCACCTCCCACCCCCACCTTGACGATACTACTAGACGCCTCAAGACCACAATTGACGCCTGGTGCATGAAGACTGGTGCAAAAATGCCGTACCATAAAGGAGAGCTCATATCCTTTTCGCGAAAACCGACCGCCCACCGACCGTCAATGAAATTCGCTTCGACGATGTCACGCTACCATCGCGCGCCTCATGCAAGATACTCGGGCTTACTTTTACACCTAAGCTCAATTAGAACGTACATATTCGGGCAATCGTCGCGTCACTCGATAAAATAGTCCATTTAATCCGAGTCTTAGCATCCAATAGCTTCCGAGTTAGGTCGTCGGCTCTCGTCCACGTCGCCCTGACGCTCATCAGAGGTTCTGTCCAATACTGCATCACCATATTCGCCAACACAACCAAGACCAACCTGCTGAAATTGCAAGTCGCAACCAATAAAGTGTTAAGAGCCGCCCTCGGAGCCTTCCGCACCACTCCTATCGATTCGCTGCTGATGGAGTCAGGATGCGATAGCATTCTCTCGCTATTGAAAAAATCACAAATAAATCTTGCTGCTAAAAGCGAACTCGACCGGAGTAGTCCGCACCACACCATCATCACCAACCCAGCCGCTACCACCGTTTTTAGGAACAACAACACTTTAACGTCTGCGCTATGGAGCGCCCGTGCCGTCCTTCGCCAGCATTGTCCCAACACTCCTCCCCCCATTCCTGTCTCACTCCCTCCCCAACGCCTAGCCCGCCATCCTCCACCCATAGATATCCTATCCAAATATCCTAATAAAACCCATACCCCCGCTGCAAGATTCCAGTTGCTACACAAACGGCACCTCGAAAAACTACCGGGACGATCCATCTACTATACAGATGGGTCCAAGACAGGGGATCAAACGTCTTCAGCCTACATCACTCTCCAGCCCCCAGCCATCGCGCCAACCAGCCAACGTGCCTTTAAACTGCACCCTGACGCCAGCGTCTTCGAGGCTGAAGCATACGCCATCCAACAAGCCGCGGACGCGGCCCTCTCCGCCGCGGTACCTGCAGCCATCTTCTCGGAATCCCAATCCGCCGTCAACGCCATACGGAATCTTAACAACCGAGAACCTTATCTGCGATACATCAGGGAGCTCATCACCACCAACCCGGCCGGAACCCTACTGTTCTGGGTTCCAGGCCACGTTGGGATAGCCGGGAACGAGATGGCGGACCGACTAGCCAGCACATACATATCACACCACGAAGAGGAGATAATCCCGCCTCTTATCAACTTCACTAAACGGATCGCCAAAAGACATATGGCACAACAACTATCGGTAGAGTGGGCCGCCAATTCGACCTTCCTGGCCCAGCATTGGCGTGGCCCCCATCCACCAACCTACAACCCTCTGCAAGACAGAAGGGACTCGGTTATAATAACAAGGATTAGATTGGGATACTCCAGAATGACTCACCAACACTATATAACAAGAACGCCACAACCTGGCTGCTTAACTTGTCAAAGATCGCTGACGATGAACCACATTTTGACTGAATGCAGCGCAACCAAGGAATTCTTTCATCACTCTATTCCCCCCCCCCCCCTAAGCTCCCTCCTATCCCCTTCCGACCCCGAACCCCTCCTCCAACTCCTCAACCACCTCCACATTAGACATAAAATATAAGTAACCGATTCCTTTTAGTATTACCTTACTCTTTCATTCCTTATTATTATTGAATTTAGCATGAATCGCATTACATGAACTAAGCATGAATTACCTGTATCAATCCTTATTATTATCTTCATTTCTTTTACTTTTATTATTATTTTATTAAACTTAGCTTGAATTGTATTGTTATTACACACACATTTTCTTTCCTAGCATTTAAGCATGAATTAATTTATATTAATCCTTATTTTTAATTTTATTTTTATCTTGAAATATTAGATTTGCTTATGAACTTTCTTTTTTATATACATACATATTTTTCGTTAAACCACATTATATAACTACTATTCCTTCTTAAGTAACTAGAATTAGATGAATAATTACTGTACATGTAACCTACGTGCCATATGCCCCATGGGCCTGGCCGAAAATATGAGGGGCTCGCATTTTTAATCGAGTCACCTTTAATAAATAAATAAATCATTTTTTAGTAGCATGAGAGGGCTTGACTTACTGACTCCTTATTGGATTCGGATGAAATTCAGCTGATACAGTTAACCCCTTACAATTTAATATTATTCTTAAGAATTTTAATAAAATCATATAAGAAAGAATAAAATAATTTTAATGCAATAAGGGGCCAGAAAAGTAACGTAACGGCTCTCGATTATCGTCATACATTTTTGAATTGAAGCGGTTCAACATATCTTTGGAGGGAGTGAAATTTTTGCAACACGTGTCTGTAACCTGGCAAATTTTGTGACAAAAGATTTTGTAATATATTTCAAGACGCGACGAAAATTCGGGCTTATGCAAAAATATAAGTACCTTTAAGTGTACCCGAAGCTGTAAGAGAGAATCTAGCATTTGAAGTTCGAGCATTCGATTGCGCTACTAAACACACGCTCCACTACTGCATTACTAACAGGAAGAGTTAACGTTTTTAGTGCAAAAAGAGCCAGGTCTTTAAACGGCTGCTCGCCTCTAGCATTCGTAGTATTTAGAACACATGCCCAGAAATGTATTATGTCTATTTTTGACAAATCGCCATTATGTTCAGGATGCAAGCACAACTCGACTAATGGTAGAGTGCCGAAGGAAATCCTTTTGATATAAAGGCCAGCGATGCTAATGCATTCTACCAAGGCTGTTTGCAAGTTTTGGCCAGTGCAACTTCAACAATAGCATGAAAGTTCGTAGCCATAGCTGGGCGACTCATGCTATCTTATGCATAGACCCATGAACTTTGTAACGGATACATCTGTTGCCTCGTTAGCAACTATGCCATAATTCTTTTATCAGTTCAATGAGAAGTACTAGCTCTACAACGGCTGAAATTAATTTTGAACATTTCGTTTGGTGTAACCTAATGCTTTCTAATTTTGAACCCTTTCCTACGATTCTTAGTACGCCTAGATGGTCAACAGCATTTATAGATGCATGCATTGCAACATAGACAGCCAGGCGCAAATCTGTAGTCTTCGCGTCCTCATTCACTTCGACGTAACCTGCCCGGAAATAAAAGTGAATACCAAGCTTATTTCAACAACATGCCCTAAAATCGTAATAACAATACAAACCATATTGGGTTAAACTGGATTGTAAGCTACGACTTAGAGCTCTCTCTTTTTCCATGTGCTTCATTGTTTTACCGTGTGTCATTAGGTCACTGTGGTAGGCTCTTAAGTTGCATTTGCATAGTTTGGACCTAGCTTCACCCTTGCCATTATTTACATCTGCTTCACTTGAGGGTTGTAACCAATCTGAGCGAGGACGAACAACGCGATTTAGAAAAAGTTCTTTCAGGAACATTTCAAAAGTGGATACATTGATTTGGTACTTCATATTGGACAATAGTTTCATATATACCTATCCATTCATATTAAAGTAAATTCAATTTATTTCATTTCAACTTCGACGTCGATTGTGATACTGTGTTTCTAACAATGCTTGGAAATTACATGAAAGTTCAACTTCGGTAAAAATTAAAAATCTATTTTCAAGACGATTTACAAGTTAAAAGACGTTATAAAATAACTAATAGTGTTATGTTACATATGCACAGGTAATTCTACTCACTTTTGACATTATTTTCATTTTCCCATATCGGCTTATAATGCTTAAGATACTTTCCCCATTTTCCCATTTTTTCAGAAAAATTTCTAAGTAGTAAATTTTATAAAAAACGGAAACTTTTGAGCACTGTGCACAGTATGCGACACGAAGAACGAATAAATGGAAATCATAACTGTATACGAATTCAATGAATTTCATACATCGCAATAATATTGAAGTCGACGGTAAAATTTAAGCATTGCCACATGTATAGTATTTAGTGTACTGAAGAAAATAATAATAATAAAAACGACCGATATTTCAGTTTTCTATTACAATTTTTTTCTTGTAAAACGTCTCTGTTGTAAACAAGCGAAATAGTACAATTTGCGTTTGTCGAATAGCCCAAAAAGCTATAAGTAGCGTTTTGAAATTCGAACCCGCGAATTGGAAAATAAAATAGCCCAAATCGCGGGAAATAGCCCAATCTGGCAGCCTTAGACGAGGCCAAACGAATTGAAACTGGCGGCGCGCTCCTCTCTGTCGCCTAACAGTTCCCACAAAACGTATTTAATTCTTTGATCGTTAGGCTATCGAGTGGTGTAATTTAATTTTTAATTAATTTTTGATCTGGACAATTCGGAGCTACAATGCCAACTGGGAATACATTTTGTTATCATCGGGTTTTCATGATTGTCCCCACTATGGTAGCAAATTTAAAGACGCATTCACGCCAAAAAAAAAAACACTTACCACAAGCTGTATATTGCAGAACGCCTGTATATTCTTTTTCAATTTAATAAATAATCAACACGATTTTTTTTTATTGATTAGTGGATTTATTTTCAATTTTTTCCAATTTTTTCATATTTTTTTTACATAAAAACAAAGGAACTATATATGTCAGTCTTTCTGAGTGTACTTTTTTCATGTTTTTGAATTCATAATAATCATAATTATAATTTATAATTATTTTATTTCTTTTTATTATTCTATTATTTTTTTCAGCACAATTTAAAGAATAAAATCGAAAAAAAATTATTAATGAACGAGGAAAACAAAAATTGATCACATATTCCGAAAAGATCGAAAGTTTTGTTGTTTAGTCTTCGTTTTTTTTTGTCATTTATTCTTTAAATTTAACACCATCGGGCCTTATTCACTTTTTGATTTTTCAAAATATTTTATTATTACTTAATTTCTCCTGTTAAAAGTGTTGTAGCAAATGTTATTGTGTGGTTTGTTTTGCCCTTTTTTTTCGATTATTAACAATCGGATTTTTTTTTTCATTTTTCAACTCATTTTCTTTTTCCTGTTTGATTTGAATACGGTGGAATTTGTTTTGAAGCCTTAGGGAGACCAAATAAAATTCCACTTTAGATATTTGCTTTTGTGTTTGTTATTTTCTTTAATTACAGAACAAACAGCTCGCAGTATAACTATCTATGGATGGTTTTATGTAGTTATTGTTTTTAATTTATTTGTACATTCTTTTAGCTTTTTTTTTGTTATCTGTATGTGATCTCTCTCGCGTCTCTGTATAGTAGTCGTGGTGGTTGTAAATAAATAAAATTGATTTTATTGAAAAAATTAAAATTAAAAAATAGAATTAAAAAAAAGAGAGTTAAAATAACAAAATACATAACAACAAAAAAGAAAAGAAAACGTGAAGCTATTGCAATAAGATAAACGTCAACAAAAAATAAAAATATTATTTTACCTACTGAGAATTTTTCTAGAGCAATAATTAAATATACAAAAAATATATTAATTATTATTTTTGTAGTTTCGTAGTTTGCTTTAATTTTTTCCTTGTTTAATTAAATAATTAAATTAAATTTTATTTATAATGTTGTGTATATTTTTGTTATTTATTTTGTCGTCTTTTTTATTTTTTGATTTTTTGTTTTATAATATAGTAAGTGGTTTCTTTTATATTTATGTATATTTTGAGTTGAAATTGAACTTATTTATGTGAGAGGAGCGTGAGTTTGTATATTATATTAATTTTATTTTACTACATTTTCTGTTTTGTAATTTAGTTTTTAACTAATTAGTGAGTTAGTGAATGATTTTGATGGTTTGTTGCTTATTATGGTTTTGCTTTTGTGTGGTCGTTGCTGTTGTATAAAATCCAGTAATAAGTTTTTCTCGTTATTCTTATCGTTGTTGTTTTTTCTCCTTATTACAATAAAATTTAACTAAAATCAATGTATTATTTTTAATTTATTTTATTAACAAAAAAATCCGAACTGTAAATCTATTTGTTAGTAGAATAGGACGCATTTTAAAAATTTTGGTGGCACAATTTTGCGCTGCGGATGTTGTGAAACATGCAACGTGTTGGGAAGGCCAGATAAATTCGAAATTGTCGTACCGTTGATGGTGGATTTACACTGTACGCGTCTTGCACGACCTTAGACGACCAGGCAACGGAAAAGTCCAACAGTGCTCGACTTTCTCGGAAGGATCAAGAAGTCGTTAGGATTATTTATTGAAATTGAAGGAGAGTAGATAGTTGTGGATGTTACACCATCGAATCGTTTGCATGATCTACTGCCTAATATTCTTTCAAGTGGTATGCCGAAATACACCGAGGTGAAAAGCAATAAAAAAAACGAAGTGATGAAATGAGACTTAATTTGACTTGATAAAGGTCATATAAGAAAGTTAGCTAGTTCGACCGCGGTAAGTTTTACTATTTTGCGTGCGTTGAGAGCTGAAGAATACATACCCTACATGACCTACTTGCAATAAAAATGGCAAATAGACTCTAGATTATAGACTTATCGATCGTAATTTACAAAAAAAAACTGGTGCTCGGATACGAACGGATTGAACGATATCAACTTTTAACGGACAATGTTTAACTTCTGTAACGTTCGGTCACTAAATGAGAGACTAGTAATTTGCCCAGTCCCGAAACAATTAGTGAAATGAACTGCAAAGTCCTGGCGACAAGTAAAGGCTATTGGCCAGGAGCACGTCTTATGGGGAAGCCCTATTGCTGCTCTATTTCGCGATCGGGTTCACATACGAGCTGATGAAGAAGACGAAGGTAACCGAGGAGTTTAGATTTCAATCTATTTGAAATTGATGCACTAAAAAAATTGCATGCCTAAGAATTCGAGATTATTCGACATTTCGATGGTATTTCATGAAATGTGAAACGAGTAGACGATTATAGATCGCTAATAAAGATGCGAAACAGAGTCGGAGAGCGAACTGAACCTTAAGTGATGCCCAACAATAAAAACTATACATTGGCACTTGAAACGCCAACAGGATTAAGTGACAAATTTAAAATTTTTCAGGAGAACAAATCGAAGTCCCTTAAGTTATGATTTGGCTCTTAATGTTTTAGCTGTAGGCATAAATTCCATTGCTCAGTTTGAGTAGTTATTATGAAATTTTGGCAGTTAGTTTAATTGGTGACGAAAATCGAATAAGGCAAGAGGTTGTAATATTTTGGTGTTCAAAAATACCGACGCGGAATCCGGCTTTACTTAATTTTACAAAATTGGTCTCTTATCCCCGTTGGTCGTTCAAGCGTGAACCTTGCAGAATATTCTGAAAGATAGCGCTCAATTCATTGGGTCAGTGACGATATCAATTTAATCCGTCTAAAGCTATCTAGCGCAATTCTCAGCAATTGGTACTACGAGAAGTAAGTACTTCCTAGACTCGCTAGAAACTCTATTTTATAAATTACTTTCGATGCTGTTGCGCTTGAAGTCGCTTCGGTACATGGAGGATATCAGAAACAATTGCAAGTGTTTAAGGATACAGACAAATCCTACAACTTGGCACAAGAATCAACCTGAGCGAAAAATTAAATATATTTGAAAGAATAAAAAATGCCTTGTCGAATTTGTTTACATGCGTCGGTCCGAGCAACCCTACCAGAAGAGATCAATTCGTTAGCGACAAATTGTTTTGTTTTTTACAAGTTTCATCGGCAGCAAGGCAAATTCAGAAAGAATTTTATTTCACCAGTCATCCCTTTTCCCGACATTCTTCTAAGTTTGCTAGGAAGAGAAAGAAGGGCGGGTTCTGACAACATTTTTTGTGGATGAGCATTTTTGATGCATTATGCAACCATTGAGGGTCACGCAGGTACTGAAGAAGAGAAAAGATTTGAACTTGACAGTATCAGGAATTATTTGCGAACTGACACGCTCATCAACGGTTTAATCAGAGAAGCGACGAAAAATGTTTTAGATGCATTGAATTCGAATTCGATCGCCTACTATCTAGAAGAAATTGGAAACTTATAGCTTCAAAGTTGTGTAGCAGTTCTCATATAAATTTTTTTTATAATCTATATTTTTTGTTCTCATTCGCTAGAAACTATGTATTAGCAAAGCCGATCATGTTAACGATTTCAGAGACGTCATTTAAGTTTTGCACAGAGTAGGGTTGGTGTTTGAAAATGCATGCGCACACGAAGCGGAGAAGATGAAGAGAAGATGCTTGCCCACCAATTTATAAATTCAGCTAGGAAGACGGTAGCGAATGCCAAATGACGTCGCTGCTAAGTTCCGTACTATAAAATTTCAAACCATTTATGTGATTCGATCAAACTGTCGTCCACTTAACAAGCGAATAAACTTACAGTTTACAATTTCTACTCGCACATTACAAACTATACAAACAAAATTGAAATAATTACACAATTCCATTAATTATTCAAAATATTAATTCTAAATATACATTTCTGCTGTTCACCGCAACAAAACAATATTTTCTCTTCTCGTTTTTCTTTTTTGTCGACAAAAATATTTCTATTTTTATAAATTGTTTTACACAAAAAAAAAAAGAGAAAATAAATTAAGAAGAAATTAGCGAAGAATACGACAAAAAACAAATTATTTAAAAAGATTCCAAAATCATAAAAATTAAAAAAAAAAACATTATAATAAATTAGTGTAGTTTACGTGTGCTGTTTTTTTTAAGCGAACCTTAAATTATTTTTTCTATTACAATTTTCTTAGATTAACAACAAAAATTACATTATTACATAAAAGAGGAATTAAAATAATAAAAGAACTACACAATTAAACAATAATTTTATTTTCATTTAGTAGAAAAGAAAAGATGCAAGTTTTGTTTTTTTGGATTTTGTCTGTGTCGGCTTGAATACTAAATTTCGATGGTTTTTTTTCTGTTTCGATTCTTTTTTTCTGACCGCAAAAAATTACATAAATATGAAAAATTAAATATTAAGAAAAAATAATTTCGCACGTTTTAATTTAGGATGGATTTTATTTTTTTTTTTGTGTATGATTGGTATTTTGTTGTTGGACTTGATGAAGTTATGAGTGGAAAATTGAGCGCAATCAAGTGCTATTTGAAATATGATAATAAAATTAATTTCATTCGATCGGATAAGATCACTTACGAGATATGAGAAAGAGGGTGGAAGAGGGGGCGCGTGTTTCTATTATTTCGTTTACTTTTGTAGTAGTATGAGATCTTTGTTCATGTTTTTGATTCTTGTCTATTTTTTTTTTTAATATTTTTTTTTTAATTCTAATTTCGAATTTTTAGGTAATCGTAATGACAGTGAAAAATCGTCGTACTGAATATTTTTGCATTAAGCGTTTTTCAATGAGAAATTGGATTGGTTTTTGTTTTTGTAAATTATTGTTTTTGGGTCTTCAGAGTAAAAATTTTACGAGTATTTTCGGCAAAAAATCTGCCACACGTTTGCAATTACAAGTTTCTTCTTAAATTTGTGCCATTGAAAAACAACTTTAGGTATGGATGAAGATTTTATTGATTTTTTTTTTGTTTTTTATTTTGTTTTTTTTTTTTTAAATATGCACACTGGAATGATTTGAACACAGAGGTGGTTTGGTAGGTTATTTTGTTAATTTTACTAATTATTATAAATTAATTGGATGATTTTATTTGTTTTTTGTGGTCGGTTTCTATTGCTTTTCGGTTCGGTTTGATTACACTTTTAATCAAATCAAAATTGCTGCCTATTGCAAAATTAAAGTTTAATATAAATAAAATAAAAAAAAGTCGTCTTTGTTATTGTAAATATTCATAAAGGTACTTTGTTTTGTTTCATTGTAGAAATTAGTCTATGGCTATCTATTGTTTGTTTGTTTGTAGTTTGTGGTACTGTTTTTTTTTTGATGAATAAAAAAGAATGGAAAATGATTTGTTAATTTTATTTTGTATTATATAAAGTTGATGGGCCTAATTTCTTTAATACGAAAAATATTCAGTATTTTATTCTTAATAAAATTACGTTCACGTTGTTTTGTCTTAAAGTCTATGGGTTTTGCTATTTCAACCTTTTGAGAAATTTTGGTTTTCGATGTTAGCCACAAAGAAATGCGAGCGATTTTATTTGAAAAAAAAATTGTGAAAGCAGTTGAGCTTCTTGTAGTACAGAGCATAAAATCCATTGCAACTAGGCATAAGCTGAATTTCGACTTCATCAGTGGACTTCGTTGTAGCATTCATAAGTTATACGTGATTACATAGTGGGGCATACTGTTGAAACTTTAACGAAAATTGATCTGGCGCAATTTCGTTCCACTTTCGCGACGCAGTCGAACCTCGTTTTATCCGATTTTTGATCCAATCAGTAAGAGAAACGGTTGGTGAGGAGTTAAAAAATCTTTGCTCGGAAAAAAAATTAGTGGTGCATACAACGGAAATATAATAGGAAACTCGAATTTCTATCTATATAAACCCGTATTCAATGTATTCTCCACATGATAATGGAAAGGAGTCTTTTATTATCAAGACATAATTCAGTCAGAGAAGACAACTCAACTGCACGCCTGTGTCTTTAAAAATACTCATCAAAAACTATTGACACTTGGTTCAAATAGTCTTTAGAAATATTCATCAAAAACTACTGAGACTTTATAGTGTTGGCAAGTGTTTTTCTTGGTCGAGCACTAAAAAATGAAATTTTGAGCGTTAATTTCAACTTAAAGGCAATAAAACTTTATTTTTTGATATCAATCGCAGGAGTATTCAAATAACGCGCAAGCTGTAAAACTAATTTTTGTCCACTGAGACGAAATTTTGAGCACCAAATTTAACGCTGAAAGCACTAAATTGGCATCATTGCTGAGACATGGCTCAAAACGTGTATTGGATAATGGTCCATATTCACCTTATACCGAATGCAATGCAAAATACTGAACTTTGTTTGAATACAGTAAATATGTATTGAACTGCTATTCGTTTATTGATCAACAGGATTAGCGAATTCCAAACAGAGTAAAACCTGATATTTGCCTTTCTAGATCATAAAATCTTTTGATCTCAAATGATGAGAACTGGTTGAAAAAAAACGATTAGTTTATATTTTAACTGCCGTTATAAAGGAAAATTTAAAAGCAACAGGCGTGACTTCGAACGACGGAAACACGATCGACCGTTCAGTGCTAATTCAGGCTAAGTGTAGTACTTTTGACGGCACCTTATCTTTAGAATCATTGGCGGTAGGTTTATGTGTTAAAGATATTTGTATGTATATTCGAAGCAATGCGATGATTTTTCTCAATAACCAATTGGCGGCCAACCTTATTCTTATAGATTTCAACTACGTTGTTCCTAGTTCAACGCGTTCCCAACTATCTGCGCATATATACGGAAAAACTTATTATTATTATTATTATTGAAATGAGACCCCTTATACAATAAGAGGCCTATTGAAATTCGGCCAGGCCAACAAGGGCATATGGCACATCGTACGGAAAAACTGACGTTGTGGCCAATAGTAAAGAAAAAAGTTAATAACATAAATTTCTTATGTTCAAGTCTGTGTTCTACGAGAGATTTTTTTAGTTAAGATCACCTAGGACCAGAGCCATTTGAAACCTCAGTCAGCTCGATCACGGCGGAAAGTAGTGTGTCAGTCCATTGACTTGCTATGCAGTAATTTTATCAATATTTAAAGTGTTTAGTGTACAGGTTTAAAGTGATGTCCCGCCAAACAGGACAAACTTCCTTTAGATGAATGAAAACTAGCAATTTTCAACCATAAGGTCGAAAATCTTTGAGTAAAATCGGAAATAATTAATAGAAAGGTATAATATCGAGGTCCAAAACTTCTTGGCTTTTCCAAAATAACGTTAAGCGAAAGACGTGGACTAAACTTCTAAGGTATATCGATGGATACTGCGAAAAGTAACGAAAAATCCAAAAATTAGTGCGATCAAATTCACGTCGGACATAAAAGTGTATCTTTTATAAAGGGTAACTACTCCTGGAACTGGTAGAATAATCTTACGGAAGAACGATTATTATGGTAAAATTTCTCGTAAAAAGCCATACATTTCCGCTGTGAATCCGCCTCAAGCGACTTCAATTTGCTAAGGAACAAAGTTATTTTCGCTGATGATAGCCAATTTTGTTATTTCGGTTGTGGAAGAGGTCGGATAGTATGGAGAACACCGAATAATGAGCTTTTGAAGAAAAATCTTCGACAAAAACTTAAGCATGGAGGAGTTATGGTTTGGGGCTCGTCCGCCTCTGGAGTCGGAAATTTGTCTTTTATTGAAAGTAGCACAGGAATCAGGGGATAGTTTATAATCAAAAAAAGATTACTAGACACAACTTCGCAGTCTCGAAAAAAGCTGAGTAGTTCTTACAGAGTCGCTCTACTAAAAAGAAGCAAACAACATGTCTGCAGCCGAATGAAGAAAAAGGAATGAATCACTTGCGGCTGAAAGTTTTTTAAAAAACAAACGGAGTTGATGCCAAATTAAAGCAGAGATTAATTCCGTTGCGTGGCGATTGCAAATCCGGGCTATAATTGGGACTGAAACAACATCTTATGAAAGCAAATTCTATTGCCGAAGCAGATCTCGTTAACTTGGAAAAATTTCTTAGACAAATAAATTGAATGATAAACTGTAGATTGAAACTAGAGAAAGCTCTATGGTGTGTAGTACAAAGAGATTTCGAGAATTACAGCGAACAACATCAAGGGGGACTAGTCGATTGGAGAACATGCGTATTGGTGTGGATTATCAAACTAACTTACCGGTACCCCACATTAGACAACCTCGTCTTTTTTGACGATCTCAAAGAGATTTCCAAAATACGATCGGACTAAAAGAATTACGCGATTCTATATAGTGATCAGTGCGATTGGAATCTAATACAAACAGAAGATTCTGTCGACTCAGCTTGTGCTACATCGACTATGGCATAACTATGACACGGTAGCTCGCCTTGACAAGCTGCGTTTGATCTTTAGGCTATAGAACAGATTTATTTACAAGCTGCAAACAACTTGGTGAGATCGCTAACGGATATCTGTTATTCTTCAGTTCGATTCTGGAGTATAGAAAGAGCTTTAACTGCGCTTCTGTTACTGCATGAAATATAATTTCAAACCGCTTCCGAACTTTTGAATCCATACAAAGTTTTGTAGTGAGGTGCAAATCTATGGCTTAGAAATGAAAGTGTCATGCTATGAAAAGGATGCAGCGCACAATAGTAGAACTACTATGTAGAACTGATAACAAGGTGAAATAGATGAGCCGACTTAAAGATTCAGAAATATCAAACACGTGGGAATTTTGGGACCTGTGAAGGAAGGAACGGACTGGCGAATAAGATACAACCATGAGTTGTATCAACTCTACGAAGAGCCAGAAGCTTCAACGTTCATCAAGCTAAGTAAACTGCAGTGGGATAGCCATGTAGATCGAATGGAAGATAGAAGAATCCCCAAACGTGCTCTTAAAGCCAAAGCGAGTGGTAACAGACCAGTAGGCAAACCATGCAAACAATGGGAAGTTTCGGTTGATGAAGATAGCAAAGCCATATTAAAAATTAACAGCTGGAGGACGCGGTCTTTGGATCGAGACGATTGGAGGCGACGACTTCATGAGGCCAGGGCCCTATTTGGGCTGTCGCGCCATTGATTGATGAAATGCGTCGTAAACGGCAAGAGAACTGTTTTCGATTTTCTAAAAAAAAAATGCTTTGAAGTTTTTTTCTTATATTTCGAGGACAAGTTCCATAATTTTGAGTAGAGTGTAGATTTTACGGACAAAAAATATGAGCAAAAGTTTACAGTTAACCTGAATGGCTCAATTCAAAATAGCTCAACAAAATTTCGTTAGAAAACTAAACATTTTCTCATTTTATAATAATATAATTGGTGTAAAGCCTAGCTTGGTGGGACGCAAACCAACAACCTTAGTGCTAACGCCACAGTTCCAACGAGGGCCCATTTCTGTGTTGGTATTCGCCTCTAATGCCGGTTTTCCACCAAACGGACAAAACAAAAACTCAGCAAAAGCTCGTGTCGAAAAAAACAAATCTTTGACTTTTCATCATTTTTTTACAAACTCGAGCTTTTTTCGACTGTTTCTGTTCTGTTTTTCGTGTCCCGACCAGAAGCGGTAACTTCAAAAGGTTTTGGTGTGTTTTCTTACTGCGACCGCTTCGTGGAGATACTGAAAACAAAACTGCAATAGAGCACTGTCGGTTTGGTTGAAACAGTGTTTAAGATTTGTTCGAGTTCGAGTTTTTGTTTTCCGTGCTTGCAAAAACATGAACAAAAAAAAAACTTAACGTGTCTGCTTGGTGGAAAACCGGCATAATAAGAATAAGATTCAAGACTGCATAAACTGAAACCTTTTAAATTACAGGATGTACAACTGTTATCTAACAGCAGCAGTTACCGCTATGACTCCTAAGCGTGGGCTAGGTTATATTCTTTCAGATAATTTTTGAACCAAATATTCAATTTAATTCAACCCAAACTACTGGCATCAAGTTCAATTTCTGAGAACGGAGAGAGAGAAACTACTCCGTAGTAATTTCGCAGTTGTGCGCTTGAACGAAAACTGAAATTTTATGATGTTAGTAGCGAAAACAATTATGGATTTAGAGCCGATATTTTCACCAATTCTGGGACTTTACCTTCAACGTGCAACAAAGATGCATGTGAGCTTTCATCTTTCATTTGATAGTATCTCCAATCAAAGTAACTATATAAAATTGTAGCATTTTTTTTTAAATAAACTCTAGGCTACATTAGACTGACTACTCCCAAAAATCAAAATTTGTCAAAACGGTTGATATGCTTTTTTGTTTTTTTTTTAAATATTAAATAAATTATCCGATCTAGCGAAATATGTAAAAATTAAAAATGTATATATGGTTTTTCTATTTTGCATGCAATACGTCTGTATAAATATTGGACATTATTTCATTTAAGCATACCCAAAACGAGAGTTGTCTAATTCTGTTCAATTGTACGGATTTAAGCTACCATCGATTGATAATAGTATATTTAATTGATTTAGTTTAGTTTAAAAATAAGAAGCACTTTAATATTGAACACACAATTGTTAAATGGATTTTTTTTCTCGGCTTTTTATCCTTACGCATTTTTGTTTTTCTATTTTACATTAAAAGTTTATTTATATAAAGAAAAAACGAAGACAACAAATGCACAGTGTTAAGTGTTGTTTTGATTTGAAATTGTATACTCGATGATTTTAGTTTACTTCATAAAATTTGATGCTATCTACTTTAATTGTAAATATTTTTACTTTAATTTTAAGTTTACTTCATTTATCGTTGGTGGCTATGTGGTTTTCTTTTTCATTTCTTTTCTATACATTCGTTTTGCTACTATTCAAAAGAACATTTTATTTTGATTTTTAATTTAAAGTTGTTTTTTTTTAAGAAGAAAAAAGGATTAAATCAAATAAACAAAAGAAACTGTGTACTCTTATAATAATTGAGAACAAAAAATTAATTCACAAAAAATTTGAGCATTTTTTACAATTTTAAATTTCTTACCGAGAACACATACAACAGCAGCGTTTTGAATTGTATATTTTGTTTTTGGCAATTGATTTTTAGCAGATGATTTTAATAGTTATTTTTCATATTTTTCGTTTGTTTGTTTTTAGTTATCGATGCAATTGAAAATGGATTTAATACGTAATTAAAGAAAACATCGAGTTATTATATTTTAAATGAAATGCTCTGCGTGGATGCGATCGTATCATCTGTTTTAGTAGTGATACAAAAAAAAATCCTTATGTTCAAATCGTTTTCTTTTTTAAATCCTTTGTTTTTTTTTCTTCCTTATTTTTTACATTATTCAATACATTTTTTTTTACAAATGACCTACCAAATATATATTTCAACTAATTGTTACTTTACAAACAAATAATTTTTCTAAAAAAAAACTTTTAGTTGACGCTCTAACTTTATTTCGAAGAATCAACAAATATACAAACTGTTTTTCATTATTTATTATATTTTTATTATCAATTTTGCCAAATAAACGATTTTTTTATGAAACAAAATTTGATATACATATGTACACTTATGCATTGGTTAATAACTAAAAAGAAAAGTGTTCAAATAAATCGCTGACACTTATTGAAAAGAACGGGAATACAAATTTATAACAGAAAATCAAAAACCAAAATTGGAAATGCTGTTGTTTAAAATCCTACACATTAAGAACATCTTCCCGATAAAACTTTTCGTTTCTTTTTCATATAAATGGTGATGTATTGATGATCGCTTTTTTTCATTCATGTGATGTGTTAATTTTTGTTTCAAATAGAAAGAACTTGAGTGCAAGACCAAATAATTGTAAAATTTTCTAAAGTATTGCAAAAAATATTTTTTACTGCATGCATTTTTTTTTGTGATTATTAAACAAAGTGAATTTTTTCTAGATTTAAAATATCCATTAGTTATTGATAGTTTCGTATGTACGAAACAAATGTAAAATGTAATTGCTCTGACAATTCTTTCTGGTTCCGGAAACCCTTTTGGTCATTATGAATACCATTGCAAATATTATACATTCCTCGATATCTTGTCGTAGAGAGAGAGGGCTTGAAACATTTTTTGTCGAGCTAAGAGGAAAATGTTTTCAAAAAAACTTCAAATATATTGAGTTAAGGTCATCCCAATCGTCGGCGACTCGTTAAGAACGTGACCCGTAAAAGGGTCAATATTCCGAAAACAGATGAGCCAGGGGACGATTTAGTCTGACGAATCTCTAGAAGCAAGTAAACTGCATTGTAATTGAAGAGATCAACGACTAACCGCCCAGTGTGCAAGTCATGAGGGTCGGAGGAGTGATTCAATGATGAAAAATGTTATGAACTGACCCAGAACCAATGTACAAAGCACCGAATTGGAGCACATTCCCACCCGATCCGGATAAAAAAAGAAACATTAATTAGAAAGTAGGTCATAGAACCGCTGACTCAGAAGTAACCATTGTTATTTTTAGAATGTACTGCCAAAGCTTTGGAACTGATCGATCGTAAAATTTTGTTCCTTTACACGTTAAGTGCCGTATCCATCCAGTCGGGCTGACGGTTTTTGACCCCTTTAATAGCATTGTCAAATTTTTTGTAAAAACTGTTAATTAACTCACACTTTCGTGGATAAGGCCGAACACTGAATCACGATTCGTTGCCTGAAGTTAGTTCTCAAATTAAAACCGAAAGATCTTGTGTAATAGTTGCGATCGGGACGTATCCGTTCCGTACTTTGATAATCTCAAGTTTCACAAAAATTTGAGCAATATTGTAAGGTGGATGAGACGTCGGTGTAACAGTTTCAATGCGAAATCGACGAGTCCCATTGAAACAGGCTATATCCTGATACTTCACGGAGCTTCCAGGGGTTATAATGCTTATTATTTTAATTGAATGAATTTCGTAGTTCTTCCAGATCAGATGGCATAAGGCGCCATGTCGAAAAGGTGGTTATTTGTTTTTAAAAACGGGAAAAAAATTTATCAAAGCCTGCAAAACAACGGTTACGAAACTTTGTTTGAAACCCAATTGAGTCATAAATTAAATGCAAACTTATTCGAAACAAAAATGATACAAGCCCATGACAACTCTAACTCTAATGAAATCAAGTTTTTTTTTCTAAAACAAAGCTAAATCAAGTAGCCAACACAATTTACTCCTATAATAATAACAATTACAACTTTAATATACTAACTTTCCTTTCGAAATGAAACGGATGCAACCCGTCGTCAAGAAACATTCTAGTCATTTTAACAACATAGTTTTGATCGTACAATCAAATTATTTAGGTGTGTTCATTTGCGGACACACATGTTAGAGTAGAGTAGGTTGTGGAACAACAACGATTCTACACTATAAAAAGCCCATTTTCTTGTTTGTCAGATTCGACTGGACTGTAGGGAGCTAGACTTTAACACGATTTAAAAATGGTTTTGATTTGTGCTTGTGACTTATTATCGGTTTCAAAACATATGTTTTACACTTGTGTACTCCAATCCACATCAATTCTACTCCGTCAGCCTACAAACGAAATTGTAGGTAGTCAAAAAATTCGTCTTTAAATACCTCTAAATGATTTAAAGGGACCGAATAAGCGCTCTGTTCTTTTATAACCGTTCTTATTCTCTGCTCTGTTTCAAAGCGTCAAAAGAACACATCGATTATTTCGATTAACTTTTTAAAAAATTTCCTACTCGAATTGAATTATGAATTAAAAAAAAATTTATCAAAACAATAAATGCATGCAGTGATCTTGTCACGAAAGTTCTCTCTCATTTTTAACGCATCAAGGCATAGTAGTCGCGCGTGATTTTTTTTGAACGCGTTTATTTTTCTTCGGTTTTTTGGCCAACTTTTATAATGCACATTTGTATAACTCCTATTCGGAATACAAAAAAAATACAATAATTAAAGGAAAAAATAAAATAACAATTATTACAATTTACATAAAAATATTTTTTACATTTACGAAAAAAAAATAATGAAAATTATTTCTTTAATTTGTTTTACTCTCTTATTCTTTTAGCTTTCTTGTTAAATTTTTGTTTCTTTGTTTTTATTTTCGTTAATTTTTTTAAATTTATTTATAAAAAGTGTTTTTTTTTCCATTTTATCCTAATTTCTTAAATTTTTAGCGCATTTTATAATTATAGAATAGAATTTGTTGTGTTTTTTTCTGTTTTCTTTTTTTTTAATTTATTTACATACGAACGAAATAATAATAAAATTTTGTTTATAAAATAAAAATTGAAAACAAATAATAAAAGCGAATGAAGGAGGGATTTTTCAATGTTTTATATTTATATGAAGTGTGTGTGTGTTTTTGTTTGTGTGTGTTGTTTTTTTCATTTTTTTTTAATATTATAGCTAAACTATTTACATATCGAAATGGTAATCATTTTTTGCTTGTTTATTTCTTCTTCAACTTACATTATTATTATTAAATATGTTTGTTTAATTTATTGTTTTATTATGCAAGACGATTGTTACACAATTGATTTGATTAAACAAAAATTAATCAAATCAATTGGTTTGTGTGTGGGGTTTGGAACCGGCGTTTTCTTGAGGTTTGTTTTGGTGTTGATTTTAACACGATGTAAATTCCACATTCAAATTTTTAATAGCTGTATCTTGTCGTCGTCTATCAACTAGATTATCATCAGCTACTGATGTACTGTTGCGGTCTCTGTCTTGTTCATCATTTCGGTTTGCAAAAGAACCTCGTTTCCGGATATCGATTTGGGATGATTGTTCCGGTTGTTTCTGTTGTTGTTGTTGTTGCAAGAATGTTATTGGTGGTTTCTTTGAACCATTGTCAATTAATCGTTGGTTTAAAGGTGGTGATTGCGGCAATAGCAGTTCGTCCTCCTCGATATCGGATTTGAAAGACATTGGTCTAATGATCGGCAGTGGTAATTGATTGTGATAGGGCGAATGATTTTGATGAGCGTGATGCTGCTGCGGTATGGATAGTGGTGGTGGTGGTGGTTTTTGTTGTGAAGATGGATTACCTGTTGCTATATAACCGTTGGCCCATTGCATTTTTCCATCTTGCGGTTGTTTTACTTGTTGTTGATATGGTGACGCTGACCTTTCATTAAAACTATTACTACTACTTAAATTACTATTTTTTACCTTATAATCGTTATGATTGCATTGTTTTTGTGTTTGCTGTATATTTAGCGGTAATGATCGTGGCGGTGATATCTCACAAATCGATAAATCGTTCAGTAATGGATTTGTACTGGTATCCTGATTCCACTTTTGATAATCTTTGGATGAATCTTTAGTATTTTCGTAACGCCTATTATTGTCGCCAGGTCTCGTACTGCTGACGCTTCCACCTGCCGTATTACCGTTGTTTCCACCGAATCCAGTCAATCCACTAAAGATGCCACCAATACCCGAACTACTACTAGCTCCACCGCCATCATTGCCACTAGTACTTCCTCCTCCTGCTCCTCCTATTCCCATCCCAAAACCTCCTCCACCTCCTGCACCATTACAGCTTCTATTGCTATAGCTATTATTACCATTTCCTAAAAACGCGTTACGCCAGATACGACGAAAACGCGGAGGAACTAAACTATTACTAAGACTTTGTACTGTTGCTGTTGTAGTTGTTGCTGAATTTTTATTCTTATTTGATGGGCTATTTTGGTTACTTCGTTTCGATGTGCCATCGGGTGTACTGCTGATTATTATTCCAGAGCCAAGGCTTAAATAAAAGAAATAATTCAATATTCAAAGTTTCAAAATTGCCATTCATTTTGGTTTTTGTCACATTGCCAATAAAAATGATAAAAATTAAATTATAAAATAAAAATTATTATTAATTGTCGCATATTTATGATATTGTTGTGAAATTGCATAGACCTCTCATTGTCCCGTAACGGAGACAAAACATACATTCCAAATTGCCCGGACCCAATTCATTTTTACTTTATTATTTCATTAATAAAGTAGTTATCATTGCAGATCGAAAAGTCCTCGGCATGTTCCTTGGTATTTCAAAGAAAATCGTCGGAAAATACCAAGTTGACTTAAAACCGAATGACTTAATACTGCCGAAATATTAGCAGTAAAAAGTGGAAAAAATACATCGGTCCTGCACCAGATTTTTGTGGGTTTTAGGCAGTGAAACGGAAGTATACCTTTGACTTGTCCAGAATCGTATCGATCGGATTATGTGTTATATGGATTATGTTTTCCCAAAAACAGTTTTTCTCTTCAATGCAACCTGATGATGCATCTCGGACCTAGTCCAACACAGTTTTCAAACAGGCCCAGTGAAGCTACCAAAAAAAATATTTTTAAAAAATTCAAAATTCTGACCGGAAATAGGTTTTTGGAAACGGAAAAACGAACCAAGCTCTTTGATGGACTCATTCGACGCTGATAGCAAAGATTTAGTATGAAGTAAGGAGCTCTCTTGGCCTAGCCGAGGTGTTAAGCTTCATCAAAAAATCGGACACGCTTGGGTAAGTTAAAAGGACTCCTTAAAAAATTATACGCTTACTTCACACGAAGCGACGAGGACGTAGACCCAAACTTAGAAAAGGTGTAAATTTCAATATGAAGAAGGCTTGTGGAAGGGACAAGGACAACCTATTGAGAAGTTGTGAATTTTAAGAGAAATCGAACTGGCTTGGGGTAGGAGGAAGGATTTTGCAGTTCCGTTACGTCAAGAAGCGAAGGATTTATAGACATGGAGCTGGTCCAGATGTAAACATCGTCAAGAAGTCCAACCGACCCAGGCAAAGTGAAGGAGGACTATCAACAATTCTTCCTTGGCTCATGTACAAACTAGTTTGCTTGGTGGTCACATTATTGATTTATCCAGGGAGCAAGAAGATCATCGGTGTCTTTCTGAGTTAGTTGGAACCATAAGAACTTTCTAATCTCTCTAGGTTTGGGCGATAGGCTACAAACGATACGCGAAAAAAAATTAACAGTGTTGCGGAGTCTCGATTGAATGAAGAGACGAAAAAATTAATCGAGAGGGGCTACGGCCCATTGTGCGATGCAGAGCCATAGAAGAAGAAGAACTCTCAAATGACCAAACTAAATGTAGGACGTAATTCAGAAGGCATATGTTGCTTCAATTGTAGACCTGAACACTGAGATCGACAGGCTCTAGAAATATTTTTTTTTATATAACCGGCCAGGGCTTAGGGGTTATTGTTTAATGTCACAGTAGTTAAACACAACCATAGTTGATGTGGAGAGCAATACAACGGTCTTCAGGTAGTTGTGGAATGGTGCCGGAGGAGGTGATGGTAGACGTTACTTTTAAAATACTGAAGACTAAACTGGTCAGGGAACACCGACGGTTGTTGTGCATTCCATAATTCGAGGGGTGAAGGTTTACCTATGGTTCACTGTCCGTGGAAAAATTCTGAACACGTGGATAAATATAAGGGCGACGAGAAAAAATCCGTAATAAAACGGAGGCGAATGATTGAACTGGGCGTAGGACATTTTTGATAGTTTTATAAATGAATAGGAACTTCCATGAGGCCAAAAATATTATAAGTTTACTATAAAAAAAGATCGCCTGAAGAATGGGTGAAGAATACCCACAGCCCGTCCTGCTTGCCACAAAACTGGCAACTGAACTCGTGACTTAAAGTGAAAAGTGATAGTACTAGAAACAGGAAAACGAGTGGGGCGCTAAAAACTTTTCCTGATTATTATAAGAAGAGCCTAAAACAATTAAAGAAATGTTGAAGAGATCTGACTTGTACTGATGCAGTTCAGGGCCAATCAAAGGACGCATTTTTTGAAATAACCATAAGATGAGATAGATGAACAGTGTCGTGGTTGTAATATGCTCTGATTGAAATATTGAGGAAACCCCGTCGAAACTAGTCGAAAAAAGGCTGTTTCTCCTGTGCTATGAGCCTTAAACTCTCTTTAAAATAAAACTGAACAAGTCAACTTGTCTAGTTTTCATAGCTCGAACTGCGTTTCAAATTTAACCTTGGTAAAAATGCAGGCAAGGTCTTCGAGTAGATGGGTTCCTCGTGGCTTATCACACATATGCGATACCATTTGATGAGCACTTCAGTGCCTTGGCTCAGCTCACAACGAATAATCGGTATGGTCCCGACTTTATATTTGACTGTTGGCTGCCCTTGTACCGTCCGTCGTAAAGCAAAAGTAATATTTGTTTGCTGTGAAATACATTGCATAGGAGTTAAGCTGCTGCATTGATTAGAACAATCGTGAAGGAAATTCAAATACCAAATAAGTCAGGTAAAGGCTATCATCGCCCGAAATCACGATTTGTGGAGGAGTACTGTTGCTGCCTTAATCGCCCAGAATGGTCATAAAGTAACTGATTGAATTTTGATTAGACCATGGGTATTATTGTAACAATATGGCGTGAATATACAATATTGTGTTTTATACTAAATTGGTTGTGCGCATCGAAACTCAAATTTTTAAATCTGATTTCAATTACCCTGACTATAAAAGGAAAGCCTTAACAAAATTCCGGTTTTTCTTTAAACCAAAATCAATGAATCAAGCAAGATCCACAACAAAATCATAAAAAAAAAATTATAAAAATTTTAAGCATAAAGAAAATAATAAAAATATAGTTCTGAACATAACAATTTTCCGTTCGCAAATTTTTTTTAACTTTATAGCACTGCGGTTTTTTTTGGAATTTTTCAATCATTTTTATTTCAAACAAAAATTTGTCTACGGCATTGTTGCATAGTTATAAAATTTGCAATTGAAAAACTTCTTCAAATGTTGCTATTTTTTTTTTTAATTATCCTAACTAAACACTGTTGATCCAATTACAGAACAAATATGGCCGAAATAAAAGTTTCGAACAAATTGGTTAATGCATTTTTAAAGTGCTTGATGAGTGTGGTTTATGTTTGGTTGTTTGATTAAATGATTAGTTTTTTTTTATGGAATGTGATTTTAATTAGAATGCATTTGTTTTAGTTATGTGAAAAATTATTAATTAATTAATAATAAAAGGGTTTCACTAGTTTAGCGTTCAATTCGATTGAAATGTTAATAGTAGATGTAAGTAAAAAGTTATCGTTCTGACTGATGAAAAATTCATGAATTATCTAGTTAACGATGTGGAAGTCTATTTTTTAAACAAAAATTATATAGAAAAAATATGCAAAGCGAGACAAAGAGCAAACAATTTTCTGCAAAGCTACACGATACCTATTACAGTTTTAAGAACTTTTCGACGATATGAAGAAAACTTACTTTGATACATAAACTGAAACTAATATTATTTTATTTTCTAAATTCTATAGGGGCCTCGATAGTAGACGTGTCATATATTTTCGGCTTGATGTGCTCCTTATAAAAAAAATGAAGAATCTAAAAACAGAGCAAGTATCACTACAGTAACTCGTCTATAAGACAGCGGATCACACTAGCAAATAAGGCGTATTTCACGGTTATCCCGATCTTAAGAAAAGTGCACAGGCAGAGCAAACTTACAAGACCATAATAAGACCTGTGCATTATATGCAAGCGAAACGTGGACCCTCACCCAAGCGTCTGAAAAATCAATAGACGCTTTTGAACGACGAATTCTTCGAAGAATTTTGGGACCAGTAAGAGAAGGCACTGAATGGCGTATTCGGTACAACAATGAGCTGTATAACATCTATGACGACCCAGCCGCATGGATCCTTATAAAATTTCGTAAGCTACAATGGGCAGCCCATGTGGAGCGAATGGACGACGGGAGAATTCCCAAACGTACACTGAAAGGTAGAGCTCAGGGCAAACGACCGGTGGGAAAACCGCGGAAAAGATACGAGGACTCAGTTGACGCAGATTCCAGATCGCTTCTTAGATGCACAAATTGGAGGACGCTAGAGCTGAACTGAGATGGCCTGTCCCGATTTGGGCTGTCGCGCCATTGATGATATTGATGAACTCGTCTTCTCTCCAGTAGAATATTTCGCGCTCGAGATCTATCTATATGGAGACATCAGGAGCAGCTAGCTAGTTTTCTTCATCTAGTAATTCGAATTATAATTATTGTTTAAGTATTTCAATTTTGAGCTGCGGTGTTTACAATTTTTTGCATCAAACTAACTAACGTTTTAGCGCTAATGGCATTTGTATGTAAACTAGATCGTTTTTAACTTTTCGAATCATAAGAAGAAATGAAAAATTAAATTCCATTTTCGAACCATGTTTTAAATAATTTGTTTTTCCCATTTTCGATAATTATCTCAGATTAATCTGGGTTACCGTTAACAATAGATTGCTGCAGTTGGATTCTAATAAATGGCTCCTTAATCGTTAATATCCTTTTCTTACAAGAGATAGACTGCACTAAATCGATTCTTTCTGTTCTACGGATGACTACTGAATGAAGCACCGAACAATCTACAGATCCTCATTATACTAAAGGGCGATGATAACACCAGAATGACGACAAATAAAAAAAATAACCGCAACTTTTACAGAAAAAACATAACCAGGAATTATTAAGAATTCTGAAGTGATCGTTTATACAATCTAAAGACCTAATGAAACATGCGACAAAATGAACTTTGCAAACACGTTCTGTGGACTAAAAGCAAATAAACAGAGCAAGTGCCTATCTTAATACAGCTAGCGAAAATAAACTAAGAATTGAATGCTCTTGCCATCCTAATCGAACATAACACAAACAAAGAACATTATTTTTACACATACGAGTACATACAATATTATTCATTTACCTATAATTTCCATCACCTGTTTTTGCTATAACATAATTAACATGTAGACAATTATGATTAAGTTATGATTTAAAATTGATTAGTAAATTTATAATTTATTACTCGATTGTTTTAAATAAGCCAACGAATTAATTGTGCAATTTGTTTGTTTGTAAAAAGAAAAAAAAACCAAAAATTAGACAGTTTTTATGATCAACCAATTTGTTCCGCATTAGCAGTGAAACTTATTTTTTTTGTATTTTCAATAAATTATTTTTTTTTTTAGGGAAAAATTTTGTAGTTCTGTCATGCCTAATTACCTAAAAAGGATGTTCTTCTCACCTATACGGCGAGTGTTGTTGTTCATCGGGAACTAAATGACTATCGGTTCGATCCATTAAAAAATTCTCGCCAACGTCAACTTTAAAATCATCATCTTCAACTCGTAATGGAGTTCTGTCGTCAATATCGGAAACTGAAACGGGGAAAAAAAAACCTGAATAGTATTGCAATTGAAACAATATTTGGGTCTACAAGGCTTACCTATTTGCATGTGTTTGTAAACCTCCTGACCATGATCCGAATGGAAAAATGAAACTTCTCGGAATTTACGATCAGCATCGTCCAATAGATGTTCAATAATTGAAATAAATGATGGTCTTGCCGATGGTCGATGTTGCCAACATCGTCGCATTAAATTGTACAATTTATCCGGACAATTTTCAGGGCGTTCCATAACGCCGCCGTCGATAACATATCGAAGAACTTGATCGTTTGACAGACCCTGTTGGTGCGGAATTTCGTCCTTAAAATAAATTCGTTGAATTTCAATAAGAAAACTTTACCTGATAAGGCTGTGATGCAAGTGTTGCCATTTCCCAAAGTACAACACCATAACTGAACACATCACTGGAACTACTGAAGACTCCATCTTTAAGACTCTCTGGCGCCATCCATCTAACAGGCAATAAACCTAAAGGAAAGCGTTTATTAAAACTATTAAATTTCGTATAAGTACATCTTACCTTTTGTTCCTTTTCTATAATAATCGGTTTCATAAATGTCTCGAGTCATACCAAAGTCGCCAATTTTCACGGTTAAATCTTCGGCTACCATGCAATTTCGTGCTGCCAAATCGCGATGAACGAATTTCTTGGCCGATAAATAGGCCATACCGTCGGCAATTTCAATAGCCATCTGTAATATCCGCTTCAAAGTCGGCGGTTGTACTTGAACATCGCCAGCTTTTGCTTGATCTGAATCCGGTCGATTTAATCGTAAATATCCTTTTAAATCGCCGTTCGTCATCAATTCCATGATGACAAGAGTCGGTTGATCGCGTGACACGACACCCAATAATCGAACAACATGATATGTATCGAAAGCCTTCATAACGCTAGCCTCATTCAGGAAATTGATTCGTTCGCGATCGGTAGCATTCTCGTTGACTGTTTTGATTGCACACGGCGTATCTTCTTCGATTTTATTCAGATTTTTAACCAATCCTTCGTAAACCATACCGAACGATCCCTGACCTAATTCGCGTAATTGAATGATTTTATCGCGCGGTATTTCCCATTCGTCAGGCGTATATTGCATACTAATGTACTCAGGATTAACCGATGTGAAGAGCTTAAGGTCGTCGGGTGCTGGCATACATCGCCGCCGAACGTACCAAATAAAATATATGATTACAATACCACATATGATACATCCGACACTGATTATGGTAATGACTTGCCAGCTCATACGAGATTCCTAAGGAAAAAATACCATTTGTTTAGATAGCCTTAAAACAGGACGAACGCTGCAGGAAAACCTACTTGTATGTAAAAATAAACAGAAGCTGAGTAGTTGCCGTCACCAGCCAACGACGTAGCCATAACTTGAACGCTATAGTTTCCTGTTTCCATGCCATACAGCACGTAGCCTTTGGTTGAATTTTTGTACTCGCGGTTCGTTATACACTTCTCGACATGTTTTGCATGTTCGATATCGACACGATAGTATTTTATCGAGTACGATACGATCACACCGTTCGGACTGATCGGTTCCGACCAAATTAGTCGAACGTTGTTTCGTGTATTGTTCACATTTTCGATTCGAACTGTGAGATTCTGAATGTCATCTGCACCATCTAGAACCAGACCAAAAAAACGATACTTTAGATCTGATGCTTTTTAGATGGTCTGCTTTCGTCAATGATCCTTACCCTTTTTAGCCGTTCGCGGAAACACTTGTGTTTCAGTACTGCAATTTTTTCCAGTACCCTCTCGACACGCAATTACAAAAATTTTATACGTTGAAAAATGTTTTAAATTTTTGAAAATAAATGATTTTGTGGTGGCATTAACTTTATCGCCATACACTGTATAGTATCCATTTTCTTTAATTTTTTTTAATACTTCTTTTGGCGGTTCGGCCTCGGCTGGTCCAATTTTCGGAAGAAGTTGTACTTTACTGGATTCGGTCGAACGAATTGCTCGTCTTTGGCGCTGCTCTTCGGTTTTCCGTCTAAATTTCGATTTTTCGTTGAAAATATGAAAATTTTCGCATACAAGACACGCTCCACTTACTTGACATAAACAAAATTCTGTAGTGCATCTTCAAACTCGATTTCATTCTCGCGTTCGGGCGACTCCTCCAAATGTACTTTATTCGAATGTCGTTCGATTTCCTTACAAACGCTTTTGCATGATTCCTCATTCGCTATTACTGGTTTTTTGGTTTGTTCCGGGATAGGGTGCTCATGGTAGTTGCTAATTTTTATGGCTAGAAAATGCATAAACAAATTATTGGGGAACACATGTCGGTATTATGGCGCAATTTTAGTTACGTTCTGTGCAGTAGTTTCGTTGTTCCAGTATACTTCCATTATCCAAGCTGATGTTCGCAGAAAAATGATATTCGGTTAAGTTACCGTTGGGCTCACGAGGTTCACTCCATTTTATTTCCTGTGGCAATAGACAATTTTTTTAGTACTCATTTTTCCGAAACAAAAAATATTTTTTTTACGTACTATGCTTGAATAGTCGATCACTACGGCTTCAAGATTTCGAACAGGGTCCGGTAAATCCGGTAATGTTCGAAAATATTGAATAGGACTTTGACCGCCTTTCTTCTCCGAAGCTATTGTATAGGTTTTAACGTAGTACGCGTACTGAGTGTATGGTTTCAGGTGTGTGAAAATGTGCAACGATTCTTTACTATTGTCGTCGTCTACTGTCCAACTGAAAACGTACAAGAAAATGAATCTGTAGTTAAAAAGTATGTGGCTATAGAAACTTCTGCTCATCTGTAACCCCCTGTTCCGAAATGATTGCTTTTATTTTTCTACAAAAGTTTAGCGAATAACATGGGCATCGAAATTTCTAGAGTAGGACATTCTCAGTCAGAGTACAGACCGCACATGGTGTTTGCATTTTTTAAACACTTCTGCTTATCTGAGACAGCAATTGAAGCCCTAATTCTTTCTAGAAACGTGGCGAATTACTGAATTATTTGTTCATTCATTCCCCTCAATTAGTTATCCCTGTCATTGCCATTGAGAGAAAGTTCAGATTGAATGGGGAAACCACAATGACCTGATGGCTCAATCTGAAGAAATAACGCCCATCTTTACAATTCCTTTCCACTCCAGAAGGCTCTATAGTAATACAAACAATAAGATCAAAACAATTTCAATACTTACGAATCATATCCACATCCATGACGATTTTCATAAATAGAAACATTTTGAAATGGACTTTCCATATAATAAAATTGATATCCCAGAAAAACTCGATCATCTTCGAACTTAATCGGTACCACTGATAGTATAGCTGCCTTTTCTGCCAAATTTACAACCGTTACATTCAATACCGATATATCGCCTGCAAGAGAAACCAAAACGGTTCAAAATTTCAAGAAAAATAAAAACATGAAATGCTGCTTACATGCCACACGGTCACCATTCGAATCTGTTGCAACTTCAGCTGAATCAAATGTACTGTTCGACATAATCCATGGTTTCAATTTTTCAATTTTATTATAACATAATTTCGGATTAAAGTGGAAAAAGACCCGGCCTTTTGCGATCGTTACATTTTGATTTTCACCCCATAGATTTTGCAAATTTTGATTATCAAGCACGTAGAGAGCATATCTGAAAGGAATGCAAAACTTAATTTAGAAAACACGTCAAATTAGCTTTATATGATTGATTTTACTTTGATTCATCCAAATCATTTCCGTGTATTACTTTAAGACCTTTGAGAAAGGATAACGACACTATTGAATAAGATCTTGTGATTTTAAGAAAACCATTGATTTCTTCGATCGATGATAGTGCGCTCTCCAAGTCGTCGATAAGATGCGCTAGAAACGATACAAATTATAAGCTGGACGACTGTAACAAGAATTGTGATAGTGTTGTATAACTCACGTCCTCCCTGGCGAATACTAATCATCAAGTTTCCAGTTATATTGGTACATCCCCGTAAACTTTCGGCTTCCGATATGCTGTAAATCGATTTCGAATCGCATTGTTTCGTGCATACACTTTCGCACGGAACGCATGTGTCACGATGCCTTTCATATCCTGGATTGCAACTCAACAGACAGGATCCTTCGAACGGTACATACGGATTCTTTTCGTTATTACTTCGTAGTGGTTTGGCCGTTTCCAGGCATTCATGTTTTGTTATACATCGTCTATTCATGTGCTGACAAATAAAAAAAAATGTTTTTAACTTAAGTATTTTAACAGAAGGATTTTATTAGATCGTTCTCCAGTTGAAATATACGAAGGTAGTTCAATAAGTCCTTAGAAAATGCAAGAGATGGCAATCGTAGTATCGAAAATGGGTTGTTTTTAGTAAGCTTCATTACTCAATAGACGACTGTTAAAGATCTAGGTAAATCTATCACATTGTTTCGTTTTTATTGTCGCTTGAAGCAACAAACTTTTATTTATTTAGAAAAATGGAAAAAAGTGCATTTTGAGCGATGATTAAAAGGCTTAACATCGAAAGAGATTAAAGAAAGAGTTGGATGAAGTTCATGGCACATCTGCTCCTATGTTTACAACTGTTTACAATTGGATAAATGAATTTAAACATGAAACGGCCAACGGTTCACGCTGACCGAGGAGGTTTTTGCCCAAACAGATGACTATGTTGAAGACTTTCCGAAATCCTACTTTTTGGACGGCTTAAAAAGGTTGGAGGAATGCTCGGAAAAGTGCATAGAGTTAAAAGGAGACTATGTTTAAAAATAAAATAAATATACTAAAAATAATTTGTATTCTATCTTTTTCTAAGGACTCATTGAACGACCCTTGTTGCTTTCAAGTTCTCGACATTGAACGGTTTTTTTGGAACGAAATTCGGGGAGTTCAAAATCAAGGGGCCCGATTTTTGTAGACTTAAAGCAGACTTTATCGAAAGAAAAATTACAATTTAATTTCGATGTACAAAATTTGGATGATACAACTGTTAACTAGTGCGTTCAGCAAAGCGAAAATTGAAGTACATAATCGAGAGATATGAACGACCGTCTCTGAGATTTCGTCCATGTCCAATTGAATGGAATACGTGATGGAATGATAGCTTCATTTTCAATTGGTCGGAACAGTTCCGGAATGCGTTCGAGTTATACCTAGAGGTATTTGGGAGTCGCTGCACAAATAAGCAATTTTGCACAAGAAATAAACAAAATCATATCTACCTTAAATAAATAAGACGGGCATGTTTGTGTACATTTCTGATCGGGACCATCGCCAATTGCTAGATGTCTACACACCGAACAAATGTTCAAATTCGGACCGGAACAACTTCCCAGACATGATGAATCGCAGCATTTACCCTGATCATTGCACGCCCGATTCCCGCATTCGATCGGACAAACTGCAAAATACAAAGATACAAATTAATTTACTCATAAAATTGAAAATGTTTTCGCGATTTCATACTTTTTTGGCAATTTTTTTGATTCCAACAGAACCGTCTACTGCCGCCCATTACGGAACAGTCCGGACTACTTGAATCGGTTTTTAACTTTACAGAACTTCCAGTGCACGAAGGACATTCATTGGTCGGTTTGTTGCGCTGCAATAAAAATAATTAAATTAATTCCAATACATGATCCAATCAAATTTGCAAAATCACTGCCATACCTTAAAAATCAAAGTCTCCGTACTGGCATTTGTAGCGATCCGATTCCAATCGACCGTATGAACAAAACACAGAATTAGATTCTTTTCGATTCGTACACCGCCACGATTGATGTTTGTCAGCGATTTCAAACCGATCTCTTCCATAAATGAATTTTCGTAAAGGACCAAAGCGAAACCTTCGAAGAGCGTATTGCCCCGGATCACTTTCAAATTCGGAAAGAGCTTCTCGAGTGTTGTTAAGCCATTGACGCGATACAACATCAGATAGTCGGTAATTTCAGTTAAAAGCGGAAACGAATAGTTTTCGTAGTCACTCGAAGCGTACACGTCCAGCAGCGTGATTACAAGGAATCCTTCGATTACACGACATCCCGTCAAGTTGATGAATTCGGATGGTTTGTTTCGAATGTCGATACTGTTGCAAACTGAAAAAAATTTAAAGAAAAAAAAGTTTTAATGTTTTGCACGACGAAAATTAACGAACGACAACTAAAACTTTTTACGGTCAAAATCATCCTAAGATTCGACCAAATGTTTTCAGTGAAGAAGGTAAATGTTCTCAGTGAAGAAGGTAAAGACAAAAGAATTCTGGTTGTGTGTACAGGATTTGGTTGAATCATCATCCTTGCAATAATCAATTCCAAAAAGGTTTGCAGGAAAAACTAATTGCTTATGTACAAAAAGATAGTCAGGCCTGTGCGATATACGACAATGAACGTGGACGATAAGACGCATTTGAAGAATTCCTGGAAATCCTAGGTGGCATCGGACAACCACAAGTATTCTAACTCCAAGGAGGCAGGACTGCCAATAATTAAATAAGTTCGGAAAATCGGGCACCAATAGCCATTAATGGGTAAACTGTGGAAGAGCCGCAATAATTGCCATCTTAGCAGCATTATCACTCTTCGCCAGAAATCCAAGCCTCAAAACTTGGGTAAAATTCGTGTCGTTAAACGGTTGCTAAAAATTGGTCTGAAAAAATTAATGTCTTCGATCATTCGGATCATGCGTTATTCTGGCCAGACTTTATATGCCAATAAAAAACAGACGTGGTGCCGCGAGAGAGTCCTACAGGTTCATCAGGGCAATATCACGATTATGCCATTTTCACAAAAAAGAGACCTGGGCAAAATAAGATCGCTCATGATATACAAGACGGGAATCAAACTATCGAAAAAAGTAAAATAGTTAACAGTGACTCTGGATCTCATAGGAGTTCTATGGAACAAGCACTTGGAAAAATATCAGAGAAAGCCACGCTTTACTCATCCACAGATATAAACATCGAAAGAGGCTACTCAAATAAGAATATGATCATTATCACAGATAGCCAGGCAGCCATAAAAGCCTTGACTGTTCATACAGTAAACTCAAAACTGGTGTTGGAATTCATCAATGGCGCATCATCAACAGCCCAAATCGGGTCCCGGCCACCTGGTGTTGAAATGACAAGAAGAACTATGTATCCTTAGTATCAAAAAAAAGGAATCCTCTTGCACTGGGTGCTCGATCAAAAGAGCAATAAACTAGCAGACAGACTTGCAAGAGAAGGATCCACTGTTCGCCCGATTGGACCAGAGCCCGACTGTGGAATCTAAACCTGATTTATCAAGAGAGGCATAAGGTTATGGGAGGAACAAAAGAACTGTCACTAACGGAGTACGCTGCCCAGACTCAGACACGCCAAGAAATTCATACCGAATCACTCAAGTAAAAGAAGCAAGCAGCTTCTGCAGTTGGATAGAAGCAAGGTACGGATACTAACCGGAATACTTACGAGCCACTCGCGTTTGAATGATCATCTTAAAAGAATAGGAATCATAACTGATAACCTGTGTAGGTTCAGCCAAATGAAGGCAGTAACCTCTGAACACATTCAGTGCCCCTGTAAGACAATTGCAATTCACCACTACAAATATCTTGGGGAACACTTTTTGACCAAAAGTGCCATTGCAAAAACAGACCAACCAGATTCCTGATTGAAATCAAGTTGGACGAGGATCTCTAGGTTGGAATTGGAGAAAGATCTACGGGGTATACCACAATAATCCTCTGTTTACGGTGCTTTTAGAAATCTCTCCGCATCCGATGAAATCTTATTTCTAATCGATCTCCCAACGACGCTATTCGGAAAAGCGGTACGGAGGGTCAGGTTGGCATTAAGATTCAACGAATCGGATCGGGTCGGTTATGCCTTCACGAAGCTAGTAGAGACTTTTGTTGCGTCGACCAAGAAACATGGAAAGGAGCCATTGATACGAAACTTGAAGTGTTCAGTCATGGACTGACGGTAACAATATGCAGGATTGAGCATCGAAAAAGTCCGAAAACACTTTTTGGCGTTTGTATAACTAGCCTGCAGTTATGAAAACAAATTCGATATCTCATCGATTCTAAGAGATATTGAGGTGTTCCATAAAACATATTCAACCCCTTTCAATCCCCGTGGGTTGAATACCGAAAAATCCTTAAATGTTTTAGGCATTTGTATTTGTAGTTCATATAAGTGAAAACAACAGTCCTAAAAGATATACTCTTTTATTAAGGGATTCGTGAAAATATATTTAGCCCCTTTTCACCATTTGGTGGTTGAATATCGAAAAATTCCTAAAACGATTTTAAGCGTTTGTATAAGTAGACTGTAGATGTAAAAACTAACTCGACATTTTGTCGACTCTTAGAGATATTGAAGAATTCGGGAAAACGTTTTAAACCCCTTTTCAACCCCTTTTGAACTGAGTAAAGAAAAGTGGCGCGCGAAGGCGTACTATATCAATTCGATATCTCTTTGGGTTTAAGAGTTATCGAGAAACGAAAAAAAATGAGTAAAAGAGAAGAATTAAATAAGGAAAAGAAAATGTAAATAAATAAAATAAAAAAAAAAATAGAATAAAAAAAAAAAATAACATAAAATAAAATAAAACAAAAATAAAATAAAATAAAAAAAATTAATATAAAAAAACAAAACAAAAATAAGATAAAATAAAACAAAAATAAAATAAAATAAAAAAAATTAATATAAAAAAACAAAACAAAAATAAGATAAAATAAAAAAAAAATAAAAAATATAAAAAAAAAATAATTAAATTGAATATAAAGTTTAACAGCTTTAATTAAATATGTAAAACAAACAAATTAAAAAGCGGGGATTTTTTAGAAGCAAGTAATAATACTTATCAGTATTAGTGCCCATTATTACTAGAATTACCAAACATATTTACTGTTTTCATACGTAGACTAAAATTACATTAGTACTATGCGAAGTCATAGGTTTAAAGTGAAATTGAGGAGGGTAAGTTAATATATCTTGAACGCAAAATTAGTTCTATGCAAAACCAAGAAGGGGCGTTTTTTTGCTTCCGATTTGATTGACGCATAGGCCTATTTGTTTCAAAACATGATTAACAGAATGCTAAAAAAAAACAATGTGATTTAAAGATTTCACTAAATTGCTTTTCAATTACTATATTATACTCTTATGCTGTTGTTACAATGTTTTTATAACCTCACGTGTCATAATAACGTTCATGTTTTGCTATAAACAAAACAATAATTAATTGATATATATTGTTTGGTTAGCTTGTGTTTCCATTTACGATTGCATGACGGAAACAATGATTGATGGGATGAGACGACGGACTACAGGGAGCTGAGTTCTGCAGGGGAGTAGAGCGTAGAGGGCACATTAAAAAAGACAAACAGTAAATAAAAGTATAGTGTCGTCAGATGGAAGGCATTTCAAGAATTTCCGCTGCATGCTATGACGACGTGAAACGCGACAACGTGCAATATATATGTATGTACTCATATGTTGGGTACACACTTAAGTTATGCGTTACTCAAATGGAATTTTATTGCAGTCTCAGGCCAGTGTTTAAGCTGCCAGTCATCGGTGGGGGGGGGGGGGGGGAACAAAACTCTATGCGCTGTGTACAGGCATAGTTAGGTTTAGTTATATAATTCTATCTCCAACGTATGTATCGTTGGCTGTATTCAATTTTATAAATAGCCAAGATTCCAGGAAAACACTATAAATCAGACGTTTCTTTTTTTTCGAAGAGAGAAAGAGAGATTAAACCCGAATGGATTACAATATTTTCCTTCACTTGGGTTTTCATTTACAAGAATACCTAGCGAACATTACACGATATACGAGTACAGTAGCGTACAGTTAAAATGGGACAAAATCAACGGTATTACTTTTATTTCTAGGTCCTATGATGCGATAGTTGGACGATACATGCCTATGTTGCTAAACTGGGCCTCTAATAGAGCAGCGAACCACCTTTATGGCGCTACGAGAGTTTGAGCTTCGTGTTCACGTGAGAGATGCTCTCGATAGTACTGCTCGCAACTAGCCAAACGCTTCTGAGAGCAACGATGGAAAAGATTCGATATTTAGATATTAGTAATCCTGAAAACGAATCGAGCTAGAAAGCTGAACTGTTATAAGAGTATCTATAGGAGATCTATTACAGTCTCTAAATAAGTCATCTACGAATTTGGAATATTAATTAAAGCCAGGTTCGTCAATGAATTAAAAAAAACTCCTTGCCATCTCAAAAACTATACAAAATTGGCAGGGACGTCATTTGTGGGGGGTCAGGGGGGGCATTTGCCCCTCCCCTTAATTATGTATTTTTATATATTATTTATAACATATGTATATTTATATATAAAAATATATAGATACATAACATCCTGCCCCCCCTAGAAAAAACTGAAATGACGTCCCTGAAAATTGGTCTATCTAAATTCAAATGAAAATTTGTTTGTGCTCGATAGTTCTGAACTCTCAGGTAGACACGGTTTAGAGGAGCTCTCAGATCTTAAACTTTCACCTAGGCATAAGTGAAATTGATAGTGATTCTCGAGAGTAATACTTACTCCTATTACGATATTCTTTATGTACCACAAACCGTATCTCCTCTATTAGAGAATATTTTATCTGTACTTGGCCGTTGGCTTTGGTTGGGGGAGATCACGTGTCCCAGAACAGCAGTTAATTTAATAGTATCTAAAAATTTACTATTTTATTATGGACCCAAAATTAAATCAGTAGCAGAAATAGATCAGAAGTATTCGCAACAATTCGAGGCATTTTATAGGCAAGTCGATCAGAAAATTTGATGACATTTGTGGGGTAGTTACCAGTATGAGTAGGAGACCTACTTTATAAGTTACCGTAAATATTGCAGGTAGCTCTACACATTCTCAAGTTATTACGAGTTCGGACTGGACATTTATATGGAAGCGATTTGAATTAGAAATGAGATTGCTTTTTCTTCATTATCGGTTGGAAAAATAGAAGAATGCGGAATCTGAGATTAATACCTCTCAATTTATAGTGCCTATAATTGCGGTCATGAGATTAAAGGATTTATGTGCGGATATTACTCGATGGATTTTTCTCATTCCAT
Organism: Beris morrisii; assembly: GCA_951812415.1. Taxonomy (NCBI): domain Eukaryota; kingdom Metazoa; phylum Arthropoda; class Insecta; order Diptera; family Stratiomyidae; genus Beris; species Beris morrisii. The sequence goes on along the minus strand of OX638312.1, from coordinate 107,393,746 downwards.
AAATCGTTCTTTAAACAAATAAGTTTAGATTTTTAACTTCAATTATTTTTATATTTTTTAAACCTTACGCTAGGAGAGATTCCATAAAACCAATTGCAAAAAAATAAAAAAAATGTCTTCTCTTTTTATCTGTGGTCCAATTAAACAGATTTCCTTTAGATTTTCTTTTGCATAAGCGTTCAAAAGCGTACTTAAACTTTACTTTACGTATAATCGTGTTCAATTTTGATCAAAAATGGTTGATTTTTGATTTATCGCAATTTCACTGGGAGCCACTGTAGTATATCATAATTTTCGTTACTTATATAATTCCGTTGAATTGTTTGTTATTGCGGTTAACAAATAAAGAATGGTGAATGATATTTAATGTTGTTATGATTTTCTGGAATTAATTACATCGGCTTTTATAAATAAATAAAAACAAGTCATGAGGTAATTGAACACAATTTCAAAGTTGAATGATATCGAGGTCAAATACTTTATTATTAAAATAATAAAGTAAAATCGGTGAACAATTTATTGAAGAAGGGGTTGGAGGCTGGGACTATTTACTCACTGGTAGTTCTTTCTCTCTGAGGTTTTAGATTTTATAGTGATTGTTCGTTCACATCAATACGGCAAATTTGATTCACTACGGTAAAAATTTTGGCGTGATAACAAATGCATTCCACATGTTTTCAAAGACCCTTTCTTATCCAAATCTTATTCCGGTATCGACACTTAACAAAGAGATCCATCGTATCACACTGTTTCCTAATTAAGAAACTTAATGGTGCTAATGCACATTCCCCAAGCCTGGCCGGTTTGATTTCTTACTAAATTCATACCCTGACTGGGTCCTGATTGTGAACTCCTGCTTCGTCAGAATTAAGGTTCCATTACTTTTCCAAGTCGGTTTGACATCTTAGCGAACGAAGTGTACACCGTGGCTAGATCCAGGTCTGTGAATCCGTCGCTTCTCAAGAAGAAAATGCAAAATAACTGCGAAGGAGGTTTGTTCTTCCCCAAGTCGAATTCATTTTCTCTTTCGCTTGCCTACTCGGCTTTCCCTTTCCTCAAACCGGTTCTTTATTTAAGGAGTTCTCCAGTTTCCCCAAGCCGGTTCAATTTCTTGATCATGTTCAACACCTTAGCTAGGACAAGATCTAAGAGCTCTTCACTCCTTATGGAGTTAGCACCCAATGTAGCCAGTCGTGTTCGGACTCCTCCTCTTCACAGCATTGGTCACATATGGCAGAACTCAGGATTTTCATCATCCATTGATGCTCGTTCAGCCTGCAGTTGTAGTGAGACCCTTCCTTTTAAGTTTTAAAAGAAACCTGTTTTTCTTGTATCTGACCCTGTCTGTAGTGGTCCAACTAACTCTGTGCCATAAGATGGGCTTCCTGTGCAGCAGGCTCAGACCACATAAGGGTGCCTCAGACTCTGCTCATACAAGCAGATCGGCTACCGTCACTTTACAACTTCTTCTCAATATATTCAGCTTTCCAAAGACTGTGGGCGATCTTAGGGATTAATTGGCAGCTTGGCTGTCCGAGTAAATGTGAATGCCTTTATCCACCCACTCTTTTTACTAAGCAATATGAGTAGCTTGTATAATCGCGTAGACCTTCGCTTAGAATACCGTCGTCTATCTCCCCAAGGAAAACGACTTTCCAGCAGTTGAGCCTTCCAGGAATACCCCCGCCCCCGATTGATTCTCTTTTAGAGATCCGTTCGTCTAAAATATTATACTTTCCGGCTCACGGTTCAGCTGACAAACCTCACGCAGTCCGAGTTGAACAATCTGATTGTGAGATTGCCGATGGTTCCACTTCGAAGTGAAAATGCTCTCTAGTATCAACCGGATTCGGAGAGTGCTCCTCGCTGGCTCATACTCAATAAAGACATCGAGAGGATTGCCAACGCTGCTGTTGGTGTTGTTCTCATTGCACTCGTTAGCTTAGACTTGGAGTTTCTAGAGGTGCAGCTTGCCACCAGATAGCTGTTCGATAGATGAGATAAGGGAGGACAATACTTGTGTAGATCCAGTGCAACCTTTTGGAACTAAGTCCCCAGTTATCCCAAAGTTACAACAGGGTTGCCAGAAAATCCTTATGGCTATCCTGACCTTACGAGTCCAGATGTGGTTTGAAAGTAAGCTTCGGGTTTAAGACCATGCCTAGATACTTCACCTCAGTTCAGAGCTGTAGACACGTGCCATACAATATTGTCCACCTCACTTGAGGTACTTTTCTCCTTTTAGTGATCTCATCATTGTCTCTTAATTATCTGTTTTTTTTTACATGATTTACTGCCTAACCAACCTTTTAATTTCCAAGAATTGTGTCCTCTACGAAATTAATTAGACTGAAAATCTCAAAGCTCTGTGAAAGGAATGACGAAGAAAATGCCGTGACTCACTTACAGTTATTTCCCTTGAATGTAAAAATAATAGGCCAACTGGCATTTGCTATAATTTTCGCCTTTACTCAAAAACTTTCCCCGAATCATGTGAATCAGATTTTTTTCCGGTTTCCTGTCATTGAATGTCGACAAAATGTGTGCGTTTCTGAGAAATCCCCAAGTTTATTAATCTACCGAAATTACTAACTTATTCCGGTATTAATGCTATGGATATTTCGAAAAATTGCTCTGGTAATGGTAAGTCCAACTATGGCATGCACATCTCTATTGTTCCTAACTTTATAGTCTCTAGTTTCACGGCTCGGCTGTGTCTAAAAAAGTTTTAACTATTGTATGAAGTGAAGGATGTTGTTATTTAATACACCCAATTTCAATTTATGCCCTAAACTCAATAAAATGATATTTTAGCTTTATAGCTCAATGCGTTCTAGAGTTGTCGATAGTTCAAGCGAATGCAACCCCGAATTTTTTAAGGACATTTCTATGGTAGGTTCTCGAAGAAGTATGTACCTTAGTTTTTCTTACCCTCTTTTCCGTACTTTTGAATGTTGAACACTTATAGTGTAGGAAATTTTAAATTCTTTGCTTATTTTGTGCAAAGAGTATTACTATATGTTTTAAGGGCATTTGCAGTAACGCCAAGAAGAGAGGATTTGGCTTGATAACGGAAAAAATTACGTATTTTTAGCTGAAAGATCTCACGAATTATAATGCGCTCCGAAAGAATAAGGAACTAATTTCTCAAACACTTTTGAATGGTGACTTAACGAAGATTTGATCGATTTTCACCATATCATTTTTTCCTTAGCTACAACTATCGAACAATTTTTAGATTAAAGTAGTCTAAAGATATATTGATCAATATTCTTGTATTTTCACGGCTTCTATCGATGAACAGATTTCGCTCACTAAAGCTTGTATTACACTGTATGCCACTATGTCAAATTTGCAGTAATAAGCAATGCGAAATATCGAATTAGAATATACTCACAGTATCCGGTCGGTCAAATTCGATATTTCGCTTTGCTTATTACTGCAAATTTGGCATAAAGACGTACAATGTAATCAGGCTTAACGAATTCAATGTTTACCTTGTATTACACTGTATGCCATACTGTCAAATATTTGACCAAAAAAGTTGACGACGAAATTTCGTAAGGGAAGGGAAGGAAATTTACGAATTAGAATAGAGGATTTAAAGCTTAATAAATGTTCGAGCTGAGGTATAAAATGGTACTGAGTAGAATATTTCATATTCAAACAGTTTGGTTCAAGAATGAATCACTAATTTCAGAGTATGGATGAAAGTCGCTTCAAGAACAAAATCGTGTTTGCATACAAATTTCTAAAGAATTTAGGCTTCGTTTAAATTTTGATTAAGGAATAAACTCCAGTCATCAACGGAATCGACATCATTTTATATTTTTTTAATGATAATTACTAGATTTCCCTATCTCCCCTATTCAAACTCTAGAGAAGTTTGTCCAAATACCGAAAAATACAATTTTTTTTTCAAACTTTATCGCTGTTTTGCCCATGGCAGTTTTTATGGGGCTGTAATTTAATCGTGAAACTTATGAATGAACTTAACGGGCGGTGGCCTATAATAACACTCCCATGCTTTACTATGGTCCGTACTATGAAAGATATATATGTAGGTACATATACTATGCATACTATACTCTATCGGTAGTGTTGTTTTTTTTAGCTAACTCCCAAATTGAAATTCCGAGCATAAGTAAATGTAGATAGAGGGCTGGCTTACGATATTTTTCTGCGGTCTAGAGTAGTGGGGGTCGTAATACTCACAACCAGTCAACATAAATATACGGCATGGCTAAAAATATGTATTAATATAACAACAAAACAAAATTGTTGTTTTGATGAATTCCAGGAAGTCGTGAGATATTGGGCGATATTTTTAATAGCGTTCGTATTATTGTACAGTCATAAAATGACGGAATTTATTCCGTGAAATAAACAAGCACAGAACAGAAATTTATCAAATATTTTTGATATGATGTATTGGAGTTGGCTTTTTTTTTCTTTTCCAAAAGAATATCTTAGCTTGTATTATATTCAAGGAAAGTGCTCGAAAATGGCCGACCAAAGTGTTCGAAAATGGCCGACCAAAGTGCTCGAAAATGGCTGAAAGATATGAGTCGAAACAACTAGACGATAAAGGGCAGTTCAGAGTTCTAAATGATGGAAATTTGTAGAAAATATAGGTAACGAGATAGACAACCAATATATGTATACACTAAAATTTAAAACGGATAAATATTTCCAAGTGCACGAAAATGACGAAAGTTTATTGAGAATTATGAGAAATGTAAAAAACGATGCTCGAAAATTACGAAGATCACAGGATCAAAGTGTTCGAAAAAACCAGGTAACGATTTCAACAAAAAAAAAGATAAGTGACGATCGGCGAAAACAAAATAGATTAATCTGCTCGAAAATTGAGGAAATGTTATACCTGATTGAAATTAGAGAACGCGAATTCAAATCTACTAGTTAAACACCTTTTTAGCAAATACAAGTTTCAAACAAATATGATCAATCAAATTTTTTACAAAATGGCAAATTTTGTGAAGAGTTTAGATTCACGAGTGCCCATCGAATGAAAACTAGTAAAAATCCCAAATAGAAAATTTTACGAAAAATTCAGTAAAATTTTTTCTGTCAAATAAAGACCAAATAAAACATTGTGGCAAAAACAAATTTGACGATTACACTATCTAACAGCATTTGTCAGAAAAAAATAGTCAAATATTTGACATCGTGTCATACAGTGGATGTCACCATGTCAAATATTTGACTATTATCGCTAGCAAATGCAGTCAGTTAGTAAATTTCTCATATTTGTGTGTGGCAAACATTTTATTTGCTTTACATAAGTTCTATTTTGACGAAAAAAATTTTACTGAACTTTTCGTAAAATTTGTTTAGTCAAATATTTGACAGCATGGCAAACGGTGTAATAAAAACTAAACATCAATGATTCAGTTCCGTTTAAAAGCACTGAATTGCTTTATCAATTGCCTTGACATGCGATTGGTAATGTTTGAGGGTTTTCTTTTGTTAGAAAAGTATGAATTATAAAAATTGGCAGGCGAAATATTTCAAGTCTTAACAAAGGTATTCGATATTGCAGTACAATGTTGAAATTAGTTAAAAATAACTTTGAATAAAAATGAAATGAATTCATCGATTAAGCAAGTACATTTGAGACGAGACGGATTCTGCAATTGGACATTATGACTTCATTATATACTTCTCTGATATATGGCGGGGAAGGAGCTATGGGGAGTTTTTATTGAATCCTAGATGCGCTATTGCCATCATTGTTTAGCAAGGTTCCCGGTAAGTGATACCTTCTAGTTCATCTCTTAAAAGAACTACTCCTAAAACTTGCCTAGATACGAGAAAGTTTCGGAGGTCAGTCTTCCAATTGTGAAATTTCAAAAATGGTTTATGCTGTAAAGAATAAACTTGAGTTTTGTATCTAGTTATTATAAAAGTATATTCTGAAACCATTATTTTTGTCAATGGTCTATGGATGAAAAAAAAAACAAGCAACAAACATCCTGCAGTAAAAAATAGAAGCACTTTTTAAAAATTAAGAAACACTTTTCCGAGTTTGTCAAACAAAACTAGAGGAAAAGTGTCAAACTTTATTTTCTAATTTTATGGGAAATTCAACAAATAGTTATAAAAAGGGCAAATCGGTGGGACAAAAAATAGGCGCATTGAGTTTGTAGAAAGCCATTTTTTTCTACCAATACAAAAAAAACAAGAAGAAAACAATAAAAACATAATTTTCCATCCATACGTTACTTAACTATTTATTTACACCATACATTCATTGCTCACTTCTCATATCTTCTTCTGTTGCTGTATTAGTATCAGTAGCTAAAACCCAGTCGGACTTTTCGTAAGAGATGAATTTGTAATCAATGAGTAAGGGATGAGCTTGTAAGGCCTTACCAGAGTAATGCAAAGTGTAATTGCTGTAAAATATTCTCGAATACTCTCTCTGTACAATTATGGCCAACGCTCTTAACTTGAGTTACTATTTACAAAAGTAATGGTTTAGAAGCGAGTAAATTATGAGGTGGTACAATCCGAAACCTTACAGTTTTGCCAAATGCTCTTGGCTTTACTAACAATTTACGAAAGTAATGTTTTAGAAACGGATAAGTAAAGGGATGATGCAATCATTAACGTTTCGTTTTAATTTTATATCGAAGGGCCCATAATTAAATTCAGTTCATTCCGAGTGTTTCAAATGTTGCGAAGTGCTGTTCATTTGTAATAAATTCCAATAAGTGTTATTTATAAAACGAAGTAAACAATTAGTTTAGATAATAGAGTATTTTCTTATCTTTCTAAGAGTAATGTGTACGAGCTGCTAGTATATTGTACGGATTCGATTCCGTAGACATTACTGTTCCGGCTGGGAAGTAGCACTCCCATCACACCAAAAATCGCAATGTAGAACGATATTTCAGCACCTCCTCTTTTTGCAAATCGCCCATTTTTCAAAAAGACGTTCGTTTCGTATGGCAGCTACAGGAAAGTACCTCCCCTTTTTGCAAATCTCAAATACTACTAATATAATCGCACATTTTTTTAAAGACGATTGTATGGCAGCTACAGGAAAGAGTACTTTTATTTCTTCTAGTTTTCTCGTTCTAATGATTTAAAATTGTGCTCATTAAGTGCAACTATGCATTTACAAGACTTTCGTATGAGAGAATCTACCAAGGATTATAAAAATTTTGCTAATTAAGAAACCGAATTTATAATAATCACAAAAATGAAGCTTATTTGGAAAAAAAAGGACAGCAATTTTTTTAAGAACTTTCATATGGTAGCTAATTCCTAGTTATGGGTTCTCTCTGTCAACGTGTAATAAGTTAACTGTAACCACGTGTCTTAAGAACTTCTTTATGGCGACTTCATTTTCGTATTTTCTTCATTTTCAGGTGCACTAAAAAAAAGAGTGGGAGGGTTCGTAGAACAACTTTAGTTCTATGATATACTTTGGGTTTTAGGCGATTCAAATTCAATATACCTTTGAACACCTCCTACTTCGGTAGGAAAATTGATACCTGATCGGTGGGAATTTGTTTTATAGTAACGAATACAAGTGAACAAATGTAGTGACTTATTTGCCATGGGGGAAGAGTCCCCTCTACGCACACCCCTGTTCATTATATCTAATGTGGTGGAAGAATTTGTTGTAATAGATGTACCCAGACACTTGGTAGTATAGAAACTTTTGGACAGAGTACTAAAAGTACAACAATTGAGTAAATAAACATAGAGCGTCTTGTATGTTCAAATCGGTCTAGAAATTGACAAGGTGACGAAGGATGAATGAAAAGCTGAATCAATAAATACTATACTATGACTCAAATGTCCTCCCTGTTGCTCTAAAACTGCCTAAAATAGGGTGACAGTCTGGCCATTCTTTTCTTGGTAGGATGTTTGTCTTATTATTTCCATTAAGGAAGATAAAGATTTATACAGATGAAATCCTAAAAAAATGTAATGATGCCTGATAGATCTTCTTTCCAAAGGATAGTGATATAAGTCAATTGGAAATCAGTGAAAAGATAGATAGCCAAATAGTCAAGGAACTAATAAAAAAAAAATTAATAATGTGGTACGAAAGAGAAAACTTTGGAAATCCTTTCTGATAGTACTTCAACATTGTCTGCGAATAATCGCGTCAATGACAAGAAAGAGCGAGTCTCTAGAAAAAATCTGTAGAGTGTTATAAGTTTAATCAAGCCTAACAGTTTGTAACGCATTTTAGGTTTAATTATGGCCCAAAAACTCCAAATCAGTTTGATATCGGACGGACTGAAGATCGTCTGTCTGTCCAAATATCCGATACCTCAAGAATGCCTTGACCTAGGATGTTGAAATTTAGAATTCTGATGTTTGATTGAATTTGTAAGACTAAGTTCATTAACGGGCAAAATAATTCTACTCCTTCTGGTAGCTGCCATACAAAAGTCCTTAAAATATGTGTCCACAAATATTGACTAATAACTCATAATGGCGCAACCTACGATTTTGAAGTTTGTATACGACGATTTTGCATAACGCAGTGAATATGAAAAAAATTCGATAATGTCTTCACTAAATTTCCGGAAACTAATGCTATAACTCAAGATATTGTTTAGGTAGGAAGTCGTAATTTTAAACGAATTAGTACTGAGTTAAAGATTATATTGAGTTCATTAGTCAGCGAAATTTCTCCACTCTTTCGGGAACCTATACTTAAGACAAGTATTCATCAATTTTGGCCGATAACTTCAGAACGCTTCAAGCTAGGAATTGGAAATTGTGTACACATTAATTTTTCAATGGTTCCAGGTAAAGGGATTAATAAGCGAGGGAGTTCTTCTGCAGCATTCATACAAAAGTCCTTGCGATGGGGTTATTTTTCATACGGTGAATAGACTAAAGTTCATGAAATTAACATTCAATTGATCAACGTCTCTTTCGAATGGCAACGAAACGGTAGTCTTATCAAAAGACAATCTACATGTGCATTCCTTATTTTGCTTTATGCTCAATTACATTAGGAATCGGAGTTAAGTACTTCAAGAGTATCATACGATAGATTTGCTGCCTATCATGACTGCGGTAACATCAAAATTGATCTGACTGAATTTGATTTAATTTAGTTTTTTCTTCTCTTTTGTTTAGTTTTCTGTTCTTACTTTTAATTTAGGTTAATTTAAGTGAAGTTATCTTTAATCCAACTTGAATAAAGTGTTTCATTGCACTATTTTATTCTTAGTTCTATAATACTTTGAGTACCAAACTTTTTGCCAAAAATTTGATAACGATATTTAAATTGGTCAAAATTTTATGTGAATGCGGATTCGCGTAACTGCCACTGAACGTCGTCTGAATTTTGTTTTAAGCGTTAAGCTTCTCCATTCTTTTATAGATGAAAAGACAATGGTCTAAGCTATAGTTTGTAGAAATATTTAGAATCAAAAAACTTCAATAAAAAAATAAATAAATGCAACTTCCTCAAATTGATTTTGTCTCATTATTTCAATTTTAATGTATTTTTTTAACACTTTCGCTGCCTATTACGCACTAGTGTGTAACCCACAACTTTTGATCCCTTCAAATAGTACTGTTAACATTTTTGGCAAGAAGTCTGACAGCCAAAGTATGGATATATATTTTTTTGAGCATGGCAATGTCGTTACTAATTTTCGTGCACCCCGGTTTATGAAGCATTCAAACTGCCAGAAAAATCCATACAGTTGGCATTTGAGGAACGGCTTATGATATAAAATTGAAACTTGTTGGCATGCGATAAGATCAGTAAAGTTGCGCACAGACTATTTTCCCAAAATATATCTTGAATAGTTTTGAGAATTAGGGCCCTTATATTAGAACTAATGGTGCATACTTTTTTTTTCAATTTTTCTTGAATTGAAAAAGGATTAGAAAATAGTGTTTTTAAAATAGAGACTTAAAAAATTCATTCGAAATTATCTATCTAAATAAAAATTCCACAAGTATCATCTAATTTGTGGTTTAAATTTTAACTGTGTAATATCGGTTGCACTCATGCCGTTCGCTAGTCATAACAAATTCTTCAAGTTATCTGGAACTATATCAGATTTTGTTACAAAACAAGTAGACACAATAAAATCGGCCACCCTTGTGCATAGCATTCGCATCTATAGCGTGAGCGATATGTGGAAAATGGCAACACTAATTGGTAATTAGTGAAGCGCCAATGCGCAGTTGAAAGGTTTCAATCTTTGTACTTCTTATTTCTAGGATAAGAAAGATATTCAACGTCGTCGCTAAGAACTTGGGCGAGTCTAGTGAGTGCGATTGTAATGTGATATTGCTGCTTCGGATCTTGTCTGGGTAGCAGACGTTCTATGAATGAAACGCGTAATTGTGGTGATTGTTTTTTTCTTTTCATTTAATTTTTTCTTATTGGTTTACACACAATATGTTTCAAACGTTACCTCAGTCTCAAGTTATATTTTTTTTATTTTTAATAGTAGCGACGGAAGAGTAAGTCAGACTTGCGTTCCTTGACTTGTTTCTTAGACAAAATTAGATTTACTATTTTTTTTTCTAAATAATATATTTTATATTTCTTATTATTTCATACCAATTCAAATTTCTTATGCCCCTCTTGGCAATAATTCTTCATCAATGCTACAAAGCTTGAAAGCTAATAAGATCACCAATAAATACAAGTGTTCTGCATTATGTAATCATAGGGTTGCGTCCTGACTGGAGGTGTCCTACCCCTAAAATTTTGATGCTGGTATTAGTGTTCGCCCTATGGTATACTTACTGAAAACATTTTGGTGAAGTTTTCACCAAAGGTAAAGAAAAATAGAATGTTGCAAAAAAAAAAACACTAAATCGAATAATGAAAAAAAACATACTGCAGTCACGATCGGCTGCAAGCCAATCGTATAATACTCTAGATGAATACTGAACTCCGATTTATATTGTAGTTGGGGATAAAGTAGAATTACGTGTGTGCATGTTGTATGTCCTTTATTAAGGACTGCCATTAGATTGCTACTCAAAACTAAAAGACAATATTCAGTGTTTAATTTCATATCTTGAACTGGGTAAGTCATCGAAAAAAAATGTCCTTTTTGAAGGACTTTCGCATGGGAGGTGCAGGAAGGACTCACTCGATTTCTTAAATATTTGTCCTTTTCCTTGGAACCATTCAAAAATTAATGTGTATAAAATTTCAAATTCGTAGCTTGAAGCGTTCAAAAGTTATCGAAAAATATTGTTGAACACGTGTCTTAAGGATTTTTTGTATGGAAGGTACCAGAAGGAGTAAAAGGATTTCGCTGACTAGTAAACTCGAACTTCGTTTTCACTCAAAACTAATTTGTACAAAATTCCGAAATCGTAGCTAAAAGATTATTTGAGTTATAGTAAGTTCCGTAAATTAAGTGAAGACGTTTTGACAGGATATTTGTATGGCAGCTACACGAAGGACTAAAAGGATTTTCTTCATAATCATACATTTAACTCCAACTATTGGAAAAATAAAACATACAAAATTTCAATGTCGTAGCTTAAACCCTTCTGAAGTTATCGACCAATATTCTTGAACACGTGTTTTAAGGACATTTTGTATGGCAGCTACCCGAAGGAGTAGGACGATTTTGCCCGTTAACGAACTTAGCCTTACAAATTCAACCAAACATCCAGATTCAAAATTTCAAGATCCTAGGTGAAGGCGTTCTTGAGTTATCGTGCTAACGGACAGACGGACGGACGGACGGACGGACGGACGGACGGACGGACGGACGGACGGACGGACGTCAGGCGGATTTGAGGTTTTTGGCCACAAATAAACAAAAAATAATATATAACTTTTTTTCGTCCGAGGCTTGGTTCTATGCGTTACAAACTTTTCGGCTGGATTAAACTTATAATACTCTATATGATTTCATCTAGAGTATAAACAGTCGGTTCGAAAACAAGGAGAACGTTTCCTTCACAGGCGAATTCGCAAGTATTGTAGACCCAAATGTATAGGTTGTTTCAGTATGAACGCTCGAAATTTGTTAGGTTATAGCGGCCATGTTGTTAAAGCAACATCCGTCGAATTTGTTGTGAATTGTTCAGTAGTGAATGACAAATCACCATGGAAGAGCACCGTTCGAAATACGTTCCGGGCATTGCGTGATTTTTAACGACGGAGGCCATTTCTTGATGAATGGATGTGTGAACAATCAATATTGTCGGATTTGGGACAATACCCATCCACACGAGATACACCAGCACCAAATGCCTTTCGAGAAAGTCACTGTTTGGTGCGGATTTTGGTCTGGCGAAATCATCGAAACTGGCATTTCCATAACCGTCAAACGATCGATGATAAGCATCTTCTTGTGGCCTAAACTGGATGATATGGATACCGACGACATGTGGTTCTAACAGGACGGAGCTACGTGCCACACAGCGCATGTCACGATGGACATTCTGCACGAGAGATTTGAGGGCAACGTTATCTCGCGCGGCGGCGACGTGAACCGGCCACCGTGATCGTGCTATTTCACGCCTTTAAACTAATTCCTTTTGGGCTATCTTAAATCCAAGGTCGATGCGTATAATCCGCAAACAATTGACGACCTTTAAGTCAACATAACGAACGCCAATCAGCAAATTCAGTCAGATTTATGCTACAAAGTCGTCGAAAATTTGACCTCTCGAATACGTGACATCAAGCAAAGCTGGGGCGGACAATTGAACGGCGTTATATTCCATACTTAATGCCATGAAATATTCTTTCAAATAAAAAAAGAATTGGGTGGATATCTCACGCACAACTTGTTTTATTTATTTTTAAAAATTGATCGTACTTGTTGAAAGACCCTATACATTAACCAGCAAATTAGGTTAGGTTAGGTTAGGTTAAGAAGGGTGGAGCATTGTGCTACAATCCATCACGAGAGAACACTGTGGTGATCATTGTGGTCCCCTCGTATAAAACCGGTCTCTAGACTATTGATTCCAAATATTGCTCTTCCTTATGAAGAGAGAAGTTCTCCATAAAGGAATCATCGCAAGTTCTGGTAGATCGGTCAAGGAGAATTTCCCCAAGTACCGATATCTGGTACGTGCCAGACTTTCACATTCACACACTAGATGCTCCAGTGTCGGTTCAACATTCTCGTCACCACAGCGACACAGATCAGCCATGGGTATTCCCAGTCTTTCTCCATGTCTCCCAAAAGGACAGTGTCCCATTAAGACCCCTATAAGTTGTCTGCATATGTCCCTGCCCAAAGGCAAAATGAAGCTAGAGTTTCTCCTATCAAGTTTCGGCCAGCAGATTCTTGCTTGCCGGCATCCCGAAAGATTCACCCAGGCCCCTTCCGTCTGTCTGAGCGCTTCTATATCAATCATTCCCTTTACACGTTCAATGGGACATAGAACCGATTCATCGGCCAGCTCTATGCTCATCTCCGACCCTCTTCTGGCGAGCTCGTCTGACTTTTCATTTCCAGGGAAGTCACTGTGACCAGGAATCCAAATGATCTTCAGGTTGTTATTCAGACCTACCATCTGCAATATTCTTTTACATTCTCCCACAAATCTGGATTTAGTGATGTGTGCATCAACAGCCTTGATGGCAGCTTGGATGTCAACATAAATAGTTATTGTACCATTCATGCACTGTTTCCGCACAATTATTTCAGCTGCTTTTGTCAATGCAAATATCTCAGCCTGAAACACACTCGAGCTATCCGGTAGCCTAAACGATTCTATAATGTCAAGGTCGCAAGAGTACACTCCCGCGCCCGTTCTGCTTTCCATCTTGAAGCCATCAGTGTAGATAGCAAACGTATCTGGGGCGATGTTCCCAGATCACCACTCCAGTCTGGTGGGAATATTCACAGCATAGAAATGTCCAAAACTGCAAGACGATGTCCTGCAGTCGGTGCGCTCCGGAATGCCGGAACACAGGGAAATTGACAAGATCCTAGTGTGGCAACCAGCAAATTAAATTGCTGATGTATAAATGATTCACCTAGGCGATTTAATGGCAAACACATTGCTCTATATATACTAACTATTAGCTTAGCTTAGGTGAAACGATTTCGTTTGCCGATGAATGTACATTTAGTCTATTAAGATATAAAGTTGTCCAGCGTAAAAAGCACTCACTTTCAAGTATTGCTAATGAAATTGCTCTTACATTCATCCCAATCATGGGATCAGAGTAATCTGGCATAATCTGGATAAAGATCACCAAAAATTGTGACGTTCTATTCTAATTTTGCCAAGTCGACTTGTAGACGAACAGCATTTTCTTCATCGAAATGATGAAAAGTCGTAAAATACCAGCACTTCGAATGCACTTCGTCATATCGAAGAAGACGCGAAACACATATTTATGCGACAATATGTTCGAAAAATAACAGTTTGCAGGAAAAAATAGGAAACTAAAAAAATTAAATATTAACTTAAAACTCGTTATGGTTTAAGGACGCAGGCCAGTCAAGGAGTATGAACTCTTCTCAGGTTTATTGCTACGATTCGATTACGATATATTCAACGTGTAGCGGGCAACTGTTAATAATGTGCAACAGCGACTTGTTTTCAACACTTTTCAGATCGACGGCAAATTTGCTGGCGAAGAATAAGTTCGACGTAGCGGCTCGTAGTCGATTTGCTGTCGAATCGCACTGCATGGTGTAAAGACGAGGTAACGCGATCGTAACAAGTAAACGTCGACAGACACAAATAACAAATCTTTCAACAATACGCAATCAAGATCACTGCCTAATTTACAGTCTTTTTTAACCTAGCCCTTTTTTTGTTTTTTTTTCATTTTCCAAATAAAATATATTCACCATATACTCATACTGTGAAGAAATTTCAAAGATCAAGTAATATTTATTTAATATTCAGCTTTAATTAATAAAAGACAAAGCATAAATTCACCAAATGCTCGCCGACTTCGAACATTCACCTCGAGTTATACTCGGATGTTGAATGAAAGCAAATTGAGTGTTGGTGGCACGTACGATTTCTATTCGAAATATATTCAATAATAATTATTCATCTAATTCTTGGAAATCAAATTCACCTAAAACTCAAAATCGATTTAACATGATTGAGAAACGATTCGTTTAACGTTCATCAAAGTGAGGGCCTCATGTACATTCGCTTTCGTGAAGAATTTTTGAATAAGTTTTTAATCGTAGTAATGCATTACATACAGATACAGTGTCAATTTCGAGTAGCAGAGAATTGTCTTTCGAAGAGTCAATGCGTTTTGGTGATTTACATTCGAATCATTTTCGATTAAAAGTATTTTCTGGAAAACATGTTTGAAATTATGGGTACAGATTTGAACTGGCGTCAAAAAGAACTGCTACATTTTGAGCATTACGAAGCGATTACGGTCAAATTTCCAAAGAATTCAATACTTAATCCCTCCGAAATTCCACAATTCGACCAACAGTACGTTTCGAATTCATTTTATTTCTTAGAAATGTTTTGTCTCTGTCCTAATCTAATCTTCGTCAAACAATGAAACAAAACCTAATCACATAAGATCATTACGCCTGTACATTATTATTACACCCAACAAAACTCTCTGGTTGCTTTTAGGTCGAAACCGAAATTGTAATTAGCCTAACATGAGTGCAGAGCATGTGACACGAATTAAAGGTGTCAAGTGGTAAAATCAACAAAACGAAAAATACATTACGCACGCTGCCAGGTATTTGGATATCTCATAGAGAGCATAGAGCGTAGCCATGTGCGTTCCAACAACAACACCATCGGCTTGAATGACCATTCCATAAATTTGTGTTAACGATAAAAAACACCAATAACAACAACAACAATGGTAATTCAGGTCGATAGTGTGAAGCCGCTGGTAAGCCTTAAGCAAGGTAGATCAAGATTTAATGAGAAAATTGGCACGTGGAATGTTCGCTGATTAGGCCAGTGGCGGGCGTATGGACCCACCGCGTCAAGATTCACGTATCCGATAACGTATTTCGCCCGAATCAAAAATGAGTGGCGCTACGTTTACTGATTTATTTGCATTCCGATTTCATTTCTTTCATCAATTTTTTTTTTGATTTTGATATAACGAAATTATAAATTATAATAATATTTATTTTTTTCATCAATGAAATTCCTATGAATGGTTTCGAAATCAAAATTTACCGCACGTTTTTGAATCGATTAAAAATGATTCGATTTCAACGAAGAAATTTCGATACTAAAGCTACGAGTTATAACGCCTGTGAAAATATTTCTGACGGTGATTGATGTTCGGATTTTGTTATTGGGGGTTTTTTTTTTCGTCGTATTTGTTATTTTCAGAAATTATTGCGTATACGCGACTGGAAAATTAAGTAAAAAAAATAAATAAATAAATTAAGAACGATATTAAACTCATATCATAACAATACGTAGTTGGAATTGAAAATTGGAGATGGCGCCAATTTTTATCAAATGGGAACATGCGAACACTGCCTTGTGATTGTAAATTTAGGGTAGCGTTGGCCTGGATAGCTGATGAAGTTTTCGCTTCCGATCCCGTCTAGGTCATCATGGCTTATCAACCCTGGAAAGAAGAGCACTAGTGCTTCTCTATACCCCGAGGTATCACGCAAGAAGTGGTGGTCAATATTTGGAATTACTCAATAATGTGAGCCATGAGTCGACAGGAAGCGCACACTTTTAACGATGACTTTTATATGGTAGTCACCTTGAAAAGAGTACATTGATTTTACTTATTTTTGGTAGCGCACTATCGAATTGTGAAAAATTACAATGTAAAAAATTTCAAATTCCTATCTTTACGGCTTCTCTGCTAATCGTGCAACCACATTATTTAAGGACATTTGAAAGGAAGCTACCCGAAGGAGTAAGGAACAGGGTTGCCAGATAGTTGGCTGCAGAACCCGCCGAGTATTCTTATGAAATAGCCCAAAACCCGCATGAAGACTTGTAGCCCAAATACTGCGCCCGAATTTGCAAATTGCGTAAGAAACACTGTAATGTATAATAAATATTGTATGAATTCGTATTTATCACCATTTTAAAAATCTTATTTGAAAAACATATTAGGTGCAAATTAAAGGTAAAATTATAATTGTAAAATCATTCTCGCAGTAGAAAAACTTATCCCTCGGCTCTGCGGCGTTTATATACTGCATGTGTTGAGTCGAAAAATTTCCAGCATATTCGGTTGTTTGTGTGGAAAGCGGCAGAAGTACTTAGAGTGTCTAGAACATGCGAGAAGTAAATAGAGCTCTACAATATTGCAAGATTGTTGTTTTTCTCTAGAAACTTTAATATCAATAATAAGTGAGTTGTTCGGGTTGTCAGAGTACACATATAACAATAACTTTGGAGGGACTGAAATTTCTGCAACACGTGTACCAATCCAAAAAAAATTACAATTAATAAATTATGCAAAAAATAAAAGAAATCTATGACAGTTATCAATATTGGTAAATTTATTGTATGTTGTATGTTATATTTCTACGGCTATCCATAAATTCAAAGAAAGTGATTCATTTGTACACTCAACCAAAAAGATACATCCAACCAATTAAAATCTACATCATCATAATGAAAAAATCATTGTTTTTGAGCATAATATTAATGAATACATCATCATTAAGAATGGAATTTTTTATGGTAAGCTACCATAGAAGCAAATTTGATTAAATGTTAATGTTGTTGTCCGGCGTCAGTAGGGTTTCTGGTGTGAAACCCTAACACGAAATCCCCAACTGTTGATTAATCGCTATCCTTGAGGACATGACTGTTGGAAAACCTTCACTGGATACACCAGTTTTATAAGATTGTGTTGGACTAGGTCCGAAGGAGCTGTTTCGTCATCGGAGGGCATAGACTCGTCAGAGGGAGTATCATGCCTACTATCCGAAACACCCTTACAGCTGGTGGAATTGCTGAGCATAATTTCTATATAGCGAACTCGAAATCAAATTTACGATCCGCGAATTTTAATTTTAGCTAACTTCCCGCCATCGCAACCCTATACTAAAGGAGGTGGCGCTGAAGATCACCTAATATCTCAACCAATTTGGTGGAATTTTTGGTTGTACGCCAGGATATATAGAGCTAAACGCTAAGAGCGCGACATCGAAACCCGTCAAGTACTGATTCATTACTACTATTAACCGTGTCACTCTCAGTATAATATGATGGACGAATTCATAATATTGATGAAAAGAGTAATTAATGTTACTAATGTTGTTCCTCATATTAAAGAATAAATTCATATTGCGATTAATCCTGTCACTGTAATCAATACTGCGTTCATAATATTAATACACATATTGATATCAATATGATGAATTTGAACATTAATATTATGAACGTGGAACTAGATATATTTTCGGCTTTTTATGCCATTTGAAAACAAATAAAGGTTCCCAGACTCTTGAGCGCAATTTTTGCTGCTGCTGCGACTGTTTCTCAGCGGAACAATTGACACCATTTGATTACGTGCCAACCATTATCTACTAGTGTGTAGGAACCTTATCAAAACGTAGCAACCAACAGAGGACCCGAAAACCTTGAGCTGTGCGATGGTCGTTTTCTTCAATATAATGAATGTGTTCATTATTACTATAAATATAAACAATATGTTTTACGAATACCAAGCAAAGATGCCTTGTTTATAAGAACTTTTTAATCAATATGATGAAGACGTGCATCAAAATTCCTAGGTTTTGATTTCTGAGAGTATATGTGCCCTTTCCATATATACAAATTGAAGAACATATTTTTAATGAAATGATATTGATAGTATTAATGTCCGGTTCATATATCTTGAAAAATATTTGATGATTTTCTATTGTACATTGTTGTAACGATATTTTCATTAATCCGAAGAATTTCGTTTAATGAAATGAATTCATTCATATTAAGAACAGTATTTTTTCAGTGTAGAAAGTCCACAAATAATGAACCGATTCTAAATTAATTTTAGTTTGCAAATATCAGATAGATATCGTGTGAACTACTATCGAGAAATGAAACTTAGTGGCAAGGTGATTTGTGATATGACGTAGTTTGCAAACGTTGTATTTGAGCAGATTTATTTAAACCAAAAGACAAATGAAATTAAGTTTTCTTATTTTTTTATTTTTATTTTATCCTCGTAAGTCGGGGTCCGTTGTAAACTATCAAAATAACACAATTTGCGTTGGCCGAATAGCCCAAAAAGCTATAAGTAGCATTTTGAAATTTGTACCCGCGAACTGAACATTCCAACCCAAATCGCGGGAAATAGCCCAATCTGGCAGCCTTAGTAAGGAAGTATAAATTCCAAAACTTATTCGTTACAGGCTCAAGATATGTTCCCCTGTAAGCTATCTTATTCGCGAACTTGTGATCCACAACTCGAACCACATTAAATATATCGTTATCAGAAACTATTGACAGTCGACATCTATGACTTTATATGGATACTTGCCTGCTTATATTGTTAATTTACGAAAACATTGTCAAAAGATTAAATGCCTTGTCGCGAAAAAAAAATAATAATAAAAGCGATACAGATTTTGGCGCCTCTTGGGTCTCACATTCAGATAAAATGGACAGATACCGATTAGCTACTTTAGTAAGAGTGTAATAACAAATTAAAAATAATAAAGAGAAAAAAACAATAGATTATATTCGGTTAATTTGGTACCTGATCTAAACCATATAAATCAATTATGACGTTAATCATAAGATTGATTATTGCAGGCGATTTCATTGAATGATTTGGCGATTTAATTGCAATTTAAGGGGATTTTATATTTGTATTTCGGTCATTCGACTTCTTTTATGAATGAGATTTTCATTCTGTTTTTTTTCCGACATCTGAGTAGTAGAAATCACTGCACGTCATTTCTGACTAGAGAAGACACTCCTGCTGTTAATATTAAGGCGATTCTAAACAGCGATTGGGTATAACAAGATGAACAACTTTCACTGAAAATTTCTTTGGTTTTTAATACTAGGCAGCATCGTCTTTAGTAGCAATGAATGTCGTCTGAGACGAGTACGAAACCGATATTGTTGATGGAAATCGTAGAACTATATTACAAATATGATTCGGACCCACGACCCCTGTGATGATAGACTAGCATGCACACACCGACCAATAATGACATATAAATTGAAAATAGAAGGCAACTCTACTTCTCATTGATCATAAGAGATGATGACTAATTCGCTACAACGTTGTTAATCCCCCTTCATCCCTTAGGGGTTAAATATCACAAAAACACAGAAATAATATTTTAGCTGTTTGCTCAAATCACATTCAGAACTAGAAATCTATTCAATATCTTATCGGACTTAGAGGAATTTGTGAAAAGATTTCAACCACTTTAGATAATTATAAATCCGTGCCAACAATCTGGACCCAACTTTATTATTTTTTGGATTGAAGTCCGAGACGCGTTTAAAGTTTAGTTTCGGTACAGGTTACTATGCGGCTGACATTTTCCAGTTCCAAATAGCCTCCTGATTTTTATATATGTAGATCCTCACGGAAGTAGTCTTAGTAACTATTACTCCCCACAGAATGAAAACTAATTCAATATCTCACCGAACCTAAGAGATATAGTACAATTCGTGAAAACATAATCAACCACCTTTCAACGCCTTTGAAATAAATATAAAGAAATCCTGGAATTTTTAGGCGATTACACAAAAATTCAATGGAAGAAAAAGCTATTCAAAACCTAAGAGATATGGCGGAATTCGTGTAAAGTTATACGACACCTTTGAAAACACTTTGGGCGTGAATATCTACAAATCCCGAATAGATTTCTAAGCACGACTAAGTAATATGGTGGAATTCGTGAAAACAATTACATCCTTAAAGTGTTGAATATTGAAAACACCTGAAATTTAATATTTTTTTTCAACGGATCCACTATCGTAGCTCTATAAAAATTTTCTAGCATTGAACCCCAAATTTTTCGTCTTAAAGACTCTACTTCCAAAAAACTACAACTTAAAGGGGTCCACCCAACCTACTCACCAACAAAATTTGAACTTAAGGGGGTTGTACTATATGCCGGGTGAGAAAAATCGTTTTTTTTGACTAAATTACTTCCAAATCATCCCTAGAATATGTATGTAAAAGGATTTCTCCGAATTCGAAGTCGTTATAAAGTAATAGCCGTATAATGGAACAGCTGTTCGAAACTCGCCCGGGACACCACCGATCTTTAATTGCGTTTTTCTCAAAAATGCATTTTTCAAATTGGCTACCACGATTCAGAAAAACCTACTGAATCGATTGCGCTGAAATTTGAATAACATGTTCAGCGGATCCCTAGTTACAACTGGTAGCATAATCTTAGCGCTATCTGTCGTAGTTTTTTTTAGCTGGAGCTAAATTTATCGAAAAAAACGCGAAAATTTAAAAAAGAAATTTCAAAGTTAGGCAAATTTTTTAATTTTGAAAATTTTGACTTAATTCTAGTACCAGTTATAGCCACAGACCTATAAATGAAGTATCAATTTAATTTGTTGATTTTAGATGAGGAGGACAGCCGGAATCATGGCAGCTATTTGACAATTTTTTTTTACAGTGGTCGCTTTCAAGAGCTCTGCACGCGAAAAAAAAACACTATTTATTTAACAAAATTTCTAATGTTTTTTGAAATATGAACAAATATGTGGTAAAACTTTTAAGAATAAGTGGTAACTCATAATCTGCAAAAAAAATAAATTCCCGAAAAAAGCGGACAAAAACTGGCTGTCACATAGAACGACCCCCCTAATAACTCAAGGGATTTGTTAGCGTGTAGCTTTTAAAAGCGTACATACTCGTACGTGCGGCCGGACTGAATATTGTCTTTTTTATGGTGCTCTAGTGTTGAAACGTGATAATATTTTTTTTTAGATTAGTAATAATACTTTATTATTGAAATAATAAAGCAAAATGCATCTTATTATGTGCCAAGATTCAAGACGCAACTCTATGAAATACGAGGTGGGGTGAAAAGTTTCCGGCTTGACACCAAGATGGCGCTAGTATGTTTAATTTTTGACCTGTATTCTACAGTACTGTCCCTGGCCAGCTTCTGTAATAACTTTCAGGTCGATTGGTCACTTAGTATATGTTTGACAGCCTCGATGTCTCGATTGCTTACATGGAAATTGAAAAATTAGAGAAGCGTGCGGTCATCAAATACTTCTATTTGAAAGGCTTAACACCACTTCAAATCAAAGAAGAAATGGATTCAACACTGAAGGACTCTTCTTCATCATATTCAACAGTCAAACAGTGGGTTTCTGATTTTAAGAAAGGTCGCACGAGCACTGATGACGAACCACGTTATGGACGCGGCGTTGAGGTGACAACTTCTGAAATGATCGAGAAAATTCAAAAAATCGTGGTAGAGGACCGCAGATTGAAAGTGAGTGAGATAGCTGAGACTACTGGGATGTCAAACGAACGTGTACGAAATATTTTGCATCAACATTTGTGCATGGAGAAGCTCTGTGCTAGGTGGGTGCCGCGCTTGCTAACTATCGAAGACTGTTTCGACCGATAATTTGGCACTGTACAAGCGAAATCCCAGCGAGTTTTTGAGTCGATTTACCATATAAATGTTGATGAGACTTGGGTCCACCATTACACTGCTGGAAGTAAATAATGGACTGGAGCAAGTGAACCAACCCCAAAGAAGGCAAAAACAGTTTTGTCAGCGAATAAGGTTATGGCGAGATTCGAAAGGTATTATCTTCATTGAGAAGGGTAGAACCATCAATGGAGAATACTATGCAGAGTTATTGAATCGTTTGATGAAGTGAAAGAAAAACGACCTCATTTGGCGAAGAAAAGGATCTTGTTTCACCATGACAATGCACCCGCTCATTCGTCAGTCGTTGCAATGGCTAAAATCCACGAATTGAAGTTATTCTTGCATATTGTTCCGTACATTCGATAACATAAACTTGTATTTTTAAAAAATTTCTTTTAATTATAAGCAGACTTATCGGCCCGTAAGTAATGCTCTTGTTTTCAAGCGGTTGAAAATTGGATTGAGTAATGGAACACAATATAAAATCGAGCTTCATGCAAAAATCCAGGAACATTTCAAAGGTTCTGAATGGTTTTACACACACCATTTAATTGTTGATTGATAGACCACGACAATATGGATAAAAGATCTGGTGATTGATAAAGCGACAAACGAGTTTGTGGGTTGAAAGAAGGTGACACAATATGTACTATAACAATATCTAAAATCCTTTTTTTTAAGACTTTATAAGAGAATCCTATTGGCTTCAGGACTTACTGCTTTGTTTAATTTAAGCCCTTGGTGTAACAAGGCGTCAACTCATTTTTTTAATAGTATGAGAGGGTTTAACTTTTCTGACTCCTCATTGCATTCGGATGAAATTCAATTGATGCAATTAATCCCTTATGATTTAATCATATTCTTAAAAATTTTAATAAAATCATAAAAAAAATCAATTAAATAATTTTAATGCAATAAGAAGTCAGAAAAATGTTGTTGCAAAAATGAGTTGATCCCATGTTACTCCAAGGGCTTCAATTCATCTATGGGTTTGCACAATTGATTGACACCAAGTTCAAAAGAATGGTTGTTTATAAAATGGTAAACTTTTATTTGGTTGATAAGGATCTAGTACAAAATTTGGACATGGCTTTATCAGTTAAAGTTTTAACATTCTTCAAGGGCGCGACAGCCCAAATGGGTCTGGGCCTCTTCGACAATTTTTTTCCAATCGAAACTAGGACATTATAGTCATCCCTTCGTTCGATAAGAGTTTTTCTCTCGTCTATCGAAATTTTAGCGTTCTATATTTTTTTTTATCAAACATTTATGATAAGAGCCTGAATACTCAAAAACAAAAAAATTCACATTTGCAGATGATTCGTGAACTCTTATGTTACACGTGCAGTTATTTGACGCAATATCGCTGCAATTTCTTGCCGTATGGCTTCTTTCTTTGTAAGGTTTAATCCGTGACTCTGAAGTTTGTAACCCGCACCAATATTGTTATACGATCTGAAACATGTCTGCTAAATGCAAACTGAGTACGAAAATTACTTGCTTCGGAATCATTATTTTGGATAAATGTTTCAACGACAAAAGCACCATGCTAAAACGGCCAATTCATGATGGCAACTACAACGTCAAGGCGTCTAGCACACAACGAAAGTGCTGAATGTGCTGTAAATTACAGTGAGACCGATCCACGCGATGCGATTAGGAGATCGCGCGCACCATTTCGCTATACCACTTATAGTAAGCGCGCTGGATTGCTTCCCAGAACTGCCAAATAATATACTCAAATACTAAAATATTTTGCTGCAAACACAGCGACGACGTTTGCTGTCTGCTGTTGTAAAAATATCGAAATACAACCGCGACGCAAGTGTCAAAATCGCGTTACACGCGCGCGACGAAAATAAAATTAAAAAATAGTCTGTCGAAGCGACGCAATTGGAGCGATGCAATATCACTATAACTGTTACACCATGCTGATGTTATTACCATATATCTGCACAGAACATAAATGAAGCTATTCTTTTACATAAATAAGAGTATTTCATGAAAGATAAAAACAGAATAGAACTCTTCACCTGCAATTATCAAAAAAAAGACGCACATAATGAATTATTTTTGGTTTTCTCTCACTATCTTCCACCCTCTGTGTCATAGATCGTCTCCACGCCTTACTTGATTTAAAACAAATTCGTGTTGTTTCCATGTAAACAAACAATATACCCACTATGTCAAACGAGTTATGGCGCATTTCCATTTCATCTTCACTTCTCTCGACTCATTGCATTTTCTTATGTCTTTTTTCGTAGGGTTACACTCAATAACATGCATTCTAATCAGCTGTCATCGCGTCGCATCGCTTCACGCGTGCGCGTCGCGTTCACTATAACTTCACCTTACTTCACTCTCAATTCCTGTCCAAACCAAAATATGCACTCTAAAAACAGAATGTAAAAATACTTTATATTAAAAGCAAAAATTAGTGGAAAAAAGCACAATGTATGAAATTGTACGTCTTATTGACATACAACCATTTTTTAGCGCACAAATAGGTAATACATATTACACAATAAGGTGGACAATTACATCTATTTTGCTCTACAAAAAGAGTAAATTTAGGCGTCATGATTAATAATATAAATTCACGCTTAGTGTAATTTTACTTTAAATTCTGTGTAATATTACGCCAGAACAAGCAATTAAGTTTCCTGGAATGTATTTCATAATTTCATTCCACTTCACGTCGTTGGGTTTTTTGGGTGTTCGGAATTAAAGCAACTGTTCGTTTTTATAATATTAACCGTAATATGTTTTTATATCATTGTCAACTCAATTCAATTTAAGACACTACAAGTATTGTGAAATTGCGTCTTTAATTTATCATTTTACCGTATATACTTATACATCTTAATTGAATCGAGAAATTTCCCTATAATTAAATGGGAATTTCACAGAAAAAGTGTGTAATAATTCCATTCTCTGTGTAATAATTACACCACCGATGACTATTGATTACGCAGCTACGAGGCATATTCAGAAAGTAGGTGTACTGTGACCATAACGGGCTATGGTTTTTTGTTTTTCGAGGGTTGGCAACACTGAGTGGGAATCTCCTGACAGAGCGTGCATCGCAGAAACACGGTGGTTCGTAAACTCACGTTGTAGTGTCCAGTTGCGTGAAAGATGTCGGTAATAAATATATAATTTATATAATATATAATTTAGTGGAGGTAGAACAAACGCGACCGCGAATTGACAGTGGATGAAATTTCTGCGATGTTTCCACAACTCTCCAGAACTTTCTTACACGATACTCTCAGAGAAACGCTGGGATACCGGAAACTGTGCGCAAGATGGGTCCAAAAAAAGCTGACAGAGCAGCACAAGAAAAATCGGGTTAATAGCGCACGCGAGTTTCTTGAGCGACTTGAATTGGAAGGTGAGGATTTTCTGAGCTCTATTGTGATGAAACGTTGGTGGTTCATTACACGACTGAATCAAAAGGACAGTCGTCACAGTGGCGTCACACTAATTCCCTATCTGCCAAAAAATTCGAAATCACAATTTCGGGCAAAAAAATCATGGCCTCAGTGTTTTGGGACCGAAAAGGCATCATTTTGGTCGAATTTCTGCCTCAGGGTGAGACCATCAATGCGAGGAAGGGGAATGTTGATGAGAGGGGTGTGTTTGTTGCACGACAACACCCGTCCTCACACAGCCTTAGCTTAGCCACCAAGGCGCTCTTGGATTCATTACACTTGGCGCCGTCAGATCATCTTTTCACCTCCCTAAAGCCACACATAGGTGGATTTATTTATTTTCAATCGACAAGCAGGTGCAGAAAGAGGCTCTGAAGTGGAGTAAGGAGCTGGCGGGAGAGTTCTTCGAGGAGGGCATAAAGAAGCTTGAGCCACGGCTCACCAAATACATTGAACGGGATGGCGATTATGTGGAAAAATAGTCAACAAGTGTATCAACAATATCTTTTAATTCATTTTTTTCAAATACACTTTTCCAAAAAAAAACCAGTACACTTACTTTCTGAACATGCCTCGTATTATGCAATGATTACACTGATGTGTATTTATTACGCATATATTGTCGAATTATTACAACTTACTGTGTAATTTTCCCCCTAATTACACAAACATGTAATTTTACAATAGTTGCCAACTATAATAATGGTAAATATACTCCAATATTTTTTAGAGTGTGCTGAAACACATATTAAATTGCCTCATATCATTTAAAATTGCGAAACAGTCACAAATCTACCATTGCATGACGATTCGTTCTGCGTGACTTTTTCTATAAAACTTTCAATTTTGACAAATTTTTTAAATGGCGTCGTGGGTATATGTCAGATGTTCAAAACTTGTCAGCCAATAGCACACCAAAGAAGGGCCACCCAGATTAATTTCGCACCAAAGATGGTTTTGGATTTCATACGATTTGCAAGCAATCGACAAATTTCAAATATCGCCCGTGACAATATGAGGTATGAATTTGTTTTATTTTACATATTCCTATCGCGTCAGGCCGCAAGGTAAATTACTTTATTATTTTAATAATAAAGTATTGTTATCGATTTTTAAAAAAAAAAAATTTGCTACCCTGAAATTTTTTTTTTATACGTTTTATGACTAATAAGCACCAAAAAAGCAAAAAAAATTTTCAGTCCGTCTGTGCGCCGTCCGCCGTACGCAAAACGTTTGAAGGCTTATAACTCCTAAACCCTATGAGCTATTAAATTGAAATTTTTTTTATTAATACTCTGGGTAGGTTCCTTGAAGTGACCACTTTTTGGGTGGTGGGAGTATGAGGGGGGAGGTGGGAGAAGCGTTTTAGACGAAAAATTTTGGTTTCTAGATCTCAGCAACCGCATAGGCTAGGAGGCTGAAACTTGGAATTTATATAGAACATCGATAGTGGACCCATTTGCAAAAAAAAAATGATAATATGGGTAAAGGGGTGTGGGAGTGGGGGGAATAATAATGCGTCCGAAACGCTCGAATGCCGAGATCGAGACATTCTAAAATCCAGATCTCCTAATCGGTTAATGTCACGAAATTAAAACTTAATGAACATCTGTGGGTATACTAGGAGAATAGATTCGAAACAAATTTGTGAGAGGGGGCAGTGACGTACGGTGGTGGGGGTTGAAAAACTTTAGATTACGATATCTCACGAACCAATTGCACTAGAGAAATAAAATTTGGTTGCTGTATAAATGTTGACAAATAAAGTTTGCTGAAAGTAAAATTTTTTAAGGGGGCGGTGGAGCATGGAAGTGGAGGGGGTAAGCATTTTTTAAAAAAATCACGTCTCATATCTCAAGAACAATGTAAGATAGATGTTTAAAATTTTTACCAGAAGTAGGCCCAATAAACCCCCGGCAGAAAAAAAAGTTTTGAAGGTGAGGGTGTAGAGGGTGAGGCTGGGGGAGGGTGAAAAGGAAAAAGTTCCGATTTTTATATCTCGAGAACCTATAACAATATAAAGCTGAAACTTAGTATTTAGATAGAACTATATTAGCAGCATGTTGAAAAAATATAATATTTTATAGGGGTGGTATGGTACGAGGGTGGGGGGTGTTTTTCCTAACTATAGAACGGCTTATGCTAGAAAGTTGAAATTCGGTACGTATATGTAAATTAACTAGAAAAGTAAGTTTGATTAAAAAAAATTTAAATATCTATTGGCGTTCGGAAGTGGGGCAAAAAAAATGATCAGTGAAAATGGAATGCATATATTTTCACGATTTTCGTCATATCTATTAGGTCTTTCGAAATATTGAATTCATTCTTTTTCTACGAGTTCTTCATATAAATACCTAGAAAGTCTTTTCATGATTTTTTAAAATTGGACCCCCAAGGTGTTGTAAAGGGGATTATACATTTTCACGAATTCAGCCATATCCCTCAGGTCTGATTAGATATCGAATAACTTTTCACTTCCACGGGCTTATTTAATAATCACCTAAAACTTGTTTTCAAGGTTTTTCCTTTTTCAACCCCTAAGAGGGTAAAAACGGGTTGATCACGTTTTCACGAATTCCGTCTTATCTCTTAGGAGTGATAAGACATTGGATTGGTTTTCACTTCCTCGGGTTTTCTTTATATATATCTAAAAACTCATTTCAGGATTTTTGGATATTCAACCTCAAAGTGGGTGCAAGGGGGTTGCATATGTTTTCACAAATTCTTACATTTTTCTAGTTCTAATGAGATATCGAATTCATTTTTACTTCCAAAGGCTTCCTACATAATCGTCAAAAAGTTGATTTCGGGATGTTTGTTATTCAACTCCAATAGGACGTAAGGCTTTCGACATATTTCTCAGGATTGATGAGATATTAGATTGGTTTGCTCTTCCACAGACTTTTTATATAATCGTCTTCAAACGCATTTCCGATTTCATGTAATGGCCCGAAACCAAATCACGAAAAACCTTCTAATGGCGTAACAACTGATATTATACTAGGACTAGATCTCGTCCCGGTGTATGACCCAATTATGTAATTCATATGTTATATGAAGCAGCGGCGTAAGTATTCTAGCGCGACCCCATTTTAACCGCTTCCCGAATTTTTTTTTGGGTCTTCAGACACGTAGTAACCTACACCGCATCTCAGAATTAAACTCGTTCCGAACTTCTACCGAAAAAATAATAAAGTTGCGCCCAGACTGTTGGCAGATTTTTTTTTTTTAATTGCGAAGTTATGTTGTGGCTCTTCCGCCATATTGGATTTGCCACTTTAAAAACTCCGAAGTATCGCAATTTCACAGTTTTGCGCAAAAATTTCAACATTTCACTTCATTATAATATATTTTAATAATAAAGTATTGTGATCGACCTGAACTGGAAACTCACGATTGACGACAGGATCAAGAAGGCATCGAATGCTTACTACGCTTGTCAGAAAATGGTAGGGAAAACCTGGGGCCTTAACCCGAGGATAGTGCACTGGCTGTACATCACGGTAGTTAGACCTGTTCTTACTTACGGGTCACTGGTGTGGTGACATGCGTTGGAGGTCTGGACTAACAGGGTCGCCATGAGCAGAATTCAAAGAATGTCACTCATTGGCCGCGCAGGCTCTGGAAGTAATGCTCCACATAATCCCATTGGAATTAGCGGTAAAATCAATAGCAGCAAAGGGTGCTTTGTGTCTGCGTGAGGCAGGCTATTGGATGGGAGGCAGTGTGGGTCACACTAGGATCTTGTCAATTTTCCTGCGTTCCGGCATGCCGGAGCGCACCGACTACAGGACATCGTCTTGCAGTTTTGGATATTCCTATGCTGTGAATATTCCCACCAGACTGGAGTGGCGATCTGGAATCATCGCCCCAGACACGTTTGGTATCTACATTGAAGGCTCCAAAACGGAAAGCGGAACGGGCGCGGGAGTGTACTCTTGCGACCTTGACATTATGGAATCGTTCAGGCTACCGGATAGCTCGAACGTGTTTCAGACCGAGATTTTTGCGCTGAAAAAAGCAGCTGAAATAATTGTGCGGAAACAGTGCATGAATGGTACAATAACTATTTAAATTGACAGCGAAGCTGCCATTAAGGCTGTTGAGGCGCACATTACTAAATCCAGACTTGTGGGAGAATGTAAAAGAATATTGCAGATGGCAGGTCTGAGTAACAACCTGAAGATCATTTGGATTCCTGGTCACAGTGACTTCCCTGGAAATGAAAAGGCAGACGAGCTCGCCAGAAGGGGTCGGAAATGAGCATAGAGCTGGCCGACGAGTCAGTTCTATGTCTCATTGAATGTGTAAAGGGAATTGATATTGAAGCGCTTAGACAGATGGAGGGTTCCTGGGTGAATCTCTCGGGATACCGGCAAGCAAGAATCTGCTGGCCGAAACTTGATAGGAGGAACTCTAGCTTCATTTTGTCTTTGCAATCAGGGACATTTGCAGACAACTTATAGGGGTCCTAACGAGACACTGTCCCTTTGGGAGGTATGGAGAAAGGCTGGGAATACCCATGGCTGATCTGTGTCGCTGTGATGATGAGAATGTTGTGCCAACACTGGAGCATCTAGTGTGTGAATGTGAATGTCTGGCACGTACCAGGTATCGGTACTTGGGGAAATTCTCCTTGACCGATCTATCAGAACTTGCGATTATTCGTTTATGGAGAACTACTCTCTTGATAAGGAAGAGCAATATTTGGAATCAGTAGTCTAGAGCCCGGTTTTATACGAGGGGACTACAATGGATCCACAATGATCTCTCGTGATGGACTGTGGCACATTGCTTCAGTCCACCCTTCTCAACCTAACCTAACCATTGTGATCGACCTGAAATTTCAAAAAAATTTGCCACTGTGAAATTTTGTATTTTCACGTTTTAGGACTAGTAAGCTTCAAAAAACCAAACAAAAAACAAATGTCCGTCCGTCCGCCGTAGACGCTGTACGCAAAACCGTTTGAAGGTGCGTAGCGCAGAAGCCCCTTGAGATATTAAGTTGAAATTTTTATGATGGGTAGAATGGCAGAACACCTACGCCTGGTATTTTTTGAAGGGGTGGGGGTGTAGGGGGGAGGAGAGGGAGCGTTTTAGATGAAAAATTTTGGTTTCTAGATCTCAGGCACCGCTTATGCTAGGAGGCTGAAAGTTGGATCTCGTATAGAACTATGATAGTGGACCCATTTGCAAAAAAAAAATAGTCGATATTTTGTGATACCTCCATGAATATTATTTTTCTTCGTATCTGAAAAAAAATTATGCGTATTCAGGAAAGATTTCTGCGTAACAAGGACGCATCGATACTCTTAAACAAAATGGCGGATAAATAAAGAAAAGATAGTGTAACCTGGTTTGGGTTCAGCTTAAAAAGTAGAAAACTCTGATGATTTTTCGTATTGATCAGTGCGGTTTGCACGCCGATTGGGAATTGAAAGTCGTGCTAATGTTTCGAAAAGGATAAACTTAACCTAACTAAATTTGGTAAAGATAAAAAAAAAACATTGAATACATACCTCTTCCTGCAGAAAGTTCGCTGCGATTACTCGCGAACGGAATCATTCCAGTTTCGAACTCGCCCGATACCAGCAACGATATCGAGAAATTCAGTGTTAATATCGAGACGAGCAACCATAAAATATAGTTGAGAAAACTATTGGTAAACGATCGGCATCTGCAAAATTTCTTTGGCCTTTTCGCGGACGACATTGTCGACGATATTCCAACGATATCCGCATCACTACCCGCACCATCATCGAACCGACGATCCCTACCGCCACCGTCACTACCGCAACTACGATTCGTCCTTTTCGATATTATTGCTGACGTTCTTATTGGTTTTTCCGATAAAACTTTTGATACCGTCGATCGGCAACTACTACTACTACTACTACTACTGCTGCTGCTACAACAACACTGTGAACAAGAACAATTGAAATTGTTCGCATTAAACCGTTGACGACTTTCGTCCTTGAAACTGTTCGCGCTTTCCCGGCTAGTGGCGTTATTCGAATCGAAACTATTAGATCGAAATCGTAAAGGACGTTCCACACTGCTTTGTAATCGCAACGGTGACGCACTACACGAACTAGTCCCCTTCGGGAGGATACTGTCAGCGTCGAACGGACGCAGCGAGCTCTTGCGTCGATTTTGAATGATTGATTTTATCGTGCTGAGCGTCGGCGATCCGTCGTTGTCGTTTGACGGATGCATCGGACAGTAAAGGTTTCCGACGCATTCGTTATTACGGCAAATCAAACACTTCTCGTTGGTGATGTTGTTGTTGTTGTTGTTGATGGTGGTGACCGTTGTGATGTCGTCTACTTGAAAATTTTCAATTTGTGGTTGCGGGATGCTCGACGGACTCGAAGCTGCACAAGGAACAGGAGAAGGACTCGTTGAAGACGGCATCCTGACAGTTTCAATTACATTTTCCTTAATCGATTTCCGTCTTCGTCGACGACAAGATGCTTGGTTCGTTGGTTCCTTAATGATGTCAATATTGTAGCTGATCGCATCGTCGTCGTCTATTCGTGATGACTTCCTTCTCCGATGCACTTGGTCCTGGTCCAATATTGTCGAACTGTTGCTTAGCAAATTCAGCAGAATCATTTTATCAATCGAAATTCTTACGATGCCGTTTTTGTATGCATTTTGTTCGGACGAATCGAATGTCCTGGAATTGAAAGAAATTTCGGTTAGAAGACTTGTCCAAATTTCAAAAGGATAAAAAGACTAAATTGATAAAAAAAACTGAATTTTCGTTTAAGAGACGCTCTAGTTCTGAAACAACAGCAGCATTCGTATCGTTGTGGTCATTTCAAATAGGAATTTCCTTGACTACGCAATTTCATAACTAGATTTATATTTAAATAACGTCAATCGCACTGCATAAAACGAATGTTTATCATCCTAGAGAAGCAATAATATGGTCCCATACTTCAATTCAATAAGTCCGCCCTGCCATACCAATCAATTGAACAGTACTCAGCATGTAATAGCAGCACGGAGCAGAGTAACCAACAATGAGTTTAATACTAAAAACATTAGCTAACATAAGTATCTTTCTGCGATTAACGTTTTCGTCACTAGGGTGGCTCAGGGAGAAAGGTCGTCGCAAAAATATATTATAGTTTCCGAAAAAATAAAATATGCAATCAGTCCGGACAAAACTTTACTATTTTTCGGGACAAAGTACCGGGAGCGGTATAATAATGTTATACTATGTATTTTGTACGATAAGGATATTGTACGTTTATTCCATAGAGCTCTTGGAGATGACATGATGGCATTTTTATAAGCGGCCCTTTGAAGCATGACAATACATGCACACATCTGTGTACAGATTCATGATTTTTTTCAATTTTCAGGGTTGAACACATGCAAAAATTTCGGTTTTGATTTGCAAAATGTCCGTTTCATACGGAGACGATTAAATAAAAATAATTAGAAATTTATTTTAAAAATGTCATATTTCTCGAAATTCAAGATAAAATCGACATCAACGACGGTTTTCTCTAAACTACCGAAGTGAATATTGGTTACTGTAACTGTTTTGAAGAAGAAAATTTAAAAACTTTTGAATTTCGCGCCATTTAATAGCAATCGGTGTCGTTTGTCCAGCCCTGGAATTCGACTGTCAAACCTTGTGAGCGAGACAGCACAGGTTCGTTATATAAATTTTCGTAGGGTCTGTGAGGGGATGTCGGGGACTACCTGAAGAAAAATTGTTGTTGTTTTGTGTGTATAAAATTCAACACGTTGCAAGAGCGAGACAACACAGGTTCGTTATTTAAAATTTAAGCAGTGAAGTGAAATGTTTAGAACTTAATATATTGAGTTAAAACATAAAGTGTTTTTTTCAAAACTTAGTTCGTGTTCAGTGAAGACAGTGCTCCGCGTTCTCGTGTTGAAAATTTTATCCGTAAAGTACCCGGAATTTTAAAAACGAAAAATGAAGTGCTCGGTTAGTAGTTGCCGAAACGATACCAATATCAACAAAGGAAAATCGTTTTTCAAGTAAGTATACTGCACAAACTTTCCATTATTTCATTTAAAGTAACTTTATAAAAGTCGAATGTTTGAATTAATTCAAAAACAAGAAAAAAAATGTCTTTGTATATCTCAGTTACCGGCTTGTTTACCTCGTTCCGTGCGACATTTGACGTTTCAATGTGCAGTGGCAACGTTAAAAAATTTGTTTGGGGCGCTTTGAACTTATAGAAGTTAAAGAACGTTTCAGGGATCTTGAATGCTAAAAACCAAGTTTTCCGGTAAATAAAGTGAATTTGTTAGTTAAAGTTCGGTGAAAAATATGGATGGTAGAAAACTTACAGTTTCGAGTGACGCCTTGTTATACATAATGACTTAAACTCACTTTATTTCTAATCGAATAGTATCTATTTTTTAATTTAAAAAAGTGCACTCGAAACAAGAAATGAAGACGATCCACAAAATAAAATCTATAAAGTACATAAAACTTTCAGATTCCCTACCGATATGGTTCAACGAAAGAAGTGGCTGGAAGCCATAAAAAAGGAATTTAATCCTAAAATATATAATAAGATTTGTGAGGATCACTTTTTGGGGACAGATTATTTGCAGCAAAAGGATAACAGAAAACTACTGAAAATTAAAGCAGTACCTTCTCTTCGTATTGATATGGTAAATGCATTATTATAAATTATACATATTGAGATTTCGAATTAAATGTTATATTAAATTAGCCGTGCGAATGTCTCAGCCGGGAACCACATGTTTTGCAGCCAGTTGATGACCAACTATATGTCTATGTACCTACTTAATAAATCTTTAGAAATTATAATTCTTTATAATGTGTAATAAATTATGTATTAAAACAATACGTGTACATCATCCTATCATTTCAGTGTTCAACATTTTCCCATTAAAATAATTTTTTTCCTCCGCCACTGGAAAATTTTACCACTACATGTAACAAATGATATTTTCCGCCTTCAAGCCATTTCGCTGCTTGTCATGTCCAGTATATATGTCTATGGTTTATTCTATTAAATAAATAAATAAAAAAATTTAACTCCTGAAATTGGGTCATAATGCGGTCAAAGTCGAAATATCACATCGGTTTTTTTGTCACTAGAAAAGAAGTGAAAATATCGAAAATATTGATTTTTTGCCGATTATACATACAAAAAGCCAGTGGAGGCGTCTCGAATTTCATTATATATTCGTCAAAACTAATGTTAGCCCTTCGAGGTTGCATACCAAAAAATCCTGAAATTAGTTGTTAGGCGATTACACTAAAAGCCCATAGAAGAAGTAAGAACTAATTTGGTGTCTCGTCTAAGAGATATGACGAAATTCGTAAAAACGTATACAAATAAATCCATTACAACACCTTCGGGGTTGAATGTCGAAAAATTGTGAAATAAGTTTTTAGACGATTATAAAAAAAGCGATAAAACCTTCATCAGACACTAGAAAGTTTCCAAAATTTGTGAAAATGAAAGCAACTCCTCGACACCCCATTGGAGGTTGAACTTTGAGAATCACGACACTTTAATTTTAAGGCAATTATATAGGAAGCCTTAGAAAATAAAAATCAATTCGAAATCTAATCAGATCTAAGAAATATGTTAGAGGGTCGAATACCAGAAAATCTTAAATTAATTTATACGCGACAAAATAAAACTTTTTATAAGTAAAAGCCAATAAAAAATATATGCACCCCATTTTTACTGATCATTTTTTTTATCAATGGATATTTGAACAATTTTTTTAAAAATTTCTAAAATATTGAATTAATTTTTATTCCCACGATTCTTCACATAAATGCCTAGAAAGATTTTTCAAGATTTTTTGAAATTCGACCCCTAAATTGTTGCATGCATACATCCATACAATCCAGCCGTACCTCTCAGGTCTGATTAGATATCGAATAACTTTTCACTTCCACGGGCTTGTTTTATAATCGCCTAAACCCCGTTTCCAAATTTTGTCCTTTTTCAATCCCTAAGAGGTTATAAAAGGGTTGAATACGTTTTCACGATTTCCGTCATATCTCTTAGGGGTGATTAGACATCGAATTGGTTTATACTTTCTCGGGCTTTCTTTGTATTTATCTAAAAACCTGTTTCAGGATGTTTGGATATTCAATCCCAAAGTGAGGGGGGTTGCATACGTTTTAAAAATTTTCGCCATATCTTTTAGGTTTGATGAGATATCAATTTGGCTTTTATTTCCGCAGAGTATTTATAGAATAGCATACAAACCAATTTTAAGATTTTCTGGTTTTCCAATCCACAAGGTCGCGTAAAGGGGTCGCATACCTTTTCACAAATTCCTTCATATCCCTTTTTACTTCCTAAGGCTTCCTATATAATAAATAAGATGTTAATTTCAGGACTTTTAGATACCTTATCTTAAGGCGGTATAAGGGGTTGCATACTTTTCACCGTTTTCGTCATATTTCTTATTTTTGATAAGATATCAGATTGGTTTTTACTTTCACAGCCTATACATACAGTCGCCTACAAAGCCATTTCACGGTTTTTAATATTCAACCCCCAAGTGGTGTAAAGGGGTTGCATATGTTTTCACAATTTTTGCCACCTTTTAATTCTCATGAGATATATTAATACTTCTATGGGCATTTCATCTAATGGACTAAAAACCAATTTTTCTATTTTTCGGTATTCTACCCCCAAGTGGATGTAATGGGTTTGTATACTTTTTCATAATTCGTCATATCTCTTAAGTCTGATGAGACAGCAAATTGGTTCTTACTTCTATGCGCTTTTAGTGTAAATAATACACCGAAATTCGAGTCGTCTACACGGGCTTTTTATATGTTTAATCGGATAAAAAGGTTTATTTTAAATATTTTTATTTCTATTCTACAAAATTAACTTTCCAAGAAACCTCCTAATCTCGAAACAACTGATTTTGTACTCCGACTTTGACCGCGTCCTGGAGTATGACTCAATTACGTAATTCATTGTTATATGTGGCAATGGCGTAAGCATTTTAAGCGCGACCCCATTTTAACGGCTTCTCGAATTTTGACCCATAAAATAATAAAGTTTCGCCCAGACTTGGCGGATTTTTCTGAAAAGCACTTACTGGCTTTTGAAATGAGACAACCGAGTATATTTGCATAAATAAATTTTTGGCACTTTTGGTTTTACCTTTTAAGGTTTATGAGGAATAAATTTTAGTTAAGACAACGTATTGCTCTCTTCATAATTTCTGCGCTCTGGTTATAAACACCAATTTTTGATCTGTATTTTACTTATTATTTAATCTGAACTTCAAAGGACATTGGTGTGGAGTGAATATACTCGTACTTACGGCACATATTACGACCGTACCACGCCATTTCCAGTCTTCCAGCTAAACACATTGTCTACTTTTTATTGTGCTCTCCAGTTCCCGTGCGATCTGAGTTCGAAGGGTACGAAACATTTTTTTAAAGGACATTCGTAAGGAAGTAGATGAGAATTAATTTTACTAAAAGTGTATAAAACTGGTTATTTGCTAAACAAACAATACTGAAAATTCTGGAACCATTGCGAATCCCTGGAGATATGCCCACTTATTTTTACAGTGGGTAGACACACCATTTAAGTTAAAACATTTTGATTATCTCGAGA
Organism: Beris morrisii; assembly: GCA_951812415.1. Lineage (NCBI taxonomy): Eukaryota > Metazoa > Arthropoda > Insecta > Diptera > Stratiomyidae > Beris > Beris morrisii. Next base: position 107,356,126 of record OX638312.1, on the reverse strand, counting down.
ACGGTAAATGCTAGAAAATTGAAAATACAAATAGAAGTAATATACATATTGTTTTTTGTTGTATTGTATTTTCCGATATTAGAGGCAATCTGTGAAAGACTATTGCAACGTCCCTCCGCCTAGAAGAAGACGTCACTCGACCAGCATGAAAGCGATTCTAAAGGTGGAATTATAGTGAACGCGACGCGCGCATTGAGCGAAGCAACGCGATGACAACTGATTAGAATATATGGTATTGAGTGCAACCAGTTCTATCGTTCTAATCGCGTCGCTTTGATAGTCTATTTCTAATTTCGTCGCGCATCTAAAGCCATTTGAACACTTGTATCGGTGCAGTTAGATTTTTTTTACAACAATAGACAGCAAACGGCTAATAAATATGCGAGAATGAATACCTATGCAATAAAAAAAACAACAAGCAATAGGTGTTTTCAGACTGCGAACAATTGCAGGAAGCAATTCAGCACGATCACTATAACTGGTGTCGTGATATGTCGTGCGCGATGCGATTGGATTATCGCGCGCATTGCTCTGACTATAATTCTACCTTAAGTCATTGAGTATAACAAATATGAAACACTTTGAGCAGTTTCGTTATCGAATTGTAGGGAGAGGGTGTATCGTACACATGCCCTTACTCCGCGTTGACAATAATTATAAAATTTGTTGCCACAAATTATAACCAAGTGAAATATTTTACAGCTTTTTGACCATCTTTGAAGGCATACACCTAGTAACATTACTCTTGTCTCTCTTGCAACTATAACACCTATCTATTCGTCACATTTCCATAATTTTTACGTCATAGAATATATTATAGTAAACATTTATTTTATCAATTGCTAAAATAAAACGCACAGTCATGCGTAAAAAAAATATCTGTGAATCACATCTTCAATATGACATGAAAAATAAAATAAACATATCGCAATAAAACATCATACATGAAATCAGTTACCGAATTAAAATAATTCTCACAAATTAATGGCGTCATTTATTTGTGTAAAATTTTTCAACGTCAGCATGACGTTTTGCAGCAGCCATTTCGAACAGTGACGCAGTTTTGCGTAGTTCGTTTCGATTTGAACGCGCACGTGATTTTATCGAGAAGGAGCATTAAAAACTGATTGGACAAAGTCATAGCGAATTTCGGTTTTTATTGTTGGCTGAATTTAACCCAAGACCACCTACAACTTGAATCTTGAATGTCGTTATATTTTTTCTTCGGAAATTATTGGAATTTTTTAAACATTTTGTTTTTTTATTTTCTGTGTTTTGTTTTAAGCAAAAAACAATTTTTGTTATTTATAATTTAGTTATTATTACGATTTGCCAACCGAAAATGTTGAAATGTGTGCGGGCGAGACTAAAAATAGCATCAAGTCAAAAATAATCATAAAATTGATTTTAAATATTTTTTGTAGGGGTTTATATCAACAACAAGCGGGACTAAGTGGAAGGGCGCCCCCTCAATGATAGTATGAAATTAAATTTACAAGAAACATTTTCCTTTATCATTTTAAATTAAATTTGTGGCAAATGGAACCAGAAATTCGTCAACGTGAAGAGCGTCTTTGGCAACAATTGATTCGTTATTGTATGCCCTCATATGGTGTAGAACAGGTTAGCAATATGTGTCAACAAAGTTAAACCTGAAATTGAATCGGTGCAGCAATGCTACTCTCAATAAGAATGCTAAATTTAACAGTTAGGATGGAATCAACCAACCAACCATATCAAAACTTTTAAAAAAAATATATTGGAATTATCACTAAGTAAAATTAACCATTCTTTGAATAGCTAACTGACATACTCGTACTTAGCTGTTCAATAAAAATATAGGCACAACGCCATCTCCATGTGAAAAGAAAATCTTGTCACGATACATTGAATTATTCTTTTTTTTTTTTGTTTTTAAAACACGTAATCTGATGGAGAGAGCACTCAACAAATTACGACTATGGACCCATAACAGCGGTTTAGGGGTTAATCCGCCTAAAACTGTACTCGTCCTCTTCACGAAGAAATACAAAATTCCAGATTTTTAGCTACCAAAGATGGGAAGCGTTGAGCTTCATCTTTCTGACAATGCTAAATATCTCGGGGTTGTTCTAGACAAGAAACTCAGCTGGAAACTGAATCTGGACGAACGCGTTAAAAAAGCGTACAACGCATTTTACGCATGCGGAAAGATGTTCGGTAACAGGTGGGGTATCCAATCAAAACTAGTACACTGGATGTACACAGCCATTATAAGACCAATCTTAACCTATGGCGCGATAGAGTGGTGGGAAGCGACCAGAAAGTGCTCGTATCTAAGCAAGCTGACAAAATTGTGCCATGCATTGGGGTCACTAGCGCCTTCAGAACCACACCCACGGCAGCACTGGAAACTATCCTCCTCCTGCGTCATCAAAAGCAAAAGGCGCTCTTAGACTCAAAGAGTTAGGTTACTGGAGAACTAGACCTGCTGGTCACAGTACTATACTCAATGACTTCTTGGATTGTGATATGAACAGGGAAACGGACTACATTATGCCAGAATTAGATTTCAGTAGGGAATTTTCTGTTAAAATCTCACACAGGGACGAACTGGAACTGGAATGTAGAACGCAACCTAGATAACAGAGCTACAATGGTATTCACTGATGGTTCGAGAATAATTTCTGGTACAGGCGCGGGGGTATTCTCACAGGAACTCGATATTCACGAGTCCTACAGGCTACTGGATCATGCCAGTGTATTCCAAGCGGAAATCTTTGCAATACTTCAGGCATGCAAAATTGTTGAAGTAAATGTGAATGCAACAGAAGACATCACTATTTGCATTGACAGTCAAGCGGCCATCAAGGCCCTTAGTTCGTTCATAACACGATCCAAACTAGTTAGACAATGTCGCGGCGTTCTTAACTCTATCGGCACACGACACAATATTACTTTCTGCTGGGTGCCAGGCCACTGTGGAATCCAGGGAACGAGCTAGATGATGAACTCGCTCGAGCAGGCTCCAGCCTAAGCTCACTAGTGGGAGACCAGCAGATTGCTATTCCCATCGGATCCATAAAACAGTCTATCGACTCAGTATGCTTGCAGTGGGAAGGTAATAGATGGTCAAACCTAACTACATGCTGTATATCTAGAACTCTTTGGCCCGAATATGATCACGAGAAAGGAAGTATATATTGAGCCTGAGCAGGAAAGATGGTAGCACACTAATCGGAGTGCTCACAGGGCACTGCCTGATCGGTAGACACGCTAGACGACTGGGTGTCGAAGCAAATGATCTCTGTCGTAGCTGCGGTGACCCAGAAGTGGAAGAGTCAATCTTCCACGTCCTATGCGAGTGTCCGGCCCTATCGCGAACGAGAAGACGGAACCTCGGCGAATATATCTTCGATGACCTCGGTGATATCGATAAGGGAAAGCTATATACCATAGCAAATTTCATTAAATCCTCAAAATGGTTTTAGGTTTCACGAGTTACCATACTCTAACGGGGATCACAACGGACGAACACTAACGTCTATGTGAAGGAGGATGACAACATCACCATCCCACACACCATACCATACCATACCAAAACACGCCATTTAAACACATTTCAAATTTTAACTTTCTAGCGTAAACCATTCGCGAGATTTGAAAGTCAGGAAGTGTTGCTTCGAGTTATTGTTATTTTCCTGGGTTCCACATCTGTGCGCTAAATAAAAAAATATCTTCCTTCATGCTACCGAGTTATTCCATTTTAATTCTGATGCGGGTGGTAAATTTAGGGATAGTGAACTCTATCAAAACAAAAAAAAAAAATTTTTTTGTCTGTCTGTCCACCGTGTGCATACCTGCTTTCCGATACATTTTTTTGGTGATATATCGAAACCATTGAATGAAGTAGAGGGCTTCGACTAGAGTTGAACTTTTCAGTGGCGGGGGAAGGTGATATATGTCATGATTTCAAGGCAGCAGAAGGGTATAGGTTTCACGGCAGAAATTCCAATGAATGACAATTGTGGATTTTTATATCCTTGCGTCAGTTAAAATTGTTTGAGCGTGTTTTCATTTTTGTGTGTGATGATGTGATGGTCCGCTTTCTACATTTCTTTATTAGCAATGAAAGTGCTTTTCGCCGCAACATCATACTGCGACGTTTGGCACGAAATGCTAGCAGTCGAAGCCTTTTTTTCTTCACTGCTAAAATTTCGGAATGCACTTTTAGCTGTCCCAGATTAATTAAAAGTTCCATTCAATTTTGTTGCTGCGTCGAATTCATATTAATTTTAAAATATCACAATATAAGCACAATACTACGATTGATAGACGCTTGAAGTCAAAAATTTTGTCTTTGACAGCTAAATGTCAAAGTATAACATGTATGTGCTGTGTATCATGCCATCTTGTATCGCATATCATGATTTGAATAAAGTAATTTGTATACAAGTGTATCGATGGTATTATACGGACCAGGGAAGTATGTCAAAACTATTTATTATTTATTTTAGCTAGGACAGTAGCGTACTGTGGTGGGATAAGCAAAACGTTGGATTGCGATCTTCCGAATACATGACTATAAAACATTGAAACTATTGTTTATCAAGAATATACCGAAAATACTTTCTTCGGGAGAGCAGTGCCGTAGGAAAAAGAGGTTTGTTTTTTTTTTTTTTTTAAAAATGCTTTATTTAAATTCAAATATTCTTAGTCTACGTATGCACTGCTCCTCCTTCTAAGGATATATCCTTGTGTTAGGGGTGAGGAGTCTCTACAATTAGCTACAACAAGATATCTTGAAAATCATGTTTAATATCTTCAGAATTTTTCAAGATAATATCTTAATTTTGAAAGTTCGGTGGCTGTAGGTGCGGTAAAATTTTTGTGGTACTAGGGATTTCAGTGGGGCAAATGAGAAAGGAAAAATTTCTAAGATTTGGTAATTGTATTGAACTTTTTATAGAGGCACTCTACTAAAATCATATTATTGATGTGCACAGGAACGGTTTATGCTACAAAGTTGAAACTTGAAGCTTTCTGTAACTATACCAGAAAGTATTTTGGAATAAAATAAGTTTTTGCAGTGGTGTGCGAAACCAATTTTACCGTCGAAAAGATCTTCTTTTTCCCCACTGGGAAGGTTATCATCAACACAAACCGGCACGAGTAAACAATTTAAGCTGGCCGACCATAAAATCAACGAAAACAAATTAGCAATGATAAAAATTGATTCAAGCTTTTGTCTTATCTAAAACACGCGGTGGCTTCGACAAATAAACGCCTCTGACCATGATTGATTGGCGCCACTCCACACGTATGTTTACGAACCTTCCACTAGTCCTCGATTTGCGCTAATTGTTGACAATCGAATACGAAACTTTTATAATTTTCGGAAACAGGTGAACGAATTAGAGCAAAAATGTCGGTTAGATTGTTTGTTTTTTTAACTTACCTTCTGGTTACGTGCACGTACAAATTTCGAGAAGATAAGATACGAAAAGTGAACTTCTTTTGGAATTTCATCAATGTCAAAAGAAAAAAACGCTTTTAATACAACAGAATTTTCAAATCGGATTTAGTTATTTTTATAGTCTGAACTTAATAATTGTACTTTTTAATTTTTATTTATTTTTTATTTTTTTGTCATTTTACGTGCATCTATCTGTGAAAATTCTTTCGTTATCTTTCTCATGGTCGCGTGAAATTTTGATTAAATTGTGTCGGATTGGAATTTGGACTACCCAGTAGACGACTAAAATAATTCGAACAAACATTGAGAGCTCAAGGGTCTTTAGTGTTGTTTGCGTTGTTTATTTTATTTTTCTTTTTTTTAACTTTAAGCCTATCTATTTATTTATTTATATTTCACGGCGTCAAAGCCGTCAACAAGTCATAAATCCAGCTCTAAAAAAAAAAATATTAGTTTCACATTTATTATTATTATTTTTCTTTTCCGAATTGTATCTATAAGTGCGATATATCGAAATCTATCAAAGTCACAGCCAAACAAGCTTGCGGGGAATTTTGAAGAATTTGTGTAAAACATTGGCGTGGTGGTGGGCACGACTATAACCTAGCTATTGGACTAGTATAAATATCGCGTGTAACCGAAATACCAATTAGACATTCCACCGTATAGAAATTCCAACGAATACAATCTATTCGAAAATGTCACTAATATATCAAGTGATTTGTTGTAATCAAGTATTGTACATTTGTCAATAAACATTCCTGGTAATTTATGTCAGTAAAATAAGTTTTTTTTTCAAAGTATTAAGCCAATGTGTGACAAAAACCCATGACTTTCGTATTTAAAGTGAAGTGGGTATTTGTGTAATTGTTACTCGAGGGGAAAATTATTAAATTTTTGTCTAAACTTTTTTCTTTCACATATCACGATATCATGATATCACAAAATAATCTATTAATTAAGCAACAGTATCTATTCATATTTCTATACGCTACAATTGATGAAATCTATAGTTTAGCTAATCGAAAAGTTGACTAGCGAATTCGTAATAATCTTCTTTTTCTTAAAAAAACGTTTTTAAAACTGACTTCAGAACGTTTTCAATTATTTTTATTTAAAATGTTGCACTAATTTTAATCCAACTGTAATCAAACAGTTTTTGTAATCATCAGACGGAATGCACCGTAGCTGAAGAATGGATTAAACTTGCAATTGCAAATAATGTTTCAAATTTGTCTAGTACGAAAATGTCATGAACAACTTGAGATGGCTTCAAAACTCAAGCCCTTAAAAAACTTCGTAGCCTAGATTAAGCATTAAGCTACCACAAGTAACATATTGTTACATGCAGCACGCAAAACTCGATCAATTTCCAGTGGGAAACAGCCTTTCAATACCTCGGAGGGCGAAGAAAACATCCGGTTGGCCATCTTGCAGTAATCTATGAGAGGGGCGAGCCCATAGGTCGCAACAGTATTTCAGTCGCCCTGGCATCGTGTCGGATTCGTAACGTCGTAGCGACGTGGCCACGATGTCGTACCGACCAACTTCAGCATAGCTGTGCATCGATCCTGTGCCGACCACAATCTGACTTTGAGCGGTGTTGGTTATTTATGTTAACCTTAAAGGGCCATTATTACGATCCTGACTTAAACATTAACTGGAAATTTAACCGGAAGTTTTCTATGAAAATCTGTCAGTTAAAGTTTCAGTTAAAACGTAACTGAACATCGTAGGAACGGGCCTAAGTTATCTTATGAACAATTAGTTATTAATTAAACTTTGCTTTACAAAACTTAGTTGTAAAATAACTCGATTATAAATTATTATTTACATTAATTTATTCATCAAGTTTTCCAAACTTTGTTTGATACTCAAAATGATTTTAACACTCATTCATATACTTTCAATAAAGCTGAGCTGTCTGGTCGCTGAGTAACTAAGAATGTCGACTGAACAACTTTCTCGTATAGAAATATGACAAACAGTCATCAAAATAACTTCTTAGTCATGTAAATTGCCAGAAAATTACTGAAATAATTTTTGAGTAGAATATGTAAGCACGAAGTCATTCGAATAACTTTTATGTTATATTTGCAACTAAAAAGCTTCTCAAATAACTTCAAAGTTACATTCTTAACAAAGAAGTCGCCACAATAACTTTACATTTGTATTTACAACCAAAACATTTCAAATATCATTTATATGTATTTATAATCAGAACGCCATTTATATGTTTACTTGTATCTTTTATCAATAGAAAAGTGTGTACCGGAGGGATACTCAAACATTTTTTGACAGTCGCCCCAAATATTGATAACGTAAGTCACTATGTTAGTTTCATGACCCGAAAGTTTCAAAGTTATTTACTAGTCATTAAATGACCAACATTCATTTCTGGTCGCCTAAAGACTTTAACATCAACCAAAAAATCAATATCTGTTGCTCAATATTGCATCAAATTTTTCATCTAGCATTTCTATTCACTAGAAAGAAATTGACACAGAAAAAAATTTCCTTGAACATTTCTTAAATATTTTTCCTACATAGGTTTTAAATAGGAAAACAGGCATACCGAAGAGGAAAAGAAAAGAAAAGAAAAATAAATCATTTCAGCCATTCCTACAAGTTCATTTTATAACGTCTCCAGGTAAAAACATAAATGGCAGCGACTCTTTTCAGTAGATTCCATATAAATGTCATTAAAAAAATGGAGCACTCATTGGTTCTACTTTTAATTGAAATTTAGATTCAGCTCGTTTCATAGTTAAAATTTTTCTAAACTCGTGCTTTCATCTTTTGGATTCTGATTTGAGAATACGTGAACACTAGAAGCCAACAAATTTAAATTTTCACTATTTTCAATTAAAGGTAAAAAATCCGCCAAGGCTAACTTTATTATTTTATGAGTGGAAGTCCGAAACGTGTTTAATGCTGAGATGCGGTGTAGGTTTCTTATGCGACTGACAACCTAAAAAATAACGTTCCAAATAGCCTCCTGGTCATTCCTTAGGTTTGTCAGTCGCATAGTAAACTACACCGCATCTCAGCATTCAGCACGTTTCGGACTTGTACCCATAAAATAATAAAGTTGCGCCCAGACTGTTGGCAGATTTTCAAGATCATATCTGATACGGTTTCTGAGATATGTATAAAAATGAAATTTTTTGAGAAATTGCTATCACCCTACTTTCGTGGTCCACCTCGCCCCTCAAAAACTTGACGTTCAGTAGACTCCTCTTATGATCCCATATACAGAAACTACATTTTATCTTCCTGGTGTAATTGGATCGGAAGATATTGTAATCCAAAGTTTTTCACCCCCCACCCCACTCAAAAATGTTAGCCCTTGACTAATCTGGAAGTATCTCTAAGGACAATCTTCTGACATCAATCGTTCAGGAGATATGGATTTTAGAATTTTTCAATCACGGCTTACAAGCGTTTGGGACGCATTGTTTCCCCCCCCCCCCCACTTCTACACCCATAAACCCCTATCGACCATTTTTTTGCAAATGAGTCCACTATCATAGTACTATATAAGTTCCAAGTTTCGGCATCCTAGCATAAGTGGTTCCTGAGATCTAGAAAGCAAAATTTTTCGTCTAAAACGCTCCCCCCTCGTCAGCCCTTACAACCCCACCACCCCAAAAGATACCGGTCGTAGGAGTTTACCCAATCTACCCACCATAAAAATTTCAACTTAATACCTCAACGGGTTTGGGAGCTACGCGCCTTCAAACGATTTTGCGTACGGCAGACGGCGTACGTCGTCTACGGCAGACAGACGGACATTTTTTATTTGCTTTTTTGGTGTTTACTAGTCCTAAAACGTGTAAATACAAAATTTCAGGGTAGCAAATTTTTTTGAAATTTCAGGGTAGCAAATTTTTTTGAAATTTCAGGGTAGCAAATTTTTTTGAAATTTCAGGTCGATCACAATACTTTATTATTAAAAAATAATAAAGTAAAAAATTGAGTAAAACTAATCTAATCCTTCGAGTAGCTCATTTTTTTCGAGAATACCTGGAGCAACGAAAAATATTTAAGTTTAGTAGTTTAGTTAAGACCACCACACGGAATTGAAGAATGCTACTATTGGTAGTAGCAATCAAAGCGAAACTAAGACACTACACTGAGGTTATGACAAGTGAAAAATTTGACTGAAAAGCACAATTTAAAAAATTGTCTTACGAGTTTTTGGTCCGAATTTTAAAATTTCAAATATTTTCATCATCCAGAATTTTCAAAAAAAACTAAAATTTGGCATTTTTTTCATTAGTAGACCGTCGAAAAAAATGGTCTGTCTGTCTGATGTATAGGTACGCCGCCCACAATCGCGATCCTGTGGCAATAGCATTGACTATGACTATTTTCTTTTTTGATTGCACAACAGTCTAAATCGGGACTTGGCCTATTCGATGATATTTGCCAAATTTTTGATATTAACGTCATCCCTTCGTTCGATCTAAATTTTCTTTTGTCCAATTTTCGACCGTAGTGTCAAAAAATTTGAACGCGACAGAAACCGAAAATACTTCACTCGAGTAAAAACACATCCAGCTGCAGTAATCAAGACAGAAGTTTTGAAAGTGGGTCGTACTCGTTCAGTAATGTTTCGACTTCCAAAAATTTTGATTTTGTTTTTGCGTAGTTTAGTCTAGTTTTGACAAATATTGACAGAATGAAAGTTTCCATTCGATCAAGCGTTCTTCGATATGGTGATTATTTTAATAAATTTATTTTCATAAAAATTAGAGACACAAAAAATTAATCGAATATTTAAGACAAAGACCACAGATTTAAATTGCAAATCGGATCTAATAACTTTATTTTCTAAGCTGTTTCATTGCAGCCACACACACCTGGCTGTAACAGCCTATGAATTTGTTTTTTTTCAGTAATTAATTAAAATAATTATATAATTATACAAATTTGACTGTTCAATTTGTTTATGAATGTCTTTATTAATTGTTTAAATTCTGTCCGTAACGTTATTGAAACATATAGCTGTTCTAGTGTTAATTGCGCGTTACGTTATAAATTCAGAAGTTGTGGGAAATGATTTCTTTCAGATGATAGGTTTATCACCGATAATCATAAATACGAAAACAGATCGAAAACAACAGGTGTGCCTTTGAAGGAGTCCTATTGCGTACTACCTGGAGGGGATGGTAATGAAACCAACGACAAAACCACAGACAAACTAACCAATAAAATTACAATAAAATTTGTTACAACAAAGGCTATGTTAATTAATCAATGATTAATGTGTCTCAAATTTTTAGTTTTACACCAATATTACTCATAAAAAAAGATTTTTTTCGCCAAAGGCTACAGTCTTGCCTCAAAGACTTAACTATAGGAAGATCGAGACTTCTGATTCTAAATTTAAATGGGAACATTAATTACTAAGCAGAAAAGAACAGAATCTACCGAAGGTGGTTCGAATCGGTATGAAGGATTACCCGTGTGCGCAGCCCTGGAGAGAAGCATACTCGTAACAGAATTCAACAATAGATGGCTCTCTTCCGATTTTGCAAGGAAACGCTGCGCTGTAGTTAGAGAAGGGTTTCGTAATGTTCTGGAAATAAAGGCCGTCGTAAGAAATTCGACCGGCCTTCTGCGAAAATCATTTGGCGGTCAATCCAACCAGCCCTCGACATACTGCGAAAAACTCCTCGATAAAATCACATATTGCCTTCATCATGAATACCTATAAGACATAACATATTAATAAAGAAACAGGGGTGATAAGCCTATGCGTAAGATTTGAACTCATGAGCTTTCAATTAAAATACAATAGCTTATTTTTCTGTACTCGCGTTGCATACTAATCGCTAAATGTGATCGTCGAATAGAAATCCAGATAAATCTACAAAAATATTCAATAAAAACAATTTAGAAGAAGAATATTTACTGCGCATACACCATAGAATGTATTAGAGATTACGCGACGCACCACATGTAGTATAAAAGATCAGTACACTTCATTAGATTTGATACGAGACAACCATGTGGGCTTTTACTTCATTTTAATAAAGTGATTTCGAATGGGTTTACTTGAAATCCGAGTGAACTGCTAGCTCGCAACAATATTTAGGTACTGAAGAAACACCAAATCTGTAATGCGTAAAATCACATAATTACGTTGATCTAAAAAAAATAATCACACAAAAAATAATCAACTACGATTTTGAACTTCTACTAAAAGTTAATAAGTGATTCGGCCATTTTTGTGCGGTGAACAACATACACACCTTATTTTGACGAACCTGTTGATAATCCACCTGCTCAACATGAATATTTCAATAATTAATGACCTTCAGTGAGTGCGGCAGCCAGGGACGTCATTTGTGGGGGGGCATTTTCCCTCCCCCTGAATTATGTATTTTTATAGATTATTAATAACATATGTATATTTATATATATAAAAATATATGCAAACATAACATCTTGCCCCCCCCCCCCCCCCTAGAAAAAACTAAAATGACGTCCCTGGCGGCAGCCAAGTGCCATAAGAAGGCGACCCTTAGAAGAACTGGCCTTGTTGTATGGTTCGAGAGTGTTCTCCATTTCGTCATAAGCATTCACAATCCATAGCCGGTTCTACTCCTTGAACCATCTTTAGCTTCCAATGGAGCGCTGGAATCTCCTAACCTTCGTTACGGCAAGGTCAGGAAGGTTTTTGAAGAAGTAGGCTCCTAGATGAGCTTTCCTCCTAACGGATAGAGCTGAACAGGTGCTGGCAAGGTAGATGACTGTCTCTTCCTCCCTTTTAAGTGAATTAGGCTCAACTGAGCAACAGTTTTCATGTAGCAGGAGGCACACCTATATTCCAATCTTCTGCCATAATCTGAAGGATACTACCGCGCCCAGAGCGTTCCCGTCATCCTCACCTCGTCATCAGTTTTGGAGTCATTAGAATAAAGTTGGACAAATTCTTCCCCCGTGTCATACCCATTTCCCGTTCTAGACGGGTTGGGATAGTTCTTTTAATTTTTAGGGTGCAGTCTGTAAGTGTTTCAAAATTGTGCAGTGGCCTGAACTGCGTAAAGTCGAATGGCTGATGTAGTTGTCATTTGCTTGCCAAGAATGTCTAGGGGTGGCAGATTGAATAACATGTCTAGTGCTGTAGAGGAATTTTTCTCAGAGCTCCGCTGATACATATACATACCGATCTCTGTACCTTCCCTAGAGAGGATCTCCTCAAGCAGACGATTTTCGAGCAACGGTTCGACCTTGCAATCGTGTGTGAGCAACACCACAACGTGGATGGATGCGAGTGGACGACGGATGCATTCAGCAATGTAGCGATATGAACACTTGATGGTAGAATATACCAAAGTAGAGTTTGAGTAGCTTACACTGGCTTCACCTGGGTGAAATGTGACGGAATTTACTTCTTCTCATGCTACGCTCCACCCAGTATGGACATAATTCAATATGAGCGGATGTTGGAGGAGCGGAGGCCGGATCAAAGTTCCCGCAATTTTTTTTGTTGATGACTTTAACGCGTGGTCGACGACATGGAGTCCTGCTGCCCTGCAGGGCAGGCTTCTTATGGAGTAACTTGCGACACTACACTTCGAACTTATGAATGATATTGCGTTCGCCCACAACTCGATCGCATGAAACGCCACATGGAGCGTTGGAAATTTCTATTCACACGGCGATCATCACGCCATTGTCATCGAGCTGCAGCAAAGTAGAAGTCCAAGGAGAATACCTGTCCGGTGAAAGGTGGGAAAACGGCAACACGAAGTACTGCGCAGTGGTAACGCTTAAATCAGCGAGCTAGTTGCGAATCATGCATAAGGTAAATGTCCCAATACGCGACCATGTAAGCATTGCTTTCATATTCAATAACGAAATATCCATTTCTATACTAATTTGATTTTCACGATCGTTGTTTTAGTCAAAGTCGATATATTATTCTGCAAATACAATTGTTTTTCACAACACACGATCATTATTTTAGAAGATATTCGAAAAAACGTTAATCGATGTAGTTGTACGTCGTTGCGACCACATGATTGACCCGTTGTCCCGATTTGCGACCAGTCGCAATCTGGTACTTCATTTGCCAGTCACATTGTGCGACCAATATTCATCTTATCGAAAGTAAAGAAAATGGCGGCAATGAAATTATTTTGGTCGCTGATAGGGCAAAATTGATATGACCCAAAAGGCGACCGCTATTTGTACTCCCATTTAACCACGAACTCTTTTAAGACATCTATTTTACAGTTTAGAGGCTATGTCATGAAAACTGATAATTGGGTTCTCAAAAAGGACATATGTTACACCATTAGCCGTAATTTTAATCTCCAAAACATCGATGATTTATTTTTGTTGAGGATTTTGATTCATCCGGACGCACAAATGTACATTCATTAATGTTTGTCCCACTCAGCGACCACGGTAAATAAAATGCATATTGATACCTTTGGTTTAATTAAAACACATACGGTGACCAGCTACTTGTCCGAGTTGAAGATATTGGCAGAATTAAATTGTTAATATCGATCCAATTCACTTTGGCACTGAATAACCATTCAACGGTCCAACTGTCAAATCTATTAACGAAGTACCGTCTACAGGCGAAATGGAACAAAATGGCGGGTGAACGCGCATACTATGAAATTGAATTTTTTTTTTAAATTCAGGTGTCTACTTAATTGTACCGTGAAAAATATGCGCATCAAGAGCATTGTTCACGGATCATTATGAATATTCTACTTGGACGAATAATTTTGAGAATCTATTTATTTCACTCATAATTCATTGAAACTGGTCGCACGGCGGGACATGGTCGCGTATTGGGACATTTACCTTATATAGTTTCAGCGTACCGGGATATCTATAGCGAATTATAGTTAACCACTTCGAAGAAAGAGTACTTCTGTATGACATCGAGGACGACGTCAAGAGCTACGACGTGTAGCGAGGAGTCCCACAGGGATCAGTGCTTTGCCCCACATTATGGAACATCATGTATAATGACGTTTTCTCCATCTATCTCCCTCCGGACACGACATTGGTTGGCTATGCGGATGATATCGCACTGGTGGTAGTAGCGAAACACATTCACACTTTGGAAGTTCTGTGCAGTGATGCAATCGACAGTGTTATCCAGTGGTTAAATAGTGCAAACCTAGAGTTGACGGTTCTATTGGGCTCTCGAAAAGTGTGCCAGGTCTTTAGATTTAAAGCGGGAGAGCACGAGATCATCTCCTAGCCAAATCTGCGGTATCTTGGAGTGCTAATCGACACTCGGATGTCCTTCAAGGACCATCTTCTGGCGGCCAGCGAAAAGGCTTCAAAGTAATGGTACACTCTCACGCATCATGGCAAACATTGAAGGACCACGCTTCAGCAGTCGAAAACTTTCAGCAACGGTCATGAGCTCCATAATGCTATATGCTCCACCGATGCATCGTACATAGCTGGAATTCAATCAACCTATCGTCTTAGTGCACTAAGGGTTGTCAGTGCTTTCCAAACAGTGTCCGATGAAGCAATCGGAGTGATATAGGCAATGTTACCTATAGACATACTAGCGTATCCACGTAGTGACAGGTGAAGCATCGAAAGTGGACGAGCGACGGCGCAGTATCCAGGACTGGAAAAGACGTTGCGAGAGCGTGAACAAAGGGAAATGGACGTTTACACTGATTCCGAAGATCGACAGCCTGATAAGCCGCAAACACGGAGAAGTAGATTTCTATTTGACACAGCTGCTCAGCGGACATTGCTGTTTTAAGCAGTATCTTCACCGCTTCAAGCACAGCACAGCATATCTTACTACACTGTCCGCGCTTCGATGTCGATAGAGCCGAGGTAGCGCAAGCCTTCGGAGAAGCTCCGACCTTGGCAAACATCGTGATACATATGTGTGACACAGCCCTCAAGTGGCAAGCGGAATTCAATCAACAGTCGGGGATTTCGTGTTGGGGTTTCACACCAGAAACCCTACTGACGCCGGAAAACAACTAACATTTAAGCCTCAGTTATAATGGTTCCGATCCGATCCGGCAACGTCGGAGGGGAAAAATTTCTAGGCACAATGATTCCGTTCCGACATCCATCAAAGTGACACTAACGAGGTATAATTTTGATTTTTAGTGAGGTGAAGGAGGTGGTGAAATTCAATAATTCACCTCTTAGCGTCGGAACGGATAGAAGTTGAAAGTTAGTTAACTTTACCCCTTCGTTTTGTGTCTCGGCTAGTTACCGGAACGATTGTGACTAGGCGTTCCGAAATTCCCTTTAGATGTGTGTCGGATGGAGAAACTCAACACTCTCCGTTTTCCGGATCGGATCGGATCGGAACCATTATAACTGAGGCTTTAATCGACTTAGGAGATGTTTAGCGGGTTAAAGTCCCGCACTGACTTAGGCTTTCGATGCTTTTACATCCCCTTAAAAAATATATATAAAGTCTATCAAAAGCATACACCTTTGGTATGTTGTCATTTCTTGAGTCGGTTAAGTCTGAATTTTAAGGTGACCGGCAAGGTCGCCTGCCTCGAATTTAGTGTACTGCTGAACCCTTATGGCCTCTAGCAGAGTTATAGGTGATAAGATACACTTGATTGAAAACCAGAAAAAATCGGGTGCACGTTGATGTTGAACTTCCATTATATCTTCAACACCTAATATTCTCAAAAAAGTGGATTAGTTCCAGTTCGTCATTCCAAAAAGCGCTTTTAGTCGCAGTGATCGCACGGCGAAATTCCTTACGATTACGAAATTTACGAGTTCATTAATCCGAAAAGATGAATTCATTCTAATAAAACCTGATCATAAAAATACTCCAATAAAAAATTTTATGAGGATAAAATTCATTACAAGTTTTCTCGAACCGCATTGAATACCGCTTAAAAATCTTCAGAAATTTCTTTTAAAGCAAGCGTCACCAAAGATTTATGCCGTACGAACGGCATTGTTCCGCCAAAATCAAGTGAAAAACTTTTCAAACTTCTAATGTTTTCCATTATAAAATTTTTTGCTTAAAGTTTTTTTTTTTTGGATCTATTGAATTTTCCAATTTATTCAAAATCCGTCATTAAACAAATATCGATTCGCGAAACTAGTGCAGCTGAATACATTAATAGAAAGCACAATTAGCAATTCAAATATGATAAAAAACATTCGGGATTTTTTTTTTCATTGGCAATCTTAGTTTGTTCCAGAACAATAACGAGCATATTGTTTAGAAATAGATCTTTTCGGTTAAGATACCTGTTGTTGGGGTAGCAAAATAACTTTCGATTCTAAGCCGTAATTATAAAACCATAGAAAAGTGCCTGAGAGCGATTTAAACCAATTACATTAAAATTAACAAGATATCGTAAAATTAAAATTAAATAGCAATTTTAATTGGGAATTTTTTTAAGTGTTTCCATATCGAATCGAACGGTACGGCAATGTTATAAAAATTAAAGCTGCAATTAACAATAACTAATAGTGCCGTAAGCATCGTTTCGCTTTGATTTTCACACCACCCAGTGTACTTGGCTGCAGGGACGTCATTTGTGGGGGGGCATTTGCCCTCCCCTGAATTATGTATTTTTATAGATTATATATAACATACGTATATTTATATATAAAGGGTTTTCCAATAGGGACTTGACAACTTTGAATTCAATTTGTGAACGCACCCTTTCACTAATCATCGAACTGTCACTGTCAATTTATTCAGTAAACTTAACATTTTTATCATGGTAAAGTACACGAAGGAACAACGTCTGCAAATTATAAAAATTTACTACAGAAATTCGGAGTCGGTGACCGCTACTTTAAGAGCGTTAACTCCGATTTTCGGTCGTAATTCTCGCCCTAGTAGACAGGCAGTAACAAGTTTAGTGCAAAAATTTGAGTCTACATATTCGTTGTGTGATGTTGCCGTGCCAGTGAGACAACGGGTTGGTCGAAGTGTCGAAAATATCGCTGCCGTTGAAACGTCCGTAGCAAATGATCCAAATCAGTCAATTCCACGGCGTTCTCAAGTGTTGGGCATCGCCCAGACCACGTTATGGCGAATTTTGCGTAAGGATCTTGGTTTACACCCATACAAGATCAAGCTGACTCAAGAATTGAAGCCGATGGACCATTTGAAGCGACGTACGTTCTCCGATTGGGCTCTGGAAAAGATGCGCCAAGATGATCAATTTCATCGCAAAATCATCTTCAGTGACGAAGCTCATTTTTGGCTCAGTGGGTTCGTCAATAAGCAAAATATGCGTTATTGGTCCGGTGAAAATCCACATGTGCTTCATGAAAGACCACTTCATCCACAAAAAATAACTGTTTGGTGCGGTTTGCATGCTGGCGGCGTCATAGGGCCATATTTTTTCGTCGACGATAATGATCGTCACGTTACTGTGAATGGTAATCGTTATCGCGCCATGATTACCGATTATTTTTGGCCCGAATTGGAAGATATGGACTTGGACAACATGTGGTTTCAACAGGACGGTGCCACAAGCCACACAGCACACGTTACAATCGATTTATTGAAGAGTAAGTTTGATGAGCGTGTTATCTCAAGAAATGGACCAGTCGATTGGCCGCCTCGTTCGTGCGATTTAACGCCTCTGGACTTTTTTCTTTGGGGCCACGTCAAGTCGTTGGTCTATGCCAACAAGCCGACGACGTTGGAAGAGCTCAGAGCCAACATTGAACACGAAATAGCAGCCATTTCGGCCGAAATGTGTGGCCGAGTCATCGAAAATTGGGTCCAACGAATCGACCGCTGCAAACGTGCCCGCGGTGGCCATATGAACGAAGTCGAGTTCCATTCATAAATGTTTTGATTGTACTTCAACCCGATAATAAAGTTTTTGAAATATCTCAAATGGTTTGCATTTTATTTTGAAAAAAAGTTGCCAAGTCCTTATTGGAAAACCCTTTACAAACATATCATCTTGCCCCCCCTTAGAAAAAACTGAAATGACGTCCCTGCTTGGCTGAGTAGAAACGCATAGTTCTGTATTGTCGTGTGTACTGCTGTAGCTTTTTATGTACTACGAATTACTCGATATTTTTGTGGTTTTATAACCGAATGGCTGTTTGAGTATCGATTTCGCTAATTTTATACATATTTGTGCAAATTATTCAGCTTATGCTTTGTTTGCGAAATAACCTCGCCGAAAACCGCAATTCGTTACAATTACTCGTTTAGTTCATCAACCTAGCGGAAAATATGCCTCTGCCTATTAACTAAAACTTTGTGACGATCGCGATTGATCATTTTTGTTGTGGGGAACTATTAAACAAACATATACACACGATAATCTTATCTGAAAATCTATACTAATTTTTATCGCTCCAGAATAGCAAACTAATCGTAAAAAAACAATATTTTCGCCTACGGAAATACGTCAACATAATTTTTCTGAATTGTTATTTTATGTGTTTCCAATTAATTGTTAGTGTCTGCTCGATTTTTTTGTTTTAATATTAATTTTTCGATTCATTTTTTTTTGTCTTTGGCTTAGAATTTTATTGAAGCAGAATACATAATGAGCATAATGAACAACTTATTCTCACGCTTTTTATTCCATTAAAATCCTATCTTTAAAAATGTACATATTTAAAAGATCTAATGAATGATAAGGCCATGTTTGACGAGGAAAGATCCTGTTGGAAGATCTAACCAAGCAAAAAAACTTTACACAAGAAATAGTGTTTGACCATTGTCGGCTATTGGAGAGTAGCGCCTTCTCCAGGCGGTCTACATAACACCAAAAATACGTCGATTATTGTTGCACACAGTCTTACACTGTTACAATTCCAATGCCAAGTTGATTCTTCTGTTCTAAGTTCAGTTCAGTTCAGTTATTGTAAGGTGGAATTACAGAGAGAACGATGCGAGCAACGCGTATCGGATGCGATCAATGCGTATCGGACGCGCGCCGAAATGCTTTACCCAACTGTCAAATAATATCAAATACATACTAAAATATTCTGTTCGCATCCTACAAACGTATTGCCTGATGAAATCAGTGAGTATTAAGGTACGCGTCCACTAGAGGCGGGCCGCATCGCAACGGTGCGGGACGGATTTTTGTTTCTGCGTCCACTTGGGACGGATCACGGAAGACGGAAAATGTCGATCCCAACTGTTTCGCTGTGTCCACTGTGATGGGATGAGGTGGGACGAGCCGGGACGCCATCCTCCTCGAGCAGAAATCCGCTCGCAAAGCGATCCGCCAAATAAATCCGTCGCGGACCGATGCGGCCCGCCTTCAGTGGACGCACTTCCATAACAATGTATGGCAGGCGGATTTTTGCGATGCGGCCCGGCCCGGCCCGTCCGCCCTAGTGGACGCGTACCTTTATAAGTTTAATCCAGCCCAAAAGTTTGTAACGCACAGAACGGAGCCTCGAACGAAAAAAAGTTATATACTCCAAATACGCTTGACGGTCGTCCGTCTGTCTGTCCGTGCGCACGATAAGTCAAGAACGCCTTGACCTAGGATCTTGAAATTTTGAATGTGGATGTTTGATTGAATTTGCACAGGACTATGTTCGTGAGCAAAATCTTCCTACTCCTTCTGGTAGCTGCCATACAAAAAGTCCTTAAAACACGTGTTCAAGAATATTCGCCAATAACTTAGGTACACCTTAAGCTACGACTTTGAAATTTTGTATACGTTAGTTTTCCAATATTTGTAGTTCGATGTATGAATATTACCATGAGTCCTTCGAGTAGCTCCCGTACAGAAATCCTGTAAAAATATCCTCACTCAATTCACAGAACTCGCTATAACTCATGAAATCGTTCAACCACGAAGATCAAATTTTGTACAAATTAGTTTTGAGGGAAAATGAAGTTCGAGTTCAATGCCTTAACTCCTGCGGGTAACTTCCATACGAAAAGTCCTTAAAACACGTGTTCAAGAATATTGGCCGATAACTTTAGAACGGTTTAAGCTACGACTTTGAAATTTGTACGTGTTGATTTTCCAATAGTTGAAGCTGAATGTATGATTATGAAGAAAATCCCATTAGTCCTTCGTGTAGCTACCAAACAAATATCCTGTAATAATGTCTTCACTAATTTACTGAGCTCACTATAATTCAAGTAATTGTTTAGCCACGAATTCGAAATTTTGTACAAATTAGTTTTAAGTGAAAACGAAGTTCGAGTTGACTACTCAACGAAATCCTTTTACTCCTTCTGGTAGCTTCCATACAAAAAATCCTTAAGACAAGTGTTCAACAATATTTTCCGATAACTTTTGAACGCTTCAAGCTAGGAATTTGAAATTTTGTACACATTAATTTTTAAATGGTTCCAGGCAAAAGGATAAATATGCTAGAAATCGAGTGAATCCTTCCTGTACCTCCCATGTGAAAGTCCTTAAAAAAGGGAAATTTTTTTTCGGTGATTCACCTAACTAGTTCCAGACATGATATTAAACACTGATGATATTGTCTTTTAGTTTCGAGTAGCAACCATATAGAAGTCCTTAATAAAGGACAAACAACATGTGCACTCCTTATCCAACTTGATCCCCAACTACAATATTAATCGGAGTTCAGTATTTCATCTAGAGTATTTATACGATTGGCTTGAAGCCGATCGTGACTGCAGTATGCTTTTACTTTATTATTTTTTATGGTGGGTTGAGTGAGACCCTACGACTGATATCTTTCGGTGGGTGGGGGTTTGAGGGGGGACGATGGGGTGCGTTTTAGACGACATTTTTTTTAATAACCAGAAGGCTTTTTGGAACGTTATTTTTTAGGTTGTCAGTCGCATAGTAACCTGCACCGCATCTCAGCATTAAACGCGTTCCGGACTTATACCAGACCCATAAAATAATAAAGTTGCGCCCAGACTGTTGGGAGATTTTTTATATATTGTATAGGTATTCACCTTTCTCTATTATTGTACAAATTTCGAAAAAAACCGACACAGTTGTCAATATTTCGTTATACGAGCGACGAAATTAGAAAACAGACTGTAAAAGCGACGCCACTAGAGCGATGCGTTATCACTGTAACCCATATAGGATCACAGGTACTCTTTCGCACTAGGAAAACACTCTTCGGTATTTCAAGCTGAAGTATATACGATCCTTAAGGCGGTAGAATGGATTATAGAGGGAAGATGGAGAGGCAGGATGATCTGCATTAGCAGCGACAGTCAGGTCGCTCTACAATCCCTAGATAATCCAATCGTCTTTTCGAAGATGGCACATGAGTGTAAAGAACGGTTGAATTCTGTTGGCAGATTCAATGACTTAAAGCTTATATGGGTTCCAGGCCACCAGGATGTAAATGAGAATGAAATAGCTGATGCATTAGCAAAGGCTGGATCGGAGTCAGCCATGGTCGGACCAGAACCAGTTTTCGGTGTGCCGGTTGCATCTGTTCGGGCTGCCATTGCTGAGTGGGTGAGTAAATCACACATTGAGAGATGGCGGCTTCTTCCGGGAATGCGGCAAACCAGAAACCTTGTTGAGGGACCAAGTGGACGAACCGCTGCTTTTCTTCTCAAATTGAGCAAAAAGGTGTGGCCTACACCTGGTCAGATTGAGAATCATTGACGACCCCATGTGCACTGCTTGCGACGAGAGCGACGACACAACGGAACATTTTCTTCTCGAGTGTCCAGCTTACTCTTTTGCGAGAATGCACGTATACGGCGTTGATGTTATGAGGATGGAAGAACGCCGTTCTCGCTCCCTACCTGAGCTCTTAAAATTCGTGAGGAGGACGAAAAAGTTCGGGTAGAGACTGGGGGATTCGAGTATAATGGGCCATGTTGGCCTGAATGCTCAAGATGCGCTGCTTTGCTGCATGTCTTCCCCCACACCAAACAACAACAACCCATATAGGGTTCCCCAGCACTTACTACAGGACCATTGCTTGGGCCAAGTGCTGGCTGCCAAGCGTTGGGAGCCATCACTGGTTAACTTCTGGGCCATTGTTGGTCGTCAGCGTTGGCTAGCGAATTTTTTACGAGTCTAGCGTACCAGCTGTATGCCATGGCTGGGCCAGTGCTGGCTGCCAAGCGTTGGGAGCCATCACTGGTTAACCTCTGGGCCATCGTTGACCAGCGAACTTTTGTAGTTAGGTACTAATTGGTTGGTAGGTATAATTCGTAAGGTAGGGAGTTCGAGAATGCATCGCAGGTCATTCGTCGCCAAAAATGCGTTCCTGTCGTATCGTCGTTCAAATTTTTGGTACCAGGGTAAGCAAGGACGATTAATTTATATGACAAAATAATTAGGTAAAGAGGAAATAATTTAATTTTCTTTTAATAAGCGCGGAGAGTATAGAAATGTAGTCTGTAGAATGGCGCAAAGAAATATAGAGTCTGTAGAATTTTCTGCAATCATAACCGATTGTGCGAAAGTTCTGCTAATCCTGCATTTTTTCCGCCAGACCGCACTAAGCGAATTAGTTTCTGTTTCTACTTCGTTCTTACTATTTTAGTGTAGAATCCTAGTACAAAATTCAAATGGAATTTACACAGAGCTTTCCACAATATATCAATATGTCTTCTGGAATTCTCCCTATAGTTCCAGTAAATTCTTTTTACTTTTCCATGATATCACAAAATTTTCCGAATGAAATCTGCCAGAAGCTTCCTACATCAGAAATAGATCGGAACTTTCCGAGGACATCAGAACAGTCCGCTTTATTGGTCTGCTGGGGACAGATAAATGAAAGTAATGGCGGACGTGAAGATTCCAGGTTGCCAAGATATGAACTAGAGATGGGCCGTTCACGAGTGAACTACTCTAAAAGAACACTTCATTAAAGTGAGTAAGTGAAGTAATTCAGTCATTTTGGTGAACTGCAGGTGTAAAAATTTTTTTTAAACAAATAAAGGGAGAACGACGACTAAAAGAGTGAACTGAACAAATGCGATGAGAAGAGAAGCAGACAACCAACCAATCTTCTCCTTTCGTTCACTTCCGTGTCCCTCAGAAACACACACAGCCAAGACATAACTTAATTCTTCACAAAGTAACAGTTCTTCTCTCTCATATTCATTTCATATGCGTGCTATATTTTGTATTGCGTGAATATAAGTATACGCGGTGCAAGAAGAACACCATGACATTCCATTATAAGAAAGACTGGCTGTACATGTTTACATCGCTCATCTTCCTATTTCCCAACAAGCCAAACTAAACTGACTGACTAGTGAACGGCTGTTTAGAGAAGCCAACACACAATCCACAGCACATTTGAACGGTGGACTGATTACTAAACGCCTTGTTGGAGAACAGAATAGCGCTGTTCACTTACTCTATTTTCGTCTCTAACTCAATTGAAGGAATAGTGACTAAGGACTAGTGAGTGCTAAGTGACTAATGAACGGCTGATTAGAGAAGAGAAAAGGTGAAATAAACAGTTCAATTGAAGTACTTCACTGAACTAACTCTTTAAAGTGAATGACTAGTTGTGAACTACTTCACTCAAATGAAGTTTTTTGTCCTTCTCTAATATGAACCCTCTTTGCTGTGATACTTTCCTTCAACCACAATCCTGTCGATAACAACCCGCCTAAAAAAAATCATCTTAGTGAATAGTTGTAGTTCTCAAGCAGTTAATGATAACCACACGCGCCCACTCGCCCTAAAATCTGCAAATTGTTTCTTTCAAGAAAATGATCGCAACATTTTTTTTATAAAAATTTGTTCGCAGTCAAGTCAAGAGAAAAGAGATACGTGCGATTTTTTTTTTCCAAAATTCTTTTCGGGATTGGAAACATTTAATTAATCCAATTAATCAACGGGATTAAAAAAACTGGTTCGCGATCGCTCCATTTGCATATTGTTATAAAATTTTTGTTCCCGAAATTAACATTAATTTAGAATTAATACACCCACAACCGGAACTTAAGGTGTCGCACGATCATCCAATCGCAAATAAAGCCCACAAAAAAAATTTCGTTATAAATTGAATCCTGTCCAAAGCCTCGATCGTTCACCTGATCGTACACACTTTTCAAACGATCGTGTTCACCACCCACTCAGCTATTCTAAATTCTAATTAACTGAAAACGTCATCAATTAAAATATAGTATAAAAATTGTTAAAAACAAACACTAGGCACAATCAACGCAAATCATATTCATGTTGGTTTCGAGCAAACGATCTTTTTTATTTTTTGATCGAGCTCGTTAATTTTTCTCCCACACGATCATCTTTCACATATAAGTGATCGATCGGTTTTCTTTAAGAAAGAGGTTCCGCCGATCGTCGTCCTTTTCGATTTTACAAATACACTACACATAAAATGTACGGATCGTAGAAAAACACGTTTAAATTGCGCTAATGTTGTTATTCAGTTTGGTTCGATCGTTGATCGGTTTTTTCATCATTCTTTTGCGAAACTAGTTTTTTGCGGTGAGAAGAACTTCTTGACGGCTCTGTGTATGGGTGTTTTGTTGTTTTTACCCATGAGAGATGTGTATAGAGAAATTCCATTGAGGTTAATGCTATTCGCGATCTACGACCAATTGCACTATACGTTCGATCATGTTAGGTTACCTATACGTGTAAATATGAAAAAAAGATGCTACATTCCATTCGTTAATAGAAATAAAACTTGATATACAAGTCCCAACAGAAAGGAAGAAATGAAATTGTGGATAAAAGGCTCGAAAGCGACTTGTAATGGTGTTTTAGAGGCGTTGAATTGCGGATATGCAGAAAACCAATCGATTGAGTGCACTCATCTGAAGTATTTCATCCGGCTTCTGTGGCACGATCATTACGAAATTCGTGATCACTATCTTTACGATCGCATTTTATAATTTTATCGAATAACAACTATATTAAGTCTGATTTTTTATCAAAAATACCATGTTTTTGGACAGGACTATGTAATATTATCTTTGTCCAATAATAAACAGACTTTATATTTGAGGCAGATAAATTAAGCTATCACGTGTTATTACTACTAGATAAGAATCGATAAATTTAATTTGTTTAAATTAAGACGCCGACACGTGCACTGAGCCAGTGATGGAGGATTCCACTGAGAATACGTACATTAATCACTCGTAGTCCTACAAAAATAATAGTAGCAATTAACTAGCCAGAACGCTGTTACAACGTTATACTAGTTCCTGAAATTGAATTTAGCAGCATATACCTAATTGGAGTTTCTTCAGGAACGGGAAAAGGACCAAAAAGGTTGTTAAGAGCTTCCCTTAACTCTTAACCCAAGATTTTATGATCCGATCTCTAAAGGGGTTGCAGCTTAGTCCTGTAACAGCCTCTGATCCAAGAGCCATGGATAAACTGAGGAAAGATTCAAGGCCTGAAGTTGAAAAACTCAGTGTTATACCACGCCCGCAACCATAATAGGCTAAGAGCGTGTATTCTCGCCAATCGTAATATTAACCTGTCTCTAGATTCCTCTCACAGTTCAGAGGACCTTGCCGTGGACAGATGCGAGAGGGGGGGGCGGGCTGTCGGGTTCACAACATGCTTATAACAAAGGTAGATCGTCCGAAACGGCGCTACATCAGGTAGTTCTTTTCTTGAGATTGAGAGGTCTCTGTCTTTTAAAGAATTTACTCTCGCGACCTTTCTTGATATCGAGGCTGCCTTTAACAACGTAAAACTTGAGGCAATTAGCAATCCACTGAGGGACGCGGGGCGGAAATGGGGCTCTGTTACTGGATGGGCACCATGCTGAGCAGCCGCGTCATTGAATCGACACTAGGCAGTAGCAGAGTGCGGAGGTACTCGGCCCAGGGTACGCCGAAGGGAGCGGTGATTTCACCACTACTTTGACTCCTGGCAGTCAATACCCGTCAGGGCGCGAAGGAGGTCGCATACGCGGTCGACTTAGCGATTTCGATATCTGGTAAGTTCCACTATAAGTGACCTGCTCGAAAGGGCCCTCACACTAGTGAGCGCGTCGGCGGACAGCTGTGGTCTTGGGGGTCAATGCCTCAAAGACATCAGAGCTGGTCCTTTTCACACGTAGAACCAAAATCCCAGATCCCACTACCTAATCTGGGGGGTCTCACCCTACAGCTTAGAGAAATACTTGGATATAGTCCTGGATCGGAAACTAACCTGGAATAAGATTATCGACAAGCGACTAAGGAAGGCTTTAGGGTCTCTCAACGCTTGCAAAAAGATGTTCGGGAAAAAGTGGGGGATTCAGCCAAGGATGGCTCACTGGATGTACACGGCCATAGTCAGGCCTATCCCAACCTACGAAATTTTAGTGTGATGGGTAGCGCTGGAGAAGTCCACCTACCTCAAAAAACTCGCCAAGTTTTTACGTCTAGCATCCACAGGAGCAAGGGGCGTACTTAGCACCACACCTCCAGCGGCACTAAAGATGATTCTGGATCTTCTTTCGCTGGATATTTATGGGAAGAGGGTACCAGCAAAAAGTGCCGTGCGACTAAGAGAGTGAGGCAATTGGGTATCCAGACCTGGAGGGCACAGCTTCATACTCGGACGGTTTAGTGAATGTAACCCGATATCTAAACCATAGCGAGGCATTCAGAATACCGGACTGTTGTAGCGTTTTTCAGGCAGAGATGATGGGGAGATAGTCAGGCGGCGTTTAAGGTGCTCGACTCACACCTGATCAAATCCCGCCTCGTAAGGCTCTGCAGGGATAAGATTAATGAGTTATGCACTCTGGGTTCCGGATCACAGCGGGATTCCGGGCAACGAGTCTGCGGACGAACTCGCAAGCAGAGGTTCGGCGCTGAATCAAGAGCTAGCTCTTTCAGTGAGGAGGCCAATTGAGGACATTAAACAAGCTATCGACGTGAAGGCCATATCGGAGGCTAACACGAGGTGGTCGGGCCTCACATCGTGTCTGGTAGCCAGGCAGCTCTGGCCGACCCTGAGAGTGAGCAGGACAAAGTTCGTCCTACTCGGAGATAAGAATAATCTTCGTATCCTAATTGGTGTACTGACGGACCATTGCCTTATCGGCCGGCACGACAGAAGACTAGGTGCTGCGGACGTTGCAGATCTGTGCCGCAGCTGTAGTGAACCCGATGCCGAGGAAAGTATTTCTATATGCTTTGCGAATGCCCTGGTCTGGCTTTCAGGCGGGAACGTAATTTAGGTACGCGCTTCGCAAAGGACTTGGGTAAATTCGCAAAGATTAAGCTAGACAAGCTGCTGCTGCAGTTTGTCAGGCTGGCGGGGTTGTTTATCTAAGATGTGGTCTTGGGCACACGGATACTCTTCCCGTACATGTGAGATCACAACGGACCCACTGTGCATCATAATTTTACACGTGATTGCCATTCTAAAAGTGTAATTTTAAAATACTTCATGTTCTCAAGGATGTTGTTTTCGTAGGTTAGACGTATAACACGTTGCTCAAGACCGTTAAAAAATAAAAATTGTATGAGAAATCCCGAAATATTGACAAACAACTTATAATTATTAGAATATTACTGTTACATGTACCCTAGCAACCCGCACGACTTATTTTTGAATAACATAAGTTTCCAAAAATAACATTCGAATACCTTTCAGCACCCAGAATAGCGTAGAAGTCTCTTGAAACTTCTTACATGCGACATATATTTCTTGCGAGTTTCACCACCGAATATGCGGGATATATATCGACTCAACACATGCAGTATATAAGCGCCGCAGAACTTGCATACAAATCAGTTTGATTACGTTGAAAGAGAGACGACGGCCAGTTCTACGCGAAAACTATTTTGATTGGAGCAGTGATCGAGTAGTGCAGGAAATCGGAAAGTGTTACCAGTAGTGCGATTTATTTATTTTCTGAGCTACTGCCTAAAAGATTAGACAGAGCTAGATAAGCGCCTTGTAACCCAAGTACCAGTAGTGCGATTATTTGTGTAAAGTGAAAGCGAATTAATAAAGTGTTGTTCCTTCTATTGATTTTAATCGAATTGCATTTTACTTGAAATCTCGGCAAACCTTCTAGCTCGCAATATTATTTTGTATGTGATTCAAATGGTAGGTGAAAGCTGAAAGGAGTCATTCAAGTCTACATACCAAAAATTTAAAGGGTTTGGGAGATACGAGCCTTTAAACTTTTTTTTTTCGCAGTTTTAGAGGCTGCTTTCCTTAAACATAAAAAATGTGGAGAATAGCAATTTTTTTTTAAATAGATCCCAATATTGTATTATTGAAATAGTAAAGTAAAATTACAAAAAATAAAAAAAAATTACAAAATCAAATTTTGACTTTTAAAATCGAATGGCCCGACTTGTCGATTTACGTGAAATACCGTGGTATAAGTAAATAATAATGTTGAAAGGTGCAATTTAATTAAAACATATTAAAGTCACCAGTAGGAGTCTGGAGAGTCGATGTGCGATAGACTAGATACACCCTTAAACACCAATTAGAATTTTGGACCAGACCTAAAACATAAGGCGAAATTCGCGAAAACGTATACAACCACCTTACTACAACTCAGGCGAATACCGAAAAATCCTGAAATTAATTTTTAGGCATCTTTATCGAAAGTCAATTGAAGTAAAAATCAACTCGCTATCTCATCACACCTAAGAGATATTTTAGAATTCGTGAAATCGAATATAACCCCCTTACGCCTTTTGAGTTTGATTCCGTACGCAAATGCAAATCTAATTTCTTTTTTGTA
This sequence comes from Beris morrisii, assembly GCA_951812415.1. NCBI lineage: Eukaryota > Metazoa > Arthropoda > Insecta > Diptera > Stratiomyidae > Beris > Beris morrisii. Next base: position 107,327,055 of record OX638312.1, on the reverse strand, counting down.
AGTAAGCAAGTAAGTCTCCATAGACATAATAAGCTTCAACAATCGGTTCCTCAGATATAGAATCCCAATTTTTTCGTCTAATACGCTCTCACCTGTCAATTCCCATCAGCAAAAATGTGAAAACTTAAAGGGGTTTTCCAATCTACCCACTAAACAAATTTGAACTTAATAGCTCAAAGAGTTTGGAAGCTACGAGCCTTCAAACGTGTTTGGGATCAGCGTATACGGCGGACAGACGGACTTTTTATTTGATTTTTTAAGGTTTCGTGAAAATAAAAAATTTTAGGGTAGCAAATTTGTTTGATTATTAAAAAATAATAAAGTAAAATGTAGAACCTTTATAGCTTCAATAGGGAAGGGTTTCTTTTACCTATTGTAACGCCCGTAATTTTTAAAAAACTTAACAAACTTTAAAATTTACCTTCGGAATCACTTGACAGTTTTGTAGATGGAAGTGTAATGCTCACCTCCATCTCTGACAAATCCGTATTGTCTGAGCGGATGTTGTAACGCCAACGACGAACTTTAATGAAAGTCTGGACAAATTGGGCATTGCGCTTCAAAGACAGAAAGTGGAAACAGCTACTTTGAGCAAACCTGACCGAAACTTCTGCAAAGAGGCTCTGGATTGGAATCATCAAGGAAGAAGTCGACGGCGAAACACATGGTAACAAACAATCGGACAGGAAGACGGTGGAGAATTCAAGGTGGGAACAAGGTTCTAGTGGTCGAAAGATTGTAAGCGGATTGTTGAAAGTAAAATTTCAGTTTGATGCTGAAACTACTTTTGCAGTTGTGTTCCGTTCGAAAAGACTTAACCCCAGAAAAATCACCGGTTTGATAAATTGGAAATTTCTTCAGTCACACGATTCCAAATTGTTACTCTCCACTTCGACTTTAATTTGTTTGCGTCCCAACTCCAGACTAAGTCAGTTCTGTACAAGTAATTCCAGCCACAATCCTTAAGCCACAATGCCATAATGTCGAGATTTTGACCTGTAAACAATACCGAGTATAAGAAACTAATCCTTATCAAACGAATCGAGTCACGTAAAAGATAAGCTCTCGAGAAGCATGTGCAAAACATCAGGCACACACATGATGATATGTTGTAGAGACATACCCTTATGGATTCCTCGTTGCCTTTTTTTTCCATTTGTGGTCTCACGTGTAAATCAGCACGGAATGATGCTGGGGATGATGATGGTTCCTGGCATTGGTTTTAATTTATCGTTCCATAATTCCATCATGAATTTTTTACAGATCATTTTGATGCCGGGGTCCATTTCCACTGAATGTACATATGATGTGTGCGTTGCGTTTTTTTTTGTACAGCAACGTATAACTTTATGTAGCGCCACTAAACCTATGGAGTAAACTCGTGCGGTAAAAGGCGGTCAATCCTCGGAGTTAATGGAAAATGGCTGTCAACAATGCAGACAACTGTATACACTTCGGTACGCAGTGTTGGGCTCAAGATGATGGTAGACGAGCACACGTGCCTCATGTTTACATGGTCCAAGCGATTAACATGGAACTGCAATTTTCCGAGGGGAAGAACCTCTACAACTCCAGAGGTTGTGGGCACGTGGGTTCAAGAATCGCACTCTGTTCTTATTACCTTTTAAATTGGAAGAGTGATGCGCTGACTTATGCTTCGGAGAGGGTTATACAGGTACGGAATTGAGTTATTAGTTCAATTCGTATATGACTTGGTGTTTGCCAACTCGATTTCCAGACAAAATAAGAAACATTTTTGCTCAGTTTGTGGCGCTACAGAGCAAGTCGGGCCGTGGTTTCCTGGCGGATTTTCTTTCAGTATTTTATATTTAAGAACATAATCGTACCATCATTCGATCTTAGTTTTCAATCGAAACGGAACAGAACACTGTCAATTATCCGAGGATAGATTATTAGTCTATATCCCAACCTCCGAGACTACTTTTTTAACTGAAGAACAACGTCCATGATCAACCATCTATCTTATCATTCCTCTACTCATGTAGAAAGACGCATGCCTTACATGGGCACAAGCTTAGTTCAGCCGAACATTCAGCCTTGGTACAATCGTTGACCAATCTTTCTCCAATATTTACCCTAAGCGCACAGTTGACAGTGGGGCAAGCATGTACGTCCTTATCACCTTCTGCGGAAGGTTCATGTAACAATTATGCTGGATTTACACTGAGCACATTGAGGCGCGACTTTACAAACAGGATACAAATCAACCAATCAGGCTACGTTGGCACGTAATCAAATGGTGTCAATTGTTCCGCTGAGAAACAGTCGCAGCAGAAGCAAAAATTTCGCATAAGTGTCTGGGAACCTTTCTTCGTTTTCATATGGCATAAAAAGCCGAAATTATAGCCTGTTCCACGTTCATAATATTAATGTTCAAATTCATCATATTGATATCAATATGTGCATTGATATTATAAACGCAGTATTGATTACACTGACAGGAACTTATACTTTAATATGAGGAACAACATTTGTAACATTAATTACTCTTTTCATCAATATTAAGAATACGTTCATCATATTATACTGAGAGTGACACAGTTAATAGTAATAATGAATCAGTACTTTAATACGAATTACTGATTTCATCAATATTATGAACTCGTTCATTGTAACAATGAATTTTTACATCATTTCTGTTATTGTGTGAGTGTCGAAACCGAAGACCGAAAAATGATGAACGGTTTTGCATAATATTAATGAATTCTTGCATCGGCTCAAAAACAATGATTTTTTCATTATGATGATGTAGATTTTAATTGGTTGGATGTACCTTTTTGGTTCAGTGTGGGTGTTACCTTTTTACATTTGCCCGACTTTTTATGCTCAAATTTGGCTTTCGTAAGCTCCACTAAGGATTTCCTCGAATTACCTTGGTGTAGCTACCATACAATGATACCTGCGCAGTTATGTTTCTTAACCTACTATAACTCGAGAAATCGTTGAAGTCGGAAGTCTAAGTTTTACAGGACTTAGTTTTGAGCTAAAAGTAGGATCGGTTTTGCTATTGAGCGAAATTCCCGAACTTCTTCGAAAAGTCCACGAGATTTTTTCAGAAGTAAGTTACATTTTTACTCAAGCCCGACCTTATGAAATTTTTTATTTCTAATACTATGATTATTATTATTATTTGTTGGTAGAGCCCGTAGAAACTTTATTGCTTCTCGAACCATTCTTCCTGGCTTTTAATCACTCCCTAGGCCATATCTATTCCCTTAAGAAAGGAAATGATTTTGGTCAAAGGAGTTTTCGACAGGTCTTCATAGGTGATAGTAAATCCACCGAGAGTTTGCCTTCTTGACCTGGTAACTGCATTACAATCACACAGAATGTGTGCAGTGGTTTCAAATGTGGTTTCACAGATACTTTGCCGATGATTTTAAGGTGATAATTGAGGAAATAATGTCCTGAAAAATATCCAATTGTAACCCTCGCGTTATACCTGTTTAAGGAAAGAAATTCCGACGCTCTCTTACTTGAGAAAGTCAGGAATTTCTTTGGCTGTCTAAGTCCTGAAAGTGAGTTCCAATAATCTTCCACCTGAAGATTCACCCACTTTAAAATGCCATCCTTAATGAAGCCTTTACCTAGTCCACAAAATGGTTCCGGGACAATCATTGGTGAGTTAAGCTTGTATTACACTGTATGCCATTCGGTCAAATATTTGACCATAAAAATTTGAACGAATTTGATGTCAAATATCCATTTGACACACTGCCCGATTGCGATATTACACTATCTGACACATTTGACACCATCGTCAAATTTGCTCCTCGTATCAAATGGTCAAATGCCATCAGTTCAGATCCACTGTAAATATTGTATGCCACTCCAAGCACCAAATTCTCAAGTATACAACTCCGCTCAGATTAATTAACAAAACGTGAGTGGATTGAACAAAAAATAGGAGTGTAATAAGAAAAGTAAGAAAGAAAAGGTATTAAAAATTAAAAAAAAAAGTGCTAAGCAGTAATTAAGTAGTTTAAACTAATTATTTATTTCATTGATCGTCACAAAAAATTATATATTCACGAATGTTACTTCCTATGACAGAATTGTTTTTCCAAAAATCGCAAATGGTCAAATGTGGTCAGATTGATTGCCAAATGGTGTCAGATGGTCAAATGAAACATTTCGTCAAACAGCATTTGACCATTACACTATCTGACAGCATTTGACAGGGAAAATGGGTAAATATTTGACCGCGTGGCATGTATTACTACAGTGTAATACTACTAGCTTTAGCTAGCTGGTCAGCCGATTCATTTACCGGAATACCCTCATGTCCTGGCTCCCACATTAGAGTTATACTGTTATGATGTGCCAGCTTTTTAAGAAGAGAATGACAGTCACACACAAGCCTAGAGCTGAAACAATAAGATTTCAGCGCTAGCAGTTCCGCTTGGCTGCCAGACAAGATAATAACTATAGCGCCTTTTGGTTTATTCAACAGAAGTTTATCTGCGCACAGTTCTATATCATGTACCTCAGCCTGAAACACAGTGGATGTTTGTCCCATTGACATCCATATTTTACAATTGGGTCCAAATACGCCCGCTCCAGTTCCATTAAAAGTCTTAGAGCCGTCCGTGTACCAGACCGAGGCACCTTCTCCAAAATCTGGTAGACCAGATTGCCATGATACACGATCTCCCAGAGCCACCATGTATGGTTTCTCAAAATCGTACACCTTTGGCATGTTATTGTTTACTGAGTCGGTTAGGTTCTTCTGATTCAATTCCTGTAGAGTTTTAAGGTGACCGACAAGGTCGCCTGTCTTAAATTTATTATACTGCCTTATGGCCTCTCTCAGAGCCTCCTTCTTTATCTCTAAGTCTAATGGGGCCATGCCTATCATGTCTTCCATTGCAGCAGTGGAACATGATTTAAGTCCCCCAGTAATGCTAAGAACAGCACGCCTTTGAATTTTATGCAGGGCCCGCTGTGCTGTGATTTGTTCAACCTTTGGCCACCACACCATAGCGGCAAATAGATAGCAGATCTTGCAACCTGCCTCCTTCAGCTTTTCAACTGAGTGATGGTCGACTGACAGGGTTGGTCTGCTAATCGGACCTTCGCTGGCCCTGCTTATGACCTGCCACATGCGCAGTCCTTCGTCCTGCTCTCTGATGGAGTCGAGGACTTCCTCAGTGGATAGCTGTCCGGGAAGTATCCTAACAGAATTTGGACCTTTGGAACCTTGTCCTCGTCGACTACTGTAAGTGACGCACCCTCCCACGGCTTCAGCGTGTCAATGTCAGATTGCCTTAGCCAATTCAATCTATGGTGATTTGATTGGCGCAGCCGGGCCTGTCAGTGTGTCCATAGAATATGGGCTTTATCGGACTATCCTTTTGTCCGAGAATCAGTTCCTTTAGCTTATCTTTAACCAGAATAATCTGGTCCATAGTAACAATAGCTTCGGGAAAAGATTTCGGAATGATACCGACCTTGAAACCGATTGCTGTTTGGGAGTAGGTGGGTTTTTGCGGCATTGATGGGCCTTAACAAATCCGGCTGCACCTGTTTCATAGCCACCTCTTCCACCTTGCTTCTTTTAATGTCCGACCTGACCGGTTTTTGCGGACTTTCGGACAGTGCTCTTTTGCTGGAGCCTCTATTCTTCATCTGAGCTGCTGCTGCGATGCGGGCCTCTTCCCTTGGGACACCCTGCTCGCAAAGCTGCTTGAAGAACCGCTTGCCAGCTCCGTTAAGCTTTATAAACAGCAGTTTGGTAGCTTTACATTCCACCACAGTTTTGTCGGGTTCTTCTGAATTATCTAACAGAGCCTACTGAGCTTATGCCTTGACGGGACCTGTCCCACCCTCTTTAGATAATGGTGATATGGCGTGGCCTTCGGGATCGAACAGATCTTCGATTTCCAACCATTCCATACTGATTGCAGGCGAAATCGCTTGCAGTGTATTAAGAGGTACACTACCCTAATCGTTTGTTTCGTTAAATTTGTCTATATTCATAATCGTCCGCGAGGGAGTAAGATAAGGGCCTGGGGTAAGGACCTAAATTGAAACCGAAGTTGCCCAGGTATTCCGGCACTATGATACTTCACGTTATTGCAATAACAGCAAGTACAAAGAACTTTGATCTTGATTTTCAGAATGTGTATCACCGGTGAACATGCAGTAATTATCGCTTAAAGTGTTTGCAATGGTTGCAATTCATCGCAAATAGAAATTCTTCACTCTTTAGGTACACTATCAGATTGTGATCACCGGTGATACATTGTTGGTTACGTAAGAAGAAATAAATTCCGACAATTTATGCGAAGCGCATTTTAATGCTTTAATAAAAGTCCACTTAGTAATCTAAACAACAAAAAAAACTTGAATAGAATAGTTTAGGTCGGTGTATTTTTAATATATGTCACATATTGACACATGTATGTCGATTTAACGACCCTATGACACACAAAGTGGCGTTGTTGTTTTATTTTTCGTTATCCAAGTCAACGAACTGTCTTCGAGGAATTTTTCGGGGGGGTTTTTTTCTTCATTTTTATTCGGTTAAATTTTTACTATGTGTTTGGTATTTCGATTATGACGGAGCTTATGAATGGCATAGGGAACTGTAGAGAGAACGACTGAACGAATTAGCGCCAGTGTGACAACTCATTTACAGTGTAAAACTCAAATATTTGTCCAACTTCCGGTTGCTTAAGTTCCATTGATAACTTGTTTTTTTTTCTAATCTACGCGTCTAGTTTGTGTTTCGTGATAGCAATAGTGTGGCCCGCCCATTGCGTTGGCACTGGTCTGCGTAGCGTTCGTATTTACAAACGGCATACCGACAACATTCCAAACTATTCCGAGTTTAAGAAGTCGACTTTCAGCTAAGACCTTGTTGCCTGGGTTAGAAAAAGAAGAGAAAAAAACCGAAGATAGAATTCAAGAAAGCAATCAGCCTGTAGTGTGGATTTGAATGAGTTGTTCGTTACTGATATGATAAGGGATTGTTGTTGTCGTCGGCAACTAGAAGCAGGTTTCCCCTTTCACGCATCTCCCAATCACGCAAGACGCAAGGTGCCAAGAAAGGCCGTACCGTTTTTCATTCATAAGAAACTGTAACGAACGGAAAATCGTATGCTGTATATCTTCTTGGCCGTTAGCTTAGCTTCGATCGCGGGCTAGATTAAAGCTAGTCATGCTAAGCCAGAGGGGAGAAAAAAAGGTCGAGTTTATCCAATGAATGTTGGCTTTTTTTTCTTCACTCCAGTGATGTTTAACTGACAGTAAGTGCCGGAATTCCAGAGGAGTCAATGTGCTCTTTTGTTGGACGCTAAGATGGTTGTAATACCGAAAAACCGATCGTAACCCAACACCCAGCCGACCAACAACACGTAACTATGTAGGGAAAAAAACCAGCGATCTTAAGACGAAGAAAAGAATGCCCTGGCCCGGTTTGTGTCGTTGTTCGACGAGATGATCAGTTGATTTGCCAATGCTTCTAGCACTAGTCTATAAGTCGAGGCAGAGCCTACTAGCACCCCTACGGCGACTTGAATATTACTTTCGCAAAAATTTCGCTGAAAACACTCTGAGCTTGAACTGCTGTTCAAAGTTTCCAAATTCCATTGAAAACTTTCATTCTTGGCTCGCATCGGCGGCTAGAAACGATCTACGAATGCGGAAAGATCTTGGTTTCGGTCGCTCCTTTCACTGGTGAAATAGCCGAGATCGGAACCGGTTATTGAGCACGGCAGCATACTTGATGCAGAAGACGGGGGAAAAAAAATTCTTGTTACATATTTCAGCGATCGCGTGACCATAAAGGAAGGAATTCCGCGTGTACGTAGCTATCAAGATCAGAAGCCGAACTTGAAGAGACCGAGCCAAAGTCAACCGCTCTATCCGGGATCGGTGTGGTGCACGGAATCTTACTGTCCCATACATCATCAACTCGGTATATGGAAGCAACAGTTTAGAAACGTGTCCCGCTCCTCGCAGCCTCCCCGCATCGACTACGACACGAATGGCACAAAATTTGTGCAATGCATTGTTTTATTAAGAGTCACCATTAAGGTCAATCCCATTTTGAGATATGTGGTGACTCTGCTGGTGTGGAGCCTTGTTACCGGCTTTCATCTCGCCCTGCCCCCGTTTCGCTTTACTGTGTTCGAGTTATTTATGTCGCTTTCCATTTTTCCGGAGAGATTTAAAGTTGGTGAACTTGTGCCCTCCTGGGAACCGACCATCAAGAAAATGATCTGCTGAGGAGCAATACGAAAGAATCGGGTAGGATGCATTAAGACTGATGGGGATGATGGACGAACATTAAGATAAGTTGATAACGAACATGGTCGTTTCTACTTGCAGAATATAAGTTCTTTGGAATTGTAGCGCAATACGAAGAATACTTCTACTGAGTCCATTAATACAATCGAGATTTCCATCAAATTTGGATATTATCGCACTTTCGGCTTAATGGATTTTAAGGTTTGCCGAAAAAAAATTACATCTGAAGGATATACAAGCGTATTTAATAAAAAACAGTGTTTGTATTAAACTCCTGACGCATAGGGCAGCAACAGTGCATCTCCACAGGACACGCTTGGTAAAAGCCAGGACTTATTCACTACTCGATTGTTCGTCTACATGTCTTCTTGGACGACCCAGCCATCTTCCGATCTAGAGACTTTTATGCGACAGCTCAATTTAGGCGCAAATGGAACCTTCTGACCGACAGTGTACCACCACAGAAATGTCCACTGTCACGCTTCTACAGCTTCTTGAAGAACGACGGTGAGAACTCAAAGTGGTAAGCTGTAGTTCTCAAAACTCCAACGATTAGTATAAACGGGACAATGAGAACACGGACGGACCTCACAACTTGCCGATTCTCGCTACAGCAAAGCGTTAAGGAGTCCGAAAGGCAAAACCATGGCTATACTGAAAAAATATTGTTCATAATATTAATGAACGCGTTTCATTAATCAAACTTCTTTCTTATGAATGAAAAAGTCATTGGAATAATGAACAAAATCATCCAGTATTTTTCGTGATACATGAATCTAACCTCATTAAAAATGTTCTCAAACTATACTAATTCTTTTACACAGCCACCTTGATTGAAAAGTTCGTTCCTGTAATGAACATCATCAGTAAAAAAAAATCTGCCAATGGTCTGGGCGAAACTTTATTATTTTTCGGGTCAAAGTTCGGGAGCGGTCAAAGTCGGAGTATATCATCAGTTTTTTCGAGATTATGAAGTTTCTTGGAAAGTTAATTTTGTTCTTAAAATAAAAACATTTAAAATAGAGATTTTTAGCCAATTAAACATTGAAAAGCCCCTGTAGACTATACGAATTTCGGTATATTATGTACACTAAAAGCCCATAGAAGTAAAAACGAATTTTTTGCCTTATCAGACTTAAGAGATATGACGAATTGTTAAAACTTATACAAACCCATTACTTCCACGTGGGGTTTGAATTTCGAAAAAATTGTGAAACAGGTTTTTAAACGATTTCATAAGAACCAACTTGATATCTAATAAGACACGAGGGATTTTGAAAAATTTGTGAAAACGTAAGCAAACTCTTTACACCCCCTTGGTTCTTGAAATTCGAAAAATCGTGAAATTAGTTTTTAGGTCATTACATCAAATACCGTAATAACCAATTTTATATCTCATTAGAACTAAGGGATGGCAAAATTTGTGAAAACATATGCAAACCCTTGGGTGTTGAATATCCAAAAATTGAGAAATGGGTTTGTAGGCGATTATATAAAAAGTGTGTGGAAATAAAAACCGATCTAATATCTCATCAAACCTAAGAAATATGTCGAACCTTTGAAAAGCATACAACCCCCTTACACTCCTTAGGATTGAAAATCTGAAAATACTGAAATTGACTTTTTGGTTCTTATATGGGAAACCTTAGGTAGTAAAAATGAATTCGATATATCATCAACTCTAAGCAATATGAAGGAATCTGTGAAAACATATGCAACCTCCTTACACCCACTTGGGGGTTGAATATCCAAAAATCCTGAAAGGAGTTAAAAGATAAATATGAAGACAGCACGAGAAAGTAAAAACAATTGAATTACTTATCACTTCTAAAGGATATTACGGAATTTGTGAAAAATTGTTCAACCCTTTTATATCCCCGTTAGGGGCTGAAAAAGGAAAAAACTTAAAAACAAGTTTTAGGCGATTATTACGCAAGCCCGTGAAAGTGAAAAGATATTCGATATTTGATCAGACCTGGGTGATATGGCATAATTCGTGAATAAGTATACGACTCCTTTACACCACCTTAGGGGTCGAATTTCAAAAAATCCTGAAGACACTTTCTAGGTATTTATAAGAAGGAGCCGTAGAATAAAAATTAATTAAATATTTGGGAAGACCTAATAGATATGAAGAAAATCGTGAAAATATATGCATTCCATTTTCCCTGAAAAATTTTATCGCCCCCCCTTCCGAACTCCAATGGATATTTGAAATTTTTTTTTATCTAAATTACTTTTCTAGTTGATTTACATATACATACCAAGTTTCAACTTTGTGGCATAAGCCGTTCTATAGATAGGAAAAACATCCCCCACCCCCGTACCATACTACCCTTATAAAAAATTATATTTTTCCAAGATGCCACTACTATAGCTCTATCTAAATAACATGTTTCAGCTTTATATCATTATAGGTTTTCGAGATATAAAAATCGAAACTTTTTCCTTTTCACCCTCCCCCACCCTCACCCACAAACCCAAAATTTTTTTTTTTTGTGATAGGGGTCTATTAGACCTACTTCTGGTAAAAATTTTAAGCATCTACCTCACACTGTTCTTGAGATATGAGACGTGATTTTTTAGAAAAATTCACATTCTTACTACTTTCATGATACACCGCCCCCTTAAAAAATTTTACTTTCAGCAAACTTCATTTATCAAACTTTATACATAAACCAAATTTTATTTGTCTAGTGCAATTGGTTCGTAAGATATCATAATCTAAAATTGTTTACTCCCCACCCTCGTACGCCACTGCCCCCACTCAAAAATTGATTGCGATCGATTGTTTGCGATCTATTCTCCTAGTATACCTACAGATATTCATTAAATTTCAATTTTGTAACTTTAACCGTTTAGGAGATATGGATTTTAGAATGTGTCGATCTCGGCATTTTTGCGTTTCGGACGCATTATTTTTCCCCCCACTCCTACACCCCTTCACCTATATTGACAATTTTTATGCAAATGGGTCCACTACCGAAGTTCTATATAAATTCCAAAATTTTCCGTCTAAAACGCTTCCCCCTCCTCCTCCCTTACACCACCACCTCTCAGAATTTGGTCACTTCAAGGGGCCTACCCAGTCTATTCATAAAAAATTCAATTTAATATCTCAAACCGTTTAGGAGCTACGAGCGTTCAAACGATTTTGCATACGGCGTACGGCGGACAGACGGACTGAAATTTTTTTTTGGTTTTTTTTTGTGTCTATGAGTCATAAAACGTAAAAAAAAATTTTCAGGGTAGCAAAGTTTTTTTTTTTAAAAATCGATCACAATACTGTATTATTAGAAAATAATAAAGTAAAATGAAAAGTTAGCTTCCAGACAAGGTGAACAATAGCCAAAAATGCTTCCTTGGTAACTGTGGATTTAATTCCAAGGAAATTCGTGCGATCTCCTTTCCTTTCCATTAGAATTAAATATAAATAAATACTAAAAATACTGTCGAGAATAAAGGAGCACGAATTATAAGGATACCGCTGCACCTTGATGCACGGAGGCACGGTTTAAAATGCGATTATTAAAAAAAAATCCACTAGGTTGTGAAAAAGGGTTAAATAACATTTCTTCTCATTTCTCAATAACTTTTAAGCTTAATCGAATTGATTTACATTTCCGCGGGCTACTTATAAAAACGCTTCAAGTGAATTTGTAGCATTTTTCGTTTTGAAAATCCAGAAGGGGTTCAAAAGAGGTTTAAAATGTTTTAACGACTTTCTCAATATCTCTAATGGTCAATAAAATATCAAGTTAGTTTTTATATATACAGGCTACTTATACAAACGCCTAAAAAGCATTTCGGCATTTCTGAATATTCAGCCCACAAGCGAATAAATGGGGTTTAATATGTTCCACGAAAGAGTATAATCTCTTAGGACTGTTGAGATATCGCGTTCATCTTAACTTCCACTTCCGGTTTTTGAATATTAAAGGGGTTAAATATGTTTTCACAAACACCTCAGTATCTCTCAGGACTGATGAAATATCAAATCGGTTTCCCTTCTAACTTCTTATATAAACGTTAAAAAAGTAGTTTGGGGATTTCTTATTATTCAACTGCCAAAGGTATAACAATAGGTTAAGTTCGTTTGCACGATTGTTTTATATTTATTAGACCTCACAAATGCTTAAAATTAATTTTAGAATTTTCCTTATTAAACCCAAAACGGGTGAAAAAGGGTTCAGTGAGAGGATGGAGGAGATTAATATTGATTAAGTTTCGACCCCAAAGGTGATAAAAAGGGGATGAATATGTTTTTTTTTAGAAATTCTTCAATATCACTTGACATAACAAATTTGCTATCAATTCTACAGGCTACTTAGATGCACGCCTAAGAAACGCGAAATTCAGGATTTTCCGATGTTCAGCCCCAAAATGGTGAAAGTAGTTCCATAAGGCTATTGATATAATTTTTCGGGGGAGTACTACATAATCTAGTTACACGTCTAAGAACTGCAAATGCGACAATTCAATCGTTGTAATATTCTATTATTGATTTACTTATGTTTTAGATTACGCTGCTGAACGTACTATCCAAAAAGTTTTGAAGTTAGACACTGACATGACGTGCAGAATGCTTTCTACGAATAAGTACACAATAATAGATTCATTTGATTAATTTACGCAGACAGGAGAAACTTCTTTTTACAAATTACTTGAATTAATTACTTTAAAATACCTAAGTGCTTGAGAATATTTGCAGTGTTTTACAGAAGATTGAATAATAAATTGTTGCGAGCTAGGGGTCGCCGAGATTTCAAGTAAAACACAATTCGTTTAAAATCGAAAGAAACAATAATGTATTCGTATTAAATAATTGCACTTATAATCATACTTAAAATCGTACTACTGGCAATGCCGCCCGAATTTTCTCGATCACTCTCTCTATCGTTGCTTTCAATCGCTTTTACTAATACTTCGTGCAGTAGATTTATTGTCGTTTGCTTCGCAACGTGGTACGTAGCGCTTGAACGTAGCAGAAAACTACTGTCACTTCAACGTAACAGAAATTGGAGGTGTGTGTAGAACTTTCCCAAGTATCCTCTGCATAAGGCGAGAAAAGTCGAGAGACTTCCACACTGTTCTGGTGTATGCGTATGCGGATGGAAAAACAACCGATAAGGAGAAAAATGATTCTTCTCAAACGGTATCGAACGTTGCCGAATATTTTGCCACGCTTTTTCTTTTTCGACTTATGTATTGCAACGTAGCCAATCGGATATTTTGCAGCTAAATATTCGATGGTTGCAGTTTTTTTTTCATTTTTTTTAATAGGTCTCCCAATAAGAAAATTTATCTTAGACATAATTATACATAAATATTATAAATACTTATTCCGTTAGCAATATTGTAAAAGGTGTTCATACTATTAATGTACTCGTACAAATTCATCAATACGCACATCAATAATAATATGAACGAAGTATTTTGTTGGAGTGATAAGATTCAATGCAATAATGAATTTGTATTGCAATTATTTAAATAATGAATTAATTACAATTTTCATCAATGTTATGAATTAGTTCGCAGATATACTGTGAATATATTCATTGACACAATGTACAACTACAGCACATCACGAGAGATTCCTATGAATCCATTATTCATTGGGACAAATACTAACCACGGGGTAACATTGTGTTCAATATACCCCCCCCCCCCCCCTCCCACACAGGTACCAATATCTGGCTCGACCTAGATTTTAAACAATTGCACACTTGACATTCCAGTTTTTGGCCTACACTACACTAGTCCCGAGGGATGGAAATTTTAATTCTTCCTCCAAGTAGTAAGTAAATACGCCTACCACTTGTTTGTATGATTCTCTGTCAAGGGATAAGATATTGTTCCTCCTTTCCAGTTCCGGTCAATACATTCGGACCTGTCTCTATAGTGCTTCTGCATCAAACATACCCTTAGCAGATCGGCCATAAAATCAACCCCTGCTTTGGAATGTTTTCCTCTTAGATATAATTAAAAAGTTTCAACTTTTCAGCACAAATTGGAAAGTCTTGATCGAGTCTCCGAGATACTTTGCATAGTCAAAACAAATTCGTTTTTTGCATTTACAGACTGCAGAAGTAAGACTAAACACGAAAAGGAATCGTTTCGTTGGAAGCTGTCTCAAGAAAATCCTTTCTTTAATAGACAAAAATCTTTAATTCATCAAAATGTACAAGCTAATTTAAATTTCTTACTTACCTCTTTTTTAAATATTATCGCCGTATTGTCCAGTTAAAATATCTGAAAAATAAAAGAACTTGGATAAAATTTGACATATTAATTTCTTGAAATTTGTACTAAAATCTAGCAACTCTTGGGTGTTGTGTGTCCTTTCTAGAAAAATGGTAGTACGATTGCACCACAAAAGAACTACTAAATGAGAGCTGAGCGGATAAATCCAAAATCTCAGCGTGACTAGCAATGGTAAGAATGTGGATCCTAGAGCTAAGCGCACACGGATATTGGGAACTAGTCAAGGTGTAAATTTAGTCTTGAAGTGAAACCGGCTTCTAGATAGCGAAGAGGCCTACTTCCTCACTGGGAAGACCAGACCTCATAAATCTAGACACAGGCAAAGCCTAATTTTTGTAAATCAAACCTGTTAGGGACAGCGAAAGATCACATCTGCTTCACAAAAATTTAAGATCTTGTAGTTCTCGACCTAGTTATGGTGTGAAATTGAGGAAGTCTAATCACCTAAAACGTCGTGGGTTCAAATCTTGTTCAAGACTCTCGTTTTAACCACTTATCCCTCGCTTTATTCACTCACAAAACTCTATTCTAAACACATCTCGTGGACCTGATAGGTGAGTGACTACCAGCTATCCCTGGAAAATACCACAAACTTTAAATACAATTTTTTGATTACGCCAGAGACAGACCGTGAAGTTCAGTGTGATCAAAATCAAAGCTTTCAGTAGAAGAACACATTATTAAAGTCATAAATTATTTAAAATTAAAATTTGATAAACAGATATACAAAGACGAGAAAAAGTAATAATCTCAGTTTCAAAAGTTTTTATTGTTGAAAGTTGTTTAAACTTTAAATTGGAAAAATGTGACGTTAAAGGACCTTCATGAGTGCCTAAAAAAATGTTAGCTTCTATGCGAATTATCACGAAAAGATCATTTTTCAGCAGTAAATAAGGTTCGATTTCATGAATATCACTTAACAAGGGCGCTCTTAGAGCGTGACAAGAAGTCCTCCCCCCGTATTCCACAAACTGAAAAATTACCAACTTTCAATCAAATGTGACTCAACAATTTTATAATTTTTGCTCACTTCTACTGGCTTTCATAGATTGCTAGTTCAAATCCGGTTCGACGGATCAAAAAATGTTCAACTATCAAGAAATATTATGAAATTACAGCATACATTTAATATTTTGTGAAATTTTGAATCCAGACATATGTTTACTCATAAAACTAACAATAGTATCGAAATGAGGACAATATAAAATTGAAATTTCTCAGCTGGATAAGGCTTTGGGTGCTCACTTCTATATCTGCCTGACCCTTATATACCTAATTTTCTCCTGTGTTGAGTAGAATGTGCCCTTTTTTGTACACTTGGAATCAAGTTGTGACTTTTCTCTTGAAAATTTTTCAATTTCTATTTTGAAACCAGACAAGTAGCGTCTTCTCTTGTCGGCGAATACGCTAGCCGGTTTTAATAGACTACTCTGATACCGTGCTGTGCGCTACCCTAGCGCAATAATTCCTCTCAATATTTTCTATCGGCAGAAATTATTTTTAAATAGAACATTATTTTAGTCAAATCACTTATTGAACGTAATTTTTGAGAGGATTGCGCGTGTCAGTTTGACGTACATATATGACCGAATTTTCGAAATTATTTTTATAAACTCTGTCATTTTGGTAAAATTGTAGGATATCACGCATTAACATCATGAAAAATCTTTTCACCATTGTTTTCTGTGTGATGGTTGATGGCTCCTGCAGCTAACTCGTTTCGTGATAATAGTTTGGTAATTCCTTATCTTGTACTGACGTCAGTTTTTTGTCGGGCAACTTTTTGAATCACTTGAAAATTCTAAAGTTCAATTCTTAAGTGATGGATTTGATTTTTCAAAAGACAATTTTTCTTTGTATTTCGGATGTATGAATTGAAGTGGAGTAGTATCCCGTAGCTTTTGGTCATCCACATGTCACTGCGACTTGTTGTAATTGTTTTTAGATTTAATTTTTTTGTAATATTTAAAATGAAATATTTTTCACTGTCAATGTCAATTTGTTTTGTGGCCGCTGTCCTCTTTGGAGACGAACGTGCTATTACTAGTACTGTTTTCATTTCGGACTACGGACGATAGTCACTTCCAAATCCTTTTTCAACTTTAACCTCTCTAATCCTATCAAAACTTCTCGCAGTCTCTCCAAGCCGTAATTGCTCGAATCGTGTACCTTTTATGACTCTCATCGACTGTAGTTGTACTCCTGTGCGATGGGCGCTGCCATCTATGCGTAAAATTGATAAGGTGTCTCAAGATGAAGACTTTGTGGTTCAATAGAGCGAAAGCGACTGATCCCTTTGCTTCACAGAAATTTAAGATCTTGTAGTTCTAGACCTAAGTACGGTGTGAAATCGAAAGAAGTTTTATCACATCAAACGTCGTGGGTTCAAATCTCTCTCAAGACTCTCGTCTTAACCACATTTCTCTTGCTTCTCGAAAATTATTCACTCACAAAACTCTATTCTAAACTCATCTAGCGGACGATAGTCACTTCCAAATCCTTTTTCAGCTGTAACCTCTCTAATCCTTTCAAAACTTCTCGCAGTCTCACGGAGCTCCGTAACTGCTTATCGCCCGAATCCTGTACCGTCTGTGACTCTCACCGACTGTAGTTTTACTCCTGTGCGATGGGCGGTGCCATCTATATGTAAGATTGATAGGTGTCTTGGATAGAAGATGAAGTCTTTGTGGCTTAATAGAGGCCACTTTCACAGTAACACTTTCTTAGTTTGGCGAATAACCTATCGCAGCACAACCAACAGTGTTGTAGCTTCGGTAGATCGACCAACTAAGATTGAATGAAGGTGCGCAAAATTGAATTGCCTTTAAAAAGGTCACGTAAAAACTGAAGAAAAATAAAGAAAATACTGACGCTTTCGAGAATACAAATTTATTCGTAACTTTCCAAAAAAATATAATAAATTAGATAACAACTCATCAATTCAAAAAGTTTATGCAATTGTTTCCTTGTGTAAGTGACTTAAATTCTTTTGAAAATTTTAAAAGAAAACTTCTTTATGCCCAAAAAAATAAACAAACTCGTGTTCAATTTTAATGAGTTCTGCTGGCAATCATCCAGACTCGGTTAGAAAATCGAGGTACTCTTCGGGTGTTTTAAATATAAATGTCCTTAAAAAAATGCATTCGCCCAGTTAAAATTTGAAGAAACGACAAAGAGTTGAAGGAATAAATTAAGTCATGGCTTAGAAGTCGTCACCTTCCTCACCAAAATCAAAATCCTTCTCATTCGCCTAATTCACTTCATTTCTTATTCGACTGGAGAAGACGGCATTCGGCGACCAAAAAATTTCGTATAACGAGTGAAAAAGTATGAAGACGATTCGAAAGTGAACTATTTCGTACAGGTATAACACAATTTTCAAACTCTTAATAGCTTGAACTAGTGATAAAGGGGCGACGATAGTACTAAAAAGTCCAACTGAAGAAACTAAGACTTGATATGGACTCTAGAGCAGTAGGATTAGAAAGCGAGATACTTTTTCGAGTACATTCCATACAAATGTTCTTCAAAAATTCGTACTGACATACGTCCAAAAACGTGAGAGCTCAAGAACGCGTTGGGCTACAAAGCTGAAATTTGGTTTCAAAATGAAACTATTTCCAATAGCTTCCATACTAAAGAGATTCGTATGTGATCAAACTTAAGAAACTGATAGGTAAGTCATACAATAGTTTTCATACGGTAATTTTGTTATAAAGTTACAAGAACGTATGATGAAAGTAGTGAACAAAGTGATGAAATGGTCGAAGGGGACCTTTTCCATGTGCCATTTCATTCCATTTTCAAATTTAATTTCGAAGAACCAAATTCGATTATTATTCACAGCCAATAGATAGATTTGATCGGCAATAAAAATCTTTTTGAACAATAATTTCATTTTCAGCTGAGAAAAAAAAATAAATAACTTTTAAATAATAAAAAGAAAAATAGGAAATGGCGCCAAAATTAACCTATTCTTACGTTATTCGATCAACGACCGAAATGATAAAAAATAGAAAATGGATTTTTTTATAAAGAATCCCTCTATTGTTGTTTCGAATAAATTTTCCACCGCTTAGCTTAAATCCATTTTATTTATTTTTACATATTTACGTATATGAAATAGTCGTTTTTGTTGTTGCATTTATTGTCATCTTTGAGTAACTTGTCACGACTTGTCACTCAAAGTGTAAGTAATATCAATCGGCACTCATCTTTCTCTGTGATCAGTTTCTTTAGAGTGCTTAATTTTGTTCTGATGTCTAGTCTAGACAAAAATATCCAATTTCTTTGGGTCGTTTTTTTTGGGTATTATTAGACTATGTTATTTTGACAGGCGTACATATCTATCGTGCGATGCGCTCTTTTCTAGCTATGCAGATTTTGAACGATTTGTTGGAATTGTTCCCTACAAAACGCTGTAGGTGTAACTTTAGAAGAAACAAGTTTCATTATCGTAACATCTCCGAATATCCGTATCCGGCGACTCCTATGTGATTTTCTTATAATAGCACACTATTATAAGAAAAAGCTTTGATTGGTTGGGATTTGGCCAACCAAAGGCGTTCAACTTCATTTTATAGGGAGGGGCATGTCACAGATTTTTTTTCAACATTCAGTATGGGTTTTTTTGTCACTCCTACGATAACAGTACAACTTTTTGATTTTCGCATAACAAAGAGTCGCATTTTAAAAGTATTTCTATGAAAAATTTCCCGATTTAGAATAGTCGATATTACTATTAACTGCTAGTTACTCACAAAATGAATGAGATTGTATTCAATTGCAATTCAAAATATTACGTAGGTTTCGGTACTAAAACTAAGAGCACTCTGATGTAGAGATGGGCGAATCAGTTCAGTTTAGTGGAGTACTTCCGAACTAGTCATTCACTTTAAAGAGTTAGTTCAGAAGTATTTCAAGTGAACTGTTCATTTATTCTATTCTACTTCTTCTCTTACCAGTAGTAGTAGTCAGTAGTTCAGTAGTCACTTACTAGTCAGTCAGTCGTTCAGTTGGACTTGTGAATTGGGAAATACGAAGAAGAGCGATGTACACCTACTCTCACTTATAATGGAATGGAACACGCAAAATACTACACGCGCCTAAATGAAAAGAACTAAGTCCTGTCTTCGCTGTGTGTATTTTTGATGGACACGTAGAAGAAGATGGGTTGGTCGTCTGTCTCTCTTCTTACCGTGCTCGTCTTCTCGTAGTTCTTCGTTTTTCCTTCATTCATTTTCATTTACCTTTCAAATTAAACTGTAGTTCACCAAAATGAGTGAGTTACTTCATTCACTTCACTTCACTGAAGTGTTCTTTCAGAGCAGTTCACTCGTAAACGACCCCATCTTTACTCTATGACACAAAACTACAACAATCGGTCCCAACATAAGCGTCCATTTTAATTAGAACGCCATTTTATATGTGAAGCGTCCATTTTATTTAAAACGCCGTTTTTTATGTGAAGCTGGCAACCCTGAAACAGTGACATTTGTTTTATATTGTTGCTATTTTTTCAAAAAAAGCCTTACAAATCCGGTGAAAATTATACCGAGATATTTAGCAAAAAGTTCGTCGTACAACGTGCTTGGTTCTTTCTTTTATGAAAATTTCGTCGAAAATGCAGTTGACCTTTATAGCGACCGTTACCACTCTATGATGAAAGAGTTACTGTGACCTCAACTGGCCTTCATGGTATGTGCTTTTAGCAGGACCGTACCCACTGTCACATATCATGAGAAACAATGGATTTATTTATTTATTCATTCATTCATCAAAGATGAATTTGATGACGTACGAGACAAATACGTTATTAAAATTGAAGTCACTGCGTACCTAATGACGAATTAGCTAGACAAGGCTCTGCTCTTCAGGGCTCTCTCGTAGAATCCGGTCAGGTCTCACTAGGGACTGTTAAGCGCCAAATATCCACACACTTTCTAACAAACGCGAACTCCAGATGGAGAGGACTGACCAACTGCGTCATATCTAGGAAGATATGGCCATCCTACTGCCGGACAAGAACAGATGAACTCCTGAGCAGGAGTCGTGTGGACGTCTCCAGAGTAACGGCAGTCAGCACGGAGTACTGGCCGATCGGCGACCACGCGGCCAGACTGGGTATTCCCTTTAACGTCAACTGCCGCAGTTGTGGGGAGGTAAATCAGAGGGAAACTGTTATCTACCTTCTTTGTGAGTGTCCAGCCCTAGCTAGAGCCAGACTTCGCGTACTAAGCAAACCCTTCTTTAATTACCTTGACGAGATCTGGAAGAACAAGATTGGGGAACTAATCGCCTTTCTGAACAGCTCCGGATGGATATGATAATCCATTGGAGCCCCAAAGTTGTGTTAAACCATGTATCCACTTCATCAACCCTCAACGGCCAGGTTAAACGAGTTGTGGTATCGAAACGGCGCTTCCTGTGCTAATTGGGCACTGTTTTCGGCGGACGGGCCACCACGTAAACCAACCAACCAACCTAATGAAGGAATCTTTGAATAAAAACAATTATAAAAATCAATGAAAAATTTCACTAATTAAAGATCGGAGACGTTTCTTACAAAATCAGAATTTTTTTATTTTTGACATCAAAATTTTGATCAAAGTACATCAGGTCGCACTTTTACAGATACAGTACCACGCAGAAATTCTACAGCTAATATTGAAAGGAATAAATAGTTGAGTGGCATTTGGCTGGAAAATTATAGTTTTTTAATTTCAAGTGCCCCTTCTTGCCGTTGAAAGGCAGCACTAATTGGCCACCCGACTAAAGTTCGAGCTTTAATTGTTGCAGTTTACAAATCCAAATCCAATCTTGATATTGGCTACATTAGTCAAATTTTTAAGGTACAAGTTTTAAACCTGATCCCCGTTATTATCAATAATGTAGCACAAATTTCACAGTTTTGACGGAAGGCTTTAGGTCGAATTTGGCAATTTTGACGGAAGTGTTTGGGCCTCAATCTTATGCTATGTTTTTCAAAAACTTCATTTTCCATCTCATGCCGGATCCTCTTCGTCAAGTTGAGATTCATTTTGTTTCCTTTAAATTTGATTAACTAAGAATTGGACCGTCTCCGACAATTCAACTCGGCAGATTTTCTCCTAGTCCGGTTCCGATTGAGACATTTTTACGGTCATAAGTGAAAATATCGCCAATTGAGGTAACTTTAAAAGTATTCTTCTGCAGGATTTCAACAATGCTACGCTCCTTCCAGGAATTAATTTACAATACATTTCTTGCTCGGCTGACCTGAGTTTGTGGGTTCAAATCCCACTTAAGTTAAATCCGAAAAAAACTGATATTAGAACAGTACCTCAGCAGAGCTCTGTAATTGCTCTATGATCCAGAAGCAGTTATAGAGAAAGTAAAGAGCTCGACCATGTGCAAACTGGCTAGCGCACACTAACTGAATGACAACGTCAATGGCGCGACAGCCCTGGCCTCCTGACAGGTTTCCGAACAGTGGTCTTTTTTTTTCCGGTGATGCTTTGTCGGCGCCTCGCCCAACCCCCGACTTGGAGGGACCTACTTATTTATTACACCCCGGTAGGAAAAGGGTGCGAGTTTTCAGCTAACTATGATATATTGGAGTTCTTTCAGCTATGCATCGAGTCCAACTATGCCATACTTCCTGAGCCGCACTGGTGTTACTGGCCATTCAGGTTGACCCCATGCTTACCCCTCCTTTCTCAATCGGGCTTGGGACCGGCTATCGCGGCAACAGGTAGTTCTTAAAGACTAGAAGAGGCTAAAAACGCGACAAAATGCCTACAAGATTTTAACATTGGTGAACAAATGATGATCCTTCAACAAGGACGAACCAAACTTCTTGGACTGATCTTTCTTAGTTTTCTCAAACTAAAGAACAAATTTTTTTCAAATTACAAGAACGAAACCATTGGTAGTCATTGATCTGAGACAGTTGAGGACGGAGTATCCAGCAGGCTGGACTATATATAGCGCAATTGAGGAAAATCTGATGGCTATGTATCCAATTCTCCTGTTGGGAGCAGACGGAGGACCCCAATTTAGTTGTCAACAGTCGGCTCACTGATCCACTTCCAACAATCGAGGAGGCTTTCAATAGTCTAGTTTACCATCCTAGAGCTCAGAACTTATACCACGCGGTGCAACACTATACAGCACAGCAACGAAACGGCACGAGCAGCACGTTGCTTCATGCGTCCAGTACAAGACCCTTCGGGCATTAAAGTTCTTGTAAGTTCCTCCTTTTCTTGGCGAAAATTCTTTCAGAATCTTTAAGATGAAGCGACTGCGTAGATCTGTGTCAGTTTTTTTTAAATTCTTCTGTACCATATTTCACCGAGGCAGGTTAAATTCACAAATATCGAACTTTGAATATGATACCACGCCTCCCAGAACGTGGATGAGCTGAGAAATGGTAACTATCAGTCCTTCGAAAAATGGTTCATCAATATTAAGGTGCAGTTCTCTGCAAGGACTTGAACCGGCCAGCAGCGTGAACGAACTTCATACTGGCGGAACCGAGAAGTTTCTTGGGTTTTTGCATGACCCCATTAGAATCATAGGGTACCCACAGTGCAATTCCTTAAGAAGTGATCATATACATGGCTGTATTAAAGATTGACCCCGAAGTCCAGTTCGGGCCTTTATCTGCCGCCAAGGCCTGTAGCGTGTGTTCCGTCGTCCTTGCTGATTTCTTTCTAGAATCCGTTGGGTTTGGTAGGATTACGTGGTGGCCCGAATTAGTGCAGATGGTTCCGTTTTCTTACTATGAATCGCTTAACCTGGTCATTGGAGGTCGATGAAGTGAATTGGTACGGAGCGCTTCGAAGACCCGGAACAGGACTGTATCCACACAACGCTGCTTAAAAACTGAAGTATCAGTTCGTCAATCTTATTCTTCAAGAGTTGGTGCCTGGTCCTGGTGTACAAAAACGGTCTCTGCGAGAGAGCCTCGGAGAACAGAACCTTACCTAGTCAATTCTTCCGGCGGCTCGGTTCCCTCTGTCAATCAATGGCAGGATTACTTTGAGACCTGAACTCCGTAGTAGGCTAACAGCTAGCTTCTCTAGGCACCGTTCCACATTTGGCTTTCTTTTTCTCAGGCTTCCTTGCCACTTTTGATTCAAAATTCACAGTACCAAAGAATATTGGGCTATTTATAGTCCTTACAAGTCGTCGTAGGAGACAATATCTGGCCAAAAAATCTCAAAGAAGCTTGCAATTTTTCTTTTTCCCACAAAAAGTGCAAATATTACCCAAAGATTCGTTTTCAGCCTTGTATTCTATGCTAATAACGATTCCAAAAAAAATTCTGGAACTTCTTTCACGTTTAGGACCAACGTTGTGCTATTGTTCGTACTTCATTTTTATTTCTGCCCACTTAATTCCAGTACTGTCACAGGGAAGTTATTTCCAATTTGTCCATCTTCCAGGCCCTTGACTAGATCTTTTCCTTTTCCAGAACCTATCACCCCTTCTAGAGCACAGCGCAGTAAACCAGCTCTTTGCTAATATCTTTTATTTTTTTCCTGGACCCCGGGGTGATAAGAATATAAGTAAGTGGAATTCAAATCAGCTCAGTCGCCGAGCATTTCCTTGCTATTTGGACTCTAATGGGTAATTGCTGCGGTTGGGTATAAAACACAGGTTCTGTATGTCGTCAAGATATTCAATATGTTGGTAAAATATTCTTTTCAACATTTTGGCGATCACAAGAATCCTGAGTCACTGGAAGACCATTTTTTAAAAATCGATGTCCATTATTTTGTGACGGATCTGCGGTACTGAATCTCTCATGTGACATTCATACATCGGTTTCTTACATCGCTCTAATTATCATTCAGCTTGACTTTTTTTGAAATTGCACTTCTAAGTAAATAATTTACAATCACACAAAAAACATACGCGATAATTAGAAGAATAAATGACACTTAGCGCCATTCACAATGAAAGTCAATGAAACGAAAAAAACACGAACCTTTCTTGACGCTAAGGGTGTATAAGTAACCACCCTTGGCATTGTCACCTCAATACTATTCTCACCACAAAACACAAACAGTTTTAAAGGCCTTAATAACAACGCAATTAGACCTAAAGTTTAAAATTCAATGAATTAAATAAAAAAACAGAAAAACAACGCGCAATTTGACTACACTATTTTGTAATTACAGGTGACCCATGGCGCACAACAAATCAAATTACTTGTAAAATTAAACAAAAAAAAAATCTCAAACGTCACGAAGCATCTGTCAAAAAAGTCGCTTTGCAGGAAAAACAAATATGGCAGAAAACTAAAAACTAAAAAAAAAAAATCACGCGGATTTTCCAACCGCGCGCCTATAGACCGCTTTCGATTCAAACAACAACTGACGGTGGTGCTCCAGTCATTTGTGAATAGCAAGCAATTGCGAATAAATAATAATTGTGACGTCACTGCTTTTCTAACTACCCAGCCGAGTAAAACACTTATGAATGAATGGCGTCGATGTTTGCGTCCCTTTTTACAAATCGATAGCACAACTTGACTCTTATTCTTGCAATTGCCGCCATATTTTACAACGCGTAACTAATGGCGCGACGGAGACGTGTTAGGCTTGATTTTTGCATATGCGACAATTTTCTGTCAGAGAAACTTTGACCTGATTGGCTGATGGTTCTGATACCAAGATGGAAGCCTAGCTCAAATCCTGTAAATTTGTATTTTCTGTTCATCAATTCATCGTCGGGACAGCAAAATGACAAAAAAAAAAAAAGAAGAAATGGGAAGCGTGTCATATGACCGGCGACTGGCAGCGTCATCGCAACCGGACATACCAACGCGTTGTAAAAATGTCCAATTGTTGGCGCACATCGGTGTACTGAACGTTTTGACGAGTTGTTCAAAACAACACGTGAGTCACTGTGTGAACTAAAAGTTCACACTCGCGCTTCACGATAATTGCACGGCGCCAAAGAAATTATTATTATTATTTTTTTTTTTTTACATTTTCCTACTTATTCCTGTGTGTTGCGGTGTTTTTTTTTCTCGCTCCCTCATTTTCTTTTGGAAGCACGTGTACTCAGCACGACTGGTTTTTCATTTGCACTTTGTTTACCTGTGTGAGGGGTGTTTGTGCGGTTTTTTTTCTCTCGCGTAATTTATGCGAGCAATGTGCACTATTCATAAACAAGATACTCGTAGATATGACACTTGTGTATCTTTTATATGACAGCAAATATGGGATTTACAATAGCTGTCATATTATGAATATGTACAATTTGTGATTAGTTTGTTGTTTGCTATTTGGACTAGAGCGGGTAGTGTGATGCAAGCGATTATATTTGGCGCGATCGCGCATTTTTGATTGTGAAAATACGCTGGCTCTTGATTGACAATATCAATTTGATGGATTGGTTCTGTGTGTCAAGACGTTTGTTATGACTTGTAGGGTTAAATTACGTGGCGCTACTTATTTTTTTTATCAATTTCCGGTTGCTTACAGGGTCTTTTAATATGTGGTGGTCAGTTTGGGAAGTTATTTTCTACTGTTGCTTTCGAGAGGGAGTGGCTACCCCACGTACCCGAAGAGGAGGGTCACTAGTCCCAAGTTGCAAGTAACTCAAATATGGTAGCAGTGTTATTAAGCTACGAAATCCTGACCGGAGGTTCTATTTCCGGTATCACGGAAGTCGGGGAGCCCCTGAAAGGTTACTTCCACTGGCGAGGCCCTAGGGGAGCAACGTGGTGGCTGTGGTTATGACCAAGCGGGCAGAGTTCCTTTGTGGATTCGACGTGGAGTTGCGTATCAACTGGGTGCCGGGACCCACAGAACGGCAGAGATTCAGATAGGTTTCGGATCCAGCAGCATGAATGTAAGGACTTGCACTCTTATATAGACTGATACCTCTATTATTACGGAGGAGCACTGATTGTCGTTACAAAATCAATCCGTGTCCAAAGAGGACCGTGGAATTAAGCACCCGAGGCAAGAGTTCACGTTAAACTACCATAAGACTTTACTGTTGCTTTCAAGAACGGGTCATGTAGTCTACGCTGCCTCTACGCTAGTCAATCGCGAAAACAAACCCGAACAGTCATTCTTCGGAGCCACGAAGATCTACAAATCGTCCGTACACAAGAAAAGTATCGAAAAAGTTTAATATCAGAAAGAATCCCGTAGCCGCTACTCTACAAATAACGGTAGTTTGATCACTTTACCGCTAGGATTTGATTCGACAGGATACTGGAATGTTCGTCGTTTTCGAGACTTTGTCTTTATGGTTTGAGCCGTAGGTATCATACTCCTTATCATTCTACATCAATAGACATAAAGAGATAGCAATAAGAACAAGTGCTCCTATTGGTTAAACACCTCGATCTAGAGATGGGCAAAACAGTTCATTTCAATGAAGTACTTCGCAACTAGTCAATCACTTTAAAGAGTCAGTTCTGTGAAGTACTTTAATTGAACTGTTCATTTCATCTTTTCTCTTCTCTAACCAGCCGTTCCGTAGTCACTATAGTCACTACTCCTTTAGTTGAACTGTTCACTTACTCTAGTCTGGCTCGTACCAGACATCGGTACTTGGGAAAATTCTTCTTGGCCGATCTATCAGTAATTATTGGAGTTTATGGAGAACTACTATCTTCATAAAGAAGAGTAATATTTGGAATCAATAGTTAAGAGCCCGGTTTATGCAAAGGGACCACAATGGATCCACAGTAATTTCTCGTGATGGGCTGTGGCACAGTGCTACACTCCACCCTTCTAAACCTAACCAGCCGTTCATTAGTCACTCGACAGTCAGTCAGTCGTTCAATTGTGCTAGTGTGTGTGGGTTGGCTTCTCCAAACAGCCGTTCACTAGTCAGCCAGTTCAGTTGTTCTTGTGGGTTGGAAAATACGAAGAAGAGCGATGTATACATGTACAGCTACTCTTTCTAATAATGAAATATTGTGGTATTCTTCACGCAATGGAAAATACCACACGCATATGAAATGAATATGAATGATATACATGATAATCCACTTAGAGAAGAGTTGTTACTTTGTGAAGAATTAAGTTGTGTCTTCGCTGTATGTTTTTCTGAGGGACATGGAGACGGGCGAAACGAGAAGATTGGTTGGTAGTCTGTTTCTCGTTTCACCGTGTTCATACAGTTTACTCTGACGAAGAAGGCTCTGCCTTCAATCGTTTTAATTTTTTTTATTCACCTTTCGAACTGCAGTTCAGCAAAATGACTGAGCTACTTCACTTAATCACTTCAATGAAGTGTTCTTTTAGAGTAGTTCACTCGTGAACTACCTCTCTACCCCGATCTATTTGAAGTACAAAGAACGACCGCACTAGT
The DNA here is from genome assembly GCA_951812415.1 of Beris morrisii. Classification (NCBI taxonomy): domain Eukaryota; kingdom Metazoa; phylum Arthropoda; class Insecta; order Diptera; family Stratiomyidae; genus Beris; species Beris morrisii. The sequence goes on along the minus strand of OX638312.1, from coordinate 107,299,191 downwards.
GATGATTTTTAGTCTCGCCTTTAAATGCGGTTAATTCAAACGGAATAGAACTTGATAGTCAATTGGTTCGATGTAGAGGAATGTATCAGTACACGGTTTTATTTGCTCGTGATCTGCACGTTTCATTTCAGTTCCAAATTTTGTATATCCATGTGATCTAAATTCGCGTGATATATTGCAGTGGCTTGAAGGAATTCTCTCATGAATTTTATATGTACTCGTCGTATATTCATTACTGTTCTCGTTGTGTTATTGAACAAACTGTAAATTAAATATATTTTTTTTTCATCTTATAATTAAATAGGTACGAGCACAAAAAATTAAATTATTATTATTCAACAGATGGCGCTGAAAGGAAAAATTATTCTGCTATTACGACATTCGCAGATTTGTCTTTGAGATTCGAGGTGTGTATTTTTGCCATAAGGCGTATGAATTCAACAAATGGATTTCGAATAGGCTCAAAATGAACTGGATTTAAAAAAAATTTGGTTTGTATATTCTTACCAACTACATATAACCAAAATAGAGAGTGAATGTTTTACGCACTAAAAACAGAAAAACCTTTTCTTAACTTATAAATTCAAATTTAGAATAGGAACTTTCATTGTCATGTCTTTGACTGCACTTCACTTACCTAAGCAACATAAAAACAAATGTGAACAAATTTTTTAAAAAACAAAATAACTGCAAGTAGTATTCGTTTGTAGCGCAAGTTTTTAAAAAAATAGCCTAAAACCGTTTTTTGCGAATATCTCATTTCCACGTCAATTTCGAACTAGAGTAGATTAGTTCAAATTTGTAAAGCCAATAGTTTCAGTTTTTACTGATCCTCGTAAAAGCATTTGACAAAATCCACCACGATATTCTCGTTCATAAACTTTATGCACTAGGTTTTTCCATCAATCAATTCTTACCTGTCCGATCGTAGACAACAGACACAATTTCGAGAAGCACGTTCCTCAATTATACCAAACACGTCAGGAGTTCTTCTAGGACCTTTATTATTTGTTGTATTTTATTTATTAATGATGTGTTTTATTGCTAACTCTTTCTCCTTGTGTATTGTGTCTTAATATCAGTGTGGACAGCATTCTACGATATTCATAAAAGGAGTATCGAGTTGGTGGTACAAAGGTGGCCTGGTCAGGCCATCTACGTCTAACTACCTTACTACTGCGAACGTCTTCAGGTAGTTTCGTTGCGTCCTTTGAAGGCAGACGCAACATCAAAGGCATTCATCTTCCTGTTAGGATAATTATGAGTGAATTTGATTCATTGTCCTTGCTGAGAGCTTTATATTTCAATCCATTGGACCAACTATGACTAGCACGAACCAATCACGCAAATTTCTCGTATCTTCAACGGTTTTTATGTGAACATCGATTTTCATTTAAGTTACAGTCAGAGATCGTATGCTTTATTGTTTAATTTGTAATGTATCTATTTTTATAAATAATCATCACATGATGAACATTAAAATAAAAAAAATAGTTGCCCTGGTCAAACAAATCCTATGGGCGTTTCTAAAACCCATGATAGTACACCCATATATGGCTATTTCGAGAAACACCCGTGGTTGTCGTAAGAACACCGATCGTTGTTTCGAGAAACACCCATGGTTGTCGTAAGAACACCGACGGACACCCATGGTTGTCGTAAGAATACCCATCGCGTTGCTTAAAATAGTATTCGTTTGTAGCGCAAGTTACCATGGTTGTTTCGAGAAACACCCATGGTTGCCGTAAGAACACCGACGGACACCCATGGTTGTCGTAAGAATACCCATCGCGTTGCTTAGAATAGTATTCGTTTGTAGCGCAAGCACCCATGGTTGTAAGCGCCGAACTCACGGGTGTTAACACCGCGATCATGGGTGTTCGGTGCTAGCGTCCACTAGGGTGACTCTTATTTGTAAGGCGGATTGCTTTTTTAAAGATTTCTGTCGCGGCACCCTCTCTAGAATAGTTCCAATTGATGTAACAAAAAAGGATTTAAGTTCCATCCCCACTAGATAAGGGAAACACGTGTCTTAAGGCCGTTAAGAAAGTAAAATTTGTATGAGATTCTGAAAAATTAGTCCTCAAGATAATGACGAACAGCTTGTATAAATTTGACCCACATACTCTATCCACTCGCAGATTCTTGAGTTATCAGTAGCAAACATGGCGGGCTTACCATTGCAAACATGCGATTTGAAATTCGCATACTCGGTATCACTGTTAAGTTGCCCATATTTTCGAATTCATCGAAATAGTTCAATATGATTTAAACCTGTTAACCGTCAAACTATTTTTGGTGACGACTTCAATTTCGTATCATTTAGAATACCATTATCAAGAATTGCTCAAAAATCAATTTGATAAGAAAAACTTTAATTTTTGATTACGGCCACTAGAAGATATTTTCGATGGTAGAACATTTTTTAGTAAGAGCCACCATAGTGTACATCTATGGTAGTTTAACAGATCACATTGGTGTACGAACACTGTACACCCATGGTAGTTATACCAGGTACACCCATGGTAGTTATACCATGTACACACATGCTAGTTATACCATGTGCACCCATGCTAGTTATACCATGTACATCCATGGTACTTGAGAAACCGAACCGAATGGGTTAGTATCAAAAAGTACCACGAGTTTAACCCTCCAGAGGATCCGACCCAAGTACTTTAGTTTATTCAAGAGATACTTTATTTGCTCAATGTTAAAGGGTGATAGAATGTTAAATGTTAATAAAAAAAATGTTCAATTATTGTTAAAAGATCAACGACATATATTGAAACAGGCTTAATGATTCATTCTTACAAAAAAAATTAAAAAACCCTGTTAAAATGATAAAATGATAATGGGTCGGATCCGACCCGACCGTACCTTCTATTTCGGCGGGGCCACCGTACCTTTCGAGGGTTAAACCCTTTTAACACACCCATGGGGTGAGATCAAAGTTTTGTATAGATCACCTTTTTCCGTTTTTGGAAAAAGAATTGTTTGGTTGTTAGTTTTTTTTTTAAATAAATAGTTTATTATTAAATGTTAGTTGTTTTCCGGCGTCAGTAGGGTTTCTGGCGATGTCGCGCTCCAGTGAAGGTTTTCCAACTGTCATGTCCTCAAGGACAGCAATTAATCAACAGTCGGGGATTTCGTGTTGGGGTTTCACACCAGAAACCCTACTGACGCCGGAAAACAACTAACATTTAATAAAATTTGCTTCTATGGTAGCTTACCATGAAAAAATTCCATTCTTAAAATAGTTTATTATTAAAAAATAATAAAGTAAAAAAAATTTGGCTACTAGTATGGTAAATGAAATACATGTAAATTAAATTGGTAGATAATTTGATGAACTCTAGAATCCATTTTGATTGAAATTCCTACGACGCATAGTTGCAGAAAAATTTTTTTTTAAAAACAAAAAAACACCATCTAGAATTTTTGTGTCACAAAACTGGAAAACTAGTAATTTCAGTTAAAATTGTACTGTGAAAACATTCAACAAAAGAAAATAAAACAAGATATTTCTTTAAAAAAAAAAGTCAGTAATGAGAAGTCCTACTTAAAAAATGATTAAAATAAGATAGTAAGCAAGTACTCGTAAATTTCCGTTATTAGGCGCCATTTTTTAAAGATGACACGTCGAAGTCGCAAACTTAAGATTGTTATAAGGACCGCACCAAAATGAATTTTCTAAATAAAAGGCTACACTTGAATTTTTGTTAGCTAAATCCTTTATTTTTGGGCTAAAGGCGGCGTTCTTATTAATTAATTTGATGATTCTGAGATGGAACAGGTATAGTCTAGATTCCAGACATACTACGATTTATTTATATGAACACCAAGGTGCTACAAGTTGTTGTTCCTTAAACCCTCTAATTAAAAAAATTGTAAGGGTTATAAGTTTCAAGACGTGCATTAAGTACATTCTTTTAAAAAAAAATTGAATTTTCAATCCAATTTTTTCTTAAAATGTCTAGTATAATTCATTTTTTCAAGTAAGAGTACACATTTCAATGACTTTAACACGAAATTACTGGTATTAGTAAATTATTCATGTACTTTTCAACTGAACCGTACAATTTACATGAAAAGGCACACAAAATTACGCAACATTTCGTGTAAAATTAAATATATTTAAAATTACGCTCTTTTTCGTGTAATTCTACTTAATCTATTTGAATTTTACGACAAAAAACATCTAATATATAAAACCACGAAGTTGGACGCTTCGTTCGATTTTGTTTTCTAGTGAAATGAAAATAAAACTCCTTCGGTTGCGCAATGGCTACGCGCGCCAAACCTACGCAGCAAAACCAGAATTGATCGCGGGTTCGATTCCTACCTACAGCCAAGGGTTTTATTAAGAGCAAGTAAAAAAGAAATAATATTAGAACTAGAAATAAATGTATCTTAAAGAGTGCTAATTATACACTTTTTTTAGAATATAAATTCAAGAGAATATCTAGTGAATTTGCTGATTGTAAATTGAAATTTACTGACCGAAAATTAAAAATTTCATTCAAATTGACTATTACATCCCAATGTAAATTTACTTGAACAGGTGAGGTATATTTGCCTACTATCCAACAGATGTAAAATTCAATGGATTTTTTTTACTGTGCAACATCTGTCAAATATGTTGATTTGGATTTGAATCTTAAAACATCATATGAAATTTCGACGAAAACAACAGACAGAGCGCTTTCGACCGAATAAGATACAATTGGTGTTCTGGTGCGGGTTTTTTTACTGCTTATCTAAATACTTCCGAATTTCTAATTATTCATGTTAATAACCGCAGTAAATTGTTTTTCTTTTGCCATTACCATATTAAGAAAATGAGTAACCTCCACGAAAATATTAAACACGAAATTACTGGTATTAGTAAATTATTCATGTACTTTTCAACTGAACCGTACAATTTACATGAAAAGGCTCAAACAATTACGTAACATTTCGTGTAAAATTAACTATATTTATATCACATATGAATTGAAAATTACGTTCTTTTTCGTGGAATTCTACTTATCTATTTGAATTGTACGACGAAAAACATGCCAAAACCACGAAGTTGGACGCGGTTCGATTCCTACCTACAGCCAAGGGTTTTGTTAAGAGTAATTAAGAAAGAAATAATATTAGAAATAGAAATAAGTGTATTTTAAAGAGTGCTAGTTATGCACTTTTTTAGAGAAGAGAATATCCAGTGAATTTTCTTTTCGAAGTTGAAATTTACTGGTTGCAAATTGAAATTTACTGACCGAAAATTGAAAATTACATTCAAATTGACTATTACATCCTAATGTAAATTTACTTGAAAAGGTATGGCATATTTGCCTACTATCCAAAAGATGTAAAATTCAATGGATTTTTTTTACTGTGCATGACTTAAGAGGTGATGGATTAACTTTATTACTTTAAGAATTAAATTTTTTTTCGTCTTTCCCCGACGGTAAAGCGCACGTAAAAATGTCGTAGTATCTTTAAGATTTATAGTCTCAAGAATCCGAAACTCTTCGGTTGGTAGGAAGGTGATTCCCTCTAGCAGCGACACGCTGTAGCAAACCCGCATTCTGTTCTTGTATTCCGAGTTGCCGTTTGCTATCTTAAATCGATTAAAACTTTTAAATTAAAAGTGCAGGCGACATGTTGGCATTGCACTTAAATTACAATGTAAACTTTGGCTTTTCCCTCGGACTAAGAAAGTAGTGTAGCATTTCTCTTAAGGGACTGATCGAAATGCTCGAAAAGTTGCATAGTTTGGAAAATTGAATCGAAATCCACACTGTAACCCGCCCCGGGTGTTTTTTTTTCACGGGTTGTTGCTCTTTCGTGGAAGTTAATTTGTAAAGTTCCCAGAGTGTTCGTTCAGTCGATCAAAGTGTAAACGGTCTCGGTTTTAAGGAGCAAGTTGTTGCGAGATTGGGTTACACGATAATCCGGGCGCATAAACTCTCATTCCCGTTCTTTTGATGGCCTTATGAAGTCGTTGAACGCAAGGGTTCAAATTACCCTTGGACCCCCTTTTCTTAAATGTAATGAGGCGTGCTGAATGTTTCCAAAACTTCGGGGAGTTGTAGCCAGTAGCCACTATACGTCACACTTAAATCTTGGCAGCGAGGGCGTTTAAAATTATGGCCCTAATAAGTGAACGACTCTCTAGAACTTCGGCAATCTGAAGATAATTTTTGGCTCATTGGGCACTATGTCAAGGAAGCAATTGACCCGCCGATGAGTGCCAGATTACGGCAAGCGTACATTGTAAAGATTTTTATCTATTCCACAATAAAGTCATGAAAGTATTGGTGAAGTACCACACACTATGCGCTATATGTTACGTTGTTGTTCTGGCTGTTGGACTTTCATACATGAGAAGACTGTGAGAATGGAATGTTGCTGGTGTTTTTGTGTTACTTTCCGTAATTTTTATTGTTTGGAAAGTGATAAGAGTTTCCTGTTTACATGCTCGGTGGACATCATAAGGGAGTCAAAAAAAAAATATATTTTTTTTTATTAATAGGAATCTGATGGGGTTTGCTTGGTTCATTTTGGGGCGTTTACATTACAATCGAGGAGGCGACAGAGTGTGTGGAGTAGTTAGTTTTGGTAGCACGACGATCTTATAACGATATGCCACGGGATTTGTTTAGGTCTGTGGTTATGACTGGGAACAACAAAAAAAATTCAGACAATATTTTCGGATGTGTAAAAATTTGACCGAATATTACACCCGAGCCGTATCTAATCGGGGTTTTTTTGATAGATTTATTATGTCAGCGCGAGCGATGATTAATTGGAAATAGTTTGTTCATAGTAAGAAGTAGTGGATATTGTGAAATATTTCGGAGCGGAAATCGATCCTTAGATTGGTGACCTAAAAACGCTAAAATTCGAAGAATGACAGTTTCATACCTAATTGATGGGTGTCGAGTAATTCAAAGTGGAGTACAAACAATTACGATATAAGCTACCTCGTAATAAGCACTTTATACCTCAGCTCGCAGTTGTAAAGTATCGGTGGTTATGAAATCATCATGTAAGGGTGTATGAATAACTCTGTGTTTGTATTCCACCGATATGAACTAGGCTTGTGTAGTTCGCGAACGAACTAGTTCAGAAGAGCGTTCACAGAACTGAAATGAAGGAACTAATTCGCAGTCACTCCCGCTCCTAGTTCGTTTCTATATTCATTCATTCCTGTTTGGAAAATCAGTGCGACCTTTTTTTTTTGCTCATCACATTTTACCAGACGACCTTTTTTTTTTGCTCATCACTTTCTACCACAATGACGACTACGAGTCGTTCCAAACTTCATCTGCCTTTCTCATCACCGAACTCCCGCGAACTAGTAAACTAAAAGAATGAACTAGTTCGCGACGGATCGTGAATCGGAAATGATCGCTCGCTATGGTGAACTAAAATGCGCAAGCCTAGTCAGAACCAAACGTGCCGTCGGGGTTTCTCCAAACTCGCCGTGAGAAAATTCAAGCAGTTCGCAAGCAGAACATCGGTACTCCAGCAAAAGTCGAGCGGAACTCGTTACCTCTTGAAACATACAGAACTCCAGGGGATCATTTTTATGCACTAGATGAAATCATACAATATTATAAGTTTAAGACAAAAAAGTTATAAATAATTTTATGTTCAGTAAAATCGTTTGAGTCCTTTCTGTAGCTGCCATACAATGATTCTTGGAAAATAAATGCATCAAAATTTCGAAAGCAACTATAAACCGAGAAATCATTGAGCTCGAAAGGCTAAATTTTATAGGAACTAGTTTTGAGTTAAAAGTAGGTTCACTTTTGCTATTGAGCGAATTCCCTTTACTTCTTCGCGTGGCTCCCATACAAAATTCCTTAAACACGTGTCCACGAGTTTTGCCCGATACCCGTTGAACGCTTCAAGCAAGGAAAATGAAATTTTATACACATTAATTTGTTTTTCCAGTTAAAGTGATAAATACTCGTATGCTAGAAATCGAGGGAGTCCTTCTTGCAGCCCCTATGAAAAGTAAGTAAAGGAAAATTTTACTTTTGGTGATTTATCTGAAGTTGCAGATATGAAATTGAAAACGGAAGATATTGTGTTTCACTTTCGAGGAGCAAACTAAGAGCAAACTACATACGACCTTATTGTTCTGCTTTATCCCCCACTACAAAATAAATCGAAGATCATAATTCCATCTGCAGTATCATACGATTGGCTTACAGCCCATCGTGACTGCGGTATGTTTACTATTTACTATTGACTTAACTCTTTTATCAGAAAGTGATTTAACATCAAAAGTCGGTACTGAACCTGTACTGAAATTCAGTACTATATTGAAGAAATTTTCTGATTCCTATGAAGCCTTGATTTTTTCAACAAAAATGAATTCGAAAATTAATGCTTTCTTAAATATTACATTTTCCACTTAATAATTACTAATAATAAAACTGTAACTGTAATTCTGAGCATCGTGTCAGTCCTTTACGTCAAAACTAAGCCACACTAATATAGAGGACTAATGTTCAAAAAGTAAGGTACATTTCATCCAGCTCCGTTCTGTTTAAAGTGGCGCTCACTTACAAACTTAAGTTTTTCGGTCGAGTTAAAGTAACGCCAACGTTTCTAAGCCCCTCAACTCATTTCAATTAAATTTTAAACACTTTTAGGGTACCACAGGACAAAGTATAGCCTACATTTCATCCAGCTTCGTTCGGGTAAAAAAGGAGCTAGCATTCATACGTTAACTCAAGTTGAATCATATTTGATTCAATTAGTTTTTTGCGTACTTCTATTTTCAGAGTTAGGGGAATGGAAACGGAAGGACTAACGAAATTTGGAGTGTGCCAAGCGAGTGGAGCTTGGAAAATCGATAATTCTGTTTTATAGATTCTGAACAGATGTGAAATAGCTTTTTAATCAAGTACAAACATCTTCCGACTAATTGATAATGATAAACAGCGCTTGTATCAAATTGTCATCTCCAAAACAATAATGTCACGCACTTCAAGTTCATTCAGTCCTGTCGCAATACTGAAACAGAGAATTTTAGGAACTACCTACTAAGTACTGAACGAGTTTCGATACAGTATCGAAGAAAAAATTTTCGATAGAAAAAGCAAATAAATAAATTCGAAAATTTGGATGTCTTCCGACGATATTTACAGTACTGAAAGTAGATATCGATTCGATGAAAGCCGAATTCAGTTTAACGGTATTCATTCTGTTGTTCCTTAACTTACTTCATATGGAATTAAAACTTTCAGTACCGTACCAGTACCTAAAAATGTTATGCGTATTGTCATAACAGGTCCATGAAATAGCGAAATAAAAAGTTAGCGCCAAAAAAAGGAAACAGTTCAGATACGGAAGCAGCGTTGAATCGCCACCTTGGTTGAATTCAACGTTTGTTTTTGGCAGTTCTTAAATATCTTTTTTTTTTCGCTTTTAATAGGCTACATTGAATGCACCACTTTATTTTTGTCAATTCTACCTTCTGATCAATTTGAGTCCTCCTCCAAACCTTACCCAGTAATTCGCTAATGTTTACATTAAAAAAAGGCCATTATGATTTATTTTGATCACTTAGACAATTGAAAAACCAGGAAATTCGGACAAAGTTCCAAATATTGAACCATAGCCAATCGTAAGTATTTCGTATTCACTTCTTGACTTTCAGGTCTTTGAATACCTGTGAATACCAGGATGGTTGAAGATTTTTAAATTTAACCAAAATTTATTGTATTTCCAGGATTAAGAATTCTCGTCTATCCGCCATATACGCCTTACGCTTTTGATTTTGACGTTCCATAACTTGAAGACATAGAGATATAGTATGCAATTTTTGCGTTATGTATACAAGTCACAAGTCAAGTTCTACTGCGTCTGGAGATAGAGTCACATTGCATGATTTCGAGAAGCTACAACTACGAGTTGGACGACCCAGAAAGCTGTTTTGCTCGCCAGCACCCTTTACTCATCGGGAAGTGTGTTATATAACCGACACGTGTTCTTTAATATTGTTGTTTTTCTACAAACAAACTGTTAACCCATTACCTACAGTCCTTGTCTCCTGTGACCATAGCTCCAGTTCGCTTCTGTGGTGTATGGTACAGTGTATGATGAGATGACATTTCTATTTTGATGTTACTCCGCGCTGCTACTCAAATCTTGAGTGTAGTTCGTCTGATAATGTGTTAATTGGAACGATGGAATTCGTCCGATTGCGGGTATAGGCGAAAAGTTCAGAATACTAATGTGTACTAAGTTGGATATTGGTCTATTTCCAGTAAACATTTTTACTTTAAAGTTGCCCTGAGGTCCAAATCGTGTAGCTCGCCACACTTTGTAAGAAATAGCTTGATACATTTTCAGTACATTGTAACTGATTTATTCGCAAAATTGAATTGTAAATCATATCAAACTCCAGGTGCTCAAAGTAAATGTTTGTAGGATCCATGTCCTCCTGTCCAAACAAAGTAAGTGATTCGCGGCTACTAGATTCCATTCGTGTTACAGAATGCTATCTTCAACGATATACTTAGTGAGATGTATGAAACGAGTATCTAATACCTGAAGTCGAATTAGATATTCCAAACGTAACCTCAGGCTGTATTTTGCCTTTGCGCGCGCGATTATTATCGATGCGGTGTACATGCTGTCGCTCATTTTAATTGAATTATAAATAAAAAAAAAAAATGTTTAATTCAAAAATTCGAGAAAAAAAACGCGCACTATCTAGCCGATTGACGGACTGCCTCACGTTCCATTCACAACAAATTCATATTTAATTGCCATACATGGAGCGGCTCCTCGACGGAATCTCAGCTTCGTGCATTGTGTGTGGCATTTAAGGCCGTACACGTCAGCTAAGTTAATAAATTAATGCACTAGGCTAGAGAGGTAGTGACAGCAGCTGGAGGTGCCAATAACTCCGAAATGTAACAAGTACGTGTAAATATTGACACGAAGCCAATGGCTCTACAAATTACTCCCATTGTTTCTACAACTATCGGTTCTTATTATTATGGACAATGGACGTCACTGGAACCGGACCGGCATAATACGCATCACCTAGGCTGGACGCGTTCATTAAGCATTCAAAATTTGTCACCTTCGTGTATAAATTTTGTCCAATTACGGCCAAAACTCGCTAGGCTACGACATGCGGACATATGTCATACGAAGTACATATCTTGTGTTTTATGTACGCGATATGTTCTATGCTACGAACGCAATCGAGTGACGGTTTTAGCGTTTTGTAATGAACAATTCCCACGGATTTCTGAAGATAATAAATTATAAGCTTTAGCGTAATGATTATGTTACTTGTTTCATGTTTGAGGTTTTTTTTTATGATGACGATAAACCTTTAATGTGTTCTTTAGGTGAATTATGAGTTAAAAAGTTTCGTTGTTTTTATCGAGATGTAAGGATTTTTTTATTAAATTTGTTCCAAGAAGAGGTAGGTAGTTGATTTGAATTTCCCGCCATTTTGTTTGTGGTAATTTTGAAGGATTTATTTTATTAATGGCACACTACAAGACCAAGAAGCGAGCAGGAGGGTAAAGAATTCAATTTATTGGGAAAGGATCTTTCTTCTCCTCTCATTATACACATTGATACTCTCAGAGCAAAACTCTTGTAATAACACTTTAACTACTTCTCATAGTGTCATTTTAATGAGACATTAACCCTAGTAGAGCCCCTCGCTAGCTTTGTGTGCGCGTGTTAGTCTATCAACCGAGAAATGATGTGATCCTGTGTTTTCCCCCTTAAACCGAGTGTTCCTGGCTTTTCAACAAGATCCATTTCCAGAATGTACCTTTGACTAAGGATGAAAAGATAAAACGTAGGTCTCTAGATTCAAAACAAGCGCATTTGAACCTTGACCCTAAGAACATAAAATTAAACTTATTCATCCTAAAAGTTCTGCAGAGGTTGGACGACAGGCTAGAAACCAGACCCCGGAAAAAAACAATCTATTGAAAGCTGCCAGTAAGAAAAACCAAGATCGGACGAAGAGACAACTATAATGTCCTGAATTCGATCGAAGAAATTATAAACGAAGAGAACAAGGCCTAGTTCGAGAAGTTTGGTCATGGAGAAAAATAAAATGAAAAAATTTCCCAACAGTCTGGGCGAAACTCTATTATTTTTCGGGCCAAAGTTCGGCAAGTGGTTAAAATTGGAGTCATACTCCGGGACACGGTCAAAGTCGAGGTATAACATCAGTTGTTTCGAGATTAGGAGGTTTTTTTGAAAAGTTAATTTTGTCCTTAGAATAGAAGTATAAATATGTAAAGTACAGGTTTTTAGCAAATTAAACATACCCGGTGTAGACGACTCGAATTTAGATATGTTATTTACAGTATAAGCCCATAGTAGTACCAATATGCTGCCTCATCAGTAGGCTTGTGTAGTTCATGAACGAACTAGTTCAGAAGAGCGTTCCCATAAGTGAAATGAACAAACTAGTTCGCAGTCTGTCCCGCTCCTAGTTCATTTCTATATTCATTCATTGCCGTTCGCGAACTATGGAATGGATATGATCAAGATATATCTAGCAGAATGAAGGGGATAGTCGAAGACTGATGCAACTGATGGGGGTGAGAGAGCGAAAGCCTTTTCATCATTATGATAACTATGAGGGGGTGAGAGGGAGAAAGTTCATGAATAATATGATCGAGGGAGTTAGAAAGAAAAAAACTTTTATGAATGAAGGGGTCAGACGTCCTAAAAGCTTTATTGATGTGATACTCTTAAGGTACTACAGGTACTACAATTTTGATGATGTTATTAAGCTGTTACTCAAGGTTTTCGCATATCGTATTTATGATGAGATGTTGAGACTTAGTGTACCCTGAAATGATTTAATATTATCCCTGTTCTGTGTTCTATCGTTGGAACTCAGTAAGACAATATACTTGTACTACATATTCCGAGTACTGGAACAAAAATAGAAGCTTGCATCAACAAACCTCGCATACTTAAATGTTTCTTCATACGAAATATGATGCTTTTCTGTTTCAAATAAATTTAAATTTTGTCTTACCATGTATTTGTACTAAAACCTTTTCAATTGATTTGTAGAAAACTGTTCCTATTCTCCTCCATCCTCTATCCTTCGTCCTGTATTTTCAATTCTCTATGCTCAATGCTCTATCATCTATCCATTCTCCATTGCTCATTGTCCATCCTCAATCCTCCATCATCCATCGTCCATTATCCAACATCCATTCTTCATTCTCCATCCACCCTCCACCATCCTCTATCCTATATCATCTATTCTCTATCCTCAATCTTTCATCCACCATCATCCTCCATCCTTCATCTACCATTCACCATCCTCTACCCTCCATACACCATTCTCCATCCACCATCTACCTCTGTGTTTCTTCTTATTAAATCGAACTACGACTACGAGCTTTTAGTTGCCCACTCCAAACTGCACTGCCTTATTTGTCATCACTCAGCTTTGATCAAGACACAGAGTCCACTCCTATTCAATCCAAGATCCCGTGAACTAATGAACTAAAAGAACGAACTAGTTCTCTTGGGATCGGAAATGATCGCTCACTATAGTGAACTAAAATGCGTAAGCCTACTCATCAGACCTTCAACCAAAAAATTGTTAAATCAGTTTGTAGGCTATTCAATAAAAACTCGTGGAAGTAATGGCATATCTCATCAAACCTAAGAAATATGTCAAAAACCCCCTAGAGTTAAATATATCATACCTTTTTGGCAATTATATAGAAAGCCTTCTGAAGTGAAAATCAATTCGATATCTCATCAGATCTAAGAAATATGTTGGAATTTGTGAAAATACCCTTTACACCCCCTTAGGGTCCGAATTTAAAAAAAAAAACCTGAAAACACTTTCTATGCATTTATGTGATGAATCCGCAGAATAAAATTCAATTCAATATTTTAAAAGACCTAAGAGATATGACAAAATTCGTGAAAATATATGCATCCCTGCTATATGCTGATTTCCCTTCGGTACGCCAATGGATATTTGAATTTTTCTATGGTCACAATTACTGGTACTCCAAGAAACTAAGATATAATATATAGATAGTAGACTGTGTATACGCAATTTTTTAAAAAAAGAAAAAAGTGGTTTAAAAAAGAAAAAAGTGGTTTAAAAAAGAAAGAGAGGGGTTTAAAAAAGAAAGAGAGGGGTTTAAAAAAGAAAGAGAGGGGTTTAAAAAAGAAAGAGAGGGGTTTAAAAAAGAAAGAGAGGGGTTTAAAAAAGAAAGAGAGGGGTTTAAAAAAGAAAGAGAGGGGTTTAAAAAAGAACCTTTTTTTTCTTTAAAAAAAAAGTTTAGAAATTATTTTTGGGTTAGACAAAAGCATGTGAAGTGAAGGCTGTGTGAAGCCTAATGGGTGCGTTTGACGATGAACACCTTTTCAATGAATTCAGAGTATTTCTTTTTCTGCACGCCAAGTTCTTCATGGTCCTTGGTTTTTATCTTAGCAGCGACTTCATGAATATAAATCTGTAATCTTTCAGCATAGAGCGTCAAATCCGGGGAAAATAAAATTAAACAAATCATAGAAGTTGAACTTCGAACCGAATTTTATACAAAAACAACTCGATTACTCACGATGAACTAGCCTATTCTAATCGATGAAAATGTCATGTGAAAACTTTGTAGTCTCATAACAGCAGTGTGATATTTTCTTATTGAAACTCTGATAAGCCGTATGACAAAAACTTCACGTATATTTATTTGGTTCGTATACTGTTCTAATAATGGAGGCGCTTATTCAACTGTAGAGTGAGTATTGTGTGTAGAATACAATTTACAAAAAAAAAATTAAATCATCCAGTCAGTTGTTTACTCGTCGAAGATATGGCGTAGTTTAATACTCGTATTATAATACATTATGACCTGATTAAAACAGTAAACGAAAGAGTTAACCTAATCAGACCAGAAATTTATGATTATATCAGGACTATCGTATGGAAGACTTAGAATGCGAGTCTTTGAAGATTAGCAGCTTGATCTGGGTTAAAATATCGTTCCGGCACGGATGAATTCAGAGTTCGCGATCGATTTTTCATTCTGAAGACGATTTCTCCAATAGTATGCAATTACGGCTCAGCTCGTCGGCAACCAGTGTGGGAAATTTTCATCTACTCACAACACAAAAGTTCCGAGTAGCGACGTGAACTTAAGATTTGATAGTAAAAGGCTTAGAAAAAAGGAAGCTATTTAAATCAGTCAATCTCATTAAGGGGGAAGGTCGTTTAGTAATTGTGTAGGAAAGATAAAGAATTAGAGATCTGTAATTTAAGTAATACAAAAAATGGAGGTCGCGATCATGTTAGCAGTCTTATCGAGATCTAAATTTAACGCTACTTAAATTTTTCTTTCCGAGTATGTGCATCAGAAGTTGATCCACTTAGAATAGTAAACTTGTCACTAGTTCTCGAAAGTGATCGTGCAAAGGTTACACAGTGAAAAAATTTTACTACTCTCAGAGAAGGCAAATTAGTGCCTACTCTGAAAGCAGTAAAATTACTATTGTCAAATTTCTTTACGCACTTTTGTGACTTTTACTACTTTCGCTGAAAAACACATCACTATTAATGCGGAAATTCACACAGAAGTGTGGAATTCAATCGCTAAAAATGTGTAAATTTACTGCTGATGTGGAAAGGCAAAATTTTACAATGCGTAAAATTACAAACTGTGTGGAAAAACTAATATGTACTACATATGTACTAGAAAAATGTGATATGTTTATGTTTGCTTATTATTATTACTAATTTATTGATAATATAAATGAATAAACTTCAAGCGAATGATCGGCAGATGAAATACCAGACGTATTTTGAAGGGCAAAGTACACAGCAATCGACAATTGGAAAAATTCTATGAGATCAATCAACTCTTGATATTTGGGAAAAAATCAGGATATAGGTCAAAAAGGGTAGAAAGTGGTGATGGGTCGGTCGCGAACGATTCGGTCGAAATGACCGGGTCAGTACTATGACCGAATTAACTCGAGTCATGTGAAATGAAACAAGTCGTTCAATCGGTCACTAGAAAAAATATTCTACGACTCGTATCGTATCCGATGTTGATAGCCGTAGAGCGCCAAAAGTTTCTCTTCGTGTCGGTTTGTCTGTACTCGGTGCTCGAAGGCAGCTAATGATTACATTAAAGACACTTTAGGGGAAAATGCACCAAGAGAAAATCGAAATCGATTCAAATTCATTCATTAACCGTAAACTCTCTATAAATTCCATTTGAGTCATGTCGGTCATTTCGGTCACTTCCATGATTCGGTCGGTTGGTCATTTCGGTCAGCGGTCACTAGAAAAAGCTTCTATTAACTCGCCTTTTCGAGTCGGTCGGTCTTCAGTGGTCGGAACATTTGAACTTCGAAGGCAGCGTATGATTAAACTTGAGACACTTTAGGGGGATAATGCGCCTAATGAAAAAATCTAATTCGATGGTCGGTTTTCGAGAAAAAAAATCAATTCTAATGATTTAATTTTTGGAATTTATAAAGAGTGCACGGTTAATGAATGAATTTGAATATACTTTGAATTCGTAAATTCAGTAGGAAAATTGTTTGGTTTCGATTTCGATTTTCTCTTGGCGCATTTTCCCCCAAAGTGTCTATAATGGAATTATTCGCTACCTTCGAGCAAAGTCGAATAGAAACTTTTGGCGCTGTACGGCTATCAACATCGCTGACCGATCGACCGACTTGTTATTTTTCGTATGTCGTGAGTCATTTCGGTCGGTCGGTCATATCGACCGAATCATGGAAGTGACCGAAATGACTCAAATGACCGAATCTTTTTAATCGGTCACTTGAACGAAATGATTCGGTCATACTGGGTTAATGAAATGACCGATTTATCCCATCACTACTAGAAAGTATAAAACACTATACATGTTTATTATATAAATTAAATTTATTTGTTTTAAAGCCGGAAACTTCACACACTATAAACATTATTTTCTTTTTAAATTTTAAATCGCGCCTTACACAAAACCACGAAACAAGTGAATTAAACAACGAAGCGGTCAAGTTAATACATATCACAAAAAAGAAACACATAAAATATCAAAATTACATTCAAAATACGTAATTTTATACACAATGATCAATTTTACACATTAAATGTGGAAAATTACATGCGGTGTTGCAATATTACTTCCCAGTCAGTAAATTTATGAATTAAATGTGTAAAAATACAAAGTTTCAAGAATTACTCTCAATTTTGTTAAATTTAATGAAAATTCGTAAATTTACTACATCAATGCGGCATATTTTACTGCTTTAAGGACAGTTATTTTCACAAAATTGTTTACTCTATACATACAATCATCACAATTTCAATTTTGTTCTCACGATCCAGTGCTAATTAAATTAATGATTCTCAATCAGCCTTCAGAACCTTTGGCCATTCTTCCAAAACATGATTGTTTCATACACTGAAATTCCCTGCATTTGCTACTAAATTGTCCTACGTACTGTTTTTTTCGAAAAGGGAATTAATGAAAATATATATTGCGATAGATTGTTGACGATAAAAATCCAAAAAAAAAAATTCTACAATAAATCAATAAAAATGCTTAAGATTTCCTGTCGACTGTACGGATTAGATACTAGCAAAAATACTTTGGAACCAGTTTTGTTTTAATTTGAAATTAACATTCCTACATAATTTTTGAAATTTCAAAACTACACTGCTACACGTCGAATTATGCTGGTGTGACAAACTTTAATGCCATATTCTTATTTGTTTAATTACTCGAAAAGAAGACGAACCAGTCTGTTTGAAAAACTAGTTCCTATTTTATTATTCGGTCTCCATTATGCCTATAAACAATGTATTCTTGTTGTCCTTTTTAGTTTTGAGTGAATTGTTTTAATAAAAAAATAATTTATGAATATATTTTATTATGAATTTACATACTTTATTGAGCAATTGGCTGTCATCATTTTCGTAGTAGGTCTGGCAATAGTGTCGTACTCTGATGTATTTTTTGCCTAGCAATGTTAAGTCTTATTAGTGGATGTTACGTAAGTCTTATTAGTCGCGTCGACAATGATATGCTCACCAATTCGATTGATTTCTCGATATCAAATCTTGGGGTTCAAAATAATATAGCAAACTCTTTGGCCATTTAACTAAGTGGCATTGCAGACCGCGCCACTTCTGTGGTGGTAGCCTAATATCACTACCCAGCAAAGATTTATAAACAATTCATTAATGCATCATGATTTACGAGCCTTTCAATCATTAACGAGTTCGAAAACGATTCTTTAATGAATCAGAGATCAAAACGGTCCGTTGTTAATAAATCGTTTTTAATGAATCATTAATGCCGCGTTACTTATAAACCATTAATGAATGGTTATTAATGAATTATTAATGATTCGTTATTAATGTATCTTAAATGATACATAACTAACGCAATAAACAAATAAATTTATTTTAATATAAATTTGTAATTTCATTTTTGTAGTGTATACTCTTGAAAAGTAAGGCTTTTTTCCGTTTCTGTTGGAATTTTTATATAAAGATTAATGAAGTAAATAATAAATTATTTAAAATTAAATAAATTTACTTCCTTGTAAAACGACATCACGAGCCGATGCTAACTGAAATAGCTGGGCAGGACATGTCTATGTAGATTCGTATGGAACCTACACTAACATTCACCAAAGGTGAAAAAAATCGATTGTTCTGACAAAAAAAAAAACCGAGAACATTTTAGTACGGATTCATTAAATATGAAGAAAAATCGGATTTCGTGAAAAAAACAGTGAGAGCATTTTCGTACGGATTCACCAAGGATGAAGCAAAGTCGAATTATGGAAAAAATAAAGAACTGATATTTATTCATTAAATTGAAAGAAAAAGAGCGTGTGTGGAATAAAAAGAAACAATAAATTAATCGGCCAATAACTTTCTTAAAAGCAAGTGATTTGGTAGAAAGTGCATTTGAAGTGTGTTTGAAATTCAGCTGAAACTGAAGGTAAATTTTCTAGCTCGGTACGAATCATTTTCGAATCTTTAATATGATTTAGAAACGATTCGCACAACCTAGTAACATTCGATTTAATAAAGATTAGATGAATAATTTTTTAATCAAAACAAACAACCTTAAGTTGATACACATTACGTACAGCTAAAGACTCGCAGGTTAGTTCGCGTTTGAAGAGTTAATTCGCTTGGGTGATTTACTTTCGAATCATTTTTGAATAAATATGTTGAGCGAGAATCAATAATCTTTCGACCTGTAAATTTACAGGTAGGTTTTAAGTAAGTGTAGGTGTTTCTGCATCACTTACCGAAAATAGCTTTCACCACTCATATACTGTTCCAAGCCTAATAACATTGGGTCTCGAAACCCGAAAATTTCCATCGTTAATAAAAACTTGTGGTTTGCAAAAAATAAACACCTATTGCACCTATGTCAAATCCACCAAAGGCGGACACTGAGTCGCCAAAACAGGGTCCGAACAAATATTACCAAAATTAATTTTTTATCGAATATCATTTGACCACAGAGCGTCACAATAAAATTGATTTAAAATCGAGACAAACAATTTTTTTTAATTTTTTTCCCAATATTTATTATCACTTTCGTCTGCAACGAACCAATTCACGTCATTTTCGCGCATGTTTTATTCCTCAGCACGATCGGAATTTCTTTTGCAAATTTTTTTTTGGAATAAATTGTTTTGCCCGCCCTGCGAATTGATCCCACCAAACTATCGAAAAAAAAATCCGTTCCCACGATCACATAAATTCTGATTTGTTTTTATCAATACAAGATCTAAATAATGAGATAATTAAAAATAAGAACAGATTTCCAAAATTTTTAATAACGATCGTGTACAGCGAAAATCTAAACAGCTGGATGCAAATGCGGAGGATCGGTGACAAAAAGATCAAAATCTCAGTAAGATCAGACTTAAATTGTGATTCGCGATTTATCTGAATTTTAAAGTTGCAATTTTGGCTTGAGAGAACTGCCGAAGAAGTGATAAATAAGATTCACGATCATTTTAGACCAGTTCGGGCAGTGATCGTGCAATAACTTGCGATGAGGATCACCACCTCATATTGGTTATTGTGGGCCACATTTATTTATATTAATCGTCTGATTCATCAATATAACGATTACTTAATGTTAATTACGAAGTAGCTACTTTTATTCTCAGACAGTATACAGATCAATGACACTGTAAATCAGTCAGTGTGTAAAATACGTGCAATTGATACGATTAGTTCAATGATCCCGTGAGCCACACGTAAATCTTTTAAGAATTTCACTCCTTTTGTGTAAATTCACATCAAATTTCAACTTCCTAGCTCAATCCGTTCTCGAGTTATCGAAAGATCAAGTGAACACAAGCACCAATTTTTTTTAAAAACTTTTGTATGGTAGCTACTCGAAAAAGTAGCTTAATTTCATCTGTTTCGGTTCCTGTACTATGAAATGGCGAAAACTTAGTATTTAGCATTTGCTGACTCTATTTATTGTACAATAAGTGTAACCTCATGATTTAAAAAACTTTTGTACCTACCCACCCATGTGCGAAATGCCAGAGTCCAGCCAGAGTTCCGTATACTGCCCAGAAGAATTGGCATTGCATTGTCCGCCAAGACTTGTCGATCGGTATTGTTTTGGTACTGACAAGTCGGGCCAATCCTGGTGATCAGTACTCCCACTTGATCTGAGCCGACTTTGGTCCGAGTTGCTGGACCTATGTCGGGCCTAGAATTGGATTATTATTGGTGTCTAAGCTTTTTCGGCATTGGCTGGACGGTCGGCTCTGTATTGGGCACATCTTGGTAGAAATATTTTTTGTTTCTCAACATCAATTGATTCGGCTTCAACCCAATTACGAGAATGTTTCAGATTGGTCTAGTGGGTAGCGTAGCGGACTAATGTGTGACGGGACCATGGTTCGAATCCGAGAGTGTGCAAGGTGTGTAAGTAAAATCAATTCGAATTTTTGAAAAAAATAATAATAGGAAAATAAATTCGTATAGTTGGAAAAAAAAAGAAAAAATTAATAGTTTTATTTTCGTTTCTTTTTTTTACTGAGGCCCAGTATCGGGCCTGAGTTTCACCAAGAGTAGGACCGGCTCGGCAATGATTTGGTCTAGGTCACATACTGGACCCGAAACATTAGCCAGTACTGGCAACTCTGACATCAGTACCAAGCCTGTGCTGTGCCGTTCTAATTTTCGTACATGGGTATCTTTTGAAGAACTTGTGTATGGTGGTTACTACATACACTCTTCTTTGCAACCAACTATGTACTGTACGACAAATTTAAAACTTTTAGTTTGCAGAGCTCTGAAGTTATCGGCTAATTTTTTTTGATACAATTTTTTAACAACTTTTGTATGGGAGTTATCTGTTTAACCTTACAAATTCATTTTAAC
This sequence comes from Beris morrisii, assembly GCA_951812415.1. Taxonomy (NCBI): domain Eukaryota; kingdom Metazoa; phylum Arthropoda; class Insecta; order Diptera; family Stratiomyidae; genus Beris; species Beris morrisii. The sequence continues at coordinate 107,277,761 of OX638312.1, read as the reverse complement.
GAATAGAAACTAAATTTCAGCTGCCTGTATTAGCGCGTTCCTGGGTTATCGAGACTGGTAGACGGACAGAGAGAGCGCGGAAGTATTTATAGCATTCGGATTGAATTAATAATTTTAGAATTGAGTGAATATAATATAAACAAAGGGATAGGTTCATACTGCAATCTTTAGTAAAGCTCTGCCCTGCAACAACATTAATTTAATCAAAGCAAAAAAAAGGTCAAACGAACTAGAAACTATAACCTAGATGCAAAAGCAGCACGGAATAACATCATAACAGCACGGAATAACATCATAACAAAATAAAGACATAAATAAACTTCGTGCTGAAAAAATGTCCGACAAAAATTTATGATTAAGACGGCGACATGGATATCCAAAGAACAAGGAAAATTTCGAATAAAAGTATGATGGATAAAACAAAAGAACGTTGTAATCAAAATGAACAGGAATTATTTACAACAAGTTGAACAAAAAATTTCGTCGAGACCAAAATTTTGACGATCATTTCGGCAGTACATAGATAGGTTCAGAGATGAACAAAATTGTCCGAAAAAAAATACAAAAACAATGTGTTGTAGAATTAAAGCTCTGTACTCTGACTGGCGGTGTCCTACCGTGGAAAATTCGAAAGCCTTGGTACCTGACACACTTTTAGACTTTCATTTTAATAATAACATCGAACATGTGAACTTTTCGAAAATTTGAGCTTGGTAAATTTTCAATGGGTTCAAAAAAATGACAAAATACTGAAATATTAAACTAAAAAAAAGTAAAAAATTAAATTACAAAGAAAATAAAAAAATATAATTACAAAGAAAATAAAAATATAAAATTACAAAGAAAACAAAAAAAATATATTAAAAAAATAGATAGTAGAAAAAAGAAAAATTAACAAACAATAAAAGAGCAATTCTAAAAAATCAAATTTCGACAGGGCAATAAATTCAAATACTTTAAGAAGATCATTCAGTAAAGATTAGATCCTTAGAAACTAAACCAGCGATAGTCACGATGATCATATCGTTGTATAACTAATTTGATTCGAATTCGTAATTAATTCGATTTCAATAAAAAACCAAATATTTTTTTTTATAATTTTTTTATATTTCTTTCTACAACAATCAAAAGAATTTTTTTTCCGGTGATTTCATCAATCAAAAGTTTTTATGACAAGAGTTTTTATGACGATAACTTTTACCTGGAATTTATTGTCGTTTTGTAGTTTAGAATTCTAACGAAAAAAATATAAATAATTCGATTGCTATAAAAATTTGAATGGGTCATTAAAAAAAATGTGACTATTGTCAAAATATATTTTCAGATTATAAAATTTACAGCGTTTCTTCATGCACATGTGCGGAATTTTTGCAGCGTTCTCCATAAAGCAGCTTTCGTTTGTCATCGTAAAACGACAGAGTTTCATGAACAGTCGCATTCATCAATTCCGATTTATCGCATTCAAATCTATTTTCTTTAATCTTGAAAAATTAAATCTCAGAATAAGTTTCTTCGCGATATTCGGTACATTTCATTTTCAACGTGTGGTACTACTGCTGCAGCAAACAAGCATCGATTAGTGTATCCACAGTAAAAGTGAACAATGCCCTTTGAAGCGACGAATCCAAATTTGAACTTCTTATTTCCCGAAGGGGAGAGAGAGAGAAGCTGGTAGTGATGCAATAGCTACACCCTCATTATATTTAAAGCCAACTAAGGTATTACAGTTTGGGATCAGCTGGACCGAGAAGTTCAAAAATCCTCTAGAGTGTTCTTCCAGATGGATTGGAAACTAAGTTCTCAGATGTTGCAAAAACCAATTCAAAGGAGGCCAAGACAGTAGTCACGAATCTTTTGGACTCGTTGTGCTCCATTATTAAATCAGGACGCCAAAGATGTTAATCGCAACTGAATGAATAAACGAAAGATGGCAAATAACCGCCACCAAGGTCGTTTCAAGTCAACTTTCCAACACCCCGTAAAACACGAAATTGCCGTAATGACCAACCTGATGCTCGAGACCACCACATCTAAGCCTGCAACAACAACAGCTTCGCGATAATAATCTTTAGTTAAATTTACAAAGAATTTCGAATAGTGCGATATCTATCAGCCTAATTTGTAAGTAGAGTCATGTATCCAATTGAAGAACCCAAAGAATCCCATCATCGTCGTTATATCGATCTGACGTCAGAATGGGTGTGAGTGAGGTGGTAGGGGGTTTCCCTTCCATCTACCACATCGTAAAAATAATAAAAATTCCTCGTGTCCCTCGCTTTTATTTATATGCTTCGTTCATGAAACGCAAAAATAGGGGAATTTCGCCGCTGGGTCCAATGGACTTCTCTCTTCTTTTTTTTAAGTATTTTGGGTATTTCCGTGTGAAAACAAGGAATTTTACGACCGAATACCAACAACAAAAAGCCCGAGGACGTGGACGGGCGTATTCGTGAAAAAATTCCATTACATAAGCTTCCAAACGAGGGACAACGCACCCTCGACATGAACCATTCCGGCGCTCGATTTTGAAATGCACGATGCACTCTCATTCGAGAAATTTAACGATTTTTTCAAACCATGAATGGGCCCGAATATCACCCAAAATGTAACCACAGTAGAACCTTAGCTGTCCGTGCCTAAGCAAAATGATGTTCTTATTAAAATTTCAAAAGATACTCTTGCCTCTGAAATAGCTAAGTGGTGCGGTACCGTACAGGCACTGAAAACACTACTCTGCCTCTGACGCACTTAAATAGTGCGACGACCAATCAAGCGTGGATTACTATCGGACCGATTTTTATGGCCCAGCGTACGTGTTGGGTTAAAAGAACAGAAAACGAGGGAACAATGTTTGCCAACTTTATGCGTTTACGAAGTTCTAAACAAAACGTTCACTTACCTGTTAGAAAAAGGTTCGACACGGTTGGTTGGCTTGCAGCAGCTGAAAAGACGAAGAAAATTTCAAATTAACTTTTTACCATAAATTCAACCTTTGGAATGGTAAAACATGAAAAAATTAATTTAGAATTTGCAACAAATTTTGTATACTTTATGGTTTTTTTTTTTTGTAAAATTACAAGGAGAAATGTCATACAGGCCTGATTCACTACCGACCATTCAGGCCTGATTCACTCCTTCCATTCAGCCCTGATTCATTGCCTTCTACATATTTAGACTTGATTTACTACTTTCTATTCAGGCTGGTTGAAGTGCGTTTGATGGCACGGAATATCGGTTCAAGTACATACTTTTATTCAGAATAATGAACAACAATTCAGCCCTGATTCACCACTACCTTACGCTGTTTGCAGAGCAGGTTTAGTGGCACCTAAAATCGGAGCTGGGCTTAGGGTGCATTGGATACAAAGCCTATAACAGAGCAGCTTATTTTACTCTTTTTTCGAATAGCAAAGAATTGAAATTTTGTATTTATGCGTTTTAGGAGCCTCAACAAATAAGAAAAAAATTATTGTCCGTCTGTCCGCCACACGCCGTACAAGTGTTTCTTGAAATGTCCTTGTGTAAAATCACGAGAACAATTGCAGTGGTTCTAAATAGGCGGCCTGCGAGTGAAAATGTGCTACTTGACGGATGATAGTCTGGCACATGGAAAAAAATCGAAAATTTCAGTCTTGTATCTCATTTGTTGATTTTTCTGCGCCAATCTGCCTCTGGTTACGAGTTAGCATACCTTGCGTCCGATAACTCTATACATGAACATATATATTATAGCTGAACGTGATTCAGAAATTTCCAGCGTGATACTCTGAATCAAACAAAATTGGACCATAACGAAAAGCATTTGAGAATCATTGCACTGCGCGCTTGCATGTCATATGGGTATGCAGGTGTGCACTCGTTTCGAAATATTTACAGTAGCTCTGGTAAGAATTGGGACACTTAATAGTAAGCCGTAATACAAATCAAGGACGATGAAATGTAACCTAAAGTTTAAGTTAGATAACTAGACAATTTCATAACAATTGTTTCAGTGGTTCTCCACTTATAAGTGTGGAAACATTCAGACAGATCAAAATTTTTTTGAAAATCCAAATTTTGACCTTCACTGTTATGTAGATACATAAATGGACGTACCGAGGGAAGAGCAAAAGGCAACTGCTCCCGGATATGACATAAAGATTTTTTGTTTTTAAAATAAACACTTTGATCACAAAAAGAAAATGATATAAAAAACATACTGCAGTCACGATCGGCTGCAAGCCAATCGTATAATACTCTAGATGAATACTGAACTCCGATTTATATTGTAGTTGGGGATAAAGTAGAATTACGTGTGTGCATGTTGTATGTCCTTTATTAAGGACTGCCATTTGATTGCTACTCAAACCTAAAAGACAATATTCAGTGTTTAATTTCATATCTTGAACTGAGTAAGTCAACGAAAAAAATTTCCTTTTTGAAGGACTTTCACATGGGAGCTGCAGGAAGGACTCACTCGATTTCTTACATATTTATCCTTTTCAATCATATAAAAATGAACGTGTACAAAATTTCAAATTCGTAGCTTGAAGCGTTCAAAAGTTATCGAAAAATATTGTTGAACACGTGTCTTCAGGATTTTTTGTATGGAAGGTACCAGAAGTAGTAAAAGGATTTTGCTGACTAGTAAACTCGTACTTCGTTTTCACTCAAAACTAATTTGTACAAAATTCCGAATTCATAGCTAAAAGATTACTTGAGTTATAGTGAGTTTCGTAAATTAAGTGAATACATTTTGACAGGATATTTCTATGGCAGCTACACGAAGGATTAATAGGATTTTCTTCATAATCATACATTTTGCTTCAACTATTGGAAAAATAACACATACAAAATTTCAAAGACGTAGCTTAAACCCTTCTGAAGTTGTCGACCAATATTCTTGAACACGTGTTTTAAGGACATTTTGTATGGCAGCTACCCCAAGGAGTAGGATGATTTTGCCCGTTAACGAACTTAGCCTTACAAATTCAACCAAACACCCAGATTCAAAATTTCAAGATCCTAGGTGAAGGCGTTCTTGAGTTATCGTGTTAACGGACAGACGGACGGACGGACGTCAAGCGGATTTGAGGTATTTGGCCACAAATAAACAAAAAATAATATATAGCTTTTTTTAGTCCGAGGCTTGGTTCTATGCGTTACAAACTTTTGGGCTAGATTAAACTTATAATACTCTATATGATTTCATCTAGAGTATAAACAGGATTTAGAAGTAATTCAAGAAGCTGATTTTGTTTGACTTGGTTGCGATCGACGTGATTTCTCTTGGTTCTGGGTCCTCTTTCGGAGAAGTCGGGTACGTCAATTAACACTAAAGGTGGAATTACAGTGAGAGCGATGCGCGCGATGACCCCAATCGCATCGCGCGCGCCAAATCGCGAGAGAGTTATAGTGAGCGCACTAAATCGCTTTCCGTAACTGCCAAATAATAATTATCAAATACTAAAATAATTTTTCGCAACCTGCAAACGTATTGCCATTTATTTTCCGATAGCCGTTTGCGTCTATTGTTGTAAAAAATCGAACTACAACCGATGCAAGTGTCAAAATCGCTTTAGACGCGCGACGAAATAATAAATAGACTGTCAAAGCGACGCAATTAGATCGATATCGATGTGATATCACTGTAACTGGTTGCAGTTACTAACTCGCATTCTGATCAGCTGTTATCGCGTCGCATTCCCAAGCGAACGCGCGTCGCGTTCACCATAGTTCCGCCTTAACTTCATTTTTCAATTGTAAATTTGATGAACCATACGTTCATCGATGTTATGAATAATTGAACTGTGCGTCATCGAACAAGAATTTGCGTTTTGAAAGTTGTTTGACAGGATTTGTTGTAAGCAGATCTTATTTTTTATGCTGGTGGTTGAAACTAAGTATGATTCAACAACGCCATCTGTATGTGGAAATTTAAATGAAGAACAGTTTAATGCAGAAGATCTAGATATTAGAATGGGATTTTTCATGCTGAGAAGCTACCATAGAAGCAAATTTGTTAAAGTTTTTGTTGTTTTCCGGCGTCAGTGGAGTTTCTGGTGTGAAACCCCACCACGAAATCCCCGACTGTTGATTAATCGCTTGCTGTCCCTGAGGGCATGACAGTTGGAAAACCTTCACTGGATAGGCCAGTTTTTTATAAGACTGTGTTGGACTGGGTCCGAAGGAGCTGTTTCGTCATCGGATGGCATAGACTCGTCAGAGGGTGTATCAAGCCTAAATCCGAAACACCCTTACAGCTGGTGGCATTGCTTGGGATTATTGTATATAGGCGATGTTGAAACTAATTTCATTTTCGCGAATTTATTCTATATTCTATCCACATTATAATTTTCTTACATGTCATCATCAAGATGATGATCCGATGAACAAAATTATATTGGTGCACAAAGATTTGATGAACACATCAATCCATTCATAAACAATTATGAACCTTCTGATAAACTTTGTATGGACTACCGAACTAAATGAATTTTTTTTACTAAAATGACTCGTTTCTCCCTTTCGACAAGTTCATTGGTGAATTTTATGATAAACTTCCTGAATATCATCATGAAATTCGATGATAATTTATCCTGAATAAATTTCGTGATGAATTTCATAATGAGTTTCATGACGAAATTTATAATAAACTCCATGATGAATTTCATAATGAACTTGTTGAGTTCATCATGAAATTCAAGACGGAACAAAGATCAATCACTAATTCAAAAAATAGATAGTAACGTAACTGCGCGTAATAATAGTAAAGTTGATCAGCGTAATATTAGTAAAGTTCATCTTGTACTTTAGAAATACATACGTTTGGTTGCGAGTGTGTGTGCAGTTTTGAAATTTCATTTGATGGTATGTGTGCTAGTAAACAGGGACGTCATTTCAGTTTTTTCTTTCAGGGGGCCCACTTTTTATTTAATATACAGAGTGCCCGGTACTTGGGGGACCATATCTTAAATTTGAACAGTTTTGTTTAACGAGGCTCACTTTATCACATATTAAATTTTTAACTGTTCAGAGTTTTTGCTTATTATCTTCCAAATGGTAAAACCTAAGTCATACATATGTATGTAAATTGTGTAGGTAACAATATTAAAATCACAATTTAATAAAAGGGTTTGAGAAAAATTTGAATTTCGAAGCAAATTTCTCAAGATCGGGTACAGCTACAATATTGACTCTTACATCGAATGAAAGGTAATTTGATTCCCTAAAAACAGGTTATAACATGTTAATTTGTGATTATTAGTTTTGAAGATATAACAAATTATGTGAGTGGGGGTATATGCCTGAAAGACTTTTCTTCACCACCCTGTATTTCCGCGGTTATTGAAAACTGACCTAACCTGTAGAATATTTGTTTTCTCAAAACATATTTGAGAATCACCTGTTTAGATGTGGTCCTTCAAGTACCGGACACCCTATATGCACGCGTGACCACCTTGAAGATCGGTATTCAAAACAAAAATTAAAAAAATCGTGGTTCTCTTCAATGTTCAAAATTTAAATGGAAGAGAGGGAGGGTGTAGCAATTCCACCATGCTTCCACCGTAAATGACGTCCCTGCTGGTGACTCTTGGCTACAAGAAATACTAGATGATATCGGAAAATACTTAATGAAATCGGATTCATAGAATTAATGTATTGTTCATTATTTTTTTTCAATTGATGAATTTAGTTGTCGTGCCAATGATTGTGTAATTTGATCAATCGAAATTTTTTTAAACAATGAAAGGTTTTTTTCTTTGGTACGTATATGCGTCAAAAGATTAACGATTCAAGTACCGATTCCAAGACGAATGACCAAATAAAAAAAGTGAAATCTTGAAATTCTCCCGTCACGTATTGGTCACATCTCAAAGGCCTTTTCGCCCCAGGTTTTATTTGTTCGGTTCGGGTAATATCGAAGAAGACCGGTGTATTATAATAGTCCTCTTGATTAAAGAAACACTTCGATAAGTTAAAGAGAGCAGGCAGGAAGCCTCCACCCCAGTTCCAACGATATAAACTATGCGGGTCACGATATGCTTCCATTAATCATAAGTTGATGGAAGTACAAAGTGAATGCCATTATGTGTGGAAAACAAATTGTGTGACATCCTGTAACTGAATAAAAGTTTCCGTCGTCGTCTCTCTTTTTTGTTGCTGTTGTTGTGTTCCATCTCACCGAATGTATTACTGCTCAAGAAAAGTCTAGGGGGTTGGTTGTGATGGGGGAATGGAATCGGAACCATAGAAGGATGAAATCCTCGAATGGCTTCCAATCGGCTTAAAATGTGACTTGAATGGAAGATGATGCTGACGAGCTAGAAGAGCCATCAATCGATTTAGATCGTGTCCTTAACAACCACCCAGCCCTCTTCCGGTGTTCAGCTTTTCTTTCCCTTCTTCGTTTTCCGTTGCGGTACGAAGTATGGTCAATTTTTGTGTTTTCTAGGAATTCTTTTTTTTTTCGAGAAAGAGAGCAAACAAAGTCAGCTCCCGCTTAAGTGTTGTCATGGTTAAGTTGTTTTTGCCGCCAACATCATCGCATCATTCTACCGCCTGAAGTAATGGATGATGTAACGCATGAGGGCTCTACTGTGGAGAGGGCCGCACGCGCTACTGGTGGAAAAAGAAACGACATGCTTGCCTCAATTAAATTTAATTGACACGTGATATGCCGTCTATTCTTGTCTACTATACTCATTACGTTTTGCGTCTTGGAATGTTTACCAGCAGACGAAGTGTGGAAATGTTCTGACACGACGTTAGACCTAGCTAGAGTTTCTTTACGTCGCTATTAGCTTCAACACGTCTCTCCTTTAACTTTACCGATTCCATTGGTGAACATTTCAATTGATGATGATCGGGGTGATGGTTGTGGTGGATTGGAAACGAGACAATCCCAAGAAGAGTCGCATTGCCAGACGGTCAGCTATTTAAGGAATTAGTCGATGGATTGAATGCGACCCGTCGTCGGTCGCGTCTACAAATAGCGAGTGCATTCGTTTTGCGATTCGAATGGGACGCAATTGACTTTTCTTCAAGTACTACATGGTAAGAAGTAGGTACCTTACAGACGGTCAAGACTTCTGAGCAAGAACTCCGTCGACTTTCACACTGTTTAAAGTGTTTCTCAATTGTGTCATTAATTAGACGTTGTTTACGCTTTGAACGCACACTTCGCAATTACTGTATTTGGAGACTAGCTGTTAGGCCCTTTCATAACATTCCATGTCCAGTACTATAAATGTTACCTGTGATAAAGATGTCCTAAGCTAGTGCTTACTGATGTTAGCCTAAGTAAGCGGTTCCTCTTCGCATTACCAGTAAGCATCAAATTCAAGTCTTTAAACAGAATACCCTTGTCGGCCTTGTAAGTACCGCCGAACATCACATCTGATGTCAATCTACCACTTACTAATCGACCTGCCCACTTTCAAATCTCAAAAAATGAGCATTTCATTACCTTAAGCATTACCAAAGAAGTGTTTCTTCATATTTTAGTATTTTACCTTGGAAATAGCGAACTTCTGAAAAGGCAGTTAAAGCAATCTAAAGAAAGGTCTTCCGAAGAATTTTGGAACCTGTGAAGGAAGGAACGGACTAGCAAACAAGATACAACCATGAGCTGTATCAACTCTTCGAGGAGCCAGAAGCTTCAACGTCGATCAAACTACGTAATCTGCAGTGGGCTGGCCATGTAGAGCGGACGGAAGACAGAAGAATCCCCAAACGTGCTCTTAAAGTCAAAGCGAGTGGTAACAAGCCAATAGGCAAACCACGCAAACGATGAGAAGACTCGGTTGATGAAGATAGCAAGGCCATCTTAAAAATTAGCAGCTGGAGGACGCGGTCTTTGGATCGAGATGATTGGAGGCGACGACTTCAGGAGGCCAGGGCCCGATTTGGGCCATTGATGATGATGATGATGACCTTGGAAATCTCCATGTCATAGACAGTTTATTTAGCTATTACATTACTTGGTCTTCTTTAGTTGCTTGCTACAATCATATTGTTACATGCTACCCTGGCAACTCGTACAACTCGATCAGTTTTCAGTGAGAAAAAAAACAACCTCAATGCGAAAGGCGTAGAAAATTCGACAAAATTTACCATTATTCTGTTTTTCCTCTCATCGGTTGGTCTTACATTTCCCGAACATTCCACATACACCACCGAATATGCGTGAAAGATCTCAACTCAACACATGCAGTAAATAAGCACGACAAAATTTGCAACCAAACACAGTTTTTACTATGAGACGACGGGATGGCATGAAGGGATAATGGGAAATGAGGTTTTTCAGAATTGATATTTAAGAAAAGATTAATTCAGTTGTTAAAAAAAAACTTTCACAAAGAGTAAGCTGATAGAGTAGATAGAAGGTTTTACACAGACCTGGGGCTGGAATGGATTATCATATCCATCCGGAGCTGTTAAAAAAGATAATCAGTTCTCCAAACTTATATTTCGAGATCTCATCAAGGTTATCAAAGAAAGGTTTGCCTAATGCACGAAGTCTGGCTCTTGCTAAGGCCGGACCCTCGCAAAGAAGGTAGATAACAGTTTCCCTCTCATTTGCATCCCCATAACTGCGGTAATTGATGTTCAAGGGAATGCCCAGTCTGGCCGCGTGGTCGCCGATTGGACAGTGACCCGTGCTGACCGCCGTGACTCTGAAGACATCAACACGGCTCCTGCTCAAGAGTTCGTCTGTTCTGGTCAGGCAGTAGGATGACCATAGCTTCCTAGATGTGACGCCGTTGGTCAGTCTTCTCCATCTGAAGTTTGCGTTTGTAAGAAAATGGAAGGATTTTTGGCGCTTAACAGTCCCTAATGGGACCAGAACGGATTCCACTGAAGAGCAGAACCTTGCCTAGCTAATTCGTCTACTCGCTCGTTATCCTCTATCTAGCTGTAGTCTGGGACCCAAAGCAGAGTTACTTTGACCTGACTTCCTTAGCTACTCTCGGCACTGTTCGACGAGTTTAGAGGAGGTGGTAGCCGAATCTAAGGCCTCGATTGCGACTTGGCTGTCAGTGAGGATTACAACATTTCGCTTTGGCGTGAAGTCTTGCTTCAAGGTCCGACAGGCCGCCCGGTATCTCCGCCTGGAAAACGCTGGCGTAGTTCGGTAGGTGGTAAGACTTTACGACATAGTGTGTATCTGAGAAAACACCCGCTCCGACTCCGCAGTTCATCTTGGAACCGTCGGTGTATAAGGTCAGTTAATATTGTAACTCTTACTCAACGCTGGCCACCAGGCTTGCGATCAGTAGGTAAGAATTGGACGTATTACGGCTGTGCACAACCATAGAACCGTTCTTGTTTTGAGTCCCTACTTTTTGCCGAAGGTTCGTTTGCAGGCGTAAAAAGCGATACGTGCTTTCTCCACCCGTTGTTCTATATTTATCTTCCAGCTGAGCCTAATATCAAGCACAACTCCAAGATACTTTGCACTAGATGGATTAGTGGTAAAGAGCATCAGTTCAGTTTTACCTGGATTTACACCCAGGCCGCAGCGTGTTTACCTTACCCAGCGCACCTTCCATGATTTCACTGATCACTGAAGGAAACATTCCTGATACTTTTTATTTTAGAGATAATACAGAGCCTTAAAAAATTACCGCCTATTCGTGCGCCGGTTCATATCAAAAACCTCCAAATTTCTATGTCAAGAACGACTCACGCTAGAAAGTTGAAACTCGGAAGATATATGCAAATATGCCAGAGTACTATTACAAAAATAAATTTAAAATAAAAAAATTGCCAGTGTCATAACAGCATGAGAAATTCAGTAGCGTTCGAAATTGTGGTCAATACCGTTCCAAGGCTTAAATCTGGATTTATCTCTATTTTCAGCGGAAACAGGATCCACACCAGAACATTTTTCCGCGTTGATTCATAGTTGGTAATCGTCCAATAAACAACACGATAGCTTTCCGACGAAACTGTTGATTATGGAACCGTTTAGACTAGAAATTTGCTTACGATTTGGTTTTAAATCTTAAAACATCATATGAAATTTCGACGAAAAGAACAGAGCGATTTCGACCGAATTGTTGTTCTGGTACGGGTTTTTTTACTGCTTATCTAAATACTTCCGAATTTCTAATTATTCATGTAAATAACCGCAGTAAATTGTTTTTCTCTTGCCATGACCATATTAAGAAAATGAGTAACCTCCACGAAAATATTAAACAATCTCATCCGGTGCTAATAAAAATCGGAAGAATCATTGCCTCCGGTATACCACTTCCGAATTATTTCCATTATAATCGTGCATATGGGAAGAGGGGGCGGGTAGGAAACCATACGAGGTGTCTTCGATCGGTGAACACACTTTAAGACTATACGTGCGCGCACCTTTAAGGCCTGTTAGGTGCCTTAAATGTGAAAAGAAGTCTAGACATTTTGCGATTCACCTGTACTTTGATTGCTTAAGTTCTTGCCGTTTCTGATTAAAGGTTATCCGGCCACCGTACCTTGTGAACTAAATCGGAATATTGCGCTCTTATTCGGATATGCAAAACGCAATTATAATTTTACATTTTAATGACGCACTATAGTGCCCTATCGATGGGTACTACGCGCCAGTCGAACGCATACACCTTCATTTTGCGCAATTTTATTGTTGCGAGCTCTTTTCAATGCACTTGTGCACTTGAATGCAATTCGTAGAGTCGTGCTACGTTGACGCAGTACCCCGCGACTCGACGTAGATATGGCGGATATAAGCATGCGGGCAAGTGATGCGTCGTGATGAGACTCTATGACGTCAATCGGTGAAAATTATAAATAACAAATTTCAAGGGATTATTAAAAATAATTTACAATAGGAAGCCAGGCCACATTCGGACAGAAGAGCGCCATATTCAGATAAAATTGTACGGGTAACGATAGTGAAATTTTTCACCTATTTAAAGCTTTTCCGACGGGAAGGTGCATTTTGTTATGGTGCGATCCAAATTAAAGAACACATCTTCGCCTGCAACGATCAAGAACTCCCAAAACCACAAATACAATGGTAACTCTGCGTCTAAACTGGCAATTTATCTGGCAATGGGAATGGCAATATTTCCATTGCGTTAAATGTCAAATCGTAATGAGTGGGCATTTGATTGCCAGACAATTTTCATTTGAACGAGTGAATTCGAAGTGTCAAGTTTTGAAGCAAACCAAAATGTCGGACATTGCGTAAAAAAAACCATTGATAAGTTCAATAGTTTTCTCTTTAGGCAACTTATTTTCAGCCATTTCGCGATCAAAACAACAAAAAGTTATTCCCACTAGTTGACAAGCAACGCTCACTTATGTCAAACGATGCGTTTTTTGGCAATATTGCTCTCATAATTGACATGGCAATGTTGAGAGCAATATTGCCATATGTGTTTGCTGCGTATACACTGTCAATTGTGTATGGCAATATTGCCATATGCGTTTGCTGCGTATGCACTGTCAATTTGTGTATGGCAATATTGCCGTTATCATTGCCATTGCCATATAAATTGCCATTGTAGACGTAAGGTAAGTGATCCATATGTACACTGGTGTGATGTATTCGTCCAAAGTTTTGTTGCTGTTCTCGGGTTTTTGTGTGGTTACCTCAAATTTTTCGGCTTCACTCCAACAAATTTACGTACTAAAAAAATCCTTTCTCTTGACATTTACAAAAGTTCGAGAGTTTCATCAAATAAACCTAAAGGCTGACTGGAGAAGAACCCAAAAGGATTCCATAAAATCGTTATTATTTTTAAAGTACTTCTGGGACAAAAATCTGCCAACAGGTCAGGCGTGCAACTTTATTATTTTTTGGGCAGAAGTCCGAAATGCGTTTCATGCCGAGATACGGTGTAGGTTGATATGAAAAGCCAATATCAATCTCATTAGACCTAAAATACGGCGAAAATTATGAAAACGTATGCAACCGTTACACTACCCTGAGGGTTGAATATCCTAAAATCCCCGAAATTAATTTTTAGGCCCAAGAAAGCACAAACCAATTTGATAGCTCATCAGATCTAAGGTATATGGCGGAATTCGTGAAATTATTTGCAACCTTTATACACCCCTTTAGGGGTTGAATTTAAAAAAATCCGAAAAACCGTTTCTAGTAATTTATCTCGAGAAGAAAAGTTAATTCAATATTTCAAAACAGCTAGGAGATATTACGAAATTCATGAAAATATATGCACTCCATTTTTATTGAACATATATTTTTTGCGCAACTTCCGTACGCCAATGGATATCACATAGCTTACTTTAGTACAACATCTACATTTGCACAAACCAAGTTTCAAGTTTCTAGCATAAGCCGTTCCAGAGATAGGAAAACCGCCCTCACCACATGCCACCAAAACTCTACTTAAGTTACAACTTTAAGTTCTTTATCATGAGTGGTTTTCGCCATATAAAAATCACCCTTACATCTCCAACCCCATTTTGTCTGTTAGACCTACTTCTCATATAAATTTTAAGATTCTATCTTGAAGTATTCTTGAGATATAACACATGATAGTGTAGAAAACCAACTCCAACTTCCATGTTCTACAAACAAATTTTTTATTAGCGAACTTCCCCTGGAGTAATTCGTTCATGAGATATCGTACTCAGGATATACCTCCCACCCACGCACGCCACTGACTACACTCGTAATGATATTTCCGATCAATTCTCTTATTATACCTCCAAAGAATTACCTAGTTTCTATATAAATTCCAAGTTTCAACTTCCTATCGTACGCAGTTCTTTAACCCCTCGTGGTCACACCTCTGTATTCAATCTCGGTGGTCACACTGGGTCGATTCTACACACACTGTCTTAAAAAAATTGAATATTCAATCCAATTTTTACTTGAAATTTCAATATATTTAATTTTTTCAAGTAAAAGTACACATTTCAATTACTTTTACATGAAAAAAAAGCGTCACACAAAAATAAATTTAACAGTTTTGAACCCGAAAAAACGTGTATTTTCAGTTTAAAAATGTACTGTGAAAACATTCACCAAAAAATTACTGGTATTAGTAAATTATTCATGTACTTTTCAACTGAACCGTACAATTTATATGAAGAGGCTCACAAAATTACGCAACATTTCGTGTAAAATTAACTATATTTATATATGAATTGAAAATTACGTTCTTTTTCGTGTAATTCTACTTATCTATTTGAATTTTACCACGAAAAACATGTAATATATGAAACCACGAAGTTGGATGCTTCGTTCGATTTTGTTTTCTACTGAAATGGAAATGAAACGCCTTCGGTGGCGCAGTAGCTACGCGCACCAAACCTACGCGGCAAAAATCAGAATTGATAGCGGGTTCGATTCCTAGCTACAGCCAAGGGTTTTATTAAGAGTAACTAAATTAGAAATAATATTAGTAGTAAAAATAGGTGTATCTTATAGTGCTAATTTACACTTTTTTTAGAGTGTAAATTCAAGAGAATATCCAGTGAAATTTACTGATTGTAAATTGAAATTTACTGACCGAAAATTGAAAATTACATTCAAATTGACTATTACATTCCAATGTACTTTTACTTAAAAAGGTGTGGCATATTTGCCTACTATCCAAAAGATGTAAAATTCAATGGATTTTTTTTATTGCGCAGTCAAAAAGTTCAAAACGATACTGTGACCAAACTATCCTTCCGAAGTGGTTAAAAAAATTACGGAACATGCTCTGAACGTTCCAGAGGATGTACGAGAAATTTATTTATAAGAAATAAAATGGCGACATGTTAAACAAATTTCATGAAGAGATGAAAACGTAAAAAAGACACTTTCGTTAAAAAAAATTGTAGCTTCGTCAATGTTCAAAATTTTTTCACAAAATTTTGGCACTTTACTTCTTAGATAAAAATTAAATAGTGGCATAGTGCGCGTTCCAAAAAAGGTATTTACTTCGACATATGAAGAGGGTCCATTTTACGCCCAAAGTTTATCGTCGGGTCGATTCTATACCGTGTGACCACGAAGGGTTAAATAAAAAAAAACAAAATTTGTTGTCTGAAACGCTGCCCCCACCTTCCTCCTTACCTACAACTACAAGAAGTCACCACTTAAAGATCCGACCCAATCTATCAACCACAAAAATTTGAATTGAATATCTAAAAGGGTTTGGGAGATACGCTCCTTCAAATGCATTTGGGTGCGGCAGACAGACGGACTGAGGTTTTGGGGTCTAGTACGATGCTTGGAATTGGGAACAATTAAGACAGGATTAAATAGAGAAATCTGATACAACCAAAAGATGAACAGAATTGTAGAAGAAATGAGCTGGTAATAAAGCGTAGGACAGAATAGACGTCCAAAACCAATTTCTAGAATTTTCAAGAGCAAAGCGAGAAGCGTCAAATTCATGTAAGCGATAGAAAGACTCAACCGTTCGCTACCGAGATTTCATAACTGGAGCAGACGGTAGTTTAATAAAGCAGCCTTGTGTCAAAAGTTATGCGGAAGTCAGTGTAGATATCATCCACATCGGTTATTTGGCATATTTGGAAGATGCTCTACTTTTTCTGTTGCAGATAAGTCTATGAAGAGTTCTGCACGTAATCTCTGACCGGAAAATACGCTACTCATCCAGTACTAAAGCGATTCTAAGCCATTAGTATAACAAGGTGAAAAACTTTTACTGAAAGTTGAAAATGTTTTGGACGTGGTCCTGATATAAATTGATGTGAAATGAAACATTTCGAACAAGGATTGATTAATTACGGAAAGGAATGAATTAAAACGGAAAATGATGTAGACCAGCGCGTATAGTAGGCGACCTCAGCGCCATCTATAAATTTTCACAAGCTACGAATTGATTATTAGAGTAACAAGGTAAACATCGCAATTTTTCTTTTACTGAAAACGCAGCCATAATGTAATGAGATACGAATTACGCGTTACTATAATAAGACGCAATGGAAGGAAGAAGGAACTAATTTTAATTTCCCCCTCCTCCAGAGCTTAAAGCCGGACGTATACATTCTACGCGCACATTCTCAGAGCAATGTAAACGATTTGTGGGCGGAAATGTGACCCAGTTTATCAGAAGAAAAAAAACATACCCAGCCGATGCCCAGTATAAAGAAAAGAAAAGCTCAACTACGTCATGAAAATTATTCACCAGTGCTAAAGAAATTGTTCCAGTTGAAATGGCCAAGGCGTGGGGCAAAACCTTGCATTCTCATATATCCAAAAATAAAAAAAAAAAATATAAAAATAAAAAATGATTGCATAGAAATGATTGTGTGATAATCGAAGACATGCTTACGTCTTACGCTTTTAGATATCACGTAGTAAAGCACCCCCACTCCAAAGTTGGGCGTGGGGCTCGTAGTACGCTACGCGTACGACGTGCACTCGCTCCCATTCATTTTTCTATCATTCAATGGATGACCTGCGCGTATCTCGTACCAAGTGCGAAATGCGCCAATATGGCATATGTTGCAAGGTGTAGCTATAATATGGTGCTGTACTGTTGAATGTGTACATATACGAGGTGTAGTACAGTGACTCGAATCTACGATGATACAATTACTTTGTGGAGAAACGGTGCATGAATAATTGCAACATAATGTAACAGAGTGCTAGCGGGATGAGATTCGAACGCTCTTACTCTGGATTTGAGATAATTTGCCCAGTAGGAAAATCGGGAAGAAACTGCACTTTTCGCCTGAAGCAAAGAGAAGTTAACGCGTTCAGTGCCAAACTTTTTGCCAAAAATTTTGACAACACTATTTAAAGGGGTCGTGAACGTGTTAATAAACTGAAGGCCGCAGATGAGCTGAGTTGTTTGCCACTAGCCCATCGGGGTAAAGTGAAGCCAATTTTGTCTGCTTGCAAACCTTGTCAATGCCCATTAAGCGTACCAAATTAAGTATCTTACGCATTCGATAACTATCGTGCAATACGAATGGTTACTTCTTTTAAAGACCTTGCTGGATTTACGAAAGTATCGGTCGATTTTTTTAAGCGAGGCACTTAAGACAGATTCCAAATTTTACTCTCCGATATACATCAACCAACAATCGTTTTGGTGCGTCGATCGGAGGGATCACAATTACTTTAAGGACATTTGAACGGTAGCTTATACTTGTATATCATCCTAAAAAAAAAACTCTTTGTAAACACGCTAACACGCTTGTGTAATGCGAGTGACCGGCTCTGTTCGCGTCCTAAAAATACCGGCTAAGGAATTAATCGATAGTTACGAGAAAAAAATAAATTTAGCTCATTAATACACCAAAAATCTCCTTTTTGTTTAAATTTAATAAAAAAATTTCAGCTTTATAGCTAAATGCGTTCTTCAGTTATCGTGAATTAAAGTGAATGCAAGCACCAATTTTTGCAAAACAATTGTATGGAAGCTACTTGCAAGAATACCTTAATTTTGTATGTTTTTGTATGAAAAGACGAAATTTTATAATGAGGAAAATTTTAAATTCCCATCTTTACGACTTCTCTGTTAATTGTTCAATAAGTGCTATTACGTTATTCAAATATTTGTGTATGGCAGCTACTCCAAGAAGTTGGATAATTTCGCAAACTAATGTAGAGGATTAAAATCTTAAATCTTAAAATCCATTCGTTGAATAATGTAAATTAACAATTCTATGAATTGTAATCCATTCGTTAAATAATATAAATTAATAATTCTATGAATTGTAAACACAAACTTTATTAAATTTAATGAAATAAATAATATTTAAATTACATTTGTAATAAATCTTAATATTATTTAATTAATTTATTTTAAACTTGAATATTTCTTTTTATAAGTTATTGTGGTGATAATCAAATTCCGACTGATTATTTTTCGTTTCAATTTTTTGACCTAAAGTCGTCATATATTTCGATCGATTAAATTTTACAGAACTGCGAAAGTCAATGTACCGTGCGACACCACACTAACGAGCTCGACCTTACTCGAAACATATTCCTGTATAATTATAGCTTCCTGGTTGACCAGATTCACGAGTTGAGTTCGGGAGAATAAATGCAAACATTTTTCAAAGACTTTTGTATGGAACATACTCGGATCATATTCATTCTTTTCTTTTACAGTTTTTTTTTTAAACGAATTGATGGAAATTTTCGGTATCTCTGAGTTATCGTGCGTTCAGACAGACAGGCGGATAGCAAGCGGATTTGGATTTTTTGTCGACACTGAACAAGAAGTAATATACAGGGCTTCAGTACGCCCTGTATATTATTGTACTTACACCTATACAAATTTCCGTTTTCATACCATTTTCGAGATAGAGCGTTCTTTTTTAGAATTTTTGGATATTTTCTATCTTAATTTTTTAACAAAAAAAAATTTAATTGAAGCTCTTAAAACTGTTCTTGTTTATTATTTTACTTACTGGGTGGGATATTCGGTTTAAAGCTGTTTTTATAATCTAGAGGAAATATTTGTATTTACGGTCATTTAACTGAAAGACGCGAACGTTGACCTTATTAATTATAAAAGCCAAGTTTGTCACCTTTCATACCAGAGTAAATTTATTGCTCCGGCTTTCCATTTAACTCACCCTTAGTCTACACCATTTTCATAATTGAGCAATTCTTTTTTTTTTGCTTAAAGTGAAACTAAGTAGGAAAAACACGACCAGCAAAACGTTCCACACCCATATTTCTAGTATCCTTCTGGTTCAACTACTAAGCCACTGGACCTTAAAGAAAGAAAATTATTGAAAATTTGTTCGCGATAGGCACTTACTCTCAAGAAACCATTGGGAGTAGGCTTGCGCATTTTAGTTCACCATAGTGAGCGATCATTTCCGACGCCCGATCCCTCGCGAACTAGTTCATTCTTTTAGTTCATAGTTCATTCCTTCAGGGGAGTTTAGTGATGAGTAGTCGAAAACAGTAAATCTAGTAGAAGATGATGAGCAAAAAAAAGGTCAGTAAGTCTAGTAGAAGATGAGCAAAAAAAAAAAATGTCAGTAGATCTAGTAGAAGATAATGAGCAAAAAAAAAGGTCAGTAGATCTAGTAAAACATGATGAGCAAAAAAAAAACGACACTAGATGATCTAGTATAGTATATTGTCCCACAGAGTTCCGAACGGCAATGAAAAACGAACTAGGAGCGGGACTGACTACGAACTAGTTCGTTCATTTCAGTTATGGGAACGCTCTTCTGAGCTAGTTCGTTCGCGAGCTACACAAGCCTAATTGGGAGTATGAGTCTCTTCCAGTCCTTTCTTTTCTCTGGCTTCCCTTTAATCTCAGGCAAACTTAATACATTAATGCACATAATTTTTTATACAACTCCCACTTAGAGAATCACCTTGCCTTAGCAATTTTAATTTTATTTGTGGATTTAATAATTTTAACTATTGTTCAATTTTTCCGCAATGAGTAAAAACAACTTTAATTTTTAACAAGTTAAGCACAATTAATATAGATGCAAACAAAAAATATTTTAGATTTAAGTTTTAATTGAAAACTAAAAACTATGCCGATTTACAATCTATGGGTTGGTGGTACACTTCATTAAAAAAAAGAATTGCCCAACTCAAGATAGTTAAATGTCCAAAGTAGTTTAGCTACAGCGACAAATTTGGCTTCAAATTAAAGGTGATAACATCAAATTCATTAATATCATGAAAAAATATTTTTAAGATAAATTACTGTGAACCAAAACGGAAACGTTAAAAAAAATATTAAAAAGGTCATCTCTCGAAAACGTTACGAAAGCGTATAAGTGGGTCCGTATGGGTGGTTTAATCAGTTCGTCAAACTTTACAACGCTACGCTTCCAAACATTAAATAGAACCCGAATCACCAACTGCCAAAAAAAATCTGGGCGCAACTTTATTATTTTATAGGTAGAAGTTCGAAAGGCGTTTAATGCTGAAATGCGGTGTAGGTTACAACACTGACTGACAACCTAAAAAATACCGTTTCAAATAGCCACCTTCACTGAACCAAAAAGGTACATCCAACGAATTAAAATGTACATCATCATAATGAAAAAATCATTTTTTTTTTGAGCCGATGCAAGTATTCATTAATATTCCGCATAATTGTTCATAATTTTTCGGTCTGCTTTTGACACACAGACACAATAACAGAAATGATGTTAAAATTCATTGTTACAATGAACGAGTTCAAAAAAACAATAATTCGTATTAAAGTACAGATTCATTATTACTATTAAATGGGTCACTCGCAGTATAATATGATGAACGAATTCATAATATTGATGAAAAGAGTAATTAATGTTACTAATGTTGTTTCCTCATATTAAGGTATAAATTCATAATTGTGATTAATCCTGTCACTGTAAACAATACTCCAAAAAAAAGAAACGAAATTCGATCATTTTACATGTTTCTATCGAAACTTTGGAAGTACAAAGAAATATATGAATATGGCGCGATGTCTATGTACCACCGTTTTCAATGTAAGCATTTTATGCCATATGAAAACGCATAAAGGTTCCGACACACTTGTGCGAAATTTTTGCTACAGCTGCAACTGATTACGTGCCAACGATTATCTACTTGTGTGTGTGAGAACCTTAACAAAAAATTAGCAGCCAACCTTGAGCTGTGGGATGACCGTTTTCTTCAATACAATGAATGTTTTCATTATTACTATGAACATGATCAATGTAGTTTACGAGTACCAAGCGAAAATGCCTTTTTTATAAGAACTTTTTAATCATGCATCAAAATTCCTAGGTGTTGATTTCCATATTTAATGAAATGAGATTCATAGTATTAATGTACGGTTCATATATCATGAAAAATATTTGATGATTTTCTTCATTGTTGCAACGATTTTTTCAGTAATCCGAATAATTTCCTTTGATAAAAGGCACTCGTTCATATTAAGAACAGAATTTTTTTCAGTGTGGTTATTCTTTAGGTTGTCAGCCAGGCATAGTAACCTACACAGCATCTCCGAATTAAACGCGTTATGGACTTCTATGCATAAAATAATAAAGTTGCATATTTATTTTATTAATTAACTTATTCGTTTTTTCAATAGATGATTCAACAGAAGTAAAAGTGAATTCGATATCTCATTAGACCTAAGAAATATATCGGAATTCGTGAAAATGTACACAACCACTTTAAGGAATTGGATATCAAAACATTTGGAAAAAACATTTCTAGGCGCTTATATAATGGACCCGCAGAAGTAAAACTTATTTGATAGTTCGATATGCCTAAAAGATTTAACGAAATTCGTGAAAATGTGGAAAAAAAACACCCCAAAAGATACCACTCGTAGGGATTCACCCAATCTACCCACCATAAAAATTTGTACTTAATACCTCAACAGGTTTTTGAGCTAAGCTCCTTCAAATGAGTTTGTGAGCTTCGCGCCTTTAAATGGGTTAGCGTACGGCGTCTTCGGCGGATAGACGGACATTTCCTTTTTGCCTTTTTGGAGTTTACTAGTCCTAAAACGTAAAAATACAAAATTTCAGGGTAGCAAATTTTTTTGAAAATTGAGGGTAGCAAATTTTTTTTAAATTTCAGGTCGATCACAATACTTTTAAAAGTAAAATTGATCAAGTTAATTGCCACATGCACAATTCGAGTTCTAAAAGGAATTCTATATGATACAAAAGTTCGAGTTAGAAAAGTTCTACTGTATAATTTTCTTTTTCGTTCGAATCTGTGTTCAGATTTAATTTAGAGTAATAAAAACAGGAGGAAACGATCAACTTAAGAAAGCCAATACCTGAGTGCCTTCAGGTGCAACACGTTGAATACGAGATTTTATTCAAATTTTGAAAAACATCAAAACTCATCAAATTCTTAGATCTTTTCCGCTAGATACTTTTAATATCAGGTTCGTCTACTCCTTACGAATTCTTAATGAATATTTCGCAAAATTCGCCTAGAGATTTGTTATTCGATCGTGTCTGTTCTTCGTGTTCAATTTATTCGCAATAAAATTCCAATTTTTTTTTCTAGTAGCGGTTTTTGTGCAGCTCTATGGACATTAGATAAAACCTAATGATAATTTTTGTTACAAAAAAAAATCATTTTTTGGCATCAATCATCGCACAACGATTGCGATCGTGCCTGAATATTTGGTTCAAGCAAATTACATAATGTTTTCATGAATGAAATTTTGAATGATCGCGCCCGAAAAAATGGCCGATCGTACAGTTGACACGAGGGCAGAACATTTTATATACGATCGCATCATAAAAACAATGAAACAAAGTTACGAGAAATAAATTAAGAGTATGATGAATTAGGAAACCAAATTTTTTTCTTCTTCTGGTTTTTAGTTGAATATTGTTTCTGTTCTGTGACGATCGAGGCACATGATCGTGAAGCTTGACGCGATCGTAAAAATGTTGTCGAAAAAAAAATAATAAAAAATAAATAAAACGAAATTAAGAAACTAAGAAAGACGAATTTGATGATTTTGGTCGTAAAAGACACCTAAAGGAACTCCGAATAAGGCCAATGTACGTGACTGATCTGACCGACGTTTTGATGATCATTAATGAAGATCACACACATATGTAAATCTTTTCTTTAAAAAAGTGGTGCGTTTTTTTTTTGATTACCTTTGAATAGTCAGTTGTGTTTGGAATGTGTGTTTTAGATTTTGGAGAGAAGAAAAAAACCGAACCGATCTAATGGTGTCACAACATTCGGAAACTCACCTTGTTCGGAGTTTTGCCATTTAAGACAAAATTGAACAATAAAACCGATACTTATCTTATTTTCTATCAAGTTTTTGTGACTAGGCACGTTGGTCAAAATTTAAAAGAATAAACAAGAGTCGTAAAATATTTGTGCGTTTTAATGAATGCAAATCTATTGGACGGCTCAATGTTGAAATTAATTTGGGCGTCTTCTCCTTAGTTTCTGGATTTTTTTCTAGATGACGTTTTAACTGCGGTTGCGCTCACAAGACAGAACTGACAGCGATCGTATCTTTTCCAGCTTGTTACTGACTTAATAAATTAAGTAATTAATGAGGAATGAAAATAATTATATTCAGAAATAATTGGAGAGAAGTTTTTTTCTTTTTATTTATAACTTTTTCATTCAGAAATTCGTTTTACAACCATTAAATTTCCGCAAGCGTAACGGTTAGTTTAGCGCACGGAACAAGTTGTTCTGTAGGAAGTAAAGCTATGGTGATAAGATCGTGTGGGTGTCCGGATCATTAAATTTAATAAATAAGTCGTAATTGCTTCATTTCTAGCACATAATTTATCAAAAAATAAATAAAAAGTGCACACAAGGGGTTGTCCACCTGATCGTGGCAGTAGCCTTGATCACAGGACAGGCATCGACATACTAACAAAAATCTTTCATTAAAGTAAAGAATTCCGATTCATCAAACGAAATTCATTGGATTTATGACCAAATCATTGGCAAGATGAACAAATCATCAAAAATTTCAAAGAATTTGATTTCCTTTAATTTTCAGCTATTTACTAATTTATCTTAAACGACCGCGTAAAGAGACGTCACTGGAATCATATTTTTTGCATGTAACTGCTCTTATTGTAGTTGATATTGATGAAAATAATTCGAGATTCAAACAGAACTACGGCAATAACTATTTACGTATGGACCACACACACGGACACGGACTCGCATGCTTTGGAAGCAAAGTGCAGCGGCGGAACTACGGCAATAACCCACACACTATCGAATTTACAAGAAATTTCGCGACGAGTCACATGCAGTATAAAAAAGAAGCACAGATTCGCACGCTCGATCACTGTTTGACAGCAAAGTGCATCGGCGTTGACGTGAAGGGTGGTGGGGTTTGTATAACAAGTTCAGTTTTCACTTCACCGAATTTTAATTCAATAAATCTTTTAAAAATTGCTACTTCAGTAGAAAAAATCTGCCAATGGTCTGGGCGAAACTTTATTATTTTTCGGATCAAAGTTCGGGAAGCGGTTAAAAGCATATAACACATGAATTATGTAATTGGGTCATACTCCGGGACGCGGTCAAAGTCGGAGTATATCATCAGCTGTTTTGAGATTATGAGGTTTCTTGGAAGGTTAATTTTGTTCTTAAAATAAAAATATTTAAAATACAGATTTTTAGCCGATTGAACATTGAAAAGGGCCGTGTAGACTATTCGAATTTCAATATATTATGTACACTAAAAGCCCATAGAAGTAAAAACGAATTTGCTGCCTTAACAGACTTAAGAGATGTGACGAATTGTTAAAACGTATACAAGCCCATTACATCCACTTGGGGGTTGAATTTCGAAAAAATTGTGAAAAGGTTTTTAGCCGATTTCATAAGAAGCAACTTGGTATCTCATCAGACAAATTTGTGTAAACGTAAGAAAGCCCTTCGCACCCACTTGGTTTTAGAAATTCGAAAAATCGTGAAATTCGTTTTTAGGCCATTACATCAAATGCCATAATAACCAATTTTATATCTCATCAGAACTGAGGGATGGCAAAAATTTTGAAAACATATGCCAACCCATGGGGGTTGAATATCGAAAAATGGAGAAATGGGTTTACAGGCGAAATGTCTGTGGAAGTGAAAATCAATCTAACATCTCATCAAACCTAAGAAATATGTCGAAGGTGTGAAAAGTATACAACCCCCTTACACCCCTTTTTGGCAATTATATAGGAAACCTTAGGAAGTAAAAGTGTATTCGAAATCTCATCAGATCTAAGCAATATGTAGGAATTTATGAAAACATATGAAACCTCCTTACACCCACTTGGGGGTTGAATATCCAAAAATCCTGAAAGGAGTTCCTAGATAAATATGAAGACAGCGCAAGGAAGTAAAAACCAATTCAATTTCTTATCACTCCTAAAAAAAATGACGGAATTCGTGAAAACGTGTTCAACCCTTTTATAGCCTCCTAGGGGTTCAAAAAGGAAAAAACTTAAAAACAAGTTTTAGGCCATTACTACACAAGCTCGTGAAAGTGAAAAGATTTTCGACATTTAATCAGACCTGAGGGATATGGCTGAATTCGTGAAAATATATACGACCCCTTCACACCTCCTTAGGGGTCGAATTGTAAAAAAATCTTGTGAACACTTTCTAGGCATTTATGTGAGGAATCCGGAGAATAAATATTAATTTAATATTTAAGAAGACCTAAGAGATATGATTTAATTCGTGAAAATATATGCATTCCATTTTCTTTGATAATTTTTTGCTCCCTTCCGTACGACAATGGATATTATAAATTTTTTCTTAACCTAAATTACTTTTCTAGTAGATCTACACACATCTACCAAGTTTCAACTTTCTAGCATAAACCGTACTATACTACCGCTATAAAAAAATATATTTTTCAACATCCACTACTGTAGCTCTATCTAAGTATTAAGTTCCAGCTATCACTCGTTATGGGTTCTCGAGATAATTATAAAAATCTGCCAATGGTCTGGGCGAAACTTTATTATTTTTCGGGTCAAAGTTCGGGAGCGGTCAAAGTCGGAATGTATCATGAGTTGCTTCGAAATTATTAGATTTCTTGAAAAATTATTTTTGTTCTTAATATAAAAATATTTAAAATAGAGATTTTTAGCCGATTAAATATTGAAAAAGTCCGTGTAGACTATTCGAATTTCAGTACATTATGTACACTAAAAGCCCATAGAAGCAAAAACGAATTTGTTGCCTTATCAGAATTAAGAGGTGTGACGAATTGTTAAAACGTACATAAACCCATTACTTCCACTTGGGGTTTGAATTTCGAAAAAATTGTGAAACAGGATTTTAAACGATTTCATAAGAAGCAACTTGATATCTCATGAGACAGGAGGGATTTTGAAAAGTTTGTAAAAACGTAAGCAAACCTATTACACCCCCTTGGTTCTTGAAATTCGAAAAATCATGAAATTGGTTTTTAGGTCATTACATCAAATGCCGTAATAACCAATTTTATATCTCATCAGAACTAAGGGATGGCAAAAATTGTGAAAACATATGAAAACCCTTGGGGGTTGAATATCGAAAAATTGAGAAATGGGTTTATAGGCGATTATATAAAAAGTCGGTGGAAGTGAAAAGCGATCTAATATCTCATCGAACCTAAGAAATATGTCGAAACTTTGAAAAGCATACAACCCCCTTACACCCATTAGGATTGAATATCTAAAATACTGAAATTGATTTTTTGTCTTTTTTATATAGGAAACCTTGGGAAGTAAAAGTGAATTCGATATATCACCAGAGATGCAACCTCCTTCCACCCACTTGGGGGTTGAATATCCAAAAATCCTGAAAGGAATTAATAAATAAATATGAAGACAGCACGAGAAAGTAGGAACCAATTCAATTTCTTATCACTTCTAAAAGAAATGACGGAACTCGTGAAAACGTGTTCAACCCGTTTATACCCTCTTAGGGGCTGAAAAAGGAAAAAACTTAAAAACAAGTTTTAGGCGATTATTACGCAAGCACGTGAAAGTGAAAAGATATTCGATATCTGATAAGACCTGGGGATATAGTAGAATTCGTGAAAAAGTTTACAACCCCCTTTGCATCACCTTAGGGGTCGAATTTTAAAAAATTCTGTAAACACTTTCTAGGTATTTATATGAAGAAACCGTAGAATAAAAATGAATTCAATATTTGGGAAGACCTAATAGATATGACGAAAACCGTGAAAATATATGCATTCCATTTTCACTGATAATTTTTTTTGCCCCTCCCCCCGAACGCCAATGGATATTTGAAATTTTTTTTTATCTAAATTAGTTTTCTAGTTGATTTACATAAACGTACCGAGTTTGAACTTTGTAGCATAAGCCGTTCTAAAGATAGGGAAAACACCCCCCACCCCCGTACCATACTACCCCTATAAAAAATTATATTTTTCCAAGATGCTACTAATATAGCTCTATCTAAATATCAAGTTTCAGCATTATATCATTATAGGTTGTCGAGATATTAAAATCGGAACTTTTTCCTTTTCACCCTCCCCCACCCTCACCCTCTACACCCTTATTTCCAAAATTTTGTTTTCTGCTAGGGGTCTATTAGACCTACTTCTGGTAAAAATTTTAAGCATCTATCTTACACGGTTCTTGAGATATGAGACGTGATTTTTTAGAAAAATTCTTATCCCCTCCACTTTCTTGCTCCACCGCCCCCTTAAAAAATTTTGCTTTCAGCAGACTTCATTTGTAAACCTTTATACACAAACCAAATTTTATTTGTCTAGTGCAATTGGTTCGTGAGATATCGTAATCTAAAGTTTTTCACCCCCCACCCCCGTACGCCACTGCCCCCACTCAAATTTTTGTTTTCGATCTATTCTCCTAGTATACCTACAGATATTTATTAAGTTTCAATTTTGTGACATTAACCGTTTAGGAGATATGGATTTTAGAAAGTGCCGATCTCACCTTTTTTGCGTTTCGGACGCATTATATCTCCCCCCACTCCCAAACCCCTTCACCAATATCTGCAATTTTTTTGCAAATGTGTCCACTACTAAAGCTCTATATAAATTCAAAATTTCAGCCTCCTAGCATGAGCGGTTGCTGAGATCTAGAAACCAAAATTTTCCGTCTAAAACACTTCCCCCTCCTCCCCCCTCACACCCCCATCCCTCCAAATTTGGCCACTTTAAGGGGACTGCCCACTCTACCCACGAAAAAAAATTCAACTAAATAGCTCAAAGGGTTTGGGTGCTATGAGCCTTCAAACAATTTTGCGTACACCGGTAGACGTACGGCGTACGGCGTACGGCGGACAGACGGACTGAAATTTTTTTTTGCTTTTTTCGTATCTACTCATTATGAAACGTAAAGAAAAAAATTTTGAGGGTAGCAAATTTTTTTTTTTTAAAAATCGATAACAATACTGTATTATTGAAATAATAAAGTAAAATCGGAAATTTTTCTTTTTCACTCTCCAAACGTTTGCCGAGATCTAGAAACCAAAATGAGAACGAACGTGTCGCATTGCCAAGTGTAATAATTGAATTAAGCCAATAAACCGATTAATTTATATTAATTGTGTTGAAATTACTTTATTTTAAATCTTCAATCTTCATTATTGGGGCGCAACTTTATTATTTTCCGGGACAAAGTTCGGGTGGCGGTTAAAGTTGTAGTGTGAGAGATGTACCGACGCTACGGACCTTAAACTACCAATTACAATGCTGAGTCACAGTCAGGAACGCGATTAGAGTCGAATTATAGCACCGGTTGTTTTGAGACAACTTCTTGTTAGATACAACTTTAAACAATCATCAGCGGTGATTAAAATGACTAACCAGATCTAAAATATTTGGCGAAATTCGTGAAAATCTGTCCTAAGGAGATGAATATCGAAAAACGCTGAAATTGACTTTTAGGCAATTATATAGCAAGCCCGTTGAAGTAAAAAAGAGTTCGATATCTCATCGGTAATTCTTGAAAACGTGAAGAACCACTTTATACTCTTTTAAGGGTCGATTATCCTGAAAAACTGTTTTTTAGGCGATTGTAAAAAAAGTCGGTGGAAGTTAAAATCAATTCAACATCAAATCAAACCTAAGAGATAAGTCCAAATTAGTGAAACTCTAAGGGCTGCTCGTCAAAAAATTCTAAAACTATATTTTTGAACTTAAGATATATGGCGGAATTCGTGAAAAAGTATACAAATTTTTTTACACCCCTACGTGAATACCAAAAAATCCTAAATTAAATTTTTAGGCGTTTAAGTAAACAGTCCGTGCTAGTTAAAAGCAATTCAGGAATTCGTTAAAGCTTATAAAACCTCCTAAGGAACAACAGGAAACTGCTTAGGGCACTGTGTAACAAGGTTGGGGAAATAAGACCCAAGTTGATATCTAATTAGACCTAAGGGATATGGAGGAATTCGTAAAAACATGTACATTCCCTTAAGGGTGCAATATCAAAAAATTTTGAAACCAGTTTCTATGCCTGTATCTAAGGAGCTTGTGGACTCCTCACATTAGAGTTGGGGTGCGTTCAAGACCAAAAGTTTGGTTTCTAGATCTCAGGAAGGAGGCTGAAACTTGGAATTTATGTAGAACAATGATAGTTCCCCCATCTGCAAATGTTCGATATTGGTTGAGGGTGTGAGGAAGAAAAATGCGTCCGAAACGCTCGAAAGCTGAACGGTTTATGTCAGATGGTTGAAACTTTGTGGTTGTTTTTAAGGGATACTAGGAGATTAGACAAGGACAACATTTTTAAGGGGTGGAGGTAGGGGTGGGTGGTAAAAAACTTTGAATTACAAAATCTGCCGAATCAATTATACCAAGTAGATAAAATTTTATCTCTGGAGTACAAGGAAAGTCTACTGAATGTAAAATTTTTGAAGGAGGTCGAGCACGGAACCAGGAATAACCAGGAGGTTATTTCGAACATAATTTTTTAGAATGTCAACCGCGTAGTAACCTATCGCGTTTAATGCTTAGATGCATTAAACGCGTTCTGGACTTCTACCCAAAAAAAAAAGTTGCGACCTGACTGTTGGCAATTTTATTATTTATATAGTTTTTTTTTTTAAATTCGAAGTTTGTATGGACAGATGGAAATTTACTTTAATCCTTACCAAGCTATTCTACTTCTCGTTTATCCAAATATCCTTTTTAGAGGCAATTACCTGAAAAAGAAAGAAAAAAGAAAATTAATACAATGATTAATCAGGGAAAAAAAATCTTTTTGAATATAAGGACATTATTTCCAAAATGAAGAGCAAACATACTGCTAACTCGATTCCAAGAGTTCAACTTTAAGATTATCGCATTGAAAATACTTTTGGAAAAATTCCTGGGCACAGATCTGGCCACAGTTTTAGTGTTTCTTTTCTTATAGCACTGCAAATCTATCTGGTTTTATTAAGGTGTGAATTTTGTAAGAACTCAAGATGCTTTTGGGAAAATTTAATAAGCCCACAACTTTCTGAACGAAAAAGCGTTTCTAGATGGAACTGCAATTGAAATTGCTTAGAAAAAAACCTAGGCTCTTCCTTAAATGTGAATTAAGGTATGGTTCTTCAGATTTGGTTCCAGTATTGACTAGATCTTCGATGAACTGGTCTCTTCCTGGATAGTACTTATCGGGGTTGGGACTTAGGATGAAGCTCCATTCAAGGCATCAAAGTGCATCAGAAGATTTCCCAGATTTTAAGAGTTGCAAGTCTGCGGCGGATGAACTGAAGTTCTTGCGAATAGGACCGTACTTACAAAGATGGTTCAGTTAGCGTAGAAGATTACTGGTAAACCCAGAGCCATTGAGTCATAGAGTCAAGGAAATATGCGCCTTAGAGACTCGATGAAGTGTGCTCTTCACACAGGTCTTACAAATCCAAGCCGGTGTAAACAATAAAGACTAAAAAAGGTGTCTGCATTTTGGCAGAAGCGCTATATTGAAAAATCGAAGAGGGGTTGTTAAAATTTTCTTGTATTAAACCCATAGGGGAGCCAGATGGAAAAGAGTTGGACAACAACTAACGATAAACATTTTGCTTAAGGCTCTGTAAGTTGTAAATGCAACATTGACGAACGTTCTATACCACCAAAATACCCATTGTTCTTTTTTTAAGGATGCAAAATCAGGGCAAATTTTGCAATCAGACACCCACTCTTTCGCTATCAATAATGCCATGAATATCGATTTCGTCTGGTCTATTTCAGCTCTACAACAATTTTAATGATGTTACGAAGGCCGACTGTGACGACAATTTCTAAGTCTGTTTAATTATTAAGCTTTTTGCTGTGAGTTTGCTTTTTCTAACGAGAAATTCAGTTTGTCTACTGCAGAGATAAGCTGATGCCGACATTTTTTCCGAATGTGATTTCCATTTAATTGAGGTAATTCCGGAAACAATTCAAATTTGAATCGTTTGCTTCGTGAGACGTGTGCAGACAAACTGAAGTCGGTTTGACTACGGTACAACTAAGATTTTGGTCATTAGGTCTAGGTGTTGTTTTTTTATAGAACTCGGATAGAATTTAAGGGGTCACCATCACCAGTTGAAGTGTAAATTTAAACAAAACCTTGGTCGAGGTAAAGAACGGATCAGGCGGGATTTAAGAGGCAATGATAACAGAAGTATCGTTAAACCTTGTTCTTGAAACGGTTGATATTTCTACACAGTGCATAAACGGGGAACATTAAAGACATCGGTTTGTTCTACAATTTATTCCTTAGGCGATACTTCAATTCTCTCAAATTCTGGAATAAAAAGCATCGGGGTCACCAATAAAAATAATTTTGAGTCCTAGTGGTTTGCGGACAAACTGACTCCGTACGAAGCCGTAGATAGAAGAGAAAAAGCAGGTTTGCTAGTTACATTCAAGGCTGGACAGAAGGTAAAGCGGCAGGCTAGTCCTAAAGCCAAGCAAAAACATACGAAACTTCAGATAAGCGATAAGCCAGTCTAGTATCCCTGAGGTCAATTAACCAATCCCTCGCATTAATCTTGGAACGCAGAATATTATCCAAAAATTTTCGAATAAATTCGTACGCGCCTGGCCACTCAATCAGTAGGTAGGTTTGCTTGCCATTGATTGACGAAATTTGAATTTAATTTTTTAATGACCCGCTTCAAAGAAGACTTCCTGAAGCATCGCTGAATAGTAAACTCCCTGAATGGCTTCAGTTAAACGATCCTTAACTATCCATTCAATGAACGTCATTTTTAAAAAAATATGGTTATATGAGGCCTTGATGGTCGCGGAAAGCGTGTGAAATTCAGGGTACTTATCTTTGATAGAACGCATACGAACAAAACCAATAATATGGTTACAATACAAACATCCACCTAACACGTGCAGTTTGACGCATGTCAAGTGTCATCAATGTGCTTCTCAGAGCTTACGATAATGAGACGCATACATCCCATCAAAAACTACAGTCGAGCGCATAAACATTTGTACGTTAAAGTTACATTTTCTTCAGAAGAAAAACAAACAGCAGAAAAATTCAAAGAGCCCTGGCAAAGCAATTGGGCACACCTTATAAACTATTCCACGACAAAAGAAAATACCAGAAGACGCGCAGACAGAAATGCTTGGGAAAATGTCGTCAAACCGGAGAGTTATAGGAAGGCATAGTCACAGAAGAAGTGTTCAGAAGATGCATTTTCTGGAATGCAGCAAACGAAATCGATAAACGAGTTTTCATTTTGTGTATTCTTAAAGATTGGTATGTCGGGACTGGTAGTACGGTTGGATTGCTTTTGTTGTCGTTTTTTTTTTGGTGGGGAAAAAATACAAAAATACTAAAGATATAAAATACTATGCCATCTTAGGATAGATCCAAGCAATACATCGATTTTTAAAGGAATTTTCTGTTGTCAAATTTCGTTCTCGTCTAAAAGCTTAGAAGTATCTGGAGTCACTATCATCGTTTATGCAAGATGCTAGAACTGGCAGTACCATAAGACGCCTTTATTCCGAATCGTCCGCGCCCTCTTTAAATTCAGCATAATATTTTCCTGTTACCAAACTTCAATTAAGTTTCGGGTCCGACATCCAGTTAGTTGATTTGGAGTTTCTCGCCATCAGGGAGTCTATAATAAAGGATAGCTGCAGTTGGGTATTAATAGCACGCTCTGTACACGAAATATCCTTTTCAAACAAGATATTGAATACATTGGAGAACTATTCCCTGTTTTGTTCCAGTTTTCGCACCAGGTGATCGAGAGTGAAGGTGGATTTCCATTGTCGTCGCAATTCTGCGTCGGACGCAACAATCAACCAATCCGATTGTAGTTTAAGAGACAGGATGCGTTTGCGTCACAAGTCGCATATTCTTCAGCTTTTTTCCGCGCCGCAAAATTAAATTGCTATGACTTTTTTATCATTTCTAGTTGCAGGTTCTGTCAATGCTCGTCGGTTTTTGTAGTTTTGTAAGTTGTGTTCTGACTGCTCTTATTTCTTCCGTGCAGAAGAAAAGATCACATGCTAAATATCTAAATGTATTTTAAAATATTTGAAACTGTCACTATATTGAAATCCACCTTAAGTCTAATGTTCATCAGCCGCTTCAAAATTCCGAACAGGGAGTTCACATCTCCACCTATGCCGTAGATTCTACATCATTATCCTGTCCTTTTGCGTTTAAAAGGCCTGTGTGTGTTCGCGGTATACTAAGGTGCTCAATCATCATCCACTTGTCTTCAGACTTCTGTAACTTTTTAAGTTCCTCAAATACCAGTACCTCTTCCGGCGTCCACGGAATGCATACTTCTTTTCTACTTACAAGGTATATATCACTTTCGCGTAAGATTGTGGGATATTCGCGTTATTTTGTGTGATCTTTAAGTCTATTTACATTAAGCTTTATCCGAAGAGCTTTTGGCTTTCAGATAGTTCTTGTGAATCTAGTCTAAAGCTTCGTGTACACTAGCAAGTAACTTGCGACATTTCTTGCTAGAGTAATTTGCTGCGATGTTTACACTATCTGTCAAATTGCAGTAATTTTACTGTAGCAAGTAGCTCTACAAAAATCTTACAAATAAAACTTGCTTATCCGTGTACACTTCATCATCAAAGTTTCGTTGAACTGTCAAAATGAAAAAGAAAAATCCCACAACTCTGGACATAGTTCCACATTGGTATTGAACAAAAACGTGTGTTCGGAGCTTCACTTGTATTTCCGTTTATATTTCGCACGTAAACTAGATAACTATGACAGCTAAGACTGAACTTAACCTCACTCCCAATGCAACTGTACTGACTTGCTGAAAAATTTTGGAACCGATCGGAACTTTCTTGCGAGATTTCAACTCTCGCAAGTTAGCGTGTACATTCACAACTTGCTTAAATAGGCAAGCATTTGCAGGCTACAGCAAAAACTTGGGCAAATGCGCTCTCGGAACCGTATACACATGCAGCAATAAATGTCTTAGAGCAACTCTAGCAAGTTTTACTTGCTAGTGTACACGAGGCTTTAGGCAAGCTACCATCAAATAGTGTGTGCACTACCCCATGTCCGCTCCACGTTTTGCTAGCAGGTCAATTTGGCACTTGCTTCATTGGTGGCGACTAATGACCATATGTTCATTGATTGATTTGATTCTGAGTGACATAATCAGGGTAGATCCTAAGATGGTGTGAAGTTGTTACACTCTCCAAAAAATCAATTTTTTTAAAACATCCTCAAAACATAGCGCACATTTAACACCTTCGATTGCAAAAAATATAACTACATCCCCTGCCATTAAAATTCATTAACTCTTGGAGTTATCATTATAATTTTCTTCCAACTCCGATATGAAGTAATTCTGCACTAAGTTAAGTTGCTACATTGGGAAATGAAAATGAAAGGCCTTTGGTGGCGCAGTGTCTACGCGCTAAATACTCCGCGCTACGCGTTTAATCTCCACACCGAAATGACGTTTACTTCCAACCCGTTCGAAGGTGTGAGAGCTTACTCCGAAAAGTGATGTATGTATGGAATAGAACTCCGTTTCGGAGTTTGAACAACACCACTTTACTTTATTATTTTTTAATAATAAAGTATTGTGATCGACCTGAAATTTAAAAAAAATTTGCTACTCTGAAATTTTGTATTTTTACGTTTTAGGACTAGTAAACCCCAAAAAAGCAAAAAAATAAATGTCCGTCTGTCCGCCGTACGCCGTCCGTCTCTCCGCCGTACGCCGTCCGTCTCTCCGCCGTACGCAAAATCGTTTGAAGGCGTGTAGCTCCCAAACCCGTTGAGATATTAAATTGAAATTTTTATGGTGGGTAGATTGGGTGAACCCCTACGACTGGTATATTTTCGAGGGATGGGGGTACAAGGGGAGAGGAGAGGGGAGCATTTTAGACGAAAAATTTTGGTTTCTAGGTCTCAGTAACCATTTATGCTAGGAGGCTGAAACTTGGAACTTATGTAGTACTATGGTAATGGATTCAAATGCAAAAAAATGGTCAATATTGGTTAAGGGGTGTGGAAGTGGGGGGGGGGGGAAACAATAAGTCTTTAACGCATGAAAGACGGGATTGAAACATTCTAAAATCGATATCTCCTGAACAATTGATGTCAGAAGATTGAAACTTTGTTGTTGTCCTTAGGGATACTTCAAGATTAGACAAGGGCATTTTTAAGAAGGGTGGTGGGGTGTGGGGGTGGTGTGTGAAAAACTTTGGATTACAATATCTTCCGAACCAATTACACCAGGAATATAAAATTTAGTTTCTGTACATGGGATTACAAGAGGAATCTACCGAAACTAAATTTTTTGAGGGGGAAGGTGGAGCACGAAAGTGGGGAGACAGCAATTTTTCAAAAAATGTAATTTTTATATCTCAGAAACCGTATCAGATATAATCTTGAAAATTTTACAGGAGTTGGGAGCGGTAAACTTCTAGTAGGGAAAAAAATGTTGGTAGTGTGGGTGTTGGGGGTGATGGTGAAAGGGGGTAGAAAGGAAAACATTCTGATTTTTATTTCTCGAAAACCATAATGAATAGAAAGCTAACAATTTAGGATTATATAGAGCTACTTTGAAGACATCCTAGAAAAATAAAATTTTTGATAGGGTTATCATGGTACGGGTGGTTTTTTATATCTCAGAAACGGCTTATGCTAGAAAGTTGAAACTTAGTACGTATATGTAGATGTACTATTAGAGTAATTAAAGCAGATTTTTATTTGCGTTCAGAGGTTGAGTAAAAAAATGTCCGTGAATCCACATTTTCACGAATTTCGTTCAAACTTTTAGACATGTCGAGCTATCAAAGCAATTTTACTTCTGAGGGATATTTATATAAGCGCCTACAAACGTTCTTCAAAATTTTTTGATATTCAACTCCTAAGGGGATGTAAAGTGGTTGTGTATATATTCACGAATTCTGATATATTTTGAGATTTGGAATTCACTTTTACTTCTATAAGCTTTAAACGTAGTCGGGGAAAAACCGATTTAAGTATTTTTCTCAACTAAACCCCCTAGGGGTATTGTAAAAGTTTTCACTGATTCCGAAAATCTTTTAGGTTTAATGTGATCGAATTCGCTTTTACTACTATGAATTATTCTATTGATAAAAAAAATACGTAAGTAAATAAAAAATCTTCCAACAGTCTGGGCGCAACTTTATTATTTTATGGGTAGAAGTCCGAAACGTGTTTAATGATGAGATGCGATGTAGGTTACTATGCGACTGACAACCTAAAAAATAACGTTCCAAATAGCCTCCTGGTTATTTCTTAGGTTGTCAGTCGCATAGTAACCTACACCGCATCTCATCATTAAACACTTTTCGGACTTCTACCCATAAAATAATAAAGTTGCGCCCAGACTGTTGGCAGATTTTTTCTTGGAGTGTACCAATAAATCTGTTCTTATCCGTAGCACGATTCCTGTTTGTAGAAACGATTTTAGTGGTGACCCAGAGTCTATTTTACTTTTTCGGATAAGAAGACTGTGGGTGTGTTCTTCTGGTTCGCACAGGACACAGGGCTCGGGTTAAACATAAGTTCTTGATAGCTGCATCTTCCAGACTTCAAGGTTTTGTTCTCCCAATCAACGAATAATACAAACCGGAATTGTTTCGATGATTTGGCCGTCCGCGTCCGCTTATTATTATGTTTACGTGCTTCTTAACGCATCGTATCGTACTTCGTACCTCATCATAAGGCTGCATATGCATAGTGCTGCCGCATTTAAGTCTCAACGAGACGCCCTTTTCCTCTTTGCAGTTGTTCTGCTGCTTCTACTACTGCTTCACGAAATCAAAGAGAAAATTGCATCAGCCTTGGTTCGCTCTTAATCAAGACATTGGTTGATACTGCCGTCCTGCACTTCCGAACGTCATCGTATAATTGACAGCTTTGCTACGTAACGACTTGTGTAGTTTGACGAAGTCTGGCAATGCCGTCGCAATGGCTGCCGTACACAACGCTTTCATAAGTTTTTCAGATTGACTTTGACTTTGCCAAGTCCATTGCACTATTCTCTTAAAATGCAGCCGTTCGTACGTCGTGGTACACTCCTCTCCCAGTGAGGTTAGACGACGACGACGACTTGTTGTTTTGCCTTCTTTTTACTCAGCCAGCCACAGACTGTAAAATTGACTTGAATTCCAATGTCCGCGTCTTATGTCGGGTAATGCAGTACAGCTATAGGGCGAGCGATAGGCATACCATTTGTTTGGTCCTGTGTCTGTATGCGTCGTCTCTGTTATGTGGTTTTTGCACTTTCCTTCAAAAATTTTACCAGGCAAAAGACTGTCTGTCACGTCCGTAGCGTATTTTATAGCGTTCTACGATACGACGAAGTTGTGCCATCACATGGAACATCGATTGCCTTCCCCGCCTCGCTGCTGATGATACGGACTTCTCTGATGTCTGCAGGTTGACGTCCGATGGCGGCGTTGTCCGCGACTGCAGCGCACCAGCGTTCAATTTTGGCAGATGGGGTTGAGCGCCGTGTTAATTGCAATGGTCTGGCGTCGTTTAACACAGCAACTACAACAACAACAAACGAGACCAACATACTACAGAACGGCGAAAAAAGAAACCCGCCCGACTATGGAATGGATGGAATCTGTGGAGGGAACTTCAGAAGGGTTAATGCTCGACGTTGCCCCCTGTTCCAGCTGTGCACTATCGCACCCATCACATCGCGGGACCCTTTTATACAAGGCGGCGCCTCGTACTACACACGAAACATACAACTGTAAAAAGGAAGCGCACAGGATGTGATGCATATCGGGCCGAAGGGTGTGTGCTCCTGGCGATTCTGGAACAAAAAAAAAAGAGAAGAAGAAGAAAAACGCAGTTCGACTAAGTTCATTGATCCTGGATTCGAAGATGGGCTGCCATCACAAGGGATTTAATTTAGTTGTGTGTGCTTTTTTCTTGGGTGTCTGACGTTAAATTTGTTTTAGGGTGATGCGTTCCGATTCGAGGAGAGTTTCTGACGAAAGACTTTCGAATAGGACCTGACTTCGCTGCAATTCTTAGAGCAATCTGGCAGAAATAATTGGCTTTAGATGTCTTAACCTTTGAAACCCTTATCGATCCGAGCAAAGAAACACCTTAATCAGTTCGAAAATGAACCAGGTGAGTTAAGTAGGTATATTCAAAATCATATTTTACTAAAAAAAAACGACATTCTTTATACTCTACACTAGATGGAATCTCAAAGTCTCTACCTTGTCGCGGGGAATTGTGTCGAAGCAAGGTGAAGACACCGGAGATAGACAGCAGCACCAATGCGTGTCAGGAAGTAAGTTGACGGTCCAACCCACACCTGAACTGGAAGAACTCCAATATATTACGATGCCTGTCCTCTAGAAGTACCCGACCTGCCGTATAGATGGCGGTTTTTACTTGAAAGAAAATGCTATGGTAGAAAGCACCATACTTATAAGGCTTAAGTTTGAAGTTTGAAGACGCTACGTTGTTTAGTCTTTATTTGGCATTTGGAAAAAGTTGGTCATGGTTATATGATACAATACTTTCATTTGAAAGGTCTCAGTCCAACCAATGTCAAAGTCGAACTAAATTCTACTCTGGGGGAGTCTGCTCCTTCGCTTACAACAATAAAATATTGGGTGGCAGAGTTTAAACGAGGCCGTACGAGCTGTCAAGACGAACAACGCAGAGGTCGACCAAATGAGGTGATCACGTCAGAAATGGTGAAGGAAATTCACAAAATGGTATTGGATGACCGTCGACTGAGTGTGCTAGCTGGCAGACATGTTAGGCATTTCAAAAAGTGCTGTACATCGCAAATTGACTGAAAATTTGGACATCAGAAAGCTGTTCGCAATATGGCTACCGCGTTTTCTCACAACGGAACAAAATAGTGTCATGAAGATGTTTCAATCGAGTGTTTGGCGATGTTTCACAGCAATAACGCTTAGTTTTTGCGTTGTTTCATAACCATGGACGAAACATGGGTCCATCACTCCACACCTGAGACGAAGGAACAGTCAAAACAATGAACTAACAGAGGAGAATCGGTTCCAAAGAAGGCGAAGGCAGTCCCATCTGCAGGCAAGGTCATCGCGTCAGTTTTTTGGGATGCGCGTGGGATAATTTTCATTGATTATCTTGAAAAAGGAAAAACAATTAACGGCGAGTATTATGCGAAATTATTGCAGCGTTTGAGTGATGAAATCAAGGAAAAGCGGCCGCTTTTTCGAAAAAGAAAATGTTGTTGCATCAAGACAATACACCGGTTCACACATACCTTATCGCGGTGGACAAAATCAATGAGTTAAAGCTCGAATTGCTTCCGCACGCACCCTATTCGCCAGATTTAGCCCCCCCGGATTATTTTCTCTTTTCAAACTTAAAAAAATGGCTCAGTGGTAAAAGATTTACCAATAGGAGAAGAGGTGGAGCCTGCGGTTGATCGTTATTTTGAGGAGCTCGACAGTTCTCACTATAAAGAGGGTATCGAAGCTATCCAACATCGCTGTGAAAAGTGTATCGACCTGAAAGAAGAATATGTGGAGAAAAACATATTTTTTTCCAAATTTTTTATTTTTCTTGGTTAGGTCGGGTACTTCTAGGAATCGCACTCATATATGGCTGATTAATTAATTGTCATGCTTCAAACAAAGATTAGGATTCAATTAAAAACGTCTACAGCATCAAAAAAACACATTTTGAACTCGCTATACATTGCGAAAGTTAAACGAGACATGGCCATTGGGGGGAACCACTAGAATGGACAACATTTGATAGATGTCGCTACTAGTGAAGGGTTATTCAATAGGGACAGGAATCATAGAAAAATAGATCAATTGTTTAACCAGCTGTGGTGGCATCTGGCTCCATCTTGATAGAACCACATATCAATGATGTCAAATCCATCCAATTCTGGACAAAAATAGTCTTCCAACATGGCACGATACCGAACTCCATTGACCGTAACATGGCGATCATTTTCACTGACGAACTTTTTGTAGATGCAATGCAGTCTCTTGGAACACATAGGTTTGAAGCACATTTGGGTTTTATTGACAAAGCCACTAAGCCAAAAATGAGTTTCATCGCTGAAATTTTGGAAATTGAGGATTTTCTTCAAAATTTTGGAGAGCCCAATCGCAGAATAATTGACAAACGCTGCTTGTTCGTGAACTTCACCATGATAAAAATGTTAACCGTGACTGACGTTTTGACATTGACAGACCAGCAAAAAAATTTAAGGGTGCATTTGTACTCGTATTAAAATATAATATTGTTATGTACGAGTACCTAATTAATAGCATTATTGTAAGCTTCACTTGGTGCTCCTATAGCAACATTCATAAAAGAACGTGGTCCTCTCTTTATATTGCAATGAGCAGGCCACGTCGAGCTCATGGATGACAGCAGAATTCTCACAAGCATTTTGAAGAGTAAGGCATCGACGTGAATAGCAGATCACTACAGAAATTTTCAAACTTGGAGAACCCGGTTTTGGATGGAGATGTCTGGACACGGTATATTCTGGACGCCAAAACTCAATTTAGGCTGTCGCGCTAACTTTTCCGTGGAAGCTACCGATACAGTCGCCGAAGACTTGAGAACAAAGTTTGACAAGTGCATAAAATCCTGGAAACCAATTTTCTTCAATATCTTCAAGAAACACCCAATTAATTCAGTCACAACAACCGGGTCAAACGAGTTTGAGGCATCAAAATGGACCCTGTCTGGGCGGACAACTAACCAACCAGCGCCACTCAGGTTCCTGATTTACACTTAATCATCACCCACTTTCATAATGACATTTAAATAGAAGAAGGACTACTTTGACTTCCACTTTCTTGTTGAAGCACTTGTAAATCGTCCCTCGTATTTTAAGGACATTTGTATGGAAGCCACGAATTAACCTTGTCACAAATTCCTTCTTGTAAAGCAAAGATTGTCCGGTTCTTTGTTGATCCAACTTCGCTCTTAAGTCATCTATTTACATTTCCCATAGACGTTTCTTAGTCGCGACTTTAATTTCTTGACCCATTCCAAGTTCCGTACTACAACTAACTTAAGTTCCAGGCGAAATATTTTGTATTTTTCTTTTTTTTTAGGTTAATAGAACTGAAATCTCAACACAGTTAATTGTTTAAGAAGACGACGTAGAACAACAAAAATAAGAAGAAAAAAAATTGTCTAATTTCATTGTTAGCCCCCATACCTGAAGTTTGTTATTTTTGCAATAATTTCCATCATAGCGCGAAGAATCTTTTTGCCATCGCGCTTTAACGCTACGTCTACCTGTACAAAAATTTCGATAAATGTTTTGAAAATCTTGAGGATTGTGGATCTTTGTGGCTATGACCCTGAAGTACTCTCCCCGTGTTCTACTAAGTAAACAGAATTTCTGATTTAAATTTATCCAAGTGTTGTGTGAATATT
Source organism: Beris morrisii (assembly GCA_951812415.1). NCBI lineage: Eukaryota > Metazoa > Arthropoda > Insecta > Diptera > Stratiomyidae > Beris > Beris morrisii. The sequence goes on along the minus strand of OX638312.1, from coordinate 107,235,509 downwards.
TTAAAACGCAAAACGAAGTAAAAAGGCCCCCGCGCACACTGGTCTACTGATAGTTGAAGTTTTTGTTTAGCAGTTTCGATAAAATGGGAGTCCCCTTTGAACGGAGCACATGGAGTAATACAACAACAAAAAAACAAATTTAGAAGATCTACTAGATTGTCCGGTTTTGGCATGGATTTGACCAAAAGAAAGGTTTGCTGCTGGAATGGAATAGATCACAATTTGGAATAGCACAAGTTTTCGAATTGGGCGGTTACGGTTCAGGCATTTTGTTTTTCATATGCAACTTTTTTGGGGTCGACGCAGAGATAGAAAAAACTTCGAGTTCATAAGCCTTGTAGGCTAACTTCACTGGAAATCCCAAATTTCTGCAGATGACAGTGAGCAGGTTGCACTGCAGAGCAAGACTGCGTCTCACCAAAAACTTTTTTATAGAAACCTAGCGCCAGGTAATTACCACCTGACAATTATTAACTTTCACTCAAAAATCCTAATGAACAACATTTACTTACAATAATTACTATCAATTTGATTAAACCGATAATAAAAACTGCAAACAGTCTGGGCGCAGCTTTGTGAACGCGGTTTAAGCTGAGATTTGGTGTAGGTTACTATGCGACAGATAACCTAAAAAATAACGTTTCAAATAGCCTCCTGGTTATTCATTAGGTTGTCAGTCGCATAGTAACCTACACCACAACTCAGCATTACACGCATTCCGGACTTCTACCCAAAAAATATAATAATAAAGTTGCGCCCAGACTGCTTTTTTACCAATAGACGTTTCAATAGCAGTAAAAGCGTATTCGATCTAACTAAACCTAAAAGATCGGAATTCGTGAAAACTTAAATGCCTTACAACACCAGGCGGTTTAATATCGAAAAATGTTTTTTCCACGATTGAACACAGTGCGACAAATAAGTTTCGAGATTTTTGTAGGCCATGGAAAACATCATTAAAAGAAAAAATCTGGATATTTTTCATTTTTTTATTCAAAATATTCTCCTCCAGTTTCAATATACTTGTTACAGCGATTCAACAGTGATTCAAATGCGTGTCCTAGCTCATTTTGTGGAATTGCCTCTAGTGCTCGTGTTGAAGCTGTTTTGATGGTCGAAATGTCATTAAAAAAACATCCTTTCAACTTAAATTTCAATTTCGGGAATAGAGAGAAATCGCATGTGTCCAAATCAGGTGAATACGGTGGATGATTCAACACACAGACTTGATTCTGAGCCAAAAATTGACGAACAATGAGTGAGGTGTGACTCGGTGCATTATCCAGTTCTCTGGATCACGATATTCGGGTCGAATACGACGGACTCTGGCCATCACACGCTTCAAAACTTCGAGATAAAATGCGAAAGTAATTGTTTGGCCAGTTGGAACGAATTCCCTGTGGACAATCCCTTTGCTATCGAAGAATGTAATGAGCATTTTTTGAGAAACTTTTTAATATTTCAACATCGACAAAAAGTTGTTTTGGGAGAACTGTCATAACTTTGCTATCTATCAACCGATTTAAACAAAGTTGGTATTACCGGGAAGAGGAGTATCACAGCTTTCAAACGCCGGTCTGTACACATAGATGGTCCTACTAGTTACTCAGATATGGTTCGAGTCTCGGAACTTATTTTTCGCACTGTGTATTTAAAGCCTTTAGAAGTGAAAGTTTTTCGATATTATTATTAGACCTAAGAAATATATCGGAATTCGTGAAAATTAACAGAACCATTTTACACCCTCTTAACCGTTGGATATCGAAAATTTTAGAAAAACTTTTCTAGGCGCTTATATAAAGAGCCCGCAGAAGTAAAATTAATTTGATAACTCGACATGACTAAAAGATATAACGAAATTCGTAAAAATGTGGAAAAAACCCTTTTCTCGGACATTTTTTTACTCCAGTACGCCGAATAAACTGACCTTTTTTTGCTTTAATTACGCAAGCAGCAAATCTACATATACAAACTAAGTTTCAACTTTCTAGCATAAGCCGTTTCTGAGATATATAAAAACCACCCACACCACACAATGCTACCACTATCAACAATTTTTCCTTGAGTTTATATGGCACCTACATAGTCGTAAATTTTTAGATTTTTATAACTTGCGGTTGTCGAGAAATAAAAATCAGAATTTTTTCTTTTCCACCCCCTCACACCATCACCCCCTACACCCTTACTATCAACATTTTTTTCTCTGCTAGAGGTCCACTGGGCCTAACGCCTGTAAGACTATACATTTAATAGACTCCCCTCTTAAGGTGAGCTTGTAGGGAGTGCAAAAATGACCATTTTTGAGACCCATTTTCTTTTAAACCGCCAATCGAATCACTCTAAAATTTCTTTTATTTATAAAGCTCTGTTAGTACTCCTACTTTATCGAAGCATTTTTAAAATATCGCTTCATTTTTTTTATAACAGCTATTTAAAGATTGATACTTTTTGAACCTTCCTTTATGTCCTACAGGTCGATACTGCGTTATTTAAATTTGATAATCTTCGATCAATTAATTCTTTTATCCAAAAAAAAAAAAATGAATGAATTATGATAAGCGGTTGGCGAGAAAACGGGGCAAACGCTTCAAAAAACATGATTTTTAACGAAACCATTTTGTTTACAACTACAGTGTGTGTCAGCTGCATGTCAGCTGTGCGTCATTTCTTTCAGAATCTTATGTTGATAAATTTACGTAATTTTTCTAGTCTTTTTTATATCTTGTAAAATAACTGTGGCAACACTGATTTTTATCATTTGACAATAAAATCGTCATATGATACGAGTATTTTAGATTTGATTAACTTGAAAATTTTTTCTTAATTTTTCCATTTTAATTTCAAAATTTATTTTTAGCCACTTCCCGGCCACCAAATGTCGCGATTTCGGTCTTGTTTTATCAGGAAAAACAAAAGTTTTAAAAATCAGTCGAAAACAAAAAATTGATTCTTTTTCTTTCCTTACCCTACAAGCTCCCCTTAATTCTATATACATACAGAAACCAAATTTTATCTTCCTGGTACGATTGTTTCGAAAGATATTGTAATCCAAAGTTTGATATGTCGGAATTCGTAAAACGTACACAATTTTACACCCTCTTAGGGTTTGAATATCGCGAAGTTCTGAAATTCATTTTTAAATCAGTACATATAAAAAGCCCATAGAGGTAAAAGCGAATTCGATCTGACTAAACCCAAAAGATTCGTCGGAATTCGTGAAATTTTCAACAATGCCATACACCTCCTAGTATCGATTGAGTATCGAAAAATGTTTAAATCGTTTTTATCCCCCGATTATATTCAAAGACTTAAGAAATGGAAGCGAATTCGTAGACCTAAGAAATATATCGGAATTCGTGAAAATGAACACAACCACTTCACACCCCCTTAGCCGTTGGATATAGAAAAATTTGGAAAAACTTTTCTAGGCGCTTATATAAAAGGCCCGCAGAAGTAAAATTAATTTAAATAACCTTTTAGTTATTTTATGACCAATTTGTTATGCGTTTAACTCTTCTGTAAAAAACTAATTGGACAATAACTTATACAAAATGTTATTGATATTAAATGAACATGTATGTTTAGGGAATTATGTTATTCAGTTAACCGGAATTAAAGGAAATATAGGATACTGAGAATTTTATATACGATGATTTTAAAACTTTTTATATAGTTGGCATGATACACCCTCTGATGAGTCACAACCCGATAACAAAACAGCTCCTTCGGACCTAGTCCAACACAGTTTTAAACTGTTTGATGAAAATGTTGCCTAAATAACTTTTAAGTTATGAATATCACCAGAAAGTGACTGAAATAAATTTTCAGTCATATTCTTAATCGCGAAGTCATTCAAATAACTCTTTTTGCAACCAAAAAGTTTTTCAAATAACTTCAAAGTTATATTCCTAACCAGGAAGTCATTGAAGTGATTTTATAGGCGTATTTACAATAATAAAGTTGTGCAAATAACATCTGTCCATTTATAATCAGAACGTCGTTCTTAAGTTCATGTCGTTCTTGGTTAGTCATGTGTTCGGAGTTAGTCATGTGTTCGGATTTATTATTATTTTTGACAGTCGTTCCAAAGTCGTCACGAAATTATTTTCATAACCAGGAAGTTATGAATTATGACAAAAATAACTACAACACTAGTCATTATATGAACAACTGTTGTTTTTGGTCGAGCTCGGGCAGGCTACAATAGTTTCAGCATAACAAAATGGCCACATTGTGAAACATTCTCGAACATCGAATATTGCAGACAAGAATAGATCGAAATGTAAATCAAATGGGATACGGTCAGATAGATACTCGATGTCTGGGTCGAAAAGAAGAATTTGGGTGACGCGAATGAAATTCGTCGTGTGCATAGAAAAATTGTTTTCCCAAACAGACTAGGCAGACTAACTACACTATTGTCATTCTCGGAAATAGTTAGTCACACCATTAAAACCAGTGGGAGCAGCAAGTCGTACTACAGATAAAAAAAACTAAGCAACAGAATAATTAAAAAAAAAGCAACACAAAAAATTGGCGCAGCCGGTAGGATGTGAAGCAAAGTTTTTAGACAACCATATAGTAACATATTTTTAAAAACTACAAAATTCGGTTTGCTACAAGCGACATCTGCATGTGCAATAGCTACGTCACCGGAATATACAAACATTCAAATGAGAACGCTCTTATGTAAACCCGAAGAAAGGAAAGCCATGTGATCGTTTACGATTGATAAAGATCGTATGCATACTTGGTTCTGAAAACCTGTGAGCCTAAATAAAAAGAATCATATGAGTGGATTTGTATTAGCTGCAGGCTCATCGAATAAACACAACAATCACGTGCAGCACAAGAATTTATGAAAAAAAAAATTAATTTTGTTTACCATTTCATTAGTCAAATATGATCACGGCGGGTAATACGATCGCGGATATGTTGTGCGTGCTGCACGAAAAACACGCAAACAATTGCGCCAACTTGCAACAAAACCCATTGCGTAGCTTGAGAAATATTCACAAAATTTGAATTCCTTAAAAGGCACGATCGGTTTGAAGAAAAGACGACGTCATCGGTAGAAACCGCATAGTCGCAACCTTTTCCGGTCGCACAAATTGCGTTGGCAGTGTGGGAAAAATTTGCTCCAACTCGAATTATCCATTTTCGCGCAATGTATCGGGGCAGCAATGGTGCAAAAACCTACCCCCTACTCCTCCTCCCCTATCGCGTCTTCAATTCACCAAAAAGTAAATATCGTTGATTGTCTACGGGTAGGTAGTGTGTGACCAAATATAAAAAAAAATTGGAAAAACAGTGTCAGAGGCCGATCTAACGAAACTAATCCGCGACGCCTACGTAGCGCGATCATCAAGCGCTTCAAGTTGCTGCTGCTGCCTCCAATGTGGAATGATGTTAAAAAAAAGTTGTTTTTGGGTCGATCAAAAGTCGTAGTAAGACGCGATCAATAATTTGATGTGATGTGATGAGAGCCTAGTAGCTCGACATGTAGGAAGCTATCCACCAAATTGCCTGCCTCTATAGCGTAATCGCTTCCAAATTGATCGATTGAAATAAGGGACGTACCGCTGCGATCATCATACAAACGATCGCACAATTGATCATTCGCCGCCGCAACCAATGTTACTGACCTGATGATGGGATGGGAGCGAACTGTTTGGGAATAGATCGCCGGCCCACACACGCTTCACCGTTCAGCTATATTAAGTCTCGCGCTACAAAACGAGATAGTGAAGTTCGGTTTTTGGCGATCAATTAAAGTACAGCGGGCGAAATTAGCAGGTAAGACGCTTCATGACTTAAAGCTTTTCACCTATAGAGACATTAGACGCAATTGCTCTTGCAACGATGAAAATATGGCAAATTGGGAAAGTCGGAGCTTGGGAGCTGTTAAATTTCGAAACGGAATCGTCTTAATCGGATTGAGAAGGTCGAATGGTGTTTAGCCATTTGTAGTTTATGAAACCGAATACATTGGAGGTCAGGACATGGGAGGACTTTAATTAGACCTTATCTTTCTTGTTTTGAGAGGATGATAGAGAGATAGGGACAAAAGTCGACTAGTTCTAGATTTAACCCAGAATCATCAGTCCAACGAGCCAGCACAACCAACCACTGGTGAAACACTTCAGCTACGAACAGCGAAGTTGAATTTTCTCCTTTTTCAAAGAGGGTTAAAGAACTGGAAGACTTTTGGAAGTAGCGAAGCTTAAAAACCCCGTTCTAAAAAGGAAAATAAGCAAACTACAATAAAACAAAAAAAATTTACAAAATAAAGGAAAAGAACGAACAGTCAAAATTATAAAAAAAAACAAACGAAAAAGACATGGCTTCCGAAAGATGACACAAAAGCTATAAACAAAAAAATAGATATAAACAAAAAAAAACAAAAACAAGTAGGGAAAGAAACAAAGAAAAGGATAAAAAGGAAGTAAAAAAGAAAAAGAAAAAAAGAAAGGGATATACAAAAGAAAAGGAAAAAAGGAAGTACAAGAGAAAAGGAAGTATAAAAGAAAAGGAAAAAAGGAAGTACAAGAGAAAAGGAAGTATAAAAGAAAAGGAAAAAAAGGAAGTATAAAAGAAAAGGAAAATAAGGAAGTATAAAAGAAAAGGAAAAAAGGAAGTATAAAAGAAAGGGAAAATAAGGGAGTATAAAAGAAAAGAAAAAAAAGGAACTAAACAAGAAAAGGAAAAAAAAGGAAGTAAAAAAGGGAAGTAAAAAATAAAAGGAAAAAAGGAAGTAAAAAAAAGAGGAAGTAAAAAGAAGAGGAAAAAAAGAAGAGGAAAAAAAGAAGAGGAAAAAAAGAAGAGAAAAGGAATTAAAAAAGAAAGGAAAAAAAGTAAAAAGCGAAGAGACAAAAACATAAACAAAAAAAATATCAAAAGTTACAATAGAACCAAAAATAATAAGGGACAAGCTAAAGAAATAGAATAGAAAAAATAAAGAAAAGAAATAAAAAGTAAAGTTAAAATTTGACATGTTTGTATAAAATCGTACTTTTTACAACAACAAACCGCAAAAGGCTAACAAATATCGGAAAATAAATGGCAATACGTTTGCATGCTGCGAATTAAATATTTCAGTGTTTGATAGTATTGTTACATGCAAACCTGGCAACCGTGCAACTCGATTAGTTTCTCGTGAGAAACACAGCTAATCCTAATCCTAATACCTAAAGCAGGGAAAATATCCGATTGGTTATGTTGCAATACGAGATAAAGAAGGCGTGGCAAAAACGTTCGATTGCGAGAAGAATCACTTTTCCCCTTATCGGTTGTTCCTATATTCACACACGCATACACGAGAATAGTGTGGAAGTCTCTCGACTCGTCTTGCATGCAGCGGATACTTCTGGAAAGTTCTACACTACACACACCAACAAATTTTTGGGAGGACTCTCGACTGCGGCGCTGCCAGCATAAAAGTGTATCAGAGCTTGCATATGACACAGTAGTTTTCTGCTACGTTGAAGCGACGGCCAGTGAGTATTACGCGGAAGTGTTTGTAAAAACGATTTTTGATTGAAAGCAACGATCGAGCGTGATAAGAGTTGTATACAAAAATCGAGCAGTGTTGTCAGGAGTGCGATTATATTTAATGCGAATAAAACGTAAAATCAATAGAAATAGATTTTAAACGAATTGTGTTTTACTTGAAATCCCGTCGATTCCCAAGCGCGATGCGATCGGGTCATCGCGTTCTAATAATAATTCCAACGACAGAACTTGAAATAGGGAAAAATCAGGAAACAAAAATAAACAAACTATAATCAAAAAATATAAAATAAAACAGAAAATGAACAGCGAATATACAAAAAAAACACAAAAGAAAAATAAAAAATAAAAATAAAAAAAATTAAAAAAAACAAAAAAAAAAACAGAAAAATTAAAAGAAAAAAAAACACAAAAAAAAACACAAAAAAAAAGAAATTAAAAGAAAAAAAAAGAAAAAAATAAAGAAAAAAAAAAGAAAAAAATAAAGAAAAAAAAAAAGAAAAAAATAAAGAAAAAAAAAAGAAAAAAATAAAGAAAAAAAAAAGAAAAAAATAAAGAAAAAAAAAAGAAAAAAATTAAGAAAAAAATTAAATTAAAAAAAGAAATTAAAAGAAAAGAGTAGAAATAAAAAAAAAAAGAAGAAATTAAAAAAAAAAAAAGAAGAAATTAAAAAAAAAAAAAAGAATAAATTAAAAGAAAAAACAAGAAATTAATATAAAAAAAAACAAAAAAAAAAGAAATGAAAAGGAAAATGAAAAGGAAAAAAGCCAGAACAAAAAATATACCAGGAAAAAATCAAAAAGTACAAATAAAAAATGATTAAATATTTAAGAAAAAACGTTAAAGAGTCTAAAAAATAACAAACTCAAGAAAACAAAGGCGTACATAAAACAAGAAAAGAAGCGAAAAGAGCAAAGAAAAAAGTTTGATAAAATCGCTGTTTCTTCTAGAGATAGATTCTGTGCTAGCCTATCCTGCAACCAACAACCCAAGTAGTGGACGTTTCAATTTTCATGGTATTTCGTGCTAGTGAATTAGTAGAGATGTGAGTCTCGCAAATACTTGAAGAGCTGGACCATGCCATTTGTGGGGATCGGAATCGTGGTTCATTTAAAGATACACTACAGTTGGCTATGTTAATTATTAAGTACCCGCCATCTCTGAGTTGGACTATAATACGCTTACCCTAGCCTAAGCCATCGAGCTGAAAGTTTATCAACTGTTTCTTTGAATACGATGCTGATTCACCATGTCAATGATGCATAAATTAACGCCTATCGTAGCTAACTGATTCCAGAAAACACTTTGGTATGCCATATTTTATTTTACCATAAAACAATCGAAACAACAACAAAAAAACAACCAACCACCACGCAACATCGATGCGTTATTTTTGATGAATGATTCAAGCACAATTTCCGTCATTCAATTCGCCTCTGATTTTTAATGATCGACCGAATTCGTCTTCCCAGAATTGTTTTTCGATTCTGAAAGATGCCGAAATGGTTCAAAAGATGTTTCATGCGAGAAGGTAGGTAGGTTGTTCGGAAATGTGAAAGCGATCGCGCACCTTGTGTCGACTGTCGAGGTCACATTATTATTTAAAACTTGATGCCAGGTTTGCGTCAGCGCAGAGCGATCAACGCGGATCATTTACACACTACCGATCAGTCCAATGACTCCTTTAAAGAAGAATTCTCGATCGGTTTTGATTCATTCGATCGATTCTTATTCATTAATAGGATCTTGTAAAAATCGTCGATATTCTTTCAAGATTCTTCATTGATCACTGAGAAGGAGGATCACTTGTGTGACCTAAATATCGTGCCTTCTGTTTTTATATAATACTTTATTCGCTTTTTATCCCACAATCGTGAAAGGAGAAAGTTGACTGATTGAATTGATCTTAAGAATTTCAGTTTTATACATAAGCAGCCATTTGGGTGGCGATCGTTTTTCTCCATCGTCGAGCGTCATCATTACGATTGACGTCAGTAAATTCTTTTTGTATCCAAAAGAACAAGGACCACGGACAGAAAGCATGGATAATCGGTGATCGGTGGTAACGGTCCATGTCATGAGTATGTCAAAGAAACGTCCCTACCGATCTTCGCACAAGGTCATCTTAGGAATTGCTGCTTGATTGGTCAACGACTTGTTGTTTTTCTATTTTCTCCTATGTGCTTGAATGAAAGATTATAAGATGTCGGATTTTATGTTTTGATTATATCACGATAAAAGAAAAAAGTTTTGATGAAGTGCTATGATCGCATTCCGCGCATACCGCGCCGTTATGTTTATGATTTTCGTCAAGCTTCACCTCGTTTCGGCTTTTGTAAAAGTTGATGAATAGGTGTAATGGCCAGAATGTTTCTCCTTCTATCTTTGAATTGAGAATGCCCAACGGATTTGATTGATTGATCAATCATTTAAGTTTTTTGGAACAACATTATGCTTAAATTTCGGATTTTTTTTCTGGTGTCATGCGTCATAATGGGATTACAAATGCAAATATAAAAAAACATGAATACATTTATAGCTAATTGTTGGAATAAAATATTTTTGTTTTGCAAAAATAATACCCTCACATTACGATGGTACATTGACGGATTAGCACGCCAATTGACACTTGTTTTTAATTATCAGAGAGAGAGGAGATCTGTCTTCTTTTAAAGATTTCATCAAATTTCTAATAATTTTGTTACTTTCTGGCTTTTAAAAAGCCGCTCAGATATCGAGTACAACTACGACCCTAACATTACTTCCAGCACGGGATCAAAGAAAACGACAAAAATTTACAGTAAAACGGACAAAGATAACGAAAACCCGAAAGAAAACAAAAAATAAGGAAAAAAGAACAAAAAAAAACAAACAAAAACAGACAAAAGGACAAGAAAATGAATAAAAATTAAAGAAAAACAAGAAGAAAACCAAACAACAAAATATAGAAAAAAAGGGGAAAATAAAAAAAAAGAAAATCTCAAAAAAAAAAAATGTTAAGTGAAAAAGCATAAGGGTACAACTAAAATAACGAAAAATAAGGGAAAAAAATAAATTGACAAGAAAAACGAGAAAAGAAAAAAGAAAAAAAGGGAAAACAAACAAAAAGGGAAAAGAGGAAAAACAAACGAAAAGAAAAAAAGGAAAAGGATGAAAAATAAACGAAAAGAAAAAAAGGGAATAAAAACAAGATCAAATGTAAAATAGAATTGAAGAAAAAAAAATTAAGTCAAGAGAAAAATAAAGAAAAAAATACAGAAGTCAACAAAAAATCGACAGCGAGAAAGAAAAAAAGCCAAGCAAAAGGTAAAAAAGCAAAAAACAAAAACAAAAAGGGAAGTCGTCCTATTAAAAAAATTAAGAAACAATTAAAAAAATCACAAAGAAGGATTTGTAACGAAAAATGAAAAAGAACGGAGCAAAAATGAAAAATACCAAGGAACCCCTCAAAAACGAAATAAACTAAAAAAATATGAAAGAATTGGAAAGAAAGAAAAATAAAAACAGATATGAAAAACTATAATAGAAAAAAAATAATATATCAGAATTGGAAGGCATAGCGACGTCAACACATAGGTGGGGACACAAAATAAAAAAGAAATGCTTATAACTTAACAAAACAAGACCACACCCGCATATTGAATTCTTCCTTATTCTCAATCAAGCCGTCGAATCGAAAACAAGTTCTTGATAGAAATCAAGCCGAGAATTATTAAAAAAGTTAAAAAGTTTTGTCAAACAAGTGAACATAAAATAAAGTGAATATCAATAAACAATAACTTAAACACACATCAAAGTATAAGTGGTGACCCCGAGATATGGACACGCAACTCAGAAGAAAAAACGCTAAAATAAAAACAATAATTGAAAACAAAACTAAAAAAAAGGGAAGGTAAGAAAATAAAAATAAAACAAGCTGAAAATTAAAAATTAAGAAAAGGAAAAAAGTCATAAAAAACAATCAAAAAGAAAAGAAAAAGGGTGAAAGAAAAATCTAAGAGAAAAAACTTATACACAAAAAACCTTTATAAGGGGAAAGCGAACCAAAAAATGTAACGAATTGTTTTATAGCCGAGTATGTTCAGCGGTTGCCAGGATTTGTTACAAACATTTATTTGTTCTTGACTTCACTTTATTATCTATTTGGTTAAAACACATTCAAATTCAAGTTATAATCTCCTAGCGTTCTGCTCGTCTTCGATGTCAGGTTTTGCTCGCCTCCGCCTGACGTACCTCGCCTCTGCTCGCTCGCCTCAGTTCATCGTTATGCGCTCGTCTCAGCTCACTGCATTACGTCTCTGCCCGTCGTTCGCTCGCCTTCGCTCGTCTGCTGTACTTGACTTGGTTCTGCTCAACGTGTTTCGACTCTGTGGTTCTGTGGGTACGATTCTGCCCGCTTTGCCTTGACTCTCTCTGCTCTGCTCTCTCCCTATCTTCGTCTCTCTGTGTGGCCTTGGCACTCCCTGTCTTCGTTCTTCCCTGTCTTCGTCCTTCCCTGTCTTCACCCTTCCCAGTTTTCGTCTCTCTGTGTGGCCTTGGCACTCCCTGTCTTCATCCTTCCCTATCTTCGTCTCTCTGCGTGGCTTCTGCTTTACTCGTCTCGGCTATGCTGTATCTGGTTGTCGTAGTTTGGCGGAGTTCGGCGTGGCTTGTTGTAGCTGATTTAGCTCGACTCTACTTGCCTTACTTGACCCTGTCACTGATCGTTATCTCGTGGTGTGCTCTGTGCTTGGCTCTGATCGTCGTGGCTCGCTGTGCTCGTAGCGTCTTCGCTCTGCTCTGTTTCCACTCTACTCTGCTCTGCTGGGTTTTGCTCTGCTTGGCTCTGCTTAGCTTGGCTCTGCTAGACTATTCTCTGCTCTGGTCTGCTCTGCTAGGTTAGTCTCTGCTCTGCTTGGGTTAACTCTGCTCTGCTTGGCTTAGCTCTGCCTGGCTCTGCTTGTTCCGCTGCTTGACTTGTCGCTGCTTGGCTCTGCTGCTTGGCTTGCTTCGCTGCTTGGCTTGTCGCTGCTTGACTCGTCGCTCCGGTCCTTGGCTCTGGTGCTTGGCTTCCCCAGTGCGTTTTGTGTCCTACTGACTATGATAGGCCCTGATTATACTAAGCGGACTTGTTGAAAGCCACAGCCTTAGCATAGACTCAGCGTCCTCATGGCAGTCTCAAGCTACTTGAAGCGGATTTGTAGAAAACCACAGCCTCCTCTTCTTGTAGGATGATACTGGGTGTGCTCTGGTCCTCTGTTCTTCGATAGTTGGTGTGGGCGGAAATTTATCCCAGAATTTCCGTCCTCACAAAAAGGACAGTAAGCAAAATTGCAAACAATATAAAAGGAGGAAGAAAAAATAGATACAAAGGATGGAAAATAAAAACAATGAAAGGAATAATATTAAAAATGCCAAATAGCACAAAATACAAAGAAAAGATAAATACTGCAAACAAGTAAAATATAAAGAAATAAACTATAATAAAAAAGGATACAGAATAAAGCTAAAAAGGAAGATAGAAAAAAATAATTGGAAATAATCGAAAAGGAAATCAAAAATAAACAATGAGATGGATATAAGAAACCAAAATACGGAAAAACAAGAAACACAGAAAAAAAGAATGAACAGAAAAAAAAATATCAAGGCCGAGGCAACTACACAAAGAGGAAAAGAAAATGACAGGATAAAGTTAAAAAAAAACAGAGAGGATTATAAAAAAATAAAAATCAACGAAAAGGAAAGGGAAATAAAAATATTATATATAAAGGCCGTGACAGAATAAAAGCAGCGGCAGCGACAGCAGCGTCGACAGTGCTGCTTTCTGCTCTGCTTAGGCCACTCTAGAGTTTTCGAAAAATCGATTTTTTTTATTTTAAATGGTCCATTAGGACTTCAAAAATGATGTACCAAAAGATTATGGCCGTCTCTAAGGACTCCGTTTTCGAATTTTAATACAAGGCCGCCTGCAAAAATATTCATGATTTTCTACTACTCAAAACTTCAAACGCGTTTATCTCAAAACTGTATGTTTCAAGCTGGCCGGAAACATAACTCAGACAATTTTTAACCGATTCACTTGAAATTTTGAATATATCATTAAAACTATATTAGGTGTGTTTTTTTGCGCATTTATCCAGATTAGAGTAGTGATTAAAATTTATATTGAAAACAACAACAATATTGCTGTTTTTGTTATTTTTTATTCCTTTTTCCTGTAGATAGTAGGCTAGAATATAGATTTTAACCGGAATAGTTAACCCAGTAAGCTCACTGGGTGAACTACTCGCGATAAATTCTCTAATCTAGCCTACTATCTATTGAAAAAAGTTATAAAGAATCGTAAAAACAGCAATGTTTTTGTTATTTTGTATAAAAAGTTTAATCACTACTCTAATCTGGATAAATGCGCAAAAAACACACCTATTTTCCATCATAGTTCATTTGTTATTAACAATTTTCTGACGATTTTTTAGGCAAATTTTACACTTTTCACTGTAGAAGTGCGCCATTTGGACAAAAATCAATATATCGAAAATCCTACGTACTCTTGTAGCTGTTGTTATATATAATCGAAAAAAATGCATTGGCTTATCATAATTCAAAAATTACAGGCGCTGTGTGTCCGGCCGTGGACTCTGGAAAAACGGAGACGTCATTGCAAAAACGCTGCACAGCCGCCATTTTGAATTTAATCGCTTCAAAAAAATTACTGTACCTAGTCAATAATATGTATTATAAACACCCATTTTTGTAATCTCGATTTATTTTATAGTTTTTCTGAAAAAAAATCCCCAAAAAGGCCTATTTTTTCAGCCTGTGGCCTAACCCATTAATGAATTTAAATAAAAGCAGAAGCAGAGTAAAATGTGTTCATGCTAACTGCCAACGAAGGCAGAAGCTTAGAGAAATGTGTCCATGCTAACTGACAACAGTCACAAGTATTTTAGACTCTTGTTTGATCGGACAAAAATATTTTGTTTCAGTTGAGTTTTGTAAGTTTTTAATTTAAAATGATTAGTAAATACGAGTATATGGCAACGATTTTGACACCTTCATTCCCAATTCTCAAGTGATTTATGTTGGCAGTACTGAAGCAGAAACAGAATTTAGAACGAAAAAGCGGCACTCCTTTCATTTAAACATGCGTGATATGCTCCTGTGCTTTCTAAAAAAAAATTCTGCTTCTGCCGCTGCTTCAGCTTTTATTGTGTCACGGCCTTAAAAATAAAAAAAAATTAACAAAAATACTTAAACAGGCTGATTTCAGTATCCACAAAGAAAAAGTGGCGTTACAGGCCTACAAAAAAAGGACTCACTTAGCGTGTGCTTTTTTCCTTAAATAATTTTTTCATCTCAAGCTTAAAAAAAAATCCGAGGTAGCCAGAATTTGTTTACACTTTTCTGTGCATTTGTTTTTCAATTAAATTTTGTATCGGGATGTTTAAAAGTATGTTTTTTTTTTATAATAGACCACGGTTTTTACGACTATGGCTTGTTAAAACTATTCACCTTACAATTAATTTGGTGAATATCCCAAAAATAGAACACCTATGAAGGTACCCCATCCAAAAAAAAATCTTTCTCAAAATCACGACTTAATGGTTATTCCGACTCGTGACTAAATTCATCTGTCTGTTCGGTTATTTTTCATCACAGCTAGTTCCCAGCTTCCCTCCCAGTTTTGTGATTATGTTAAATGATTTCCTCGTGTCATTAACATGAATAGCGTTTTTAACGACAACACACAGCACCAACAACACCAATAATCGTAGCAGCAGATTGTACAGTGAAATCCAACGGATAGACACAAGGTTCGCGTCTATTGACTGTGTTGTTTTCTTAAGATACACAGCGTACAACAAATCTAGAATACCACTTCCCAACCGGAAAATAATTAGAACGGTTGGAATTTTCTCGGTTTCTATTTTTGGAGATTGTCAAGTATTTTTTGTTATATTTTTCAAAATAGGAAGAAGCCTATTTTCTGGGGAGTGATTTAGATAAATCGGAAGGCGAACAAGAAGGGCGCTAATTATAGACGCAATCCGATTTCATCTTGGAGCTGCTGACAACATGCGGAAGGGTAGGTGCCCTCCAGTTCCGTTGTTCCTACGGAATCGAATTTCCTATCCCATGGGTCTAATTCCGAATATAGCGTGATTGGGACGGAGCAATTCGAAATTGTTTTGATCTGGGCCATCTAACACAACCGACAAAAACCGGACATTCTTTGCGTTACGCACAACTGAAATATCTTTAAATCAGCTATGACAGCAATCTGCCGCTGCTGACTCAGAATTTCTAGAATTTCTAATATTAACGAAATGATTCAGAAAAGAAAATCACCTAGTCGAGTTATCGGGGAGATGAGTGGACCCAAATTGATGCCGATGGATTCAAATGTTCAGAAGATCTGCACAATCTTCCGTAGAAGAAGCTCGCGAATCAAATCATATAAATAAAAACAAATGAAACAATGATTGAACTAGATAGGCACTGGTCAAGCGATTTTCTTATTTATTCGTTTGATTAAGGATCAGGCCAAAAAGCACCTCTTGTCGATATTTTTGGACCGAATTTATCGACCGTGAACTCTTGTTTCGGTGGACAGCCCGTCCAACAATCTGGTCCGCTAAAATTATGATACATAAATCAAACCCGATTTTTCTTCTTTTTTTTTAATATTTATAATTCCAATGACTTGGCACAGTTCGTGAATTTTCCGCGTACAAAGTCGAAATGTTAATAAACAAATTGAAATTTATTTGGTTTTTTTTCGTCAATGTTATTGTATGGCCCAGTTCCTAGCTAGAATACAAAAACGGTACGCAAATTTAATTTGGAGGATGACAGTATTTGGAGAAATCCCGTTCCGGTAAAATGGAAGATGAACAGAAAGTAGGCGTAAGATCCTTGTTTGAAGAGGATGACACGCCAAGCCTAGTTGGAAGATTTCGGGGAGAAGATTGAAGACCTGGGATTGGGTAACCCAAGTTTTGGTCCAGCATGGAACTGCCCATCCATCTACCTGTCCACTTTGGAAAAGAATCAGAAAGCACAAACCTCTACCCTGTGCGAACTGACCAATCCGTATAGAGGTGACCTGGAAGTTCTTTACTTTGGGGAAGAATCAGAGTACATCGATGAAGTCAGCTCTGGATTCTGAATTTGGAAGTCGGGATCAAGATCCACAGAATCTAGACAAATAAAATTCTGAAGAGTAATTGAGAACCTCTAAGCTTTAATTGAGGAGCTCAGACTGAAGGACGATTCCAACCAGGACACATCCGAGGAAAATCGGTTCGGTGGGAAATCGAAAAAATTGGCTAGACCAAGTGCGAAACGTAGTCACTCAACGATGGAAGACACATATTAGGTCTTGACGAAAGATCGCTCCAATAAGGTCAAGAGTGGAAGCGGTTCGCGTGAGCCTCATAACAGACAGAAATCTAAGCCTAAACCTTCGTTAAGAAGATAAACATAAAGGCTGGATAGATAGATAGATTGGCAAAAGGAGTTGGTATGGTTAACCTCTGTCACTGAAGACAGTTGGGCCTATTGTGACGTCCCCCGGATTGACTATGATTCCTCTTCAATCCCTGCGCTTTAGTATTTTGCGAAGAGGAATGGTCAGGAATTCCGATGGTTCCATGAAACCCTGACCGAAGTGACGAAGTCTTTTGTGAGCTAAACCCTCACATTCAAAAGCTCCAGAGGACCAAGAAAGACCTACGAGAACGTGAAGAACAGAATCGCTCCGGTCAAGCAAAACAGAGAAAATCTCATCTTGAACGCTCAGGTAAACCCTTTAAGTTTAAGTTTCCCAAAGAAACAGAGTGGTAGGTAGGACGAGCTTCTTCATTGACCAAGTTCCATTACTCTTTTAGAAGTGCGGGCGAACCCCTTCCACTGGACGTTTGCCGGCAAAGCCCAAGAGGAAAGGAACAAAAAAACTCCCAAAACGTGGGAAACCTGGGAATCGAACTTGCGGTTCAGAGCGGAAGAAAAAGCAGGTGAAATTGAAGCATCTTCACGTTTCTCAACGAAACAGGGTGCTACAATGGACCTTTTCAGTGATCAAAGGGCCCATGGACGGAAATGACTGGAAAACTACAAATGCAATGTCCTCTGAATTAAGTGGCCTGAAGTTCCAATGATGTTATCTGCGACAGAATTTGAGATTGCTATACAGAGTAGCGGCAGTTCGCCACATAAGATGCAACCCTTCACGCTTCCAAATCTTTTTCAGTATGTCAAAAATTTCAAAAAAGAGGAGGTTTCTAAGTATTTCAAAAATTGGATTGTCCAGCCATGAGCACAACGGCATTGCGTAGAAAAATGAATCAATTTATATCTACTCACGATAGGCAAGAAGCTGTCAGGGCCTGAAATCGACGGAACAATACGACTAGAAAGCAAGGATCCAAGGGAATCACACCACCTAAGTTGAATCCCTCTCTATCACAACAGCTAGAAGTCAAACACCGTAAAACATAAATTTTTCATGTGTTTCAGTGTACAATGTACTACGCGGACCACTGCCCGAGTCCCCGACTGAAGAAGACGTTTTGAGGATGACAGTGGTGTAAATACAGTTTTGACATCCTGACTTAAAACCCAAAGACCAGTTCTTGATTTAAAAAAAAAAAACTAACTAAACAAAATAGTAAAAGTGTCTCCAAGCCTTTTTTTTAAATGTCCAACCTTATTTTGTTATCAAAACAAGGTGCGCAAATTCTCAGGCTCAGATAAATTGAGTGCCAAAATTTTCGTTAAATATTTTTGAATTTGAATTTTTCATCATTTTGACTTGTTCACATTTAAATTATCAACTTTATTACTATTTTGATATATTTTGACAATTAAAATTTCAACATTTGACTTTTCGGCCACGTAAATTCATTTTGATTTATCAACACCTAAATTCATTTTGACTTTTCGGCCACGTAAAGTCATTTTGATTTATCGACGCCTAAATTCATTTTGACTTTTCGGACACGTAAATTAATTTTGATTTTTCGTCACCGCCGTTTCGTTATTATTATTATTTTACCATGAGTTTTTTAGGCAGAAAGGTTTTTTTTTGTTTAACTGTAGCATCAAAAACTCGTTCACTAAGCTATCATCAAATTTGCACTGCATATTCTGTTTCCAATTTCGAGTGTAACGCTACTATTTTCAGCTCTTAATTATTCCAAACCTTATTTTATTGTCAAAACTATGTGAACTCTTTTCAATATATAATATTTCTTGACTAAATTTTCGTTATTGATTTTTGACAATTTGTTATTTTGTCCTTTTTTTTAAACTTTTGCCCTTTTAACAATTTTGAGATATTTTGATTGTTTGGCACTTCGAATTTCCAACATTTGATTAGTAACTTTTTGGCACTTAAGACGTGCCTTGCCCATCATGCGCCGGCGCGTTCTCTGCCGCTTTTGATCCTTTCTGCCATTTAAATTTTAGAGTTTGTTACTATTTTGATTGAACATTTTTACATTAATTTCGATATTTCGATTACGATGTTTTGCTTCAAGATATTTGGATAGACGACATTTTGCTACAATTTTTTGAATTTTCACCAATTCTGTAGACGTTAGTCGCCAATCCAGGGATGGTGATTCGTAGACCAGAATCCTACCAAATCCATGAGTTTAGTATAGTCAGAAAAAAGTCTTGTCAAATTTGCACAGTATACTCTGCCTCCAACTTCGCGGTCAAAGCCACTGTTTTCAGCTTTATTTCGTCGTTCGCAATTTTTGAAGACAAATTGAATCGAATAGATAATGCCGCAACAGTACAGCAATTTCGGCTACTTGAATTGCGTGACTATTTTCCGTGATCGAGTGAATCACAGTAGCTTCAACTTTTTGGGTCGAGAATGGAGGCGGATACTATTATCTGGCTAATACTGTCGTCCAGGAGCGCTGTTTTCCTTAAAGAAACGACAACGGCAAATACCGTCTTATGACGACGTCGAAACGTGCGAATCAACTTCTACTCCCCTGAAACCCGTCCCAAAATAAATTCCGAACCGAATCGAAACATTCGTCTAATTTCCAATTGATTAATGCCCCCATAAGATATTTGCCAATAAATAGATCAATTAAGAGTTGATTGTTATTATTTATGTTATAGTCGTTTCAGTTGTTGTTCTTTTTCGTCGTCAATTTGCCGCTGTAAGAGGTCACACACGCACACGTACGTTATGACAATAAGAAAACATATCGTGAGAATGAACGCCCAGATAAAAACGTTCTCATCATCGTCGTAACTACGACGTTAGAACTGGTTTAAACCGAATGAATGAATTGTCGTAAGATTTGGCCAAGAAAAACACTAAAATAACAACCAACTTTAATTTGATGAATCTTTCGAGAGCGAAGTCACTTAGATTTCAGATTTCGGAAAGGCCAAGCCAAAAAGCCAAGCGTCTTAGACCTTACACTATCGCACAAATCGTCTTTGGGATTTGGGGCTATGGAAGTCGGTGTCTAGCTTACCGAGGCCGGAAACCTCATCGAAACTCGGGGAAATTATTGATTCAGTGATAACCTAGAGCATGGAGGCGCCTAATGGCTTCTGGACAGAAAAATACATTAGACGTCTTGCGATGGCGACAGTTCTGTGCCCATGCCGTCCGTAATGCCTCCAGCCCTCATGATTCTTGTTGACATTAAAATTTTCCGCCACTGTTATTCCGTGCTGCCCTCATTTTAAGACGATTACTAATAATTTCTGTTGTTGGTGAGGTTGGCTTTTTTTTCAAAACAGTCTTGACTTAGGGTCTCCCTTTTTTATAGTTGTACTCTGGTATCGCGTACTATTACAAATCTCGTAAAAAAAAAATAATAAAAATCGAAGTCAATATCCACGCTCTGTTTATTTACTACTCTGATTTCCCTCCCATTTTTTCTTTCTTTCGAGGTTAAGTTTCGATTACTAATTGACAAATTAGGCGAAATTGAATTGTACGCGAGATTCCGTCAGCCAATCGAAACGAACCTCTAGTACCGTCAACAATCTACGGCGTACTTCTAGCCCGGTTCTATGATTCCAATAGTCGTCTCTTTCTATAAGTTTTAACGATAAAATCCGGAGTACGGCACGCCGAAAAAAAAGACGCCAAAAGATTATAAAGGAGGGCCGACTTGTTATCGATAATTTATGGTAATACATATCGCGTCTTGGGAACCCGTTTCCACCATACACTAACCTTGTTTATGTTTTTCATATCCGAAACGGTCAAACATTTCATTCAAGTTGCCATTAAAATCACATCTCATTACGTGAATAAGATTTCGATTTTGATTTTTTTTTTAAACCGCCAAAGATACTGTTTGGATTGCGCAAGTTTTCTTTGAATGTAGTGTAAGTACATTCTGTTCGTACCCTAGCACTGCAGCAACCTACGGGCCATTTCAATGAGATAGGTACAACAACTCCGTAGTTTGCTCTTGCAGACACTGGAAAATTTCTGCAGATTATTTGCAGATGATATTCTTTGTTTCTATAGGAATCCCTTCTGGTGCATTGTATCTACTTCCATCACCCCCAGGTGATAAGGCCATAATTTGGCGCTATGGATCGTTTACGAGTGACCTACTCTAAAAGAACAGTCCATTGAAGTGAGTAAGTGAAGTAACTCAGTCATTTTGGTGAACTGCAGTTCAATTCAAAAGGTGAATAAAAAAAATAAAAAAATTTATACGCAGTGCAAGAAGAATACAATGAGATTCTATTATAACAAAAAGTAGCTGTACATGTATACATCGCTCGCCTTCATATTTCCCAACCCACAGGCACAACTGAACAGACTGACTAGTGAACGGCTGTTTATAGAAGCCAACCCACACACACCAGCACAATTGACCGACTAACTGACTAGTGAGTGACCATTGAACGACAGGTTAGAGAAGAAAATAGAGTAAGTGAACAGTTCAATTCAAAGAGTAGTGACTAGTAACTTGTGAGTGATTGGTGACAACTGAACGGCTGGTTAGAAAAGAGAAAATACGAAATAAACAGTTCAGTTGAAGTACTTTATTGAACTAACTCTATAAAGTGCGAGCGAGTGAGCACATCCTGAATGGCCAGTAACACCAGTGCGTCGCAGGAAGTATTTCTGAAACTGGTGTAGTTGGACTCGCGGCATAGCTGTACCATAATCGGCTGAAAGTTGTTCACATGTCTATGTACTATAGACCTGACCCTCCAGGGTTGGGCGATGGGCTAACAACACATCCCCGGAAAAAAAACTTATTGTTCCGAAAGCAGGACTACAGCCTCGGATAAGATAGGATCAACGGCACCGACTCTGGCAACGCATTAAGGACTATTATTTTGGATCTTGGAACGTTCGCTGCCTTTACAGAACAGGTTCACTGCGAGAGCTTCTTAACGACGTTTCAGGATACAACATCAACATTCTGGCGGTCCAAGAAACGAGATGGTTTGGCAGCGAGATTAATAACTTGCGGACACACACAATACTAACCAGTGGAAAACCTTCGGAGAGCAGGGAATTTGGAGTAGCTTTCGTGATAGATAACAAATTTAAAAACGTTATCACCGACTTTAAACCCGTAAACGAAAGATTGTGTGCGATCCGCATAAAAACAAAATTTTTCAATGTATGGCTGGTAAGTTGTCACGCTTCAACAGAGGAAAAAGATGAAGGACATATTCTACAACACCCTAGAACAAATATTTTATTCTTTACCATCCAACGACATAAAGATACTTCTAGGAGACTTCAATGCAAAAGTTGGACGAGAGGAGACACACAGAGAAAGGCACAGTCTCCATAATACCACCAATGACAATGGACAACGTCTGATCGACTTCGCTACCAGCAAAAACTTAGTTGTAAGCTCGGCATGCTTCCGCCATCGCAACATTCATAAAAGAATGTGGTCATCTCTGGATGGCCGCACTTTCAACCAAATTGACCACGTTCTGATCGAGAGAAGGGCTGCGACCAGCATTCAAGACGTACGATCTTTTCGCGCAGCAAACTGCGACTCCGACCGCTACCTCGTCAAAGTGAAATATCGATGTCAAATGGCATTATGTGGGTATTCAAAAAAGGACAGGACACCCAAATTTGATATCGGAAAACTAAAGGGCCCCATAGACGATCCGTCTTGCGTGTCATTCATGCGTGTCATGCATGAATTTTGATGCATGAAATGCCATCATACAGCCCCATGCACGATAGATTTTCGAGAAAATTACCAATTTTCATGCAAGAGTGACACGGAAGACGGATCGTGTATGGGGCCCTTAAAGGACGAGACTGTCGCGTCAGCGCTACAAACACGCTTTGAAGCGTTACTAACTGAAGAAGGGACAACTATCGATCAAGAGTGGACACAGTTAAGAGATGATATCAGAACGACAGCAGAAGAGAGCATAACACTTAAATCCCAACAGAAACGTAATGAATGGTTCGATAATGATTGTAGTGACGCAATAACGAAAAAGAATGAAGCCTACAAGGAATACATTGAAAGATTGACGAGAGCCAATAAGGAAAGATACGACGAGCTTAAGCGATTATCAAATAAAATCTGCAGACGAAAGAAACGAAAACACAACAGTTACATAATTATAAACCTAAATAACGACATGAACTCACATAATCTACGATCCGCATAACTGCCGTCAAACAAATAAGACAGGGCCATAAGCCACGAACTAACCTCTGTCAGGACAAGAAAGGAAGTATCCTTAGTGACGCAGAACAAGTTAAACAAAGATGGGTTGAGTACTTTAAAAAGCTGCTAAACCCAAACAGAGTGACGGCCGCCAAATAATAAAACCAAGGGCTCTGATGAGCAGGCATCAACAACGGTACCCACTGTCATACACAAATCACCTGGAGCTGATGCAATACCAGTGGAGCTCCTAAAGGGGGGTGGTTCATACCTCACCAATCTCCTACACAAAATCATGACAACAATTTGGATTGAAGAACAAATACCCGACGACTGGCGCAAGAGCATTATATGTACAATCTATAGGAAAGTAATTCAGAAACATCTAAAGCCATATAGTATTATCGGCGAATACCAAGGTGGTTTCAGAACCGGGCGATCTACTATTGACCAGATATTCAAACAAGTGCTAGAAAAAGGCTGGGAGTATAACATTGACGTGCACCAGATCTTCGTGGACTTCCAACAGGCATACGATAGTATAGATCGGAATTGGAATGTACTATATAATATAATGCTTGACTTCGGAATTCCATCAAAACTCGTCAGATTAACCAAAATGAACATGACTGACACTGAATCCCAAGTTAGGATACAAAACGAGCTTACCCAAAGCTTCTGAACAGAGTCCCATGCTCTCCAATCTCGCCCTGGAAGATGTCATCAGAAAGGTACCCGTTGATACCAGAAGTTCCCTACTAATCAATTAGTGGCGTATGCGGATGATATAAACATCATGGCCAGATCTGTTCCAGACGCGAAAGAAGTCTTCCACTTTCTAGACTCAGCGGCAAAGGATGTCGGGTTAAGTGTCAATGGGAATAAGACCAAGTTTATGACCCAAACAAGAAGAACTGCGCCAACTAGACAACAGTGACAATATGACCATGGGGGACTACAACCTGGAGAATGTGGATCATTTCCCATACTTTGGATCACAGCTTGCAATAGACGGCAACGAACGGGACGAAATAAAACAACGGATCTCACTAGCAAATAAGGCGTATTTCACGGTTCTCCCGATCTGCAGATCGCTTCTTAGATGCACAAATTGGAGGACGCGGGCGCTGAACCGAGATGACTTCAGGCAATGTATCCTGCAGGTCCTCGCCCGAGTTGGGCTGTCGCGCCATTGATGATGATGAGTTGTGAAGTGCTTCATTGAAATGAACTATTTTGCCCATCTCTAATTTGAACCCAGGACGTTTTAGACGAAAATTTTTAGATTCTAGATCTCAAGAACCGCTTACGCTACTAGGAGGCTGAAACTTGAAATTTGAGTAGAACTATGATAATGGACCCATTTACAAAAAAATGGTCGATAGAGGTTAGGGGCTGTGGGAATGGGGGAAAAACAATGCGTCCGAAGCGCTCGAAAGATGAGATCGAATCACCCAAAAATCCACATCTTCTGAACGCTTGATGTCACAAGTTTGAAACTTTGTGGTTGTCTTAAGGGATGCTAGGAACATCGAAAAGGACTAAACTTTGGAAGGGGGAAGGTGGTGTGTTTGGGGTAAAAAATTTTGGATAATAATATCTTTCGAACCAATTCTACCAGGAAGATAGAATTTGCTTTCTGTATATCGGACTACAAGTGTAGTCTATTGGAAGTATAATTTTTGTCCGGAGAGGTGGAGTGCAAAAGAGGAGGGTAGACATTTATCAAAAAATGTAATTTTTTATATCTCAAGAACCGTAGCATATATTATCTTGAAAATTTTACAGGAGTTAGGCCCAGTAGACTTCTATTGGATGATGGTGTGGGAGGGGGTGGAAAGGAAAAAATTCGATTTTTCTTTTTCGAAAACCGTTAAAGAATAGAAAAATAAAATTTTTGATAGGATTAGCGAGGTATGGGGTGGGTTTTTTTTGTATCTAAGAAACGGCCTATGCTAGAAAGTTGAAACTTAGTACAATACTACAGGATCCACTGTTTTTACGTATGGTGCATCTTTCACAAAATTAGTTTCGACCTACGAACACACTCAACTGCGCCACAGATGTTCTGGAATCGCTATGTTTCTAACCATTTCGAATAGCCGTCTATCGATCAAAATGATGAAAGGCTGCCTAGAAGGAATTCCCGTCACAGATAGTTGGTCCGGTATAAATGAGAACCTTAAAAAGCGGTTAGTTAACGCCTTTGAAAGAAAAGTCCTCGGAAGAATCCTCGGACCTGTGAGGGAAGACTCGATCTGGAGAATACGATACAATAGAGAATTGTATGCCATCTTTGACAATCCAGAAGTATCGATCCTCATAAAATTCAAGAAGTGGAGCGGAAGAATCCCCAAACGCACACTAAAGGGAAAAGCTAATGGACAAAGACCAGTTGGAAAACCATGGAAGCGCTGGGAGGATTCTATTGACGCAGACAGTAAATCACTGCTAAGATTCACAAACTAGAGGACCCGGTCACTGAATCGAGTAGGCTGGAGGCAGCACATACAGGAGGCCAAGGTCCGATTTAGACTGTAGCGCCATCGTAAGTAAGTAAGTAAAAAGCGGTCGATTCTGTTACAGCTCAATCAACAAATCCAAATGATATTTCAACCGGATCGAATCGCTGCCATTAAATTGGGTAACCATTCGATTAACGATCGATCGTTCCCAAAAATACCATAAAGAATGTGTTATGTCTACAAAATTTGAATCATGCAAAAGGGCACTAGAGTGAATCGAAAGAACAACAACATTGCGGAGCTAAGCCGTAGCTCGGCAATGTTTTGAGTGCGCTTCTCGGCTTTTTGGCCACCGCAAACATACAACTTTCGAGGCACGTCTGTATGGTGAGTTTAGTTTTCAAACTTTTTGAGCAAGCTTCCAAAAATAGCTCGCAATTAAAAATAGGCAATTGATTCGTAAAAATAAACATTCCCCTCTGCACAGACCCCATTATAAATACATTTCCACAGACAGAGCGATTTCCCCTTACCGTAGTGGCTCAATGAACGCACTCCATCCCCATCAAAACGAAAATTGTGTGTACTCATGGGACGTGCGTGCGTGCGTACGTTGTAAACAAGCCGAAGCGAATCGACCCGTTTGCCGTTTGGCAATTTGGAGCAACGCTTAGGAGACCACTAGAGGTCGCATCTTAGACGGCCCGATCTTGCCCAAAACTCCTCGGAGGGGAACGAAACGACGTCGACGGGGATGATGAAGAACGCGATTATGTAGATAAGTGTAGCGAAACTACTCGCATCTATGCAGATAACTTTCCACAAATTATCCCCGCATTATAGAGGTGGATATGATAGATCTATTTTTAGGTGTGCGTCGTCGCTAAATTTTGTGCGGTATTCTGTTCGCGATGGTGTGCAGTATCCGAAAACAGTACACACATTTTATTTTTACATCGAACCAAGTCGTCTTGTCCGCTTCGAAAAATAGAACAGTTCGCATGACATTATAAGCGGTATCAATCGTGCGGAATTTCTGTTTGTTATCGCGTGATGAGAACAAGAAAAAAAAAACATTGTTGTTGACAAAAACTCAAAGATTTCCCATTCAAAAAACCGAAATTCTGCGCGATTAGCATACCAAGCCAGATTCCACAATCGATTTTATTCGCATAATCTTAAACATGATTTTGCATAAATTCCCAATAATACAAATAAACTGGCCGACTGATTAAAAAATTCACACGATTTTATGTTTTGATCAAAAACCATCTCACAAATTTTCACAAAAAACATAAAAGCCAAATTTAAAAGAATTTCTATTTCCAAAATTAAGTAGTTCAGTCGTCACTCGGATCGAAAATCAATTGTCGCCTTATAAACAATCGTCGAGCTATGCGAGTGCCGATATCTTTGAAATTTCTGCCCCTCCCAGCCCACCCCGGAAAAAATTTACTAATAACAATTTTTGCGTTTATCAATTTGCGAGATTATCGAAAAATTCAAGGTGTTTTTAGCAGAGACACAAACAACATTGACGTCATCTTTAGATCTTTAATGATTTTTTGAGCTTCGATACAAACAGCCACACTTTAGCGGTGATTACAACTAAGGGGTTGATGGAGTGACTGACGTAGGGAGCACGTGTACGAAGTTTATCAGGAGTTGTTCGCTCAAAACAACAATTTCACTAGCAGCTTGTATAGGAAAATCTGCAAGAACGGTGTTTTTGCAGTGTTTTGGGCTGGGGTAACAATGTTATTGCTTTCAGTTTATATATCGGACGACAAGTCCATGATCAATGACCTAAGGGCTAAATCTGACGATTACACCATCTGGTTGTATTTGCCAGCGAGAATGGTCAAATATTTGATAGAATAGTTTTATACTAGCGTTAGGACAGGATTGGGAGAAGCTCGAATGACCAGACAAACCCTGTGTAAAAAAGTGTGTATTCGTGTGTAGGGTTACTGTATACACACTCACACCAAAACAGCCTCTAAGAGGGGTTTGGCAGATGCGTACCAAGGTGAAAAACCAGTAAATTTAAATATTTTCCATGTTTATGGGATTTCACTTTATAAACATTCGAAATGATTGTCTTTTCGCTGCAAGATTGTAAATTTCCATAGAAGAAATGAAAGAAATAGGGAAATTTACCATTGAAAACCACAATTTCGCGCACACACACTTCCATATCAAAGAAAAACACGTACTAGAATTGTGGAAGTTAACCGACAGCTCTTTTTCCGACTCTTCACATATTCGCACTAACACACTTCAAAAACGCAATTTGCTAGCAATGTTCAGTAGTACAAAAACAGGCGAACTAGTACATAAACAGGCGATTTTTGTGAGGTTAAATCACAATTTCTAGTACAGAAACGACCGAATTAGACGTATCTGCCAAACCCTAGATAGAGAGTGTTGTGTATCTAGTGACCCTATTCGTGTGTAGGTAGATACAAAACAAGATCTGGCTGCATTTGCCAGCGAGAATGGTCAAATATTTGATAACACGGCATATAGTTTTATACTAGCTTTAGGACAAGATTGGAAGAAGCTCAAACCCTGTGTAAAAAAACAAGAAAACAAAAATAGTAGGAAATAAAATTCAAAAAGTTTAAAGCTGGGTCAAAAAAATAAAACAAATAATAGAAAAAAAGAAAGAAAAAAGACAAAAAAAAATAAATAAAAAAATTTTTAAACTTAATATTAATCATAAATCAGAAAAAAAAAAATATGAAATAAATACCAAGAAATATAAAAAAAAATAAAAATATAACAAAAAATAAAAATATAAAAAAAATAAAAATATAAAATAAATACACCAAGAAAAATAAAAATACCAAGAAAAAAAATAAAAATGTAAAATAAATACCAAGAAAAAGAAAACAAAAAATTATGATAGAATAAAAAAATAATTAAAAAATAATGAAAAAAATAGAAAAAAGGCACAAAACAGGATAAAAAAAGACAGAACAAAAACGCAGAAACAAAATCAAAAAAAAACAAATGAAAATTAAAAATAAAGAACAAAAAAAACAATAACGGCACAAAAAAAAAAAACAGTAAAAAACATATTAAAAAAAGAGTTAAGAGGTAGCATGGTTATCTTTTATTAGAGTATCCAAGAAAAAAATTTAAGAGTAGAGAATATGGTACTCAGAAATGGAAAGAATGGGTACGGAAGGTTTTTAAAAGAACATGAGCAAAATATACCAATTGATGGAGATCACAACTTATTTGTACGGCAGGTATGTATTTAAATTAATTGGGAACACAGCTTAGTTGTATACATTCCATTTATGGGTCAATTTTAAGATCAGAACATATCTTCAGTATAATCGTTATCATCAAAAAGGTTTATTTCTTATAGATAACGCTCACTGTCATCCACC
Organism: Beris morrisii; assembly: GCA_951812415.1. Taxonomy (NCBI): domain Eukaryota; kingdom Metazoa; phylum Arthropoda; class Insecta; order Diptera; family Stratiomyidae; genus Beris; species Beris morrisii. The sequence goes on along the minus strand of OX638312.1, from coordinate 107,206,493 downwards.
ACAAAAATAATTAGTGAGCAGGGATGGTGAAATTATTTTAATGTTTTTACCAACAAATGTGTGTGTCTTCATGTCTTTCGTATTTAGTGGTGCTTTTTTATATTTACGCTTATTTTGATTAACCCTCAATTATTTGAACTTTTGGATTATATGGGTGCAGCCTGCAATCATTAGTTCATATAATCGTATGGCTACTATATGAAGAAAATAAACAGTACAAAAACGAATAAAAAAAATAAAATAAAATAAATTAAAAAAGAATAAAAAAAAAATTAAAAAAAAATAAAAGAAAAATTTAAAAAGAAATTTAAAAAGAATAAAAAAAAAAATTAAAAAAATTAAAAAAATAAACAAGAATTAAAAAAGAGCAAAAAATCAAGCACATAAAAACATAGTAAAAAAATAATAAATAATTAAAATAAATTTAAAAATTAAATAAAGAGAATAAATTAAACATAATAATAACACAATATAGAAATAACTTTAAAAAATATTAAAAAAAAGAATTTACAAAAGAAATATATAAAAAAAATAAACTAAATACATATGGGTATAGTAAAATGAAAATAGTGTACGCATTTTGATTTCAATAGACCCGTATGTGTTTAGAAAATGTTAGTTTTTATCATCAGCCTAAAGATATGTATGTCCTCTATATTCTTATCATATTAATTGCTTGCAAACGTTTTTTAATCCCGAGAAAAATTTGTCTTAAAACTGACTTTGAAAAACAAACTGTCTTCTCTCATGAAAAAATGAAAAAATTGATATTGCACGGATAAAAGGCTTCGATTTTTTTACTACAGTAAAAACGACAGTGGGTGTCACACAAAAATTTCTGTTATTTAATAAAATGCTATGAATGGAACTAGGACTATTCTTGCATTTCACTCAAAACATATTAAAGTTGTAAACATGTTTTGTCGTCGGCAAAAAGATAAATAGATCTAAGGGAAATTTTTGACTAATTGAGGTTATTTGTTGTTTGAATATAGAACGGGGGCGATCGTTTAATAACACGATATGTGGAGCTTCGATAGAAAAACTTCAATCCAATGAAGTAAGGATCCAGAAAATGTTATTTAAGGGAATTGAGTTGTAACGCCGATAAGAGAAGCGTTCCTCTTTATTAAATTTGTGCCCCATATTATACATTTCAAATTTTGGTTACCCGAAGCTTTAAATTGGTTAGTTCATATTTATGTAGATTAAAACAGAGCTGTGTGAATCTAATATTTTAAAAATGTATCAAATCGACTTCTAAACGTAGTGATAATAAATCATGGACCGTGACAGGCTGATAGACTCTTCGATAATAGATTGTCCATAAAACCTCAGCCAAAAATGTGCTGTCTTTTCCGGAACATGGCCTAAACGAAGATAGTGCAGTCGGTATATCGCGAGACTCAATCTCAGGATAATGAATTCGTGGCTTCGACGAATACACGAATGCCAGCAAGAACATCTCAGGATGTTGCATGTAAGGACGTAGACTCCTTAACCAATAGAGTTGGACTGATCCCATAGCTCTAATATACAAGTTAATCAGGAACCTCTATTGGTTTGTACGCAGCTTTTCCAGACAACTGCTGTTCCTTCAGATTAAGGATGGAACGAAACACCATAACAGTATTTACCAGCAGAAAGCCCCTGGTGACTTTAATCCTTAATATCATCTAATCAAAATGTGTCACAAATTGGACTGGCTCAATTTATTTAGTGAGCTGTGGCTACAACACAGTTAAGGGTATTGATCCTTGACTACCTTTTACAGTGTCCACTGAAATTCAAATATATGCTCACCGAAAAGAAATATTATTAAGTCCACTATCCACACTGCATTAAATCCAAAAACTGTCAGAATAGGTAATTACCTGGAAAGGAAAAGAAAAAATTATAATTTTTAAAGGGAATTTAAAATAAAATAAAATTAAAAAAATAATTATTGATTTTACTAAACTCTTCCATAAATGGCGGAATTTTTTTAGTCACAATTATAAAAGATAATTTCATTCATTACCATACACTTTCAACTATATTACAAACACGTTTCCAAGTTATCGTTTAATCAGACCAACACAAAATTTAACGACATTTATATGGGGGGCTAATAGAAAGAAGTGACAGCATTTTGGGCGGCACAAAATTCCAAAAATCCAAACTCACCACGTTCTTGAATTATTGTGCGTTCCGACTGAATGGCAAACATTGTAACGTAGTTTTTATCCCCAATCAATTTAGTACTATTGGCAAATAAGTGTATGTACTACAGTTTAGTATTACAATTTTAGATTTTGTTTTGAACCGTTAGGGCCGTTTTGCGGTCAAAATTAAGTTCAAATTACATTCGGGACTTAATAATTTCCCGACAGATGGTGTTATTTTATTATTTTTTCATCGGGCAATACCGCCGAAGTGTAAACAACATATTTTGCATAGCGTTAAACATGTCGAATTTCGTGCTAAAACGAATACTTGAGGGGAATTTCACTTTTAAAAAAAAATTAACTGGTAAGATGGGAAGAAAGTAGTCGCTAGCGATGGACTATACTTTCAATGACATGTTCTTTACTAATTTTATTTTTGAATAAAGAATTAATTTTCACGAAAAAACAGCGAGAATTTATTCAAGTCTCTAATAACAATAAAGCGCCGGATGAGAACACCCTCCTAGCGCAGATGCTAAGTACCGCCACGAAGTCCTAGAGTGGACAGATTCATATTATTTGGCTTTTGACCAGACCATACTTTCGGACTCACCGAGTAGCGCGCTCCAATGGCTTTCCGTACTCGCTTCTAAATATTAAGTTTCCAGGGTTCAGGTATTTTGCACTGTCAGTGATAACACCATTAAAACCTAAAGACCATCGGACGTAATGCCCGCCTGATGCAGAATGACTGTGATTTCCATTTTTTGGTGATTGGTACCACTCTTATTTTATTTTCAAATTTAGGGAGTACAGAGATATCGAAAATTTGCAGTATTTGCTACCATAGTCAGATGCAGATGCAAGCAAATACTGTACTATCTTTTTATGTGTGTTCAGCGATAGCTGCCCTTACAGCGATGAAAAAGAAAATAAACACCGCTTTTGATCTGAACCGATGAAAAAGTTGACTCCGATTGTGTCCCCACCCTGAACATGTTATACATAGAAGTTAAAAACCTTGCATGTTACGTTAATTCCTGTCTACTCCCAAATTTTTTCCGACAATCTCGTATTATTTTGTCGGATCTCTTTCAAACTTACAAGTATTTGAAATTCAAAATGATTCAAAGGGCTTTATTTTTCCTTATTGCATCCTTGATGCTGATGATGAAAGGTTGTTGTTGTTGTTTGATGTGGAGGAGGACATGCAGCAAAGCAGCGCATCTTGAACACTCAGACAAGGATTGCCCATTGTATTCGAGTCCCCCAGTCTCTACCCGAACTTTTTCGTCCTCCTCACGAATTTCAAGAGCTCAGGTAGGAAGCGAGAACGGAGTTCTTCCATCCTCATAACATCAACGCCGTATACGTGCACTCTCGCAAAAGAGTAAGGTGGACACTCGAGAAGGAAATGTTCCGTTGTGTCGTCGCTCTCGTCGCAAGCAGTGCAAATGGGGTCGTCAATGATTCTCATTCTGACCAAGTGTAGGCCACACGAGTTATGCCCTGTGAGGACATCAACAATACTACCACATTCTTTTCTGCTCAATTTGAGAAGAAAAGCAGCGGTTCGTTGCATTCCCGGAAGAAGCCGCCGAAAACTGGTTCTGGTCCGACCATGGCTGACTCCGATCCAGCCTTTGCTAATGCATCAGCATCAGCTATTTCATTGCCATTTATACCTTGGTCGCCTGGAACTCATATATATCAGTAAATCCGCTTAGCAGTACGGACTGGTATATCAGTGAATCCGCTAAGCAGTGCGGACTGGTTTTCCTACTCCTTTCTACTCGGGATCAACACCTGATATTTCTTTTTTAACATACAGGTCGAAGTCATAGCATCCAAAGGCATATCGAAGATGGAGTTTCCAGACAACCTTCGAGCCATTTCTCAATGACCCGTGCAATGCTCTTTTCTCCACAGGCCTAATCTCATTAGTCTGTGTTTAGCTCTCATTGATTGTTCAGGCAACAATGTCAAGCGGTGGCAGATTGAGCAGCATCGAGTGCCGCACCCGGTGTGGTACGCAAGGCACCTGTTACACCGATGCAGACTGTCCTCTGTAGTTCGGCGAGACTAGTTCTAATGTATGCACATTCGGACTTAGTCCACCAAACCCCACTGATGCATAAATTAGGATGGGTCTTATAATGTCTGTCTATAGCCAAAACACCATTGAAGGCCTAAGACTCCATGTTCTTCCAAAAGCTCTCCGGCACTGTCAGAATGTTACTAGCGCACGGTTCGTCTTTGTATCTACATGTTCCCTCCAGACAAGCTTGTTATCCAGGATAACTTCAAGATACAAACCTTTCTCCGAGAGCTGAATAGTTTCACCCTTCATCATTGATAACACTAAACTTTCAGTCTTCCTTTTCCTAGTAAACAAAACTAGTGCAGTTTTGCTAGAAGTCACAGAAAGTCCGTGTCTTCCGTGCCAGCCATCGATAACCCATAGGACTTTCTGCATTTTGTCGCATACATCCGACAACTACTGATGAAAGGTGCATTAGTGTGGCAAAAGTATCAGCAGTATAAGTATAAACACCATGTTCCACCCTGTTTCGATTAGAAATTTAAAGGTGCTCACGCACTTTCTCAAGCCTAGTCGGTTTGATTTCTTACGAAGTTCGTACCCTGACTGGGTCCTAATTGTAAGCTCCTCCTTCATCAGAATTAAACATACATAAGGTTCCTTCACTTTCCCAAGTCGATTTAACCACTTACGACGTGAACACCGTGGCTAGGTCCACATCTGCAAATCCTTCACTGCTCATGAAGTAAACGCTAAATAACTGCAAAGCATGATTCTTCCTTCCCCGAGTCGGTTCGATTTCCTACAAAATTCACCTTGCCTCTAAGCTTCTACCTATAGCGTCCCTACTTGATGATAATCTCCAAAATTAAGTACCAGTGGAGCTGAATCCTTCAAAATATTCTTGTTTTGGCGCAAATGAGTTTGTCAAATTGACGCTGAACATTCCTGAATTCATATTATGATGTTAAGACTAGCCGCCTTATCGGAGTAACAATTTTAGCTTTTTTAGCAGTTTCCAGTTCTTTATTGCACCTTCGTGGGAAGGAAGTAGGGTAGTACACCCCATTTCCTGTACCTACTTATGGTATATAAATGAGTCTTCCTACAATAACGAAAGATCATTTGAATAGGTGATCATATAAATTAAATTGGAGGTATCTGTGATCTAAGAAAAGGGTCCTTCTTGGACATCTACATCAGTTCCTTGCCGTATGTGAAATATTTTTTGAGACCAGGCTAATATCTAAGATCTCTTGTCCCTTCTTGGCAACATAGATGATCCAGACAGCTTTTATTAAAAAGAAAAGGGGGTCAGTATCGAAGGAACTGCTGCGTCATTCAGAAGTAGATGAATTCAACCGTTTCATGTCCTTAAAAAAGGACACTCGGAGTTCCTGCAATTTATTTCGCTAGTTTAAACTTCAGCATAATCCATCACTTTCCGTTGTAACTAGTTTTCTTCTAGTTCGATGCATTTTCAGAATAACGAACTCTGTCCATCGCAATTTCAACTGGTTGTCCTTTGTCCTTTTTCACTGAGCGTGAACTGCTATAATGAGACAAAACAAATGGCTGTAGAATTTAGGACAACAAGCGAGTGTTCCTCATTACGTTTACCTCGTTAAGGTGTTCAGGTTTTTATCCACGTTGCCCTTATTACTTTCAACATTTTACTGTGTGTCCTTTCCGTAAGTTCCAAGGTTGCTTAATTGGATCTGAATTTTTAAGAAACGATACTTAGCCCTTCCATCCCGGGGATATTTTTTCCCTCCCATTCCCTGCGTTCATTTACGATACTTCGTTTTGCGTAGTAAAATTGAACTAGTTCCGTTCGAAGAATAGAGCTAAACGCTCAACACGCTACGCCAAGATCCGAGACCGACTGCCGACCTATGTAAATTCGTCGGGCTATTTCAGAACAACAAACATCACGAATATTACATTGTGAGTATGCGTGTGTGTGCGCGCGTATGATGAAAAAAGCTACGCAATAAGAAAACCGTCCAATTGGCGCAATTACGCGAGCGAGGTAATAAGTTTTGTATGTGTGTGAACACAAACAACTAATTAACGCTCCCGGAAGTTACGGTTTGAAAACTGAAACAAGAATCGCAGAAAACACTTTCCGACAGCGCGACTTCAAGAAACAAACATGCGTGCAAGAAAGAGACGCACTTTATTTTTCTTTTTTCGTAAGATGGAGGATATATTTTTTTTTTATCTTTTGGGGAAAATTCTGTTTTGCGCCGAAAATGAAAAACCTGTTGAAGGACGAACAGGAAAATTTCGTAGTTCGTAGGAAACGTCAGGCGCGGCAAAATGTCAAAAGAATCGACCAGAAGCTGTCAGAAGCCCCGTGTCGCAGCTGCCGCTCGCTGACAGCTTTTTTTTTACTCGCTCAATAGAACCCGTGAAAATGGCGCACAAAAGCAATATTTTCTGTGTTTACAACGAGTTACAATCGAGACAATGGTGACGCGGGCACGGGTTACAGAACGAGCGAGCGGGACCTTCCTTATGTTAATGACACAAAAAAAAAATGATAATTTTTGAGACGCAATTCGTATCGTGGAAACGACAAAACGCCTCTCTCCCCTCGGCCAGAGGAGAATGCTCGGGGTCACCCTTCTCTACCCCACTTGTGGAATGGGTTTGTTTTTGTTTTCCCCATAAAGTAAAATTGTGGTACACGTGCGATACTTGGTTGGGTGGATGGGTGCGTGTTGGTCGATATTTTGATCTAGTGATGTCGGGATTAAATGGGGGATTATTGCATTGGGATAGGGAAGCTTCTCGACGTTCTTCGAGTGTTGGAAATATGAAGAAAAAAATTCAATAAGGAAATGATAAAAGGAACTAAGTAAGTACATTTGAGAACGTGCCCTGACCTCTTTTTTGGTGAGGTAGGGGCACTTAGTATGAAATATACCGTGCGTAGGCTGCATTTCACCGCTATTTTAACGGTTTTTTGGCAATATATGGTGACCCCGATATCACGAAAACCATATCGTAGCTAGTCGAAGAGTACGAGAACAAGGGCAAGAAGATGTTTAAGAACTTTAAACTCGAAGCACAAAGACCTTATAACTACACCACATCGGCATATTCGAGATGTTTCAGAACTTTGAAGAGACTCCATCAAAGACCGTTTGCGCCCCCGGTGAAAGCCCACGGGCAAGAGGTGTTAGGTTTAGATACAATCTGGCTGGTACTACAGACCGTCGCGGTCAGCAGTAACTGCCGGCAGTAGACTACTGCTTCAGGCAAAAACAAGCTGTCATTTCTGTTTGCGACTGCTCGGCAGTTGACGATTGTGAATGCAAAGCAGCAGCGGTGAGCATTACCAGCCAGATTGTACTTTTTGTTTACCTTTCAGCGAAAGCAGACTGCTGACCGTCCTTTTCGGAATTAAACGTGACAGACTTCGAGAGTGAATGATAAAACCTAAAAGCTGGTGTACACTAGCAAATAACTTGCGATAATTCTTCCTAGAGTAATTTGTTGCGATGTTTACACTAACTGTCCCATTACTGTCTGAGAGTTTTACTTGCTAGTGTCCACGGGTCTTAAGTTGTCCTTTAGAGGTGAAACTAAGACCAGATCAACCTTGGTTTAAGCGAATTGTCTTCCTCTCAACTGGCACCTTCTCTTCGAGTTTGGGGCTTTTATCCCCTTTTCTAGAATAGCTTCTAGCGCGGCAATATCAGAAAAAAATTATGAAAATTTGATTGGACTTGGGAGATTGATTGTGTTGCACGGAACTTTTGAAAAGTAAACACATGCCATAGCTGTAAAGTAATTGACAATTTGCATACACGCGCTTAACTATAATTGCGCCATTCATAGACCGCGTCGACGACGGACTAACGGACGTCCATAAAATATCGCCTAGAAGCTTGTTGTGTTTTCTGCGGTCTCATGAACTTCATTTCGCGGAATAATTTTTTGTTTACGCTTCTATTGAAAGATTGCACTTGTACTTCTCGCCAATGCACATACAATATACGCCATAAACGCCCCAGACGTAAAACAGACAGACTTGTCGGTTTGAAGCTACAATAGTGTCCCGCTCAAATATAGGAAACGACATAAACAAATTCAATGTGAATCGCGCGCTACGTCGTCAAAACGTGCGCCAGCAATTGCTGCGAGCAAGGCTGCGTTGCGGAAGTTTTCTTTTTGTAATATGGTTTTTTATGGACGTTTCAATGAAGGAAACGTGTAGCGTGAAGTTTCAAGAATTAGGTTTGCATATGGTTTGTTTTTATGGTTCATTCAATCAGAAACAAGGACAGGTCCACATACTGACCTTTTTCGCTCGAAGCAGATTGACCTAGTTGGACAAATCAGGTGAAACACAGAGCTGTTGAAGCTGGAGGCCAGAAGGACAAATTTTCAACCCATCATCAAAACCTATGATTCGAGGCTCCTTTATTTGCTGTATAACTCCTAGAACTCGAAAGGGAGTTGCTAGCTTGCATCACAATTAACAATTCATGCTCCCCAGAAAGTAAAGGAAGTAATTTACACATGTCACTATGGGAAAGACTAATTATTGCTCCTTTTATTGAGAAAACTAGAAAAAATTCTGCGAAGAAAATTCTAAAAAGCACAAATAAGAGGGTATAAAACAAAAAAGCCAAACAAAACAGTAAACAAAAGTGAAAAGGAGAAGCAATTGAAAAGGTAAAAAAATAAAAAAAAACCGGAACATAAACAACAATGAAAAACAAATAAGGGACAAAAATAAAAAAACATGAAAAAAAATTTTTTTGATAAATACATTTAAGGTTAAAAAACATAAAAAAAAATAAAGAAAATAAATAGAGGATAGAAATATAAAAATTAAAAAGGAAGAGGAAAAAAAATGGAAACAAAACCGAAAGAAAAAGCCGGGAAGCAGAAAAATAAGAAAAAGGTACAAACAAAAAAATAAAAATGTTTATTACCTGAAAAAAAAATATATGATAAAAGATTCCAAAATAAAAATAAAAACAGAAAAAGAAAAAAGAAGAAAAAAAAGGAAAAGGGTAAAAAAAAGAAAAAGGAGAAAAAAAAGAAGAAAGAAAAAGGGGAAAAAAAAGAAAAAAGAAAAAGGAAACAAAAAAGAAAAAGGAAAAAAAAAAGAAAAAGGAAAAAAAAAGAAAAAGGAAAAAGAAAAGAAAAGGAAAAAAAAAAAGGAAAAAAAAAGAAAAAGGAAAAAAAAGAAAAAGAGAGAATAAAAAAAAAAGAAAAAGGAGAAAAAAATAAAAAGGAGAAAAAGGAGAAAAAAATAAAAAGGAGAAAAAAATAAAAAGGAGAAAAAAATAAAAAGGAGAAAAAAATAAAAAGGAGAAAAAAATAAAAAAGAAAAAGGAAAAAAAAGAAAGAGGAAAAAAAAGAAAAAGGAAAAAAAAGAAAGGAAAAAAAGAAAAAAGGGAGAAAAAAAGAAAAAGGAGAGAAAAAAAGAAAAAAAAGTAAAAGGAGAAAATAAAGAAAAAGGAGAAAAAAAAGAAAAGGGAGAAAAAAAAGAAAAGGGAGAAAAAAAAGAAAAAAAAGAAAATAAAGAAAAAAAAAGCAAAAGGAGAAAAAGGAGAAAAAAAAGAAAAGGGAGAAACAAAGAAAAAGGAGAAAAGGGAGAAAAAAAAGAAAAAGGAGAAAATGAAAAAAAAGAAAAGGAGAAAAAAAAGAAATAGAAGAGAAAAAAAATAAAAAGGAGAAAAAAAAGAAAAAGGAGAGAAAAAAAAAGAAAAAGGAGAAAATAAAAATAAAAAGAAAAACAAGAAAAAGGAGAAAAAAAAGGAAAAGGAGAAAAAAAGAAAAAGGAGAAAAAAAGAAAAAGAAGAAAACAAAGTAAAAGGAGTAAAAAAAATAACAAGGAGAAAAAAAAGAAAAAGGAGAAAAAAGAAAAAGGAGAAAAAAATAGAGAGGCGAAAAAAGGAAAGAAAAAAAAGAAAGAGGAGAAAAAAAAGAAAAAGGAGAAAGAAAAGAAAAGGAAAAAAAAAAGAAAAAGGAAAAAAAAAGAAAAAGGAAAAAAAGAAAAAGGAAAAAAAGCATAGGGCGAAAAATTATAAAGTAAACAAATACAAAAAGGAGGAAAAAAATTTAAAAAAGGGGGTGTAAAGGGGTAAAAAATAAATAAAGTGTGTCATGACATGGGCATAATCCTGGCTGAATATTAAACCGGTTAAGGAAAAGATTCGACTTGAACATCCGGAAAATGGGATCCGGGAAGGCCTGAAAAGTGAAGAAATGAAGAATGCTACATGATAAAAACTAGGTACTAGCAGAAGAAAAATAAAAGAAAAAAGAAAATTATGTACAAAACAATAAACAGAGAAAGATGAAACAAAAGGAAAAAAGTAAAAATGACACAAAATAAAGTAGAAAAAAGAACAAAATTAAACAGGAAATATGAAAATTTAAAAAGGGAAAACGGGTAAAAAAGAAAAATTAATATTAAATAAAAACATACTGCAGTCACGATCGGCTGCAAGCCAATCGTATAATACTCTAGATGAATGCTGAACTCCGATTTATATTGTAGTTGGGGATAAAGTAGAATTACGTGTGTGCATGTTGTATGTCCTTTATTAAGGACTGCCATTTGATTGCTACTCAAACCTAAAAGACAATATTCAGTGTTTAACTTCATATCTTGAACTGAGTAAGTCAACGAAAAAAATTTCCTTTTTGAAGGACTTTCACATGGGAGCTGCAGGAAGGACTCACTCGATTTCTTACATATTTATCCTTTTCTTTGGAATCATGTAAAAATGAACGTGTACAAAATTTCAAATTCGTAGCTTCAAGCGTTCAAAAGTTAGTGTCTTAAGGACATTTTGTATGGCACCTACCAGAAGGAGTAAAAGGATTTCGCTGATTAGTAAACTCAAACTTTGTTTTTACTCAAAACTAATTTGTACAAAATTTCCAATTCATAGCTAAAAGATTACTTGAGTTATAGTAAGTTCCGTAAATTAAGTGAAGACGTTTTGACAGGATATTTGTATGGCAGCTACACGAAGGACTAACAGGATTTTCTTCATAATCATATATTTATCTCCAACTATTGAAAAAATAACACATACAAAATTTCAAAGTCGTAGCTTAAACCCTTCTGAAGTTATCGGCCAATATTCATAAACACGTGTTTTAAGGACATTTTGTATGGCAGCTACCAGAAGTAGTAAAAGGATTTCGCTGACTAGTAAACGCGAACTTCCTTTTCACTCAAAACTAATTTGTACAAAATTTCGAATTCGTAGCTAAAAGATTACTTGAATTATAGTGAGTTTCGTAAATGAAGTGAATACATTTTGACAGGATATTTGTATGGCAGCTACACGAAGGACTAACAGGATTTTCTTCATAATCATATATTTATCTCCAACTATTGGAAAAATAACACATACAAAATTTCAATGTCGTAGCTTAAACTCATCTAAAGTTATCGACCAATATTCTTGAACACGTATTTTAAGGACATTTTGTATGGCAGCTACCCGAAGGAGTAGGACGATTTTGCCCGTTAACGAACTTAGCCTTACAAATTCAACCAAGATCCTAGGTGAAGGCGTTCTTGAGTTATCGTGCTAACGGACAGACGGACGGACGTCAAGCGGACTTGAGGTTTTTGGCCACAAATAAACAAAAAATGAAATGTAACTTTTTTTCGTCCGAGGCTTGGTTCTATGCGTTACAAACTTTTGGGCTGGATTAAACTTATAATATTCTATATGATTTCATCTAGAGTATAAAAATAAAATATAAAAGTGAAAAAATAAAAGCAAGAGAACAAATATAAAAATCGAAAAAAGGACAAATAATAGACAGAGAAAAAGGAAACCAAATAAAAACGAAAGAAAAGAAAAAAGGAAAACAGGTAACAAAATTAAGGTGGAAAAAATATAGCGGGGAAAAAAAGGGAAACAAAATAATAATAAATAAAAGGAAAAAGAGTAAAGTAGAAACTGAACTCCGCCGAACTGCATCGGTAAAAGTAAAATATATCATTGAACATGATGCACTTCTACATCGTTTATAAATTTAATAAATTCCACTAGAGAAAACTTCTTCACCAAGTAAATTCTGATGGGATTCCTGGTTGTTATAAGAATCTCTGAAAGTTTTCTTACTAACCAAACTAATTATTGATATTGCTCTCTGCTCATGTCTCAACACCATTCTATTAGAAGTCTGTTCGGAGCCTTCACACTTTAGAAGGTTTCCAATTAATTCTGCAGAAAACTCCGTCCGACAAACGGATTACATTCAATTCTTTCACAAACTTTACTAATGATCCTCTCAATGCACTTAATCCAAAACAGCCAGAACTACATACGTTTCTATTTCGTCTTGCGTTCGCTTCATTTCGAAATGAACATAACGCTGTCTGTCGGTTGAATACCTTCGAAGTGGTTGGATGCGTGCCTTTAATTTGTTCCTTTTAATTAAATTTTGCAATATTGCCCCGTTGCACGCAACAGCCCGCCGTAAATCTTTTAAGCGACTTGTCGACAACTTCTCTTTTATTGATGTTACTGCGTCTGGCGCGTAAATAGAACATCGAGCGTGAATAGTCAAAGAAAGAAGTTCTTTTTTTTTGTTACAATAGTGAGAAAGCGTAGGGAAATGCATAGCAAGGGAAAGGCGAGAAATGCTTAGAACAAAATAATGAAAATTTATGGAGAAAATTTATAGACATGGAGTTGGTTGGCTTCGATAGCATGGAAATAAGCACGCTAGTCTATCATTAAAAAGTTCGCGGGATCGAATCAAGCCGCGGTGCAACAATTTCTTTTCGCAATTCAACACCTTTGTCCTTCCAATGGATAATCAGACGTACAATAAATAGGGCGATAAGAAGCCAGAGTTTGACCTGGAGCTGGTAGTGTCAGAAAAAAGGGAAAACGAAGAAAGAAGCAATGGACAACGAAAAAAAGTGAAAAGAGATGCAAACTAAAATTGAAAAAAAGGAGAACTGCGAAAATAAATGGCAAAAAAGGAAGGAAAAAAGAAATGTCAGAAGAAATTTGGAAGACTGTCAAAAGAAATTAGAAGAGACTGACAGGAGAAGAAAATATAGAAGAAAAATGAAAAGGAAGCAAAAGGAAAGGAAGCAGAGGGAAAGCAAGCAGAAGGGGAAAAAAGCAGAAGGAATGGAAGCAGAAGGAAAGGAAGCGGAATGCAAGTGATAAGTACAAGAAGAAAAAGCAATAACAAGTAAAGAGTAAACCAACCAAGAAGCAGAAGAAAAAGTAATAAAACCACCATGAAACAACCAGTAACTGAGATACATTGAAGACTCTCATAAGCAGGACTCAGGTTTCTGTCCGGCTAAAAGAGGTGTCTGTGGAAAAGAAATGACAGCCATTATTAAAGTCGGTCGTTGTGCGTCATCTGAATCCGTAAAGATGGATGTCCTTAAGTGAAGGTTTCACTATTCTATGAAACAATGCAGTTATTATCTCTAGAGATGAGCGGCCAAACTCATTCTGACAATATTAGCTTTGAAGAATTCACGGGGATCAAAAACCCAGAAAATAGTGAAATGCCAAGTTTTATCTTAAAGATTGCTAAAAGCAACGCGATTATAAAAACCATTCAATGCAAGTCAAGATTAATGATACTCTTTCCAGTACAGATGAGTATGAAAACCACATTAAGAGGTCACGGATGCGTCTCAGTCAGCTAAGGAAAAAAACTGGTGTGGCGGTGTAGGGAATACTGCCGCGTGTTTTGAGTGAATACGTCTATGTTAACGGATAATAGTTATTTACGCACCTCAAGCTATGTTATAGCATAGACAAGGTGTCCCAAAATGAATCACCCTATTGGAAGATGTTATAACTTTTGCAAATGGCGGTAACTGTAAGTTTTGTTTTGATATTTGTGAAATAAACAGATGCAGAATACACGCCGACAAGGAACCGTGGAACGCTATACTCCTCAAGACGGAAGACGACGAAGTGAATCCACGTATCACTCACGAAAAGCCATTACATCCACTCAAAGTCACTGCATGGTGCGCCATTTACACCGGAGGCGTCATCGGGCCTCATTTTTTCGAGGACGCCGTGGGTAACACGGCTACTGTTACTGGTGCGCGATACAGAACCATGATCAACGAGTTTTCATTGCCGCAAATTAATGAATTGGGACGAGGGGACATGTGGATCCAACAAGACGGTGGAACCGCACACAGCTCGCGTAACAATGGACATTTTGAAGGTTGCGTTTCCGAGTCGCCTAATGACCCGTTTCGGCGATTTCCACTGGCCCCATTTGACCGCTTTAGACTTCTTTCTTTGGGGTTTTTTGAAGTCACGTGTCTATCAGAACAAGCCCCAGACTCTGGAAGCTCTCAAAGAGAATATCTGACAAGAGTGTGAGAACTTATCGTCCGAAGTTCACGCCAAAACGATTGAAAATGCGGTAAAAATGTTCATCAACAATGGCGGCGCCTACTTGACCGATATTATCTTCAAAGAGTAATGGAAAAAAAACTTTTAAGGTTCAAATAAACATTAAAAAAAACAATTATGAAATTACGTTTCATTTTAAAGATATAGCAAAACAACATCGGGTGAGTGTTTTTGGGACACCCTGTAGTAGCATTTCAAGGGGCTACATTTGACTTTTTTGACACTCGATCATATGGAGTTTCATGGGTGTCACTGGATAGCTCTTCAAAAGCTCTTTCCAACCTTATACGATTTCTGTATTTCGACTTGCACAGTTTAAAAAAAAATTTAATTCAATTTTTACTTGAAATTTACAGTATATTTCATTTTTTCAAGTAAGAGTACTGATTTCAAGCACTTTTATGCGAAATTACAAGTAAATATACTCACTTCAATTACTTTTACACGAAATTACTGGTATTAGTAAATTATTCATGAACTTTTCAACTGAACCGTACAATTTACATGAAAAGTCTGACAAAATTACGCAACATTTCGTGTAAAATTAACTATATTTATATACAGGGTGTAACTAGTACTGAGGTTCAAACGAAAATGGGAGATAGAGGAACTTGTCCTGAGTAGAAAACCGTTCTACACATACTCCCGTTTTTACACCGTTAAGGAGATAGCGCGATTTTAAGGACGAAGGATTTTCATCGTACCTGCGATCACTGTTTGATCTCTAACTTCTACTGTACTTAGCGTAACGTAATAATTCTGGGCTCGTTGGAAAGGACACAAATTCTTCTTTCTAATTGCTAATTAACTGTGTCAATCAGTGATATACTTTTTGAGAAAAACTCATTTAAATGACACAAAAATAATAAAAAATTAAAAAAAAAATACAAAAAAGTCCTGTTTTCTCCAAGAAGGACCTAATTAACCACCAAATTTTATTACATTTTCGGAAAGCCCATAAAATTTCACTATACGTTTGATAACAGAATTTCTTCATAGGTTGAATTGTAAAGGAGCGGGGCTAACAGTTATCAAGCACGTTCCCTTCAAGTAAATCTGGTTTGACACCCGTCATTCGCCGAAGGAGTATGATTAATTAGAGTGAGGACGAAATAAAAGAGTTGAAGTATAGTTTATTACGTTTATTCAGTAGCTACGCGCGCCAAATCTACTCATCAAAACCAGAATTAATCGCGGGTTCGATTCCTACCTACAGCCAAGTGTTTTATTAAGAGTAAGTAAGTAAGAAATAATATTAGAAGTATAAATAAGTGTATCTTAAAGAGTGGTAATTATATACACCTTTTTGAAAGTGTAAATCAGGAGAATATCCAGTGAATTTGCTGCTTTCGAAGTTTAAATTTACTGATTGCAAATTGAATTTTACTGACCGAAAATTGAAAATTACATTCAAATTGACTATTACATCCCAATGTAAATTTACTTGAAAAGGTGAGGCATATTTGCCTCCTATCCAAAAGATGTAAAATGCAATGGATTTTTTTACTGTGTGGCTTTTCGACGAACATATGCCGGAATTGTGTTAAATTTTCTTAATTTTTAACTTTAACCACATACAATTTCTCATTGATAAATCTTGACGAGAGCTGTCGATTGAAACCTAAACGAGCGTCGTAGCTCCTCCGAGTCAAAAGTTGTACTAAGAGGAAGTGATGTGACGAGGTCAAACGAATGGTGGCGCCATTTTTGGATCTTTTGGCCATCGAGAGGTGTAATTTAATTTTGGACATAGACAATAGATTCTGAGCTACAATACCAAATGTTATCATCGGGTTTTCTAGATTGCCAATCATACAGCCAATTTGATCAAATTTAAAGATGTATTCAAGTTAAAAAAAAAATCTTCGATGTGAGGACGAGGACATCCCAAGATAGTGAAAAAACGAAAGTGGGAATAGATCGATCATACACTGAGGAAGCCTGTGCCAAACAGCCTCGGAACTGCATTCCGCAAGGAAGATGAGCTTTGCTGAGAAATTCATCTAGACAAACAATCGAGGAGAAACTTCAAGGAGTAATAAGGACTGAACGTCTTCTAGAGGATTATTGATGCCATATGAAAGATTCCTTTTTCTTAGCATCTCAAGGAATGCCAATCGAGACAACCATGCAAAACATAATCCCGGAAATAGCACCTTATCGTTCACGCGAAATCTTCAATGAAAAGATCGATATGACCTTTTCTAGAAAATTCAATTTGTCGACTCATAATGTAAAATCAAATTTTACGAGCCGTTTATTCTATTGCAAATTGCTCATTATGTACATAATTTCACGATTTATCTTTATGTCTCCACGATAAAGTCTGAAATGGTAAATCCTGTCACAATTAAAAATGCAATTTTATGATAATGACCGTACTACGTCAGCAAGTTAAACGTCAATTGAATATGAAAATTATCATTAAAAGCTTGTTCGTTAATGGGAAGGTCGCCTTGACAGACTGGCATGTCGCGACATTTTTTCCCTCCCAACAATAATGTCGCATTATTACACAGAAAATCACAGCTTCGAGCAAAAAAAGAAAAAAACCAAGCGCAGTCATACGCCTCTGGTTTTTGCAGCATTGTCGGTATCGAAAAAAAAACGTAAACAAACCTGGCAAAGGTAAACAAAGGCGCCGCGAGAGAAGGAGTTCCATGAAGAAAATGTTAAAAACAACAACGCCAAAGAAAACCCACAAAAACAGAGAAAAATTACGTTGTTCAAATTGAAAGCCATCGTGCGTATGCGCACGCATACCACGCACTTTTTTTTTTATTATTTTGCAGTCTGGCAACACTATCCGGTTGCGAAACATGTAAACAAACTACGAAAAGGACCTCCCTGCGGGGCAACCATGGGGAAGCGAACGACTTCGTAATGATTAAATGAATTGGACAACTCTGGACCGGGATATGGCTCCTGCCTGCGTCTCGCCACTGGCAAGCGTGCGGATAATTTACGCATTCAGTGTATTTTTTTTGTATTTGTACAGTTCAGCACGTAGGAAATTATCTGCACGCAATAAAACTGCTTGTGAGCAATTTGTAAGCAGGACAAAAAAAAATAAACGAACAAGACAAGAGAATTTCTTTTTTTTCCTGGTAGTTCTGTCAGGCCGCCTGAAGTCCTCGTAAAATGTACAAATGCAAATGTCTATTAAAATCCCGAAATAGATCAACGCAGTACAGTATTGAGGTTATGTCGATGTATTGATTTGAAGGAAGGTCGTAGCTCTGGAAAAAAAAGAGACTCAGTAAAAAGATTGTTGTGTTCGCAGGACACCTTTTTGGGACACACGCGTTTTACTACTGGACCATGAAATAATCAAAGAGGAATGTGCTACATGTCAATAAAGGCTCCTTACGTCATCGCGAGTAGAAATAAACGTAGAATTTTTTGACATAATTATGGGATGTTTGTCTGAAACTTGTGAACAGAAAAGCGCATTCCGCAACGTGTAGGTAGGTAGCAATACATGAACGAAGGTGTGAGAACAGCCCGAACTCTCAATTCATTCAGTTGAATTAAATTCAGGTTTCAAACGAATTAAAGCAAATTTATCGACTGATTTGCATAGAAATGGACAATATTGAGAATCAAACGAAAGGTTCAAGACCGAAAAAAATCTATAGAAAGATTCAGTGCTCTGATAGCCTAGATTAAGTGAACCAGACTATTCTATCAGAGGTCGCCCTTTCATCACACTCCTGCCACACTCTGACTTTCAATAGCATAATATCGAAAATCTACGAATCACTTGCGGCCCTATCAAATCCAAAGCTTACCCAGTCACTTCAAAAACATCAAGAAACGAAACGTCCAGCACGGAGTAACATCATGTAGGAAAGAAAGCAACAAGCCCATGTTGAAGCATGATAAGCTGACGTATACTTCTAAGCTAAGAAGTTGAGAGGTAGGCTAAACGGATCCCGGAATAAAAAATAAAAAGGTTTTCATCTAATCGTACACAATAGGTCATCTTTCAATTTGTACCATATTCGGAACTCTTAAGACATATCCTCTACTCTCCCCTCCAGTACACCGCAGAAACATAACCAACCGAGTAACTTTCTGGTTTTTGTTGCAGAGAACTCGGCTTACAGCTTCCTAGACATAATTTCAACTCAAACTTAAGTCAATAAGGTAATTAATTATATCTATCACACCATTCGGTAATTACTGTCGCAATATTCTTTAATTTATGTAATAAACTCGTATATTTCACAATCTATTTAAACTTTGTTGCCCTCATACTGCATCTAGACACCATTAGACATACATCTACTTAACGCACCGCAAAATTTCTCACACTCTACTGTAACGTATTGCAGTTTTACTTCGTGCATTCCTTTTTTTTGCGCAAATGGCAAATGGCAAATGTCGATCATCCAATGAAAGCGTAAACAAGTTGAAATTATTACTATAAATTTTATGCGATTAAAGAATTCGCGTGTAGATGGAGCTGTCTCGTAAGATGTACTTGGGACTTGAACATCAATAGTATAAGAATGTGATAGTAAATGCGAGTTGTTGGGTGCGGGAGGGGATGGAATTTTCCTAGATTACGAAAGCGGGCATGTATGTAAATTGTTCTGTAAGTAATGTTTCTCGGTGCAAACATACCGCTAATATGCAGAAAAATGTTGCAATCTTATTTATTGTTTGTCTAGAATGAAACGATAGAAATAACGATTGCTAAGTAACGAGAGCAAGATCGAGCTTAGATTGTGTGGATTAAACAATTAGCAAGATTACTTCACTCCCCAACTGAGTAGTCTTTTTGGATGATAATTCCACATGCGTTTCTTTCATTGTCTTACATTGTCTTGCTGTTTGAACTGGCGTTCGCTGAGCAAAGCAAAACTTAAACCAGAGAATACAAAAAATAAAAGTCAATGGCTTTCCTAAAACAAATATTAAAAAATCTGCCAACAGTCTGGGCGCAACTTTATTATTTTATGGGTAGAAGTCCGAAACATGTTTAATGATGAGATGCGGTGTAGGTTACAATGCGACTGATAACCTAAAAAATAACGTTCCAAAAAGCCTTCTGGTTAGAAAGGAAAACATTCTGATACCAGTCATAGGGGTTGACCCAATCTACCCACCATAAAAATTTCAATTTAATATCTCAACGGGTTTGGGAGCTACGCACCTTCAAACGATTTTGCGTACGGCGTCTACGGCGGACAGACGGACATTTTTTTTTTGCTTTTTTGGAGTTTACTAGTCCTAAAACGTGAAAATACAAAATTTCAGGGTAGCAAATTTTTTTGAAATTTCAGGTCGATTACAATACTTTATTATTAAAAAATAATAAAGTAAATTGCTACCCTGAATTTGTTTTTGAGCTATTAAGAACCATTGAGCTATTAAGTTGGTTTTTATGGGTAACCTCCTTTTGAGGTGTATGGATGAGAGTGGGAGGTAGCATGGAAGTGGGGGAGATAAGAATTTTTCTAATTTTCTCATATCTCAAGAAATGTTTTGATATCGAAGTTTAAAATTTATACGGGAGGTACCTCTAAAGCCTCAGTTACATTGGCTCCGATCCGATCCGGCAACCTCGGAGCAGACGATTTTCTAGGCATAATGATTCTGTTCCGCCATTCGTCAAAGTGACACTATTGAGGTGTAATTTTGATTTTCAGTTAGGCGAAAGAGGTGGTGAAATTCAATAATTCACCTCTTAGCGTCGGAACGGATAGAAGTTGAAAGTTGGTCAACTTTACTCCTTCATTTTGTGTCTCGGCTAATCAATGGAACGATTGTGACTAGTCGTTCCGAAATTCCCTTTAGATGTGTGTCGGATGGAGAAACTCAACTATCCGTTTTGCAGATCGGATCGGATTAGAGCCATTGTAACTGAGGGTTAATAGACCTCTAGCAGAGAAAAGAATTTTAGAGGGTTAGGGGTTTTCAAAAATTGATTCTTATATCTGGAGAACAGCTAATGATGGATAGGTGAAACTTAGTATTTAGGTAGAACTATAGTAGTGGCACGTATAAATTAATTATATTATATTATAGTTATTAATAGGGGTAGTTTGGTAAGAGGCGTGCTTTTCCTAGCTCTGGAAGGGCTTACTCCCATGTACGAAAGGTAGAACGGCACAGCACAGGCTTAGCACTGGTGCCAGAGTTGCCAGTACTGGCTAATGTTCCGGGTCCAGTATGTGGTCTAGACCGAATCATTGCGGGGCCAATGTCGATTTGATCACACCGGTCCTACTCTTGGTGCAAGTTCTAGCCCGATACTGACTGCCAGTTTTGGGGCGTCGTGAATACCCACTATTGGGTCATACTTCAGTTTCAGTACTGAGACGAATCCAAAATCAGTCATTCCCCAGTATCTGCATGAGTGTCGGTCATATACTGATGGCTAGTACTGTTTCGGAACCCCCTTGAAGCTCTAAGCCAGTGATAATTATCAGGGACGCAGCCGATACAGAATACATTTTTTTTAATTTCTATGTAAAGATCAAAATATATATAACGTGGGAGTACTGGTCACCAGGATTGGCACAATACTGGTCTGGTGGGTTATCAGTACCAAAACAATACCGCTCGACAAGTCTTGGCGGCCAACGCGATGCCAATTCTGGGCCGTATAGGTAACTCTGGTTAGACACCGGCATTCGCTCATGGGCTTTAGAAATTTTATACTCGGTGGGTATATATAGATGTACTAAGTAATTTAAGTAAAACAATTTTCAAATATCCATTTGCGTACGGAAGTGGGGAAAAACAATTTTCAGTGAAAATGGGGATATATTTTCACGAATTTCGTCATATCTCTTTGGTCTTCTGACTTATTGAATCATATCATTTTTTCTTATACGTTTTCTTCAGATAAATGCCTAGAAAGTGTTTTCAGGATTTTTTGAAATTCGACCCCTTAGGGGGTGTCGAGGGGATGTGAACGAAGAAGTCCAAAAAGTGTACAAAGTTGGCAATACTTTGTAATTACAAGCACACAGCAGAAGAAACTCCATTTAATTGCATTTCAGGAGGAGTGCTGCAAGGCTCTGATCTAGGGCCCTTGTTGCTTATTACCCACGGTAACCACCTAATGTCGATAGATAGAGTTGGTCCAAATTCGACTTCATCAACTCCGAACCTTTGTGGACATCTTAGCAAAAAATACATTAAAACTCGTGATCCAAATTTTACGATCTCCAAACAGACCCAACTGTCTAAGCTCAATTAGCACTGTATGGGTTTCCGCATTTGCAGGTTTGATGACCGCCGCGCTCATCGTGCTAATGTGCGATGAGTTTTTAATGGTCTTAAGGCAACCGTCTGAAACATTACTGAGGAACGGGTGAGGGGGAATTCGTAAGTGACCATCAGCGTGGAATTCCATATTTCAAACTTCTCAGCTCAGACGGTAAAATTGACGGGAACGCAAATCTTATAACTGCATTTGATGTGAAATTTTCAAGTTATTTGTTTTCTGAAATGTTTACCAATATCTACCCATCATCTTCTCCGGTTTATGAGGTAACATTTGATTGCTTTTTGGCCCAGTTGGAAGTAAATTCCAGCGCGATGCAATAAGGCAATCGCAACATTTTTTTGTGATTATGGGATGTGAATTTGCGATCGTGGGAACAAACAGATCATAACTTTCGGATGATTGTAAAATTGGTTGGTGTTAATTTTTCAGATAATCATAAAATTGATGAGCAGGTTGGCCTGTTTAATTTGTTTGATCTTGTGTTCTTGTGTGTTGAGGTTACGTAAGACAACGAACGAATGAATGGAATTATCGTTTCGTTTCAATCTTTGAGTACATCCTGTCTGTGCTTCCAATCATTTCGTAATGAGAAGAACTACAAAATACCGCCAAGGAACCAATTAAAAATTGATCAACGCAGGGAAACAGGAAAGGTCAAACGAATTGAGGAAGAAATTAAAGAACGACGCTCTTGGAAAGAATCATGACTTAAAAGTGTCGCCAGCCGTTATACTCTTTTACAAGACTCGATTCTACGTATTGGTTTAGGCATCCCCGCCTTTCTGGAGGATTCCAACCCAGATTTGGGACTTCACTGGAACATTAGGTTAGGTTGGGTTAGGTGAGTAGCTACTGTGCAGACTGCTATCTGGGTCTGTTGTTTCCACTGCACCATGGCAGGCTGAGCCTTTTCTGGCCACCACGGTGCCTGTTTGGGCACCAAGGCTAATTTTCCAGAACAAACTGAACACATTGGCCAATGTACTAGCAGGTGTTAATAATAATTTTTAGTGCCATTAGATGTGATACGATCTACCAGAACAGTAAATCAACTACTGTCTAGCAGCTCTGATGGTACTTGTGAATCTGATAAGAATGTGAACAGAACACATTTGCTCAGGTTTAAATCCTATTAAATATTCCGCACTGTTCACTAATCACAACCGAAAAATTCAGATAAAAAAATTATGCGTTGAGTGGGAATTGAACCCACGACATCACCGTAGCAATGCTTTCTAGACCACGTACACTACCACTGGATTGCACCCGACCTGAACACCCGAACATTAGAGAACCCTCCCCCCTTTTGAAAAGAAGCACAACATCGGCCAAAAGAGCAGAAATGGGTAGGTTGGGTAACCAGTCCGGCTTTATGTCTATGCCCTATCACCATAGCAAGGTTGCATATAAGAACTTCTGAGGCAGATGTGATCTGTGAACTCATTAAAACCGTCTTTCCATCTAAGGCTCCTATAAAATTCCCGAAGAGCATAGAACTGAAGAGTTCATGAGAGGAAATTTATAATGCAAAACCCAGAAAGATGAAATCAACTTCCCGAAGCAAACGGATTTATACACTGACCAGGTTATCCATAGTAACCATTCTTATAGACTACGAGATTGTGACATTGGGATAGAAGTCTTTGCAGCTGGCTGATACTAAGGGCACTTTGGGCAAATTATTCTCGAGTCAATGGAAACACTGGTTCGGTCATCCGTATATTCATACAGAAGTCGGTTTTGCCTGGAGCCGTGAACCAGGAAATAG
Source organism: Beris morrisii (assembly GCA_951812415.1). Taxonomy (NCBI): domain Eukaryota; kingdom Metazoa; phylum Arthropoda; class Insecta; order Diptera; family Stratiomyidae; genus Beris; species Beris morrisii. The sequence continues at coordinate 107,182,882 of OX638312.1, read as the reverse complement.
GTGCACACACATTAAATTCCTAGCATTATACGTTCATTGGTTATTGCGCAATAAGCTGATCCGCATTTTTATAGTACTTATGAATGGGAGCTACCATGTCGCTTAGTCTTACTACTTACCGGACTACGCCAGCGTTTTCCAGGCGGAGATACAGGGGATCCGGGAGGCCTGTCGGACTTTGCAGCAAGACTTCACGCCAAAGTAAATGTTGTAATCCTCACTGATAGCCAAGCCGCAATCAAGGCCTTAGATTCGGCTACCACCTCCTCTGAACTCGTTGAACAGTGCCGAGAGGAGCTTGCCTACTAGGAAGTCGGGTCAGAGTTACTCTGCTTTGGGTCCCAGGTTACAGCAAGATACAGGGTAACGAGCGAGCAAACGAATTAACTAGGCAAGGATCGGCCCTTCAGAGCTCTCTCGTAGAACCCGTTCAAGTCCCACTAGGTACTGTTAAGCGCCAAATATCATCCCAATTTCTTACAATCGCGAACTCCAGATGGAGATGACTGATCATCCTACTGCCAGAGCAAGAACAGACGAACTCTTGAGCAGGAGCCGTGTAGACGTCTCCAGAGTCGCGGCGGTCAGCAAGGGTCACTGGCCAATCGGCGACCACGTAGCCAGACTGGGTATTCCCTTTAACATCAATTTCCGCAGTTGCGGGGATGCAAACAAGAGGGAAACTGTTGTCCACCTTCTTTGAGAGTGTCCGGCCCTATCTAGAGCCAAACTTCATGAATTGGGCAAACTTTTCTTTGATAACCTGTATGAGATTTTGATGAGATTGGAGAACTCTTTTTGAACAGCTCCGGATGGATATGATAATCCGTTCTAGCTCCAGGTCTCTGTAGAACTCTGTATCTACTTCATCAGCCCTCAACGACCAGGTTAAGCGAGTTGTGGTATCAAAACGGCGCTAATGTGCTAATTGGGCCACCACGTAAACCAACCAACCAACAACCCACCATGGGAGCTACCTGACTGGAATAGGCAATTTTTTCAGTTACGAACTCAACCTTAATTTCTGCTCGAAACTTATTAGTGTAAAATTTTTAGTTACTAGCGATAGAAACTAACACTAACACTAACTTTTTTCGATTTTAACCGTGTTAATCTTTGTCGATAACTTTCAGCTTTACTTTAACATCTAACTGATGTTGAAAGTTAGTTAGCAGTTTCTTGAGCTTATTGCTGTAACGGTCGAGGTCTGTATTGTGGAAACAAGTATATAACTAATAGGCCAACAAGAAACTAATTTTTCGCAAACTTTGAATTCAAAATTCGAATAAATTGAATTGTTTATTTCGTTTCTAAAAGCAGGATAATAGGCTAACCCAATTTCGAATTTCTATTTCAAAACTGTTGATCGTTTTGGGCGTCATATTGGGATTGCTACTACCCTTGAACGGGGAACGTGCGTCAATATCGGCAATTATATTTCAAAAGGTATGTATTTCAACAAATCATCCCTCACCCCACCCCAACACCCATCCCTCTCACCCTCCTCGATTCGAATGTTTAGAAACAGATTTTATATGTCTGATATTCTGGGTGACCCAATTCTTTGCGCCAAAGTATAAACACACAAATTTCTCATTATAATCGTCCGGGTGTCTATTTTTAGTGCTGTGTAATTTTTGTTTTTAGACAAAATGACCTTGCACGCAAGACTTGCGTTCGATTGTGACGTATTTTTTTTTTAAACATTACAAGCCGATTCGCGCCAATGAAAGTTAATTTCATTTTTATTTACCTTTTTCGCCTCAATTAAGAGCAAAGAGGTAGAACGTATCTACAGATGCCTGGCCAACTATTTCTGTAAAATTTGCAAGACACAAAATATCGGGCTGTTTTAAAGTTGAAAAAAAAATGTTGATGTTTGTACTGCGCTTTACATAGACATAATAAGAAATGGGTTTCCTTCCTAGTGTTCCACTGACCCCGAAAATTCGAACAACAAAATTCGATTTCGGTATATTGAGGAGAGAGCTCTGTCGGCTGGCTCGGCAGTTGTATTGGCTTAGATTGGCCACTTTGGTGGTGTTTTGCAAATTGAAGACAGACAAACGTTCCACGAGTGTAAGAGATTTGTGCAAGCACTTAAGAAATTATCGCACAAAATTCACCCTGTTTCAACTTTGACGCCTCTTTGGCAGATTGGAAACAGCTAGCGCAAGAGCGAGCAACAGATGCCAGCACAGATCTAACCTATTGAAATTATTAAGAACGTAAATAGATCGGAGCCAAACAACAACAAAATTATATTAGACCAAACATATGACACACGATGAATGGTGTTTGGGTGGGCGGGTGTCATTTATCTCACCTATGTGCCATGTTCAGATCGCGTTCGATAATCGGTAGCATATGAAAGATTTGGCAAACTTCCGGCTTTTTGTTTGGCAAATTTTCACTGAAATGTGCTGTCTCGAGATCGCTATCGTCTCCAATGGCGGTTCACGTTGTTCTGAATACACTAAATATATGTTTTCATGCTCTTTATTCGTATGACGGAACATGACGCTAAAGTCTGAAACAACATCGTCCTTAAAGTTAAGACCTTATTGTAATCAACCAATGTATAATCCCGGACTGGAGAAGACGACACTCGGCTAGTGAAAAAGTGAAAAAATGAATTTGGCCAAAAGTATGCCCCAAACGCCCACTAAAGGGAAAAATTAATGGAAAAAGACCAGTTGGAAAACCACGGAAGCGCTGGGAGGATTCTATTGATGCAGACAGCAAATCCATGCTAAGATTCACAAACTGGAGGACGCGGTCACTGAACCGAGAAGGCTGGAGGCGGCACATACTGGAGGCCAAGGTCCGATTTGGACTGTAGCGCCATCGTAAGTAAGTAAGTAAAAGTTTGGTCATGGAAAAATTGAATTTTCTGATCCATCAGAGCGCATATAATACAATTACCCTACCTTGAACGCTTGGTGTTGTCTGTCGAGAACTTTGTTGGAGTTTAAGGACGTATTCGAATACTTTGCTTCATCTACGTCTACGTCTATGTTGACGTCACAGCATAGAAAATTATAAATTATTTAATTAAATTTCTTGTTTAGAAACCTTTTCTTCGAATTGAACTTTGGTAATGATCGTTAATTACTTAATAACTTTGCTACTACCAACTTTAAGCCGACGATGACAAAATTCATCACGGGTCGGTGAAAAATGTTTGGGACCATTTTCACTCGTGACACACGTAGACAGACACCTTAAATATGGCATTCCAAAAACCCGTATTACTTTTAACCCAACCGAAGTCAATGTGCCTCAATTAATACGGGATTTTGAGGTTCAGAATTTTTGAATAGGGGTTTTGGAAACCAGGGATTTTAAAATACACGATTTTGGAAGGCGGAATTTTGGAATACGAGATTACATTCCCAATCTCAACAAATTACATCGCAGCGAAATATTTCTTAGTAACTTTTTCTGCTACTATTACATACAGATCTGACTAATATTGTTTTTTTTCGAGGTAGAGCTCATATGCTCAAAAACTATTATATAATAAAACCTTTGTATTAAATCCTATCCTTAGTCAAATCTGGAGAACAAGTCAACTGGATCTGACGAAGAAGGTAATAGGATTGGGTTTTCAAACTGCGAACATCGGCAATGTGCAATGCATTGTCTGGCAATCTCATTCCTGAGAAATATAACCTTCTAAATTGTTGAAAAAGAATATCGTCAGACGCTTCCTTCCCGTCCCACCACTTTAATCCCTACCTAGGTCATCATAGCTCTGCAGCTGCATTAAAGCGTGATCTCTAAGATATTCCCAAAGCAGAATAGGACAATAACGACGTGTAGATTTCGGATAGTTGAAGATGGTCTGAATCTCGTTCACTTCGGCCTCCGTTGACCTGTTGTTGTTATCACCCTACTTTAACTCATTCATAACGAGTCTATCAATAAATTGCAATATCCTCTTGGGCGAGCCAGGCATGAGTTCCGCTGATAAGAAGTACTGACCCAGAAGCCCGAATCTTCAGTGTACCAGATTTCTAGAATAGTATAAAACGTGTTTCACATTATATGAAAATATCGTCTTGAATCAGACCAATCGTATGCGTGTGCCGTTCCAGCTTAGTCTTAGAAATGTAAGTATAGAAGCTTAGAAGTTCGATACACAATTGTTTGGTCCAGTCGTCTTCCCTTTGCTGCCGCTGTTTATGGAAATATCATAGCAACTAGTAGGGAAGGAATATGGAAGTCTCCAGAGAAGGAGTATAGAAAACAACGAAATGATGGAAGAGTTCTTATGGCTCCCGATAAAGATATAGAACAGCAAAAGACCTCCTTCACAGAACACTATACTAGCCTTCACCTGTTACCAGGACTTATTCTTATTATCCTTCAACTTATGTCTCCATGTTTTTTGATTGATGACACTACCGCACGTCTCACGGATTCTAATCCAGAGCTTCCTTGGAGATGTATTGCTCTTGTTCCCCAAGGTATGACCGATCTAACTATTGTCATTTTTATACCCTAAGCTTTAAAGTTGCCTTTTTCTGTGTCGCGTTAGCCGTTCTCTTCATTGTTTGTAAGCTTAGAAATTTTGTTTAGTGATTTTATAAACTGATGATTGGTGATACGATCATTTAGATTAGGTGCGTTTGTTTTAGTTTTTCAGTGTGGTACTTAAGCCCTAACTATAAGAGGTTCGATACATGTCAGGACGATCATTTAGTTCGATCTATCGGATGAAACCTAAATCGACTGTTAGAACTGAACGACCGTATTGTCGGGTATGGGACCCATAAGAATAGGCCTATGCGATAAATTTATTAATCGAAAATGATTTCGATAGTTTTGACGATGGTACAAACCGCCGGTACACTCAATCTTCTAGTTGGTTTGTTCAATGGTCCGATGGTTTCGACGGTCCAATCGTTCGAATGTTTTCTGGTTTCGTTTGTTCGATGGTCACGTCAATGCGATAGTTCGATATTCTGATTGTAGTTCGATAACCGTCGATAATTGCATCTCGTTTTTATGTTTTCGGAGCGTTGGTTTTTTTCTAAGGTAAGTATTAGTATTAAGTACATGTAGAGGAGATGCCAATGGAAAAATAAGTGACATAGGGCCATATACTCTATACCATTCTGTTAGTTCATCATCAATGGCGCGACAGCCCAAATCGGACCAGGGCCTGCAGGAGACATTGTCTAAAGTCAATTTGTGCATCTAAGAAGCGATCTGCAATCTGCGTCAACTGAATGTATCTTTTCCGCGGTTTTCCCACCGGTCGTTTGCCCTGAGCTCTACCTTTCAGTGTGCGTTTGGGAATTCTTCCGTCGTACATTTGCTGCACATGGCCTGCCCATTGTAACTTACGAAATTTTATAAGAGTCGATGCGGCCGGGTCGTCATAGATGTTATACAACTCATTGTTGTACCGGATACACCGTTCAATGCCTTCTCTTACTGGTCCCAAGATTCTTCGAAGAATTCGTCGTTCAAATGCGTCTATTGATTTTTCAGGCGCTTGGGGTGAAAGTCCACGTTTTAGGACTGTTAGTCCTTAATTGTCGAACACGGCATACTCGATGCATTCATATGTCACTCGCAGTTTGTTAACTTCTAGTTGCGATTTTTCGATCCAGATTTTGTGATCGCAAGTCTACTTAACAGAGTACATAACCTCAAAAGTATTTTCAGTATATTTGGGTCGTCTATTTTTTATTGGCTTCGACGGTTCATTTCTTTCGTTAAAAAAAGATATAACAGGTACAAACTGTCAATTTAACGGTTAACAGGTTTCTGTATTCAATCTCGGTGGTCACACTGGGTCGATTCTACCCAGTCAATTTTCAAAACAGTATTGTGACCAAACCATCCGTCCGAAGTGGTTAAAATTACGAAACATGCTCTGAACGTTCTAGACTAGATTATTTATAAGAAATAAAATGGCGACATGTTAAACAAATTTCATGAAGAGGTGAAAAAAAAATCAAAGCTTAGTCAATTTTCAATATTTTTCTATAAAATTTTGGCATTTAACTCCTTAGATATGCTGCTTTTGGAAAAAAAGAAAACAGTAGCATAGTGCGCGTTCCAAAAAAAGTTTTTTATTCCGACATATGTCGTCCAAAGTTTGTCGTAGGGTCGATTCTACCCCGTGAGACCACGAAGGGTTAAATTATATTCAGTTGTACTGCTTAATTAGAAAATATGGAGAGCTTGGCAGTGACATCGAGTATGCGAATCTTAAACCGTATGTTGGCAATGGTAAGTCCGCCATATTTGCTACTGGTAACTTTACAATCTGCGAGTGGATAGATTAAGTGGGTCATGAGTGTCCTAGAGAGCTCAAAAGCTGGAATCGAGAAAATTTGTATCATCAACGGTTCATGCGGTAGAAATTAGACTTAGTGTTTGTTAGTAGCCATAAGGGGGTGGTTCATTCGAAATAAATTTAGGGTGGAGGTGTACGGATGAAAATCATTCTGTTGTTTCCTATGATTCCAAAGTTTCATATGTTTTCGATAGTTTCATACTTTTCGATTACTTCGATAGTTCAATATTTTTGACGGTAGTAATCAAAATCGAAAAGTATTCAATGCATAAGACCCATCAAAGACCGATGGTTGTTTCCAACCACACAGGTCTATTTAAGAGCCATGAATAAAACATTCAAACAGCTTGGTATTTCGCATCTAATAAATCTTATGAAAATAATCAAAGTTGCACAAGAGTTCTCTTTTCCCGACACTCTCTTTGACCCAATTTTGAAGTATAATCAAATGCATCCGCTTTGAAATTACAATACCGGTCAAATTAAAACACCATAAAAGTCAAAATGTTGCATTCGGCGCGTAAAAAACTCCATCGTTTATCCCGACCAGAAGAAACGCCTTCATTGCGTAGTAATTTCAACAGCCACCACAAAACACAACACCAGCACTTCACGCGCGCGGCGCTGTTGTCTGTTCATCGACCCAAAAATCAAACAAATCTACAAACGTACTAAAATACCGACTAACTACCACTCCTACCATAACTTCACCAATACCACCATCTAGCCTTATATCGAAAAGAAATATAAACCCAAATAATCACAACACATCTACCACTAAAGTGACCCTTTACGAGACCCAAAACAAAATTCCAAAATCCAAACTGCAAAATGTGTCTGCCGCGAGATGGATGTACACCGCGAGAGCAAGACAAAAACTAACCTCTACGAGAAATAGCGAATGAAACGCGAAGACAGGTCGTCCGAAATTCTTCGGTTTTACGTATAGGGAAAAAATAATCAACAAAACAAAACAACTATCAACGAGAAGACCGAGAGAACCCCGAACGGGCAAAAACAAACAACAAGTTACGCTCGCCAATTTATGACGTTGTGTGGAAATTTCACTATCAATGACGCGCCGGACCACCGCTCTTTAAATCTACTACTTCCCAAGTACCTCTCTCGCGCGTGGAAACGCTTGACTCTTTCGCCTCGTTCTACTACTGCGATGCGGTGCCGATCAAAGTACTCTGCTACGAAAACGAGGAATGAAAACAAAAGAAAAATTCGAAGTTGGGCGTGGAGTGTGTTGGTGATATCGTGCGCAACTGCGTGTGTGTTTGTGGCGAAGTCCCACGTGACATACACGTAATCGAGTGGGCCTATGGCACAACCAAGAAGAAAATTTGTTTTGCAAAATTCTTGATTTGAAGAGAGGGTGCCATTAGACAGATGAGAGGAGAGAACGGGTGAATATAGTGAAAGATATAGCCCAGCGAGTTCAACTTTTTACTAGCAATTTGAAGTGGTAGTGGAGTAGTAAGTTCAAGTGGTGTAGTTGAGTAGTAGTGGTAGTAGTATGACTTAAAATCAGAGGTGAGGAGAAGAAATTCGTTTGTTTTTCCGTTTGTAAAATATTGTCTTATAGGTCTGTCGCGACGGGTTGCCAGATACGATGACGGGTTGCTTTGTTTACAACCGACCCAATCGAAACTCATCCTATAGTGCAATTTACGTAGTTACTGCGACTGAATGGAGTAAACACAATAAAACCAGGTGATTTCAGTAGACACATGGCAATTCGAACCGAGTGCAACAAACTCTCTATAAAACATACAAGTTTTATGAACCCTTATGACTTCTAAGTTTATTTTCTGGCGGGAGACATTAATGACGCTCTCGTTATCCCGAGCTTCGCTGGAATATAGTTGGGCATACGACGACAGGACACATCTCTTTTCGCACGAATATGAAGGATTTATCTCGGGGCAAGGAGTTCATCAGAAAGATAATAACCGAATTTTTGAAAAATCTGTAGTGTGAAAATGGCTCCAAACTCACAGTAAGGGCATCCACGCCAAGGAGTAGAGAACTGTCGATGGGAGATGTCTCCAAAAGGCATCTAACGCACGTGTACAATGACTCACTTGGAAAGAGTCCTGGAAAGGAATGTAAATGAAGCTCCAAGACAAAATAATGAATAACACAGCTTCAAAACAAAGTTCGGTACTTTTCGGTATCAGAGTAGTCTATGAAGAACACTGCTATCATCCCCGACTGAAGAAGACGCTACTTGGTTTGCGTCAATGTGAACTTAGTAGAGATTATATTGAAGCAAAAATCACTAAAGACCAGTTGAAACTATGTTATATTCGGCCCGAAAGTAAGCTGTTTCATCACGATATAGTTTTAAATTTCCGATCCAAAAGAGGTATCCCAGTCATTAGGTTCTGTGAAGGTATGTTGCAATACCAAGAGTCGATGCTTAGCTGTAATATTCCACTCTGCGTTGTACACTAAGTCCGCACTAGCCTTTTTTGTAAATAACATCTTTACTACATTCAAGTGGTTCAATAGTTTCAGTTATTGCACAACAAATTTGCGAAAAGCGGAGAAAATTTCATATTTTTCTGGAGACTACTGCATTTGTCGTGAAGACCTTGGTCACGATTTTTTTTGTTCGCAGATATGGTTCCAATAGTTGCAATTTTCTTCGATTATACACCTCAAAACTGATGGACTTTTGTTTATTCTTTTATCTTTTATCCAAAAGAAACCATGACTTTTCCTTAGAAGCATTTTTAACGAAATCATTGTCGCTTCATAGGACTAAAATTTTTTTTACTTCGGTATGGTATATGGGGTGGTGATGCCATCATCCTCCTTCACTTAAACATTAGTGCTCGTCCGTTGGGCTTCCCGTTTGAGTATGATTACTCATGGAACCTAAAACCATTTAGTGGATCTTATAATACTTGATATGTTACATAGTTTTCCCTTAAGCAAGGTCATCGAGGAAATATGCGCCGAGGTTCCGTCTTCTCGTTCCCGATAGGGCCGGACACTCGCATAGGACGTGGAAGATTAACTCTTCTACCTTTGGGTCACTGCAGAGACGACAGAGATCTGCCTCGGCACCTAGTCGTCTAGCGTGTCTACCGATCAGACAGTGCCCTGTGAGCACTTCGATTAGTTTGCTAGCATCTTTCCTACTCAGGCTCAGGACATACTTTCTTTCCACGTGATCATATTCAGGCCAAAGAGTTATTAATATTGAGCATGTAGTTAGGTTTGACCATCTTTTACCTGCCCACTGCAAGCATACTGTGTCGATAGACTGTTTTATGGATTCGATGGGAATTAGCAACGTGCTGGTTGTCCTGCTCGAGCGAGTTCATCAGCTTTCTTCAATTTACAGGTGGGGAACTTATTGCTCAGCTGACTTTTATTTGCTGCACTACCACTTGACGCTATCATTGTATCGGTTCATTTGTGAAATAAAAATAAAATACTTGAAAAGGACTTCATTTTGGCCTCATGTTTAGTAGGAAAGTACAGTACAGTCCATTGTACTGTACATTGTTCAGTTCTATTAGTTGATTTGTTACTTTACTTTGCAAGTAAGCCCCATGTATGCCGTCGTGATTTTAATGACTTCATTATTGCGCTTCTTGTTAAGATCTCCTGCATTACTTCAAGTTCCCAATATTATGCCAGCTTAGACCCCTTTTCAGTACGCGTGTAAGTTCAACTAATTGAACTAACTTACATAGTTACCATATTTTATGATGGTATTCGAGTAGACTTGGTATTCTACTCCATAGGAAAGTCAGTTCAATGCTTGTCGCGGATTTTCTATTGTTTTCAGTAGGAAAGAAGTTGAGCTAATTGAACTGCATCAGTTTGATTGGTTATTTAAATTTGGTATTCTACTCCGATGATATGATATTTGTGAGTACAAGGAGTAGATTTGGTATTCTGCTCCATAGGAAAGTCAGTTCAATGCATGTCGTTGATTTTCTTTTCGTTTTTTATAGTTTTCAGTAGGAAAGAAGTTGAGTTAATTGATCTGCATCAGTTTGATTGGTTAATAGATCTTTTGATGACATTTGTGAGTAAAAGGAGTAGATTTGGTATTCTACTCCGATGATGTGATATTTGTGAGTATAAGGAGTAGATTTGGTATTCTACTCCGATGATGTGATATTTGTGAGTACAAGGAGTAGATTTGGTATTCTACTCCATAGGAAAGTCAGTTCAATGCTTGTCGTGGATTTCCTTTTCGTTTTTTATTGTTTTCAGTAGGAAAGAAGTTGAGCTAATTGAACTGCATCAGTTTGATTGGTTAATAGATCTTTTGATGACATTTGTGAGTAAAAGGAGTAGATTTGGTATTCTACTCCGATGATGTGATATTTGTGAGTAAAAGGAGTAGATTTGGTTTTCTACTCCATAGGAAAGTCAGTTCAATGCTTGTCGTGGATTTCCTTTTCGTTTTTTATTGTTTTCAGTAGGAAAGAAGTTGAGCTAATTGAACTGCATCAGTTTGATTGGTTAATAGATCTTTTGATTACATTTGTGAGTAAAAGGAGTAGATTTGGTATTCTACTCCGATGATGTGATATTTGTGAGTAAAAGGAGTAGATTTAGTATTCTACTCCGATGATGTGATATTTGTGAGTACAAGGAGTAGATTTGGTATTCTACTCCATAAGAAAGCCAGTTCCATGCTTGTCGCAGATTGTCCTTTCGTTTTTTATTGTTTTCAGTAGGAAAGAAGTTAAGCTAATTAACTGTATCCATTTGATTGGTCTTACGATTATATTTGTTAGTAAAAGGAGTAGATTTGCTATTCTACTCCGATGATGTGATATTTGTGAGTAAAAGGAGTAGATTTAGTATTCTACTCCGATGATGTGATATTTGTGAGTACAAGGAGTAGATTTGGTATTCTACACCGTAAGAAAGCCAGTTCAATGCTTGTCACGGATTTTCTTTTCATTTTCATTGTTTTCAGTAGGAAAGAAGTTGAGCTAATTGAACTGCATCAGTTTGATTTGTCTTTCGATGATAGTTGTGAGTAAAAGGAGTAGATTTGGCATTCTACTCCGTAGGTAAGCCAGTGAAGTGCGGCCTTCTTCTTGCCAACGAAATGATTCGGTTATTGCATCTGTTGCAGAGACCTTGGTCACTATTTCCCAAATCTCTGAGATGATCTAGAGTCAATGCCTTAACATTCATTTGTCAATTTTCTTCGAAGTAACTATTCAGGACATCCAAAAACGTGCACCTTTTTTTTTTCTTTTCATCTGTCTCAAACCCGAACTAGTAAGTTATTGCGTCGGAATACTTTTCAAGCACGCAGACAACACTTCACTGTTCACTTACCCGATTTGTGCTCCATTCAAAGATGTGTACGGGGCGACAACAAGAGCACAAGAGCGAGAGAGCAAACGTAGTACGCGCAGCATAAGTTTAGAGTTGTAGACCGGAAGAATTGTGGCGGCGGCGACACGGCAGAATCCCAAAAAGCCGTGTGTAGTGTAAATCCTCCTTTTAAGTAGTGAAAAATAAAAAAAAAAAAGAATAACAACAACTGACAGATTGCTGCAATGTTGGCAAAACTATAGGATGAAACTACGATGTTGCTCGGACGTATGTAGCGCAAGGCGTGTTTAGCTGATTGGCTGTTTTGAAATAGAACGCACGCGAATATTCCGAATAGGAAAAAAACACGACACAACCGCGCCGAACTAAATGAATGGCAGCAATTAAAAATTGTGGCGGCACTGACAAGCGCGCGATGGAGAAAAAAAAAATCTAACAAGAAAAATACGCTCCAGGCTGCGACAAAACAAACACAATATATGTCGGTATACACTAGCTCGCGAAAGTATTACAACACTAACACTGTGATAGAACGCGAGTTGTTCTTTTTTCTTTTATTTCTTTTTTTTTTTGTTGGGGAGAGACAAACAAGAACGCACCACTGAGCGTTGGTTGTCGGAATTTCGATTTAATTTCTAGCCTTTTTCACAACACATCACCGTTATAAAAAAAGCACTAATCACACTAATTTCCTTTTGTTGTTTGGACACGCACTATCTTTGGATTTTGTCACCACATTTAGAACCACTACGAACCCGGCGAAAAATGACCTTCACACTACACGTGCATCAGGTAATTTGCTATCAAAAAACAATTTTTTTTTTTAATTTTTTCCTTAAATTTTCTTCTATTTCACACTTGCACAACTAATAAAACACGGCATACAATCGCGCAAATTTTGTTTCGAGCTTGGAGCGTGCCGCGGTGCCCACAAATTCCAAGCCTCGTGTAAACATTTCACTGGAAAAGATATAAAAAAAAAAAAATTTATATTAGTGGCAAAAAACAACTACTTAGAGATAAAGTTAAAATTTATGAAAGTCGCGATTTTGTTTTTTCTGAATTTTCGTTTAAAAAAAAAGTATTTTTATGAATTTGCGAACCGTAGACGCGCGAAAGATTAAACCGATGATGTAAAGCATTCGGTGCTATCGAGATACTGCCATTTCGTTTCAAATTCGTTAACGCGCTGTTTGAAAATTGTTTCTCTGAATTCTACGCACACACTTTTCAATGCTGAACCCATACACCCAACCATCCCTCAACCTTCTCTTTTCATTCATAATTCCTCTCTTCAAAACAACACTGCTCCGCACTCTTCTACTACTAAAGCGTGAGCGTCACGCTTGGCATAAAGTTTGTCTAAACAAAACAGGCACCTCCACCTCACTCCACACACACTCACACTACCGCAGATCCTATAAATACCGGACCGGGAGAGTAAAAACAACCGAAACTCTCTCTCTCTCTCTGCTTGTCACTCAAGTAATAGTATTGGTACCATGCATTTATCAATGAAATGATAAGCACTCGCATTCGTTTCCCTGCTCGCTCTTCTTCTAAAAAAAATGTTTTCTTCTTTATTTTTTCGTTTAAAAGATGAAAATTAAAAACAAAAACAATAAAAAAAACATACAATTTAAAAATGGCAACAACCGTTTTGTAATTGTAGAAAAACTCAGCAGGGCAATTGTTGAGAAAAAAAAATTTTTTTTTTTTAATGTGTTATAGGAACGCTACGCGTAAACAAAAGTGACATCCCTTGAGCCCGCGCGCAACATACGCGTTAAGAAACACAACGCACAACCACACGCATCCAATCCCGCTCGCTTCTCCCCTTTCACACGACCGTACCATACCTTTTCATCATCCACACAAACCAAATATATGGGAAATTATGTTGTGCAGAGCGCGCGCCATACACCTCCTAGAGTTGCCAGATGCGAGCGTGAAATTAGAGAAACATATTCGTCCTAATGAGACGATGCGACGGGGTGAATGGCCGACAGCATACCTTCAAGGATGTTTTGCTGTGTGCTTTCTTGGTTATTTACTTCGGTCTGAAATATTTCGGTGGAAAACAATTTGAATAGAAGAACGATTGCGAATTACGATGGTGACGGAATTGGTGATTGGAAAAATTCCAACATGAAATTATGCCCTTAAGAGTTTTGTAAAAGCACAAACCTTTCGCAGACAACAGAGCTAACCAGGTGCTTGAACATCTTGTGAATGAAACTAGCCTTCTGAATAATGTTCACCAGTTGATAGATGCACATCACATCTAGAATACATTTTGAGGTTATACGTAGCCGTACGTTCAATAATGACGTAAGCTTGAACAAGCGTGGTTCTAAAGAGGCGGCCAACTCTAGGTGGGCAGGACTGACAAACTGCAGGCCCAAACTGGATAGCCAAAAGGCTAGCAATATATTAATTTGGGATAGAGGAAAATTATGGCTGCTCGTCACTGACGGATCACTGTACGCTGAGGAAACATGCCATGCGTTTAGGGGTAGCTGACACGGTCGTGTGCAGGTACTGCCATAATCTGTACGCTGTAGAGGACATCACTAACATCTTATGTGAATGCCCAGGGCTTGCTAGAATGCGAATGAGATGGCTGGGTAGTTTTTTCTTCCGACAACATCGAGGATTTAAGGTCATGACAAACTGGTCAGGTTCTGCAGGGATATAGAGTGTTTTTGAGGGAGATGAGCAGCCCAGGAGGTTTTTTAAGCGATCACTATGGGCCCGTATGGTGCCTAGTGTGCGTTAAGGTTCTAAGCGTTGCGCCCCTTCCTGAACTGAACTGAACTTGAACAAAAATATCTCAAGCGCAGCATACATCACTAGAACAGCCCCTTCAAACCGTTAACTACAAAAAAAGGATTTCAGTAATCCAAGCGACGTCAGAATTAGACGATTCCAATACTTAACATTTTGTCTATAAACCTTATCATTGCTTAGGCTAATCTAATCCGAGTCCCAAGAAAACCGTGGAATTAAGCCCTGTTAAACCACGCAACACTAACCTTCAACCATACAAACAGAACCCCTGTATTAGCAAGGACAGTCATTTCGGAACCCATAGACGCCCCCTATTTGTGATGTAGAAGAAGTCCTACCCTACCAAAAATATAAAAAAAACTCCTGGAAAAGTATACAAAATATCGGCTTGTTCACGTGGGACGTAGACGTTAAGATCAGACTAAGGAACGACCGTAATGTCCCAAATCCAATCGAAGATGCCAAATCCCGATTTGGGCTGTCGCGCTATAGAAGAAAAGGTTCAATGACAGCGTGAGTTCAATTCCCATTTGACGCAGAAATTATTGTTGGTATTGGCCACAATTTCCAAGTTCATTTGTTTTAGCCAACTTTGCTTTTCTGGTCGAGCGAACCTAACATTTGCTAGACTACCATACCCGGCTACACTTGTCAAAACCTCTCTAAATTCAGTCACGAGGTACGCAAAACAAAGTTTCAAAGTGATCCAAAAATCAGAATTCTTTTTGAAGAGTGGTGCATAACTTGATGTTTTCTACCTTATAGATCAAATGCAGCCCGTTTTCCGCTATCTTGAAAAAACATAATTTTTCTTTGTGATAACCCAACCTCTTTTGGTGGTTGATAAAAGTTTCGGGAGTAACTTTGTAAATTTTTAAAGGCTCTAAAATTTATTCCACAGATTCGTTTCAATCTAGTCGACATTTTTCGAGATATCAATTGAAAAAAAGTGAAGAAAAAATCAAAATATATTTTCGCCTAACGCAGTCACGATAGGCCGCAACCAATCTCTAGATGAAATGCTGAACTCCGATTTTTATTGTAGCTGGGGATATAGATTAGGAAATGGGGTTGGTCTGGTTAACCTCTGCCACTGAAGCCTCAGTTGGGCCTATTGTGACGTCACCCTGGATTATCTATGATTCCTCTTCAATCCCTGCGCTTTCAATGAAGCTTAGTATTTTACGAAGAGGAATGGTCAGGAATTCCGATGGCTCCATAAAACCCTGCCCGAAGTGACGAAGTCTTTTGTGAGTAAGTCCCTCGCATTCACAGAGGATGTGCTCTGGTGTTTCGTCTTCGTCATCGCAAATAGCTGGGGATATAACATGAGAATGAGAATTGCACATAATAGTGTGCCCATTTTGGTGGCTACTTGATGGATGAGACTATCTGAAAAAAGCTAAATTTCGGATTACTATCCGTACGTCATTGAGTTTCAGGGTTATTATGCAAAGGGTTTCACCATGCTTTTTGAGGGCTGAAGGCTAAATGCGTTCTCGAGCTATTAGGAGTTTTAACGAATGAAATGACCTATCTCTAAGGATTTTACGTATTTATCTTTTCCTTTGGAGAATTTCAAAATTTCGTATTGTGGTTACACGAAGGACTCGCTCGATTTTCTTCATATTCAGTTTCCCAACAGGTCATCAGTTATTATTCGTTAAGACATGTTTTCAGGACTTTTATATTGGAATTTCCTGTGGAAGTTGGCGGATGTCACTCACTAATGTACTCAACCTTGCTTTTGACAACGAACTAATTACGGTAAAATTTGTATTTCGCGATTTTAAGTTCCAGGAGATTAATACAAGAAGGACTCCTACATGACGAATCCCTACACGAAGGACCAACTTGGATTTTCTTCATATTCAGGTTTTCAGTTGCAATTATCGGATAATTATATTATTATAATATATAATATTAGCTTGAAGCTTTCAGAGGTTATCAGCATTATTCCTAACCACATGTTTTAATTACTTTTCTATGGGAGCTTCCCGAAGAAGTTTGGGGATGTTACTAATTACTATAATGAACTCAGTTTTGCTTTTAACTTAAAACTAATTCCTGTAAAATGTTTACGTATTGAAACGCGTTCCTGAGTTACAATGTGTTCTGTAATTTGCATACATTTCTGAGGTACACGAAGGACTCATTCGATTTGCGGTTTTATGTGTGCAAAACTTCAAGTTCCTAACTTGAAGGATTCGACCAATAATCGTGAATACATGTTTCAAGGAATCATGTATGGGAGATAGCCGGAGAATTGGAAGGATAATGGCCATTAACTAACTTAGCCTTGTTTTTTCTATTTAACAGATAGTGGCAAAATTTGAACCTCCTACGACAACGCGTGCTTGAGTTAACGGACGGACGGAAAGCAACTGAACATAAAATTTACACTGACTTTTCAAAATCTTTTGTTAAAGTCAATCACTCAGTTCCATGGGTCTTTTAAATCGTTCCTGCTCTGTTACCCCAGGACTCATGTTTAGCACCGCTACTATTTTTACTAGTCATTAATGATACAGAACAATTTAGAGAAACTATCAACTTGGTGTACCGTAAACTGATTATATCTAAATGTGCCAAGTTGTAACTACATCTATTGTAAATTGTATTATTAAACCTTATAACCATTTCATATTTATTACAAATTGAACGGTGCCCCCTAATCTACTGTTAATTTATTTCGTTCGATGAGTTCTTCTTCAAGCAGCAATGTAATTCTGCTCGACGAATGTCACACGATTCATAAAGAATTTTACACATATCGTCACACTAAAATATCTTAATTGTAGCTCAGTCCATTCTCAACTAGAATATCTGTCAGCGATTTGGAATCCTTATTTTGATGTTCATAGTAAACGAATCGAAACAATTTAACAACAATTTTTCAGACTTATTGTTTAAAAATTAACAGTATACTGTTGTTAATATAAATTATTGTCTACTCTGAGACTTTCAGCATTATCTAACTGTCGAGGAAAATTGAAATTAATTTTTTTCTTTTTAAGATACTTAAGGATGACACAATCGCGTTGCGCGCACCATATCGCGACTTCAGTTATAGTAAGCGCGTTGAATTGCTTGCCACAACTGTCAAATAATATTCACAAATACCAAAATATTTTGTTCGCAGCCTACAATCGTCTTGCCTCCGTTTTATTTTTAATTGCATAAAAAATGTTTAACGAACTTTATTACCAGGTCGCTGTCTATAGTTGTAAAAAACAATCGAATAAAATCTATGCAAGTGTAAAAAGCGCGTTACGCGCACGACGAAATAAAAAAAGTCCCTATCGAAGCGACGCGCGTGAAGTGATGCGATGTCATTATATCGCGTCGCGTCGAACAGGGTCCAATTCGAGCAGAAAGCGGCGTTTTGTTGCCACCGCTCGCTTAACTAACGTAGTCGTTGAGAGCTATGAAGTGAATACAAAGCTGTAGAGAGACCCGGAACTGGAATAGATCATCATCTCCATAACGAGCTGTTTAAGAAGAGAATCCAATCTTATTTAGATCTCATCAAAGTTATCAAAGAAAGGTTTGTCTGCACGAAGTCTGGCTCTGACTAAAGCCGGACACCCGCAAAGAAGATGGATATCAGTTTCCCTTTCATTTGCATCCCGACAACTACGGTAATGGACGTTAAAGGGAATACCCAGCCTGGTCGCGGTCTCTGAATGACTCTGGAGACGTTTACACTTAAGAGTTCGTCTGTACTGCTCCGACAGGGGGAAGGCCATATCTCCCTAAAGTTCGCGTTTGTAAGAAAGTGAGAGGATATTGGAGTACTCTTCGTCAGACGACAGATTCGTTCCCTGGACAATTAAGTACCAGAGGAATTGCCATTTATCCAGGGTGATTACTTAATAAAATGACATGTGCGACTATTTTTACTGTTTCTGCTTAAAACAACAATTTTATATAACAATTTTAGTAGAACCCACTAGAAAAAAATACAGTGAAATGTAGTGTTATTCAAAAAGTTGCAAAACGGTCAAACAAGAAATAATCCGTAAATGTTCAAATTGATAGTCCGAGTTGTGAGAAAGAGATGGTCTATACCTTTCTCTGTGGATAGGATAGCAGTAGTCATGACTTATAAAATGACAATATCAATGGCGCTACAGCTCAAATAGAGCCTTAGGCTTCTTCGATGACACAAGTCTTTATTTTAATATTATAAAATTATTAATGTAGTATTTTTTTTAATATTGTTCCAGTAATCGGAAAAATTCGAATATCCGAAATTGGCTACCAATCAATTTTGATTAGTGAATTACTGTATTTTTTTTTTAAATATTTAAAATTAGTTTTTATTTTTAGGAAGGGGCGCCACGCTGAGCCGCTGCGCACCCTAAGCACCTATATAGGGCCCATAGCGATCCCTTCGGAAATATCGTGGAACAAACTAATCACCCCCAAAACCTCCTAGATCCCTAATACCCCAATTACATGTTGGGCCAACGTAGGCCAGCGCGAAGTCGGACAAGTGCAGGCCAACACCACCGTGCACAAGTGCTGCCATCCACACGTTGGCCATGATTTGTTTGATTTCAGCTGTCAGGTGTTCAGTGTGAACTGTCAATCGTGTGGTGTTCGACGTGAATTTCGTGTGATGGACGCAAACGAGGAAATAATTGCTGCAGCAGCAGTTAATTTAATGGCTTCCTGCAACAATTAAATCAACATATACGGATGTCTGTCGTTCTTGAGTTACAAACGATGACTGAGCGGCTAGCCAACATGTGTACGCCATTGGCCAAGCGTTCACAAATCCCTTTGATTTGTGACGAAAAACCGATACAGCGGCGAAGTAGCACCAGCGCCGACAAGCGGTAGCCAACGCACACAAGTGGACTGTCCACATATTTGCGCTTGGACGCATTTGCTTTGGTTGGCCCAACATGTATTTGAGGCATAATAAATTTGACCAACTTGTCATGCCCTATCAACCTCAGATCTTCCAAATTGTCGCAGAAAAGACTACTCAAGTGGTTGCACTTCAAGCGCCTCCTTGCAACCGCCTGACATTCACACAAAATGTAGGTAATGTCCTATTCAGCATATAGGCAGTACACACGTCAGAGTCATCTATCCCCATCCGCATAGCATGCTTCCCTAGCAGTAGTCAGTATTCCGATGAGTAACCGCAATCTTTGCCTATTCCATGTCAATATTTCCCTAGACTTTAGTCTGTCCAGCCTTGGCCAGAATGCCCTAGAGATAATAGAGATCCTACAGCTAGTCATCTGCTCCCACCTTGAGTTCGCTGCGTCCGTGGCACACTCCCTGATAAGCGCTTTGATGCCGCTTAGTAATATTTAAAATTAATTCTTTATATTGTAAATCTTTTATTCAGTGTATGCCATGATGTCAAATATTTGACTAAAAAAAATAAACGAAAAATTCAGTAAAATTTTTCTGCCAAAATAGACCTTGTGAATAAAAGAATGAACTAAACTAAAATTTGACAAATACACTATCTGACTGAATAGGCCAGCGGAGTAGTCAAATATTTGACATAGTCATGCAATAAAGGCTTACGGATTTTCTGATTTTAAAACACTCATACAGTTTCTACGAACGCCTTCCTGTCAGAGAAGTACCATATCCAGCGATTCTCTAAAAGCTACCCTGGTCGAACAAAATCCATGAGCTTTTTCTAACACCCCATGTGTTTTCTAGCACACATGGTAGTACACTCATATTTACTAGTGTAAAGAACCACACAAGGCCAGCAATGAACCCATATTTATGGGTATTTCGAGAAACACCCGGGGTTGTCGTACGAACACCTATGGGAATTGCGTGGAATACTCATGGGTGGTAGAGTAGCATCCATGGGTGTTAGAATCTAATAATAATAAATATTTTATTTAAAGATAACAATTTAATTGTTTTTTTCATCAAAAGAAACAAATTTTGTTGCTTATCCAAATCAAACACTGAACCCAAAAACTCCGTGGGTGCACACTTTACAACTGTGGTAGTTAAGGAACTCACATGAGTGTACTCTTTGCAACCATGGTTGTTGAGGAACTCCCATGAGATCCTACTTACCATTTTCTTCGCGGACAGAAAGCAGTCTTGAAGTGTTAATCTTTCAAAAAAGTACGCAATTCTAAAAACCAGATTAATATTGTTCGTTAGCAAGACCAAGAATCGATTGTGCACGTCTAAAACTCGGAAGTATGTAAGACGAAGGAGTGACTGCATGCAATGTTAATATCAAGTTCTCTTCTAGATTGCAACTGCCTCGACCCCTCGCTCCTTATTTAGTTAGCAACGGATGCGGCAAGAAGTGTTTGAGCAAAAGCTAGACATTCACACAAAAAGTGCTGTGTGGACTCCTCCTCTTCACAGCATTGGTCACATATGCGGGAACTTAATATTTTCAACCTAAACCGATGATCGTTAAGCCTGTAGTGGCTTGTTATAGAAACTATGTTACTGAGATTCCTTCCTTTAAGTTCCAGAAGAAACTAGAATCTGACCTACAATGTTCATAGATTGTCTGTAGTGGTCCAGACTGTTCCAACCGCTCTTAGTGTTCGAGTAAAAATAGTTAATTAATTAGACGGTGCTCATGCGATAAAAATAACGACCTAGTCAAGAACCAAATTGATTAAAAATGAGTTTCTAATCATAAAGTACATTTAGAAAAAACCTCTATAGTACCATTAGAGGGGTTTTTGAAACAGCTCCTTCGGACCTAGACCAACATAGTTTTTGAAACTGACTGTGAAGGTCTTCAATTGTTATGTTCTCCTCAATGGCAGTAGCTTTGCGTTTTCGATTCATTGAATTTGACTCTATTCGTTCTGCCATAGTCAAGAACTTTACCGATATCTGAGTTTAGTTAGGCTCGTCGCGACTATATCTTATGTCATCTGATCTAAAAAAAATCATTCAGTAATGAGATCAGGCAAAGCAAGAAGCATCCAAGTTCCTTATCTAATCAGTGGTAAAGTTGAGAAAATAGCATAACTGTTTGCACTATCCTGAAAAGTACGTCAAACAAGGCCAATTAGTCTCTGTACGTTTACCCTATCCTCACAACCTAAGCCAACAACCTTCGCTCCTTCATCGCCCCATTTCAAACGTTCAGCCCAACTTTGTATTTACGTATTACATTCGAATAAGTGGAGATATTCCAAAAATACTTTCCACGTACTGAAATATTGCCATATCGGAACTAACTGCTTCGAGACCTTTCTACCGGTTCATTGACACACTTACTCCTTGTACACACAGTTCCCTCCCAACGGGCACCACTATTCCAGTCCGGGGGAAAGAAAACGAGAAGAAAGCGTCTTATGTAAATTCGATTCTGCAGGCGACTTCGATACCTTTCGTGAAAGTTCTCAAAAAGTTAAGCAGCTGCCGCAATACTCGGCTTGTTCGGGTCGTGTCTTTCGTTTTTTATGTCCTTTTTTACGGCCCATTCTTGCGACATAAATTGAAAATCTCTCGGTGATAAAAATATCATGTCTGGCAACAATGTTCTACGCTCGGAAATTAGAACAGCAAGAACAAGAAGAGGATGTACCCGTTCTCGACGACGACGACGACGTAAACGTAAAAAAAACGTGAACTTGCGCACTAGCACCCCCGACGGTCCGAATAAAACGCAAAAAAGAACTCTACTCAAATACGTCATTTCGTCTTTACGATGGTGAGTACGGCGAAATTGTAATCGCCATAAAAATGGGAAAAAACAAGGACAAGGACCGACGCTCTACTATTGAAATGGAGAAAAAGGAGGGGGTGCAGAAGTATTATAAGGACGAGAGGGGCTCAAAATGGACGCCCGTACCCTCCCCAAACGTACCACATCACCATGTCGCGTGTCTATGGTCTTGGATTTGTTTACCCCCGCCCAACGGAACATTCCCGCAACCTGTCTGGTTCCGCATTTCGACTTGACTGTGAAGTATTGCCATTAAAAAAATATTAATAATAGCAAAAATAAATAAGACGTATGCTTACAGTGCAAACGGCAAGTATTCGAACATCGGAGGTAACGGTAATGCTATTAACACCGGCACGTGCTCGTCAAAAAATTCGAAAATATTTTCGCTAGATTTTCGCGGCATTAGGGAGTCGCCCTGAATTCGAAATCGTTTGGGTGAATAAATCATTTACCAACTCACCTTACCATCGGTTGGCGCCACATGATTTAAGTAATCCCCAACAGATTTTCTTCTAGTGATTTTGGCGCTAAGACGCCGACCTTGGGCAACTTTTAACTTGAACTAAAAACAATGTTTGATAAGAATTTTTTTTTTGCGTATAATAATAATCAAACTAGTAGAGTACGTGAAAGCGCTCGATAACTACGGCGCCAGCGCCTAATCTTGTTTATGCAACTGATAGTAAATCTTTGACGAATATTTTAGTGAATATTTATCACGTATTCTTTAAGAAAAAAAAAATCAGGGAGTAGCGGTAGTTACTCGTATAGCGAAGATACGACGTTGGATATGTTACGGAAATTGAACAAACGTAGGCTCGCAGTGGTGTAAACACTTTGGACAACGAAAATGCATAGTTTCTAGGCTTCGTCTTGTCCTCTTTGCGATTATTTTTCTCTAGGAGTCTATCCACTCTGATGTTGTCCGGTCTGGCATTCCTGTCCTCTCTGGTGCTCCTATCCAGTCTGGGCGTCCTATCCACTCTGGAACTAATATCCACTCTCGTTCTCCTTTCCACTCTGGGCCTCCCACCCACTCTGTGCCTCCTGTCGTCTTTAGACTTGCTTGTAGTATCTTCAAGCCGTATCCATCAAAAGATTGTCCAACACCTGTGCCAGTTTACCGGACAGTTTTATTACAACTGACGAAGTTAACGAGTGAGTAGACTTTAACATTTCTTATTTATATTTTAGAGGAATAGTTTTAGTAGATGTAGAAGTAGCCGCTGACTATTAGAACAGGTCGTAGGGCAGTAGTCAAACTCTACTGAAGTACAGTTACTGCTCATAATTTTACAATTGAGGAAAAAAGGAATATTGGTGGAGCGTGTGGGACCGTTGGTAAATGCCCTTTATTATCGTCTGTCAAGATCAGACTTGAACAATGCGCGTAGTGGATTATGCCAATTACGGCGCAATATGTTTTTCTCCAAATTAAATACATACGTACATTGTTTTTATCGCACTACTCCGTTTCTCGAAAACTACAGTGATGCTTCTCTAAAAACTCTTTAATTTTTCTAACAAACAATTTAAACGATTTGTTGTTATATATTACAACGAATTTGCCATTATTTTCTACACAAATACAACACGACCAAAAAAAAAACACGACAAACGGAATATTGCGCGCAATCAACACAGTTTTTCGCCAATATCTACCCACCTCCAATAATTATTTCTATACCTGCCTCCGTACCTGCCACCATCGTCATCATAATCAGATACGTGTAATGTACGTACATAATTTCTACTGATTGGAAATCGATTGATCGATGCGATGTGTAAAACTCGTCAGGGCCATCACCCATCCATGCACTTAACAAAACGCCAAATTCCATCCATCCGTGGAAATGACCTCACTTGCATTTCCAAGAATTTCAAATTTCGCGCAATTTCAAGTTTTAGCCGGAGTAGTTTTCGGGGCGGGTTTTTCCCGGCGGCGCCCGCGGCAAGACGTCGTGTCGAGCGTCGAAAATTTCACACACTCATTTTGCGATAGATCGATCGATCGATCGGCACGCAGCGGGAGTGTAGCTTTACAGCACACTCATTAGGAAACTGATAGGTGACGGGTCTCGACGTTTTGTAATTTCGGTTTGGTTTTGTAATCTGTGTCAATCTTGACGATATATAAGCAAAATGAAACAAGTCATAGACGTTGACGTGATCTACATCGCTCGAAGCACTTTGCTCTGATAAGCGAGACTATTGTTCGCCCGATTATTGATCCAATGACCTTATGATCCGCGGTGAAGGGATGATGGAATCCTCTAAGATCAACTGATCGAGTAATCCTCTAAAATCAACTGATCGAGTAATCCTCGTTCTGAAACAAGAGACCAGCTGCATAGTTCAATTGACCATTACAGCGTTTCAGTGTCTTCTGGTTGTAGATTGTACTTGGCACGATCAAACCGACATAAGTTGAAAATGCGTATTACGATCGTGCCACTCTAATAAACGATCTATGTACTTTGCAGAAAAAATTGTGCGTTTTAGTCACTTAGCAGTCGCATGATCAAACAATTATTTTCATAAACATAAATTGCCAAAAGTTTCGCGATAATAGACATC
The DNA here is from genome assembly GCA_951812415.1 of Beris morrisii. Classification (NCBI taxonomy): domain Eukaryota; kingdom Metazoa; phylum Arthropoda; class Insecta; order Diptera; family Stratiomyidae; genus Beris; species Beris morrisii. The sequence continues at coordinate 107,158,166 of OX638312.1, read as the reverse complement.
ACATGTGACGCGATCATCTGATCTTTTTGAATAATGGAAACGTTCTCAAATATTTTCTTAAGAAGTTCCTGCGACCACCAATGGGAACTTGTGGAAACATCGCGATCCTCCTGCACAAGATGCGACCTGGGCTTCAGACCTTATCTGCCACGGAAACATCTTCACACCTTGGATTTCCTTTTAATAGACATATTTGTCCCTTCACCGTACGTCTTCCTTGTGTTGTCTTCCATCTCATAATGCCTATTTCAGATAATCCACTCATTCTCCAAAGACCGTCAGGTCAAAAAATCTCCAGGATGCGTCGAAGAATTCAGGTAACACTTTTGCCCCGTTCCGTCCGATCTCTCTAATTTATAATCACCTCGGGAATGTGATTAGAAGTTTCAGGCATAATTTGGCATAACCTGGTTGTAAAGCTGGTTGTCAGTTTTAACTCCTAATCTTCTAAGATCGTCTCTCAGGCACGAATGACCAATAAACGCTTCTGTTAATATCCGTTCCTTGTCTAGCTGCTGAAGCAGTTTGCATTTTATAGTAGTGTGACTCGAGAATTTCTTGGCAAGTCTGTCTGGGAAGTGTAGTCCAATGGGCTTTCTATTTCTTTCTTATTTTCCTCTTGATTGAGGTTCAGATTTCGCAGAATGGCTTTGACCCAGTCGACCGGACAGCGGATTCTTGGTGACTTCGATGATCCTTAGTAGAAAAGACTAATAACAATAGGATCGAATTGAGGTAGTAAAAATTGTTATGGTTCGCCCTGAGGGTGCCAGGAAGCCGGTCGAACTGAATCTGTGGTCTTATCACGCCGAAGACCATCTAAGGCACTCCTCATTGGTTTCGCTTTATGACAGGCGAAATACATTGCCTTCAATGTAATCATGGAAATCATTAAGAAATACATCAAAAATGTACAGGCTCCAATCAGTTGGGTGAAAATGCATCAAAGTGTCCAGTGTAACACAATCGACGATGAGATCAGGCCCCCAACACGTTGTGTCGGTCTTGAGGAACAGACGGCAAGCTCGTGATTTAGAGGTTTGTACCCGATTTAGACTGCCATATTCCACGATTGAGCTGAGGTTGAAGTTTCCAAGAATCGCATAACTGCGTAGGTGTGTTCAGAGGGTAGTGAAGATTGGTGCGCCTCTGCAATCACGTTAAAGCTGTAAGTGTTGTCAAGTATACTTTTATCTGTAAAGCTATGGATCGGATTGAGAGTGGACGACAGAAGATTGTTTATAAGAATTAAAAATAAGGTTTGGGCCCCAGTGGCTAAGCGGGCTAGTCAACAAACATAGAGGCCTGTGTTCCGAGTCCCAACTAGCCATGGTCCTATCTCCTGTCGTCTAAGTAATAAAATGATAGTTGAACCAATAGTAGTGCATCAGACCAGCACTGTTACTACCCTATGCTCTCCAGTCCGAAGAAAAGAAACTGAAGAAGAATAAGGTGGGTGATGAAACTGGTCCTTGAGGGACGGTGGATTTGTTAGAGAATAGAGATGACGGAACGTCATCTACAGCCTGCGTTCCGAAAATGCTTCGTGCAAGCATTTGATTCACTCAGAATTTATAGATACTGGCGTTCCCAAGTTCAATCAGGTAGACCAACAGATCTCCTGTGGATCTACCTGAAAAAAAACTCGTACAGGCGGTCGATTGCATTCCAAGTATTGGACGCTCGCGTCTCGATCTGTGCTGAGAGCTCTTCATTAAATACAAAAGTTTGTCGCTATAGCAAAGTTAAGCAAGCTCTGCAAAGTTAGTACTTCTAGAATTCAATCGTCTCCTAGTAAGAGTGAGTCTTCCATTCTTCGGACAGTTTGGAGTTCCTGCAGAGATCGTTATTAACCAAACCGATTAAGCGCTCTCCGATTAAATAATGGCCGATAGTAATACCAAAAAAAATTGTGTTTTGCGTCCTTGGAAGTTGATACCGCTTGCCACCTGGCGAAAGCGTTGAAAACTGTGTGTAGCGACGATTTTTGTTTCAGGTTTGCACCTTTTCAGCAAGCTCGTCCGCGAGCTCTTTACAAATATGTCACTGTGACCCGGAAACCAGCAGAGGTCTAGATTTTGCAGTGCTTGTCGACAGTTAAGTGTTGTCTAAAGACTTCTAAGACGCGCCGGGCTGCATCGCAAAAATCTGCCTGCCATAAATTGTTATGGAAGTGCGTCCACTGAAGGCGGGCCGCATCGGTGGGCGACGGATTTTGCTGACGGATCGCTTTTCGAGCGGATTTCTGCTCGAGCAGAATGGCGCCCCGGCTTGTCCCATCACAGTGAACACAGCGAAACAGATGGGGTCGGCATTTTCCGTCTCCCGTGATCCGTCCCAAGTGGACGCAGAAACAAAAATCCGTCCCGCACCGTTGCGATGCGGTCCGCCTCTAGTAGACGCGTACCTTAAAACTGTGTCAACTTCAGCAGTATATTTACTCACGACAACCATGTGGACTACATTGCCAGCATGACCAACTCTTCCTGGAATTTTGTTAATGATGATGCAAGAATTTCAATGATCCTTACATTACAAAGACAGTGTATTGTGTCTTTGTAACAGTGTGGACAATATTCTACGATATTCATAAGAACATGATCGAGTTAGGTGTGGAAGGTTTCTGCGGGTCGCCCTAAAAGATCTTCCCTGGTCACATCGTCGTCCGTCAGTTGAAGGCTGTTAAGATAATTATGGTCGAAATTGGTCATCTTCCTTGCTTCGAGAAGCTTCAAGACCCAATCCTAGAGAGAAATTCAAGAAGTGAAAAACTACAGGCGATAGGTAAAAATTGAGTATTCTGGAAGGGCACTATTGCTCCATTGCCATCGGGGACACCCAGGAACCGAACAGAGAAGCTATATAAAGGAAATGGATATGTCTAAAAGGGTAAGGTCGGTTTTCTCCGAATTGATATTGCGGTAAGAATATAAAAGACCCATAATCAAACAGACAGTCTGAGAGGGCTTGAAAAAATCTTTCTGGTTGCCGGCACGCCCGAATATGATGTCCGACACTAAACAGGAGGAATTCGACCTAATCTTATCTGTGGACAGATAAACGTACGTTATAATGGTCTTAACTGAACATTTTCCTATAGGGCAACATGCAAAAATACTTGGAATCGCCATGACTGACTGATGTCGCTTTCTCGCTGTAGTGACGAAAGTGTAGACGCCACACTAGAGCATCTAGTGTGTGAATGCGAGGGTTAGGCTCGCACCAGATATCGGCACTTGAGGACAATCTTCTTACCCGATCTCTCGAAACTTGCGATAATTCCTTTATGGAGAAATTCTTCCTTCAGAAGGAAGATGAACAGGGACGTCATTTCCAGAATTTTATGAAAATCTCAGTAATATTTTAACTGGTTATGAGCCCAACCAAAAAATTTGAAGAGTATAAATCGGAGCAAAATACTAAAAATACTGCGTCATAAAAGCGCAAATTCAAGCTCTAGGTGGTCAGTGCTGGCAAGCTGCAGGATTTCTAGAGCCCTGTAGCCCGAGCTGGATAGTCAAAAAACTAGGAATACTATATTAACTTGGGATAGATGAAAACTACGACTGCTCGTCGGAGCACTGACGGCTTACAGTATGCTGAGAAAACACGCTATGCGGCTAGAGGTAGTGGAGACGGACATGTGCAGGTTCTGTCATGATCTGTACGCTGTGGAGGACATCACTCACATCTTGTGTGAATGCCCAGGGGTCGCTAGAAGGCGATTGAGATAGCTGGGTAGTCTTTTCTTTGATAACATCGAGGATTTGAGGTCGTTAGGGGATGACAAACTGTTCAGGTTCTGCAGGGATTTGGAGTGCTTTTGAGGGGATTGAACAGCCCACGAGGATCTAAAGTGATCGCAATGGGCCCGTATGGTTCATAGTGAGCTCGGTGGTTCTAGCGCTGCGCCCTTTCTTGAAACTAAACTAAACTAAAAATACTAATCCCACCGACGTGGATCATTCTATATACAACTAAAAACAGTTTTATACCGTTTTTCACATGGCTTTAGTGAGCTGTTAACTGCATGTCTCGAAGAAAAGGCAGAAAATGTAGATATTGATGCAGTTATAAATGATTTTCGTCGCTTGGTACAAAGACGAATCCGGTATTTAAAAAAAAATGTTTTAATACAGTTGTTTTCGTGTTTTTGTGTTAATACTATGTTCAGACTACGAGATTAACGCGTTTATATCGAGTTAAATGTGCTGAAAACACTTTCCGGACGCGTTTACGAAAACACGTAGCTACTACGCGTTTAACCGAAAACATGTACTGCGACCCTCGCGGAAATCGAAGTAAACTTTGGAAGAAACTATTTAATGCTGCAGAAACTCAATTTTGTGATTGTGCAACGACTGCATTAGCTAAGAAAATTCCCTTTTCATTACTACTATACAAACTAATTGGTTTCAAACAATTTAGAAAGCATAAATTTGCTAATGAAACACAGCTGAATATATACTTGTCAAAACAAATCACATCAAGCTATCATGTATCAAAATTAAACGAGTTGCCTAGTCTGAATACCACTTTTTTAACATGTTAAATTTACCTACTTGAATGCGTTTAAAATGCATAGTCTGTACAGGGTATAAGAAATGATGTTTTCAGTTCGATTAATTTTTAAAATATAGGTACTTAGAACTTGACATTGCTGGTGAAATCATTGGTTAAGTGGTCAGTTAGAAACTTTACATCAACAGTTGCATATGTAACTTCAAGCTGTTCTTAATAATCATCCTTGTTCAGGAACTCGCCGACGGGAAAGTGAAATTCGATTTCCCCAATTTTAAGTTATTGAAAACGTGTGATTCGTTTCTAGAAAATTTTACAGTTAAAATCCGTAATGAAATAGTCGCGTTTTAAAGTTTTTTCAAAAAGCAATTGGTATTAAATAAAGAGGAATTTCAGATGGTACATCTCTAATATTTACATTGTTACAATTTTGGACATTATGCTGCCCAAAAATAACACTTCAAATACCCGAAAACATGAGTTTAAAGTATATCGGTAAAGCAGTTTCCGAACGTTTTGAATGATCGCATGTACCGTGAATGCGAATCAAATATGAACTAGGCTTGCGCATTTCACCATAGTGAGCGATCATTTCCGATTCCCGATCCCTCGCGAACTAGTTCGTTCTTTTAGTTCATAGTTCATTAGTTCAGGGGAGTTCAGTGATGAGAAATAAGGCAGTGAAGTTTGAAACGGCCGAATAAAAGCTCGTAGTCGTAGTTCGAAGACAGTAGATCTAGTAGAAGATGATGAGCAAAAAAAAGGAAAGTAGATCTAGTAGCAGAGGATGATGAGCAAAAAAAGGACAGTAGATCTATAGAAGGTGATGAGTTATTTGACACTGAAAGCTGTTTCCCGCTCGAAATCTTGAGAGAAAGTCAGTATCATACCTCCGCGGAACGAAATGAGTCGCTTTACGCTTGAACAACGTTGGGAAATATTGAAAACTTATTTCCAAAGTGAGTGCTGTGTAGCCCAAACAGTGCGTTTTTTGAAAAGAAGTTTTGGCCGAAATGAAGCACCCACCGCGCCTGCTGTACGCAAGTTTGTGCAAAAAGTTCGTGAGACTGGCATGCTAGTGGACAACACTCATAGCCGCCGTCGTCGTACGGTGCGCACAGACGAGAATGTGGCTGCTGTAGCCGAGAGTGTTAGACTCACTCCACGAACATCAACTCGCCGTCGATCTCAACAGCTCAACAATTCACGCACTAGCCTGAGGAGAATTCTGCACAAAGATCTCGGATTATTCGCTTACAAGGTCCAATTGACTCAGCTATTGAAGGCGCACGACCATCCGCTTCGTTATCGCTTCGCAATTTGGGCCTTAGAGCAGCTTGAATTGGACAACGATTTTGGGCGAAAAATCATCTTTTCTGACGAGGCGCATTTTCATCTCGGCGGCTACGTTAACAAACAATATTGCCGCATCTGGGGCTCGCAAAACCCGCACGTTATTGTCGAGAAGCCAATGCATCCACAGAGAGTGACAGTTTGGTGCGGATTGTGGAGTGGTGGCATCATTGGACTATTTTTCTTCGAAAATGAGGCTGGGAACAACGTTTCGGTCAACGGTGAACGTTACAGAGCCATGTTCTCCGACTTTTTTTTTACTGAAATTGAAGACATGGATTTGAACGACCTCTGGTTCATGCTAGGGATGTTAATATCGAAGAAAAATATCGATATATCGATATTGAAAAAAATATCAATATCGGCTGATGATATATCGAAAAAAAATATCGATATATCGAATATTTTTTTCCAATGAAAAATAAATTCTTATCTCCCTTCCCGTATCAAATTTAACGTTAAGAGGAGCACATCGCCAAGGCTTTTCAGTGTAAAATTCATGACTCATTTTCTCAGAAACCACTCGAATGAAATTTTGGACAATTATTCCTTACAATGCAAAACGAGCATATAGAGTGGAGTAAAATTTTATTATTTTTGCGAAGGATGTATATATTGTACATTTAATTTTGACGAACAGAAAGCATCAAGTCAGTCTCATATTACATTATTAAATAATTAAACATTTTGAATTTCCTTCTACTCTATCTGACAGCAGAGGTGGCACGACGTAGTGATGCCAATTTATTGCATTCAGCGTTAAATTTGGTGCCCAAAATTTCGTCTCAGCGGACAAAAATTAGTTTTACCAGTTGCGCGCTATTTGAATATTCCTGCGATTGATATGAAAAAATACGTTTTTAGTGCCTTTAAGTTGAAATTAACGCTCAAAATTTCATATTTTAGTGCTCAACCAAGAAAAATACTTGGCAACACTGGCCACGAGTGGTTTTTGAGAAAATGGATCAAATGTAAATAAATACAACTTTTCAGGAGAGGCACTTCTTGATTTCGTGGAGTCTTGCGGTTTAAACAGTTTTACCCAGAATTGAAATAAGTATTTTAAAAAAATGTTTTTTTTACATGACTTTTTTTTTATATGACTTTCCTCTGGGTTTTTAAATCCCTTCTACTTGAAAGAGCAAGATTAAAAACGAATATCAAGAAGGTACTGAGCGGATAGATCCCTGTGCACAGAATAGTTTACTGGTTGCCCCCACCTACAGAAACCACGTGCCTTTAATCTTTTTGTTTTGACAGAAATATACTTTGCGTGTTTGGAAAATAGTTTTCTAGTTTCAACGTTTCTGACATCCCTCATATACATTATTACACTAAGTTTTCGTGTAGGGTTTGGTTAGGTCACCTTTGTCATTGAAGCCTCAATTGGGCCTATTGCGACGTCCCTATGGATTAACTATGGTTCCTCTTCGATCCCTGCGCTTTCAATGAAACTTACTGTTTTTCGAAAAGTAATAGCCAGGAAATCCGATGGTTTCATGAAACCCTAACCGAAGTGATGACGTCTTTTATGAGCAAGTCACTCACATTCACAGAGGATGTGCTCTGGTGTTTCGTCTTCATCACCGCGAATTCTCTATATTTTACTCTCAGAGAAACTAATCCTATGGAGATGCTTCCTCATGTGACAATGTCCAGTCAGAGCTCCCACTAGGTTACGGGTCAGTTTGCTTAATTTTAGATATTCAGACGTTCCGTTTTCCGAATACTTCGGCATAAGTAACTTATTAGATTGCCATGAAAAATATCAACAAGAAATAGCTAAATTTGCGGCCAAAGCATGAGTACGTATACACAAAAATAAGCAGAAATTAAAAATGCCGTTCGTGTTCTGAAATATGCTATACCTTACAAAAAATATCGGGTCCGATAGTCGGATTTCAATATCGATATATCGATATATCGCTCAAAAAAATATCGTCCGATATTATCGATATATCGTTTAAAAAATATCGCAATTTCGATATATCGAAATTTTTTCAACATCCCTAGTTCATGCAGGATGGCCATGCCATGCCACACAGCCCATTCCACAATCGATCTTTTACGCACCAAATTCCCAAATCGTGTTATCGTGTTATCGATGTCAATTGGCCGCCTCGGAGCTGCGATTTGACCCCTTTGGATTTTTTTTTGTGGGGAACCGTGAAGGACCGATGTTATGCCAACAATCCAGAAACGATTCAAGCACTTAAGGCCAATATCATCCAAGCAATCCGTGAGCTACAGCCCGAAACCATCAATAAGGTCTTGGAAAATTGGAGTGACAAAATGCGCTACTGCGCAGCCAGCCGAGGCAGCCACTTGAACGAAGTTCATTAATGCGAATGTTTACTCTTACTAATAAAGCCATAATACATGGAAAAAATTTAATTTTGTTCATTTTATTGCATTTTTAAAAATAAACTTGTATTTGGCCCACCCTGTACAAGTAAATTGTCTCACAGAGTTTCGAACGGCAATGATGTCATTTAAATGAATTTTTCTCAAAAAGTATAACACTGATTGACACAGTTAATAGCAATTAGAAAGAAGAATTTGTGTCCTTTCCAACGAGCCCAGAATTATTACGTTACGCTAAGTAGAGCAGAAGTTAGAGATCAAACAGTGATCACAGGTACGATGAAAATCCTTCGTCCTTAAAATCGCGCTATCTCCTTAACGGTGCAAAAACGGGAGTAAGTGTAGAACGATTTTCTACTCAGGACAAGTTCCTCTATCTCCCATTTTCGTTTGAACCTCAGTACTAGTTACACCCTGTATATTACATATATAATATGTATAATATAAAACATAACATCTTGCCCACCCCCCCTTAAAAAAACTGAAATGACATCCCTGAAGAAGAATATTTGGAATCAATTAATTCAGACTCAGGTTTCATACGAGAAGACCACAGTGCATCTATGGCTATGGCACTGTGCTGCAGGTCAGTTCTCCTGACATAACCAAGGATCAATGATTGCCAGTTTTCTTTGAATCGATAGCTGTGCATAACTCTGCCTCTGGCATTAGTGGGTCCACAGTTACTGACTGATCCCATCAAGAATACGACAGGATCGCAACCTGTACAGTACTGGTTCCTACTGAGCACATCCTTGGACCCCATAGCTTGCAATTAAACGCTACGCAAGCAATTTCGTCTTATTTTCTAGATTAAACCCGTGCAATGGATACACCTTTTCTAAAAAATCAACACAAAAACCAACCCCAAACAGGGGGAAACCCCCATAAATCTGACAGTAGCACATGCTTTTCCTTACCTATTTTACCGCAGACGTAGTCTCGTTGTTGCTGTATCGAACGAACTTTTCATTTTCCGCCTGTGGCCGTGTTGTTGACATCAGCCGCACCACCTGCACGCAATCGGCCCCAAACAGCGCCGCGTATCTGCATAGCGAAAATACCGCCCGACTTTTTACTATAGCGCGGCGCTCGCTATCGCACACTTTCGTTGCCTCGGTGTGGGTATATGTGTTTGAAATTTTCGCGCGTCGCGTGTAAAGTAGGAAAACAGTGCGCGCACACAAAAACAGGAAAAAAAAAAACGAAAAGAAAAACCCCACCAACAACAACACACCAAACAGAATAATACAAAAAAAATAAATACGCGCCACCGCACTCTTCGTATTAAATAAAATTTCAAATTTTCCTCGACGTTTTTACTGTTTAATTTTCCCTTCACTGTGACGATTTACACTGATTTTCGCACCCAATGATTTTCACATTTTCCCCGCGAACACCACAAAAAAAAAACACAAGTCAGTCGAGCGTAGTTTTACGTCGTCGACGATTTTCGTTACGTTTTCACTGTCGTAGCGGGTCGCTGTTGTTGTTGTTTGTTGTTACGTCAATTTTTCCAGAAGCCGCGCAACCGACGAGACGAAAAACAAATTTTTGTTTTGATCTCGCGTTTTAAAGCCGGGGGGTTCCCCGCGCGCGTTTCCCCAACGGTTCGTTTAATGGACGACAGCACACCTGAGCGTAGCGGAAATTTTCCGCTTGTCGAATGTTTCTGTCAGTTTCGCGAACGATTTTCCCCGACGGGGTTGTTCTTTTGCCTACGAATTTTCCGAACGAATCTCGTCCGCACGAACGCTCAACTTTTACGTTATTTACATTTTTTGCTCACTCGCGCGAGGAAAGGTTGCGCTTGCGGTTGTCGGGAAGACGACGGCGACACGGACGAGGGCAGACGTCGAAGAAACGCAAACAACGCACACAGCGGCACTTTACTGTTTTTTGAACAGATTTTTTTTTTTTCCTTTTTATTTACACTGAGTGGTGATTGTTCAATTTTTTTTTTATTATCACTTTGATTTTTACTCGACGTTGGAACAACTTGTTTTTTTTTTATTTATGTGAAATTTTGCGCGAACTCACGACGTAAACAAGAGCTCCGAACTTTAGTTCACTCGTCCACGGATTATTTCATACGACTGATTTTTTAACTTTCCGTTCGTTTGGTAATCGGCTTTCGGGTCGGGGAAAAATCAAAAATTCATTTCTTGGCGAGAATCGCGTGAACTGCGCTCTTTGGTTGTTACTTTAAGAGCGCAATTTTGGAGGAATGCGTGCAAAATGCGTGTTGCGTGTCAGCGTTGCCACACTACACGATTTTTCTATTTTTACTTTATTATTTCAATAAAACAGTATTGTGATCGATTTATAAAAAAAAAGTTACAACCCTGAAAAATTTTTTTTACGTTTCATAACTAGTAGACACGAAAAAAGTTAAAAAAAAATTCAGTCCGTCTGTCCGCCGTACATCGACCGCTGTTCGCAAAATTGTTTAAAAGCTTGTAGCTCCCAAACCCTTCGAGCTATTTAGTTGAATTTTTTTTGAGGGTTGATTGGGTGCACCCCTTTAGGTGTCCACTTTTTAGGGGGTGGGGGTGTGAGGGGGAGGTAGGAGAAGCGTTTTAGAAAATTTTGGTTTCTAGATTTCGGCAACCGTTTACGCTAGGAGGCTGAAACTTGAAATTCATATAGAGCTTAGATGTAGTGTCATCTGTGTGAATTGGTGCAGAGATCAAGGAATGCATGTGGCATTACTGGATCTCCACACTAGATTAGATTAGATTTGGAAATAGGGGTTGGTGTGGTTAACCTCTGTCACTGCAGCCACAGTTGGGCTTATTGTGACGTCCCCCCGGTTTGACTATGATTCCTCTTCGATCCCTGCGCTTTCAATGAAGCCTAGTATTTTGCGAAGATGAATGGTCAGGAATTCCGATGGGTCCATGAAACCCTGACCGAAGTGACGAAGCCTTTTGCGAGTTAAGCCCTCACATTCACAGAGGATATGCTCTGGTGTTTCGTCTTCGTCATTGCATATTCTGCAAATTTTAGTCGCAGAGAGACCAATCCTATTGAAATGCTTCCTCATGTGACAATGTCCAGTTAGAGCTCCCACTAAGGTTCGGGTCTGATATCTGCTTAATTTTAGATACTCAGATGTTCTTTTTTCCGAGTGTTTTGGCATAAAAAGCTTTGAGTGCCTGTTGCCCGGTGCCAAGTCCCACTGAATGGCACTTTGCGATTTTGCCACATTCGGATGTTCATTCTGGCAGAATGGATATGGTCCCATGAAGTCAGCTTCTGAACCTTTCCTAGCCATTAAGTCGGCCATTTCATTACCTTCATAGCCGCTGTGTCCCGGAATCCAAATGAGACTAACTCTGTTCTTATTTCCGAGTTTAATCAGGCATTGGAGGCAATTCCAAACAAGTTTGGAGTAGATTTAAACGGACTGAAGTGCCATTATTGCTGCCGTGCTGTCCGAGAGAATATATATTTGTTGGTTTTTGTAGCCCCGTCTGAGTCTCCGCCTGAAAAACAGTGGATGTTATGTGCATGCTACAGTAGAATTTCACATTTGGGCGCACTCCATAAACTCTTGCTCCGTTTTAGATCCGTCTGTGTACCAGATTATGGATCCTGGTTTTGGAGTGGGTTCGTTTGTGGCCCAATCCTCCCTTTCAGGTAGGACAACTTTGAATGGCTTTGTGAAATTAAATTTCGGTACCATTGAATCAGAAAGAGGTATCGCTAGTATCGGGTCCTTGTTGAGTTCCGCGGAGAGAGTTGGGCAAGCTATTTTGCGCTCTGACTCGTCCTCCGAGCTCAAAAGTTTGTATGTGGTGAATCTAGCTTCTTTCTGTATTTCTAAGTGTAGAGGTGCTAGGTTGAGAAGCACCTCTAAGGCAACTGTGGGAGTGGTGCGCATCGCCCCAGTAATACCCAGGCATGCCAGTCTTTGTAATTTAGTCAGCTGAAGCTGAGCAGTTTTCTGCTTTGTTTTCTTTCACCAGACGGATGCCGCGTAAGTTATAATGGGCCTAGCAACGACGGTATACATCCAGTAGGTTAGTTTTGGACTCAGTCCCCAGTTTTTGCCATCTCTCTCCATACTAATTCCCCACAAAAGTTAGTTCAATGGCGGGTTTTTTTGGCACGCACGTGCGGAAAAAAAACCGAAACAAAGAAAAGAAGTTTGAGTTTTGGGCGAGCACGAAAAAGGGAACAAAATGTTCGTTTTTGGCGGGACGGAAAATTTTGGAGAAAATATCAAATAATCGTAAAAAAAATAAAACCGGAAATTATCAAGTGCGAAACATTCAATTTTTCGTGTTGTGTTAATGCTTGTCAATGACGTCGATTTAGGCGGTCGAAAAAAATTCGCTGCAATGGGCCTTGTTGTTTTTCGCTCCTCCGTCGGAAAAAGTACCCAAAAAAATAAATAGCTGCCCGTTGTCTTCGAAGTAAATTGGTTAAAATGAAATAAATCAAATTAAAATAAATAAAAAAACAAATAAATTATAATAAAAACAAGACATAAAAAAGGACAGAAACCGACTTGGACAGACATGTAAATAAAAATTAAAAATAAAATATAAAAAAACAATATAAAGAAAAAAGAAATTCAGTACGCAGTGAGAAAGAAAGGTAATTTTTTTCATTCTTATTTTCTTTTTTCTTAAAAAACCAATATACATCAAATAATTTATGAACGCGAAAAAAATGAAAATGGCCGAATAAGGAGCACATGAGATGGATCTTCTCGCCTAGAGACCTTCCGCCACCTCATTCCCCTCTCTAGAGGCCATATTTTAATATTTTTCTGAGAGGATTGATATGGCTATGGTAGTGTGGGCTAGACGGTGCACAACAACAGCGCGAGTCGAGTTGAAGGGTGTTATCTTAGTCCCTCATGACCGATTAGGAATTTTATCACCCGGGTAAGCCGGCGTGAAATTTTGGTTGCATAGGGTGTTTTTTTAGGTGCATGAGAGCTATCGATATCGATAACTGTGCTTTGACAGCTGAGAACGTCAAACTGTGTTGACATTTCTGTTCAGTAAGGTTTGGCAAGTCATCATGAATCGTTTAACGCCAGAACAACGCTTCCAAATTGTGGAAATTTACTTTGAAAAAAATAAATCTGTTCGCGAAGTTCATAGAGCACTTCGTCCATTTTACGGTCAACATAATCGGCCATGCTGACCGAATTTTTGTTTCCAAAAATTAATCAGCTAAACATCGCCGACATTTGGTTCCAACAAGACGGCGCAACTTGCCATACAGCGCGCTTAACAATCGATTTATTGCAAAATCAATTTTTTGACAACTTGATCTCCAGAAGTGGTTCTGTTAACTGGCCCCCTCGTTCGTGCGATTTAACGCCTCTGGATTACTTTTTATGTGTCATGTGTTTATACCGACAAACCAGCAACTCTTGAAGCATTGGAAGCCAATATTCAAGCCACTATTGACGCCATACGGCCAGATTTATTGGAAAAAGTAGTCAAAAATTGGACTGATCGAATGGACCATGTAACTCGTAGCCGCGGCGGACATATGACGGAAATCATATTTAAAAAATAAATGCCATAAAATTATCTACCAGAATATAATAAAAAAATTTCATTCCAACAATATTTCTGTCTTGTATTATAATTTTAAGTTCTCATGTACCTAAAAAAACACCCTATACATGCCAAGGGTTTTATGGTCTGAGCTGTAAACAACGCTTAAAAATCTTGTATCATATCTCAAGAACGGTTTAAGATAGATGAACGGTTTATGATAGATAGATAGAACGGTTTGAGATAGATTTTTATGACAAGTAGGCCAAATAGACCCCTAGTAGGAACAACAATTTTGAAGGTGTGGGTGTAGGGGCTGAGGGTGAGGAAGGGTGAAAAAGAAAAATTTCTAATTTTTATATAATATCGCGAGAACCTATAATGAGTGATAGCTGAAACTTAATACTTAGATAGAGCTATAGTAGTAGCATGTTAGAAAATATATTTTTATATAGGGGTAGTACGGTACGGGGTGGGGGGTGTTTTTCCTATCTATAGAATGGCTTATGCTAGAAAGTTGAAACTTGATAGATGTATGTAGATCTACTAGGAAAGTAATTTAGGTTTTAAATTTCAAATATCCATTGGCCTACGGAAGGGGGGTAAAAAAAATTATCAAAGAAAATGCAATGCATATATTTTCACGAATTTTGTCATATCTCTTAGGTCTTCTTAAATATTTAATTAATTTTAATTCTCCGGATTCCTCACATAAATGCCTAGAAAGTGTTTTCAAGATTTTTTTAAATTCGACCCCTAATTCAGCCATATTCCTTAGGTCTGATAAGATATCGATTATCTTTTCACTTCCACGGGCTTGCGTAATAATCGCCTACAACTTCTTTTTAAGTTTTTTTCCTTTTTCAACCCCTGAGAGGGTATAAAAGGGTTAAACACGTTTTCACGAAATCCGTCATATCTTTTAGAAGTGATAAGAAATTGGATTAGTTTTTACTTCCTAGCGCTGTCTTCATATTTATCTAGGAACTCCTTTCAGGATTTTTGGATATTCAACCCCAAGTGGGTGTGAGGAGGTGCCACATGCTTTCACAAATTCCTACATATTGATTAGATCTGATGATATTTCGAATACACTTTTACTTCCTAAGGCTTCATATATAATCGCCAAAAATCAGAATTCAGAATTTTTAGATATTCAACCTTAAGGGGGTTGAAGGGGGTTGTTCAATTTAAAAGAATTAAAGATATTTTAATTAAATATTTTTTTTCGTTTTAACGAAAATTTAATTAATTTAAAAAACTTTAAAGGTAAAGGTTGAAAAAAATATCGTCTGTAAGGGATCAATTCTGATTAAATACTCCTTACTTTGAATTGCGCGATTTGTTTGTTACTCAGTCTAAAGTTGCGTATACTCCTACATCTTTTTTATGAAGGTGTTAATAAGAAGCAAGCCTAAGCGATCCTGAAACCTTGTAATTTCTAAACAGCGTAGTAACGGCTTCCCAGCTTCGTTTATAGTCGCATGGTCAGTGAAGACTATAACGACATCATAAACTTCTTTGGTGATTATTTTCTTTTGATTTTACGGCCGACGAAATATCTTAGGGGGTCATCCTTTAATGCGATTGCACAGCTGGAACGACATAGGTTGGGGATAAAGTGGTGTGGTAGGTGATTTTGAGTGGCGAAACAGAATCGTTTGAAGTTGCGGTGAACGTTGTTTTTGAATTGGTGAAGGTTATACTTAGAAGTGAACAGATCGGCTGGTAATGCGTTCCACATTATTGATGTTCGGGGGAGAAAAGACTGCCTAAATTTCACTGTTCTCCCCGTGTAGCTTGACGAGTGTTAAGGGAAGCGACTAAGAGGGGAGGTGAAAGTTCTTTTAGTTCCGTACTATACGTTTACCATGGAAATATCGATAGTAAATACAGAGTACTCCGACAGTTCGGCGATGCTCAAGGGCGTCTATAAAAGCTGGAAACGACTTCATCTCTAATTAGTCGGAACGCAGGTTTTTGAACACGATTTAGCGAAGCTGAATGGGATTTTGGAACCAATTTAATGAACCGACTAATTCAGTGCGGTATAAGGCCACCGAGGTCGGGCGCCTCTGCAGCAGAGTCAAAGTTATAGACATTGCCCAGTGTACTATCATCTATAAAACTATGAATTGGATTGAGAGTTGACGACAGAAAGTCGTTAATAAAGATGAGAAATAGGGTGTGAGATAGACGTGTGCCCTGGGGTACGCCGGAATCGATTGGAAAGGAGGAAGAAGTAATTCCGTCTATTCCGTGCAGAGAAAACTCTCAATCCATTTAAGAAACGGTAAACTAAAGCGCAGGGCTTTAAGTTCTACTAAAAAACATTGATGCCAAACTGTGTCAAACGCTTTTGCGATGTCACTTGACCTTTACCAAATTTGTGATTGCACGAATTTCCGCGCTGCGTTAGGCAAACCAAAAGATCACCTGTAGAACGATCGAAACGGAACCGTACTGCTTCTAAGAATCCTGACTGTGATATTAATTTCAATGATTTCAACAAATTATCAAACTTTCCTCCTACTTCATTAGAAATGAATGATCATCACTGATGAGACCATCTTGCTTAAATTTATTTCATCCATTTCTAACAGCATTCAAGCTGGACTTACACCGAAACTTTGCGTCCCGACTTTAACCCCTCAATCCCACCACAAACCGGTTTTTCGTCCGAAAAGTCGAGCACTCTTGGACTTTTTCCAGCCTGACAAACAGAAGGAGCTTCTTCAGCGTGATGTTGGCGAATTCTCCCAAGTCCGTGGCGAACCGAGTACCCATCATTCGTGTAGATATGATAGTGCTCTTCATGCGGCTGATCCACATTCCACCCTGCTCTGCTCGAGATCCTCATTGAGAATTTCGTAGAGAATTCGAACCTCGGAATTAAGTAGTCTGTTTCCTCAAGCGGATTACAGTCGCTAAACAGTTTCGGCATGCAGCCATGCGACACAGGTCTGGATACGCAGTTACCTGACTCTCTCAATCTCACGGCACTTTTTGCTGCTACGATTTTCCCATAAATATCCAGCGGTAGCGAATCCAGGTTCATATATAGCGCCGCTGTAGGCGTAGTGTTAAGTGCGCCAGTTGCTCCTGTGGAAGACAGACGTTGAACCTTGATGAGTTTCTTAAGGTAAGTGGATTTCTCCACTGCTCCGCCCCACAATGAAATTCCGTAGATTAGAATGGGACTCAGTATGGCCGTATACCCAATGAGTTATTCCTGGATCCAATCCCCACTTTCTCCCGAAGATCTTCTTGCAAGCGTAGAGAGCCCGTAAAGCCTTTCATATTCCAGGTTAATTTCCGATCCTGAACTATACCCAAGTATTTTGCGTAATCTTTAAGCTGTAGTTAGACCCTCCTAGTTTAGGGATTGTAAATTTTGCGATTTTTATCCTACAACTGAAGAGGACCAGCTCTGTTTTTACGGCAATGATCACCAGTCCACAGCTGCTTGCCCACGAGATCACTAGTGTGAGCGTCCTTTCAAACAGCTTGCTGATAGTTGGCAGGAATCTTTCTGATATTTCAATCGCTAAATCCTCCACGTATGTGACTATCGTTGTAAGAACCCTACCGACTTCCTAGATCCCAGTAGGGATTTTCGTGTTGGTGTTTCAAACTTAAGAAACTCTTCTGACGCCGAAAAACAACCAAAAAATTCTTAACATTAGCTTCTATGGTAGCTTTACCATAAAAAAAGCCGATTGCCACAAACAAATAATATTAATATTTCAAAATTGTCGGCCGTCGGACAATAATAAAATAATTAACTTTATTAAACGGGATTGGCCGAAGGTTTTTGCATTAAGAAGCTGAGAGAAAACATCAATTAAATCACGTGAATGTTATCAATTTTATTCAAAAATCACTTTCTGTCGAGTCAATCAATTTAAAATTGTTATTAATGACATTGATGAAAATTCCTATTGTTTATCTTATTTTCCTTTTATTGTTTCATTTTTAAGGATAATAAACCAAAAAAAAATATTTTATAACTCGAAACATTGTTTTTTCGCCCTGATTGATCCAATAAAATCCCACGTAAATTTCGCTCAATCAAACGTTTAACTCAATTAACGAAAAACCGGGGGTTAACTAAATTATTGAACTCTGATGATGTGCAAAGAAGTCGTACTAATGGCGCGGATCTGCCGCGACATTTTGAATTCTCAAAGTATTTGCCTTATTTGTGAACAATGTCGGATCGTTTTTTTCTCCTGTTTTACACGGCATTTCGGTTCTTTTAAATTCAATAAACGATCAAAAACAATTTTAGGAGGTCAGATCGTTGCACGTCAATTCCAGCGAAATTAAATATCAAGAAAATTAGTGAGTCTGATGAATCTCATAAACGAGGTGAAGATCAAATGGTCACTTTGTCTCTTTTGTCAAGGGGTGACAATTTAATTGATGGCATTTTTGATGGACAGGTTAGTTGGACGATATTTGATATTGTCTCGCTGGACAATTAGCAATTTACTTTCAAGTGATAAATCAAAGTTCGTTCGTTTATGATAATATAAAATATGAATTTATTGCTGCGCAATTTCTACTTAATTAAATTAGAAAATTAAAGTATTCGCTCAATCGATTAGTTTTGAACTGTTTTTGAACTTTGCTATTTTGTAGCGAGAGAGCTTGACTCCAATTGCTCGGTTCGGATATAGACTATCAGCCTATCTCCAGAAAAATCAACTGCATTTTGGAGCTTTTATAGAAAGCTTAGAAGGACGAACGATGGTGTTATAAAAAACACGACTTAGAGTGAGTTGGAGTTTGTAGATATGATGAGCACTGAATCTGAATCAATTTTAGAGGAAGAGTTTTCAGTAAGTTGGAGCAAAATTTCAGAATTTATCTTGTCTTGAGATGCGCCAGTACAATACATTGGATTCCAGGTAGCATGCTTCTAACTGCACATAGTACGGATCTGGATCTTTCAGGTCACCATCGCGATGGAAAACAATCAAGCTTAAGTTCAAGATTTCCGAGCCACTAAAACTTGCATAGAACCACGTCTCGGATAAGCAAATAATGTCAAAATTTGAGTCAGAAGCTTCATTGCTGACGTTATCATTAAACACGCACGTGGAAAGCAGCAGTTACTACGGAATTAGCTGTAGCTCTGAAAGAACGTTCTTCTATGGGACCGGCCTAAAATTTCTGCGAGGTCCTTAACTCCTTGACAATGAAGCCTTTTTCACTCCTCAAACATCTGCCAATCCCAGAAACGACGCGGATCAGACGCCTATGGCTCTGTCTGCAGAGGAACCGGGAAATAAATGCATCGATACCTACATGGAGTCATTGGCCCAGTTTGTTAAAGACGCTGAGACTGACATATAAATCCGGAGCTACAGCCTGAGCGTGAATTCTTCACTGGAGGGAGCATCCCGAAGACTTATAGCCACCTCAATAAAATCTTGAATCTCTCGTGAACATGCGACAGACAGAGAGCGGGAAAGATAACAGCTTTTCAAGGGAAGATTGGTAGCAGAGCGGACTGACGGCGGTGAGGGCAATAGGAAAATACCCCTATCTAATAACAGTACGTCCGAACAAGGCGCCGATCCCAAGAGGAAAACACCAAGGTGTGTTGAACCCTCAAGACAACAAGCCACTACAGTTAAGTAGTAACGGCGCAAGGAGGACACCTTAGGTTTAGGTTTAGGACACCTTACAACCTCATTTATTGCCAGTGCCCACAGAGACCGGTGGTTGTCAATTACCTGAAACAGAGATTGGGTAAAGCGAATGGTCAAATCCTAGACAGGAGCGCAACTGAAGGTGCTTAACCGAGCTGAAGTTCCGAAATACCACACTTGTGTGACGTAAGTTCCTCGGAAAGATATCATGTCTAAAGAACCTTTTTGGTTGACGATAAGTCAGTTGCAGCCATGAAAATGGTGAACTGTGATCTCTTTCTGAACTTCTCGAGGATCCACGTACGGATCAAGCACGAGAAGCTGCATGAATAACCCGCGACGGCGAAAGTTCACGATCGAGCGCCCTGTGCAACGGCGACCTCTGAAGGCACAAGCAAGGAGTCGACCAACGATCTTATGCCAGAGCTCTTAGAGATGGAGGTGACAATAACGCCATGTCACAGATATCCTGGCTCAATACAGAGCAGTAGCAGAAAAGCCCGACTCGATGAATTCAGTGTCTCTAGATGCCCTTGTGCTTGGAAATGAACTTCACTCGAGGAAATATTGAGTATGGGGATCAGATAAATCTACACCAAGCCAGGGCAGCAATGACTGCACTCGAACACAGATTTAGGGAGGACCACTTTAATATTACCTTTCTTCAAGAGCCGTATACTCTGCTGAACCAGATCAAAGGTTTAACAGGTGAGCTTCTCTATTAGTCATCTACTGAAGGTAGACCCAGAGCTGAACTGTTATTTAGTAAAAATATTTATTATATTTCTATTCCAGAATTTTGTAAGTAGCAGGTTACAGCCTGCAGAGACTCATCCAGCTCTGCATCAGGAAAAATCTTCAACTCATCGTTGGATGTGATGCAAATGCTTACCATACTGTTGGTCAGGAAAAGAAACTGGGTCTTAACTTAACTGGGTCAGGAAAAGAAATACTTTAACTTTCAAGGCTCAGTGGAAGTTAATGATGCAACTTCCTTCCCTAACTCTCAGGCTCTCACTCGACCAATACCAGAGATTTGTAGGATTTGGGCGACCAAGATGTTTACACCAAATAAAATAAGATGGGCAGTAGGCTTGTGTAGTTCGCGAACGAACTAGCTCAGAAGAGCGTTCTCAGAAGAGAAATGAACGAACTAGTTCGCAGTCAGTCCCGCTCCTAGTTCGTTTGTATTCACTCATTGCCGTTTGTAAGTCAGTGGTAGAATATACTTGTACGCGAATAACCTTTTTTTTTAACTCATCACATTCTATCAGACGACTTTTTCTACTTCTACAGTGAAGACCTTTTTTTTTAGGTCATCACATTGTACCTCAGGATTTTTTTTTTAGGTTATCACATCACATCGTACCTGAGGACCTTTTTTTGTTGTTAGGTCATCAAATTCTACCTAAGGACCTCATCATTGAACTTGAAGTTCGTTCTTTTAGTTCAATAAGTTCGCGAACTACTTTGTTCTTTAGTTCTTTATAGTTCACGAACTAGTGAATTAAGAGAACGAACTAGTTCGCGAACTGATCGAAATGATCACTCCTTTCGGTGAACTAAAATGTGCAAGCCTAATGGCCAGTAAACTCCTTTGTGCTGTATAACGCTACAAGAGAAGATGGTGGATACCATCTGTATTGCCCTATAGGCATATTAGAGACAGACCACTAGTAGTGAATTCATTGCACATGAATCAATTTGACTATCAGCCAGGAAAATCGACAATCCATGCACTTCATCATCTAGTCGCAAAAGTAAATAAATCTATCCAGGGCAAAGAGGTTGCATTGGGTGAATTCCGGGATATAGAGGGAGCGTTTGATAACACCTCTTACCAATTCAATTACAATTCTATTCAGGATCGTGGCATATATGCGGGCCTGCAGATGAATAAGGTTCATGCTAGCATGATAGATACCCGATAAAGTCTTCGCTAGCAAATGACACCCTTATAATCACGGCCTCAAAAGGTTGCCGCAGGTTATCACCATTACTGTACAATTGCGGACGACAACCTATTACTGTCTAGACTCAGCATATCTGGTATAGATGTTCAAGGTTATGCCGACGACTTAACCATCCTAGTACGAGGCAAATTTGCAGACACTATCTCAAAAATACTGCAGACAGGACAACACACGGTAGATCTCTGGTGTACAGTAACTGGGTTAAGCGTTAACCGAAAAAAGACGCCTATCGTTGCTTTCATGAAAAGAAAAAAACTGGAGCAAACTCAAAAGCCCAACGCTTTCCGGTGAAAGGATCTAGTTTTCCAGTGTGTTCAAATATCTGGGAGTAACCTTCGATGCTAAGATGAACTGGAATGCGCACATTGAACGTACTACTGAGTAAGCTAGGATATCTAGCCTGATAAAACTTGGGTTCTAAAACCCAATATTGACCAGTGGATGTTTACGGCAATAGTCGAACTTCAAACTTCAAACTTCAAACATCTTTATTGAGACTAAAATAACAGGATTCGTATAAATGAAATATAGAAAGAAGCTTGACAACGAGCTAAATGTCAAACAGCACAACGTGTCACAAAAAAAAATTACCGACCTTCAAGTCGTACAGTGGGTTGTAATTCAGTGGTTGTAATTGACAGAGTTAGTTAACAATGTACCAAATTGCTCGTTTTGGTATATGACTTATCAAGAACTTAGTCTAAGATATAAATAACTTAACCTAAAAACAAAAAAAAATAATAACAACGGACAGAAAGAAAAAAGAAAAATCACAATTTCTAGAATTGGGACGTAAGCCAAACGGGAGGCCGATTATAAGTACATCTGACCTTAAAATTTTTGAATTCACTATTATACATTTATAATTTATATTTAGACGGATCGCCGAATAAATTTACTACTAGTAGATACAGAAAATGTTACATTAATATTACAGTTAGCAAATCAAACATATAAAGAAATTAGTGATAATGAAAATGAAAGGTTCTTTCAGTGAACACTGAATTATTAATTGAACGAAATTCTTATATGGGCACCAAAGGAGAGTGCAAAATTATTTACATGGTACTAGCTGGAACTGAACATAAACAATATAGAAACTTATGAGTTACTTAACGAAAGAGAATAAGTTGGAATACTACACGGATGAGGTACAAAATCTTATGATCTAGTCTTATGTTACGGGAGACTCTTCTCCATAATGAAAAATTTACGAGGTGTGTAGTATTTACATTTTATATCTTATATTACAATTAACTTTTAAGTAAAACTATTTACAGAGTTACATTTACATAATGCATAGCGTTAACCAAAAATAAAACGTGAAGTGGAGAATGAATGAGGTCCCACGACGCGCAGGAGCACCTTATGCTAATAGGAATGAAGGAGGTTATACAGCAGATAACTCCAGGTTGTGTGCTACTAAGTAGGAAGCCAAGCGGCGGCAGTCTTAGCCTCTATATGTGTTGATCGGGGGGTGAGAGTAGAAGCCCGGCGAGGGGGGAGGTGGGCCGATATCCATTGGAGGTGGGGTGTAGTCAGATAGGATCTTGATCGGGTCGACATAGTAGGAGTCGTCTGGCCAGGGGGGTTCAGGGAAGAGTGAGCGAACCGAGAGAAGGGTGTGGGTCCTCCACTTGTCTATACGGGATTTGGCGGAAGAAAGCATGTAGTGTAGTATGGGGATGATCTTGGATTCGGAGTAGAGAATACTATTCTTGTAGTATTTTTTATTGGGTCTGCGATACTTTGAAAGGCACTTTCGGAGGACTTTTCTCTCAAAGATATTAAGCTCTTCCGCGACTGTTGGCGAGATGGTGAGCCAGGCTGGAAAACAGTACGTGACGACTGGGCGGATAAGTGTCTTGTAAATAAGGAGTTTGGTGGCTGGGAAAACGGATTTCGACGAGAGAAGTGCACCCACAGAGGCCGCAGCGAATTTGGCTTTTGAGAGAATGGCGCGTGCGTGGGGGTTGAATTTGAACCGATGATGCAGGGTGATACCCAAATATTTAAGCTGGGTCTTCAGAGGGATGCTGGCGCCATTGACCAGGATTGCGACTGCTTTGCTCTCCGGGACAGCCTTCCTATGACCTTTGCCACTGGCATTACGGAAACAAACTACTTCCGATTTGCCAACATTTATCTTGAGGGCCCAGTCGTTGAGGAAAGAAGAGGTCCGATCTATAATTTCCTGCACCTTCGACTGCGCGCGAGAGGGAAGAGTGTCAGAGGCTAGTACGAGAATGTCGTCGGCATACATCAAACTGCCCAAAGAGACAGGGGGGTCGGAGGATGATGAAATTGGAAAAGGGGGCAGCGGGATGTCCCACAAAAAGAAGTTAAAGAGGGAGGGGCCCAAGATGGAGCCCTGGGGTACACCCGAGCGAGACGGAAGGTCACGAGATATTTGGCCGTCGATGGTAATGTTAAAAAGTCTGTCAGACAAGAAGTCTATCAAGAGCCTGGTAAGAGGAATAGGGCAGTTGGCATCCAATAATTTCAGAATAAGACCCTCGGTCCACACGGAATCAAAGGCCTTTTCCAGGTCTAGGGCGCAAGCCACAGTGCATTGTTTGATGCGCAGGTTATCTGAGACGCATTTATGCAGGAGCAAAATAGCGTGTTCGGCAGATCTTTGAGGTTCGAACCCGAATTGAGAGTCAGGGACCAGCTGGGCAGAAAATTCTCTGAATCGCGACAGGATGATTCGTTCCAGCCCTTTTCCGAGGTTGGAGAGTAAAGAAATGGGACGAAAGGATTCGATGTGTGTATCAGAACCTTTTTTAAGCAGAGGTATAAGCGAGGCGGACTTCCAGGCAGGGGGGAAGAAACCGTTGTTTATGCAGTTGTTGAAAATTATAGACAAAGGTCTAGCCAGCACGCTTCTACATTTCTTCAAAACCTTATTAGGGATGCCATCAGGCCCTGAAGAGGTCTTACCCGAGATAAAAGAGAGGATAGCATCTACCTCACTAGGGGAGGTAAAAAATTCGGAGAAGGGGGGCTCGGGGGGGCAGGAGGCAACGTTGATTGGGGAGAAAATTGTTAGCATAGAGCCTTGATGGCCTAATCTGAAAGAGTCCAGCATGTCAGTGGCTCTGGTCTGCAGAGCAGGGTTGGGGGAGGACCTGGGTCTAAAGAGCGAACCGAAAAACTCACTACAGATAGCAAGTTTATCCGTTGTTGATGAATATTGTTGGTCACCCTTGTAAATGGGATCTTTGTTGATGCTAAAGCTGCTGGATTTGCGGCCGGAAAGCCTGTTTATTTCGGCAAACACAGCAGGACCAGGCTGCATAGCGGAGAGGCGGCTTCTATAGAAATCATTTACCTCAATTCTAATTCGATCGTTGATGATTTTAGAGATGCAGTTGATTCTAGAGTTTAGAGAGACGTATTCGGCATTGATGCGGTTAAGACATCGGTGGAAGATTCTTTTGAGTTTCTGGCGTAAATGGCGCCTAGAGGTCATTAAGTTTAACGTCGACTGTGAGAGGCAACGATAGCGGGCGTCCCTTGTACGCGAATGGGGCGCGAAGAGATTGATGCTATCAATGATAGCAGTAGAAAGGGCACTGATGGATGCCGATATTTCCGCATTGGAGAGATTGCGAGTCTCGAGTGGGCCGGGAGGAAGTCTGCCTTCCAAATCATCAAGGAAGTCTTCCCAGTTGATGGAAGTGAAAGAGCGAAAGGTCCGTGGGAGTGAGGGAAGGGGGAAAACGTCGTACAGAGAAAGATTGAGGTAAACGCCAAAGTGGTCGGAGAGGCCTGGCACAGTGCAGCAATGAAATTCGGAGTGAGATGTAAAACATTTGGGGATTAAAAAGAGGTCGAGGAATGAGGCGCCCCGCGGGAAGGAAGGCGAGGGGGCTGTGAGGAGGTCAAAGTCTAAGTAAGCTTCTGATCTAAACCAATTACACAGGTGGATCCCGTTGTGGTTCCGGGTAGAATCGCCCCAACTCTCATGTCGAGCGTTGAAGTCGCCCCCAATAATGAGGGCATCATGAGAGGCGGACAGGTCGAAGAGGCGCTGGAGCGGGGAACACATAGCCGGACCCAGTCCTGACGGGAAGTATACGGCGGCCAGAAGTAGGCTTACGTTGACGTTCAAAGCATTCTTGGCTTGCAAAGAAATGACGGTGCAAGAGCCGTCATCACTGACGAAAGAGAGCTGTTCAGTTTTGTATATACTACGGATAATGATCGCGGTGCCCCTACCTGCGTCATTTCTATACGTGTCGAAATTATTAAAAGTGCACCGGTTGTGCGGACCCAGCCGAGTTTCGGTGACGAACGCAATGTTGACTTGTAGTCTATTCAGCATCTCATTAAAGGAGACCTGTTTATCCCCATTTTTGAGGGAGTTGACGTTTAAATTGAGTAAGTTGAATCTAGGCATTGTTTGAAGAAAAAGTACTGAAAAGAAAGGATAGCAGCGCCTGGGGGCGTTCGGAATCGCTCAAGCGGGTGAAATGAGATTTGAAGGATGAAATTTTGACGCAGATGTCCGAGATTGATTGGCCAAGATAGTCAACGGCCTGTTGCTCCAGCCACGAAAAGGCCGAAGACATATTTGAGAGGGAGCTGGGGCCTTTCACCGCATCGGAGAACGAAGTGCCCGCTCTCACGTTAGGGGATAACGCTGGCACAAGGTGGTTGGAGCGTGGAGGGGGGGCCGCAGGAGAAGCCTGGGCGCGTTTATTTTGAACTGCAGCGGACATACGCTCTCTGTTACGAACTCGCACAGGGCAGTTGAAATAATTAGCCGGATGGTCCTTTGCACCGCAAACCACGCATTGTGGGGGGGGCAGCAAGGAGGCGTTTTCAGCTGACTTACGAGGGCATGCCATAGAGGGATGCGCCTCGAGGCATGCTACACATCTGGCGGCGTGACCGCAATTTGCAGAGACGTGCCCGAAGCGCTGACAGTTGAAGCACTGGGTGATATCGCGTTTTCTAGGGCGTTCCCACGAGACTTTTTGATGGAGAATGTAGCGAATTTTAATAGCCAAGTTAAGATCGGCGGCTGAGTTGAAGGACACACGGAATAAGTCCAGAAGGCGACCGTTCGAACGGGACCAAGGCGTGGTGACTGGAGATGCTTTGATGTCCCCCAAAGATGGACATTGAGCTTTGATGTCGTCCACGATTTCATCAGTGGAGAACTCGGCACTGACGCCTCTAATAATGGCCGTAGGTCTGCGAAGGTGAGCGGGGGTGAAGGTGTGCCCCTCAACGCCAGAGCCCATCTGTTCCCTAATGATGCGCAGTATGTTGGCATAGGCTTCCAGCGAGTTGACTTTGAGGCTGATGTTGCCCGCTCTGTTAGATACAATTTTATATTTCACTTGCGGCCACAAAGCCATCCACTCAGAGATGCTACGAGCAGTAATACTTGAAAGTTTGATTATCGGGCACCAGCTCTGGGATGGAGGGGCGCCGGAAGGGGGGGATTCATTGTCCTTGTTGGTGTCAGGACCCGAAGAGGGGATCGCTAAAGCCGAGTAGCGATTGGCATCCAGCTGTGGGGCATTGGGAGCGGGGGAAGAAGGGAGCTTAGCAGCAAGACGACCGGTAACGCGAATAAATTTGTCATGAAATCCGTCTAAATTAACGTCTGAAGACGACCTGGAGTGAACTGTGTAATTCGGAGAATTGGAAATTACCTGAGTTTTATTGAGTGCTCCTGCGGAAGAGACTGCAGGCGGCGTGTGGTCTGTGTCCATGTC
This sequence comes from Beris morrisii, assembly GCA_951812415.1. Taxonomy (NCBI): domain Eukaryota; kingdom Metazoa; phylum Arthropoda; class Insecta; order Diptera; family Stratiomyidae; genus Beris; species Beris morrisii. Next base: position 107,131,035 of record OX638312.1, on the reverse strand, counting down.
GACGAGTTGGTTGGAATCGGCAGAACTGGGAGGCAACGAGATGGCACCCGGTGCGTCAGTCATTTTGCGCGGTGAATCTGTTGAGGCGGGGGCCACGAGGTTCCAGCCTTGCGCGTCAGGTGAGGCCAGATCCAATAAGGCCTTGGCCGTTAGGAGTTCGCGCCCGGAGGCGTCAGTTTTTACCTTTCTAATGGAGGTTGGCACTTTTGAGTAGAAAGGCGCACGAGCGGCATGTTTGCGCGTAACGGAGTTCACAGGAGTGTCGCCCTTGGGCAGCTCCAGCCCTGGATCGGGCTTAAGGCGACCGATTGTAACTTAAGCGCAGTGAAATCAGTATGTGATTAAGGAGAGACGACAAATCCTCAATTCCACAGTGTGTGTGAAGCACAACTAACGCTGGGACAAGCCAGGACCGGCCTGCCGAGCTGTGATGAAGTGATAAGCTGGGGCACGGTAAAGCCAGCAGGTGATGAACGGAAGATCACTGCGGATTCCTTCTAAAACGGGTAAAACAGGGCGTCAAGGGGTCTCAGCCGAGTGAGACCACAGAGCCCACAAAGGACAAAGTCAAGAAAATATTCGTTAAAATCAAATGCGAAATTTTCCGATACGAAAGTTCGGCACGCGGCAATTTATACGATTCGAGAAACTTTCCAATGTTGTCCAGCTCTTCGTAACGGACGGAAGTGAAATTAAGTCGAAAAGTTTATTATTTTATGCGTTTCGTGAAGTGCAAACGCAGGTGGACTACAAAGAAATGTGCTATCCTAAGGAACTAAGTTCAATGATTGCTAATTCGAGACCAATTAAATTTTGATTAAACGCGTTTCGAAATCAAACGGCTAAAAAAAAAAAAAACAACAAAATGGCGACCGAAGAAAATTTCACGTGTTAACCGTTCAAATTGAACTTTTCTGCCTCCACTCAGCACAATTCTATTGGTTTAAACCAAAACGCAAGAATTTTAAGCAAATAAAAGTTTAGCGCGCAGAGAGCACAAGTCCTCTGCTCGATTTTAAAAATATTACGCTCGGATTATGTGCAGGATTCAGGAAATTTGTTGATTTTTTCAAAGCTCACAATTTTTCTTCCAACCGTTCTTAACGGTTTTCCAACTTGAACCCAATAGTCGAACCAGTGATCACATATGCGTCATCTGAATGGTAGCGCATGATCTTACAGGTAACTGCACAGACCCAATTGAGCAAACTACAAAAGTTGACCTGTACGAGTATCACTGGGTCAATGCGAACAACTCCTACTGCAGCATTTGAGGTGATCGTTAACCTCTAGAACCTGTATGTACAAAAAGAAGCTAGACTCATGACGTACCGATTTCTAACTTCAGAGAATACGGAAGCAAAGAAAACAGCCTCCGCAGCCATTTTGAGCTTGAAAGCGACCCTATTATCGGCATTCCGCTTTCGAATAATATCATACCAAGATACAACTTTGTTCCCACTCCACAAGGACTAGGAAACACATAGGGCTGAATTTGAAAAGGGAGCACTTATCCAGTATACAGATGTCTCCAAGACAAATGAGGGAGTTGAAGCAGGAGTGTATGGACATAGACCAAGGGTCGCCGTATACGCCAGTCTCGACAAGGCAAATACAATCTTCCAAAGCATCCAAAATATTAGAAGAGGATACAAGAATCATAGGATCTACATTCTCTCTGACAGCAGAACAGCACTAATTGCTCTTCAAGCATTTTGTTTTAGATTCCATCTAGCGTGGGATTGCTTACAAACATGAACTCAAAAAGCTAGCAAACTGAAACACAGTTATATTGGTATGGATTCCTGGACACAGTGATATTGTAGGCAATGAGTTTAGGGACCAGTTAGCGAAAAAAGGAGTTTACTTTAAATCCGCAGAACCAGTGCTTTTCTGGGGAATGCCAACAATGCAAAAGAAAGACTGTTGGATTGGATTAACATCCGAGCTGACCCTCCCTGGATAGGACTGGTGGGGTGCAGACAGTCCAAACTGTTTTTGGAAGGTCACTCAAACCTTCGATTTACTCAAAGTGTTTGATCGCGATAATCACAGAACACTGTGAGCTTGGTTGGCTGGTAGGTTTACGTGGTGGCCCGTCAGACGAAATAGGGCCCAATTAGTACATTATCGCCGTTTTGATACCACAACTCGCTTAACCTGGTCGTTGAGAGCTGATGAAGTAGATACAGAGTTTTACAGAGACCTGGGACTGGAATGGATTATCATATCCATCCGGAGCTGTTCAAAAATATGATCAGTTCTCCAATCTTATTTTTCGAGATCTCATCAAGGTTATCAATGCCTAATGCACGAAGTTTAGCTCTAACTAGGGACGGACACTCGCAAAGAAGATGCACATCAGTTTACCTATTATTTGTATCCCCGCAATTGCGGCAATTGACGTTACAGGGAATACGCAGTCTGGCCGCGTGGTTCCCGATTGGCCAGTGACCCGTGCTCACCGCCGTGACTCTGGAGACGTCTACACGGCTCCTGCTTAGGAGTTTGTCTGTTCTGTAGTGGGACTTGAATGTGTTCCACGAGAGAACTCTGAAGAGCAAACCCTTGCCTAGCTAATCCGTCTGCCCGCTCGATACCCTCTACCCTGCTGTGACCTGGGACCCAAAGCAGTTACTCTGCTTCCTAAGTAGGCAAGCTCCTCTCGGCACTGTTCGACGAGTTTAGAAAAGGTGGTAGCCGAATCTAAGGCCTTTATTGCGTCAGTGAGGATTACAACATTTCGCTTTGGCATAGCGTCTTGCTGCAAAGTCTGACAGGCCTCCCGGATCCCCAGTATCTCCGCCTGGAAAACGCTGGCTTAAAAAGCATCTGCATGCGATTAGACTGGTTCCAGACGTTATTTGCAGATAGTGTGAAGAAGAAGGTGAAACTGCGGAGCACGTCTTATGCCACTGCGAAGAATTCGCACACAGAAGACTCAGACTTGTTGGACATTACTTCCTAATACCATTGGAACTCATGTCTAACTCACTCAAGAGCATATTAAAATTTATTGGTATAACCGTCCTGAGTGAGTAAGGTAGTAAGGGAGGACATATATACATTATACGAGGGGACAACAATGGATCCACAGTGATCTCTCGTGATGGACTGGGGCGCATCGCTTTAGTCCACCCTTCTCAACCTAACCTAACCTAAGGGAGGACAATCACAATACCACTGAGGCCGCATCACATCATCCTGAAACTGACGACCTTCCGTTCATACAAAAATTCTCCGGAAGTGAACTATTTATTGAATTATGAAGTGATAGAACCCAGGTTTTTAATCAGTCAAAGACAGACCCTTTTCTAGCGCCAAGATTTAACAGCGTAGACAAAAAATTAGGGATAACTCCAAAAACGGTTAAAAATTTCTTGTCTAATGAAAATTTGAATTCAGTTTCAATACTTTCACCCGGAACTGTACTTCTCATTCGAAATTAGTCGTGTCTCAGGTTGCAGTACTGGCTGGGGATAAATCAACGAAACTTTTTTTTTTCCATAAAAATAATAAAAAGGACGACAGCTGACTGGAAATTTTAACATTTTCATAAATTGTTGAAATTTTAAAACTAAATACGTGCGACACGAAAAGAAAATAGAACTCTGCAGATGGCACTGACGTAACTTCTTGTATTTCTCGCAAGGGTGCACTACAGTGTGGCGCTGTCACTGTCACAATCGGCCCCAAGTTCAACCTGTCACTCAGTCCGTCCGTCACTGTCCCGTCAGTTGTGTTCGTGCTGTTGTGAAATAGAATCGTTGCTGGCGTTAACGGTTCGCGCTCTTCGATTTCGCCAAAGAACTTAGTGCAAAACTAGTGATAAAAAAACTCTCGGTAAATATTCCGATTAATAGGAAGCATAATTTCGTCATCGTCGTGTGATAAAGCAGTCAATTGCCGCCAAGGTACATAAAAGCCGCGCGCTGCTACGGTCTTGGAACATTTCGTGTCGAACAAGCCGCCCGGAATTTGCTTATTTTGTGAAAATCTTGTTTTGTCAGAATCAACGGACCCCACTTGAATTTCATATTGAAGTACGCGAACATATTGCGCATCGAATTACTTGAACAGTCGGATTTCATTCACGGGATTGATTGTCGCGCGAGTGCACGAGTCTTTTGGAATTTTCGTTTGGGTGTTTTTTTTATTGGTACTGCTATTGTTCGGCGCTCATCGATTTCTGAGGACTTCTCGTTTTTTTTGTTCGATTCGCACCTGAACCTGAGCCCGGTAAGTTGTAAACGATTGAGACTAAGTGCTTTGATTGATTTTATTGTAGGTCTGTTGTTTGCGTCCTGCGTTTAATTCACTGGAGAAATAAGCGTTCGCGGCTATTACGATTTTGTACCCAAGAACTGACCTGTACCGCAGACGACGTCGTCAGTCATCTGCCGCCTGCAAAAATTCGATTGCGTGTGCAATTTTATCACATTTTATTGGTTCAATCGAGACGAACGTTCTGGTAGTTCTGCCGCCGATGCCGGTTCAGCGGTGTGTCCTTGAGATTCGCTGTTGCTGCTTGCTATTACGAAAGCTTAAGATTACCGAACGTATTGGAAATAGAAATAGAAAAGTTGGTCGGTCGCATGCAGCAGTGGCGGTGTGTTTTTGGCGCTCACCATATTCCCAATTCCGGCCGCCTCAGCATGAGTTGACGGTTTTTCACTCGAAATGTGACTCAACAGCCGGTACTACACAGCACATTATTTTGCTTATCGGTCGCATCTTGCTCGTTGCATCATTTCTTATGCCAAGCACTAAAAGTTCTTGGCTGGAAAACCGATTTATCACTGCCAAGAAATCGACATAGTTGTTTTACTGCGCTGCAAAATATCATAACACCCGCTTTTTGGTATGTTATGTGAGAGAAAACCTGAATTTCATAACAAGACGCAATGCCAAGCCTATTTAATAAAATTCTGAGATCAATTACATTACAGTTCCAAGTTTTGTTAAGAAATTCAAACCAAACCGCTAGATTCAAGTCTATGAAACTTCTCTTAAATAATTTGAACTTGTCCTGTTCCTTTCCCCAAGCCAGTTTCACTTCTTACGAAATCCCTTCCTTGTCTAGGTTCAGGCTTGTTGAGCTCTCCCCAACTCAAGAATTTAGCTCCTTCATGCTGGTTCGATTTCTTTAACGAAATTCGCACCTTGCGTAAGTACAGATCAGTGATTCGCTCGATTGTAAAGTAAAAACTTTTATCCTTTTCAAGCCGGTTCGTCTTCTTACGAAATTTCTACCTTGACTTAGTTTTAATTTACCTCTTCATACCCAGGGCCGGATTTATTTATTTATTTATCAAACAAGATATATACCTATACAACATTAACTCAAATTAAACTAATTTAAAACAATACAATTTGACTTAATTTAACTATTTTAGTATAACTTAATTAGAGGCACTGGTGGGTTAAGCAGGATGAGGATGAGCTGATAACATCGAACGAAGTTTCAGTTTATATGTCGGCTTACTTATTGGAGGTGTGAAGTGTACACTGAAATTGTTAAACGTTCTACAGCATCTATTTATGGGTTCGTTTAGACCGTAATCAGTACGGTGGGGATATTCCTTAAGGGGTTATGAATGTCTCGTCAGCCTGACATTAAGTTTAATTTTATTTGTAAAGTGATCAACCTTAATATCACCATTCAAGACATCTAAGGTGAAACAGGATGTTAGCATAGTTCTTCTAGAGCTGAGTGGTAGAAGATTCAACAATTGTAGCCTAACTGTATAGTGTGGAAGGTTAGCAAAGTCTCTAGGGTCATACAAGTCCCTCAGAACAAAAAGAAGAAATTGCTTCTGGATTGACTCTATTCTGCTGCTGTAAATCTGGAAAAAGGGATCCCAAATGGGACATGCATATTCCAGGAGAGGGCGAACCAGGGAGCAGAATAATGATTTAGTGACCCATACATTTCTGAACTCTTTAGCCCTTCTTTTAATGAAACCTAAAAGTTTGTTGGCCTTGGCGATTATTTTGTTGTAGTGAGATTTAAAGCATAGTTTATTGTCAAGTAGAACGCCGAGGTCTTCAATATGCTCCACTCGATCTAAACCATTTCCACTTAGGGTATAGTTATGGTGATAAGTGGATTCTTTACGTGAGAAGCTTATCACGTGACATTTACCGACATTAAGCTTTAATTTGTTTTGACTGCACCATCCATCTAATGCCAAGAGCTTGGATTGCAGGAATATAGCATCTGCCGGGGAGCTAATGGAATGATATATTTTCAGATCATCGGCGTATAAAAGATGTGATACACTTTCCAATACTTCTGATAGATCTGAAATGAAGATGTTGAACAAAAGAGGTCCTAAGTGACTCCCTTGGGGTACACCAGAAGACACTGATATTTCTTTGGAAATTAAGCCTTGGAACTTAACACATTGAGTTCTATTACTGAGATATGACTTAAGCCAGTCAAGTAAAGGTCCTGTTATACCGATCTTTTTTAACTTAAAGGTTAGAGTATTGTGGTCTACTTGGTCAAAGGCTTTGCTAAAGTCAGTGTATATTGCGTCGATTTGGCGCCCATTTTCCAGTGCGCAGAGTGTATCAGATACAAGAATCATTAGGTTAGTCGTGGTTGAGCGCCCTTTTCTAAAACCGTGCTGCTGGTCATTAATAATGGGGTTGATAATATTGGTGAGCTTATCGCAGATAATTTTTTCAAATAGTTTCGGTATGGCTGATAGTATTGCAATACCTCGGTAGTTCTCTACGTTTCGTTTGTCACCATTCTTGTGAATTGGCGTGAGATGCGACGATTTCCATACTGAAGGAAAATTCCCTGATGACAGTGACTTGTTGAATAGAAAGTGTAGGGGTTTTGAAAGTTGAATGGCACACTTTGATAAGAATAGAGGAGGAATGAGATCCGGGCCACGACCTTTTTTGACGTCAATATTTATAAGGGCATCAAGCACCTCCTCTGCGGATAATGAAATATTGTCAGCAAGTGAAGGGGTCGAGTTGTCAGGTTCGCTAAAGGTTGATTCTGACGGGGGACTAAAGACTTCCCGAAAACGGTCGGCAAACATATCGCAGATAACACGCCTGCAGGATGTGTGCTTGAGTCCATTGGTCATGGTTACGGGGTAACCTGAACTTTTGCGTTTTGTATTCACAAAATCGAAAAATCTTTTTGGATCGGTAATAATATCCTCGCCAATTTTGTTTACATAAGACTCATACGCTGCTCGGGATTTAGAAGAGAATTCCGATGCCAGCTTGTTATATAATGTCTGAAGATCAGGAGTAGTCGTATCCGTTTTCTTAAGTTTTTTGAAGAACTTATTTCTTTGGTTCCGCAGTGATCTGAGATTTTTATCCAGCCACGGTTCTGAGACTTTATCCTTCAGCTTGATTACAGGAACATAGTTGATGACAATTTTGAAAATAACATCGTAAAACGATGATATAGCATTGTCTAGATTATTAGATGAAAAAAGGAATGTCCAGTCTATCGAAGATAATTCATTATTAATACTAATGAAATCGGCATTACGGAAGTCAAATACAACATTATTGTTGTAAGAGTTAACAAAGTTCATATCGTCACATGGTAGGTCTACTATGATGGCAGAGTGATGTTGGGTATTTGAGAAAAGATTCTCAGCGTCAGATGCAGGGGTAACAATCACTTCATCATATGCGTCTGTAAAGATCATATCAAGCCATCTCCCGTTTCTATTCGGAAAATTCACTACCTGATGTATATCATTACTATACATCGTGTCTATGATAGTGGTGTCAATAACAGACGTAAGATTCCCAGGAGTGATGGTGTTATCAGAATGATTAGTGACGAAAGAAATGCTTGGGCGATTAAAGTCGCCAAGGAGAAAAAGATTATCGTTTTCATCTAAGGAGCAATTGACACCATGTAAAATATCCAGAATGTCATGGTATTTCTGGTCTTCTGAATTAGGAGGGATATAAGCAACACCAATGTAAATGTATTTATTGTCCAACTTGATTCTGATAAACTTATGTTCGAAAAGCAGAGAAGGGTTTGTGCTTACTATCTCGCTGGATAAAGATCTGTGAACTGCAATAAGGACACCCCCTCCTAATGATAGACCAGTAGCGCTAGTCCCATAGGACTAAAAGGTTCTGTAGCACAGGGCCCCCAAATTTTAAGGGGCCCCCAACAAATTTCACTGGTGCCCGACATTTTCATATATTCAATACAATAGAATTAAATCCTGTTGAGTTGCCGCTGGGCGAGATTTGTATTGCCTGTTGTGCGTTGCGAGTGCGTTCAGAAGTCAGCACTTCGCTGACATTTGAGCGCACCCGCAACTACCGCCAATCTAACACCGGACGCGGTAGGACCGTTAGGTGATCGAAACCGGCATGGGTTTTTGAGATTATGACAAGTCTTAGTAATGTGGCGTGTGATAGCACCCAAAATCAGATATCCGAAAATGAAGCAAATGGCATACTGAATAAAATGAAAGAATTCGATACTGGTCATGGTTATTTTTTGAAACAAAATTTTAGAACGCTTCCATGCAACTAGCGAATCGCTTCAGAGCGCTGATATTGATTTACTGACTGTATGTCAACTATATAGGTATTTGTCAGGTTTTCTGAATAAATATCGAGATTGTTTTAATAATATAGAGGCCGAAGCAAAGCAACTTGTGGATGATCATCAATATAGAGAATATAATAGAAGAACAAGAAAAGGAGTACGTTTTTTTGATGAAGGCGATGCAATAGAAACCGAATTTTCTGCACGTGAAAAATTTCGCGTAGAAACCTTTCTGCCGATAATCGACTGTCTGTATCAGGAATTAGAGAAGAGAAGCGCAGCGTACAACAGCATTGAAAATTTATTTGGATTTTTAACGAATTATCAATTGCAGAAATTCAAGATAAATGTAAACCTCTTATAAGTGAATATCCCAATGATTTGAAGATTGGTTTCGTTTATGAATTCTTACAATTTTCTGAAATTGTTAAGAGCGAGAATATTGCAAAAACTAAGCTCGCACGTATGAGCGAATTACTTGAGGACGGTAGTTCAATTCTTCGCACGTTTCCAAACGTAAGGATTTCGTTGCGAATGTATTTAACTATACCTGCAAAAAATTGTGAAGGGAAAAGATCCTTCTATACTTTAGCAAAGATTAAAAACTATTTGCGTAATACAATTGGCGAAAATCGTTTGAACTCACTTTCTCTAATTTCAATAGAGTTTGACGTACTAAAACCGATTGACTTTGATGAAATAATAAATGATTTCGCTAAAAGTAAAGCTCAAAATATTCCCATATAAATAAGCATATTTTTAAAAGGAGCTAAGATGAGTAAGCAATTAAGGAATTGATAAATATTTCAAACTTTTCAAAATTTTTTACCATAGTCTGCATGATTTGAGATCATCTGGTTCAGTTCAAAATCCACTTTTATCATATAAGACTGCCCTGATGATACACTTTCCAAAAACTAAGTAAAATCCGTTTTGATCTCCACTTCGAAGAAAAGAAGCAGTGAGCAGTTACCATTCAATCCACCAATGATAATCGTGAGAGAGAAGGTGATATTTTAATGTTTATTTAAATAAGTTCGCTGCCTGTGAAATAATTGAAGATCTTTTGATTTTGAAAAATTCAATGGATCCAAAGCTTTCTGAAATTTATAGTGCAGTACCAGCAACTTCACAATATAAAATACGTACATGGCCTTAATGTTGTTTGTCGGTTAAATTGCTGGTTTCGGTTTAGGTTTAAACCGACAAACAACATTAAGGCCAGGTACGTATTTTATATTGTCATAGTTATAATAGAATCCTTGGAAAAAAATTAATTATTGAAAATAGTGGGATCCTCTAGAAAATAATGAAGTATGTGAAATAAATGGGAGTCTGGCAAAGTTTTTGCAGTTGTGGTATTGGCACGCAATGGAAGAAGGCTGATATCTTTGGTGAAGAAAAATTTTTTTTCGGCATTATGTAATACAAACACAGAAAAATTTTTTCAAATATTTTTCCGATCAGGAAAAAAATTAAAAAAAATCATAAGCCTTAGTTAAATAGCCCCAAAAGTGAAATAGCCTCGGGCCTCTTCATAGGTAAATCCGGCCCTGTTCATACCCTTTACTAGCACGAGCTTCCGCGAATCTCATGATTTCTGGTTCATTCTTGACGTAATGCAGACTAAAATAAAGATGCCCTTTCTCAATTTCAAGCAGTTCCTACTTTTGAGACCAGCTTGTATGGTACCAAAGGGTGGCCACAAATCTAAAAAAGTTAGCGATTGTTTTTGGAACTGGAGTAATCAGGAAATTTTGTAAATTTTGAAGATTATTCTGGAATTTTAATATTGGCATAATTTTGTACTAAACGCTGAATTGCACTCTCTCCTTTTTGCCACATACTGCGATCACAAAACACCGTTTTATTCCTCCTCACATCGGCTAGGGCTTTCTAACTACTCCGACGTTAAAGGGTGACCCCTTAAGTGACCAAAAACAAACATGGTTGAGCGTAGTAAACCAAGATTCCCCAAGGATCAACTCTTGGCCCAGCGTTATACCCACTGTATACTTACAACCTGCAGTACATTGGACTTAAGACAAAGTATGTATATGCTGGTGACAGACTTCTAGAGTCGACTATTAACTTCGAAGACAGGCTGGTAATATGCTTACTGTTGTAGTGGCATTAGCGAAATTCTCCTTAACAAAGTAATGTTTTTGCCACTGTCAATACAGCTAGATTTGTAGCCGACTTTGTTGATTTGAGGAGTCAACCAAAGTCGTCAATGAAATAATTTTTTAAAAAAAAAGAAATCATTTTTTTTCAGTCTTGATAAAACGATCAGTCGATCAACAATATTTTAAAATATAAAATCAATTAATTTCATAGAACTAATTGAAACTTAAATCTTTTAAAATCTAATTTATCAATTATTCGCGTCAATAAAATATTTTCAATTTACGTAACGTTAAAAAATCTTCATTGGTGACCCCGAAAACTGAACGCAACGTTCAGAGTTGCGCATTTATCAATCGATTCGTTCAACAATTCAGTAAAAATTTAATTCAAAGGAAGCAGCCTCAAATTTTCAAGCTCCAAAAAAAAAAGAATTATTAGGTGTACAAATAAGTTCCCGGCGTTCTCGTATAGATGCCACTAACACGAACTACTGGGAAAAAATGGCGGATCAAGCTCGTAATATGGCAAGATCAGACATATTGCAACAATTCCCCATCATTACATTTGTAAAATTTTATCGGCGTCAGTTACTTATGAATCCTTAAACATGTCGGAGTTCGAGCCAAAGAAGCGCCATTTGCGGGAAGTTTTGCTTTTTTGTTTTAATTCAAAGAAATCTGCGGCTGAGGCTTGTCAGATGATTAGAGAAACTTATGGCGAGTCTTCTATTAGCGAATCAACGTGTCGCAAATGGTTTCATCGCTTCAAAATGGGTAATTTCGGCGTGGAAAACATGGAGCGTTCCGGCCGTCCAAAAAATTTCGAAGACTCAGAATTTAAGGCACTACTGGACAAAGATTCATGCCAAACACAACAAAGTCCTGCGGATTCATTGGATGTGACTCAACAAGCTATTGCATCGTCTGAAAACCTTGGGAATGATGCAAAAGTAAGGAAATTGGGTGCCGTACGAATTGAAGCCTAAAGACGTCGAACGGAGTTTTTTCACGTGCGAACAGCTGCTCCAACGGCAGAACAGGAAAGGATTTTGGCATCGTATCGTGTCTGGTGATGAAAAGTGGATACACTACGACAACCCGAAGCGCCAAAAATCGTGGAGATACCCTGGCCATGCATCAAAATCGACCGCAAGGCCGAATATCCATGGTTCCAAAGTCATGCTATGCATTTGGTGGGTCCAGCTCGGCGTGGTGTATTATGAGTTGCTGCAACCGAGTGAAACCATCACAGGACCTCTTTAGCGAAGACAACTAATGCGTTTGAGCCGAGCATTGAAAGAAAAACGGCCGCAATATGAGCAGAGACACGACAAAGTGATTTTGCTACACGACAACGCTCGGCCACATGTTGCTCAGGTTGTGAAAACTTACCTGGAAACACTGAAATGGGACGTCCTACCCCACTCGCTGTATTCACCAGACATCGCCCCTTCCGACTACCACCTATTCCGATCAATGACGCATGGCTTGGCTGAGCAGCGCTTCCGTTCTTTTGAAGATGTCAAAAATTGGGTCGATTCGTAGATCGCTTCAAAGGACGTGGCATTTTTTCAACGCGGAATTCGTATGCTGCCAGAAAGATGGGAAAAGGTTGTGGCTAGCGATGGACAATATTTTAAAAAAAAATAATGCAACCAATTTCCCACAATAGAGGCTCAAAGTTTGACAAAAAACGCTGGGAACTTATTTGTACACCTAATAATATATTTGTAAGTAAATTGGTGATTTTTGTTGATGCGAGCTACGTTTGTTAACGCACATTATTTTTGATTGTTAATCTTCAATCATATTTGAGCATTTATTCAGATTGAAATTTAAACGAGTAAAAAAAACTTAAAGCTGTATTATTTGTGATGGTGCACCGACCTTCACAAATCTTAAAGAAGTCTCGTTTGACAGCATGCAGAGTCTGCTAAACTTTGCTACGGTAACAGGGACCTTTGAATTAAACAAGGAGCACTCAGTACAGATCGAAAAGCAAGCGAAACTATCATAGGTACTTTGGGTGTCCTGTTTTTTAGTGGTATCACTATGGACCCTCGTGGGTCTATGTGAGGCTTTGGCAGCCACTGTAACCTAACCTAACCTATTGGTTGTGATAAGAATATTAAGAATAGCTCGTATTTAATAGTGTTTTAAATTCGGTTTATAGTAGTGTCGCGTTTTTCTTTTTCTCGAACACGCTGTTTTTCTTTACCTGATCAAAAAAGTTAAACTCCACTTTATAATTATGATCGGGGACGGATTTGCAGCCGTTCCTGGGCAACCCTCTCCTAGGGTGGGCGAAAACTTTTCCCCAAGTTCAATGGTCTTCTGGATTGACAGCAGGTGCTATACAGATGATCCAATTCTGGACTTATAATCCGGCTGCATAGTTCCGAATTTTGGACAGCCAGTTAGCTGCAGCGAACATAGTTGTCGAAACAACTAAATTCAATCATGCGATAAGCATAATGAATGCCAGTGAATGTTCTCAAGCGATGGATATCATTGAGAACATTCCTGCTACGGATCAATACACTTACTTTAAAAATCAGATGATTATTCGATTTGGAGAATCAGAAGACTCCAAACTACAAAAATTATTAACTAGATTAGATTTCGGGGATAAAAAACCTTCAAAAAAAAAACCTTTGTCTAATAAAGTCTTTGGCCGGATAAAATTTTGGTGATTCTGCTTTACGTTCTCAACATGTTCAAGCTATTCTGGCGGCCTGTACAGTTCCTGTGGAAGAACTAGGTAGAATTGCAGATCGTATCATGGAGACGTTTTAACACCATGTGCGGCTGGTACGTAGTACCTACATACATATTGGTTAAACACCATTGGTGAATTATACACTATACATAAACATTCTAGTTCTCAGGAGATCTTTTAACACCATTGGTGGACTGTACATTGTACGTAATTATTTTGCTCCTCATTTTACCATTAAACACCATTGGTGGATGGTACTTGATACATAATTCTTTTCCAGAATGAACTTATAATTATTCCCATTAATAACGAACTCATTTATTAAATTGGCGTTTGATACGCCTAACTACTCATTTGCATTTTTATGGCGTTATTTCGAATTACGAAGTTCATTTTGATCTTTTTAATTCTGACATATTCATTTCTCAGAGATCTTAAATGTTTCATCTATACTGATGATATTTTGATCGTGTCTGATTGAATTACTTACCTGTTTCATTTGAAAATTGTTTTACGTTGCATTGTGACAAACAATCTAATAATAGATAAAATGTAAGGTATTTTGCAAATTTAACCTGGTATCAAGAAAACTTCGTTTTCTCTAGGAGGGGAGTATGTAGTGGCATTTAACGATAGCGAAATTTCACTTTAACAAAGTAGTATTTTTGCCACTGTCAATACAGCTAGATTTGTAGGCGACTTTGTTGATTTGAGGAGTCAATTAACCCATTAGTGCACAAAGTTTATTAAGCACAATATCCGTTTAAACGGAGTTTGTGCAGTAATGGGTTAAAGTCGTCAATGAAGTCATTTAAAAAAAAAAAGAAATCGTTTTTTTTCAGTCTTGATAGAACGATCAGTCGATCAACAATATTTTAAAATATAAAATCTATTAATTTCATAGAACTAATTGAAATTTAAATCTTTTAAAATCTAATTTATCAATTATTCGCATCAATAAAATATTTTCAATTTACGTAAAGTTAAAAAATAATATTACAAAATATTTAATTCATATATTATTTACAAGACTTAATTTTATTTTGATTGTAATAAATTGTGTTTGCCTTTTACATAAAAATTTTAATCAATGTTTATGTGAGATTTTATTTATCAAGGCCGACAAGAAGATCAATTATTTAATCTTCTTTTTCAACATTGAACTATAAAGTTCTAACATCATTATCAGCTTTAATCAATCAAAAGAAAAAGATTTTCATCATGATTATCAACTATTATCAATCTTAAGAAGGAGATGTACGAATATTAATAATATACGTAAGAATCTCTTCACTGTGAACAATCCAACGACAACATATTCATTATTCAAACGAGCAAGACATTCATCCAATTACACATAGACAGGATATTGACAGGATATTGCTTACCAGAGCCTTTCAAAATATCTAGATCTAACCCAGGATATTGCTTACCAGAGCCTTTCAAAATATCTAGATCTAACCCTGCGTCTACACTGACAATTTATCTGGCAATGGCAGTAGCAACGGCATTATTGCTATACACAAATTGACAGTGTAGACGCTCCAAATGCATATGGCAATATTGCTCTCAGCATTGCCATGGCAATTTTTAGGATAATATTGCCAGAAAACGAATTGTTTGACAGAAGTTAGAGTCGCTTGTCAACAGGTCTACTTACGTTTTTTTGGGTTTGATCGCAAAATTAGTGAAAATAAGTGGACTAAAGAAAAAACTATTGAATTAATCAATAGTTTTCGAAGTTATGATTGCTTTGCTTCACAACTTGACACTTCGAATTCACTCGCTGAAATGAAAATTGCCTGGTAATCAAATGCCCACTCATTGCGATCTGACATTTAACTCAATGGCAATATTGCCATTGTCATTGGCAGATAAATTGTCAGTGTAAACGCAGGGTTACTAAAGACGAAAAACCGACTTGGATACCGCACGTCACCAATATACGGAATGGGATTGCGCCGATCAATCAATCTCATACGACTTCCAAACGTGACTTTAAATTTGGAGTCAAACGACTGAATATAAAATTGACAAAGACTCGAGCTTAGTGAATAAGAGTATAAAAGTTGAGCCGTATGATGGACAAAAACCAATCTGGTTCTTTTTACTCGAAAGAGAGCTATACCCCTATTTACAAATCCAAAAATGGGTAATATGAATCTCGAGCTTAAAACTTAAGCTAAGTACCTAGCAATTATTCTTGACGCAAAGCTTAACTGGAAGAAAAACCTTGATGAGCGCGTCACGAAAACAACAAATGCCTTCTACACTTGCAAGAATGCCTTTGGCAAGAAATGGGGAACAAAGCCCGCAATAGTTCACTGGATATACACCTCTATCATAAGGCCCATCCTTCTTTATGGTGGCATGGTATGGTGGACAGCCTTGGATAAAAACGTGCACAAGAATAGTCTAACGACAGCGCAGTACCTAGGCATCACAGGCGCTTTGTAATCAACGCCAATAGTTGCAATGGAGATTATGCTGCTTCTGCTGCCAATAGATGTTCAAATCAGAAATGCTACTGCCAAGAGCGCACTGAGACTGAAAGAGTCTGGTGGCTGCTGGAAATCTGCGGATTATGGGCATGGCAAAATTGTTTCAATATTTCCAGACTGTGTGCTTAGCGAACTCACCGACTATATAAACCCGTGTCTAAGCGTATCTGTATCGGTCTCCGTACTATTTCACTACGAGGGGAGACTGGGATAATCAAAAAGTGATAAGGGAAGGTATCTGAAGTTTCTGTATTTACGGACGGGTCAAAAATGGATACCGGAACAGGTGCAGGGATTTTCTCAGCCGACATGAATATTCAAGTATCCTTGCCGGACTACTGGATTATTTTTCAAGCCGAGGTTTTTGCCGGAAACAGGGCAGTAGGTATACTGAATTTCACGCCAAATCTTCCCGAAGAATCGCATATAAAGATTTATACAGACAGTCAGTCAATGAAAAACCTCTTATCTCAAACCTAGTCAAATCTGAGCTAGTAAGGGAGTGTCTGAAAACACAGTGTGCAGCTCATACGGTTTTCTTGTGCTGGTTTCCGGGACGCAAAAGAGTACCATGAAACGAGGCAGCAGATGAGCTGGCTAAAACTGGATCTGAAATGGCTGCTATACATAAATCCGTAGCGGTAAAAATATCCCTTACTTACGCCAAAGAAATCTTGACAAGAAGGCAATGGAGCTGACCAATGGTAGATGATTTAACCTAACGTCGTGTGAAACCTCCAGGCAGCTATGACTGGTAATTCATCTTAGAAGGATTGCCGATCTTTTAAAAAGAAGTATATGGAGACCCGTAACATTACGGCAGTCATAACGGGAAACGGTCTCATTAGCAGACATGCACAACGCCTAGACGTGCAATATAATGACTGCAGCAGAAGTGAAGAAGAAGAAGAGAGCGTTAGGCATATACTTGGTGAGTGTCCTCATAGTCATCTGTAGGTTCAGAGCCATGGGCAGCTACTTCTTCTCCAGTCTCGGGGTATCCAGACATAGGAGAAAAACACGAAGTGATGAAGTAGCCAGATTTATTCGCACTGGTGTCTGATTTGACTAGCCATTCTTCATTATGGTGTCACGGGTGTGGTACCAACCGAATGGTCTAAGTGAGTCGATACATAGTTTGGATGGCTGCCACCATAACCTAATCTCAGTAGTTAGAACAATTGGGTGTTTTTTGTGGTAGAAAGAGTCTTACACATCTTATCAGGGGTACTTTTAGCAGCTTCTTTCAGCACAGCACCCTTTAATCCATGTGCTTGTACTTACAGCTTTGACTGTTAAAGATATTTCTTCTTCGTTAATTTTTTATATTTCGGCAGCTTCTCTCAGCTTCTAGCTTGTTTATATCTTCAATTGACCTTACAGAAAGAGCTAGCATCTGATCCATTGCCGAGCCTCTCCTTGCGAGTTCATCTTCAGCCTCGTTGCCCTAAATCCCGCTTGGACATTGAACACAATATGTTATATATTAAACTGCGTGCATAAAGTGTGCATAAAGCATAAAGTGTGCATAAAGCACTAATCTTATCCCTGCATAGCCTCACGAGGCGGGACTTGATCAAGTATGAGTCAAGCACCTTAATCACCGCCTGACTATCTATTAGGATGACGACGAGTTCATTCCACAGCGCGCAAGCAAGTATGCATGCCTGCACGAACAATTCCCATCATTTTCGCCTGGAAAACACTACAACAGTCCGGTAATCTGAATACCTCGCTATCGTTAAGGTCCGCGGAGAACAGTACCACTCCCGTATCCGAGTCCGTCTTCGAGCCGTCCATGTAGATATGATACATTCCATCCTACTCTGCTAAGGATCTTCGTTGAGAATTTCCTAGAGAGTTCGATCTACAGAATTAAGTAGTAATTTCCTCGAGCGGGTTACAGTCACTAAATAGTCCCAGTATGCAGATGTGCCCACAGGTCTGGATACCCAGTTTTCTGACTCTTTCAGCCTAATGGCACTTTTTGCTGGTATACTTTTTTCATAAGTATCCAGCGGTAGCAGTTGCAGTATCAGCTGTTGGCGTAGTGTTAAGGGAGCCTGTTGCTCCTCTTGAACACAGACGTTAAACTTTGGTGAGTCTTCTGAGTAAAGTGAATTTCTCCAGCGCTCCCCACCACACTAAAATTCCGTAGGTTAGGATGGGCCTGACTATGGCCGTATACATCAATACAATGACCCATCTCTGGCTGAATTCCCCGCTTTCGTCTGAACATCTTCTTGCAAGTGTAGAGAGCCCCTAAAGCCATCCTTATTCGCTCATCGATATTCTTATTCCAGGTTAGTGTCCTATCCAGGACTATACCCAAGTATTTAGCGTCATCTTCAATCTGTATGGTAGGACCTCCCAGTTTAGGGAGTGTAAACTCCGGGATTTTGTTCCCACGAGGTGAAAGGACCAACTCTGTTGGTGAAGCATTGATCACATGTCCACAGCTGCTTGGCCACGAGCTTACTTATATTCCTGTTTCAATTAATTCCAAGTCAAAACTCGACTTCTACTAAACTGAAACACTGAAAGGAACTGAATCGAAATCATGCAAGTCATCATCAATATAAAATTACCTGCTATGACGTAATTATTACTCACGGTTGACGAAGCAATTGGTATGATTTTGACAGAAAATTAACGTTTTCTGGAGCCGGTTTCTGTCCTAACAAAATTCGAACAGAGTCGCGTTCAATTTGCGTTCGAATCGAACAGATAACGCCAACAATAATTACAACACGAGACTTGCTCGACAATTCCATTAAAATCAACTTAATAATTTACATAAAACTCGTTTCAATAGAATTTGCTTAAGCTGTACAAGGTCATTAGTACATGAGTTGATGTAGCTATACATAATTTATGTATTAAATGGATTTGTACGTGCCATACCATAACAAGTACTTCTAAGAATGGAATCGAATCCATAGCGACTTGTTGGCTTGTTGTATTGATTCCTTGATGGCAGTTTGCACTAA
Source organism: Beris morrisii (assembly GCA_951812415.1). NCBI lineage: Eukaryota > Metazoa > Arthropoda > Insecta > Diptera > Stratiomyidae > Beris > Beris morrisii. Next base: position 107,112,139 of record OX638312.1, on the reverse strand, counting down.
TGTAGAGTTAATTTGCATTAATGCTTTCGAGGTTTTTATTCTAGCTTGGCGACTAGTGGCTAGCTACATAAATAATCTTATAGCTCTAACTCTTAGTCAAAAGCTTGGTCATGTTTGCTGTCGCATCAGACAAAAAAAATCATTATTAATCATAAACTTGAAATGTGTGAATTGAACTGGAAGAAGTTTAGCTTAATTGTGTTTGCCTTATGCAAAAATAACTGATATCCTAAACTTTGTTAGAAATTTATTGCGTGTTGTAACAATCACCACGCTCTGACGCTACGTCGACCTTGTTTGCAACTTTTGGAGCCAGTTTAGTATGAGAATGCATCCCAGAAGCAGTTTCAACATTCGGTTCCTCTTAGTTTCTGGGAAATTCATTTGTGGAGTGAAATATATCCACTACACAATTGTAGCCTTGGCAATGAAGCCTAATGGGAACTAGATTATGTTGGTTCGTGGTTTAGGAACAGTATCTTCCTGGTTTTCGCCCATGAACAGAGCCGGGTGTAGTCCAGTGGTAGTGTACTAGGTCTTGAAAACATTGCTACCGGGGTTCAATTCCCACTCAATGCATAATTTATTTATATGAATTTTTCAGTTTCTATTGGTTTCAGAATATTAATATAAATCGTGAACAGTGCGGAATGTTTAATAGGGTCACAATTTAAACCTGAGCAAATGAGTTTTGTTTACATTATTATCAGATTCACAAATACCATCAGAGCTGCCAGATAGTAGTTGATTTGCAATAGGCAACTTTGCTGTTCTGGTAGATCGTATCACAGCCAGCCAATAGTACTGCAAAATTATGATCATTAACACCTGCTAGTACACTGCCATACCCGACCCGATTCCTGATCTTCTTTCCCATTCCTAAAAACTGATTAAGTTCGGTATCCCCTTTCTTCTCTACAATTCCTTCCAACTCTCATCTCCTTCGCACCAAGAAACACGGAAAAATATTTGATAGAACTATACCGCGGCCAATTGGGCTCAGTTTGTTCTTGAAAATTAGCCAAAAACAGCCATCAGCCGTAGGCGCCGTGCCGTGGTGCAGTGGGATCACAACGGACCCATCTAGCGGTCTATGTGTTAGCTATCTCTGTCAATAGCTACCCACCTAACCTAACCTCGCCCATGAACGCTCTAAGCTTGTAGCCACCACGTTGTGCGAGTGTGTGTAACAAAGTTAGCATTTACATATATATCCAAGTTTCAACTTTCTATCATAACCCGTTCATGTAATATAAGGCCCGGACTACATACCGTTTTTTCCGGTCCAGAGCGAATAGGTCCCGCCTTCCACGATGAATTAGAACCATGTCCCATAGAAATGTTGGAGATTTTAGCTCATTGACTACATGGCTCTGAAAACGGTACGCCTGAATGAAAACCAGAGCGAAACGGACCGGAAAAAAAACTGGACCATGTTGTCCGGACCTAAACATCAACATCAACATCACTGAAAACTTTTTTTTCCCGAAAAACTTTGTTTAAAAAACCCGATCTAAATCGAAAATTTGGACCTCTGTGTCGAAAAAATCATTCGTAATAAGAGGATCGGCTGAAACGGAGTCATCCGGGAATGTTGGAAAAAAACCGATCATTCCCAGAAAATCGCTAGGAATATTTTTGAAGAAATGCAAGTACTGGCGTCGGACGAAACACGTTCGTGACAGAGAACAAAATCGAAATTGTAAAAAAAAATGAAACAAGTTCGAGAAATCCAGATATAGTAGATAGCAGAAGCCCTGGCAATTAGTAGAGAACTGATTGAAGAAATTTTCCATGAATATAGCTAGCGCCCCTAACTTAAAAGTGAGTTAAAACTTAAATGGAATTCCTGAACCTCTGCAAAGAATAGTGGTCCTCGATGAGACGTGGATCAGACACTAACAAAGGGGGATGGCTCCAAAGAAATTCAAGGTGTGATTGTCCTAAAACTCATGGCTACGTTTTTTTGGAATTGGGAAACATATTGTTGCGACCTAGGGGTTCGCCGGGATTTCAAGTAAAACACATTTCGGTTAAAATAAAAATAAGTAATAATTTATTATTTGCACTATAATTCTGTTCGCACAATTATTCGCACTATTTGGCAATACCGCCCGCTTATCTATATCGCATGATTCGATCACACGCAATCGATCGCTTTCCACCAATACGGTCGCGTATACACGCTGGCTGTCACAGTCGACGTAATAAAAATTAATGTGTCCTCGCTGAAAGCTTTATCTACTTTTATACCAGTTGCCTGTAGTCGACACTGTTGTTGAATCTTTGTTCGGTGGTGTGTGTAGAGGATTCTGGAAAGCTTGAGAGCATTCCATTTGATCTTCTAGGCTGTTCTAATACATTCGAGCGCATTCGATTAGAGGAGAGATATAATCGTGTTGCTCCGCTCTCCTTATTTACTCAACTAGGCTTTTGATTGGGTTACTTTGCAGCTTAGGTATTCGGTTGTTGCTGTTTCCCTATTCGTAATCGATCGAGTTGCGCGGTGGCCAGGCTTACACGTAACAATATTATTAATGGATTACCTCGCTAATGGTGCTACGATAGACTTTTGAAATAAGTGCTACAAGCAGTCAAGAGAAAAGGAGTTACACGATGCACAAAAGGGTGACGTTGACCCAAAAACCGTAAGTTGTATCAAAGCCAAGCTGGGTACAGTCTTCTTCAGACGACCTTCTTTAGGATCTAACACGATCTGGAGTAACGCTACAGGGTTACGCTGACTAACTTGCCATCCTTATTAGAGGTAAATTTGAAAAACGGTCACAGAACTAGTTCAAAGAGCCCTAAAACAGGTAGTAAATTGGTATACTAAAGCAGGTTTGGATATTAATCCGAAGAAAAGCACAATTGTTTCATTCACCAAAATGAAGCGTAACGACAAGACTATTTTTTTTTTTGAATATTTGGGGTATGCTAGCTAGACGAAATTTTTGGGAGTCATTCTGAATGAAAAAATCATTTGGACAAGGTTCTTGAAAGGGCCAGAATCTCTCTCTGGACTTGCAAGAGCCTTTTCGGCAAGAACTGAAGAGTCTAAAACTAACCAACTGGATGTATACCGTCGTTTCTAAATCCATTATAACCTACGTGGCATGTCTGTCTGTCTGGTGGAAAAAAACAAAGCAGAAAGCTGCAAGATTTGGACAGAGGAAAATATACCCGATGATTGACGAAAAAGCATCATATGTCTAATTTACGAGAAAGGGGACAAACTCTGCTGTGAGAATTACAGAGGAATATCATTGTTGTGTACGTCCTACAAAATACTGACAAAAATAATTGAACGTCACCGTAAGCCCTATACTAACGAAATAATTAGCAAATACCAAGCTGGATTCAGAACCAAACGATCTATAACAGTCCAGATATTCTCAGTAAAAGGTGCTTGCGAAATGCTGCGAATATAACACAGACGTGCACCAAATATTCGTATATTTTAAACACGCAGACGAGACTACCGACAAGGAGGATATTGTACCAAATTATGCTTGATTTTGGAATTCCAATTCAACTTGGTACTAGAGTATATCGTCCGAAAAACCCCAGTCGACACCAATGAGACACTACTACTCCAGTCCACCCATCTAGTAGCATACGCTGACGACATAAAAATCCTCGCAAGATCCTTCCCTAGTGCTAAGGGGTATTTGTTAATCTTGACTCTGTCGCAAAAGAAGTCGGGTTGCGCATTAACGAAAGAAAAATAAAAGTAATGACGCAAACAAGAATGAAAACGCCAATCAGACAAAATATAACAATTGCGGATTATAATTTGGAAAGTGTGGACAACTTGATATATCTTGGGGGCCAATCTAGAATATTTGGGAAAAAAGAATGTCTGACTACTTGAAACTAAGCAGATATCAGACTCGAACCCTAGTGCGAGCTCTGACTGGACGCATATCCGTAGGATTGGTCTCTCTGAGAGCAAAATATGTAAGCTAATGTATTGCCATTTACTAGAATACAGAAGGTAAATTTGAAGCACTGCAATTCACTTTTTCACAGTGCGAAATATTTGGGAGTTACCTTGGACAAGGTACGAGTGATATTGTCTTTTATCGTATGTTGAAGGACACTTGGTACTACTTGTGATTTAAAACCAACAAATGTATACCGGATCTACTAGGCTATTTTAAAACCGATGATCACATTTCTGCTACAATTGTATGGTTGAACTGCGTAGAGGACTTTGCGAAAAATACAGAGACGTGCTGTTGTAACCATTAATGGGTACTTCAATCTGCTGCAATATAAGCTGTACGACTACCAAATATAGCTATACAAAATAGGGCTACAGTTGTACATCAAATTCAGGGCAGGTGATATCATACCTTAATACAAGAGAAGGTACTTTATCGTAGTACACGGAAGGCTCAAAGACCGAATTTGATAATGGACCTGGAGTCTCTAGGAATCTACCCGAGTAGCGTTTGTTCTGTTATCGAAAAATAGAAAACTTTTAAGCTAGTTCCGATGGTAACTGCGTCAAGTTAAAAAAGTTCTATTTACCACCCGTACTCCCTTAGTGAATCTCGTTTCGTTCAGGGTATTTTATTCTAATTTTTCTAGACGTTTTCTTATGCTTGGATGACATCAATTCAATCAATAAATGATGTGATGAGTGTCCTGTTCAATGCTGAAGTGTAAGACGATATCGTCCAGTCGTATAGTCAGTCTACTTATTAACGCCCATTATGGCATGAACTAGTTATGGCACATTTATCAATCGATGGTATCGATTTCGCATGAGATAGTCAATGGAATGAACGACATTAGGGAAGCTTATGTATACTTGATTTACGATATCATTGCTTTAATATCTTTGAACGCCGATTCCCTTTTTAGTAGAACAAATTATTGAATGTAACTAACTTTGGATCTTGAAACGCGCAGGCAGAAGCCTATTTAATATATGTCGTGGCTTGGGTAGAGAAGGCATATTGTGTCCTCTGGGTCTTCTTGAGAAATACATCCGGAATTTCTAATCACAAGGTAAGTCGGGGCAAAATATTTTTTTTTGTTAAGGCCTAGGGTGTTTGTCCTGATCTTCGAGCAACTTCTCTCCTCACGGATGCATCTCGCCCTGAAGTCAGCGAGTGCGTTGCTGGTGCTCGAACTTCGCCACCAGCTCGGACGTAGGAGGAACTGACCCACTGAATCCTAGCACCTTTCCTTTCCTTTAATTATTTTAACTTTTTCAAGTCTAAACAATCACTCTTCTTGGCCTACAACAACAATATAAACCTAAAAATCCTTAGCATTCTGATCTGATTGGCTTCGATACTCTGGTGTGAGTATGTAAAGTCTTATCTTCACAGAGGTCGTGGGCTCGAATCTCACTCATGACATGATCCTACGCTCTAACTTATACCCTGTTGTGAACGGAGGCATTCCTTCGAATATTTTGGCTTCAAAATATTCACTCCAAGGCCTCCGTTCCTTCCTCAGCCACGACTTACCCAAACTCAGATTGAGAGTAGTTAATGTCCCAAATTCTGTATGCCACTCTGTCAAATATTTGTCTAAAAAAATTTTACGAAAAGTTTAGACAAATTTTTTGTGTCAAACTACGTCGAAACGGAACCGTATAAATGTATGCAGAAACCGCAACGTATATCAGTACAGTGGATGCAGCTTATTGTAATCGCGGATAATGTTATAAGCCGCATTTTGTTATCAAAACAGTTGGGTTCCATTTTTACAAACAGAATTCATCGCTTATTTTTTTCTTCGTTTATTGTTATCACCCGGTTAATGTTATTGTTTTTGGCTGGTCCCAAAGTGATTACAATAAGCGGCATCCACTGTATTTAAAAAAAAACGTATCGTTTTTAGGTGTAAAGAACTAAAATATTATACTTAGAGGACTCGAAAATATTCCACATATAGTGCTCGTACAAACTATACGTATATTCTACAAGGTTTCGTTTCGACGTATAGTATGAAACTTGGCCTTCTGTGAAATATGCAATTGAAATCCGAGATTACAAGTGGCAGCCCTGTGCGAACGCCGCGGTTTTAGAAATAAAGTGATGCCCGACTGCGCAGTTGTATTGAAGCGCAGTCGAAGTTGCTATTGTGGGCATCGGCATACAATCGTGTGTATTCTGAAGTCTGTGCTGCGCAGTTCGCGGTCGAAGTCGGTGTTCTGTTTGAACCTTATCTGACCGCATTTGCCAGCCAGAATAGTCAGATATTTCACATTGTGGCATACAGTGTAATACAAGCTTAACAAAATCACAAAAGCGTTCGACAGAGTTTGGCACTAAGTGTTACAATTCGTTAAAATTTGATAGTGGCTCTATCAGAAATGGGATGAAATCCTGAGTTTTCCAGTCAGGCATTGAGTGATGTGGGCCTCGTAGTTCTTCGTTTACTTTGAAAGAAGAGATCGGGCTGCAGGAATCCTTGAGAATAGCTACCTAAGCAGTTTGAGAGCAGCGCGATAAAGTAGCCACAGAGCCGGTAGGATATTAGACTCAGAGGCTAGGTTGTATCGGCGGTTGAAGTCTCACATGATTCCCTTGGATCTATAGCTGTATGAGATACAGAAAAATTACGACTTTTCTGATACGTCCAGTGTAGTGGAGCGAAATTTTGTTAATAATATAGCGATACTTAATTGATAACCAAGAAATTGACATCGAAAATACACACCCTTCAATATGTAAGCAGAATAGCAATCGGTACGCCTCTGGATATCGTTCCCAAAGTACATCCAATCCGACCCTATCTTCCATCACGGACTATTCAGCTTTTCGTAATGATCCAAAACGTAATAGCGTTGGGCACCAAATGAATATTCCAGCGATTGAAGCAAAACGATAATCCGACTCGTGATCGCAATTTCCTTTCCATAAACTTGTGCAATTTTCATTACATAAGTGCATAATAATTGTTTACCTTCTATGTAGCATTCTTTGAAAATTTCTTGTTGAATGGGTAACGTTTTTACACGGTTCGATGAATTGCAGGGAATTCGTCTGTCATTAAAAAAATCTTTTTAAACCATAAACAAAAAAAATTTATTGGTACCATTTTAATTTTTTTTTGTTTATTAGTTTAGATGTGCGATAAAACTTAACTACTGTAATATATTAATAAGATTACAGAAATTGACGTGAAGGTCGGCACTATAATGGAATGGAAAAAACAGAAAGCTAACTATTCAGTTTTGTGTTTGGATCTACTCGAATGGAGCTTGTGGAGTAAACACGACCAATCATTAACTTAATTTGTTTTGAAATAGCGTGATTCTACGAATAATAGTGGTTACAGTTTGTTTGTTTCTGCAGTCAGCTTCCTCTACCTTAAGCTCTCACCAACTCGAATTTTTTCCCTAAGTCGAAATTTTCTTTATTTGAGCTCAATTTTACGCTTTCTTAAACTTCTGGAATAGCTACAACACTGTAAACTCTAATATAAAAAATATCGAGATAGTGTGTCCGTTCTCGTACCGTTTTCGATAAAAGTAATTTTTTTCCCAGGTTCCTGACAATTTCAACAACTTCCGAAACGTTAGTATATATATTTTATTATATCACTCACATGCAATTTATTCCAGAAAAATCAAACTCAGAAAACATTTTTATTCGAAAATGATTTGATAGTAAATCACAGTTCGGGTGGAACAGTCCGTCCACATATATACGGACGGCTCCAAAACTGAAGGCGGGGTAGGTGGAGGTGTTTTCTCTGATATGCTTAAAATTAACAGCTCCTTCCGCCTTCCGGACCACTGTAGTGTCTATCAGGCAGAGCTTATGACGATCAAAGAGGCCCTGTCCTGGCTGAGGTGTAATGTAATATCTACTAGGGATATTAGCATTTTCACAGACAGCCAAGCAGCAATAAAATTCTTGGAATCGGCCTCGACAACATCAAAGGTCGCCGTAGAATGTCTATCATCTCTTAAGAAAATGGCAGAACAGTTCAATATTCTTTTGTGCTGGGTGCCAGGACACAGGGATATTCCAGGGAACTGTATGGCTGACGAACTCGCTTGGCACGGTATTACCCTTCAGATTATGCCGGAACATCGGAATCTGGGTTTGCCCCTCTCTACATGTAAACTGCTACTGGGATTGGACTCAGTTGAGAAAACCAACTCAAGATGGGCGGACGGCATTACGTGTCACACTACGAGACAGATCTGGCCGAAGCTGGATCTAAATCGCTCTAAAAGGCTGACTTTGATCAAAAGGGCGAATATCAGCACCACAGTTGGGGTCCTGACCGGACACTGTCTTATAGGTCGGCATGCTAAAAGGCTCGTCGTCTTCTCTAACGACTTTTGTAGAAGCTGCCTGGATGAGGAGGAGGAAGAGACAGTGCTTCATCTCCTCTGTACCTGTCCAGCTCTATCCGCTAGAAGAAAAGCTCATCTTGGAGCTTACTTCTTCAACAGTCTCAGTGACCTTGCCGCAACGGAGGTCGTGAGAATCCAACGCTTCATTGCAAGCTCTAAATGGTTCGACAAGTAGGACCGGATTCGATGATCCTGTGGTAACACAACGGACCTTCTTAGGTCTAAGTGTGTCCGTGTTCTAACGGGCAGCCACTCCTACCTACCTACCTAAATCACGAAAGCGAGTTAATTGTTCGAAAACGAAGTCACCTGCATCTCGAATTTGACTGAATCGACTTATGAATTTTTATTACGATTAAAAACTGATTCGCCTAAACTCAAATGCGAATGTGTACGTACAAAAGGTGAATATACTCACTTTGGTGAACATTAAGCAAATCATTACTAAAGCATGTTAAAGATTCGAAATTGAATGTTTATTCTATAGGGTAGAAAATTGATTTTGAGTCTCAGCTGAATTTGATTTCGAAGAACTAGAACTAGCGTGTGTACCCTGGTGACTTATTTATGAATGATATCAGTTTCAAATAACAACAAAAACCTTCCAATACCCAGAAGATCTGACACTTCTCGCATGCAATAGATACTTCTTGCAAGTTTCACACACACCACTGAATACGCCGGAAATCTCTCGCCTCAACACATGCACACTAAACGCCGCCGAGCTTATACACGGATCAGTTTTAATACTGTGAAAGCGAGATGACGGTCAGTTTTACGCGAAAATGTTTGTAACGCGATATTTATTGGCAGCAGCGATCGAGCAGTAAATGAAATCAGAAAGCGGCACCAGAAAATAAAAAAAATTATAAAGCTTTGTTTTTTTTTTATTACTTTTAATCAAATTGTGTAACCATATTATCACCGTATCTACTCTGTCCACAAGAATTATGCCGGCCGGTGCCACACTCTCGCCTAATTGTATTTAAAAAAAAAATACAACATTTTTTAAACAGGCAATCAAAGTTAAAAGTGTGGATTGCCTCGCTCGTTTCCGATTCACTGCGATTGCTCGTCTCACCATATTCCCCATAAAGAGGCAAGTTCCAGTGAGATATGGCGAGACAAGTGTCTGCACTCGCACTTGGGCGTGATCGCCTAGTCTCGTTGGGAGTTGAGAGGAAAAATATAAATGTCTTAATTCTTTTTTAAGATACTCTAATCCTTTATGCTATCGGAATATTTTATTGTTCCTCCTCCTGAGCGTCACTGCCTCCTCAAACCTGAACGAATTAATTTTTTTAATTCCTCCCTCAGCATTTTGCTATGTAATTACAGTTCCTGAGATATAGAAATCTCAAACCGTCGTTATAATGTCCCCTCACATCTTCAGCGTCATAAACCATTCATCCCTAATAGAATATCACCCACTTCACACGTTGTGACAAATTTAAGTTTACATCTCAAGAGGTTCTTGAGTTGAGGTTGGTTTGCATACAGTGGACAGACGGACAAATTTTGTTTTCCTTTTATCAAACAAGGCAAATTTTGATGGTAGCAGATTGTTTGAAAATTTCAGGTCGATCAAATCATCTAAAGTAAGACCTGCCTATACGACGTAATCAGAAGCATTACACAATCCACTCAAGGCGAAGCCAGTCGAATCGCGTCACAAAAAAGTTAGGCTTAAGTTCGAACACACATAAAGCCAGCAAAACAGCCTTCTCATTTTGATCGTTCCGTACTGATTCACTACCTTCTATTCAGCCATCAATCAACCTAGAGGTTCTCTTCGTTTCACGTTTTCTAGAACATGGATTCTTATAACTGATAACTGGTTTTTTCCAGGCGTTTCACTGTCGGTTTGCATAATGGCAAGTCATTTTCCAGCGTAATCACAAAGCTGTAATCAACCGCTTTTCTTGACTCATGAAGTTATCAAAGATCCTTCTATAAGTGCATACAACCTTGATCGCTATCTCTGAAATTATCGTAATCTTCCTTATATAACAGGCTTAGATATTTATCAACCACATCCGCGTGATAAAGCTGACTTTGTATCAATTCTAATATTTTCAAAAGAAAAAAAAAAGTATTCAATTTAAGTGTGACCACTATTACAAATTTGATAAGAATGTTCACGACTGTGATAAGAAAATAGAACCCGATTCTAATCGGAATCACCTAAATTGAACTACGTAGATGATTGTGGCCCCCCCTTGGGTAACAGCAAGTCATTCTTGCACACGAATTAAATAAATAACGATGACGTCAAGGATTTTTCACCCGGAGAGTGAGATTCTCAATTACGAAAATGAACGTACTCGTAATTACAAAAGTTACCTAATCGAAAGTTAATATGTGATATGGAAATAAGATACGATTGTATATGCGAAGGCTAAAACTATATAAAAGGTCATAGCTTGGGAAACTACAGCCGTATTCTCTCGTTTAACCTTTTCAAGTTTAGTCCTTGGGAGAAAATAAATTGGTTTCGAATTAAAGGACACTAATGAAGTTTTTTTTTCTGCTGGTTATTTCAGAAATTTGAAAAAAAAGAGAACAAAATGGGCCTATTGACCGAAGGAAGTCCACTTAGCTGGGAGGAAACAAAGAAATTATCGTCACATGTACGAGAACACGGAATCGAACAATTTATACATCTTTATGCACGACTCCGAGACAGACAAGGCGATGTCCTAAAATGGGGCGATGAGGTAATTAATCTTCAAATTTATTGTATCGAATACAATTGATTTTTCTCATCTTGTTCTGATCCGATTTCAGGTTGAATATATTTTAGTTAAGTTCGACGATGAAAAGAAAACAGCTCAAGTATCGTTACGTGCACAGGAAATATTAAATGAACTTAATGAAAAGGAACGGGTGGATCCAACAGGTGAGTTCCGATTTCATTTCATTGTTTGGCTGTTTGTGTCTGCATTCAGAGAAAAACATTCGTTTGCTTTGTTCGCACGATATTTGATATGCCTTTCGAAATTTTATTTTTATCGAATTCATTTTATCATTTTTTTTTATTTATTTCATACACATTCGCATAAGGGCATATCGCACATAGCGAATCACTCGTATCATAGCTTCTTATGAACTTCTAATCTAGAGATAATGGTTTGAGACTTTTGATAAGGATATTACTGTAGCGATTGGATGGAGTCACACGAACACGACCTTATTCAATTACATTCAGAAGTACGAACGAAATCATTTAATTACAACTAAAGAGATGACATGATCAACTTAAGGCTGTGTATCATAAATCAAAGCAGGGATGATCTGTTTCTCTTTACCCATAATTCGTCATTTAGATACTCTTCAAGAAGTAGGCATTCAATAAAAGAATAGAGTACCATCATAAAACTACCCAGCCCCATCGATCAACATGATGAAAGAACTCCCTGGCCAAGATGCATTCATTTGAAATCTAAAATAGACGAAGATTTGTTGGAAGAATCTAACCCAGTTAAGAAAACTTATTTTATCTTTATAATTTCTATGACGTTCAACTTTTGGTTTGAGTGCCAAAACTCTAATCTCCATCAAATCACTTCAGCGTACTCAGACCTGGGATTGCGTCGATCAAATCCGTTCAGCATTTTCGTCGTTTCAAGACAGATCTTTTTCCTTCAGTTTTTGCTCTTCATGTTCGATAAAGTACACTATACCTTGGGAAAGTTGATTGCTATTCCGGATCGCTGAAAACCTGATTTACCATGCTTTCACAGACCAAATATTTTTGTTAGTACCTTCCGTTTAAAGGCACAATTTTATTCTCGATATCTGTATGAAAGTCCACGTTTCACTGCTGCAGCAGAGTACAGTTCTTACTAATGTTTTATAGAATTTAATTGTGGAAGCACCGAGCAGTACGCTTTGTTTGCTTTCATTATACGTCTTTTAATTTTTAGAAATATGTGGGCCTCTAGATTTGTCGTACAGTTTCTGTTGTGTGATTTTACCTGATTGCCGTCTGTTTTCTTGATTGCGTCAAAACTTATTCGTTTTGTTCTTCTGATGCCTTGTGCAGCTGTGTCAAAATTCCTGGGAATTGAATTTTGACTGTGCCAATCTTGCAATATGTGTCTATGTTATTTGCGTACGCAACTAACTGTGTTCATTTAAACAGCAAAATCCTTCTGTCGTCAACTGGGATTTTTCTAACAAAATAATCCAGCGCAATATTATGCAAGTTTGCAAGCTGCCCCCGGTAAGCATGTCGGGAATATTCAGTCGTTCTGAATTCTCTCTTCGCGATGTTGCATCAGTCATTGGAAATTTGATCAGTTGGACTAGTTTCGCTGGCGTTCCCAATTCGATCATTCTATTGAATACTAATGATCCTGTCGAGACTGTCTAACTAAGAATGTCCATTGTCCGTCTGTCTGGCAGTTAATAAAAGCCAAACAGATGCATGGTGAATTATGTGGAAGAAAGTTTGGGCAAGTTGGATAGATGGCGAGCGTATTCCTAAATCACTTCGTCGTGTGGCCCAGTTTTTGGCAATTGCGGCCACGCATGGACCACCACCATAAGTAAACGTGAATATGCTATGGAAATTGATAAGGATTAAACGTTATAATCAGCAAATTTGAGAACCTGTCCTCACCAGGTTTCTTTATTTGGATCACCCTCGTTACACCTAGATCTTAAACCCCATTTAGAATTTCGTCTAACGCCATTTATTTTGAAAAGAAATGACGGTATTCCAACAAGCGGATGTTTATGCGATATACAAAGCTATTGTTCGGCAGAGAGTCCTTAAGCTCGACCATTAGATTAGATTAGATTTCATCGGAGGCGGAGGGATTCCTCCAAGCACCGAGAACAGTGGTCTATTGTGCTATACCTCATAGATCTTTCTCTAGTTTCAACCTAGAGGTCCTCACTCAGCTTTATTTCTCTTAGGAATTTATCTAGTTGGTGTAGGTCTATTTTTGCAATGGTACTATGGTCCACAAAGTGTTCTCCGAAACATTTGTTGCGCTGAGCTGTGACTGCCTCACAGCAGCACAGAATATGTTGAGAGGTTTCTGCCTGCAGTTGGCAAAACCTGCAAAGATTATCGGCTATGATTCCTATTCTTTTAAGATGATCTTTCAAGCACAAATGACCCGTGAGTATTCCGGTTATAACCCGTACTTTGTTTCTATCAAACTGTAGAAGCTGTTTGATTCTTTTAATTGAGTGGTTCGGTATGAATCTTTTGGCCTGTCTAAGTCTGGGCAGTGTGGCCTAGTGTTGGCATTTTTTGTGTTCCTCCCATAACCCTATGGTCCTCTTAATGGAGCAGGTTGAGATTCCACAGAACGGCTCTGGTCCAGTAGGGCGGACCGCTGCTTCGTCTCTTGTAAGTTGGTCCGCTATTTCGTTGCCCTCTATGCCCTCATGACCGGACACCCAGTGCAAAAGTACTCTGTTGTTGGTACTAAGATTACAAAATTTCTCTTGGCATTCCCACACCAGTTTTGAGTTTACTGTGTGTGCAGTCAAGGCTTTTATCGCTGCCTGACTATCTGTGAGAATGACTATGTTCTTATTTGAGTAACCCCTTTCGAGGTTTATTTCTATGAACGTGGATATAGCATGGACCTCCGTCTGGAAAACGGTAGGATATTCACCTGGTGCGGGGTCCGCTTATGTGCTCCAGCTCCGGTGCCTTCAATCATCTTAGATCCATCGGTATACCATACAATGCTATCCGGTCCAAACTGCGGTGGGTCTCTTGCCCAGTTCTCTCTTTGGCAGACTATGGAGTTGAAAGGGATTTTGAAGCGATATCTCTTTGTCATATGGTCCACAAGCATGTCTAGCATTTGAATGCTACTTCTAAGTCTGGATAGATTGGTTGGATAGATTATTAGGTACACTTTTTACTCTGGATGGGTTGACGTTTAATTTGTTTCTCATCGCGGCTAATCTTGCCTGCGATTCGATATAGATGTGCAGCGGAGTCAGATCTAAAAGAACCTCCATAGCTGCCGTGGGGCAGGTTGTCATTGCGCCTGTCGTGTTGATACATGCCAACCTTTGGAGCTTGTCCAGTTTGCTCCTGGCGCTTACTAGTTTTGTTACTTGCCACCATACTGATGCTCCGTATGCTATCATAGGTCTTACAATAGCTGTATAGGTCCATAAGGCTATTTTGGGTTTCAAGCTCCAGGTTTCGGCTACGACTTGTCTACACAAGAGTAGAGCAATAGTGGCTTTCTCTGATACTTTTTCTAGGTGCTTGTTCCATAGGAGTTTCTGATCCAGAATTACTCCTAGACATTTTACTTCTGTCGCGAGTTTGATTTCCTTCTCGTACATCATGAGCGATCTTATTTTGCTCAGGTCTTTCTTTCGTGAAAAAGGCACAAACGTGGTTTTGCCCGGATTGAGCTGTAGGCCTTTCTCATGGCACCATGTTTGTATTTTACTTAGTGCTTGCTGCATAAGGTCGCAGAGGGTTTCCTCAAACTTGCCCTTAATCACGATTACTAAGTCGTCAGCATATCCTTGGACTGTAAGGCCGCTATGACTGAGCAAGCTCAGTAGGTCGACCATAGTCTCTTCGTTACTCGTTGAGGAGGGTATTGGGAAGCTGAAGAAATCGGGACGATTATACGAAATGCTGGAATTTTAATTGTTCTCGTTTTGATAATGAAAGAATATGCGGTGTACTTTAGCTAGGAAGATTTGTTAAATTATTCTTCAATTATTCTGTGTTACTATTTCGGGGACAATTCATTAAATTTAAAAATAATAAAACGGTGACTGAAATTCAATAGCAACACATTGGGCGTGTCAAAGAATTTCGGCTGCTTATGAAATATTGCTCGTTAGAGCAACACAAGCAGCACAATTTGGCCTATTCAAGAGATTACAACGGAATGATCGGCAAGAAAAATCGCGTTCTAAGGATTTTATCTTTGTATACTTCGTTGCTGTTTTTCCAGCACCGCAAATTTGGCTTTTACGCAAAAAACCTCAAGTTGGTGTGATATAAAAGACCGCGTCAACTCTGCGCGTTGTTTATATAGCAGGGTCGTGCTTTAGTTCCCGTTGTCCTAAACCGATTTCGTCGAGGTAAAAATTGGGTAGACAGTGCGATGGATCAAAATTATTTTTTTTACTGTTTTTTTCTTGTTGTGTTTGGAAGTCCAAAAATTGGGGTTCCGGGACAGTCTGATATAACACGAAATGAGGAGAATACTCGTTTTCACGTGCAAGGTGGGAATCACCTTTATGTGGTTCTGAGTCTGCTTTGACTACGCGGGAATAACACTAGACATACGCAAATATTCGCCCAATGGCACAAACACAATTGTAACAATTTGGCCCTGCAGCAGACAATCGAAAATGTTCTTGACTGTGTCAGATACTAGAAAAACCTAGTTTGCGATTATAATATTCCAGCGTCTATGGAAGATGAGAATCTCAAGTTCTCTCATATGTGATCAATAAATTTTTAAATGAGATCCTAGCTTTTGCGCTAACTTCATAAGGAGTGAAGAGCTCATAGATCTTGACCGGGTTTGGCAAATTGAAAGGACTCCTTAAGAAATTATAAGTTTACCTTACAAGAAGTAACGAGCTCGTAGACCTGAATCTAGTCAAGGAGTGAACTCCAATAAGATGAGCCGGCTTGTAGAGGGGCTGCGTAGCAACTTCGCAAAGAAGTCCAACCGGGTCGGGAAAGGTGGAGGAGCTTCGCAGCGTCTATGTCTAATTCTCACAATTCGGGACCCAGTCAAATTGTGAATTTCATTAGAAATCGAAGTGTGCGAGTGCTTTTAAATTTCTCAACTTTTATTTTCAATTCCTCAAGCTTACCACTTCGATAGCTTTGCAGTAAGCACGCTCTCAGGTTATGGTCCAAAAATAATGTTATTAACTCCGTAAGATCTTGATGGGTTGAATCGGCAGTATAGGCTTAGTTGGTCGATGCGCCAGAGAAAAATTATATTATTGTATTTCGAAAGAAGGTTAGCATCAAAAAACGTTTTTTCAAAACCGAGACGACTGGAGAAACTCATTGAGCTAGTTCAGGGCCGACTTGGGTCACAAGTGGAGAGGCAATTGTTGATGTCTGAATTCGTTTCTTTGACTGAAGCTAAGCTGTTGAGAATGGAAATTTGAGCCAGTTTTTCAGTATCGAAGCCAGATCTACAAATTTGAGTTTGTCTAACTTGGAATAGCACACTTTACTAATCAGGAGGGATCTGTGGATATGCTATCATCGAATTGTTAATACAATTTTTTGTTCACTGTTTTACTAAACTCCATTCTTCTTATTATTTCAGGTGTAAAATCGTTATGGCGACCCGAATACGGTGCCTATATGATAGAAGGAACGCCAGGTAAACCTTTCGGTGGACTACTCGCACATTTCAATGTTGTCGAAGCGAATATGCGATATCGGCGACAAGAAGTGGCCAGCTTACTGCCACCAAACGAAACAGTCATGTCAATTACAAATTTTCCACGGCTCGGCTGTCCATCATTCACATATCCGACATTCAATCCGCGACCGAACGATGAAAACTGTTCGGCACGTTCACTATACTTTCCTGACGAGGCTATATATCCTGGTCATCCGAGATTTAAGACGCTCACACGAAACATTCGTCAACGACGCGGTGAAAAAGTCGCGATAAAACTGAAAGGTGAATATTTGCGTTTTGGGAATATCAAGAGAAATTTTGAATGTTTGGTTTTTTTTCAGTTTTCAAAGATGAGAAAACAAAAATTCCAGTCGATGGTAGTCCACCGGGTGAACCAGATGTTGTACTTATGGATGCCATGGGTTTCGGAATGGGCTGCTGTTGCCTTCAACTTACTTTTCAAGCGTGTAATATAAATGAAGCTCGTACACTATACGATCAATTGGCGCCACTTTGTCCCATCATGTTGGCTCTAACGGCTGCATCGCCCGCCTATCGAGGATACTTAACAGAGTCGGATTGTCGTTGGAATGTGATAAGTGCATCGGTTGATTGTCGAATACCGGAAGAACGAGGTGAAGTTCCCCTGAAGCCTGGCGTTATTCGCATTCCAAAGTCACGGTATGATTCGATTGATTCATATCTTTCGACTGCCGGTGAAAAGTAAGTTGGAACAATTTTAAATTTTATTTCATATTTAAATTCGAATTCTGTGGTTCGCAGATACAACGATGTACCTTTAATATACGACGAAGCAGTCTATAAGCGTTTGCGCGAAGGCGACATTGATCACTTACTAGCGCAGCATGTTGCTCATTTATTTATTCGCGATTCGGTGTCACTGTTTAGCGAGAAAATCCACCAAAACGACAAAGAGGATACCGACCATTTCGAAAATATCCAATCGACAAATTGGCAAACGATGCGATTCAAGCCTCCGCCGCCAAACTCACCGATCGGTTGGCGTGTCGAATTTCGTCCGTGCGAAATTCAACTGACCGATTTCGAAAATGCTGCCATCGTATGTTTTGTAGTTCTTTTGACTCGAGTGATTTTATCGTATCAATTGGATTTTCTGATGCCAATTAGTAAGGTAAAGGGTTTTTAAAAGAGTCTCATGTAGTGTTCGGTTGTGCTGTAACGCCGCCTTCATGTTTAATTTCAGGTGGACGAAAATATGCAAAAGGCACAGAAACGGGATGCATGTCGTAAAGATAAGTTCTGGTTCCGGAAACAGATAACAAAGAAGGAGAATGATTGCACGAACGAAGGGGTGTGCAAAGACCAACCGGAATGTGATAATCAATGTGAATTCGAATTGATGACAATCGATCAAATAATTAACGGAAAGGTGAGTGATTCAAACGAGAGTTCTATTCTGTTATGATATAAACGATATTTCTTGCTCGTAGGATTCATTTCCAGGACTAGTTCCACTTATTCATAGTTACCTCGCATCAATGGATGTCGATACCGATACTCATTGCACAATTCAACAGTATTTACGTTTGATACAACGACGTGCGTCTGGCGAATTATTAACCACGGCTTCATGGATACGTCAAGAGATACTTAATCATCCCGAGTACAAGTAAATCCGTTCGCTAATCGAATAATCGTACAATTTCTATTTAAAACTTTTTTTTTTATGAATAATTCTAGAAAAGATTCGATAGTTAGTGAACAAATCAATTATGATCTACTGAAGAAGGCAAAGGATATAGAAGAGGGTAATGTTTCGTGTCCGGAACTTTTAGGACACGGAAATAATTCAAAGACAAAGGATAACATTCCATCGGCGATTGAAAAACATTTAACTAACGGGTGCGATTAGTATTAGAATATTTTTTTATTGAGATTGTTAAGCATTCAATTTTACTGTTAGAACTTATGCAAAGTGTTGTTTTTTTATTATTGATGACTAAAGATCGATTTAATAAAAATTTTAATGTAAATTTTGGTGTGTCCGATTTTTTTGGTGTCGGGAAAAGTTTCTGATGTTTGGAGCATGTTTTCAAGTGCTAGAAGCGCCATTGCAGTTTCGGCGTCGGTGAAAGTCGCAACGTTCACTTTGGTATAATGGAATTACGTCGTGACAAATGTCCAGTCAATATTTGTAACAAACAGCTTTCTGAAGTGCATTGTAGTCATTTGCTTGTAAGTCATGAATAGTCTTACTGGGTGTAAAATGCAATGAGCCCAAATTGAAAGCAGCATAAGCTGCATCATGGTCACTGTTTTGCGGCACCGCGATTTGATTAACTCGAAGGAGCAAGTTCGGTTGGGTAGTAATGATGGGGTCCAGTAATGTATTACTACTCTTTACGAGTAGGACCCTTATTAATAAGGGTCAACTCAACACCTTTCAAGAATGCATCAAAACCTCTTTTCATGTAAATAACTTCCTAGAATCATGTCAATATTAAAATCACCTAAATTTACATTAATTGGCGCATTGGAACATATTTCAGTTATTACAACGTAAAAATCATTCAGCTCATTGGCGGAGACCTCCAACACCTCCTCCGTATCTTAAACCTTGAAAAGATATCGAAGTTAACTTCATAGGACCACATCTGTTCTGTGGGGAGCCGTTCAGCACTGCGAAAATGAATATCCGAATATGGCTAAAATCTCAAAGAACCATTCACTGGGACTCGACACTGAGCTCATTTGGCATTCAAAAACTATTAATAACGTCGGACTACCTGTAACTAAGCAGATACCAGACTAGCACCCTAGCGGGAGTTCTGGTTGTTGAACTCTTTTACATGAGAAAGTATCTTTGTAGAATTGGTCTCTATAAGACATGAAGAGTTTTCGATGACGAAAATGAAACACATTCTCCATTCTCTGTGATTGTGAAGGACTAGATCACAAAAGACCTCGTCACTTCAGTCAGGGATTCAAGGAACCATCGGAATTCCTTATCGAGAAATACTGGAGAGGAGGATATCAAGTGGAGGAACAGAGTTGTTAAAGAAACGGATGGTTGTGTAGCAAGTGGTGAGGAGATGCTCGACTGTTAGCGGCTGTTGGCATAGGACACATCCCGGTTGCGGTGTTTTGGTAATCCTATATTCCTGGGTCAATCTGGTGTGCCCCAGCCTGACCCTTGACAGGATGACAGCTTTTTTCCTGTCTAGCTGAGGATTGTAGCTTGGAGGACGTGTGCTACTCCAGTGTTTTGCGAGGAATGTTGTGCTGTTAGACCAGGAGTCGGTCCTCTGTTGGGCCAAATTGCTTCTGGCCGGGCGCCGAACGAAGCTGATACACGGCGGTAAGACGTCTTCCTCATGGGAGGAGATGGTAGATTTGGCCAACTGGTCCGCCATATCATTGCCCGTTATACCTACGTGGCCAGGAATCCAGAAAACCCTACTGGGTTGGCTCTGATGCGGGCTTGTAGGAGGCAAATAGTGGGGTCTCTGGATCGGGCATCTTGAAGGGCTGAACCAGCAGATTTGCAGTCTGTAAAAACTACTGCAGGTTCAGCGGCAAGGAGGGCAGCATCAACTGCTGGTATGATAGCGAATAACTCCGCTTCATACACACTACTGTCCTGGTGTAATTTGTAGCAATGCAAACTATTGGGACCTCGTCACTTCAGTCAGGGATTCAAGGAACCATCGGGAAATACTGGTGCTTCATTAGCAACGCTGGTATTGAAGAATTATAAGCAGCAATTGAAAGTTCAGTGGTGACAGAAGAAACCAAATCTAACTGATACTGAAAATCTAATCTAATCAAGTAGTTTTTAATACGGCTACCGGAAAACGTGTTCAATTAGAGACTTGAAGACGCTAGGATCAAACAGTATGTATCAGATAGAGGGGAAGCGCCCATATAAGCTCCATAGAAAAAACCGTATCGAGTTTCAGCACCTCCACAGTCTCAGTCGATTACTAAATTTGGATTTGGTTCAAATGCGCGCTAAATTTTGTATTGGATAATAGATGAAGAAGCTCTGTGGTATTAATTTAACCGAACAGAATTCAGATTATAACCAACTAATAAATAAAAATAAAGTATTCAATGTAATTTTATTTCAAGAAACTAAAATAATACAATAGGAAATTATAGATACATAAGTATAAAGCAAAGTTTATACTCTTAGAAAAGTAATTTCACAAAGCAACAATCAATTTACTTCTAAAAGTTAAAATATTTCTTCTCTGCATACGAAGCCGCAAAGTCTTCAGTGTAAATAAAATTCTACATGCCTTCATTGCAGCTCTTTTCCTCGATGATGAATGTTCTTACGTAAATTGCTCGTAAGTGCATCTACGTTATTTGCATTGACTCTTTCAGGGGGATCTGCAAACAAAGGGTTCAGTGATTGTCACTTTATGCTCAGTCGATGCCAGCGCAGTTGCAGCATTCAATGATTAATTCACTAATGGTATTGGTGAGGTATTTCCTGAAGAAAATAAAACAAAATATGAATTTCACTATAAAATGATATTTTCAATGTTCATACCAAATTCGCATGCGGCTGCATCTACGTCAACAAATACAAATTCATCGACTGGATCCTTAGTTAGTTTCCGTCTGTTGCTTTCCGAGAATTCGCCTTCTATAAGATCAAAATATGTGTGATATATTAAACAAAATAGGTGTTGTTGCTACAAGGGCTTCTCCTTGTACTGATATGAAAAAAGGTTTATATTTACTCTGCTGCTCAATATGGAATACAATCTTTATTACAGAAGCTTAGGCTTAAATACAATTCGGAGCTGCATACATGACATGCTAGCCCATATTTAATGTTTACAATTTGGAAATAATGACAATGTACGGAAATAGCAAAATGAATTTACGGAAATGAACAAATTGCATTTTATGCTTATGAAAGTTTAAGAATTATGCCAAGCGCATAAAAACTAGCACATAAGCATAAAATGCCAATATACTAAATAATGCCAAGTGCATTTAATTATGTAATTAATTTTAGATTTGATTTATTTATTTATTTCGGATGAGAATCGATTAAAAATCGGACCCATCAAGTTTTTCGGCCAAGCCCCTGGGGCATATGGCACGTCGCTACAGTTTTAACAATACAATTTTGCTTGTGTTATTAATATTTCAGTTTAAGCTCAAAGTATGATTGGAAACTAAGCCAAGTATAGTGATGTAATTGATGATAAAAAAAAAAAAAAAAGCTAAGATAATGTGGTGAAAGCAAAGCATGCATAAGGCAATTGAGTTCAAATTTGTACCTAATATTACTTATGATATGTGCTAATTCAAATGTTAATGCATTATTGTATAGAAAAGAGGAAATTAAGTAGTAAAATTAAAACTAATTCGAACTTATATCTAATTAAGGTGATAAGCAAGGCGACAATGATAAACAAATATGTGATAATTCATACTTAATTCTATTAGGTAGTAAAAGTTAGATCTAATTAAAAGAAAAGAAAGAGTAAGAGTATGATGTTAAAATTTAAGCTTATATCTAAGGGAGGTGACTTGATGAGGTTAGATTAGGTGCTTGATGTTTAGATGCTGTAGGAGTTGGAAGAGTAGGGTGGTATCGGAAGGGTCAAGGAGGACTTCAAGGGGAGGGATAGAGTTCCTGAAGAATCGGGCAGTTTTTACACAGTTGGTGAGGATGTGTTTAACGGTGAGTGGCATCTGGCATTGTAGGCAGCCCGGTTGTGGAGTTCTAGTTATAATGAACTCATGGGTCATTCTGGTGTGACCCAGTCGGAGCCCGGCCAGGATAACGGAGTCCTTCCTCTCTTGTTGGGGGCTGTATGCTGGTGGGTGCGTTTTAGGCCAATGTTTTGCCAAAAAGGTTGAGTGGTTAGCCCAGTGTTGCGTTCGCTGAGCTTCAAGGTTCCTTCTTGCCGTTCGTCGTAGGTAGCTGATGTGTGGAGGAATCGCTTCTTCCTCGTGGGGAGAGATTGGTGTCCTAGCTTGCTGGTCGGCTTTTTCGTTTCCGGCTATTCCGACATGTCCCGGAATCCACAATATTTTGGTGATGGCTGTGTTTTCTCTTATGATGCCCTGTAGGCAGCGTATTGTTGGGTCAGCGGCTCGCGGGTTTTGAAGGGCATCAACTGCTGCTTTACTATCGGTGAAGATAGCTGCCGGGACGGCGGCCATTTTAGCCATTTTTTTAGCGAATGACATCTATTTCGAACGCCTAGAATTAAAAGTATAAATCATATTTCTTAACTTCGATAAATATACTCACCTTGATAATTCTTTCGGCAAAATAAAAAACGACACATCCCTATTAAAGAACGGGGAACTTCCACACCCTTTAACAGCACAACGAACCATATTGGGACCTCAGAACTGCGCAATGAAAGATCACTAATTAGAAAAAAAACACAAATCATTTTACTGCACTACAAAGCTGAGATCTGGAAAAGCCACAACTCCAATTAGTTTTTTCGGTTTAAGCAATTTTTAAACAAATTGACAAATATACCGTCTGCTCTGGTGGTAAATTTCGGAACCTTCCAAGATCGACAGAAACTGGCAGTTGCATGTGATTTTCATACAAAATTGAGATTGAGCTCGAACAAAAGTGTTTTACTCCAAAATATCGCTTAAAGTGAATTTAAATGAACCTCATAATTAAATAAGAAGGACAAACGTATCATAACCATATCAAAAACAAAATTTATTTTTTTCAGAAACCAATTCAAGCACTCAAGCACCAAAATGAAAGAAAAATGTAACGAAAAAACGGTTTATGTTCCTTTTAAATAATTTAAAAATTATTCCAAATTTTTTTTTTCCGGAAATTTAAACATTTGTGAAGTTATTTCGAAGTTTATACCGCCCATTCATAGACAAAAATTGTTCATTTTCTGACTTCGTTGTGCGGGTTTGAGTCTAACATTTTCGGAGTGTAGAACTGGAAATAAATACCTTATTATCAACCGCACCGATCGTAATCAATTTTTATTATGACTTTCATAATGAAATTAAGAAAGAATCGAAAACTTCTCGAGCTCCAAATCACAAAATTACACACAAACAGCAATATAACAGTCAGCTGACAAAAATTTGTCTATCTTAGAGGGTTGTTTTTTTTTGCCACCGAATTGACGAATGGTAAAGTTGGAAATCTCCACCTGGATGTTGAGGATCTTTGAGAGAAATTCAGATCGAATGAAGGCGAGCCAAAAAAACACATTGCATAAAATATAATGTATTCAATTTTATTGAAGCAAATATAAATGAGATACCAATCACATAATAAAAAATATATAAATGGATTGTTTATTCTACTAAAAACTAAACCACACAAAGTAACGCCTTAGATTCTAGTTTCCTTCACTCGTTTTAATGTTATTAAAGTTTACTTAAACCTACAAAATCAAAATTTGGCTTCATAAAGTGTGAACTGTTCCTGTCAGTCTTGAACTGCTCCCAACAAAATTGTTGTAAAAATTTCCAATGGCCATTTTTATTTTTGTGATTGCTTCCTTTATTGATATGATTTCTATTTAGAGTATTGGAAGACGCTTCTACGTTATAAAAATAAATTTTGATAAATACTTTTCAAGACCATTGAACCTTTTTTTTTTTGATTTGATTTGTTAACTCAAGCGACCAAAGGAATTTTTAGTGTTGTGTTTTTTTTTTGTTATATCACTTTATCTTATCACTATGCTATAGAAATGATCATTTTAAATGATAACGAAATTATCTCGGAAAAGTGATCACTTCAATTCGAAACAAACGCAACTTTATTGAATTTATCTTATCAAAATAATGTGTAATAAATTTATATATTTGAGGGAAAAAAAAGTAATTAAAAAATATATCGCAGTTGACAATACTCTCCTGTGTTAAATCAGTTTTTTTTTCTGTGGGTTAAATCTCATCCTTAAATCTATTCAGTGTGTTTTTAGTTTAGGGTTTTTCATGTTAGTTTTAGTATTGCTACTCAGTTTTAAAATTTATCACTTTCGATTTCTCAAAATGTTTATAACTAGGAAAAAAAATTGCAGGGCCAAATTAGATGTAAAGTCTTTCGTTATCGATAATATCCTCAGATTGAATAGTCAATGATTTCCAGATTGCGTCTGTAGCAGTACGGATTTAGACGGACTGGTTTCCACTTTTTCTAGAAACGAGAAGAAATCATTAGAGAAATGTTCGGGAAAAGTTAAGCGATTTTAATATTTGTTTATACTTTTAGTATTTTTTTTTCAAACATGCAAACATTATTTTATTTAATTAGAGAGCCGCTTCAAAGCAAACAGTGAGATGCTTAGTCTTCTCAAGTAGTACGATTGTTTGTGCTAGACAATATGAAGCATAAATAATTTGTTTTCAAAGTGCTGAACACTTTCGAAATCTCGGATCGTTGACATCTCAATAAAGCCCTTAAACAGGAAACCAAAGGTAAGCAGATTCAACACATTCGCTAAATACAGACTCAGAGATGAAACTGAATATGGTTTATCTGCTCGAAATCTGGGACCTCTGATTCAGGAATGCCTAGAGTTGCAGTGTATCCTACTCTTTGCTCCAGTTTCATTCAATCCCAACCTATCGCTTGAGGGCTCTGCTGCTAGACCAACATTACTGAAAAATATCTTCCGTCTTTCCATGTCTACTATCCCTTGATAGTAAATCTTAATGTTTCAGCTCTAGGCTTGTGTTGGACTGTCATTCTCTTCTTAAAGAGCTGGCACATCATAACAGTCTAACTCTAATGTGGGTGCCAGGCAATGAGGGTATTCCGGGAAACGAATCGGCTAACCAGCTGGCTAAGCGGGAAGCCAACTCACCAATAGTTGGCCCGGAACCATTCTGTGGAGTATGTAAAGACTTCATTAAGGATGGTATTTTAAAGCGGGTACAAGATTATTGGAACTCACTTTCAGGACTTAGACAGTTAAAGAAATTCCTGACTTTCTCAAGTAAAAGAGTGTAGGAATTTATTTCCATAAACAGGTGTTATAACGCGAGGGTTATAATGGGATATTTTTCAGGACATTAATTTCCCAATTATCACCTTAAAATCATCAGCAAAGTATCACTAGATGCATGTCGATTCTGTGAAACCACATTTGAAACCACTGCACACATTCTATGTGATTGTGACGCAGTTGCCAGATCAATAAGGCAGACTCTCGGTGGATTCACTCTCACCTATGAGGATCTGTCGAAGACTCCCCTGAGAAAAATCATGTCCTTTCTTAAGGAAATAGATATGGCCTAGGTAGTGGTTAACAGCCAGGAACAAAAGACCACTCAGGTCGTGGTTCGAGAAGCAGTAAGGCTTCTTCAAGCTCTACCAACAAATATCTATATAAATAAAAATGGATCGCTAAATGTGTTGCTAACTGCAAAACTCGAGAACGGCTGGAACAATTCGGCTAATTTTTTTTTTCCAAACATTCCCTGAAGTCCGAGGAAGGTTCTTATGAAGAGAAAAATTTCCCGGAAAAACGTTAAACCCCCATTTTCCCACTAAAGGTGTTCCAACAATGTTGCTGCAATGCCTGATGAAGCAGGGCATTGCAGCAACATTGTTGGAAGGCGGTCGAACAGCCCATTCAGCGTTAAAATTGCCGTTAAATATGCAAAGAACCGAAACTCCGACCTGCAACATTTCGAAGAACACTGCAATGGCACAGGTTTTGCAGCAATGTAAACTGATAGTATGTGATGAATGCACGATGGCACATAAAAAGTCTTTGGAGACATTAGACGGAACCATGCAAGATCTGCGGAACAATCAAAACCGATTTGGTGGTGCGATGATTTTGTTAGCTGGAGATTTTCGTCAAACATTTCCAGTGATTCCACGTTCAACGCCAGCTGACGAACTAAATGCATGTTTAAAGTCCTCCATTTTGTGGAAGCACATCAAGATATTAAGCAAGAATGTGCGTGTCGAGTTGCAAAATGATCGATCTGGAGAAACATTTTCAAAACAACTCATTGACATTGGTAATGGCAAATTCCCTTTAGACATTTTGACTGGCTGGATAACCTTTCCTGATAATTTTTGTCAGTTTACTGAATGAAATACCGAACTCATTCAAAAGGTGTTCCCAAACGTTGATAAAAATTACACAGATCATGTTTGGTTGAGCGAACGAGCAATATTGGCTGCCAAAAACATGAATGTAAATGAATTAAATTTCAAAATTCAAAATGAAATTGCCGGTGAATTGAGGACATACAAATCGGTTGATTCCGCTACTAACCAAGATGATGTCGTCAACTATCCACCCCAATTTTTGAACTCGCTGGATTTTCCAGGATTGCCGCCTCACAATCTTCAATTGAAGGTCGGATCGGTGGTCATAATGTTGCGAAATATCAACCAACCGCGTCTTTGTAACGGCGCAAGGCTAGCGGTGAAAAAATTAATGAACAACGTGATTGAAGCAACCATTATAAAGGGAAAGTATAAAGGAGAGTACGTTTTGATACCACGCACCCCAATGATTCCGACCGACATACCATATCAATTTAAACGACTACAGTTTCCAGTGCGGCAATAAAGAACTAATCAAACTTATTAGAAACGTTACTGTACTAATTTTTTTCTATATTTTTAACTAAGCCGGACTGAGCCACAGCAACGCGTGGCCGAGTCAGCTAGTAAATAGAATATAAGTATCCCTTGATTCTCGACGATTAGTTATGTCACTTCGAGACTTTTTTCACTACACACCTGTTTACATGTATGTGGTGTACACATGGACGTACATTCTTTATTTATAATGTGAAAACTGAAAAGCACTCACAGACAATATCTTTACTCACAAGTATAATCTTGAATAGTCCGAAAATAAAATCCACCGCCACTTCAGAGGCTTCACTCCAATTTCTAGTTATGTCGTCTTAGCTCTGGAATAGCATTAAAGTGTTACGCCCTTAGTATAACGGCTGCAAATCGAAACAGGAAGGCTGTTTGTGTCGTGTACGGCATGAAATGACTCCGAAAATAAGATTCTTTTCTATCGTTTATAGTAATGCCTGTGCTTTCAGCACGTCGAACAACCAGATCAGGCAGATTTCGCCGGACCGGAAAAAAAACTTGATCATGTAGTCCGGTCCTAAGAGATCGCCAGGCAAAAAGCTCCACATTATTTAATCAAAATATGATAATTTCTAAATCTTACAGGTCTACATGAAGAAGGTTAGATTAGATCCGATTAGATTACGAAATGGGGTTGGTCTGGTTACCTCTGTCACTGAAGCCTCAGGGCCTATTGTGACGTCCCCCGGGATTATCTATGATTCCTGTTCAATCCCTGCATTTTCAATGAAACTTAGTATTTTACGAAGAGGAATGGTCAGGAATTTCGATGGTTCCATGAAACCCTGACCTTTTGTGAGCTCTGGTGTTTCGTCTTCGTCATCGCAAATTCTGCAAATTTTGGTTTTAGAGAGACCAATACTATGGAGATGCTTCCTCATGTAACAATGTTCAGTTACAGCTCCCACTAGGGTTCGGGTCTGATGTATTAATTTCAGATAATCAGATATTCTTTTCTCCGAATGCTTCGGCAAAAAAGCTTTTAGTGTCTGTTGCCCGGAGTCAAGTCCAACTGATGAAGTTTAGTTATTGTTTCATTTGTTCCATTAAGAGTGAAAACTCGGACAACGTATTAAGCAAAGTCTGGTGGTTAAAATATTCTTTCTTTTCGGTTGAACGCCCATCAATTTATTTCAGGTTCGGTCTAAACAAAGTGGAGAGTGGTATTCACTACTAACTGAATTCACTTAATTTCTTTTAGTTCCTACGACCCCTTCTGGCTTAGCGGCTAGTAACAGCGCTCTCTGACGCCCTGTTACTGCTTTAAATCTATTTCGGTTAGGTGGTTCGAAACATCGAATTGTTTGTAGACTGCGCCACCAAAACACCCAACTAAATGCTAATTTAACTCCTAAGATTTTTAAGAAATTAAAGCTTCACTTACCGAACACGTAACTGCTCAATTTTGCCGATGTCAATTGCGCTCATGCTACTTTCAAGTTAGTTGTTTTAAAACATTTTTGAACAAATTCTAAATCGAAATTTCTCCAGCAAAAAATATTTGAGTACGATTTTTTTTTCGCGCACAAAAATTTCACACAAAATTAATCGCAAAAACCACAAACAAATGTCAATTTAAAGAAAACATAATTTTCCATCTTCGGACATGCAAGAGATTAGTAAAAAGCATAAAAAATAAAAATAGGAAATCTACGAAAAGAAAAATTTCACTAAACCACTGAAGAAATCGGTGCCGTAGGCAAAGCGTTCGGAATTGTAACAACACAAGCTCCAGCTCGGCTGAAATTCAATGGTGATATTAGAGTCCATTCGTTCGTTTCTGGATCGTATTCTTCTACTGTCTTTAAATATTGATTTCCATCAAAACCGCCTGCAGCTATTAATCGATCGCCCAGAAGTGCTACACCGATTGCATCTCGTCCGATACTTAACGATGCAATCTAATCAAATTTCATTTGTTTAACATAGTTCAAAAAAACAAACGTTAAGAAGTATACCAATGTCCACGTATCGGTTCCAGGATCGTATCGTTCCACGGACTCCGTTCGACAAACTGAAGGATTGCTAGCAGGACAGTCGTGGCCACCTAATGCATAAAGATAACCATTCGCTACAGCCACCTGGAACAGAAATAGTTACACACATTAACTGCGAAAACATCTCACAGCAGCGCTGTTTTTTATCCTTACTCCAACACCTCCTCTACGTTTGTTCATCGGTGCTCTTAATGTCCATTTGTTAGTATGCGGATCGTAGCATTCAACTGACTTATGGCAAACAGACCCATCGCGTCCGCCAACTACATATAGTCTACCGCCAAGTACAGCAACTCCAGCTGTCGATCGCATAGCCGACATGGATGCAACATAGTTCCAAGTCCTTGCAATTGGATCCCATCTGTTTCGAAACATGTCCGTTAGTAGATAGCAAATTTAAAAAAAAAACGTCCGCATACACCTACCTTTCAACAGTATTCAAATAGCTCCATCCGTCGTGCCCACCAACAGCATAAAGCGGTCCTTCCAATATCGCCACTCCAAGTCCATGTCTATGCGTTCCCATCGGATTCAACTGACTCCAGCTCATTGTATTCATGTCCAAGCTTTCGACCTATTTACGACAGTCATAGGTTCAATAATTTCATCGAATTTTAAGCTATTCAATATTTGTTACCGTGTTTAGGGTCTTCAATCCATCGCGACCTCCGACAATAATCAATTTATCGTCCATAACTGCTACACCAAATTGCAATCGTCTGGCAGTCATATTTTTCAGTGTTGACCATTTATCTAGTCGCGGGCAATAGGCTTCAATGCTGATTGCACCCTGAAATTCAAAACAAGGGCAACGCTTTGAATAAACGATCAACTACGTAACAATTAAGCAAATAAGCGTACTTTATGTGCATCCATTCCACCAACAGCTAGCAAACGTCCGACTGTTGATTTTCGAGGGCGTGTTCGTTCCGTCGATATTTGAGATCGTCTTTCGGGCAACAGATGCCATTTCAATGCCTCCATTATCAATTGCTGGCAGCCACTTGTCCCACACAACGATTCGACATGATCTGCAATAAACTGTAAAACCAAATCATAACCACGTCGAATACAATTTACGAAAAATCAATTTACCGATGGTTGCAGCAATGGCAATCGAACGAGTGCAAGTAGATCGGGCACAAATTTCTCTCGATTCGCAGGATCATTCTGAATCCATGACATCAATGCATGGAAGACATCTTGTTCGGACGGTACATTGAGCTCATCGCTCGACAGTAATTTACCTAATTGTTCGGAATTTAATTGGAAAAATTCTTGGTTCTTGCAAACCTGAAAAAAAAACAACAACCGGGACATGACCATCTCGCGAATATTTCTGATAGCAACTTGCGGCACTCATTTACTTGCATAAAATGTTGACAAGTGTACGAACTAGCTAACTTCAATAAAGTTCCACAGCTTTGTTGTTCGGCGAAAAATGCAAAACCGAGACAATTGGACGGATGTAATTGACGTGCTAGGAAATTACAACAGGCTGTAACGACAGCGTTTAGTTGTAGAAGGCATGCAGTGGCTAGAAGTGTTTCGACCGTATCCTCTCTCAATTCAATGTATCCTAAAAGTAAACATATCGATATTCACTTGCAATGGCTGCTTCAGGATGTTTGTGTTAATTGTCGACGTACCTGTATAACAGTACTGTATTAAAATTTTAAGTGCATCGCCGTGCACTTCGCCAAGTGTAACTTCTTCTTCTTTCGTTTCTCTCAACGATCCAGTAAACATGGCTGAAAAGTAGGCACTAGAGGCACATAGAACTAAGCGATGTGCTGATATTCTGGCAAAAGATCGGAAAAATACAACAAATGGATTATTAAAGGGGGCAATTTGGGCTGGAACATGTTAAACAAATAAGCGGAAATTTATTGAAGAAAGATTTTGGAAAGTACAAAAACGAATTTTCATCGCCGTTGCCTGTCTGCTTTTCGTGGATTAGATAACTTTCGACTTAACATAAAAACCTGTGCCACCGGATACTGCATTGGCCTCTGCACTGGTTTAATTGGTTGCGGATCTGTTGTTCTTATTCTGGAGTTCCTTCGGTTCGGTTTTGGAAAAAGTTCGATCGGTGATTCATCTTTAAAAGGATTTTCGTTAAGTTCCTCTTTCACTATACATCGTAAATTAGCCCATTGCGAAAATCGGTCCTAAATCAGAAGTAAGCATGTTTCATCCACGAGAAACTTCTAATCTAGTCCTTCACCATAGTTTTACTGACTGTCTTGTGTTGTTGCCGGTATTCAGGCTTGAGTCACAGTTCTGGTTCCTATTTCAATTTAGTCCTTGACGAGAGTTTATATTTTTAGGTTGTCTCTTACTGTAAGCACGACTCCCTTGAAGGTTGCATATCCAACGAGAGTAGATTTACTAAAGAACCTGCGGTGGAAGTTTCCGTCTACGGTCAATATTTTAGTATGAAGAGGTCATTAACTTCTTTTTCTCAAAACTTAGTTAACTACCTACGCATTTATCACTAAATGGTTTTATAATTGTCAGGTAAATTTTACCCCTTTTCTCTCACTTTCCGTTTATCGTAGATTGCCGTACATCTGAAAAGGCAGGTTAAGTGTGACTCTCGCTTGTTCGTGTTTTGGCAACTACGGAATGCCCAATTTGGCTAAATGGTCTCCAATTGACCAATTCCCTGTACTGATCGTCGTGATCCTAGAGATCCAGATCCAAGTTTGTAGGCCTTGGTTTGGTTTCAAGATAGCTGCATCTTCCTAGATGTGGCGCAGGTGGTTAAACGGCTCCATTTGGAGTTAGCCACTGATAGAAATTGCGAAGGTATGCCATTCTTGAGTGAGCGTGAAAGAGCGGAACACATCTAATTCATATGGCCTGGAACCCAGAGCAAGGTAACTTTGATCTGATCCGCTATGCCGATTAACTCATTTCGGCACTGTTTTACAAGTTTACGGGAAATGGTAGCCGAATCTAATGCCTTGATTGCGGCTTAGCTACCAGTGAAAATATCGATATTGTGTTTTGGCGTTAAGTCATGTTTCAGTGTCCGTAAAGCCTCTGGAATCCTCAGTATCGCCACCCAGAAGACGCAAAAATTTCTAGTCCGATTTTGCAGTTAGTTTCGAACCGAAATCCATTTCTATCTCATTGTTCTCCCATTCCGCTCTGGTTGGGAAATCAACAGCGAAATCTTTCGTGCTCAGCTCAGTTTGGGGGTTGGGTAATGTATCAGGTATATAACTTTAAATCCTCTGGTTGCTTCTAGATGGCGTTAGAGAGCGTGTTAAGCTACCATAGACACGCCACATATTTTTTTTAAGAGTTTGACATCTGTCAACATTAATCAGTGCACATCGTCAGCCATTTCATACAACAACATACATTTGTCTAGTTTTTTGCCAGAAAAAAAAGCATATGCGAGAAGCTCTGCTTTTTTGCTTCAATTTGAAGAAATCGGCTGCCGAATCGCATCGAATGCTTGTGGAGGCCTATGGTGACAGTGCTTAATCGGAAACAAAGTGCAGAGAGTGGTTTCGTCGGTGATTTTGATCTGAGCGACAAGAAGCGTGAAATTCGGCACAGGAAAGTTGAGGACCATCAATTGTAGACTCTTTTGGACGAGGACATACCCAACCGCAACAAGTACTTGCCGAGCAACTGGGTGTTACTCAACCACCCATTTGCATGCGTCTACGTGCCATGGGAAAGGTTCAAAAGATCGGAAAATGGATGCCGCATGAATTAAACGATAGGCAGATGGAGCGACAACAATACACATGCGAAATCGTGCTCGCCAGACGAAAAAGAAAGTCGTTCCTGCATCGAATTGTGACTGACGATGAAAAGTTGATATATTTTGAGAATCCAAAACGCAATCGTGGGTTGATCCCGGCCAACCATCAACATCTTCCCCAAGACCAAAACGCTTCGGACGGAAGACGATGCTGTGCGTTTGGTGGGATTAGCAGGATATCGTCTACTATGAGATGTTGAAACCTGGTGAAACTGTCAATGCGCACCGCTACCACCAACAACTGATCAAATTGCACCGTGCTCTGCGTGAAAAAAGGACTGATTATCAACAAAGACATGACAAGCTGATTTTCTTTCACGGCAACGCACCATCGCACACGTCAAAAATGGTCAGCAACTACTTGGACACACTAAACTGGGAGGTGCTACCCCTCTCGCTAATTCACCAGACCTGGCCTCTTTTGACTACCACCTCCCAGCAGGCAAAGTTTCGTATACTATACGAAAGAAAAGACCGTAGAAAGGCCGGATAAAGCCCGTAGAATTCTAGGGTACGATGTCCTCGGCCGCTCTGTAAGTGTATACGTATAGTTTTGAAGAGCACTAGCCGTAGAATATTTACGGTGATTCTACGTATATTATTGTAGGTGCTTATACGTAACATACTTACGTTGTTTGTGCGTACAAAATTCACTCCATTTCTACGAGTGGTGCAACGGATTTGCCCGCCCTTTATTTTATTTCTTCCTTTTACATAGAGAATTGAAGGATTTTAAATTTGACTTATGAAATCCTGACGCTGAACCAACTGCCAAATTTCGAATCCTTCAATTCTAAATGTAAGCCAGAAGAAATAAAAATGAGTATGCAAAAAGTACCTGAAATGTGACTTCAAAAATACGTTGGCAAATGGCAACTCGAAACCTTTGTCGCTCGTGCTCTGAAACTGAAAATAAAAAAACATGAATGCAGCTCGTCAAGCCTTAGAATATACTGAAACATTTAAAAAAAAATACATGGAATAAAATCCATGGAGAGTCTAATCTTCAAACTTCAAAACTCAAACACGGAATGCATCGCAATCAAAATTTTATTTGACTTGACGCTTGAAAGTTTTCTTGCTTCTTGTATGTGTGTGGGTGTGATAGATGTGTGTAGAAAATCTTTTGAATTTTCCTTACATTTATACGGTTATTTTGAGTATATGCATCTCTATCGTACATATGGACATATATGTCCGTTGAAAATGTGTAGAAATTTCACGACTATTCGATGGCCATGGTGGGAAACCTTACTCGCATTTCTACGGAGACGGTTTTCGTTCGCTGTCACTTTCTTACACATGGAGCTCTATGGCTGTAGAAAAGGTGTAGAATTTCGATTAGTTTTCTACAGGTCTGATCTGCCTGTTGGGCTGTTACGTCCGAAAATGGCTTGATGAGTGGTTTGCCTCGAAAGTGAAGGATTTTTTTTTGGCGTGGTAGTGGTATCCACAAATTGCCCGAGAGATAGAAAAAATGTGTAGCTGACGAGGGCAAGTACTTTGAATAAATTTGTTCTCTGAAAAAAACATGTGTTTCTCTGACTAAAAACCAGCGGATTTAAGGTTATACACCAGCGGATTTAAGGTTATACACCTGGTAGTCCGCCAAAAAACATTGCCCTCTCTGTCCGGCACAAGAACACTGTAAATATTCGACCTCAATTGGAATCGTGTACTTCCGGAGGCTTGATTTGAATGGCAAAAGTGTTATATCCCTCTCGTCAAAATGCAGGCTATATAGCCTTGGCGTTTTGTCTTGAACTATAGCTCCAGGTTATATATGTAAGACCTCGCACTAGCTATAAAAAGATGGCAATGTGGTCAGAGGAAATCTCAAAATTTAAAGTTTATTATTATAGTAAAAGATATTTCAAACAAACAAATTTAAATTTTGAATTTGCGTGTGATAAGATAGTTAATTTCCTATATTGGTACTGCGTAAAACATTACTACGTGAATTCTGGACTGAAAATAATTTAAGTACGTCGACCGTGCAAAACATAGAAATGAACAGTACAGCCCAATTTTTAGAGCTGGAAAGTGCAACTTAAGAGTGGTAGAGACTAAAACACTCTGTCATTGTTCAAATGGAACAAACCAAACGATACTACACCAAAATATCTTATAATACAATCTACCAATTTCAATTATAGTATACAATATTGAACATTATGAATATTTATAACGGTTTTGATTTGCAAATGAAACGGCCGAAGCACAGCTGACACCAAAATTTCACTTTCCGAGTTCGAAAACAATACACTCCATCTTCTTCTAATACTCTCGACCTGACTGCATTTAACTCTGTCCGGCACAAGAAGGAAATTAAATTACCCAAGTCCCTCAGCTTTCGAAGTTCCATAAACGAGCTAAAATCTAGTAAAAGAAATGGGTAGTCCATTTCTATTGACAGGTCCCTGGTTCAACCTGATGGTCGAAAATAATTTGAAGTATCTGAGAAAAAAATCCATTGTCCTCAAAATTGAAGGACACTTCAAAGGTTTATCTTTCTTGGGTACGCGATTCTTCTTCATCTACGTTATTTTGAACGATATTAAAGTGTAAAAACGTTTAGGAGCTCTGAAGTTATCAGCGCGTTATTTTGAATGATTTTAAAGCCTAACGACGTTTAACTGCTGTTGAGTTTTCTGTTTTTGTTTGGACTTCAACGCAGTCGATACGATTCATGATGGATTTAAAAATGAAAGAGGTAGGCTAATATTCCACAATCTCATGTGCGACTTGCCATCTTTCAGGAGTCTCTAAAGTCCGCGACAGATGATTCATTGTGTGCTTTGTTGTTGAGCAACGAAAACGACAATAATTTTGCCTAAATATTTTCTATATATCTACACGCCTTAGTAGCTGTGCGTTTTGCTTTTTCAGCGGCTTCGTTACTTCAATCAAATCTTTGTTTTACGTTTTATTGAAAATGTGATGGTCTCTGGTCTGCTTCTTTGTACAATGACTAGCTGCTGCTAATATTAAAGGCCGGAATTATTTGTCCAAAAATTGTTAATTTCTAAAGCGCAATCATTCGCAGCAGCTGCAGAAATACACTTGTCACTCCACCTGCTCGAGACGTGTTTCAGTTTACTCAGAAAATAACACGGAGCGCGGTCTTGTGTGGTGTGGGCATTGGTACAAGGTGATCGACACTTCTTCGACTGAATGCATCGCGCACGCTTAAATCCCAGACTGCGTTTCTTCTACTGTAGCCAAATTGAGAAAAGATAAGAAACGCTCGCACCAGATAGAAAAATCGCAATATGCTTTATGTTTCGGAACGTAGCTAAAATCAAAAATTATAAAGATAAGTCGGGTGAGTCATGCAGACAATTTTTAGATCTGCTTTATGTCTCTTGGAGTCAAGGATTTTTCGCATCGCCTTTGTTCCATGCGAATGCTAAACGGATCGAACAGGCTCGCAACTTTTAAAAGCAGCGCCCATATATCAAACATTTTCATTTTGTTTAACAAAGTTTGCGGGGGGGTTTAATATTAATAAAGGAAACTTGATTGGCTGTACGCTGCCGTTCGATGTTAGGGTTGCTGAGACGTAACGAGTGTAAATTGTCGATCGATTGGAAAATGCGGGGGCCACGAAAGGCCACTGTTTTATGTAAATAATAACAAACAGAATTGTAGATGATTTGTGTGTGGGAAATTGCAACGAAATTGAAAGACTGGAGCGGCAGTTGCTTTTAGTTGACTTCGAGTAATTGAGGAATTAATCGACTTCGGACCGGTGGGTGTTGTTACTGCAAAAAACCAGACCCAACACCATATTTTTGTTTTGTGACGATGGACAGGGGGAGAATGGTCGCAATGAAATGACGACGGACGTAATGTACTCGTTTTGCGACTGTTAGCCCACGCTTCTAGACGCAAACAAATCGTAAATCATTTGCTGCGATGTCGAGCAATTTTCTTTTAAAAAAGATTTTTCAATTATGTAGGATTAATAGAGGGGATGGGGGATGACAAGATAAAATTACCTAAAATCAAAATCCGAGACTAACTTGGGCTGAAACAAAAGGTTTGCTTGCGGCTCGGAACTCACCGTTTTCCGTCGATTCCGGCAATCAAAACGACATCGCACAACTGTTCGCTTTCCAAATAGTTTTGCATCCGCTCCAGAATACTCTCGGAATGATCGCGACACCGAAAACACTCCTCCTGGCTGCTTCCGGCCGACGTCAGGCTTACCATACTTAGATCGCGGGTCAACGAATCGTCCGCTATCAAACTGATCCGGGCACTCGACGATGTTGTCGATTCGCGACTCGGACTATCCTTTAACGACATTCTCATTCAACGATTTTTCCCGACCGAATTAATTGCGTATCTTATGCGTAATTTTGCGTATTTTCATTGGCGACGGAAAATGCACGGACGGAAAACTAGCAGAACTCGCGTAACGGTACCGACGAAGACAATGAACATGGTCCGGGTTGCGTTGCGTAAAACTTCTGCTTTATAGCGGCCGCGGGTGTGTGGCCTTCTAATTGCGACCCGTGCCAGACAAAAACTCTCCAGGGACCAGTTGTTTTCGGTTTTTTTTTTATTAACGGTTCGCCGCGATAAAACAACGGGAAAATGCCGAAAAAATGAAATTTTCTTTGTCGTCGAAAACTTTCTGCAACTGCACTCTTCTGTCAAAATGTTTACATCGAGCTGACAGATCTTTGATTTGCATCGGGTGCGTGTACATGCGCAAATTGCCAACAAGATTGGGCAACCGCCTTAATATTCGATGCGGCAACGTCCTAGCAGGCAGTCTGCAAGGTACGAAACGTCATTCGCAACTTGTGACATTTGTAAAGTTTTCTTCAATTTTCCGTGTCATAGTTTTGTTTATTGCGGCGATTTACTTGAAATAAATCGACAATTCTTCTACAATCACCGCGTAGAAGAACGATTCGGGCATCATGCAAGCACTCGACCTAATCGAGAAACGCATCGACACACTAAATCGAATTTTGGGGCCACTCCCCGAAACCGATTTGAAAGGTGCCGAAAATCTGGTTGATTCCGTGATTTCCGCCAACACTCTGATCGGTAGTTCGGTGAGCGGTCGCGAAAACATCGCCAAAGTAATCGATCGTTGCGACGAACTCGAACGCTACCTGGACCCCAACTACCTGGAGAACATGCAGGAAACGAAAACGAAGGAAGTCTACGTGAACACGGTGGCACCCGAGCTGGCCGGCAGCTTTGAAATGCTCGAAAAGATCAAAACACTCGAACCGGCCCTGGGAGCCGAATATTTTCGCAATATTCCGAATGCGACCGATAAGCTGAAGGACATGACCGAAACAGCGTCCGAACTGAGTCAGAGGAACGAACTGGTCGAGGAGAGCCTGATTCTGGCGATGCAACGATACAGCGAGATTCAGAGCGGGATAACGGAATCGTTGCGTGCAATGAACGAACGGCTCGACAATATCGAGGATAAGTTGCAGCGAAAACGGATGGCGGACGTGGACACAACTTAGGGACGTTGGCGGCGAACCCTGTCCGGTCACTGCTGATGGAATAGCGAAAAGAATGCCTTTTATTTATACTCCCAGTTTATTTGTAATTAAAATGTTGTTTGCGTGTGAATAAATCTAATTTTTAGACTAGTTCTATGTTTGTAAGTTTGGTTTTTGGGAAATAACCTGTCTATAAACGTAGCTACAACTAGAGTAACTGTATGCGAACTGACTATGTAAGTTTGTGAGTTACAACTATTTGCTTTCTTTTTTAAACAAAAAAACATTTGAGCGAACCTGAATATACAAGATACTGAGATTTAAAGGATACAAGGAACCTACACTTTCAATTGATTACAATTTACGTAGCCAAATAGCACTAAGCACTGAAAAAAAATTAACTTTCTGACGACACGAAATAAGGATCATTCGCATATTGTTACTCTAGTAACCCATGTATGGTTTGTATGCAGTCAAGACACCTTTCCACAAACAAAAAAAAATTGGGAAGATTGTTAAACCTTGCTTGAAAACAGCAGTGACTTCTCCCGTTTATGTATTTAAAAAAAGGTGCTGATCATTAGATAAACGGAAGGAACCACTGAACCGAATCGGATGCAACGATAATTGTATACGCCCCGCAGATAAACACTGGAAAACTCTGGAGAATTGCAGTGCCTATAAAAACTGAAAAATACTAGAAATAGATGCGATAAACCCTGTGTGCGAACAAGCTTACACGAGGTTTTAAAAAAAACTCCTCAACGTCGGCACACGAACAGTCCACCGGAATGAAATACCTTTCCATACCAACCACTTGGAGGTTGGGGATATATCATCATCATTGTCGCGACAGCCTAAATCGGGCCCTGGCCTCCTAAAGTCGTCGCCTCCAATCCAAAGACCGCATCCTCCAGTTGCTAATTTTTAAGATGGCTTTGCTATCTTCATCTTCTTCCCATCGTTTGCGTGGTTTGCCTACTGGCCTGTTACCACTCGCTTTGCCTTTAAGAGCACGTTTGGGGATTCTTCTATCTTCCATTCGATCTACATGGCCAGCCCACTACAGTTTACGTAGCATGATAAACGTTGAAGCTTCTGGCTCTTCGTAGAGTTGATACAACTCATGGTTGTATCTTATTCGCCAGTCCGTTCCTTCCTTCACAGGTCTCAAAATTCTTCGGTTGACCTTTCTTTTGAATACGTTAACTGCTTCGGAAGTTCGCGTTAATGTCCACGTTTCGCTGCCATAACAGAGCACAAGTCGTATAATAGTTTTATATATTCGCAGCTTATTGTTCCTGTGCACTTCCTTGAATTTCATTATTGGAAGTACCGAATAATACGTTTTATTTGCTAGCACAATCCGTCGTTTGATTTCGTCCGTTTCGTTGCCGTCTTTTGCTAGATTAGCCCCAAGATATATGAAGTTATCCACACTCTCCAAATTATACTCCGCAATTGTTATATTCTGTCTGATTGGCGTTTTCATTCTTGTTTGCGTCATTACTTTTATTTTTCTTTCGTTAATGCGCAACCCGACTTCTTTTGCGACAGAGTCAAGATTAACAAATACCTCCTTAGCACTGGGGAAGGATCTTGCGAGGATGTTTATATCATCAGCGTATGCTACTAGCTGTGTGGACTTGAATAGTAGTGTTCGTGTCGACTGGGGTTTTTTCGGATGACATACTCTAGTGTCTAGAGTCTGGGGGCTAGACCATCCTCCCTGCTTTAAACCACATTCCGTTCGAAAGCTGGTTGTGGAATCGGTTTGTATCTTACTTGGGATTCAGTGTTCGTCATTGTGAGTCTTGTTAGTCGGACTAATTTTGGTGGAATTCCAAAATCAAGCATGATTTGGTACAGTACCCTCCTGTCGATACTGTCGTATAATAATCAATGACACAACAGCCCAAATTGGGCCTAGACCTTGAAGTGCTAGAGTTACTTCATTACTAGACCAACGGAACACTAGGAGGTGAAGTGGTCAGCCACACGCTCGTCCGTGATTTTTTACCCCGATCTTAACTCAGGTACTCATTTACAGCTGAGTGAACTGGTAGTCCGGCACCCAATCCCATTCTCGAAAATTACTTGTCGCCAAGCAGATTCGAACCTGGTACCAGGTGCACCGAAGGCAAGTGCTCTAGCTACTAAGCCACCCAGACTTCTACTGTCGTATGCTTGTTTAAAATCTACGAAGACTTGGTGCACATCTGTATTATATTCCCAGCATTTCTCCAGCACCTGTTTCACCGAGAATATCTGGTCTGTCGTAGATCGTCCGGTTCTGATTCCACCTTGGTATTCGCCAATTGTTTTGTTAGTATAGGTCTTAAGACGACTTCAATTATTTTGTCAGTATTAACAATGAAATTCCTCTGTAGTTCTCACAGCAGAGTTAGTCTCCTTTTTTAATAAATTGGACATATATAATGCTTTTTCGCCAACTGTCGGTTATATTTCCCTCTGTCCAAATTTTGCATATCATCTTGTGTAGTATTTCCGCGACACAGTTTCCACCGTTTTTCAGAAGTTCAACTGGTATTTCGTCAATTCCCGGCGCTTTGGTTATTTTCTGGTCACATAGGCTGCTTTGATTTCGTGTAGTGTGGGTAGTGTCGATGATGGTTCTTCTTCGTCAGTTGAAGACTCAATTGAGATGTTGTCTGTCGTGAACGGTGCTAATGGATTGGAATGGAGAAGATTTTCGAAATAGGAAGCCCATCTCCTTTTAATTTCTTGAGCGTCGCTGATGATGTTACCTTCAACAAATATAAACAAACAAATAAATAAAACAAATTTGTATATAGTCACAATTTTTGGCAGAAATAGCTACACACCGGTATTCAATTTACAGCACAACGGTTTTACACGCGGGACAGTTGGCCAGAAAAATTGACGGCAAACGATATATATTTACCACGTATACATGGAGGATTGAATTCGGATTGAATCCAGATTCAATCCACTAAAATCGCATGTAAACACAGATCGGATTGGAATGAGATCGACTCGATCCGTTTCAACTTCTCGACCTGGATCGAATCGAAACCGGTTATGTCGTTCGTCATTTCAATCTTCTTCTCATGTTTCGATCCGGTGTCGTCATATACGCGATTCAAATTTCGATCTTTCAATCTTTGGATTCTCCATGTATACGTACTAATAATGATCCTTCGACTATCTGCACAAATCTCAACCGACTTCCCGTCTTCTTACCGCTATAACGCGCATTAGACCAATTGATTGCTAGGGTGTGTGTGTGATCTATTGTGCAGGGTGACCCATAAACTGGAACAACCAAGTTATTACTGATCGGTTTGTCGAATAGTCGGAATTATCTCCTAAACGACTCCGTCACATACAAATAATACTGGTGCACTTTTAATCATTCACATTATTGAATCGATTTTATTTCATATAAATGTAAATTAGTTTTTCATTTCATAAATTTCAAAATCTTCCGTCGGTAGATCCATACTGTTGCCATCGTACCAGAGTAAGACCGTAGGCGACGACTCCCGTGTTTGTTCGGTAATTTCTAAAACGTTTAAATTTGTATTCCTTTCATTATTCATTTCTGGTTCGTAACTCGAAGTCGCGGCTAAAGTTTAAATTTCATTAATCCCTAAATTGTTATGTGACAATAAAGCCTGTCGTTGTGAAATATTGGGCTTACATTGGTTTTTACCGTGTCCTTCATCGCATCCTACCGCAGAAATTGGCAGGGTTTTCGTCGCATCTCTGTTCGTTTTCATGTACATGGCTCCTTTCTCTGCTTCGTCGAAAATATCATTGACCAGTTGTATAGCAGTCTGTCTTTGGTACGGTGGTAATTTTGATAGTCTTTCGGTCCAACAACTGGCTATACTTTGGCAATCGGCAAAGATTGTTGATTGGTTCAATTCAATCGGTTCAAATTCTATTTCGTATGTTGCAATTTCGGCCTCCATTTGTGAATCGAAATGAGCGGGCATAACTTCGGTCTGAAAGGGATTTATTTTTGATAATTGCGATGAATCTATTCGTTTTTTTTCGTTTTAAATAAATATATAAATAATAGTTAATCAAACGAATATGCAACTGAAACAGTGTCTTGGATATTTTACGGATTTTAAATGCTCGGACACAGAACTGAAAATGTATGTGTAGAAGATTTGATCTTTGAATTGATAATAGTCTCAAACAGGCAAACAATTTGAAGAGCATTGAATGATGTGACTGAAAAATCAATAAACCTTGTAGGCCTTTGTTATTAATTCCGTTTTGGAGAAGCATTAGAAGCTTAGAGCACTGGCACATACAGCCCTTAATATAGCGTTCTCTGAATATAATCCATGACAAAACTTGTGCAAAGCAGATGAGTTTTATATCCCATGAGCAACTTATGCTAGAAAGCGTATACTTGGTTGAATGAAAATAATTACTGTACGGCCAGTATCTCGGGATTTTTGGCTCAAATTTCTAGATCCTTGTACTTCTTACCTTACATACCATTTTGTTGAAACTTGAAGAATCTTTAACCGTAAAAACGCAAGGCTGTGAGCTGGAATCTGTTGTGATGACGACTTCTACAACCTAGAAAATATTCCAAATAAAAACTTCATTCATATTATGAATAATTGTAAGATGTTTACTTGTTGGTGAGATTTATCTATTCTGAAATCCGCTTTGCTTGTTTCTTTTAGACCCTAGACAATATTTTATATAAGAAATGTGGAAAAATAAGATTTTTTTTTACTAAATGCAAGGACACAGAACTGAAAATGTATGTGTAGAAGATTTGATCTTTGAATTGGCAATTGTATGGTAATAGTCTCAAATAGGTAAACAATTTGAAGAGCATTGAATGATGTGACTGAAAAATCAATAAACCTTGTAGGCCCTCGTTATTAATTCCCTGTTTTGAAGAAGCATGAGAAGCTTAGAGCACTGGCACATACAGCTCTTAATATAGAGAAAAACTCAAAGATCTTAAAATTACAATTTAACACTGATCTAGCGTTCACTGAATCTCAGCCATGACAAAATTTGTGCAAAGCAGACGAGTTTTATATCCCATGAGCAACTTATGCTAGAAAGCGTATACTTGGTTGAACGAAAAAAATTACTGTACGGACAGTATCTCGTGATTTTTGGCTCAAATTTCTAAAACCTTGTACTTCTTTTTTCGTTTAAATTTGAGATAAGCCGAAGTGCGACAAAAGTTTATCTTCTTCAATTCCAATTAGCTAGAACAGTACATATTTAACGAGCATAGAATTTTTTCATGGTAGTGCTTACGGCATCAGAGACTCTACTGAAAAGTGGTCACTTCCTTGGCTCCTGCCATTAAAAACATGAAAGTTGAAAAACTTTCACTGCATAGACCAGTTTGAGAAAAATATGTTGCAATATCAACAGGAATGCAATGAATCATCAGAGTACATACCTTTTTGTTGAAACTTGAAGAATCTTTAACCGTAAAAACGCAAGGCTG
Organism: Beris morrisii; assembly: GCA_951812415.1. NCBI lineage: Eukaryota > Metazoa > Arthropoda > Insecta > Diptera > Stratiomyidae > Beris > Beris morrisii. Next base: position 107,068,080 of record OX638312.1, on the reverse strand, counting down.
TGAGCTGAAATCTGTTGTGCTGACGACTTCTACAACCTAGAAAATATTTCAAATAAAAACTTCATTCATATTATGAATAATTGTAAGACGTTTACTTGTTGGTGAGATTTGTCTATTCTGGAATCCGCTTTGCTTGTTACTTTTAGATCCTAAACAATATTTTATATAACAAATGTGGAAAAAATAAGATTTTTTTTTTACTTGTATCAGAGATTCGAATACACCCTGCTGTAGGGCAAAAGCATTATCGACCTATTTAATGCATCCAAATAAAAATCTATTCAACTTATTTAATTAAATTAAATTTAAATTCGATTACACAAACCTTTCTTCGTAGTTCTGGCGTTAAAAATGGAATCGCAAATGGCGTGAGAACTCTTCGATCTCCATAACGTGCAATTTCTCCAGGAACAAAGTGATAAGAGCATATTCGATGGAAATCACCGGGACATATGTCAGGACGACAAATAGCTTCGAGCCATTTTCTTTGCAGACAGCTATCCTGTGGAAACCTTGGACAAAATGTTATAAATTTTAATTTTGAATAATTATTTCGTTTCGTCAAGCGCGAAATCACACTTGAAAGTTTTAAAAACTATTTTTCCAGTTCCTACACGACCGTTTTTCGGAGGGCAGTTACAACATTATTTTAAGGCACATTTACTGCTTAGATTAGATTAGATTTGGAAATAGGGGTTGGTGTGGATAACCTCTGTCACTGCAGCCACAGTTGGGCTTATTGTGACGTCCCCCGGTTTGATTATGATTCCTCTTCGATCCCTGCGCTTACAAGGAAGCCTAGTATTTTGCGAAGAGGAATGGTCAGGAATTCCGATGGGTCCATGAAACCCTGACCGAAGTGATGAAGCCTTTTGCGAGTTAAACCCTCAAATTCACAGAGGATATGCTCTGGTGTTTCGTCTTCGTCATTGCATATTCTGCAAATTTTAGTCTCAGAGAGACCAATCCTGTTGAGATGCTTCCTCATGTGACAATGTCCAGTCAGAGCTCTCCCACTAAGGTTCGGGTCTGATATCTGCTTAATTTTAGATAATCAGATGTTCTTTTTTCCGAGTGTTTTGGCATAAAAAGCTTTGAGTGCCTGTTGCCCGGTGCCAAGTCCCAGTGAATGGCACTTTGCGATTTTTGCCACATTCGGATGTTCATTCTGGCTGTGCTTAATGGTATCCCACAGAATGGATATGGTTCCATGAAGTCAGCTTCTGAACCTTTCCTAGCCCTGCACTGCTTCTAATCAATTCTTTTCCTTAGATTACCAAAGATCGAATGATATTTGCAGGATATTATAAATTTTATACAAGCAAAAAATGTTGCAATTTATAACACGAAGCTTCGGCAAAAAATATGTTCAAAAAACCTAAGCGCCTGGTGACCGTTCGTTTGTCCGAGAGCGCAATAATTCGAGGACGCGCTAAGCTATAAATTTGAAATTATGTTTTATCAAACCTATTGTTAAATTCTTATAGCCGTTGGCTGTAACTCCTGAAAGGAGCCGGAGCATCGGTACACACCTCTATTTATCCGATGAAGCTATTCGAAGGAAGACTGAACAACAGTTGCAGTTGTCTGATAACAAATCAACTATGTACTAGCTAATCAAACAGCAAACAATTTGCACAAACAGGAACAAGCCAATGAGAATAAGCCGGTGAGAATATTATATTACGCCATTCTTTTCGCTATTAGAATTGTGAATATGCATATTAGGTCAGTATGGTTTCACTCTTTTAGGAAAACAGAAGGGTCTGTGGTGCAGAGCCTAAGCGCGCTAGTCTACAAACACTGAGACACCTTGGGTGTCATTTGTTGTCTAAGTAAAAATATTTGAAACAGTAACAGTGCCTCAGGACAGGGATGTTACTGTCCTATGCCCAGAAAGGGGTCATATAGAAACTGATGAGAAAAACCGAGCGTAGCTGAACTGAACCAATTTTTATGTCTCTAGCTCCAGTAGATAATTTCCCAGGACTCTCCAAAATTGCTAGGACTGAAGAGTTTGAGACCAGCTTAGAAGTCACATATGTAGCTAGGATAATATGGACTTATCGACTTGTTAATTTTAGTCACAAGTTACTCGCGGCTGAGCTCGATTGAAACTGTACTGAGAACACCGATTTTTAAGTTCAAGCACGTAGAGGATGACAAAAAAATCTTAAAAATTTACAGTGAATCAGGACACACAATTTCATTACTTTTGAAGACATACGTCTACAAGAAAAAGGATTTAAAATTGCTTTTTAGGAATTTGTCTTAAAAAATGCACTGTATCGAAAATACATGAATTCGGATAAATAGAGGCCAATGTGTGAGCTGCGGTACACACGTCAAGGTAGAGTTATGCGCCTAGCACTAAAAAAATGTATGGAGATATTTTGTACAAAAATTTCAAGTAGAAAGGATGTCGATCAACTTTTTCACCGACAATGGAAAGCACCAACCGTTCGCCAAGCAAACACAAGTTTTTTTTTGACACAGTTGCGAAGTACCAGCAGCGTAAGCGAGTGATAGCCAACTCAGGCAAATGGACTGTCCCATAGCCTCTAAATTGGCTATGACTGTCCATATGCTGGCGCATTAGCTCTCCCTGCATTTTTTGCTTTCGAAGGCTGCAGCCTACGTTTGCTCGCACCACCGTCGTTGCGGCACTGTGCCGCCCGTTTTATAGGGAGATGGATTCCTTCATATACCGCGTACATGTCGTCAATTGAAAGAAGAGTTTCAGATTCTTTAACTAAGCGTTTTTTGATCTACCTCACAATTAAGAAAGATATTTAAGATATTTTCAAATTTTTTTTATTTTGAGAGGAACAAAAATTGGTACGATTATCTCACTGGTGAAGCGTTTTTTATCCTAACCAGTCGGGACAAGAGTGAAAGTGGCGTTCAAATAGTTTTTACTGTGCGCCTTTTCGATCTGCCTTACAATTAAATCACACTTAATCTTGATGAGAAGAATGCTTTCCTAGGAATGTCGAGACTGAAGGGGAGTGGGTAAATAGGGGGCTAACCTCCGAAGCGCTCAAAATAGCCGCAAAGCCGCGGAAAACCATCGCTTTTAGGTCTCCATGACTTATTGGTACGTTCTCCCAAGCCCAAAGCGAAGCGCGTACCCAGCGTACGTTTCCCTCTCCGAGCCAGACCAGGGCGTTCGCAAACCATGTGGAATATACACGACGAACACTTCCACTCCCGTACCCTCGTCCGTCTTAGCACCGTCCGTCTAAATTTGATAGACCCCTTCATGGGTCTGATCTGCACTCCAACCTGCTCCTAGGTACCCTCGTTTAGAAAATTCGAGCTACGAAATTAAGTAGTCTGTTTCCTCTAGCGGATTACAGTCACTACACGGTCCCAGTAAGACCCACAGGACGGGATACTCAGTATCCTAACTCTGGCAGTCTCATGTCAAATTCTTATTCAAGGTTAGTTTCCAATCCAGGACTATACCCAAGTACTTAACGTCATCTTTAAGACCTCTCCCCCAAGTTGAGGGAGTGTAAATTTGGCAATTTTTGTCCTATGATACGAATGTAGAGTACCAGCTCTGTTTTTTAGTCATTGATCTCCACTCCACAGTGTGCACAAGTGCCCTTTCGAGCAGATTGCTGGTAGTTGGCCGGAATCTTCCCGATATTAGAATCGGTAAGTAAAAAATGTAATAATAAAAATTGTAAAAGTCGGTATATTTTTTTGTTTTATAGGCCTGGATTATATGGCATGATCTTCGAGCAAGGTACCTCCCACAGACGCAGTTAGCCAGGATGCCGTAGGAGGAATTGGTCTATTGAATCCAAGAACCTTAACATTTCTTCAATTATTTTGACTTTTTTAATGGAAACGCAAGCTGAAGAATACATCTACAGCCCGTACAGCTTGCCCAACTGATAAATAGATTCCATTTGCTAGTTTCAAGCCAGGTTTATCAATCGTGATCTAAACATCCAAAGAGTGCATCTTTTGGTGTATCGCCGTATGCCCGAAATAAAAGTTACTTTATTATTTATCATGCAAGGAACCGAGCTCTTTTGGCTCCAGGAATACTGCGCCGGCAAAACTAATGTTCGGATTGTGTCTTGTGGTGACCCAGAACAAGAAGTAATTCCTTATGCCTTGAGAAAGCCAGAGTCACTCGGGCTCTCGAATCTCGATTCGAATCAGTAAGGAACGTGTGGTGGACCGTCCAAGAAAATCATCGGGAAGGATATTCAAAAATTGTTGATCTGGTCACAAGTTACAGTATTCCCGACTTTGTTTATTCACTTCTTAAACTCCCAAGCACTTACCGGAAAAATGACAGTAGCCCACGGTTACTTTTTGTGTGCTTCATGTCGCAGCCAATAACGCAACACTTCATGGTTTTTGGCCTTCAAACTGTCGCAATTACTCGAATAAAAACAATTTCGGTTTCAAATCACTCAAAAACTAACAACTTTTACTCATAAACAAAGTTTATGAAATGATTTTGTCCGATGGCGTACACCAGGCGGCTGTAATTACCATATATCTCGACATAAACTTAGTGAAGTTATTATAAACATCAATATTTCGAGAGAGAACAAAACCGATAAGAACCCTTCACCTATTGTCTTGCTCCCGCTGTGCCCTTGCAATCATTAAAAAACACGCACACATTGAAATATTTCCGGTTTTTTCTCACTATCTCAACCCTTTATGCCATAGGCATGCTCAATTATTAGCGAATTTGTGTTTTTTATGTAAACAAACAGCAAACCCACTTTGTCAAAAGAGGTATGACGCACAGGGTTGCCGTTTGCTCTCGCTCAAATTACCCAAGCAAAATGTTGAAATTCCCCACAAAATAATGAAATTCTCCACAATTTCACACATTTCCTAATTCCCCGCATGTTACCCAAAATGTATACATAATGAAAACTCAGAAATTTAATATATAACGGTTTATTGCGATTGAAAGGTTTTATAAAACATGACAACAGTACATAAAGCAATGTATACTTATAAAGGGTGTTACAATAATTCTTTCCGAAGTTAAATCAATATTAAAAGCATATTGATGATGGAGTTAATGAAATTTTGGAAAAACTTTCACTGATAACCACCCACTTGAAAATGAAAATTAACATTTTGTATTAATAGTTCATGTCCGTTTATTTCCAATCGGTTATACTCTCCGCCCGACCTGAAATCAAAAGATATTGCTATTTAAAAACTTGAAATTTTCTTACCATTTTAATGTGAGCTGGACTTCAGAATGACATTTCGCATGGCATTAGCATTGCCATATTCAAACTTTTCATGCTCCGACTTTTTGCGCGCGCAGCCCAGTTTTTAGTACGTAAACTTTGATATTTTTGATCTACAGATGTTATTCTCGATGTCTATTTCCCGCAGTTTTCTAAATTCACCGCAATTCCCCACAATTTGTCCAAATTATCCGGAATTCCCCAAATTTGTTCATTCCCCGCAAGCACCCCATTCATCGTTGAAATTCCCCAATTTTGGGGAATTCCCCCGCAATCGGCAACCATGATGACGCAATTTCGTTTTAGTTTCATTTCTCTCGGCCCATTTCATTTCCTTATATTCTAATTCGTAGGCGTACACAAACAATTAATTCGTTGTTTGGGTTTGTTATGTTATGCGATGTCAAGCAGCAATCTGACAGTTACAGGTCTTCTTCGTCTCTACCCAAACACAAATGTTTTTGGAATTGTTTTAAACTTCAATAATATTCATGCATTTTTTTAAATAAAAATATAAATATAACAATTTATTTGAATTTACAGACAACTGACCCAAAGGCAACAACAACAACACGAAACACAGCCGGAATTTTGATGTGGAACTTGTTACAAAAACGAGTTCCATTAAATTTCATTGGTCCTCTTCAAAGTAAAGGTACTGTCATTTAACTGTCATCAATACAGAGGCGTGCCATTTGCATTGCACCTGATTGCCGTGTCCCACGCAGAAAAAACCCAAAGTCTGCTGAAATAATCGAAAATTCGAACAACTTAACTGAAAATGACGAGCCAAATTGATACAGTGAAAATGCCGAAACTGCCGGAAAATCAAAAATCATTTGCAGGCATACCGGAAGCTGTTTTTGTTGTAAGTAAAAAAAAAATTGATCTGATTCATTTTGTCCTGTACGACAATCCCATTACCATCGTCACTCTAACCTCATTTTCTTGCCGCAATCTTTCCAGTAAATTCTATTTAGTTTTTCTTCATTTCCGAATTTTAGGAAGACATCGATTCGTTTATGTCACAGGCCGACAACGAAAACAATGCCGAGAAAGTTCTACATAAGCTGGACGAACAACACGGAAAGTACAAATTTATGGAGTTCAATTTGGATGCACGGCGACGAAAACTCAAACAACAGATTCCCGATCTGATCAAGTCGTTGGACATGGTTCAGGTGCTTCAGGATCAGACGGAAGAGAAAGAAACGCAGTTTCTTCTCAGCGAACAGATTTTTGTGAAAACTGTCGTGCCGCCGACGAAGACGGTTTGTCTGTGGCTCGGTGCCAATGTAATGCTCGAGTATCCGTTGGACGAGGCTGACGTCCTGCTCCGACAAAACATGGAATCGGCGATATCGAACCTGAAGAGTGTGGAGTACGATCAAGACTTTTTGCGGTAAGTTGAAATTTTGATTAGCTCGGTTCTCGGTATGAAACAAAGAGTAGTTCTAGTGATAAAGCTATTTACATGCTTGCCGCTAGTGCGTGGTGATTGATGAGGCAATAAAGTGCGATCGTGAGCCACTAACAACACCAAGTCAGTGGAATAAAAAGGATCAAATTTTACAAATTAGTATTAAAAGTAGTAAAAGTTACTGCTATTATCCACAAGTGTTAAGGGGTTGGTTCGTTGGTTTACGTAGTGGCCCGTCAGTCGAAAACAGGGCCCAATTAGCACAGAAAGCGCCGTTTTGATACCACAACTCCCTTAACCTGGTTGTTCAGGGCTGATGAAGTAGATACAGCGTTTTACAGAGACCTGGGGCTGGAATGGATTATCCAATCTATCCATGTTTAAAAAGATAATCAGTTCTCCAATCTTATTTTTCGAGATCTCATCAAGGGTCTAAGAAAGGTTTGCCCGAAGTCTGGCTCTATGGCCGGACTTTTGCAAAGAAGGTGGATAACACTTTCCCTCTCATTTGTATCCCCACAACTGCTGCAATTGACGTTAAAGGGAATTCCCAGTCTGGCCGCGTGGTCGCCGATTGGCCAGTGACTCGTGCTGACCGCCGTGACTCTGGAGACATCAACACGGCTCCTGCTCAAGAATTCGTCTGTTCTGCTCATGCAGTAGGATGGTCATATATTCCTAGATATGACGCAATTCATCAGTCCTCTCAATCTGGAGTTTGCGTTTGTAAGAAAATGGGAGGATATTTGGCGCTTAACAGTCCCTAGTGGGACCAGAACGGATTCCACGAGAGCCTAGCTAATTCGTCTGCTCGCTCGTTACCCTCTATCTTGCTGTGGCCTGGGACCCAAAGCAGAGTTACTTTGACCTGACTTTAGGTAGGCTAGCTCCTCTCGGCACTGTTCGATAAATATAGAGAAGGTGGTAGCCGAATCTAAGGCCTTGATTGCGGCTTGGCTGTCAGTGAGGATTACCACATTTCGCTTTGGCGTAGATTTAAGGGCGAAGTTTCCATAAATCAGTTATACGCCCCATTTTTAATATATTCTCATCCGATGTATGGATATGATTTATGAAGATTTAGTTGATATCGGGAATCATTACTGGCCTCCCGTTTGATCTATTTCAGAAAAAATTTTGGTTGGTGTAATGAAGCAATATTTCGTAATAATTTTGGAGTAACACCAAAGGTAACTGCTGAAATCTCTCTTCGAGAGGTCCAAGAAGAGATCCGATATTTTGCTACATCTGCGTGAAGTATACACTGACCAAAGGACAAAATATAGCAGATATTCTCAAAAACGCGTACCCATGCTACGAATGAAACCAAGGGACTACGGAAATGATTGTTACTGCATTAGTGGATTGCACTCAAAGAACAAAAATACATATTCATGTCAAGATTACCATTGGCAACAAAACATTCACTTCATGGACCTTTAAGCGAAGAATCTTAGAAAAGTTCAGAAGTTCGTCGTGATGAAATACTGGACGAATTAAGTGAAACAGAGTCGCAAGTTTTTACTCAAAAGGAGCTAAATTATTTTGTACAAGTTTTGGGATCAAGACAACTTTCTTGGTACAGAAATCGTGAAGTATATTTTGAACCCTTTTCCTCCGACGAAGGGTGGTTGGTGTTTTACAAGAATATTCGGGATCTAGTTTTGGTGTTGGGATCAGAAAAATGTGAGTCTCAAGGCTTTTTTTGGTAGATACACCGAAAAGAAGTTTGCACAACACCGAAAAATATGCCTGTGTATCAGTTGCGCACGTACATTTGTAGCAAACTTATGACAATATTCAACTGTTACTTAATAATAAAATAAAATATAAGGACTATGGTTAGCAGATTAGGGGTTACCTTAAAATCGTGTCAAAAATCTTGTTTTTGTGTGAATAGAATAGCAGAGCTCGAGAAACTTAGATACAATGTCCATCTCGCCAGGAACTCAACCCTGTGACGAAAAATGTTCTACGTGCAAGGTTAGTTCAAAGTTCATTATCACTCTTTGTACAAAAATTCGAGTGTTCGAATCTTGCGCAAAATCCGCGTTATACGGCTGTACCACATAGAAAGTGACAGATAATCCTACTAGAAAATTGAAGAGTTGTTGATATTGTGCCCAGACGTTATTACCAAAGACGATTTTTGGAGGGCAACTGGTCAGACTATAATAGGTATTGAGTTTCATAGACGATAGTGGCAAAGTTTTGGCCATGCCTTGACGAATCAAGTGCAAAACATCTCCAAACAGGTTCTGGATTGGAATCTGAGTAATGTGGAGTCTGTCGCCCAAGAAACATAGATGAAAAATTGCGAAGGAAATTCGAGGTGTAAATAAGTCCTAGCGGCTAGGATCGGGACTTACAGAGAAGCACTTTTGCTTCCCTATGCCTCTGTCGGGAGTAGCAGAAACTGAAGAGCAAGGTTTGTTGAACGAGAGAGAGAGAGTATTGCTGCCCCTTTATCATAGAGATATATATACTGGAGATGACAAGCAGCGATTGAGTTGAAGGCGGACGTCGTCGCATTCACTCACACGCAAAACAACAACAATTAACATAACGACCCTGTTTTGTCTCATTCACATTTATATTATGTCCCGCTCTTGAAACACGCTAAACAACAACAATTTGATATAACGACCCTGTTTTGTCTCGCTTCTCTGGCTTCAAAACGCTTTATACAAAATCGGTGGCTTGTCGTCTCCAGTATTTCTATGCCCTTTATACTTAAGTCATCAAGTTATGTATCTTGAATGCATCAATATAAGAGCCATGAGAACCTGATGGCGGTATGGGAATGGAAAGAAAAACTATGCATCCTTAGTACCAAACTCAGAGTCCTCTTGCACTTGAGTGCATAGAGGCCAATAAAATATCAAACCAACTTGCAGTAGAAGGATCCGCTGTTCGCCTGACTGGACTGGAGTTTTTCTGACCCCTGCTCCCTCAAGAGAGGCATAAGGTTATGGGAGCAATAAAAGAAGTGCCAATACTGGTCTACACTGCCCAGACTTCGAATGGCCAAGGAATTCATACCGAATCACTGAACTAAAAGAAGAAAGCAGCTTCTGTAGTTGTATAGTAACAAAGTACGGATGCTAACCGGAAAAATTGCGCGCTTGGAGGATCATCTTAAAAGAATAGCAATCATCGCTGATAATCTGTGCAGGTTCTTCCAAACGAAGGCAGAAATCTCAGAACACATTCTGTGATGATGCGAGGCAATTGCAATTCAGAGCTAGAGATGTCTTGGAAAACAGTTTTTGGACGAAAGTGCCATTGCAAAAACGAGACCTAATCTAATCTAATCATGAAGTAGTCCTTCAAGAAGGGTAATGCTACAAATTTATAAATACTCTGAATTACCTCCGATTTTCGAAACAAAATTGAGAGAAGGCATTTCCATTGGTCCTCAACTAAGATTTTTGAAGTGTTTTAGCAAAAAATGTAGCCAATAAAGGATGGACAGATGACAGATATCAAGGCAGATGGAACGCAAATATAATTGTTAACTAGGTCAATAGAACGAAATAGTTCAGGTGTGCACCATACAGAAAAGAAAGTACGAAACTCTGTTTTGAAAAAAAAGGGAAAATTCAATTAAAAAAACCCTACCACTAACTAATTTTAAGAAAATTAAATTTATAAATATCGCACATACTGAAAAAAATATCTAGTAGACACATTGCTTCAAGAACTTCACTCGCTCGGATCGGATGACGGACCAGAACACCACGACACGACGGAGTACAACTCAAGCTCAAGTGCTGCAAACAGATAATGAAATGGAAAATACAATCCAAATCGTACTGTGTCCATGGAGAAGACAACATTTTTCTCACAATCGCGCAAGTATGCAGAATGGTGTACTTTGTATCTCATCCACCAGACTGAAAAATCCAGTTTTTTAACAGAAGTACTAAGAGATTTCGGTATTACGACTGTTGCCGGCAATATTATAGAAATAATTAATATACACCTGATTTCTCGAGCCAAGGCTTTTCCCCTTGTCTGCATGCTTTCGTGTGATGTTGCTAAAGTGAAGAATAGAAACATCCATTATGTATATGTATATAGTCCGGTTTATTTCGTCGACAAGGAAAATCGTCACTCGAAAGTGTGTTTTCCGGAGTGTATGTACAACTAGGACAAGTCTCGTGAATTAATCCGTGCTTGTATGCCATTCGTTTCTTTAGGATAATTTCCTGTAGTTCGGGTACCACGTTGTCCTGGATAGCATTCATAAATCCCGCCGTTTCAGAGAACAAATTTCAAATCTGTTGGACAAGTGAAGATCAATGTGAGGATGATAAAGAAAATTAACATGTTTACCATGCAACGTCTTCGCCTTACACACATCGATCTTTGCCTGATCTGTCCTCAACCCGTCCAAAGGATCAAAATTGCAATCCCTTAGGTTCAGAGGAATAAGACGATTGTCAACCTTACAAACAACTGCATGCAGGGAACTTGTAGCCTCTTTTTGGTAGAAACATGTGCGCAGTAGATTAACCTGTCGGTGGTGTAAAAGTTGGTTAACTCACTAATGCCTCTACTTCCGATTTCACGCGGCAGTATAACGCGCTCCACAGCTGATTTCGGGTGATGCATTCGAATTTTGTTCATGGTGAGGCGGACCAAACGGTTGGCAGACTCCAAATCGGTGTCTGACCATTGTACCACTCTAAATACATAAAGCAGACACAGGACTACGTAGGTTCTTAATCGCAGTGCCAGCTTAAGTACCAGCTTGAGTCTCAACAAAAACTCAGATAGAAGTCTGTCACATAAGTCACGTCCTACCTATGAAGTGACTGTGAATCTTTAAACCGTGATAACTAGATAATACCGCAGAGTGGGTAATTATTTAGTTTCATTGTGCAATCCATAGCTCTTGAATTCAAATCTCGCCCAATACGCATAGAACCTGATGAATGCCATGTGAGTAAAATAAATTTCCCTGTTTATATTTTCAGCAACGGGAGGGGTCATTTTATAAATATAGTTAACTCTGTCCAATTACACATTTATCTATATAAAATAAGAAACGTTTATTTCTTTCTATTTTCAGTGACCAATTAACAACGACTGAGGTAAATATGGCGCGTGTATATAATTGGGGCGTTAAAAAGCGACAATCGGCAGTCAAAGCAGCAGCATCATAAAACCTCTTAAAAATATGAAAGAAAAAAAAATTGTCACAGGCCTATCTACATTTTCTGCTCTCGTAATCTTACGATGTTGTCTTTCTCGTCATTTCTTCACTTTATTTTCATTTAACAGCATTTCACATAATTCGAATCGGTCTTAAAAATAAATCTAAGACAATGTTGAGCAAAAATAAATTTTTTTTCTCATTAAATTATTATTAATTAATTTAACATGTTTTCTACAATGCACACATAATTTCGTTATGATAAATACATTGCATTTTTAAACTTTATTTTGTCGTTCTGTATAATAAATGCAAAATGCAATAAGTTGAAACGTATAAATCGAAAATTGTTTAAATATTTAAATTAGATTGCCATAGAAATGTCGTTAAATTTCGGATCGATTGATTGCATCGTAACTAAAGAATTCGTTTAGCTAGGAAGAACACTCCTTTACATTGTTTTTATAATTAAACCACATGAAATTTGCGTGTTTCGATGTGACTGTAAGCTGTCCATTCTATTGAGTATTCTTCGGTTTCTATACGACCCGTTAGATTAGATTTTCGTGTTGGGGTTGGTTTGGTCACCTCGGTCACTGAAGTCTCAATTGGCCTACTGTGACGTCTCCTGGATTATCTATGATTCCTCTTCAAATCCTGGGCTTTCAATGACGCTTAGTATTTATCGAAGAGAAATAGTCAGGAATTCCGATGGATCCATGAAGCCCTGACGGAAGTGACTAAGTCCATCACATTCACAGAGGATTTGCTCTGGTGTATCGTCTTCGTCATCGCAAATTTTACATATTTTGCTCTCAGAGAGACCAATCCTATGAAGATATGTAACATGTGGAACAATGTCCAGTCAGACCTCCCACTAGGGTTCGGGTCTGATGTCTGCCTAATTTCAGATATTCAGACTTTCTGTTCTCCGAAAGCTGAATGGATGTGGTCCCATGAAGTTACCTTCTGAACCTTTTCTAGCCATTGAGTCGTCCATTTCGTTATCATCGTAGCCGCTGAGTCTCGGAATCCAAATGTTCTGGTTTCCGAGGCACTGGAGGCAATCCCAAACAAGTTTGGATTAGATTTGAACTGACTGCAAAGCTATTATTGCTGGTTAATATATATGATATGACCCCTTCTGGATCAAAGGCAATAAGAACGTTTTTCTGAGACCTTATTACTGATTTTAATATGTTGTTGCTCTTAGACCTCGGATGAAATGCTAAGAATTCGATCTGACGATCTTAATAGACTAAAATAACTTAATTTTTTTTCCAAATTCATTATTAATTCATCTAAACCTAAAGAATGTCGCGATGTTGTGCCATGCTCGATCCAAGTATAATATTTATGCGAGCTGAAGCTACAAAGCTTCTTTATCGGTGTAGATATCGCGTAAATCCAAAATATAAACCAAATTTAAAAAAAAAAACATTCGAAGCGATAATTATCAGTTTCACGCATAATGAGTATTTCATCTAAGAGGATCTTAAAATAATTCTTTTTCAGTACCCACTATGCTTCCGTATCGAGCCGGTAATTTTTGGCACAGTTTATTGTTTTAAATTTGTCGAGTTTGTGCCGCCGTCTCGTCAGTAATTTTTTTTTAAATACATCATCGAGCGGGTATGTCTGCCGTCTTTTGAATCACGAAATTTTCCGTCAAATTTACATCATCAATATCGTGTTAACTTGTCCGATTGATGAGCATTGCGATAAAATACCAGTATGTATCGATAATTGGCATGAAATTTTATTCAATTCAATTCAATTTGCGATAACCAACTAACACGAATCGGTCATACGAAATCAGATACATACTGAATACACAACGCATAGAATATAATTTATAATCATCGGATCGGGAGAGAGCGTTCTAATTATGAAGGCAAAGTGCATATTTTTAGTTTTAGTAGGTCAAAGACTTTAGGAGCTGTCGCCTAGTTACCAATGTCAGAAAATATTTCTTCTACGTAAGAGAGTGAATCCATTGATAAGGATTGTTATTTTGACGAAATGTTTCGCGAGTTATGTATAGTTAGAAAAATCAATTTCGTTCATCATTCGCTGCCAAGGTCTAGTTACGTATCTTCTCATGCTTAGATTAGTTTTTACGAAAATACAAATTTTTTAAATTTCAATTAGTCCGGCCGTTCATGTAATCCACGTTTTCTAATAAATGGGACTTAATTTAGTCCTTTCGTATTACCGATGATTTTTCCGCTGTAGGTTTAGATCGATAAATAGCATGTTATGAAAAAATAAACTGCTCACAGTCATGGATACCTGCAATGTTTCCGTCTTCAATTCACGGAAATAAGAATGTTACGTCCATAAACACAGCATGTTCATATAATCGTGTATGTCATTTTTTTTTCATTCAGAATTTCCTGAAGAAAAATCCCGAATCATTATTTCTAAAAATAGTCAGTTGAGTATTTAGTATATAGTACAAAAATTTTAAAACAGATGTGAAGAAAGATAATATAAAGTACATAATTTCAATATCGATAAAAGTTTGTGTGTTGTGATTGTTGTTTAATAATTTTTATGAAATTTGTCATTTTGTTTCGGAGAAAATAACGTTATACGAACGAGTGCTGTGACTTGGTATTTAGCGACTAGACGTTAGTCTTGTAATTCGAACACATGTTACATCATCCAGCTTTATCACCTTTTTGGGATTTAATTGATTTTCTTTAAAGCACTCATCCTGCCAAGATTTTGAAAGTTCTGTGATTTCACTTATTACTCGCATCAACTTTTCCATAACTAAACCCAAGTATTAGGTGTTGTTTGATATTTTGGATAGATAATGTAGTTTCTGGAGGTCTCACGCTTCGTTAGCCTCGTAAGAGCCGCCGCTAGTCAAGCAATACGGAGGTCATGGGTGATGCTACATTCGGGGATTAAATAATGTCCGAATCATTATCTCGATGTCGCGTCTTACATAAAGATGGTCTTGTGCTTGTGCACGAGTGTGAGACAAGGCTGGACATTATCGTCAGCCCTGTTTCTGGTGGTAGTTTAGATTCGGTTGTTCTTGTAGTAGCATAAATTTTCTAAAATACAATTCGTATTATTGGACAAATTTCTTCAGGCGGCTTGAATTTTCATGAGATTACGGGATAGTGGTACAATGCATCATTTCCGTATGAGTTTAAGTGTAGGCTTTAAAAGCTCGTCATGGTTTCGTTTTGTATTGTTGTTTCAAGAGCCACCTGGCACATTTTTCACAAGATCACGTCTTCGTTTATAGTTACGGAAATTTTCTCGATCGGCAAAAGAAGTGCAAAAGTCCATTGTGGTCACACCGTCTCGCACACGGCATTCAATCACATAGACCCTTCTCAGATGTGGAAATTATAATTATTTTTTACTGGATCTCGATTAGAACGCCATAGCAAGCGCATGTAATACAAGGAGTAATGTAGATCGACCTTCTTCACTTTTAGGTCACTTGAGGTTGAACACATTTGATACTTTATTATTTGTTTAATAATAAAGTATTTATGGTTTCTTGTTACGATATATTTTTGTTGATTTTTTTTGTTGCATCTTTTTGCTTATTATTTTCTTAACTCTCGGTGCTTAAAGAGATTGCTGATGATTTTTTATATATTGTTTTAATTTATATTGTAATTACAAAAGGGCATCGTCCGTAAATAAATGGACATTGGTATATTGAATGAAGAAATTACTTCACAATATTATAAAATATAAAAAGAGTACTTTTTACATTATTGTCGAATACTGATATTGATGGTTGGAAAAGTAGGATAGAGATTCAAGGAAAAATTGTGAATTTTTATATTTCAAGAACCGTTAGAACTAGACATTTTAAAAATTAAGCAATTGTATAGTACTTGTAATATCGTAGTAGCATATTTTAAATATAGTTTTTAATTAAATGTAAGGGGGGACACGCTAATGATGTTACATAATTAGAGTGCCTCCTTTTTTAAATGTATATTTAGTGATTTATGAATATAGTCTGTATTTTCGGGTGGTGTTCCAGAAAAAAAATTAAGAAGAGATTGGCTTAATTCATCCCAAGTCTGAACTAGTTGGAGAAATTGATCTGGAGTGACTTGTTTTCACACAAACAGTAAACGATTGGGTAGCAGTATGCACGTTACACCAGAACGAGTTGTTGGCACCATTTTTAATGATATGCTAACATTGTATCACCACTTCCTCCCTAAATTAATTCATGGATACGGTACTCTGTGTGCCTAATGCTTTTTTCAGTTTCAGTTCCATAGAACCAAGGTCGGTTTAAAGAGAACTGATACCCCAAACACCGTTTCTACCCCCCAAAGCCACCTGTTTGTAGTCCCCAAAGCCACCCCAGCAATTTTCGCTTTAAGCTATCACCTTTCGCCGTTCGTCCACCAAATCAATTCTTCACAAAAGTAAAGTTTGAATGGAAATAAGTGAAAAGGTCTTAAAGATATGGGATCTAAGTAAGTTCCGAAATAGGTACTGATTTTTGCGCCTCTGCAAACGACTAAACGAATTGTGCAAACGTATATAAGCCTATTACATCCACTTGGGGGTTGAATTTCGAAAAATTGTGAATTGGGTTTTTAGGCGATTACATAAAAAGCAATTTAATAGCTCATCATACACTAGAGATTTTGAAAAATTTGCTAAAACGTAAGCAACTCCTTCACACCCCCTTGGGGGTTGAATTTCGAAAAATTGTGAATTGGTTTTTAGGCCATTACATGAAATGCCCATAGAAGTAATAACTAATTTTATATGTCATCCTCTCACCTGAGGAATTTCCAAAAATTCTGAAAAAGGTTTTTAGATAAATATAAGGAATGACTGAAGAAGTAAAGTCCTAAGAGTTATGACGGAATTCGTGAAAATTTGTTCCATCCTTTTATACTTTTTTAAGGGTTGAAAAGGGAAAAATCTTAAAAACGGGTTTTGGGCGATTATAAATCAAGCCCGTGGAAGTGAAAAGTTATTCAATATCTAATCAGACCTGAGGGATATGGCTGATTTCGGGAAAATGTATACAGCCCAAAGGGTGTAAAGACATTCCTTAGGAGTCGAATTTAATAAAATTATGAAAGCGCGAAATAGACATTTTTGTGAGGAATCCGCAGAATTAAAATTAATTGAATATTTTAAAAGACCTAAGAGATATGACGAAATTCGTGAAAATATGTGCATTCCATTTTCACGGCAAAACACCCCCGACCCCGTACCTATAAAAAATTATATTTTTCCAACATGCCGCTACTATAACTGTATCTAAATATCAAATTTCAGCTATACATCATTATGGGTTCTCGAGATATAAAAATCGGACCCTCCCACGGTCCTCACCCCCTACACCCACACCCCCATCATTTTTTTCTCTGCTAGGGGTCTATTAGACCTACTTCCAGTAAAAATCTTAACCAGCTATCAAAAACTGTTCTTGAGATAAAAGACATGATTTTTTAGAACAATTCTTATTCCATCCACTTTCATGATCCACCCCCACTTTAAGGGGTTAGGCCACTCTAGAAGCTGAAAAAGTAGGCCTTTTTGGGGATTTTTTTCAGAAAAACTACAAAATAAATTGAGATTACAAGAAAGGGTGTTTATAATACATATTATTGACTATATACAGTAATTTTTTTGAAGCGATTAAATTCAAAATGGCGGCTATGCAGCGTTTTTGCGATGACGTCTCCGTTTTTCCAGGGTCCACGGCCTGTAATTTTCGAATTATGATAAGCCAATGAATTCTTTTCGATTATATATAACAACAGCTACAAGAGTACGTTTTTTTCGATATTTTGATTTTTGGCCAAATGGCGAACTTCTAAAGTAAAAAGTGTAAAATATGCCTAAAAAATCGTCAGAAAATTGTTAATAAGAAATGAACTATGCAATAAAAAAAAAATCCTACGTACTTTGATGGACAGTATAGTTTTAAAGATATATTCAAAATTTCAAGTGAATCGGTTGAAAATTGTCTGAGTTATGTTTCCGGCCAGCTTGAAAAATGTAGTTTTGAGATAAACGCGTTTGAAGTCTTGAGTAGTAGAAAATCATGAATAAATTTGCAGGCGGCCTTGTACTAAAATTCGAAAACCGAGTCCTTAGAGACTTTTTTCGGCCATAATCTTTTGGGACATAATTTTTGAAGTCCTAAGGGATCATTTAAAAAAAATCGATTTTTCGAAATCTATTGAGTGGCCTCCCTTAAATAATTTTTTTTCAGCAAACTCTATTTGTCCTTTTGCATACACAAATCGAACTTCATTTTTTAAATAGTTCGTGAGATATTATACCAACTCTCCCAACACCCGCACGCCACTGAACCCTCTAAAAATGTTGATTTAAACCGGTCTATTCTCCTAGTATATACATATAGAAAATCATTAAGTTCCAATTTCGTGACATTAACCGTTTAGGACTTATGGATTTTAGAATGTCTCGATCTCGTCATTCAAGCGATTCGGACTCATTTTTTTTCGTCTCACTCTTACACTCTCCACCCATATCGAATTTTCTTTTTGACAAATGGGTTCACTATCAAAGCTCTAGATAAATTAAAAGTCTCAGCCTCCTAACGTAAGCGGTTGCTGAGATCTACATACCAATATTTTTTAACGGGGGTCATTTTATCGCATATTAAATGATAGAAAATAACATTTTAATAATGGGGTTTTCTGAGAAAAATTATTTTGATCAAAGAATTTTGAGCGTCACAATAGCAAAAACTTGTATTTTGAAGTGAATTTCTCAAGAGCGGGTACAGATGTAATTTTAATGGTTACATTAAATGAAAGGTTATTTTTCCTAAAAACAAGCTACACCATATTGAATTGTGATTATTAGTTTTGAAGATAGAACAGTTTTTGTAAGTAAGGGTCCCTATCTTTAAAATGTTGTCTGGTCGTCCGTGGGTACAGTTACTGCATCTAAAAGCCATTAGGGTATTATATGCTTTTCTCAAAAACTTTTGCAACTCTTGGTACCACTGAATATTTGTCTGTAATCCTTGAGCCCTCTATTGTCGCCATCTTTAATCTGATGCGCCATCTTGAATCAAAATGGCGTTGTTCGTCATAATTTTGACTGCTTAACTTCTTGCAAAATGAATCTGAAATTTGATGAAGACAATGAATACAGGCTACGACTACGACCATAATATAATTAATTAAGAAGCTAGAAAGAACAACAAGAAATACTACTTAGGTCAACTAATTTATCGATAAAAGCCACAATGCAGCAATACGAAGCTGGCCTAACGCTGACGTAGAAAAGCGTGCGAAATTTGATACGAATTGTACCTCTAGCCGAGCGGAATGCCAGCAGACAGTAGATTGCCGTGGTGCGTTTTATTCGATTACAAATTAATAGAACAGCACATGTGTGTTCAGTACAGGTAAAAAAGGGCAGGTTGTAGGAGTAGCGACTTCTAGAGTTCAGCTACAACAATACGAAACATTGGCGGGCATTTCGTTGTGCCGACATTTAGCCTATAGTCGAGTCCGAAAAGTTGATGAATTAGACGAAGTATGAAATTGAATCGCGAATGCCGATGGTGTTATTTATGAAATACGAATTTCTTAGCCGTATGCTTAGCAGTCTGAACTCCCAACTATTCCAATCCCAAGTAGCAAGCATTTCTCGTATATTAGCGATAGGCAATAACGGAAACACAAGCAGTCGCTGATCAGACATGGCTTCGCGTTTGTCTCGCCGCAGTCCTCACAAACGGTTTTCGCATTCGAAGTTGCTTCTTGTTGGACGAACGACCTAGTGAAAAAACAGTTCTAAACTTCTTGAGCACTTGTAGAATCTTCTGAACTGTGTGAGATATTTTTTTCATATCTCGTGAACTCTAATTTTGTAACCGCGTGTGCTAAGATTACAGTTTAAGAGTGTCGTCCCTAATATTTTGAAGAATAAACCGAAAGTAGCAACAGTCGAGCACTTGGGGTCTTACGGTGTAACATTAAAGCGGTACCGGGTAAAAAGTGTATTAAAAAATTTTTTTAAAAAAAAAGGTTTTGAACGGGCGCCAATTTTGCGATAAGAAGAATTCAGTTTTTGTCAAGTTTCGCCGATAAGCGGAAGCGCGCGGACGCAATTGCATCGAATCAACCAAAGACTATCAACGCGGTGTGTGTTTAAATTTTGAAAAAAATAAAATTTATGTTGTCGCGTAGTAGATTGTAGCTCACCGTGCAACAAAAATGGCTGATAAGACCCTGCTAAATGGAAGTGCGTCGAATGGTAAAATAGTTGCAAAATTCGCGAGTAACGGTCACGCCGGCGGAGACGTTGGACTATCAACAATCAGTTGCGATGGTCTGGACAACGATGATGTCCACAAGGACGGACTAAGCGCGCTGAATAGCCACGCGAATCGGAATCGCGACTACGAAATCGGTGATCCTCCCGATGGCGGCTTACGCGGATGGATGGTAATGATCAGTGCGTTCCTCTGCAACGGTGTCCTCTTCGGTATCATCAACACCTACAGCGTCATTCATTCATATCTGCAGGCTCAATTGACCGAACAGCATGACACGGAGGCGTCTAGCAAGGCCGGTGAGTAATACTACAATGTTTTTTTGTACTTTTTCACGTATTTCCGGTCGTTAGAGTGTTTTAGGGTGTAAACCGAAAGTACGGCATCTTTGAGCCGTAATTCGAATAAGAAAAAAAGCATTGTACCCGGCGACTCTTAACGAGTGGCAAGTCTCTGTGAAATCATGAGGCTTTGTTATCGCCATTTCCGAAATTGCTGCCTCGTTATTATTTCGCTCAAAGTGCATTTAAATGAACACAATGAACTTCCCCGGCTTGAACTCGTGAGCAACTTGAGCCTCACGTTACGATTTGGCGCTAATTTTTATTTTCTTTACTGATTTGTCGGGATAAATGGAACCTAGTTATCCACGAGAATTTACACAATACAATTATTAGGAAATTATTTTGATATATCCGTACTGTAATGTGTGCTGATATTAAGAAAGGGCATAGCTCTCGATTAACCTGTAAGCATTTTAAGGATATGCTTTGGATATCAAGGAGGAGGAACCACAGAAACGATGTGCAAGCCGTTCTTGACTTTGAACATTTTTTTGTAGAAATATGTTTAATAGTAGTACAATAGCAGGAGCACCTTAGAACGAATCTATTCTGCACTTAAGTAATCTGTTAAGGCGGCTGCAGACTTCTCCTGCTTTTCTTGTTTTTCACATTTTGTGAGTTTCTCGTCTTATTTCACGAAACACATAAATCTCGCGAGAAAAGAGAAAAAGTTGTACATACAATTCGCGTTTTCATGGTTTTTCGTCACTTTCTCGTCAAGCAAAACCCTTTGGATGTCGTCAAAAAACCACCTTCAGCAGAGAAAACTCATGAGTCGCGAAAAACGAAACGCGAGGAACTCACGAGAAACCTCTACACACTACTCACGAGAAAAACGCGAAGTCTGTAGAGTGTAGCCGGCTTTGCATTTGTACCTTTCTTTTGCAAATAGTTCATTTGACACCCTTCCAAACTTAAATTTGGCACTTAAAGGTTGTGTATTCGAGTAAAATGAACCGCCAATATAAAAACAGTGGTTGGATGAAACCTATATTGAGTATATTTTCAATTCATAAGGTTAAGTTCGTTAATGGGCGTAATCCTTCCAGTAGCTGAACAAAATATTTCTTAGAAAGTTACAAATTTCATTAATAAACTGAAATTTATTTATTCAATGTACAAACCATTGATTCAATGTACAAATTCATTGATCCAATTGAAAATAATTTGATTTTGATGATCAACGAAATGTTTAACTTATCGAAATCCCCCCTGAACATTATTCGGCGCACGGCCCTGGTTTCAGCATAAACCAATGACTATGCCTTCTTCAAAATCAAGGCCCGATTTGAGATGCCGTCCAGTTTTTTTCCGATATCCTCAAAAGTATACGTACAAAAATTCACACGAAAGTTGCGTGAAAAGGAAGTATCGCGAAATAATGGTGATCGATTATTGGCTGTTTTAGGAGAACTTGAATGCAATGAATAATAGTTGAACTCATCTTAGTGGCTAGAGCACTTGCCTTCGGTGCACCTGGTACCAGGTTCGAATCTGCTTGGCGACAAGTAATTTTCGAGAATGGGATTGGGTGCCGGACTGTTCACTCAGCTGTAAATGAGTACTTGAGTTAAAATCGGGGTAATAATCACGGACGAGCGTGTGGCTGACCACTTCACCTCCTAGTGTTGCGTTGGTCTAGTAATGAAGTAACTCTAGCATTACTTCAAGGCCTAGGCCCAATTTGGGCTGTTGTGCCATTGATTATTATTAATAGTTGAACTTTATACCAAGAACCGGTCACGCCTATACCCGTCGTATATGTCGACCATTTTACATGGGGCACACCCAACAAGAAATTATGGTCCACATTTGGGTTACTGCGACGTCGTGATGTTTAAAAATATTCCCGATTTTCCACAATGTTTCGCAACGTTTTAGAGCCTTATAATTATCGAAAGTGGCGCAACGCAAAGAAGGAATTGTGTTAGTAACAATACCTATTCAGTTTTGCTTTAGGCACTTGCGAAGACAAAATGCCGAAAAAGTTACTGACACAATATATGCCCCATTAAGCTCTGCTACGTTATGGTTACGTTTGTCATCAAGGCACAAATTACACTATGTAACCACGCAATGTGGAAAAAATCACGTCTCTGTTCAGTTTTGGAACTACAGTGGATGCCGCTTATTGTAATCACTTTGGGACCAGCCAAAAACAATAACATTAACCGGATGATAACAATAAACAAAGAAAAAAAATAAGCGATGAATTCTGTTTGTGGAAAATGGAACCCAACTGTTTTGATAACAAAATGCGGCTTATAACATTATCCGCGATTACAATAAGCGGCATCCACTGTATTAGCGATTGGTAAGCATACGTACACCTTTCACACAAGTTCTTTGATAACTGAGAACTAGCTAAACGAAAATATATGAAATTAAAATGTTGAATAAAAGGGAACACATTAGTTACAATAACGTAGCGGTGTCCAAAGATCACATAAATCAATTTTTTTTAATGAAACCAAAAAAAACAATTTGGGAGCAATGTGTTAAAACGAACAAACAAATTGGGGACGGTTTGGGTACTGTTACTATAATATTTTGGGCATATTTACTATAAGGTAACATTTTTAGGAAAACTTACGAGTACGTTTTTGTGTAATTTGGATTACCTTAATGGGAAGTATTACTGAAAAGGAAGGAAAAATTAATATTTCCTTAAAAAATTGTAACGAAAATGTAACTGTAACGTCGATGTGTTAAAAATGTTACTGTAGTAACAACTAGACACATAATTCTTGTTTTTGGACAGCTATCCCAATATTACCGCACAAAGCGGTCTTTTATCAATTTCCATCTTCCAATTGATAATGGACTAAGTCTAGTCTGAAAAGTCACACTAAGTAAACACAAAATTATTTTTAACACAAAGTTTTTTTCAAACTTATTAATTTTATTTACATATTTCTTGTTTCTCCTAATTGAGATAATGTAAAATGTAAACCATTAAACGTTTATAACTGTTTTAAATAGGTACTGATAAAGAAATAGCTGATTTAAGGTCGGGATACGTAAATCTTCACGTGTCTAATCCCGTGACGAGATTTCACGTGTTTAAGTGGTTCGTATCACACTGAAAAACACGCAAACAATAAAAGCCTGTACGACAAGACTTTTCATATTTTACATGGTTACGAACTATAAATACGAATGTGGGCAATAAAAAAAATCGCGAAAAAAGCGAAACTTTATTATTTTTCGGGTCAAAGTTCGGGAGCGGTCAAAGTCAGAGTCATGAGTTGTTTCGAGATTATTAGATTTCTTGAAAAATTAATTTTGTTCTTAAAATAAAAATTTTTAAAATAGAGATTTTTAGCCGATTAAACATTGAAAAAGCTCGTGTAGACTATTCGAATTTTGGTATATTATGTACACTAAAAGCCCATAGAAGTAAACACGAATTTGTTGCCTTATCAGACTTAAGAGATATGACGAATTGCTAAAACGTACTCGTATACTAACCCATTACTTCCACTTGGGGTTTGAATTTCGAAAAATGTGAAACAGGTTTCTAAACGATTTCATAAGAAACAAACCCTTCATACTCCTTGGTTTTTGAAATTCGAAAAATCGAGAAAATGGTTTTTAGGTCATTACATCAAATGCCGTAATAACCAAGTTCACATCTCATCAGAACTAAGGGATGGAAAAAATTGTGAAAACATATGCAAACCCTTGGGGGTTGAATATCCAAAAATTGAGAAATGGATTTGTAGGCGATTATATAAAAAGTCTGTGGAAGTGAAAACCAATCTGGTATCATATAAAACCTAAGAAATATGACGAAGCTTTGAAAAGCATACAACCCCCTTACACCCCTTAGGATTGAATATCTAAAAATACTGAAATTGAATTTTTGGCGCTTATATAGGAAACCTTAGAAAGTAACAATGAATTCGATATATCATCAGATCTAAGCAATATGTAGAAATCTGTGAAAACATATGCAACCTCCTTACACCCACTTGGGGGTTAAATATCCAAAAGTCCTGAAAGGAGTTAAGATATAAATATGAAGAAAGTGAAAAGATATTCGATATCTGATCAGATCTGGGGGATATGGCAGAATTCGTGAAAAAGTATACAGCCCCTTTACACCCCCTTAGGGGTCGAATTTAAAAAAATCCTGAAAACACTTTCTAGGTATTTATATGAAAAAGCCGTAGAATAAAAATGAATTCAATATTTGACGAAAATCGTGAAAATATAACCATTCCATTTTCACTGAAAATTTTTTTTGCCCACCTTCCAAATGCCACTGAATATTTTAAGGACTGCGATACATGTAAACGCCTGAATTTAGACCGTTTCCAGAGGCTTATTTAAAATAGAAGGAATAAATGAATCGTTTTGAAAGTGATCATGTTTATTCATTACATATTAAAATACAATAAACTGATTTTATTACATTTTTTTTTCTCAAAATGTCCGCCGTAGTAACCAATCTCCTGAGACCCTCGCGGCGAAAGGCATCAATCGGCGGGATTTTTAGCAGCAGTTACAGCAATCTGAAATCAAAAAAATGGGTTGGAGTGTGTTTTTTAAACATGTATCTACTAGTTGAACCAAGAAAAAAAAAAGTCAAAAAATCGTGAATTAGCACGCCTCATAAAAAAAAGTACGATTTTTGACCCTTTTTCCGACAGTTTTTGGGTCAAAAACGCTAAATTTTGTAAAATTTTTTGGCATTTTTGAGGTTCAACTAGAAGCTTATACTATAGAGAAAACGTGTGCCAAGTTTCAAAAAAATGGGTTGAGAACTTTTTGAGTTATCTTGCCCGCCAATTTAAAAAAAGGCGTCTCGAGAAAAACGCGTTTAAAGTTTTGACACACAGAAACTCTTACTTACCAACTAATCAGCGATTCCAGGCCCACACAGAAGTCCTTCAGTACGTTCATAGAACTCTTTTTTTTTCTCAGCTTTTCTTGACATGCTTGACGAGCTTTTTTAGTTGTCGAAGAGCTGCGGCGATTTTCTCGACTCAATCTCTGGTCATCGATACGGACTCAATAGCGCTCGAGCATCAAGTTGAGGCGGAGCAATTAAATGAGTTTTTAATCGATAAATAATGCGAATTTCATTCTTAAACTTTATAAACATATTTTTTAGATGTTAATTTAACTATTTATGCAAAAAAAAGAAACTGGAATTTTTGAAAATTTTACATCGCCCCCCTTAATTTTTTTTAATAAAAATTACTTTCCTTGTCGACTTACATATACATACTGAGTTTCAATTTTCTAGCATAATCCATTCTATAGTTAGGAAAAACACCCCCACCACCGTACCATACTACCCCTATAAAAAATTATATTTGTTCAACATACTACTACTATAGCTCTATCTAAATACCGAGTCTCAGCTTTATTGCATTATAGGTTCTCGAGATATAAAAATTAGAATCTTCTCCTTTTCACCCTCCCCCACTTCGCACCCTCTACACCCTCACCCTCAAATTCTATTCTATTGGGCCTACATTGCAAAAAAATTTGAAGCATCTATCTTACACTGTTCTTGAGATATGAGACGTGATTTTTTACAAAAATTCTTATCCCCTCCACTTTCATGCTCCACCGCCCCCTATTTTACTTTCAGCAAACTTTATTTGTCAACATTTATACAGAAACTGAATTTTATTTGACTAGTGCAATTGGTTCGGGAGATATCGTAATTTGAAGTTTTTCAACCCCCCCCCCCCCCCGCCCGTACGCCACTGCCCCTCACTCAAAAATTTGTTTCCGATCTATTCTCTTAGTATACCTACAGATGGTCAGTTTTAATTTCGTGACATTAGCCGTTAAGGAGATATGGATTTTGGAATGTGTCGATCTCGGCTTTCTTACGTTTCGGACGCATTATTTTACCCCACACCCCTTCACCTATATCAGCAATTTTTTTGCAAATGAGTCCGCTATCGAAGTTCTATATAAATTTCAAGTTTCACCCTTCCTAGCGTAAGCGGTTGCTGAGATCTAAAAACCAAAATTGTCCGTCTAAAACGCTTTCTCCCCCCCTTTCCCCTTCCAACCCCCATCCTTCAAAATGTGGTCACTTCAAGGGGCCTACTAAGTATATTCATAATAAAAAATTCAATTTAATACCTCAAAGCGTTTGGGAGCTACGAGCCTTCAAACGATTTTGCGTACAGCGGTTGACGTACGGTGTACGGCGGACCGACGGACTGACAATTTTTTTTGCTTTTTTCGTGTCTACTAGTCATGAAACGTAAAAAAAAAATGTTTGAGGGTAGCAAATTTTTAAATCGATAACAATACTGTATTATTGAAATAATAAAGTAAAAGAGTAGGTATGTACTGCAGTTCTGTTCATAATCCTTGCAGCCTAAAAATTTATAATAACAATTTTACAATCAAGCTAGTTTTTGACAAAGTTTTCGCGAAAAAAAATTGATGGGCTTCAAAATAAATTTCCCATTCACATAATAATAACCGAGAATTTGAATTTCTTCAAATTTGACAGGAAATATATTTGTGAAACCTCGAGGAGTATTACAATCGTTATATTATTGCAGATGGATTTACTGGAGCAAATACATATTTAAAAAAAAAAACAAATTTTCTTAATTTTCTTCTCAAAAATACACAAGAACACAACGTTCAGTATTGTCAAGTTTGCGTTCAATTACTTGATAAAACGACTTCCGTGACGGTTTTCCATATGAAAACCAAATCAAATGTAAACATATTCAAAGAGAGTGAAATTACTGTTTTGTATGCCGCACGCAGGCCCTGGCCCGATTTGGGCTGTCGCGCTATTGATGATGATGATGCCGCACGCATTGACTGCCAGCCAGATAGATGTTTGTTTCCCTAGAATAGATTTGAAGTAACTACTGCTACCAAATTCACGGAAATTTCAAAATCATTTTTGCAGATTTTCCGTGTGTTTTGGTCAAATCTAATTTACTCAAGGAAAATCAGGTATACTCGTAATTACTTATTACGTTACTATACGAGTATAAGTTTGTTATACCTATCGACCTTGTACACGTATTTACACAGTACCTAACAAAGAATTTACTGCTTTCACTTTATTATTTTAATAATACCCAATTGAAAGTAGAAATAAACCTATACTCGTTTTAGCCCGATATTCAAGCGATCGAAAAATAATAGTAGAAGTATTTAAAAACAAAATCCAGCCACTAACTACGAGCAGTTGTGGCCTTAGCTATAATCACTACATTCATTTTCCACTCGGGTTTCTACGTTAAATGCTTTATTCTGAAGAAGTCAACTTGGCTAAAGGCTTTCACAGGTCCGGATTCTTAGATTATATACCTAAAAGGATAGGACACCCCGGTGTAAAAGCACGAAAAAAATAGAGACCAAAACTATTTTGACAGCACCATGCGATCCAAGGATGCCAAGGGATCTTGTTTGTCAAAAACACACGTAAAATAATTATGAAGGAATATTTTGTTGTTTGTTTTTATTGGTTGTCATGGTAACCTGAACGGCTTGGATCTTGGATCCAATGGCGTAGCAAAATAACGTTATATTTGGGGCCATCCAAAAGCATTACAAAGGTGAACATTCTGAACATGCAACTGTACTTAGAAAAGAAATGTTTATTAAAATATCCATTTCTGTACAAATGCTTTGTATCGAAAGAATTCTTTTCGATGACTAGTCTCCCTTGAGTTCACAACAATATAGCCTTCTCATTAAATTAGTAATAGAAAAATGATTGCATTATTGTCATTATTGTCATAAAGTCTGACGAATTATCGTAATTTGGTGTTTATCAAAAAAGTACGCATTTGAAAAAGCTACTCGTTTCTGGTGTTTCGCCGAGATTTCAGTTACAGAATCGTACCAGATCATAAGTGAATATGTAAATATATAATAAAATAACATACATTTGTAAAGCACATATACATAGATTACAAAGAGATAGATAGTTTTATACTGTAGATGAAATCTGAGAGCATTATAAGTTTAATCCAGCCCAAAAATTTGTATCGCTTAAAACGAAGCCTCAGACCAAAAAAAGTTAAATATTATTTTGTGCTTATTTGGGGACAAAACCTCTAAATCCGCTTGACGTCCGTCCGCCCGTCCTTCTATCCGTTGGCCTATGATCTTGAAATTTTGAATCTGGATGTTTCGTCGAATTTGTAACTCTAAGTTCGTTAACGGGCAAAATCGTCCTCATCTAGAGTATCATTGCTTGCAGCTGATCGTGACTGCAGTATGTTTATGCAATATATTTAATATATGCAAAAAAAACTTTTAAAATGAGCGCCAAAATTGTTGCCCCTAAAATAATCAGTTTTGTACGCCCATGCAGCATTAAAATTTCAGTTAAAAGAAGGCTATATCAGCTAAAATTATCGAATTTATATACAAGGAAACAGGTTGAATAGTATGTAGATATCAGCTTGTTGACGTACTATATGAGTATTATTGGGTGATACACTGGTGATATTGACGATATTATGATTTGTATACGAGCTGTGTATCCAAGGTATAAGTCCGGATTAATATCATCTAACGTCCTAAACAGCAAACACTATTTAAACTTGGTCCACCCCTATCCTAATAAATTCGAAACCAATTTAATAAGTGAGACTAGTTTTAGCTCGTAACTGCAGGATATTGGAATTACAACATTTTTCATTTTTATAAGACATGCAAATAGGAGATTTAAACGATTGTAAATGGTATTATAAGTACATATATTTACAAAATCCTAATATGCCGTTTGCGCTGTGCAACAATATTTTAAAAAATTCCATACTTACTCGTGTATAAGATCTCAATATTATTCTCCATAATCTCAATATTATTCTCCAGTTGAATTTCAGAACTAATTTTTTAAAGACTTTTGAATGGTAGTTAATCGAAGAAGTAACTTGATTTTTCCTGTCATTGTTTCCGTGATTCTTCCAAAATAGTGTAGTAAACATCAAGCAAACGCAGGCACAGCCACGGGATGCAGCTAGTAATGTAATGAATGTAATCACACATTTTAAAGAAGCTTGTATGGAAGTTACCTCAAGGAGGAAAGACACGAAAAACTGAAATGGGATAGGCACGCATTGATCTACTTCCTATTTTCAGAAAAGTCTTAGACTTTCAATTCCTAAGAATGGTTTACTTCGCATCTAGGTTAGGTTAGATTATGGTGGCAGGTAGCAGCCATCCAAACTATGGATCGACTCACTTAGACCTGTAAAAACAATATAAATTCTGTATGCCAATTGCAATTTCGATGGTTTTTAAAACCTATGGATTGTTTCGATAGTAAAAACTATCGATAGACTATCGATGTTTAATCAACTCTACTGGGACTGGTGAGCGATACAGAACCATGATCAATGAGTTTTTATTACCCTAAATTGATGAATTGAGACTGGAGGACATGTGGTTCCAACAAGATGGTGCAACTGCACACATAGCTCGCGCGACAATAGAAATTTTGAAGGATGCGTTTCCGGGTCGCATGATGTCTCGTTTTGGCGATTTGCACTGGCAAGATCGCCCGATTTGACCGCTTTAGACTTGTTTCTTTGCGGTTTTTTAAAGTCACGTGTCTTTCAGAACAAGCCACCAGTGTTGCCAAGTATTTTTCTTGGTTGAGCACTAAAATATGGTAATTTGAGCGTTAATTCCAGCTTAAAAGCACTAAAAATATTTTTTCCGTATTTATCGCTTCTGATCTAATGATCAAGTAATATGTATTTCGAGCTTGGGACCTGAATTTAAGTAGAGTTTTTTATTGGTAAAAAAATAACTTTGCACACATAAACAAAATTTAGTCAAGTGTATTAAATTATATGTAATTTTTAATAGAGAAACAAAAAAGGTATAACAGAGATATGTTCATTTTGAAAATATGAATGTAAGTACATAAACAAATATGTTCAGATCATTTTTAAAGTTGAAGCAGACTTTATTTCGATTTTGAATTGCGGATTATATTGTATCAATAAAAAAATAACAAGTTTCCCTTTCCAATATGAAACTGTTCTTGTTATTTTCAAAGTTCTTGTTATTTTCAAAGTCAACTGAAAACCCCCGCGCCTTTTCGGGGTTTTTTGCACACAGTGTTGTCATTTTGGTTTTTTACCCTTACCTTTTTTACCGGTACTGAAATATTCAAATCTCTAGCTGAACATGTGTAGTACTGAGCAGAGATACCGCTTCAGCATTACGAGTTCGGTATTGCATAGATATCATATTAATGATGCAATTTTAATAAATTTTCTTAATGTTTTCTATAGCATTTTTAATATTGGTTATTTTTCTTTTCTATTTATTGAAGTTATATAACACATATAACAAAAAAATATAATAAGTATGTACATGTGTAAATAAATAAATTATATCTACTAGGCTTTTAATCAAGAATTGTATCTTCATGAAGCTGCTGTCCAGCTCTTTACATGTTACTAGGCAATAGTACATATAAGATTTCAATCTTTGTCATTTTAGGTATTGTTACAGTAATTTTATGAAATTAGCTCCGTTTTTAAATATGTAATAAGTAATATGTTGAATTAAATTGCAAGGTTGTAATAAATAAATTATAATCAATAAAAATGCTGCAATTCCAGTTTAACGACAGCACTGATTCCTCACTCCACTTTGTGGGAATTCGTTGAATTCCGTTGGATATTAATTTAATAAATTAAGCGAGTGATTCGTGGAAAATTGATGTCCATGAGCGTAATTTTTCAAGAGAAGAATAAAGGTGAAAAATTGAGATACAACATGAAACAGAAACAGAAGCAGTTTGTTTGTAGTGAAAGTGATATGTTATTGCTACAGACTGTCAATGGCATCAATGTTTTTCGCGGGAATATTCAAATAGCGTTAAAAAAGCGTTAAATATTTTTGTAAAGCACCAATTAACGCGCAAGCGGTAAAACTAATTTTTGTCCGCTGAAAAGAAATTTTGAGCACCAAATTTAACGCTGAAAGCACTAAATTGGCATCACTGCAAGCCACAGACTCTGGAAGCTCTTAAAGAGAATATCCGACAAGAGTGTGAGAAATTATCGCCCGAAGTTCTCGCCGAAACGATTGAAAATGCGGTAAAAAGAGCCCAAATGTTCATCAACAATGGTGGCGCCTACTTGACCGATCTTAATCTTCAAAAAGTAATGAAAAAAAACTTTAAGGTCCAAATAAACATTTTAAAGATATAGCAAACAACATCGGGTGAGTGTTTTAGGCCACCCTGTAGCATAGAATTAACACTGTCAATTTTAATGAATGAAATACAAATAATATTCTCGCCATAGCGCCATTCCTTCTTAGATACGAGTTAGTGGCTAATTGAATACAAGTAGCCGATTTGTAGCTATAGTTAAACTTGTATAGGAACTACACCGATTTCTGCAGAAAATACTCAACAAGCGAAATCTGTGTCCTAGATATGCAAGTAATACCGAACCGAGTACTTACAAAGTTCTGTGCCGAAGCGCGCTGGGCTGTTGGACTTGATCGAAAAACTTCCGTATCTTCAGATAAATTGTAAGGTTTCCTATCTAATTTCAAGCGATTTGTGTACCCATCACTTTCACAGTCTTGTAGTGACGGTTTGTGCTACTAAATTGACGCTGATGACGTTATCGGAAATATAAAGCCATTCTATGGATTTACACGTGTTGGGAGTAACTGACCTATCTGACTATACACCACTATAGATTGCGAATTAATCTTTTTGACCTGTTAGCTATGTAGGCTAATAAAAAGTGGCAGTATTCGGTATTCGAGTAAGCCTATGCGGTCAGATTTCCGGCATATTTGATTCCCTAGTTTTGCACCTACGTATATCTTTTGTTGCATTATATAAATGCCTTGGGTAGATTCTGGTGGTTGATATCATTACGTTCAAATATTATTTAATATTTCTGTGGTTTTTTCATAAGTTGGAATGGATTACGAGCTCCATAAAAGTCTGTATATCCGATAGACTTATCTATTGATAGGAACATATGAAATTTAATATTGTGAACTTTTAAACAATAACAAAAAATTTCCATCCGTACGATAAAATTCTACAATATCACGTGACGCGAAAATGTGTTGACTCGGTTTATGAAGCTGTTTCTCAGTTCGGGTACGTGTAAACAATTCAGATGGCGATTTTCAGTTTTCGCAATTTGGGTAATTTCATTTCGGAATTTTACGTTAATGGAAGTAATTTATATGGGACTAAACTTATAATAGTCTAAAGATTTTAGTTACTTTGTAAAAGTTAATTACAATGAGAGAGATGCGCGCGACACGCGCTATCACCCAATCGCATCGCGCGCGTCATATCGCGATACCAGTTATACAGACCGCGCTAAATTGCTTCTCCAACTGCCTAATAATACTATCAAATTCCGAAATATTTTTTTTCCAGCCTGCAAACATATTACATGTTTTTTTTTAATTTATAGGCACTAAATTTCCGATAATTATTAGCTGTTTACTGTCTATTGTTGTAAAAAATTCGAAATACAACGAAATACGCGCGACGAAATTAGAAAATGGACTATCAAAGCGACGCGATTAGACCGATGCGATATCACTTTAACTGGTTGGTTTCACGAACATGCATTCAGCTGTCGTCGCGTAACGCATGCGCGTCGCGTTCACTGCAATTCAACCTTTACACCCTCCGAGATATAGGGTATGATTCGAATAAGGACATTGAAAAACATACTGCAGTCACGATCGGCTAAAGGTTATCTTGAAAGGCTGCCTGGATCTAACCTACATTCCTGAAAAATAGATGGAAGTCAGGGTGGTTTTCATACCCAAAGCAGGAAAAAGCTCTCATGTCTGCCCTAAGGACCTCAGACCTATCAGTCTGTCATCCTTTCTTTTGAAAACACTGGAAACACTAATGGATGTGTACATCCGCGACAATATTGACAAGCGATTGCTGTCAATATCCCAACATGCGTACTGGAAGGGGAGGTCGGTCGAAACGGGCTTACATTCGCTCGTGCGCACCATTGAAAAATCACCTAGTATTAAGGAATATACCATGGTTGCCTTTCTCGATATCGAGGGAACTTTCAACAACGTCAGACCAGAGGCAATCACTGACGCACTTTCTATCCTGAAGGCGGAGTCCTCGCTTGGCGCGCTGATCAATTTGATGTTAACATCCAGGATTGTGAACACAAAGCTGGGCGAGTCCTCCTCTCGAAGGTTTGTCAGCAGAGGTACACCACAAGGTGGTGTGCTCTCCCCTCTTCTTTGGAATTTAGTGGTCAACAAACTACTATTGAGACTGGAAGGGGCGGGCTGCAGAGTGATTGCTTATGCAGATGATGTTGCAATTGCTGTCTCGGGAAAGCACCTCAACACGCTGAGTGAGATATTGCAGAATGCTCTCTCTATCCTCTCCAAATGGGCAGCTGAATGCGGGTTGGGTGTGAACCCACGTAAAACAGAATTAGTCCTCTTTACCAGGAAATATAAAATTCCTCACGTAGACTCTCCTTCTCTGAATGGTACTAGTCTAGTTTTAACCGATAGCGCAAAATATTCGGGTCTTATTTTGGATAGGAAACTTCACTGGAAACCTAACATTCAAGGACGGGTAAGGAAAGCAACAGTTGCGCTTTACTCGTGCAAAAAGGCCATTGGCAAAAAATGGGGTATGCCACCCAGAATAGCTCATTGGCTCTACGTGTCCGTCATCAGACCGATACTTATGTATGGTGTTATTGTCTGGTGGACGGCCTTAGACAAAGCAGTTAACTGCACCACCCTAGGGAAGGTACAGAGATCAGCATGCTCTGAGAACAACTCCCTCTGCAGCACTAGACATGCTATTCAGTCTGCCACCCCTAGACATTTTTGGCAAGCAAATAGCGGCCAGTGCAGCCATTCGACTTAGGGCCTCTACACAGTGGACTGGCATATATGCAGGTCACTCAACAATCTTGAATAACTTCAATGATATTCCTGAAAACACCGACTACACCCCTCCCAGTTATGATTTTGACAAAAATTTCCTAACAACCATCCCAACCCGTCTAGAATGGGAAAGGGATTCGGTACGGACGGAGCAGTCCGCCCACATATATACGGACGGCTCCAAAACTGAAGGCGGGGTAGGTGGAGTTGTTTTCTCTGACTTGCTTAACATTAGCAGCTCCTTCCGCCTTCCGGACAACTGTAGTGTCTTTCAGGCGGAGCTTATGGCGATCAAGGAGGCCTTGTCCTGGCTGAGGTGTAATGTAATATCTACTAGGGATATTAGCATTTTCACAGACAGCCAAGCGGCAATAAAATCCTTGGAATCGGCCTCAACAACATCAAAGGTCGCCGCAGAATGTCGATCATCTCTTAAGGAGATGGCTGAACAGTTCAATATTCTTCTGTGCTTGGTGCCAGGACACAGGGATATTCCAGGGAACTGCATGGCTGACGAACTCGCTCGTCGCGGCACTACCCTTCAGATTATGCCGGAACATCGGAATCTGGGTGTGCCTCTCTCTACATGTAAACTGCTACTGGGATTGGACTCAATCGAGAAAACCAACTCAAGATGGGCAGATGGTGTTACATGTCACACTGCGAGGCCGGAGCTGGATCTAAAACGCTCTAAAAGGCTGACTTTGCTCAAAAGGGCGAATATCAGCACCACAGTCGGTGTCCTGACTGAACACTGTCTTATTGGTCGACATGCCAAAAGACTCGGCCTCTTCTCAAACGACTTCTGTAGAAGCTGCCTGGATGAGGAGGAGGAGGAGACAGTCCTTCACCTTCTCTGTACCTGTCCAGCTCTATCAGCCAGAATCGAAAGCTCATCTTGGAGCTTACTTCTTCAACTGTCTCGGTGATCTTGCCGCAATGGAGGTCGCGAGAATCCAACGCTTCATTGCAAGCTCTAAATGGTTCGACGAGTAGGACCGGATTCGATGATCCTGTGGTAACACAACGGACCTTTCAGGTCTAAGTGTGTCCTTGTTCTCACGGGCAGCCACGCGTACCTACCTACCTACCTACCTAAATTGGAACTGCGCCTGTAGTTTATCCTTTATTAAGGACTCTTATTTGGTTGGTACTTAATACTAAAAGACAATATCATCAGTATTCAATTTCATATCTGGAACTAGGAATAGCACCGAAAGTAAATTTTTCCTTTTCAACGACTTTCACATGGAAGGCGCAGGAAGGACTCACTCTAATTCAAACATATTTATCCCTTTACCGGAAACCATTCAAAAATTATTGCGTGCAAAATTTCAAATTTCTAGCTTGAGGCGTTCAAAAGCTATCCCAATATATTCTAGAACACGTGTTTTAAGGATTTTTGTATAGGAGCTACCGAAAGGAGTTAACAGATTTCGCTGACTAGTAAACTGGAACTTTGTTTTCACTCAAAACTAATTTGTACAAAATTCTGAATTCGTGGCTGAACGATTACTTGAGTTATAGTGAATTCATAAAATTGAGTAAAGACATTTTTGCAGGATATTCGTATAGCAGCTACACGAAGGACTAATGAGATTTTGTTCATAATCATACCATTAGTTTCAACAATTGAAAAATCAAGAACTTCATTTTTTCTCAAAACTAATTTGTACAAAATTTCAACTTCGTGGCTTACCGATTTCTTGAGTTATAGTGAGTTCCGTAAATTGAGTGAGGATATTTTTACAGGATTTTTGTATGGCAGCTACTCGAAGAACTCATGGAATTTTTATATTCATTCCTTGAATTACAACTATTGGAAAACCAATAGAGTTTCAAAATCGTAACTTAAGGCGTTCCGAAGTTATTGACCAATCTTCTTGAAAACGTGTTAGGACGATTTTGCCCGTTAACAAACTTAGCCTTAAAAATTCAACTAAACATCCAGATTAAAAATTTCAAGATCGTAGGTCAAGACGATCTTGAGTTATCGTGCTAACAGACAGACAGAAGGACGGACGTCAAGGGAACTTGTAGTTTTTGGCCACAAATAAACAAAAAATAGTATATAACTTTTTTTCGTCCGTGGCTCCGTTCTATGCGTTACAAACTTTTGGGCTGGATTAAACTTATAATACTCTCAGATTTCATCTAGAGTATAAAAACGTTAAGTTTGTAATGAATATGTAGTCATATGTAGTAAATCCTAAATATGGTTTAAGTACAACAAAAACAAAAAATCCGTCTGTCCACCGTACAGAAACTGCTTTGGTCTGAGCCTCTTACGATATTTTCTTCAAATTTTCACAGAAGGGTTTAAGAGGAAAAAAATGTTTTTTTTTCTCAGAAACCGCTTACGCTAAGAAGTTGAAACTTGGAACTTACCATATGTAAAGATATGATGAGCTGTTTTGAAGAAAACGTTCGAGAAATCGATATTTTGTCTAGAAAGTTCTAGGGCTCAAAGAAGCACTTTCTAAAATCTATTCGTCGCATACCATACCATACGGTGACTTCCATATGACAATGACTTCCATATTATTACAAGTCAACATTTGGTAGATTGTCCCAAAAATTTTAATTTCATTAAATAATTCAAGGTTATTCCATTATCTTAGTTTTTTTTAACTATATATGCAGTACCATAATACGGTTGACCTAATAACGTTGTTCTATCTTTTTTTGTATTATGTTTTGCAGTATTTTTCGGTTCAATGGTTACACGATAGTAATAAATGTATTAAGTCAATATTTTTGTAAATATGATGATTTCATTTAATACATTGTCAGGAAGAAAATTAATTCTTTATAACGCAATTACACTAGAGCATTGACAGATAGAATGAATGTCCAGTCAGCTAATTAATATTACGTAATTAATTATGAATTTTAAAATTGGAGAAGAGAAAATCCTATATTATTTTTCGATTAAATGTTGAATGAAATCGGCGTGTTATTATTGAACGATTTATTTTGAATATCACTGGTCAATAGTCTTTTGACCAGTGATAGATTCATGAGAGCTATGGAGCTTTAGCGTCTCACCTAAAGGAAGTTTTTTTAATTTTTTTTATACTTAGTACACAGTCAATATTATACGCAAACAACAAGCGATCATAGGGAAATGCATGTACCATGTGAAAAGGTATGAAAAGCGTGAAAAAGCTTTGTTCCTCTATATTGAACTTGACAAAGTCAGGATTTACAAAGAAATTGCATCAAATGTACAAACCGTGAAAGCCTTATCGGAGTTTCAAACCATCATTTACCCAAGATTCACTAGCTGTCAAACATTTGGCATCTAATTTTCAAAAATTGATACACATTGGCATCTAGGTACGTTTAGGATCATTAAACTTATCTTTAAGTCAGTATAGCCCGAGTCAACCTACCAATTAAAAATATTCAAAATCGTACAATTGCGGACGCATTTCAGTCGAAAAATGCCTTAGGCATTTCTCAAAGGTCTACCGGTTACTGTAGTAATTGCGGAAGAGATTATGTATTTCATTTTCAGAACTGTTTTGTTTCCCTCATAAAATCATTATTGTTTCGGTTCAAATAATTTATTCACGCTGCATAAACATCTTTTTGCACTTATTTAAAACGCATTAGCATCTCTAGAAATTATTACGTCGGCCGTAAACGTAGCTGGATTAAAAAATACCAAATACTACGACAAAATCGATAAAACGGTAACACCGTCCTCGATATAATTCTTAATAAAATAGTTAATTAAATTAGTTAATTCCCTTAAAATTACAGTAAAATCTACTAATCGGGACAATCTTTAATCGGACCATCTGCAATTTGAATTGCACGTCATTCTTCTCTCCAAGTTTTTCACACATTCATCCAGTATTTGCACCATCTCTAAAATAAACCCGGCAAATCAGACCGATTATAAATATAATCGTAAAAATAATCGGTTTTCAATGTGGCTCAATTTGTGTACATACTTTTTTCGTGTTATTTCGTGTGCTAAAGGGACGTGATTTTGTTTCTGTATGTTATTCATACGGCTTTGTTGTCGAATCGGCTCTAATAAAATTGGACGGGTTCGATTACAAAGGTCGCTTGATCTCTGAAACACCTACTGATCGAACTAATGTTTTTCGACCCAGACGAAGATACATTAAATAGGTATCACTATAATTGAAAATATTCGGGCGTGGGGATGACTGTAATATTCCGAATTTGATTAAGGCCTTATTCGGGCTATCACGACATAAAAGAAGAGAATATTTTAATTAATAGCACGACTGATAAACTAGAATCAAGACTCGTGAATTGGGGAGTTCCGAGAAAATATTTGATTAACAATTTGATATGATACACTGGACTAGAAATGAACTGCTCAAATTACAGATAATAAAAGTATTTTCATAGCTTTTTTTTTAATAATATTTGTATGGTAGCTACATGAATTAACCTTTATTTTATCCATGAAATGGCGAAAAATTATTGGACTGTATTAAATTTTATTTTCTAGATCACGGGTTCTCTGCTTAAAAAAAAATGCATTGAAATTTACATATTTTGGATACTAGGCAAATATGCCACACCTTTTCAAGTAAATTTACATTGGGTTGTAATAGTCAATTCGAATGTAATTTTAAATGTTCGGTCAGTAAATTTCAATTTGCAAACAGTAAATTTCAACTTTCGGTGTAAATTTACTGTGTGGGAATTTAACTCAACTTTTGTGTTAAATCCTACACTGCAAGCAAAAATCGAACAAAGTATCCAACTTCGTGGCTTAATATATTACATTTTTTTCATCGTAAAATTCAAATAGATTAGTAGAATTACACGAAAATTTTCAATTCATATATAAATACAGTTAATTTTACACGAAATGGTGCGTAATTTTGTGAGCCGGTTCATGTAAACTGTACGGTTCAGGTGAAAACTGCATGAATAATTTAATAATACCAGTAATTTCGTGTAAGAGTGATTGAAATGTGTAATTTTACTTGCAAATATGAAATATAATAGAAATAGAAAAATAGGATTTAAAATAAATTTTTTCGATCCTCCATGTAAACGTAGTAACTGTTTACATGGAGGATCGAAAGATCCAAATTTGAATCGCGTATATGACTACACTGGATCGAAAGATCGAAACATGGGAAGATCGAAATGAGATCGAAATGACAAGTAACACAACATGAAATCTTTCTTAAATTGTACAAGTTCGAAGTGCAGTGCAAATTTAGTATTTTTGTGTGCTAATACTATGAAAATGATAGAAAATCAATTTTTATTGTTAACGAATTTGCGACGATCGAACTTTCGATCTTTCGATCCGCGTTTACATGAGAAGTTCTATCCGATTTCGACTCGATCATTGGCGGATACAAGGGGGGGGGGGCTGCCGCCTCCCCCCCAAGAGCAATTCCGAATTTTCTAAACATACATACACTCCACTGCAATGTGGACTGTAATTAGCATTTACTGTAGTTCTGCGGTGCAATACAAAGCGCAGAACAGAACCATGATGGTGGATTTACCATACACTCAACGTTTGAGGCGCGCCTCTATCCCCACCATAAAATCAACCAATCAGACGGCTCGTGCAGTCGCAAGAGTCTAACATTCTTCAACTTTTTCTCCGACGCACGCTTCCATATGTGTACACACATACAATGAACTGTGGTACCACACAATTTGCAGCTCATCGTATTTCTGTCGTTTCGCACTTATAGGCAAGTTGCGCCGCAAAGGCATGTTGAGTGTAACTTCCTTTCAACACAGCAAAGAACACAGCCGACGAATACCGGTTTGCAATGGCCTGATGGGGTAGAGGCTCGGCTCGAGGCGAGCCTCAAGGGTGAGTGTAAACGCACCATGATAAAAAGACTACAAGACAACATATTGCGTAGGTAATAGGGTCATTCTATCAAGAACCGCCAAGAATGACGAAATTTGTGACCTTACCATCTCCGATTCTTTTGAAAATTTTTGTACTTTAAGGACTAGTGAAAAAAATAATTGAAATTCAATTTTCTGTTTCTATCTCATTTTTTTTGTTAGTTATAGTATGTTAAAGTTTTCGCAAAAATGGTGTCCGAGTCCTCTTTAAAAATGAATATCTCTGGTAATTTTTATCCTGAAATAATAAAATATGGCTTATTTTAAAGGGTTTATTTATGTCGCAATAAAAATTATCCTTGAAATTCTTTTCAAGGATAATGATTTTGTCCTTTATCCCTGAATATCTCAAAACGGTTTTTTTTTATTTTTTTATATTTTTTAGGCTATACTGTTTTTCAAAACATACCAAAAAATTAACTTGGGATCTCAATGGGATCGGGGTCAAAAAAATCGAAGAACATTATAGTGGTTCTCAATTATTTTATAGAAAAAGGTGACCTTATCCTCGCCGATTCTTTTGAAAATTTGTGTACTCGAAGAATTAGTGAAAACAAAATATGATTTCAAATTTTTGTTTCTATCTCATTTTTTTTGTAAGTTATAGTACCTATGTTAAAAATTTCCCAAAAAAGATGTCCGAGTCCTCTTTAAAAATTCATATCTCTGGTAATTTTTATCCTTGAATAATAAAGTAGGACTTATTTTAAAGATTGTTGTTGTTTTTGTTAGTTAAAAAATGAGATAGAAACAAAAACTTGAATTTCAATTAATTTTTTCACTAGTTCTTCAAGTACAAACATTTTCAAAAGAATCGGAAATGGCAAGGTCACAACTTTGGCGATTCATGATGGAAT
This sequence comes from Beris morrisii, assembly GCA_951812415.1. Lineage (NCBI taxonomy): Eukaryota > Metazoa > Arthropoda > Insecta > Diptera > Stratiomyidae > Beris > Beris morrisii. Next base: position 107,026,998 of record OX638312.1, on the reverse strand, counting down.
GACCCATAATAAGATGAAAACAATATGATCCCGTTTTTGCTAAGTGCAGACTATGTAGCTAAACTCACACAGAACTTGATCAAACAAAGTATCCAAATCAAGGAAATTTCCGCCCCCCCAACAGCAAAGTCTGGATCCGCCACTGGACTCGATCCAGGTCGAGAAGTTCGTTCGGATAGAGTCGATCTCATTCTAATCCGATCTGCGTTTATATGAGATTTTATAGAGATTTTGAATCCGGATTGAATTCATGTAAACGTAGTAACTGTACAGTTTAACACTAAAGCTACCACGACGGGTCAAATGACCCATTTTAAACTGTTTGTCAGAATTTCTTCTAAATAACATTATCATTTTTTTAAATTTAATAAATAAATATTTTTGAATCGTTATTTGGAAAAATTGCTTAATTCATGTACCAATTTGTGCTACATTTTTCACTATACATAGTATAATATATATATAACATTTTAAAGACGGGTCACTTGACCCGCTGTGGTGGGAATAGGTATACATGAAGTATCGGTAGGTTTAGTGTTAATATGTGAAACATCAGATTTTAATGTCGCTCATATGGTAGAATTTCAAAAAGGTTTGATTCCTCTCGTTAACAAGCTCAATCACACCATTATCTAATTTTCAAGAAGAAAAAAAAAACACAGAACCTCTTATTTATGTTTCAACCAGATAGGGTTTGAACTTCACTGGAGGATTCGCGAGTTTTAACTACATTTGTATGGTAGCTACCTGTATAAGAAATATTTTAGTGTGTACAATTTTAAATTCCTAGTTTTACGTGATTCAGGCACTTTTAAGTCTAGCACTAACTAGAAGTGAAAACGAAATTTTTTGTCAAATCGCATACAAAATCAACTAACAATTTACGCTCGAACGAAAAATTTGTAGGCTACTCGAAAAAAGAAGACGGTTTCTTCTGTGCTTTTTATTCAAAACCAATTCGTGTAAAATCTCTACTGACAATCTGTAGAGTTCTAGCGTGAAATGAGTGAACAAATTCTTCAATGACATTTATATGGACGTTTACTGAATATCTGAGAACAGGAGATCGTTTGAAAAATACATTTTTAGATATTTTGAAATGTTTAGCCACTTCATCACACAATATTGCTCTTCGACCTCCATCAATAGAAGTTCAGGTGCCAAATTTTCTGTTCTAAAAATAGCTAATAGCCAAATAGGAATATAATTAAAGAATTCTTATTGTCTTTGAACTAATTCAATGAACTTTATTTCTATTTTTGTTTAACGACTTCGCTAACAATTTAAATAAACTCAACGCCGCATCCAAATTGGCTTATTAAAAGCCCTCAGGGTTCATGGGACACCGAAAATACGGGCAAAAAATTAATGTGGCTAAAATCGACTTTCTTTCCCGTGATAATTTAGTTCCATACTTTTTACAATGTTTACGTGTAATAATTACCACACACCCTTATAGTTTCAGGCGTTAATTAACTGCGGCAGTTATAGGTAATCAATTATAAGGGTTTCTGACCGAAAACAAATATATCCATCGGTACTTCAATCCTGGCGAATTAACTTGCCCGACTGCCTAGATTGTTTGCTTTTGTTGATTTATGGATTAAAGTCGATGTGCTTGAGAATAAAAATTTCTGTTCCTATCGAAAGATGGTGTAAAAAAATTGTCGAATTTCTAGTCAATGAGCCGGAATGGTATTTCAAATTAAAGTTTTTTTTTTGAGTACCTTTGTGGTCCTAAATTACTGGAAAATTAGTATCTTGCCGCAATATGAAAAACAGCGGTTGAAAAATTCGAAGTTTGTATGGAAAATAAAAGTTCTTAAAGGTAATTTTATCAATTTTATTCATAATTTTCGTTTATCGAGTGTATGCAAAAATAGCAACGGATGTTTATGTCTGAAAATCGTAAAGTATTCTACTTCATAAAATTTGAATGAGGAATCGAATTCCAGTATACTTGATATGACATGATACAGAATAATTGATAACAATAATAAGAACCAGAAACATGAGAATATCTCGGCAGAGTTGATCTGTATGGTATGAAACAGTAAGCAGTATCGTTCGTATAATATTATAGTTTCTGTATTTCTATTGTTTGTAAATTATGTATGATGCGTCATCTAAAAGTATCTGAAGCACTTTACTTGGTTGTTTACTCAGCGACCACCCAGGCTTATGGGCTGAATGATGTTAGGATAGTTCTGAATGATGGCTGATTATGAAGGATTGGTTAGTCTGTATGGTGGTTCATGGGTTATTCAGGCAGGAACTCTGATTGGCTCAGCTATTGTTCAGGATGTTGGACTGAATGACCTGAACTAGGACGTAATCGCTTTGTACTAACTCGAAAATGCGTACTTTAGTGTTCATGCTTTCAAGGCACAGCTATACTTATTTTCTTCAATTCAATTTTTTTTTAAAAATTGTTCACCATTCAGAACTAACCAAATAATATGTATAACTACATGTACTGGGTGTTCTGATAGATAGTTCTCAATCCATTGGGTCTGACAGGTATACGGCATAATGATCCTTAATATTCCTAGACAAAATTTATAGACTCTGTCAAAAACTTTGTTTTATTTCACACGATTCAGGGCACACGACTTAGGAATGAATCTGGTTTCAAATATTGGATTTGTTCTAAACAATCTTTTTATTTGACCTATACTCAGCCGATAAACACTTCAACGAACTTTTCTCAACGAACATCTTAAACTATTTCTGAGATCGAATTTGGGACATTACAGTGTTCCCTTCGTTCGATATAAGATTTTTCTCTCAACATGGTTTTTTCGGGAATCGGTTGTCAGTCTTCCGCCCAACCACCTGGATAGGATAAGATTTTCGGAAAATGGAAATTATGTTGAAAAGAAAGGAAAAACTGGGTATTGTGAAAAGCGCAAGACCATGTTATGAGCGGAATTCGAACCCTTGACCTCTGAGATGATAGCACTGGGCTACTCATGCCACGTCATCATCATCATCAATGGCGCGACAGCCCAAATCGGGTCCTGGCCTCCTGAATAAAAAAAAAACAAAAAAAAGTCGTCGCCTCCAATCGTCTCGATCCAAAGACCGCGTCCTCCAGTTGCTAATTTTTAAGATGGCTTTGCTATCTTCATCAACCGAGTCGTCCCATCGTTTGCGTGGTTTGCCTACTGGTCTGTTAACATTTGCTTTGCCTTCAACAGCATGTTTGGGGATTCTTCTATATTTCATTCGCTCTACATGTCCAGCCCACTGCAGTTTACGTAGCTTGATGAACGTTGAAATTCTTTCCGAGGCTGTTCTTCAGGTTTCTGGACAGTGGTCTTTTTTCCGGTGATGCGTTGTCGGCGCCTCGCCCAACCCCCGACTTGGAGGGCTAGTCCTACTTATTTATTACACCCCGGTAGAAAAAGGGTGGAAGTTTTCAGCTGACTATGACATGCTGGAGAACTCCAAGCTAGGCTGCGAGTCCAACCTCCAACTATGTCATACTTTTTGCCTACTTCCTGAGACGCACTGGTGTTACTCCATGCTCCCTCCTCCTTTCTCAACCGGGCTTGGAACCGGCTATGGCGGAGTTCTACTAAGGCCACGAAAGTCTTAAAATGTGCTGGCAGTAATGGTTCCAATTATTAGTTTTAAAAACTTATCTTGAAATCAAAGACACCAAAGAAATAAAAATCAGTTCAGTGCTCCGTTAAACGCTTAAGATATCGATTACTTCAAACCTTTTCAAACACTTTACTCTGTGTAACTATTCAGCATTTTTCGCTAATAAGTACACCATACACTTACATGGCATACAAGCGATTTTCGTTGTACTGACACGAATATAAGAAAAAGGTACGAGCTTGTAATAGGTGTCGACAAATCCTCTTATTGAAATAGACGGTACATTTCCGGAGCAATTACTTAACAACTGCAACTGAAACTATTCCAATGAGTACTTGTGCAAATTACATAAGATACCTATGTATATAATATTTGATTAGTAAGTTCTGAATTTATTTTTAGATTTTCCTTAAAGAAATGTGAAAAGTTTATAGTGAAAACCAAGTTGAATATTTTACAAGGATTACTTTTCATGGGCGACTCCGATAGAAGTAAACTTTACACTATACTGAACAAAAAGATACATCTAATCATTGAATATGCACATGAACAAAACGAAAAAATCATCAAATTTGAGTCAGTGACGCAAGTATTCATTAATATAATGCTGATCCGTTTATTAATTTTTATTTCACACAATAACAGATGTGATAAAAAATGTAGCAATGAATGGATTCGTAGCATCATCGGACGAATCTATAGCATTGATGAGTATATTTATTTGGAACTGATATTCGTCATATTAAAGTACAAATTTATTATTTCGATGAACCCTGGTCATGACTCGGTATTAAATTCATAATATTAATGTGCGTATTGATATTAGATTTGGTTGGGTTGAGTGAGGTGAATTGTAGCCATGTGTCGTTTCACAGTCCTTCACGATCACTCTGGATCTATTGTAGTCACCTCGTATTAGCCGGTTTCTATGTTAGTAGTTCAAATATTGCTCTTCTTTATGGAGAGAGTAGTCGTCCATAAAGGTATCAATCGGAAGTTCCGATAGAACAGCCAAGAAGATTTTTCGCAACCGATATCTGAGCCAGGCTTCTATTTGCACACTTGATGTTCCAGTGTCAGTTCCACATTCTCGTCATCGTAGCGACACAAAGCAGTCATGGGTATTCCAAGTCTTTCACAATATCTTCCAAGAGAACAATGTCCCGTTAAGACCCAATTCATAGACAATATGAAGCTAGAGCTTCTTTTATCAAGTTTCCGCCAGAACATTCTCGTGTGCCGGCAACTTGAGAGATTTACCCAAGCCCATTCAGGTTGCCTGGCATAGACATAGAACCAACTCATCAGCTAACTATTACTACGTATACATGGAGGATTGAATTCGAATTAAAATCTCATATAGACGCAGGTTGGGTTGGAATGAGATCGACTCGATCCGATCCAACTTCTCGACCTGGATCGAGTGTGAGTGTACTCTCCTGCACCCGTTCCGTTTTCCATCTTAGAGCCATCAGTATAGATGGCCAAAATATCAGAAGTGATGATTCCAGATCCCCACTTGTCTCTTGTGGCAATATCCACAACATAGGAATGTTCAAAACAAGACGATATTCAGTAGTCGGTGCATTCCGGAATACCGTAGTCCACAATTTCTTCTTTCAAATAGCCGCGCTCTTTGCCGCTATTGATTTTACCGCTAAGTCTAAAGGGATTACGTGGTTTTTGACCTCCAGAGCTCGGGAGACTACATTGAGCAGTAATCCAAATGCATGCTCATGGCAACCCTTTTTATTCCCGATATCCAAAGCATGCCACCACAGTGACCCGTACGTAAGAACAGGTCTTATTACCGTGATGTACAACCAACTATCTTTGGGTTAAGACCCCATGTTTTCCTTCCGTTCTCTGACAGGGGTAGTTAGCATTCGATTCTTAATCCTGTCATCAGTCGTAAGTTTCCAGTTCAGCCTTGGATGAAGGTAGATTCCTATGTACTTCACACTAGAAGCTGCCTGGATGAGGAAGAGGAGGAGACAGTCCTTCATCTTCTCGGTACCTGTCCAGCTCTATCCGCTAGAAGAAAAGCTCATCTTGGAGTTTACTTCTTTAACAGACTTAGTGACCTTGCCGAAACGGAGGTCGCGAGAATCCAACGCTTCATTGCAAGCTCTAAATGGTTCGACGAGTTCGATGATCCTGGGATAGACCTTTTAGGTCTAAGTGTGTCCGTGTTCTCACGGGCAGCCACGCGTATCTACCTCACACTAAGGGAGAGCGGGCTAGTACCGTTTTTCAGACATGGGTGCCTGAATTCTCGGTTCTTTTTCCTCGTGAAGAGAATAAGGATGCTTTTATCCGGATCGATGTTAAATCAGCATTTAATGCTTGCCGGCCTTTGAAATAAACATCACCCTGATCTCACGCCACAAATTCAGAACGTACCCGAGAGTTAGGCAACTTCTAAAGATCCTCACCAAGGAAGGACCACTAAGTGGCATGGTCTTCTCGAGCATAATGTTTTGATATCAATTTGTGAATGTTCTGATTCCATTCATATTATGACCGATGTGATGTACTGCATTCATAACTTTAATGTAAAGTTATCTCTATACCTTCAAGAGAATTCATCTTGAAGGTATCCATCAAAACTAGGAAAAGATATACATTTCCCTTGTGAATGCTTGACTCAATATGATGAAGGTGATCATCGAAATTTATGGTCGGTAATTTCTATTCGGATTTGTGCAAATTCCCATTAGTTTCATAGTATTAATGTCCAGTTCAAATTTTTACTCATTGTTCCAACGATTTTTCCTTTAATCCAAAGAATAATGTTTAGTGAAGGGCATTTTTCGGAGTGAAAGTATACAGACACATATCAAATTCAACAAATTATTAAAGTCATATTTGGTTCTTAATAAGCTTTTAAATATTTACTCGTAAATTTTTGTAGCTCGACTGCGACTGAGTGAATGTGACAAAGAATTTAGTCGAATCCGAAACCTTAAGAAAAAGAAACGAAACAATATTTAACCCGACAAATTTGTTTTTGTTTTACAATTAACATGATCTTATCATTTTTCTAAATTTCTGCAATTATTATAGGACGCAATAAAAGAGATATCAAGGGCCATAGAAGTTGAGATAGTGCAAATCTCCAATAAACTGTCTGTCTACTGACCCAGATATTATACTAAGGAATAGTAAAATTAAATTCTTGTTTTTCTCTAATTACATAAATGAATAAACCGTTTAGAACGAGGTCTTATCATAGTTCATTTATTGTTATTATAAATTATACTAATAAATTAAAATATTATAATTAATTGATTTTTCACATATACGAGCATGTAGCAGGGAGTCGTCAGTCATGTGGGTCGAATATTGAGTGCCAAGTCCAAACAAGGTTCGTTAGTTTTTCACCTCGTTATCTCCATCACAGAAGCAAATGCATTAAACCAATTGAATTTAAACTAAATCAAATCAAGTATATTTTATTTTTCTTATAACTCTGCTGAAGCTTCCGTAAACTGAATGTGAGATACTAAAGCGCAACAAACAATGCAACATATGCGGTGATTTAGATAAGAATGCGCGCAATTTAGAACTCTTCAAAAATCGTTTTAATGCAATATAGCAATTGATCTTGTCTCATTACATCGTTATGTATTTTTTTTACGATCCTTGTTTGTGGTGTAATGGAATCAATTTATCCGAATTGAAAATGATCAGAACCAGAAACTATTTCCTAACAATGAAACCGTTTCTAACGATGCATTTCACGTTTATTTAATCGGTGAAAACCATAGTTCCATATTGCACCTAATATAAAGCGAGCAATTCTTTTACAAATAGCTTCATTTCCGTAAAAGCCAAAGTCTTCCCGATCTGGCATCGTATCCATGATTTGAAGATCTCGAACCCAAAACGAATCTCGAGCCCAATTTTCTAAGAGAATGATGCAATAGAAAACTTTTCTTCAATAAGGTAACAGCCACAAAATCTAGTGCGACTTTTAAACACGAGATTGCACCACAATAGTAAAGTAACCTTCTTGATCAACTCATATTGGGAACCGATTATTATAGCAACAAAGCCATAAGCCACACATCAGTCTTCAAATCGTAAAAATGGATTCTCGCAAATTGCATCCGATTTGGATTACGACTCAGACTGTGTAAATGACCTTACGTTTACCAAGTGATAGTTTCTCTTCAGTGTATTTAAATTTGGTTGCTTAAGACCTTTTTTAATAAGTATATTAAACTAGGCTACGCTCACGTTTGTATGGTGCTATACTATCAAAACTGCAAAGCCAGCGGTTTCCAGTCTTGCTTCCCGTTGCTCCCGTTACTCCCGTTGCTTCGTTGTTCCCGTTGCTCCAGTTGTTCTCGTCTCTCCCGTTGGTCCCGTTACTGCCGTAGCTTCCGTTTCTCCCGTTGTTTCGTTGCTCCCGTTACTTCCATTTCTCTCGTTGTGGCCGTTGCTGCCGTTGCCTCCGTCGCTCCCGTTACTCCCGTTGCTTCCGTTGCTCCCGTTGTTCCTGTTGTTCGATTTTGTTAGACGTGCGCACTTATAAACCGAAAACACACGAACTGTCGCTAAACTATATGAAACACACTCATTTATTTGTGTCACGCGCAACCTATTGTATAATAATTTTACTAATACAGAAACTTTCGCGGGTGTGCGCTAAACAAATCAACAAAGTTTTATCGCAATCGGATGAATGGTATAGGAAGGTACAGGGACAGACAAACAAACAAACAATTTGAGCATCAGGGTACTAACATCGCGAAAAAATTGGAAAAATGTCGAAAAAGAATTGTTTTTGATTCGATTGGCACCAAACTTCACAGGAGCCATCCCGGAACTATTCTACATGTTTCCTGAAAATTTGATCAAAGTCGGTTGAGCGGTTGAGGAGTCTATAGCCGATATACATATATACATACACACATCCTCTTTTATATATAGATTTAAATAAAGCCTTATAAAAAACTTTCCTTTTTGTTGAATTGTGTGTCTATTGTAGTCAGATATCATAAAAAATGGATCTAGACAGGTAGGAATTACAAATCTGGGCGCAGTCAAGGCTTGAATTTCTAAGGAAATCAAACCGTCTTGAGAAAGGAAAAAGCCTCTTTCGCAGTTTTCTTGCGTTTATTCCACAAGAAGCCAATGATTCGTAGACCTGGATCTATCCAAGGTGTACACTTCGCTAAGAGGCTCAACCGGTTCTGATGAAGGAAAAATTCACAATCAGGACCAAGTCAGAGTACGAATTTCGTAAGAAATAATACAAGCTATAGGCTTGAGGAAAGTGTGCGAGGACCTTTAAATTTCTTAACGAAACAGGGTGGTACAGTGGGTTTCTTTGTTGGACTATGTGTCGTAGCCATGGTAGCACCTTTGATCATCGACATGCTAGCAAAAAATAAATATGTAACCAATATTTTCAACAGCCACCATACAAACTAATAATATTTACCATGGAAGGTGGTTTATTTTTAAGTTGTTAACAAAAGCCTTCATTTTGTCCAGTACTTAACTTAAAAAAAATATTTTGTTTTTTTAATGCTTTTTCAATTCAAACTGATTTCGAACAAAAAACCTAAGCCACTTTTTGGCCTAAAAATTGCTGTTTTTCTATTGGATTAATATTTTTTAATACTTCTCCTTAGCAGCTATTGGACGCACGAGCTACGCAAAAAAGTTTTGTCATAGAAATAATAGTAATAAATAATAAATTAATAATAATTATTGTGATTTCTAGATTTAATCGAAATTAACAGAGTAACGAAGTGTAACTTAAGTCCCTTTTTGTCGTGAGCTCTTCATTTGTCCAAACGTTTCCATCGACAGGCTAATGTTACTGTACTTATTTATTGAACAATTTTCAATTTTCTACAAGTAGTTGTAGCGCTATCCTAGATATTTTGGCGCTCTGTTCCTGAATTGTTTTTTAGTCACTCAAAGCAGCCTTATTATAAAGAGGTCATATTCAAACCAAAAATCGGCTAATCATCGGTGAGAGCAGCCTTAACATTTATGGCCGCACTTGCTATCTGCTAAATCGTTTCAGAACCATTTATAGTTTTCTTGCTATCATTTTTATTCATCTTTTTATGCTTTTGATAAACACCAAACGAAATACCCACGTGAGCTGCTACAGTAATGACTTTTTTTTAATGTAAAGAGTACGCAATGTAAATATTTGAATCATTTTCACATCACGTTTTCGTTCATAATTTACATTGTCGACTGCGCAAACAGACCGTATATTTCAATTACAATTACATTGAGCAACGCAATAAAAATATGTTGCACTTTGCACTAATTTCTTAGCGTTGCAAAACCGACTGCAATAGCTGAACTTGAAACCGACAAGTCCTACTTCGTTTCATATAGAGCGAAGTTTCGTATCGAATTCCATTCACATCAAAAGCTTTTTTTTCCCTGCTGGATCCAAAAATTTGTTTGAGAGACGCGAATAATTGCACCTTAAAATTAAAAAAATCACACACATTTCATTTAGGTGGCTGTAACAAATACAAAGGTATGTAGCTAAGTAAGGTATATTTTTTTAACGCCCCTAATTTCACTGATTTCACTTTATTATTTTTTTAATAATAAAGTATTGTGATCGACCTAAAATTTCAAAAAAATTTGTTACTCTGAAATTTTGTATTTTCTCGTTTTGGGACTAGTAAACCTCAAAACAGGAAAAAAATGTCCGTCAGTCCGCCGTAGATGCGGTACTCCGTACGCAAAAGCGTCAAATTTAGTTTGTGTACATACGAGTAGGATTACAAGTGGAGTCTATTAAATGTAATCCGCACGGAAGTGGGGAGATAGCAACTTTTCCAAAAAAAAAACAATTTTTTTTATCTCAAGAACCGTCCCAGAAAGGATCTTAAAAATTTTACAGGAGTTAGGCCCAGTAGACCTCCAGAAGAGAAAAAAAATTTCGGGTCAATTCAATTATTTTTCGTAAACCGCAAATGATATAAAGCTGACGACTCTATAGTGACTATATCTATAGAGGCATACTAGAAAAATGATTGGCACCATGGTATCTCAGAAACGACTTATGCTAAAAAATTGAATCTCAGTACCTATATTTAGATGTACTACAAGAGTAATTAAAGGAAAAAAAATTTCAGATTTTCATCGACATGCAATGGTGGAATAAAAAAAAATGCCCGTGAAAAGGGTTTTTCCATGAATTTCCTTACATCTTTTAGACATGTCGAGTTATCAAATTAATTTCCAGGCTCTTTGTATAAGCGCCTAGATACAATTTTCCAAATTTTTAGATATCTAAGGAGGTGTAAAGTGGTTGTGTACAAGATGTATAGTGGTTGTGTATGTGGCATTCCATTCGTGTACCTCAACACACGCATGCATGCCGCACTAGCACCATCATATTCGTGTACCTCTCCACACGCATGCATGCCGCACCAGCACCATCGCATTCGTTTACTGCACACATGCACGCACCACCCCACTACCAATAGTGGGGGCTAACCAACAACTTCACCAGACGAAATAAAAGGGAACGTCGAATTAAAATCTATCTCAGTCGATTGTAACCACCCGCCGTGTATCTTCATAAATAAATCATCAAACCATAACTCGCCTCGCCTTTTCATTATCAAAAAACGTTTTTCTCAAAACGAAGAGTAAAGAAGTTAAAGTGGTGACCCAAATGGAAAACAACAATGCAGCCGGAGTGGGCGACGTGGACCCCAATCGTGGCGAAGTAGCCGCTAACTCGATCTACCCACGAATCCCGTTGCCTACATTGATCGAAGGCGCGGCAGAAGCGTACTTCTTGTCCATGGAGTTCTGGTTCGCCGCATCGGGCGTCACGAGCGACACACGCAAGTTTAACACGGTGCTCGCACAAGTGCCACCGACTAAGTTGCAAGAGTTGGCTGCAATAATCGCGGCAGCACCCGCCGTTGGTAGGTATAATTACATTAAAGAGGCCCTGACCAAGCATTTCGCCGATTCTCAAACACGTCGGTTACAACGGGTGCTATCCGAGATGCCTCTTGGCGACAAACGACCAAGCCAGCTGTTCCACGATATGTCTCGAGTCGCTGGTACGGCTCTTGGTGAGGCTGCTTTGCGGGATTTGTGGGCTGCGCGACTACCTCCCTTTACGCAAGCAGCTGTCGTTGCCGCCACTGGATCTCTTGCGGAAGTACTAACAACTGCGGATCGCGTCCACGATTCGATTGGCCTACGGCAAAACCACGTGGCCAACATAATGCCGGAAACCCAGAACAATTTCGATATGGCTCGGCTAATCCAACACATCGATGACACGTTTCGGCGTTTCCGTGAAGAATTTTTGCACGAGCAGAATGGACGAAACCACTCACACGAGCGAGACGGTCGAAGCTGTTCACGGGGTAGCTCGCGCAGCCGCAACCCGTCTCGTAATCGCAGCCGTCGCCGAGATTACCAAGACAACCATTCTGCTTCGAATGGTTTTTGTTGGTATCACGCTGAATTTGGCCGCAGGGCACAAAAATGCCGCGAGCCATGTGCATGGGGCAAGCCTGCGCCGTCCAGTACCTCGGTACCAGGACCGGCCAATCAATGAGGAAGTCAAGCTGCTTCGGGTTCAAGTGTCGGCGATGCACCTGAACCCACATCAATATGTCGTCTCAAAATTGCAGACCGGTCGACGGACACTACTTTTCTTATCGACACAGGAGCTGACGTGTCCGTCGTTCCGCCTTCAAATAAAGCAGTTGACATCACCCCATCGCCAATGCAACTTTACGCCGCCAACGGCTCGATCATCAAAGTATTCGGCCAAACAACTTTAAACCTGGATCTGGGGCTTCGCCGGGTTTTTTCCTGGACGTTCGTGATAGCGGAAGTGATACAGCCAATTATTGGAGCGGATTTCCTGGCACACTACGATTTACTCGTGGACCTAAAAGGTAACCGCTTGATCGACAATATCACAAAATTTCACAAACCGTGCCCAGTAACACGTATCGACATCAAAACTGCTGGAGTTCGCACGTTCGATGTAAACTCTACATACGCCGATTTGCTCGCTGAATTTTCATCAATCACGAAACTGACTCCCGGTGGGGTCCCAACTGAAGCCACAATCACACATCACATTGAAACAATTGGTCCCCCGGTCACGGCTCGAGCGAGGCGTCTGATGAATGGCAAGTTGGATGCGGCCCGCAATGAATTCGAATCGCTTCTAAAGGATGGCATCTGCAGGCCATCTAAGAGCGACTGGTCTAGCCCGTTGCAGATGGTGAAAAAGGCTGACGGTTCGTGGCGTCCTTGTGGCGATTACCGCGCACTCAACGCCGCGACGAAACCAGACAAATATCCGATACCGTATTTGACCGATTTTACTTCCAACCTGCGAGGCTGTACGGTATTTTCGAAGATTGACCTGCTGAAGGCGTTTCACCAGGTGCCAATCGCGAAAGAGGACATCCCGAAGACAGCCATCATCACGCCATTCGGGCTCTTTGAATTTCTCTTCATGACATTCGGTTTGTGTAACGCAGCACAAACCTTCCAACGACTGATCCATCAAGTTCTTCGCGGGTGTACGTTCGCCTTTGCTTATCTAGATGACATTTGTATCGCATCGGTAAACGAAGTTGAACATCGAGAACATCTACGGGAAGTTTTCAGACGACTTCAAAACCATAATCTCCGAATAAATGTAGCGAAGTGTGAGTTCGCTAAACGACAAATTAATTTCCTGGGACACCTAGTAACAGCCGATGGTATCAAACCGTTGCCTGAACGAGCCGAAGCAATAAGGAAGTTTCCTAAACCGAAGCTCGCCAAGGAGCTAAAAAGTTTCCTCGCTTCGATTAACTTTTATCGAAAGTTCGTCCCGAACGCACTCGAGCACCAAGCGATACTCATTGCTATGATCAACGGCAATAAGAAAAACGACCGAACGCCACTCGTCTGGAATAGGGAAAGAGAGATGGCTTTCGAACGAACGAAGCAACAACTTGTGGACGCAACGTTGCTAGCGCATCCAGCGAAAAACGCCGAGTTATCCTTGTATGTCGACGCTTCAGACATCGCAGCCGGAGCAGTGCTCCACCAACTCGTCGACGGTCGGCTAGAGCCACTCGGATTCTTTTCCAAGAAATTCGACCCCGCCCAATTGCGGTATTCAACATACGATCGAGAACTTACGGCAATGTTTATGAGCGTGAGACATTTTCGGTACTACGTCGAAGGGCGAACATTCCGTATATACACGGATCACAAACCGCTCACGTTCGCATTCCGTCAAAATCTCGATAAGGCATCACCGCGCCAAGCACGACAGTTGGACATCATCGGCCAGTTCTCCACGGATATCCGCCATGTCTCGGGCAAAGAAAACTTGGTGGCAGATATGCTCTCTCGCATCCAACCAATCCACAAGGAGGTGTGGAATTACGGTGCATTAGCAGAGGACCAGCGCGCCGACGACGAATTAAAAGCTTTTCTCAAAGCTAATATCAACAATTCAAGTACTTTAAAATACTTCACTTTTCCAGGTTCCGAGCACCAAGTTTTGTGTGATTGTCGGACTGGAAAAATTCGCCCATTCATCACGAAAAAGTTTAGACAACAGCTGCTACGTCTAACGCATAATTTATCGCACCCAGGCGGCAACGCAACCACCAGAATGATGACGAACAGATACTTCTGGCCAGCCATGAAACATGACACTAAGGAGTTCGTCCGCCAATGCGTTCCGTGCCAGCGCTCGAAAGTCAACAGGCATACATTCTCGGACATCGCGAAATACGAGACCACGACAAATCGCTTCGAACACATCAACATCGATATCGTCGGACCGTTTCCGTTGTGCGAAGGATATCGATATTGCCTTACTATGATTGACCGGTTCACTCGGTGGCCGGAGGCAATTCCCATGGTCGACATGACTGCGGAATCAACATCTAAAGCACTAATCGCTGGTTGGTTCGCCCGGTTTGGAATCCCGCAGAAAATCACTTCAGACCAAGGCCGTCAATTCATGTCGTCATTATTCACCGAGTTGATGAAAACAATGGGAATTGATCACCTACGAACAACAGCGTATCATCCCCAAGCGAACGGCATCGTTGAGCGCTGGCATCGCACGCTCAAAGCATCGATTCTGTGCTTGGGCACAACAAATTGGGTCGAACATCTGCCAACGATTTTACTAGGCTTGCGAACCACTTTCAAGCCAGACATTCAAGCAACAGCAGCAGAACTCGTCTATGGAACAGACCTAAGAATTCCAGGCGAATTTTTTTCAACGTCGAGTGTTCGGACCGAAACAGAAGTCATCGAGAAGCTGCGAAGATCTATGCAGCAACTACAGCCAACAGGCACAGCATGGCACGGAAATAGAAAAGTATTCATCCATCCGGAATTGTTGCGCTCGACGCATGTGTTTCTTCGAGACGATTCCGTGCGCCCTTCATTATCGCATCCCTACAGCGGACCATATAAAGTACTGCATCGAGGCGATAAAGTCTACAAGATCAATTTTCGTGGCAGAGAAAGCAACGTAACGATCGATCGCCTCAAACCAGCATATCTCCATTACGAGGACGAAAACGACGCAGTGCCGCATGCAGGCTCGTCGAATGCCCCACCAAAAGACGAATCGACGAAAACAACACGTTCCGGTCGGAAAATCCATTTTCCAGCTCGTTATACCGAGACAGTGTTTTCATCTTAGCGGGGAGTACTGTGGCATTCCATTCGTGTACCTCAACACACGCATGCATGCCGCACTAGCACCATCATATTCGTGTACCTCTCCACACGCATGCATGCCGCACCAGCACCATCGCATTCGTTTACTGCACACATGCACGCACCACCCCACTACCAATAGTGGGGGCTAACCAACAACTTCACCAGACGAAATAAAAGGGAACGTCGAATTAAAATCTATCTCAGTCGATTGTAACCACCCGCCGTGTATCTTCATAAATAAATCATCAAACCATAACTCGCCTCGCCTTTTCATTATCAAAAAACGTTTTTCTCAAAACGAAGAGTAAAGAAGTTAAATGTACATTTTCACGAATTCCGATATATTTCTTAGGTCTAATGAGATATCGAATTCACTTTCACTTCCAAAGACTTTAAATTTAATCGAAAAAATAAACCGATTTATTCATTTTTCGTAATTAAACCCCGCGAACATGTACGGTATTGTTCAAGTTTTCACGAATTCCGAGAAATCTTTTAGGTTTAATGAGATTGAAAGAAATAACGTTCCAAATAGCCTCCTGGTTATTCTTTAGATTGTCAATCGCATAGAAACCTGCAGCTCACCATTAAACGCGTTTGGAACTTCTACCCAAAAAATAATAAACTGTTGGTAGATTTTTTGTTCATATGCACGTTTTACGTGAGCCGTTCCTGTACCAACATAATTGATCCTTTGGTTGGGTTCAAAGATTGACTGCTATATGATTGGGGGTTGGAAGCAAAAGAATAAGAATACACCCATTCATTGTCACTCTAGGAGTAGAGGGACTGTGGAGGACTCAAATGACGCTGATAACAAATTTCTTGAGAACGAAGGTGACTAGGAGCGATGTACTCTGGGGAGGCCAAGGCTCGATTTTGTTTATAACACCAGTGACGACTTGACATGATAAAAAAAAGTTTTGAAATGTCCCAAAATTAAACACTTAATTATTGTTATATGTTCTTCGAATATTACATATGAGATAACACAAGCTAGCAATTGAATATTTTGCAAGAAGAAATACTCGTGCGCCCTTGAAAAAAAACCACAAACTGTCTGTATAGGGTAAAGTAGTCTAATTCCGGCCACCCCCAGTTATCGGCCACACTCTCAAAAAAGGCACACTGTTAGTTATATCTGAAACATTTGAAATTGAACTTTTTTTATTTGATTACACCGAAACCCATCCTACATAACACATAAAGCTTTCATACATGCGCTTCAGTGGTTTGCAAAAATTGTCGAGTTTAGTAGTCAGTGGATTGATTTGACACTTGCATGCGTGAAATTCTTGGATTTTCTTAACAAGACGAGGCCCAGGAAATAGGTAAATATGAATTTATGTTGAGGACTTCGGGCTTTGTAGTATGCTTTTCTAGCAGATGACAAATAGTATTCTAGTTATTAACTAAGGCTTGTGATATTTTTTTATTTATTTAAAAAGATTTTGGCTGGCCGGTATTTGGGTTATAATTTTCAGATAATTTTCTAATTACGGTCAATCACTACAAATTAGGTAGAATTTTTCCAATAGGTAGTTTCCTGGCTTGTAAATTTCAACAACTAACCCAACTTCAATAACCGGGTCCTCAAGAACCATCTATCATACCCTACTCGTCTAGATCTTCTTTTTCGGCAACGCCCACTGAACAAATTCGGAAAATATATGTAACTTTAATACGATTCTGCTCGTCAACATCATCCTCTGCAAGTAGCAATTTTTTTCCAGAAGGAGAAACTGCTTTTATGCCTTCCAAAGCATCTTTTCTATCCGGAAAACCCATTCCGAGAAAATCTAGGAAGTCCAACGAAAGGGCCCCGAGTGCAATTTCCTCCAAAAAATTAAGAAAAATGCATGAGTTTAACTCTTTCGACCCGAACGGTACATATATGTACCAGTAAAAGTTTAAGTTTGTGGATAGTGTGTCATGCATAGAGTTACTCAAATACTAATTCTTCAAATACTATTTCTTTATTTATTGCGTTTTTTTGATTTGTACATCTATGTACCACCGGACATCCTTGCTGGTGCATATGTGTACCATTAGTACTTTATTTGATAGAATTGTGTACCGTTAGTTTTGTTGCTTGTTTTCGTGAATATGGCTAAATTGCTGACCTCAGACGGTATTCGGGTAATGATAGAAGCCCAAGATCTCGCATATTAATTTCTACAGGAGGGTACACTATTTTACCAGTTAACAGGGCGGGTGGTACAGTGGTGTACCACTACCCCACTGCTTCCCCAATATTTGCATCCATATTTTTGTACCTCAGAAATGTTTAATATGATACGTATGACATATTCCACTTATTCAGTTTATATTAGCTTTACCACTCGAAAGCCGGGTCGAAAGGGTTTCAAAGAACAATAAAAGCTGGTCAAAATTGAAGCCGTTAGACAAAGAAAAAAAGAACGCTTAAAAAGGAAACTACTATTGACTCAACAGAAAAATATAAAAAATAAGAAAAATAAATCTCCGAAAATCTCGTCCTTAAAACCGAAAAGCTGAAATGTGCCAGAGGAAATTATAAGTGACGTAGAGGATGAATCCTTAAGAAATTTCGGGTGCGATAAATGTACAAGACAGTTTCACCTGAAATGTACAAATTGATTCATATTCACAAGCTGTTGAAAAATGTTTTAGATGTAATAATTATCAGTATCAAAGTGATCCATAATACTTTCATAGAACTATGCCATATCAGTATGTAATGTGATTTTGTTATTTGTTGTTAGATTATTTTGTTTCGTAACTTGAATTTATTATTTACATACCTATTTTTATAAAGACTGAATAAAAACTTAATTTGGAATTATATAAAAAATGAAGTGAATTTATATCTAATAAAAAATAATAATAAAAATGATATAAATTCAGTTCATTTTCTAATAATATAAATCCAAATTAAGTTTTTATTTAGTCTTTATAAAAATGGTATAATGTATAATAAATAAATTATTTGTCTGAAAATATTTTTTTTTCATAATTTTTCATAGAGTTAAATTTTTTTCATAGAGTTAAACTTGGAAATTGAATAATTTTTGGCCGGAATTAGAATTTTGGTGGCCGGGAATTAAATTTCTTACTGGCCTTTAGAAAAATTTAAAAAGTTAATAAAAATAATATCAATTAGATATTTCTATTATACTACATATACAAAAAAAAGAGTCATATTCACAAATCAATCATCGGTTTTTTAATTTTAATATTACACAATTTACTACTGAATTTTAAAGTGAAAAAAAAAATTTTAGTGGCCGGTAATTGGGTATTTTACCCTATATGTTTTTTTCGCGTTGATTTCAATTTGGTGTTTGATACCTAGTAAATATGATAAGGAAATTTGTGTCGTTAAACTACTTCGACCTTGAAATAATTACTAATGACTCCCATCTTGTGCTAGACCAAAGTTTGATTTAGAGTCCATTGGGTCAATTGGCGGCGTCAACATCTTTGACGACATTAAACTTCTTTAATGGATCGGCACTCTAGACTCACAAAAGCGACAAAAATCGCCATCACGATGGGTTCTCTAGTGCGAATTTTTGCAATGTCGATTGGCCTATTGTTGCAAACTCCGTACCAATCTTCATTTGACGTGTGTGTCTAACGTTTCAACTTGCATGAGTAATGTCCAGGAACTGATTCATTAGGAGCCAAGAAAGATTGATATCTGATCTACATACGGGTTATAGACACCTTGACTCCAGAATGAACCCAAACCGAAACTAGTTAGCTATTAAATCTCTAGCGTCTTTAGAATTAGTTGAGCACGGAGAACATGATTTGGCATAGATATGCAGATCTCATAGTGTTGCAATAAACTGCACATTTTTTACAATCTAAATCGAGAAACCACTTCTTTACATCATTAATTTCGACCATTAGTCTTAGTTCATAAAAAATTGCACCTGCAAAAACTAATCATAGGTTTTACCGTTGTAAAATTAAGAACAGAACAAGTTTTTGTTGCCTTAGATGATTTCTTCTTTCTTTCCTATCTTATTTCGATTGAGTGGCTTTTTATGAATGGAAATAAAGAGGTTTTTTTTTATAGTCATCCAAATTAAAAGTTTTTAATATAATACTGCTTTAGATCATGATTTCAGATGTAGTACAACGTAACCGATATTAAATATATAACACTTCTTCATAAATGATAGATAAGATAGGTTTATTGAAATTTATTAAGTTGCAATTAGTTCAGAGACTAGATCTTAATCTTTACAGCTGCAATTGAAAAAATCGGCAAACAGTCTGGGCGCAACTTTATTATTTTATGGGTAGAGGTTCGAAACGTGTTTAATGCTGAAATGCGACGTAGGTTACTACTGACAACCTAAAAAATATACGTTCCAAATAGCCTCCTGGTTATTCCTTAGGCTGTCAGTCCCATAGTCACCTACACCGCATCTCATCATTAAAGACGTTTCGGACTTCTACCCATAAACTAATAAAGTTGCGCCCAGACTGTTGGCCGATTTTTTTTTAGTTTTTATTACTCTAGTAGCACGTCTACATATAGGTACTAAGTTTCAACTTTCTAGCATAAGCCGTTTATGAGATATGAAAAACCACCCCCAGCCCCGTACCATGCTACCCCTATCAAAAATTTATTTTTCTTCATTTGTATACAAAGATGGAGTAAGAAAAATGTCCGTGAAAAGGGCTTTTTCACGAATTTCGTTAAATCTTTTAGACATCTCGATCTATCAAATCATTTTTACTTCTGCAGGCTCTTAATATAAGCGCCTAGAAACTTTTTTCCAAATTTTTCGATATCTAACCCCTAAGGGGGTGTAAGGCGGTTATGTACTTTTTCACGAATTCCGATATATTTCTTAGGTCTAATGAGATATGGAATTCACTTTCACTTCTAAATGCTTTGAATATAGTCGGGGAATAAACCGATTTAAGCATTTTTTGATATTAAATCCTCTGGGGAGTAAGACATTGTTTTAGTTTTGACGAATTCCGATTTTTTTTAGGTTTAATGAGATCGAATTCACTTTCACTTCTGTTGAATCATCGATTGAAAAAACGAATACGTAAATAAATAAAAAAAAAATCTGCACTCAGAAAAAAAACTTTCAGTCTTAAAATGTTTTATACGTAAAATCAAGTAAAAACGTATATAAATTTTGCGCAAAAGCGGCAACATATCCAACCTAAATGTTGAACTATTTTGTTTTTAAAAGTTTGGTTTAAATAGTAGTATCAATTGTTTTTTTTGGTATGAAATACTTGAGTTTTAATTTCAAAATTCAAAATCTTTTCACAAAACTTTTTTTATATATTGTTTCTAAGTGAAAAGAGAATTTACTTCAAAATATCAAACTTTTGGAATTAACTCGTTTGCATCTTGAATCAAGTAATTGTCATATAAGAAAATATGAACATATGAATTTACTTCAAATATATCAATTTTGATTTAAATTATTGAAAAACTTTCAAAGCACTACGATTTTGGATATTGTCCTCAGTAAAATATGCAACGAAAAATCAAAGTAATGGAAATATTTATACTGGCTCTACCAATGAAACTTTATCACCTAACATCAGGGCTGCGACCAAGATCGTTTTTAGCGGAGTAGAAAATGAAAAAAAAGGGGAGTAGATTGAAAGATAATGGAGTAGATCATAAAAACTTGAAATTATAACTCCAATATCCTCCTTATCCATCTATCCATCTCTTTATAAGGTTATGAACAACCATTTTCGACATTTGCAAATGAATGTGGAGAGGTAAAGATATTAATACAAAATTACATAAAGTTACAATAGCCATCAGACTTCCTATCTGGACATAGAAAAGACCTTGCTAAAACACTTCTATATCTTCTTCTACATTAGAATTGTTGTTTGCAAATACATAATTAAGTCCGAAACGTGTTTAATGCTGAGATGCCGTGTAGGTTACTATGGTGACTGACAACCTAAGGAATAACCAGAGGGCTATTTGGAACGTTATTTTTTAGGTTGTCAGTCAGCATAGTAAGCTACACCCCATCTCAGCATTTAACACGTTTCGGACTTCTACCCATAAAATAATAAAGTTGCGCCCAGACTGTTGGTAAATTTTTTAGCTTTCTATCCTTTGCGGTTTTCGAGAAATTAAAATCAGAATTTTTTCGTTTCCACCCCCTCCCACCATCACTCCCTACACCCACACCCTCAAAACTTTTCTCAGCTAGAGGTCTACTGGTCCTAACTCCTGTAAAATTTTCAAGATCATATCTGGTAAAATTCTTGAGATATAAAAATTGATTTTTTTTTAAAAAGTGCCGTCCCTTTACTTCCGTGCTACACCTCTCCCCTTAAAAGTTTAACATTCATTAGACTCTACTTGTAATCCTATGCACACGAACCATGTTTCATTTGCCTGGTTCAGGAGATATTGTAATCCAAGGTTTTTACCACCTACCCCCGACCACCCTCACAACCAACTTTCCCGTTCCTTAGTCCTTGTCTAGGCTCCTGGCACCCTTAAGATAACCACAAAGTTTTAATGGATTTTAGACTGATTCAATCCCAGCTTTCGTGTGCTCGGACGCATTCTTTTTCTCCCCACTCCCACACCCCTCCACCACTATCAACCATGACTTTTCAAATGGGTCCACTATCATACTTCTACATATATTCCAAGTTTCAGCTTCCTAGCATTAGTGTGGTTCCCTGAGATCTAGAAACCAACCCCCTCACAATGATTTAGTGATTCGGGTTGCCAAGGTATGCATGTAACAGGACATCTTCAAAAAATTTTTATTTCTTGCTGCGCTTTTGTATAGATACGATTTTTTCTGTTTATTCTAATATCCTTTATTTTTTTCCCTTTTCAGCACTGGTCGGATCTCTTACAATCGGTACAACATTCCTTTTATCGCCAATTGCCGGCGTACTAACAGATAAAATTGGTCTACGCCGAACAACCCTTATTGGAGGGGTACTATCCGCGGGCGGAATGTTCCTCTCGTCGTACTGCACGCACAGTATAGAAGCGCTTTACTTAACGTACGGTGTCATGTTCGGACTGGGAGCCGCTCTGGCCTATACACCGACGTTGGCCATTTTGGGCCACTACTTCAAGAGGTACCTGGGAAAAGTGAGCGGATTTGTAACGGCCGGATCGAGTGTATTCACCGCAATCCTGCCAGCTGGACTGGATTATTTGGTTAAAGTACACGGACTAAGAATGTCCTTGCTTTTCATGTCCGGCATTTTATGCTTTGTGATATTATGTGCATTTGTTTACAAGCCATTGCATCCCCCGCCGGAACCGATTATCCACAAGCCAGGACGATCACAGGTTAACTCGTTTATGAGGACTATCATAAATGTCGATATCTGGAAGAGGAAGCGGTACGTGATTTGGACGCTTTCGGTACCGCTAGCTCTGTTCGGGTACTTCGTGCCCTACGTTCATATGGTGAAATTTGTGCAGACCTCGTTTCCCAACCAAAGTGAGAACCTGCCAGTTTCTTGTATTGGGATTTCGTCCGGGATTGGACGTTTGCTCTTCGGCGTTATCGCTGATATTCCAGGTGTGAATCGGATATTTTTACAACAGATATCGCTGGTCCTGATCGGGCTCCTTACCATGCTGCTGGCAGCCACCGATTCCTATCCGGTCCTAATTGCTATTGCTCTGATATTGGGACTTTTCGATGGATGCTTCATATCGCTTCTGGGTCCAATCGCTTACGAGCTGTGTGGAGCTCGGGGAGCAACGCAAGCAATCGGATTCCTGCTAGGCTTCAGTTCGATTCCGCTAACCGTTGGACCACCAATAGCTGGAAAACTTTTCGATATGACTGGATCGTATACCGTTCCGTTTGTTTTGGCTGGAATTCCACCGCTGTTTGGTGCGAGCTTGTTGTTCCTAATCCGATGCATTCGAGATGAGAGTACCGTTCGCGATATCGTCGAAGTCGATGAGAAGAATGAGCCTTTAACCAAACAAGCTTGGGACTTAGGTATTGAGATTTTTTTTGGAAATATTTTAGGAATTTTTGAAAATAATATATTTTGTGTATTTTTAGAGAGCAAACCAGAGTGCCTTTTGACCAACGGTTTTCATCATGCGTCGGTACTGGCGGACAGGAAGGCATCACTTGCAACCACAGGTATTTCAGCTAAAACTGCTTTGCTTAAAACTTCCAGTATGTCGACTCTGGTTAAGGAGCCGTGTGTGCTAAACTATCCTGCGTCTTTACCTAATGGACGTCGTTATTTTTATTCAATTTTGTAGTTAAATTTAAATAACTCTTTCTTTTTTGTGTTTACCTTTGAGTATTTTTCTTGTATGCTAAATTGTAAGGTTGTTAAAATTTGTTTTTTGTATTTGCTTGAATTCGAAATGATTTGTACAGTAGCAGTAGCTCGTAGTAATGTATAGCATGATTGAGTATGGTGGTGTGATGATTTGAAAAGCTAAATAACGTTCCAATATTAGTGGAAATTAGAAAATAAAATTAAAACTGTTAAGCACATTCAACAATAGCACACCTAATTTAATTTGAACTATATTAGAGTTATTAGTTCATAGCTTTTGTGGATAATAAATGCCAAATGCAGAGCCCATCAATTGTATATTGTTACTAATGGCTCATTCACCTGAACTTAATGGTAGAAGAGGACAGGATTAACAGAACACCAACCTTGTTGGTAATTGCTTACTTAAGCTACGAAAAGACGCTGTAGAAGAGAGTTGGGCTTTTGGGCCACCAACAAATATTTTTTATTATAAATATTTTTAATTGGGCGTAGTACCGATTCCAAAACTAGTTCTTTGCTCTACGTACTTAAGAAAAATATCCCAGTAATTGCTCTCCCACTATTTCAACAAAAAGCAAAATAAACTCACGAAATTTAGTTCCGATTTTTGGACAATCCACCGAATATTGTCGAAAACTATATTTTACTAGGTCCAATGGAACTGCTTCACCATCGCGCTGCTATTTTGAAACACACGCCGCCAAGGAATACCTTAGATGGTGGTAAGCAGGGAAACCAATCTGAAAAATAGTGCATGGTACATATAACCAAATGTTGAGTTCAAAAATTTTGCTAACTTTGTCTGGTCTCCATATATCGTCGAACACTAGTTAAAATCCGGCTCGACGGATCAAAAATTGTTCGAAAAAATGATTAATTATCGCAAACTTTTTATACTTATAATTTCGGAAGGTACAAAGTGAAGCCCTGCTATCTTTACATTATGAAACTAATATCAGTAAAAACAGTACGGCAGTAGAAAAAGTTTTATGAAATTACTGCACCCACCTATTTTGTGTTTTGTTAAAATTGCATTCCAGGGTTGGATTTTGGGACGCCATACGAAATTGTATATCCTAGTAGAGTGGACTGGGAGATACTACGTGAAGGGGAATTCTCCGTATATACGGATGGATCGAAAATGGAATGCGGCACTGGCGCTGTCGTCTTCTCTGAGCAGATGAGTGTAGGGAAGTCGTTTAAGTTGCCAGATGTATGCAGCGTCTTCCAAGCGGAAATTCTGGCTGTGTTGCAGGCAGCAAACTTCTTGTCAATGGGGGAGATATGCGATCAGAATATCTCACTCTACATTGACAGCCTGGCGGCCATAAAGGCGCTGGAATCGGTCACCGACAGTTAATAAAGCGCTGTCGAGAAGTGTACTTTGTAGTCAGAACAAAGTACAGATTTGCTGGGTGCCAGGGCATAGTAATATACTAGGGAACGAAAGAGCGGACGAGTTTGCGAGATCGGGATCGGTATCGATTGATAGGGTAGAGGAGGATGTTAGTCCACCGATATGCGGAATCAAAGCGCAAATTAGTGAGCGCTGTAAAAAAAACGGCCGACTCTAGGTGGGTAGGGCTGGCAAGCTGAAGGATTTCTAGATCCCTGTGTCCCGAGCTGGATAGTCAGAAGACTAAGAATATATTGACTTGTGATAGAGGAAGACTGCGACTGCTCGTTTGAGCACTGACGGGTCACTGTATGCTGAGGAAACACGCTATGCGGCTAGTGATAGCGGAGTCGGACATGTGTAGGTTCTGCCATGATCTATATGCTGTGGAGGACATCACTCACATTCTGTGTGAATGCCCGGGTATCGCTAGAAGGCGTTTTAGATTGTTGTGTAGTCTTTTCTTCGATAGCATCGAGGATTTGAGGTCGTTAGGGTATTACAACCTGGTCAGGTTCTGCATGGAATTGGAGTATTTTTGAGGTGATGGAATAGCCCACGAGGACCTGAAGGGATCGCAATGGGTACGTATGGCGCCTAGTGAGCGCGGTAGTTCTAGCGCTGCGCCCCTTCTTAAACCTAAACCTAAGACCTAAATTTGCATTGGAATAAAAGTAGTACAAAATTTAAATTTCACAGCTTAACACCGGTATGCAAAAAATTTCTGTGTAAATAATTTCGTCACCACTTTTTCTTGCAAGAATAAGTAGAAAAATTTCTGGATAAAATTCATTGGCTCTACCGGCTTTATTTTATTATAATAAAATTAAAATAGTTGGATAATTGATAGCTATTCGTACAAGTGTTCTAAGCCTTTAGGTCGACTGAACTCTTTTTCTTCTTCCTTGCACATAATATTCGTCACTTCTTCTAACCCAAAGCTGCTTCCGTAAGAAAACTGATAAAGTAGCTTTGCCAAATAAAATTTTGAATATCTTCAAGATATTGATGAAACATTTTTTTAGACTAACGACTACAGGTGAAAAATTCAGTTACCTCTATATTAAAAGGGGGTATTCTGACTGTCTCAATGAAAGGTATTTTTATAATTTTATATTTTATTATTTCAAGGGCGATTATTGTTGCTTTATTATCGATGTTTTCGGGATTGAAAAAACAAATTACTCGGTCGATGATTTGATACTTGTCTCTCTCCATGTTTTCGCCTCTTGAAAACCGATTTTAAATAAAATTTTTTCACAAATTAAAATGACTAAATGAATTAATTGACGACAATGAGGCTAGCAAAATTTTTTGTACACTCTGAAATAAACATAAGATCTAAAGAAAATGGCTATGGTGAAGGAAACAGATTTATAGATTGATTGGCAGTTGGAGCTCCTAGAGAGAGATTCACTTAATTTTTAGATACCTTGATGGGAAAATTTGGGTGGGTTATAAGTTCTTGAAAACATATCAATTTGGACGAAAGTGATTTAAAAAAATATCTCGTTCTCTGAAAATGTATGGAAAAAAATAAAGTATGAAATTCGTGTTTTAATGAGCGCTTAGTAAGCATTTAGTTTTTCTACGCTAGAACGGATTAACCTAGGATGTTGAAACTTGCAGTCATACTAATAATTTATTTTGGATAAACAGAAGCATACCTACGGAGGCGGGAGAAAAATAATATTTCAAAAATTAGGTCTCTTTGTTAGTGTTCCCACTAGGATAGTGCGGGTTGAAGAAAGGAGAAGTGAGGTGAAAATTAGAAAAAAATATTTGTGATATATTTCAAGAATGGCGTATGCTCTACATTTGAAACTTGGTTCTTTTACCAACCTCTTGTAGGCGAACAATTTGAAAACAAAATTTTGTTGGAAGGGTACAATCATAGGCTTAGGAGGAAGAAATCCTATAGAAAAATAATTGTTTATATATTCCTCGGCTAGTTGTTTTTCAAAGATTTTTTTGCAGTTAAATTTCTGTTATAACAATTTTGTTCCTATCGGTACCAATCCTTACAAGATTTTTAACAAATATATTGAATATCGAATAATGTTAGTTATAAAAATAAGAGAGGAGCTCACAGCTATTGTACAAAATTAACTGCTACTGCCATATTAAATCTAAGGATATTTTTTTTTTATACACGGCATTTCGCCAATCTGTGATAGAATATTTTTGTTAAATATCTCTATACGAAAAAAATGTATGTATTGGTATTTTTTTTTATTAAAAATATATTATTTAAAAAATCATTGTAATATATACTTTTATTTTTTTGCACGCTACATAACTTTCTTCTTTTATTCTTTTTTTTTTCTTTTAAAAATATTGTGTGTTATCTTCGTAGTGAAAATAATTTGGACATTATAAACAGAATTTTTAAAATTTAAATCGCACTGCTTTATTTCTTTTACAGAGTCCTTAAATGATATTCATGCATCATGTAATTGAAGTGATTATCTTTAGTAAAATTTTACTATGGAAAACTACTGGAAAACTTTTAGCCTTCACATTCGTCGTCCAATAATAATAAAAAAAAATTTAATGTATGTGGAATTTGATACGGAAAGAAATTAGGAAATATTTTATATAAGTGAAAAATATATACACCCATAATTTTAATACATTTTTTTTATAAGCTTTATAATATAATATATATTTTTTTCATTTTTGGGTTTACGAATGAATGTCTGTTGTGTGATTTTTATTGTTTAGATTTTTTTTTAAGCGGTTTTAATTGTACAACACTTTGATTTAAGTTAGTTAAGTAAAATAAAAATAAAAGACATTTGTTAGTGGAAAATAAAGTTGATAGAGATAATGCAAAGTTTATGATATTTTGAAATTATAAAAAAAAATTGCGTCCCCTAAAATGTTATGTCATGTTTTAGTGCTTGTAGACCCCAAAAAAAATCCATCTCGCCGCCGTTATGAAGTTAAAAAATTGTTTGGTGAGTATACCCCTTTAAGAGGGTGTTCTTGGTGTAGGGGGTGGTAAGGAGTATGTGAGGAGCGTTTTAGATGAAAAATTTTGATTTCTATAATTGAGGTTGCCATATTGGGCAATTTCCCGCGATTTTGGCTATTTAAATGTTACAGCTATTTGGGCTATTCGGCCAACGCAGTTTACAAAAGACCCGATTTACGAGGAAAAAATAACAATAAAAAATGAGAAAACTGAATTTCAGTCGTCTCTTGGGGAAGTTTGCAACGTTTGCAAATTACGTCATATCGCAAATCCTCTTGCCACTAAATTTTCGGTTCTCCACTCATAATAATAAAAAATTTTAGTTCACACGATATCTATCTGGTATTTGCAAATTAAAATTAATTGAGAATCGGTTCATTTTTTGAAGACTTTCTACAAATGATTCAATTCAAGATGGACACTCATAGAAATATAACATACACGAGACAATAGATTTATCAATATTGCTGACTTATTTATTTTTTGCATAATTTATTAATTATAATTTTTGCTGCAATGGTAGGTGTTGCAAAAATTTCAGTTCCTCTAAAGTTATTGTTACATGTGTACTCCGGCAAACCGAACAATTCACTTATTATTGATATTAAAGTTTACAGAGAAATACAACAACCTTGCAATATTGTAGAGAGCTCTATATACTTCTCGCATGTTCTAGACACTTCTCGAATGTAATAGGTACTTCGCGTTCCACACTAACAACCGAATAAGTTGGAAATTTCTCGAATCAATACATGCAGTATATAGACGCCGCAGATCCGGG
Source organism: Beris morrisii (assembly GCA_951812415.1). Taxonomy (NCBI): domain Eukaryota; kingdom Metazoa; phylum Arthropoda; class Insecta; order Diptera; family Stratiomyidae; genus Beris; species Beris morrisii. Next base: position 106,998,228 of record OX638312.1, on the reverse strand, counting down.
GGATAAGTTTTTCTACTGCGAGAGTGAAATGCCGATCTGCGCGAAAGTGTATTTTTAAAGTGATTTTCATCGATAACAACGATCAAGTAGTAAATGAAATCGAATTGTGCTGTACTTGAAAACCTGACAAAATTATTTTTCAAGAATAATTTTAAGGGCGGATTGATAATGACGTGGAAAAATCAAGAAGGAGTGGGCAGGTAAGGAATTCGTTATTTTTTTTTACCTGGACCATCCTTAAATAGATTACCTGCAAAGTTTAAGCCTGATACCTCGTTTAGTTTTCGAGAAGCAGCCGTCTAAGCAAGTCGACTTTGTACCATCGATCCAAATGATTTACAAATGGTTTTCTGAATTCAACCATACCAAGTCCAGGTCGTCCAAATGAGGTCACCACGCCAGAAATGATCGATAAAATCCATGATATCGTGATAGAAGATCGTCGAGTAAAAGTGCGTGAGATAGCATCTCATTTGAACGTGTTTGGAATATTTTGAAAAACCATTTGGACATGAGAAAGCTATCCGCAAGATGGCTGCCGCGTTTGCTCACAATCGACCAAAAACGCACTCGTGTGACAACTTCACAGCGCAGTTTGCAACTGTTTCAACGTAATTCGAATGAATTTCTTCGCCGATTCGTAACTGTTGATGAAACATGGATCCATCACTACACTCCAGAAACCAAAGAACAGTCAAAACAATGGATGGAAGCCGGTTCAAGCGCACCGAAGAAGGCAAAAACCGTTACATCAGCTGGGAAGGTTATGGCGACAGTTTTTTGGGATTCCAATGGAATAATATTCATCGACTACTTGGAGAAAGGACAAACTATAACAGGAGCATATTATTCTGAGTTATTGGTTCGATTGGATGCTGAAATCAAGGCAAAACGGCCTCATTTGGCGAAGAAAAAAGTGTTGTTTCATCACGACAACGCTCCGGCTCACAAGTCCGCTGTTGCAACGGCAAAACTGTTTGAATTACGGTACGAAGTGCTCCCTCACCCACCGTATTCTCCAGATTTGGCACCCTGCGACTTTTTATTATTTCCAGACTTGAAAAAATGACATGCTGGAAAGAGATTTACCACGAATACTGACGTCATAAGTGACACCAACGCCTATTTTGAAGGGTTGGACAAATCATATTATTTGGAAGTGATCAAAAAATTGCAAAAACGCTGGACTAAGTGTATCGAGCTAAAAGGAGACTACGTTGAAAAATAAAATAAATTTTTCCGGATAAAATTATGTTTTCTCAATTTTTCCACGTCATTATCAATCCGCCCTTACTAATTTGCAACTAATATGTTTTTCAAATAAGATTTTTAAAATGGTTATAAATACCCATTTATGTATTCACACAATATTTACATTAAAGTATTTTTTAAGAATTCTGAAGCATATTTCGTCGTAGAAATTGCAACTGTGTTCAACACGTTTAAGTAGGTCTTTAAAATTGCAAAGTTGAGCGCGGTATTTGGGCTACAAGTCTTCGTGCGTGTTTTGGGCTACAAATCTTCGTGCGGGTTTTGGGCTATTTCATACAGCTCACTTGGCGGATTCTGCAGGCAACTATCTGGCAACCCTGTCTATAACATATCTCAGGTTCCGTTTAGTTAGGAAGTTGAAACTCTGAACATACGAGCTATGAGAAAGAGCCATTTACAAAACAATGGCAGGCTTTGGTGGAGTAGTATGGTAGGGGTGAAGTGGAAATTCTCGAACCTGGAATAGACATGTTCTTAAGTCCATATCTCTTGAATGGTTCCTGCCACAATACTGAAACTTGGTGCATGTGTAGTGTCATCTGTGGGAATTGGCACGGAGATCAATGAATGCATTTGGCAATACCAGATTCACGCGCTAAATCCCCACAAAATGGAAAGTGTTACTGATAAGGCACGAAAACTTAACATTTCTTTAAAAAATTGTAACGAAAACGTTACTGTAACGTCGATGTGTTAAAAATGAAACTGTAATAACAACTGGCCACAAAATTCTTGTTGGGATAGTAGTGTCAAAAAATGTTGTGAGAGAAACATTATCGAAGGCACAAAGCGCCATAGTCGCACCATTAAATGGTTTGCAAAAGTAAGTTAAAACTTAGTGCAGGTTTGTATTTGGATTAGTCAAATGTTTTGCATAAACAATTAGTTAGTGAAAGATTACTTTGGTATTTAAAATTTTAACAGCTAAATGTTGTGTCAAATTTTTTTTTTTTAAAATTTTACACTTAAAAATTATTAAATTCTAAACCTTGAATTCTAAGCAAGTAATTTGAAAATTTTATTTAAAATATGTGACGCACAAATGTGCGAGAAATTCAGTAGATTTCGATGAAGTCTTGACGAAATCTCAAGATTTGGTGAAATCCAGTTCGAAATCATGCGATGTAAATCAACTTATACATAAACATATTGCAAATATGTTCGTTAATTTGTGTTTTTACATTATTTGTTATCATATAATTTGTCTTTTGTTTCGACTCTAAAATGCATACGTTTATAAATTTTGTTTTATTATTTACATTGTCGCGTTAAGATAAGACCTAATTATATCTTGACAAACCAAATGTTTGTCGGTACGCACATTGATCTTCGTGCGTGGTATATACATTACTACCGATGGAATTTTTATACTGGAGACAGACAACGACATCATGAGCCAATGTGAACAGATAACAGAATACTGGGGCTTCAACTTCGATTTTTTGGATATGTCCATACAGTTGCTCAATATTTGAAATAAAGCAATTTAAATCTCGCAACTTTGTCCTTCTTTGAAGACTTTTGGAAATTGGTTTTCTGAGTAGTAAAGAACGGTTGAATATGCGTATGTCGCGTGTACGACCGATTTTTTTTTAATTTGGCAAACCTACAATTCGTTTGTAGTCCACCGGAGTGGCGCAGTGAAGTTGATGATCATTCGGGGGCATAACTTTACACCAAAAATGTTAAATAAAAAAATAAAAATAAATTAATCACAAATCAGAATACAATAGCAATATCTCGTCTCGCATGTTTTTTTACTGTCCTCTCCTTAAGTTTCTTGTGCTCAATGGTATACCAACCATAGAGATATAAATACTGGAGACGGCAAGTCGCCGTTTTTGTATAAAGCACTTTGAAGCATTTTGAAGCAAAATTGAACGTTTTTGTATGGAGCGTTTGATGTCAGGTGGCAGTGAAATGCAAATAGTAGCCTAGTATTCAAATATTTGGCATTTTTTGTGTTCAAGACCGGAGTATAACATAAATGTGAGTAAGATGCTAATAGTAGCATAGCATTTATTGCCGGTCCTTAGCGAGGAATCGTCCGGCTTCAAAACAGTCGCTGCTCGTCATCTCCAGTGCATGTATCTCTATGGTACCAACTATGCAAAAAAACATGCTATTTCAAATTTGAATTAGATGTTATAAGAAATATTTAGTATCGACTAATTTCGGGTTCGTGTCCTGGCTAAGCAAACTAGTATTAATAATGTTTACCAAATGTAATTTATTTAAACATTCGAACGTAGTTCGTTGGGTCTCGTAAATTCCAAAATTTATTTTTACTTTATTTTTTTCTTTTCTATTTTTACTTAAACTTTTTTAATGTTTACTTTATTATTTCAACACTATTTTTTACAAAAAAAAGTGAATCGTAAATTTTCGCGTTCTAGGACTAGCAGTTACAAAAAAGTTGTCTGTTCGCCGTAGGTTTAACATAGAGGCTTGTAGCTCAAAAACCGTTTGAGCTCCGTAAACAAAGATTCAATTTTACTTTACTATTTTTTAATAATAAAATATTGTGATCGAACTGAAATTCCAAAAAAATTTGCTACCCTGATATTTTGTATTTTCACGTTTTAGGAATAGTAAACCCCAAAAAAGCAAAAAAAACTGATTAAAAATTTTGGATTACAATATCTTCCGAACCAATCACACCAGGAAGATAAAATTTAGTTTCTGTATATGGGGTCACAAGAGGAGTCTACTGAAAGTAAATTTTTTGAGGGGGGAGGCGGAGCACGAAAGTGGGGACAAAAAATTTAATTATTATATCTCAGAAACCGTATCAGATATGATCATGAAAATTTTATAGGAGTTGGGGTGGGTAGACCTCTAGTGGGGAAAAAGATGTTGGTGGTGCGGGTGTTGGGGGTGATGATGAAAGGGGGTAGAAAGGAAAACATTCTGATTTTTATTCCTCGAAAACCGTAATGAATAGAAAGCTAAAATCTAAAATTATATAGAGCCACTATAGAGACATCCTAGAAAAATAAAATTGTTGATAGGGGTAGCAAGGTACAGGGATGAGGGGTGGTCTTTTATATCTCAGAAACGGCTTATGCTAGAAAGTTGAAAGTTAGTACGTATATGTAGATGAGTTATTAGAGTAATTAAAGCAAAAGTAAAAAGTTCAGATTTTTATTGGCGTTCAGAGGTTGAGTAAAAAAAATATTCGTGAATCCACATTTGCACGAATTTCGTTAAAACTTTTAGACATGTCGAGCTATCAAAGCAATTTTACTTCTGCGGGCTATTTATATAAACGCCTAGAAACGTTCTTCAAAATTTATCGATATCTAACCCCTAAGGAGGTGTAAAGTGGTCATTGGCGGATACAGGGGGGGGCGGAGGGGACGGCCGCCCCCCCCAAGAGCAATTCCGAATTTTCTAAACATACATATTTCAACCGTTCTCCGATTTTTTTACTCCACTGCAATGTGGACTGTAATTAGCATTTACTGTAGTTCTGCGATGCAATGCGAAGAAGAGAACAAAACCGTGATAAAAAGACTACCAGACAACATATTGCTTAGGTAGTAGGGTCATTCCATCAAGAATCGCCAAAAATGATGAAATTTGTGACCTTACCATCTCCAATTCTTTTGAAAATTTTCGTACTTTAAGAACTAGTGAAAAAAATAATTGAAATTCAATTTTTTGTTTCTATCTCATTTTTTTTTCTTAGTTATAGTATGTTAAAGTTTTCGCAAAAATGGTGTCCGAGTCCTCTTTGAAAATGTATATCTCTGGTAATTTTTATACTAGAATAATAAAATATGACTTATTTTAAAGGGGAAGGATGTCGCAATAAAAATACTTTATTATTAAAAAATAATAAAGTAATTATCCTTGAAATTTTTTTCCAAAATTTTGAAAGAGATCGGGGTCAAAAAAATCGAAGAACATTATAGTGGTTCTCAATTATTTTATAAAAAAAGGGTCATTTAATCAGGAATCAGGAAAGTGTGATCGCCGATTCTTTTGAAAATTTGTGTACTCGAATAATTAGTGAAAAAAAAAATATGATTTAAATTTTTTGTTTCTATATCATTTTTTTTGTTAGGTTAGGTTAGGTTGAGAAGGGTGGACTGAAGCAATGTGCCCCACTATTGATTCCAAATATTACTCTTCCTTATGAAGAGAGTAGTTCTCCATAAAGAAATCATCGCAAGTTCTGATAGATCGGTCAAGGAGAATTTCCCCAAATACCGATACCTGGTACGTGCCAGACTTTCACATTCACACACTAGATGCTCCAGTGTTGGTTCAACATTCTCATCACCACAGCGACACAAATCAGCCATGGGTATTCCCAGCCTTTCTCCATGCCTCCCAAAGGGACAGTGCCCCGTTATGACCCCTATAAGTTGTCTGCAAATGTCCCTGCCCAGAGACAAAATTAAGCTAGGTATCAAGTTTTTAATTTTTTTTTGTTAGTTTTATAGTATGTTAAAGATTTCCCAAAAAAGATGTCCTAGTCCTCTTTGAAAATTCATATCTCTGGTAATTTTTATCCTTGAATAATAAAGCAGGGCTTATTTTTTGTTGGTGTTTTTGTTAGTTAAAAAATGAGATAGAAGCAAAAACTTGAATTTCAATTATTTTTTTCACTAGTTCTTGAAGTACAAACATTTTCAAAAGAATTGGAGATGATAAAGTCACACACAACTTTAGCGATTCTTGAAGGAATGACCAATAACAAGATGAAAACAATATGAGCCCGCCATCAGATGACACTTTTTTTTTGCTAAGTGCAGTCTATGTAGCTAAATACACACAGAACAAAATAGTCAAATCAAAAAAATTTCCGCCCCCCTCAACAGCAAGGTCTGGATCCGCCACTGAAAGTGGTTGTGTGCATATTCACGAATTCTGATATATTTCTTAGGTATATTGAGATTTGGAGTTCACTTTCACTTCCATAAGCTTTAAACATAGTCGGGAAAAAACCGATTTAAGTATTTTTCCCTATTAAACCTCCTACGGGAAAGTTTCAAATAGGCTCCTGGTTATTTCTTAGGTTGTCAGTCTCATAGTAACCTACACCGCATCTCAGCATTAAACACGTTTCGGACTTCTACCCATAAAATAATAAAGTTGCGGCCAGACTGTTGGCAGATTTTTATGTCTAATGCAGGCTATTTCTTTTTACTCTCCTTTTACTTTAATTTAAAATTTTTTTTTTCGGGACTAGTAAACCCCAAAAAAACAAAAAGAAGTCAGTCTGTCCGCCGTACACCATCTGCCGTACGCTGTACGCAAAAGCGTTTGAAGGTACGTGTCTCACAAGCCCGTTAAGATATTAAGTTGCAATTTTTTTCCTTTGTAGAATGAGTCTAACTCCTACGCGTGGTAACTTTTGTAAGAGTGTGGGTGAGAGGGATAAGTTGGGGGAGCGTTCCAGACGGTTTCTAATTTTGGTTTCTAGATCTCAGGAACCGCTTATGCTAGGAGGCTGAAACTTGGATTTTATGCAGAATTATGATAGTGATTTGCAAAAAAATGCTCGAGGGTTGTGGTAGTGGAGGAAGGATATTCCGTTGTCAGTCGCATAGTAACCTACATCGCATCTCAGCATTAAACACGTCTCGGACTTATACCCAAAAAATAATAAATTTGCGGCCAGACTGTTGACAGATTTTTTATTGTGAACCACGCTTAAACGTCAAATAATTTTTGACATCTGTTTTGACATTTTGGTAGTTTATTCTTTGGCAAATTGTTGGTAAGGTGCATCATGAACATATTATCAATCGCAGGACGTGTAAAAATTGTTAAGTCCTATTACGAAAATGACATAAATGCATTCTGTGCTCTTCGTAATTTTTCAGCATAATCGTCCTACCGAGAGAGTAATTGAGCAAATTGTGAAAAAATTTCAAGAAACTGGGTCAATGGCGGATGTGAAAACACCATTGCGTGCCGGTCGTTTATCGACAAAAATTAGTTTTACCGCTTGCGTGTTATTTGAATATTCCTGCGATTGATATGAAAAAATAAATTTTTAGTGCCTTTAAGTTGAAATTACCGCTCAAAATTTCATGTTTTAGTGCTCAACCAAGAAAAATACTTGGCAACACTGATCGGAAGCCATTGCTGCAGTTCGTGAGAGCGTGGCAGAAAGCCCAAACATCTCCATTCGTCGTCGCGCACAGGAATTGCGCTTGTCCTCGGCCACCTTGCATCTGATTTTGTCGAAAGATTTGTCCCTACACGCCTACAAAATCCAACTGACGCAAGAACTGAAGCCTACTGACCATTTGAAGCGCCTTACGTTCGCCAATTGTATGAATGAGCAAAACCAAGTGGATTTTGGATTTGCGACCAAAATCTTCTTTTCTGATGGGGCTCATCACCATCTCCGTGGCCACGTCAACAAGTAGAATTGCTGAATGTGGGCTGATGAAAATCTAAGGGAACTCTTTGAAAAGCCAATGTATCCACAAAAAGTCACTGCGTGGTGTGCATTTTGCGTGATGTCTACAAAAATTTGGACAAACGGGTCGAGGTGTGCCGTAGGAGCCGTGGTGAGTGCCATGGACCAAATAACATTCTTTAATAAAAACTTCATTAACTCCATCATCCACTTGTTTTTTATTTTGATTTAACTTCGGAACGAGTTATTGTAACGCCCTTTATTAATTTATCTTATTACGAGTATTAAGAAATAATAAATTTATTAGTGATTCTCACAAGACAGACGATAAAAAAATAAAGCAATGTTTATAAATCATAGTCGTAAGTAGGTACTTGTGCTTGTGACCACCACGTGAACTTGTTTATTTTGAAATATGCCCGATAAGAAAAATAGAGAGCTTGACTAAAACTTGTTAAATAATAAATTGGCTTAGTGTAGCGCTATCCCCATTCAGCAAAATTTGAAGAATTTCGACTTCAAAAAGACAACTTTTGCGCTAAAAGCTAACTATACTTCGAGTATCTTAGGCCGGTCTCCGGTGGGTCTTTAAAATTTCCAATTAAATTGATCAGCATCGTAAAGAAGACGCAGAGAACTCATGGTTGGACATTGAAACTGGGGACTGGGGAGCATGTACTAAAAATTGGTGATAGCCATAGTTACGTCTCCATATGGCGCCTATGCCAGCCGCCTAGCGTAATGTAGCGTTGTAGTTCGGTTTATTATATTTGCTAAGAAAACTGTTAAAAGTGTTGGTGGTTTCGGTTTGGTCTAGAGACCGGAGAGCTTTAACTTTATGGAAAGACCGACTGGTTGACGATGTTTTTCGCCATTCGCGGAATGGTAGTCAGAAGTGAAACGTGGTAGTTGTGCGTATTTGACGAAGTCACTTATCGACTGAGTCTACTAGTTCAAGTGCGTTCTGTTCGGCGATATCGCTAAAAGCGACCGATAACAGAAAGTTACTACTCGACTTATAACCTAAGGCTCTGCGGGCGCCAATTACCATTTTCATTTTTCGTGAATACTATTTTCAAATACTATTGACCATTCTCTGCGAATAGTTGAAATTCCGCGATAACAGTCCAGATAAGACATATCGCTATTTCCACGTGGTGTAATTTACTTAATTAACAATACCAGAATCGAAAATTATACGAAAAAAAGCTCGAATTTAATTTTTTTCTTCAACGAGTGCATTCTACGTGAAGAGTTACGAGAGCACGGATCAGTAACCAAGCGAAACTATTTTAGTGCGTGTGGCTCCAGTGTACGAGTGTAGCAATAAATTTTCAGAAATTGCCAAATATTTGCTAGTTCTGAGGTTATTCCACTCTTTGATTAATGGAACAATGAAACATGCTTTAATTGGGGTGTCAACTGTATTTTGTTAAGTTCTTTACGAAATTGTTCGCATTTAAACAATAAATAGTTAAAATAACGAGCAGAAAAAATGGCTGTAGATCATCATCTCGAGGAGCTAATGGGACAATTGGGTAAGATAACTGAACTTTGAATATCACTAGAGTACACGTGAAGTTTTTCACTTTATTGTTCCTAAAAAATACAATTGAATTGTGGTCAGTGATCGATTGGTGGGGGGGTTTATCTACGAAAAAATTTGGGTACTTACCGGGTATTTACCCAATTCAGATATAAGTTTTGAACCACACTTGATCCTACTGACTTTACTATACATTGTTGACGGTGAAAACGAGGCAGAACCACAATGTGCACGAAACGAACTGGTACCCCAGTCAGTAGCGTAAGCTTAAATAAACCAAACGGTGTGAAGGTATCCGTATAACCGTGTAATACATCGGAACTCCTGCAGAATTAATTTCGTCTTCCAATATTAAAAACCGTAAAGTCCCAGCGGAATCTATTGAATACCTACTGACTGAACTCTGTTATAAATAATCGAACCGGGTACTGCATCTGTACTGAAAAGTATCTACAATACTGAATTTTTTTACACTAATGTTTTACATATGTTTTTTTCCTTTTCTGAACTATTTTACTTCATTATTTTCTAATAATAAAGTTTTGTGATTGACCTGATATTTGAAAAATTTGCTATCCTGAAATTTTGTATTGTACACGTTTTAGGACTAGTAAACCCCAAAAAAGAGTCGTACTCAAAAGGGTTTGAAGGCGCGTAGCTCACAAGTCTGTTGAGATACTAAGTTGATTTTTTTTGGTATGTAGATTAAGTGAACGAGTAGTACCTTTTTTTTGGGGATGGGTATGCTTATGCTAGGAGGTTAAAACTTGGATTTTATACAGAACTATGGTAGTGGACCCATTTGCAAAAAAAAGGTCTATAGTGGATGAGGGGTATGGGAGTGTGGAGGGGGGGGGGGGAGACGGCTGCTGTTTTACGCAAAAAAACTTCTCTGACGCTGAAAAACAACCAAAAAAATCTTAAAGATCGGATCGTAACAGCTTCGCAGCACCCAATTTATAAGGAGAGTAAATAAACATATGGTTTATATTTTTTTAATTTTTTTTTCACTGCAAAAAATGAAAAATTGTTGAGTGTGTCCTATATCCTCGAATTCGAAGATTCTGGAAATAAGATTCTGGGATTAAAATTCCGGCTTACCTGAAAAATCTTCTTAAGTATGTACGTGAAATAAATGCCTTCCTGCCAAAATAAAAATGTTTTCTTGTTTATAAGTTAAAAAGACAACTATAATTAATTAAAAACCTTTTTTTTTGTGTTTTTCTAAACTTAATACACTTAATTAAAATTTTCAGTACTGAAGACCGTATCTAGAAAAGTTATGTAGGCAAGCTTATGAAAAGCCAGTACTTCTATCTGTTTTTTTCAATACCGATTCTGAATACGAAAATTTTACCTTATTATTTAAATTCCTTTACTTTTAAACTTAAAAACCAAAAAAAATATCAGACTTTTCCCCATATACGCTGTGACGTACGCGGAAGTGTGAGTATCCCAGAAATAGTTTATGCTAGAAAGTTTAAAGTTGTCAATAGTTTTGGTCTACTAAATTTTGAGGAATGATTCCCTGGATCATGTGAAGAAAAAATATAGAATATAAATATACACACATAAATGAAACCGTAACTTAGTCAAGAGGAATCAACCTGAGTTTATTTTATATTTAATTTATTAACCTTAAGTTGAATAGCAAGCTTAGAAGCATACGTGATTTCAGCTTGGATCAATTCCTCATCAAAATTAACGAAAATACCGTTCTTCTCAAAATTAATTTAATTTTACATTGTTTTTGGAGCGACATTAGAATATCTACAAATTCTCATATACAAAGTTTATGTTTAAATATTTGGTTATATGTTTTCCAAAATTGATCTAAAGGTACAAACTAATCGACAAAATACTCAAAGAAAACTTAACAAGTTTCATCAGAATTTTTTGATTTTATTTCTATATAATTCAATCCAAATCAAAAGAGGTGCATCAATACCAACAATACCACAAGGTTCCTTTTTGGTGAACATGCAAAATATGAAAAAGCAAAACATGTTTAACAACAAAAGGACTGAACACTAAAACTTTGTATTGCATGTTTGAACACTTGAGCACTCATTTGCTAGGAGTTGTTTATTTTAATTTAAATTTTTTCAATACATTCTTATTTAACGGGAATAATTTTTTGCTTGGTAGAGGTACTATAGTTGTTAACTTTGGGTTATATTTCGTCATCAGAGGAGTCTGTGAGGACTGTCACACGAACTTCACAACTAGAATCCATCGCTGCCATGGCTACTGCCATTGAGGGCATGCCGGTTGGAAAACCTTTTCTTGAAAGGTCAGTTTGAAAACAGTGTGAAGCTGTTACATCATCGAGTTCTATTGAGGGCGTATTTTGCAACTCTGAAACACCTCAACAGAGGTATTCATCGAGGTGTTTTGTATATATTTACCAGTCTACCAAAATTTGTTTCCAAAAATGGGTACAACAAATTTTTACATATTTAGTTTTTTTTATTATTGATTTTTGTTCGTTTATTTATTTCTTACTATCTGTTAAATTAGGTAAGGTAGGTTAATTAGGTAAATGTGGAATACCTTGTTCTTGTTTTTAAAATAAATTAAAATGATTAACTTATTTAATTTATAAATAAAACTGAAGATACACAATTGAACGTTTTGTTTTGTTGTTTTCATTACTTGTGTAATATTCTCAATTTTTTCTATTGTTACTTCAGTTATTAATTTGTATCATGTTGGTATATTTTTTTTTTTTATTATAAAGTCATTAATAAGCAACATTTTAAACTAATAATAATAAAACTTTAAAAATTTTCTCGATTGTTTAAGATTGATTAATGATTACCTTAAACATATTATTTACTATTACCCACTGTCTTTTGTTTGCTGTCTGTTTGTTTGCTCCTAAGCCACTCATTCAATTGCGATGAAACTTTGGTAATTTGTTGAGGGTACGCCCTCGATGGTTTCTGCTTTAACAAAATTATTTAACAGTTGGTGGTTCGCGAGTTATTTCAACATTTGAGTGTTTTTCATATGATTTAGTGGCAGTTCGTTTTTGGTGTATTAGTTATGCCTATTCCTATTACTAAATGGTATAAGAGGATAGTGGATGGAAGATGGAATATGGAGGATGGAAGATGGAGGATGGTAGATAGAGGATAGAGGATGGAAGATGGAGGATGGTGGATAGAGGATGGAGGATAGATGATGGAGTTATTTCAACATTTGAGTGTTTTTCATATGATTTAGCGGCAGTTCGTTTTCGATGTATTGGTTATGCCTATTCCTATTACTAAATGGTATAAGAGGATAGTGGATGGAAGATGGAAGATGGAAGATGGAGAATGGTGGATAGAGAATGGAGGTAAGATGATGGAGTTTGGGGGATGGTAGATGGAGGATGGTAAATAGAGGATGGTGGATGGGAGATGGTGGGTGAAGGATGGTGGATAGAGGATGGAGGATAGAAGATGGAGGATGGTGGATAGAGGATGGTGGATGGAGGATGGAGGATGGTGGATAGAGGATGGAGGATGGAGGATGGTGGATAGAGGATGGAGGATGGAGGATGGTGGATAGAGGATGGTGGATGGATGATGGAGGTTGGGGCATGGTAGATGGAGAATGGTGGATGGAGGATGGTTCGTACTTAATTTTATAATCAGGGGCTGAGAAAACAAATAAAACCATCGAGGGCGTACCCTCAACAATTCACCAAAGTTTCATCGCAATTGAATGAGTGGTTTAGGAGCCTATACAGGACAAACAGACAAACAGTGTGAACAACGGGAGAAACAGGAGCAATGGATAAACGGGAGAAACGGTGAGAAGGACGAGATCAACAGGAGCAACGGGAGTAACAGGGGCGATAGAACAACGTGAGCGTAGCGAACGTAGCCGCGGTACGCGGCTAGTTTATTATAAATTTTAGCTTGTTTAGTATGGGCACTATTAATTTGCTTTAAACTTATTTTATTACAATGTTTTACCTTTTTCTTAGTATAATAATGATTATTTCATTTTGTTTATTTATAGATCAAACTTTTATTCGGTTGTGTTATTTATTTTTATACTGTTATTAATAATATTTAATTTGCATTATCTACTTTCTTCAAGACTTATGTATACATTATTTATATATGATTGTAGCTTATCTCGTATTGCAAATATTTATTTGTTGTAACTGTTTCTATTCGTTTTTTAAATGTAATTTCCTTTTCATCTTTATCTCGTGAATAATGTTATTGTTCATTTATGGTATAAATCTGCGGCACAGCTTGAGCTGGCCCTTGTCCCTTTCCTGTGAAAAATACAAACAATGACTTACCTTTCTTATAAAATCAAATTTTAATAAAATCATTTTCACATAGAGGCTAATATTTGATATGTACAGGGTGTTTCACACAACCTGTGCCAAAAGAATGTGAGTGATTGGTTAAAAACTGATCTAGTCCTTGAGTAGCCTTTCTCAACCAATAAAGTTTTTGTTATTCTGATTTCGAACTCACTGATAATAGAATTTATAGAAAAATCGTTATCACATCCATACATACATAGTAGAAAATGATGGAGCTTCCAAAAATGAAATGAAAAAAGTCCTTTTTAGAGAAAAGTGGAGTAATCTGATTTCTGGTGTTAAAAATCAATGTTCGATTCAAATTATCTGCGGAAGAATATTACTTATGAAAGAGGAATTCATAGCCTTTTAGTCAAGCTGAAAATCGAACCTTACCGACAAGTAGTTCAGAGGCTATTGGTCAAAAAATGCTGTATATTACGATGAAAATCCTTTGTCCTTGAAACCCCTGTAACTCCTTAACGGGGTAAATAATTGACTTTTTTAACCAAACATATTCCTTTGGCAGAGAGTGTGTGAAACACCCTGTATACAAATTACATAAAAGTACCCACCATGTTGACGGTTCTATTGACCCACAAGATGAGTTCGATCACCACCTGAAGAAATAAAATTTCTTGCAAAAAAATACCCTCAAACTCAAAGACTTCGGTTGTTTGTAGACCGGCCGGTAAACAGGTTATTCGTTTTCTGTCCTCCAGACGAACAGAGGTTAGATACAAATCTTATTTATATCGAATCTGTGTCGTTTCATTACACTATCTTCGTGGGCAAAAGATTGTCTGCGACCTGAAGGATGGGTTCTTCAGGTCTTCGGAGAAGGCACATACTAGCTCTTTTAGCAATATCCAAATTAGAAAGTTCGAAAGATGCTTAATCTATCATCTAGCTAATACAAGACGTGATCAGAAAAGTACTTGTAGCTGCTTTATGAAGACGCTCAGTCAGTCTTCATTTAAATTCGAAGTATTCTTAATGGACCGTTTGGAAATAGATTTGTGTACATAACAATGTAATACCATGTTTCTAGGTCATACGAAATTATTGTGCAGATTGACGAAACTGTGCGGATTTTCGATTAAAATTTTTCTCCCGTTCAAAATATTTTAAACCCATTTCGCGCAGTTCCCTAACCTCTCGTTGAAGTTTAGGGTTTCTCGGGATTAAAATCATTAAAGTGTTGTCCACCGCAGTGTAAGCCGGGCTCTGGTCGCTTCGATAAATATCCATCCAACGAGTTTCGAAATATTATTGATTTGCCTCTTGTGACCCTCAGCACCTACAGTTTATTCTCCTAGCCGATGCATGCTGCCATCTCTGCGCCAGTTTTTTACTAGGTTGGCGTCTCTCGCGCCCAAGAGATTTGAATGCTCGTCTGGAAGTCCTTGTCTCTGCCATTCTCCTCCTAAGCATTCGACTGAGATATGCGAGTACTGTAGCCTGAAAACATGTAACCTCTCTACACCACATAATTTAAAGAGTTTAGAAGTTTTGACTTCTAATTGAATCTCACATCTTAATGAAAGTTCAATAAAAAAAACCCTGGTTTGTTGTTGGTATTTTTTTTCGATATGTACGAAATCAATTTAGGCTTTTTTTGGTGGTCAGTTGTGGTGAGTTGCTTCATATTGAAAATGGTTTATGTATGTTAAGTGAGGACAAGACTGGGGAATTTATTGACGTATCTTGAAATGAAACAATCATCAATTTGTATCTAACATAATAGTGTATTTAAATAAAAATTGCCAGTTGTTACCATTGAAACAATTCAGTCCAACTACTAAATCCAGTAGTATGATTGCGTACAATTTTCTGTGGAAGATTCTTCTATGTGGCTTCAGGTACTTCCTTTTCATATTGGGGATACACACATGCTTATTATAGATAAATATAGATACCAACATCTATAGCTTCCATAATTTAAATCTAAATAATGAATGGGAACACTGAAGTAAATTCGCTATACATCGATTAATCGATCTTTCAGCGTAAAGTTTTAAAACACGAATAGCAGTAAGAAAATGTGTTTAAAAATTAATATCCTGTAAGACAAATGTATGTATTGGATTTGCACGTTGCTCCTTCGTACGTTTACCTTAAGTCCAGCAGCTTGTTAGTTTCCCCCAAGCGTATAACGCAGAAATTCAGAAATAGAAATTCTGAAACATCGTGGAGGTTACATTCGAATAACAATAGAATAATAATGTTCCTAAAAACTTAAAAAAAAAAAGTTCAAAGTCAAATTCAAAATTGGGTGCATGTTTATGCCCCAATTACTTACAAACAATAAAAAATACAAGCGCAATTCGTTATTTTTAAATCTGAGCTCTGTACAGGTGTTTAGTTTTCAGTAGTGGGTCCGCGGATGAACAGAACTGCCTGTCTTTAGTATGTAAATAATATATTAAAAAAAATTAACGAACGATTTAATTATCTACAAAGAAAGCAATAAATTGAAGTTTTTGGTTTTCGATATTAGTATAGTCTATGCACATCACTAAATGTAGTCTGTGATCCCAAGAAATTACGAAATTACTTTAGGACCAAGTTCAACAGGGTTTCAAGTTTCTTTTACGGTCTAAGTTTTTCACCTTGTTACACTAAATAGCTTAGAGACGCTTTGAATCTAAACTAGGCCCCTGCGCAGGATATCGTCAAAGGGGGTATTTTCGAATATGTCGACATATGGCATACGACATCATAACTGCATAACTTGAACTTCGTCAATTTTCAAACATTTTCTGAGATATTTGAATCTGATGAATGTGACGATCAATCCAGTTCGTCATAGTCCCTGCAAGAATGCGCTACCTAAATTCACTATCATGCACCCTACACGAAAAGTTTTATTTGGTGTTCTGCGTCATAAGATTTTCCTATAGGTATACAGCGTCGTTAATTCAACCGTCATAACGGTAGTATTCCAGGTAATTTAGTAGTCAACTATCGGGTATCATTAACGAGTAGTAAAGAAGACAGCAATATTGAAGGAGCGAGGTAGAGAATCACTCGGTGTACACCGATACGAAGTATATACATAAGTGAATTTTATTCTGAGGCGTACCTATACGTTTTAACTGAAAGATTTACGGTTAATGCTACGACGGAGCTACCACGGAACTAACTGGTAAATTTCTTGCGTGGATTTTCGGCAACTGAGCCGGTATCCATTGATTGTTTAATTATTACCTTCTCTTGAATGTATGTGCTTCGTGTGTTATTAATTTTCTTGGAAACATCTTCAGCACTGATTTCCGGAATATTAAAATTGTCTATTTCATTTGAGATGACTTTCACAGCACTATTACGCGCGTCCTCATTTTTGTATAGATCGAGCCGAATATCACACAGAATATCTTCCGCTTCGTACAATTTTACGAATTGAACAGTTTTGAACTCAATCCATTTTTTGGACGAGCATTTTTCATCGACACTTTACTTGTCGCCATGTTTAAATCACACTCGGATTCGATTTTACTGATACAAGTTGAATACTGTCCGACTTTACTCGGATAGGATCATTACGCTGTGAGAGTATTTCGCTCAAAAGAAAACCTGATCCTGATTTTAGCTCAAAACTAATTCTTTTAAAATTTTAACTTCCAAGCTCAACGATTTCTCGAGTTATAGTGGGTTTTGAACTTTGAAAGCACATATTTTTCAAGAATCATTGTAGGTATGGCAGCTACACGAATGACCATTGAAAAATAAAATTGGGAAAATTTTCAAATTTCTAGTTTGAAGCGTTCTGAAGTTATGGGCCAATATTTTATATTAGCTACCCGAAGAAGTAATAGGATTTTGCTGACTAATAAAATCGAATATTTCAAAATTTCGACTTCGTGGCTAAACGATCTCTTGGGTTATAAAGGGTTATTCAATAGGTACATAACGATTTTGTATTTTAATACAAACGCATCCTTAAACTTTTTTGTTGTTCTGTTAATGTCAAAACGTCAGTCAAGGCTTACATTTTTATCATGGTGAAGTTCATGAACAAGCAATGTTTGGAAATTAACTTAATTATTCTGTGTTTTATTCAAATACAAAATTGTTATGTCCCTATTGAATAACCCTACCGTGTTTTATTATTCCGCCAATTAAGTTAGAATATTTTAACGGGATTTTTGTATTTGAGCTACACGAAGGACTCGTAGGATTTTTTTTCGTATTCATACCTTTAGCTGCGACTATTATTTAATGAACGTGCACAAAATTTCAAAGTCGTAGCTCAAAGTCCTCTGAAGTTATAAACAAATCTACTTCCTGTGAAATTTTAACTTCCTGCTTTAACGGGTTCTTGAGTTATAGTGGATTTTGTATGCAAACATTTTTGAAGAACTTTTGTAGGCTGCTACCCGAAAAACTCATTCAATTTGCATTACAAAAATGCTAAATTTTAGCTTCAAACATTGGAAAGATCATGTGTGCAAAATTTCAAGTTCTTAACTTAAAGCATTCATCCAATAATCATGAATACGTGTTTTAAGGACTCTTGTATGGAAGGCACCCGAAGGAATGGAAGGATATCGCCCATTGACGAACTTATCCTTACTTTTTGCATTTTACAGTTGGTGACAAATTTTCATCTTCAACAACGCGATTTTGGGTTATCGTTCTAATGCACGGACGGACTAATGAACATACGGACGGACGGACAGCAAGCGGATTTGAGTTGTTTGGCCCCAATTGAACATGACGTAATACATTTCTATTATACTATTCGTAACAAATTTGTCGGGCATGATTAAATTTATACTCTGTGATTTTATCTAGAGTATAAAAATTAGAGTAGCTTTTAGTATGGTAGGCATGAGTGTGTTCTTTTTGCTGTCCAGTGCAGAGCAGAAAGTGTGCAAAAGAGCGTACAGAGCAGAGCAGCAGGTTTTACATTTTACATCTAGATGGCGTTGAGTCTAGGTGTATTGTTTTAAAGTTCGGAGCGGGATATATGATAAAGAGCTCGTAAAAATAAAAAAAAAACCATACAAACATAGGGTAAACTACCCGGTTTCGGGTAACCCTGTTGCTTTTCTCTTTATAATAAGCTTTATCTAAATAAAAAAGAATTCAATTGCTAATTTGAGGTGCTTAAGATGTTCTGAATGAATTCTTTGTCGCTTTGTATACTCTAAGTAACCCGTGCAATCATTCTGAAATATTTGAAGATGACACATCAAATTTTCGCTTTTCATTAGGTATTTTGCTAAGCGTGAGTTAGTTTTAACGGATAGTTTTGTTAACGGTTTTAAAAAATTAATTAATTAAATACTATCCTTAATTGTTTCTTTAATAAAAAACATAGCATTATAGTACCCTACGTTTAATTTCAACAACATTGCAATTATTTGCTATTATACAGGAGCCCGAAACTGGGCATGGTGTCTTTTTTCATTAAAATTTATTTTTCTTAATTTTTTTTTTATTATTAGTTAAAATTATAATATCAAAATAGGAAAAGTACATTACGACGAATATAAAACAATAATTTTTGTACGTAATGGGTACACAGTAAGATAAAAGTAAGTCTTGGAACTAAAAAAATCTCTTTAGGGGGCCCGAAACCGGGTAGTTTACCCTATGTCGGTTTTCGTACCGTTTTCGAGATAGTCCGTTTTCAGCATTTTATCCATTTCTAATATTTATAAAGAGTGTTACAATAACTCGTTCCGAAGTTAAATCAAAATTAAAAACAATTGGATGATGAAGATAAAAAATTTTATTTGGTCAATGGCAATTAAGTATGGAAAAGAATATCACTCAAATGGTCGCCACGGCTACTACGACACATCTCGACCCGTTTGTCCAAATTTTTGATGACATCACGAATTATGCTCCACAATTAGACCAATGTGGTTTGTTATCTCGCCCTTCAGTTGTTGAATGGTGGTGAATTTATTGGCGTAAACCTTGCTTTTGAGATAACCCCAAAGAAAGAAGTCCACCGGAGTCGAATCGCACGATCTCTGTGGCCAATTGATTTCACTGTTTCTGGAGATTATTCGCCCGGGGAACTTCTGCGGCAATAATTCCATTGTTGCGTTGGCTGTGTGGCACGTCGCACCATCTTGCTGGAACCACATGTCGTCGATGTCATAATCATCCAATATAGGCCACAAGAAGTCAGTGATCATGGCACGGTACCGTTCCCCGTTCACTATGACAGAGTTGCCAGCTGCATTTTCGGAGAAAAACGGTCCAATCACTTCACCAGCGCAAAATGCACAACACACAGTGACTTTTTGTGGATGCATTGGCTTTTCAAAGAGATTGGATCTTCATCAGCCCATATTCTGCAATTCTGCTTGTTGACGTAGCCTTATACTCTAAGACGTAGCCACTGAGATGGAAATGAGCCTCATGTTTGAGTGCCCATTTTCGTAATGAGTCTCAACAATTTTTACGCATTCTGCGATTGATAATCTATTCATGGTGCACCTAACCATCAATTTGCCAAAGACTGAACTACCAAAATGTCAAAATACAGTTACTCACATAGTTATTGGGTCAAGGGAAATATAATTATTATGTTTTTTATTTCAATACATGAATTTTTAGAAGCTAATGGCATGAAAAAACAGGAACACTTCATTCGATCAGCGCCAATTAGACGTTGCCAATGGGAAATCCGAACAGCAAATTGCTGATATCGTGAATTTACCGTAGAGTACTGTCGGGAATATTATTCGCCGCTTCAAAAATGAAGATCGGATTGAATCTAAGCCAAATCCTGGGCGACCAAGTAAATTAACAGACCATGATCGACGTTGGATTGTTCGGCAAATCAAGGATAATCCTCAAACTAGTGCACCGAAAATAGCAACTGCTCTATATATGAGAGTATGAAAAAAGACGTGAATCCAGAAACTATTCGCCGCTGTTTGAGATCAAATGGTTATAATGGACGAGTATCACGGAAAAACCATTCATAAGCAGCGCCAATAGGAAAAAACGAATAGAGTTCGCAAAATTGTATTTAAACAGCGACATGGATTTCTGGAATCACGTTATTTTTGCAGATGAGAGTAAGTTTAATGTCTTTAGATCAGATGGTCGCACTATGGTTTGGCGAAAACCCAATACCGAACTGAATAAGGAAAATATTTGTCCTACTGTTAAGCTCGGCGGAGGTTCGGTAATGGTTTGGGTCTGTATGCCGTCATCATGAGTCGGGAACTTGGTATTCCTTGATGGCATTGTATAGATAAAAATGTTTATCTACACTTATTGAAAGCCAATTTGAGGAGTTCTGCAAAAAAATTGGGCATCCTGGAAACATTTATATTTCACCAAGACAATGACCCAAAACATATAGCAATATGTTCGTGAATGGCTTCTATGTAACTGTCCGAAGGTGATCTTAACCCCATAGAGAATCTATGGGAGCAACTAGACAGAAAAGTAAGAAAACACCCAATTTCAAGTAAACTGGAATTAAAAAAAATCCTTCAAGAAGAATGAGCAAATATCGCAGGTTCAGCCACTCGAACGCTTGTGGATTCAATGAAAAAATGATTCCAAGCTGTGTTATAGAGAAAGGATTATCCAACTAAATATTAAAATGTTATTATCTATTTAAATAAAAATGAAATATATTATTTGACCCAATAATTATGTGATGCTTAATTTAGAATAAATCACCTATTTTTATTTTTCCTATTTTATCTAACTATTAATTTGAAAAAAGAATACCCCTTCATGAATACAGAAATAAGTTAAATTAACAGTTTAGTATTTACTATTCTGTACAGCTATAATTTTGCTCTTAACAATTTTTTTTCCTTTTAACCCAATAATAGTGTGAGTAACTGTAGATGTCAAAAATTATTTGATGTTCACAATAAACTTCGGAACGAGTTATTGTAACACGCTTTTATTTATAACTTCCGTACCTTTAATGCTACTTAAATATTTCTTTCATCGTTAGAAAGGTTACGAATGGAGCTTTGTTTCTTGTATTCAATAAGGGGATAGCTCACTTATAACTGATTTCAATTTCAATCATCTAAAAAATAGAATCGGTAACTTAAATTTTTTTCTTTATATTTTAAAATCCTCTTTTGCTACCTTTCATATCAGGAAAGGTTCACTGTGTTACTTTGCTACTTTTGAAGATATCTTCATTTTTAACAAAAACAGATTTAAATTACTTTCTTTCAATTTTTAACAATAGCAATACCTGACCTTCTGATGTTGCCAATTTCTTAATTATTTAAAATTTTTTGAACAACAAAAGGTCCGGTATTGCATTAATAAATTTTCAACAGATGTTCACTTTTTGTCAAAGACGACATCGGATTGATACGGCGAACAAAATTATAGAAAAAATATTTAATATTTTTTGAATTAAGTTGTAACGTATTGTTCGGCCTACGAATGAGGGAGGAATTACATTTCAAGGTACGCCGGAACAGGAGTTTATTTTGTTTCCCAGAAAGATTTTAGTAAATATTTAAAAAAATTATGGAAATTATTGATTCAATTATTTTAAACACGTTCAATTTTGCTGTTAAGTCATTTTCATTTATTTAAGTTTATTAAAACCGCGTGCTAAGCTCGAGGCACATCTAGTTGATAATATTTACTCCGTTTAAAGAACAATTATTGACACATTGAGAATCCACTAATTAGACTATTGGACTTTAAAGAAAACAGAATTAATTCAAATAGCCGTATATAGACTACTACTGTGCTGTGTGTACTTATTATAAGTACAGAAGTAAACACTCTAATCAAGGCGACAATTAAGAACACAAATCTTGCTTTCCTTTTCTAGATTCCATATTAATTTATAAACATTTCGTGTACGATAACTAAAAGCTAATATTATCGGAAACAACAAGAAACTGTTGCTAAGACCAGCAATAATATATACCGCAACTAATTTACTCTGATCATAAAAGTTGTTAACCGAACTTGATAATATATTTCTTCACGACATATTATTAATAGTACTTGTCATATGTGCTCACATGATGTACACATAAAAAAAATCATAAGATTAAAATCATTTATACATTTTTATTACTAAAAAAAATTGGAGCCGACTTTTAAGCAAATGTTTGCGTATAGAAAAAATGTGGTCTTATTAGCGACAAATTTCAGAACGAACAATTTTTAATCGATTAAATATTAATTGGTTTTCCTTGTTATAATATTCTAGAATCATTTGGTCATTTTTACCATCCATGATCAAACCATCTTTTAATTTAAGCGTGTTGGTTCTAGACTATCATTGCTGAGGTTTTCGCTTCGACCCGAAAAATTAAAATCTTTACTACATTTTTCCTAATATCCCTCCTTCCTTCTTCAACAATATCTATATATACAAAATATCATTCTTCAAGCCTCTTATACTCATTCTTCTCACGGGTTCGGGAATAGACTAGTCACTAGTATCTGGAAAAAACCATCAAATAGTGAAGGTTCGTGAGAGGGAGGACTATGTCCTAAAACCGATAAGAGGAGCCATTTGCAGATCGGTTAACATTCGAGAAAATTTCAGCATTTCTTACTCCAATTCTCTAATTCCAGGTCATCAAAGTAGCTTTTAAATTAACCAAAAAGCATAGGTAGGAGATAAAGTGATGTGGTAGGGGATTAAGAGTGGTGTAACGGGAGAAGAACGTCTGAAATGTGGTTGGACTTTGTTAGCTAAGAACTAGGTTGTTGTAAAAATTTCCAAAGCTTGGTTCCTATTCCTATTCGAAGTAAATGACACTCTTATTTGAATTGATCCATTTTTCACCCATCTCTTCGGTCATTTTGACTCTTCGAATTCGAATAACATCTGCACACACATAACAGTGTTAATTAATT
The DNA here is from genome assembly GCA_951812415.1 of Beris morrisii. NCBI lineage: Eukaryota > Metazoa > Arthropoda > Insecta > Diptera > Stratiomyidae > Beris > Beris morrisii. The sequence continues at coordinate 106,974,873 of OX638312.1, read as the reverse complement.
GCGGTTAAAGACCTTTTGCGTAATGCAATTATATAATTAACACTGCGAACTTTAATTTGTCATCTTATTCGCTTCTGAATAGAGTTCACAGTGAAAAAAGAATATTTTATTTGATCTCATAAATAAGGCTTAATAATTAACATGGGCAGTAGCTAATCGAGGTATTAGCTTGAAAGTAAATAGATTAGAACCTAATATTAGGTGATTTTCAGCGCCACCTCCTTTAGTATAGGGTTGCGATGGCGGGAAATTAGCTAAAGTTTAAAATTCGCGTTCGTAAATTTGATTTCGAGTTCGCTATATAGAAATTATGCTCAGCAATTCCACCAGCTGTAAGGGTGTTTCGGATAGTAGGCATGATACACCCTCTGACAAGTCTATGACGTAACAGCTCCTTCGGACCTAGTCCAACACAATCTTATAAAAACTGGCGTATCCAGTGAAGGTTTTCCAACTGTCATGTCCTCTAGGACAGCGATTAATCAACAGTCGGGGATTTCGTGTTGGGGTTTCACACCAGAAACCCTACTAACATTTAACATTTAATTAGATTAGAATACGTTTATAACTCTAAAATTCCTGGTTATTCCTTAGGTTGTCAGTCGCATATTAACCTACACCGCATCTCAGCATTAAATACGTTTCGGACTTCTACCCATAAAATAATAAAGTTGCGCCGAGACTTTTGGCAAATTTTTTTTATTTATTCACGTATTTTTTTTTCAATAGATGATTCAATAGAAGTGAAAGTGAGTTCGATCTCATTAAACCTAAAAAAAATCGGAATTCGTCAAAACTGGAACAATGTCTTACTCCCCAGGGGGTTTAATATCAAAAAATATTTAAATCGGCTTATTCCCCGACTATATTCAAAGCATTTAGAAGTGAAAGTGAATTCTATATCTCATTAGACCTAGGAAATATTACGGAATTCGTGAAAAAGTACATAGCCCCCTTACACCCCCTTAGGGGTTAGATATCGAAAAAATTGGAAAACCGTTTTGTAGGTGCTTATATTAGGAGCCCGCAGAAGTAAAATTGTTTTGATAGCTCGAGATGTCTAAAAGATTTAACGAAATTCGTGAAAATGTGGGAAAAAACCTTTTTCACGGACATTTTTCTTACTCCATCTTTGTATGTACACAAATGAAAATTTAATTTTTTTTTAGTTTTAATTACTCTAGTAGCACAGCATAACCAGTTTCTGAGATATAAAAAACCACCCCCTCACCCCTGTATTTTGCTACCCCTATCAAAAATTTTATTTTTCTAGGGTGTCGCTATAGTGGCCTAGCTTTCTTTTCATTACGGTTTTCGAGAAATAAAAATCAGAATGTTTTCCTTTCTACCCCATTTTATCTTCCTGGTGTAATTGGTTCGGAAGATATTGTAATCCAAAGTTTTTCAACGGAAATTTTTTTGGTTTTGCTTTGTTGGTGTTTACTAGTTCTAAAACGTGTAAATACAAAGTTTCAGGGTAGCAAATTTTTTTTAAATTTCAGGTCGATCACAATACTTTATTATTAAAAAATAATAAAGTAAAATTGACGTATCTGAATTTATTGAAATTGAAATTATTGGTTTTAGCCATAGAGATATACGTACAGACGGGAGGCGACAAGGAACGTTTTTGCATAAAGAGCTTTGAAGCCAGGTGGAAGTTAAATGCAATAGTAGGTTTGTTCTTTTTGGCTACACTTTCTACACTTTTTTACACTTTTCTGCACTAACTCTTGAGCGAGTGCAGAAATGTGTAGAGGGTGAATGAAAAAAGAACAAACCTATTACGTTTGTTCTTTTTTCATTCACCCTCTACACCGTTCTGCACTCGCTCAAGAGTTAGTGCAGAACAGTGTAGAAAAGTGTAGAAAGTGTTGCCAAAAAGAACAAACCTAGTGGTTTAGTGTCAAAATGTTGTTGATTTGCATGTCCAAGAGCGGGACATAATATAAATGTGAAATTTACCGGTTAAGTCCGCCGGAGCTCCGCCGTAACATTAACTGGTAATCTTTCAGTTAAAACGTATAGGCCTCGGCCCAAAATTAACTTATATACATACTTCGTATCGGTGTACATACGTGTCATTCTCTACCTCTATCTGTCAATATCTCCATCTCTTTCACTTCCACTCCGGTAGCTGACCGTTAAATTAACCCAATCCCATACTGTAAATTATTTAGCGAGGCCAGTACGATTTAACTAGTATATTACCAGTGAATGGTACCCGATAGTCGAATACTAAATTAACTACATGGATGCATGGAAATTTGGAAGTGAAGCCAGTATGATTTAACTGGTATATTACCAGTGAATTGTACCCGATAGTTGAATACTAAATTAACTACATATCCGTTTTAATTCAAAATGCGTCGTAATTTTCCATCCCAGATACCCTGGTACCTGTTCGCTCTGATTAAGGTGTAGAAGAAAAAAATCCTTTTTCAATAAGAAAAACCTAAAAAAAACAGTAATAAGTATGAAATCAGAAATAAAGCAGGAAGTTTAGAGATGTCCAAAAACGTCAGGTACCTAAGTGCAGTAGAACAGAAATGATACGAGTGCAGCAGGGGTTACGGCGTTACGGGATAGGTCCGCTCGATTAATTTACGCAAAAATTTGATGGCACATAAGACTGGAAAAGGGCCATGTATTCAGAGTTTAAATGTAACGCATGATCGCATACATATTCTGATCCGTCGAGCCGGAGTTGTACAAACGACCTATGGAAGCCAGTAGAAGTGAGTAATAAATTTTTAGTGAACTTATATTGCAAAATTGTTCAGCCACATTTGACCCGAAATTTTCGGGATTGATGGAATACAGATGGGGGTAAGCACTTCTTCTTGCCCCATTCTAAGGGCACCCTTGGAAAGAGGTCACGGCTTCCGATAACCAATTATCAAAAAAAAGACGCTGGTTGGTTGAAGTGGAAATAGCCGAGCCTATAAGCATAACATGAAAATTTCCCTTGGCGTTGTTAACATAAGAAAAGCACTTGTATAGTCTTTTAGCTTTCCTCCTCGACAATATAAATGTGTATTCAGTTTGTTTATTACATAAACGTAGCTAAAATTACCACAAAGGCTGGAAGAATTTGATGAAAAATGTTATACGTAGTAAACCTGGAAGGGTCAGAATAATTGAGCAAAATTTGAACAAAGCCAAAATAATCACCTTGAATTTGTATCGACAACCTAATAATCCAATTTTTATTATCATAATTCGTGATACTAGAAATTTAGAGACCAAATTTTACAATATTATAAAATAAGACTACGATTAAATACCTTAACAAAATTGCGAATGTTTCTCCAAAACTGTCCTAATTATGACAACTTCTTCAAGAAAGTATCTAGAGGATTTACATCGGTCTATAATCTTATCAACAATAAGCTTATCAAATTCAATTGAATGAATTGAAGTCAAGGTCTTGACGGAAACCGAAAACTTAAATAATAATTATTTTAGAAATATGGATATTAATGGTGGGTTATTAACTTTTATCGTAAATGTAATTTTTTGCCGGAATTTATAAATAGAACACAAATTTTTTTTATGTTCCTACCGAACTAAGTGCTAATTTCTCTATTTTCACCTTAAATATAAACATGTATTTTAAAAGTGATGAGCTGCATTGGACGTACCCATGCCGCTTACAAGCGCAGTCGATACTAAAATCGGGTGTGGCTTATTGCAATAAGCCTATCGATTATTCATTCCATATTTTCAAATTATAAGGGCAACGGTCTGTAAATAAATAAACAGGATGAATTTGCGATTAGTTAGTTAACCGATTAGAAATAGTTTCACCTTTTCGTCGTAAAGAAAAAAGTAAATCAAAATCAGTTCCGCAGATAACAAATAAGTTTTTAATATAATGTTCAGTCAAATTCGTAGTATTTTGTATGGAAACCCGGACATTAATTTGAAGTAGGTCGAATAGCTTTGTTGTGGGGTCCTAGAAACAAGATTCATTTTGCGCTGAAAAAAATCAAGGGTTAACTTTTTTAATATTTCTATAAACAACACTACCAACCTTTTGTATTTTTCGCAAATATCTCGAGAACTGAAAAAGATAATACCATCAAATTCCACAACAAGATTACCTTTTTTTTGTGCAAAATAAATATGTGCTCGATTTTGCTTATCTTTGAGAGTAAAAAATATAAAATCTAAATTCATAAGAAAAATTAAAATTCTTTTTCGCTGCAAATTTTTCAGAAAAGCAAAAGCTTATAATTTAATTTGTCTTAAATCTTTAACGGCTTGTAGAAGGCAATGTGGTTACGCAATTTTTGTATATAATTATGTTGTGTAATTTGATGGTCATATCTTGTTCTTGTTCAGTTGTGGAGGTATTGGAGAAAGGACTAGTTCTTCCTTTACAGAAGTGTTAAAAACTGGAAAAACACTAATTTTTTTCACAGTACAAATTAGTCCTTTCGTTAGAACCCTAAGGCAAAGCTATTCTCGCTAGACGCTATCTGTAAAAACGTATTACCCGGGTTAAATACCCCAATCACTTGCCTAATAGATACATCTCTTAAAATGGAAGTCGGCTTGAATTATTAAAAAGATATCTTACGAAAGATATGCAGGTTACGTGATCATAATTGTGTCGTTTAATATGAGATTCTAAATTGAACATTGACAAATCTGTTACAAATCTATTGGGAATTATTGTAATGTTGATTGGACCAATTTAAATATTAGTCCGCACATTGATCGCGTGATTGATTGTTCGGACCAATAATAAAAAATCCCGATTTGTTTTTTATTAATGTTCAAATGGGAAATAAGCCAATTTTTTGATTGATTCAACGTGAATACCTGCCTCCGAGCTGGATTACCACGGCAGTGGCGTAACTTCAAATTTCCGGTCCGATAGCCCCTACCCCATCATTGAAGTGGCTTTAATATAAACAAATAACAAAATTCCCTCAAAAGAAAGTAAAAAAATGTTCTTTTAATCTCTATATATAAAAATGAATGTTTGTTTGTTCCGTATGCGCTCCGATTGTGATGAGACATTGGTGATTTTTTTAAGGCATGCCCGCGAAGGTTTCTGCATTAGTAAAATCATTTTACAATTGGTTGTACGCGAGTTATTTCAACATTTGAGTGTATTTCATATAGTTTAGCAAAAGTTCGTGCATTTTCGGTGTATAAGTTATTCGTTCCTATTACGAAATGGTAAAGTTGGAAATTTCCAACTGATGGAAATTAAAACAATCCTTCAAGATAGAAAAATTTTAATATAGTTTAGCAACAATTCGTGTGTTTTCGGTGTATAACCGCGCACGTCTGACAAAATCGAATAGCGGGAGCAACGGAATCAACGGGATTAACGGGCGAAACGAGAGTAACGGAGCAACGGGAGTAACGGAAGAAACGAGAGCAACAGAGCAACGGAAGCAACGGGAGTAACGGGAGTAACGGGAGCAAGTGGAGCAAAAAGAGTAACGGAAGGAACAGAGCAACGGAAGTATCAGAAGTAACGGGAGTAACTGGAGCAACGGAGCAATGGAAGCAACGGTAGTAACGGGAGCACGAAAGTACACGTTTCAATTTCATTCATGAATTTCCGCTTTAATTTTGAATTACATATATCGTCCGTATTAAGATTTTTTACACTCTGTTTTTGAGTACTAAATACTAAAACTTATTACTTTGACACCTCCTAGTTACGTTTGCTGCTACAGGGCCCCAAAATATATGGACTTGGGGCAACTTTTCACTCTGCTACCCCCTTGTTAGGTCCCTGTTTCACAGTCTTTTTAGAATACCAGAGATTTGGGACGTCAATCAGTCTTCAGGTTTATACGGGGTGCGATGGCTCTGGAAATCTTAACTGTTCTACATAAATCCTAGCACTCGATTGATACACAACTCTACGTCGAATCCTAGGTAACCTTCTCGCTACCGTATAACCACAGCCACAACGTAGCTCACCTCGGCACTCTGCAATAGTCGGAGATGGCAATAACCTTCGTTTAAAGGACCAAGCCAACGCCAGGTTTCCTCTGAAACTTACACACATCGTTGATATAACCGTCATTACACGATACTTTAGTCCTTAAATTCCATCGATGATATCATGCAGTCATCAAAGAGGTCATTGCGAGAAGAACGACTGAAGTTGACAACATCCGCATTCGTCCAGTCACTTTCAATCTCAATCAATAGCACTCACATCCTTCTCTATAACGGCGTCTAACGAAATAATCAGCCAATTTCACTGCATTTGAATTGACAGTTTGCGTTCAGCGAGTGTCAAGTTGAAGCTGTTTTGACTTTCTTGGGCGGCGCTGTCAGACTTGGAGAATTTCTTTTGGAAAATTTTTGTACTATGTTTAATAATTGTTTGAGAAAACGACCAGAATTTTATCGTTTCTTTTTTATTTTTGTAAAATGTCCAATAAATTCTAAATGATATAAATAAAATTTAAAAATTGTTTGTCTGTTTATCTGTGGATCTATTCGAACATCGAACGGGAAAACGGTTAAACATAATTTGATTCATAGGTGGAGTTGGTTAACATGTAAATATTTCCTTTAATTTGGAACCTATCAAGAAATTTAAAATAGAAAAAGTGTAGGAAAGATGATTTTTCACCTTTTACTATTTAAATATTTTTTCCCTAAGGTGAACGGTAACTGATATATAGAGGATTATTGATTTTAGTGTTTAGTAGGTACAATGGCAGACGTATTGATCTTATATTCATTCTGGGGCCGTGTCAGAAGTTTGTTCATAATGCGATTCAAAATAATTGGATTCACCACAACGGGGGCACCATACGATTAAAGATCACGATAAATCGTATTCAAAATGCACGTACATATTTAATCAATCGGAAAATTCAAGGGTCAGGTCGTTGGAAGAATATTGGAATGAATAATATTCGATACGCTAGTAGTATACTTTTTTTCTAATTTTCTAATCATCTAGCCAGACATATGGCGCTCCCTATTTAAAGATCTAAATTACCTTTTAAGATCTACTTCCGCTCGACTCGATCGACTTACCGAGTTTGCATAAAATCGAAGCAGGTAAATTTCTCTTTCCGGTATATTACTCGCTCGCTAGATCAGAGTTCGACATAACCTAATTAAAATTGTAAATTCGATTTTTAATGTATACTCCAATAATTGAAACTCGTACGGCATTCACAGTGCCTTAGTAAATTCTATGTTTTACGAACGTATGTAATTCGATCTGGTACAGATCAGAGATGTGGATCTTTTAGCCGATCATCTTGATCCAGATATTCCCTAAACGAAATTTAATCTCTCTCTAGTTTCTTACAGATCTTGTATAGAAGTAAAGTAAGCAGATGTTTGCGATCTTGATACTATCGTCACATTCAAACTTTTGCGGTTATTTCCGAATGGAAATTGTTTTAATAAAATGGAAACAAATGCTGAACCACAAGATAAAAGTATGTACTCCAATGATTGAGAATAATTGTCCAGGTGTGAAATACAATCTTATATTGCGGTTAAGAGGTTCGTTAGTTTTAAGAGGATAAAATGAATGATCTCAATAAATTAAGACCTTAATGGCATGGAGCAGTTAACGTGAGTTTTTGTAAGGTTATAGGTGCCGTCAGGATATTGGCCAGATAGAAGCAAATTCCAAAACAAAGTTTAGACTGTGAATGGATCTATTACTCGGCACACTATAATAATTGACAAAACTTCGATAAATGATACCCCATCTTGCACTGCCTTCCTTCCAGTAGTATGGATAGCGCGTTTCTGGATCAACGGTGGAAGCGTTTGTATGAGGCTGATAAGGAGTTGTATGGGCTTCTCAACCTAGCACCTCTACACTTAGAAATACAAAAAGAAGCTAGGTTCACTACATACAAACTCTTGAGTTCGGAGAACGCGGACAGAGCGCAAAACAGCTTGCCCAATTCTTTCCGCGAAACTCAACAAGAATCCCATACTAGCGATACCTCTTTCTGATTCAATGGTACCGAAATTCAATTTTACAAAGCCATTCAAAGTTGTCCTACCTGAAAGGGAGAATTGGGCCACAAAGAAACCCACTCCAGAACCGTGATCTATAATCTGGTATACAGACAGATCTAAAACAGATCAAGGTGTAGGAGCAGGAGTTTATGGAGTTCGTCCAAATGTTAAATTCTACTGTACCAAGCACATAACATCCACTGTTTTTCAGGCGGAGACTCATGCTATTGAACTATGCATTAGAGAAAGTATCAGACGGGACTACAAAAACCAACAAATATATTTTCTCGGACAGCAAGGTAGCAATAATGGCCCTTCAGTCCGTTCAAATCTGCTCCAAACGTGTTTGGAATTGCCTCCAATGCCTGTTTGAACTCGGAAATAAGAACAGAGTTAACATCATTTGGATTCCGGGACACAACGGCTATGAAGGTAATGAAATGGCCAACTTAATGGCTAGAAAGGGTTCAGAAGATTACTTCATGGGACCATATCCATTCTGTGGGGAACCGTTAAGCACAGTCAAAATGAACATCCGAATGTGGCAAAAATCACAAACTGCCATTCACTGGGACTCGACACCGGGCAATAGACACTCAAAGATTTTCATGCCAAAGCATTCGGAGAAAAGAACATCTGAGTATCTGAAATTAAGCAGACACCTGACCCGTACCCTAGTGGGAGCTCTGACTGGACATTGTTACATGAGGAAGCATCTCCATAGGATTGGTCTCTCTGAGACTAAAACTTGCAGAATTTGCGATGACGAAGACGAAACACCAGAGCACATCCTCTGTGAATGTGAGGATTTATCTCACAAAAGACTTCGTCACTTCGGTCAGGGTTTCATGGAACCATCGAATTTCCTGACCATTCCTCTTCGTGAAATAGTTAATCCAGGGGACGTCATAATAGACCCAACTTCAGTGACAGAGGGTAACCAGGACCAACCCCTTTTACCAATCTAATATTTAATCTAATGGGTGCTGACAAGGAATTGACAGCGCCAGTGGTGTACTTTCTCTACTTTCTTCCAACGAAGTTGTATGGGGTTGATAAGGAATTGACACCACCAACCAGCGGTGGCAGCGGTGAAAGCGCTTGTATTGGGCTGATAGGAGTTGTACGGGAGTTGACAACGCCAGTGGTGTATTTTCTCTACTCTCTAGCAACGAAGTTGTATGAGGTTGATAAAGGAATGATGCTGATAAGGAATGGAAGTGTCGGCGCCGAGGCTAGCCTAAGCACCCCCGTTAGCCTATCTCCTGGGTTTATTTCCGACAAATGGGCGTAGCTGATTCGCGAGTGCTTTAGCTAAACCTTGTGTAATTGACTAACAATGGGGCGAAGGGTCTACTTTCAGATTAGTGGACAATAAGGCAGTGTCCGGTCAGGATACCAAGTAGGGTGCTGATATTCATCCTTTTGAGCGAAATCAATCTATTAGAGCGTTTCAGATCCCGCTTGGGCTAGATCTGGTTCACAGTGTGAAATATAATGCCTGCTGTCCATCTTGAAATGGTTTTTTTTCAGTTCATTCAGTCAAGGGTGTACCACGCCGAGCAAGTTCGTCAGCCATACAGTTACCTCGAATATCCCTCTCCCCCGTCCAGCACAGATGAATATTGAACTGCTCTGCCATTGTGTTGTAGATGCCGATTCCAAGTATTTTATTGCCGATTAGCTGTCTGTGAAAATGGTAATATTCCTAATAGTTATTACATTACATCTCAGCCAGGACAAGGCCTCTTTGATCGTCATAAGCTCCGCATAATAGGTATTACAGTGGTCCGGAAGGCGAAAAGAGGTGATAATATTAAGCATATCAGAGAAAACACCAAACCTCACCCTGCCTTCAGTTTCGGGTCATCAGTGTAAATGTTAACGGACTCTTCCCCCGTACTTTAGCCATTTCCCATTCTAGACGAATTGGGATATTGGGATTCCTTTATTCGTCTTTGTAAATGTGAGCTGAAGAATACACTGAACTAACCTAACTTGTCCTGCGTGTCCTAGAAATGAACAATTTGAGTTCATTTTATGGGCTTACCATTTTCGTTAAAATTGTGGTTAAGACAGGATAGGGCAGTAACAGTAAAATCTTGCTATGTTACACTGTTACTGCCCTATGTACCAGAGAGTCACATAGAAACTGACGAAAGTAAGTTCTTCTGGTAACATGAAGAACCAGGATTAGGCTTGATTGATAAGTGGTGTTCCTGTTCTCTGTTGCTTGCGAAACAATAGGCCCAACTGTGGCTTCAGTGATAGAGGTTAAAAGACCAACCGCTTTTACCAATGTTGCTTGCGTTGTCATAAAGTGACGAGATTATATTCAGCTAATACTGAAATTAAAATTGAGACACCTGCATACCTAGATAGTAAGTTTTTAAAAGAAATAAAAAATCTTAATGAAATCCTTTATTTACTTTCAGGTGACTTCGGTCGATATCAATTTTTCCAGTTCTTCCTGCACATCCTTTCGGCATTAACGGCTGGCATGCATATGCTATCGCTTGTAACAGTGGCAGCAGTTCCTGAACATCGATGCTTCATCGACGGTGTCGACACCAATACATCGTATGCTCCTTGGAATTCAACCGAAATCCTGGCAGCTATCCCTCTGAAAAATGGTGTTCTGGATTCTTGTTCAATGTACGACATCGATAATACAACAGTTCCGTGTACGTCGTACGTTTACGACAATACGTTCTACAAATCGTCAAGGACGATTGATTGGGACTTGGTTTGCAGCAAGCGATGGATGGGTTCGATTGCTCAAACCATCTATATGTTGGGCGTGTTTACCGGTGCCGTAACTCTAGGTGGTCTGGCCGATAAGGTCGGACGGAAGACGGTATTTTGTTGGTCCGGCCTGTTACAGTTGATTCTTGGTGTTGCAGTAGCCTTCGTTCCGGAGTATTTCTCATTTTTGGTTGTACGCTTCTTTTATGGAATTTTCGGCAGTGCCGGAAGTTATATTACCGGTTTCGTTTTGACGATGGAACTTGTAGGACCGAGTAAGCGAACGATATGTGGAGTATCGTTTCAGGGTCTCTTCGCCGCTGGAATAATGCTGGTTGCAGCGTGGGGAGCTTTGATTCACGATCGCATGACGCTTCAGATTATCTATGGATTGCATGGATGCCTTCTTATCGCTCATTGGTGGATTATGGACGAATCACCGAGATGGCTATGGATGCAAGGACGCGCTTCAGAGGCAGTCGACATTGTTGCCAAGGGTCTACGGATTAACGGCTCCGGAATACCACTGGACAAGGATTACTATGTTTCCAAGTCAAAAGTTCGGGCTGTTATTGATGAACCAGCTCGTGCCGGGCTCGGCGATCTGTTCAAAACTCCAAATATGCGAATGAAAACGCTGAACGTTTGCCTCTGTTGGTTCTCGAACTCATTAACGTACTACGGATTATCCTTGAGTGCCGGCAAACTGTACGGCAATCCTTTCTTGATTTTGTTTATTTTAGGTCTGGTCGAATTTCCGAGCTATATTACGATTGTCCTGCTACTGGATCGATTAGGACGACGCTCGATAACCAGTACGCTCATGTTGGCTGGCGGAATATGCTGTATTATAGCAGCATACATCCAACAGGGTAGTAGCGCTGCCACATCGATTGTAATGATGGGAAAACTGTTTATAGCTGGATCATTTGCCGTCATCTACAACTACTCGGCTGAATTGTTTCCGACTGTTGTACGAAATTCAGCAATGGGTCTGGGATCGATGTGTGCTCGTCTATCGGGAGCTCTAACTCCCCTCATCACACTACTCGATTCGTTCGATCCAACTATTCCGGCCGTTACGTTTGGAGTGATATCCCTTGCCTCCGGATTCTGGGTGATGTTCTTGCCGGAAACAATGAATCAACCGATGCCGGAAAGTATCGATGACGGCGAACAATTTGGCAAGGGCGATACTTGGTTCAATTCTTGCTTCAAGGGAAAGAAGACACACAGCATAGATGACCCAACACCTGAACAAATGGTTCCTTTACAAACTATAAATCGCTAACAACCTTAAAAACATTCTTATTTTATTTATACATTAATTCATTTTTTAGTAAAATTTAAAAGAACAATAAATTAAATATTTTTAGATATTGAAATTTTGGAATGTTCCAAATATTACGTACTTGATATTATACTTTTTTATTGAAATGATAATTTCAATTAAGCAGAAATAAAGTTATCTTTTTTTATAATTAAATTTAAAGGCTGCTTTTTTTTATTTAAATAATGAAATCGTATACTGGTAGTCCAGTGAATAAAAAGCTTGGAAACTTAGAATCAACGTGCATAAAATTTTTAAAAATATTGTACCTGTATAAATTATTAAAGTAATTTATATTTGATTTTGGAATATCGTGAAAATTTGTCCTGCTCTTCTTTCATGAAATTAAAGGATGCTGTATATAGGAAATAAGTTTGAATTATTTTTGGTATTGATGTTAAGTAAAATTAAATTATTTGATGTAAGGGTAGTTATGAAATACTGTACTTCGCGTACCAAATTGTGTCGCTGTGTCGCAGTCTAAAACTATTGTGTGGCGGCTGTAGACTCTATCGTTCTTATATACTGCATTAGTGTATATTCGGTGGTGCGTGTGGATCTTGGCAGAAGTTCAAGCGAGAAGAGTCGAGAGATTTCCACGCTTCTGGTGGTGTTAGTAAGAACAACCGATAAAGGGTAAAGTGATGATTCCTTTCAAACATTATTGAACTTTGCTGAAGATTTTGCCACGCCTTTCTCTCTCTCATTATATATTGCAGCGTAGCCAATCGTATAAGGCGTCAGGACTTTGACTGTACAATCAGAAATTTAATTATTTTTTTACTGTAAAATGGAGAGTGTTTGTGTTGAGTGTGGAAAGAGGTCGTGACTTTTAAAACTTGTTAGGCAGTTCAGGCTTTTCATCCGGCAATGAATGTAGACTGGTTGAGTTCTTCCTAGGTTTCTGGGGATAGAGGGTTGTTGCGGTTGGGTATTAGTAAGATGAGCAAGCCGTACAGAATTTTTTGTTTTACTTATTTTCCAAAATAAAAATTGTAAATAGAATTTATTTTAGTGAAGTATTTAGAACAACACTAGTAGCAGAAATAACAACAAACGACATAGAAATGAAAACAGTTAATGAAGAACTATTTATTTTTTCCACACTAACATATCTATGTTAATTTACTGAGAGAGGATTGGTGGGAGTTGTGGATACTTGGAAAAAAAAATTCATTACTGAGAAACTAAGTTAAAGATCGCAAATGTGTAACCAAAAACGACGGACTGCTAAGTTCTAAGTGACCAATGACAATGGATCTTCACAAGGATCTATATTAGGTCCAATGCTGTTTCTTCTGTACGTACACATGCTTCATTGTGCCAGGAAGATACGTACTTTTTGCTGATCGTTAGCTAATATTATACAATGGAAAAATCAACAAACACACAGAGCACACTCGCGATAACATGAACAGAAATAATTAGGAGCAGTTGAAACTTTTGAAACTATATGAAATGAAGGTACTGGTATGTACATCTTTAACGAAATGTTTTGCCATTGAGCGGACTAAATTTATTTTCAATGTGATCCATAATAACATAAGGACCTCAGTGAAGATAACCCTCTGGATCATATTCCCAAATGAGAAATGCTCAAATATTAAGGACAAATAAATAGAGAGATGACCAAATCTATAAAGCATCAATCCCTTGTCCAATGTCAGAAATTCTGAACTTCAGTACTTGCATTTAATTTTCAATTCATTATTTCATACAAAAAACTAGTTTTGCTGTTTATAAAATACACATTCTCCTTATAGCAAATGCTTAATACATCGGAGAAAGAACAAATGAACAGGATTCATTTCGTTTTTACTTATTCCATTTCGCAAGACTTCATTTGAACCTAATACCCACATTTATGTCGACTTTGACTTCTAGTTGGAAAAGGGTTGAACCAGTGAATTTACTGATTGTTTGTACAATTGGGGACGGTTTAAATTCCGATTTATTGCGTCCTCAATCATTGGCCCTACTGTGATCACCCGAAGGTGATCGATACTATAATTTACTCAAGTGCTCTGCAGATTCTTCTTCTCTACATCATCATCGCGGCAGCACAAATCGGACCAGGGCCTGCAGGATACATTATCTGAATTCATCTCGGTTCAACGCCCGCGTCCTCTAATTTGTGGATCTAAGAAGCGATCAGCAATTTACATCAACTGAGTCCTCGTATCTTCTCCATGGTTTTCCCACTGGGCGTTTGCCCTGAGCTCTACCTTTCATCATGCGTTTGGGAATTCTTCCGTCATCCATTTGCTCCACATGGCCTGCTCATTGTAGCTTACGAAATTTTTTTTTCATTGCTGTACGGGATACGCCATTCGGCGCCTTCTCTCACTGGTCCCAAAATTCTTTAAAGAATTCGTTATTCAAATGCGTCTATTGAGTTCTCAGACGCTAGGGTGAGCTAGCATATACATAATAGCACAGGTCTTATTATGGTCTTGTATATGCGATTTTGCTCTGCCTGTGCACTTTTTTCAATTCTAAAATCGGGAGGACCGTGAAATACGTTTTATTTGCTAGTGTGATCCGTTGTTTACTTCGTCCCGTTCGTTGCCGTCTATTACAAGATTTAATCCCAAGTATGAGAAATGGTCCACATTCTCCAGGTTGTAGTCAGCCATGGCCATATTTTGTCTGGTTCGCGCATTTCTTTGTTTGGATCATGAGCTTGGTATTATTTTCATTGACCCATCCTTTGCCGCTGAATCTAAGCAATGAAAGACTTCCTTTGCGTCTGGAATAGATCCGGCCATGATGTTTATGCCGTCCGCGTGCGCTACTATTTGAGTGGACTTGATTAGTAGTATACTTCCGGTATTAACGGGACGACATATTCCAGGACGAGATTGAAAAGCATGGAAGCGAGTCTATCTCTATCTATCTATCTCTCTGCTTCAGAACAGATTCTGTTCGGAAGCTTTGGGTGAGCTCGTTTTATATCCTTTTTGTAGGACGCACGTACCCAACAATGAAATGCCTCTGTAATTGTAACATCGCATCTTCTCTGCATCGCATAGTCTGAATCTGTCGCTTCTTAATTTGTTCAATTTCATTTAAACTTTGAAGGTGAAGAACCTAATTCCTGATCACTTTAAACAGCTCGAAAGTTCGTTCTTGGAATGTCCAATAATAACTTTGGACTATCTGCAGCTTGACCATTTTTGACGAGAACAACTCAGCTTGAATTTTAATCCATTTCAACAGTTTTTCTTATTCAAAGTATAGGTACCGTAGATTTCAACTCAGCACCTTTCGCTAACTTTTTTAGCTTAGTACTTACAACCACAATAGTGTGATTGTTTTTAAGATCGCTAGTTTTTGAGTTTTTCTATGCACTTTCATACCCGCTAGGAACTGAAGCTGTTTGTTGGAAGTAGTACAGCTCTACTGCTAAAGGGCATATAGATCGTTTGGCTCCGTATCCTCCCTAATGTATAATTAACTTGCTTTAATCTCTGGTTGCAAAATTGTGTTTATCTTGTCGAGGCTGACATAAATATCAACCACTGGTGAAATTTCAGACGGTTCGAGTCCTTAACTTGTCTCGGTGTCATCCGTGAACCAGATTAGCACACCTTCTTAAAATTTCGGTGTATATCTATATATAGGTCACAACTTGTTATGGCGTATTGTTAAGACGTTTTTTTTTAGACAGAATAATGCTGATAACAAGGTTGCTTGGTTGCCTTTTTAGCAGATCCTGAGACGCCACTTTCGTCGTTTCCGTATCTTCTTCACATCAGTTAGTAAGTTATGAGCCTGTTGGTTCAAGTGTAGAGGTGAAATGTTTAGGATCACCTCCAGAGGTCACAAGCCATCCTATTGAAGTTTTGTAGCTGATTCGGTGTAGTTGTTGTGGTTTGAGCATTACTGACTGGTTTTTTCGGAACAGAGGGTCGCATCATTCACCTAGGATATAATCCAATTTAATGTTGCTGTTAAAAGCTAAATACATTTGCAATTCGCGCATAATTTAGTAAGACCATACGTAAAATATTCTAAATAAAAATGCATACAAACTATTTTTTTCAGCAACAGTTGATATTTTGGATATTAATAAAAAGAATTAACAAGTAGATTAGAATTGAAAACACCATTTACATAATCATAATATTAGGATAAATACGAAAACGATTAAAGATACCAAAAAGGGAAGTACTCGTATAATTTGTTTTGTTTTTTCTTTTACCATTTATACAGCAAAGTTATTTTTTTATAGCATAACGTTAATATAGTTTGTATAGACATTATTGATATAGTTCAGTGTGTGACTGAGAAAGTCATTTATTCCTTATAAACAAAAATAATTCTTTTCGTCTCTCTTTATCTGACTACTTAAGATTTGTAATGTAGTAGGAATTAATAATAGTAAAATAATTCTAATATTTGATTTTATTATATAATACAATTTTTTATCGTTTCAAACACGCTCATCGATTCGCTTGAGTTTACTTATAATTTTTCTTAATTCAAACTTATCCGAAATCAATTTAAAACTAATGTTTATTTCTTGTTTGTTTTTTCAATTTTAAATGATTCGATTCTATCAAATTTATTTTACAATCTGGTTTGCTGGCATTTTTAATAATTCTTAACTACATTATATCTAAGCGTTTTGCTTTCATTTCGTAATTTAAGGGTCGAAGAATTATTTTGAAGCTACGTAGGTAAATTGATTTTATGCTTTTTAAACATATTTTTGATTGTTATATTGATTGATCAATAATTCTTCTTTCTGTTCAATGTATCGAAATATTTTGTTAGGTAGGTGCATTTGTATTTTTGATACAACCGCGAGTAAAACTCAACTTCATATGAAAGTAGTAACTAGTAACTACCGATTAGTTAGCTAGTAAGGTATAAAGTTCCTGGCCATTTTAAAACAGATTAAAACTAGAAAATCCAATTTAATTTATATCAGAAATCGTTCTATTGTGGAGATCTGTTTTGGCAATAGAACTTGGGTCCATAAAATGTTCTTCCAGTGTGGAATGGAATGAATTTTGCAACATAATGTTAGGCAATTCGAATTTAATTAAGCTCTTTTGTGGAGTTGGCAAGTTAGTAGGTATTTAATTGTCCTTTTTCCTTGGTCACATTCATAGCACGCACTAGTAAGACTGTTACTTGCTGAACATACGAAGGTGTTTGGGACACCGTGTCTGAAATTTTTATTGTTTACTTCTTTTATCATTTCGCATTAGTTCGTAAGGGTTTTTTTTAAATAACAATTGTGGCAAATTTTGGTAGTCACCGAGTAAAAAAGCAGAAATGAAAACTCTTTTAAGTGCAAAAATATATTCCGATTAAGGGAGTTCACATAGAATGAGTGTTTCCGACTTAAAAATCTGTAAGGCGCATAATTGAACAGAGGACACAGCCTCCGAAAAGGAGTGATTTAAATGTGGATGGAGTCTGATAATCGCTCCGGAAATTGAACGGTTTTTGAAGAAAACTTGCTTAGAAAACAGATTTGTTAGTATGAAAGAGAAAAAATTCAAGCTTGAAGCATCAATACAGCAGTGAATGTGTCTAAGCGATATGGTGGTGGAGATTATAAACATTTGATTTCAAAGCTTGCACATTTTCTAGAACATCCCAATTTACAGATCCGATGAAGAGCAAGTCTAGGATGGTCTACGCATAAGAAAGATAAAAAGATTTCGTTAAGAAAGATAATCCATGATTCTAACAAGGTGTATGCATTACCCTAAATTGGAACTAATTTCAAACGTGCTTCAAATCAATCAATTCCAGTGATGACGGTACGTTTGAAAGTCTTGCGAACAATGGGATTTTCCAAACACAAGGCTCCTACTTGTACGCACGTGATAAGGGAGATTATGAAACAGGATCAGTACAATAAGTTACTCAAAAACCTGTAGTATATGTAAATGGTTCCTGTAAAATGGAGCATCTTGTCACCCTGCCCAATCCGTCAAGGCTTATTTAGAGGATGAAAAATACTCCTGAGTTGGCCAGGCAATTCACAAAACTTGAACACTATCAGAAATATCTGGCACCTGATGGAGAGAAAGACGATGAAAGAAGCCATTACAAAAACTCTTCTATATAATTGCAAAAAAAACAAATCTTATTTGGAATGATAGATGCAGGAGACCACGCAGAATTGAGGGTTGAATTGCTACCTAAAGCTATTGAAAATCATTTATTTTTCCCATAAGAAACAGGGTTCCCAAATATTTTTTATAGATAAGTAATATTTTAAGTATTGCCCATAATTCCAAAGTTAATGATCAAATAGATCAAAACGTTTTGTTTAAAAATATATAACAAGTTTGCGAAGCTTGTCTAACTAATTCATTGGAAAGAAAGTAGTTTGGCCAGCAACTGTATGGTGATACCACAGAGAATAGACTAATCGTAGTGTCGAACTAGGATTCTGCAAATAATACGCTCCAAAAAACGGAAAAACTAAAGTCGAGAAAGAACAGACGTATAGATGAACAAGAACCAGTCTACATGGGCTCTCCTAAGACCAAAGTAAAGCTGGATTCAAATTTTGAGCTTTGTTATTAATCATACTTAAACTGAAACTAAGCAATTAGTTAAATGAATCTTTTAAAGCGGAGCAGATGCATTTTAGAATCTCAGTTTTAGTCCTTTGACTATTTTAAAGTCGGTTTTTGTATAGAATTTACAATTGATTGGGATTGGATTTATTGCACCATTCTAATGTGGCTAAATTAGAATGGGAAACTATATCCAAGCCCAATTTTTTGGTGTAGTGCGTTATAAAAGTATGAAAAGGAAGGAAGGCCCTGACCATGGGTACACTTCAAATTCAGTGTCAAAAAATCTTTTGATAGACTAATAAAATCCTCCTAAGGACTTAGACCTACTCAGAAGTAGTTCCGTTCCTGTGTCTTTCTGGGAAAGAGGGCAGCAATTTATTGAAATACTATTGTTGGTTTTGGTATAACATATTTTCTTAGGTCACGAGTGGGTATTGAACGTTTGAGATCTGTGTTGGTAGAGTAGCCATTAGTCCCCAGGCCACCGTTTGCTTATTGAGTTTACTTCAATGTTAGGTCCGGTTTCGATTAGAACTAAGGTCCTCCTGGGTTTAAGATATTTTTAAATTGGTTTCGCCTTCGATCCATAGCTTCCCATAAAACTAACTAATTTCCAGTATAATTTTTTTTAGCCCACATGTCTATGACCTGGATGACACTGATTTAATATTGTAGTATTGTGGTCTCGGAAGCCAATTCAAATGTCACAAATTAATTCCGATTAATAAATCAACTGTATACAATTTTCCACATAATATAAAAAGATATTCTAAGGGCTACAACAAAACGAAAGTTAGTTTAAATGGACGGTAATGATTTTTTGTTCGGTCCCGAAAGTCCATAATTTCAACTCATTCGCGCGGTACCAGGCCATTACTCAGCATCGAATAGCCCAAACTCACAAAATTAACTCGAATAATTTAAAAGTGTAATATGAATTATACAATGTTACGTATTACAATAAATTCGGAGCATGCAAAGCAATTATGATTACGATTATTATAGGTTCAAGCATGACCTGAAAGTTTGTTGCCTTCTTCAACTTATAATTCGATTTTCCTTGATTTTCTTTTTCTTGCGATTTAAATAATGGCAGTGGTGTAATTTGTCGAGTTTTACTTCTTTCTGTTTGGTGTTTTTTATGATTGATGTCTGAATTGATTAGCGAAGCCAATAACACCAACAAGACCAGATTTTTTGTTTAGTTAATTTACAGATTCTGATTTTTTTCTTAGCCTATATATTTTACATTTAAGATTAAAAAAAAATTAAAAAACAAATCGATTTAAGAAAGTACTAAGTAATTTAATGTGATATAATTTTTATAGTACAAAACAAATAAATAAACAAAAATTATAACAAAAAGAGAAAGAATAAAATAATATTTAATAATTGCTAAACAAAAACAGAAAATTATCAACAAATTTGTTTACGTCCTTTCGGGACATTTAGTGTGAGCTATTGGTTGTTTCGATGCCAATACATCCCCACATTCTGGTTTTAGTGCGGTATGTACTATAATGCCAGGTTGATCTTCAGTCTGCGGATGGAGTTCATGACTTTCGCCAGGTGTGAGATTTGCCAAAGCTGCCAGCAGATCGTGATTTACTAAAGGTTCCATTTCTTCTCGTGGCTCCCATCCAGCCGGCGGACTAGCTGGCGGCGATATTAGAAACTGTTTGGTGAGCGCTGGTGGTTGCAAGTGTTGCAAGACAGGCGTTACAGGTTGAGCGAAATAGCAGCTTATTATTGATGTCTTGTTGAATTCGTACTGATGAAGCTGGACACGGGCATTAGCAGCCGATATTCCATTATCGTAATTAACACGTAAACGTCTGAAGCTCTTCAACCATTGAAACGTTACAGTTTCGGAGAACATTCGAAACAGCTCTTCCAATTCGGCTTTTAATTTCTCATTTACGAACACTTCGGAATGGATATTTGTAACTATAATCGATGTTGGAAGATCATCAAAGGAATCGGCATCGATGTCATTCTGATCGTCGCCGGAATCTAAATCGGGCAATGTTGGATGCTGATTCGGTAGGCCATCGGCTTGATTTATAAATATGTTCTCATCTGGCGATAGTTTATCATCGCAATCGCCGTGATTTGACATTTTGTTGCGATACGTTTCCGGTATGAAATTGTTGATTACCTGAAAATTAAATAAATATTTTTAGTAAGGCCGTCAAACAGCAAGAAGATCTAAAAGATGTTAGAGGATGGATTTTTGATTTAATGCCAAATTTACATATGTAGCAATGTGGTAAACAAATTGTGTTTCGATGCTTTTCACCTGGTCGGATAGATAGAGACACATTTGGTTCGGTTTCGAAGTCATGTCGTTTATATTGAAGTCGAAACTTTTGTTTAAGTTTTGAAACCGCATATTTCGACAGAGTGTTTTGGAATTCGCTGAAAATGGACAGTGATTCTTTCCTATCAGGGCTTCAAGTGAAAAACTGTTATTATATTTTGTAAACGGTTACACAGTCGAAACATGTCTTCATAGACAGCTCTGGATGAATAAGGGTTGGATTTGGTAAATAAAAGTTAGTAGGGAATTATATATCAATTGAAATAAGTTTAGAAAACCAATTTCCGTTTTTAGTAAGCTTAGAAGAAAATTCTCGACAAGCACGACTAGAAGCTATAGGTATAAGGGGCGCAAAGCAAGCCTCCTGATGGGTAAAATGTGCTACCGCCAAACGAAACAGATAAGTTTCGTATCCAATGAAACTTGTGGCGAATGCAATTAGATCACGTAGTCGTCAAATAGTTTTATGTGCAGGGCTACAGAAGGCCTATTTTATGGCAAGCAATCTAATGACCTGTGAGGGAAGACTCGATCTGGAGAATACGATACAATAGAGAATTATATGCCATCTTTGATAATCCAGAAGTATCGATCCTCATAACATTCAAGAAGTTACAATGGGCTGGACATGTGGAGCGGATGGATGATGGAAGAAGCCCCAAACGCACACTAAAGGGAAAAGCTAATGGACAAAGACCAGTTGAAAAACCACAGAAACTCTGTGAGGATTCTATTGACACAGACAGCAAATCACTGCAAAGAACTGGAGGACGCGGTCACTGAACCGAGAAGAATGGAGGCGGAGCATAAAGGAGGCCAAGGTCCGATTTGGACTGTAGTGCCATCGTAAGTAAGTAAGTAATCTAATAAAGTCGAAAGAAGCCAATGGCGTTTATCTCAAGTCGGAGTGAAACGTAATGAGGTCTCCATAGAGGGCTCTGAGTTAGGGTTAATAAAATACTCTCTTCAATAACTAAAGGAACTTAGAATCTTCCAGATATAAGTCAGTTGCGCATAAAATTGCAAGTCCTAATAAAATACTTATCTTGTTTACATACTCCACGTATGTAACATAAAGCAAATACGCAAGCTTAACACATTGTCCCTGTCAAGCCAAACTCATTTCAGTTAAAAACAGATCTCACATGTAGATATGAGTAAAAAAAAACTATTTTTAAAGAAACCCACGGCTTAGATGCTTAACAATAAAATTTATGTTCTAATAATAGAAATTTGCATTCAACCAGCATGTATGAAAATTACTCGAAGAAAATAAGCAAATAAATTGACGGTTTTACCAATAATTAAAAAAAATCTAGATAAAAAGATATCATTTAAGCGGTACAATATGTCGACTACGTAACATTAGAAGCGGGTTTGCGTCAGAAATTCACAAATTGCTTTAAGTTGGTCTTATCGATAGGTTGAAGATTGGGATTGTTGACGTATTATAGGCGGAGGTAGTGATATGGATACTTAGTACGAATATAATGACGTATTTTCAGCAATTTGAAGAAAAATTAGCTTTTATTAGTAGAATTCCAACGTACAGCCAGGACAGACTTAGTTTCATGCACATACGATAACTATTTGTTCTATCTAAATAATTAAATATTAATTTCTTAAAGTTTGAAACGTAAATAAGTTGGCTTTGTAAATCTAATAAAATTAGAAGATTATTTTTATAAATAAATAAATATGATTATTTTTATAAATAACATGGGAGCAGGTTTATAAAAGTTAATAAATAATTAAAAAAACAAACATAAAAAAGTTTTTTTGCTCTTGCTAAAGAAATTCTTATCCGACGTCACGATAATTGCTAGATTTTTTTCCTAAAAACTTTTGTACGATCGTTGATACAAAAGGAAGAGAAAATGAATATTCAAAAATATGACGCTTCTCTTAAAAGACTGCTATAATTTTAAGTTTTAATATTAGGTGTTTTCTTTTGCATCCTTATCCAGTGTAGAGCAGCTAACCGACTTGGGAACATAAAAACAATGCGAGTAGAGTTGGCTCATCACTGACTCTAGTACCACATATTTTCACGATTTTCGTCATATCTATTAGGTGTTTTCAAATATTGAATTCATTTTTATTGTACAGATTCTTCATATAAATACCTAGAACGTGTTTTAAGGATTTTTTGATATTCGACCCCCAAGGTGGTGTAAAGGGGTTGTATGCATTGTCACGAATTCAGCCGTATCCCTCAGGTCTGATTAGATATCGAATAACTTTTCACTTCCACGGGCTTGTTTAATAATCACCTAAAACTCATTTTCAAGTTTTTTTCCATTTTCAACCCCTAAGAGGGAATAAACGGGTTGAACGCGTTTTCACAAATTCCGTCATATCTCTCAGGAGTGATAAGATACCGGATTGGTTTTCACTTCCTTGGGCTTTCTTTATTATATCTAAAAACCAATTTCAGGATTTTTGGATATTCAACCCCAAAGTGGTGCAAGGGGGTTGTATATGTTTTCGCAAGTTCCTACATATTTCTTAGTTCTAATGAGATATAGAATTCATTTTCACTGCCTAAGACTTCTTACATAATCGTCAAAAAGTTGATTTCAGTATTTTTAGATATTCAACTCCAATAGGACGTAAGGCTTTCGAAATATTTCTTATGATTGATGAGATATCAGATTGGTTTTCACTTCCACCGACTTTTTATATAATCGCCTACAAACGCATTTCCGATTTCATGTAATGGCCCAAAACCAAATCACGAAAAACTTCTTAATCACGTAACAACTGATATTATACTACGACTTAGACTGCGTCCCGGAGTATGACCCAATTATGTAATTCATATGTTATATGTCGCAGCGGCGTAAGTATTCTAGTGCGACCCCATTCTAACCGCTTTCCGAAATTTTTTTTAGGATTTCAGTCACATATACAAACCTACACCGCGTCTCAGAATTAAACGCGTTCCGGACTTCTAGCCAAAAATAATAAAGTTGCGCCCGACTGTTGGCAGATTTTTTATTTATTAACGACCTTGACCATTCTGGGGATGCCACCCTAATAAACATGCTCGATGGATTTCGCTATTCAGATTCACTATAAAATGAATAAAGGATCTTTTTATTTTGGAAGGTAGGGAAGGCAGAGCGGAGTTTTATGAATTTACATCACAAATTTTTGAGCGATCTGAAGAAAGTTGTTTGATTGATCAACCATATATTGAATTTTGTGCGGTATAATGCGAATACCATTTTAAAAAAACAGAACCTCTCCCTACTAAGCCGTATCCCCTCCATAAAATGTTGTAGGTTGTATGCCACTTTGTTTAAAATTGGATATTTGTATTTTTGTTGGCAAATTGCATTCCAATATTTGTTTAATTTTTTGATTTACAAAGTTGACTTAATATTTCGTCAAATTTTTTTGCTCAAATATTTGACACCGTATGTCAGTTTTAAAGACTACATTATTTAAAAGAAAAACTATAATAATTATGAATTTTTTCCAACGACCTTAGCAATTAAGGTCAGTTTCAGAAGGAGTTTATCATGAACAATGTAATTTCCCATTATTATTGCTATTGACACCTTCTTTTCTTCTATCCGTGAAACACCCTTACATACTTTGTCTATCTGGCAAGAGTTCGGAACAATTAATTTTATTAATTTCACCTCCTGATTATACTAATCTATTTGCGAGTTTCCATTCACAAATAATGGTTAGATGGTGCTTTCAGACGCCCTAGGCGTGAATCTATTTACAGAAAACTGACTGGAAAACTTTATCAATAGACAAGTTTATAGTACGCCAATCGACAAGCAATAGCAATCATCATTATTTCCAAGTCTACTCCTTGTTGTAAATTGAATTTCATATTATCATTGTTAGCACAATACGCTATGATGTCTGTGTCCTATTGTGTCGATGAATCGAAGCGTCGTTCAACTAGAACACTCTTTTTCCAATTAAGCGATTCTAATTGAAATTCAACGTTATTATAATGTTAAATTCTATGGGCTATTGCACCTCTGTTACAATTACTGTTAATTTCACAATGTGTTGTTAATTTCAGTGAATAATTTGGGAGAACTCAATTTTTGATTTTCAACATTTTGAAGATGCTTGGCAGACTCCCAATGTTAGATTTCTTACTTTGAAATATCACAGATGGTTGCATATCGAAGAAAAAAATTGATTAATTTGAATTGGTGAAGTTATTTGCATAAAAAAAATGTTGAGAATAGAAAACGAAATCACTCCCTTTAATAACTCTTTTCTTTTAAAGCGCCAAAAACAAAGTAGTCTGGTGCTTGCACAGTAAATACGATAAATACGAAAAAACGAAAGAGAGAGAGAGGAACAAATGAAATATTACAAGACCAGGATTAGAAAAACTCAAGAAAGTACAAAAAAAAGTAAAAATAGAAAAAAGAAATAAAAAATACAAAGAAAATAAGAAAAATAGAAAATAACAACAGAATTAAAAACAAAACACGCAACAATAAGAAAAATAAAAGGAAAGAAAAAAAGAGAATAAACACATAAAATAAAAGAGGAATATAAAAAAAAATAAAAGCGGAATATAAAAAAAAATAAAAGAATATAAAAAAATAAAAATTTCAAAAAAAAATAAAAATTTCAAAAAAAAATAGAAATTTTAAAAAAAATTGAAATTTAAAAAAAAAAAAAAATTTAAAAAAAAATAAAAATTTAAAAAAAAATAAAAATTTAAAAAAAAATAAAAATTTTAAAAAAAAAATAAAAATTTAAAAGAAATAAAAAAAAAGAATAGTTATGAAAAATAAAAAATAGAATACTAATACAAAATAAAAAAAGAATAAGGATAAATTCAAAATAGAAAGAAAACAGCACAAAACTGTAAAAGAGAATAACAAATGATTGAAAAAAAGAAAAAGGAACGAAACACCAGAAAGAGAGTCTAATAAAAAAAATCTGCCAACAGTCTGGGCGCAACTTTATTATTTTATGGGTAGAAGTCCGAAACGTGTTTAATGATGAGATACGGTGTTGGGTACTATGCGACTGACAACCTAAAAAATAACGTTCCAAATAGCCTCCTGGTTATTTTTTAGGTTGTCAGTCGCATAGTACCCAACACCGTATCTCATCATTAAACACGTTTCGGACTTCTACCCATAAAATAATAAAGTTGCGCCCAGACTGTTGGCCGATTTTTTTTTATTTACTTACGTATTTTTTTATCAATAGAATAATTTATAGTAGTAAAAGCGAATTCGATCACATTAAACCTAAGAGATTTTCGGAATCAGTGAAAACTTGAACAATACCCCCAGGGGTTTAATTGAGAAAATATATAGAAGTAGAAGTAAAAGTGAATTCCAAATCTCAATATACCTTAGAAATATATCAGAATTCGTGAATATGTACACAACCACTTTACACCCTGTTAGGGGTTGGATATCTAAAAATTTTGAAGATCGTTACTAGGCGCTTATATAAATAGCCCGCAGAAGTAAAATTGCTTTGATAGCTCGACATGTCTAAAAGTTTTAACGAAGTTTGTGAAAATGTGGATTCACGGACATTTTTTTTACTCAACCTCTGAACGCCAATAAAAATCTGAACTTTTTTTTGCTTTAATTACTCTAATAGTACATCTACATATACGTACTAAGTTTCAACTTTCTAGCATAAGCCATTTCTGAGATATAAAAAACCACCCCTCTGCCCCGTACCTTGACACCCCTATCAACAATTTTATTTTTCTAGGATGTCTCCATAGTGACTCTATATAATACTAAATTGTTAGCTTTCTATTCATTATGGTTTTCGAGAAATAAAAATCAGAATATTATTCTTTCTACCCCTTTCACCATCACCCCCAACATTTTTTTCTCTATTAGAAGTTTACCGACCCCAACTCTTGTAAAATTTTCAAGATCATATCTGATACGGTTTCTGAGATATAAAAATTACATTTTTTGAAAAATTGCTGTCCCACTTTCGTGATCCACCTCCCCCCTCAAAAAATTTAGTTTCGGTAGACTCCTCTTGTGATCCTTTATACAGAAACAAAATTTTATCTTCCTGGTATAATTGGTTCGGAAGATATTGTAATCCAAAGTTTTTCACCCCCCACCCCCACACCCCACCTCCTCTCTTAAAAATTTTAGCCCTTGTCTAATCTTGAAGTATCCCTAAGGACAACAACAAAGTTTCAATCTTTTGACATCAATAGTTCAGGAGATATCGATTTTAGAATGTTTCAATCCCGTCTTTCATGCGTTAAAGACTCATTGTTTTCCCCCCACTTCCACACCCCTTAACCAAGATCGACCATTTTTTTGCAATTGAGTCCATTATCATAGTACTATATAAGTTCCAAGTTTCAGCCTCCTAGCATAAGTGGTTCCTGAGATCTAGAAACCAAAATTTTTCGTCTAAAACGCTCCCCTCTCCTCTCCCCTTGTACCACCATCGCTCGAAAATATACCAGTCGTAGGGGTTCATCCAATCTACCCACCATAAAAATTTCAATTTAATATCTCAACGGGTTTGGGAGCTACGCGCCTTCAAACAATTTTGCATACGGCGTACGGCGTCTACGGCGGACAGACGGACATTTTTTTTTTGCTATTTTGGTGTTTTAGTCCTAAAACGTGTAAATACAAAAATTCAGGGTAGCAAACTTTTTTGAAATTTCAGGTCGATCACAATATTATTAAAAAATAATAAAGTAACATCTGCCAATAGTGTCGGCAAAACTTAATAATTTTTTGAGTCCGTATAGCGGTTAAAGTGGAGTGCACATATCTACACTTTTCGGTCATAGTTCGGGACTCGGTCAAAAATTTTAATAACGGTTGTTTCGAGCCAGGTAAATTTTTTGAGAAACTCAATTTTGTCACAAAAATAGCTAGTGTAGACGTCTCGAATTTCGTCATATCTTCGGTAAAACGTATGCAATCCGCTTTACACTTTCTTCGGGGTTGAATATCGAAATATCTTAAAATTATTGGAGTGATTACATAAAAAGACCACAGAAAAAAACAATTTGTTAAAACGTATACAACTCTAATTGGGGGTTGAATTTTCGAAAAATCGATAAATAAGTCTTTACACGACTGCATAAAAGGCGTGGAATAGATAAAAACAATTTGATATCCCATAAGACCTAAGAGATATTGCAAAATTTGTGAAAACGTATGAAACGCCTTTACACCCTGTTGCGGATTGAATTTCGAAAAAAAAAATTGGTTTTTAGGCGATTACATGAAATGCCCTTAGAAATAAAAACCCATTTTATATCTCAGCAGATCTAAGAGATAGAGAAAATTGTGAAAACATATGCAACGTCACTCCTTGGGGGTTGAATATTAAAAAATCCTATAACTAGTTTTTAATACAGAAAGCCCGAGGAAGTAAAAACCAAATCGGTATTCATGGTATTCATGAAAAATAATACAACCCCTTCACACCTGCTTGGGGGTTGAATATCAAAAAATCCTGAAAATGTATCATAGGCGATTTTATAAAAGTGGAAGAAAACACCAATTTGATATCTAATCAAACCTAAGAGCTACGGCGAAAATTACGGAAACTTATGCAACCCCCATATATCCTCTTGGGGGTGGAATATCCAAAAATAGTGAAATAAATTTTTAGGTGATTATACATATAGTCCGCCTGAAGAAGGGAAAAACTATTTGATATTTAATCAGTCTTAAGGCATATGCGGGAATTCATGAAAACGAATTCAACCCGTTTTCACCCCAAATGGGTTGAGTTTAAAAAAAAATGTTAAAAACGCTTTCTAATCATTTATCAACTTACGTGATAAAGTTTCAAGTTTCTAGCATAATTCGTTCCAGAGATAGGAAAAACACCTCACAGTACCATACTTAGCGGTTCTCGAAATATAAAAATCGGAATGTTTTCCTTGTTTTCACGACAAAGTAGCAACAAATTATAATTTAAAATTTTCTTAATTTAAGCGATCAATACTTGACTCATACTATTTCACCAATTACCTGAAAATAAGTCAAGGAATAATATCGCCAATGGAAATAAGTCGCTATTAATGCCGAGTGGCTTAATCCAAATATCTTCTCGTCGAAAATTTTCCATATTTTCGATCATATTATTGGCATGTGGATATTCTCAAGTTCTCAATCATAATCATCATCATCCAGTAGAAAGGCCATTAAAATTGGGTTGAACACTACGTTTCTTAAGATGATTTTCCAGTATACATAGATACGGGTACTATACGATAGCTATAGTACGTAAAGTAGAAAGCCCGGAACGTGATGAATTGCATTTGTTTCACAAAGGATTGTGATAGATGGCAATGAGTTGTAAAATCATATTGGGTGTTGGGACGAAAAAAGAAAAATCAAATCATTTTTATTTAAACCGCATGAGTAATTTGTCTGCGGCCGCTTTAGAGATATGAAATATATTTCAGATATTTCCGAAAAATGTGCTAGTTGTTTGGATGTGGACAAAAGCCATATTGTAACTTGAACTTAAGTCCCAGCTCTTTTCGTGATAAAGTGGCGCTCCCACATACAAATTCTGCAACTTACACCACGAATACTTTCTTTTCAGTTTTTCGAACCGATTCACTTGTCTCTACTACAAGTATGCAGTAGCGGAAGCCCACAGTAAACCTAAGGTTAAATATTTTTGAGCAAAAATAATAGGTCGGATGGGGTAGTAAGATCCTTGTGAATACGGACAAATATTCGGGCTGTGGTTCGTTTTTCTCCCCATTTACATATCCTTCTACCAACTCATTTATATAGGTGTTTCACTTTATTATTTTAATAAAAAATATTGTTATCGATTTTTTATAAAAAAGATTTGCTATCTTAAAATTTATTTTTTTACGTTTCATGACTAGTAGGCACCAAAAAAGCAAAAAAAAAAATCAATCCGTCTGTACGCCGTTCACCGTTGGCAGAGAGTGAAAAAGAAAAAGTTCCGATTTCTATATTTCGAGTACCCATAATTATGTATAGCTGAAACTTGGTATTTAGATAAAGCTAAATATGTTAGTGGCACGTTGGAAAAATACAGTTTTTTATAGGGGTAGTATGGTACGGGGCGGAGGTTTTTTTCTACCTATAGAACGCCTTATGCTACAAAGTTGAAACTTGGTGAGTATATGTAGATCAACTAGAAAAGTAATTCGGATAAAAGTAAATTTCAAATATCCATTGGTGTACGGAAGGGGTTACAAAATAAAAGATCAGTGAAAATGGAATGCATGCATTTTCACGAATCTCGTCATATGTCTTAGGTATTCTAACATATTGAATATATTTTTATTCTATGGATTCTTCACGTAAATGCCCAGAAAGTGTTTTCAAAGATTTTTTTAAATTCGGCCCCTAAGGCGGGGGTTGTATACATTTTCATGAATTCAGCCATATCCCTCAGGTTTGATTACATATCGAATAACTTTTCAGTTATATGGCCTAAAACCCGTTTTCAAGTTTTTCCTTTTCAACCTCTAAAAGAGCATACAAGGGTTGAACACGTTTTGACGAATGCTGTCCTATCTCTTAGGAGTGATAAGATATGGAATTGGTTTATACTTCCTCGGACTTTCTTTATATATATCGAAAAATTCTGAAAGGATACAAGTAGGTGTAAGGGGGTTGTATACGTTTTCACAAATTCCTACATATTTCTTAGACCTCATGAGATATATTTTCACAATTTTTGCCATCCCTTAGTTCTGATGAGATAAAAAATTGGTTATTACTTCTACGGGGATTTCATGTAAAGGCATAAAAACCAATTTATCTATTTTTCGAAATTCAACCCCCAAGGGGTGTAAAGGGGTTGCTAACGTTTTCACAAATTTGCTTTTTATGTAAAAAAAACCCATAATCTCGAAACAACTGATGTTATACTCCCTCCGACTTTGACTGCGTTCCGACAGCGGCAGCGCCGTAAGCAATCTATCGCGACCCAATTTTAACCGCTTTCCGAACTTTGACTCGAAAATAATAAAGTTTCGTCCAGTCTGTTGGCAGATTTTTTTAGATCATTCGACAACAGCTCAGTTGGTGCGGATTGTCGAACACACTACAGAGGGTCCATATTAGTGGAAGTTGAAAGGGCCTTCGATAAAGTCTGACATAATGGGCTGCCGTTTAAACTCATTGAACATCAGTTTCCAATCAAACTAGTGCGAAGGCCTTACTTGAATCAAATATCGTTTAAGGTATTGCCGAACGGGAAGAGATCGATACTAAAGGCCATTGAAGCTGGTTTGCCTCAGGGCTCGACTTTATCTTCCCTGCTATTCTCGGTCCTCATGGTAGACGCACCAGGCACGGTCGTTACATTTTATGCAGACGACACGGAACTTATGTGGTAGTCTTGGAACCGGAGCGTAAAAGAATTAAAAACGGCTACGAAACTTGAAAAATGCTGTGGAGGTTTAACGTTAGTTCCACTAAGAGCGAGGCAATACTCTTTGTGAAGTGGATAAGCCACCCCATTTGCACTAGGCTTATGTAGTTCGCGAACGAACTAGTTCAGAAGAGCGTTCCCATAAGTGAAATGAATGACCTAGTTCACAGTCAGTCCCGCTCCTAGTTCGTTTCTATTCATTCCGTTCGCAACTCAGTGAGTGAAATTTTTTTTGGTCATTGCCGTTCGGAACTAGGCTTGTGTAGTTCACAAGAGCGTTCCTAGAACTGAAATGAACGAACTAGTTCGCAGTCAGTCCCGCTCCAAGTTCGTTGCTGGAATATACTTGCAGATTGACGACTCCTGCTCATCACATTCTACCAGAATGACGACTTCACACAAACAAACTTCACTGCTTTTCTCATCACTAAACTCCCGCGAACTAGTGAACTAAAAGCACGAACTAGTTCGCGAGGAATCGGGAATCGGAAATGATCGCTCACTAAGGTGAACTAAAATGCGCAACCCTAATTTGCACGTTTCTATCTTCGGGGACGAATCCAATTATCAAGTAACTCGGGGTTAAAATTAGACAAGAAACAGACTTTCGGTCAGAACATCCAAAAGGTCTTGAACAACTCCAATTTGGCCACCAAACTTCTTTACCATATAAACAACAGTCGAAGGCAACTTTCCCTTTTTTTGCTTCTATACTAGTCGATCATCAAGTCTACCTTATGCTATGCTTCGCCCGCATGGGTCCACGCAGCAAAGTGTTATATTTCGCGTTTACAGGTAAAGCAGAATCGACGTCTCATAGCCGCTCTGAGTGCACCTCCGTTCGTCCAGAACAGCCAGTTACACAGGCAAGCGCATCTTCACACTATTCGGGAAATCCTCAAACAAAGTGCTTTGAGGTTTTTTAATGCGTAATCCGGTCATGCCAATCCGCCAATTCGTCTAAGCTCCAATAACAACAATTTTAATGAAAAAGCCCGTTGGAAACACAAGCGTTCTAAAATGGCTCTTCCCAATTCTGTGACATAGCTCCAAGTGCATGGTATAGACACTTTTCGTGTGTCGAAGTAAAGGAGTCTCTTCGGAAGATCTTTCTGCGTCCGTCTCAAATAGATGGCTTGTTCGCACACAGTGTCATTAATTTATAGGAATTTCTATTTAATTACCACTTTAATTCCTCAGACTTTCCTCGGTTTCCATGCGGAGCGTAGACAAATGTCGTTGGATTCAGAATGTCGGCTATGGAATGGAGGCTTACATGGTTTTTCCAATTGATTCACCGTATATCAGTTGCACACATTGAAATGCCCGTTAAAATTCTACCACTTTTTTCATCCTCCTTTCAGGATCTCATTGATGAAATGGAGTCAGAACCTCGGGCGCGACTCATTGTATGTCGACTGAGCCGATCGGGCTTAGCCTTAAGCCCCGGTTCCACTTGTTGCATTTCTGCGTATCGTATCACCATTGCGTATCATTCACTGAACAGATACAGTGTGTATACTACACGATTTTTATTGTATCAAGAGTGCGTTACATTTCAAAATTCACGATACGCGATTACAAGTTTCTTTGTAGTACATTTTGATACAGAACGAAGATGCGTTTGTCGTGTCCACTGATACGCAACGAAAATACGATACGCAGAAATGCAACAAATGGATACCGGCCTTTAGGCGTGAGTATTTAGCTATGACTTGAACCCTAAGGTTTTTATTTATTAATAATTTTAATTAATTAATTAATAATTTTAATCCAGTCCCAAATCCCAGATCAGTTAAAACACACAATGAGTGAAGAACGCGTTGACCAGTGGCGTCTCATAAATCGTTCGTATACTCACGAAAAAACTCAGCTTCTTGACTTGAACTTAAAATCTCCAAGTTGCTGAATAAAAATGGTTGCTACTCATTGAAAAATCCCTTTGGGATCGAATCGATTATTTTCTTATGCTGTAATTAATTGTGTCAGTTTCGATAATATTCAGAACCTTTTGGAATTTCATTATTAACTGCCAAAGACTTTATTTATTGAGTGAAGGTTGCTGCTTATTGTTTTTGTTTTTATGCCTTTATGAAAATTCCATTTCAGAGGAGTTTTCCACCCCGTCTTTTATGATCCATTTTACTTTTATCCAATGCTGCCTTTAATGGCACTGCCAGATTTAGGTATTCGAGATAGTGCAGATTTTAACTATGGTGACTTTAATTGATGCTCAAAATGTTTAAGTATGTAATGTGTGACTTGGGGATGGCATAAGGGAAATATATTAAACCCCAAGAGCATGGCAAAACTTCTCAACAATAGGAAAATATGAGCACCCCCATTTCGGGGGTGGCACAAAGTTGGATTACCTCCCTTTCTCATCACAAATCAGACCCTCATATAGAACGCATATGAAGTAAACTTTTTTTTTACTATAACTATATTTCAGGATGTTGCATGCTGCTCTTGATATTAGAATTCCGACAGCAATATCCTCAGGCGACTAGAATAAAAAAAAATTGAAGAAAAAAAAATTCCTAGGACGAAGGGAAAATGGATAACAAAAATATGGAGAGGAGTCAAGGCATTCTTTACGTGATGTAAAGAAATGAAATTATAGAAATCCTCGAACTCTTGAAGGACAATCTGCCAGCCAGAATTTCTATTTCGATACGAGCGGGACCCGTTAGAATAATTGGTGTAGGATTGAATATCCATTCAACTTCATAGCCGAAAGTGAAATAGGATAACTTTACTTCTGACTAAAAAGAAAGTTTCTATTAAGGTCATAAGTTCAATTGAAAAATAATTCGGAGAAAATACGAGTTCGTGTGACACCAACAGGTTGGCATGGCATGTTGAAGCGATTTATTGAGTTACAATAATAGAGAGTCTAGTTTATATAATTATTGCATTTTGCTTATTGTTCATTTTACGAATTACAATGAATCAAAAGTATGTAATTACAAAGTTGTATGATTCGAAGACATTATCTGGAAGCTGGATGACGTATTTTGTGAATAATGATTGTTATGTTTCAATGTGCGGTAGAGTACGCCCCGAGCAGCGATGCCAGATGATAAAAAAGAGGACCTTAATAATGTAATATGAATTAGTGAATATCTAATTTGATATACCTACTGCCATTGTATTCTAATTTCATGTATTTCAATTGGTTTAATTTTTGAAGTACAGGGTGGCCGATGAATGTTGCTACATTAAGAAACTCAAATAACTTTTTGTTGAATTCATATAATTTATTTTTTCTTTATTCATTTGAAAAATAATACTTTATTTTTAAGTTTTTTTTAATGGATTTTAAAGATAATTGAATTTAAATGGCCTCCACGCTCGGTGAAGCATGTGCGACATCTTATCAAAAAGTTATTTATCACTGCCCGGAGGGTTGCAGCAGGAATCGCCTCAATTATCGTTCGAATGGATTGCTTTAAATCATTCAAATTTGTCGATTTTGTTTTGTAAACTTCCTGTTTGCAATAACCCCATAAGAAAAACATAACGCAGTCACGATCGGCTGCAAGCCAATCGTATGATACTCTAGATGAAATACTGAACTCCGATTTATATTTTAGTTGAGATTATACCAAAGGAATGAGGAGTACACATACAATTATTGCATGATCTTTTATTTACAGGTAGAAACTATTGTATAGATTTTTTGAGTTATAGTGAGTTCCATAAATTAAGTTGGGACATTTTTACAGAATTTTTGTATGGCAACTACATGAAGGACTTACGGGATATTTTTCATATTGTTACGTGTAAGCCTGGCAACCGCGCAACCGTACAACTCGATCGTTACACATAATGAAAACAACAACAACCGAATACCTAGTTGCAAAATAACCCAATTAGAAATAAGGCGAAACGGCACGGTTGTATCTCTCTTCTTATCGAATGCTCTCCAATATACTAGAATCCTCTGCACACACCACTGAACGATGATCGAAATCGAAGGCTCTGAAGCTTTCGAGAAGATTCCACAACTGAACGAACGTTCAAGTACACCGGTGAACATTCAAGACTGCAACCGCCTAGTATATAAGCAGGTGAAGCGTTCAGCGAAGACACAGTAATTTCGATTACGTCGACTGCGAGTATACGCGACCGTGTTGAGAGAGAACGAAAGTGAACGAGTTAAGCGATATATGGTATAAGCGGGCGGTACTGCCATACAGTGCGAATTATTGTGCGATTATAATTCTGTGAATTAAAGTGCGGATAAATAAATTATCACTTATTTTTATTTTAACCGAATTGTGTTTTACTTGAAATCCCGGCGAACCCCTAGCTCGCAACAATATTAATACCTTCAGCTGCGACTATTATAAAATTAACGTATACAAAATTTTAAAGTCGTAACTTAAAGCGTTCTAAAGTTATCGTTCAATATTGGTGAACACGTGTTTTAAGCACTTTTGTATGACAGCTACCCGAAGGAGTTGATGGATTGCGCTAATTAATGAAGTCAGTCTTGCTTTTGATATAAAACTAATTCCTGTAAAATTTTGAATCCCTGCTTTAACTTGTACTAGAGTTATAGTGGATTCTGTAACTTGTATACATTTTTGAAGGACTTTTGTAGGCTGCTACACGAAGGACTCATTCGATTTGCATCATATTCGGAACTTTCGTTTCAAACATTGTAAACTTTAAGTATTCAAAATTTCAAGCTCCTAACTTGAAGCATTCGAGCAATAATTGTGAATACGTGTTTTAAGGACTCTTGTATGGGAGGTACCGGAAGGAGTGGAAGGATATCGCCCATTAACGAACTTAGCCTTACTTTTTTCCATTTTACAGGTGGTGACCAAATTTCAACTTCCTAGGCCAACGCGTTCTTGAGTTATCGTGCAAACGGACGGACGGACGGACAGACGGACAGACGGACGGACGGACGGACAGACGGACAGACGGACGGACGGACAGACGGACGGACAGCAAATGGATTTGGGGTTTTTGGCCACAACTAAATACAAAATAATATATAACTCTTTTTCGTCCGAGGCTCGGTTCTATGCGTTACAAACTTTTCGGGCTGGATTAAACTTATAATACTCTATATGATTTCATCTAGAGTATAAAAACAGGCGCAGTTAGGTCAGAAGACCTTGGTGGCCAACGGAATGTGGAGTTTCTTGAAATCACCTTATTGTGGAATTTTCGCTGCAATTCTGTTGATAACAGGGCTGGTTATGTGAGGAGTTGCACCATCTTGTTGAAACCACACAGAGTTGAAACGGATTCTCTTCCGGTTCAGTTCTGGATAGAAAAACTCTTTCAACATCTTTAAGTAACGGTCTCCATTAACCGTAACTGTATGACCGTTTTCTTCGTAAAAGTAAGGCCCGACAATGCATCTTGATGAAACTGCACACCACACTGTGACTCGAAGTGGATGCAATCCCGTCTCATGGAGCATCTGTGGGTTAGAGTCACTACATATTCTACAATTTTGTTTGTAAACATTGCCGTTTAGATCAAAATGGGCCTCGTCAGAAATAAAAATACAGTTGAAGATCTTTTCCTCATCTTCCACCATTTGAATGATCTTCTGGCAAAATTCCAAGAGAATCGGCAAGTCTGCTTCGTTCAGTTTGCTTGTTAGTTGAATTTTATAAGGAAACAAGTTTAAATCTTTATGCAGAACTATCTGTAGTGACTGTCTGCTGATACCCATTTGAGCAGATAAGGTCCTTGTCCAAACACTAGGATTGGCTTGTATGGCAGCAGCTACAGCAGCGATAGTTTCCTGGGTCCGAACCGAGGGATCTCGATGATAAGGCCTTCTGATGATTGCCCCATGCTCGGCAAAATTGTTTACGATCATTCTAGTCCATCTTCTCTCGGAGGAGTGCCGCCAAACGTGC
The DNA here is from genome assembly GCA_951812415.1 of Beris morrisii. Taxonomy (NCBI): domain Eukaryota; kingdom Metazoa; phylum Arthropoda; class Insecta; order Diptera; family Stratiomyidae; genus Beris; species Beris morrisii. The sequence goes on along the minus strand of OX638312.1, from coordinate 106,937,664 downwards.
GCCTCTTTGGACAGAAATCACAGACTCTAATGCGTGATAGCGGCGCACAATCCAAATTCTTGTATCATTATCCCAATCGCCCATTTTCGTTAAATTTAAATACCAATATGCAAAATAAAAAAAAAATTGTACCAATTACTTACACAGAAAAAAAAATATTAGGTTTTTCTTTGGTAGCAGCTTTCACCAGCCACCCTGTACTTGATGTATGTTAAAAATTTAATACTTTATATATTCTTTACGGCATCTTCTATTTATTTAAATAGTAATAATTAAAATAGAGCAAAACGATTATTTAAAAAAGAGTCTGGCAAAAGTCTGGGCGCAAGTTTATTATTTTTTTAGGTAGAAGTCCCGAACGCGTTTAATGCTGAGATACAATTTTTAAGCGGTTGTATAGAAAGCCCGTTAAAGTAAAAAACAATTCGATATCTCATCAGACCTAAGTGATATGTCGGAGTTCGTAAAAACATACACAATCATTTTACACCCTCTTAGGGGTTGAATATATGTGAATATAGCAAAATCCTGAAATTAATTTTGAGATCAATATATTATACATACATACAGTAAATAGAAGTAAACGCAAATTCAGTCTCATTAACCCTAAAAAATTTGTCGGAATTCGTGAAAAGTTGAACAATACCTTACATTCCCGGGGGTTTAATATCGAAAAATGCTTAAATCGGTTTTCCCCCGATTGTATTTAAAGCCTTTAGAAATGAGAGTTAATTCGATACCTCATTAGATCTAAGAAATATATCGGAATTCGTGAAAATGAACACAACCACTTTGCACCCCCATAGCGGCTGCATATCGAAAAATTTAAAAAATGTTTCTAGTCACTTAAATTAAGAGCCCGCAGAAGTAAAATTAATTTGATAGCTTGACATGTCTAAAAGATATAACAAAATTCGTGTAATTGTGAAAACCCCTACTCCTACTCCACCTTCGTACGCCAATGAAAATCTGAACTTTTTTTTGATTTAATTACTCCTGTAGTACATCTACATATACGTACTAAGTTTCAACTTTAGCATAAGCCATTTTCGATATAAAACCAGTCCAACCCCGTACCTTACTATCAATATGAAAAATTTCATTTTTTTATGACGTAGAGGCTCCATATAGTTGTGAATTTTTTTACTTTCTATTTCATGCGGTTTTCAAGAAATAAAAATCAAAATTTTTTCCTTTTGACCCCCTCTTACCATCACCCCTTATACCTGTGCTCCCAAAATTTTTAAGATCATATCTACGGTAGGCGAAATATAAGAAATTTTTTTTATTTTTAAAAATGGCTATCCCTCCACTTTCGTGCTTCACCTTCCCCTTTACTAACCTTTAAGACAATTAAAAAAAAGTTTCAACCTTCTGACGTCAACTGTTCAGGAGATATGGACTTTAGAAAGTTTCAATCTCAGCTTTCAAGCGTTTCGGACGCATTCGCCCTTGGAAAATTTTTGAGTACATTAGCTTACTAATCCACCACCAGAAAAACCAAGTACATGGCGGATTAGTGAAAGCGACGGATTAGTGAAAGCAGTAAATTACAGTGTATACGCGCAATAAAGAAAAGAATGACATATTATAAGAAAAATTTATTGAAAGGGAGTCGATTCGAAAATACCAATCTAGTGAAAAGACTAAAAGTGAGCTATTACCTTGATGAAAATGTGAGCAAACTTCCGCGTTTACTCGATAGGAGAATGGTAAGGTGAAAGAAAAGAGCAAAACTTAAAGAAAGAGCGAAAGTGCAAAATTCAGAATGTATTTTAAAGCAAATATTTATTTCTTGGCGTAAAAGCCCACATTTCAAATAAAGTAACAAATGCCACTCACTTTGTTCAATTTTCATAAAAAGATGGAAAAAATCAATACAAATTTTAACAGGACTTAGAAATACTAGACAGCCTAGTCATTCACTATTTTGTTATGGAATGAAGTCAATGAATTCGCATGAGATAAAAGAGCAAGAAGTGAATGATATCCTCACAGAGATATAGTATATGTGTAGATACTTCCGTTATAGAAGGCGGACTATTGGACTCGAGAAACAGAGAACCAGCGGATTACAGAGGCTTGCATTGTGTAGCTAAACCCAGCATACAATTTGGAAAATATTCACTGCGGATGAATCTAACTGAAATTTATACGAAAGTATTGGTTATATGAAAAATTCATAAATGTTTACTATAGATGAAGAAAAATTGAATTTTAGACGAAAAATATACATGATCACGTACGAGCCACCTGGATGGTTCACTTACGGTTCACCTACACGATTCACTTGCAAGTAACGAAGCAGAAAGGTCGATGATTCATTTACGAATCGTAAGAAAATTGACTTGTGAACTAACTTCACCTATGTTACCTTAGTGAATCACACGTGATGCCTGGACTGTGCAAATTTTGGATATAACTCGTATTATCCTAAGCTTAGCAGTTATTATGATTAGAAACAATTCAGAATTGGCACATTAAATTTCAATCATCAAAATTTTAAAGACATGGATTCATAAAAAGATGGATTTGAAATCTAAAAATAAAATCAATCAATATTCAAATTTCTATCAATTAGAAGAAATCAATTTTTTTTATATTTTGCAAAGTGGGTCCATTTAGTGACATTCAATGGAATTATTAGTAAGGTCATCTCGGTCAAACAATCAATCAATAAAAATGTGATTCATAGAGTATTTTACGCATTAGATTTTAGATTTCTGAACTGCGACCATCGTATCATAATCGAATGTTGTATTTATCAATCTTATAACAAACTCGTATTTGTCTTGTACATTTAGTCGATATAATCGACGTTTTAAACAAATGTTTTCAGCCTAATACAATTTCAATGAATTTGCAATCAAATTCATCATAGCGTTCGGGTATTTGCAGTTTTGGCCTTCAATGTAATCTCTTCACAGAAATCTTCAATTGATAAAATGACGCATGTGAAATCCAGACGTAATTAAATAATGTTTTTTTGTCAATTTTTATCTACGTAAATTTCAGTTGGATTCGTACAAAAAAAATATCGAACAGTATAGAGAACCCTGTTGTTCGCCGAACATTTCTGCAAAACCCACGTCATCAACGACAATGTTATTTTTGATCGTTTTATAATAAGAAAATCTTCAAAAATCGAAGTACAAAAACACGAATTAATTGGTGCATAATCGTACTAATTGTTAGAATGGAAGGGTAGAGAATCGATGCCAAAAAAGTATTAAAAAATCATATTCAGTAACATGATAAAATATAGTAATAAAAAAAAGGTCAACAGTCTATTCTGGGCTCACCATTATTTTTGTGCAGCTGCAACGTTCAAAAAGTTAACCAGGAGACTAGCTCCCACTCGTAGATCTTTATACCCCTTTTTGCAAAATTCTGCTAATAGTATCATTATTGCTACAAATAAGTTTTCATGGTAGCGAGTCAAATTCTTGAAGATTTACTTGAATATTCGCTTATTGTTTTGTGTAACTAAAGAGTCGATTTATAGTCGTTTTTATTACAGATCAGAGGAAGGTTTAGTTCACCGAGATACCATAACTGAAAAATGTGAATTATAAAAGCATTTTTATCACACTTCATATGAAGGCATTTATTTACAGCTCTTTTTGAAGCACTTTCGAAGTTATCTTCGTTGATCCAAACCATATCACCAATTGAGCAATTCTTTTATTTTAATAAAGTGGCCATTTCCCACAAAACATTTCATACACATGCGACAGATAGTTTTCTTGTTCTGATATTTGGAGCACTTGATCTTTAAATTTCTCGTCTCATGCAACACCCCCTCGAACAGATAGGCTCTTCCTTATAGCAAACCGTTGGCGCAACGAGCCCCTGGTGGACTTAGCTTTATTCTGAGTTCTACATAAATTCCGTCCATTTTTCTGAAGACATCAAGGCATCCTAGGTGTGAAATTTATTTGCATACTTGATTGAGCAACTCAACTACATATTGTAGATGGTGGAGGACGTCTGAATCCCGATTCATATATCAATAAATTTTAGTATGCTTTTGGCTTGGGTGAGGTTAGATTTGAGTTCCGATGGTGTTGGGGAGTATTGTCCAAATCTTCTATGTGCAATGCATAGAACGTACATAGCACACATAATCTCCATAATCGTTTGAAGTCAGTCCAATCGTTTTTTTCAGCTTACAGTGTCCTACAATTAATGCGGTCATGCACCGAACCTGATTCCTATTCATTCATTGATCTTCCAAGAACAATTTGGACTGTCTGCACCCCACTGTTCTTGTCTGGTGGAGGTCAGCTTGGATGTTAGTCCAATCCAACAGTCTTTCTTTTGCTACATCTTACAGAAAGGCATTGGTTCTGTGAATTTTAAGTCAGCTACTTTTTTTTCGCTAACTGGTCTACAGACTCAGTACCTACAATATCTCTGTATCCAGGCACCCAGATCGCTGCCTTTTTGAGTTCTTCTAAGCAATCCTACGCTAAGTGGGATCTGAAGCAAACTCCTTCAAGAGCAATTAGTGCCGCTCTGCTGACAGAGAGAATTTAGATCCTGTAATTCTTCTATCCTCTTCTAATGTTTCCTTGATACAAAGTTCAATTCCATGAATTTCTGCTTAGAAGATCTGGTCGAGGCTGGCATATATAGACACTTGGTCTGTTCATACTATACTCCTGCTCCAACTCACTCATTTGTCTTGGAGTGATCTGTGTACAAGATAAGTGCTCCTTTTTTTAAAGTGTTTACAAGGTGGGAACACGACTTTGATGATATTGTTACGTGTAAGCCTGGCCACCGCGCAACTCGATCGATTACGAATAGGGAAACTGCAACAACCGAATACCTAAGCTGCAAAGTAACCCAATCAAAAGCCTAGTTGAGTAAATAAGGAGAGCGGAGCAACACGACTATACCGCACTTCTTATCGAATGTGCTCGAATGCGCTCGAATGTACTAGAACAGCGTAGAGGGTCAAATGGAAAGATCTCAAGCTTTCGGGTACCCTCTACACACACCACTGAACGAAGATTCAAGAACAGTCTCGACTACAGGCAACTGGTATAAAAGCAGATAAAGCTTTCAGCGAAGACATAGTAATTTTTATTACGTCGACTGTGACAGCCAGCGTGTATACGCGACCGTATTGGTGAAAAGCGATCGATTGCGTGTGATCGAATCAAGCGATACAGATAAGCGGGCGGTATTGCCAAATAGTGCGAATAATTGTGCGAACAGAATTATAGTGCAAATAATAAATTATCACTTATTTTTATTTTAAACGAATTGTGTTTTACTTGAAATCCCGGCAAACCCCTGGCTCGCCACAATATTAAACGAAAGTAAAATGACGAGAATAGGGTCGCTTTCAAGCTCTCTCACAAGGTCTCGTGAGGCTGTTTTCTTTGCACCCGTAAAAAATAAACGGTACGAAAACGATGGGAGTTTAACTCGGTTTTTCAAGCTCGACATCATCCTAACTTTTTAGCACCCTGTATGTGTGCAACAAATTAATGCAAAAAAATTCCCCCCTCATCATCAACGGCGCGACAGCTCAATTCAGGCCCCGGCATCCTGAAGTCGTCGCCTCCAATCGTCTCGATCCAAAGACCGTGCCCTCCAGCTGCTAATTTTTAAGATGGCTTTGCTATCTTCATCAACCGAGTCTTCCTATCGAAAATACTTAAATTTTGTCACGAAACTCGACATGTTTTATGCTATGTAAATCTATGTTGTTTACACTTCGGCGAAATAACTTGTCATTCCGAGCCTAAAGGCCTAAACAGAACACGGACCTCGACTGCGACTGTGCAGTTTAGAATACACAGGACTGCATGGCGATGCCCACAATACCAACTTCGCCTGTGACTGTGACTGCGCAGTCGTGCTACACTCTAATTCTATGACTGCGGTTGTAGTCTCGGATTTCAATTATTAAAACACGTCTTCAAGAACATTGGTATATAGCTTCGGTACACCTTAAGCTACAACTTTGAAATTTTGTATACGTTAGTTTTCTAATGGTTGCATTTTAAGGTATGAATATGAAAAAATCGCATGAGTCCTTCGAGTAGATGTCGTACAAAAATCCTGTAAAAATATCCTCATTCAATTCACCGAACTCACTATAACGCAAGAAATCGTTCAACCACGCAGTTGAAATTTTGTACGAATTAGTTTTGAGGGAAAATGAAGTTTGAGTTCATTAGTCAGTAAAATTCTTTTACTTCTTCGGGTCCTTAAAACACGTGTTCAAGAATATTGGTCGATAACTTTAGAACGGTTTAAGCTACGACTTTGAAATATTTTACGTGTTGATTTTCCAATAGTTGGATCTAAATGTATGATTATGAAGAAAATCTCATTAGTCCTTCGTGTAGCTGCCATACAAATCACGAATTCGGAATTTTGTACAAATTAGTTTTGAGTGAAAACGAAGTTCGTGTTTACTAGTCAGCTAAATCGTTTTACTCCTTCTGGTAGCTTCCATACAAAAAATCCTTAAGACACGTGTTCAAGAAAATTTTCCGATAACTTTTAAACGCTTCAAGCTACGAATTTGAAATTTTGTACGCATTAATTTTTAAATGGTTCCAGGTAAAAGAATAAATATGCTAGAAATCGAGTGAGTCCTTCCTGCATCTCCCATGTGAAAGTCCTTAAAAAAGGAAATTTTTTTTTAGTGACTCAACTAGTTCCAGACATGAAATTAAACACTGATAATATTGTCTTTTAGTTTCGAGTAGCAACCAAATAGGAGTCCTTAATAAAGGATAAACAACATATGCACTCCTAATACTACTTTATCCCCAACTACAATATAAATCGGAGCTCAGTATTTCATCTAGAGTATCATAGGATTGGCTTGCTGCCGATCGTGACTGCAGTATGTATTTTTTGTTTTTTTTTTCAATTTAGCATTTTTAGTTCAGGATTTTTGTGAATCAGACTTCTATATTTCAGAATTTTGATTTTTTAGTTCCAGCAGGCTTTCCGTCAGGTGGGGGGGGGGGGTTCGAATATGTGGAAATAATTGCTGACATTCACAGCTTGGAATTCATCAATGCTCAAACATTTTCTAAGAGTTTTGAATCTGATGAAGGTGACGGTCAATCCAGTTCGTCATAGTCCCTGCAAGAACGCGGTAATTCAATTCACTTTCCTACACCCTACACTCGCCACCCGGCTTTGAAAAAGTTTTATTTGGTGTTCTGCGTCATAAGATTTTCCAATAAGTATGCAGCGTGGTTAATTTAGTACTCATAACGGGTATATTCACTGGTAGTATTCCACGTAATTTAGTAGTAAATATCTGGTATCGTTAACGAGGATTGAAAAAGACGGCAATATTGAAGGAAGAGGTTGAATCTCGCACGCATGTATAAAGTGGAATTTTGTCTCGAGTTGATGAAAAGATACACCGCTACCACGAAGCTAACTGGTAAAATTCTTGCCTATTTCTACGCAGTACAAAGCCGTCTTCAATGATTTGGATCGTTGTCATCTTGTAGTATCAAATGACAGATGGTAGTAAAGCCTACTGATGTAATCTGTTTGACGAATAAGCCTTAAACCATGGTCCATTACTGGAAGTTTAGCAGTCCGCTGGATGCGTCTTGTTGTGTTGGAACGCCAGATAGAAAGAATCCGCAGAAAATAAGCTTCGACTACAAAATTACGTTCTTCCAATCGCGATTCAAGCGAGTTCTTTTACGACGTGCCTGATGGACAGTAGTGGTTTCTTCACTGTGCTTTGAAATTCCACTTCAGCCAATAGAAGTATTAGAACAGTATTACAAGACACAGTCAGACCCTTTACGAAAAATAATGAACGAGTATTCCACACGTAAAATCAGTTTTTTCACTAATATTCGTTTTCTTAGTTTTTCGCGCAAGGCCACGATCAGGCATATGATCGATGTTTCTTACGTCAGAATGAAATTTCATCAATTTTCTTATAAATTTCTTTGACTTTTTCATGTACATACTTCACAACGGGTAATTTTTGGTCCTTTTGGATGCTAACACCGAACACGTCTTCATAACATGATTCATACGTGGTACACATTTTAAAGTATGTTCTTTTGGGACCAAGGTTGATTGAAAACTGATGCCTTTTATAGCAAACGTCATTGGAGAATGGTCACACTGCCTGCTAACGTTTGAATTTAACATCTACCGGTTTTCAGAATGGCGTTGGACCCAAAATTGCGTATCATTGTCCTCTTCGAAAATATACATCAAACATTTTTTCGAAATAGACCAAGACCCACATCACCCCCCCCCCCACCGTGCGCCAGGGCCTGCAGTGAACACACAAAATAAGCGATTTTTGGGATTTTAATTTTCGTCATGTTGTGGATCGGGATCTTGTTTTTTGATATTTCCAGTTTCGGAGTTATTGAATTTGAGAATTTCAGACCGAATCGAAACTGACCAATATGCAAAATGCACTTCCGAACCTGCGAAGCTTTCCTTTGCAATCAAATGTTCCACAAAAATCATACCAGATTTTTCTCGTTTGCCGTCAACGTCATAGACGTAAAAAATGATTTAAAAACACGGTTTTCTCCCTTATCTAATTTAAAATTCATTCGACTATTACGGCTAACATATGTGTGCCATCATGTATACAACACCATCTCGATTCGCGCGTATCTAGCCTGTAGAATATCTCGAGCAGATTTTCTATTTGAATTTTTATTTTCCATCTAATTGAAATTTATTGATCAGATTTCAAGGTGAACGTCACATGAAGACATTCGCTGTAAATTGAAATTCAAATTGTTTACGGACTTTACAAAATCGTTCCGCCTCGCATGTAATGACGGTAGAGGGAGTGTGCTAGTCCATTTATGAACGTATTGTCTCGGTACGAAATTGATGCACATGTGAGGAGCGAATATGTCGGATTATAATACGCACTAGAACTACGCTAGAGAATCACGTACGGAAAATAGAACATTTTTTGCAGATTCGATGAGAACTAAGAACAAGGTTCTTTTCCATCAATTTCCAGTCCAAGTACACATACTCGTACTATCGATATTTGAACATGGGCCTATCCTATCCGTTATTATCTTTCGGTTAATTATTTTGGAACGATCCGATATTTACACGTCGACGAACCGATATTACTAAGTGCTAGGATTCTGATTAATCATTTTGCTCCGTATTTCGTCCGACCCGCTGATTGATGAATAGCTTTCGGGTTATTTGTCACGTTATTATAATACTCAACAAGTTGATAGACATTTCATTATCAGAAATATAATGAAATTGATTTTTCTGTGACGTATGCGATTTGTTAAGAACAATTCCAACTATGAATTCAGGAAAAACTATTCGTATCGTGGCGGTGTAATTTTGAACCGCAGTGACCATGCACAGAATCCAAAGACGGCCAAATACTTCACTCAAGTAAAAACCAATCCGTCTACTGAATTTTTTCCGATTCTAAGTGGTGCATATTTTTGACAGAAAAGAAAAAGTATGGTATTAAATGTGTAGAGGATGGAGTTTCTACTTCAGCAATCGCGATGGGAAGGATCAATCGGGTAAATTTTGTTAATTGTAATTTAGTAATAAAGTATCACCAGCTACTGTCCAGTTCGAAGATCACATTCTATAAAATTTCCATTTAAGATATGAAAATAATTGAAAGTCTTCCAACACAAAAAAAATTCTCCCAAACTAATTTTTTTCGCACTAATCTATGCCAACGATTTTCAATTTTCTGTATACAGGTGATGGCATTATTCTGTCCTGATTGACATTAATGTGAACGCAAAGGACAATTTCATGCAACATTAAATTCGATTTCCCGTCGTTTTGTCTGAAGAGAACGATTCGAATTGAGTAAAATTTCGATAGGTAGAGTGATGGAAAATGATGGCGTAAATCGAAAGTGAAATTGGACAAATTTCAAAGAATCGTTGATTGAAAGGAAGATTTTAATGGCCTTGAAATAAATACGAGAAGCGGGTAGCGAATATTTTCTATTATATACGAAGAAGAAATGGGCGTGATGCTAACAATCTGTTTCTCATAATCCTGGACGATTTCATACAGAAGAACGTCGAAGTGATCAGAGTCCGATTTGGGATGCAGTGATCTAGAAAAGGACGATACTTATTTTCTTCTGAAATTTGGAAGAAGTGATCGGAGAAGTGTGCATATTCCCATTTGAAAGGGGTTGGTAGATACTTTCAAATAAATCTGTAAAAAAATTTACAGAACCTCTTCATCTGACTTCAGAGATAAACTAGTCCGTAGTTGATTTCTTTCAGTCAATTTAACACATCACTCAATAAGTTCGTAGGATGACTAAATAAAACAACAACTTTTAGCCAAAACTTGACTTTATTCTCTAACATTTCGATCCCTTTTTGTAGAAAGATTTATATTTGGCCTCAAAAAAACCCTCAGTTTCGGCAATCACTTCTTCATTGAAGCAAAATCTCTTTCCCTGGAGCATTCTTTTTAGGTCTACAAACAGGTAGTAGTCGTTGCGAGCCAGATCCGGAGAATACGGGGGATGAGGAAGCAATTCAAAGTGCAATTTTGCCATTGTTGCGATCGACTTGTGACACGGTGCATTGTCTTGGTGAAAGAGCACTTTTTTCTTCTTCATTTGGCGTCGTTTTTTCGCAATTTCCTCCTTCAAACGCACCAATAACGCCATATAATATTGACTATCAATGGTTGTTACTTTCTCTAGGTAATCGATGAATAAAACACCGTGCGCATCCCTAAATAAGGAGGTCAAAACCTTACCAGCTGACATTTGCATTTTTGGTCGCTTCGGACGACTTTCCCCTTTGCTGTCCACTCAGCTGACTGCCGTTTTGACTCTGGGGTGTAATGATGGGTCCATGTGTCATCCATTGTCACATACCGCATGAAAAAATTCTTTTTATTGCGCTGAAATAGCTCCAAACAGCGCTCTGATCGTCGACGCGTTATTGTTTTTGATCAACTGAGCAAACACATTTCGAACAAAGCTTTCTCATGCTCAAATGTTCATGGTGAATACACTGCCTTCTGATATCTTTAAGGTGTCAGCTATCTCACGAAACTTGAACTTACGATTGGCCAAAACCATTTTGGGGATTTTTTTTATGTTTTCTGGAACAACTGCCGAATTTGAGCGACCGGAGCGTTCAGCATCATCTGTGCTTATACGGCCGCGTTTAAAATCAGCAAACTACTTTTCTACCATTTGTCTCGATGGAGCAGAGTCCGAATAACACTTGTCAAGCCATTGCTTTGTTTGAACAGTATTTTTCCCCTTAAAAAGCATTGCTTTTTTAATACACGAAATTTAAGTTGTTCCAATGTTTTGGTAAATTACAAAAGCAAAAAATGTTAAGACCTGGCTTACAGCTATTTTGACATTTTAATCCCCTTACTTTCATACGCTACTGCGTCTCTCAACATATCTTTAAATCTTCTGTAGCCCCGTTCAGACAGACTTCCGACAAATGCGTCAATAGGTACTAGGTGTCACCTGCCTAGCATTAGTCGTTCCTGAGAAATTATTTGTTCCTTTAAGAGAGGTTAACTTAGTCTTACTACTATTATGAAAATTGCATGACATCACCACGGAATATCGAGATATTAGAAAAAGATACATTCGCCTTTTGGCGTGTACTACACCTACGAGTAAATACAAAATTCCAGGGTAGCAATTTTTTATTGAAATTTCGCTTTGATCACAATGTTAAGTTAAGTTAAGTTAATTCTGGCAACAGTCTGGACACAAGTTTATTATTTTAACGGACAAAGTTCGGGATGCATAAATTTCAACTTTCTACAATAATATCATAAGATATCAAAATTAGAAAGTTTTGAACCACCACTCAAGACACTTAGAACGCCACTGTCCAAAATCTATTATACTATATTGGAAAATGGTTGAAAAATATAAGTATAATGTAAATAAATTCCAAGTTTCTAATTTCTAGCATAAACTATTCACGAGAGATATGTCAACTATTTTTCGCCTAGCCCTTCCGATAGCACTTTCATCAAATAAAGCTTTATTGAAGGACCCGAGTAGAAGTTTTCTCAGGCTAGCCTAATTGACCGTATATCTGATCAGTGCCACGTCTGGTATGAGTAAGGCAAGCCTGCTCAGGCTTGCTCAACTTACACCGGATCAGGGCCACGGCCACGTTTGGTATGAGAAAGGCAAGACTGCTCAGGCTCGTCGAACTTGCACCGGATCAGGGCCACGTCTGGTATGAGTAAGGCAAGCCTGCTTAGGATCGCTCGGACTATCCAGATTCGCCGAATTTATACCGGACCAGGGTCACGTCTGGTATGAGTAAGGCAAGCCAGCTTAGGATCGCTCGAACTGTTCAGGCTCGCCGAACTTATACCGGACCAGGGAAACGGCCCTTTCTTGCGGATCTTGCGAGATCCGCAAGAAAAGGCCGCAATTAATGAATTTATAAATATAAAAAGTTATAATCATAATGAATTTAATAAAGTACATCATTTTCTAAAATCTCATTTATTTATTTTGAAATTTTTTTTTGCAAACATGAAAGCGTTACACCCTGCTTAGGTCCACACTGGGCTCTCCTGATCTGGGCCGGATTTATTTTAAGGCACGCCGGATCTGGGCCGGACTTGCACCGGATAAAATTTCTACTCGGGGAGTTAACGGGCTTCAAAAAATAAGTATTTTCTAAAAAAATATAAATGTTCGATTTCAGAGCTAGGCTGATGGTCTTTTTTTATTCCAGATCGATCAAAATACTTTATTATTAGAATAATCCAGCAAATTCATATTAGACGAGATGGTATCCAAAACAATTAAAAATCGCTCAATTTCTTTGCCTGATTTATGTCAAGGATTTTATATTCTCTTTAAAATATAAAACCACATTAATGAGTAAGCCTGGAGGGATGGAATAAGTTCTTGTATTTTCGTAATAACAAATGTATCTAAATGATTTCTTTCGGATCCAATTTATGTATACGGCGAAAGCATTTTGCTATAAAATTTACCAGCCCGAGGCACAACCCACGTTGCGCTCAAGTTGAAGGATTTATACTTTATAAAATTTTAAAAAAAAGCAAAAGGCATTGAGATAATAACCACCTTTAATTGATTATTTAAAGTTTCAGAACTATCGATTTAATTGAACAATGGAAGCATTTGCAACTTTGTAACTGATACGATTCACACAGATGTCGTTTTTTTTCCTACTTCAATTGTATAGAAGTTCTCTTGTGCTCCATTATAAATGGATTTCGGAATATATTTTCGCCCTGATGCGATGTAACGAACACGAAGAGGGCGGAATAATTTCGGTTGTTAGTGCTGCTTCGAGGAAAGTGTCTGTGGCAAATTATTACTAACCAAAATAATCTTATGTGAAACAAACATTTTGTTAATGGATTTATGCGAAATATGTCACATGCAGAATATTTATTCCTTGGGTTGAACATATGCTGCCAGTGATATGTTTATTTTTATGGTGGGGTTTCGATAAATGCAACAACATGGCAAACGATTTTATTCGCAAATGATCCGAAAATGAATCACCAAAGCAGGCTTAACTCGTCAAAAGAAAATTGACCTGCAACTCAAAATTGAATCTAGCTGAATTCTTGATACTAATTAAAAAAAATTATACACCCAATATTCACAAAAGGGAATGTACATAAGGTGCATAATATTCATTTCGGTGAACATTAAGTGAATCGTTTCTAAATCATGCTAAATATTCGCAAATGAATCAGCATTATGTACAGCAAGAGAATCAATTTCGAGTCTCAAACAATAATTAGATGAGTTATTATTGAATCTTTTTCGAATAGAAGAACATACCTTGCACTTGCTTTCAACAAATCTACAGGACGACTAATAGCTGATTCTTTCTTATTCCTCTGAGCACGCCGTTTCTCTAGATTACACGAAAAACTATCGGATTTTTCAGCGATTTTGATGAACCGATACCAATATGCACTCATTGTTTCAACGTTCGATTTTTCTTCATCTTTGGTGAATTTTCATCAAAATGTTTGTTGGAAACCGACTATTTCAAAACTAATGCGATAGAAAGCGTGCATGCGTGCGTTTTTAGATGTCGTAAGCTCGAATACAACTCTAAATTTGTAAACGAATTTGACTATGACCAACTGGCGACCGACAGAGTATGAAAATTGGTACGTTGTAATTTCACATCAATATAGTTTGCAGAAACAAATTCGATGATTAGTGAGTATCAAAAATCTCGACAAAGAACACAGAACTGTCCAGGCATTCTGTAGTTCTATGGCATGTCTTATAATGGGTCAGAACCATACAACACGACGAAACAGGCAGTTTCACAAAACCGTTTTTAAATGGAATCTGATACGACCTAAAGGTCAGAGAATAGAAAGTGTTGACACATTCATCAATCGAACTTCTTCTGGAGAACTTCTCTCATAGGGAAGCAATGAAGCACATTAACTTCTCAGGCTCCGGTTCCATTCGAGGGGTCCACATCGAATCCATAGAGATATATCGTGATATGATGTAGTGTTCACCGCTCTCAACCTAACTTAATTTGTCTTTGAAAAGTCGAGAGGCGTCTTCTCTTGTCGGAAATTACGCGCATTGACCTTCATTGACTGCTCTGTGTGGCGATTCACCCTCAATAGAGGTGAACCAGTTTCAGAGTTTTTGACTATAAACAACTTTCTCACCGTAATTGTTGGTCTGCCAGGTATTAAACCGACTTTCGTGAGACAAACTGGTGGGGGATACTGTATCCAACCTTGACAAAGTGTATATTAGTCGACATTGATTTGACATCACTAAAGGAAATCAAGAGCCAGCATGTACGAAACCTTTAGGAAATTTCCAGTATTAGTATTGAAAGTTGCTTAATTCGTATTCATGATTGTATAGTTTAATGTAAATTCTATAACAGGTATCGATTTATTTCTTCATTTCAAAACATCCTTTTTCATCACAGCCCCTAGTGTTACAATGCAGAATTGATGTCTGTTTCTGACCTGAACGCTAATCGAAATTATATCACATTTGTGTAATGCCCTTCTTATTCAAAGTAGTCTCAAAATTTATTTATAAACTTAATTACTAGTTTATTTCACAGCCGATTGACCATTCTGATTGACCGCATAGACAAATAATTACGTATGCCGATACGAATGGAATTTCTTATCTCTATAGAATGTTAAATAGTGCATTAAATTGTATGAAAGATAGAAGAATATCTACACGTATAGAAAATACTGGACGATAGTCAACCGACAGGTTTACTGAATTGCGTAGTTATGGGTGATATCGATCCGATTAATCCGTAGTAATATAAAATAGAACAGTGCAAGTAGGACTTTTTACCATGCAGTGTTATTGGATTGTAACGCATGAGATACGGATAAAATCAAAGGCGAGATGGCCTTTAGGTTTGTTTAAAAAAAGCAAACGGTGGAGCCTTTTGCATAATCTATTTCTGTGCTATTCATTTCAGTCCTATTTTTCTGTTATGAAGGTGTAGCAATAGGTTTTACGTTCTCAGTAAATACAAAAATATGTAATGATTATTTTTAACATTAAAAGGCACTATCATTCCTTTCTTGGGCTCCTGTTTGGCTTTTTTGGCAGTAACAGTGCTTCTCTACCAGACGCTATTCCGGTTTCAGCCTTGGTCTGGTCTCCGGAACTTGAATTTGGTTGCGGATTCAGCTCTATGGACTTCGAGGAAGTTGAGGATTATTAGCTACGATTTTAGATGCAACAGTAAGTAAACATAGAATCCTTGAGGTTTCTGTGGAATCTCATAACAATTTCAACAGCACCCTTCTTCCATTTAGAAGGATACTTTTCTTTTTTCTAAACTTCAACGTGGACAACCCAAGTAATATCATGTTTCATAGTATCATAATTAGTAGATTTAGACAGGCTAGTCTTGCAGCAATATCAGGCATTTTTTTCATTTTGATGGTATTGTAGATCTGGAGTGCTAACCGATAAAACTGAACAGAATTTCGTTTTATATCCACTTGTAGCCGCAATTTCGCAGCTATTTATCCAAAACGGATTGGGAATGCTACCAAGGAAATTCTTCTGCGTTGGCAACGGTACTTTCCCTGCTCGAGAATGTTTAGATGTACGAGGTGTTTTCAAAAAGTATATCACTTTTATTAATGAAATCAACATTTATTGAGATACAATTATTTAATACAAATCCCCTTCAAAGTACTCCTCTTGAGTTGCTACACACTTCTTTCAACGGTTTTGCCACTGCCGGAAGCAACACAGGAAAGCCTCTTTTGTTATGGTGCCGGGCTGCAGATGGTCCGGCACACTCTGCATGATATCTTCTCTGATCTATAATTTTCAGCTTGAGAAAAAGCCAGAAATCAAAGGGAGCGGGGTCAGGAGAGTAGGGAGGTTGGCGAACCATAGATGTTTTCTGTTTGGCTGTGAAGGCCTGAATCATGTGTGAAGAATGCGCCGATGCGTTATCGTGAAGTTGCCAACTACAATTATCCCACAGGTCCAGCCGTTCGCGTCTCACTACATCACGAAGGCGATCCATAACCTCTCAGTAGTACTCTTTAGTGATAGTAATGCAGTGTGGGTCGTACTCATACGGTCAGCATGACTTTGATATTGCTGCGGACCTGCCTTGCTTTTTGTGGCCTCGGGGATGTTGCATGATTCCACTGTGATGACAGGAACCTTATTACGGTTCGCGCCACAGAATTGGCCTCTATACAGCTATTAACCGATTTCGGTGGAAAAAAACAGCAATTAGAGACCCCCGGGCACGAAGGGGTCCGTGCCGGCCAACCCAGAGAAAGGTCGTGGGCGCCAGTGGTTCCGAATTTAAGGAACTCGTTCTTATTCGATTTTCCCAAACCGAACCACTAGTTCGGGAAAACTACTATCTCTCACAATAACCGTCGGAAGGCAAGCTGAAAAACGGTACAAACCCTTAATGAACAAAGCCAAAGTTAACTCAAATAGACTTCTTAATTCCCACTTTTAACACAATGTACAATGAAATTTACGTTAGGTAAATGATTTTAGCTTCTTCCTAGCTTATCTCTTACTCTCCATATCTAACCTGGTCGATCCTGAGCTACCTTAACCTAGTCCGCTGATGATACTTCTCCAACGATGGTATGGTTTTTTCCGGTTCCGACGCTGCTTCCCAAGGTTAATCTGTCGCTCTAAACTTAATATCCGTTTCGTCGTTGGTCACGACGCTGCTCTGGATGATTCTCCTCACGCCTCTGAATTCTATCCAACCCGTCACCGACTTGTGATCAGGTTCGACGAAGATTTAAAAGAAATAGACTCACTCCAACTAGTTGCTAACACCGTTCACGTCTTCTCGGTTCGCTCGCACTTTTTCCAGAGACCGTTTTTCGGATCCTTCCTTTCCTCGAAATCTCGGGTCTGCTTTTTAAACTGTTAATCCCCGTTTCACGGGTCAACGCTCGCTTTCTCCAGGACATTCCCTCAGGTACATAAACTTTCTTTTCACCAAACGACGATTTAGCCTGGATCTGTCTTATCGACTCTCAATTTCTAGCTGTTCGCGCAGTACTCGTCCATATGTAGGCGATATGACGTTTCTGGTTCGGCGGTTGTTTACGTTTGTGGGGGATTGTGATATTGTGAGTGCGATGGGGTCAATTCCAATGGGTGGCGTAGCCCCGCGTACCTACAGGTAAGTATGGATCAGCAGGCTGCGTTGGGTGGTATTCTTCGATAGGGGAGTTTCGGCTTTTCCAGGTTGATGGTAACCTTCGAAGTTATCGCCCTCTTGGCGGTATTCCATATAGCTTCTTCACGTCATCCTAGTTCTAACCTAATCCAGTCGTCCCTACTTCCTAACCTAACCTAAACCTATTAATTAATTCAGACTAATTTCTAATTTACATCCATTTAATTCAAACTAATCCTAACTACTTACTTCTAATATTTAGATCAACTTCAATATATCCTCGTTAACCAGCTTGTCTTCCGTCTTGTCCTGTATTTTACATGCAACGTTCTAATGCGTGCGTACAACTTATCTTTTCCGGTGCCATGCCGAGCGAAGGTGCAACACAAATGGGCGTCACATTGGGTGCATTCGGAAAACCAAAAAGATATTCATTATTACATTCATTCTAACAAATTTAAACTAACGCAATTCTTTTCTTTCCTTTCAGGGCACCTGTAACAACCTGGTTTCTGGGTCGTACCCATAAGCCCAAGTATCATTACCAGTGATCACTGTATTGAGAAAGTTGGGATTACTGTTCACAGTCTCCACCATGTCCTGTGCGATCTACAAACGAAGTTGCTTTTACTCAATTGCCAGCAACTTTGAACTGAGATTCAGTGCCAAATTTTCCGCTAAAATAAATTATTGGATCCAACACTGGTAGCTTTCGAAACACAGGAAACCACCAAGAAATGGATTATATTAAGATTGCGAATGGATGGAGTATATATAGCTGCAGAACAAAGATAGCCGAAGTCGTAGGTTGGACACTGTCGAAAAAGACAGATTTACTTGTAGAAATGCCTGGAAAGTACGAAAATGGATCTCAAAATGTGGTTTGTTCGTCATAACGACATGACATTTTAATAATGGGATTTTTAGAGCGGCAGTAGGAAAAGTTGCCTTATGAAGTAAAGATCTCAAGATCGTGAGTAGTTCAATTTCGACTTTTACATCAAAGGAAAGGTAATTCGATTCCGTAAAAAACAAGCACCAAAATGTTGACATTTGCTCATTCATTTTGAATATATCACATTTTACGTGAGTAAAGGTACCATGTCCGTAAATTTTTCCTTACCACCCTGCAACTCCGCGGATAGTAAGATTTGGCACTAGAAGAAGACAGTGCAATGTAGAGAAATACGCTGTTCTGATTCCGGAATATCGACGATGGCAACAGAGATCAGGGACCAACGGTTTGATAGTTGCTATCGAGTTCAGCATTCGTCAAAGCAGGAATCTGTCGCAGAGATAGTTATCAATTGCACCCCGCTAACGTTTAGTCACAAGTGATAAGCCCTTGAACTAGAGTGGTAATTTTTAGGGCAAGTATGTAGGACTACATTCTGCAGTTTCCATCCCGCAGCAAGAAGACTATTCGTAAATCTGAAATTTAGCAAATCGGCGAAAATCCTATTTATTTTTCTCCCCATAACAAAAATTCCTATGTGAACACCTTTGGGGCTCACCGAGGTACTGATTGTGCTGGTAAACCTACGACATGGTAAAAAGACGGTCTGATCGTTCGACTAGCGCGCTGACTACTTGGCCATCAATACCCCCCGCCTCAGCGAATGCTCAAAACATTCACTTGCCGGAGTTAGCGTGCTCGAATCGCAAACAAAATCCAACTTGTATATTATTCGCTTAATATGCCACATTAATTTCCCTTTCATCTCGACTCCGTCGAACGTAATCATCGGAATAAGAACGTCATAAATCCTAGAAAGTGGGCATACAATTTCCTGTCCTTATTGGTTGTGATTGTGCGCGAAATTCGGTCTAGCAGCGGTGATTTACAACGCGAAGGGCAGGCGGGCTGGAATGGGACAAGTAGGTGCTACTGCTAGCGAGTTTTTGTCGAAGACAAGAAGTCTACGAGTGCGACAAACAGCTTCCAATTGAATCGGATAATGAAAACGAGTGGAAAGTTACAAGACGGGCGCATTTCAGTCAGGGACAGGGGAAGCAGGCGAATCGTCATAACGTACGCAAGAAGTGCTCCTAGTTTTATTTCTCGGCAGGGAAAGGATGTGACAAATTTTGGTATGACACATTGGAAAATAATGTCGGTATGACGAACGGATAGAAATCGCCGATTTACTCGAAGCGGCGCAATTAATTCCGACGCAAAAGCAACCCGAAAAGCAGGGCTTCGACGTCTCGGGACTAAAAACCAAAACAAAAAAACTTGTGAAATGACGAGAATGCATTGTAATTACGTGCGATACGAAAATAGACGTTATGACCTAAGGAAAGCAGTGTGCAGGGCGATCACAGTACAAAGAACCATTTTTCCAAGCACCTCCAAATGGGACAAGGTTAACACTTCGAAAGAAAAATGTTGATGCCGCCGGGCACTATTTATGCTTGTAGCAGCCCCGACAACATTCTTTCCTAGCACAACCGGCTCCTCAAGTCGTTGTTCCCACGTTACATAAGAACACTACCCGACCGAACCACCCACCCACAACCAAACGAATGATACACTTACCTTGGCAAGAACGTCCTTGCGGAGTTTTGAGCAAAAAAGTCTAATCCAATTACAGGTAAGATCTACGATAAAATTAAGGAAATCTCTGCTTTGCTGTTAATTGCAGCGCTCGTTAAACGGCAGCCACAAAATTCACTTCAAATCAAATTCGAAAACACGCGACTACGACGACGAAAAATTGACGACCATTGCGGCCGCGTTTTGTTTGTAAACAAATTAGCGCAATTTTCCGACTGATAGCTGTCCCGAACGATTGTAATACGGCGCGTAGATTACAAGGAAATGCTCACGTAGTCGCAAGACAAAAATAAGTTCCAGACGACGACGGTGTGGGAAAAAATTAAAAGAAAAAATCTTTTTCTCCTGGAAGAAGACGACACCCCCGGACCGGATACGAACACAAGAACTAATTCGCTGAACGAAACGACAGCCACCACTCAAATGTCAAAGTCGAACGGACGTCGGGCTGCCGATTTTGTATTTTTTTTTAATGGAGTTTTGCATCTGTTGGGTTGGTACGAAACGAGCTTTCGGGATCCATGGAACTTTTCGGGCTCGGTTTTACGTGTGTTAAGTTGGTGGAATTGGATGTCATTGTCAAAATATTATGCTCGAAATTTTGCTCCATTCGAAATTAGATCGGCTTTTAGTTTCGGTAGAGGGAAACTTATTCCATTTGGTGTGAATTGCGCTTGAAATTTTCTCGTTTTCTGTTTTAAGTTGTTTTAATAAATCTGAGCTAAACTAAAATGGCAAACGTTGAATCGATGATTGTTGAGGAAAAGGCACCACCGCCAAAACAAGTCGACAGGGAGATGGTGAGTGTTGCGATTGCGAGGTTATGTTTTGTTTTGTGCATAAAAAATTGTTGGAAGGCAACTAAATAATTTTGTGTAATGTGCGTCAATTTTGGAGTGATAAATGAATCGAAAGGAAATTAAATCTGTTTTGTAGCTTAAGGTTCTTTAGTACTTCTACAGGAAATACGTCCCAAACGGTTTAAATCTTCTTTCTAGGTGTAGGCTTCACAGGATTTTCCATCCTACAGAACCTACTGTTTTAAACTGGACTACATCCATAGCCTGCTGTTGTCCTAAAGATTAAGGGGCTCCACGTTAGGTCACTGAGAGGATAGAATCTGAAATAATTTGCTCCAAAACGAGGGTGCACTCGAATTGGATCGCTAAAATGTCGGCATCTTAGGTTAAAGAGAAGTTGAATAAATCGGGTGAGCAACGCCAGATAGAAACACCGTCGTGTATGTTAGTAAGCAATTGTACGGATATTGCAATGATAACGACGAACAGTCTCATTAGCTAGAAAGTTGGTATCCGTATAATTCCTTGTTGCACAACTTCACCAACTGGACACGTGAGGAGGACGAAGAAGTTCGGGTAGAGACTGGGGGACTCGAGTGCAATGGGCAATAATTGTCTGAGTGCTCAAGATGCGCGGATTTGTTGCGTGTCTTCCCCCACTTCAAACAACAACAACAACTGGACACGTGCCAGTTACGACTTTAACCTCTTTCCCAGCCTTTTGCATCCAAGCGTTAATAGATTTTAGACTAAAAAGAAGAGAAGCTAACAGTAGGAATAGAGGGGGATAAGGATAATTCAATATACAACAAAATCAGTTGAAAATTTCGTACACAAGATGCTACTAGCGTTAAAAATAAAAATTTTTACTTGCAAGGATGGATCCATAAGTACCT
Source organism: Beris morrisii (assembly GCA_951812415.1). Classification (NCBI taxonomy): domain Eukaryota; kingdom Metazoa; phylum Arthropoda; class Insecta; order Diptera; family Stratiomyidae; genus Beris; species Beris morrisii. The sequence goes on along the minus strand of OX638312.1, from coordinate 106,915,718 downwards.
TGGTTCGATAAGAAAAACAGCAATTTCGAGTTTTTGATCGTGCGTAATTTTTCGGCATTTTCCCCTCAAATTTAAATGCACTTAATTCAACGTTCCGTCAGCTTCCCAACTTCATTCCTGAAGTATTTCCCTCCAGGCGATCGAAATAGTCGTTGGCTGCTTTTTTGGCTTCGGCTTTGCACCCAAATTTTGTCTAGCCACAACAATTTCGGTTTAAGGAATTCTTAACGATCAGTAAAATCAACGAAAGTCTAAGTCAGTGCAAGACTTTAACTCGCCAAACTTCTCCTCACTCGTACGGATGGACCCTTCGCCGGAAGGCTGTCAGAGCATTACTGCTAAAACCGTCAGTTATTGTCTGTGTGTAGTCAAACGTCTCATACGCTCAAAACGATGTAGTGCCGACATAATCCTCGCTGTCGTAATCTGGAAGGCTTACCACTTGTTGGTTGTGTCGCACATGTGAGTCGCGATATGTGTTTGCCAAAGTCCGAAGGCCTATGCAACCTCGACTCGATCGACGTCGAAGTGCCGAAAGTATAAGAAGATATACTGGGCATCTTCAAGCTCGTTAGAGCAGTTGGGACAGAACGGGCCTTCCTCATGCTTAAAGCGGTGAAGATATGTCTGATAAACAGCTGCGGCACGTAGAACTTTAGATATCCGTGCTTGCGTTTGAGTGAACGTCCAACTCGCATTGTTCGACCTCTTCCAGCGTCTTTGTCATTCCTAAATGCTGCCCTGTCGCTTGTTAACTTTCGGTGGTTTGCTTACTGCTGTGTAGATATGCTGAAGCTCACACGCCAGTATATTTATAGTGACATTAGGTCTGTTCTTTTTGCATACACTTTCTACACTAGGTTACACTTTCTGCCCTGGCTCTGTTCATGATCAGAGCTGCCACCATACTACAATTGTAGTATATCTACTACAATTTTGAACTCAAAATTGTCTACTCCGCACTAAAAGAATTCTACTACATTTCTTGAAGCACTCTAATCAACAACACTGACAATATTGACACGTTTTCACATCACACTTTGGGTTAGGGATGTTCGATTTCGATTCGATTAATCGATTAATTTTTTTTAAAAAAATTTACTTTATCAATTGATATGAGTGATGTTGATTAATCAACATTATCAATTAGTTAACGTTAATTAATCGAACAAATTTCAACAGTAAAACGATTCAACATTTTACTACGAATTTTCTGCAACAGAGAAAAGTTATGCATTCATGAAGAGATAGGTAGATCCAGCAACACACGTTTGGTACTAACAACCCAGCAATCAAAATTTTGTTGAGAAAACTGCTTCTTATGTCAAATTATTGGAATTATTTCACTCCTGCTGTTGTTTCGGTCTCAAATTCGAAACTGAATCGACATAGAGATATACGTATGTACTGGAGATGACGAGCAGCGATTGTTTTGAATCTAGACGATTCCTCCCAAAGGACTGGCGATAAACACTATGCTACTATTAGCATCTTACTCACATTTATGTTATACTCCGGTCTTGAACACAAAAAACCCCAAACATGTGAATGCTAGGCTACTATTTGCATTTCGCTGCCACCTGGCATCAAACGCTCCATACAAATAAGTTCAATTTTGGTTCAAAATGCTTCAAAGTGCTTCATGAAAAAAGGGCAATTTGTCGTCTCCGTTATTTGTATCTCTGTGTGAATCGCCAACTCTAGCTAGAAGTAAGTGTATCTACTTACTTTTATGATTATCTCCTTACCTACTTATTAGATACCTATTTCTATTTGCTTTATAAAAAAGTTCAATTAAATTCTAAATTGTGTCAATTACAGATACTAAAATTAACAAGAAAAACATTTTAGTGAGAACTATACATTGAAAGGACATTATTGTTGAAGACCATAAATTACAAAAATTCGATGATGAGTTTAGACTGTTATTAATATAATAATTATGTATTTGCAAACAACAATTATAATGTAGAAGAAAATATAGAAGTGTTTTAGCAAGATCTTTTCTACGTCCAGATAGGCTACTGTAACCTTATGTAATTTTGTATTTAATATCTTTACCTTTCCACATTCATCTGCAAAATGGTTGTATGTAACCTTATAAAAAGATGGATATTGGAGCTATTATTTCAGGTTTTTATGATCTACTCCATTATCTTTCAATCTACTCCACTTTTTTTTCATTTTCTACTCCGCTAAGAACGATCTTGGTGGCAGCCCTGTTCATGATTTCTGCTATAGCTGCTATTAGCTGCTTTTGTATGCTTTTGTGTGCTTTTGTGTGTCCAAAGCAACCAAAAAGCTTCTTTCTCGTGCTTGCTATTTGACACTAGATCTGTTCAAGACTTTTAAAAAGCTGCTTTCATAGCTGCTTTTTGTTGCTCATACTCCGGACTGTAGCAAGAAAGCAGCTATTGGAATATTCATATGTGTGTGTAGCTGTTAGTTTCGTCTCAACGTCATTTTGAATGTTTAAAATGGAAAATGATGTTTTATTAACAATGGAAATAAGCGAAAAATTTAAGGACACTACTAGTAGTACTCATTTTCACTTTATTTTATTATAATATATGTCATATGTTAAGCCAACTTGCGTATGTATGTGTCGAACAGCCGTTGTAAGCTATACAAGCTGCTTTCGGCTGTCCAAAACCCGAAGAAGCTATTTCTTGCTATGGCTGAATTTGACAGTTGCTACAGACTTGCTATGCTATGCTTTCAAAGCCGCTATAGCTGGCATCTTGAACACACCCCCTAATGCTGTTCTTTTCGTCGGTGTGACATCAGAGGTGGCTGTTCTTTTTGTTGGGTGTAGTGTACTCAGTGTACACTTTTCTACACTCGGTCGGGAGCAGGTGTAAGTTCTTCTTCTTTAACATCTGTCAAAATTGATTGCTTTTAAGCAGATAAAATTGACTTTTTGAATTTATGAAACTACTGTTTTGAATGAATACATGCAAGAATATTGAATGGCAATAAATTTGCATTGATAGAAGTGAAAGAATAAAGCAAATAAAAAAGTTCAGAATTTTAGCTGTCACGTTTCTACACTAACCCGTTCTTTTTGCGCGATCTACACCCTACACTTTCAGTGTAAGGTGTATTACACTGAAAGTGTAGGCTGCACTAAAGTGTTAACTTAACCTGGCAAAAAGAACAAACCTATTGACGCGATCACTCTGAGTGCTGTGTCTGAAACTGTTCGAAAAGCACTGACAACTCTAAGTGCGGTAAAACAATATTTCGATAGTCCAGCTACGTACGAGGCCTTCTGCGTTGCATGTTCCAAGATCTGTGTAGTGTATTGCATTATGAAACTCGTGATCGTTGCTGCTGTAGCGCGTTCCTCTGATGTTTGCCATGATGCGTGCGACTACACCATTCACCTTTGAAGCTTTCTCGCTAGTTGCCAGAAGTTTGTCCTTAAATCCCAAAAATAGAACGCATCTGTTTTTTGAATTATTCGAAGTCTGCACTACGTAACCAACGCATGACACTGTCGATCGCATCACTGTAGAGCAGTGGCGGCTCGCCACATGAGGCTGAGCCTCATCATTATACAAAGGAAAAACTCATCAAGTTACTAATGATTTTTTGTTTTGAAAATGTTACTTAATTACTTTCCACAGTAAACCGACGTCCTTACACATATAGTTTTAGTCCGACAAAGTCGTGATTTAATATTCCAATTCAGCCTCACCTGCTAAGAATGGCACGAGCCGCCACTGCTGTAGAGCACTTTCAAAGTGTTTACATGTTTCGCTATTACAATCAATGCGATATTTATTTATATTGAAACAGAGGTTTACAGTTTTTAATGAACCAAATAAAACCTATTATAGAAATTAATTTATATTTAATAATTGAGAAAAAGATAAGCAGTAAAAAGAAAGAATATTCAAAGAAATGAAATAGAAAAGATATACTCATAACGAAAGAATAAAAGGGAAAAAAAAGAGAAAAAAAAAAATTAACTGAAATCTAAAAACTAAAAAGAGGCAAAAAGTAAAAATAACAATAGTAATAAAACATGGGGAAATGACATTGAGAGGGAAGAGAGATTTGACGATAATGGCACTACAAAAGAGTTCCGCATAACCGACGAATAAGGTATCCGTGGGTTAAACCCCATCATACATGATATTCCACAATGTGGGGCCAATCATAGAGTTCTGTAGGACTGTTATCAGTGTCATCCAACAGCATTCTTTTTTCAAAGTAGTTGGCTATAATCCTCGTACGCTGAAACTATCTACCGCTTGTATGATTCGTGTGTAGTTCGCAGAATTGAAGGCATTGTTGACATCAAGCGTTACCACTGCGCAGTTCTTGACGCCGTGTGTTTGTAGGGACGAACACAAACAGCAAAAAGGATCTACTGCAATTTTTTACCTCATTCACCGACACTTTTTACATCCGTACGCATACTACTGTACAATTTTATGGGGTAAAATTTACCGGAAAAATTTACCTTTGTGATTGGACACGGAAAATGATAAACCAAATTTTTCATATTTTACATTTAAGTTCTAAATGAAACTTTGGCGAAGTAAAATTATAAATTTCGCACAGCCTGTACTTCTTGACCTCACAACTTGGCATGTAACTTTTCACCGCACTGTACCTCTTCCTCTTGGTTTTCAACTGTCAAAACAGAAAAACTACCAATTCAATCGCCGGTTCAGTTTATCAAGTTGTGGACTGTTGAAAAGATCTTGTGAGTTGAAATCGACCCGACATTTTTAAATTTCTTCGTCCTGTTTTAAATTGGTCCATCAAAAAATAAAGAAAAATGGCAAACGTTGAATCGATGATTGTCGAGGAAAAGGCACCGCCTCCAAAACAAGTTGACAGAGAGAAGGTAAGTGGTTTTGTTGATGAGAGGTTATGTTTTGTTTACAATTCTTTCGATTGATGAAAATGCCTTCGAAGGCTAGTTTTATTGTTTTTGAGATATTCTCGTTAACGGTGAGATAGACGGACAAAATAGCGATTCGTTTTTGATAAATACCGAGAACCGGACTTATGTACTTCGCCTGTGTTTTGCATATGGAAGGCTCGACTCTTCGGGGTTTCTGCTTGTTGTTTATTCGTACCTTTACTCGATTAAACACTGTTTAATTCTTTAATTTTTATTGCTATTCGCTATCAACGAATTCATGAGATTTGTATGTGTTTGTAATGGTTTAGCTGCAGTTCTGTGATCAAGATTTTCAAAATCGCCGCCTGTATTTTATTTTTTTCGGCAGACGACACTAACAACGCTCTTTTCCAGGCACTGTTGCTTCTATAAATGTTTTTTTGTTATCAGAGGGTTCGATTCGGATAGGACCTCTGTGTTAGACTCGCGAAATTGTCATTTACGATTTAAGCTGCTCAAATAACTGGAGACAATACTATCACTCCGTTTAATGAGCTGGCTTTGATAGTGTTCCGAATTCCTAGTTTCTATCGTTGCCTGGTTTTCAATAAAAGTCTTTCTTTGGTGTTTTCCCATCAGCGCGGAAGAAGCTCTCATTGTCCCGATCCATAGGAACAATAATCACAATAATGCTGCAAAGTACAGGACTTAATATTTCCCTTGATACTGTTATTTTTGGGGATTTTCGTCATGTAATTGTCCAGAACAACTGAATTCTTGGGGGTTTCCCGTGGTTTGATAATTTACAAAATAGAAATCTAAAAAATAGAAAAGCCAAAGCTTGGAAATCATAACACCAACCTAGCTGCTTATTCCGAGTTGTGTAACTATTGTAGCAGATTGTTCATTCGCTGGGACGTAAGTTTTATTAAGGAGACACCGAGACCATTTTGTTAATTGGAGAAGTAAATCGAATTGTTTATTGTGTATCCCTATCCCTTAAAGGTGTGATCAGTACTGACCGTCTCACAGTTGCCAATCTTTTTAAATACCTTCCACATAGATTTACACGCAACGTACACAGATTTCTCAAAGATTTTCGATAAATTTAACCATTGGTAACTCGTTTGAAAACGTGCCGCCATAGGCATCTCTGGCAGCCTTCTGTGTTCGTTATGTGACTACCTCCATAACCGTACATCGATTGTGAACATAAAATCTCGGAGCCATTTTTCATAACACCTGGAATACCGGAGGGGTTTCATTTAGGTTCATTGCTTTTTCTAGATTTTATGTAGCAACGAGTGATTATGGCCAAAAACACTTCACCGAAACTTGGAGCAAATCCAAAACCACTGGTTGTCATTTCGATTCCAATATACGGACGAGAAGGCGAAGTGGCAACCAATCCTTCGCTGGCAGACAAAAAGGTGGCTTATAAACCACGACCAAGGCGTCAACTCAGCTCCAACGGCCGCAGCAACATATCGGTAGTAACAGAGATAGTAACCGGCCATAGTCAACGACGGTTGCATCATCTGCTGCAGTATCAGACTGCAAAAGTGACCGTGCCGGTAACCGTCATTACAGTATGTACCACAGGTGAAAAATACAACGGTAGCGGGTGCGATTGTCGTATCTGAAAGTTAACGGCAGCGAACTATGCCGTCGCAGGGAAAGTCGACGGCGGGAAACTATGTGGCTCCGTGCACTCTAGTTATAGTAACCGCGTTGAACCGCTTTCCACAACTGCCAAATAATATTCACAAAAATCAAAATATTTTGTTTGCGGCCTGCGAACGTATGGCCTCGGTTTTTTATTGCATAGGCTTTCATTATTAGCTGGTCGTGGTCAATTGTTACAAAAATCCGGTACGACATCTACGAAAGTGTAAAAATCGCGCTAGGCGCACGACGAAATTAGAAAATTGGCAATGGAAGCGAAGTGATATTGCACTAAGTGCAGAAAGTGTACACCATAGATATATATATACTGGATATGACAAGCAGCGATTGAGTTGAAGGCAGACATCGTCGCATTCACTTACACGCAAAACAACAACAATTGATATAACGAACCTGTGTTTTCTCACTCACATTTATATTATGTCCCGCTCTTGAAACACGCAAAACAACAACAATTTGATATAACGAACCTGTTTTGTCTCACTTCTCTGGCTTCAAAGCGCTTTATACAAAACCGGTGGCTTGTCATCTCCATTAGCTCTATGGTGTACACTCCTTTGCTCTTTTTGACGGAGTGACGTTAGAGATCGATACTCTTTTTAGATTGAAAAGTGTAGAAAGGGCACTTTTATACCCACTCGTGAGCAGGTGTGTTATCATTTAGGGAATTATTGTTTTGTATGAACACTTGCAAGAAGGAACAATACATTCCTTCTGGTGAAAGACCTTACAATGTTTCCCGTTGGGCTACTATACTGTTTAGACTCGCTAACATGTATTCTATTCACCTGTGATCTCGTCGGATCACACGCACGCATTGTTTTAACTATAACTTCTGCATAGATCGGTAGCGACTATGCCGTCGCAGCTAAAGACAACGGCAGTGATTAATCCCGTTGCACCTGCTCAACACGTCATTAGCAAGGACACTTACCTATCTAGGGATGTAACTTATTGATGAGCAAACTTTTTAGATCCACGTTCCCCGCATTGGCAACAACTTCTTCTCTTGTCCAGACGGTGTACTCGGCTTTATACACCCAACTTGCTTTATACACCCAACTTGCTGCCCTTGACCTTGCGAAAATTCTCCACTGTTGCCCCTGTTCACAAGAAGTGGAATAGGGAGGACATAACAAATTATCATCCTATAGCAAAGTTTTCCATTTTCACCAAACTTTTTAATGTAATTACCTGGCGATATGCATTGCAAATTCATCATCTGCCCCGTTCAGCATAGTTTCACTAAATATCGCTTGCTGTAAATAATCTCTCGCAACTTTCAAATATCGGTGTTCAATTGAAGCTGAGAAGCAAGGCGATACCATCTATATACAATCTTCAGTATGACCTCAAGCTTCGTTCTTAGGCTTTCCTTCCACTTTTATTAGGTTATTGTGATCTTACCTCGTTGTCTGCTATCATCGATCATTTCTTTCGTGGTGCGCTTTTCTCGCCTATAACGAATAGTTCGGATATCCCTCAAGGAAGGCAGCTACGTCCGGTTGGGGTTTCGAAACTATAATTTGTAGGTCTCGCTCTACAACTCTTGAACTGGTTTGCTTCTTATCTTGCCGATCATAAATCTAAACAGGTTTGTCAAGGATCAATTCTTAGTCCTTTGTTATGTATCCTCTTTTTAAACGATATGCCTCTCGTTTGGTTGTCGATCACAATTTTATTCTAAAGACTTGAAAAATTTAACACTATCTCTTCCACAGCTGATAGTCTTGACCTTCATAGGTCCCTGTCTTCGGTTTGTCCGTAATGATCTAAAACTTAGCATTAAAAAAGCTGCAACGTATGTCCCATGGATAGACATAATTCAATTTGACTACTTCGCTAATGCTTCTTATTTTACCAACGTCGATAACTTCTGAGATTTTGGATTTATATTTGATAAATTGGAACTTAACTTACATTTCTTTAATATAATAGATCGAGCCTCTTAACCTATCTGGATTCATGCTTAGGAGTTCGAGTGTGTTCAACCATATCGACTGAAGTATTTATTTGTCTTAACGTCTTATTATGTCGCAGCGTCTTTAAATACAACTCCCTTTTGTGGTCTGCGTACTCGTTAGCTTTGTTCAAGTTTGGTTTTCCGTATAGACCATAATACCCTTCTATATCGCCCAACCCTTTAAACGAGAAGGGACTATTTTGATCAGGCCTTGTATTCGGCTACTACTTCCTCTAAACTTGTAGAAAAGTATCGTCAGAAGTTAGCCGTTTTGCGAGGTCGATTCAAAATTACCTTACGCCCATAACTATTAAGTACTCCTACTTAAAATGCCCACCCATTACCGGAAACGGTCTGGCCACTCGTCTATCGGGCACGATTCTCCTCTAAAAAAGTTCAGCAACTAGTTCAAGTGATTGAGGGCCAATCTTCTGTTGGGATAAAACCCGTTAAACTCATCTCGAGCCATCGTGCGGATTTCACATTAAATGCAGGCCCTGAATATACAGTAGTTATCTGCAAACAAGGTACAGCTTAGAGGCTTCACCCCAACAGTTCGAGAACATTGAATGCCTGTTATTTCGAGTTGCCGTGCGAATGCAATTGACAGTAATGTTAACGATGCTAAAACTAAAAAATAAAAACAAATACCTAGTATTTTACCCTTTTTTTTCTCTTGCTTTATTTCAGACTTGTCCGCTCCTATTACGAGTCTTTTGTTCAACAGGTCGCCATCATTCTCTATCCGAATATTCGCACGGTAATGTACCAGCCAACGAGTTGCAAATCTATACATGGCAAGATGCTACGCTTCGCGAATTAACCTCATTAGTACGTGAAGTAAATCCGGACACGCGTAAAAAAGGAACCTATTTCGATTTTGCAATCGTTCGTCCAGAACTTCGTTGTCCACAATTTCGTATGCGTGAAATCGGTGTAACATGTACCGGCCTAAAAGGTGTCGACGATTCGAAAACTTTAGCTCAAGCCAACTTTGTCATCGGTGATTACATGGACATTAATATTACGCCGCCGAATCGATTACCGCCGCCAATGCGACGTCCACGACCCTACTGATATTAATTTCAAAGCAAGGAATTTCGTAATTCGGCTGCATAAAAGTGTGTATTTGAATTTTCTTACTTTTATTATTACTTTCATTTATTTACAGACTTTTTACTTAAAAAATAAATTACAATTTATCTCTTTTGTTCCAAAGAAATAACAAAATTTTCGTTTTTGTTTTATTCTACTCGTTCGAATACTTTTGTTGCGCGAAACGGGACTGTGTGGTATGCCCTCGCCCATTATTCGTTGACCTTAGTTTCTATAGATTGGCTGCTGCTGCTGTTGAGGAATGTATGCACCCGGTCGCTTGGATTTCTTCTTACCCATATTCGAAAGATCAATTTCAACTCCGTTGGGGAGAACAGCTTTATTACCTTCGTAGTCAACGATACCGGACTGTTCGAGTTCTTGCGTCTGATCGCGCTTATTTGGATCACACAGAATACCGGTTTCATAGTTATATTCGCGCTTAAGACCATCGGGATCAATGTAACCGTACCGTCCGCTGCAAAAAAGAAGAAGGAAAAACGTCATATGAAAGCCTGGTTCCAATCGAAATATGCTGCATGTCCCTCGACTTACCGTGTAATACAATCAATTCCGATTGTTTCCTCTTTGAACGAACCGTCGTCGTTTTCGAAACCCCATGTGATTGTTCCGTCCTCATGTTCGTCGCGGTACTTTCTCAAAATTTGTGAGACTGGTTTCTTCACGCGAAGATCGTCGTCTTCGCCATTTTGTGCGATTGGACGAGCAGTTCTGGCTGGAACTTGTCGAATACTTTGTACCGCTTCCTGATCGAATTGTGGACGGGGCTCTCGGTGAACGGGCCGCCGGACAATTTTTCTTTCGGGAACCGGCGAAAATCGCTGAGCGCTACTCGGTTGGGGAATTTGACGTTCTTGCGGCTGGAATCGTGGCAATTGTTGCTCCTCGATCGAACTATCTTGTTGAACATTACTGGGCTCAAATTGTGGTTGAATTTGTTGTTGAATCGGCTGAGGACTCAATTGTGGAATGAAATTTTCCGGAAATCCTTCTTCGGGTTCTTCGGTTACAGGCTTTGCTTCTTCTAAAAGACGGGGTGAAATTGGTATTGGGATAGCATTCAATGGCACGGGACGTGCTCCAATTGGCCTTCGGACACGGATTTTATCATTTCGAAATTGTGGTTTTAGCGGTAGTGGAATTGCACCCGGTATTGAAAGTCTGGGTGGTGCTGGTCCATTTTGTGCTAAAACTACTGATAGACCCACAGCCAACGTGAAAATCTGCAACAAAGAAAAAAACTTGTTAGAAATTGTTTGAAAACAAATTAGTAGGGTGGTGCTGTTACTTTCTAAGGCTAGGTCTCTCAAGAATGCCATTAATTAGTATGCACTATGCGTTTCGATATCGTCTCGAAAGACGATCGAGGAAATCACGTCGTCGCATAATCTAGGCTCCGTTTTCTGTTACGTTTATAGACCGACAGAATGGCCTATTAATTGCGGTAACAGCAATTACCCCCTGCAATGGGTTCATTGGTTCCGATGCGATCTTATGAAACGCATAGACGTCGACTTTTAGGTAGGTGGGTCTTATGCGGTACAGTTTTGAAATTCCATTAAATTTCAACCGCACAAAATATTTTCAATCTATGCAGAATTTAATTAGATATCGTGCTTTTGAATTATCATTTCTCGCATTGCATTATACGGGGGAGTTAGTTACGGTTTTCTTTTCTGGGTCTTACGTTGCTTAATTAGTTTTCAAGACTATGATGAGTTACTGATTTCTAGTACAAGGCTGTTGCGTAGGAGCGATGGAATAGTTTTAACAAATTCCGCACCTAATTTCTTCAACTTTGACACGGTTAGTTCTGGAGTTATTGTTTTTAGGTGTGGTGTATCTTTTATAATTCTGCAAGGAGTGTATTTTTTTTTTGCATAGTAGATTTGATTTCATATTCAATCAGTTATGAAATTTATTGTGCGATCGATAGGACCAATATAGAAAAATGAATTGAAAAAGATTTGTGGATTGCGCATTTTCCCTCGAACTTTAGCACATTATTTGATTATACAGACGAACCACAATACCATTCTTACTGAACAAATGAATTCTGTTTACATTTAAATCTGCTCTGCCAGCCGTTGATTTGTTATGTGTAACTTTACTGTTCTGGTAAAGCATAATATCCCTTAAAAATTGTCAATATTTGCTAGTTACACTGCAGTACTCATCCGGACTACTCAACATTTCCATCCCATCATACAATTCCTTCCCTTCTTGACGGTTTATATTTTATTTAAATTATAAATAAAAAAATGAAGCTGCCTAGATTATTACAAAAAATTCAAATACCTTTTTCGCTGAAGCAGACTGCAGTAACATAGTAATAGGTTTGTTCTTTTTGCCAGGTGAAGTTCACATTTTAGTGTAACTTACACTGAAAATGGGATACAACTTACACTGAAAGTGTAGGGTTTAGATCGCGCAAAAAGAACGGGTTAGTGTAGAAAAATGACAGCTAAAACTCGGAACTTTTTTATTTGTTTTATTCTTTCACTTCTATCAATGCAAATTTATTGCCATTCAATATTCTTGCATTTATTCATTCAAAACAGTATTTTCATAAATGCACAAAGTCAATTTTATCTGCATAGAGCCATCAATTCTGACAGATGGCAAAGAAGAAGATCTTACACCGGCTCCCGATCCAGTGTAAGATAGTGTACACTAGGTCTGTTCTTTTTGTCGGTGTAGTGTACTCAGTGTACACTTTCTGCCCTAATGCTGTTCTTTTTGTCGGTGTGACGTCAGAGGTTGCTGTTCTTTTTGCTAGTGTAGTGTACTCAGTGTACACTATCTTACACTGGATCGGGAGCCGGTGTAAGATCTTCTTCTTTGCCATCTGTCAGAATTGATGGCTCTATGCAGATAAAATTGACTTTGTGCATTTATGAAAATACTGTTTTGAATGAATAAATACAAGAATATTGAATGGCAATAAATTTGCATTGATAGAAGTGAAAGAATAAAACAAATAAAAAAGTTCGGAATTTTAGCTGTCATTTTTCTACACTAACCCGTTCTTTTTGCGCGATCTAAACCCTACACTTTCAGTGTAAGTTGTATCCCATTTTCAGTGTAAGTTACACTAAAATGTGAACTTCACCTGGCAAAAAGAACAAACCTACTGAGTACACTACACTAGCAAAAAGAACAGCAACCTCTGACGTCACACCGACAAAAAGAACAGCATTAGGGCAGAAAGTGTACACTGAGTACACTACACCGACAAAAAGAACAGACCTAATTGCTCTTAAGCAATTCTCGTGGCGAAATCATAATTTCTAAGCAAGCGCCCATACAACGTTTTGTAGGGAGGAGCAAAGTCGTGGCTAAGATGGGAAACCTAATGGTATAAACACAATTGCGGCGAACTTCGCCAGCGGCGGCGAAGTTTGCTGTCAAAATTTTAAAATTGTACCGCAACGCACTTGCTGACGCAGAATTACGACGGCGAGCGGTTGGGCGAACTTTTCGTTGCCGCTGAATTAAATGTAATTTCTAATTTTGCCGTCGCCGTCACAGTTGGCAGAGTTTTTTATTTCAGTTGACAGTGAAAATTAGACACAACAACTTCTTGCGACACATATTTTATAAATAAATAAGCGTAAAATCGACGGCGAAATTCGCCAGCATTGTGTTTCTCCATTAACGAAGGCAAACTTTTTCGACGAATTTCGCTCGCCGCTTGCGAAGTTCGTCACAATTGTGTTTATACCATAACGCTGAAAGAAAGGCGATAGCTGAGGTAGTAAGGTCTCCAATGAGGATGAATAAAGAGTTCAATCGACCTAAAGACAACAAAAAACATTTACAATTCGTCTAAAACGAAATGGAGCTTTTTTATTTTCCAAAAACAAAATTTTTGTAAAATACTAGCGCCGTTCGGTTAAAATGAGTTCTTGAACGTTGTACGAAGTTAAGTAGTGATCAAGGATATGGTTGACTTATTGTAAAAAAGACAATAGACTTAAAAGGACACAAGTGGTGGTAAAAGAGGGAAAATTTTATACAGTATCTAAATAAGAATTTAAGAAAGTCTTACTGGACGCCTGTACTGTGAAACAAATGTAATTCATTCCTTATATTGCAGGAAATTTAAATTTAGAACCGCTTGAAAACTCGTTGAAATATTAAGTTCAATTTTTTGGATGGGTAGTTTGGGTGAACCTCATGAATACCTAAAACCTACCAACGTTGCTAGCCTTTCGCCTCTATCGACCTAATAAGGCTTCACTTTTGTAATAATTGTGTTAAAATACAAATTTAATAAATTTTTTGTTTTTAGTCCGTCGAACCGGATTTGAATAACCAGAAGAAACGAGCAAAATAGTTAAGTCACATTTGATTGGCAAATTATACCTTCTATCATTTTATGAAATTATTATTTTGAGGATTGGTGGAATACAGGTGGGGCAAGTGTCGGCATAAGCATAGTTTGCGTTAGTTGGTTATTAGTTATTTTATTGCATATCAGAAATTGGGAAACAATCCAACAAATACATGAATGAGTTCGAAAATCGCCAAATATATTGTGGTGAAAACTTATTAAGACCTTTTTATATTAAGTCATGCGTTCAAATTGTGTTAATTCTACGGCTATGGCTGGGAGATTGTAACATCATTCTTACAGTTGGTCTTTGAATTGGATTGCGCATATTTTTAGCATAGCAGAAAGCGCCATGAATAGCTTCGGATCTCTGGTTAAAATTTACAAATCCTTGGTCCCGACTCGAATATAATTTTCATATCTGAGCCGGAGTATCCAAATCCACATTATTTTATTTGGATAGAGTACAAAAAAGAGCTTTCAAGTTGATAGATGATGATTTAGTCACTGTTACTATTGACTCTCTAGAGCATGTCGCAAAAGCCGATTTCTAAGTATCTTAATATCTCCACGGTCACATTTTATTAGCTCGTGCCCACAAGTATGTTCTCAAAACACCTTTCCGGCGTACGTACTGAAAAGATATTGTTTGATCGCTTAATACGTTTGACGAAGATTCTACATCTCCTGTTTTCCCTAGTGAATATTATTTGCAGTCATTCAAGCATCATTACTTTTCCTCTTCCAGTTTTGTACCTGATTACCTTCTATCCTCTATTGTCTGAAATCTGAGTACGATAGGAGTTTTATACCTTGAGTAAAATTAAAAAAAAAACAGTTTTCAAACTCGCCTTTCCAATAAACATTCTCAAGTGATGTGCATGTTGATTGGTTAGTTTCATTGTTTCTAGAAACTTTGAAGTATCAATGATGTTGGTCGCCACGAGTACATCACCAAGTGATGGGCGAGTTCATGGGATAGTTGAGTGTTCCACTTTCAGTGTCTGCCACTTCGAAGTAATAATTCCAAAAGAATATTTTGGAGCAAAAGTATCCATCCAGGATCACTTTGATCATAGAAAGGTCTAACAGAAGAAGAGTGTTAAGTGTCGACCACTGCACTCCCACGTTTTCGCTACGTAATCGAAACGTGGCTGAAACGTTACTTTATAGGCTCCAAAAACGTAACTGAATCGTGACAGCCACCGAAAAATGGTTATGTGACTACCGCGTTATAAAACCGTTCTAATTACGTAGCTGCGACTAGTGGCCAAACACTTTGAGGTTTCTACGGCAGTGACAACTACATTGCCGTCACTAAAAATGCTACTTGGGTGACAAACAATTTTTTTTGGTCCTATGCAAAAATTTAAAATGAAAAAAATTGGATAAAACACAAATGGCGTCCATAATACATGGATCCTCGAGCTCTAATTTATAAATATACTTTTCTCACGATGATAACTTCACTAATACGTTTCGATAGGGTACTCGAATTTCTGTAACATCTTAGCAAATAGTAGATACATACTTGATTTCTTGCACTATAGGTTCTTAATAATCCCTCGTTATACATGGCATGAAGTCGAATCAGTCAAGTGCAACATTTAAGAAATTCCGATCGATTGCGTTGGAGTACCACTCCAGTATTACAGGCAGCAGCATGCCAGAGATTAGTAGTTATGCTTTGCGTTTTTGTATTGCCACAATTTAAACTTTATGTTATACATCGTATCATAGTCGGTATCTAATTCTGATGAAGTAATAAATAGGCAACCTGGAGACTAGGTGGTTCAGTAATTGCGTCATAAATAATCGAAACAAGTTTCATTACAAACAGCCAGTACTCTTACCGCGTTCCATACACTGACCAATAGCCCGTTCTACAGAGCACAAGCCCGTTGGGCTGTCTGGGCATATGATTTTCGATGCACGAAATATACAAACCCAATAATCAAATAATTTTCATTAAATAAAAGAAAAGTTAGGGAAAGTAAGTACCCACGAATCTATCCTTGAGCTCAATCGTCTCTCTAAAATGTAGATCATAGCAATTTCTCGTGGTAGGTATTAATTTATTATACTGCACTTGAATAGTTGTTTTACAGGTTGCTGAGGTCACCCAGCTTTATACTTTTTTATTATTTTGCGAATGACAAATATAACCAATTACTTAATTTTTTTTTCTCTTCAACCCAAATCAAAGATTACACCATCGGCAATCTTCGATTTGGGGTATAGCCTTTTAAACAACATGCAAAATTCCGTTTGAACTCGGTAGAAGATTTAGTTTTTTGATTACATACCTTCCTACCAGTAATAATCAAAAGACAAGTTTCACTACTGTGTTACTGCCACAGACGTTAGGAACTTACGACAGACTAAAGGCTTTCACTCTTAATACCAGTATGTTATAAGTACACAAATAATTATAAATCATAAACTGATTGCTTTCTTATGGTAAGACGATAAAAAGAATGATTTTGTGTCGACAAGAAGCCATAACACCGAGATACACAAGTCATTAAAAACGCAATTAATCTAAGAAGTACGAGATTATGCTCGTACTTTGCATTTCACCTAAGAAAGTGATCAGAAATAAAACCGAAAGCTATAGTGTAGAGGCATGTTGTTTTTTTTATTACTATTTCGGTTTATTATTACATTACTTTTACAATACTATGGAAATTATTGTAATCGTCTCGAGCCAAGACAGAAAAGTTGTTTTAATCGACACTGCTTCGCCATTCTTCGAAATGATCGGTAATCGAAGTTCTGGCATGCCGACGACCTTGCTTACTTACTTTTCTCTTATTACTATAATGTGATCACCGCCGCGATCAGCAACAGGTATGCTATGTGTACCTTGTCGGATTATAGACCATTACATACGATGCTAAATTGGATAAGTCTTAACTAATATTGGGCTCAACTCAACTTGTGCATTTTACCGTCGCTGATCGTGTCTGAATACGAACAATGAGTCTTTCTAGTAAAGATCGAATGTAGGACAACGATCGACACCCATCCGAGGAAACTGATCTTCTGGCCGCAATTAGCCACTGAAAAAAGATAAAACTAGACTGTTCGCAATTTAAAAGGTCTGCACGGTAAGTAAGCAAATTATGGCAGAGTATCGTAACGTGCGTATGTAACGACTAACCAGTTAATTTTTTTTTTATTCATGGTGCATAAAAATAAAATCGCCTTCAGCTATCTTTGTACCTCCTTGCCTTAATGTCAACCGTTGCCGAGTCTTGTTTTATCGGTTTTACTATGCTTTTATTTACAGTGCGTGAACCGCCAAGGCTAACACCCTTCTTACGCTCGAATCAAATGATATCCAAAGATTTGGTAAGAGGTGCAAGAAGTATAGTGAAGTGACTATTCATCCCATACAGCATTTCTCAGGACAGGAATTATGTAAACTACATGAAAAAGTTTGTTACATATTTTTCAAAATTTTTTTGAGACGGCTAGTCTTACTACTTTCATTTGAGATTAATTGAGTGTCAATCTGTGGTTTTTTAATGCTTTAAAATCAGGATTAGATTTGATCTTGTAGTAGGTTTTTTTGCGACTTTGTATTTTTTGTATTTGTATATTTTGAAACCTTGATCGTAGTAGGTCTTATTTATGAGCAGCGAACACCGACAGGTGGTTGCATAATTGGATGCCATTGACTAAACCAGGAAATGTTCTGCAAGTCATGTGTATTACAAATACCTAAAGATAGCTAGGTATAAAAGCCTTATTTAATTCAACAGTTAAGTTATTAATAACGATAACCTTGAAGTAACGGTTTGATTTGAGTATATACGGAGGAGTATAACGACAATCAATAGCATGAAAACATTCAGTTCATTAGTACGCTAATGAAATTGTTGTTTTTTTAATTTCAGTTAATACGCGTGCTTTCACGATGCTTTCACTTTAATCCCTTATTTTCTGACGCTACTTCCCAATTATTAAGTTTAAGCGTAATCATGTAAGTGAAATATTACTGATTAATGGAATCAAACATACGTTTTTGGCCTAAATCCGATCATATCAAATTTTTGATTCATCCTAGCATTTTTCTATGGCAGCCTACCTATTCTTGTTTTTTTCTAAACACCTGTGAAAAAATATAAGGAGTTCTCACGATTCGGCACAAAACCGTTGTTGCGTTTTTGCTACGAATTTGCGCCACCATTCAAGTATTGGAACTCTGGGAGCTATTGCATGTATCAGAAACGCCTACCAATTACGGTACAATTTTTAGCATTATATTTACAATGGTTAAAATGGACTCGATCGGATCATCAGTACTTTTTTGCGAGTGTCATTGTAAGTGAAGTTTTACTACCGATAAATAATGTTGAGGACCAGTAGTATTATACTTTTTGGATTCTTACATGAGAGGGAAGTGAGCTTAAAAAAATCTTTTTACATCTCAGATACGTCGATATTAAGGTTTGTTATGTAGGTTTCTGAAAAACCAGATACAATTTGTGTAGAAAAGCACGTGAGCTTGGGAGAAAGATCAACCACAAAAGAGAATTACAAAGGGCTGTGGAGGATTAACGCCAATCTCACCAAAAGCGAGGCCATACTCTTTGCGAAGCGGATAAAATTACCACACTTTGCACTTATCCTCCGGGGGTGTGTTCAAGATGCCAGCTATAGCTGCTTCGAAAGCATAGCATAGCAAGACTGTAGCAACTGTCAAATTCAGCCATAGCAAGAAATAGCTTCTTCGGGTTTTGGACAGCCGAAAGCAGCTTGTATAGCTTACAACGGATGTTCGACACATACATACGCAAGTTGGCTTAACATATGACATATATTATAATAAAATAAAGTGAAAAGTGAGTACTACTAGTAGTGTCCTTAAATTTTTCGCTTATTTCCATTGTTAATAAAACATCATTTTCCATTTTAAACATTCAAATTTCAAAATGACGTTGAGACGAAACTAACAGCTATGTACATACACATATGAATACTGCAATAGCTGCTTTCTTGCTACAGTCCGGAGTATGCGCAACAAAAAGCAGCTATGGAAGCAGCTTTTTAAAAATCTTGGACAGATCTAGTGTCAAATAGCATGCACGAGAAAGCAGCTTTTTGGTTGCTTTGGACACACAAATGCATAGAAAAGCAGCTAATAGCAGCTATAGCAGAAATCATGAACAGAGCCCGGGACGATATCGCTTGGAAGCCAGTTGTCAAATACCTCGGGGTCGAATTAGACAAGAAACAGACTTTCGGCCAGCACATCCAAATGGTCTTGGACAAGTCCAATTCGACCACCAAACTTCTATTATAACAACAGTCGAAGCAAACTTTCGCCTCGCACCAAGTTTCTTCTACAAGTCAATCATCGAGCCTACCTTATGCTATGCTTTTCGAGATTGGGGCCAAGCGTCACAATTTCGCGTTTACAGGTAAAGCAGAATCAATGCCTCAGAGACGCTCGTACGTCAGTAATATTCAGCTACACAGGGAAACGAATTTTCACACTATTCGGGAATTTCTTAAACAAAGTGCTTTGTGGGTTTTCAATGCGTCATCCGATCATACCAATCCGCAATCCAAATTACGATGAAAATCCCACTAAAATTGCGCTTGCCGATCCTATGACATAACTCCCAAGTGGATGTGATGAACTGGTGGTTCGTTCCAGCGGACTTCTTGTGTGCCGGCCTCAAGGAAAGCGCTTATTGCGTCTGTATCTATTGGTTGGCTTGTTCGGCCACAGTGTCCTATCGCATTCATCTATAGCAATTTCTAGTTAATTGCCACTGCAATTCCCTAGGTTTTTCCATGGTTTCCCTGCGGAGCGTAGACGCATTCAGAGCGTAGTTGCATTCAGAACGGAGCGTAGATAAATATTGTTGCATTCATGGTCGCTTACCGAGTTTTTTTCCAACTGATTCACCAGCTCTTCTTCTTCGGCACATTGGTATGCCAATTATCCACCAATCATCCTTCTCCCATTGAGGCAACGAAGTCAGCGCCTCGGTCGCGATTCATCTGTCTACCGACTTAGCTCTTCGGGATCAGACTTCGGCATAAGTATTTGATCAACGGCAAAATCTCTTTATCGAATTCCTCGCTTGTCCATTTTGTGGTTCATTTAAAAAAAAATGCTACTATATTTTATTTTTGATGATTTTTTCCTCCAAATTTCTCTTTTTTTGGAAGACGCAATCATGCAATACCCAAAATCAATAGGCCTGGCCCCTAGGGGTCTAGGGTATTGTAAAAGTATCGCAACGTACTCTCGTATAGAACTGTTTTTGCAAAAATGCCGCTTTGCAAGGGTTGCAATCGTGAGGGCCTCTAATATATATCTATCTTCTTCCACTTTTCTTTTGAAAATAAATGTTTTTTATGGGCTGAAAACTCCAAGCAAAAATATTCATTATTTAAAATTTTTGTTAACCTGCAGTTAGTGTAAGCTTGTGAACTAACTTATTTAAATTCCCATTGTTGCAGATCAGAATTCGTACCTCCAAGATTTGCTTCATAACTTTCGATCTCAAATCTTGAAAGGTAAAAAAATAAAAATTCTATCATCATTCTTTGATCGCAAAGTTCCAATTCTTTTTGGTGGGACCTAGTTCCACTTTTTTTATTGATTTTAATAAATCAGCAAGGCTTGATGGATAGATCATTTATATTTATATTTTTTTAAATTTTTATTATTTCGTATCTATCCCTTAGCCTGGAAGCTGGAAGCAAGAAAATATTCAGATCATTAAGAAAACAAAAAAAAATAGATCCGCAAAATTACAGAAAAATTACCCTTCTAAAATAATAGAAATCCAACTCTTAGCGGGGGAAATAACTCGAGAATTAAAAATTTGTATATAATTAATAATCATCGAAACGTGTTCTGACCAGAAAGAATGATATAATATCAATAATATAATAACAATAGATCGAAGCCGATGATTCTTGATATTTCAAAAGCATTTGATAGGGTATGACATGGTGTCCTTCTGATTTAAAATACGCATATGGCCTTTACGTCTGCTTGGTTTCCTTGAGCTTTTATGTAATTGTCGAAAATCAAAAAGCTCCTGAATAGTTCATATTCACATGATCAATTCTCTTCAGCTTAAGTTTTTAACTGACTGGACTGTTCAAACAGTTTGGTATCTTACAAAAATCCGAAAAGTATTTCCTTGCTTTAAAAACTTTCTTTATAGAGAAGATGCACGTATTATAAATAATGTCTCATGTTTGCGTTATACTGTATGATGCCATGCTATCAAATGTTTGACTAAAAAAATTTGGCGAAAAATTCAGTCAAATTTTTTTTGTCAAAATAGAGTAAAAAAAAATAATGTGGCAAACAAAAATTTCACTGCATTTGCCATCCAGAATAGTGAAATATTTGACATAGTAGCGTACAGTGTAATACAAGCTTAAGACATCACGTGATCACCAACAGCTAGAATTCTGTTTGATATTTCTATATCATTTTTTATCAATTGAAATCGGGTGCACGTACACTTAACATTTTCCAGAATTATTACAATAATTGCTTAACTAAATTGTTGGTCGGTTGTACATCGCCCAGGTCTCAATCGTCCTCGATAGTCTATGTTTTGTAAGCTTTTAAATCCTTCTAGACCGTACAGGCCACCTGAATTGCAAAAAATTCAGCTTCCTTCATTTATGTACATTGACAGGTCCATCTGATAGGATTTACTGTGTGTTCCAGAATGATTATCATTTAAATTTGTTTATCGAATCATAATATTTTAAGTTTAACAACTCTTAATTAAATTTCACATCTTGTAGTCTTCATACTCATAACCACATCACCCACTTCTTGATTAATGATACTTCCCGATCGACTATCGCGTACCTACAACAACAACTGTTTTGCGGTTACATTTTAAATTACATCGAATCGTATCGGAACCAACACAACAAATGATACAAGTAGTGTAGTAAATAATACTTGGCTTTGTTTAATATTGATTAGTGAAAGTAGGGTAAGAATTAATTCCACTTGTAAGTTATATTTATGAAGGAGTTTCAGAAGATACAATAGTAAAATTTCTTAAAATCTTACCAAAATTGCCCAACACTGCAAAAATGAACAGGTATATTTCTTTAAATATTGCAGAATTTGGTGCATAACACAGAAATTAAAAAGTTGCGGAAATAAATTTCATTATTCCCTAATCTCAATAAATTTACGTAACATGCTTCCTGATCAGTAAGAGTTCTAACCCGAGCGAATCGCTTACTTTCGTACAGTAGCGGATTCCATACTATGGGGTCACTATTTCTCCATAAAAGTTACAAACTTGAAAATATCAACCTCCCTTCGCACGCACCAACAATAATTGATAGGTCCGCCACTGGTTTCGTGCTAGAGATGTGCAAAAAGTAATTATTCGTTATTTAGTACTCGATACTTTAAACAATTACTAGTATCGAATACCACTTTTGAGAAGTATTCAATTCAAATACCACTCAATAGCACATCTCAAATCAAACACAACATATTTTACTCAGCTTGGTAAAGTATTTGAAGAAGTATCGAATACCGAAGTAATTGAACTAAACCACGGTATTCAAATGGTTGTGAGTAAAGAGTCGAATGAATACCTCATGGTTGGTAAAGTATTTGAAAAAGTATCGAATACTAAATATCGAATACTGAAGTTGTGTATTCAGTAATTATTCGTTACTGAAAAGTAATTGAATTGCACATCACTACTCCACTGAGTAGCGTTATCTATAGAGTAGCGTTCAGTGTTGCCAAGTATTTTTCTTGGTTGAGGACTAAAGTATGAAATTTTGAGCGTTAATTTCAACTTAAAGGCACTAAAAATTTATTTTTTCATATCAATGGCAGGAATATTCAAATAACGCGCCAGTGGTAAAACTAATTTTTGTCCGCTGAGACGAAATTTTGGGCACCAAATTTAACGATGAAAGCACTAAATTTGCATCACTGAGCGTGATTGTTTATGCACTAATAACCATCCACTATCTGGAGTGAGGTCAATCGTCTTTATTTATGAACATTTGTAGAGTTTAACACAAAAAACGCAGATTTTATTCAAAATTCTCAGGTACTTCATTTGATCAAGTTAAGCGATTGTAAACATTTACTATGTAATCTGAATCTCGATTTTTGTATACAGAATCATCACTCGCCTGTTGTTTACTTCATAAATCAACTTTCGTGACGATTTTTATACATAAAAACCACAGCTTTTAGTGAATATTTGAGTTAAGCTATTATTACACTGTATGCCATGTTGTCAAATATTTGACTTAAAAAAATTTTACCCAAAACTCAAAACAAAAATTTGAGGATTACACTATCTGACAACATTTGCCAGGGAGAATAGTATAATATAATATTTGACAGCGTGGCATACAGTGTAATACAGTGGGTATGCAAGTTCTCTACTGTAGTCTAGTCTTTATAGACTACTTTGACACTGAGTCAAGAATTTGATTCTATTATATGAAAAAATAATTATTTTAATTAACCTTTTTTTGAAATTGTATAACTTATATTTTAAATGTCAAAAAAAATCTTGCCATTTAAAATTGAACTGATTTTGAACGAATTATTTTTCAATAGAGAGATTTTCGACCATGTTTAATACTTAAGGCATTAATGTAGTCTTTTCCGGTGACTAAAAAATTCTAAAACGTAGTTACAATTACATAAATTAAGGAAATAAATGAATTATAAAAGATAAAACTCTTCATTTTTCATAAAGAGTAAGCAGTTTTAAGTAATTATTTTTTTTTAATTAATTATCAAAAGGGGGGGGAAACATTAAATTTCGAATAAAACATTTTTTTTTAATCTCAAAATAATTGATAAGTCCAGAACAATCAGCGTAACGTTCAAATAGTTTACATGTATGAAAAACAAAATTAAATTTATTTCCAATATTGTAATAAATTTTTCGGAAACACAATCAATTTAAAAAGGTAAGAGATTTTCACGGACACAAAAAATAAATAGCAGGAAAGGGAAAACTGAAAGGATCATATGCCATTCGAACAACTTAAGGAAATTAAACAGAAATTAATAAAAAATAAATTTTTCTGAAGGAATGTATTAAAAAACTGAATATTTAATCTGCTTTGCACACAATCGTACTCCTTTCGAAATGCAAGTAAAACCAACTTTTCAAGAATTATTGCAAACTAATTTTCAAATATAATTATACGTTCAGATCACAGATAATATTCGTAAAAAAACGATCAAGTTTTGAAAAAAAAATCCATAAAGATCGTGTCGATCACATACCACAATATTAAGTGACTGCATTCCTGGTGTTTTTTTAATGTAATCCTGTTTTGGTTTCGTTTTACTGGTCACTCTCACTATTTTATTTTATTTATTAAATTTCTTATTCCATAAAACACTCCTTGACTGATACACGGATCGTACGTGAATACAAGAAAAAGTGGTCGGCACAAATTATTTTATAGATGGGGCCCCCACCTGTAGTATAATTTTCCCCCGTTTTTTTTGAGAAAATCTTGAAGATCGAATAAAAGGAACACGTTGGAAAATCGTGTGGTCTCTATGGTGCAGTGCTTCTTGTATTGGTCTTAAAGATAATGGAGAAGTCTCCAAGCAATTGATGTTGGAGTTATGTTTGAGGGCTGAATCTAAATGTAGCGATCGTGCAACTACTCAAGTGCATACAAATACTGCGAAGTACAATTTTTATGCCGAAGATCAGGTTTTAATGGTTCCCCTTCAAAAGTCTATGGTAGTAGATAAATTAAATTGAATTTTTACCGGTCCTATTTTCTCCATTATATAAAATTTAACATTACAAATTGATCATTGAAAATAAGTAACTGAACTGCAACTACGGTACCTAGAAATTCAAATTTATTGGTAGGCTGATAACACTGTGGATATAAAGATGTTGTACACTTTTATGAGATAACTAGCTGACTCGGCAAACCTTGTTTTGGCTTAAATAAATCTTTTTTATACTCTAGATGAAATCTGAGAGTATTATAAGTTTAATCCAGCCCAAAAGTTTGTAACACATAGAACCGAACCTCTGACGAAAAAAAGTTATATATTATTTTTTGTTTATTTGTGGCCTAAAACTCCAAATCCACTTGTCATTCGTCCGTCCGTCCGTCTGTCTGTCTGTCTGCTAGCACGATAACTCAAGATCGCCTTGACCTGGGATCTTGAAATTTTGAATCTGGATGTTTGGTCGAATTTGTAAGGCTAAGTTCGTTAACGGGCAAAATCGTCGTACTCCTTCGGGTAGCTTCCATACAAAAAGTCCTTAAAACACTTGTTTATAAATATTGACCAATAACTTCGGAACGCCTTAAGCAACGATATGGAATTTGACGATATTTACATGGAAGAATTCTGTTAAGATCAAATGAAAGCCATATTGTTATTTGCAAATTACATTTTATTTTAATGTTAAAGTAGAAACATTATTTGTTGATTTAAATTAAATGTTCTTTCAACGGTGGCTAATCTATTCGTCAGGAGTTCGTGGAGCATGCGTTGCAGCCATGCGATTCGCAAGCTCTTGATTGCGTTGCGACTGTTGCTTCGGTGTTAAATTTGCTCGGGCCCCTCTTTCTTGACGGGCCCTTCTTTATTGTCGGGCATGTCGAGTATTTAATACCAATGTTTCCTCCTCTGGACCGTCTCGGCATTTTCTATATGGTAAACAAATTGAATATTAAAAAAACATAAAATGAAGTAAAATACAAATTAAAAACATTTACACGTTAGATATGTACTTCGTAGAACTCTTGAAATTATTAACTACACTTTTACTTACAATCATTTTGATGTTTATTCCGCTCCGATAAATTAATATTATTTTTTTTTCACAAAATCAATATGCGCACGTCGTAAGTACATGAAACAATGCTACTCAAATGTCAACAAAGCACCAATGAAATCGACCAACAAATGCAAAAGTGAGAATACAGCGCAACCTATCGGAAGTCAACATAATTATAGACATTTCAATAATTGTAATATGTAATATGTAAAATATATATAGTTTTTCGTAAATATCTCGACTCCACAGCCACCCCGGGCCCAAATTTTCTCAACAAATTTATTTTTATTGAAGTAATAGGTGTAGGTTGTGAATTTGAGCCAAATCGTACCATAAATACGAAAAATCGAAATATCTCGACTGCAGTGCCACCTACCGGAAGTAAAGTTTGTCTCCCCAAAGGGAGCAGCAGTTCTCGAGTTTTAGACGCCCGCACCCCGAATGAACATTTTTATATATTAAGATTTCGGTTCAATTTAAGAGTAATACCCAGAACCATCTTACCAATTAGGGCCATGTTCTAGAGGGAGAGAGTGTGGATCCAAGTTGTGTCCAAAGGAATAGGCGTAACCTTATAATTTTTAAGGTCTAATTCTGGGATACCAGTCGAGGTGCGATAGATGATCTCAAATATATTTGATTTTTATTCACCGTATCCAAAAATAATCCTTTCGATTGATTGGGAGAGAAAGTCATTTCAATTTCTATAGACTCCATCTCACATCGGCAAAATGTCGTCGATTTCGGTATTTATGACCTTTGGTAAAGCAATAGCTAGAAGGAAGAACTGAAAAGTCTAATACCTTCTTAATACGCCACTGACTTGTCTCCCAATTCTTTTTCGGTACATCGTCGTCCCTTCATCCGATCAAAGTTGTATCTCGAAACTCTGCAACATAGTTGCTTGCGAAGACACGCTGTTGACCCTTCCTAATTTCCGCTGTAGACTAGTGTGTCGTGAGTACGAATTCTAGCACTACTTTTTCTCCACAATATCGATGCCCAATTAATCTTTGATTCACTCCTCCAATTCCTCACCTGAGGATTGGCCAACAATCTGTCCCGGAAAAAAAACGGTGTGTCGCAAAGCCTCGAGATCCTCAGATCGGATGAAGAGACGATCGTTTTGTC
This sequence comes from Beris morrisii, assembly GCA_951812415.1. Lineage (NCBI taxonomy): Eukaryota > Metazoa > Arthropoda > Insecta > Diptera > Stratiomyidae > Beris > Beris morrisii. Next base: position 106,888,803 of record OX638312.1, on the reverse strand, counting down.
CCAAATTCGATCGAAGAATTACCATCAAAGAGGACAAGTCCCGTTTTGAAGAAGTTTTAATATACACTAAGCCCTTTTCGTAGAGAACTGTGAAATTTAACAAGTCTTTTATCATTGAAATATGAATTAAGTCCACTGAGCTGCACAGGGTAACACTCTAAATTATTTCAGTGGCGGTAAAAAACGCTGCGTTTCAGGCAGTTTTTTTTATTGAATAACGAAAAAGTAAACGAACGAGATGCCTCTGAAATACTTAAGTTTTGTCAGTCTGTGAAATGAATACCAAATTTGAACAAAATGCATGTACGTGTACATTAGTATCTAGTACCTACACCATTGGCTATTGTCAATCGGAAAGATGACGAGATTAACATTTTCTTCAATATTTCTTTTTTACAAAGTTTTTAAATTGAACAGAATTTGGTCGTTTATTTTAGAGACTGAACTAATTAAAATTCGTAACATGTATGCAGCGGTACATATTCAAATTCGTGTGCAGTAAGTTATCAAATACTTTCGCTCTTATTTTATTATGGTTAAAACTGAATCAGAGAATTATATCATATCAGGATTAAGAAAGGGTTCCTGAAAATCGTTCAATAGTACAAAATCTAGAGCTAGAATTCTTCATTTATCAATTTCTGAAGCAAGAAGACAATTCAATAGCGAGATTCAAGATCATCAGGATCTTTATTTTTTTCTTGCTTGTCGACAATATCCATTCTCAACTAGTCTTGTTTTAAGTAAAAATCAATGTTCCTTATCAACAGTTATGACGGAATTCGTGAAAACTTGTTGAACCCTTTTAACCCTCTTAGAGTCTTAGAGGTTGAAAAGGGCAAAATTTTGAAAACGGGTTTTAGGCGACTATAAAACAAGCCCGTGGAAGTGAAAAGTTATTCGATATCTAATCGGACCTAAGGGATATGGCTGAATTCGTGAAAATGTATACAACCCCTTAACACCCGCTTCCTTCATACCCTCTTAGGGGTCGAATTTAAAAAAAGCCTGAAAAGGCTTTATAGGAATTTATCTGACGAACCAGTACAAGGAAAATCAATTCAATATTTCAGAAGACGTAAAAGATACGTTGAAAATATATGCACCCCATTTTCTTCTCTAGTACAATTACATGTACCCACTAAGTGTCAAGTTTCTAGCATAAGCCGTTCCAGAGATAGGAAAAACCACCCCTATCCCCGTACCATACAACCCGTATCAAAAAAATTTGAACGTTTTTAGAACGTGACACTACTATAGCTCTACCTAGTAAATACGAAATATTCAAATATTTGTCATTACCAAAAAAAACTGACTTTTTTCTTTTCAATCCTCTTCAACCCTCACTTAAAAGTGTTTTTCTCTGCTAGGGGTCTATTAGGACTACCTCGCGTATCAATTCTAAGCTTCTATCTTACCCAGCTCTTGCGATATGAGACTTTGTGACATTAACTAATTCATTAACTGAACTTTAACTGATTCATATATGAATTAGAACTACTATATTGCTAGCTGTCATATTTTTCCATACAAAATCAATAAGCACGAGTTGAATAGGAAAAATCAGAATCAGCTGCTTGTTTTGACTGAAAAATCTAATTTAACATTTATTTTTGAAAAAATAAAATAAAATAAAATTAATAAAATAAATTTTACTTAATAAAATTTGCTTCTTTGGAAACATACTAAATACTAAATTTGCTCTCAAATCTGCGTCGATAGAAATAAATAATTTGAAAAGGCAATTTGTTTTTCTTTAAACCGCTTCCTGAATAGATCAAATTCAAACTCAAAAACCTTTTGTCGTTTTTGCTGAGAACTAAGAAGAGCTCTCGAATGGTACTGAAAAGTTGTATCTAACATTTAAAATCTATCTAAATATTTTTTGGGCTTTTAACGCCCAAATGATATAAGTTAATCAAGTTTGAAGAACGAGTTTAACACTATACTGTAGTTTTGGAATTTAATTTTGGAATAGTCTAGTATATTTCGATATACAGTAGACATGGGTTTAAATGGACTTGATGAGACTATCAGTATTAGTCTACTGTAAACTACTATTAACCCCCCAGGGCGTTTTATAGGGAAAAATACTTAAATCTGTTTTTCCCCTACTATGTTTAAAGCTTATAGAAGTACTAGTGAATTCCAAATCTCAATATACCTAAGAAATATATCAGAATTCGTGAATATGCACACAACCACTTTACATCCCCTTAGGGGTTATACAGGGTGGGCCATCTAGTGGTTTCTTTTTAAATCATAGGTTATTTTGACACTGAAAGCTGTTTCCCGCTCGAAATCTTGACAGAAAGTTAGTATCATACCTCCGCGAAACGCTTTACGCTTGAACAACGTTGGGAAATATTGAAAACTTATTTCCAAAGTGAGTGGGAGTGGGAACAACAACAACGTTTCGGTCAACGGTGAACGTTACAGAGCCATGTTATCCGACTTTTTTTTTTAGTGAAATTGAAGACATGGATTTGGACGACCTCTGGTTCATGTAGGATGGCGCGCCATGCCACACAGCCCATGCCACAATCGATCTTTTACGCACCAAATTCCCAAATCGTTTTATCAGCCGTCTTGACGATGTCAATTGGCCGCCTCGGAGCTGCGATTTGAGCTGCGATTGTGAAGGACCGATGTTATGCCAATAATCTAGAAACGATTCAAGCACTTAAGGCCAATATCATCCAAGCAATCCGTAAGCTACAGCCCGAAACCATCAACAAGAAAATTGGAGTGACAGAATGCGCTACTGTGCAGCTAGCCGAGGCAGCCACTTGAACGAAGTTGTGTTCCATCATTAATGGTAATGTTTACTCTTACTAATAAAGCCATAATACATGGGAAAAAAATTAATTTTGTTAATTTTATTGCATTTTTAAAAAGTAACTTGTATTTGGCCCACCCTGTATATCGAAAAATTTTGAAGAACGTTTCTAGGCGCTTATATAAATAGCCCGCAGAAGTAAAATTGCTTTGATAGCTCGACATGTCCAAAAGTTTTAACGAAATTCGTGAAAATGTGGATTTTTTTTTACTCAATCTCTGAACGCCAATAAAAATCTGAATTTTTTTTTGCTTTTGTTACTCTAATAGCACATTTATATATACGTACTAAGTTTCAACTTTCTAGCATAAGCCGTTTCTGAGATATATAAAACCATCCCTCACCCCCGTACCTTGCTATCCCTATCAAAAATTTTTCTAGGATGTCTCTATAGTGGCTCTAAAGAATCCTAAATTTTTAGCTTTCCATTCATTACGGTTTTCGAGAAATAAAAATCAGAAGTTTTTTTCCTTTCTACCCCTTTTCACCATCATTGCCTACACCCCCACCCCTAAAATTGTTTTCCCTACTAGAGGTCTACCGATCCCAACTCCTGTAAAATTTTAGAGATTATATCTGATACGGTTTCTGAGATATAAAAATGACATTTTTTGAGAAATTGCTATCCCCACTGTCGTGCTCCACCTCCCCCCTCAAAATTAGTCAGTAAACTCCTCTTGTGATCCCATATACAAAAACTAAATTTTATTTTTTATGGCGATCTGGAAACCAAAATTTTTCGTCTAAAACGCTCCTGCCTCATCACCCTTACACCCCCCCCCAAAAGATACCAATCTACACACCATAAAAATTTCAACTTAATACCTCAACGGGCTTAGGAGCTACGCGCCTTCAAACGATTTTGCGATTTTTTGATTTTACGGCGGACGGCGTCTACGGCGGACAGACGGACAATTTTTTTTTGCTTTTTTGGTGTTTACTAGTCCTAAAACGTGTAAATACAAAATTTCAGGGTAGCAATTTTTTTTTGAATTTCAGGTCGATCAAAATACTTTATTATTACAAAATAATTAAGTAATAAATAAATGTTTTCAAGTTACAGTCGTTTTGCTGGGACGTGTTTTTGTTGAGATCGATTTCGGTACCAGACTTTCCTCCGCCATTTTTTATCGAAATTTTAATTTTTTTTTCTGAAAGTAAATATATAGCTCCAAAGCTTACCGAGCCGGAATTTCAAAATTCAATTTTGTCGGATCATGGCAGCATCTGGAATTAAAAATGCCATTTTTCGTCTCAAAATTGTTCAGGAATTATAGTAAAAAGAAAACTAAGCTAGATATCGAAAAAATGGCTCGGTAAACGTAAGAGTGTTGTATTAAACACAATTGTGCAAAAGTAGGTCCCGATCGGTCCAGTAGTCGCGGAAATAATCCTGGTACCGTTTTTGAAAACGCTGTTTCGAGAAAAACGCATTTAAAGTTTAGGGTACAGTTTACATTGAAATAAGGTTCTGTGAATTTTATCAGTGGAACAAGTATACCTAAACCTCACCAACTTTTCAAAACATGTCCCTGCTATACAGAAGGTCATAAATACCCGGAATTACAAAAAAAAGCTCATAGTCAAACAGATGACAAAGACCGCGAACAACTACGCGCCAACCGTTAATCGTTGCTCACCAGGTGGGTTACAAAACGCTGTAACTTCATCATTACAGCGAATTTCTTTATGAAATTTTCAGGGTAGACACTAAAAAGATGGTACTTTCAAATAAGGACCTTTTTGAAAAATCGATTTTTTTGAACTACCCAGCTGTGTGTAACACTTTTAAGGGCTTGGAAGGTACGAGCCTTCAAACGATTTTGCGGACGGCATATAGGTACCTAGTCAGACAGGCTTCTTTGGTGTCTGCAAGTCATGATACGTGTAAAAACATGTCTAGGGTAGCAATTTTTTTTTAAAACATACTGCAGTCACGATCGGCTGCAAGCCAATCGTATAATACTCTAGATGAATACTGAACTCCGATTTATATTGTAGTTGGGGATAAAGTAGAATTACGTGTGTGCATGTTGTATGTCCTTTATTAAGGACTGCCATTAGATTGCTACTCAAAACTAAAAGACAATATTCAGTGTTTAATTTCATATTTTGAACTGGGTAAGTCATCGAAAAAAAAAGTCCTTTTTGAAGGACTTTCACATGGGAGGTGCAGGAAGGACTCACTCGATTTCTTACATATTTATCCTTTTCCTTGGAACCATTTAAAAATGAACGTGTACAAAATTTCAAATTCGTAGCTTGAAGCGTTCAAAAGTTATCGAAAAATATTGTTGAACACGTGTCTTAAGGACATTTTGTATGACAGCTATCAGAAGGAGTAAAAGGATTTCGCTGATTAGTAAACTCGAACTTCCTTTTTACTCAAAACTAATTTGTACAAAGTTTCCAATTCATAGCTAAAAGATTACTTGAGTTATAGTAAGTTCCGTAAATTAACTGAAGATGTTTTGACAGGATATTTGTATGGCAGCTACACGAAGGACTAATAGGATTTTCTTCATAATCATACATTTAGCTCCAACTATTGGAAAAATATCACATACGAAATTTCAAAGACGTAGCTTAAACTCTTCTGAAGTTATCGGCCAATATTCTTGAACACGTATTTTAAGGACATTTTGTATGGCAGCTACCAGAAGGAGTAAAGGGATTTCGCTGACAAGTAAACTCAAGCTTTGTTTTTACTCAAAACTAATTTGTAAAAAATTCCGAATTCGTACCTAAAAGATTACTTGAGTTATAGTGAGTTTCGTAAATTAAGTGAATACATTTTGACAGGATATTTGTATGGCAGCTACACGAAGGACTAACACGATTTTCTTCATAATCATACATTTAGCTCCAACTGTTAAAAAAGTAATACATACAAAATTTCAAAGTCGTAGCTTTAGGCGTTCCGAAGTTATTTGTCAATATTCTTGAACACGTGTTTTAAGGACATTTTGTATGGCAGCTACCCGAAGGAGTAGGACGATTTTGCCCGTTAACGAACTTAGCCTTACAAATTTAACCAAACACCCAGATTCAAAATTTCAATATCCTAGGTGAAGGCGTTCTTGAGTTATCGTGTTCACGGACAGACGGACGGACGGACGGACGTCAAGCGGATTTGAGGTTTTTGGGCACAAATAAACAAAAAATAATATATAACTTTTTTTCGTCCGAGGCTTGGTTCTATGCGTTACAAACTTTTCGGCTGGATTAAACTTATAATACTCTATATGATTTCATCTAGAGTATAAAAATGTATTATTGAATTAATAAAGTAATTAATTCGAAAAATAACACTGACAAATTAATGTATGTACCTATGTATTAAAATAGCGATAAAAAAAATGTTAAACTTTTTATGCCAATAAATATCTTAAATCTTGAATTGTCTGAGTCATTCACTAAGAAAGTTGTGGTACTATTTTGACTGCAGTTGCAAAAAAAGGGAATAATTAGAAATCATAAGTAAAAATATGTGCAGGGCTTAAGGGGTTAAGATTATTAACTTTAAACGTCGTCATTCGCTCGGAGAAATTCCATTTGGTGCATACGGTCATTGCTGTCATTAAACGGAATGGATTTTTTTGGAAAACGTCAAAAGTCGTAAACCGATGGCGTGCATCGTTTCGCTACTGCTTGTTGGGCACGCGAAAATACACGAATTTAACGTAAAATCTAGATGATTGTGAAATAGAACCCGTATTCCAAAGTCGGTCAATTTAATAAATAACATTTTAGAAAAATACCATAGAATTTTCCGGAAGAAAGTCGAAATTTCTTACAATTTGTGATCGCTTTCCAAAAGTTCGCAATCTTTGCACAGTCGATTTGTGGTTATGTTGAAACGTCGAGATTGAAAGTGTTTTTGGATTGCCTGAAGGAATTTTGCACACAGTCGACACAATGGAAAGAAGGGGCTCCTTAAATGGCCGATTGAGCTCAAGCGCTACAAACATATCCGGGCCTCTGGCGGAGTCCACTCAAATCAATGGCGTCAAGTGAGTTCACCAATTTTTTACTATTTTCCTTGAGTTTGAGTTTCAGCTATTAAATATTTATGCGTTCAGCTTACAGGCTAAATTCCCGTGGGGTGGAAAGGCCAGTCCCCATAAGAAAGGCGCTCCCAGTTGTAGTATCATCGAGAGATCAATTCCAAAAGCCATGCCATCGGTCAGGAAAATCGACCCAAGGTGATTTTACTTTAAGCTTCCGGCCTTGAAGGAGTTTTCTGATTGCATGTTTTCCGTTCTTTCAGAATCTACACGGACGTTCAAAGCAAGGGACTAACATCGCGTATAGTCAAATATCACGAAAACAGTTCGAAGCTGAATCGGAGCATGTCGGTGGGCAATTTGTACAACAAGCCGGGCCAATTTCCGGTTATCCATTTGAAGAGGAACGAAATTTCGTATAAGCCACGGCGAAACCAAAGCATCTCGATGGTTCGGATCGCTCCGCCAGGTAATTTGTGTCGATTGTAGAATAGCGTCTACGTTGCTTACGTCTCTTAAATCTTTTCAGAGAAATCAGTCCTTCAGGCCAATACTCGTTTGAGTATTTTGAAGACTGGCTCCATGGTGCCGTCGATCGGCTTGGAGCGAACCGACGAAAGGGATGCAAGGGCGAACAAACCGATAGTACCGCCGGCTGAAAATGATTTGAATCCAACACGTAGCGTGTTGGATGCGCTAAAAGAGATTTCTCGGAAGAGGATAAACAGCGACGTGAGTATTGAAAGATTTTACCCTTCTCGCCGTGTCACTAAAACGATTTGTTTTTTCCCCATAAAAAGGACGTTGACTGCAACGACGGTATAAAAAAGTACTGCATAGAATCCGAGGAGGTTGTACGACGAAATCTCCACTTACCGTTGCAGAACATCTCGGCCGCTCACGTTTCCGTCATAACAAAAAGACAGCGCGAAATACCGTCGCCGACAGAATCGAAGCCCAGTTCACCCGACAATAATGTCTTCAAGAAACGAATGTGCACGAAGAATAACGACATCTCAAGCTCACTCAGCTCCAGTCTGCTGATCAACACGCCGAAACGGAAACTCCAAGATATTCAATCGCGTCCGCCAATCTCCGAGCGGTATTCGCCATCGAGCGGTAACCTCGCTCCGCCGCAAGCCAAGCAACAATGTAACGAAAACAATTACGTTGCAAATCCCGAATATGAATCAACAGCAACCTATCCACCGGAATTGCTAACTCCAATACCGCCTACGCCTGCTATCGATTCATTGATATTGGCCCAAGTTGTCGTCGTGCCGGAGAAACCTAAGTCCGCACAATCGGCACCTCAAAAACCGAAACTAACGCTCTTTAACAAAGATTACGATGCGACTACAATCAGTCCGCTTATTGACGATAGCCGACAACCGCAGGAGGAAGGAATCGCGGGAATATCATTCGTGAAACCGAAAAACAAATCGCCCTTACTGTCCGGCAAGAATGCGCTAATTGAACGAGTACAAAACTCCAAGCTGTCGCTCATGCTAAGCTGTTTGAGCGGCGAACTAAACGATAGCGACGATGAAGTTGATGCTAAAGTGGTGGAAAGACCGAAAGAAGCGGTGAGCATTGATCTAACAAAATCTGAAACAATTGAACAGTCCCAACCGGCTGATGTGACGATAGCATCCGAAAGTGTACCTAAAACAACTGTTTCTGTCGCTCCAACTGCAATATCGGCCACCGTAACTGATTTGCCCGCGGCAACTACATCAACTACAGAAGTAACTACAACTCCCGCTTTCAGCTTTGGCCTAAAACCGGCAGAACCTATCAGTTTTGGAACTCTCCCGATGACAGAACCAGCACTGGCGGTTACATCCACGGTTACCAATCCTCCGAAGGTTGTCACGTTCTCTTTCGGTAGCAAACCAACTGAGACACAGACCATCGAGGTTACGAGCAGTCCGACTGTAATAGCTGCTACGCCAGCACCAACCTTCAATTTCGCAGCGCCACAATCAATAACTACAACAACATCCACTTCAACACCAATCAGTTCAGGATTTTCTTTCGGACAACAAAAGCCGTCACTGGCTGCAACAGTAACAACCGTCACGATGCCATCATCAATTACGTCTTTTGCTCCTGCCGCCAATCCTGGCACGTTTTCGTTTGGAGTTCCGAAGTCTGATGCGTCGGTAGCCACAACAACTGTTTCACTATCGTTCAGTACTCCTGCTCCGACATTCGGAGTTGCGCCTGCTTCCGAGAATGCTGAAAAGCCTCCGTTTGCATTCGGACCTACAACTTCAACACCGGCTCCGATAATGTCTAGCGCTTCATTTTCAACATCTTTTACACCAACATCTAAGCCGCCTATGTTCGGGTCGAACAGTTTTGGTGGCATTTCCACGATGCCTTCGTCAGCCCCAAGCCAACAATCGGAACCTCCTGCTTTCGGTGGCTTTTCATCAGGTGGTTTCAATACATCCACAATTAAATCTCCGCCAAAGTTCGGCGAAACTGCAAACACGTTCGGAACGAACACAACCTCGGGGAATTCCGCATTCAATTTCGGTTCGGCGCAACAACCACCGAAACCGGCTGTTGCAACAGGAATGTTTGGAACCGCTCCGCCAGCACCAGTTGTTACGACCACAAATAACACATTCGGCAGCGGTTTCGGTGCGACTGACATAAATAAGGCGGTTGTATCGATGCCTTCGTTCAATTTCAATCCATCTGCAGGTTCTATTGGAGGCAATCCACCGCCAGCATTCGGTGCACCAACGTCCGCCTCAAACCAACCGGCTTCGACCTTTTCATTTAACGCTCCAACAACTGCAACAAAGCCCGTCGCCACAGCGGCATCGCCGTTCAGCTTTGGCGGTGCATCGCAACAGTCGCAAAATACTTCCACCGGATTCGGCTTTGGTAGCAGTGTCGATAACAAACCGCCTGCATTTGGATTCGCAAACGTGTCCGCCCAAAACGCACCTCAGGTACAACAGGCTGTAAAACCGTTCGCATTTGGTGGATCTTCCGCAGAAAGTGCTTTTACAGCGGTACAGAATAAGCCCGTAGCTCCATCTCCCGGTGGCTTTGCTTTCAATCCTGCCGCCCCTGCAGCGGAAACTAAATCAATTTTCGGATCAGCTCCAACTGCGCAGCCAACACAACAAGTAACCAAATCGTTTTCATTTACTCCATCTTCGATCGGTGGAGGCAGTGCCGAACAACAAAACGTTCCAGCTTCCATCTTCGGTTCAGCCTCTGCGAGCAACAATAGCACGGGTCTTTCAGCTTTCGGTGCGCCTGCAACAACTCCCGGAAAGCTATTCAGTTTCGGTGGTGCACCAGCGAACAATAACAACAACAATCCTACAGGTGTAACGAATAATCCACCGCAAAATCTATTCGGTAATCAGCCGGTGACTAGTCCACCGCCACTATTCCCCGCTGCCGCGAATATTACGCCCTCGGCGTTCGGATCAGCCGTTAACAATAGCAACAAGGCTGCAGCTCAACTCTTTAGCTTCGGTGGAAACAGTGCATCGTCTGGAAATCTTGCCAACAATTCCAATACAGTTGGAGCATTTTCATTCGATTCGGCTACCAAGCCGGACACTAATAAGTCGTTTGGATTCGGTGCAGTCGCCGGAGCGAACGTACCACAAGCAAACGTCTTTGGCAATGCAGGTGCAATTAAACCGCCAGCGTTTAATTTCAGTGGAGGAGCAATAGGCGACACACAATCCAACAATAATCTTAACCCAGCGGCTGGTGCCGGTACAACCAATCTCTTCAATCCGACAAATACGGGAGTTGATAACACCGCCCGGCGAGAATTCCGGACTGCAACACGTCGTCTAAGACAGAAGTAGACGCAACGAAGATTAAGTCAAGAGTATGCTCTTTTTTTTTATTAATTAGATTAAAGTTCTTCAGAGACAATAAGCTTAAGTTATTTATGTAAAAGTATAAAAAAAAATGTTCATTATGAATGCTAGGAAATTTTTAGTTCTAGAGCGCAAAAATAAAATAAAAGTATCTTCGTTGTAAGTGGCATTTGGAGGTCTGCCGGAAACTATTAAATTGAAAAATATCAAGTTAACTATCGTTTCATTTTAAGAAGTAATTTTTTTCGTGCAAAAAAACATGAAAAGCTGAGCAGAAACACAATCACGCAAACTGAGGACTTGCACATGCCGGTTTATTGTATCTTATCGATGGAGTGTGAAACGGTGAATATGTGAATTTCAGATTTGAATTTCTTCTTTAAATCGTAAGATGGGGAATTTTTAAAAATAAGGAAATGAAAAAAGAGACGTCTTACCTCAGCCTTTTTTATATATTGGTAAGAAATCCTTTGTATCAATACTTTTTTTTAATTTTTACTTTATTATTTCAATAATGCAGTATTGTTATCGATTTAAAAAAAAAAAAAAAAAATTTGCTGCTCTGAAAAATTTTTTTTTCACGTTTCATGACTAGTAGTCACAAAAATTTTCAGTCCGTCTGTCCGCCGTACGTCGACCGCTGTACGCAAAATCGTTTGAAGGCTCGTAGCTCCCAAACCCTTTAAGCTATTAAACTGTAATTTTTTTTATGAAAAGACTGGGTAGGCCCCTTGAAGTGACGACATTATGAAAGGTACGGGTGTGAGGGGGGAAGCGTTTTAGACGGAAAATTTTGGTTTCTAGATCTCAGCAACCGCTTATGCTAGAATGCTGAAATTTGGAATTTATATAGAACGTCGATAGTGGACCCATTTGCAAAAAAAATACCTATATGGGTAAAGGGGGGGGGGGGGGTGGGAGTGGGGGGAAAAATAATGCGCCCGAAACGCAAGAATGCAGAGATCGACACATTCTAAAATCCATATCTCCTAAACCGTTAATGTCACAAAATTGAAACTTAATGAGTATCTGTAGCTATACTAGCAGAATAGATCGGAAACAAATTTTTGAATGGGAGCAGTGGCGTTCGGAGGTGGGGGGTGAAAAACTTTAGATTACGATATCTCACAAACCAATTGCACTAGTAAAATAAAATTTGGTTTCTGAATAAAGGTTGACAAATAAAGTTTGCTGAAAGTAAAATTTTTTAAGGAGCGGTGGAGCATGAAAGTTGAGGGGATAAGAATTTTTCTAAAAATTCACGTCTCATCGCAAGAACAGTGTATGCCTAATAGACCCCTAGCAGAAAAAAATGTTGAGGGTGAAAAGGAAAAAGTTCTGATTTTTATATCTCGAGAACCTATAATGATATAAAGCTGAGACTTGGTATTTATATAGAGCTATAGTAGTAGCATGTTGGAAAAATATATTTTTTTATAGGGGTGGTATGGTACGAGGGTGGGGGTGTTTTTCCTATTATTCTGTATGCTACTATACTTTGTAGTATATGCTACTATTCATTCAGACTAACTGAATAGGCTGGAAGTTTAGAAAAGAAATGAAGTTGATTAGAAAATTGAGTTACTTCAAATCGCATTCTCATAATTTGATTTATTTAATTTGTTAAAGTTTCTTTCCTTAATTTGTAATAAAATATATATTAAATCCATGACACCTATCTATAGAACGGTTTATGCTACAAAGTTGAAACTCGGTATGTATATGTAAATTAACTAGAAAAGTATTTTAGATAAAAAAAATGTTGAAATATACATTGGCGTTTGGAAGGAGGGAAAAAAAAGATCAGTGAAAATGGAATGCATATATTTTCACAATTTTCGTCATATCATTTACGTCTTCCCAAATATTGAATTCATTTTTATTCTACGGCTTCTTCATATAAATACCTAGAAAGTGTTTTTTGGATTTTTTGAAATTCTACCCCTAGGGCGGTGTAAATGGATTGAATACTTTTTCACGAATTCTGCCATATCCCCCAGATCTGATCAGATAGTGAATATCTTTCCAATTTTATGGGCTTGCGTAATAATAGCATAAAAGTTGTTTTTAAGTTTTTCCTTTTTCAGCCTCTAAGAGGATATAAAAGGGTTGAACACGTTTTCACGAATTCCGTCATTTCTTTTACAAGTTATAAGAAATTGAATTTGTTTCTACTTTCGCGTGCTGTTTTCATATTTATTTATTAACTCCTTTCAGGATTTTTGGATATTCAACCCCCAAGTGGGTGTAAGGAGATTTCTTATGTTTTCACAGATTCCTACATATTGCTTAAATCTGATGATATATCGAATTCATTTTTACTTCCTAAGGTTTCCTATATAAGCGCCAAAAAATTAATTTCAGTATTTTTAGATATTCAATCCTAAGGGGTGTAAGGGAGTTGTATGCTTTTCAAAGCTTCGACATATTTCTTAGGTTTGATGAGATATTAGATCGCTTTTTACTTCCACAGACTTTTTATATAATCGCCTACAAACCCATTTCTCAATTTTTGGATATTCAACCCCCAAGGGTTTGCATATGTTTTCACAATTTTTGCCATCCCTTAGTTCTAATGAGATATAAAATTGGTTATTACGGCATTTGATGTGATGGCCTAAAAAACAATTTCACAATTTTTCGAATTTCAAGAACCAAGAGGGTGTGAAGGGCTTGCTTATGTTTTCACAAACTTTTCAAAATCCCTCGTGTCTCATGAGTTGCTTCTTATGAAATCGTCTAAAAACCTGTTTCACAATTTTTTCGATATTTAACCCCCAAGTGGATGTAATGTGTTTGTATACGTTTTAACAATTCGTTATATCTCTTAAGTCCGATAAGGTAACAGATTCGTGTTTACTTCTATGGGCTTTAAGTGTACATAATATACCGAACTTCGATTAGTCCACACGGACTTTTTCAATGTTTAATCGGCTAAAAATCTCAATTTTAAATATTTTTATTTTAAGAACAAAATTAACTTTCCAAGAAACTTCATAATCTCGATAAACTGATGATATACTCCGATTTTGACCGCTCCCGAACTTTGACCCGAAAAATAATAAAGTTTTGCCCAGACCATTGGCAGATTTTTTTGTTATTGTTTCTCTTTCTCAAGGATTTATGATTCCTTTCCTATTGTTTTATATTTTGTGTTTTACCTTTTTCGTATTTCATTTTTTTACTTAATTTTTTCAATTTAATTTTTTCCTTTTTTCAAATTCAGTCTTACTTAATTTTTGCTCATTTTCTACTCGTTTTTGCTGTGTTCTCACTTTTTGTTTTCTATTGTTTCTGGATCTCACCTTTTTTAGAGTATAATTTCGTTGGGAGTGCTGAAAAAACTCTCAAGCAAAAGTGGAGGAGTGGATAAAAGCGCAAAACGGCAACTAGTTCCTGGAAACTTGTAACATATCTTCCGTATATAGCAATCTTAGCGATTGCTTTAAATTGAATCTGCACAATGGATCATTTTATAAAGCAGGTTGTTCTTCGTCTGCGCCAGGCGCGAATGCAGAAAATTATTTCAGAGGAGGGGGGGGGGGGGGTTTACAGACAAATTTACGCGTCGCGTATTAGTTACATTTAGTTGTGAGTTCTTAATTACATCATTTCGAGAGGGGGGTTGAAAACCGCCAAACCCCCCACCCCCCTGCGTTCGCGCCTGGTCTGCGCTAGCAGATCCATTTCACCCCTCATTGTCTACGGTAAAAGATATGAAGGAAATAAATATGTATTTTATTCATATGTAAAAAGATAGAGCTTTTATTTATTTTTAAAACAGGAAATTACTTTGCTACCTAAATACGGTTAAAACCTAAAAAAATACATTATTTGGTTTGGAAATGTTATCTTGAATTTTTACTTGGACTGCCCACTTTTAAGAATGGTAAACATTTCAATTCGTCTTCTTATTCTTATTCTTCGAGCACTGCAAAATAACACGCGAAAAATGCCAATGTAAAATCATAGCTACAATTCGTAACGGTCCCATAAGATGCGCTTGAACTATATTCAAAAGAATACCACCCCATGGCGACATTCCACAGCACAGGGTTGTAATCATCCAACTTTCAATGCCCAAAATCGAGAAAAACGAACCAGCCTAAAAAAAAAACAAATGTTGAATACATTTCAAGAATAAAAACACCGAAAACTACATACCAAAGCATCTTCAACTATTTTCCTTCCTACGTCTTCTGGTTTCGCTAGTCCGCCCGATCCCGAAATAATTTTCGTTTCCTCTGGCTTCGATTTTTCTTCGTTCTCAAATCCGGGCGTATTTGTATCGGCCGGAAGTGCTAAAGTTACTGAAATGCCCTTGTGTCGACATTCCATCGCAATAGTTTCAGCCATTCCGCGCAAAGCAAATTTCGTAGCAGCATACGGTCCGTAACCGTAGATTCCAAGCAAAGATGCTTGTGATCCCGTTATAACTATGATACCTTGACCTCGTTCCTTCATTTTCGGAAGAACGTAACGTGTACAAAAGTACGCTGTATTGTAGTTGATGTCCATCAAAAGTTTGGCATCTTCGACCGAAATCTCTTCGAAAATACCACAAATGGCCATGCCAGCGCAGTTCACTAGCATATAGATGGGTCCGTTTTCTTCTTCTATTTCGGACAAGGCTGTTGAAACAGTGTCGTAATTTTTCGAGAGATCGACTGATTTGTAGAAGAACTTCTGAGATTCGTCTTGACGATTTGCTTCGAGTAATTTGACGGCCTTTTCTGGATTTTTGTAGAGTAAAAAGTTTTAAATAATTTTTATTTTTCGAAAGTTTTGAATATTTTCGATTTTTTTTTTAAAGATACCGAACAGGACTAGATTAGCCTTTAATACACAGTTAGTGTACAGTCCAGTCAGCATAATGATGGGGAGGTCAGAAATGGCAGCGTATTCGTAGGTGTTAATAATGTTTAATTTTTAGTGCTATTGGCTGTGACACGATCTACCAGAACAGCAAAGTTGCCTATAACAAATCAACTACTGTCTTACTTGACCATAGGGTTGCAATGAAAGTCAAAATACCGGACCAGTGGTTAGGAAGCACTCTGAGGTGTCTTTATCCGCTTGCGAATGCAGCTTATTTTCGATTTGCTTCCGCTTACTACGTCAATGAAATTCTGGTCAGCTGCTCAAAGCCTTTGCGGAACGGACACTGCCCCAAAAAATTAAGATCTCCAGACAATCTCCAGACCTTTAGGGAGGTGTTGGTCTTGAGACTTCACAGATATTGACAAAAATACATATAATAATTTGGGAATTAAACCGAACCCCTGAAGGACTCCTACCAATTTCTACCACGAAAGATCGGTCCGAGTGGAATCGGATCAACACAGGGTGAAGATGATCCATAGAGAAAGATCTAATAGAGAAACAAATCCTTGGCCGTTCTCTACTGGTCCGTTTTTAATACGTTCGATTTCAAATTTTCACTTGTGCACGCTCTGACATCCGAAAAGGCTTCATGAAACCCCAGCTCTAAAAGCTCTGAGAGTTGTGGTAAAATTACATTACGACTTTGTACATTTCGTGTCAAGACGAATTATTCGCTATTCGTACGTTGTAAAATACATACAAATCTTCTGCGTTCGCGTTTGAAATGGATATTTGAATATTGCGATTAGGTTTAGCCCAAGTTCAAAAGTTTGTAACGCATAGAAGGAAGACCAAACAAAAGTTCTATTATTTTTCGTTTATTTTAACAATAAAGTCTAGATCCAGTTGGCCGCCAGTCTATTTGTCCATCTGACTTTCTACGTGATCGTTTATGTGATAAATCGAGAACGTTTTGACATAGGAAGTTGGAAATTGTGTGAATAAGTTTAATATTTGTAAGGCTATGTTCGTTAATAAGTAAAATTCGTGCTTCGCTTTGGGGATCTCCTATAAAAATATCGTCAATTTTAGAAATTTTCAATAACTGACTTTCTATAACGACGTGACTTAGGAACTGAAGATTTTGGATCTGCACTCCGCACACTCAGCCAGTGGGCTGGGAGATACGGCTTGGGGGTGAACGCTTCTAAAACTGAATTGGTGCTATTCACAAGGAAGCATAGAATTCCGGCATTTAGGCTGCCAAACCTCGAAGGTGTGAAGCTTAAACTATCGGAACAAGCTAAATACCTGAATCTTATTCTGGATAGGAAGCTCAGCTGAAAATTGAATATTCGGGAGCGCATTAAGAAGGCAAATAACGCGCTTTTCGCGTGCAAGCAGACCGTGGGCAAAAGTTGGGGTCTCAAACCAAATATAGTACACTGGTTGTACACGGCGGTTGTAAGACCTATTCTGACCTATGGGGCAGTGGTATGGTGGAGAGCCATTGATAAAAAGTACAATCTTAGGAAACTAGGAGGAGTGCAACGGACTGCCTGTGTTATGATCTCGGGAGCCCTTCGCACAACACCTACTGCCGCGTTGGAGGTGTTCATGCATCTATTGCCAGTGGATATCTATGTGAAACAGGTAGCGGCAAACACAGCAGTTAGGCTATCGAGCTGTGCCCTCTTTAGGCGGAGCTCTAAAGGGCATCGTTCCATTCTCAGCGAATTTCTGGGAAGCCCGCGGATATTAGTACGGACTACTTAATCCCAGGGATCGATTTTGCGACGCCCTACGAAATTGTATATCCTAGTAGAATGGACTGGGAGAATAATAGGGTAATACGTGAAGGGGAAATCTCCGTATATACGGACGGATCGAAAATGTAATGCGGCACTGGCGCAGGTGTGTTCTCTGAGCAGCTGAGTGTAGGGAAGTCGTTCAAGCTGCCAGATGTATGCAGTGTTTTCCAAGCGGAAATTTTGGCTGTTTTGCAGCCAGCAAACATCCTGTTAATGGGGGAGATATGCAATCAGAATATCTCACTCTACATTGACAGCCTGGCACCCATAAAGGCACTGGAATCGGTCACCATTAAATCCCAGTTGGTAAAGCGCTGTCGAGAAGTGCTGAATGTACTTTGTAGTCAGAACAGAGTACTGATTTGCTGGTTGCCAGGGCATAGTAATATACTAGGAAACGAAAGAGCGGACGAGCTGGCGAGATCGGGATCGGCATCGAATGGTAGGGTTGAGGAGGATGTTTGTCCACCGATATGCGGCATCAAAGCGCAAATTGGTGAGCGTTCTAAAAAGGCGGCCAACTCTAGGTGAGCAGGGCTGGCAAGCTGCAGGATTTCTAGAGCCTTGTGCCCCGAGCTGGATAGCGAAAAAACTAGGAATATATAAACTTCGGATAGAGGAAAACTGCGACTGCTCGTCGGAGCACTGGCGGGTCACTGTATGCTGAGGAAACACGCTATGCGGCTAGGGGTAGCGGAGATAGACATGTGCTTCTGCCCAGGTCTCGCTAGAAGGCGATTGAGATGGTTGGGTAGTCTTTTCTTCGATAACATCGAGGATTTGAGGTCGTTAGGGGATGACAAACTGGAGAAACTGTAGGGATTTGGAGTGCTTTTGAGGGGATGGAGCAGCCCACAAGGATCTGAAGGGATCGCAAAGGGCCCATACGGTGCCTAGTGAGCGCAGTGGTTCTAGCGCTGCGCTCCTTCTTGAAACTAGGAATTGAAAATTTTCCACTGACTGTTTTTCTGCACCCATGGGTGAAAATCCAAGTACAATCATCATACAAACTAAATTTATAACTAAATGGTATGAAAAAGCATTGTGTTAAGATCCGAAGTCTTAAGCAACAAGTTTTTGACGGTACGTGTTTCGCGTCAAGCGCCACCACACAGAAGGCCCGCTCACTTCGGACATCTCAGGCACTATACTTTCTCTTAGTTTCTTGAACCATAACTAAAATCTAAAATATATTTAGAAGGTCTGTATTTCATCAAGAACATGACAACACGATTGGCTGTGGTCCTACCTTGACTGCGGTATGTATTTTATTATAGAGAAGGACACCAGAAGAGATTCAAATATGGAAACAACATAGTAAAATTCAACCGCAAATCGCCCAGTAATTCGTTATCGAACCCCAGTTGACCAAACATGGACTAAAAAAAGAACAAGACGAATATTCTAAAAAGAAAAATTATTTTTTAGTTAGAAGTTTTTATCCCACACGTTCATGTTCTCCGTGTCCACAAAATTTATATTTTCTGCTTACTGCCCTTATTCTTTTATATAAAAAAATCATATTTCATCTTCCTGCCATAATTGGTTCGGAAAATATCGTAATCCAAAACTTTTCGCAACTCACCCCGCAAAAATTTTAGATTAAGAATACTCCTTAAATACACTCACAAACAATCACAAGGTCTCAGTTTTGTGACATGAACCGTAGATATGGATTTTAGAATTTCTCGATTCCATCTTTCGAGCACATAGTTTTTAGCTCTTCACTGAAGTCCCAAATGTGTTCACTCTCAATGATAAGTTCCAAGTTTCAACTTTCTATCGCAAGCGGCTCCTGCGATATAAATATCAAAAGAAAAATTTTCGTTTAAAACGCTCGCCAACATCCAGAGCCACCAAAAAGTCTCAATTTAAAGGGGTTCATCCGGTCTACCTACTAAAAAAAATTTAATTTAATGCCTCAAAGGGTTTGTGAGATTTGAGCATTCAAACGCGTTTGTGTATCGCGACAAATGAACTGAAATTTGTATTTGCTTAATCTCACAGAACTTTGAAGAGCAATCATTCGTATGGAAAAAAATTCTGCCTGAAAACAGTAATCTTTTTCTGCGTATCGTATTCTCGTATCAGTGGATACGATAAATGTATCTCCCTTCCGTATCAAAATATGATGCAAAGAAACGCAACGAACCCGATCGTTGATTTGGCGGTTTTTTTTCCGTCACATCAAAGAAATCATACAATATGCGGTGGAAGAACGGACTGATGATACAAGAAAAATCGTGTAGTGTCTACACTGTATCCGTTCAGTGAATGATACGCAATGCTGATACGATACGCAGAAAAGCAACAAATGGATACCGACTTTTAGATGTCTAGAGCAAAGTTAAATATGAGCCTGGACCTGGACTATTTAGGCAGAAGGTTGAGAGTATTTGGGCAGATTACTTCTCTCAGGAGAATGAAACTTGTTGGCCTAGAGGTTGTATAGAGTATTTGCAAATACTCCACATTCCGCACATCTCAAAATAACCCTTCAGGAAAAGTCTTAAGGCCTGATTTGAATAATACCAAAGTCAGACCTGATTTCGGGCTATCGATAGGCCCAAATCGCAAGGTATAACATTTGCTGGACGTGTATGATATGAATCACTTTGGATGAAAAATTAAACGGTCTGATTTTAATCACTACAAAGTCAGACCTGCAGGAAAAATAGGCGATAAGTCTGAAATGCATGGTCTGATTATTCACCATATGCATATGATATGAATCACATCATTATGTAGCAAATGTTTTAAGATCTTAGTCACATATTTTAGCCACATTAATCGGACCACATCTTGACCTATCGCTAGGCCCAGAATGCATGATTATTTCCCTGCAGGAAAAATAGGCATGATTCAGAACTGAATGAGCTATTGTTTTGCAATGCTATCACAGCTGTGTTTTATACCACATTTAATGCCCTTTACTCAAATATTGAAATTAATCAAATTGTGTTCAGCCATTTTCCCGTGATGTTCGAACAGTTCCCCCAGACAAACAATTTTTCTTTTTATTTATATAAACTAGTATACCTGATTGTGGTTTTAGAATCAGACCTGAAATTTGACTGTATCGATAAGGTGTGATTCATGAAGGAATCGCAAGCTATGACGTAGGTATTACTAGTATGGTAAGACTCAGACCAAAATGTCAGGTCTGATATTTCATACTGACCAGTTCGCTCTGAGCGTTGATACCGACCGGACGTGTTCATATCGTGTGCGCATAAAAGTGAAAAAAGCTCTGATTTCGTGGCAAGTGACGCCGTCGCCATTTTGGCTTCTTATTTAGTGAACTTTGAATTTTCTAAAATTCTCTATTTTTGCAATTGGACTAGTTTTGTGTACTGTGTACCAAGTAAACATTTAAAAATCGGATTTTATCCGATGAATCCAACACTGATTGGAAAATTAAAAACATTTAGCTCGTCGCGTGGAGTGTGTGCAAGTGAACTGCACACCTCGTGGGCCTATCATTTAAGGCAGAACGTCGGGAAAAGCTCGGCGAGATTGATTCTAAATCAGGAACTTCTGAGGAAAATGCGGGTGCCAATTGGGCGGATCAACCCCCCTCAAATGATCCACCTCGGGTAAACGATTTCTTACTATCATTGGACTTTGCTAACCAAGTAAATTTTAATTTTGTACCTCCTGTTACAATGGAATCTTCCTGCAGTGTTTCAAACCTCCTATCGGAGCAGCAAAAGCGTGATATAGATGCGCAATTCGGAGCAAGCAGCCCTGAGGGCATGGACGAAATTTCATCATCTCAGATACTTCACCCCCCTGAGGGCCACATTCAAATCGCCCCGGAATGTGGGGAGACATTGCAACATATAATGCTGCCAGGGAATCAGTCCCGAGATGCTCAAAGTCCGTGTGAGCCCCCTCTGGGTTCTCCTTATGACAATTCACAATTAATGTGCCAAAACTTCCAAATGGAAACAATAAATAGGCTGGAGCGTCAGAACGCTGAGCTCTCGTGCAGCCTAAAGGCCATTGCGTCAGAAATGGCCCTTCTGAGGGATAAATACGACAAGCAGAACACGCTGCTAAAGCAGCAAAAAAACCAAAATTCATCAGCCAAGAGAAAGAAAGTTAAGACTAAGGCAGTCCCTTGCAGGGGACCTGAAGAGTCGTGCCAGTTTGCTGTGTCTAAGAACTCTTATGCACCCCTTGCGATGCTTATGGAGGAGGACGATGCCTCTTTCGATGACCAGCCGGTTGCAGTGAGCATCCCAGGAAAATTGCCGTTACAAAGCAGCTCTGCCATCAAGCAAATCAGCGTGGATTCAGGTACTCCGTTTAGCTTTAATCTTCCCCATAAGAATAACATTAACAAGACTGCTCCTAATATTAATATTAACAAAAATAAAACAAATTTAGACTTAAGTAATGACAACACCAATGACTGGCCTAGCTTCAATTTCCCGCCCAAAAATAGGGCCGCTGGAGCAGTTGCAATTAAATCTAATATAAACAATATTAACACTATTGAACTAAGTGATAGCTCACCGGAGCCTTCTTTCACTGAGCGCGCCAACAATCCGTCAAGACAAGCCTCTAAGGCCTATGGTTTGACGGGTCTAACGCAAGTGGTTGGGTCTGCCCCTCCACGTACAAACGCCGTTAAGAATAACATTCCCTCAAGCTCTTCCAAAGACATCCCTCCCATCTCCGTTTTTAAAGTAAACTTCAAATCATTTCGCGAAACGCTAGTTAGTAATGGCGTACTTAATTTTGTGCTGAACCCCAAAGCAAATAAGCTGTTTGTTAATAGCAAGGAGGATCACCAGGTGGCGATCAAAATCCTTGAAGACAATAATATTAACTTTTACTCGCATACTCTCAAAGAGGACAAAACGTCCAACTTATTAATCAAAAGACTGGCCCCTGGGTTCGATGCTATAGACATACATGATGAGCTTACCCTCAGAGGATTCGTGGGAGTTGCTAAAATCCTCCCGTTTGTCAGCAAGAAATTCCCATTGCTTAACTACTTCATCCTGCAAGTTAAACCAAAAATTAAAATCGATGATTTCCTCAAAATAAAGACCCTTCTAAACCAAAGGGTAGTGATAGAAAGGCTCAACAGGACTGACATTGTTCAGTGCTACAACTGCCAAAGAGTCGGGCATGTTTCGGCAAATTGCCGCATGAGCCACAGATGTGTTAAGTGCCTTGAAGAACATGCTAGAGGGGAGTGTCCCACTCTTCCTGGCTCGGGAATTCAGGTGGCATGTGTATTATGCAATGAGCTAGGGCATACTGCAAACTTCAGGGGTTGCCCGGCCGTCCAGGATGTCATGCTAAAAAGAAAAAAGACTATAGCAAAAAAGCTAGCAAATAAGGCTGCTGCGCATGTCCATGTACAAGCAGCAAGGCGTATTGTACCTGGGCTAACCTTTGCGGAGATTCTGGGCAGCAATAACAATAACAACAATAATAGTATTAATATTAGTAGTCCAGCGGGTAGATATGGTGCTGCTCCCTTAAGCCTTCCCAGGTCTGGTTTTCCGGAGATACTAGATAATGCAGCTAACGAGAGTTTCGGTTGTAATTTTGCATCACTTAAGAAGATGATTGATTCATTCATGGTAGGGTACAATCGTGCTGGCGACTTGAACCAAAAGAAAGAGGCACTGATCAATTTTATCCTTCAAACTTCTTACGGAACTTGAATCCGTCAGAAACTTTAAAATACTGGCAGTCAATGTTAACTCATTGGCGAATCATAATCGCAGACATGATCTTGCGAACCTAATCTCTGGCAATAACCCTGATGTGGTACTTATCTCTGAGACAAGGCTTAAGCAATGCCACAAAATCCAATTTAGAAATTTCAGAATGTTCAGGACTGATAGAGGGGCCCCTGGAGGGGGAACGGCTATCTTAATTAAGACTAAATACAGTGCTACAAGAGTTGTATTCGCAGGTATATCTACAACTGAATATACTGCTATTAAAATAATTAATAATAATACAGCTTATTACTTCGTCTCTATCTATGTCAAGCCTGACAACCTAGCGACAAATGACTTGGACAGTTTTTTTGCCCAAATCAATCAAGGAGACAAGATTGTAATTGGAGGTGACTTCAATTCCAAGCATACTGTCTGGCTTAACTATAACAATAACAGAAATGGAGCAATCCTCAATAGATGGCTGCACTTGAATCTGGCTAATATTAGCGCTAAGCACCTGTTCTCCTTTAACCCTACAAGGCTAAACACCTCTACTTTCTCTTTTATCGATTTTTTTATTATTTCAGATTGCCTTAGCTATTCTTCTCCTCACCCCCAAGGGCTTCTCAGGACCTTAGATTTTGAGTCAGATCATGCGGCTGTTGAACTGATTCTTAAACTCCCTACTTTCTCAGTCATGAGCCCAATACTAGTAAGCAACTATCTGAAGGCTGATTGGAAGCAATTCAAAAAACTGTTTGTTGAAGAGCTTGCCCGGAACCCCCTCCCGCTTGACAGAAACTTAAACATGCTTGAAATTGATGGGGCAATTGCTCATCTTAGTAACTCCATAAATAAAGCAATAAATGTAACAATCCCTAAAACTAGAGTCAGTCCAAATAGCATCTTAACACTTGATGATTGCACTATCGATCTTATCAAGAAAAAGAAAATCATGCGTAGGAGATGGTTCAGTACGGGTAGGCAGGACAACAGGCTTTTGTCACAAATCAAAAGGCTGTCACAAATAATAAAAGAACAAATAAGCATGAAATACAGGAACTCATTCGAGGCTAAGCTCAAAGATCTCAGAGCAGGGCCAAACTTCTTTAAGACTACCAAATCCCTAGCGGGGACTTTTAGAAAGCCGCCACTCCCTCTGCTGGACAACTGTACAAATGATTCAGATAGCGCTGAGAAGCTGCTTCACCATTTCTCAATGGTGCACAATAACCCTGCAGCCGACTGTTGCCAGGTAACTGAAATAGTAGTAAAGGAAAGGATTGATCAGTTAGTAAATTCTCACCATGAACCCCTGACAAATTTCTCTAATGTTTCCCCTGCAAATGGGCATTTCTTCGATCCCCCGGTAGAGTTGAATATGTTTACGTGTGCGGAGACGATAAGACTAATCATAAAAAGTAAAAATTCTAAGAAAACATCAGGTCCTGATGGTATTTCAAATTATTTGCTAAAAAAACTCCCTCCTGAATTTGATAGCTATATTGCTGTAATTTTCAACAATGCGTTAAACCTGTGCTACTTCCCAGTGGCATGGAAGAAAGCCATAGTGATTCCTGTTTCTAAAGTAGGAGGTTCGTCTGCCAACCCTGCTGACTATAGACCTATCTCTCTGTTGGACTGTATGGGTAAGCTCTTTGAATCCATCATCAGCTACTCGCTTAATGAACACTGTGAGGAAAAAGATATTCTATTGAAAACTCAATTTGGCTTTGTCAAACAGAAGTCCACAACGCAAGCCATCACTCTCTTGATGGAAAGAATACATAATGGCAATAGAACCAAGTCCCCGACTTTGGCTTGCGCTCTAGACCTTAGGAAAGCCTTTGATACGGTTTGGTCTAGTGGATTAATATATAAGTTGTTACAAGCTAATTTTCCCCTTCACCTGGTCAGAATCCTCTACAGTTTCCTTGCCAACAGAGAGATAATGGTTAAAATAAACAGCGCGGTGTCTAGTACCTCGGTGATCAGAGCAGGAGTGCCGCAAGGCTCAATACTAGGCCCAATGCTGTTTAACCTATTTATAAACGATATCCCTTGTGGAAGTGGATTAGATTTTACTACTATTTTGTTTGCGGATGACATTATCCTCCTTAGGTCTGATAGGGATGTGCAAAAATCTATACGGTTGCTAAACTTGCACCTGAATGATGTGCATGACTTCTGTAGAAAGTGGAAGCTGCAATTTAATTATGATAAATGTTCCGCTATCCTCTTCAGAACCTATGAGGGTTTCCTAAGTGGTAAGCAGAAGGACTTTAAAACAAACTCAAATATTAAAATTTACCTAGGAGGTAGGTCAATAAAAGTGCTAGATGAGTTAAAATACCTGGGTGTGCTGCTTGATAAAAAAGGTAAATGCATCAAGCAGATTGACGCTATAATAAGTAAAGCTAGAATAGCATTTAATCTGCTAAACAACATCTTCAAGAAAATCTCCTTTAAAACGGACCTTAAATTCCTCTGTTACAAACAACTCATTAGGCCCATTCTAGCATATGGCTTCCCAGGCTGGTGCTCGATCTCCTCAGCCCAGATGAATCGTCTTAGGGTATTCGAGAGAAAAATTTTGTACAAGTCTCTTCCCACAAAGGAAGCTTTTACTAGACTGAGTAGAGACCCTGAAATCTTCAGGAGAATCTCGAAAAGGAAGTTATACGGTAAATTCAAGAAATTCAAGACAATAGATAGCTTTCTGGTGGGTAACTTTATCAAAAACTTTAAGAGGCTTGAATTCAGCAACATTCCCAGCCTAAAGAGACTAATTTGTCCCAGTCACCTCAATCTTACTTATGGTCAGAACCCCCAGAAGTTCATATACAAAAGTTTTCCCCCATCCTTCCTTTATTTCCTGTTCATAAAGAACTTATTAACAAATAGAGAAAATCGGCTAACTTTTTACAACAGAAGATTTAATAGCAACGACCTGAACTCTCTTGTCTTTGAAGTTGGGCCTCATGAACTATCAGAAAAATAACTCAATTCTTAAAAAAAAATCTACTAATACTAATGAATAAGGAAAAAAAAAAAAAAAAAGAAATTAATTAGATACTGTATTGTATTGTTAATGCAACTGCCGGAGAGGTGACTATCAAGGTGTCTGGATAGATCACTGTATTCTTTGAATATGGTGGATCCCTCCCAAACAATTAAGATCAACCCTTTCACGCCTCGATGGTAAGCTGTACTGTAATATTAAAAAGGCGAAACCTGTTATGCTATTATACTCCCTCAAATAGTTATGGGAATTGTTATGTCAAAGTCAAAAAAAAAAAAAAAAAAAAAAAAAAAAAAAAAAAAAAAAAAAAAAAAGACTGAGCAAATTATTGCAAACTAATGATTAGTGATTAAATGAAGAGGGAAGAATAAGAATAAGATAGAAAGTCTTCTTTTGTTTATTGTGTAAATTTTTAATTTTTATTTTTTCGCTCCACTCCCCTTCATAAAAGTTATAAACTATAAATATACTATAAAGCCATAAGCATTCCATTAGCTGATAATTAATTTTGATTGATATAAACTCCAAAGCCTTGCCAGGAGTCAAATGTGTAATTATAACCCAGTTGGGTTCTCAAGCACAGCATTGCATTGTATTTATCTGTGTGTTGTATTTATTTTCTTGTGATTAAGACATTGCCTGGTTTTTTGGCTTTCCAGGTATAATTTACTGTATAATAAAATAAAATAAAAAAAAAAAAAAAAACCTAATAATATTGTTAACCTAATAGTTTTAAGATGTAAAGATCAACAAACGCTGGTAGATTAGCTACTGCTAATGTAGCGTTAATCTATATTTTATAAGCTCATATACATTGTATAACCATTGTTAACCGATTTAATGCCAATAAATCTATTTGATTTGATTTGATTTGATATTTCATACTGGTTGGGTGTGCATATCGTGAATAAAATCATGGAACGGTCAGGTATAAATTATAGCTGTGCTGGTATTGCAAGACAATAGCTGATTCAGTTCTGAATCATGTCTATTTTTCCTGCAGCAACTCGTTTCATGCGATGAAATATAAATTTAAAAAAAAAAATTAGGACAGCAGTAGGTTTTCGAGAGCTTTCCACGACACTACCTGAAATGTTTCATGTTTAACACAGACAATTCTTAGCTATTAAAAAAGTTATTTTCGCTTCATGATTTAACTCTAAAATGTTTTAATTTAAACCCAAGAGAAAAATCGAGCGACTTGACTTTTATTTATCCAACATAAAAAGTAAAGGGCATCCAACTATTGATGACCGGTACGTGATCCGGGCGGGTGGAAATTGGGAAACTGATTACTGCTGTGGCTGGCGAAGATGTTGCGGTCGCTGTTCGTTACCCGTGCGACGTCGTCACTGCTGCTACCCTTTCTGGTGTTCCTTTGTCGGGGTCTCCAATTACAATATCATTATGAAGCGATAAAAACTTTGAATTGTCTTGCAAGAACCTTTTACAGCCTTAGCTGTTCTCGCATTTTCGAAAAAATGCGCAAGGAGTGACATACTTTTTTTTTTTTTTTTTTTATTTCAAAAAAACAGAGCAATCACAAAAGCAGAAGCTTGTGTGTGAGTGCTATACATAAAGTGTTCAATTGAGCAAAAAAGAAAATAATGAAAAATTCGAGTATACTTATAAGTTAAGATTTCCGACTTCTAGCTTCATGTTATATAACAAATTTATGTACATATACATACTTTGGCTAACTTTCAGCAACTGGTTATTAATAATAATAATAATAGATTAAATCCCTTCATGCAAAATGGGCAACTCCTTCCAACTCACGTTCACTCACAAACTGAACAAAACACAACTTCAGTGTTTCCACGAAGCGGACTCAGTTGAAAACACACCGAAACCTTTTGAAGTTACTGCTTCTGGTCGGGACACGAAAAACACAACAGAAACAGTCGAAAAAAGCACAAGTTTGTAAAAAAATTATGAAAAATCAAGGACTTGTTTTTTTCGACACGAGTTTTTGCTGAGTTTTTGTTTTGTCCGTTTGGTGGAAAACGGACATAAGATCCAATGTTGAAATAGTTTTAGATCAGAATTAATCAACAAATCCAGTTGATCAGAATATTTACCTTTATAAAGAAGTAACGTGTCGTCAGCAAAGGTAATAAATTTTCCTTTAAGGCCCGCGAACTGTAGGTGGTGTGTATATCGCAGATATAAAGTAGGTCCGAGAATCGAACCTTGAGGGACTCCTATACTGACTGTCATAGGAGAGCTTAGTTCGTCGAAATTTTTAGTAATGTACTGTCTATCAACTAAAAAGTTTTTTATTAAGTCATTGGCCTTTCCCCTAATTTCAATTTCCTTCAATTGATCGAGCAACAATATATGGTTTACTGTGTCGAAAGCTTTTTTTAAGTCCACAAAAATCGCAGCAACATAGGAACTCTTGTCGAGGCTTTCATTTATAAACTTCATTGCATCCAATAAGGCTGAAGTCGTATTGCTGCCTTCCTGAAATCCGTATTGCTGTTTATCAAAACCAATATGTTTCTTTATAAAATTCAGTAACCTCCTGTTTATTACTTTTTCGAATATTTTGCTAACTGCGCTAGTTAAAGCTATTGGTCGATAGTTATTAGGATATTTTATTGAGCCTCCTTTATGAATGGGAGAAATCAGTGCGATTGCGAGCCGGGATTCCATATTGACGTGAGACGCTGCCATCAGCTTCATTCAACTCATTCAACTAGTCGAGCCAATTTGAAGAGGTGGAGCTTGTTGTCTTTATCGAAACGATGCAGCCGTTTCATCCTTTTCAACCGAAAATCTTCTATGTTCAGTGATCGTTTGTCTTCCAATGCTTTACGTGTAATACCCACTTAACGCCTTGATAATGCTAACGATCTGCATTCCTTCACAGTTCCCACAGTAATCAAGACTCTCCTACCTACTACCAGACATTAAAGGGCAACCCGTTTAGATTTCTCCTAGAATAGCTTTTTTAAAACGACATATAAACGAATAGCCGAGAGAAAAATTGCAGAAATGAAAGGTGCCTGGTGGCCTTTAAAGATTAACGGTCGGGACTCCGTACTGTGGTGGATTAATGCACATACGTGGGTTACAGAGGCTGGGCAGAAAGAACGTGACCTTCAACTTGTCTAATATCAAAGAATATCCGAACTAAACGAAAAAATAAAAACAAATCCAGTATCTCACCAAGTAGTTCGACTTTCCGCGCGACTATCGTCACATCAGCTCCTTTCCTCGCGCACGTAATTGCAATCCAAAGACCGATTCCACTCGATCCGCCGGTAACAACGACATGTCGTCCTGCGATATTTTTCGGTCTCTTCCTCGTCACGAAGTACAGCACAACGGCGTGAATTGCGATTGCAACGGCCACGTAAATTACAATTTCAGTGCTTAAATTCATTTTGCTCGGTATTTTCTGTCTTCTTCAAATCCAAATTATTTTTCTTAAGGCAACGAAACACTTCAATCTCCAGTCCAACGAACAACGATGAAAAGTTGACGCACCTTTTCTTGACAGGAGATCACATCACGCCGCCGATAAGAAAAGTCTGAGGGGAAAATTGTGTAAGCCAGTGTATGAAAGTATAGTCAATTTCAATTTAAAGGTGTTTTTCATGAAATAAATGAAGAATTTTTTTTCTGTTTTCTCCTAACTGACGTTGTTTGGTTTTTATTAAGTTTTTAGCAAACCGAAATTAATATAAATACCTTAAATTGATGAAAAAAACTGTCAACAAATTCAAATTTCCCCAACTGGGCAGCCCTCATCTTTTAAACTGAACGAAACTACGCACACACATTCAACCGCACCGTTTGTTTCATTCAACAACACAAAATACCCAATAAACATTGAAAATTCCAAAATGGCGACAAGTGTGTAAGGTGTTTTTCCTTCGTGCGATAAACGAGTGATTTCCGTGATTCGACTTTTCGAGTCCGACGACAAAATAAATAAATAAATAAAAGTCTGTCAGGTTCGTCCTTTTCCGCTGTTTCGGCCCGTCGTGACATCAAATTCCGCACGCGTCTTGTTGTTTTTCTTTGAGAGGTTTTATTTTATTTGATCGTGGAGGCAATTCGCGTAAACAGAAAGCGAAGAAAAACGGGTGCAGTGCGACCCAAAGTGGCAGAAAATCATCACGCGAGACCCCTGTAAAAAGAAAACGCGGTTTTCCACTGTGCGGTGCCAGTAGACGAACGGGCTGAAGTTTCCCGTGTGTGTTTTTGGGTTAATTTGCAAAGTGGTTTTCAATTCGGTTCCTCGGTTTTCGGTTGATTTTGGAGCTGTGCCGTGAACGTGAAGTGCGCGGCGGCTGTGCAGAAATCCGTCCCCAGGTCTCATTTTTCTCGATCAAGTGAAATTTTTGTCGGTGTGTACACAGTTCGGGGCAGTTCAGTGCTCCGCTGGACGACGACGGCAAGGAAACCAAAAAAAAAGGAAAATTGCGGATTAATTTGGAGCGTTGCATCGAACTAACGTAAGTAGGAAAATTGATGAATTCGGCTAAGACGTGGTGGCAAAATGAGGACTTCTTGCTGTCTCTGCTGCTACGGGAGTTGCGGCGGCAAGTACGACTTGCCAACGACCTTTGGGAGTAGTCCCGTCTCGTAACCAGCGAGTGAAAAACCTGAAAGACTGGGAAGCAAGGCAGCCCAAGGTGGTCGTTTCTTTTCTTCGTTTTTACTGGGTCAGAACTGAATGATTCCGGCGGGCACGTTGAAAAGTCGTACAACAGAAAATTGGCCGTCGGGCAATGGAAAGCCAAGCGAATCTTCCATGTGGCAGTCGCCCGTGGCCACAGTCACACCTCTGCGTTTAATTGCACTTACTGCGTAGCGGTAGCGATAAATTATGCAAATTGCTTTAAGACCTGGTGGGTAATTCGGTGCACTGCGTGGTTGCCCTAAAAATGTTCGTCGCATTCAAGTGCGAGGGAAGATGACCTTCGATTCGACGAAATGGCTTCACTAAGATAATGGAATCAGTCGTCCAATGCCGCGTCAATCGACTCCCTACAACAGATTCATCTTCCGAGGGCAGCATCATCGAACCGTGAAAGGCACTTTTCGCATGTCCACCGTGCTCTGCGCGACCGCATCTTGTAAGACCACTCAAGAAAAATATGGAGCAATTCATACGGCCGCCTCTCGAATCTCGTCTTGCTGTAGTTGTCGTTGCCAGCGACCCGAAGCCGTCTATTATCCAAAAATACCTCGTACCAATCGTGCGCTTGGGACTTCTCAGCTGCCCGATACGCGTTTGTGATTTTTAGGCAAATTTTTCGAACAGCAGAAACGCCTGAAGGTTAAATGTAAATTTATTTGAAAACTGCGTAAAACTTGGTAGGCACGTGTCTTGTTTACGCCAAAGATGAGGCTTTAGTTTTTGGCCAGGGCTGGCAATCATATTGGCCAGATTACTTCCGGGCCGAATCCACGCTCTACGGTCCAAGCTTCTAGGTAGACCCGAAAAGATACCAACTAGGAAGTCGATCTAATTGAAAGATACCCGCGATAAGATCAGAATGGATTGGTCTGCCTTGTCTTCCTCGGAAGCTTCAAACTGCGTTTTCACAGCTTGATGGTGGTGGTTTAATTTTGAGCGCCCACCGCTTCCACTTGCTGCCGCAGCTCCCTCGACGATCCCAGTCGCTTTTCTTGTTTACTTTGATACATTTACTACGATCACGTACGAGGTTTACTTCCTTTCTTCACCTCACTCGATTTCTTCAACGAACTTACTCCAAGTTTTTTCGCATTTCATTTCCTGACTTGGATTTGCGCAGATTTGAGACTGAAAAATTTTTTTGCACCTTAAGTTTTGAGAACAGTATGACGTCGTCGGCTCGATATATTGGGTCTGCGCTGAGCAGTCGGTTGGATGCGTTCGACAGAAATTCGCATGGGATTGAAATCGAAACTGTATACGGCCGGGAAAGAGGTGATCACCTAGATCTGAATTGGTCTGGCCGTCTATTTTCGTAGCTAGAGACCTTGTTTTGATGTAGCGATGAACTTGTTTAGGATCGTTGCACTCGGTGGGCCTTGTTGCAAAAATTAAAGAAATTTAATTTGGAGCGTGCAATTGACGCAAAATTGTGAACTGTGTGGGAAGGAAAACGGATGAAAGTTGATTTATGAAAATCATGTCTTGAATCATCTGGTCAACTTTTGTCTTATTTACCTTGAACCCGAGTAGAACAAGATTGAGCCGAAAGCATTGCACATTTTTTGCGGTACTGATTAGCGGGCATCAATCTCAATCTCAATTCAGCGATCGAGCCTCCTCTTGGAAAGTCTTGGCGATCTGCTATCCGCTTGGTCAATATTCCTTTGCTTTGCCTTTTGAAAGGTGTCTGGCAATTCTTCTGTTCCATTGCAATTTTTGCATTGTTCCGAATTTGCCAGTCAGAACCGTCCTTAGGTAGGTAGGTACGCGTGAGAATACGGACACACTTAGACCTAAAAGGTCCGTTGTGTTACCACAGGATCATCGAATCCGGTCCTACTCGTCGAACCATTTAGAGCTTGCAATGAAGCGTTGGATTCTCGCGACGTCTATTGCGGCAAGGTCAGTAAGACTATTGAAGAAGTAAACTCCAAGATAAGCTTTTCTTCTAGCGGATAGAGCTGGACAGGTACCGAGAAGATGAAGGACTGTCTCCTCTTCTTCCTCATCCAGGCAGCTTCTATAGAAGTCGTTCGAAAAGAGTTCGAGTGTTTTAGCATGCCGACCTATAAGGCAGTGTCCGGTGGTGCTGATATTCGCCCTTTTGAGCAAAGCCTGCTTTTATACCGTTTTGGATCCAGTTTCGGCCAGATCTGTCTCGTAGTGTGACATGTAATACCATCTGCCCATCTTAAGGTACAATCTGGCTGGTACTGCCGACCGTCGCGGTCAGCAGTAACTGCCAACCTCAACTGCTCACGGCGGCTGCTTTGCACTCACAACCGTCAACTGCCGAGCAGTCGCAAACAGACATGAAGGCTTGTTTTTGCCTGAAGCAGTAGTCTACTGCCGGCAGTTACTGCTGACCGCGATGGTCGGCAGTACCAGCCAGATTGTACCTTTAAGTTGGTTTTCTCAACTGAGTCCAATTCCGGTAGCAGTTTACATGTAGAGAGAGGCATACTCAGATTCCGGTGTTCCGGTACAATCTGAAGGGTAGTACCTCGCCGAGAGAGTTCGTGAGCCATACAGTTCGCTGGAATATCCCTGTGTCCTGGTACCCAGCACAGAAGAATATTGAACTGTTCTGCCATCTCCTTAAGAGGTGATCGACATTCTACGGCGACCTTTGATGTTGTCGAGGCCGATTCCAAAGATTTTATTGCCGCTTGGCTGTCTGTGAAAATGGTAATATCCCTAGTAGATACATTACACCTCAGCCATGACAAGGCCTCCTTGATCGCCATAAGCTCCGCCTGATAGACACTACAGTAGTCCGGGAGACGGAAGGAGCCAGAGCTTGCGATTGACTGCGTCTATTGCTTTTTTAGACGCTTTTGTCATTGTCTCCATATTTTCTGTCTCCATATTTTTGATCCAGTAGTATAGATCTAATTATTGTCTTGTCGATCGGTTGTTCGTCTAACATGGAGACATTGAGAAGGAAATCCGAGAAGTGCATAAGTCCTAGCGGCAGGTTAAGATTATCACCGAGGATCGCGACTTGTTGCTGGCCTATGCCTGCACACATGAACTGAAGAATTCGCTGTTGAATTTCGTCCTTTTTGTTACTGTCCTTACTCAACTGTACTTCGAAGTAAATTAAAGTTCCATCTTTCTCTTTTATGCCATGACTTTAGTCCTTTGCTCATTGACCGTAATCCGGTTTCCTTACCTGCTGACTCTAGGTTTACAAACGTCTCCTTAGCGTTGGGTATCCATCGTGCCGTAAGATATTGACGTTATCTTAAATAGTAGTGTCCCGTGGTATCAAGAGGGATCGTTTTGACAACATATTCCAGCAGTAAGTTAAAGAGGACGGATGTGAGATCATCTCCCTGTTTTAAACCCGTGTCAGTTCGAAAAGTCGTAGTCAATTCGCCTTGTATTTTGACACGGGTCTTCAAACAAAGTACGATAAATGGTTTCCACAACTTCAACCTTAAATGTATGAGAAGTCTTCTTACAAACTAATACCCAGACTGATGAAATTAAAAACAAACTCGTACGGCAATTACCAGACGTGTTCATTTTGAGAGGCCATTAATTATGGCCCTAAAAGTCTATTTAAGTGACGAGAACGAGATTGCTAAGCGCAGCACTAATTTAAGTCCATTCGCTTCCAACAAACACTAATCATCATAATTACTTTAAATCGTCCCTGTTCACGCCATGATTGAGGGAGTAAAATCCTTTTCGTCCTTCGAACGGAATGATATCCTTATTTTCTGATTGAAAAAAGGCAGCTTTATTACTAAGATTAAAAGATGACATTCTTGTGTGATACACAATATCCTGGGTCTTCGGGTCGGATACGCAATGTGGTGTGGTGTTTCTTGTCGCAGTGAGGCTTTCAGAAGGATTATCAATGTACGTCCTTTCGGCTTTTGTATCTTTCTGAAATATGTTTGGGCATAATAATTGTAATTTATTATGTTGTTATCAATGACTGATTGTGATTTGATCCTATAGTTAAATTCAGGTCAAGAAATATTTTTTGGTTTGAGAAAATGAAGTGGATTCGATTAATCTGATCGGGTTTTGTCATCTTGTTCACTGTTCAGAGACGTCTGAAATCTGTTGAAAATTTATTGTCATACTGAAAGTATCGGCTCGGCATTCGGCTCGATTCAATTAATGCATACATAGCAATTTTTGTATGACGACGTATTTTGAGGCCATTCGAACAAGTTGTACCTACTTGGTGATATAATTTTTACTCATCATCATTTATGCACCATGTTCTTACAGCTTGTAGTCTTGTTTGTTGTTATTTTAACTTCATTGTTTTCTATTAAATTAAAGTTAAACATTCGCCACGAACTTTCGGTTGAAGACCGTTGGAGAACTCTTCTTTTTTTCAATAGATGGATTAAACTTTTTTATTTGGTCGTCATCGTTTGCTAAATGACATCCTCCGATCTAAAAATGGCACACAATGTTTTAAAATACCAATTTAAATCCCATCTTTCTATTATGCCTTTATCAGATCAATTTATCAATCAAGGCGAGCCTCATCGCAGAAAGAAAGAAAAAACCCGTAGTATGGATGCAAATTTAATTTTGTTCAGGTCAAAGTTTTGGGATACCGAAAAAGAACAGAAAAGCATCGTCCCGAATTCTCAAGATGTCTTCTTTGGTTCGTGAAAAAGGAATATTTTAAAAATATAAAACACGACGAAAAGCTGGAGGATTAAAGTTCATCTCTTTAGGACAATTTTAAGAAGCGCATAGTTTTCGTCTTCTTAGAATAACCGATGAGATGTTTTTTATTATTTGGACGGTATCAGTACAGCAATTTTTTTAGCGACGAAATTGAAGATGAAATTCGTCTGAATGTAAGGCGAGGTTCAGTGGCGTAAATAAGGTATACGCAATACGGGAGGCCTCAACGTCAAATGGTCCCGACGTTATAATTGCCTGTTTTCATAAAATAAGGATTACTGCTTAAATCATTAAATCGAATGATTTTTACAATTTTCTAAGCAAAACCGGAAATCAAGTGCAGTCATAGTTGAAAATTGCCGACTAAGTGGGAGCCACTCCGAACCACTCGATTTCTCAGGTACGCCTCTGAAGTAGACACAAAGCAGGAAGAAAATCACGAGCAGAAACAAAGCAAAATTGGTTCTTTGATGACAATCCTCTTAGTATATTGAGCACTCCTAAAATCGGATGAAGAATCCTCAAAAACAGGAAGATTTTAGGATTTTCTGCAACAAATTTTCACAGGATTTAATGAAAAAAATATTCGATTAACGAAAAAAGCCGGAACGTACAAAAGAACTTAATATTTCATTCGACGCTTACGTCTTTCTTATGTAAATATGGGTTTCGCCCGAAATCCCTTATCAGTCTAAGCAGATCATTGGACGTCTATCAGGAAAATTTTATGCGACGCGGTAATTTTAGAGTGTGGATGGTGTAAAATAAAAGTTCACGGCCTAAATCTAGGATCCATCGAGGACCTCGATGTTTTTTAAACTCTTTTGCGACTAGCAAATACTAGATGCAGACTGATTTCAAATCGGTCGGGTTTCAGTCGACTTAACCTACTATTTTAAAACGACCTCTTAGCTTCACGCCCTGCTCCTTATTAACTTCGTACCACCACATGTCGGCTGACACCGTAAATTTTGTTTGAGTATCTTATAAATTTCGTCTATGCTCTTTAGACCCTGGAGGTAATGTAGCGTTCACGAGTCATCCGTGTGACCAAAGTTGGATTGATAAATTTCTTGAAAGGCCGTTCTGCTTTGGTATTTCGCAGCGAACTATTTTGTGGAAGGTGTGAAGGATGTTCTCTACATACCATACTTCTATTCCATAGTATAGCACAGCATCATACTTTACATTGATTGCGCTTAATTTAATACGACAGTTTCCATTCTGTTAATTTACGGCATAAGTCGGAGTTCAAAACTAACTACTAAGATGACTAAAAGTCAAAGAATTAGCTCTCTCAAACAGCGTCTTGCTGTGATAGATTGATCTATTTTTGCGTTACTTTCACTGTACTACTTCTACTTATTGGTAAATTGCTTTATCGAACGAGTTGCTATCAAAAGCAACTGCAATCCAGTCTGATCGCATTAGAAAGTTCAAGTCTTGAGTGGACATTGCAAAAATGTAGCATATTACGTTTATATGTAAGTGCCAGCAACTTGAAAAGGAAAAGAGTTACTGGAAACCGAATCGGAACCCTGAAGCATTGTCGATATCTCCAATAAAATTTTCTATTAATATCGAAATAAAGCGCAAAGTTTGAACGTAGAAAATGGAGTGAGTTGATGTGTTGAAAAGAATTTTCTGTCCTAAATTAGGATGTCTTTTAATCATAATAAAATCCATCTGAAGGCTTATAATGATTTGGACACTATTGGTATATTGTGTAGGTCCATCATATTGTCCAATGTTTGTCATCAAAGAAAAAAGGTCTGCATAGTGCACGATTTTGGGCTCTGGCTAGTGCCGGACAATTGCAATGGAGTTGCATCCCTGCAAACAAGGCAAAAGTCATTGAACGAGATTTCCAGGTTGTGATGGCCAGATGGTGGTGGTGGTCTATGTCGATCGACTTAATTTTGAAGCTATCAGTCCGGACTTTGTTTAGAAGATCGTCGGTATTGTTTCCGTTATAAGATAGAAAGTGCAACAGTATCTCCCGCTTGATATTTCTTCAACAGAGGTGTGAAGAGCGAAGCCCTGCCTTGCCAATTTATTAAGCGATGCGTATTGAGAGTATCGAGTATTGTGGAGTTCTTATGTGAGGATTTTGCTCTTGTTATTCGGATTGTTGGGTCTAGTAAGAATAGTCTTATACGGAAAAGCATATTACTGCGTTGTTACACACTGGTTGTCCATTATTGCTGCCAGATTAATTTAATTTCCTATCCGTTTGTATTACATATCTGCAAATATAAAGAGACCGCGATTTTGAATACTTGCTCCCAAAATAGATTGCTATCCTACTCAGTACGTCCATATGGCAAAATTAATGTACGATAACGAAAAAATATGGCACTCAGAAAGAATTCATTTTAGGTTCCTCTGTCCTTTCGGGCCTGACCAAGAACCAACGTCCACTGATAGTGACTTGAAGAACGATTACATGACAACCTGTCTAATAAATACCTCACTTATCCAAACCAAATTAAACTCATGTGGCCTTTCCATTACGTAGGTACCTACCTGATCCACCCCACAGTGATTACATTGGAATTTTTATGAAGTACTCCCAGTATGTGAACTGACTGCTCTACCTTTATGTCTTTATCTAGCTGATAGATTCCTTTTGCATTCTCTATACCGTCGAAATAATTCTTCTGCATGAATCAACTTAAAAAAGTTGTTTCGTTTTTGAGCGCCTGTCTATATACGAACTTTCAGGCGTTTGTCGTTATTCAATTTAAAAGTCAGTCGCATATCCTTGGGTGTGTGTGTCAGGGGTTTGCGAATGGTTTCAGCTGTAATTGAAATAAAATTTAAAACACCTGCAGGATGTCAGTTAATTCTACACACAGTGATTCAAGGCGAAAGTGCTAAAGCTGTACACTTAGAATATAGGTAGTATCTCTCAAATACTGTACATCATTGCAAAGAATTCGCCATCAGACTCAGGAAGCACGAATACAGAGAGATTTCAGGACGGGGCTGCAATGCTTGTTGTTATTGGAACTGACTGGCAACATTCCTTCTGTTCATTCCGCTGCAATGAAAATGAAATTTCCAAGCTGAGAGCCCACATTTACACATATGAAGGCTGGGGACCTCTACGAGACCTATAAAATCTGAAGAATGGAAGCTACATAAAACGAGGAATACGAAATAACATGAATATCCAACATATACAAACAAAGTCGACTTATAAACCCGAAAAAGAACCAACATAATGAAGAATGAAATTCACATCTACGTATTTGTACAGTGATGCTGAAAAATATTTGTGCATCCTGAAAATGGACAGCATATTTATTGATTTCGTTTGCAAAGATTTTTGAAATTTTGAACCTTTTGATAACTCACAGTCACAAAAGCCTAAAATAAAATTTTCAAGCATTGGAAATGAATTGTCTTGGAAGTCAAAGGTTTAATGTGCGAAGATTTCTCTTCTTGTCTCCATAGAGGTATTCTTTAATCTTGGTTTTAAACAAAGATCTTTTGCAGCTTACTTTTGAAAGTGTAGCTTTCCAACCTCAACAACGTTGAGCATAAAACTGGTATACGGGTACCACATTTCTCCAGGTTGTCTGACTGTTGCAGATGATCTCATCCCATGCTATATCTTTTTTGAAAGCTTGGGAAAGAAGGTTGCTTCATGCATTTTTGTAGAAAAGCAACCACTTCTGGTTCCAAAAGGAAACCGTACTAACACTCAACTGTGAACATTCAGATCATCTCCTTCTAACGAAACAATTTCTGTGGATTATTGCGTTACTTATTGATCCTATAATCTGCCCGTCTTGGACCTTAGTTAATTCCGCACTAAAATCTTAAGAGTAGTCTATTACTAGGGCAGTTTTAGGAGTATCTGAAGTGATGTAATTTGCATTTGAGGTTTTTTTTATTTAATTTCTTTTTATTAGTTAATAATTCGTATTTTTCCCAATCGATTTAACGTTATTATATCCGTGGACGAAGATGTCGGCGTTACGTCCGTTAGCAGTTGTCGTTAATCGCTAGCATCGGTTGGGTTCTTGGATTGTCGAAGTCATAGAGATATAAATACTGGAGACGACAAGACGCCGTTTTTGTATGAAGCATTTTGCAGCAAAATTGAACGTTTTTGTATGGAGCGTTTGATGCCAGGTGGCTGTGAAATGCAAATAGTAGCCAAGTATTGAAATGTTTGGCGTTTTTTGTGTTCAAGATCGGAGTATAACATAAATGTGAGTAAGATGCTAATAGTGGCATAGTGTTTATTGCCGGTCCTTAGCGAGGAATCGTCCGTCTTCAAAACAGTCGCTGCTCGTCATCTCCAGTACATATATCTCTATGGTCGAAGTACATAGCTCCGTTTACAGCTCGGATATCTCCGTCGTCGTATCTCCCATCGTCACCTTTAGTTACCCAAGGATAGCCCGGTTAGTCGTGGCGGTTGTGCACCATTCTGTCGCTTGTTTCTAGTATTTGTGTCGAATAAGCTCGGCTAGACAGTCGATCCAGGCAGAGCTGACATCAGAACAAGGCTAGTATAATGTGGATGCTGTACAATTTTAACAACAGGACACCTTAAGCGGCTGAAAGAATATTGACCCGTACCTACTAATCCCTGGACACAGGTAGAAAGAATATTTGGCCCTATTTCTATGCGACTTCTGCCTACCAATCGGTACGTGACCGGCGTTAGGTAGTTAGCTGCGCCCAACTGCCTGTAATTAAAAGAGAAACACTTATACCTAAAAGGCTCGCTGAACCATCTTGAGTTTCAATGAAGCATCGGATTTTCGTAACCTTCGTTACGGCAAGGTTACAGAGTCTTTTGAAGAAGTAGGCTCCTAGCGGATAGAGCTGGGGAGGTGCAGAGATGGTGAAGGACGTGACCAGCGTTGACAACGCGGAGGTTCTTTAACTCGGCTATCCTTTGGTGCTTCACTCAACACTTTTCGTTTATCCCGTCTGGAAACCCGAAGTTAATTCCCTTCTAAGTTTGCCCTCGACTCGAAATTACTCTGTATACTAAAGAAATTACTTGTACATATTGCTCTCACCTTTTTCTTTGGTCTTTTTATTTTTCGATGGATCAGGTTGAGATTGTACAGAATGGTTTTGATTCGGAGGGTTGAATCTGTTAACTCTGCTGTAACCAGCCTTTTGTCATGCTGACCATTCAGTACAGACTTTCATTCTGGAAACAAAGCTAAATTTTTCCGTTCAAGTTCACTGTATGCCAACTCAGAGCCTTAAGAGTCGATCAACTATATGTGAGTTTGACTGAGTAATCAATTTTAAGGATTGGGTTAATCCTTCAGTGATTCCGATAATCTAGAATCACATAATGTGCTCTAGTTCAATAAGTTTTCGATGTACAGTACCCCGAGACTGATTAAGAAAACTACGCTTGTAACAAACCAGTGATTCGATAAAATCTTGTTTGTTGCCAAATGTCCTGCAGGAGAGTCACCGGAACTGAAAACACTTGGTATTAAACAAAGTCAAAGGGCTTTTTAAAACTGACTCAAAATACACACGCTCTACCACAACAGAAATATATTTTCCAAGTTGCTTCAACATTTACGTGCGCTACTGTACACGACATAATTCTGGTCCAGAGTTGGCCTGCCTTGCTGGATAATGATGACTACAAGACAACGTTGCAGATCATGATGATGGGATGAGGTTAAGCTAGAAAGGAATCTCAAGAATTTTAAATCCATCGAATGACCTTCTGAGCGTTGTCACTTTTTTCTGCTTGGATTTTTTTCCGGTTGGGTATTTTTAGATAGGTTCTTTTTTTTTGTGTTCTTGAGAGATTTCTGATACAGAATCCGATCTAGTTGTAAGGCCACTCGAACAAATTGTTTACAATGGAGGAATTGGCTTGGAACCAGACCTGTATATCACTTCCATATTGTATATGAGGTGAATACCTGTATATAGTGTTTGTTACCTGTGGCGTGTGCAGTAGCTGTGACCGCCGAACTGCTATTCTGAAGACTGTAGAGGCATCGGTGGGTCCAGGTTGGTTCGGTAACTTATTTTTTTTTTGCGGTGGTTCACACCTTCATCTTGAAATCATGACTGATTCATAATAGGCGTCCCAGTGAGGTAAATAAATTGGATCAAGCGTTGTAATCGTACGCAGTTCACATACGAGAACTCATGACATGAAATTAAACGAACCACACCCAGCCTTACTTCATGATTCGCAAAGATACGCGATCCGATCGGCCAAAAATGGTTCTGATCGTGACCATTCTATGAACTCAATTCTTCCACTGTAATTACGATCTATTTATAAGAGTAATGTGAATAATTATTATGCACTGGTGCTACGCATAAACTACTATTTCTTGTAAAGAGTCTTTGAACGATCGGTTCGTACCTACTTGGTGTAAGATGAGAACAACTTTAGTCACGATGAGGTCGTCATTTGCTGCCATCATACTGTTCAGCGCTAGATTCACAATCACAAAAGCCTTGGAAAGATTTAATGAAAATCTTTGGAGGAAAGATTGAATAATTACATCCACGTTAATGTCGACAATTTCCTTCTTTGTGAATTATCCGATGCGCGAAGAAACTGTTCTATTACATAAAGAACATGACTAAGAAGAAATGAACAATTAGAATTTGTTCAACATATTGAAAGACGAACGACTTGTTGCTCGGGAACAGAACAAAGTTCAGTTCTATTACTGATTTAAAATTCTCTCGAAGAAGTTTACTAAAGTGTCTTTCGAACGTTACATGGTTGAAAGGTGCGAACGGTATAACATAAAAACTTTTAATGGATATTTTCTTGGAATTTTCAAACTATTTATGAAATTCGGAAAATTGCCAAGAAAATATTTCTGATCTCGATTTTATGTAGATTTTTTATTTATTACGAGTTTGTACACATGTTTGGAGGAATTTTAAGTAGAAATGGTTTAATGTCGAGAATAAAGCTGCTATACAGAAGAACTTTCCTTGCAAAGACTATAAATAAGTAAAGTAGAACATGCACAATTGCCAACTTTTTAAAAATTTATTAGAATTAGAAAAGAAAAATTAAAATTATAAGTGGAGCGAACTTGATTGTAATATATCTTTAAGTAGCGTGCGAAAAATGATTCCAGAAGTAAGTTGAAGCAACTGGGATTGGATTGTGGGGAACATGTTCAGAGCAGGAGTATTGCGGGAACTTTTTCAAGTTTCGGAAATCCAGATACTGGTGCTTCAAGATTTGGTTTCAAAATAATTGTTATCCATTCTCGCTCACGAAATTTTACAGTGGAAAAGAATCTGAGAGTGGATATAGTTTTTCTTAAGAACATTCATAAAAGAACTCCCAAAGCCTCCAAGAATCGATGAATTTATTATTACCTATTGATGAAATATGAGAAAATTCTTGATGACATTATTTACCGGCTAATACTCACAAACCCCAATAATGCGAAGGGTAGGCCTCACGCATCAAGCGGGTGTAAGAAAAATACGAATGGAGTGTAAATCCAGATCTTAGTTACACTGTTTGTTACACCACACCATAGAGATATATGTACTGGAGATGACGAGCAGTGACTGTTTTTAAGCCGGACGATTCCTCGCAAAGGAGCGGCAATTAACACTATGCTACTATTAGCATCCTCCTCACATTTATATTATACCCCGGTCTTGAACAAAAAAAACACCAAAGATTTGAATACTAGGCTAGTTTGTGGTTCCAAAACGGCCATTAAGCTAATTGAGCTCTGTCTAGAGGACAAGGCTGCCACTTAAATCAACCAGGCTACTATTTGCATTTCACTGCTACCTGGCATCAAACGCTCCACACAAAAACATTCAATCTGGCTTCAAAATGCTTCAAAGTGATTCATGCAAAAACGTTGTCTTGTCGTCTCCAGTATTTATATCTCCACACCAACAAAAAACTGTGTAATCCGATTAATTAATTGCCACGCTCAAAAAATAATTCTATTGGTGTAATTCACAATACTGTATAGCAGAGTTTCAATTTCCTACATCTAAACGATATTAAAATCACTTCAAGACGACGATTGGACGACCCGCACAAGAGGCTTTACAAAAATTTAAAAAATTGTATTTCTGTACCTGAAAATCGAAGGAGTATTTTGATTTAACCTGTTTTGGTTTCTCTATTTTTAAATGGTAAATACTTTTAAATTTCTAGTTTTTTTTATATCGTGCAGTGAGTGTAACTACGAGATTTACGGACTTTTCTAAGGGTGGGTAACCGAAATATAGGGAGTAACGTGTCCACAAATGAATTTGACCTGACTTTAATCGTGTTCTAACATTTCAACACAACTTTACAACATTTTCTTTGATTTTTGTATGGAGTCTATACAAAGGATTCGCTTGTGGGATGGACCTGAAGAATACACCAACCAACTCTCCTGTTACTTGAAGCTTATTACACTGTATGCCATGCTGTCAATATTTGACTACAAATTTTGAAGAAAAGTTCTGTCAAATTTTTTCCGTCAAAATAGACTTTGTGTAGAGCAAATAAAAGAAAGTGGCAAATAAAAATTTGACGATTACTCTATCTGGCAGCATTTGCCCAGGAAAATAGTCAAGTGTTTGACAGCATAGCACGCAGTGTAATACTGCTTTGGTCTCTTAATGGTAAGTGGAGTCTAGATTCTCAATCCAAACTCAAAGAATAAAAATTGGTACTTGAAACAGGAGCAATGTCTCGGATGCGGATATATATAACGTCAACGTCGTTTGGCTTTCGACGACAGACATTGGTGTCGTCTGGAACGTTTGGTCAGTATAAGATCCAAAGTAATCCACAGCGGAGCAATTAGTGATCGAACGTGAAATGAGTCCTGGCGGTTGGATCGTCTTTTGTACAGAAGCACATCACTATGCTGCTATCGGGAGTTACACAGGAATAGAAGAGGTATGGGAACTACCGATATAACTAAAAGGATTTAAAAAAACATACAAATTTGCAAATTCTAATTCAACGAGTATTGAAGCTATCGTGCGATCTGATACGGACGCAAGGCATATTGGTCTTTCCCATAACTGAATAAAATATACTACATTGTTTACTTTTGGTGGATAATCCGAGGGATACTAAACTTTTATTTAGACGGCATCAAGCCAGCGTGATGGCACACTAGGAGGAAACAAGCATAACCCAGGAGAGACCACGAAGAACATGAAAATGTAGTATCAAATCTTCAAGGAGTGAATCCTGGCTACAGATAAAGTCTATTCTATAACCCAATAGAAGATCGCACATGATGAGTTGGCTGTGGATATATTCTTGTCCCCATCGATAGAGATGATTTTAATTTATTATATGAATAATTAAAAACAAAATTTTCTTCACGTTTCAGGACTCAAAAAAGAAAAAAAAAATGTTGTCCATCTGTACGCCGTACGCAAACGGATGGACAAGTTCAAATTTTTTAGTTCGTGGATTAGAAGTACCCCTCTTATAGAAACATTTTGATTTCTATATATCTCAGAAACCGCTTAAGCAAGCAAGTTGAAACTTAGAACTTATATAAAACTGTGATGGTAGTGCAAAGTTTGCAAAAAAATAGATTTGGGTGTAGGGGTACAGGACAAAAAAAGTGTCTCTGAAGC
Source organism: Beris morrisii (assembly GCA_951812415.1). Classification (NCBI taxonomy): domain Eukaryota; kingdom Metazoa; phylum Arthropoda; class Insecta; order Diptera; family Stratiomyidae; genus Beris; species Beris morrisii. Next base: position 106,843,813 of record OX638312.1, on the reverse strand, counting down.
GCTCGAAGGCTTGAATCCTGATAATCTGAATTTCATATCCTCTGAATGGTTAATATCACAAAATTTAAACTTGGTGATTGTTTGTAGGAAATTCAGAGGAATATATTAAAATAAAAATTGACGGACCATGGCGGTGATGGTGTGGAAAAATCTTTGGATTTGTCACAAATCAATTACGCCAGAAAGACTGAATTTGGTTTGTTTATAGAGTGTACAGAGGAAGTATTCTGAATATAATTTTTTTAAGAGGGTTGGTGCAGCACGGAAATACGAGATAAGAATTTTTAATTTATACATCAAGAACAGTTTGAAATAGGATCTTGGACCTCTTTATACTGGAGCTAGGTTGAATAGCTTCCTTAAAAAAAAATATTTAGAGATGTTGAAAGGATTTGATTTAAGTAGTGAGTGCGGGGGAGAGTGGTAAGAAAAGCATTTCAATTTTTATATCTTCGGAGCCGCTAATGATATACAGATGAAAATTGGTATTTGTTTAAGTCCCTACGATGCATCCACTAAAAATGTTAGGAGGAGAAACTTACATGGTGGTGGATGTTTTTTTTATCTCTGGAATGATTTTTGCAAGAAAGTTGAAACTTTGTATACGCACGGCGTTCTAGATAATTAATTCAGATTTGTATTGGTATAAGGAGGTGGAACAAAAAACTGCCGTTGGAAGGAAAACGCATATATTTACACGAATTTCGTTCTATCTCTTGGGTCTGCTGCGATATTGATTTACTTTCACTTCTACAGGCTCTTGTTGTAAGCACATAGAAATCGATTTCAGGATTCTTCAAGGTACGCGTCCACTAGGGCGGACGGGCCGGGCCGGGCCGCATCGCAAAAATCCGCCTGCCATACATTGTTATGGAAGTGCGTCCACTGAAGGCGGGCCGCATCGGTGTGCGACGGATTTTGCTGGCGGATCGCTTTGCGAGCGGATTTCTAATAGAGCAGAATGGCGCCCCGGCTCGTCCCACCTCGTCCCATCACAGTGGACGCAGCGAAACAGATGGGGTCGGCATTTTCCGTCTGTCGTGATCCGTCCCAAGTGGACGCAGAAACAAAAATCCGTCCCGCACCGTTGCGATGCGGCCCGCCTCTAGTGGACGCGTACCTTTAAAGTTCAACCTCCAAGGATATACACAGGTTGTATACGTTTTCACGACTTTCGAATTCCTGTCTCTTCATCTATAAATCATTTACGGGAATTGTTTTATATATTCTTCTCCTAAATCGTTTTTACGAATTCCGCCATATCTCTTAGGTCTGATGGAATATCGATTTGGTTTTTACGTTCTTGTGCTTTTTATACAATAGCATAAAAATCAATTTCAGTTTTTTTTCGATGTTCAAGCCCTAAGGAGTGAAAAGGGATGGACTCACGAATTCAGCCATATCTTCTAGGTCCGACGTGACATTGAATTTAATTTTCATATTTTCTTGCTCTTTACAAAAGTCAAAAAAATGAATTTTGTCGATATTTGGCTTCTAAGAGGGGTGAAAAGCTGATGAGTATGTTTTCAGGAATTGTGTTAGATTCGATGAAATCTTCAATTCGTTTTCTCTTTACGATCTCGGAATTCAGATGCGAACGTAGAAAAGTATTTCGGGGGGGGGGGGGGGGGGGGGGGAATACATACAAATTTACGCGTCGCGTATAGTTACATTCTTAATTACATCAATTACAACCCCCCCCCCCCCCCCCCCCCCCTGCGTTCGCGCCTGTCGGAATTATAGTTTATAAATCTACATCCTTGAGAATCTACGTATATTCAGCCACTTTATTTCGTGGACATACGAAAATCGACTGCCTTATTAGTTTATGGTTCTATACTACCTTCTGTTGGACTACCTTACATAGAGCATTATACCTATCCGCATAATTCTCAGGATCCATCACAGAAAAACCAGAGATCAAGTGATTAATCGTTCCCAAAGTATTGACCAAAGTTTGTTCACACTTAATCATCCACTCGTTCCTTGCACCTTACTACTATTAATTTCTTGTTTCCTTAAGCACTCTGTAGAAGTTACTGTTTCTTATACTTATACCACGGGAAAAGCCCATGACTAATTAGGTGCGACTTGAAACCATAACGAAAAAAAAATCTTATACTTGTCACTAAAGTATCTAGACCCAAGTATTAAAATATGACTTCCGAGAAAGGGAGGTAGTCCTATATGTTCGAGTTTTTACCTTTTAATTGTTAATGAAGGACTGGAGAATGTACTCAAATGTTTCTACCTTCAACACAAAACTTTTTTTTACCTTTCTATCGAAGAAGAAAACAAGCCAAACAACAAATCCTATAAAATTGTAATGTCTTAAGCCATTCATCATCGAATTTAATATGATCAATTCTTTTTTTTTCCTATCTCGAAGCTCAATAAATCCTCAAGTAGTTTAAAATTCTTTTGGGGTCTAGCTGCTCCCACTGCTCCATCATCGATTGCGGTTTTCGGACACATCATACCTCGTCTGTCGTCCCGTCATACATGTAAACTCTTTAATGTTTAATCGAATACTGTAGGCTGTTGGCCGTAGAGATGATGACCACTCATGGCTCCATCAACACCTTGCCTTACCTTTCCGCTGACTTACCTGTGTGTAGCCATAAATGAAACTTAGCCAGACCATCAGTAAGTTTCTACCATTTCTTGGGTTTGGACTTTTTTTTGTGTCTTGTTCATCCGTCGATTTTAGTCCGTGCTTTCCGATGTTTAGTCCCGGATGGATAAGAGCCGGTACTTGTATGGATTTTCGTGGTTGTTTCGTCGCATTGTCGTGTAGTTAGTTTCCCGGGAAAATTCAAATTAAATTTTCTTGTCATTAATCTTGTTGGGATTGGTGGCATAGTGCGGTTAGTGTAGTGATTCCTTTGCACTTCCTGTGGGATTTTTCTCATTATTATTGAAGTGAGCGAGTGCAAGTGGTTCGTGGAATCTTTGATACTCGGTGGTTGTTATTTTTTATTAGTACCTTACTTTTTGGTGGATTCACTTTTTTTTTTGTTTAAATTTTTAAAGATCATCCGCATCCGCTTCTCTGTGGTTGTTTTTATATTATAAAAAAAAAATCTGTGTTCGATTTATTTTTCCGTGTGATTATATTCAAATGTACAAAGTTGGCAACAAGAAAAAAAATGTTTTTTTATTCGTTTCTAAATCTGGCAATGTTTGGGTGTTTATTATAGTGTCGCCCGGTTTTGGAATCTAATGAGTTCATTTTGTGGTCGGTATGAGAGAAGATATGTGGGAGTATGTTACCGGAAATTCTTCTGCAATAAGACGCGTTTCTCAACCTGAGTGATGTGTGGAATTGTGTGCGCTCACATGACAACTCACTATTATAGTGGTAATGAAGATTGCTGTAAACAATTCGAGGAACTTCGCTATTAGCATTGCAAGATGGTGGATTTGTTTTCTTGGGCGGATATTTATGGGCTTAGATGTTTTCGGCGGTAGATTTTTGAGGATGTAAAGCTCTTAAATCAATAGAATTGGTTTTTTTTAGGAAATTCGTTCAGTTATTGTATGGAAAATAGGAAGAATAAATCTTAACTTTATTGGACCATTTCGGTTGATCCGAAATTTGTTACGTAAACCCTTAGTTTGCTCATTCACATGTATTAGTCTCTTAACAATCATATGTCCTTTATTGAACTGTCGAATTAGAGTTCAACTTTTTTATGACACCAGTCGTATTCTAGCAAATCGTGGCCGAAATGGTGCACAGGAAGCGCATTCAAAATGTTTTAGTCGCTAGTTTGGTTCTGGTCAATCTAACCTGAATATTGGATTTGGTAACCTAGTCCAATATCTTGTCCCAGAACAGAATTTTCAAAATTAACTTGAACATCTGTCTGGGTTTGATTCCTCAGTGTTCTTAGGGCACAAATTGACAGCCGAATCAAAAAATTTAATATTATCTAACGGGAACTTGTAGTAGGCTCGATAAATAAGTACCTCTTCGGATCACATCATCACCACTTCCAGATTAAAGTCCCACTAACTTCAGGACCAACCACACCACAACAACGTGGATCCCTTAAGAGCCTCACCATCACCTGGATATGGAGTAGTCTTCTATAAGTTCCCTTAACCTTGTGACAGCCTCATCATCGCCTGGAGATGGAGTAGTCTTTCGTAAGTTTCCTTAATCTTGTGAAATCAATTTCACCTTCGGTATAGCTTCTTATGCTAGATGGGTCTAGTCTAGATCCAGAGACTTCACTGCTCTTATATCTCATAGTCTGTATAGGGTAAAGAAATGCTGATAAATGCAGAGTTGTTATTATAAAAAGGGTTAGAAATAAAAAAACATGAGGGAACTGTGGTGCAACGCATTGATAGCATTGGTCGAGAATCTTATCGGGAAATGAAAGGAAATATTTAGAACCTGTTCCAATAGTCAGTTTCGCCAATGTCTAGCTAGTCCTGTTTATGAAAGAAAAAAGGTAAATTTTATCTGTTGTCTTGTCTTGACTAATTTTACGACCGCGGATGAAGTCAATGAGAGATTAGACGTAAATATTTGTTATTGGATAAAGAAAGACCCGATTTAAATCACCATTCAAGTCATATTCTCCTGTAGATATGACGAATAAGACTTGCAATTTGCCAAAACTTATCGATATAATACATTATTATATTTCTACTTTGACTTTGACGTCTTATGTATGGACTAAGAAGCTAATTTTTTAAACGAATCAGCTCAGCTTTTTAAAAGTTTTTATAATATCAAAACTCTACATGACGTCGATATAAACGTAAACTTCATGAGCTGACTATTGGTCCTACAGGTCCTTCGCAATTATTTTTGTTTAAAATCAAAGGAACTATTTGGTAAATGTTTTTTTTTATCCTAATGACAACAAATTTTTTTTTCACATTTGAAATTTGAATTAGTCATTTTTTCGAAAAATAAAAAAATTTTCTTATTTTTTCAAAACCTGCCAAAGCAGCCACAAACAAAGCAAATCATCTGCAAAAAGATCTTCTGACAAAAAATACAAAACCAACAAATTTTTTTACGAAAAAAAGTTTCTCTAGCTTGCAGTTTGAGTCATAGCTTCTACTTATCTATCTATCTATCTGACCTGGGATTATTTTGATATTTTATAAAAATCTAGTGCACGTCGATGCAAGACTCCCAGCATGTCCTTATTTAATGATAAAATTTTATAGATAGTCCGTTTTTAAGCTTCCATGTAATTTTTCGTTAATTTTGTCCATAGACGCTGTTATTCTTTGTTCAATTATTTTCTTAAATATGATGAAATTTACCTCTGAGATACAATACAATAATATCACTAAGGGATAGGATTAGGGTCGGATATCTCTGTGATTATCTCTTTGTATTGATCAAACTTGCGTTACTTAATTGTACTAAAAATTGCTTAATGCATCAAATCCGATTGGGAATTCGCGACAAAATGTACCGGATATCTAATATAATTTTCGGTCGCATTAAACCCACTAGTTTTTCGATATTTTGGATCAATAAAAATCATTTATATCAGTTCCAAAAAATGTACATTTCATTCAAACCTTTCAAAACTAAATTCATACCAAAAATTAGGTAAATTTTAATACTCGTATTGATTGCAAAAATCCAATATTAAAATCAGTAGGTATCCAGCCTCATTAGATGCCTTTCGAAACCGCGTATAATCATAATTTCCGTGTACACATTTCGTATCGGATTTATTATATTTCTTGCATTTCTTTTTGATCTTTTATTTGGATATTATAAACCGATCAATCATATTATCCGTGAGATTTTGTTTTCAAATAATCATGTCGATAATTTCGACATGAGCTTTGACCGATTTTAATTTTACTTGATGGTTTTTGATTTGATTTGATGACTGGTGGTATGTTTATGTGCATGTTAGTTATTGTTAGTTGAAGATAGTGCCAAGGATATTATAATACATTAGGAAAAGTCATAGAATAATCTATCACTGTAATATTCATTTAAGTTCGCCCCTTCTAAAACAAGTGTGTTACCTTCGAAGTTGTTCACTTCGTCATAGTTTTAATGATTTAGGTTCGCTTTAACACTAGCCAAGTAGTGTCTTCTCCAGAATGCTCTGACACCTACAACAAAAAAGCAAAATTCGTAGTTAGCTTTCAAGGACGATGAAGCAAAAAGAAGAGATGCTTGTCACTATGTAAACTTCCACTACTGACGCACACGCACGAAATCAATCCTAAGGAAAATATTCATCGAAATAAAAACAGTGCTCGCTGTCTGATTTGAGTTCAATCTACAAAGCTTAAATTTCACACAACCCTTAGGCAGAGACAATATAATACCTACAGCCCATAAAGTTTTATTGTAGGTTCAAACCATGGTTTATCAAAAACCCACTAGCTGGCAAACGTTTGCCAGTTAATTTTTCATCTGTGCAATTGTATTGTATGTGGCTTAGGCCCTTTTTTATGGAGCGACAACTAAAACCGGACCTCTTTGATGATATTTCTTAAACTTGTATTACACTGTATGGCACTATGTCAAATTTGCAGTAAAGCTAGTATTACACTGTATGCCACGCGGTCAAATATATAATACCAGTTTCCCTGTCAAATGCTGTCAGATAGTGTAATGGTTAAGTGCTGTTTGACAAAATGTTTCATTTAACCGTCTGACACCATTTGACAATCAATCTGACCACATTTGACCGTTTGCGATTTTTGAAAAAAACAATTCTGTCATATGGGGCAAATAGGAAGTGTCATTCGTGAATATATAATTTTTTGTGGCGATCGGTGAAATAAATAATTAGTTTAAACTACTTTTGTTTTTCCTCCCGTAAATACGACATCATAATTACTGCATAATACTTTTTTTGTTAATTTTTAATACCTGTACTAACAACGCCAAACAACAATAACTTTTCTTATTACACTCCTTTTTTTGTTGAATCCACTTACGTCTCGTTAATTTATCTGAACGGAGTTATATACTCGATAATTGTAATACAGTGTAATAACACCAATATTTAAAATAGATCTGACCTGATAGCGTTTGACCGTTTGACACGAGGAGAAAATTTGACGATGGTGTCAAATGTATCAGATAGTGTAATATCGCAATCGAGCAGCGTGTCAAATGGATATTTGACATCAAATTCGGTCAAATTTATGGTCAGATATTTGACCGCGTGGCATACCGTGTAATACAAGCTTAATACGCAATGCGAAATATCGAATTTGACTGTGCGTATAATTTGACACAAATTTGACATAGTGCCATACAGTGTAATACAAGCTTTAGATAGGTTTGGGTTTATTATGCAGTTCCTTTGGTCGATCTAAGTTTTTTATCGATCTTTTTGCACATTATTTAGGCCCGTAGGTGAGGGAAAGAGGGTTATAGGGACTTTTATTTTTGGGAGTAGATATTGTGAAAATTAAGGAAAATTGAGGGGTGTCTATGGCTTACAAGTGGGTGGGATTTGAACCCATAGTTCTGGTGATTTGACAAATTTAGAATGTTCGCAATTTTTGTTGCAACAGAACTCATTGTGAAGCACTCTTCATAGGAAGGTCATACAAAACCTGCCTTGAAGTTCGGCTTACTTTACAAGCTTTTTCTTTGATGTACTCTTTTCATTGTACCGCAGAGAAATTGATAAGAGGGCTATCATTTTTAAAGATTGTTTGAAATTTAAATATATCGGGTTCATAAACTAGTAACACTAATAATTTAAATTGCATTTAGTTTAAAATTAGTGTTGAAAAATTTGCCAGATTCAAAACGAATAAAAATACAAAATTAAGAAGTTCAAAAGTGAAGTAAATAAAACCCCAAAAATACAATCAGTTCCAGCAATGTTTTAATATGGTGACAACAATCAAAATAACCTGTGACGGAGTTTTCATCCAATCGAATTCCTTCCTGACAACAAACAATCCCGCCCAACGTTCCTATCTTCAAAATGATCGGAACAATCGTTTAACATCGCGAATCTATCATTCGCCGAGCACCGAAACATGTTCGTTAGCGAACAAATTTGATTCATATAAAACGAAATTATCGCGAAGTGTTAGCAGCCTGAGCGCAAATCGAGTTTCGCATATTTTCGAATCGCGTAAAATCGATCAACCATTTCAAATAAGTTTCCAACATCAGAACGCTCGGCGGAACAACACCAGTCCGCTGCCGACGAAAGTTTCCTTGGAAGCGGATCGAGTAAAAAATTACTGTGATATTTATGAGCCGGTCAGTGAACAGCGCAATCACGATCAGCATCATCATAGAAAGCAACAGGAGAAATCTTCGTCATCGGCATCATCTTCATCAGCAATATCAACATCATCATCGTCGTCACGATCGCCACTATCAGCTAAAGATCGTTTAACGAATAGTAGTAAAAAAATCTTAGTTGCTAGACGTCTTAGTGTACCGATCTCGACATCGAAATCTTCGTCAGCCATAACGCTACTATCGACATCGTCGTCGCAGCCAAGAAAAACATCGTCTACAATAGCGTCTCAGCTCAGCCTGATACGTTCGAATTCAGTTTCAGCAGCAAAACCAGTCCTACGATCGCAATCACCTAATAATCTTGGTCAGTAGGTTGATATACTTCATTTCATTTTCCAATAAGTGCATACACTCGTACATGTATGTGCTATTATTAGTTAAGTTACCTTTCTACCTTTCGCGCGGTCCACGATCACCTGGTGACGAGAGAACAGTCTTCCTTCAGATTTTCTTTCATTTTACGACTTACACTAACTGAACACGACAACGCGCGTTGGACAGTTTTCACTTATTTTTTTGCACGATCGCGATATTGTTGCTATTTTATGTCTATACTTTTCCAATATCAACATCTAAACAGAGAAATTGTGCTCATAATTTATGTTTACCTTTACTCGATCGTGCGGATCTTAGTCGAAGCTCAAATAGAAATTTACCTTTCTGCATAGAGAATTTGCAAATGTCTTTAATCTGCACGCCAGACGATATTTATCCGCTATTAATAAATAAAATTGAGTTTTTAATTATTTAAATCTTTACTGATTGCTATTTGAATATTAATTGCATAAATAAAAATTAATATGCAATATTTTTGTTCAATTTCATTGGAATTTTGCACTACGGTGGTGATGAAAGGAAAATTTGTGCAGAACGGATAATGAGACTTTGTGTGCGCGATTTCATTTCAAATATCGCGATAATTTCTATAAATTTATCGATTATAATAATCATCATTTGCTTTCGTTCCTTTTAACCTGCTGAAAACAATTTAAGTGCATACTCAAAATATTAATCATAAAGCGATTGATTTGATATTAGAAATATTCTCTGCTCTGTCAAAGGAGAGTACGTTCTCAGTCTTCTTTTGCTACTGTATCTTATAGAATCATTTCTTTTTGAATTGAACAAACAAAATATTTTAACTTAGGAGTGTATGTATCACTTTATGAGAAGTAGAGAAACCATTACGAGACTTGACTTTAACAGCAACATGGTCGAAAAAATGATCACGATATGAACTTTAAAATTTACATTCCTGCATTACTCGAGGCAGTCTTCAGAAGTCGATAAGATTTAAACTCCCAATTACTTGGACGTGAAGTTCCTGAGTCGCCGTCCACAATGAATCCACAGTGATCTCTCGTGATGGGCTGTGGCAAAATGCTACAATCCACCCTTCTAAGCCTTTTGGGTCGCCGGCTCGAAGTTACACTATTTGAGATGGGCAAAGCAGTTCCTTTCAGTGAAGTACTTCACTTCTAGTCACTCACTTTAAAGAACAAGTTCAGTGAAGTACTTCCATTGAAGTGTTCACTCACTCACTCACTTACTAGTCATATACCTCGTTCACGTGGTCAACGACGTACCGCTACGTAGCACTTCGTAGTACCACGTGAACACACGAAATTTTGCTACGGAGCGGTTTTTCTACAACGTAGCAAAACCGCGTAGTGTAGTGTAATGGATTTGCTAATCCTTCCCACGAGAACACTTGCCGTTGCGCTCCGTATTACTTTTCGAGTGAATTGTCAAAAAACTGTGTTGACAGACAACTTTATTTGTTTGGATTTTCTCAACTATTCTAATACCAGTGCCTTTAATGACTCCATTTCGCTGAAAAATAAAAGAAGAAAGGTTATTTAAGAAATAAAACGACGAATGTAATTTTTTTTTAATTAAATAAATACCAGTTGTGACAGCTGTCAATTAATAATGAAGAGCGCGAAACGTCAACTCACTTCACGTGAACACTCATATATCAACCGGATTTCATAATACGCTACACTACACTACGCAGCCACGTGAACGAGGTAATAGTCACTAGTCGTGAAGTACTTCAATTGAACTCTTCTTTCGTTCAGTAGTCACTAGTCACTTCAACTGAAGTGTTCACTCACTCAATTGAACTCTTCGTTCAGTAGTCACTAGTCACTTCAATTGAAGTGTTCACTCACTCTATTCTCTTCTTGTGGTGTGTGTGGATTTTCTCCAGCCGGTCTATAGTCAGGCAGGCAGTTGTTGTGCTTGTGGGTTGGGAAATAGGAAGAAGAGCGGTGTATACATGAACATTTACATTTACTCTTTCTTTTTTCTTATGATGGAAAATAGAAAGTCGTGGTATTCTTCGCACCGCATCGCGTATGCCATACATAATTACATTGAAAACAACAGCACTGTTTATAATCAGTGATGCCAATTTATTTCAAAATTTCGTCTCAGCTGACAAAATTTAGTTTTACCACTTGCGCATTATTCGAATATTCCTGCTATTGACATATATAGTATCGTTTTTAATTTTTTTTGTCACGTGTCGAATAGAACTGCAGTTCACCAAATTGAGTGTGTTACTTCACTCACTCACTTCAATGAAGTGTTCTTTTGGAACAGTTAACTCGTGAACGACCCATTTCTAATCGGAAGTAAGGTTTTTCTGTGTGGGAGAATTGAAGTTCATTTTTACTTCTATTTAGGAGTATAATGCGGGATTTACAACGAACGCGTTTAGGAGTAACTTTACCCCCACAAGCCCATGAAAAACTGCTTCTTGTCTGAGAAAGTCGAGCACTGTTGGACTTTTTCGTCGGTTGATACGGCTGATCAGTTCTATCTGTCTTATATAATACAGTTTTAGGTCACAACTTTGGAAAGTAAAATTGCTATCGTCAAGTTTGGTATGCTCACCGTACGCAAACGTTCTAACACCACCTTTCTGTATTTTCAATAATCTGCTTTAATATATTTTTTCCTTGAAGTTTTTAATTTTTTTTGAATTTCCTTAATTTTTTTTAATCTTTTATTTTCGTTTTTATGAAAATTAAAAAAAAACACGAAAAAAACGTGGAAAAAAGACTCATTTTACAAAACATGTTTTCCCTTTTTATTTTTCCTTTTTTTCTTATTTTCCTTGATTTTATAATCTTTTTTTTTTATTTTTTATGTTTCCTTCCCGTTTTCACATTTGCTTTTTTTGTTTTTTATTTTTTTTTCTTTTTGTTTTATTTTTTCTTCTTGTTTTCCTTTTGTTTATTTTCCTTTTATTTATTTTCCTTTTCTTTCCCCTTTTTGTTTTCTTCCTATTTTTCTTGTTATGTTCCTTAATTTTAATTTTTTACATTTTAATCAATAAAATACTCACCTTTTTTCAGTCACCTTTTTTTGTTTACTATCTTGTTTATTTGCTTTTTGTGTTTGCTATTTTTATTTTCTTAGATTTGATTATATTTTTTATTTTTATTAATTTTTTTTCCTTGTACTTTTTTAAATATTTATACTTTTCTTACATTAGTTTTAATCCATATGACAAAAGATCTTTGTCGTTTTTTATTTTCGTTTACTATTTTAGTTTTCTTTTTTTCAGTTTCTTTTTTTATCGTTTGTTTTGTTTTACGTTTATTAATTTTCTATTCGACTATTTTGTTTTGTTTTTAACTCGTTTTGCCCTTTTTTATTTGGCTCTTTCTTTCTACAGTTTTGCTTATGTACTCTACCAGAACAGAAAGAGTGCCTAACAAAAATCAACTACTGATTCTATTGGTCAAACTCAGTGAGAAAGAAATGTACAACCAAGTTCATCAAGTCGGAGCTAAAAGTTAAAGAAATTTGTGAATAGTGAAGTCATTATTCACTGTTCACTATTCATATTTTAACGAGTAATAATATTATTCTTTGTTTGCTTTGTTTGTAAATAATTTTCTTTTTGTTAATGCTCTTTCTATCATTTTTAATCTGAAACACTTTTGTATTCACCATTGAAATCGACAATCGCTAAACAACTTGGACAACATGATAATGCACTAGGCGTCCACAATCGAATTGAATAGAACGTTGCATCTTAAGATACTTTCTTAATACCCTCGCCTTGATATGCAAATTATCGCAAAAAAAACTTCACATAAGATATGCAAAATAAAGTAGAAATTTTCGATAGTAAAAGTGACTTAAATATGCAAATATTTTAACAATAAATAATAGACCGGATCAATGACATCACACGTTCAAACACAAATGAAGGCATAGGTTAATAATAGAGCTGTTCCGTCACGCTTTTTGAACTTTTTCAACGCTTGGATCCCGTAATAATACGCGAGGTACGCAACTATCACGCATTCTCTGGAATATGAAACGAACAAAAAGTGAAACAATTGAAGAATTACAACTAACATGATCTTAGCCTGGAAAATAAAAATTTCTAATTAGTGTACAAGGAAAAAAAATAATCATAATAAACAGAGAAAAATAGAAATTTGCATACAATGCAAGTGCTGACGACTGCGATGCATTTTAAGTTGTTGTTGAGGCCGACAAAGTTGCAGTTAATTGCAACAGAGAGTTCATTGATGGCATCGTACAGAAGTTCACTGTAAGATTCGATAGAAAGGCGAATAAAATTCGAAACGGATCGGCGGAAGTGAGCCTTTTTCCTTATTAAAATTGCTATAAAAAAGTTGCCACTTAAGATGCTCTTACACGAGCGATTAAAATTGCTCAATTTGCAGCAATATTCGTCAATTTGGACGTCACGAAAATATGAAGCAACAATAGCAACATGCGGTGTGAGTCAACTTTTCATCAACTCGTTATATCGCGATATCGACCAATATCTAGCAATTCGGCTATAAGGGCTTACACGAGCAATTCAGTCTATGAACAACACGAAAGCAAACTTGACAGACAAATCTAAAGCTTTAAATAAAATTTGGAAATATTTGAATTCGAAGCCATTAACACGAAACTTGACAAATAAATGCAAAACTCAAAACAAAACTTGACAATTGAATCAAAGAACGAGGACAAGTCAGTGGAAATACAGCAACTATAGGTCGAGCAATGCCTGCAATCTGTGAAAACATTGCCGAAATATTGCCGCAACTAGCATGATATTGCCATGCATTGCTCCATTAATCGCTCCACTAGTTTTGGCAATAGTCGACAGGCAATAAATTGCTCGTGTATATGGGCTTAAATTTATTATTTTTAGATTGTTTTCATTATAAAGTTTTTTCTTAGATAACGCTGTATACTTCTGTCTCATGACCATTGGTTTGGTTAGTCACCTTCGAGTCTCATTTATTTAGTCCAGGAAAAAGACGAAGAACTTTTGTAGAGAAAGCAGAAAAACTCATGTTCTTTACATCAAAGTAAAATCGCGGATTAGTTCGATCTTTGATCCATCCGAATCCTCGTGATACCGCTAAGAATTTTTGCTTCCATAATACGTTTTTCCTTTTAGAAAATTGTATAATTTCCAATACATCTTCGATGATATAATGAAGTTTTTCTAATATATCCCCATTTGCGCAAAAAAGATATATTTTCAGAAAATGATTTGATAGGCGGACAGTAATTTAAAACTTCCTTCAAAACAATGCTCGCCCAACTATAACATTCAATGCGCATAGTATTTAAACCCAATACACCACACCCCGAAGTTCTTAATTACTTTGGTCTGCTCTACCTACACCCCCAACCACCCTCCTTTCATTTTAATGGCAATAAATCTATTTAAACAGTTCCTTAAAATCGTAAAACCCTGTAAATAGACACCGATCCAAATACACCAACCAACCAACCCCCTTAGAAAATTTCACCTATTAAAAAGACTAGCCGTAGTTATTGATTCACCCGGAACCCGGTAGATGGGTGCAGGCGTAAAATTTCAGGGATGACTGGAAAAAAGGGGTCAACTTTGCACATTTCTGAAACATCAACCAATCCATTACCGCACCATCGTCGCTTGCAATCCTATTTGAAATCGTAACGAAGCGGAAACAACTTTGCAAACGAAGGTTTTCCTATTCAAAGTATTCCCTATATACCCTTACAGTAACCTGAGAACGATTCACCTTCTTGTTTCTTGTATGGTTATTTTTTTTTCTTGCCACTTGTGCTCTTGTTACTAAGGTGAAAATCATGTTCCAGGTGAAAACGTTATGAAATCATGTTTTGAAAAGTGATTAGAAGGGATTGAATTCTTCCGGATGGGAAATAAAAGAAAAGAATGCGTAATCGAAAACACGGATTTTAATTGGGGAAATTGAAAGCGAAATAAATGATCAAGTGTAAGTTTCCGTGAAACTGTAGTTAAATATAACGGTTCGATTGAGAGGAATTAAATTTCAGTAGGTTTAGAAACGTGCCCAGGAAAATGAAGGTTCTATTATGTCTATTTCCAATTCGAAGCATAAAAATGGAAATCCAGATCATTTACCGGAATACTTGACCCACAGAGGTGAAATAATTATGTTTTCTTTGATTTTACTTTATTATTTTTTAATAATAAAGTATTGTTATCGACCTGAAATTTCAAAAAAAATTTGCTACCCTGAAATTTTGTATTTTCACGTTTTAGGACTAGGAAACCCCAAAAAAGCAAAAAAAAATGTCCGTCTGTCCGCCATAGACGCCGTACGCAAAACCGTTTGAAGGTGCGTAGCTCACAAACCCATTGAGATATTAAGTTGACTGCGAGTGGTATTTTATGGAGGGGTGGGGGTGTAAGGGGGGAGGAGGGGGAGCGTTTTAGATGAAAAATTTTGGTTTCTAGATCTCAGAAACCGCTTATGCTAGGAGGCTGAAAGTTGAAACTTATGTAGTACTATGATAGTGGACTCAAATGGTCGATAGGGGTCGAGGGGTGTGCGAGTGGGGGTGGGGAGGGGGGAAACAATGCATCCAAAACGCTTGAAAGCTTGGATTGAACCATTCTAAAATCCATATCTCCTGAAGGATTGATGAGATGGCTGAAATTTTGTAGTTGTCTTAAGAGATAATAGGTGATTAGAAAAGGGTTACAATTTTTAAGTGGGTGGTCAGGTGTGGGAGTGGGGAGTGAAGAACTTTGAATTACAGTATCTGCCGACTCAATTGTGCCAGGAAAATAAAATTTGGTTTCTGTATATAGAATTACCAGTAGAGTCTACTGAATGAATTTTTGAGAAAGGAAGTGAAGCGCGGAAGATGGGGGAACAGTCATTTTTCAAAAGATTTGTAGTTGTCTTAAGAGATAATAGGTGATTAGAAAAGGGTTACAATTTTTAAGTGGGTGGTCAGGTGTGGGAGTGGGGAGTGAAGAACTTTGAATTACAGTATCTGCCGACTCAATTGTGCCAGGAAAATAAAATTTGGTTTCTGTATATAGAATTACCAGTAGAGTCTACTGAATGAATTTTTGAGAAAGGAAGTGAAGCGCGGAAGATGGGGGAACAGTCATTTTTCAAAAGATTAAATTTTTATATCTCAAGAACCATATCAGATATGATCTTGAAAATTTTACAGGAGTTAGGACCAGTAGACCTCTATCGGAGAAGAACATTTTGAGGGTGTGGGTGTAATGAGTCATGTTGGGAGCGGGTGGAAATAAAAAATTCTGATTTTAATTTCTCGAAAGCCGCAAAGGATAAAAAGCTAAAAATTGAAAACTGTATAGACCTACCATAGAGACATCCCAGAAAAATAAATTTTTAAAAGGGGTAGGAAGGTACGGGGGTGGGGGGGGGGTTGGTTTTTCATATCGGCTTATGCTAGAAAATTCAAACTTAGTACAAATATGTGTAGATGTGCTTCTAGAGTAATTAAAACAAAAAAAAAATCGGCCAACAGTCTGGGCGCAACTTTATTATTTTATGGGTAGAAGTCCGAAGGAAAAACCAGGAGGCATTTGGAACGTTATTTTTTAGGTTGTCAGTCCTCCGCATCTCAGCATTAAACACGTTTCCGGACTTCTACCCATAAAATAATAAAGTTCCGCCCAGACTGTTGGCCGATTCTTAGAATTGAGCAAGTCAAACTTGTTCTACATTAACTTTAAATTTTTGTTGCATTGAATTCGATTGTTGTGGCGATTCAACAAAAATTTCCAGAATTTTTAGTTAAGTTGAATAGACATACCATAGTGTACGCATTCCTTTCATTCTAATTTCTTGATGTAGCCATGACCTCAAAGGTCGCTAGACTTTTCTTTTCCGCTTCTTCGTTTTCACTCAAGTGAACTATTTTAAAGTACAGAGTCCAGCCGATTGTTTTGGAAGCTCATATACCTGGAACTGGATGATCCAACAATTTAAACCATTTAGTTTCTGAGCAGAGCTGGTCATATCAGCTCTCAGATATCTCAGATAAGGATTAGAGGAACTTCAAGAAATCTTGTAGGATAAGAGCTGTAGAGCCATTAAAGTATGGACAGTCGGCGTTCCGAGTAGTTCAAACTAGTGATGGGTCGGTCGAAATGACCGGGTCAGTACTATGACCGAATTAACTCGAGTCATGTGAAATGAAACAAGTCGTTCAATCGGTCACTAGAAAAAATATTCTACTTCTCGTCTCGTACCCGATGTTGATAGCCGTACGTCGCCAAAAGTGTCTCTTCGTGTCGGTTTGTCTGTACTCGGTGCTCGAAGGTTGCGAATGATTACATTAAAGACACTTCAGGAGAAAATGCACCAAGAGAAAATCGAAATCGAAACTAAACAATTTTCCTGTGTTGAATTTACGAATTCAAAGAACATTCAAATTCATTCATTAACCGTACACTTTATAAATTCCAAAAATTAAATCATTAAAATTGGTTTTTTTCCTCGAATTCATAAAACCGACCTTCGAGTTCGATTTACTCTTGGCGCGTTGTCCCCCTAAAGTGTCTAAAGTATAATGATACGCTGCCTTCGAAGTTCGAATACCGACCGACCAGCCACCAGCGACCACCGAAGACCGGCCGACTCGAAAAGTCGAGTTAACAGAAGCTTTTTCTAGTGACCGCTGACCGACTTGTTCTTTTTCGTATATCGTGAGTCATTTCGGTCGGTTCTTTTTAATCGTTCACTTCAACGAAATGACTCGGTCATACTGGGTTTATGAAATGGCCGATTTATCCCATCACTAGTTCAAACATATTGATGCTGACCAGGAAGAGGAAATCTTGTGAAACCTGTCCCTGTACAAACTTGATCCAGTTCTTATGAACAGACAGCTCAACGGGGCGTACTTCTGCAAATATTAACATTCTTCTACAATCTTTACGTTTCAAACGCTGAATAATGCCAATTTAAATGATGTGCATTATGTTTACCATTCCGTATGACTAGTCTCCTCATGTTTGCCATTATAGCGTTTCGTTCTTCAAGATATTTTCCTACCAAGTACAGCTTTGCTTATCTACTTTAAAAGGGTGTTTAAATTTTCCGGGAGGTGAATAATTACGGTTATAAGTTCAGTATGTTGTCTAGTTCGTTTCTTCGTTGTCCTATATCCGTCATCATACACCACCCACTCACCCCTCTACCTGTAAGGTACAGGTAAATCCTTTTAGCTTTGAGAAATTAGTACTCACCTATGTATTTAAAATTCTTACATTTCTTCATGTAGCAACTATTGCAGTCTGATTTAAATTCTTAAGAATTATATCTATGCAGATTTTCTTCATATTATTTAGGGCTTAACTGACTGTCAGTCGATAATTAACAAAAATGGTAGATAGAAAAAAAAAAGAATTAATATAGTTTTCCATAAAAAGTGTATACCACGCCTGAGATCCGATTCAATTTGCAATGATTTTTTTCAAACGCGAAAAAAAACTTGTACACGAAATAAACTGTATAAAATTTATTTTAACCGCTAAATATCTTCAGATCGGGCTTTTGATTTCATTTGCTATGTTATTAACGTTTTTTTTTCCTTTTCTTCAATTAAAAAAAAATTGAGAGGTCAAACGTCGAGTACAATTGCTTCATCTACTTTTTTGTGCAAATGTGATCATATAATACGTTAATTGGGCATAGTCTACTTTACACCGATCGAAGCGATCGTAAGCATTGATCACTTTCAAAAAATGATCAATTGAAGATGATTTTGATAATGCAATATTCAATTATTGGTGGATTTGTTCTTTCCTATTTTCCGCGATGTGATAGGGGTTTCCTATAGCCTGATCATATATTTGGTTTAGCTAAAGACCTCATAACTCATAACATACGCCTTGGATTCTCTATACAAGAGGGTTTTTTTCTCCATCTGGAAATGTTTGCATTACCTCGTGTAGCTACCTTACACAACCGCCTTCGCGTAACTTGACCACTGCAAGCTATTCATATGAAATCTGATACACACTAATTTCGCAACAGGTTGATAGTTGAAAACGAATTTGAAGAAATTTGAGTGGAGTCCCTTATGAATCTGCCATACAGATGTCCTTGAAAAATTTTTGTATTCATTCGATGGAACGTATGACCACGCGAGGAACCGTATAGCTATGAAGAAATTAGTTTAACAAATAGCATAAATAATCTTACGTTTTTAAGTAAATGGAATTCCGGCATTGCTTTAGGAAGCTCTCATACAAATGTGTTTATAACTTTTTTGCTATAACTGACTATTGTTTAATTACCAGAGTTCCCATTACTAGAAATTTAAAATTATCTGCTCTATAGTATTTTATTACTTAAAATTGCAAGAACAAAACAAAACAAAATCGATATTAAGTATACGTCTTCGAGTGGCTAACATACATTATGTCCTCTAAAATGTTGTGCAATATTTCGTACGAAGTTAAGGTTAAAAACTAAAGTTTGCTGTATTAATGAGCAAAGATTCTCCTACAGGAAGTTCTTAATACAAGTGCGTACAATTAATGAATTATATTAGCAAAAACCCGTAAATCTAATAAATGTAAATTTTGTACACTACAATTTCTGAATGTGAGAACAAAAACAAGTAAAATAGGGAAAGCCTTTACAGCGGTCACCAGTCTAATGTCTTTAAAACGATGGGGCTTCCATTCGACCGAATGATGATTAGATTCTTCGGGTGCTCCTATTTTAAGATTGCATATTCTAAACTAAAATTATATTTTCAAACTTTAATGGTTTTTATTTCTTTTGTTACAGGTAAGTTTCTCGCCATAAACCATAATTTGTTCATGTGTATGAAGTTACGGACGCCGTAGGTTTGTTAAATAATAAAATAGAAAAAACGGGAAAGGAGAAGCTCAAGGCAAACTCAAATTTCCTTATTAGAATAATGTATAGTAGTTATATTTTCAAATTTTTGTATGTCAAATTTGATTGAATTTTTTTCAAATTTGACTGAATTTTTTTTCAAATTTGACTGAATTTTTTGTCAAATTTGACTGAATTTTTTTGTCAAATTTGATTGAATTTTTTTGTCAAATTTGACTGAATTTTTTGTCAAATTTGACATGATGGATAGTCTATATGTGCATATTAATCGTAGTTTGAAGAGAGAGAGTTGTAAATCAGAAGTTTTCTTTGATTTAAAATATAATTAAGTTAACCTGCCGACACAATTATACTATTGTACTTTGCTAAATATTTGACTATTCTTGTTAGGAAATGGGTCATATAGTATAAATGTCAAATTGTTGTTGGTCAAATTATTTTATTGGCTACACAAAGACTATTTTATCTGATAAATTTGACTGAATTTTTTGACAGCAGTCTAATACAAGTTTAATGTCAAGTTAGTGAAATTTATTCAATGTTGCAAGCCAGAGGGTTTCCAGGTTTTCAAATAAAATAATCAAATAATTAGTTGTTTAGTGTACATCAGTGCACACTACTCACTCGATTGACAACTATCTACATTTGACACGCTTAAGATACACTTCGTTTCTCGCTGTCAATCAACACGACTCCCAATATCAATCCACCATTCTGTATGAAAATACGTTTCTTTACTTAAATAGCGCATCCAGAATTATATAAAAAAGGAACATATTCGATTGTGTACATATGTATATGTTGAGATGGTGAAATTTCTTCTGACAAATTTTAATTACTGTCACCAGTTCTTCAAAAGTCTCAAAAGGTATACCCATCACTTTGAATAGTTGAAATTTTCGTGAATTTTTCAAGAAAGCTATATTTTCTTTAACGATATAACATTAGGGTATTGAATTAACTAATAACATTAGAGTATTGAATTAACAATATGTTGTTTTCGCACTATAACTGAACAATTTTGTAGCATTAATTTTGATGAAATTTCCTAGGGTAAGTTCCTTGACATTTTTGCTGCCCATAACGCGCTGACACCGTGACCAACGGCTTTTAACCACTTTAAATTGTATTGTCAAAATTTTTGACAAAACAGTCTGGTAGTCAAAGCGTTACACTCCTTTTTTCACATAGGTATCAACTCCTTATTACACGTGTTTTCGATACCTGTCCGATCAATTTAAATCTCTTTGTCTTCTTAATATTGCAGTAAGTTCTTATATACAATGTTCAAATGTGGGAAATCAAGTTAATGTTTCTAGTGGTAGCCTTTCAAAATTTTTATGAATTCGTACATTAGAACGCACGATAACTCAAGAAAGGGTTGATCTAGCAAGTTGAAATTTTACACAAATTAGCTTTGCTACCATACAAAAGTTCCTAAAATATGCGGTGACTGTATCAATTGCCATGGAGTTGTATTTGAAAATTTTAATTTTATTTTAAGCCATCCTGTAGAGAAGAAGAAAATGTTACTGTTATTAAAACGAAACTCGACTGTGTAGGTAGGTGCCAACGATACTAAAATTCGCCTTCATTTATACTACCGTAGGTACTCGTAGCTGTCCATTGTTATTACGTGAGCTACAAGCCCAGAAGTTATAATTTCTTTCAAATCTGGAATCAGCCGCTGTCGTTGTCTTATTGTTGGCACATCATTAAGACACAATATGCAAGCAAAATAGATTAAGCTCATTTCAAAGTAGTCATGCAACAAAGTCGTCGTAGCTTCTGTAATACTGGTATGCTTCTTGTTTTACTACATTATTTCCATTGAAACTCTGAACATGTCATGCATTTGTGATCAGCATACTGTGACCGCAAGATTGAATACAGCACAGAAAAGTTGATGGAGCTATCTAAAATCTGTTTCTCTGGTGTCGTGGCAAATATTTTGTATTCTGTGATAGTTCAGACAAGAGATTTTCAAGTCAGATTGAAATTCTTTGGAGAAAAAATGGACGAATACGATTACAGATGACCTGTCTTAGGCTAGCTTAAAAAATGTAAGAGCCCTCAATTCAATTTTATTCACCACCACCAGGGGCCGCAAGTAGAAGTACACCCTGGGTTTGAATCTCATCCTATAGTCACAGATTTATGACGATAATATAATATTGAAGTCAGCAAAAAGAAGATAGTTCTAAGAGGAGCCATAGTTTGAAGGCAGGTTCATGTTAAAGGTAGTTCTGTGAGAAGGTAGTTTGGGTGAAATGATGAGTGGATTCATTTTGGTCTCCGTATCGCCACGGAACTATTTTGATCAATGCCTGGCGACAGGATTTTTCCCTTAATAAACCTGATATAAGTAGGTATTCCTGTCTTTCCTTAGAAGATACTTACTCTCGGATAATGGATACTATTTGGTCTCACAGTTTCTGGTCTAGGCAACGTCTCACAGGAACCTTAACCACCTTTTCGCTTTAAGTTTACATAGAAATATCGTTTGCGTATACCTGCCGAACTCACAACATTACTCTATCTAGGATCTGAAGAACCAACATAAATGACTTCACCATTTAATTTCTCTGGAGAAAATTTGTAATGTGCGATATATTTCATCGCACATAAAATGTATCTCTAGAGAAAGAAAATGCTGGATGAATTCATGTAGTTGCTTCAGATCCGAACACCTTGACCTACTAAAAATTCATTAGACTAAGGACAAGATCCTTGTACTTGCAGTGATACTATAAAGTTAATAGTTAATACTATTTTCAATAGAGACCACAAGTAATGTGGCAGTGTCCTCAATACTTTCTTCCTCTCGATATAAGCAATCTATTCACGTCCATCTATTTTTATTAGCTTAAAAGAAAATTGCAAAAGAAAATACGTACTACTAATTTTCCATTAATTAAAGCTGACATAAATACAAGCGTTGATTTTCTATGTTGGTGATTTAAAATTCAGGTGAATTTGCTTCACTCTCACGATTGTATAGCTACTTCAGGTGCAATTCAGTTCGCTTAAAATTAAAAAGAACAGAAAGTACGACGAGAATAATTTGAGAAAAATTCCAATTAATTCAGTGAATAGGCTTATTTGAATTAAAATTAATTAGTTTTTTTTGTGGTGTGAAATTTTCATGGGATATAATAAAACTTGAACAAAATATGTTTTTCATATTTTAGAAAATACCGTGCCCATTTTAAGGTGATATTAAAATTTATATTTTAAATCCAGATGAAATAAAATAGGTCGTTATGATTTTTTTTTCGACATAAATTTTGTTTTTATGGATCTGATGGCTGGAAATTTTTGTAAAGCTTTAAACCATTGAAACTATAATATTTCCACACGAGAATTTTAAATTTTTCATTTAAAAAACACGTGTAAATCTTAAGAACATTAAAGACGAATAGAGGGTTGAATTTCAGAAATTAATACTCTGGAAGGGTTTGGATTAAACGAGCGAAAAGTTTCAATACGTAGAGTAGGTGTATCTGTACCACCAATATTGTTCTAAAGTAAATTTTTTGTATTTTGGTTAATTTGAAATTGTTCATATATCAATGATAAAATGTGTTGCATAATTGAGTATACAAATATAGAGTCTTTCAATAGGGACTCTCGAAATTTGTTAGGTTATAGCGGCTATGTTGTTAAAGCGTGTGTTTTAAAAAAAAATTAAATTTTCAATCCAATTTTTACTTGAAATTTTCAGTATATTATTTAATTTTTTCAAGTAAAAGTACTCATTTCAATCTCTTTTACACGAAATTACTGGTATTAGTAAATTCTGTGGTAAAAAGCTATAACAGCTTAAGTCGAGAAAATAATTAGGCAGTTATGTGTATCAAAATTGATAAATAAAGTAATGAAAAATATATTAAGAGATCTTATTTTATTGAATTTAATAATACAACACAATAATAATATATTACGAGTATTATAAGTTAAATCCAGACCAAAAGTTTGTAACGCATAGAACGGAGCCTCGGATGAAAAAAAGTTATACATTTTTTTTTTGTTTATTTGTGGCAAAAAACTTCAAATCCACTTGACGTCTATCCGTCCGTCTGTCTGTCCGTGCGCACGATAACTCAAAAACGCCTTGACCTATGATCTCGAAATTTTGTATCTGGATGTTTGGTGGAATTTGTAAGGCTAAGTTCGTTAATGGGCAAAATCGTCCTACTGTCATACAAAATGTTCTTAAAACACGTGTTCAAGAATATCGACCGATAACTTCAGAACGCTTCAAACTAGGAATTTGAAATTTTGTACACATTAGTTTTTAAATGGTTCCATGTAAAAGAGTGAGTCCTTCCTGCATCTCCCAAGTCCTTGAAGAAGGAAATTTTTTTTTGGTGTCTCACCTAGTTCAAGATATGAAATTAAGCACGGATGATATTTTCTTTAAGGTTCGAGTTGCAACCAAATGGGAGTCCTTAATTAAGTACAAACTATATGTGCACTCCTTTTCCTACTTTATCTCCAACTATAATATAAATCGGAGTTTTGTGTGAGGGGAAGACGGGGCAGGGTTTTGGACGAAAAATGTTGACTTAATCTCAGGAACCGCTTACACTAGGAGGCTGAAATTTAGAATTGAATTGAAAACTATGATAATGGATCCCTTTGCAAAAATAGAAAATTTTACTCACACAAGACTAAAAAGCAGAAAATAATTATTTAAATAAATTTTTTTTTAAAGGGACTAAAAAGTAAAAAATAAGTCCTGAAAAAACGTTGGGCGCAATATAGTAAGGAGTGTAGAGAGTAGCTGCCGCCTCACCTTTTTTTAACGACTTATTTTATACTTTTTAGTCCGCTTTAAAAACGTGTATTTTCAAAATTTTTTTTATTTCAATAATTGTTATTCAGATGGCAGAAATCGGCGTAATCAAAATAATATTTGGTCGGAATAGGAGAAAATGATTTACCTTCACTGATTTAAGTAAGTTTATTCGGGATTGATATGCTGCATTATCGCAATTACACGTGTTTTTTTTAATTTTTGTAAAAATAAAGTATATTATTTTTGTTTCCCTTACGAATGAGCGAAGAAATATCATGAAACGGAGGAACCCCTCAAATCTCCGTCTGGATCGAGGCAGGTGGCGTAAATTCGTCGAAACATGCCAAAATGACTTGGGATCAAAGGAAAAAAAAGCTTTGTGAGAAAGCACGATTTCTTCTTGGCAAAATCGAGGATAAAAAGCCGGGGCTTCAAACGCATAGGAATAGGAAAACGATGAAGTGAGCTATGAAAATCTTAGCCAATAACCCTTTTCATGTTCCCTATACCACAGAGTTGCCTAAAAAACCACCAAAAACGCCGGAGGTCCGACTAAAAGGAGTTGCCAAAAACGCTGGGGCGGAAGCTGCTGGTAAAAGGTAACGCTCTTTTGAAGGGGAGAGTAAGTAACACGGCAAAAAAGGCGAAATGCGCATCGTCTAGGCACCCACCACCCTTGCAGGCTATTGGAGCCAAGGCGTGCATCAGCCCACTCGAGGAAAGGCTCAGGAGGGTGTGTACGGTGACTACTAATACTCGGACCGAACCCTGCATTCCGGCGCTTTCCATAGTTGAGCAGTCTATCAGCGCGAAACTTTCCGCTAGCGACAAGGCTAGGGAGAGTCTCCAGGTGGCGATTGTCGACATTGGCAGTAAAACTGCAAGGTCTCTACGGACCGACGGCTGGCGGTCGAAAGTAGGCTGACAGACTTTCTCGTGAAGCGTGTCACGGAAAGCCCTACTGGACCCAATCCACAATACAATGCATCGGGCTGGCAAAGAGGAGTCAAGATAATTAGATGTACGGATCAATTATCATTTGACTTCCTTACAAGAAGCGTAGCCAAGATTGAAGAAATCTGGAAAGACGTCAAGTTGAGTGTTATCTCTCGCTCAGACATTCCGGACTATCCATGGGCTAGAATCTGGGTACCAGCCCCCGTCATAGTGTCGCACTTACTGCTTCAGGTGCTGTCCACCCAAAACCCGAAGATTTCAATCCAGGACTGGCAGATCCTCAAGGCGGAAGCCCCTAAGCCCGGTGGAAGGTGCTTCATTGTCTAGATGACCGATGAGTCGCTCACTCACTCCACTGGAAGAAACCTCCACTGCTGCTTTAGGTTTTAGGTAAGGTGGCAATGGGCACATAGACCGCCAATGGTTGGGTCCGTTGTGATCGCACATGCACGGGAAAAGGTACCCGTGTGCCCAAGACAACATCTTAGGTAAACCACCCCGCCAGCCTGACAAATTGCAGCAGCTTGTCCAGCTTAATGCTTGCAAATTCGCCCAAGTCTATGGCGAAGCGCGTACCTAAAGTACTGCTGCTTCAATGCAGTAACTTCTTAACAAAAAGCGAGGAAGGACAATATCAAGTCGATTTCATGTCCTGAAGAAAATTGTAAGTAAAATGAATTATTAGGCTGTTGCAGATGAAATGTCGTTTTTGGTAGTGCAATTTCAAACAACTGCAACTTTTATAAAACTTAATTTTATTAATCAAAATAGGAACCAGCACATGCAATACACTTCTCCCAACGAGATACAAATGCATTTATGCCAGTTTTGTAGAAGTCCGACTTTCTAGAGCGAAGAAATTCCTCAAAGCCATTTTTGATGGCTGCTTCATTATTGAATTGTTTGTTCGCCAAAAAATGATCCAAATGTTTAAAAAAGTGTAAGTCGGTTGGCGAAAGGTCTGGTGAGTATGGTGGATAAGGAAGAGTCTCATACTCGTTTAATTTTTGGACCGTTGTTCTTGAAACATGAGCCCGTGCGTTGTCATGAAGCAGTATAACTCGATCTGTGTTGACCGTTGAACACACAATTTCTGATGCATTTCATCGAGTTGGGCACAATACTTCTCTGCATTAATGGTTTCACCACGCTGCAAAAAGGAATAGTGAATAACTCCAGCTGCATACCACCAAACAGTCACCTTTATCTTCTTCGGATGAAGGTCTGGTCTCGGCATGTGTTTTGGGGTCTCGTTAGCATCCAACCATTGTGCCGATCAGCGACGATTGTCGTACAGTATCCACTTTTCATCACATGTCACTATTCTGTTCAGGAATGAATCGTTTCTGTTCCGGGAGAGCAGGGAACTGCAAATTTCAATTGTCAATTGTCTTCGGTTTGCTGGCATACACTTTACTTTTCAAAAAAAAAAACCACAGAAAGAAGTGCGGAGTGGTCAGATCTGGTGATCTTGGTGGCCAATCAATATCGCCTATTTTTGACACGACACGTCGAGGGAACTTCTTCTGTAAGAACTGCATTGTTTTATCTGCAGTGTGGCATGGCGCGCCGTTCTGTTTAAACCAGAAGTTGTTTAAACCTTTTTTACGCATCTCTGGACAAACAAAGTGCGCTAATAACATCCACCGATATCGATTCACATCGACAGTCTCGCCAATTTTAAAAAAAATACGTTCCATTTATGGTTTTCGAGCAAACGCCAGCCCAAACAGTCACTTTCTGATCGTGCAAAGTTCAAGAATCTCGTGTTGATTTGCAGAGCCCCAGAAGCGGCAGTTTTGCTTGTTGACACGTCCAGAGAGAGTGAAGTGCGCCTCGTCAGTTATCAAAATTTTGCTGCCAAAAGTTTGACTCGCATTCAACCAGTCTCACGATGTTATTAGCGTAATCCACGGCGACGTTGGTGGGCATTATTCTTTGACACAATTGCACTCTGTACGGAAATAAATTGAAGATCATCCTTCAGAATACGCCTCATGATGGATCCACTGACGTTTAATTGCTGCGATCGGCGACGATACGACACATTTGGACTCTTAGCAACATTCTCTCTCACTGCATCAATAACCTCATTGGAACGTCTTGTGCGAGGTTTACAAACAACAATACGACTACCCATTGTCCCGTGATCAAAAAAATTCTTGGCCAATCGACGAATTGTGTTGTCGGAAGGCGGTTTTCTATTGCGATATTTGCGTCGGTATGCACGTTAGCACGATGAAACGATTATTTTCGATGTACAGCGTCACTATTTCGGCGCGTTCTTTTGGTGTAAAGTTGTTCATGGTTAAAATTGTACTGAACTGACGTTTCCAAAACAGTGCGCAACAAGCCGATCAGCTGAGAAATGGCAAAGTTATTCAACATTCAAGCTACAGATGGCGCACTCTATACTTCAATATCGAATACCACTAGTGCCACCTGGCGGCAGTTTGAGACATGAAAATCGCAACTAACTTCACTTCATAGCGAAAAACGACATTTCATCTGCAACAACCTAATATTTAAAAATGTGTACTTCTAAGTTAAGAATCAGGACAAATTAGGTCGTCCTCGACCTTGTTGTAGATTTTTCCAGTTGGACCCCAATTTTTACCAAACTTTATTACCTCATCGAAAGTGAAATTTTTGGAAATATACAAAATAACCCAAAAAAATCTCACTAATCCATCAACTTGATTTGATTTTTCAAATTCCAAAAATAGCTCGAAAAAATCTGTTATCAGATTCCAGTCTTTAGAATTTTTAACATAATTAACCGCCTTACATAACTGATTTGGGCGACTTTGTTACATAACTTCAAGCGCTTATACAAAATATCGTTTTACCAAATTGGTCTTATATTTATGTATGTAAATTTTTACTTTTTCCACAATATTATATAAAATCCACTTGAAAATTAATGTTGTTGTTTATCAGACGTCCATCACCATTTTAAGATATTTGCGTAGGCTACTTGTGTTTAGTATTTGTTTTTTTTTATTTATTTTATGATGAATAGAATGATGGCTCAGACATAACGTAATCGTTTGAAAACTGCGTATCTAATAATATAATTGTTGCCGCGAAGGAAATTCCACATATACAACAAAATACGGTCTATGACCCGTACGCCCGCCCGCACAAGCCGACTTCATTGATCAGACACGGTTAGTTAAGTAACATAACTAAGTACACTGTGGAGGAGGTTGGAAGTTGCAAGATCGCAATTTTTTCGACGGAATCTTAACTGAAAAAATTAATACTTGAGGAAATGACACAATCACATATCCGACATCACATATTAAAAATCAGACCGTAATATGAGATCATAATACTGTGTGACAAATCCTAAGTACATCCGATTGAAATCTAGTCTTAAAAGATTCAACTTGGGGATAATACTCTAACTTGTTATTATTTACATATTTCCGAACCGATGAATCACACCGCTCAATCTCAGAATAGAAATTTCGCCTGTAGTCCGTTCAGCAGCAGTGCGAATTATGAAATTCAAAACAAGAAAATATAAATAATAAATTTAGCAGAAGCAAAAACACATCTTACTAAGGTTTCAGATTTCCTGGTCATACTTTTAAAGAGTGTGCTTCAAAGCCATTATTTGACGCGGCTAAACATTGTTTAGACGAGATATGAATTTCTGATGAATGCCATAAATCAGCAACAGCAGCACTTTTTTAAAAGAATACCGGGGCGGTCAAATTTGAACATATGGTTAAGAAATAATAAATAGAAACCATAAGACGCCGTAATGGACGGGAAACTGTGCCAATTAAAAAGGCCATTTAGCAAAAGCTTTTTCTTTCTTCAGTTAAGAGAATATACCATTCAATTTTTAGATGGCATCGCGGAAAAAAAATAAACGTCTTAAGACATACGAGCCCCCAATTAATTAACGGATGAAATGTAGAAAGCGTAAATTTGTACATCGGATATTCCGAGGCTCGAAATCAAAACCGATATTGTATCTAGTTGTGAGCTAATGATAACTTGTAAAAATTGAAGAAGATATATACAGTAAATTTGAGAAGAAATCTTCAGATATTATACTATAATTTTTATTAATTTTTTTTTTGATTGGGGCGGTTCAGGCGCTTTTTCACTTAATAGCTATGAAAGATGATAGTGTAATTGTTGGAACCTTTTTACTTTCTGATATGCTTCGGCTCATTTTGAGATTAAGTGATTTTATCGGAATGTATCTATTATCGATGGAATTTTTGATTTCGGGTATCGGTATGGTTTGGTAGTAAAGTGTTACTTATACAGAAGTTGTGGGTTCAAATTCCACCTAGTCGTTGGCAGTGATTTGCGGCAGGTAAGATACTTATCGGGTAATTATTCCCATAATCGTTATATTCCGGGTATTTATCCAAACCCATTCACTCAATTATATTTACTGAAAAGTGATTTGGTCTGTAGTTGATCCTCGTGCATTCCATCTCCATTCGGAATCTGATTTCTCTGGGTCTCCTCCTAAGAAACGTCCAAGGTAAAAAAAAAGCCGGTGAAAAGCATCCGGTCGAGAATAAAAAAACATTTTTACTCGGCTGGCATAATTTTGAAGGCTCCGAAACACTGATGAAAGAAATACAAAGATCTGATTGGAAAACGTCTCTGGAAAGGTAGAAAAAATTAAGCAATACAAACGTGCCGAATATCAGGGAATCGCAACGGATTCATAGATAGATCTTTTGTCTAGATTCTGTAACGTATAGGTTTTTTTTTGCGAAATTATTGTTTTTACGGCACTTTAGTGCAAAAAAAATTAAAAAGTTTAGTTAGAGCATACAATTTTCTATAATTTGAATTTTTATTGAATCTTGTAGGTACGACTGAAAGTTCTCGAGATAACATTTTTTGGTGCATATATTTTTTTTTTATTTTTTTCGTAAAAGCAGTTTTGTTGTGCGTTTTTCTTAAAAATATCCAATTCGATTCGACGCACATGAAATTGATAGATTATCTTATATGCCAATATTATAATCTAAATGCTCAATCCAGTAAATTTTTAAATGTCCTTACTGTAAGTACAAAATCTCGTAAGCAAGCACAAAATCTTTTTATTGTGAAATTTAGGATTTTAAAAATATAGCGAGGGTGAAGAATAGCAACCTCCTAAGTACACATACAGAGTTAGTAAGGTTGCTGTTCTTCACTATCGATATACAGAATAACTTTACTAAAATTCATTAATTAAACCAAATAAAACCGAATTCACAATTTTGAAATTTATTTAATTTATATTCTTCTTTCGAAAACCACAATAAAACGAAATACGAAACGAACAGTAAAAAAACAATTAACTAAACTTACACTAAGTTTATATCCCTATTTCTCAGATTGTAAATTAACTCCACTAAATACATATACCTATGCATTAACTTCAAAAACCTTAAAATATCGAATCTCAAAATTACATATTAATCGTGGCACCTTGGCATTGCAGCGATTTTAAACGAACCTATCCAAGGTGCCACCATTTTTACGGGATTTTGCAAAGCGGAATTTTGAAATGAGAGATTTTGGAATACGAGATTTAGATTTTGGATTATTATTAAAGCTCCTACGACCTTTCTGGAAATAAGATATTTTTTGTAAACAAAATTTGATCGTCGAATTTGGAACAATGCCACTATGGCAACTCACAGTTTCCAACAACAACGACCTTCCAGTATCCAGTAAGCCTAGAAATCTCTTGACATGTCTCGTATCCATTAGATACATCTTGTGAGTTCCACACATACCACCGAATATGCCGAAAATCTCTCGTCTCAACACATACAGTATATGTATAAGCTCCGCAGATATTGTAGACGGGATCAATTTTTCTGCTGCTAAAACGAGACAACGGGTTAGTTCTACGCAAAAGTGTTTGTAAAGCGATTTTTATTTATAGAACCGATCGCGCAGTAAATGAAATCGGGAAGCATTGCCCATAGCACGGATATGTGAGTGCGAATGAAACGAGTAGTAAATTAAATCGCGACTACGAATAACTATGTCTAAACAGTGGCACTAACGATTATCCTCTATTTGCTGCCGTTGGAATTACTATAGGCTGAAAGTTTGCCAACCCTATTTTCTGAGAATATTGACAGTATCTTTAAATTCCAGGGCTAGACTTTTATACTCTAGATGAAATCTGAGAGTATTATATGTTTAATCCAGTCCAAAAGTTTGTAACGTCTAGAACCGAGCCTCGAACGAAAAAAAGGTATATATATTTGTTTGATCATTTGGGGCCAAAAACCCCATTTCCGTTTGATGTCCGTTCGTCTGTATGTCCGTACGCCTTGACCTAGAATGTTGAAAATTTTTAATCTGGATGTGTGGTCGAATTTGTAAGGCTAAATTCGTTAACGGCCAAAACCATCAACGGGCAAAATCGTCCTACTCCTTCGGGTAGTTGCCATACAAAAAGTCAGTCATTAAGATACGTAGGAATATTGGCCAAAAACTTCGGAACGCCTTAAGCTACAACTTTAATATTATGTATACGTTGGTTTTCCAATAGTTCCAGTTAAAGATAAGAATAGGTAAAAGTTCCCATGAGTCCTTCGACTAGCCGCCATACAAAAGTCCTGTAAAAACGTTCCAAACTGACTATAACTCAAGAAATTATTTGGTCACGAAATTGAAATTTTGTACAAATTAGTTTTGAAGGAAAGCGAAGTTCGAGTGTATTGATAAAATTTCTTTATTCCTTCGGGCAGCTCACATACAAAAAGTCCTTAAAACACGTGTTCAATAATATTGGCCAATAACTTCAGAACGGTTTAAGCTACGGCTTTGAAACTGTGTATGTGTTGATTTTCCAATAGTCGGATCTAAAGGTACGATTTTGAAGTAAATCCTATTAGTTCTTCGTGTAGCTGCCAGACAAATATTCTGTAAAAATGTCTTCACTCAATTTACGGAATTCACAATAACGTTACTGAAACATTACTAAGGTTAGGTTAGGTTAAGAAGGGTAGGCTGAAGCATTGTGCAACAGCCCATTACGGGAGATCACTGTGGATCCATTGTGTTCCCCTCGTATAAACCTGGCTCTAGACTATTGATTCCAAATATTGCTCTTCTTTATGACGAGAGTAGTTCTCCATAAAGGTAGCATTGCAAGTTCTGATATATCGGTCAAGGAGAATTTCCCCAAGTACCGATATCTGGTACGTGCCAGACTTTTACAATTCACACACTAGATACTCCAGTGTCGGTTCAACATTCTCGTCACCACATCGACACTGATCAGCCATGGGTATTCCCAGTCTTATCCATGTCTCTCAAAAGGACAGTGTCCCGTTAAGACCCCTATAAGTTGTCTGCATATGTCCCTGCCCAAAGACAAAATGAAGCTAGAGTTCCTCCTATCAAGTTACGGTCAGCAGATTCTTGCGTGCCGGCATCCCGAGAGATTCACCCAGGCCCCCTCCGTCTGTCTGAGTGCTTCTATATCTATCATTCCCTTTACACATCCAATGGGACACAGACCCGATTCAACGGCCAACTCTATGCTCATCTCCGACTCCCTTCTGGCGAGCTCGTCTGTCTGAAACATTACTTCGGCCCGTTCCTACGATATTCAGTTACGTTCTAAGTGAGACTTTAACTGACAGATTTTCATACAAAACTTCCTTGAGGATCGTAATAAGGGCTTTTAATCGTTTAGGTACGCATTCGGAATTTTGTACAAATTAGTTTTGAGTGAAAAAAAAATTCTAGGTTATTATGCAGCGAAATCGTTCTACTCCTTTGGGAAGCTCCCATACAAAAAGTTCTTAGAACTTTCAAGATTATTTTCCGATAGCTTTTGAACGCTTCAAGCTAGGAATACGAAATTTTGTACAGATTAATTTTTAAATCGTTCCAGGTAAAAAGATAAATATGCTAGAAATCGAGTGAGTCCTTCCTGCAACTCCATGCGAAAGTCTTTGAAAAGGGAAAATTTTACTTTCGACGACTTCCATAGCTCCAGATATAAAATTGAACACTGAAGGTATTGTATTTTACTTTCGAGTAATAACCAAACGAGACTTCTTAATACAGGACAAAGTACATGCGGATTCCTTATCTTTATCTTTATCCCCAACTGCAATATAAATCGAAGCACAGTATTTCATCCAAAGTATCATACGATTGGCTTGCAGCAGATCGTGAGTGCAGTATGTCTTATACACAAGTACATAGTATAGTAGTAACAGGCACCAGATGCGAATCCAATAGAGAAGAATATAGCTAGGTTGCCAATCAAAGGTCATAGTTCAAATCCTACAAAGACATGGGCTCATCTTACCAACTTCGATCAGGAACCTGGCTACTATGCTCGAGAATTGATTCTTTTACGTGGACTCGCGTACGGGATCACAAGGTTATCGAGGCATACTACAACGTTCCACAGTTTGCACTTAAGTATTAAACTTAAACGAAAGAAACAAGTAAAGTAGACAATCCTTACTCCATGAAATGAGACTGGTCAATGAAGGGCCCGGACTTCAATCAAGTGCCCTAGAATGATCACTCTTTGAACTGATCAAAACCCCACATGATTGATATGCAAAAAGATCATCAGAAGGATCAGAAAATAAATGAAAGTCGTTATTTTTGAATAAGTGAAATTGGTTTTCCATTATGCCATTGATTAAACCATTCGTACTAAAGGAGAAAACCTGATGTGATCAAATTCGTTTTCATCTATTCATGAATTTCCAAGATGATCGATAATCGGAATATACTTTCTATTTTTATACTTTTCCTAGTTTTATTAGAAAAACCACAAACTCACCGCTGTAGTCTATCTAAAATTAAACGTGTTCTGCACACTATAGGAAAATTTTCATTAACCGCAAATTATTGCGATCCAATGCACGATCAGTGGATCTACATCATTACATATCGCATTTTTATGGAAAGTGATGTCGTCGCAAGAGTGTGTCAATCGTCTTAATAATTATATAATAGTCTTTACAGTTTTTTTTCTTGACAAACTTCACACAAGTTTCCAGTTTCCGTAACTTTGATCTATTTTTTTTTTATTTTATTTTTCTTGATCGTCATAAAATGATCGCACGCGAAACACTTTTATTGCCGCACCTCTTGCAAATTGTATGACTGAATTTTCTATTCATTTTGCATAAGAGTTCAAAAAGATGGCCGGCGAACAAACGAATATTTCAAAATTTGGGAACACTTGTAAAAAGAAAAAAACAAAATAGAGCTATAAAAAAGTAATGTGTGAATAACTATTGTGCTATGGGTGGATCGCATCCAACGCACGACCTCTATTTTCGTGTACAGTGGTTATTTTTGACATGAATTTTCCCCAACATAAAAATAGATTCAATTTCCAGATGGTATTCAGTTTTCGGGAGTGTGTCAAATATTTTCTTCAATCATTTCCACACATCGGAAGATTGATCACTTTACGCAAATGGTTTTGACAACTTAATATGCGTCTGAAAATAGAAATATTCAATCGAATTTCGAAACATAAATATTGGAAAATTTGAAAATTGAAAAAATTCACTAGTTGAGACATTTTAAAAAAAATTTTTGGATTAACTTTTCGTTAAAGCGCAAGGTATTTTAGATTTGTTACGAAATCAACTTAAGCATAATATGACAAAAGATTAAAAATGGTATATGCAAAGGTATGCATACTTAAATAGTTTTTTTTCATCATAAATAGAAACAATAGTGTTTCGATCATTTGCACAATGTCGAATAATCATTTTTGACCGTCTGTTAATTTTAATTTATTTTGATGGTCAATTTCAATTTCTTTCTATCAGTCCGATAAAAATTATTTTACTTTAAATTTTCCTTTCAAACCTGCATACAAATATCTTAAAAAATTGCGAATAAATAAATTTATCTTCAGGAGTAATATTGGAAAAATTGTATTTGACAATTTTGTTTGTGCTACTATATGTTCTGCAGACGATCTGATGATTTTGGTCTCAGGATTATTTCCTTCCGTGATCAGTGAGATCATGGAAGGAGCTCTGAGTAAGTTTAGTACCTGGGCTACCGGCCTCAGTGTAAATCCAGATAAAACTGAGTTGGTGCTATTCCAACAAGAGAGGAGTGGAAGAACGGTACGGTGGAAACAGACTTCGACACGATAATATTTACCGACGGTTCGAAAATGGACTGCGGGGTCGGGGCAGGAATACTCAGATACACATAATATCGCTAAGTCCTACCGCCTCCCG
Organism: Beris morrisii; assembly: GCA_951812415.1. Classification (NCBI taxonomy): domain Eukaryota; kingdom Metazoa; phylum Arthropoda; class Insecta; order Diptera; family Stratiomyidae; genus Beris; species Beris morrisii. The sequence continues at coordinate 106,808,374 of OX638312.1, read as the reverse complement.
GACCAGCGTTTTCCAGGCGGAGATACTGAGGATCCGTTAAGCTTGTCGTACATCAAAACAAGACTTATCGCCAAAACGCAATATCGTTATTTTCACCGACAGCCAAGCCGCAATGAAAGCACAAGATTCGGCTACCATCTCCTCTAAACTAGTTCAGCAATGCCGTAATGAACTAGCCGTTTTAGCGGAGTGGTTAAAAGTTACTGTGCTCTGTTCCGGGACATAGAGATATAATGGGAAATGAACGCGCTGATGAACTGGCCAGGGAGGGCTCCCGGGCTCTCTTCCGGAACTAGTTCATGTTCCTTTAGGAGTTGTCAAGGGGGACATACTCTCCCACTTCCAAGCAGCTGCTAACTCCAGATGGAAAAGCCTAACGCAAAATCTAGGAAGATGTGGCCATCTTACAACCGAGCCAAGTCAGACGAACTTCTATACAGGACCCGGGCAGACATCTCCAGAATCACGGCGATCAATACAGGTCACTGGCCAATTGGGGATCATGCAGCCAAATTGGGCATTCCGTTCAATGTACACTGTCGCAGCTGCCAGGACACTAATGAGCGAGAGTCGCTCGTTCATTTCCCTTGTGAATGTCCGGCTCTAGATAGAGCCCGAGGATGAAAATTGGAGAGTTATTACTTTTCCTAAACAGCACAGGATGGTTATAACGATCAATTTTCCTCACATTCATCTTTTAAATTCCCCAGTCACAACAACCCCTAACATTCGGGTTTAACACGAGTTTGTGGTTCCAAAATGTCCATTGAGCTAATTGAGCTCTGTCTGGAGGACAGGGCTGCCACTTAAACCAACCAACCATATCTTCTGCCCTGTATAACGATTGTCGGGGTCACTATTTAAAACGGTATGTGTATATTTTAGAACTTTCATAGTAGTTTTCTTGTAAATTTAGCTATAGCTCAAATTGCGGATGTAACGCTAAATTTTAAACGCGAACAGTACACTGGATATAATCCCAAAAATTTAAACTTTTTGGTATTGCGTGACTTTCACTATAGTTTTCTCGCAACAGATAAATTTTTAAAAGAGTTAAGTAAGAATGAAAAGATTGAAAATATTGTCAAATATGAAATGCATTTGTTTAGTGTGTTGAAGAGAATACCGATCGCACAGACAAGCATATTTGCTAAGCTAGTATTACACTGTATGGCAGGTTGTAAAAACTTTGACGAAAAGTTCAGACAAATTTTTTCTGTCCAGAGCAAAAAAAAATAATGTGGGAAAGAAAAATTTGACGATTACATTAGGTCTGTTCTTTTTGGCTACACCTTCTACACTTTTTTATACTGACTTTTGAGTGAGTGCAGAGAGGTGAAGAGGGTGAATGAAAAAAGAACAAACCTAATAGGTTTGAGAACAAACCTAATAGGTTTGTTCTTTTTTCATTCATCCTCTTCACCTCTCTGCACCCGCTCAAGAGTTAGTGCAGAAAAGTGTATTCTAGTGTAGAAAGTGTATGCAAAAAGAACAGACCTACTATCTAACTGCATTTGCCCGCCAAAATTTTCAAAAAAGGCTGCCTAAAACTTTTCAAATTCTTTTTTAGTTGTAATATTCACAAAAAACGGTCTGTCCGTTTGATGCGTTAAGTCTCAAGATCGGTGAAAATATCATCAAATTATCGCAGTAAACTAAAACTAGCCTTAGACCTGTATTACACTGAATGCCACTATGTCAAATATTTGTCTATTCTCGCTGGCAATTGCAGTCAGATAGTATGTATATGTCGATTACTTTATTTGACATCACTTGCCACCGAAAACTGTCAAATATTTGACAATGTGGCATGTAATATAATACTAGCTTTACTGGTCCATATTAGGGGTAAGTGTATATCGTTTTCAAATCTTAAATATTTGGACCAAATTTTTGTCAAAACTTTCAAAACCGCGGATACCTATTAGATCCACCAACAATAGACAAATAAACGACTTCCATAAAACTACACAATGCAAATCACATCCGTTTAAAGTTGTGCGCAATTGAATTAGCAACAGAAAATTTTTATTTTTATTTTGAATGACATTTCGTAGTTGTGGTTGTCCGGTATTCTGTCGTCTGATTTGGCCTGCCTTCGGACGTAAGTTTCGACGTAAGTAGGCAGGAATACAATTGAATGCAAATAGAACACTCCTCAACAGCTTTACTTTCCTATTGATTGGCAGTTACTAACTCAGTTAATTTACATAAATCATTCAAGTGCTTCTGTGTAAAAAAAAAAAAGATAAATATAAATCTGCGTATATGACAAACGTTTGTATGCATTTATCAAACGAATTTTTCGCTTATGCAATAGAATCTTTTATTATAGTGTCATTCGAGAGTCGTAGCACGAACAAGAAGAAAAAAAAATCTACCAAGAAATATGAATAAGCACCACCTCAGTCGTTTGACCTTAGACGCAGTTGAGCTGACAACCTGTTCTCAATGTCATTTCTCATCGTCAGAATTATAATAGAGTCTATAGCGTGAATCATTATCCAGCCCTGGCCGGGTGAATTTAGCTGCGAGCTAAGCTAAGCTAAGTCTAAGCGAAAATTCAAAACGCAAGTCGTGTAAAGACGAGTGGGGAAAAATACGCGAATAAAGTCGCGATTAGCGTAAATAAATGCGCCGTAGAAAAAAGCGTGTATTTTGGGAGTGATGTCGGAGGAAGAGGTGTATAAACAGCTTTAATTTATTTACTTTTGGACTATATACACATCAACAAAGTCAGGTAATGCTAATGGAATTTCGGCAGGTTTAGTTGTTCAGAGAATGGATCATTTGGGTTTGGGTCTTTGGGTTGGGTCAATCAATTTCTACGTGTACTTTGTATTCCATCGAGGCTATCCTAATCTTATCCTTCATGGTGTAATTTACGATGGACTTAGGGACGAAGTGAATGGAATTATTGAAATAACTTTATGACCGAATTTGTATCGCAGTGTTTTAGGAGGATTACATTGGTTAGTTTTAGGGATTCCAAAAGAAACCCGATAAATTCGGTTCATTGAGAATGTTTATGATTTCCTTTTGTGGGCTTGTGTTGATTTTCTTTTTTGAAAATGCTACTTTCTAGCATTTCAGAAAGTATATTTGATAAAAAAAACATCAGCAGAATTTATACTTGCGTGTCATCATCAACAACAATCGCGACTGACGATTCCATCAAACAACTGATCCCTTATCGACACACCCACATGATCGTTGTTGCTTTATTAATCAACTGATTTCTTATGTGAATAGGTTGTGAACTTTTATAATACAATGGCACGAAATCTTAAGTTTATTCGATGGTATATGTGGAGCCTTTCAGAACTGTTAAGATCTTCTCGGATCAGCTCAACAGTATTTCTACGACTGTTTTTTTTATTATTCTGTAACAATAGAGAAGGGGCAATAACAACATGTTTCATTACTGTTCAAATTACGGGTTAGCTAGCTAACTAAAAATCCTGTAAATCTGATCGTAAAAAATCTATGTAATCAAAAAATCAAATCCAATAAAATTACGTGTACGATATATAATTTATATTCAAAGAAAATCCTCACCTAGCTGATCTCATAAATCAAAACGCGTTGAAGCTTATATATGTTTTGTCATCAGACAACAAAATAAAACACAAATTGTGTCTAAAGACAAAGCAGATTTGAAGTCACCACCTCCGTTAAAGAAAGTTTATCAGATAAAACTCGAAGACATTTTACAGAATACGAAATTTTTTACAACACATTGCTCTGATGGTTTTGTAAATAAATAAATAAATTTCGCATGTATACTACAATGTGCAGAAATAATCATTGAAATTCTTAGCATGCATTCGAATCACGGTAGCACGATAAGTTAATTCTGGACGACAGGTGCAAGAGATTTGTGGATTTTGAGATATGAAAGTCCTTGTACTGTAAACTGTTGTATAACCCCGCCGGATTTGATTCCGTCATTCTCTGACCCGACAAACACGACAACGAAACTGTTTCTGTCTTATTGACTTTCATTTCACCAATGCTCATCTCTTCAGTTTTGTTTTTTATTGAGCCTTCATGGTTATTTTGTGTGTGCACATATATGAAAATCGAAAGTGTCGTCGTTTACGAATTCCCTAGACGAGCTCACATTGGAAATTTTTATGAGACCTATTACAAACTGTTAGAGATCCGCCGATCCGTTCACTAAGGTGAAAGCACTGTTTATTGGTGGTGATAAAAATTGATTAGGATTTATTCATTTAGTTTTAGTATCTACGTTATCGTAAAAAACATATCATTAATTTTTTCCTGTATTTATTTTTGCTTGCAGATGTCAATGTAGGAACCGGATGGCAACAGCAGCGTATTAAACGCAAACTATTTGCTGCCTCGTCGGAAAGTATTACGGAACATAATCCACTTGATAAAAATTTCCAAAAATTGGCAACAACAACACGGAGTCTATCGTCGTCCATCGATAAGCTAGCAAACGGATTTAAAGGACTGCATTCCGTTAAGGCGGCGCTCTCTCTGAGACGAAATTCCAAGGAGAACGTTATGAACAGTCACGCAACGACAGCCTTAAATCTACAGACATCGGGTCAGACATCGGTCGTTGGTCATCATCGTGGATTCTCGCAGCCGACAGCAGCAAATACGGGCGATCCATGGTTTCTTCAATCGACTGGACATCAAATGCCACCAACAGCTCCAGCCAGACAACACAAACGTCCAGCTCCGCAACCGGGCACCGTAATGCCAATCGGCAGTGGATTACTGCAACAACAACAGCAACATAGTCAATCTCAGCCACACATAGTTCCGCCGACGGTGCCGCCTCATCAAAATAATGTGGTTGTGAAATTACAGTTCGATTTTGAAAATAGTTTTTTGAATAATAAGATCCTTTTTTTTCACAGAATCAACATGTAAATTCCATTCATCTATCCTCGCACGCTTTAAGTAGTCATAATTTATTATCCTCAAATCATTCACCCAAGTCACCGATCCAACAACAACAGAATCTCCACATTATCCCTCCACATCCAATCATAACGACTGCAACAACAAATGCTACATGTCAGACACAATTATCGAACTCTTCGAATAACAATCTTATGTCGACGTCACTGAACGCAGCACAACTTCAAAGTCACTTAAACTCAGGAATTGGTATCCAATCGTCAGTGGTGACGGCGGCTGCAACAACGCAATCAAATGCTAAAATTCATGGAATGGCGGGAATTTTACATCCCTCGTCGGTTGTATCGCATACACCACAGCAACAACAACAGCTACAGCAGCAGCTACAACAACAGCAGCAACTGCAACACCAACCTCAGATGCAAATGCAACAGCATCAACAACATCAATTGCATATGCAACCGCCTGCACCATCGATTCATGTTCCACCGTCGACGAATGTCATGTCAACATCTTTGCACAATTTCGATGCGAATGGTACGGCTTGGAATAGTACATCGTCCCTTTCACCAACCATTTCGAATGCCTCGTCAACATCGTCGCAACAACAGCAGCAACATCGAAAGTGCGAGGTTAAACTAAATGCAATGCCGTAAGTATATAAATTCCATTATATTACAATTTCTAGTACTTAAGCATGAACTCAGCTAAAGCCTACGAATTGTTTTGCACTATGAAATTGCATTTCTCTTCAAATGCATTCATTCGGGAGGGAGGTTTAAAAAAAAAAATCCTCGTCGCGTATCCACTTTATACTATTTTGCGCTAAGTGTAAGGCCAGACATACGTTGATTTTTTCTACACAAACCCATTGTGACATCCGGTTGTACTACTGCTACTCACAGTTTATATTATATTTGAAATTATCTTAGCTTTGATGCTAAGAGTCCAAGGTACCGTGTACCGGTGCGGTTGAAAGATGGAATGTGAAACCATTCATGGTTACAGAAAGAGGATGATGTTATTGAGCATTGCAAAAGTCTTCCTTTTTCCTGTTTAGTCAATTAGACTATAGTCTGGTTGTAGTACGGAAGTTGGTACGTGCGCAACTCGATATTTGTAACCTTGGGGTATATGCAAATTAGAAGGGTTTTTTTTTATTTTATGTAAACTGCTAGGAAGTTTAAAAAAAGAGACATACATTACAACACGTCTGTGTTTTTCTTTTGCTATTTTTAATTCGTACGGGTTGTTGTAATCCTTAGGTTGTTGAACTTATTATTGACAAATGTGAAATTACTCCCAAGTTTTCGTAAGAGGGTTTGTGTTTTTACTATTGGACATTTTCGACGTATACATTGTTTTATTGTTCTGCAACCGTACTAGCATTTTATGTGGTTTGCTTAGAAATTAGAAAAGTACTTTTCATTCGATAAAGAAGTGCATAAATTTGTGAGACTATCGATTATTTTGGGTAATTTCAGAAAGACGAATGGCGAACAATCTGGTGGAAAGACAAAGACAAAAATCTGTAAAACTAAATTCAAGTCTAACATATAGTTCAGAACAAATTTGGAGAGAGAGGTGGTTAGCCCAGGATCACAACAAAACCCTAAAATACAAAACTAAAGCCCCGGACACAATGCTCCCGTTCCGTCACGACAAGTGAGGTTATGTGATCCGTAAAAGATGAATTTTAGTCAACTCGTCCGTTCCGTTTCGTTCCGACCGTTGTATGCATTTACATGATCAGCTCATAAGGTCTACTTTGACAGCTGAGCGGAACGGGAGGGTCTTAAGGAAGATTCCAGAAAGACAAATTTAAGGCCGCGTTTCCACTATCGCCTTCAGGTGCATTGGATGATGCGAACTAGCGCGTATGCGTATGTGGAAACGGTACATTCGCGTTAGTTTGCAACTCAAGTCGAGAATCGCGTACATTTGCGTCGATGGCGGTGTTTGGACGAACATCAAAGAGATGTGCATTGCGCACGAATGTAGCGTTTCAACTATCGCCTATGCGAAAACACTACCCCAGCGGGAAAAAAGAGTTCTGAAGAATGCATTTCGTAAACATTCCGATTTAATGGATATACTATACTATTCACATTACATTTTTTCTGAAATGTTGAAGGAATGATTCTTTATACATTTTTCAGAATGTGAAAAAGACACATTCTAATAATCTTGCATAAACTATAATATTACTTACAGTACATAATACATTACTCGTATTCCCGCTGGGACTGAACTGAACACTTGCTAGCTCCCACCAGTGCCACTAACATTCGCATTGACATTCGCGTCGCGGTTTTTGACGCACATTAAAGGGATGTGCCTTGAGCACGAATGTACTGATTCCACTATTGCCTAGACATTTGCGTTCATCGCACAAGTCCAATGCACATGAAGGCGATAGTGGAAACGCGACATAAGAAATTTAAAATTTCGGCAAGACGAAATTTAGAAGAAAGTCATTATATTACTCCAGAATCCAGCAATAAATTAATTTAACTCAAAATATACATATAGAAATTCGTGAAAGAATAAATTCATAAAATATAAAATCCGCAGAAAAAATGCGCTCGAAAACCAATTTATTCCGATCTAGCCACTTCCCGAAACAAAATTCAGATAAATTAGGAGATCCTAAAATTCAGATATTAAAAAAAATAAAACATACCGCAGTCACGGTTGGCTGCAATCCAATCATATGATACGATGATGATAGATTTGTGTATACCATTTAAAATTTCGAGCTTGCAGTACTTATAACTCATCAGTTATTCAGTTATTCGGGAACACGTGTTTTAAGGACTTTCATATGAGAGCTTCACGAAGAAGCTGTCGGATGGCACTCACTAATAAATGCATTGTTGATTTTGATGTAAAACTATTTTCATTAGAATTTGTATTTCCTGTTCCTAACTTTTATGGGGTTCCAGGTTATTAATGCGATAGGTTTTGAAAGACTTTTAAATAGCGGCTAGACGAAGGGGTCGATTGATTTTTTTCATACTCAGTGGTCTTGTTGCAACTTTTGGATAATTAATATACTTACTCAAAAATCTAACTTAGTTGATTTAAGCGTTCAGAAGCTCTCAACATTAATTCTAAGCACATATTTTAAGGACCCTTGTATGGGGGCTTTCCGAAGGAGTTAATATATGTTAATAATCATTGAAATCAGTCTTGCTTTTGACTTATAACCAGGGAACGGATTTTGTGAACCTTGCCTTTTTTGGTCCATATAGTCTTGTTTTTATCCTTTTGTGATCTATTCTGGCTTTTTTGACCTCTTTTATGCATTACTTCAATTTAATGCGATTACCCAAACAAAAAAAAAATTCTGTTTTTGGTCCGTGGATGATAAAGCAATGGATAATCAATTATATGGAAATGATCGAAAATGCTGCAATTTCTTCTATATCACAAAAATAGTTCTAAAGTATCATCAAGTCACAACAATCTGAAGAGTGTTTAAAATTTGGCATATGTAAATTTTTACGAAAATTGCAAGAAAAATATGAATATGAATAACATTGAGCAAGTCCTTCGTATAGCTTTTATAGAAAATTTCTTAAAAAATTTATGGAATCACCTTCCTAAAAACTATAACTCGAGAATTCATTTAGCTAGGAAGTTGAACCATGGAATCCAAATGTTTGATCGTATTTGTAAGGCTAATACAATTTAAGACATATACACACTATAAATTTGCACCTACTTCTTCGAGTAGGTGCAAAACAAAGATCCCTAAAAGCCGAATATCGGGTCTCAGACTCCCGACAATTTGAGAATACATTGAGCTATAAATCTAAAGTTTTAATTTTTTGAGAGTTTCACGATGGTTGGTTCGTGATTCTGGAATTGTTGGGTTTTGTACTTGAAAATTGATTTCATTCCTAAGTATGTTGGATGAGAGATATTAGGGAAAGAGTCGAGCCTAAACGGCAAGAGAGATGGTTTTATAGTAGATGTGTGTGAATTTTTTTTTCAAAACCAAGGAAAATAAGATGAGGATAAGTACAGGACCAACGACTGCTCTAATTGGTTTATAGAAGAACTAAAAAATGTCTTGCTAAATTCGAAAAATATTCGTACACAATAAAAACCATACAATATCACTTGTTCTGTCTGACTCACATTTATGACGCACTGTTCCGTTCTGAAAATGGCAATGAAATTACAGCCGGCTGGATTCTATGCAGTGAAATAAATGATAACAAACCGCAAAAAATTCATACTGCCAGCTAAACACACGTGCATTAAAAGCTTGTAAACATTTGGTTGTCATAAAGCATAAACCCATAATCTACAGATATTAAAACTGAAAGAAATCAACAACCAGCAAACCTCAGTAATTGAACAGTGATATGTTGACGGTACGAAAAAAAACCTCCACCAACCTGTACTTGGTCTCGGTATAGGAATAGATAAATCTGTCACTACCTTCTATTATCGATAATTTATTTTACGTAAATTCCTTATCGATAATATACTATTAAAGTTATTAACAATATCTTCACAGAAAAAAATGCGTAAAGCTTTCAAGCTGATGAAAATAAATTGTTGATCGTTGTTATTTAGTTGCTATCTAAGGGGGCCTTCGCTATCTATGCCGTGTGCTGCCGCTTAATTTACTTCGGGAATTGGTGTTTTGATAACACACAAGGTTTTCCATCGCATTTGTGTACTGTACAGCGCCCATAACAAATTCTTATTCATAGTATGTGATATTGTGCTGGATAGCTCTCATTACACAAGGTAGCAAGCAGATAAAAATGAAATGCAAAAGTTTAAATAATTTCAAGTACGTTGTACATAAATTTTCTTTATCTGTTTTTTTTTTTTTTTTTTAATATTTGGAGTTTTTTTTTCATGTTCCTATGAAAGTTTGGTTCTTATAATTAATGAAATGAATTTCTTTACTATTTCAGATGGTTTCATGGAAGCATTTCGCGCGATGAGGCTGAACAATTACTGCAACCGCGAGAAGATGGACTATTTCTGGTCAGAGAATCGACAAATTTTCCTGGTGATTATACGTTGTGCGTATGTTTTCAGGGAAAAGTTGAACATTATCGTGTTAAGTACTTAGAAAATAAATTGACTATCGACGATGAAGAATATTTCGAAAATCTTGGACAATTAGTAGCGGTAAGTTATGATATGTTTAATAAATCAATTTTTTTTAATTAACTGAAAAAAACCTTACATCTATCAATACCACATGCTGTTTTTTATAATTAAATTTTCTGCGCATTATCTTTGTCAATTGAACAGATACAGATAATTGTTCATAATTGGTAAAACGAATTGTCATTGGTTATTAGTGAATTGCATAACAAACAGCATATGGTCGTACTGAGTCGGATATTGATTTTAATATTTATCTGGTACTTTGGATCATAATGAAATAAATTGAACCTTTGATAGCTATAGCGGGTATTATTGCGATTCTTTATATATTATCCGTAAAATCCATTATTTAATGCCGAACGCTCTACTCTTAATGTGTTTACGTATTGAAAGCTGTGCTAATAAGGTTAGGTGCCGTATTTTATGAAAATATGATGCTGATTATTTTTAATCGGATATTATAATCGAAGTTATTTGATATTAGCATTCAGGATATCGTGTGATAATGTAATTATTTCCCATATATAGACTTCTATCGATTCAGAACAAATCGCTTCTAGATAGGCTATCTATATTGTATCCAATTTATTTTTACTATTATTTGGGTATTATTAATCTAAGGTAAATTAACTTCGGATATTTTAAATGGATTCCGCAAATGGCGCCCATGGGGCTAATTTCTGAAGATTTGTTCTTCAGTGTCAGTAATAAAACTCTTAGTTGACATTGCGCTTAACCGATATATCGACAACAAATTGTATTATTCTAATTATTTTCATGGATATTATAATTCAGAAAAGAAGCATCCGCTTCTTGGTAGACTATTTATTTGTTTTGCCTCTTCGATTGAGCCACAACTTAAATCGAACCTTGGCCCTTTCGTTGGTATTTCTCGGGTCGAATTTGAGACAGTACGATCGTCCCTTAGAACGATTTCAGTTTTTCTCTCGATCCTCCTCAATTTATTTTATTTTTTCCTGTAACTCGTTGTTGGCTAGTACCCCGGGGGAGCAATGAGGTACGTAAGCCTAATTGGGCGGAGGAAGGTTTTTTTTATATTGTTAAAAAGTATAGTATAAACTTGGGACCATGTTCTGAATGACATTCAAATTACGTGCTGTCGAAATATAGAATAGCACGTTTACAATAAGCCTTATTTGTTTTTTTTTTAATAGTTCAAAACTATATTACGTAAAAAAATTTTATTTTATTTCCTATTCTTTCTTTATTTTATTTAGTTTTTTCTATTTAAAGTTTTTTTTGGGTAAGAAGCATAGAACCGAAAATCCACACGTTTTTCTCGATTATGTCAATTTTTACGTAATGTCCCTTCCGTCCACATGCTTCTCGTATATATTTTATTTTCTCTTATTTTTTTGCTGAGTTATCTATATGTTTTTGTCTTCTTTATTTTTTCTGGATCGTCTTTCCATTTCTCTCTCTCTTCTTTTTTCTCTTTTCTCTCGTGCCTTTCTTTTCTTTTCTCTTTTTTCGTCTTTCTTTTCTCCTTTTATCATTTTTCTTTTCCCTTTACACTTTTCTTTTCTTCTCTACTCTTTTATTTTCCATTCAATTCCTTTCTTTATTTTTATCTTTATTCGTTTTTAATTTCCCCTTTCCTTTTTTCGTTTCTGTTTTATTTTTTCTTCTATTCCTTTTTTGTATCTTGTTTCCATTTTTCTTTTCTCTTATTTTTTAACTCTTCGTTTCTCTTATTTATTCCTTCTGTTTTCTCTTCTCTTATTCTTCTCCTATATTTTCTGTTCTTTTCTGCTCTTTCATTTTTTGTTCTTTTATTTCTTCTTTTCTTCCTTTCTTTTCTTTTCTTCATTGTTCCTTCCTTTTCTTTTCTTCATTGTTCCTTCCTTTTCTTTTCTTCATTGTTCCTTCCTTTTCTTTTTTCTTCTGTTCTTTTCTCTCCTGCTCCTTCCTTTTCTTTTTTCTTCTGTTCTTTTCTCTCCTGTTCTTTTCTCTCCTGTTCTTTTCTCTCCTGTTCTTTTCTCTCCTGTTCTTTCTTTTTCTTTTCTTCTTCTAATCTTCTTCTACTTCTTTCTTTGCTCTTTTCTTCTTCTACTTCTTTCTTTGCTCTTTTCTTCTACTTCTTTCTTTGCTATTTTCTTCTTCTACTTCTTTCTTTGCTCTTTTCTTCTTCTTTCTTTGCTCTTCTGTTATTGTCTTTCCCGTACTGTTCCTTTCTTGTTGTTCCTCTACTGTTCCTTTCTTGTTATTTTTTGTTCTTTTATTTCTTCTTCTGCTCCTTTCTTTTCTTTTCTCTCCTGTTCCTTCCTTTTCTTTTTTCTTCCTTTACTTTTTTCTTCTGTTCTTTTCTCTCCTGTTCCTACTTTTTCTTTTCTTCTTCTACTCCTTTCTTTGCTCTTCTGTTATTGTCTTTCCCGTACTGTTCCTTTCATGTTTTTCCTCTACTGTTCCTTTCTTTTTTTTTCTCTACTGTTTCTTTCTTTCCTTTTATTGTCTGATTTTCTCGTCTCTTTAAATCCACAAGCTGAGCTCAAAAGTCCTACCGAAACCTTATCGAAGTTATAGCCTTTGGAAAATGAAAAATTTAGCTTTTCCGAAATTTGTTCGTTATTTGGGTTATAATCTAAATAATTCACTTCCGCAAATGGCGCCCAACATAAGGTTGTTCACAATGAGCAAAAGCAACTTAAACTTAGGGCGCATGAGACCATAAAAAATGAAGCGACCAAGTCATTCAATGTCATATTCAATGCCATGAACCAACCTTTAGATTTCATCATAGCGCCACATGATTTAATTGGGTTGGCAACTAAGTAATTGCGGATTTTTATAAGAAAATAAAAGATTTTTTTTTTCATAAAACGAAATAACTTTATTCAATAATGTATTGTCCATTTTAAGTAATGACCTTTTGCCATCTTTCAGGTAGCATCATAATTCCGCGTTCATACAACTTTTGATTTTTATCTGCAAAACACTGAACCAAGTTTGATTTGACACCATCATGGCCAAGATCGAAATAAAAAGTAATCTGATGGTGCAAGGTCTGGACTATATGGTAGATGTGGCAACACATCCCAAACAAGCTCCAAAAATGTTTGCCGAGTGGCTTAGCACTGGCGTAATGGAGCACGACTCCTTTTCGATTTGCCAATTCTGGTCGCTTTTCTTTTATGGTACTGTTTAATTTTATTAGTTGTTAAATGTACATATCCGAATTGGTCGTTACGTTGCGTGGTAAAAGTACAAAATAGGCAATAATTTCTTTGTAATTCCACTTTTTTTTTCGATTGACATTGTTGTATGCAACCCATTTTCGTCACCAGTTATCAATCGTTTCAAAAAAAAGATCAGTTTTGTTACGTTTCGATAATGTACGTTTTGGTTATCCATTTTGAAACTGACGCCACAGAAACACTACTTAATCGATTTTTTGAGTACCAACTATAAAAAAAATAGTTTTACATTTCAAACACGTGAATATAACCAAAAATTCAATACAATCCACATATCAGTGAAATAGGATTATAGTAAGAGATTTTTAGTCGCAACTTTTCCTCAAAATTTACATAATAAATTAATACATTCATAACTGCAATAAGCTGAATTTGTTGTAAAAGTTAAGCTTGATCTCTAAAATAAAGCATAAATTGTAAAACATTGAAGTTGAAACTAGTGAATAAATTGATCTATCAGTGAAATCAGCAATTACTTAGGCCCGTTCCTACGATGTTCAGTTACTTAACTTTAACTGACAGATTTTCATACAAAACTTCCAGTTAAAGTTCCAGTTAGAGTTTAACTGACGATCGTAATAATGGCCTTTAGATGTCCACTTAATATTTATCATTCTTAACTTTTTCGTAAGATTGTAGAGAATGCGACTTAGCTTTTCAACTCACCAATATTATAGAATAGAAGAGTAGATGAGTCTCCACAAAGCATAAATAGTGGAAATCATCTAAGCGGCAGTCAACATCTTTAAACACATTTTCTCGATTACTCAATTCACGAATATTGTACCAAATTTGTTCAACTTTCGATTTTCGGTCTAGAATATCATAGCTTAGAATCAGAACAACAAACCAGCCTACAACCGAAGCTAGTTCAAAAGCTTTCTTTGAGCATTTTGAAATGTTCACAATGTTCGATAAAAAAATTGCATCTATAATTACGATGAAGGATGCACCATCGTATTGATGTTGTGTACCTGACCTTAATTAGTGTTCGAAGGACAAAGAATTTATTTCAGAGCAGAATAGTAGAAAAATGCTTTTGTAATTGATGCCTACATGAGATAAATCAATAAATTTGATTATTCTTCTTTCTATTGGAAATTAAAGCAATGATTTTTCGTTAGTAGTTACGATTCTATGCCCATAATTTTTCATTTCACGGTATGTAAATTGAATAGTGCACGACTACATTCAGATTTAGATTGAAATGCTCGAAAAGTTACATCACATTTCAAATTTATGGTAGTAAAATACAGACGTAAATTGAGTTGTTTGTAAACAGCCTTGACATAGATTCTACAATGCAAAAAAAGAGGACAACTTGAATTCATGCATGCAGGACATAACATGCTTCTACAGTTGATTGTTCTTATGAATTGTCAAGGGTGAATAATTCGATCAAAACTTCCTGTTAACTCGAACGAGTTTTGTGAATTAATGTCGCCCGGATGTGTGTCTGAAATTTTATTCAGCAGACACTAATTTTTTGTTTTATTGTTATTTAATGGTGGAATGACGATAGAAGCTTTTGCTTTATGCTATCCATTAAGCCCGGCCGGTAGTAATTCATATTTATTTTGAATCTTTGTATCTCATATCTGTTGGAAGATCCTGCCACCTGATTGTAGATGGTGGAGGACGGTCTAAACGGCCAACTGATACTTCGATCTAAACGGAAAACCTTGCCTTGTTTAATGACATAACTTGAAGAGGCTTTTATCTCATCACAAATTTATATCTTTATAATGTTACTATATTTTTATCTTGCAGCATTATGAAAAAGACGCTGACGGTCTCTGTACGCAACTAATAAAATGCTTACCGAAGAAAGGTAAACAAGAATTCTGCATAAATTCAAAAGACTTTGAAGATAAAGGATGGGTGATACCAGAGAGTGATCTTCAGCTAAGAGAAAGTATAGGAAAAGGAGAATTTGGTGATGTATTGCTGGGCATATTACGAAATGAAAAGGTCGCTGTTAAAATGTTAAAAGATGACGGAGCTGCACAAAAGTTCTTAGCTGAAGCCTCAGTAATGACGTAAGTTTATCGAACCATTTAAATTTTTTATTCTTGATTATCATGAATAAATGTTTGTTTGTTAAATATCATTGCAGTACATTGGAACATGAGAATCTCGTTAAATTTATTGGTTTAGTATTTACAAATAAACACATCTACTTAGTTACGGAATATATGAGTAAGGGATCATTGGTAGATTATTTAAGATCGCGGGGACGACAACACATTACGAAAAAGGATCAAATCAATTTTGCATAGTAAATATTTTTTCGTAAACTAAATGCAAGTTTCATTACTAAATTTTTTTTTTTGTTTTTTTTTCAACAGTGACACATGTTCTGGAATGGAATATTTAGAAGCAAAAAAAGTAGTTCATCGCGATTTGGCAGCTAGAAATGTTTTAATTTCAGAAAATTGTGTAGCTAAAGTTTCGGATTTTGGTCTGGCTCGGGAAGAATGTTATAATTTAGAAGTTGGAAAATTACCGATAAAATGGACTGCACCCGAAGCTCTCAAAGAAGCTGTAAGTAGTTTTTAATTTTTTTCTAGTTGTCATTTGAGGTTGAAGGTTCCTGTAGATATCAATCTGATATGTCCAGGAAATATTAAGTATTGTTAGAATGGTGATAAGTTGAGTATGTAAAATGACGGAAGATAAATGCATTTATCGAAATATTTATTTTGAACGTTTTGTCCTGCCGACAAGTACTCTAATATATCAAAAGCCTAGTACCTTAAATTATGGAAAATTAATTCTGATCGAATATAAATTTTCCCGAGAAACACTATTACACCAACAAAATATAAAAATTCCGAAAAAATAATTCTTCCAGTGACGTTATTTGCCAATTAGTTTTTTGGGAGTTTCAGTTTGAAATCGATGTTGAAAATATTTTAGAAACACTTCTGTACAAATACAAATAAAATTTATTGAGACCTTAAAAACAAATGAAATATACAACGAAATATAGAAAATGTCTAACAGCGAGAAACACTTCTGTACTCAACACTTCAACTATCATGTCTTCAATGGCAGTAAAGGTACAATCTGGCTGGTACTGCCGACCGTCGCGGTCAGCAGTAACTGCCAACCTCAACTGCTACCCGCGGCTGCTTTGCACTCAACCGTCAACTGCCGAGCAGTCGCAAACAAACATGACAGCTTGTTACCTGAAGCAGTAGTCTACTGCCGGCAGTTACTGCTGACCGCGATGGTCGGCAGTACCAGCCAGATTGTACCATAATCAGATCAATGATCGATCCCAGAACGGATTTCCGTGTTGGTGTTTCACACAAAAAACTCCTCTGACGACGCAAAACAACCAAAAAATTCTTAAAAATTAGCTTCTCTCAACTTCTGTAGAAGTTGTATAAAATAGCGGCCTTCGCCCAGTTGAACTAATGAATATGTTGAAAAATAGTATATGAAAGTCTCATGTGACGAATGAGAATCAGCGTAGCGATTGAGAATCAGCGTATAGCGTATTTCTTATTATGCTATACCCCACAGATATTTCTCCAGTTTTCAACCTAGAGATTGTCGTCCAACTTTTTTTTGTTTTAGAAATTTTTCTACTTGGTGTAGGTTTGTTTTTGCAATGGCACTTTCTTCCAAAAAGTGTTCTCGAAGATATCTGTAGCGCTGAATTGCAATTGTCTCACAGCAGCACGGAATCTGTTCTAAATGGTTTCTGCCACCATTTAGCAGAACCTTCAAGCACGAATGGCCCGTAAGTACTCTGGGTAGTATCCGTACTTTATTTCTGTTCAACTGCAGAAGCTACTTGCTTCTTTTAGTTGAGTGATTTTCTTCGCCTCTCGGAGTCTGGGCAATGTTACTCAATATTGTCACTTCTTTAATTCTTTCCATAACCTTATGCAACTTTTGATGGAGCAGGTTGAGAATCCACAGAAAGACTCTGGCCCAGTCAGGCGAACAGCGGATCCTTCTTTTGCAAGTTGGTCTGCCATTTCATCACTCTCTATGCCCTTATAACTCAGTGCAAGAGGACTTTGTTTTTGGTACTTAGGATACATAGTTTTTCTGGGCACTCATATACCAGCCTTGAGTTTTCTGTAGTCAAGGCTTTTATCGCTGCCTGGCTGTCTGTGAGAATGATTATATATTTTTTTTTGAGTAGCCCCTTTTGAGGTTTCATCTGAATATCATACTATGCCATTTTTCCCGAACTGTGTTGTATCCCTTACCCAACTCTCTCTATCGCAGACTGGATTTAAAAGTAATATTGAAACGGTATCTTTATAACACATGGTCCACAGGCAGCCTATCTTGTCCAGGTTTTGCTTTAGCTGTGACACCGTTCAATTAGTCTTTTGTCGCGGATAATCTCGCATCCGACTTAATATAGGTGCAACGCGGTCAGGTATAGAAGAATCTCCATTGCTGCCGTATGGCAGCTGTTTACTATATGAAGCTGATTTTATCTTTGTGCAACGCGAAGTGTATAGAGATGAAATAAAGAAAAGTGCCTGGAAACTATTTGTACAATCCTAAAAACACAAATCATATAGGGTAAACTATATAGTGGTTGACACTCTTTCAGTCATTGGCACTTTTGGATAAAATGTCTCTATTACAAGGTTTTCACTGATAAAAAAAATTTTGTGCAATATTTCTAAGATTCATGTATGCGTCTAACCTTTTTCTAGAAGCAAAGTAAACTGATAGTCGGTTTTTTTTAAATTTATTAACAGTTCGAAAGTCAATTCAGTGTGCAACGAAACCAAAATAACGAATTTCTTACGGTAAGCCTTAAGAAATGGGGTTTCTATAAATAATTTTTATTCTACATATATTAAATTAATTAATTAATTTTGACTTTTGATGGACGTTGAAGCTTCTGGCTCCTTGAAGAGTTGATACAAGTCATGGTTGTATCTTAATCGCCAGTCCGTTCCTTCCTTCACAGGTCCCAAAATTTTTCGGAGGACCTTTGTTTCGAATGCGTTAACTTCGGAAGCTCGTGTTAATGTCCATGTCTCGCTGCCATAACAGCGTACAGGTCGTATATTACTTTTATATATTTGCTGCTTATTGTTCCTGTGCACTTTCTTGGATTTCATTATTGGAAGTACTGAATAATACGTTTTATTTGCTATCATGATCCGTCGTTTGATTTCCTCCGTTTCGTTGCCGTCTTTTGCTAGATTAGCCCCAAGGTATATGAAGTTGTCCACACTCTCCAAATTATACTCAGCAATTGTTATATTCTGTTTAATTGGCGTTCTCTTTCTTGTTTGCATTACTTTTGTTTTACTTTCGTTTATGCGTAACCCGACTTCTTTTGCGGCGGAGTCAAGAATGACTAATACCTCCTGAGCAATAGGGAAGGATCTTGCGAGGATGTTTATTTCGTCAGCGTATGCTACTAGTTGGGTGGACTTTCGGATGACATACTCTAGGGCCAAGTTGAAAAGAATGGGGGTTAGACCATCTCCCTGCTTTAAACCACATTCCGTTCGAAAGCTGGTTGTGGAATCGGTTTGTATTCTTACTTGGGACTCAGTGTTCGTCATTGTGAGTCTCGTTAGTCGAACTAATTTTGGTGGAATTCCAAAATCAAGCATGATTTGGTACAGTACCATCCTGTCGATACTATCATATGCTTGTTTAAAATCTACGAAGATTTGATGCACATCTGTATTATATTTCCAGCATTTCTCATGCACCTGTTTCACCGAGAATATCTGTAGATCGTCCGGTTCTGAATTCACCTTGATTTTTTTTCCTAGTCTTGGTAAATACTAGAAAGTAATTTCAAAGCGGCTTCAGGCCATCATGGAAAATGAAAATCTTACACCTGATTTATTTTTTTTCTTGTTTTGTTGATCTTTTGTTTATTTATGAAGGTTTATTTGCTCATTTTCCTTTATATTAATCTTAGCCAATTTAATTAATTGTAAATCCTGACAATAAAATCAATTATATTTCTAAATTTAAGTTTCATAATGTCTGAAACACAATAAATTTGAATTTAAATATGATTTTACATGTCTAACACGTTATACTCGATTTCTCAATCGAAATGCTTCATTTGTTTGTTTGAATGTTATACAAGATAAAAATTGATACTGCCAATTACTAAAAATTTTTGTGTTTTTATGCCTTGGCACCATATGCCAATAACTGTGTGTAGCATGCCAATCAATATACCCCACAGTGCCAATGACTGTACTTTTATGAGTTTTTAATTACAATTATTATTTTTTGCTAAAAAAGGAATATTAAAAAAATTAGCAAGTGACCTATCTTTATCGCTAATCTCTTCTGAATCTAATTACATATCACCAATAATTGTAATTACCATTTTGGTACAAATAAAGATAAAAATATTTAGAAAGGCGTCTCATGAGTGCCAATCACTATATAGTTTACCCTATTTCCAATTATTTTCTAAGCTCTTAGTAAACAGAAACTAATCACAATTAAAAATTTACAGAGATTCTCGAATAAATCAGATATGTGGAGTTTTGGAATTCTTCTTTGGGAAATCTATTCATTTGGTCGTGTTCCTTATCCAAGAATTGTAAGTAGCAATTGTCAATAAAAAGCATTTTTTTCCAAACAAATCAACAATTTTTTTTAAACGACTCCAATCAGCCTCTAGCCGATGTTGTCAAACACGTCGAAGTCGGTTATAAAATGGAAGCACCGGAAGGTTGTCCACCCGAAATCTACGAAATGATGCGTCAAGCGTGGGATTTGCTTCCTAGCCGACGACCTACATTTCAAGAGCTCAAAGTAAAACTATTGCAGCTTAAAAAAATAACGACGTGAAATCAAATCTCGATATAAGAAATAATCAAATATTTAAGAAAGTATTAAATCTAAAGAATTAAAAAAAAGAACACGTACTATTTAAAAAGCAGAAAATTGTAAGCATATAAATATAAAAAAAATTTTAAAAAAGTATTTAAACGAGACGAAAAATAATTTTTGTTTTTTCGAAAAATAATTTGTTTTATATATTATACAAATATTTTTTTTTTAGTTTAATTTTTTTTCCTTCTCCTTTTATTGCATATATTTAATATATTTATTAAACCAATTTTAATATTAATATTGCGGATTGCAACAAAAACAAAAAGATAAACAGAGCAGAAAGATAAATAAAATACGAAAAGATATGATAAAAATAAGATTCGAAATTCCGAGATAGGAAATACAATGACAATGATAAATCTAACAAGGAGATAATGCAAAACAAAAATTGGTTCGTGATTTAAAAACATAAATGAATAAATATTTCACTGACACAAAAAAACACACAATGTAAATAGAGTAAATAATGAGGCGAGATTAAAAAAAAAGTCTTTTGTTAATTAAACTAAAAAAAATCGATTAATCGGCGTGCACACTATATAGGACAGCAATTAGAAACAAAATGTCGCGGTTACTTTCCAGTGAACGTAATAATGTTGAATTTTATTTGTTTGTTTTTAATTTCCTCTCGTAATTTGTGTACAGACTATTAATTATATAATACTTAATGCAATCATTAATTTTAAGATTATTATTTTAAAGTCGGGTAGAGAAAAGTATTTTTTTTTGTGGTTTGATGGAGTGTTGTCTTTGCACCTTTGTAAGAGAAATAAAATTATGTTATGTTACGATGTTTTGTTATAATCTGTGTGGATGAGAGAGTGTTTTTATTTTATTTTGACAATAATATATGAAAAACAATGTGGCAATGTAATGCATAACCTTTTTTTTTAGTTTTGCACAGGACAGCGTATTTTTCTTTCAACAATATTATTCCAAAGCATTATCAGTTGATGTGAGTTCTAGGTTCGTCAATTATGAAGAAAAGTAGAAACAGTTCTACTTTAAATCGTTCGTGGGCATAGCCTCTTTCAGAGAATCATTTTGTTTTGATCATTTCCTTACCAATCGTTCGTTTAAATGTGCAACGTGGTGAACTCATCGGAATCTTTCCTTGGGTAATCTTAGTTCAGAGCATGTTCGGCATTGTTTTGATCTGATATTTTCCACTGTCTCTTTGAACTGCATTTTAGATCCTATTTAATCCTTGAATGTGGCTAACACAATCCTAAGATTCATCGGAATTTATATGCGGATGAAAGCTGTTTGCAATCCTCATCTTCCGAGCAGTGTCTGCGTATGGAGTCTAGTAAAAAAAAATGTTTAGGATTCGTATTAAAGTTTAAAGTCTTCGAATGACGTTTGCTTTTTTTGCACTTACAAATTAATAAATAATTAAATGAAGGACGAAAAACTTTATTGTAAATACAAGATCGAGGAGAAATGTGAAATTTTTGTATTAATCTGAAGTCTTCTAAAGAATGGCCGTGTGGTACAGTGTAAAACTTTTCTCAAAGCCTCAAATTTGACGACTTTTTGTGCAATGCGAAGAAATCAGTGGCGAGTGCCTTTGCCTACTGGACAATTAACACCTGTCCTCTACATATACTTAAAGTTCGCAGACAACTACGCGAAATATTCGCCTTAGAAAATGCGACGAAATTTTCGTGCTAACATCACAGCGTTGTGATATAAATCGCGTTATTCTTCTTCCATTCTGTTTTTTTTTGTTGGGAAAAAACGCGGTCAACAGCGAAATAAATTCGCAACGAAACAGCGGCCAGTGTGATCAATCACATTAAACGATAATTAAGTGACGAAGATTGTTCCACCACAAAATAATTGCAGCGGCATCGAAGCATTCGTTGGGAACATTTTTTATGGTAGCATAGTGAGGAAAATACAATCAAACTTTATCAGAATATTGAAAACTAAGAAGAAATTTAAAAACCTGTTATAAAAGCAGCCAGTCTTTGAAAAAATGACTATATATACAGTGTGAAGGAGACCCTCTCGTAATCTAGGTGTAATAAGTTCGAGCCTCACCGTGGTGCCATATTTCAAAATGGGACTTGAGAGAATGTGTGACTCCAACGGCTCGTGTGCTAGCTCGTCAGCAACCTGTGTGAGTACTTTTCTCAAAATAGACTTCGTAACACTACAGGCAGTATTGTGAGGGAAATGCGCTTAAGACTTATAAGTAATATTGAGAATTAGTGGCAGAAGATCCAGCAGATATATAATATAAGAATCTATTATAAAATTAATTACGCAGTCATAAAATTTTGGTATTAGAAAATCAAGTTTCACTCAGTTTTAGTTCTGTCCCTAAGGCTACGCAAGAATAATCTCAACAGGGGCCCCAATTTTATGGTCGGGTCCCACGTTGGGCGCCATCTTATTTAATGCGACTCTAGCATCAATACGATCGTTAAATTTCAGAAAATTATACTGAAGCTTACCAGCTAAAAATTACTGATTTATAGCTATAGAAATTCGTTAATATCAAGGCGACACCGACGTTTTCGCTATTTTGATATTATGTAAACCGACGCGTCGACGCACAATGTATGCGCGAACGACATCGTTACGGATTGCCAAACTGGACGTTGCGACGTTGTCGATTCGAATGTTGCGATGTTCGTTATATCATATGGCCCCTGAAAAAGGGTGAATTGATGACCTTAACCGCATTAGCAGGGATCTTCTCCTCAAACCTTTCCAGTTCCTTCGACTACTGAAAAGCTAAATTGAAAAGTAAATTTGAGTTGATTGGTATAAAAAACGAAGTTGGAGAATAATCAAAAGATCCTTTCAAATCCACATGATGGCGTTTTCTTAGTACGAACATGAGTTAGAAAGTTGGTTCGAATATATCTTAAGTGGCGGAATTTACATTTAATATTACTATGAAATTTAATAGTATAAACTGTTCGAAGCCCTTCGCACTACCTCAGTTATAATATCCAGAAATTTAAACCGAACTCTTCATAAAAATCCTTTAATTCCCGAATACTGATATTTTCTCTATCCTCGTCGGAACGGTGTCTAGGCGCAAGAGAGTAGCCCCCTTAGTTTCGGTGTAACTTTAAGGACGCAGTCGCCGCGCTACCTCCCTGCTGCCAGGCAGGGAAAAAATATATTTTTATTTAAAAGAAAATTATAAATAAAAAAATTACGGTTAGAATTATTGTAATTTGTTTTTCAAAATTGAATCACTTTTCTTTTTGGGAAGCAAACTGATGGATCAAATCAACTCTGATCATATAAAAAAAATATCGAGAACATTTAGACCCGTTCCTACGATCTTCAGTTACGTTCTAACTGGAACTGTAACTGACAGATTTTCATACAAACCTTCCAGTTAAAGTTCCAATTAGAGTTTAACTGAAGATCGTAATAATGGGCCTTAGCCTTGCCTAGTTCACTTTCTAGCTTAAATAATTTTTCACTCGTCGCAAACAGGCAAAGTTGCAGTAACGGATTTTAAACATATTAATTTTAGTGACAGTATCTTGCTGCGCTCCTGCATTTTGCTAGCCTAGGTCAGTGTCTACTGGGCCCAGTGGAAAATACGGCACTGTAGATACGACCCTTTTCCTAGCGACGGCAGTAAAGGTATGGTGATTGAATACTTGGTTAATGAACACAAGAGAATAGTTGAACCATTAAAATCATTGATATTCGTTTTCGAGTTTTTTTTTAAAATTTGAGAAAGTTAGTGCTCCAAGAGCCTTCAATCGTTTTGTAGTAAGAGGAGTGCTCTGGGTTGTTTGCAGCTCTTGATGATTTCGTTAATAGCCGAACCCATTCGATCAAACCGGTACAAAATCCAACTAAAGTTGAATATTGCATAATTGGTAATGACATCAGAAATCTTTCATTTCCTTCAAAGTAGGTTTCAGAGGTTGCTATGGCTTGCTGCCTGGCCCCAACTAGTTTTGTCATCTTCTTTTCTAAAAAGTTATGAACGATGTTAGAAGGTAGTTGTATGTACAACGGTTTCTTGCTCCAGGTTTACATTCCGAGATTGAGTACAAGAAGATGAAAAACTTTCACTGGAAAGGCCAGTTGAAAATTATGTTGCACTTTTTTTTAAAGTAAGCTGTTTCGTCATCGGATAGAATTGACTTATCGGAGGTCGTATATAACTCCCGAAATTTTATTTAGATGTATACTAATCATAGAACATTATTATATCGGACTGAAATATACCGCAAGATGGGATTGAGTGGAATCCCCATCGACATGACCATCCAAAGAACCTATGCAGACGCACAATCTGCACCAAATAACAACTAAATTGTTTCGAGAACTTTCGTACGTACAAATTTCAAAATTACGATTGTTTCCATTGTTTTACCACCGATTTTTGATAAATACAAAACTTATTAGACTTTATTTTTTTATTTTTTTATGTTTGCTGTTCTCTATAGTGTCACTTAATTTTATTTCCTTTTTAAACTACGACAAACAAAAATCAAAAGAAACAAATTCATTCTAATCTAAACAGAAAGTAAATATCGTTATGTATTTAAAAATTACAATCATAAGCAGTACATTTTCAAGGTTTTTTGATTTTATCGGTCTTATTAAAACTAAATGTAAAAAAAAATGCAATATGTTTTTAACAAGAAACATTTTAAAATAAATTTTCTTTAAAGCAGTCGATAAATTAAGCAATCATTTAAAAGCCCAGCTGGACTGAACTCAACTCTTAATAAAAAAAATGCAACCGTAGAACATGTTGGGCGGATTTATTACAATTAGAAAATACGAACAATATTTTTAGTTGCAAATTTCAATATATAAATTGTAAATAACCAATAAATTTAATTTAAGAGGGTTTTTAATTTGTTGCTGCTTTTACGTTGTGTTATTATCAGTTATCAGAGTATCCATCCATTATGTAGATTTTTGATAAATTAATATTGCTGTTATTTCTGTGCTAAGAAATCAAAGTTTTCTTAAGTAGATGAGGACTAGAATTTTGTTCGGTTAGCAGGCCAAAGTCTTCCATTTTTTGATGACATATATCATAATTACTACAGATAAGACTGCATCGTAGTATTGTATTTTATATCTTTTAGTTTTGTGGGTGTACAAACCAAATCTAGTTTATCACGATATCTACAATATCTTCTTAATGAAAAGCCGGCAAATTGTTCTTCTCGAAAACTCCACCTGTCTCCAAGGCATGACTGCGATTGCAATTGTTTACACTTTCTTTAACAACAACGCTGAGCGCATAAGTCACGATCCTGAACAATGGTTTGTAGTAGTTGTCGGACTTCCAACTCGATTGTTCGTGATCCACGCGTTCGAACCATAAAATGTCTTCCTTGAGGATACCAGACCTGAGCCTGTTTGGATCGAAATGTACGGTTCTGGTTTTCTCAAGGTGTGATAGTGGTATCTTTATTGCCAGCATCTTTTCAGTTCATATATGATCACTTCTGGGTCATACGCTAATAAAAGCGATTCAAATGTAATTTTTTTCTTTGATTTCAGGGCTTATGACTAGATGAGACTAAAACAAACCCACAACTTCAGTATTATTAGAATAAACTTTAGTCACTAGGCTACCGATGCTCCTTTTTCCAGGATCTGCTAATTATTATAGTTAATAAGATCTGCGTTTGCCCCACTTCAATGCAGAACAATGTTCGATTTGTTGATTATCTTTCTTACTCCAAGAAATTTTACGTTAACTAATTTTACCGAGACCTTGGTTTGAACAAATTATTATTAACGAAATCTACTTAAGATACCTCGGCGCAGGCTACGAAAATAAATTACATTTGCAGAATACTAGAACTTAGTCCGCTTTTCAATATCGATTCTTCGCATGCGTCGATTTTGCTTAGCTTCTTCAGACTATGAATTTGTAATAGATCTCGTAGAACAGTGCATATCCAAAACTTTTTGTTAAACAAATCAAATTCAATTTGAAAATCTTATAAAACAATCATTGCAAAATAGCTAGAAACAATTCTTTAAACAATCGTACGACTATAACCTAACGAAATATTCGATATTTTTCTATAATACGACATCAAAACCATTAGAACAAACTTGTAAATGAGTAGAATAAATTTTATTTTTCTTTATTTTATTCCACTAGTTTCTGATCCAATAGCTACTAAATATTTAACAGAAGTTATTCATTTAACAGAAAACTGTTCGTATTTATCTATAACATTTTCATTTTGTCTTAATCTTTTTTTTTAATTAGAGATTAATAATTTAGGAACAGAACAATAATAAACCAACAATAACTGCTAAATAATAAGTAAATCAAATAAAATATTGTTTAAAATATAATTAAAAATATCGACAAGAAAATTAATGAAATAAATTAAACCGTTTAAGTGTTCGTCGTCATCCATTAATTTCATATAATTAACTTAAAAATAGGCTGTTTTGTATCTATACAATTTTTTTATTTAAATTAATACGTTTTATGTGATCGTTTCTTTTTTTTATAATATTTAATATGAAAATTTGAGTAGAAAAATACAAAAAAAAAATTAACTTTCGAAAAAAATAAACCCGAACAAAAGTAATAATCAGAAAAAATGTTAAAAAATTAATAAAAATTTTGGAGAATTAAGAAAAAAATAAATAAAGGAGCAAAGAAAAATCAATTGAAATTAAAAGGAAGAAAAAGTCTTATTAAAAAAAATAACAATTACTGAAAAATTTGATGATTTTCATTCCATTTTTAGTTAGTTCTGATATTTATGATGACAATGCATGCAACTTTAGCCACGTATATGCAAGGTGGTGATGTCAGCTAATCAGAATTTTATCGCACTGATGGAATCATTGATACAATAAGCGTTTGCCATCGTTTAAAGAGCTTAATAACGATGTAAGGTGCATTAGCATTAGTTAAGAGTATCGGTACTTAGACCAAAAAGGGTCCACTTGTGCCATCCTGTTTTGTTAAGATATTTAAAGGTACTCATACACTTTTCCCAAGCCTATTCGGTTTGATTTCTTACAAAATTCATAGCCTGACTGGGTCCCATTTCAAAGTTCAGGTTTTTTCACTTCCCCAAGCCAGTTTAACCTCTCTCTCTAGGACTATGAATCTTTCAATTTCTCATAAAGTTAATGCAAAATGCAATTCTGCGAAGGAGGCTCCTTCCTTCTCCAACCCGGTTTGATTTCCTTCGAAAGGTTTGAAACCTTGGTTTCCATTATGCAAGCATCGCTACTCTGCAGCTTCTCTTTCTTCAAGCCGATACTTTCTTTATGAAGTCCTTTCGGCTTCTCCAAGCCGGTTCAACATCTTGATGAAGATTAACACCTTGACTAAGTCAAGATCTATGAACTTCTTCTGCCGTATGAAGTTAGAACCCAATGTGGCCAGTTGTGTTCAAGCAAACTCTGGGCATTCACAAGAAGTTTTGTGTGGACGTTAGAGAGATTCCTCTGTAAATTCCTTGAAACAAACTTGGTTCTTCTAGACTCTGGCCGTTAGGCATATTTTGCTTTGACTGCAGTGGTCCAGATTGCTCCAACAGCCTTCGTGCCGTTCGGAGAGCTTCGTGTACATGTCGACTGGACTTTATTTATCCGCTAAAACTGGTCTACTCTGTGAATGTGCTTTCTTTTATTTTGTTTTAAGTTTTATGATAGACTCACAACACACCTGTCCTCCGGATTTCTGTTCAGACCCCGTTAAGAGATGTTGGGACCATTACGAACAAAGTATCGAAAAGGAAATTAGTGAACTAAGGACCAAGGACTGGATAAAAGTGTATTTTTTTTTAGATACTTTTGCTCATCTATGACCAATGAAATTATTACTTTAATCTCTAAAAGCGTTGCAAAAAAGTTCAGTATCGAAATTTTTGTGGGCAGACACCGCTATCCTCTTTTGTGCAATACTCTTCTTTGTATTTATTAAATTTATATTAAATTTATATTTTCAGACTACTGCTCTCTTGTAACTCCACATATATAATATTTTACGACAGTTGAAAAGGCTTTAAATTGCGATTGCAAAGAAAGCTAGAGGACAAAATGGATTTAGAGTAGTGAAACGGAGGGAAGCGTCTGAAGGGCGGCAGCAAAATGATCGACTGAATGCCCTCTAAAATTTTGGCGTACAAGTTATCGAAATAGAGAGGATATCGCCAGTCGTGGTGCGAACTTCTGATTCCACCATGTTTGGTCCTACCCTTTTTTCGGCCAGCTCAAGTCTTAAAATTTTCCACAACAATAAGTTCAATTTAAGATACTCGTTTATTTGATAATGTTAAGTTTGTTCAATTATAGGTATAAAATAAAGACAGCTTCACTCGTAATATTTAACATCCAATTTCTGCAAAAGGATTGAAAGAACTAAATTAAGAAAGGTTTATAATTATATTGATACCATTTTTACCTTGTGCTCTAATTTGCAAAAAAACCTCCTACAGTTTCGTTTACACGGTCTAAGTCGTCCAGGTGTGCTTTAATATTTTGAAGAATTTTAACATGATGATCCAAAATAGTTGTGGGAACGTTTTTCTAGAATACGGAAAGAAGTTTGAACATTGTTACTGTTGTAAAAGGCCATAAGTGTTTTATTTGAAGCTAGCTATTTTTATTTGGGTTTAAATTTTAGACCTTGCAGTAGCAAATCGATATAATTTCATGCTTTTGAGTGGCCGCTGTAGGCTACTAGTGTGAGCTCATCAGATTCTACAAGACTCCTTTCGGGGCAAAGATCAGTTACAGCGCTCTTCTGAAACACTGTCATCTACTGCTTCAATTATAATTTTTTTTACGTATACCACTGGTGGTAACCACTTGAACAAGCGCGATTCGAACCTATGACGTCAGTGTTGATAGACTACCGCACTTTGCACTTTGTTATTGCGCCACTCACTGTAAGCCATAGAGATATATGTATATACTGGAGATGACAAGCAGCGATTGAGTTGAAGGCGGACGTCGTCGCATTCACTTGCACGCAAAACAACAACAAATTGACATAACGCTCCTGTTTTGTCTCACTCACTTACACACTAAAACAACAACAATTTGATATAACGACCCTGGTTTGTCTCACTTCTCACCGTGTTTTTGACTTCAAAGCGCTTTATACAAAGCCGGTGACTTGTCCGTCTCCAGTAGCTCTATGCTGGGAGCATCCTATGATCGAAACCCTATTCATAACACGATTCTGCCCTTTTCTTTATTATCATTTTTCCCTCTTGAGGATTTGGTGATAGACAAAATCCTAGTGTTACAATTCGATTGAAGGAAAATAATTAATCCCTAAATGTTGTCCTAGCAGCCTAACGCCATTAAATTTGTCAGGGCTACTCACTTAAACTTACTTAAAAAAAAGTGATAGTTACCTGACGATACCATTTTAGAAAATCGTTATATTCTTCAAAATACTGTTCCATCGAGTCTTTATTGTTGTCAACAAGACAGATTATACCAAGCAGGGACTGATATAACGGAAATCGTTGACAATCGACATTATCCGGACTGAATTCGGTAACTTGAGACTCCAACATCTGCATAAAAAATTCGAGGACATCTAAATCGAAAGAGACAACTTTGATTTCTGCTTCGATTTGTTGAATTTTCGTTAATGCGTCCGCCATGAGAAACGATGACCTGGATACCTAAAAGGATGTTGTTTATAGCACTTGTCTCCAAACTACTCATATCAGTCGAAATCATTCAACAGTGGTTGATTGTTTTTTTTTATCCTTAAGCAATTATTTTGATATTGTATTGCATGTTCTAGAATTCAGAGACATCTTTTTCAAATAATGCTTGTATCAGGAGTCAGGCTGTAAGTCAATGGGTGAAAAAGAAAGCGTACCTTAGAATCGGAAAAAAATTATTGAAATTTTCCGTATCGTAGTGCCAAACGGCACACAAGACGAGCGTTTGATAGTATGTTTCTTGGTTAAAGAAACTACGGATCTGCATGAAGGCAGTAAGGCCGCCAATGTCTTTGGGCTTGTTCTGGTCAGACTAATATCAATGATTGAGCAGATTTGATTTGATCGACCGTAGGAGTCTTAAAGGGGCCCAACAGATTGAATTCGAGTCCTCAACAAAGGTATTAAGTGCGTCTGCTGAATAACAGGAGGACAAGTACAACTGCAACCTGAAAAACAATAAGCCTTAGTGGCTGATGCACAATGCACATGGCTGATGCACATCATGGAGCAGTTTTCACACCATGCAACTGGCTAGAGTATTACAAAATTGAATTACTATTGCGCGAGACTAGGATTTGAATAGTTTGGTAGCTGATTAGAAAACCATCAATAGACTTAAACATTATTTAACAATTTTAATGTATTCCAAAGTCAACTTACCAACGTGCAACTGTTCAAAACTTTGGTCTCATTCTCCAGCACCTTGATCGTTTGTCTTCGAAAAATGTCCTCCATATTCAGTACTTCATCGGTCAATTGTATTGTTAAACTCTCCAATTCTCGATAAGTTAGACGACATGGATCCGATGCTATCGGCTCTTTAGCCTTCTCTTTTGATATGATTCCACAAAAATTTGACATTATTTTGAATTTTCGAGAATCCGAATCGAAGAAACGCCGACTATGAAGCTTAAAAAATATGTTAGTGGGGTGGTTTGGGGTAATATTTTTTTTTTATGATTTTTTCATTATAGTTGAGATTGTTCTTTTTTTTGTTTCAGTAGCTCTTTAGCTGTTATTGGTTGCATTTCGCAATCGGAAATTTCATGTTGTTTTTCGAGTTCTTCGATGATTTCACCTGAGCAAGTGCTGACTCCTTTTGAAATGAGAATTTTCAATACTCGGCGTGGATTATAGGCGCGCATACTGGTTCGCTGTTTTTTACTGTAATCTTTAAGATCACTCGTTGATGTTTTCTTACAGTATGTTAACTGACTCTGAAATTTGAATAGTGGAATTAGGCTGGAATTGAAATTGTCGTCAAACTTACGGGAATTTCAGGCTGGCCTCGCATTTCCCAATCCAGCTGAGTGGATATTGGTGCAATGGTGTTGGGGTTGGCGGCAACTTGTTGTTCTAGTAGAACACTGAAAACTCGGTATTATTTATATTGTTCGATTCTAAGGTTTCGATTGAAATAGGGATAAGTTCGCATGCGCATACTCGTCTATTATCCTAAAGATTATGGGGGGTCGAATCACTTCCCAATCATTCCATGTTCCTGGCAATTGTCGTCTTCAAAAGCTATAAATTGGATTGAGAAGGTCTGCAATGACGATTAGAAATAAAGTATGGGATAAAACTGAGCCCTGCATGATACCAGAATTGAGTGGGAAAAGGGAAGAAAAATATGACTCGCATATGAATTATATTGCCCGGTCGAGGTCGAAGCTACAAACAAAATACAATTGTTTGGAGCTTCAGACTTCGTTACGCAATGTGCGACCGAGACCAAGACCCGGAACCCAATGTCAGCAATGTTTTGCCGAGTGACATGTAATTGAGTATTTTCCCAAAGCGGAACACAACGCTCAGTTCCGTGTCTAGGGTTGCCAGATAGTTGGCTGCATAACCCGCCGAGTGAGCTATATAAAATAGCCCCAAACCCGCACGAAGACTTGTAGCCCAAATACCGCGCTCAACTATGCAATTTATCAGGCCTACTTAAATGTGTTGAAAACAGATGCGATTTCGACGACGAACTGTGTTCAAGAATTCGTAACAAACACTGAAATGTAAATATTAGGTCTGTTCTTTTTGGCTACACCTTCTACACTTTTCTACACTAACTTTTGAGTGAGTGCAGAGAGGTGAAGAGGGTGAATGAAAAAAGAACAAACCTAATAGGTTTGTTCTTTTTTCATTCATCCTCTTCACCTCTCTGCACCCGCTCAAGAGTTTGTGCAGAAAAGTGTAGAAGGTGTAGCCAAAAAGAACAGACCTATTGTGTGCATACATAAATTCGTATTTTTCACCATTTTAAAAATATTATTTGAAAAAAACATTAGGTGCAAATTAATGGTAAAATTATACTTGAAAAATAATTTGTAATTTTCATAATTCTATGGAATCAAAAATCTTTCGAGAATTATCCTACACGTAAGTTATTCGTAAAAAGTTGGACGAGAGGAGACACACAGAAGAAGACCAAGAAGGCACAGTCTCCATGATACCACCAATGACAATGGACAACGTCTGATTGACTTCGCTACCAGCAAAAACTTAGTTGTAAGCTCGATATGCTTCCTCCATCGCAACATTCATAAAAGAGCGTGGTCATATCCGGATGGCCACACTTTCAACCAAATTGACCACGTTCTGATCGAGAGAAGGGCTGCGACCAGCATTCTAGACGTACGATCTTTTCGCGGAGCAAACTGCGTCTCCGACTGTCGAGTGGCATTACCCAAAGCTTCCGAACAGAATCCGGCCTGAGTCAGGGAGATGGACTCGCTCCCATGCTCTTCAATCTCGCCCTGGAATATGTCATCAGAAAGGTACCCGTTAATACCAGAAGTACCCTACTAATCAAGTCCACTCAACTAGTGGTGTACGCGGATGATATAAACATCATGGCCAGATCTGTTCCAGACGCGAAGGAAGTCTTCAACTGTCTAGACTCAGCGGCAAAGGATGTCGAGTTAAGGGTCAATGAGAATAAGACTAAGTTCATGACCCAAACAAGAAGAAACGCGTCAACTCGACAAAATATGACCGTGGGGACTACAACCTGGAGAATGTGGATCATTTCTCATACTTGGGACCACACCTTGTAATAGACGGCAACGAACGGGACGAAGTAAAACAACGGATCACACTAGCAAATAAGGCGTATTTCACGGTTCTCCCGTTCTTAAAATCGAAAAAGTGCACAGGCTGAGCAAACTTCGCATATATAGGGTGTTTTTTTTGGTGCATGAGAACTTTCGATATCGATAACTGTGGTTTGACAGCTGAGAATATCAAACTGTGTTGACATTTCTGTTCAGTAAGGTTTGGCAAGTCATCATGAATCGTTTATCGCCAGAACAACGCTTCCAAATTGTGGAAATTTACTTTGAAAAAAATAAATCTGTTCGCGAAGTTCATAGAGCACTTCGTCCATTTTACGGTCAACATAATCGGCCATGCTGACTGAATTTTTGTTTCCAAAAATTAATCAGCTAAACATCGCCGACATTTGGTTCCAACAAGACGACGCAACTTGCCATACAGCGCGCTTAACAATCGATTTATTGCAAAATCAATTTGGTGGCAACTTGATTTCCAGAAGTGGTTCTGTTAACTGGCCCCCTCGATCGTGCGATTTAACGCCTCTGGATTACTTTTTATGGGGCTATATTAAGTCATGCGTTTATACCGACAAACCAGCAACTCTTGAAGCATTGGAAGTCAATATTCAAGCCACTATTGACGCCATACGGCCAGATTTTTTGGTAAAAGTAGTCAAAAATTGGATTGATCGAATGGATCATGTAACTCGTAGCCACGGCGGACATATGACGGAAATCATATTTAAAAAATAAATGCAATGAAATTATCTACCAGAAGATGATAAAAAAATTTCATTCCAACAATATTTCTGTCTTGTATTATAATTTTAAGTTCTCATGCACCTAAAAACACCCTATACAAGACCATAATCAGACCTGTGCTACTACATGCAAGCGAAAGGTGGACTCTCACCCAAGCGTCTGAAAAATCAATAGACGCTTTTGAACGACGAATTCTTCGAAGAATTTTGGGACCAGTAAGAGAAGGCACTGAATGGCATATCCGGTACAATGAGTTGTATAACATCTATGACGACCCAACCGCATCAACTATTACAAAATTTAGAAAGCTACAATCGGCAGGCCATGTGGAGCGAATGGACGACGGAAGAATTCCCAAACGCACACTGAAAGGTAGAGCTCATGGCAAACGACCGGTGGGAAAACCGCGAAAAAGATACGAGGACTCAGTTGACGCAGATTGCAGTTCGCTTCTTAGCTGCAGAAATTGGAGGGCGCGGGCGCTGAACCGAGATGACTTCGGACAATGTATCCTGCAGGCCCTGGCCCGATTTGGGCTGTCGCACCATTGATGATGATGATGAAATAACCTGATGTACGCTTAATTCTAATGAAGGAGGACAGTCAGGACCCAGTCGGGGTATGAATTTTATAAGAAATCAAACCAGTTAGATCTCGGGATAGTGCGTGAGTACCACTAAGTTTCTAAGAAAGAAATAGGGTGATACAATGGGCCTCTTTGTTGGCCTAAGTCTCGATACCCTTGCCACACTACTGACATCTTTCATCGTCACTGTACCGTTCTATTCCCAAAAAGGAGTCATATAGCAACTAAAGAAAACTTCCTTAAAGTCGTAGAAGCCTCCTAAAGTACTGAATCTTGACCCGAAATTACCTCATTCCATTCACAACTGCTTGACGCCCTTGCTGCTGTGCCATTATGGTTGCAGCTGTCTGATTGTTTGCACAGTGGCACTGAATGAAATTCGCAGCCGCATTCAAAAGGTCAATGTTAAACGGTAAATTCGGCACGCCTGAATTATTGGTAACCGGTGGCATTTCTTGCACCGCAAACTGGACATTTCCTGGAAACAGTCGTGCTCCCATGGAATTTTCTTTGTTACACGATTGCAAGTCCTTGATTCCGTTCGGGCATTTTGTGCACGACAAATACCGCGTTTCGATAATATTCCGAACGTCCTGTTGCGTGACAACATAAACTTCGTTTCCTATTATTACGGGTACTGTAATAGAATTGTCCAGATCATTAAATAATTGAAAATGAAAAAAAATTTCAATTCGTGTTCACATACTTTTTAAAGGCTCGAAAACTTGTTCGGCCACCTGTTCCGACTTGGAGCTTACTGAATTATTGTTAAACATTTTTTTTAAATTTAATAAAATTATTTTGAACTATTGTTAGATTGTCATAAATGTGTGAAAAACTGGAAATTTGATAAGTTGGAGAAAAAAATTTGTTTTATTTGAAGTTTAGCGGCACGCTGTGTTGTTCTTGTGAAACTTTAGCGCTGCTCTCGCTAAGACGTTTATTTCTTGCTGATTTGATATGGTTACAAAATGTAAGTTCCACGTGAATTTCACTGTTTAAAAGTGAAAAATGTCAAAACTAGTTTGACATTCGACTGTGCGAACATAGCACCGAATTAAACACATTTTAAAAAATTGATAAATATCCGACTTATTCGGGATTTTTGCGGTAAACTAGTGAACGGAAAATGATAACAACATGCGTCGTATGCAATATAAACAATCCTGGAATGATTAATATTTTCGAGCACCCCAATAATTTAGATTTTATGCTGAACTTTGTTTGCGACCATAAAGTCGGTGATTTTGTTTACAATTGGAATTTTTTGTTGAATTGATTGAAACTAATGTTTTCAGGTCGAAGCGGAGGATTATTTGTGTATTACTTGCTACGACGAGCTGAAGATTTCATTTAATTTCAAACAAAAATGCCAACAATCGCGTCTTTATCGGTCGGTCAGCAGAAGTGTGGAAGATTTGAAAAGTGACGATGGTAAGTGGATGGGATCGGAAAGCATTGCTAAACTTGTTGTTTCCTTTTATATAAAAAATTGGTAATCAACTACACGAGCCTCCAATTTCAGTTGCCGATCTCGAAGAGTTTAGCGCCCAGATTGAGTTTCCTTCGTCTTCGGATAACCGATCCGAACACGAAGTTCAGATTATCGAGGAGAACATTACGACGACGACAATTAACGACGATGAAAGTCAAGAAACGGTCGAGCACTTCCTGTTTGACGAAAAATGTGATAACACAGACTTAACCGATCTAGTCGACGAGGTTAAAGGCTTCGAGACAATTCGAAACGACGATGGCAACTACTCGATCATGGAATCGATAGCTTCCGACGAAAATGAGAACATCGAGGGAATAGAAGAGCCGCTATTCGACGAACTGGACGGTCACGACGAAGGAACGGAATTCAAATGCGATCTCTGCGATAAGGCTTTCATGAAAAAGGGGAATTTTCGCCGTCACATGGTTCAGGTGCATGCCATGGGCGATAAGGTCGATCGTGGGCCTCGTGATCGTCATCGGCGAGGTCCCGTCCCGAAATATCCAGACGATGGTAAACCACTTACCGACCGTTCGCGTAGCTTATTGTACAAACTTTCGAATCTTACAGACCTCTTCAAGACGCTGCACGAACGACAATGCGAATTCTGTTTCGAAATGCTCGCAACCGTTGAACTGCTCCATGAACACGAAACCGGACACAAGGACGAAGAGCGTCCGTATCGGTGCAATCAATCGCATTGTCCCGGCCGTTTTAAGGATCGCTACACCGTACGCAATCACATTCGCATTCATACCGACGAGAAACGATACAAATGTCATTTTTGCGATCAGCGTTTTCATCAGCGTGGCAATTTGAAGGCACACGAACGTTGTCATACGGGCGAGAAGCCGTTTGTTTGTCCGCATTGCAGTAAGGGATTCGCGGAGAAGGGCAACCTAAAGTCACACATTCGTTTTCATACGGGCGAGCGACCGTATTCGTGCGAGTACTGCCCGAAAAAGTTCCGAACGCACTACTCGCATAAAATCCATGTTCGATCGCACACGCAAGAGAAGCCGTTCGAGTGTGACGATTGCGGCAAGACGTTCAATTGTTCGGGGAAGTTGCGGATACATCGGCGGATTCATACGGGACATCGGCCGTATAAGTGCGAGTGTGGTGCGTCGTTTATGGACAGTAGTCGACTTAAGAGACACTCCAAGACCCATTTAGATTAATAAAAGAATGCGAACAAATTAAAAGCGATCGAAAAGTTCGCTGTCGTTGGCACGAACAGTTGCTTAATCGGTTAAAAATGATTTTTATTATACTACGTCCGCCCAATCGTACTGCTTCCATTCTGTCCGACTTGTTTTGTTTGTTGTTATATACGTCGCGTTTTAGTATTCATTGAAACTTCCTTTTTCCTTATCCTACGCCATGAACCGTTTTTTACGCCTTATTCAAGATGTAAAAATGGGTTCTTTCAGTCAACTGTAGCCCCATCTTCAGGCTTTCGTTTATTTATAAGTTTGCAATAGGCCGAAATGCTTTTTCGTTTTGTTTTCTTGTAAACCACCTTCCAAAGTTATCCTCTGAACGATTCAATTCGATCTTAATCGCTGTTTTCCCTTCCTCGACCGATTCTCCAACTACTTTTCACATTTTCGTCGCTTTTTCCCGTTTTTCCCTTCCAACGTCAGTTGTAAATCATAATAACCTTGATTACTGAACATAAAGTAAATCACTTTAAGTGGAAAATTACGTAATTTAAACAAAATTCAGAATCTTCCAAATTCAGTGGATTTAAACTAAGGCAGGTAGGCATTTTCAAATTTCTTTCATGCAATTTTTGCCTGAAAATTATCCTCTTTGCTGATACAGCGCCAGTATTACTTAAAGTGGCCAAAAATGAAAACATTGCATTCTGACATTTCTCCTATTCACGTGCGATTCGAATGAGGTTATGTTTTTATTTACAAGTGTTGAGTGTTCTGTACGTTTGGTTTAATTGTGAAAAATATGAAGAAAATGAAGAGAAATTTTGTGATGAATGTAAGTAAAACGATAAAGTGAATAAGTGTAAACCTTTTTTCAAAAAAATCTATTAAATTAGCTCGGTGAAATAATGGTAAAATCGATTTTAAGAAATGCTCTTGTTGGTTAAATGTTTTGTTTAAACTTTCATTTCAAGTTAATACGTTTGGAGTGAAATAAAGGCAGAAAGTAGCTTACCAAAACGCCGGGGGCTAGCCACTGTTGTCATTAATTGCATGTATAGTAGCAGGTGCTCCGTCTCTCGTAACTAAGATCTTAGGGCCATCACCAGCAATAAATCGGACACGTTCACAAAAGTTATCTGAGCGCAGTGTTCCGGCAGAGACAAAATACACATAGGTCGCGTTGACGTGCGGA
This sequence comes from Beris morrisii, assembly GCA_951812415.1. Taxonomy (NCBI): domain Eukaryota; kingdom Metazoa; phylum Arthropoda; class Insecta; order Diptera; family Stratiomyidae; genus Beris; species Beris morrisii. Next base: position 106,770,314 of record OX638312.1, on the reverse strand, counting down.
CCAGACCAGTCTGAATAGACAAAAAAAAACAGTTTGGTCGTACGCATAAACGCAAACCAGCAGGGCAAACGTTTTGATGGAATTTCGAAGTCAAGCATTATCTTATATAGTACATTCCGATCTACACTGTTGTGAACGGAGGCCTTGATTTGCCCCAAAGGATGTAATAGGGGGAATTTGGTAAAGTGGTCCAAGACGATCAAAATAGCTATTTTACCCCGTTTGGTACGCGGATATGGTCCCAGTACGTCGATGTAAAGGTGTTGGAATGGCTGACCAGTCTGGAACGGTTCTCCCATAGGCGCTCGTAGAGGTCTGTTCGGGGACTTTGTCTCTTTACAAGTGTCGCACGCCAGAACGTAGGTGCCATCCCGGGCCAGTAAAAAAATCGCCTGACTCGCTCTAGCGTTTTGGCATAACCACCATGGACCATGGTGTCTGCCTCGTGAGCCTGAGTAATCGCAGTTGACGTAAGGCTCGATGGAATCCACAACTTCCAGGCCCTGTCTTCAGCAATCGGGTCACCGTTGTGAGGCTCTGTGCGCTTGTACACGAAACCATCCCTCACGCATACGTCAGGAAGCCGATCGGCGTTCGCATCGACAGTGGACACTAATTCTTTGTTTTCTTTGTCAGAGAACTCTGAAGAATCCATGTCCACCATCGGTGCCACGTCGATCAGCGCGTTTAATCCCTCTTCGTATACGCGAGAGAGAGCATCGGGTAATACGTTCAGGCTCCCTCGTCGGTGCTCCATTGTGAAGTCGTAACCTTGGAGTTTCAGACTCCACCTTGCCAACCGTCCTTGCAGGTCTTTCTGCGACATGAGCCATTTGAGACTTGCGTGGTCCGTAATGACTTTGAACGCCGTCCCTTCTACATAGGCTCGAACTTTTTTCACGCTCAACAACACTATCGTATGCCTGTTAGAAGTCCACGAAGATCTGGTGCACGTCAAACGCTGGTTAGTGGACGACCGAAAATAACGTGGCCTGATGAGATGTAGCCAATGTTCTGATCAGTGCGCAAGTAGGTCTTCAGTTTAATGTTGCCTCTATTTGACTCAGTAATCTATTGTATTCTTCGTACACTACCGTGCAAAAGTATAAGGACATCATCCAAAAAATCGATTTTTTGAGTTTGTGATAGTTTTTTATTGTGTTCAACAGCATTTTATGATTAAATCTTGTATATAAACTAGAAAATAGACTTTTTTGTTATAATTTATGTTCATTACACGCAAATTTTGTACAAAAATATTTAAAAATACCGAAAATATCACGACAAGTCAAATCATGTTTTTTCATCAATGTGTCCACCTCGTGCTTTGATGATTGCAGCGCAAATTCTGGGAAGCCTTTCGACCAATTTTTGAAGTGTTTCAGTTGCGAGATTGTCACAAGCCACTTTTAGACTGTCGAACAAATATTTTTCACTGGTCACGTGCATGTTCTTCACCTGCCGGTCGAGCTCATCCCATAATAATTCGATCGGGTTGACGTCAGGGGATTGCGGCGGCCAATCCATGATTTTGAGCACTACTTTCTCTTCCTTGGACCGTAGATAGTTCATGCACAGATGGGAGGTGTGCTTGGGATTATTATCTTGTTGAAAGATAAATCCGTTGCCGATCAAACCAATGCCAGATGGAATGGCACTTCGTTGAAGAATATTGTGATAGTGTTCCTTCCGCATTATTCCGTCGATTTTGACCAGTTTTACAACACCATCGTAGCTGAAACACCCCCAGACCATCACGGAGCCTCCGCCATGTTAAACTGTTGGCGCAATACATTGGGGATTATACCGCTCATCTTTATTTCGACGAACATACTGGCGCCGCCTGGATCCAAAAATTTCGAACTTTGATTCATCGGTCCATAACACAGATTTCCACTGATCTAATGACCAATCTTTATGTTTTCGAGCAAACAATAATCTTTTCCACTTATTTTGTGGTCGTAGAAGTGGTTTTTTCACAGCACCGCGACCAAAATATCCCTTCTCTCGCAAACAACGTTTAACAGTATCAACCGAAATTGGGTTCGTCAGGGTTTCATTGATTTCAGCACGAATGTCTGGTGCTGTTTTGAACCGATTTTGCTTGCTCATCAATAAAATGTGTCGATCATCAGCTTGAGTTGTTTTTTTGGTCGGCCAGAGCGTTTTCGATTAATATTTGAGTTGGTTTCGGCGAACCGCTTCAACGTGGTTTCAACTCCACACTTTGAAACACCAACAATATTTGGGATTTCACGAATTGTTTTACCCACTTTTCTCAGAATAAGTATTTGTGAACGTTTTTCAAGTGAAATTTCCCTTTTTCGAGCCATTTTCAGCGATCACAATCGGTTTTGCGCGTGTAAACTATGACGGGAATGAATTTAGCAGTTCTAGTGCACACAAAACACATAAGAGGGCGCAAAGAACCGTTATTTTTTTTGACACGCACTCAAATGATCCAGAATGACTGTTTAAGACATTAGCGCCCATATGAATAAATAGTTTAAAATAAAATAATAGTAATTATATTTGAAATTACAGCGCAAAAATGATGCTACTTAAAAATAAGAATTCTTGGTTCCTTCATAATTCTATCATTTTGACTCATAGTAATTAGCTAATTTAATGCAAATGTATGTAAATCATAACAAAAAAGTCTATTTTCTAGTTTATATATAAGATTTAATCATAAAATGATGTTGACCACAATAAAAAACAATCACAAACTCAAAAAATGGATTTTTTGATGATGTCCTTATACTTTTGCACGGTAGTGTAAGTCAAAGACTATTTCCCAATTCCTGAGCACAAAAATCTGCAACTGGCACGTCTCTAATGAGACTTCTATGTCAGATCATAGGCATATCCTATTCAACATAGAATCCTATATCATTTTCTCCGAAACGTAGAGGAAGCCACAAACGACGAACTGGGAACTATACGACCAGAAATTGTCGGAATGCATGGCCGGCACCATACGTAATATTAAGAACATTGACAGCATGGAAATAGCATCAGAACAAATACGCAATGCTATTGAAACTGCTTTCAACTCATCCTGCCCGGAAAGGTCCAAAGCAAGTAACAGGAAAGTAGCTTGGTGCAACCCAGCACTAAGTAAGCTCAGATCTCAAACAAGAAAGCTCTTCAATAGGGCTAAAAAAACTGGTAAGTGGGAATCGTACAAAAGGGATCTAACAGAGTACAACCACGTTTTCTGCCAGGGTATAAACAATTTACTCAGCAGCGCAAGAGTACACAAAATACTTTCTAAAGCACACACTAACAAAATGGGCTTATTAGAGAAACCCGATGGCTCGATTACCAAAAATGGGAAACAGACGTCTGAACTTTTACCTCAAACTCATTTCCCAGGATCCTCAACCATAGAACCAAGCAATGAAGAACGGTACACTGTCCCAAAGCCGAGCAGACCAACCATATTGAACTGGAAAAACTCAGCCAAGATCTTCACTGCTAACAAGGTTAAATGGTCTATACGTAGTTTAAAACCATTTAAATCTCCTGGAGAAGACAGGATATTTCCCGGTTTACTACAAAAAGGAATGGACCATCTTCTACCAACACTGTTATCCATTGATTCCCATTGTACTAACCGTACGAGATAGATCGCAGCTCCATATGCCATTTGTGATGCATCTGAAAAACCTTGTAGTTCAATAAGTTGATATTCGGCTGATTGTTCCCAAAGAGGAATTCAAAGTTGATCAATGATATTGAGATTTTGTTTGAATTTGTTCCACTTTTCTATGACAGCTAGCTATTTATTCCCGAGGAGGTGAAGAAAAGTTACTATCTTTTGTTGAAAAGTTTTGAATGAAAAGTTACTATGTTTTGAAATGGGACAGCCGTGATCTTACTGCTTCTCTGTTTTTCCCAAGCATAAATTCCATACTTTCTTTGATATCGTTTAATCCATATTCTTATTATCACATTTTTCAGAGACAATCAGAGAGCAGCAACGACGAAGGGTCTGCTGATGATAGCGGCGATAACCAATATGATTCAATGATCGAGAATGGAACCAGCGACAGCGACGACTCAGAAAACGAAAGCGATCGCGACGAACCTGCTCAATCGTCCAGTGACGATGAAAATGCAGACTCCGGTCACAGTGATAGTCCAAAAATCCTTTCACGAAAACGAAAACAAACTCCCCTCGATCCAAATTCCGAAGCTGCAAAAAAAATCAAAGAAAACCGAAAACTGTACAAACAACCAACTGTTGAGGAAATTAATCAACTCCGTGAAACCGAACAGCTCTTTCACTCAAACTTATTTCGGATGCAGATTCGCGAAATGCTCAACGAGCTGAAAATCAAAGAAAAATACACGAAGTATATAAGAACATGGCTGGATGAGTTGAATGGATTTTTGGGGAGTCTGAAATCGATGGCAGAAAAAGAGGACAGCTCAAATCTATCGCTCATGAAAAAATCGAAAGTAAAATACCCCATCGACATGTCGGAATTGAATTCGAAGAGTTTTCAGTTTCAATTTCTAAAGCCACAAGAAAATGCTTATCTGATCGGATCGGCTCAAACTGACACGCTTATCGGACCGAAACTTGTCGCCGACATTTGTATCTCGATGCCAGCCAAATGTTTCCAAAAGGAGAACTACTTGAATTTAATCTACGATCAAAAGCGCGCCTTGTATCTAACGTTCATCGCAAATCAAATGCTGAAAAAGAAGTTTCATTCGAGCGCGCTCAAATTCAATTATCATCGAAACAATATATATAAACCGGTACTGGAGGTATGTCCCGACGGAAATATGGGCAAGAAATTGTCCTTCAGACTTTTTGTTTCGGCCGACACTGAGTCGTTTAAATTGAATCGATTCGTGCCGTGGAATAGTAACATTCGCGATAGTTTATTTGCTGATGGGGAAGAGGAGAGTTTACTGCCCACCCCCCATTACAATGCAACAGTCGTATTCGATTTGACAATGTCGACGAACCAAAAGACTCTCAACGAAACGATCGCACAGCATAAGAATGTGCGGGAAGGGATCATATTGTTGAAAATTTGGCTGCAACAGCGTGGCTTGAATGTGGGTTTGACCGGATTCGGGAATCATTTGATGGCTCAATTCGTTGCCTATTTGTTTAAGGAACGGAAAATACATGCGACGATGAGTAGCTATCAAGTGGCTCGTAATGTTTGGAATAGTCTGGGTAAGTGTTTTGTTTCGATGGGCTTTAAGTGCACGTAATAAGTTTTCGTTAATTATTACAGCATTAAGTTGTTGGAATGAATCCGGCAAAGGTATTTCTCTATGCTCGAATTTCGATCAACCTAATCAACCAACTTTGGAACAGTTTCATTCACACTACGACGTTGTATTTGTGGATTCGAGCGGATTTTTGAACCTGTGCTCGGATTTGACATTGGAGGTTTATTTAAAGATTAAATTTGAGTCACAGCGGGCCGTAGATCTGTTGAACAATACCAAGGTGAATAGCTTTCTGGCTCTCTTCATGACTAGTATGCCGATTTATACGAAGTTCGATCACTTGTTCAAGTAATTCACAGCTGTAAATGATGTGCAAGTTTTTTTAAATTAATTATTTTATTTAGGATTTCCGAAGATTCCATTAATACAGTTTTAGAGTACAGCCAAAAAGAAGACTTGCTTAGCTTTTCTGGACTATGGTATCCAAGAGTTGTAAAAATGATTTCAGAGTAAGTTTCAGTGTTAAGTTTTAGAACTCATGTGATAATGAGATGCTTCATGTTACAGAGTACTTCGTATAGGTCTAGGCGAACGAGTTATATCCCTTCTACCGGTAGAAGATCCAATTGAATCCTGGGCGGTACAAGAAGCCCGAATCGTTCCAACAAAATCATTAAAATACGGTCTCGTACTCAATCCCGAAAGAGCTTATGAAATCCTAGACAAGGGACCGCAAGCGAACGAACCGTCATCTGTTGACTTTCGAAATTTCTGGGGCGATAAGGCGCAGTTACGACGCTTTCAGGACGGCTCTATAACTGAAGCATGCGTTTGGATACCGACAGAATCAACGCCCGGTCAAAAACGCTCGATCGTCAAGGAAATTATCATGCACCTGCTGCAGCATCATTTCAATATACCGAAAATCCAAATTACCTACGTTGCCGATGAGTTCGACATAGCCTACAGGTTGGATACACTTTTTTATGTTTTCGAGGACGGATCAGACAATGCCGAAAACATGTCGCTGAATGTGATCAAAAAATTCGATGAAATCGCAAAAAATCTTCGAGCCTGTGACGATTTGCCGCTTGACATCACCTCGGTGCAAGGAATATCACCGGTCTTTCGATACTGTGATCCGGTTCCGATTCTTGACAACGGAAAATCGTACAAGGACGACAAAAAAATTATTTTCCAATCGTACAAAGTGTGCGAATGTGTCATACAGTTGGGTGCGAGTGGAAAATGGCCCGGCAATTTGGCAGCCTTGCGTCGAATTAAGACTGCCTTTCATATTCAAATTGCCCGTTCGCTTAGGACTAAATTCAAGCTGGAGACTCGCGGAGGTATCGATGGTGTTCACGTGCTGAAAGACGGCTACGTATTCAAGATGGAAATCGTTCATCCAAAGGAAATCGCACTGATGAAGAAAGCCGTGTCAACAAAAGGCATAGTGCAGTACAACGATACACCAGAAAGTATCGATTTCGAGAAACGATTGATAACTTTACCACGCGTTACTAGCGCCCTGCATGGCTTGTATCAACGGTTTTCGAGTTTCGGGCCGACCGTTATGATTGCGAAACGCTGGTTGTATTCGCAACTGTTGGATTCGCATTTGTGGCCTGACGAATGTACCGAACTACTTATTGCATCGGAGTTTTTAAAAGCCGGGTCGAATCCGAATCCGGTTCAGCCTCAAACTGGCTTCTTTCGATTCTTGCATTTCCTGTCCACCTGTGATTTTCGCAATGAACTAATTTTACTAAATTTCAACGATGAAATGCCGCGTAAGTTGTTTTTCGAGTTGCTCTCGAGCAAGTATAAAATAAAAATTTGCCATTTTTCAGAGGACGAAATCACCGAATTGGAAACAAAATTTAGCACCGAACGTGAAACTTTCCCTACTCTTTCCATTATGACATCGCTCGATTCAAAAAAGGACAGCATGTGGACGAAAGAATCGCCAAATCCGCAAATATTAGCTCGTGCTATACTTCTCGCGCGTCATGCTCTAGATCTGATCGAACCGGCTTTCATTACGAATCAGCTCCTTCCCGTGCACGATCTTTTTTTGGCATCGTTAACTGGCTACGATCTAATCATAAATCTTAAAACGGAATTAGTGCATTCGTGTCATGCTTACTTTTTGGAACCGTCGCCAAAAAATGGACGACGACTCGATATAACTGTTCCGGCAGCCGGATTCGATCCAGTACAGTGCGGTCTTCGTGAATTACGTGAAGCATATTCGGAATTTGCTGTGTTCTTTTATAATCCGTGCGGCGGTAAGCAGATTGCTGTGATTTGGAAGCCGAACGTTTTTGTCGAACAGGAATTCAAGGTGGCAAACGTGAATGGAGCACGACTAAAGGAAAACGGTATGATTGAGTGTAATATCGAGCAACTTATCGACGATTTTAAGATTACATTACGCGGTTTGTATTTCAATTTTGTTAATTTAAGAGCAGAAAGAATGGAAACAGAAAGCTGAAATTAGTCAATGGAAAATATATGGAAAAAAAACACAAAAACAAAGTGATCCGCATCATTCAAGTTCCAATTCCAGCCGTATGAAGTAATAGGTGAAGGCTTTCCTTCTGAAAAGAAATTTTATCGCTTTTTGAAAACGTCTACTGTTTGGGGTCTTCCATTTTTCGACAGTGTAAATTTTGCTAGAATCTATTAAGAATTTATTTACTACGTACTGCTAATAGCTTCTTCGGTGCGCACTGTAAGACGTCTCTGCGGATGCGTATTATCAACTAGATATTCGTGCTCGGATGGACAACTATGTCGACCGTGAAATGAGGGTGATAAGTTTAGCCGGGATTCCAAGTTCTTGAACGCCACAAGGAGCTCGTGCTTCAGGCAGTCATTCCAGTTCAATTTGTTGCCTTTTTGTAGATTGGGCAGATGACAACCGTTTTGCACTCGTACGGTATATTCCCATTGGTCGATACCTTTAAAATAAATGTACAAGATCGGCTCTTTCTATTTAATGAGCTGAGCTATGGTTCTTGCTATGAAAGAAGTCGTTTTCGAGGTTCAAAGCCATTATCCTGCCTGTTCATGTATGGGTATAACTTGAGTAACTCATTCAGGCCTTTATGCTCTTGCAGTTTTGCGATTAGTTCGCGTTTGAAGGCTCTCTTTTCGTGCGAAGTAGTCCTGTAGATTTCAAATTTTTTCTGCAGTATTCTTCTAATAAAAACGGACTTAAAGAGTTGAATTTTACTACTATAAGGGCCAGAACGATAGCCCTAATTGCAAAAATGTAGAGACAAACTGAACACAGCTGAAAAGAATGCAGGCCCTGGCATCTAAAAAATTCGACAGGCTAGAGCTTGGTGGGTCGACTAGGCAACTACAAACGAACAGTTCAAAATGAAATTATATAGCGGCTGATGAAAGTTGAATTTAAGAAATTGTTGCCTTCTTTATTTCTTTTCTAAATCGAGTACTTTTATTTGGACCGAAGCAAAAGGCCGGGGAGTAAAAAGGTTTTATTGAAGGAAGGGAAATCGTGGCTGATGTCAAACAACTGATAAAAACTGCACTAAGGTTTTAATAATAGCTCTCATTTGATTTCTATGGTACACGAACGAAATACGGTAAGATTCGAAGAGGTGCCGGATAGTTCATAAGCCATTTAGGTCCTTCGTGAACAGTTCCATCGTTACCATCTTGCCATCTTCCAGTAGGCAAATAAATATCACGATCCTCTTGTCCCGGGCGTACTACAGGCGCTGCAATTAAGTCCGAGCCCAACATAAATTCTGAAAGGAAAAATTAAAAAAAACGCATAGTATCCACCAAAGCTCACTACTTACGATCGTAACATCCTTGCGCAACAACATCATCCGGATCGGCCCACCAGAGTGGTGGGTTCACCGGATCACCGCGCGAGCTTGCCAATTGAAAACGATTCATAAACAAATCCGTGAACTTATCGTGTAATTCGGTCATTTCCAAACTGATATTTACGGTTTCTTGATCGTATTGCCACGGTACATACGAAAATTGTAGACTCGGCATGAAAACATTGGCCTGTAGCCATCGGATAAACATCTCCTTATTAGGCGGACGATCATTGTAGCCGTTTCCGCCGATCATATCGGGTAGTACAATCGGATAGCCGACCATGTTTAGCTGAAGTAGAGTTGTGATCAGTGTTGTAAGTCCATTGTTCCAACCCCATTCGGAGTCCTTATCGATCATACGAATGAAAATCGGAACATCTTGAGTACCCTGTCCCGTTCGAACTTCGACCATTGGTCCGAATTTAGCAACTGTACGAACGTAGGCGCTAGTTATTAGGTTTGGATTGAGACTACGTTTACCAACCAGAACAGGATTCTGTTGAATGAATAAATCTGAATTAGAGTTGAAATTATTACAAGCTGTGATTACTTACTGGCGGCGACCAACTCGTTTCACCAGCATCGAATTTAAAACTATCAATGCCATCTTCGGTTTGCAGTCTGAGCAATCGATCAGAAAACCATTTAGCAGCTTCAGGCTTGGTGAAGTCTATGTAGGCCGATTCGTTTGCCTTGCTATTCCACCATTGTGTGTCGGGATTGCCCTTTTGATCTAGCACCAAATAACCCTTTTTCAAAGCATCGTTGTACCATGGCGCACAGTTCTTGTTGATGAATGGATGAATCCATAGAGTAATGCGATAACCTTGCGCTTTCAATTTGCTGGTAAACGCTTTCATATTCGGAAACTTCGATTTACGGAAAGTCAACGCACCGTAGCAATCTTCCCAATCGTCATCGATTTCCAATTGACTGTTATTGAATTTGTACTTGAGAATATTGTCGGCAAACGACTGTACGACTTTCTCGTCGATATCAACTTTGTAGAGTGCCCACGTTGACCAAACCGGATGCCGGACCATTCGCTCATCCGGAAGGCCAGTTGGTTTTTTAAGAAATCGCTGAACGGCTTGTAGATGACTTTCTCGAGTGTCGTGTGACCAGCCAACGAAATAGTTAAACGTAAAACTTGAATCGTTCGTATCGTACGGCTGTGATTTTCGCGCAATTAAACATAGCTGATTGCGGTGAATGCGAGAGTTTTGATCGATAAATAGCGGTGTCTCTTCTTCAACGTAGATGAAAAGACCCTGGGAACTGAGCCAGTAGCGTTCTGTGACGGCACAATTATCAGTCTCTTTGGTCACATACGAGTAGTTCTCGTGCGAAGATTTTTCGATTGGCCAATACTGATAGCGATTTTCCGGACCGCCGTACCAATGCGTTTTTCCAATGTCTAGGCTCAGACAAATTTCGGATGATTGTCCAGCGGTCAAATTCTGAGTAATCCGATATAGTATCAAATTCGGACTGTCTTCTATAATTTCGTAGTCAACATAGGGGCGTTGTGGTCGAGATAATAGTAGACCCTTAGCGGTTTGCTGAATATTCGAACCAGCAAATGACGAGTCCAATGTAAAAGTTTGAATGACTTTTTTGTCTGTTGAGCGGTTGGGAATTATTATTTGGACGTAAGCGATGGAGATGTGAAAACTTACCTTTCGATAATGTGTACTTTATGCCATTGTCCTTTTCGTGGAATTCAAAAGTTACATTACTTTTCGGAAACTTATACGTCAACGATGTGCCCGAACAAGCGACCGCGATGGTGACTGTAATGATCAAAATAGAAAATGCTTTAAACCTTTTCATAGTTAATAATGCAACGATCAAATAAGCAAACGATACTGACCACTCAGTCGACAGCTTGGCAGTTTTATACTAGATGTTAAGTAAACTTCTCGACTCTCAGGACTGATAAGATCTGCAGTGAAGTGCTAGGTCTTATCAAATAATTCAATTGTATACATATTCTTTTAAGTGTTGTACTTTTCCTGTTGTTCTATGAATTACAGTGTTGTTGACCGGCGTAATCGTCATGATTGGAATTGATGGAATAAGTCACTAAGTTGATTCAACTTCCAGTTCAACTTTTAAGGTGGATTTCCATTGTCGTCGTAATTATGCGTCTGTGCGTCGAACGCACATTTTTCTGCCACGCTTTTCAGTTTCGAGTTTACATTTGAATCGCAAGTTCTCTAACGCACAGTGCTGTCAAATATAAACTGATAGGAAGTTTATAATTGTTTAATGTTATAATTGTTTAATACTCTGCAGGAGTTAGATAAGGTCAATAAAAATATTAAACAGTAATTTCAGGGACACTAATATTGCCAGTATTTTCACACTAAGCAGTGAAAAATGAACCGGAAACTAACTATAGCCTAGTTTCATAAACAGCAAAAGGTTCTGAAGATGCTTCTGGCATATAAGCTGGAAGAAGGAAAGAAGCGAGGATGCTGGGTTAGAATCTTGCGAAATCGGGAGCAACATGGCGCGTATGAAAACTTAGTGCAGGAGATGCGTTTGAATGACAGTAATGTGTTCTTCAAATAGCATTGAATGTCGGTTGACCTTTTCGATGAATTACTCGATCTACAGTGGCTCACAGCTTATTTCGACCAGCACCTATCAACAACTTTAACCACCAATAACAACTAAACTAAAAAAGATATCAAAATTATTTAAGCACAGATTATTAGTTTAGTGTTCAAAATTATCATTTATGCATTTTATTATTTTTTTATATTTTTTCAATATTTCATAACAATCAATAACGAAAAAAGTAACTAAAAACAATGTCACAGCTTATTTCAAACAAGTAACAGATTCAATGTTTAAATTAAGTTGAAAGACACAAAAAAAATTTCAATATTTAGTATGACCACCCTTCTGGTTAACAACCATTTTTAGCCTCTTAGGCATTGAATCGACCAGTTTTTGTGTCACTTCTGGGGTAAGTTTTGCCCATTCTTCAACGAATGCAGTTTTGAGATCGCTTTTGTTGGATATTTTCCGTTTTCGGATGTTTGTATCCAAAACGGCCCACAAATTTTCAATGACGTTAATGTCGGGCGGTTGTGCCGGCTTGTACAAGTTTTTGGCGCTTATAAACGGCTTCTTACACGCTATTCTACCATTGAACTCATGCTCTCGCAGCATATTGCGAATAGTTTCCGGGTGGCATGGCTTGCCCAACTCAGCTTCCACTTCACTGGCAATTTTTGGAGCCGATAGTCTTGAGTTTTCCCGGATTTTCCGGACAACATAGCGCTCGTCCGCTGGATTGAAAATTTTGTTGGGTGCATTTCTTCCTTTATCGTGCGTTCTATTTTCGCGGACAAATCGGTATATGATGCCCTGCACCGTAGAATCACTTAGTCCAACCATCTCACCAATTGTCCTACGCGAATGACCTTTTAAAATTACTGAGAACAAGTTCTCGCTGATCAATTGTCGTACGTGGTCCCATTTCGCAAAACTAATTTTTCTGCTCGACCTTCTCAAAGAATTCAGCAAGACTGAACTTGAGCACATTACGAATATAATGACTAAAACATAGAAAAAGAAATAACCGCTGCATTGCAAGATAGCGGATCATTGCACACCTGCAAAGTATTTGGTTGAAATAAGCTGTGGCATTGTTTTTGGTTGCATTTTTCGTTTTTAATTGTTTTAGAATATTAAAAAAATATAGAAAAATAAATGAAGTCATATTTGATTAGTTTAAACATTAGACTAACAACCCGCGTTGAAATAATGTTGATATCTTCTTTAGTTTAGTTTTTATAGGCAGTTAAAGTTTTTTTTACGTGCTGGTCGAAATAAGCTGTGAGCCACTGTAGTTGGACCGTTGAAAAAGTCTTTCAAATTTGTCAACCTATTTCGGCAGGTGCCCGATTTTCCTTAACACTCAGGTTTGTTGCACAACTGGCAATATAGTGACAGTTTCAAATATTTTAAAATACATTAAGATATTTAGCATGTGATCTTATCTTCTGCACGGAAGAAATAAGAGCAGTCACAACAAAACTTACAAAACTACAAAAATCGACGAGCATTGACAGAACCTGCAACTAGAAATGACAAAAAAGTCAAAGCAATTTAATTTTGCGGCGCGGGAAAAAACTGATGAATATGCGACTTGTGACGCAAACGCATCCTGTCCCTTAAACTACAATTTGATTGTTGCGTCCGACGCTCTGATGCAGAATTGCGACGACAATGGAAATCCCTCTTTAAGGTAACACGCCGTAGTCCAGACGCAAACTCAGGCGTGGAGGTTTCCAGCATATCCAAGTTTTTATCTATAATATAAAAATCTGCGCAGTGATATGTTAATTTTTTAGATTGTAGTAAAACGTAAAGTAATTGATGAGCATTTAATGATGCCTCTCCTACCGGTTATACTGCAATAGTTGAAGTGCCATGGATATAACAATTTTATGAGTCGGTGATTAGTACCTCAATCATGATTTTTTTCGTGTCATCTTATGAATGAAACTGCTGTGATGAATGATGTTTTGAATCTTTTTGGAATAGTAAAAAAAATATACGAATCTGTTACAATATAACTTTTGGTGGATTGCATGGAACAAGCACTCGTTACGGACGAGCCTGGAGCTGAAATGTACAGGGTATCCGTTGGTAGATTTAGGATTTAAAATTAAAAATTTCATTAACCATCGAACGGAAAATCAGAGTGGCGTTCGAAAAAGCTTAGTAGGTCGTGCGGTCACAATGTCGCCGCAGATGAACAACGTTGGGTCGCTATCGAAGCGTATTTCGCATTCAATGATTCTTGTCTCATTGCTCGTCAAAGATTTTGTTTCATCACAATATTCGACGCTTACGCGATGCACCAAATAAAATTTGCCGCCGACGTCCACTACCCAGACGGTGTTCAAGAAGGCAGGGAAATGTTGGAGCTTGTTGTAAACAGCGTACGTGAAAATTCGCATCAAGAAACGATTGAGCATAAAATTTTAACAAAGAACATACATGTAGTAGAAAAGCGGTGGCATGAATGTAAATCCGAATAGAACTGAACTTGTTGGTTTTTACCAGTAAATCCAAAATACCAACTACCACCTGATACAAACTTATCTGAAAACTAGAGAAACGAGTGGAGGAAGCCCGAATAAGTTCTTATGCCTGAATCAGAACCTTCGGCAAGAAAGAAATAAACCAAGAATGGTTTTATAGTTATACATGGCCGTAATACGTCCAATTCTTACCTACGAGCACTAGCCTGGTAGCCAGCGTTGAGTACGAATTTATACTTCTACTTTATTATTTCTACAAACAAACTCGCCAGAGTACAGAGAACCGCAGCTGTTGAACCTACAGGGAGACATGCAGTCATGTCTGACTGCTCTAAACGTGTCATTGCATCTATTACCTACATATAAAAAGCACTGCGTCAGAGCAGGATTGGACCATCAGATCCAACCAGTACTGTTAATCTTAATATTCGAGATCTCATTAATCATCAAAGAAGAAATATACGAAGTCGAGACCTGAATATATTTCATCTTTTTTTGCGGATCTTGGTCTCTTGAACTCGGAAGAGTTAACCTCATTTGGATTCCGGAACACAGCGGCTACGACGGTAACGAAATAACCGACTCAATGGCTAGAAAAGGTTCAAAAGCTAACTTCATGGGACCACATCCATTATGTGGGGTACCGTTGAGCACCCTACTCTGATTGTGTCCTGTCTGACAAAAGCCGATAGCAAGACGTATCATGAAGATAGCGAAAACGTTCAGATAGATTCTAATGAGCTCGAATGCAATGGTCCATAAAGTAGAAGTGTCTTCCTAACACAAAAAATCACAAGATCAATGAATACAGATCCTAAATTTGTGCCTCACTTGTACTCCATTGCATATTCGACTTACAGCAGAGGTTCCATTGTACTCCAAACCCATCGTCTACAAACCGATTTCCTAAGCTATTCTCAGCAAATACTTGGAAAGACTTAGTGTCATAAGACTAGAACTTCGACCATCTTTCGAGAAGAACTGGACAGTCTGAGACAGGCATTGCGATTCAGAAAAGTAATCCTCCTACTTTTAAAAAGTTCATGGGTTTAAATCCCAGAGAGGGAGGACTGTTCTGTTACTACCATGTGTCGGAAGAAACTAATGAAACAAAGTGGGCTAATCATACAATTGCTGTTGATTTTGCTTTCCATCCAGTCCACCTTAACCAAACAACAAAAGATAAAATTTATTGTAAGTTTTTTATTGATAAAGCAATTTACAACACTATCTTATCAAAAAAAATAACACAACAAATTCTAACAAGGACTTATTTAACAAAATAAATAATTTAAAAAAAAACAACGGAAAATCCTATCAGGTTTTTCCATTCAGTCTTCATTTCAAAAACTTGAACGATGCGATGAACAAAAATTTTCTTTAGTTACTAACTTGTTATTTAGCGATCGTCGATTGTCACTAGAGTGTAGAGATGAAAGTTACGTTTGCAGGCGATTAGCGGTCCAAGTTTATCTGAAATAGAAATTGTCATATGAGCATTATTGCGTAGAGCATAAGATTCGGGACAACAAAATCAAATGCTAATAGAAACAGTAGCTATGCCTTGGATACGAGCGGATTTAACGGTAAGGACAGTGATTGGGTTCTGTAAAGTCCAGTCATTAAATTACAGATTAGAAACTGATGTACCGAAGCATTGGTTATCGAATGTAAAAAAAGAACGCTAGAAGTCTAAGCGATCAACGGAATTAAGCAATGACGTTCGAACAGCTATACCACGTGATAAGACCTAAGTAGATTGCAGACCTTCTGAGAAAGGCGACCCGACTTTTTTTTGTATAAGTTATAGAAGTAACGAGAGAGAGCATCAGACTATTACTTGTTGAGCGTCTACTATTTTGTTGAACTTGGAGACATCAAGTTCCATCCTGATATCGAACAGTTCAGTACCATAAGTAATTTATTTGCAGCGATGCTATCCATGCACAGCCTGTTTCTGTTTCAATCGCCAATAAATGTCTACAATTTGCTAATGTTTTTGCGAAAATTCATGTTTGTTTTAAATGAAAAATTTTCGGTTGTATCTTTTTCGAATTGTTACAATCCTGAACACTTACTCGATTCTCATTCAAAATAGTTTGATCGGGATCCGACTCGCCATCTGAACAAAGAGCATCTTTGATAAAATTCAGTTCTTCTCGCTCCGATATTAAATCGGTGTGTTCCGACGAAAGAAACTCTTTCAAACTGAAAATAAAACGAACGATTATACCGAACTGCAAAGAATCTCCTCTAGTCCAATAGTTACCCAATCGAACGGCTCTGCTGCAACTGCAATTCCATCTGATGTAAATTTTCCGACTTCATTTTGTGAACTTCACGAATAATTTTTGCCCACTGATCCTTGTAAAAGTTTTTCGACTTTTGTACTTCATCCAGTCGTTCGCTGAGAATTCTCTGGACAAAAAAAATAAATGAAAATCGAATAATAGGATTTTTTTTTCACAGATCCAGCATACCAAATCTTGAAAAAGTCCGGCTAATTGTTCACGAGGCAAGAAACTTTGTTTCATTTCGTCAATTTTACTTTGCAATTCTTCAAGTTCCGACTTCAATTTAACGTTTTCGCTTTCAATCATCGTTCTCGTCATTTCCAATTCGCGATACTTAAGTTCCTGAAGTTTAAGCTGATGCGACATGTCCTCTTCGACGCGATACGCCTTTTCACGAAGTTCAATTAGCTTTGCGGAATAACTTTGTTCCAACTCGGCTTTAGTTTGGGATATTACTCGTTCCTGTTCTAATTGATGTACTCCCTTTTCCTGGTAAAAAAAAAAACATTATTCTGAAAAAAATTTATTTCGGTGTGGGAACATACTTTTAAAGTCTTATGTGCTTCTTCCAATGCGGCAGTAAGAAGAGTACACTGCTCTAATTTTTGTGCTAGCTGGTTCTCCTGTTCGCCCCTTTTCCTCTGCCATTCGGCCGATAAGTGTGCCAAATGATTGACTTCCTTACGTTTTAGTTCGACCAGAAAAATCTCCTGCTGTTTGAGCTTCCATTCTTCCAGCTCCTCGACAATTTTATACGCTAGATTTTCGTCTAAGTAAGCGCGTGGCTGTTGCGTGACGTTTGAAAAACGTTTCACCTGACTATTAAAGCTAAGACCGAGATCATCTAAATAGACGAAAATATGCGCCATTGCGATTTTTTCACCCGACTGATCCTCCATTAATATGACACCAGATCGCTTTTCTTTGGTACCGACCAAAAGGATTTCATTGTCCAAATCGGCAGTAGCGTGCGCTCCACGCGGACCATTTATGTTCAAAACGCACGGCTCGCATTCAATTAAATCCAAGATTTCATCGGTTGTCGACGAAAAGAACAATTGTAGCTCTAAATCTTTGAATTCGATTAAATTTGAGCAAATTTCGGACAGCTCTACGTTGGCAATTGTGAAAGTCGTGTCGGATTTCGGATGATGTAGGCTTATCTGCCAGATTCCAATTTCAGGACGACGCGTGAACTTTACAGTTTGTAGAATGAGATTGAAACTGAAAGTACGTGGAATGTTCTTACTCGGTCGCGTTTCGTTCTTTTCCATCAGAAGAGTATCGATATCCGTCTTGTCAGAATTAAGAAGAATCATCGGTTCCGATCTGGTCAATTTTGGTAGCTTCGATCGAGAGGTTCGCATTTCAGCTTCTCGTGCCGATACGAGCTCGGTATCACTACGGACTGCTCGAGCATCTGGCTCGTATTCTTTTACGGACATTCTGTGTTCTAAATTTTCGGTTGGTGGCAACTCAATTCCAGGCTGTAGACACACATCACCGCCAGCCTGATTGTCTATAAACTCGGCGACTTGTGGCTTATCAATGATCACTTCGCAGTTACTCACTTTTGTAGTAGACAAATACTTCAGACCGAACACATACTCAACGTAGGGCTTGAGAGCAGTCGGTGGCAGATCGAATAACGTTTCAATCATAAACGCTCCCTCACTTTCCATTGTGTTTTCATTCATACCGTAGTTTAACATAAAATCTTGTAAATTTTCAGTCTTCAAGAGGTTTGCAAATGAGAAACGGGCATGCCCTTTAAAGCAAAAAGAAGCTTAACAATTTTGCAATGTTCGAAGGCAAACAACTCACCAACTATCGTGTCGTTATAGTACAAATCAATTGGAATATACAAAACTTTTTGAAAATATTCATTCAAACTATTCAACGACGTTCGAAAATGAATGGCAATCTTTTCCTGGATCGAGTACAGACCGTTTCCTTTCGGTATTAACGAACAATGTGTCGGACTTCCCAGTAGGTTATAATGAAATCGAAACAATTGGTTCATTTGTTCTTCCGGATTAACAATCTGAAACGATAGAGCTATAGGCAAAGGAAATTTCGATCTAACTACCTTCTACATGTTCCAAATGTCTTGCAGTCTTAAACATCAGCTTAACTATAAAAACATCACAGTCTGTTTCAATGTTGCCGACTTGCAGCAAGCCTTCGTCTTGTAGTAGTTTAATGTGAAGACCACGCTGTGAAGTCAACATATCGGCCGTGTTACAAGGCTCGATTAGAATCGACTCCATGCCTTCGATGGTGCTCTGAAGTTTTCGGAAAATAATTAAAATTAATTTCAGAAGATTCAGAAGTGTGTTACTTACGTTCTGTATATTTAAGATGCCGTGATCTTCGTCCAGATTGTGCTTATCGGTTATAGTCAAAAAGAGTAGAACTTCCGGTTTATGTACACGCCATTCTGAATTGAGTCCGATCAATTTATGCCAGTGTGGTTTGACCTAAAAAATGAAAAGAAGGTTCTAGAACGATGAAAACAATTATTGCTGCTTGTACTCACGTTAACAGCTTTCTTAGGCGGGACTATGGGAATTCCTCGAATCGGTACTAGGATGTAACCAATCATACTCCTTATTTCTTGACCGTTATTTATTATCACACTAAAGCACTCGACTTTGATTGGCAGGTTCTCGGTTTTCATTCTACGAAAAAAAAACAATAAAAAATCATTGAGAAAATATAGCCGTAAAAAAGGTGTAGAACATTTCTTTGGATGGATCCTGATGTTACAGCTCCCGCCCATATTATCAACCCTCATATCTGAATACAGACTTCATCCATAATTGTTATGCACGACGTGTCAAGAGGCGGTAGACCCGAGTGCGAGGCCTGAACTAAGTGTTCACATATCGGTCTCTTGAACTGCCTAAAATCGTGGGTTCGACAGAATAAAAATAGCTTGAACTGCAGGCAGCAACGCAGGATTTTTGGTCAGTTTGAGGCATAGAAGGTACGATTCTCAGACTATGAGCTGTGACACATAGCCAAATTAAGGCGCTGGCTCCAAAATCTGAGAGGTGGAAGGGTCAAACTTGAATTTCCCACCGGAGAAAGTCTGCGGTCGACTTCTTCACGCCTCGGACAGATCAATTAGCCAGAAGCAAGGGAAGCCACTACGCGCGATTCTAGGCACAAGTTTGACGACCGGGGGAGTCGGTGAACGGCGTTATTTGGATGGCCATGAAGACCGTATCCTTTTTAGGGAGGTAGTGGAGGAACTATCAGTTAGGGCGATGAACCCGCTGGCGACTGATGGCTTGGTCCGATTAATACGCATGGTCGTTCGTGAGGAGTTGGTGTCTCAGTCACAAGAGAAAGAACAGCAGAGTCTTATCAGCCGTCGGAGGGTTAGTGTTGCAAGGTCAGCAGACTCATGCAAACACTACTTTCGTGTGGATCGCGTTTCGACACTGGAGGTTGAGGTCAATGCAGGCGGCCAGGCATTGCGAGCTGAAGAGCTCGTCTCAGGCGATCGGGTATCTCGGCGGACACATGGACTTTTGCTGGATGGCCGCCCGAATAAGCGGTATTGGATGTGGCGGACGTTCAATCCCATTACCCGCATTCCTGCAGGCTTGAGAGCGGAGTGCGGATGGGGAGGTACGCAAGTTGATGTTCGGTCGAAGATAGGCACCGAATGAGCTCTTCACGTCTTACAAACAAGACATAATGGCACTCCGCACATTGCTGCGCACTCCCATGTGGGAATCCAAGTGTGTGGACTTGTTGAGCGAAAATTTGTAAGGGAGTACGCAGCAATAGATTTGTTTCCACTCCGTGTGAAACATGGACCATTTTCGTCTTCTAGTGGGGGGAATGAAAGACGTCCGAAAACTCAACCCAACATGAATCTCTAGTCCCTGAACTGTACGAGCCACACGACGATAGAACTATGGATGCGTTACCGTCATCAGTCGACCTGGCCGGTTTATCAGATTTCCGTGTGTGCTAAAATTGTGGAAAAGACGATCACGGATACCGGGAATGTGAGGAGGCCTCTAAGAGCATTTTTACTATGGGTGTGTGCGGGCTCATGTGCTGAAACACAATTGCACCTATTATATGGCGAGAAATAGCCGCACGGACAGAAAAGGTGCGAGTCTCTCCCATCCGGGCCGTTCAAAGTATCGACCCAAACCCCATTAAACCCAGTCACAAATTTTAAACCCCTCATTTCTTCAAATTTTAAATATTTCATAGATCTCTTCGTTCAACCGCGAATAGTTCATTGGCTCTACAATTCCGTCATCAGACTAATACTAAAGTATGGTGTTATTGGCTGGTAGACGGCATTAGATAAAGCTGTTAACCGAACCTCCCTAAGGAACGTATAGAGATCAGCATGCATATGCATCAGCGGAGCTCTGAGGACAGCTCCCTCTGCAGCATCAGACATGCTATTCAATCTTCCACCCTAGACATTTTTGGCAAGCAAATGGCAGCCATTCGACTTAGAATCTCTACACAATGGACTAGCATATTTACGAATCAGGTACGTACCCCTCACCCCAAGCCAGCACGGAACCAGCAAGCGCATCGCTCCTGCTCGATCTTCAGCGACCGGTTCGGACCTAGAAGGAACTGGCCCTCTGATTCCTAGTACCGTACCTATCCTTCGAATATTTTGAGTTTTTCAAGTCAAAATATTCAATCCAAGGCCTCCGTTCATTACAATAATTAAGTGTTCCTAAAAACTCTGACCCTTTGGTCAGACTTTTCTTATTGTCGCGAAATAATTGTCAAAACATTACCGTCGTGGCTGTGAGGATTGACTGACTGATTCACTCCCTTGTTTTGGGCCTGAAGAATTGGAGACAGTACAGTTTCACAGCTCAACAACCTTGAAAACTTTCATCATATCAACATACACATGCTGTTATTGCTGTATGCTAACATTGGGTTCAGCTCATCCTGATGTTAGATGTGCTCCCCCAACTAGATCTGGATCTGCGAGGAGAAGAGCCTGTTCACAAAGTGTTGTTAAAAGAAGTCAAATTTGTTCGTGATTGAAGATGAATTGCGTAGTAAACCAGTCAGTCCACAAGTTAGTGGAAGCAGTTGTGGAGTTGAACGGAAGTTGGTGTAGTGCGGAGATGCAATTAGAAGCAGACCTCGAATGATATTTATTTATTCAGTCTACGGAATGAATCCTTACAATATATGATAAATAATAATTACATTAAAAAATTTTACAAAGAAAAACAAAGAATAAAAAATTTATGTACTAAATAAAGCTATGTGACTTGGAAGAGTGACCTCAATGTCACGAGATAAATATTAAAGAAGTCAATACAATGACAATACGTATTGCCAGTTCTCATCAGTCTTGACAGTGGACTAAAAGGAAATAGATTGCTCTCGGCTATCATTTAAAGATCGTAAGTGCAATTGACCCATAAGGGAATCATAATTTATCCACTCAGTTGGAATGTGTATCTTATAGGCAATAAGTACCAAAAATTTGTGTTGAATTGTCTCCATTCGATTAATGTGAATCTGGTAGTAAGGATTCCACACTGAAGAACAATACACAAGAATGGGCCTAACCAAGCTGCAGTGTAAACATTTTGTATGTTATTAAAATCCCTTGTATTACGAGTAATAAAACCGAGCATTCTTCTTGCAGCGTTATTAATACTAGTGACATGAGGGATGAATGTAAGTGATGAGTCTAAAAAACGCCAAGATCTTTTATAACACTGACTTCTGCTAACAGAGTGCCATTAATTTTGTAGCTAACTGAAAATGAAGTTTGGTTTTTTTTGAAAAAAATGATAAATCTACATTTATCAATATTAAGATATAACAGATTTTTGTCACATCAGGACGAGAGTTCGTGTAAGCTAGCCTGTAGCACAAGATAATCCTCAAAAGTTTTTACTGCTTTATATAATTTTAAATCATCAGCAAATAAAAGAAAGTTCACTCCCTTAAATATCTACTAATATCGTTAATAAATAACTGGAATAGAAGAGGACCAAGGTGTGACCCCTGCGGTACACCTGATGTTATTGTGAAAGAGTTCTAAGTTATTGTCTTTATTTTAACACAACTTGTGCGTTGAAAGAGATATGCGAAGCAGAAACATATGTACATCAGTGGTACCCTAGATCGTGGTATATTGGCTATATACGGCCATTATAAGACCCATCCTAATATATGTATCAGTGGTTTGGTGGACTAAGTCCGAATGCGCATACATTAAAGCTAGTCTCGCTAAACTACAGAGGACAGTCTGCATCGGTGTAACAGGTGCCTTACGTACCACACAGGGTGTGGCATTCGATGCACTGCTCAATCTGCCACCGCTTGACATTTCTGTTCAGGCAAAAGCAATGAGAGCTACACACAGACTGATGAGATTAGTCCTGTGGAGAAAATAGCACTGCACGGGTCATGGAGAAAGGGCTCAAAGATTGTCTGGGAACCCCAACTTCGATATGCCTTCGGATGCTATGACTTCGGCCTGTATGCTCAAAAGAAAATATCAGGTGGAGATCCCGAGTAGGGGAGTAGTGGGAAAACCAGTCCGCACTGCTTAGCGGATTCACTGATATATTCTAAACGGACTTCAATGACTAAAGACGGGTCGGGAGCTGGAATGTACTTGCAGACTGACGATCTCAGGTACTCTTTCGCCCTAGGAAAACATTCTTCGGTATTTCAAGCTGAAGTATATGCGATCCTTAAGGCAGTAGAATGGATTATAGAGGGAAGATGGAGAGCCAGGATGATCTGCATTTGCAGCGACAGTCAGGCCGCTCTACAATCCCTAGATAATCCAATCGTCTTTTCGACGATGGTACGTGAGTGTAAAGAACGGTTGAATTCTGTTGGCAGAATCAATGACCACCAGGGTATAAATGGCAATCAAATAGGTGATGCATTAGCAAAGGCTGGATCGCAGTCAGCTATGGTCGGACCCGAACCAGTTTTCGGTGGGAAAAGCTTTAGTATCACGCACAAGCGAAAAAGTAATGTAAGAGATTTTTCATATTTTACATTTACGTTCCAAATGAAACTTTGGTATGTTTTAGAATGTGGTCAATAAAAATTTTTGACAATCGGGACGTAAAACAATGAATAAAAACGTTTTAAAATTTTTGATTTCATCCAGTTAGTACAGTTCGAGACGCCATTAAGGCATGTTTGGCTGACGCGCGCTACGCTCCAACTACCTTCCGTGAAGCCCTACGGGACTCAGGGATTAAAACTCCCTTTTCGCGTTCATGTTTGGCTGACGCGTGCTACGCTTCAACTACCTTTCGTGCAGCCCTGCGGGGCTAAAGGGATTTAAACTCCCTTTTTCGCGTCCATGTGTGACGAGAAACGTCAAACAGAACCGTCATGGTGGTTCAAAATAAAATGTACTGGGTGAGCAAAATTAAAAATTTGAAATCGGGTTTTTATATAGTTTTACGTCCCGAATGTCCAAATTTTTTATTGACCACATCCTTAAACATACCAAAGTTTCATTTGGAACGTAAATGTAAAATATAAATATAAAAATCTCTTACATTACTTTTTCGCATGTGCGTGATATGTTGTTTAAATAATTTTCTTAATGCACATAAAAAAATTTTTTTCCAAAGGTTATTTCTGTGTAGTCCACCCGTTTCAGTTCTAGCCGTAGTTAATAAAAAATCCCGGAAACAATTAAGCTTTGCATCCCAACATCTGGTCTGGAAGATAAGAACGGCGTCGAATGTTTAGTTGTGCAGCGTCCACGACGGGTTAGAAGGCTCGACGCAGTTCGCCCGTTATACGGAATGGGTTCGAGATCTTCTCCATCCTAAAAAGGTGTTACTGGGTTTGTATTACAACAGTTAAGTACTTACTTCTTAATTGACTTCTTATCCGTCTCCCAAATCAAATTATTGTCGAACATCGTAGGCTGTCCGGCCGCTACTACTTCGGTCTCCAGCTTATTTCCGCCCAGCGATGCCGTGATAACGACACTTTCACCTTTAAAATTCAATCCAACGCCTGTTCAAAACGATAAATCGGTTACAAACTCCAAGCCACACGTCGCCCCAAAAAATTCCTTACCTTCCTCAACGTGCAGCACGATAATAAACTCATCGTTTTCGCCCATTGCTTTCACCACAAAATCCACCAAATAAATCAAAATACTATCAAAAAATAAAAACAGAACCTAAAGCAATTGCGAAGGAAGGACGAAGGAACTTTACACGGGACAAATAACGGAAAAAATCGCCAAAATCTTGCCCAGACAACGATTTACGATTAGCGGAACATAAACAAAACACTGAACTGTCAAAAACCATCTGTCAACGAGTAGGTGTGGGTGTGTCACGGTTGCCATGACAACCAGCTGCGAGTATTTTCTTTTCTGAGTGGGGGGCCGCACCGTGACAGGCACCATATTGACGAATTTCTAACAGAAAATGACGATTTTTATGGAAATTTCCGTTTTATTCGACAATTGTGCAAATTAAGTGAGTCATCGGTGTGCGATAAAAAAAATGCCGAATGGAATTTATGGCGAATTTTCAAAATATTGGCGCTTAGTGACGTCATGGATTTTAGTGAAATTCGAAAGGAGGAAAAGAGAGTGATTTGCGGGAGAAAGAAATGCGCGGTGTGTGATTGTGTGCGAAGGGTTGCTGCTGTCACGTTGGTGTAAATTATTGTGCGAAAATAATTTGGAAAATTGTTGCCAGGTTAGTTCGAGTTGAGAAGGACTTTTAATTTTTTATTTCGATTATTTAATAATAAAAAAAAACTGAAACAGTTAGCTATTAACTTTAAATTTTTATAGTGAGATTGGGTAGACTCTTTATTGGTAACTTTTCGGGAAGTGAGGTGCAAAATTCAACGAAAAAAGTTGCTGTATCTAAGGAACAGCTTATGCTAAAAAGTTGAAACTTTTAATTTATATAAAAGAAATGCAAGAAATTGGTGACATGGGCTTCAAAAAACCTGTCTGGAGAGCTCGAATCAAACGCCACAAAAATTTAAACTTGTTCTGAACAAAAAGTTGATTTTTTTTTGTGATTAAATTTAGACGAAATTCAGTGCGGGTAGGAGGTTGGGTACTCTTTTTTCGGGGATATCATCGTCCTTTTATTCTGATTTTTTTTGACTGACTTTATCCATCTATGGGTACACTTCTGCAGCCCAAAGTACTGGAGACTAAATACTCTTTCAGCTCAATGAACTGGAAAAAAATCACCATATCGACATACTCAAGCTGTATGTTGACATTGGGCTCAGATTATCCTGGTGTGTCCGATGTGCTCCCCAAACAGTACTGAGTACTTGTATTAGGGGTAACACAAATGAAGCAAACCAAAAAGCATGCAAAAATAATAAGAGAGAAAAAAAAATTAAATACAATAAACAGTAATAATAATAGTAAATAAATAAATTAGATTAAAAAATTGTAATATAATAAAAAATTAATAAAAGTGAAGTTAGAAAGAAAAAAAAAGCGATAAAAATAAATGAAATAAAATACAAAATAAATTTAAATAAGAATAAGTATAAATATATGTAGAGAAAAAAAAAAGAAAAATATAATTATAATAATGCGGAATCAAATAAATTGAACGAGAAGAAGAAGAAGAAAGTACTTCACTAGGTTTAGGTTTAAGAAGGGTCGCAGCGCTAAAACCACCACGCTCACTAGGCGCCAAACGGGCCCATTGCGATCCCTTCAGGTCCTCGTGGGTTATTCCATCACCTCAGAACCACTCCAATTCCCTGCAGAACCTGACTTATTTGTCATACCCTAACGACCTCAAATCCTCGATAAGTACTTCACTATATGTATAGTAAACATAATAATAAACAACTATAAAAAATAAAGATATCAAAAGTAAAAATAATTATTACTACAGCATAAATAAGAAATGGGAGTTCGGAAAATAGAAGTGTGTATGGCAAGGTAATTGTTTCGAAGTCCATTTAAGTTTAATTTAAACTTGTACTTTTCATCTCCCTCATATGTTTTTTGAGTAGCTCTTTAAATCGATTGATGATTTTCTTTGCTGTTTTCTAATTGCTTAGCTCATTCTACTGCTATTATGTCTTGTACGTTAAGTTTTCCTGTCACCCTATATAATTCTGTGGTCGGTGTTGCTCTTGGTAGGTTGTATACAGCTTTAATACTTTTGCTTAAAAGTCTCTCTAATTTGTTAATGTTGTATAGAGCTGTCTGACTCTATCCAAGTATGCCATAGGTTAGAAGAGAGATAATAGGTCTGTTCTTTTTGCATACACTTTCTACACTAGGTTAAACACTTTCTACCCTAATGCTGTTCTTTTTGTCGGTGTGACGTCAGAGGTGGCTGTTCTTTTTGTCGAGTGTAGTATACTCAGTGTACACTATTCTACACTGGATCGGGAGCAGGTGTAAGTTCTTACACTTTAGTGTAGTTTACCATCTGTCAAAATTGATGGCTGTATGCAGATAAAATAGACTTTTTGAATTTATGAATCTACTGGTTTAAATGAATACATGCAAGAATATTGAATGACAATAAATTTGCATTGATAGAAGTTCGAAATTTTAGCTGTGACGTTTCTACACTAACCCGTTCTTTTTGCGCGATCTACACCCTACACTTTCAGTGTTTATTACACTGAAAGTGTAGGCTACACTAAAGTGTTAACTTATAGATGTTATAGACAAGTTCCTTAATTCTTGTCGCCAGGAACTGATTTCTTCTCAGCGCTCCAATGAAAGGTGCTATTTTCTTGCACAAGTTTTAAATGTGAGTTGTCCAAGATAAGTTTTCATAAATTGTAATTCCTAAATATTTGGTTTCTTTTATTCTTTTAATCGAAATGAATTGCATAATGGGATTTATTTTAATGTCTAACATATTTTTTTGTTTAAAAATCATGTAATTGGTCTTCGTCGTATTCACTGTTAGGTTATTTCCCAATAACCAATCACCATATTTCTTTAGATTATCGCTTATTTTATTTTCCAGATTGGTTTGATTCCTTCCCTTGTAGAGCAATAAAGTATTGTAGAGGATTAAAATCTTAATCCATTCATTGAATAATATAAATTAACAATTCTATGAATTCTAATCCATTCGTTGAATAATATAAATTAACAATTCTATGAATTGTAATCCATTCTTTGAATAATATAAATTAACAATTCTATGAATTGTAAACACAAACTTTATTAAATTTAATGTAAAAAATAATATTAAATTAACATTCGAAATAACTCTTAATATTGTTTAATTAATTTATTTTAAACTTGAATATTTCTTTTTATAAGTTATTGCGGTGAAAATCAAATTCAGGCTGATTATTTTTCGTTCTAATTTTTTGATCTAAAGTCGTCATATACTTCGATCGATTAAATTTTACAGAAACAAGTTTTTTTAAAACATAAAAAACTAGTACTGCAAACTCAATGTACCGTGCGGCACCACAGTATCATCGGCGAATATAACATACTTTGCTAATAGCTCTGCTTCACGTAGATTGTTGATATAAAGTAAGTACATTGTTGGCCTTATTACGATCCCTGCGGTATACCGTTGTTGACGTGCATCTCGTTACTGTAGATATCAACATTTTTTGTTGTATATATTCTGTCGCTGAGGTAGCTTTTTATTAGGCTTTTCGCCTTTCTGCAAATACCCTGTTCGTCCAGTCCTTCTAGAAGTATGTCATGATTTACAGTGCCGAATGCCTTTTTCAAGTCGATAACCAGCTACATAGTTCCCTTCGTCAAGGCCTTTATTTATATAGTTAATTGCATCTATTATTGCTGATGTCGTATTACTCTTAGCTTGAAATCCATGTTGATACTGATCAAAGCCTCTTTTCCGTTGTATGAAATTCGTTATTCTTGAGTTTATTACTTTTTCTATTATTTTGCTGATTGCGTTCAGTAATGCTATAGGACGATAATTTTCTGGATTTGTTCTATTGCCGCCTTTGTGAACTGGTGTTATTAATGCCACTTTCAAAGAACTCGGCAACACACCAGTTTCTAGAATATCGTTTACTATTTGTGCCATTGGTCTAACGATAACATTCTTTATTATTTTGATGGTATTTGTTGTTATGCCATCTATCCCTGGTGACGTGTTTGATTTCAGTGAAGTTATTATCAATCTTATCTCCTCTGCTGTCGTAGGCATCAGAAAAATCGTGTTAGGATTAGACTTGTTGTTAATTCTTCGAATGTTATTAAAATCTGTTGTGTACGGAGGACTTGGAGTGAATGTTTCGACTTGAAAAAGTCAAAATATTCGACGGAAAGGAAGGTTCAGGAAAGAGTGGGCCAATTCCTCCTACGTCCGAATTGGTGGCTGAAATCCGAGCGGAAGCGACACGCTTGCTGGCGGCCGGGACTAGCTACGGCAGTTGTGGGGGGTTCTTGCTCAGATTTCAGACCATAAACCCCTGGCCTGTACAACAAAAAAATTTCGTGTCGGCTTACTCCAGGGTGATTTAAAATGGGACCATTTTCCCAATAGGTCGTGAAAGACCAAGAAGCGGTGGAGTTGCACGACTTCGTGATTTGTCAGGGCGCTCAGATGTTATAGCGCCCTGTCTGCCCACCCTACCTCAGCCATGACTGTCCGAGAAATGCAACAATCTGTCATGGCCGCTTATTGAGGTTCAGGGTGGAGGAGCTTAAACGCTCGGGTTCATTTGAATTTGGCCTTTATCTTATATAAAAAAAACGAAGAAAAAATTCTGAAAGAAAAAAAAACTACAAAACCACAACCAAAAAAGTTATAATGTATAAATTAACAAAATAAGAAAAGAAAAAAAAAAAAAAAAACTCACCCCATTGGTTTTATTTTCTCTCCTTTTTTCTTCACTCTTAATACTATTATTTTTTTTTTTTTTATTTGTGTCTTCGTCCGTCATGTCCTGTCTGTTATTTTATTTTTATATTATTATTTTATTTATTTTTATTATATTATTTTACTCATTTCTTTTCGATAATTCACCATGAGTTTAACTCCAGTAAGAAAACGATACAACGAACGTTGTCATCGCCGCGATATTCAATTGATCGACTCTCCGCTTTACTCTTGAATCTTTTCATGCACCCGACCCAAAAGACGACAATTTCAAGCCAATTCGCATCCGCTGTCCTCGGCTTCCATCCACCCTCCAAAAAACCATGCCGCTTCCGGCATCTACCGAATAACGGTCTCTTTTTTTCTCTTGCTAAGTTGGTGGCAGTTGCGGGTGCGATCAAAATTAATCGTAATGCTGAATTCTGAACGCACTCGCAACCGCCCAGCAGGAAATTTATCGCTTATCCAGCGACAACTCAACAAATTATAGTTTTGTTTCATGTTATTCGCTAATTTTTCTCCTTTCGTTGTAAAGTGTCTATTTAATTCGTTAGCAATACCTTCCCTATTTGCAATAGTACCCCATTCAGATTTGATCTCAGCTATTCCCCTTTTCTTCATTAGATTCATCCGCACCTTTCCCTAAAGATTCCCTGATAACTTTCCAAATTTTTAAACTATTTCCCGCTGCTTTTTTGAAAGAGTTATTTAAATAACTGGTTTTTGCTTCCTTGCAGTTTAGTCGATTTGTTTTTAATACTCTTATATTCTGATTTAAGCTGTTGATTATCGTGGTCATTTTGAAGTTTACTGTATATTTTGTTTTTTATTTCTATTGCATCAGTATCTATCAGCATCTTTTGTAATCCATGAAGTTTTTCTATAGAAGCTCTGCAAAACTGTTGATTGTCCGGGGATTGCTCGTTGACGTAAAGCCCAAACTCCGAGCTGAAAAAAAGTTCGTAAAAAATTAAAAAGGTACAAATACAAATACAAATAAAATTTATTGAGACTTTAAAAACAAATGAAATTTACAACGAAATATAGAAAATGTCTGACAACGAGTCTAAAAAAGTCAAACAACAAATATTACATTAAAAATTCGACCGTAGTCAATTAATGAAGACAATTAAAAACAATAATTCTAAATATAATCGCCATCTGCTCACATGGCTTAATCAGCTTGAAAATGCTTAAACTTAAATTAATAAAATATCTTAAACTAAATTAAAATTAACTTAACTAAGAAACTAATAATAAAAAAAAAAAATTATAACAATAATAATAAGAAGAAAAAAGGAAGAATAATGAATGAAATTAAATAAACTTAAAATGTAGTTATATTAAAATAATAAGTGTTAGATCGGTGGCAAAGCTCGGAGTACAAAAATACAATAATAAAATATGAATAAATTAAATATGACTACCGAGAACGCTTGTTTATGGATGATTGTATCTTTAATAATTACTTAATACCGGAAAACCCCTCTCAAAAAATATGTATATATGGAATTAACCTCTGTAAGTTCCCTCATCTGTCGTAATATAAAAGCTGGGTTTGGTAAACGGCGGACAATCGGGAGGTGATAACTCGGGTTCCGATAAAATTCTAAACGGACATAAGTAGTACCGATCATCTGGCCAAGGAGGCTCCGCAAACAAGTCGCGTATCGCTGTAAGAGGATGTGATCGCCACTTCTCAATTCGATTTTTACTGGTTTGTAACATATAATGTAGGATCGGAATCACCCCAGT
This sequence comes from Beris morrisii, assembly GCA_951812415.1. Taxonomy (NCBI): domain Eukaryota; kingdom Metazoa; phylum Arthropoda; class Insecta; order Diptera; family Stratiomyidae; genus Beris; species Beris morrisii. The sequence continues at coordinate 106,739,280 of OX638312.1, read as the reverse complement.
CTCGGAATACAAAGTACTATTATGATAAAACTTCTTGTTGGGACGTCGATACTTTGAAACGCATTTACGTAGCACCTTCCTCTCAAATATTTCAATCTGTTCTGCCACTGAAGGGTTAAAAAGGTACCTAAAAGTTTCTTTGGACTTTTGAATTCTTCCCGCACTGCCAGCATTACCACACACAGAATTTCCCTGGCGCAGTATTACCCCACCGGATTGGTGAAATTGCGAACAACGAAAATTCCCACCAACCCTACGGCTGGTCGATAATTCACACGCACGCACACTCGCTCATCGAAACTCGCGATTGCACTCGATTGCGCGAGTGTGCTGTTGATTTTAGCGAAGCAAAGCAGCCGACGACCGCGAATTGTGTGTGCGAAGAGATGGGCAGCGCTGCAGTTTTTCCCGAATTTTCGCAGTTTTCCTGGTAATCGGTGATCTTGTCGCGCCCGAAAAGATACGATCGATGAACTTGCAACAGTCGAAAGTGACGCAATCATTCATCCCGGTCGCGAAACAGTCATGTGAAAAAACTCGAGTAATTTTTCGCATACGAAACCCATCAGCGCCGGTGCATTAGTGTGAGTGGTGTGTGTGCGCGCGCTAGACAGAACATCCATAGAAACGGTTGAGAGAAAGGAAAATAACGCGTGCGTGTTTGTGAAATGTGTTTGCGCGACTGAGAGTGAGAGAGCAAACGATATTTTTAGGGACGTCGGAAGAAAGAGTAGCGCGAACTGCGAGCGGAGCGCACTCTGCATAAGTTGGATGATGGCGAAGATTTGGTCGGGTCCGTCTGTCGTTCGCCGGTAACAAAACGTGCAGAAAATCGCCTGAAATTGCGTGAAAAATTGCGAAAAAAATCGGTGAAGCGGTGCACAGTGAACCCTTGAAACGTGTGTGAGTTGTGGAAAATGAATTTGGCGCGCGGTTCGTACGGATTTTGTACGCGCGTAGAACAAGCCGCTGCCGTTGTTTCGCCACCGCCTTCGTAGCTGGTGCCTTCTTCTGTTGCTGCTGGTGCCTAGAGTTTCGGTCGGTTTTGAAGACGCGACGCGTTGTTTTTGCAATTCATCGTATCGACGAGACGAAAGACGCTGCTGCGACGATTTTCAGGTGAAAAAATCTTTTGATTTTTTTTGGTATTTTGCGGCGTGAGTGGTGCAGGGCCGAAAAAGTGTCACATGAAAATTTTGAAGTTTTTTTTCTTCTTTCCCTTTACGTCAGATGTGAAAATTTTCGGTCTCTCCCGTTTCGATGGGTTTGTCGATGTGTTGGTTACGTGGGTTGCCGTCCCGTGTTCCGTCGCACGATCAATCAATTCGCGACGTCTCTTTCGCGGGCGTTTTCGCGCTGATGTCGAAGCGAGACGACCGATTTTTCGGAACAGTGCGAGGTTGCCGGATTGGCAGCTGGCTCTCTCGGGGGGGCAAGAAATTTTTGACAGTAACGTTTGCGGTAGTGTGCGTGTGTGTCGGGCGGGGAAGTCGATGGTTTTTTTACCTGTGCACCGTGAGTGCTCAACATCTGGCGGATGGTTGACCCGCTAGACTTCTTTTTCTGTTGGTTAATTTCCAGGAAAACGATTCGAATTGGGAAATTGACGGATGGCCAATAAAAATCGGAAGTGTGGTACAGAAGTTGTAAGAATTTTGGCGTTCTTGATTCGGTGGCTTTTGCACTACGAGCTCGTGCTCGTCCACGCCTAGTCTGCCGAAATTTCCTTTCTTTTCAGTTTTCCCTACTTGCTGTTTTCGTGGCTGCAGTCGCACTTGAAGTAATCGCCGGGAGGTCAGTCTTCCCCGCTTCCGATACAATGGCATTAAAAATTCGTATCGAGGAGCCAAGCTCTTTCATTTTCGTTGGGCTCTGTTGCTTCTTTTTGGTTTTTTTTCCTTTCTCGCCCGATGGCCTCTCCGGACGTTTTGACCAACAGAACCGGATAACAAGGACATTTCTCAGCTCATCTTGTCTTGATGCTCTAGGCCTTGTTGCACCTGTCCAACTATCGCGTAGTTCGCCATCGAGACGACCCTGAAATCGATTTTTGCCTCTTCCGTTCAGGGACTTGCCGAAAAGCAAGTTCCGTCCAATGGGTTTACCAAGTGACCACGGCCCTCGTCATTAAGTCCGAATTTTATTTGTTTCGTTCTGAATAAAATGGAAATTACGTGGAAAACGGAAGGATGAAGACGGTCGTTAAGAGCGTCCTGAAGAAGATTCATTCGAAATCATAAATTACTGTGTGATAGGACAAAGGGCACGGCAAGCTGGGGATCCTATGGCGGCCAGGATTCTGATCTGTAGCCATTAACTCTGCGGTCACCAAATCGCTGATGGACCAAAATTAAAAGAAAGTCAACAACGAAACAGAGTTGTTATCCTCTGGTTCCAGAATACAAGTCGTATTCACACTTTTTGTGCTCATTTGCACTTGTACGAACAGCTGCTGAAAAGTTCTTGTCCTTAGGCATAAAGAGACAAAATTAAACAGAGGAATAGTTTTTATTTTTCCATAGAATCTCAGTCTGGCGCAATTCATTATTCACATTTCTTATACAAAGCATTTATGCCATTAAAAAATTTGGTTGTGCCTTTAGGGCAAAGAAGACAGGCTCCAAAAGCTTTTTTCAAATTAGGTTAGTTTTTTTGGATATTGTCCTAGATCTAAACTAACCTGGAATTAGACTCCCGACGAGCGGAGAAAAAGGGGCATTAGCTAGCAAGATGTTCGGCCTGGAATGGTACAACGTGTGGCTTCTATTTACAGCACTAGTTGGCTACGTTATTTCAACCGTATCACCTCCACTAGTCTTCATATTGAACGTTTCGCTCCATGGCGTAATCTTAGCCAAATTATGAACGACGTTATCTGAGTTCCGGACGTTTTCAAGTTTGGAAACAAAAAGAAGTCGCACGGGGCCAAATCTGGAGAATACGGTGGATGGGGCAGCAGTTCGTAGCCCAATTCGACCAATTTGGCGGAGGTGTGAGCCGGTGCGTTGTCATGGTGAAAGAGCACCTTTTTCTTCGCCAAATGGTGCCGTTTTTTCTGAAATTCGGCGTCGAATCGGCCCAATAATTCGGCATAGTAGAGCCCAGTGACCGTTTTGCCCCTCTCCAGGTAGTCGATGTAGATCACACCTTGTGAATCCCAGAAAACGGTGGCCATCACCTTTCCGGTCGATAGGACAGTCTTCGCCTTCTTCGGAGCACGTTTGCCGGGTGAAGTTCACTGTTTCGAATGTTCCTTTGTCTCTGGTGTGTACCAGTTGATCCATGTTTCGTCGACGGTCACGAAACGACGCAGAAACTTCTTCGGATTGCGCTTAAACAGCGTCAAACACTGCTCTGAAGTGGTCTCACGGTTGCGCTTGTTGTCCGGAGTGAGCAAACGCGGCACCGATCGCGCCGACAGCTTTCTCATGCCCAACATTTCATGCAGGATATGACCCACGCGGTCTTTTGAGATGCCTACTGTCTCAGCTATCTCGCGCACCTTCAATCGGCGGTCTGCCAATACGAGATCGTGGATTTTTGTCACGTTATCCTTCGTGGTAGCCGTTTTCGGGGCACCTGGGCGTGGCTCATCAAAAACCGACGTGCGACCAATTTTTGACGGTCGCCATCGAAGGAGAAGAGTCACCGTACACAGCATCCAAGCGCTCTTTGATTTCCCTTCCGAAAACAAGAATCGAATCACCGGCCGATATTGCTCTTTTTCCATTTTTCTAAAATCCGCGGACACGCCCGCTTCCACATGCGGTCAAAACAAAACTACTAGTCCGATTCGGCTGAAATTTTGACAGTGGCTATCTACGAGAATGTACTCTTGCGATAGGGGCGCCATCGGGCGGTGATGCTAAGTACTTATCGGACCGCCCTCGTATACCGCGTTATATGGAAACCTCTGCCGTGTTATATGGAATCCGCGTAATAAGAAACTCTGATTTAATACAAATTAAATGAATTCGTACCGCGTTATATGGAATCTAAGAAAGAAAGAAATTGTACGTAAATGGGACCAATACAAAAACTTCAAAGCATAGTTGAGTTTAGGTTTATTGAATATAATTCATAATTCATATAATAATATTACAATATTATAAACTTAAAAAATTGTTTCCAACAAAAAAAATGTATTTGATACATATTAGATCTTTGTTATTCATCATCAGTCATCACTGTCAAATACTGTCAGTCTAACCCTTTTTTTCAATTGGTCGAATTTCATCCTCACTTTGCAAATTGTCCTCTCTTTTTCAAAAGTAGTTTTGTTTTGGAGTTCTACCAAAACCTCTTTATACGGAGCCAAAACATTTTTAAATTCTCTTTTAAATTTTGCACTGCGCATCGTTGAAGGATCATTTTCAGTTAAATGTCGTTCTAATTTGTTAGCCAAATCCAGTCCTTTTTTTACATCGTAACTGAATTTTGAAACGAATTCGTTATCCTTGTTTTCTTCCACAATTGCATTTGAGGTAGACTCATCAATTAATTCCACCAATTCATCCTCATTTAAACTCCCTTCCCGAAGTAGCTCTTCTATATCTTCATTATATATCTATGATCTTCATGGTTTATAGCTGCAAATCCTTCGCAGCTCAAAGCAGAAGCAATGTTTACTGTTTCTGTAAGTGGAGCTGAAATATCATTTCCCTTTTGAACTAGAGGTAACAGATGTCTCCAACATGCATTAAGTGTTGACGATTTAATTTCTGCACAAGCTGAGACATTTTGAATGCAATCTAAGATAGAAAATTCTTTCCAAACTTGAAGAAGAATTTTACCTTCATCATTTTTTAATCTGTTGAAAATGGCTTGAAAAAATTGCCGTATGTACGAGGGCGGATTGATAATGACGTGAAAAAATTGAGAAAACATAATTTTATCCGGAAAAATTTATTTTATTTTATTTTTACACTTAGTCCAGCGTTTTTCCAATTTTTTGATCCCTTCCAAATAACATGATTTGTCCAACCCTTCAAAATAGGCGTTGGTTTCACTTATGACGTCAGTATTCGTTGTAAATCTCTTTCCAGCAAGCCATTTTTTCAAGTCTGGAAATAATAAAAAGTCGCAGGGTGCCAAATCTGGAGAATACGGTGGGTGAAGGAGCAATTCGTACCGTAATTCAAACAGTTTTGCCGTTGCAACAACGTGTGAGCCGGAGCGTTGTCGTGATGAAACAACACTTTTTTCTTCGCCAAATGAAGCCGTTTTGCCTTGATTTCAACATCCAATGGAACCAATAACTCAGAATAATATGCTCCCGTCATTGTTTTTCCATTCTCCATGTAGTCGGTGAATATCATTCCATTGGAATCCCAAAAAACTGTCGCCATAACCTTTCCAGCCGATAGAACGGTTTTGCCTCCTTGAACCGACATCCTTCCATTGTTTTGACTGTTGTTTGGTTTCTGGAGTGTAGTGGTAAATCCATGCTTCATCAACAGTTACGAATCAACGAAAAAATTCATTTGTATTACGTTAAAACAGTTGCAAACCGTGCTGCGAAGTTGTCACACGATTGCGTTTTTAGTCGATTGTGAGCAAACGCGGCAGCCATCTTGCGGATAGCTGTCTCATGTCCAAATGGTTTTTCAAAATATTCCAAACACGTTCAGATTTTACTTTTACTCGACGATCTTCTATCATGATATCATGAATTTTATCGATCATTTCTGGCGTGGTGACCTCATTTGGACGACCTGGACTTGGTATGGTTTGTGTGCTCGTACGACCACACTTGAATTCAGAAAACCATGTGTAAATCATTCGGATCGATGGTGCAGAGTCCCCATAATGCTTACCTAATTTTTCTTTGGTTACTTTAGCTGTTTTCCCTTTTAAAAAATTGTGTTTAATCAACACACGAAATTCATTTTTATCCATTTTTAAACAATTTTATAAGTCGACTTGCTTAGACGGCTGTTTCTCGAAAACTAAACGAGGTATCAGGCATAAACTTTGCAGGTAATCTATTTAAGGATGGTCCAGGTAAAAAAAAATAACGAATTTCTTACCTGCCCACTCCTTCTTGATTTTTCCACGTCATTATCAATCCGCCCTCGTAGTACATTTTGAAAGTTCGGATGGCTCCCTGGTCCAGTATCAATGAAGTGCATTTAGGAGGGAATTAAAGAATTTTCACATTTGTGTGATTCAGTTCTTTACTATGACGACTAGCGTTATCAATAATCAACAAAACTTTGAAACTAAGATTTTTTTCAATCATAGCCTTCTACTTGCGGGATAAAGCAATTAGAAAACCAATCCTTAAATAATTCTTGAGTCATCCACGCTTTCTTATTAGCTCTCCAAAATACAAGCAGCTCAGATATCTTAATATTTTTGAAAGCTCGAGGAGTTGAAGAACAATTTATTATCATAGGTTTTATTAACAAACTTCCTGATAGATTGCTACACAAATGGAGAGTGATACGTTGTTTAGAAGCGTTAAACCCTGAAGCCCGCCTTTCATTTGTTGAAATGTAGGTCCGAGATGGAAGTTTTTTCCAATACAATGCTGTCTTGCCAGCGTTAAAAATCTGATCTGGAGCATATCCTCCTTTATCGATAATTTGAGGGAGCTCCATTTTAAATTTTTTGGCAGCATCAGCTGAGGCCCGTTCTCCTTGAAATTTGATGTTGTGCAAGGAGTATCTTTTCTTCAGCTTTTGCAACCACCCTGTGCTTGCAGTAAATGTATGGCTGTTCGCTCTGAAGAAGAATGGTCAATCCCTTTCAAATGGTCATAGATTTTAAATGCTTTCTGTTTGATAAAATTTCGGCACACAGGTATCTTTTTGGATATGAAATCTTCCAACCACACCATCAGAGCTCGTTCCATTTGAACCATATTTACGTGTCGTGTACGAGTAGCGCGCCTCGCACCTGACGGGCAACCATCTGCAACAGTTTTCCTTATTTTTCTTTAAAGTCCGAATTGTAGACTCATTAAAATTTAAAGATTTTTCAACAGACGACATTTTTTCTCCATCCTTTAAACGATTTAAAATTTCTCTTTTGTCCACAAGAGATATAAACTTTCCTTTTAACTGCTTTTTACTTTTATTTATATCAGTCATTTTGCGAACCTATAGATAATCATTTTTTTCATGTAAATATTACAGGAAATAAAAAAATTTAGATGATGTTCTCTAATGTTCTACAATTCCAATAACTTTAATTAAACAAGTCAAAAGAACTTTATTACACATACGTCTGAACACATTTAAAGACAACCTTAGAATAAGTTTAAAGAGAGCAATCCTTTATTGTTTGCCCCTTCTTTTATAACTAGAATACTATAATACTAGAATACATATAAAAATTTAAAACATCGAATAAGTGCTACCATACATAAATTTTTCAAGTCATTTGAGTTGTTGGAACGTTCTTGTACGAAAAACGATTTATATGGAAATCGCGTTAAAAACACCGTGTTATAGGAGACTTGACTGTACCAGTTTTTGGTTGCTTGTCGGTTCAATAAAGAAGAATCACAACGAAAGATCATCTTTGATCCTTTAAACGAAACTAATTGTAAGTCCGCACGGCAGCCTGTAAAAACAACAGACAAACTTAGACCTTAAAGGTCTGTTGTGTCACCACAGGATCATTGAATCGGTAAACCATTTAGTGTTTATAATGAAGCGTTGGATTCTCGTAACCTCCGTTGCGGCAATGTCACTGAGACTGCTGAAGAAGTAGGCTCCTAGGTGAGCTTTCCTCCCAGCGGATAGGGCTGGATAGGTCTAGAGAAGATGCAGGACTGTCTTCTCCTTATTCTCATTTAGGCAGCTTCTACAGAAATTGTTTGAAAAGAGGCCGAGTCTTTTAGCATGCCGGTCTAGCACGCCAGTAGATTGGATGTAGCGTACGTGGCAGATCTGTGCCGCTGCTGTAGTAACCCCATGCCGTGGAAAGTATTTTCCACAGACTTTACGAATCCCCTTCTGGTATGAAGGCGGGAACGAATGTTGGATACGCACTTCGACATGGGGAATTCGCAAACATGAAGCTAGACAAGCTACAGCAGTTTATCTGGTTGGCAGGGTGGTTCACCTGAGGTGGTCTTGGTTACACGGGTATTGTTCTCCGTATATGTGGGATCACAACGGACCCATTGGCGGTCTATATGTTTGGGTGCTTCATCGGCAACACACTCTACCTAACCTAAGACTTCAGTTCACGTTCGATTACTAATTGATTCAATTCAGAGCGAATTATATCGTATCGTACTTTGTCGTCGATAGCCAAAAGTCGATGCAATCAAATCCATCCGTTTCTGAGAAACTGTTCCTGTTTCGGATCATTATTTTTTGCTTTAATTCACTGGGGATAATCCTGGGTGTATGGGTCACGCCATGCAATTTGTGATGTGTGAATATACAGTCGGTGCCACAATTATTTGTGCATAACCTTTTCATGCGTAAAAGCTAAAGGGAAAGTAATATAACTTTTATAAATAAGCAAAATTGTATTTTTTTTATAGTTACATATATTGCCTAAAACAATATTAAAAAATTTCTGAAAAAAGAGTATGTATAAGCAAAATTAATAACAGAAAAGATGCCACAATTATTTGTGCACAGCATTTTGGTGCCACAATTATTTGTGCATGTATAACAGGTCTCTGTAAAGGTGAAAAAAAAGAAATTTTTAAATTAGTTTCAAAGGCTAAAATCTATAAAATTATGTAATTAGTACTTCCTTAGTATTTTGTATTTCCACCCTTTGCCGCAATAACCCCCTTAAGGCGTCTAGGCATGGAATCTATCAGGTTTTGCAATACGGTCGTTGGTATATTACTCCACAGATTTGTGATATTTTTCACGCTTCCTTAGGCAGCCTTTCAATTTCTTGCCGAATTTTCGACTTCATCCAGTGCCAAACGTTTTCAATTACATTGAGATCAGGGCTTTGGGGAGGCCATGGAAGACGTTTTGTCCAATATCTGCTAAAAACTTTGTTGCATTTATTGATTTGTCAACATTGTCCTGTAGTAATATGAAGTTGCTGCCAATCAATTTGTCCCTGGCGAAAGATGCAAAATCATTCAATAGGTATTGAAGCTGTTTTATGCTCTTTGGGCACCTATCTAAGGATCCAATGACATTGTAGGAAACACACCATTATTTTTCCGCCATGAGAATGTCGCGTTGGATTTGTCACCGTGTAATTTTTTTTCTTTTAAGGAAAAGACAACCGCATCCGTCCAAAAGATACTCTTCCAAAATCGAATCGGCTTATTTATGTACTCGAGAGCGAACTTCCAGTGAAGGTTTCTGTTTTTTTTTAGTTAAATATGGCTTCTGTTGTACAACGTAGGATTTTGTGTTATTTTCCGCTAGCCTCCTTCGAACTGTAGTCTTACTAATTTTATTGTCGTCCAATATTCACATCGTTTAAGATGTTCTTGTAAGTTGTGAAAGGAGTTCTCTTTGCTGCTGTAACAGTTACCTTTGTCTTCCTTTGCAGAAGTCGCCCGTTTATTTCCTCTCCCTGGCAAAGTTTTCACACTTTAGTGATTATTTGCTTTCGATACCTGGTAATGGATGGTATTCCTATGACACCCATACTTTTTCGAAAGTTCTGACACAGGAACACCATTTTCGTAGTTAGCAACGATAGCTGACATTCGCTCTATGCTAATTTCACTTTTTCGGAGCATTTTCAAAAAATTTAAACACAACACAATGGTATGAAAACTAAACTGAAGTGAGTGAATACTCTACTTTACTTGTACAATACATAAAATATCGTTATTTTTCCTAGAATGATATTTTGCTCGTGCACAAATAATTGTGGCACGAAAATGCTATGCACAAATAATTGTGGCATCTTTTCTATTATTAATTTTGTTTATACATAATCTTTTTTAAGATAGTTTTTGGTTTTTAATCTTGTTTTTGTTATATGTTACTATAAGAAAAAGAAATATATATAATTTTGCCTATTTCTAAGAGTTACAGTACTTTCCTTTTAGCTTTTACGTAAGAAAAGGCTATGCAAAAATAATTGTGGCACCGACTGTACACTCTGTCTTGAATGAACAAAACTCCTTTGCTGACTTTGCGCCACACTTTTCTCAATGACCGTTTCAACTTATCCGTTAACCTTTAGAAAAGAAATCAATTATCAACATTCCTTCGCATTCCGAAAAACCCGTGACCAAATAGTTCGAAATCGTGTCGTAACATCAATTTCTTTAGGTTTTTTTCTCATTTTTCATTCATTGTCTGTTTGAATTCAGGATCATACTGTCTGTGGATTAGACAGTACAACTTGCTCAAATTATTCTTGCAACGTTCCAGCAATTACTTTGAAAATTCTACCCGTCGCTGGTTGTTGAGTTGCGTGAAGATTTTTGATTACCAAGTGACGATGGCCTTTTCCATAAAATGCAATTGTTTATAGAGAATTTTTCCAACCGTTTCTTTACTAATGGCTAGTCAACACTTTTGCTATCTGCCATATCTTCGTTTTTCCAGTACAAAAATATTAGCTTTTTTCGGTATTGTGTTCTGTGAAGACCGTGTTTTGACAGCCCGGACAAGACTTGGTCTTCGATAGACTCCGATCGATCCTGTCTGGAAAAGGCGCCTCTAACGTCTCACCGTAGAATACTATGGTTCAAAATCTTCGAAAATGGAAGACGAAAATACACAGTGCGACAAATAAGTTTCGAGACTGGTCATGGAAAACATCATTAAAAGAAAAAATCTGGATATTTTTAATTTTTTTTTTTCAAAATATTCTCCTCCAGTTTCAATACACTTGTTACAGCGATTCAACAGTGATTCAAATGCATGTTCTGGCTCATTTTGTGGAATTGCTTCTAGTGCTCGTGTTGAGATGATGGTCAACATCTTTTCAACTTCAATTTCAATTTCGGGAACAGAGAGAAATCGCATGTGGCGAATACGGTGGATGATTCAACACACAGACTTGATTCTGAGCCAAAAATTGACGAACAATGAATGAGGTGTGACTCGATGCATTATCCAGTTCTCTGGATCACGATATTCGGGTCGAATACGACGGATTCTGGCCATCACACGCCTCAAAACTTCGAGATAAAATGCGCCAGTAATTGTTTGGCCAGTTGGAACGAATTCCCTGTGGACAATTCCTTTGCTATGGAAGAATGTAATGAGCATTGTTTGAGCAACATTTTAATATTACAACATCGACAAAAAAGTTGTTTTGGGAGAACTGTCATTACTTTGCTATCTATCAACCGATTTAAACAAAATTGGTATTACCGGGAAGAGGAGTGTCACAGCTTTCAAACGCCGGTCTGTACACATACATAGATGGTCCTAGTAGTTACTCAGATATGGTTCGAGTCTCGGAACTTATTTGTCGCACTGTGTATATATCATTCGCGATTTTCTTTCTTTTAGCAAGAAAATTAATCACTGCGTGATGGTCTATTATTTCTATATTCTATGATGATCCCGACATGATGATTTTTATCGACCTACATTTTTGCTCTTACCAGTTTTATCACAAAAAAGGACACTCCCCTCGTATGTACCATCAAAATATTCATCTGATTTCCTTCCAGAGCAGCGTCGGCATTCAGAGTGCAGATCTCTTATTCCATTTCACAGGGTGTTTGTTATTTCTGCAGCCGCTACTGCTCTCTGATCTCTGATCCCCTGTACATACTACCGAAATGATGGCCTAACTTCCATTTCGAAGTATGCAATTTAAATTTTTGGAGGGGTCCGATTAACCCTTTAGTTTTACCATATTAACAATTTTCTTAATTTTTCTTTACAGAAATCGTCTCTAAAGGATCAGCACTCACTGTACACAGATATCACAAAATTTTGTGAAACACAAAAAACATACTTAAAAAATTAAATCAACTTGTTTCCGACAATTTTTTCCGCGTAATTTTGATGTCTAGGATTTTTTTATATAAAATTAATTAATTCAAATTTAAATTAGTGTCTGTCGCGTGCGAGATCAACGTATCGTTTCCGACTGGAATTAGTGCGGAAAAAAGGCAAAGCTTGAAAAAGATTTTGAACAATTTGCACAGGACCTGTACAAAGAACGGATGGAATTTCAATTGAAAGCGGGATTACAAGAGAGTTGAAATCGTTTTATGAAAGCGACTTTAAAAATTCACCCAGCATACGAAGTGTTTATTTCCGGGCATCACGTCTTGGCTTCCTCTGTTTAGTCGATCCGAAAAACACTTGAAAATAATTCAAAAAACTTTAAAAAAAAATGTCATTGCCGTCAGTTAACATTCTCCACAATTCGGAAATTAACTTCAAAATTTAAAAATTTCCCGTAAAGTTTATCTTTGCTTTAAGTTTCTTCGTTGTCGTTATTGTTGTTTATACTTTATTTTGTTTTAGTCCGAATTAAGAAGGATTTCCGGTCGCGCCTTGAATCCCTTGACTCCTTAATCCCAGTGACATTTTGCGCAACATTTCCATTTGAGAAAATCCTTACTTTTTTTTACGTAATCAAGAAGAATCGTAATTCTACGGTTCCCCTTAAAATAAAGCGGACACGCGAGCCAAATATTCTTCCGCAACTTTCACCCTATTGAATGCGGTATTTTTTTTAATATTGTAACAAAAAACCGGAAAATTTAATCGATACGATAAAAAACGGTTGGCAGCTATTGCATAGTTTTATATTTTTGCCAGATTTGTAAATATACAACTACAACCTTATAATAAATAATTCTAATTAAATATTAACTAAAAAATTCCTCATCATCCTTTGCGCCTTTTTTAAAATAAATAAAATAATAAGCATAATAATCGTCTGTCGTGTATATTTTCGTGTGTGGTTCAACCTTTTTTCGTGTGCATCATATTCGTAACATAAACCCTGAAAAGAAAGCCTTCTTGTACAGCAAAAATACAATTCGATAAATCCACTAAAAAATATCGTCTTAAGTGAAAAAGTTCGAATTCCAAATGCACAAAAAACTATTGGAATATTAATTAGAACCAAAAACCAATCAACAGAAAACCTAACTGTAATAAAATTATTAATAAAAGACCACAACACAACTTCTGATGATTGTTGGAGCGCGCTTAGCACGCATTTCGTGATAATAAAAGACAACGCTTAAAAATTTGTTAACAAAACTAATCTAAAAGAAAAACCACAACCCAAAATATAATTTAAAGATTGACGCGTTTGCTCAGTGATTCGTCGATCGGCTACTGCTCTGCGACGAGTTTGAGAAGATAATTTCGGCCGAAGTAGAACTTTTTCACATTGCATCAATTGCCGCCATCTTCCTCTGGAATCATATCCTTAGACATAATGCAACGTCGTGAACGTGATGAGCGTCGTGAACCTCGTCCAAGGTAAGTCATTGAAAGATTTGAAAATTTATCCTTTTTCTTAAGTCCTTATTTCTTTTGAGTTTCTGATGCTGTATTCGATGACTAGTTTTGGTCCACCTGATGCACCTAAATGTTCATCTAGTTTTTAGGTTGTTCAAACGCTGATTGTTTGAGAAACCCAAACTATTTGAAAGGAATACGTTGTCACCTAAATCTAATTCAATTTCATCGCTGGCAGAATGATTCGCGACGAGCTTTTACTTCTCTCCACGGAGCTATCCAATATCAACCAAGACATCGTCGTTCAATTTCATTTTTTTAAAGAAATTTTTCGAATTGTAGAATCACTGTAGCTCTGCCATAGATTCTACATCACGAGAGATCTTTCAGGATCCATTGAGCCATCATGTTGGACTTTACCGATAGATTGATGAGGCTTTAACACGATTGTCTCGCGACACAGGTCGGTTATGAGAATTTCAAGATGCGTTTTATAATATTCTACTACCCCTTATACCAGTGCGATGCACTGACTGGGGAGTACTCTTGGGCTTAAGGTATACAAATTTTTAGACATTGAGCCCAATGTTGGCATACTCGTACATGCATGATTATGTTGATACGGTGAAAATTTTTCCAGCTCATTGAGCTGTGTGACAATATTGTCTCCAGTTCTTTAAGCTGCGAAAGTGTGCCCAAATGGGGAGTTATTCTCCGACTTTTTGAGTTGGAGGGAGTTGCCCATTTTGCATGAAGGGATTAAATCTATTATTATTAATTTCATACTGGACAGTAGGCAGTTGAGACGCCGATAACGTTTCTGTAAGTTTTTCTGCCAAGATGAAATCAGAGTGCCTGTAAGCAACCAAAGAGTTTTGCTCAAATTCAGGTCTTCTGTGTTAATCTTATCTTTCACTCTTTCTATGGGACACCTACATGCCAAGTCCATTGTAGGCCTCTTTTCAAATAATTAATGTAGGAGCTGGATGACGAAACGGAGGCGACGATTCTTCATTTTGTTCTGTACCTGCCAAGCCAGAATCTACTTTTTCAACAGTTTGTACGACCCTAGCTGGTAGAGAGCATCGAGCGCTTCATTAAAAACTTGAAATGTTTTTGCGAGTAACAGTAGATTCTGTGATTCAGTGGGCCTTATGAGGTCCAAGTGCGAACCTAAAACTGAGATTTAAAATTGTACTCGTATAGGACACAGTGGATCGAGAACACTTGAGACCGATGTATCTCGGTGGAAACAAAGTTATTAAGCACGTCATTAGTAGCTAAGTTAGCGAGCTAATGCGACCATATCTGAGAGACAACAAAAAACCGGTGATTTTCTAGAGCGACAATAGTAGCAAAACTTTGTCCTTTTAAGTCTTCCTGATCAATTCCGATTTCGACTTTTAATTTTCTCATTTAAGTGCTTAGGTCGAAGTCGATCATCACCTAAACCAATTTACAATTCATTATTGTTTATTTAGCTCACCTGTTCATATTCCAGCTTTCAGCCAGCTGCAGTTTTTTATTTGCAAAAAAAACTTGTCGGCTGGATCATAGGACATATGTTCCAGCAATGAACTCTACTCTGATGTCAAATTTATTTCATTTAATATTAATTTCATCCATTACTGTTGCCTCAGGCTGCGAATTTCATTGTGAATGGTAAAATACTAGCCGGAAGGTGAAATTCCGACCTCGATGACCTCAAGACACGGTTATTTCATCCAAACTATTTCGATTTGATTCAAATCTTTTAATATATACGCCCGTGCCTCAGGGTCTGTTGCTATCATTTATACCATATTATTAAATTACATACTTATCTATTGATTATTGATAGAAAAAATACTATTTATTACTACAGGTGCTAATTAATAAAAATTGAAGTGTAAATTAAAAAAGAAAAAAAATGTAAATGAAGCTTAAATTTGTTATGACAACGTTCTGTTTGCTAATAATTCAAATCAAATAAATTTGTAAGAACAACACACTTTTAAACTTTACCTGTGTATTGCGTATCTAACGAAATGCTAATTGCCTGTAATCAACAAGTTTTGGGATGTAGATCTAAAATTAGTGATACTTTTTTTAAAAGATCGTGAAATTATGAATGCTTTTAAATATCCACCATCCGGATAACCCACTTAAGACATGGCCTATGCCAACATTGACCCAACCAGTTCCAATAAGAAAAGGGAATAAACAAACAGCAAACTAAAGCGGAACCTTGTGGGGTCCCACTACTTTGCGTGTTGAATAACTTCCGTCTGAATTGCCGTATGCAAACCCCTTTTATAAGGTCTTGTTATTCGTTTTATTTTTCGTTGATATATTCTTCATATTAATTCGTCGTTTTCCATAAATGTTTTTTTGTTGTGTCCCCCGTGCAAGTTACTCGAGGCTTGCATGCAACCAAACTTTCTGGTTTTATGGCGTTTTTGAAGGATCGTGTAATTTTCTTTTGTTGGTATAATTCCCAAAGTGAAAACAGTTTAGTGCCCGCACCGTACTGCCGTAGAAGGAGTGCGGTGTAGAAAAAAGAACCATCTGTTGGTATAAAATTCGAAGCTATTCTACAACATTATCGTCGTATGGGACTATATGTAGATTACATAGCTCACGGGAAAGTCTGGTGGGAAAAAAAGTGAATAGAACGAAATAATAAACTCGAAAATATTCCAATTCTTGTGGGGACATTTTATTTTAAATGGGTTTTGACTAGAGTATGGAATTTATGGAAGTCATGTTTTCTGGTTAACGTTGCGGAGAGAATTGTTTAGAACCTCAGGGTTGCAATTTGTGGTACGTAGTCGTAGTCAATTTTCCCGTTTCCTTTTAGGTTTTCGGACAAAGTGCATTTTTGCGACAGGTCTGGAGATCGGATGTATTTTCGGTTAACTTTAGAAAGGCTGCCTTTACTCTTTTCGGAGCAGGTCGAGTCAGATGAATTATGGGTTCTCCTTTAGTCAATAGTGAAAGCCATGGCCTCTGGATTGGTTTACTAGTGTGCTTGCAACGATGCTATTGGAGAGCTCAATAGCCTCAGTTCACAGTAATATTTTCTTTTCCTATCTATTGATCTGTACTCTCTTACTTTTCTTTTTTGTTTTTGCTCTCTTACGTAAGTATTTTGCTATAAAACTTTGAGAAGCTCTCAAGGTGCTCTTACACGAGCGATTAAAATTGCTCAATTTGCAGCAATATTCGTCAATTTTGACGTCACGAAAATATGAAGCAACACACAGCAACAATAGCAGCAGGCGATGTAGATCAACTTTTTATCAACTTGTTACTGAATTGTGATGAGCGATATTGACCAATATCTAGCAATTCGGCAATAAGGACTTACACGAGCAATTCAGTCTATGAACAAAACAAATTTGAGAAACAAATCTAAAATTAAAAATAAAATTTGGAAATATTTGAATTCCAAACCATTATAACACGAAACTTGACAAATAAATGCAAAATTCGAAACAGAACTTGACAATTGAATCACCGAACGAGGAAAATTGCTCGGAATTTTCCAAGTCAGTGGAAATACAGCAACTATAGGTCGAGAAATACCAGCAATCTGTGATAACATTGCCACATTACCGAAATATTGTCGCAACCAGCATGAAATTGCCCTGTATTGCTCCATTAATCGGTCCACTAGTTTTGGAAATAGCCGTCAAGCAATCAATTGCTTGAAAAATTGCTCGTGTAAGAGCACCTTCACACTTCCTGCAATTTTTTCCAGATTCACCATACAAAATATGGTAAGGCTAAACGTTCTTTTGCATTGTCCACGTTTGACCTTGTTCGTCTCCTTCAGTTGAAGTCCGTTTGAATAAGAAGCATCAAAGTTTGCTAGTTTGAGATTTAAAAATGTCTTTGTAACCTCGTTGAAAATGCTTACTTTCCTAAATATGCTGAGTTTCAAGTCCCAGCATTGTAGTGGATTTTCCCGTCGACACTCCCTTTCTCTAACAAGGTAGCTCACTCCTAGTTCAAATTTCTTTACACTTTTGATTTTATTCGTCGAGCCTGACAAAAGGTCCTCTAGTAGAATGGATCTTTGATCTCTTATTCGTATCCTTCTCAATCGGATACTTGCGGTCCGAAGCTCTCTCCTCACTTAAGGTCCAACCAATCACAAAACTTTGGGGTCCAGTGCCAATCTCACTCTAGTATCGATAGCTTCCCATCTATGAGAATCTTTCAGTGTTCTATTATTTGACAATCGGACGACATTTTGAGAAGCGTTGAATCAATAGATAAAAACTGTCTTAGCGTTTTAGTTTAGAGTGCTTAAACTTTTGACTTATTTTATGGAGAAAGAGTAATTTCGCCTGCTTCACCTGCTCATTTGAAGCTGACGATGGAATGTGATCTTTGGAAGCTTCGACTTTGTAGTCGTGCCAGTGAATTAAAGAGAATCTATGATGTGTGGTCGCTGATAAAGTTCTTAACTATTGTATTTTTGTCTCAGATTATCTAGATCCGAGTCATTAAAGAACTTCCTGCTACCGGTTGGACAATCTTTTAATTTCATTACTTTCTATTAGGTGTACAAGTAAGTTCTCGGCGTTTCTTTTTCAAAATTTGAGCCTTTATTGTGGGAAATTGATTACATAATTATGTTTTAAAATATTGTCCATCGATATTCGGCTTTGCCGTCGATGTTGATGCATGGCCAGGGTATCCCCACGATTTTTGGCGCTTCGGGTTGTCGTAGTGTATACACTTTTCATCGGCAGTCTCGATACGATGCAAAAAACCTTTCCTGTTCTGCCGCTGGAGCAGCTGTTCGAACGTGAAAAAACCCCGTTCGACGTCTCTTGGCTTCAATTCGTACGGCACCCAATTTCCTTGTTTTTCCACCATTCCCAGGGCTTTCAGACGAAGTGCAATGGCTGGTTGAGCACGTTTTATTGCGATTGGCATGCATCTTCGTCCAGCAATGCCTCCAATTCTGCGTCTTGGAAATTTATTGGCCGGCCGGAACGCTCCTTGTCTTCCACGCCGAAATCACCCATTTTGTAGCTATGCAACCATTTGCGACACGCTGTTCACTAATAGAAGACTCACCATAAGTTTCTGTAATTATTCGACGCGCCTCAGTCGCAGATTTTTTAGAATTGTAAAAGAAAAGCAAAACTTCCCGCAAATGACGGTTATTTGGCTCAAACTTCGACATTTTCACGGACAAAAAACAAATGACGCCGATACAACTTGACAAATGTAAGATGGGGAGTTGTTGCCAGATGTCTAATCTTGCCATATTACGTTAGTATATTAGTATTTTGTGTTAGCGCCATCTATAGGAAAACGCCGATAACTTACTTGTACACCTAATAGTATCCTCTGGCTATCCTGGTCAGGATGTGTCTCAAAGTCGTAACTATTGTAAGACATTAAAGAAGGACTCCCATAGTTTTTACTGATCCCAGATAACAAAAAATGCGTCAATTCAGGAATGTTTCAGCCAAAGTGTAGCAGCGTCAAAGGATTTTATTAAATTACTTCAGTCTTTTCCAAAATGTTTCTAAAATTTATTCACGGTTAATGACTCTAAAGTTCAGTGTATGTCGCTATGTAATCCCTGCATTCTCCTTACACTGGAAACGAATATTACTCGAACCCTTATAAAGCGCCATTCAAACTTTTTTCAGAGCTGTTCTTGGAAAACCACTCCTTTACATTTTTCCAATGAAACTTTTTTTACAATACACTAATCTCAAAACATACCGAAGCGTATCAACCTTGATACCGAAATATCATATAACAATAAAATTTGATAAAAAAAATATACACTGCATCACATTAGGTAACTTGATCTTACAGCGCCAAAAAAACACAGCAATATGTTTCAATACGTCTGCATTCTTATCACCCCTAGTAATAAAAAATCCCGACCTATTATCGCGCGCTACAAAACGCGAAAAATTTTCACAATTTTGCAACTTGAATTGAAAACAAATATTTTCTAATCAGATTAATTGTGTCGAATTCGAAATTATTTTCCCCGATGACTAGTTGAAATGTATATCGTGAAAATTGATGAGATGAATTCGTAACTTCGATCCTCTTCCGTACTGCTCAAACTGCACAATTTGATTAAAAAGATTTTGATATGTGATCGGTGACGGGATTCAAATTAACTTCGGAATACTGCTTTATTAAATTCTACTCTGACCCCGTTTACACATGTAATAGAAACAGAATCTAATTAAGTGTTTCTTAAACTGTTCATTTTTTTATCACTAAACTACCCAACTTTTGCTCTCCTTATGTATCTTGGAACTCTTCCATTCAGTGATTCTCAAACATTAAACTTTGCTTACATTTTGATATGCACTCTTTTATAGGTGAAAACTGATGATCTTAATACGTTGCAATTTCGGAAACTTTCCTGCGTTTGTCTACGAGTGAACTATGCACATTCAAAATTTGGTTAGGCTGAGATGCCAAAGCGTGCATTTAAAGCAGAAGTGATAAAAGGGTTTACTATGGTAGTGTGGTTTAATTTGTAGCAGTAATATAGAAAAACTAACGTTCTGGTTACTTATGTATTTCGAAAATTAATACGGCGACCAAACACGTATTCATAGTTTTTTAGTGCTCCTTAATATGTGTCATAGTCACAGTGTAAGCGCATCTCAAACCTAGTAGTCTCAGAATTTCTAAAAGTTGAAAAAAAAGAGAACATTTTCGGATTGTGCATGGTACAATGAACCACTGTTGTTAGTCGAACCCGTATCACAGCATTATATAAAACTAAGATAAAGTTCCAATGAATTTATGGGAAACACTGTACTTGTTATCGAAACAGTTTCAATTTAAATTTAATTGTTCGAAATTTTGTTATTAATTCTATCTGAAAGATTATTTCAGTTAAGCTGGTGGGTATTTAGGCAACTATTTATGTATTTTTCCATTGTCACAAAGATATGATTGTTTCGATTTGATTAAAAATGCAAACGCCAAGGATTTATAACGACAATTTTAAGTTGTTATCAATGAAAGGTGTTTTCATTGAATTTCAAAAGAAATATTGCAAATCTATTGCATTACAAACAACTTATGCGATTAATCGTGTTCATCGCACAGTTTAATTTTGGTGACATAATTGATTGCAGTGTTTTTGGTTGAAATTGACGTCATAGGCGATTTTTTGTTAGAAATATCTTGCGATAAAAATTGACAGGATTCGGAAAATGTATAGATAGATATTTGGAAAAGATGTGATAAAAGTATCGTTGAGAAAGTCAACACAAAAACTGGGCCAAGCTACAATTGTCCTCAATATTTGGATCGAAGAAGACTGAGTGACATCTTAAATGGTAGCGGTGTGTCAAGAAAAACATTTCACTTTTTATAGGCTTAATACCTTCCAAACTTGTTGAAGAAGATATACGATAGGAATCGTGTGAATCGACCACCTTAATAGGAAAGTAGCCTTAAGGTGCCTATACACGGGAATGCATGCGTGTCATTCTTCCATGAGTGTATGGGTCTGAGTCTTAAATGTGTGGGTCTGCCATCATCGGGCATGATGGAAATCAAAAAATTTTGATTTTTGTGGGTGGAGCCAAATCGTGTCGCGACATGCATGAATTCCCGTGTATGGGCCCCTTTAGACTCGGAACGATCTACAACTGACCGGAATATTTTAAGTAAATAAATAAAACAAAAATATTGAAAATTTAACAGTAAAACCTAGCTAGTACTGTGTTTCGAGCGAAACGAAATGAACTGTCAAATCCCATTTAAGAAAAATGAATATTGCCACTGACCACTAAATTCCAAAGAAAAAAGGAGAGTATGCCACCTTGTGGAGTACCTCTACTGACAAACCCTCGAGCTTGTGTTGACAATCCTAGATGTCAGCACAAGATTGATAAGCGAGCACGTTCCTTCGAAGCTAGGGAGTGCGTCGTTGCGGGCCATGGCTTAAAGCCTCTTATTGCACAAAGAAGTTTGGTAGGAAGTGGGTGTCCAGGAGAAGATCACTGGTTTCCCTACTTGAGGTGGTCTAAGATCTGTCCGGTCTCCTCAAGTAGCATGGTGTGGTTGGATTGGTAGAAATAACTACGGAGCCTAAATGTCTCGGAAGATTCTTCTATTTCACTACAAAAGAGTCCCTAGGATTTACGCTGCGCCTTTCTTAGTTCATATTTGTATTTACGAAGTGATTCTCTAGAGGAGTCCCAGTCGCAAAATTTTTAGTGCTTCTGGCGTTTATCGATATTTTAATTGCATGATTTATCGTTCATCCTAAAAGTGAAGGAACCTTTGCATTAATTGTTGTAAATACATTCATTAATATTATGATCGTATGCATTAATTTTAGCATCGACTAAAAGTGACTTATCGGGGGGCACCGAATGATATCGCAAAATCTTTATTGATATGGTATTCATAGAATTAATGTACTTTAGGTACTTATTACAGTTGTCGCCGCACAATGTCACGGTCGCTGTCATGTCACCATCCCTTCACGACATCTGACTGGTGTAACTCTATTACGAATACCATGTGACATCGGGCATCCATTGCGTGTGTACTTTGACATATTGACACTCGTCAGTTTTTTCTTTTTTGTCGGTACAGAATTGGAAATTGTTTCGGATTTCTAGTTTTCTATTTTTGTTATGATTAGCAAAATCGATGTATTGCTTTGATTTGGAGTACGTACGATAGGTAGAAGAGTGTACGAAAATGATGCTACTGCCAAAATTCCTAGAAGATTCTTCCAATCCATTTGAGTTTCCAGATATATCCAAGGTTTATCAATAATTAAGATACCTTGCGGCATTCTGCACTTTCACGTACTGAGTGACACAAACAATTGAGGATTATGCCCTTGTCCTGTCAAAACTCTCGATCCGAATTTCGGAACTGCTGTTGCAAAATCGGCATTTTCTGTTAACACATCCATCAGTTTTTAAACCTTGATGGTTCAGTTTTAAAAGTGTTTTATAACATAATAAAACAAGCAAATTTTAAAAGAAAAAACTTGCAATGAGCGCGAGTCAGTCTTCACCCAAGTCATAAAAGTTAGTGACTCTTTTGTCGCAGTGACATACAAATGTAACAACCGTAAGAGAGGCTTTGATTATTTTCTTGAAATTATTGACGAATTGAACTGAATGAAAGACAGCAGGAAAACCGAAAGACACCTTGCGAAATACTGCTCGTCAGGTACAGAAGAAAGTCATTTCCCCATCGAATTGTTACTGGCGATGAAAAGTGGATATATTTCGAGAATCCTAAGCGCCAAAGTTCATGGGTAACTCCAGGAGAATCATCTATTATGAGCTGCTAATACCTGGCGAAACCGTTAATACTGAACGCTACCGACAACAAATGATTGATTTAAATCAAGCTTTACGTAAAAAACGACCAGAATATGAATACAGGCAACACAAAGCGATTTTGCTTCATGATAATGCACCATCACACACAGCAAAGAAAACGATTGAGACGCTTAGTTGGGAAATACTTTCGCATGCGGCTTACACACCAGACATGGCTCCGTCCGATTACTACTTATTTGCATCGATGGAACACGCACTTGCTGAGCAGTACTTTACGTCTTACGAAAATGGCTCGATGATTGGTTTGCCATAAAAGAACAACAGTTTTTTTGGCGTGGCATTCACAAATTGTCAGAGAGATGAGAAAAAATGTGTAACTAGCGATGGGCAATACTTCGCATAAAATATTTTGTTTCATTTTCATACACTAAACATGTATTTTCTATAGAAAAAATCCGGTTTCATATTTACATTAGGCTTGTGTAGTTCGCGAAGGAACTAGTTCAAAAGAGCGTTCCCATAACTGAAATGAACGAACTAGTTCGCAGCCAGTCCCGCTCCTAGTTCGTATTCATTGCCGTTCGGAACTCTGTGAGACAATATACATACTAGATCTAGTGTCTTTTTTTTTGCTCATCATGTTCTACTAGATCTACTGTCTTCGAACTACGACTACTCATCACTTAACTCCACTGAAGTTATGGACTATGAACTAAAAGAACGAACTAGTTCGCGAGGGATCGCGAGTCGGAAATGATCGCTCACTATGGTGAACTAAAATGCGCAAGCCTAATTTACATACCTGTTGAATGCTCCTTTTTTGATTTGCATCAATTATTACTGCGAAATATTTTGTTTTGTTCACTCCGTTTTGTCCGTCCGAACGCACGATAACTCAAGAACGCCTTGACCTAGACTGTTGAAATTTCTGCATGTTTGGTCGAAATTGTAAAAGACTAACTCCATTAACGGGCAAAATCGTCTAAAAAGTCCTTAAAATAGTGTTAAATGCTACCCTGGAAACCCGGACAACTCGAACAGTTTCCCGTGAGAAAAACAACAACCTCCCAATACAAGCGGGAAAACATATCCGATTGGCCACCTTGCAATACCCAATGAGAAAGGCGTGAAAAATCTACAAACTTAGATATATTGTTGAGTTATACATTCTTCTCAAACACTTTTCCCCTTCTCAGATTGTTCATTTCCCGAACATTCCACACACATCACCGAATATGCAGGAAAGCTTTCGGCTCAACACATGTAGCATATAAGCACGACAAAGTTTGCAGCCACACACAGTTTTTACTACGGTGAAGCGAGACGACGATCAGCTTCTACGCAAAGGTATTTGTAAAGCGATTTGGACTGGTTGCAGCAGTCGAGCAGCGATCAAGTTGTATAAAAATCCGGCAGTGTTGCCAGTGGTGCAATTATTAGTGCGATTATTGAATGCGAATAATAAAACGCTATTATTTCTATCGATTTTAAACGAATTGTATTTTACTTAAACTCCCAGCGAACCCCTAGCTCGCAACAATACGTAATCAGAAATATTGGCCGATAACTTCAGGACGCTTTAGGCTTCGACTTTGATATTTTGTTTGCGTTGATTTTCCCATAGTTGTGGGCTGAAGGTAAGAATATGCAGAAAACCGCATGAGTCCTCCGTGTAGGTGCCATACAAAAATCCTAAACTAGAACTCGACAAATCATTAGCCACGAAGTCAAAATTTTGTAAAGCTAGTACTACATTGTATGACCACGCTGTCAAATTGCAGTAATAAGCAATGCGAAATAGCGAATTTGATCGAGCGGATACTGTGAGATTAATTTGAATTCGCTATTTCGCATTGCTTATTACTTCAATTTGACCACTTGGTCAAACAGTGTAATACTTAATACTTGCTTAAGAATAAGTTTTTTAAGTGAAAATGAAGTTCGAGTTTATGTGTCAGCGGAATTCCTTTACTCCTTCCGGTACCTCCCATACAAAAAGTTCTTAAAACATATGGTCAAAAATTATTGGCCTTATCTGACTTCAAGTTTGATATTTCACATTTTACCTAATTTACCTAATTGGTTTGAAGTAAGTCTTTGGTGTAGCTGCCAAACAGGGATCCTTGGAAAATATGAGCAATAATCTTAAGAAACCCACTATAACTCGAGAAATCGCTGGGCCTCAAAAGTATGATCGGGTTTGCTATTGAGCGAAACTCTTCACTTCTCCGTACAAAAGTCCTTAGAACACGCGTTCACGACTGTTGGCCGATAATTTCAGAACGCTTCATGCGAGGAATTTGATATTTTTTGCATAAAGGATAAATATGCAGGAAATCCAGCGAGTCCTTCCTGCAAATCCTATGTGAAAGTCTTTGAATAAGAATAATTTTACTTTCGGTCGTTTAACCGGAATTAAACGCTGAAGATATTTGACCGTATTGTGAATGTCACATCGACGCATGTAAAAGCGATTGTGAATGTCGATTGTCATCGACAGTTGTCACTTTGATCGGCATTTCCCGTCGATGATATTCCAAGTCCGTGACGCCTGAAGAAAATTAACGTCGGTGCAAAAATGAAATGATTGTAAATGAAGGCTTTCACATGAGCTTAAATTCGCAATTTACAGCTGATATATACGTATCATTATGGCAATGCTAATGAGTCGCATCGATGCGGTTACATAATCGGATTTTTCGATCGACGTGACACGTTGAATCGGCATCGAAGTGACGTGACGTGACATTCACAATACGGTTAATTGTCTTTTTCTTTTGAAAGGAGAACCACATGCACACTACTAACTCTGCTTTTTCTCCAACTACACTATAAATTGGAGTTCAGTATTTCATCTATTCTAAAGTATCATACGGTTGGCTTCCAGCCTAAGTGCGATTGCACAGTTAGAACGATATTGATTGGGGATAAAATGGTGTGGTAGGGGTCTTAGAGTGGCAGAACAGGAGGAAAGTATCTGAAGAGGCGGTGAACTTTGTTTTTGAATTGCGGAAGGTTATACTTATCTAGGGGAGGGAGGAGGAGGAGGGATTGCCTAAATTTCGCTGTTCACCACGATAGGGGCTGAACAGTATACTCGTGTGCGCGAAGAGCTTCACGAGTTTAACGAGTAGCGGCTATGAGGGGAGGCTTAAGTCCTTTTAGTCCCTTATTCCATATACCATGAAAATATCGATAGAAAATACAGAGTACATTCCGGCGATGCTTGTGCGAGTTTATCGAAACTGAAGCCGATTTACTTGTTAAGATCCGAATTAGCAGTGTTTTCCAGCGTTTCGGCGTTTTGTTATGTGTATCCGGTCTTTCAGATAATTTCATATCAATGGATTAGTCGCTCCTCTTATAATCAATTCTTCAAGGCTCTGTTCAACAGTGTCTAAATCCTTCCTCAAGGCAAAAAATGAGACAATAGCTTAGTTACCTTCTACCCAAAAACGTTTGACCTTCCGTCGTATATTCGAAGTAGGTTACTGACGTTGTCACTGACAGTTCTTCTTCATCCGATTTGTCGGACAGTCCATTTCTTCCTTATTTTGGATGACACCTTCGGACTTTGATCATATCGGTAATTTTTCAAAAGAAGGTCACATATTTAGTTTTAAGAAGGGGCGAAGGGCTAAGCCACCTCGCACACTAGACACCTAAATAGGGCCCATAGCGATCCCTTCAGAACCTCGTAGGTCACTAAACATCATCAACTTAACCAGCTTGTCATGCCCTAACGAACTCAGGTCCCCCAAATTGTCAAAGGAAAGACTGCCCAGTTGCCTCCTTGCAACCGCCTGACACAGAATGTGGGTGATGTCCTTCTCAGCATATAGGTTAAGGCAGTACCAGCACACGTCAGAGTCAGCGATCCCCATACGGATAGCCCTGTCAGTATTTCGACGAGTAACCGCAGACTTCACATACTCCATGCCAATATCTCCCTAGTCTTCCGTCTGTCCAACCTTGGCCAGAGTGCCCTAGAAGTCCTACAGCTCGTTAGCGCCTCCCATCTAGAGTTCGCTGCGTCCGCGGCACAACTACAAAGTACCTTGAGCATTTCTCGACAGCGATTTACTAGATGGGATTTGATAGTCCGCAATTCCAATGCCTTCAAAGCCACCTGGCTGTCGATGTAGAGTGAATGAGTATTCGGACCGCATATCCCCCCTATCAACATGATGTTACCTGCCTGGAGCACTGCCAGAATCGCCGCTTGGAATACACTACAGGCATCCGGCAGCTTAAAAGACTCCCATGCACTCAACTGTTTAGAGAAGACTACAGCGCCAGTGCCGCATTCAATTTTAGAATCGTCCGTATACACGGAGAGTTCTCCCTCGTGCACAACCCTGTTTCTTTCCCAGTCCGCTCTGCTTGGGTATACGACCCTGAAGGATGATTTAAAATCATTCACCGGGATCATATAATCCGTACAAAAGTCGACCGGACCCTCAAGAAATTCCGTAAAAATGGAGCCGTGTCCTGTGGATCTCTCCCTAAAGAGGCCACAGCTCAATAGTTTTACCGCTGTGTTTGACGCAACCTGCTTAATGAAAATATGAAGTAGAAGGTCACATATTGCACTCAGATTATTTTTTCGCCGATTGATTAATTTCCCGTATAAAGCTCCAGTCCATTGTCTTGGCATTGCATCGCACTATCCGATATCCGCCATATTGACAGAAGCGATCCAGGTGATAGTGTGTCATTCACGAAAGTACAGTGCGCGTCGAATGAAATCGTCCAGCTTATTGGTGTCGTTGGCTCTCGACACATGTGACCACCGTCACGACGAGTATTTCAACCATATGAATGTGCCGAACGTCTAATTATTCCACACACTCCCTCCTCCTTATACCCAATCCACTCCAGTCTGAAAACTCGGCGGAGGCGCGGAACCGATGTATTGTTTGTTGTTTGCCTTAATACTTTTATAGGCGAACAGAGAGCGCACATATTTCATGTAGATATATTCCGCCGTAGTGACGAATGTTTTCGTCGGCGTTTGACTTCGTCTCGATAGCAAACCGAATCGACTTGGACTTGCCTCAAGTTGTTGAGAGTGCGCCAGGGTTAGTTCACATTTTCTGGTCGAACTGGTCGTCTGGTCTTCTGTTCTGTGTTCGACGATTAGTTCGAAGACGAAGAGTCCGCGCGCGGCTTACTACAGGTAAAAATCCCACCACTTTACACCCGCGAACACCTTAGCTAGCGTTCTGTTTGCATCGAGTCATCGAATGAGTCTACTAACGTTTCGGTTTGGGTCAAAACTTTTGTCCACCTTTCTCCTGGACAAACCGGAATAAACCGCTCTCGTGAAGAAGAAGAAAAAAAAACCCCGTAAATTTTCTTTTAGATAGGTCGATTCTGTCGTGAGTTTTTCCTCCCCCAGCGGGAAAAGACGTTTTGTGGTGACGTCGTGCGGTCGTGTAATCGGGAAGGGTCTTTGAACGCGGGCGTCATAGTGCGAAACTACTGTGCGAATTAGTGCG
Source organism: Beris morrisii (assembly GCA_951812415.1). Classification (NCBI taxonomy): domain Eukaryota; kingdom Metazoa; phylum Arthropoda; class Insecta; order Diptera; family Stratiomyidae; genus Beris; species Beris morrisii. The sequence goes on along the minus strand of OX638312.1, from coordinate 106,711,134 downwards.
TTGATCTTAAAGTGTTTTGGAGTGAAAAGGAAAGAAAAATCTTTTTAAAGAAAATCAGAAGAGTGCAACGTATCATATGGTGCCTTTTACATATGTGAAGTAAAACGTGTGTTGGATGAAAATTTTATGTGATCCCCGTCGTGCAGCGTAACTTTTGGATTACTTCTTCGTGGCGGCAATTAAATACGCACTGAGGTCGCCGGATGGCTTATTTTTAGCTTCCAATCAACAAAACAACGTTTCTACAGATCAGCAGCAGCAAACAGCAGCGATCTACTTAATGTGCGGCGTGGATGACTCACGCCACTCTTGTCGAATCGTTAGCGTTTTTATTTTTTCTCAATTGATTTAAGTTTTGTTCGGTAATTTTAAATTTGGCGCCCTTGCACGACACGCTCGACAAGAGTGCAAGCATTAAAGGGAACCTCTAACCCGACTTCAGGAAACTCGAACGACTTCAACGACTGCAAACATTCGTAGCTAGGGACACGCAGCCGGACAGGAGGCCACCTTCAACATACGCCCTTTAGTCAAGTATGCCCCAATCTATCGCTACACTAAACACTAACAACATAATCACCATCAGTTCTTTGTCTATACGTTTGTTAATTTGATTTATACACAGTTGTAGGTAATCCAATTTGTCGTGCCCTCCTGCATATCGGTAGTGTTTTTTATTAGTTTGATGCCAATCGATTTTACTTCGAAAGATTCCAATTCCAAAATTATTAATTTTTTTTTTTGGTGAGGGGGTGAGTGATAATCGTGTGTCTCGAAACAAGATACGAGGGCGGCGTAGTCAGAGAAGCAAACGTCTCGCAGTAGACTGGTTTTCCGTTGAAATTAAGGTGCTATTTGTCATAAACTCGTTAGATATAGTAGCAACTCGCGATCCTCCTTATGTACCACGCCCCATTGCCAAGATTCGTTAAGTCTTGTAACAATTCGAACCGGTTGTCACGGTGAACGGTTGTAAATTTTTGTAAGTAGGAACATTGAAGAAAGGGTGGACATTTATTTTGGACTGTACTTTACTTTTAAAGGGTATAATTTATTTTAATTTTTCGTTAGCAAAAGTGCTAATATTTTAATTTTACGGAAATAATGGCCAATTTTTTTTTATTTTAATTAATTTATTAAAATTTTTCCCTTTTTTATATTCACTCTTATTCTGGAACCCACCGAAGGGAAAGTGAACTACGATTTTCCCCAATTTAAAATTATTAAAAATGCGTCAACAATTCACTTTCTAGAACATTTGACAGCGTTTTTAAAGCCTTTTCAAATTTGACATTAAAAAGGGAAAATTTGCTGGAATTCCTTCACTCGTGTTTGTAGTGTTAGAATATTGAACATTGTTCTACCCTAAAATATTGTTTCAAACTCCCAAGAAAGATTGTTTTAAAGAAATCGATAAAGCAATAAAGTTCCAAGTTTGTAGTGTTAGAATATTGAACATTGTTCTACCCTAAAATATTGTTTCAAACTCCCAAGAAAGATTGTTTTAAAGAGATCGATAAAGCAAAACGTTTTCAACGATCACATTGTGTCGGGAATCGGATGTAAGCCGCATAGTCGGAATGAATTAAAAATCCGCCCTTTTCTATGAAAGGAGCGATAATTGTTTCTTTTCCTTTTCTTGTTTTAGTTTTTCCTTTATTTTCGCCCCTTATTTTTGCTGGTTTTTTAATTTATCTTCTTAGTTTTAGATTTGTGTTCTTTTTTACTACGTTTTTATTAGTTTTTTAGTTTATTAGTTGTCTGATTATTTCTTTGGTTTCAAATTTTGCAAATGATTTTAAACTGACTTTCCGATGAGCTCTACACACTTGAAACTTTAAATATAGCTCAGAACTGGATGGAAATGCATTATTAAGGGAAGGGGGAGGGGTGGGGTGTGGGTTGTTTAGACGAAAGGTTTTGATTATTTCTATATCGCAATAACCGCTTAAGCTAGGAGACTGAAATTTGGAATTTATGTAGAACTATGATAATGGACACTTTTGCAAAAAAAAAACACGTACAAGACTAAAAAGTATCAAAAAATTTTTTCCTAGCGCCATACAGATAGTCCTGAAAAACGTGTTGCTCAAGATAATAGTTTTACGTTACGTACGTTTACGTACGTTTTCTTCTTTTCTCTTTATTTCTTTTTCTTTTATTTTTCTTCTCTTTATTTTTGTTTTTATTCTGTTTTTACTCATTTTTTTTTTTTAATTTTCTTTATATTTTTTTTAATTTACTTTATATTTTTTTTAATTTACTTTATTTTCTTTTTTTTTTAATTTTCTTTATGTTCTTTTTTTTTTAATTTTCTTTATGTTCTTTTTTTTTTAATTTTCTTTATTTTCTTTTTTTTTTTAATTTTCTTTATTTTCTTTTTTTTTAATTTTCTTTATTTTCTTTTTTTTAATTTTCTTTGTTCTTTTTTTAATTTTCTTTATTTTTTTTTTAATTTTCTTTGTTTTTTTTTTTAATTTTCTTTATTTTTTTTTCTTTATTTTTTTTTAATTTTCTTTATTTTTTTTTTAATTTTCTTTATTTTTTTTTAATTTGCTTTATTTTTTTTAATTTTCTTTATTTTTTTCTTAATTTTCTTTATTTTTTTCTTAATTTTCTTTATTTTTTTTAATTTTTTTCTAATTTTATTTATTTTTTTTTTACTTTTTTTTATTTTTCTTTTTTTATTCTTACTTTTTTTTATTCTTATTTTTTTTTATTTTTATTTTTGTTTATGGTATTTTTACTTTTTGTTAAGTTTTTATTTTTTTTGAATTTTTTTATTTTTATTTCTTATTTGTATTTCATTTATTATTTTTCCATAATTTCTTTTATCTCTTGTCTTTTTTTTATTTCATTTTTCTTTATAAATTTTATTTTTCTGTACTTTTGTTTTGTTTACTTTACTTTCTTATTTTCTTTACTTATTTTCGTTCATTTTTTCCTTCCTTTCAGTTTGTTTGTTTCTTTTTTTTCTTCCTTTAACTTTTCTTTCTCCTCCCTTTTTCCGTTTTTCTTTTAACTGTCAATTTTTCTTTTCTCCTTTTTTTCTTTTTCCTTTTCTTTTTGTTATCTTGTTACTTTCAGAGCAAATCAATTCCAAATGACTGTTTTAGTGAAAGTTTTTCATCCTGTTGTGGTGACGTCTTAAAATTGATATCGTCGATTCAACAATTTTTCAGTCAGCTTCGATTAATAATTTAGTCAATCGAAGTTGGTACGTTTTTTTTGATTTTTTCAATTAATTTTTAATTTTCATTTAGTTCATATCTAACGGTTCTCCGAAGCGCAAGTCAACATTAAAGTATTCTTTAAATAAAAATTAAATTTTTCAAATAATGAATAATAGTTCAGCTATTTATTTTTGTTAATTTGATGATCGAAACGATTTAACAGTGCATTTTAAACATCGATTACAATAGTTTTAAATTGAGACAACCGATTTCATTAGCTAATTATCAACGTAAATTTATATTATTGAAATTTGGAATTCATGTCTTAATTGTTTAAACCTTCGCTTATTTTATTAATCAACATTTTAATGGAATACTATTTTAAATTTGGTTAATAAATTTAAACTTAAAAAAGAATATAAATTCAATATTTAAAAAGAACTAAGCTGGAAGAGTTTTCAACAAACCGGATCTACAGCATCAACCCATTAATTAAGGCAATCAAGATTGCAACAATAAGGATCTTCTGCATCAACTAGATATGGTACATCGGCAGATCCCCACACTGTGTCACTATGGTTTACGTTAGCTTTGACTTTAGTCAAGTAGTGTCGTCTCCAATGTGCAGAAAAACTCTTGTATTACTTAAGGATCTCAATACAGAACCCCTTTGGTAATATTTGACTCTTGATACTTTCTACTCTACTTTCTTTGTCGAAATTACTAAGAGTTCCTAAACGAATTGCCTGTGTTGGTCTGTCCACCTGTTATTGTTCTTCAACGATAGTCGGTGGAGTTTTCAGGCAAATTGATCTCGTAATTGTGACGTGTTCACTTTTTAGCTACATTAAGAGAATTCTCGAAGTTTTGATCTTTTTTAAGAACTGCTTTTCAATCTTTACATGTCGATCATGTATTTTCGGAAGTCATTAGAAGACAAGCAGTTTTTTCAATGGGCTACAGTCGCATATATCGTGTAAGAGGGTTAAGGTGGATATTTATTCCCACACTTCATAAGATTCGTCCAGTTGCCATTGACAACAACGTAACAAACTCCTTTTGAAAACATGTTGAACGAGCCACTTATAGTTTTTTGAAAAGCTTCAATTTCTTGACCTTATAAAAAACTTATGTATTACATTACAAGGCGTTCCAAGTTTCAAGGACCTGCTTAGAATAACTGGAGAACAAGGTCGTAGAATCGGGGTGACTGGAGACACTACATTCAGGAGGCCAAGGTCTGATTTGAGCTGTTGAGCCACTGTAAGGACTGTGAAAAGAGTACCATTTGCTGTGATCTCCTAAAGACTTGAGAAACTTCCGTAAGGCAGGTGTGCGGCTAGGCATGTAAAGAGTATTCCTTAAGCCGTCCTAGTTTCAATATCTAAACTTCCGCACTGCCTCGCGCAATAAAGAAGTCAAGTACTTTGTACCTCGGTTATCGTCTCTCAAAAACGTTATCGCATCCACAAATTTATCTTTGCTCGATATCGCGTCCGTCTTATCAGTAGTTCGCACATGTCCATAGTGTTTCTTTGCGTACAGTATTTTTGTTCGGCGACGTGTTAGTGTAGTAGGCACTTAATTTTATGTTTTTTATTTTTCTTACCCGTTTTCCAAGTGCAAACGAACATCCTCGAGCACAAACAACTATCGATTTTTCTATTTCTATCGGTGGTTTTTTTGTTGAAAGTTGTCTTGTCTTTAACGAAAGTATTTACTACGGACAAGTTCGTAGGGGATAGAGGCAAGAAAGTATAGAGCAGATAAGAAATTGAATGGTCTTTGTCGAAGCTCTCCCATTCGTGGGGGCTATAGTGCGCCACTACCCTCCACTTTGAAGTATGGTCTGATTTGGGGGAAACGAGTATCACTTTTCTTATACGAGTGTATGGCAACGAAGGCTATTCTCTATGGGACATTGAGTTAAGGGTTTTTAAGCGTTTTTCAGAAGGTTCCTGGTTCTTCCTTACGTTTAATTTCGGACTCAAGGCAAGGTTTCGTCCTTTAGGTTGAAGTATTCAGGAGTTTATATTTCATTGCCATCGCCTTTTTATCGTCTGCTCGGTATCTATTTAATGGGAAACGGAATTTGGTGCTGATGTTTAATTTTTATTACGGCGGTGGTTCACATTTGATTTCAATCGCTACGATTTGGGACAATTATCGAGCGGAATAGATATGACTGTTTTTGGGGGAACTTTCATGACCTTGGGTGGACGGAATTATCCCCATTTTGTTATTGTTGTACACACATTTTATTAGTCATCGCAATCGTGACAAATGAGGTTTTATGTACGAGTTCTTCTAATTATGTTTTGTTCGATAGTTGCGCTTGAAGCCTCTAGCTAAAGCTCCGGTTCCACTTGTCGCATTTCTGTGTATCGTATCACCATCACCATTGCATTTCGTTCACTGAACTGATACACTACACGATTTTTCTTGTATAAAGAATGCGTTGCATTTCAAAATGCACGATACGCGATTACAAGTGAACACGTGTCTCAGTTTCAATATTGTGAAATTACAAAATTTTTCCAAGAGTTCGATTGTCTTCTCCGTAACCCTGCGTCTACACTGACAATTTATCTGGCTATGGCAACGGCATTATTGCCATACACCAATTGACAGTGTAGGCGCACCAAACGCATATGGCAATATTGCTCTCAGCATTGCCATGGCAATTTTGAGGATAATATTGCCAGAAAACGGGTCGTTTGACAGAAGTTAGCGTTGCTTGTCAACAGGTAGACTTACGTTTTTTTGGTTTGATCGCAAAATGAGTGAAAATAAGTGGACTAAAGAAAAAACTATTGAATTAATCAATAGTTTTCGAAGTTATGATTACTTTGCTTCACAACTTGACACTTCGAATTCACTCGCTCAAATGAAAATTGCCTGGCAATCAAATGCCCAATCATTGCGATTTGACATTTAACTCAATGGCAATATTGCCATTGTCATTGCCAGATAAATAGTCAGTGTACACGCAGGGTAATGACAAAACAAATTTAAAACTTTGAATGAGCAATATTTTTGAACGCCATGTGCAACGTAACATGTGCAAATATGAATCCACCGCGTATCGTATCATTCCTTTGATGTGACGGCAAAAAACCGCCAAATGACCGATCGGGTTCGTTCTGTTTCTATGTATCATATTCTGATACGGAACGAAGATACGTTTTTCGTATCCAATGATACGCAACGAGAATACGATACGCAGAAATGCAACAAAGGGATACCGGCCTTAAGAGTTTGCTCTCGAGAGCTACTGTTGTCTACTTGCCAAGTCATACGCCTTTTGTTGAACTTACGGCCTTATTTTCTGATGGCTTCCTTCAATCTTCTTAATAATCCTCTGTATTATTCTCGAATCGACTGCTTTCGCTGAATTTTCTCAATGTACTATTTTCTTACATTTTTAACTTAGTTCCAAACTTTAGGACTGTGTTCCAAACTTTGGAAGTATGTTCCAAACTTTGGAACTATGTTCCAAACTTTGGAACTGTGTTCCAAACTATGGACTTAGCAGTTATAATCTTTTTAAAACATAGCCCGTCATTTCTAAAGATGGCAGACCTAATTTAACGACTTACTTTTTATTGTAACTGAATTATATTAATTTTTTCCCTCTTTTTCTTTTCAGGTAAGTAACCTGCATATTACAATAGTGATTCGTTGTAACTTGTGGCGTTGAAGTTCATGCTCGGTTTGAGACTGATAAAAGGCAGTAGGCTGTGTGTACCCATAGTGTATACATAATTCCGAGTATATTATTTTTTGCCCGGAAATAAAATAGCATAACGAGACACCGACTCGAATTGATAATAAGCGCAAGCACAATAAAATGCGCGGTTAATAAACAAATGTGAGTGTAAGTACGTGAAAAGATTGAAAAAAAGTAAATATGTATCTAATATTGTATTTAGATATGGCGTTGGATTTAAATTGTAGACGGTTAGATTTTATGGGAAAGGTAGATCAGAATCATGTGAGTGTGATATATTGAACTTGCCTTTGTTTAGGATTGTCGTGTAAAAACCCTGCGATTTGTGTAGAGTATTTTAGTTTACTTTGAAGTTCGCTACTCAGTTTGTTTTACCATGGAAAGCGATTTTGTACTTTAATCTATTAAATTGTTGGATATTCTTCGCACGATATTTGTATTGTCTTAAAATAAAGAATTTATATTTTCACTTAGAGAATCTTCGGTTCTTTTTTCATATTGCACCCACCTATTGGTCAGCTCGTTTATTTCTACTACTCGAACCGAAGTGTCTACATATTTATTGTTTTCAATTCTCGAAGGCGTTGCGTAAATATCAGATGCGTTCTCGGAATATATCCCGTTCGTATAGTCAAAACGAGTGATTCTCGTATTTTTTTGTCTTAAGCTGGTATTACACTGTATTCCACGCTGTCAAATATTTGACTTAATATTTTATCTGGCAAATTCTGTCAGATAGTGTAATCGTCAATTTTTGTTTGCCACCTGATTTTATTGCTCTGTACAAGGTCTCTTGAAAGAAAAAATTTGACTGAATGTTTTGTCAAATCAGTTTAGTCAAATATTTGACACCATGGAATAAGTAAAGTGTAATACTAGCTTACGATTGTTCTCTGTGCCGAAATTTCTTACCTTACCATATTTCGTCATATTTTTTAGGTCTCTCGAGGCATCGAATTAATTTTATATAAGCGCCAAGAAATTATTTTCCTGATTCTTTGACATTGAACCCCTAAGGGGGTGTTAAGTATAGTTGTGTACATTTTCACGAATTCTGACTTATTTCTTGGTATAATGAAATTCGCTTTGATTTTGAAGGCCTTTGAATATAATCGCCATAAAACCAATTAAATCATTTTTTGATATTCAACCCTCAAGGTGGCGAGGGGAGGGGGGTGTAAGGTGGTTGTTTAAGTTTTCACTAATTCCTACAAATCTGTTTAGTTGTAATGAGATATTGAATTCGCTTTTACTTGTATTAAAAATTAATTTCAGGGATTTTGCAATATTCTTAGGGGTGTAATATGAATGTGTACGTTTTTCTGAATTCCGACATAACGCTTAGGTCTGATAAGATATCGAATGGTTTTTTTACTTTAAGTGGCTTTTCATATAATCGCCTAAAAATCGGCTTCAGAATTTTTTTTCTTAACAAGGGATTATGCGTAATTTTATCCCTAAAAAACATGTCAAAATTTTTTTTGGGTACAAATCCCGAACGCATATGTCCCATCTCAGCATAAGATACGTTCCGAACTTAACCCCAAAAAATATTAAAATTGATCCCAGACTGTTGGCGGATTTTTTTTTTATCATAGTGTTGCCATTTGGAGATCCCTTTTCCAAAATATCAGGTTATGTGTCCTCCGCCTGGTGGTATGTCGTTCGTCACTGAAGCAAAATGGCCTAAGTCCAGAGTTTCGCAAAGAATAGTGCGTTCTTCTTATTAAAAAGCGATTTTTTTGTTGCGATTAATTAGCTGTAGCTGTAATTTGCAGCTACCGTGACACCCAACCGTATATAACGCAACGTGATTCCCGATTTCAACTAATTACTTTGCACGTGATTCAATTTCTAGGTTCTTTTAGCCTTAAGGAATCACACGAAACATGCTAATTCAGTTACATGTTTTTTTTCGGCGAACTCAAATTTTATTTACTACCTACAAGTTCTTTACGTTTACACCGAAGATACTTATAAGTGTAATTGAAATTGAAACTTGATGTGTGTCGCATATGACAACATTTCTATCAAGTTCATAGCGAAGGTCTACCTTAAGTGAGGTGTAGACAATTGTCGTACAATATATTTAATATGAAATTGTGTTGCGCTTAAAGAAACACTTTGAAATGAGAACCCGGGGAATGTTTTAGTGGAGGTGGTGTTTTTCTATGGCTTCATCTTAAAGTAGTCGTACTGTTGAAATCCTATAACAGAAAGCATTGTCATACAATGTGTTGCAATTTTTGTATAATATATTACTTGGTTCTGAAGACACTAAGTGGATTCGATGAGCGCGAAAATGTTAAGTTTAATGAGGTGAAGGTTAGCAGTGGAGGTACTGATTGTTTCCATTTTGTTACGGCAGTTCCCAGGAACTTCTTCTGTTCGATCTTGGCTCAGCTAGTCTTCCTTCTGTAACTTCTACCAGCAGCAGCTTGCTCTTGTTTGGTTGGTGTCTCAGGTTGATATGAATAATATTGTGCTTACTCTATTCTGATGTTACTCCGTTCCGTGCTGCTATTCCATCCTGCGTCTTAGTCTGATAGCTGTATTAATTGTATGGGTATGAAAAGATAGTTGGAATTGTTATTATAACAATCCAATTGTAGTCACATATGAAAAACGTCACAAAATCTATGTTCGAACGAGTAAGCATGTCGATTATCGCTTAGCTACAGCGTCAGGTTTACACTATAGTCACGTCAAGTGGCAATATTTCGCGGAAAACCCCACTTCAATGTCGAAAAACGTTCGATAACGATGTGCTTAGCTGGTATTTTCTGTCTAAGAGTCAACTAATTTTCTTTGTGATCTCAACTACTAGACCTACATCCGTCTAGGAAAATACTTGTTCCGGCGAAAAATAAATATCAAACTATACTTGAAGAGTAATATAATACGCTAGAAGCGACCGTTTTCAAGTCGATAAAGACAAGAACAACAGAGAACAATATCAAGGCCGTCGACATTAAGTTTTCTTGATTACTTTTAATTGAGTCTTAGCGTCTCGGCGAAAAGTATCTTGTATATCGAAAGGATTTTCGCTGCTTTTCTTATGTATTCAGGATCCAGAAGAATGTTGGAAATTTTCTTAATTTTGGTTTTTCTGTTCCTTGAAAATTCGAAGGATACGAAAAGCCCATATCACCTATCCTTGAAGGATGATTAAAAGTTCATAAACTTTTTAATTGTACGATGAGCTCTCATCGTGTATGTTAAGATGATTTGACAACAGACGATAAATATTAGAAACATAAGCTATTGAGAGCGGATTGGACGGGAGCACTTTATTTCATTGTGCGTAAATCAATTAAAAGTTTGGAATAAGATGTAGCAGGAATATTTATTTCATATTTATAGAAAAGTTAAATGGTGCCTATTTTAGGCATAAAAGTGTGTCATAGAATGTAATACGCATTAATTGAGCACTTACTTTAGGTACATCTACTAATATCGAGGTCATTGATTCTCATCTATTCATGGAATACCCAAATATGCAGGGCTTAAAACCCACGTGTTCATGGGTTCAAAACCCACCTATTCATGGGTTCGAACCCAAATTATTTATCGTCTGAAAAAAAATCAGCGGTAGTAGTGTGCTATTACTTTCCTATGTCCCAGAAGGGTTCGTATTTCCTATCGGAACTGCAGGACTTTAGGGTGTATGATGGAATGTTTACATATCTGTTCAGCCTTTGACGAGTCGTCCTTTCAATAGTGCATAAGTTGAATGTTTGAAATGGACTGGATTAGAAAATAGTGTAACCTGGATCTCTATTGTGAAACATCAGATATTTACCCATATTTTCTGTTTTGAACGGTTTTACGTACCATTTTTTTCATTTATGGCTGTGGTGCTTAAATCTCGACACTTACACTTACGAGTTTGTGCGACAATAGTTTTTGGTCTACTCTTACTCTACTCTTTTATCCTAGTTTAAATACGGATTTACATCAGCGAGTCCATAAGTTCATCTATTATTTTTTGTCTAATTTATTTACTTCGCCTTACAATCAGTTAATAAACGTATCCAGGATGGAGTACCAGCATTGAATAACAAAAAAGGGAAACGAAATAACACCATTATTTACTTAAGGCTAAGAGAGATAGTTAAACGGATCCAGGATGGAATACCAGCATGGAATAACAGAAAAGGGAAAAGAAGTAACACCATGATCCACTTAAGGCTAAAAGACTTAGCTCCACAACAAAACTGAAGTAAAATGGGATCGAACAAAAATTGGAGAATTACCTTTTACTTTTTATAAGGTACATCTATTTTTTTTTTGATTTGACTGGAAGGCAAAAGTAGGGGGCATATATTCATTATTTTGGGACAAAGGTAACGATACGGCTGAACTCTCATTGGGACAGAAAATGTTACCCTAGTGGCGTCTTAAAAATTCTAAAAATTATATCTCTAAAGTCTGTTTTATTACCGCCGTATTCGTACGTAACTAATTTTCTATTTAATTTATTTATTTTTATTCTTCCAAAATTTGAAATGCATTAGTTCAACGCCGTCTAAAGTTTGTACTTTCTATCACAAGCTGGTTTCATTGCAAAAACAGTCCAAAAGTTTTATTTTGAACTCGTTTTTGGAACTGCCAATTTTCATCTTCCTAGCATAAACCTTTTGGGAGATATGACAGTCAAAATTGTAGATACCACCCACGTGTTAACCCTGCATATCGCATTAATTCTGACAGAAAACAGAGATTAAGATTAAGATTAAGATCCGAGCTGGGAATTGAACTGTAGTCTTTGCTGTGACACCATACCTTAGAGACATGGAGATTGGCGACTTCAATTGGGATATGAGGTATAGGCTGAAGGGTTGATTGAACGGGTGATTCTTATTTATAAAAAAATCAACACGTTTCATTTAATAGTGACGTTTATGAGTTCTACCGCAAGGTACGAGGGATTTCTTTAAAAAATGGAAATATCTCAATTGAATTTAAAAACACCTAAGTACACAATCTTCATCGTTCCGAACACATCCTTCGCCGATATCTTGTACCACGAATCAATACACCTATCAATTATAGATTAGGACTACTTAGTTCCAGCCCAGTAGCTTCCTCCATAAGTTACCGCAACAAAACGTAATTACTAGCCGTATAAAAACACATTACAAATGAACGAATTCCATCATAAAAGGTCTGATGGTAGGAAACATGGCACCATACCAAAATGACTTTTATCCATAAAACGGTATTTTGAAAGTCATCGTCTTTCCAATCCCCTCCCCAATTTCCTTCTGCTGAATATTTCCATTCCATTTACTACACTATAAAAAAAGGTAACACAGAAAATCGATGACAACATGGGTTTTTTTTTGACTTGTCCTCATCCCTCTGGAAAAATTGCTCTATTCGAGCATGGCGTTAAAAAAGGAAACCCCACCTGACATCTATATATGGTATACAAGCATGAAGACAAGGCACTATATGTAACATGGATCCACTTTGTATAAAAACCCGAGTGGTATTTATTAGACGAGGGATGAAAGACCCCACAAAATAAATAATAAAAAAAAAAGCCTAAATAGGAAACGAGACCCATGGAAAGTATGGAAGTGTGTCAACTACGTAAAAGGAACGTGGTTTGGTGGTGTTTCCTCGGCTAGTCTAAAGGACTTTCTGTTTTTCTTGTATTTTTAAAGTAGTCATCCTGTAAAAGCACGTGGAATTACGGAACACAAGAATGTGTAAAAAAGAAACCTCAGTGATGGAGTGAAAGGACTAAGGACTACATCAATATGTTGACGAGGGAACTCTGAACTATAAAAGCTCTATCAAATTTTTCGAGCTGTTTACTGGGACCTGATTTGTTATTCATTTGCATTTGCGTTATTAAATGGGTAGATACTTTCCCTGGAGCCCTGGAGAATGGCCAAAAGAAATGTAAGATTTTATGACCACGGATAAGTCGCCCCGACGTCATGCCGACGTTGGGAAAATAAGCGTTCATCAGTTTCGCAATATTGCGTCGATATTGCCGTGCCGACTGCGTTTAAGGTCGTCTTAACGTCGGCATAACTTTGCACCGACCACCACCCGACTCTCAGCCCACTTGTCAAAAAAGTCGGTAGTTGGTTATTTATGCAACCTTTGATTTATCTTATGTGTAATTATTTATTCATTTCACTTTTTTCAAAACATTAGTTGTAAAAGAACTTTATTTTATACAACATAGAATACCCCGGAAATATTATGTTACTAACAATATAGAAATACAAATGCTAATTAATTCGTAACTAAAAAAATTAGTTGTGTTCCACAAAAATGGCCCTGAATACTTTTCTTGTACTGGAATATAACCAAACAGTCGACCAAATAACTCCCGAAGTCGTGCGTATTACCAGAAAGTTACTGAAACAAGTGTTGAATGTAAAACGTCCGTGACAGAGCGATAACTAAGGATTTTTTGACTGTCGTCCCAAAGATGGATAATTTCAGTCGACACAAATGTTCTTTTCATAACCACTAAGTTATAGGATATGCCAGAAATAACTAAAAAGTAATTTTCTAGTCATTAAATTGTATACAGTTGTAGTTTTTGGTCGCTTGGCGATTTTATCAACGACCAAAAGGTTAAAATTATGATATAGTTGTGACTTTCTATCTTAGGGGGTCGTACTATGTGCCGTCTCAGAAGAAAAGGATTTCTCCAAGTTATAAAGTAATAGCCTTATAATGGAGCAGCTCTTCGCAGCTCGCCATCACCGATTTTTAATTGCGTTTTTCTCAAAACTTTTCATATTGGCTGCCACAATTCAGAAAAAACTACTGAACCGATTGCGCTGAAATTTGAATAACATGTTCTGCGGATCCCTAGTTACAACCGGTAGCAGAATCGTAGCGATATATCTGATAGTTTTTTTTAGTTGAAGCTAAATTCATCAAAAAAAGCGCAAAAATTTAAAAAAAAAATTTCAAAGTTAGTCCGATTTTTTAATTTTCAAAATTTTGACTTAATTTTGGTACCAGTTATAGCCACAGGCCTATAAATGAAGTATCAATTTTATTTTTTGATTTCAGATGAGCAGGACAGTCGGAATCACGGCAGCCATTTGACAACTTTTTTTTTACAGCAGTCACTTTCAAGAGCTCTGCACGCGAAAAAAACCAATATTTATCTAATGTTTGTTGAAATATGAACAAATATGTGGTAAAACTTTCAAAAATGGATAATTCATAATCTTCAAAAAAACGAGAGAAAAAACTGGCCGACACATAGGACGACCCCCTTAAGCCGACTTAAATTTTTATGACAGCACGACGTCGCGCCGAGGTCGGCACGAGTTATAATAACTTCAATGTTATCCTGTCGTATTTGGGATAGTGTACAAATTTTGTTGAACGCAACAATTCAATTATCAATTGTTTTTATTTGTCAAATCTGTTTGCATTTTTAAATGTAGAGTCCTTGAAGAATGGTCAGAAGAAATGGGAGTTTCCATGACTGGGTGGTCTAGTGGACGAATATTGTTACGCGCAATAATTTCATTATGCGACTTCGGTGACAAAACCCAGTAGGCGCATAGACCGATTAAAATCGTCCATTAGAAAAACTTCTTAAGTCGGAACTTTCTGATTTTGCCCTCATAATGGCAAAAGTCTTACTATTAATCAAAACTTATCTAATTCACTGCGACGAAACTATTTCAGAAAATTTTCCCAAGGTCCTATTATTTTCAATTATTATCACTTTAAAAGCTACACAAACTTTGGATTTGTGCACATAGCAAACAGACGGTCATTAAGCAAACAGCCTTTAGAAATCATACGATAATCCCAAGTGAGAACACATTAAGTCAGTCACTTTATGAAAAGACAAATTTCGCTAGAAATTGGAGTAAGGCGTTAACGAGCCATTTCTGAACGTATAATAAAAGTCCAGTCAGGCAGTAGACGATAAGAGAAATGTCAATGAAAACATAATAAATTTGAAATGTTAAAAAAATTGTTAAAAAATAGTCGCAAAAAAGAATAATTCGTCACCGTCGTCATTGCAAACACAAGACATTCTTGTTCCATAAAAGCGAAGCAACAAGTTTCGAGCAAGAAATAAAATAAGAACCTTATCAGGTGCCAATTATATCGAGTTGAAGTGTTTTATTTTTTATTTGAGTCATCAGGTGTACAAAGGTACAGTTTCAGACTTATGTAATTTCGACGATCAAGATTAGGTCACAATTTTGTACGTACGGGCTCCATGTTTTTTTCCCCCGTTGGGTGATTGAAAGCATTTTGAACAAAGTAATTTTATTGATTTTAGATGTTTCTGATAGGAAGGGTTCTAAGTTTTTGTTATTGATTGAATAGAATTCGTTTTATTCGTGTTTCTCATAATACAACACGTCATACCAAATACCGATTTTGTACCAAAAATTGAGGTTTCGTAAGATTCAATGAAATTATAGTCTGATCGAAATTAAAAATAGCTGCTTTTTTATCTATTCCTTCCGCCACTTTTTTCTATACTTTTCAAAGACTAAACATATTTTAAGTGTAGGAACTAGGCTTATGTTTGGTGCGATGAAAATAAAAAGAAATTTTGAACAGATCCACCGATACCAACAGACAAATTTTCTGTAGTACAAACATTGATTGTTGCATTATATATAAATTTGTACATAAGATATTAGGCATATCAGCAAACATGCTGCCTACCTAATTAATAAATAATAATAATAATAATAATTGTTTTGGTAAAAGCAATTTGTAAAAGCAAGACAAGTGATAACAGATCGCTGGAAAAATGCATTATACCGCACTGCTGTTTTGACATTGTGTTTGTATTTCCACTGCTCAAAATTATAAAATTTGACCTAGTGTAATCACAGTAATATTTGAAATCGAAGGGTTTTTGAGATAATAGACATATTACTCGTCTGCTTCATTTCAAAATTTTATTCCCAAAGAATATCCTTGCACAATGAATCCCTTTGAGGTCTGTGCAGAATCCATGGATTCTCTAGTGGAAAATGAGCGGGCTGATGAACTGGCCAGTAAGGGCTCCGCTCTTCTCGCCTCTCTTGCAGAACTAGTTCACGTTCCTTTAGGAGTTGTCAAGGGGGACATACTCTCCCACTTTCAAGCAGCGGTTAACTCCAGATGGAAAAGGCTAACCACCTGCGCCATATCTAGGAAGATGTGGCCATCTTACAACTGAGCCAAGTCTGACGAACTTCTATACAAGACCCGGGCAGACATCTCCAGAATCACGGCGATTAGTACAGGTAACTGGTCAATTGGGGATCATGCAGCCAAATTGGGCATTCCGTTCAATGTACACTGCTGCAGCTGCCAGGACACTAATGAGCGGGAGTCGCTCGTTCATTTCCTTTGCGAATGTCCGGCTTTAGCTGGAGCCCTAGAGCGAGCAGTAGGCAAACCCTTCTACAGGGACCTGATGCAGATTTCGAGGAAGAAAATTGGAGAGTTATTACTCTTCCTAAACAGCACAAGATTGTTATAACGATCAATTTTCCTCACACTCATTTTCTAAATTCCCCAGTCAGAAGAACCCCTAACATCCGGGTTTAATACGAGTTTGTTGTTCCAAAACGGCCATTGAGCAATTGAGCTCTGTCTGGAGGACAGGGCTGCCACTTAAACCAACCAACCAACCATGGATTCTCTACGAGACATGTTCTTGACAAATCAAAAATATATGTTCTAAGTTACAATGGTCTGCCATAATCGGATAGCTTAAGTTTTAGCCGTGCCCCATCTTTGTACGCCTCTGCTTTCTGAAAATATTTATACTTGTTATGCATCCAAGCATGTACAAGGTCTCAAGTCTCTAGCATACTCCGTTCTGCGGATAGCTTTCAGAATTTAAAGTAAGCTCTGCAGACTGCAGCCCCTCCCTAAATCCTGAACTGCACTGACCACGTCAAAAATTGTTTACTTAAAATTCGCCTAAGAGCAGCACGGCTCCTTCCAAAATCCATATTCTAAACTGCTCGATACAACTTCCATTTAAAAGTCCTTAAAATATGTGGTACCCATGAGTGAATAACGCATAAAACGAAACCGAAATTTCCTTAACAAATTATACATATTTTCATTGGAGTGCACTATAACTCGAGAGTGCCTTGATATGGGAAGTTAAAATTTTGAGTCTTTTTGTTTGTTTTGATATTATTAAGGCACATTGTCGTTGTTGATCAAAATATGCCACTCAGTTAGCTTCCATAAAAAAGTCCATAATCTGAATCTGGAATGTTTTATACTTTCATTTTTCATCATTCGTCATCACTTGGGTGTAACTTCCATACAAATGTCTTCGATAAATTGGTAAATATCTTAGAATGAAGACATGAAGTAGAAGGCTATTAATAAGATGGAAACGTTTTGTTTCGTGTCATTTTCAAAGCTGAGTTCACTAGATAAAACCTCATTACTCATATCGTCGCATCAATACAAAAGAGTCTTTAAAAATTCAGGGTTACATTTAATGAACAATAACTTGGGAACATTAAGCTAAATATTTTCGATTAAGCCTGATTGCACGATAACTTCTGAAAGCCTTTTAATCGAGAGTTCAAGAAGTCTCAAACAATTTTTTTTTACAACAGTTGAAACTGATTATGTCCTACTCCATTCCAGATTAATATTCTCAAAAAATGATTCGAAAATAGGTAAAAAATATGTACTTTATGGTGGAATTACAGTGAGAGAAAAAAATGAGTCGAAAATAGGTGAAAAAAATATGCACTTTATGGTGGAATTACAGTGAGAGCGATGAGCGCGACGCGCTTGATGAACCTATCGCATCGCGAGCGTAATATCACGACACCAGTCTAAAATACAACCTACACAAGTGTCAAAATCGCTTTACGCGCGCAACAAAACTAAAAATTAGTCTATCGAAGCGACGCGATTTGAGTTACACTCCCTAATATGCTTTCTAATCAGTTGTCATCTTGTCACATCTTTTCACACGCGCGTCGCGTTCACTACACCTTCCCTCCCAATGAACTCCCCAATTCTTATTAAATTGAAATTCATGCGCATCGCGATATTATTAATTTCTTAGAGTTTTAAAACGTCTAGAAATGAGACGATCTTCGTCCATAACAAGTTCTGCTAATCCTTTTATAAATGTTTATTTAAAATAAAATGCAGTGTAGTACCCAAATCGATTAACCGATTTCTTTTCGTTTTGGCAATGATTTATTTCAATAAATTTTATCAATAATAACGAATCAGCCACATGACCAGTTGCTATCACATAAATTACGGATTAATTATCGGAAAAAGTATGTTTTTGTTGATTAAATTACATTAGCTAAAAATTTGCGATAGAATTGTGTATTAATTTCACAAGGTCAAATATATTCCGATTTTTATTTTCAAGTTTTAAGAATAGCAACCAAAAAAAGCTTAATGTATTGGTGGTTTATTCTCATGAACCGCGTATGCTAGAAAATTGAAACTTGGTTGTTACATATGAAGTTACTATAGGGGACCATAGAGAAGCAAACTTTTTATTTCGGTATTTTACGAATGGATTATGCTAGCGAGTTTAAATTGTTTGTATATGTTCAAGTGCACTGTACATTTTGGAAAAGAGGGGCCTCAAACAACTTATTTGTCGAATCCTTCCTGAAAGACAAACTTTACAGATGATGCACTTCGATGGAAGTTACGATCGCCGTAGATCTCCTCGAGGAATAATCTTCTTCTTAAATACTACTCATTTCTTATCTACCGAATCGTGCAGGCCATGCAAAATCTAATTTTGACGGATTTTAGCATACTTTGAAAATTTGATAAATCCCTTTACTCAGAACAAAAAAAAATTTCATTTTTATTTCGTATTTATATTTTTACATTAAGACAATTGGAAAAAAACTAACATTTAAAGCGAATTTTCACGAATGAACTAAAGAACTGTTCTAAAATATTTGTTGCCGTAAAAAGTTCCAACAATAACGTCTTTCACGTCTGTTTCGTTATGGTCGTCGGTCATTAATCAGGCGTTAGTACGATTAGTTTTGTGTTTTTTTTGGAGAATTGTGTTAAAGAAATTTTTAATGGCGTAAAAGATGTTTTTGAAGCGAACCTATCAGCAAGTTCGGACAATGTGTACGCCGAGTGTTGCGTGGAATAGCTACTGTTCGTTGTAAGTTTGCACCTTGTTTTAATTTTGCAATTTCGAAAAACTCTCAAAATTTTAATCGATAATACGGCATTGAACATTTTTTGACAAAAACTCCAAATCCGAATTTCTAATGCATTCACGATGAGTACGGGATGAGCTGGTCAAATTTACGAAAGTTGTAATACGGCTGATTATTCACCCTCACATTCCAGTCGCCACCATACAAATGCTCGTAGAAAAATGGTTTGTGCGCTCCCTGTAACTCGAGAAAAGTTGATCTGGAATGTTGAAATTTTGCGAGACTATATATTTTTTGACCAGAGAGGCATAGATGCCCTTTTTTCTACTCCAGTTGCATGGAATTAATGATCTCCTCGATATAGTGAAAAATTTTGGAACCCAAGATTTTCGTAGTTCACAATATCGAAAGTCTAATGTTTTTAAATGGGAAAGTTTCTTATTAAGCTTAGTACTAACTAGAAGCGAAAACGAAATTTTCTGTCAAATCACATACTAAATCCACTAACAATTTTCGCTCAAATTTCGTTTCGCTTCTAGTTAGTACTAGGCTTCACATGGTAAGGTAATTTGATAAAATGATATTATATAATTGCAGAAATAGATTTTAAACTAATATGAAAAGTTGCAAAAATGGAGTATACACGGTTATTACGTAGTTAACTATGATACAAAGGAAAATAGCATATTCTATGTTTTGAAATAACAGGATATGGAATTTCTCTTTTCTCATGCTTAAAAAGTGAATGTTTTTTACTAGACCATTACATCGATTCAATTCAGAACATATAAACTCATTCAAATTTAACATTAAATAAAAAATAATAAAGTAAAATTAAGGGCCCTCCCACCTTCCCTTCAAAATTTACATTTTGCAACTTATTCCCTTCTTGTATTAAAGCAGTGTTGTCCAACCTCTTTATTAAAAATTGCTCAGCCGACAGCCACACTAAATTTTCAAATTAATATAAAATACTTTGTTTAAGTTTTTTGTTGTTTTCCGGCGTCAGTGGAGTTTCTGGTGTGAAACCCCAACACGAAATCCCCGACTGTTGATTAAACGCTGTCTCTGAGGGCATGACCGTTGGAAAACCTTAAACAAATTTGCTTCTATGGTAGCTTCTCACCATGAAAAATTGCATTCTTATAAAATACTTTATTATTAAAATAATAAAGTAAAATTCAATGTTAATAATAATAAATAATGTTTATTTATAGGTACGTAGTAAGTTATCATTAAATACAATAAATAAAAATGGTGAAAGTTCTGGCGTGTCACTTTAAATCACCTCGTGGGCCGCGGGTTGGACAACACTGTATTGGAGTATTCCATTTAATTTTTTTTTTCATTCCTTGCCCAGTTGTCATTTTTCTCATTTTAGCCATCTTGTCTTCGTTTTTTCTCTTCCACCTTCTTTTTCCTTACCTTCTTGTTACTTTTATCTTGTTTTTATTAATTTTTTTGTTTTTTTTTCTCTCACTTCTCTTCCACTTTTTCTTCCGTCTTCTCTGTTTTTCGCTTTCTTTCTCTGTCTTTCTCTTTCCATCTAGCTTCTTTTTCTTTCGTTTTGTTTTTCTTTCCCTTTGTTTTTATTTCCTTTGTCTCTCTCCCAATTTTTTATTTTCCCTCTTCTCTTTTCATTCATTGTTTTTACTTCCCTCTTGTTCCTCTTCTCCTATCCTCCCAACCTCTCTTGTTTTCTCCATCCCTTTTTTTTCTCCATATTCGTTTTATCCGCCTTCTTTTTATCTTCGTTATCCTGTTATTTCCTTGTCCCTCTTCTTCTTTTCGTCCTTGTCACTCTTCCTTTTCTCGCTCTATCTCTTTGTTTTTTTTTCGTTTTCTCTTATTTTTCTCTTATTTTTCGTTTTTTTTCTTCTCTTTTCTTTTTATTCTCCTCTTTTCTTTTTATTCTCCTCTTTTCTTTTTATTCTCCTCTTTTCTTTTTATTTTCCCCTTTTCTTTTTATCCTCCTCTTTTCTTTTTATTCTCCTCTTTTTCTTTTTATTCTCCTCTTTTTCTTTTTATTCTCCTCTTTTTCTTTTTTTCTCCTCTTTTCTTTTTATTCTCCTCTTTTTCTTTTTTTCTCCTCTTTCTTTTTTTCTCCTCTTTTCCTTTATTTTCCTCTTTTTCTTTTTTTCTCCTCTTTTCTTTTTTTCTCCTCTTTTCTTTTTTTCTCCTCTTTTCTTTTTTTCTCCTCTTTTCTTTTTTCTCCTCTTTTCTTTTTTTCTCCTCTTTTCTTTTTTTTTCTTTTTTTCTCCTCTTTTCTTTTTTCTTCTTTTTTTCTCCTCTTTTCTTTTTTTTTCTTTTTTTCTCCTCTTTTCTTTTTTTTTCTTTTTTTCTCCTCTTTTCTTTTTTTTTCTTTTTTTCTCCTCTTTTTTTTTTTTCTTTTATTCTCCTCTTTTCTTTTATTCTCCTCTTTTCTTTTATTCTCCTCTTTTCTTTTATTCTCCTCTTTTTTTTTATTCTCCTCTTTTCTTTTTTTCTCCTCTTTTCTTTTTTCCTCCTCTTTTCTTTTTTTCTCCTCTTTTCTTTTTTCCTCATCTTTTCTTTTTTTTTCATCTTTTTTTTAATTTTTTTTCCGTGTTATTCTTTTCTTTTCTTTTTTTCTTATACTCCATCCCTATTATCTTCTCGTATTTTCTTTCTTATACTCCATCCCTCTTATCTTCTCGCATTTTCTCTATTTTATATTTTTTCAAACTCTTTTCTCTCTTATTTTTTCGCACTCTCATCTATCTTCTTTTTCTCTCTTCGTTTCTTTTCCCTTCGTTTTTCCCCTTTCTAAATTTTCTCTTTTTCGGTCTCCATCTTCACTCTCCCTTCTTTCTGTTTCCCCTCACTTCTCGTGTGTTGCCTCTATTATTTTTTATCTTCTATTTTTCTCCTCTCTTATTCCCACTTTCTTCTTACTGTCAGCTTTATTTCTTTTATTTGTTCTTTCCATCTTTTATATTTATTCCTGCTCTTGATTTGCAGTTCCTCTTTTACTCTATTTCCTCATCTCCTGGCAGGGATCGGCAAGCGTTTTTGACAGCGGCTGAATGGTTCTAGCTGACCGCTACTGCTTCTTTCAGCGGATTTTTGCCCTTCCTGATGTAGGAAAAGGGCGTCGTTTTTTACAGTTTTCAATACCAACCAAAGAATTTATTTTCATTCATTCAAAGTACACTTCACCACACCCTTTTCAAATTATACACTGTTTGTGCTCACTCGTCTCTTCGTCCTCTCTTTCTCTGCCGTCATCCCATTCATTTTCAAAATAAGGGTAATTTTTTTGATTTCAATAATTCATTTCATTTCTACCCTCTTCGCTAACGGTAACCAAGCTACCCCGTTCGAATTAAGCACTTTATCGATTTCTTTTATCCTTTCTTGTGCACATGTTGCATTCAATTAAATCAAAAGAGAGCAGAGGTGAACATTTGGTTGGAGAGGGGGGAGGGGGAAATCACACATACGTCATGTTTTTGGGAGCAATTAGATTTGACGACTACGAGGAGCCAGAGGGATGAAAAGAAGAGAGCTGGGGGGTTACAGATTCTGCTCTGCAACATTCTCAAGAGAAGAGGACTTTTAAGTTGCCTTTGTGCAAATTTTAATTAATTTTCTCCTCCCGCGTATATTTGTGCTCTAGCTGTTTGCATTTAGTCCTCCTCATCCTATGCTCGCTGTCCCAGCAAGAACTGATATTGGCATGGTTTTATTTGTATGGCGACA
This sequence comes from Beris morrisii, assembly GCA_951812415.1. Taxonomy (NCBI): domain Eukaryota; kingdom Metazoa; phylum Arthropoda; class Insecta; order Diptera; family Stratiomyidae; genus Beris; species Beris morrisii. The sequence continues at coordinate 106,688,365 of OX638312.1, read as the reverse complement.
CTCGAGAAAAAGGATTATGTGGTGTGCACGTATCGATAAGAAGGATATGTACGAAGCCTTAATGCAAAAAAGGACGAACTGTCGGCGCGGATGCGGGCATAATTGCAAAGACTGCGATATATGCCCCTTGATTTTCGCTGATTATGCGAGCGGAAAAATGTCAAATGAATGAAAAAGGAGGTCCTTGTGTCTGGGATGACGAAAGGATAGATGATGAATTGTGAGGTTATCGTATTTGATTAAGATTTCAAGGACTTGGGTCTGCAATCTTTGATGAAGGTGTCGCGATTGAATACCATTTGTGCTTTAAATTGGGCGACTTGTTTACGTTTGAACGCGGCACGACATCATTTTTGTCATATTCGGTGTCTGCGAAAACCACCGCATATAATCCAAAACTGGAGCAGAAGGTAACTGTGGACGTGACATGTCAGTTGAATAGCTTTCGCTGGAAAGCTTGTAAAGCTAGTATTACACTGTATACCACGCTGTACAATATTTGACTACTTATCCTGACAAATACTGTCAGATAGTGTAACAGTCAAATTTTTGTTTATTTTATTTGCTTTGTACTCGTACAATGCCTAGTTTGACAGGAAAAATTTGACTAAATTTTTCGTCAAATTTTTTTAGGCAAATATTTGACACTATGACATACAGTGGGACACCAATTTTCTATAACGATTTCGGAAAGCAGACTCATGTCTGTTTTGTAACATTTTGAATAGATAGAACTTTGCACAGCTTATCTGCAACGAATAAATAAATTGAATTTAATCAGCTATAAAATTTGAAAATTGCAGGTGGTTAACTTACATTCATTGGAACTACTATTCTGTCTTAAATATCAATCAAGGATTAAGGGTCGTTGGGAACTGCCATGGATCGCATTCCTCTCTATCCAATCCAATCACATGATGTGCATAGCACACACACACAAAGTATGTCATATATTCATCGGGTCAATATTTTCTAGTCTGTTTCATTTTCTTACGAAAAGTGGGTAACCTTAATTCTTTTTTCCATCGCATCGAACCCTTTTACTGGGCTATTAAGGACGAATCTGAAACGGTCGTTTTTCTGGAATGAAATGAAATTACATGCCATGTTGCTAGTTTTTTTTTTTGGGAGGTAATGTAATAGAACATCGGCCTTATCCCTTATGTAATTGATTGTCAGGAGTAATCAGAAGGTGAATTTTATGGGACTTCCGGGAAGTGACTTTCGGTGTTCCTGACAGTGGATCAGAAATCCTTGATTATACTGAGAGTGACTATGCCTGATTTTGATTGATTTATTAAAAGGTAGGTTCACGTTAATCTTTCTAACTCAGAAGCAATTTAACTGAATTAAAAAGTCGACCCGAAAACAAGCACTACAGACTAGTGTGCCTACGTACAAATTGTAAGGCCGGATCTAGAAGCAATGATGGAAGTACACACAAAATTCTCAGCAGACTCATCAATTATAAAAACAGCTGACGAAAAGTTTGAAATGTACTATTGGAGGCTCTGCTCCGTCGCATGGAATAGTTGAAAAGTGGTTCAACGAAATTCTCTGTGATCGTACAAACTAGAAAGGTTTTGAGCGGCTGGGATATATGAGTGGTTCAGTGAAATGCTGCGAAATGAGACATCGGACTCCAAACTTAGACGTAATTTGAAAAATTACTCTCAAAAAGAAATAATTTGTATTTTGTTATATTGTCAAGCAATGTATACTGATATTATGGTGAAGAAATAAGTTTGGAACACAAAGACATGGTTATTGTAGTCAAATCGAAAAAGCCCTAAGCATCAAAAAATTCAATGTTGCTTAGGCAACTCTTCCACTCATATGCAAAAGGGTTATAACTGAAGCGATGTTTTTCAAAATTGTTTTGGTTGATCGTCTAGGGAATTATGTATAGCGATGGTTTCGTAAATTTCGCAATAGTGCTATCAACTCTCCCGTCAAACGTAAGAATGCCCCGAGTGAGAAATCGTGCGAGTATAGCCTCGTTTGCATGTTAATAGTTTTGAATGGTAGAACTATCGTGAGAGCACAAAGCGACAGTCCATATCTGTTCCCTTAAGAAAGGAGATGATTTTACTCAGGGAAGTCTTCGACAGGTCTTCTTAGGTGAGAGTAAATCCACCGAGAGTCTGCCTTCTTGATCTGGCAACTGCATCACAATCACACAGAATGTGTGCCGTTGTTTCAGATGTGGTTTCACAGAATCGAGATACATCTAGTGATACTTTGCCGATGATCTTAAGGTGATAATTAAAGAAATAATGTCCTGAAAAATATCCCATTACAACCCTCGCGTTATACCTGCTTAAGGGAAGAAATGCCGACGCTCTCCTACTTGAGAAAGTCAGGAATTTCTTTGGCTGTCTAAGTCCTGAAAGTGAGTTACAATAATATTCCACCTGAATATTTACACACTTTAAAATGCCATCCTTAATGAAGCCTTTACCTACTCCATAGAATGGTTCCGGGCCAATCATTGAAAAAATGGGGCTTTGAAGCACAAAGGAGCAGACGATACTGGGTTTCGCTTACATACAGTCGTGACTTTGATAAAAATTTTGATCTGATTTTCATTCTAAGAATATTACATTTCCTTTATTTTTGTTTTAGTTCTGAGCAGACTAGTATGTGCAACCTATTTTCTAAGTTTGTTTGAGACCAGGGGAAATACACTCAGCAGAGTGACATTAAGCTGATAATTTGTTTAGGTAGTAGAGTTTTATCCATTAACTTTCTTGTTCTCGGCTTATTAATATTGTTATATTTGTACCCTGGCAACCCGCACAACCCGCTTAACATGACATCAGTTGACATCCGTTTCCAGAGAAAAACAACAACCTTGCAATAGCCAATAAGAATAGAGAAGGGAACTCACTCCCGAACACTCATTTCGTTGTCGCATGTTCTTCACTGTTCCCGAACATTCCCCACATACACAACCGAATATCCGGGAAATCACGTCTCAACACATGCAGTATATAAGCGCCACAGATCTTGTACTAGGGTCAGTTTTTCTACTGTGAAAGCGTGACGACAGACAGTTCTACGCGAAAGTATTTGAAAAGTGAATTTCATTGATAACAGCGATCGAGGAATAAATAAAATCGAGTAGCGTTGTCAAATTTGTGATAATTGAATGCGGATTAATAAACTGTTATTCATTTTAATCCTATTTTGTTTTTTTGGAATCCCGGCGAACCCTTAGCCCACAAAAATATGTACTTCCAGACTGTTATTCGTTTCAAAGTGGATCCTTTAAATAATGGTTATGTAGGTAGTATGGTTGTCCCCAGGAAGTGACAAGTTGTTGATTGTTTTGGTCAAAGAGTATGAGATAGAGGGGAAGCGCCCATATAAGCTGTATAGAAAAAACCGTATCGAGTTTCAGCACCTCCACAGTCTCAGTCGATTACTAAATTTGGATTTGGTTCGAATCCGCGCTAAATTTTATATCGGATAATAGATTAAGAAGCTATGTGGTATTAATTTAGTCGAACAGAATTCAGATTATAAGCTACAGATTAATAAAAATAAAATATTCAATGTAATTTTATTTAAAGAAACTAAAATAATACAGCTCAATAGAATATTATAGATATAATATTGGGTTCATTGCCATATATGCCTGCGAATGACCTCCATTTCGAACGCCTAGAATTAAAAGTTTAAATCATATTTTTAGCTTCGATAAATATATTCACCTTGATAATTCTTTCGGAAAAGTAAAAAATGACACATCCTTATTAAAGAATGGGGTACTTACACACCCTTTAACAGCACAACGAACCATATTGAGAACTCAGAACTGCGCAATGAAAGATCACTAATTTGAAAAACACACAAATCATTTCCCTGCACTACAAAGCTGAGATCTGGAAAAGCCTCACCTCCAATTATTTTTTCTTGGTTTAAACAATATTCAAAAAATACGTTTCTTATTCGTTGGAACAGCCCGTTCACCGAATAAACAATTTGACGTTTATTGCAAAGAGTATGAGATTTTATTGCATTTACAGTTTAATGTTTTTAGAGCATAGTAGTCGACTGAGAAAACAGATTACGCTGCTTTTCGAATACGGTCCGCTTACACTCTATCTCATTCTCTTTGGTTTTGGTTTATCTGAAATTCAAAAAGTCAGGGTAAAAGAAAATGGAATTTTTTTTAATTACTCCAAATTTATTGAATTACTGTACGTAACAGACACTTTGTTTTGACTCTCTCTCAAAGTGCTCTTACACGAGCAATTTTTCAAACAATTGATTGCCCGACGACTATTGCCAAAACTAGTGGAGCGATTAATGGAGAAATGCAGGGCAATATCATGCTAGTTGCGGCAATATTTCGGCAATGTGGCAATGTTTTCACAGATTGCTGGTATTGCTCGCCCTATAGTTGCTGTACTATATTTCCACTAACTTGGAAAATTTCGAGCAATTGTCCTAGTTCGGTGATTCAATTGTAAAGTTTTGTTTTGAGTTTTGTATTTATTTGTCAAGTTTCGTGTTATAATGGCTTGGAATTCAAATATTTTCAATTTTTCGATTTGTTTGTCAAATTTGCTTTGGTTTTTTTCACAGACTGAATTGGCCGTGTAAGCCCTTATTGCCGAATTGCTAGATATTTGTCAATATCGCTCATCACAATCCAGCAACGAATTGATGAAAAGTTGGTCCACATCGCCTGTTGCTATTGTTGCTGTGTGTTGATTCATATTTTCGTGACGTCAAAATTGACGAATATTGCTTCAAATTGAGCAATTTTAATCGCTCGTGTAAGAGCACCTTCACTCTTCTACCATTTGCAAATCGCTCCACTATTTAAATTTTATATTGGTTACATAAGTTTCAATTTCCTAACATATGCGTGGAGAACTTCACTCACCCAAAAAAATGTATCCAAAGTGCTCACCGATACTACCAGTCGGTCACAATGCCACATATGGTGCGCCTTCCTTTGGCGAAATTTTCAGGGACAGCACAGGACCAACGTTACTCTCCACTATCCACGATTTTGGGTGGGCATCTTGCTTAGCTATCGTTTGGACTTCTGTGCCTTCTTGATCCTTCTCGAGCATTTTTTTGCATTTGTTTAACTGAATCTTCCTCGATTGCAGGGCCTGACCTGTTTGGCGTCAGTTTCCCCCAAGGCACCTATACTCCGGCTTCAAACAAGTTTACTTAGGTTTTCCTTCCTTGAGGTGAATCTTCCTCGAAAATTCCTGAGGCTGATCTGCATGGCCTCGGGTTTTTCCTTGGCAACTAAACTCGGGCTACAAGTTAAGCTAGGTCTGCTCCTTCATTGACTAAGGTAAATCCTTTACTTGTTCTGTCTGAACAATTCCAGCATGATTGGTGTTAATTATTGCTTGGCGCTCTGAATACAAAACGCTCCTTACTAAACCATAAAGTAGATATTATAATGATTAGGACACGCGTCATCTATTGTTTCCAACAACAAGCGCGCATTAATCCTACGCAAACGAATATCGTCGAGGACATGTGGCGTCCTATCGAAAACAATCGTCGAAAATCCTTGCACGTTCTATCGAATCATCATTATTTTCCAGTACGGTGCCGTTTCGTGGGTGGTTCTCCCTGTTTCGGAAAGCAAATCCAGTCACCTGATATCCACCATTATCATCAGCCGATGACGTCTGTTCATTCCAGGATAAATCAATAAAATGTTCACTTCAGATTGTCCTCGATTTCCATTTGGCATAGAACTTGAGGGCTAGTATCCTGCTGCCTGGCATTTGTGGCGGAGTTGGGAAATTCGCATTTCGAAGCGAATTTGAATGGTGAGAAGCGAATGTGTGGGACGACCGTGTGACTCCCTAGATCAATCACATTTCAGGCCACACACAGGCTCCTATTTTTAGATCTCTTGGAACTAGGAAGTTTTTGGAAATGAATGGGCTAGTTCTACCCTAGGAAAAACACCTATAGATATATGATCGAATCCAGTGTATTCCTTACTCGGGACGAGATGACTTCCACAATTCGCATATATCATGGCCGGATGTATACGTAGATGTATGTAAAGATGTGACTTCTGTATAACCATGGCTAGTCAAAAGGCTAGGGAGTGGGTCCAGCTGGCTTATTGCTAATCAATTGGAAGAGCCGGCCGTAAAATGTTTCTAGGTTAGATCTGTCGAGTTGAGGCTATAGCGACGAGGGCGTATGCCATCTTTATGCGTCGTGTATGTATGAATCATCTTTTTTTTTTTTAGAGACAAGCAACTTTTTGCGGTTTACCGACTTTTCCGTCCGAAATAAACGGCCTAGCACTGCGGTATATTGAGAAATTGCGTTATTCATCGCGAAATGAATTCGAGAATTAATGACGAAAGTTTCTGAGAAGATGGTTGAAATTACGATAGGCGGAATAATGTGCGGTTTGATAGATTGAATCGTCAGTAATTGTATGGTGTCAGAAGTGGGATATATGGGGTACAAAGAAAATTTGTTTTCGCAGTCGATTGAATGGAAGAGGCAGAGGCGGTGGTTGGTTTGTAGGATGTCTAATAAAGGGCCTAAGGAAGAGATTTCCGAATGATGAGATGAGGTTTAATTGAAAAGTTTGTTGGCTTTTCCTTAGTCATAAAACTGTTTGCCGGAAAATCTCTAGTTGTAGGTTATTGTGCTTACTTACAGTTTGTTTACTTCCTATGCAATCGGAACCATCACAATTTCAATTTAATTCATTGCTTTGACCTTTACAACTATTTAGTTGATTAATTCGTTCTTTTTTTTTCGTTACAGTGGTGTGCCAGCAGCTACATCGACAGCTGCTGCAGGTGGTGGAGGAGCTGGTGGTACACGTGCAGCAGGTGGATCCAGCAGTATGTATTCCGCACGGCATTCGGTAAGCTCCTCGTCCGGAGTGCTCATGGTCGGACCAAATTTTCGCGTTGGAAAGAAAATTGGCTGTGGTAATTTTGGCGAGCTGCGATTAGGTGAGTTTTTTTTCTCCAAAATTCTTTTCTTTTTAGGTTAGATTTTGTCTATCGCGGTCATAGATGCGCACTATCTGAAATGCTAGTTTCACTAGATGATTCTATGATTCATTCTAGGCTTGTGTAGTTCGCGAACGAACTAGTTCAAAAGAGCGTTCCCATAACTGAAATGAACGAACTAGTTTGCAGTCAGTCCCGCTCCTAGTTCGGTTTTCATTGCCGTTCGGAACTCTGTGAGACAATATACTATACTCGATCTAGTGTCTTTTTTTTGTCATCATGTTCTCCTAGATCTACTGACCTTTTTTTTTGCTCATAATCTTCTACTAGATCTACTGTCTTCGAAGTACGACTACTCATCACTGAACTCCACTGAAGTAATGAACTATGAACTAAAAGAACGAACTAGTTCGCGAGGGGTCGGGAATCGGAAATGATCGCTCACTATGGTGAACTAAAATGCCACAAGCCTAATCCATTCGGTGCTGCATTCTTCTGCTACATATATGTACTTGCAGTACCCAGCAAGAAATTTACCAGTTAGCTCCGCGGAAGCTCCCCCGTAGCATTAACCGTAGAACTTTCATTTAAAATATGTACGCATCGGGAAAAAATGCACTTATATACTTCGTGTCGTTGTATCGTTTACCTCCTTCTTTTAATATTGCGGTCTTCTTTATTCTTCGTTAACGATATCCGATAATAAACTACCTAGTATACTACCAGTGAATATACCCAATAGTTGGGAATAAAATTACTCAGAATACTACCAGTGAATATTACGTGATAGTTGACTAGTAAGTTAACCATTCTGTATATCTATAGGAACTTCGTATGACGCAGAATAGCAACTAAAAGTTTTCGGAAGCCGGATGACGCGTGCCAGAAAGTGATAATTACTTATGTACATACTTACTTTTACCTTCCAACTACACGCGGTTACCGGTTGGCCCAATGTAGTAATGGCATATTTAAAGTAAGAAAAGAAGCATATTGCAGGTTTGAATGTCGCAAGTTGCAGACGTTCGTCTCTTCATACACCCTGCAAGAGTGCAATGCATGAAGGGCTCGTTTTAGACGAACAATTTTTGGTTCTACATCTCGGGAACCGCTTACGCTAAAAGGCTGAAACTTGGAACTTATGTAGAACTATGATAGTGGACCCATTTGGAAAAAAATGGTCGATGGGGCATGAGGGCTGGGGAGTGGGGTGATAAACAATGCGTCCGAAACGCTCAAAAGCTGGGATTGAAACATTCTAAAATGTATATCTCCTGAACGGAGATAGTTGAAACTTTGTGGTTCTCTTAAAGGATACTTGGAGCTTAGATATGGATTAAAATTTTGGAGTCGGGATGGGGGGTGTGGGGTGGAGAGTAAAAAACTTTGGATCACAATATCTTCCGAACCAATTTTACCAGGAAGATACAAGGAGTGGGGGAGGGGGAAGCGGAGGGTGTAAAGTGGTTGTGTACATTTTCACGAATTCCGATATATTTCTTAGGTCTAATGAGATATCGAATTCACTTTCACTTCTAAACTTTAAATATTATCGGCGGAAAAACGATTTAAGCAATTTTGACCCTGGGGTCTAAGGTTTGTTAAATTTTTAACGAATTCTAACAAACAAACATGAGATCGAATTTACTTTTACATATGTGGGCTTTATTTATCATGATCTAAAGATTAATTTCAGAATTTTGCGATATCCAACCCCTAAGACCGTTAAATGGTTAGTTAAATGGTTGTGTACGTTTTGTCAAATTTGCCAACAGTCTGTGCGAAACTTTATTATTATTTGGGTAGAAGTCCGAAACGTGTTTAATGCTGAGATGCGTTGCAGGTTACTATGCGACTGACACCCTAAAGAATAACCAGGAGGCTATTAGGAACGAGCTTTAATGAAAGTGCTGTGCTCAGTTTACACGATGCGAGTTGACAGTGTCTATCATGACTTCAACTATCACAGTGTAAACGGAGTTTAAAAACGCTGCAAACAAAAAAGTGGTTTATAAATTTAGTTATTTAGTTTAGTTGATGGGAAAAAAAACGTTTTAGAATCACAGCGATAGAATCAAGTAAATAGTTGCCTTCTTTTGAATACAACATCATGAGTTGCTGCAGGTTACGTTCATTGTATCATAGTTTTTTTCAAAGAGTGTGATAGCAGATGAAGTGCTGAGCGGTAATTTAGTTGGACCTACATCCAAAGCCTTATACTTCATAAGACCGACAAAATTTAGAGGCTAGAGTTCCTTTGCCTGTTTAATAGAATCGAATCTGATTCTAGAATATATTTTATCAGTTGAAGAAATGCATACACTGAAAGTTCGTTATGTTGTTATCTTCGTACGAGATAAAAGCAAAGATTAGTTTTTGACCTTCTCAATAATTTAAAGGAAAATCGTCTAATTTATGCGCTTCCGGCACATTTAGAAAATAAGTTCAAATAGATGAAATCTTTACTGAAATGATGGTAATTGGTTTTAGTTAAAACAAAAAACAACAGATTGTATCAAAAATGTCAAAAAAGATGGAACACATAATCAAGACCTTCACGCCGGTTTAAAATCAAATAATTTAGAGTCGTGGGTAAATATAATATAATTTGTAAAGTGGGTTGTTTTTGTGTCTTTCTGGAATATGAATCATTAAGACCCGTTTTTTCAGAAGAATTTTTCTGTTATTATATAATAAAATCATATTTTATTGTGATACACTTGTTCTTTACCCTGCATTTTATATTTTATTCCTTTTCGCTCCATTGTGTTCTGAGTGGTAGATGTTAAAACTATGTCTTTGAGTTTTTAATTTTTTCGATTTTATGATTAAATGGTGATGAAACGTGGCGTCCGAAACTCTCAAAAGCTGAGATCGAGGCTTTCTAAAGACCGTATCTTTAAGAGGGGTTTTTAATAGGAGTAGTATACTTCGGCTGTGGGGTGCTTTTCCTATTTCTGGAGCGGCTTATGGTAGGAACTTGAAACTTTGTGGATGTATATAGATGCACTAATGAAGTAATTTAGGTAAAAAGAATAGGCTTGCAGAGGTGGGACAAAAATATATTCTATTTCTACGACCCCTTCAGATAAATGCCTAAAAACTGCTTTCTTTTAAAATTCAACCTCTAACGAGGTGTGCAGGGGTTGCATACATTTTCATGAATTCCGGCATATACATACGTTAGGACTGATGATTTTGAATTGGTTCTTCCTTTGTCAAGCGCTCTATTTCTTCACCTGAAGATTGGTTTCTCGATTTTTGGATATTAAACCACCAAGTGTGGTTGTATGGGGGTTGCATACATTTTCACAATTTTACTCCCGCTGACTTTAATATAATCGCACATAAAGACATTTCGGAATTTTTTTTGGGGGTTGAGGTTGAGGGGGTCGTTTTATTTTTGTTGTTTATTTTTTTTTTTCCTGTTCATGTTCTTTTGTCTTGTTTTATTTAAATAATTTTTGTATGCCTTTTTTTTATTGTTAATTAAAAACAATGCTATTCCAAAATATTATAATTTCGTATTTCGATTTAGAATGTAACCCAAAAATGTGTTTATATTTTCTATTTTTGGTTTGGGTTTTCTGTTGTTTTTTTTCATTTTTTCATGTCGTTTTTATGTTTTTTTTTTTAGTTTTTTACGTTTTCATATTTTTTTTTTATTTATTTATTTTTTACTTATTTATTTTTGTATTTCTTATTTTTTAATATATTAAAAATATATTAATCACTCTTATTCTGAACCCGCCGGTGAAAAGGAAAGTGAACTGCGATTTCTCCAATTTTAAATTATTACAAACGCGTGATCCACTTTCTCGAAAATTTGACAGTCAAAATCCCCAATAAAATAGTCCGTTTTTTATGTTTTTTAAGAAAGTAACTGGCAATAAATAAAGAGAAGTTTGAGATTGTCCATCTCCCACATTTACAGTATTATAATTTTCGATATTTTTCTGTCATAAAATATTGTTGTATTGGGAAAAGACGTCTGTAAAGTATAGGGTCTTTCAGCAAGGACGTTCAATTTTTAAATGTAAATAAAACAAGTTGTGTGTGAGATATCCACCCAATTCTATTTTTATTTGAAAGAATATTTTATGGCATTAAGTATGGAATATAGCGTCGTTTAAATGTCCGCCCCCGGCTTTGCTTGGTGGCACGCATTCGAGAGGTCAAATTTTCAACGACTTTGTGGCATAAATCTGGCTGAATTTGCTGGATGGCGTTCATTATGTTGACTTAAAGTTCATCAATTGTTTGCGGATTATACGCATCGACCTGCGATTTAAAATAGCCCCAAAGAAAGAAGTCTAAATCGCACGATCACAGTGGCCAGTTTACGTCGTCGCCGGGTGAGATAACGATGCCCTCAAATCGTTCGTGCATAATGTCCATCGTGACATGCGCTGTGTGACACGTATCGCCGTCCTGTTGGATCCACATGTCGTTGGTATCCACATCATCCAGTTTAGGCCACAATAAGTTGCTTATCATCGATCGTTTGACTCTTATGGCAATGCCAGTTTTGTTTTGGAAGAAGTACGGACCGATGATTTCGCCAGACCAAACAGTGACTTTCTCGGGATGTATTTGGTGCTGGTGTATCTCGTGTGGATTGGTATTGTTCCAAATCTGATCATTTTGCTTGTTCACACATCCATTCATCAAGAAATGGACCTCGTCGTTAAAAATCACGCAATGTGCGGAACGTTTTTCGAACGGAGCTCTGATTTTGAAAATAAAATTGAATGATTTGCACACGTTGTTCAACGCTATAACCTTCCATGGTGATTTGCCATTCACTACTGAACAATTCACAATAAATTCGACGAATGTGGCTTTAACAACATGACCGCTATAACCTAACAAATTTCGAGCGTTCCTACTGAAACACCCTTCATATCGATGAAGCAGTTTCCGATCGTTTTCAATGATCGCTTGAGCCGTGACTGGGAATCGAATGTGAACCGCATATTCGGAGGGAATAGAAAATATCGCCGTTTTCTACAATAAGCTGAATATTTTTTTTTAAATAATTTATTTTTATTATTTTTTTAATATTAAATAATAAATTTTTTTTTAAAATTTTCGCTTCTGTGCTTTGTTTCCTTTTGGTTTTCTTAATTTTCTGTATCTGTTCGATCTTCATTCTCTTTTCTTTCCTTTTTAATGCTTTTATCTAACCTCTCTTATTTTTACTTTTTTATTTTTTAATAATAAAGTATTGTGATCGACCTGAAATTTCAAAAAAATTTGCTACCCTGAAGTTTTGTATTTACACGTTTTAGGACTAGTAAACACCAAAAAAGCAAAAAAAAAAATGTCCGTCTGTCCGCCGTATACGCCGTACGCCGTCCGCCGTATACGCCGTACGCCGTCCGCCGTACGCAAAATCGTTTGTAGGCGTGTAGCTCCCAAACCCGTTGAGGTATTAAGTTGAAATTTTTATGGTGGGTAGATTGAGTGAATCCCTACGGATGGTATCTTTTACGGGGGTGGGGGTGTAAGGGGGGATGAGGGATGAGCGTTTTATACGAAAAATTTTAGTTTTCAGATCTCAGGAACCACTTATGCTAGGAGGCTGAACTTATGGAACAACTGACAACCTAAGAAATAACCAGGAGGCTATTTGGAACGTTATTTTTTAGGTTGTCAGTCGCATAGTAACCTACATTGCATCTCATCATTAAACACGTTTCGGACTTCTACCCATAAAATAATAAAGTTGCGCCCAGACTGTTGGCAGATTTTTTTGAAGGCTGCTGTTATAAAATTCGTAAACTTTGCAATTCGTAAGGATTTTTTTTTTATTCACTACATTCTTTGTACTTAGGTACTTGAACAGAAACGTTGATCTCTCCCATCGATAAAACTGTGCAAAATAGCAATAAAATAATCGCTAAACGTTACGATTCCCATTCGTTTTCCGCTCCCTTAACTATGAAATGCAATAAACCATTTTCTATTCCAATAATCATTAATCATGTTGAACATATCACGATTTACCTGAGTTAGTTGTTTGGTAACAATATCGGTCGAAATGAGTGCGGTGGTGAGTCACACCTTCGTGCACACCGTATAGCCGGTTCCTCCATTCAAAACGCGCTCATGAAAGACGAGTGGAGTGATCAAAAAGAAAATAATCTCGAAGCTGCAATAAATAAGAAAAGAATCAAAGCTGGGCTCCATACGATCGTGAGCTTTGCGGCTCTAAGGTAAACCTACAAACTTACCTGTGCGCGCCGTATACTTTTCCGAAATGCATCGTTTGTCTGCGAGCGGGGTTTGTGGAACCGCGCGCGCGCTACAACCACATATCAAAAAGTTTTTCAGGTGCAAATGTGAAATCCCGGACTCAAGAAGGTGGCTCGGTTTTGTGATGCATCAATGTATTGGTGTAGTAATGAACACGTTCAATCGTGTTTTAACACGTCTTGCGTCTTGCAAGCGAAGCCTGGAAGTTATAAATCTCGACTCCCAAGAAAAACGGCCGACCCAACCGAAAATACGGGCGCTCGAAACGAAGTGAAAGGGAGCCCCAGCTCGAAGAAGCCGGCCAAGATCTATCCAATGGCTTAGACCGAGATCAGGGCTAAGCTAAGCCCCGTAGTCGTTTTACTTGTTTGGCTTTTTATCTGTCTTATTTCATTGTTGTATGTTGCTCTTGGACGGGTTGAATGCTCGCCGAGCACACACAGGTACCTACCGTTCTACCGGAAATTGCAATTGAATCAAAACGACTGGTCGAAGAGAAAATCCCGAGATGGCGAACAGGTTCTGTACTAAGCCTGGTTTTATTGTACGCGATTGTTGTTTCTTTCGTGGATTTATTAACTGAAAAGATGCCGATGTTTGGCCATTTGTGGCTTAAAACGTGCCAATTCATACTAAATTGGCCGTTTTCAGTGGTGAGACACCGGTGTCTCACATTTCCAAATTGCTTGTATCCATGACAAACTACTGAGCCGTTGCATGTATGATATATAAGTAGATGAAAATCGGGCTTAATATGCATGAAGCACCGGTGATACACGCGCTATTTTACCTATTCGGAGTCTAATTTGAATAAATTTTCTTCAAGAACTAATGCAATTCAACCGCAATGAACACAAAACCAACTCGTGTTATCGATTTCCGACCGGAGAAAGAACTTTCCGATTAATCCGACGTCCAAACGCTCTATCCATTTAATTCCCGCACCCTGAAATACCTTTTACACCACCACACTATTTCCTGAAACAATGTGTCTACCTCATTTCATAGATTCTTAAGCTTCGCTTCGTTCCTACCGCTACACTACACCGTGTTCAATCGTCTTATCAGACTTGCTGTTGCTTTTTTTAAACACGACTTTCATGTCTCTTCTGCACACTTGCTCTTGATGATTGTGCAAAAAATTCTTTGAAGCGGTGCCAGAATATCAAAATAATTCCACGTTCTGTACACCTTTTCCTCTACGCGGTACTAGGAACTGGAAAGAAACTAGGGAAAGGAATCTGTACTGCGTCACATGTTTCACCACACACATCCATACTTCAAACGAATGGAAACTGTGTCTTTAGGTAAAGAAAACTAACGGATCGATTACTGCTTCCTCCTTCCTCAGTGCCCTGATGGTTCGTTCATTGAATTCCCAATTTTAATTGTCCAATCCGATTGGCTCTCGGTAGTCTACAGACTCTTTGAAGTCCTTACCTGTCTATCGTGCAGGTGAATCTGTGTGTCTAATGAATTTTCCCAGTACCCTGATTCAGTAATTAAAGAACGGACGAACGGTGAAACCTTTACTGAAAATTTCTGTACAGGAGATGAGGTGACTGAAAGCTACTCTTGACATTAATATGCCATCGGTCGATACTTTGTGAGGATGCCATAAATAGAAGATGTTAATTTCCAGGAAAGTCAGTGTCAAGCGATGGATTACGACAATTGCAGTGACCAATCGATATTTTAAAATGGCTTGAGTGTAAAGTAGGGGTGTGTATCGCATGTGATCACTTCGAAACTTGTTCTTTATGATGTCTTTTTATAGGTAAATGGGTAGGAGATAATCGCATTTTTTGACAGTGTTTATTTATTTCGATCTCTGCGACCAAAACTCCATTTTAGGGATGATGTGTGAATTTTCTATGTATATATCTCGTAGTGAGATTTTATTCAGCCCAAATAGGATCTTGTAGTAAAATGGTTCTCTAAGTCGAACTCTCTATAACTCACTCACATGTAGTGGAAATTCGAGTTATAAAGGTTCGTCTGTATTTCAAATGAATTGTTATTTTTATGTTTAAACTTTTGTGTAATTTTTAATTTACGGTATTTTTAAATTTAAAAATGTATCTTATTTCAATTTTTTTTTTAATTTACTGTACTTCAATTTTTTTTTTAATTTACGGTATTTCAATTTTTTTTTAATTTACTGTATTTAAATTTTTTTTTAATTTTCGATATTTAATTTTTTTTTAATTTATACGTTTTTTTTAATTTCTTTTTTTTTTATTACTTTCTTTGAATTTTTTTTTTTTTGAATTACTTTTTTTAAATTTCTTTTTTTTTTAATTTCTTTTTTTTTAATTTCTTTTTTTTTTTAAATTCCTTCTTTTTAATTTCTTCTTTTTAATTTCTTTTTTTTAATTCCTTTATTTTTAATTTGCTTTTTATACTCTAAATGAAATCTGAGACTATTATAAGTTTAATCTAGCCCAAAAGTTTGTAACGCATAGGTGAAAAAAGTTATATATTATTTTTTGGCCAAAAATCCCAAGTCCGCTTGCTGTCCGCCAGTTCGAATGATCACTCAAGAACGCCTTGACCTAGAATGTTGACATTTTGATTCTGGATGTTTGATCGAATTCGTAATGCTAATTTCCATTAGCGGGCAAAATCGTCCTACTCCTTCAAGTAGCTAACATTCAAAAAGTCGTTTAAGTTTTTGTTGTTTTCCGGCGTCAGTGGAGTTTCTGGTGTGAAACCCCAACACGAAATCCCCGACTGTTTATTAATCGTTGTCCCTGATGGCATGACAGTTGGAAAACCTTCACTGGATAGGCCAGTTTTTTATAAGACTGTGTTGGACTGGGGCCGAAGAAGATGTTTCGTCATCGGATGGCATAGACTCGTCAAAGGGTGTATCATGCCTAAATCCGAAACACGCTTACAGCTGGTGGTATTGCTGAGGATTATTCTATATAGTGATATCGAAACCTATTTTATAATCTGCGAATTATATTGGAGCGAAATTCTTGCACTGAAGATCACCCATTATTTCAACCAATTTGCTGGAATTTTTGGCTGTTCGCTAGGATATATAAAGTTCAACGCTAAGAGCGCCAACAGCAATTTATTTTTTTTAAATAGTTTCAGATAGAGGTATGAATATGAATTTTGTATTTAAATAAAACACAGAGTATTTGTGATAATTTCCAATCGTTGCTCGTTCGTTAACTTCACCATGATAAAAATGTAAACCTTGACTGATGTTTTGACATTGACAGATCAGCAAAAAAGTTGAAGATTAATTGAGATAATTTCCAAACGTTGCTCGTTCATGAACTTCACCATGATAAATCTTGACTGACATTTTGACATTGACAGACCAGCAAAAAAGTTAAAGGTGCGTTTGTATTAAAATAGAAAATTGTTATGTACCTATTGAATAACCCTTTAGTAAAGTAATTTAGATCAATAAACCTCATTAGCGTACGGAGAGAAGGCAAACCAATTATCAGTGTAAAAGGGGTGCATATATTTACACGCATCTCGTCATATCTCTTAGGTCTTCTGAAACATTGAATTAATTTTACTTCTACGGGTTTTCCGATAAATGCCTTTTTTCAGATTCATACATTTTCACGAATTCCTACCCATACCTTAGGACTGATATGGAATTGGTTTTTCGTCAGGCTTTCTATATAATCACTTAAAAATTAATTCCACGGTTTTTCAATATGCAACCACCAAGGAAATGGCATGGGGGTTGCATACGTTTTCACAATTTTCGCCATATCTCTTGAGATGGATGAGATGAGGTATATGGATTTTTACTTTATCTGGTATTTAATGTAATCCCCTAAAAACCAATTTCATGATTTGTCAAAACTCAACCCTTAAAGAAGTTGCATACGTTTTCGTAAGTACTAACATACCTCTTTGATCTGATGAGATATCGAACTGGTTTTTACTTCTTCGAGCTTCCTATATAATCGCCTAAAAATCAATTTCAGGATTTTTTTATATTCAACCCCCAATGTGGTGTAAAGGCATACTTTTTCACCAATTTTTCAATATCTTTTAGGCCTTAATGAGATATAAAATTGGTTTTATCTTTTCCACGCTTTTTATACAATCGTCTAAAAACCTACTTGACGATTTTTTCGAAATTTAACCTTCAAGTCTATGTAATGAGTTTGTATACGTTTTTACAAATTTTGTCATATCTCTTAGGTCTGATGAGGTAGCAATTTGATTGATTTCTGTGGGTTTTTTTTATGTAATCGCTCAAAAACTAATTTCAGGATGTTTTAATGTTCAATCCCGAAAAAATGAATGCAAAGAAGAGGGGTTATATACGTTTTATGTTTATAATATATAATATAATATTTATAATCGATATTTTTACTTCTATGCGCAGTTTATTCATTTGAATATTTGTAGAAAGAGCCACTGAGTAAAGCTACTATTAAACTGTTTGACCAAGTGGTCAAATTGCAGTAATAATCAATGCGAAATAGCGAATTTGACGAGCGGATATTGCGAGAATAATTGGAATTCGCTATTTCGCATTGCTTATTACTGCAATTTGCCCACATGGTCAAACAGTGTAATACTAGCTTAAGACCGCGTCCCGGACTGCGACCCGAAACTGTCAATCATATGTGTACTCCCATCTTAACTGTTTGCTGGACTTTGTCCCGAAAAATAATAAAGTTTCGTCCAGACTATTGGCAGATTTTTTCCTTACTTTTTATTAATTATTTAATTTTTATTTGTAATTTTTTTTGAAATTTTCATTTCTAATTTTTATTTGTTATTTTTTTTTAATTTTTATTTGTTATTTTTTTTTAATTTCTATTTGTTATTTTTTTTTTAATTTTTTTTTGTTATTTTTTTTATTAATTTTTATTTATTTATTTTTATTTATTTATTTATTTTTTTTTTTAATTTTTATTTGTTATTTTGTTTTTTAATTTTTATTTGCTACTAGCCGCGCGCGTCCTGTGGCTACACTCACGTTTGTATGGTGCTATACTATCGAAACTGCAAAGCCAGCGGTTTCTAGTCTTGCTTCCCGTTGGTCCGTCGCTCCTGTTACTCCCGTTGCTTCCGTTTCTCCCGTTGCTCCCTTTACTCTCGTTGCTTCCATTTCTTCCGTTACTTCCGTTGCTCCGTTGCTCCCGTTACTCCATCCTCCACTCTCCATCCTCCATCTTCTATCCATCATCCACCATTCACCATTCTCTATCCTACATCCTTCATCCTATCGTTGCTTCCGTTTCCCCCGTTATTTGTTATTTTTTTTTTTTAATTTTTATTTGTTATTTTTTTTAAATTTTTATTTTTTTTTTATAAATTTTTATTTTTTTTTTTTATAATAATTATAATAATAATTTTTACATAAGCAAGTTGTAAGTTTTCATATTTGATGTGGTGTAGTGAGTGCTGAATATGGTCATGTGTGTGGGTATCAATTCATTTTTCAAATTGGCAAATGTGTTCTTCCAATTTTCATTCTAATTCCATAGAGCGACAAATTTTGGCCTCAACCTTATCTTCTTAGTCCTGTGGGAGGTCGTCATCATCAATTTGTCGCGTCCCATCTCTAGGGTAGATTAGTTAAGCTATCAATGCCTGGTAAAAAAAATGCTATTGCTGATTGTTCACAATTCGTTCCTTAATTTCTTCCTGATTTGCACTTAATTTGCTAGGAAACTCTGCTGAATGTGCGTAATTACTTCGAAGGAATCGACAGGTCAGTCTGAAAACGGGCTGAAATGCAATGACCAGGGATTTTTTTTACCTGGGAACTGCATCGAACAAAAGAAATTGAAATGGCTTTTTTTATCCACCTGGAAATCTAAAAGCTGAGTTTTAAGATTCAAAAAAAAAAAAAATCGTTAAATTCGGTCGGTTAACTCGGGTCGGATTATTTTACGCTTCCCTAAATCCTTCGCATAATTATCTATCCACGTACGTTGTTCTATCCAGCGCTTTTACCACCCCGTCCACATTTGATAGCATCGTCCTTCTGGAAGTCTTTTAGGGTAAAGTATTTAGGCTGTAACATAAGAAAGGATGGATGTGGACGGCTTGTAGGTACGGTGAAGGATCCTTGTTTTACACACGAATTGGATTATGCCTGGAAGAAAATTAGGTTTTTGTTTTGTCGATCTTATTATTTAGTTGGATTATTTTTATTCCGTCGGGATTTTCCCTTTCTGTTTCATTTTCTTCACTTTGCTATGAAAATTGAGCTTGAAATTTTCGTAGATTTTTTTTTGTTTTGCTCCTCCGTCGAATTAATAATGGAAATCTTCCTCCGTCGAATTAATAATGGAAATTTGAAATACATTTGCCAGTTTGCATAATTTTTTCTCAGATTTTTCTGTTTATAATTTTTTCGAAATATGTAACCTCTGCTTTCACCAAACACGATCGTGCTAATCACCTTTTCTGTACGCAATATTGTAATTTTGTATTTTCACGTTTTAGGACTCGAACCCCAAAAAGCAAAAAAAGAAATGTCCGTCTGTCCACCGTACGCGAAACTTTTTACCCAAAGCCAAGATCGGTTACTTTCAAAAGACAAATTACCTGCTGCCATGAAAATTTCATTACTTTGATGACTTTCGATTTTGTCGATTCGGACAATATCCTCCTTACCGGTAGAAGTCTTGAGTACCAACTTATAAAACATCTTAACGCCTAAGCTCGGTTTTTTCGTAACTAACGGTTTCGAAGAAAATTAATAGCTTGTATGTGCAAAAGTCAGAAGTAAAAACACAAACCCGTCTTGCAAGCTGGAAAATGTCTTTGAGTAGCGATTTTAAGGTCTTGATGAGGCCAAGCGAGATGAGATGAGAAACGATGTCTTAAAGCGTTCAACTTCTTCGACTTAGCGATTTATTCAGCTGTAAAAGAACTGGAAAGACAAGATAATCGAAGTGTTAGTCGTTGTCTTTTTGGTTTTTGTTCTGAGTTTTCTCATACACGTAAGATAGGTATATCGGTTTTTTTCTGTTTACCGCATTTAGCGCTAGATGCATCAGCGGCCAAAGTACTTTAGTCTCTTAATTACGGCCGTTCAGGTTCACGATTCGAGTTTAGCCTGAGGTTTAGTGTAGCATATAACTCATCAAGGTAAGCTCCTATTATAGCGAGCTACCATAGAGCCGAAGAACCGACAATTAATGATAATCGCAAGCGGGAAGAGCAGATGCAGCAACATCTGTTCTCACCTGGGCTACTTCAGCTTTTACCTTGACAAATGGACCGGTCGTTTGGCAAAAATCCAAAAATTCAGGTCATTGTTCTGTACCCCGAATGGAAAAGCATGGCGTAGTGAAATGTAGAGAGCTCTGAATAATGTGAAATATTTTTGTAGATGAAAGCTGGATGTTGTTTTACAGAGTTCACACCCGAACTAATATTCTATTATTATAATTGATGTGATTCCGATCGCGGCCTTCCGGCTTTTTTGAATAGTACACAAGAAGCTGGTAAGATGAATCGGACGAGTAAGTAGGTGGATGGACGGTAAAAATTCTTTGATTTCACTAACGCAACATATTCCCATTATGAGGTATGGAAAAAATGGAATTTAAAGAGTGAGTCCGTTTGATGTTTCACCGACAAAACGAACATCGGATTTTCTGTTTTCGGAAACCGATCAGTACTAATTTGCCTGTCCCAATACGTTGCACAGGAACGGTATATGTGAACAGTAGTACACTTTGCGAATTGTGTTGGTGATTTCATACTTTCAGAATATTTCATATGGCATTTAATAAAAAAGAAAATTGCCTAAGAGAAACAGCCCTTTCTCGGGAGCTAATATAGAAGCATTGATTTGAACATGTTTCGGCTCTGATGTCCAACGAATTTCAAGGGCTTCTTGTCGAAAACAAGCCTACAGAAAATTCGACAAAAAGGAGTAAAATAACCAGGTAATTGAAATGTTTTACCTGTTCGACAAGTACTTAGTATAATTATTTCTAAAATACTCAACTATTTTAACATCTTTATTACGCAGCCTTGCATATGGTACACTCGGCATCGAACAACCTACTATTATCATTATTGGTTTTATGTTGATTATAATGTGCAGATCACTTTGATGATAATTGCAATATAATAGACCAAAAATAGTGATTAATCAACAAAATAGAACTCGCTACGGACATGCTTAATCACTGTGTAATCACAATATAAGTACCTTAAAATTATGTACGACAGTAATTTAAAGTATAAACTATTTACATAAACGGCGTATGAAATTGAAGAATTATATTAATGAAAGCGAACATACTTCAGAATCGAAACGGCAAGAGAACGATACAGAGCAGAGCTGCAGATTTCACATTTTACGTCTAGATGGCGTTGATGATTTATAGGTATCTTGCAGATGTAAAAAATCTGCCAACAGTCTGGACGCAACTTGATTATTTTTTAGGTAGAAGTTCGGAACGAGTTTAGTTCTGAGATGCGGTGTAGGTTACTATGTGACTGAAAACCTAAAAAAAAGTTTGGGAAGCGGTTAGAATGGGGTCGCGCTAAAATACTTACGCCGCTGCCACATATAACATATGAATTACATAATTGGGTCATACTCCGGGACGAGGTCTAGTCCTAGTATAATATCAGTTGTTACGCCATTAGAAGGTTTTTCGTGTTTTGGGCCATTACATGAAATCGGAAATGCGTTTGTAGGGGATTATATAAAAAGTCTGTGGAAGTGCAAACCAATCTAATATCTCATCAATCCTGAGAAATATATCAAAACTCTTACGTCCTATTGGAGTTGAATAGCAAACATCCTGAAATCAACTTTTTGACGAATATATAGGAAGCCTTAGGAAGTAAAAATGAATTCGATATCTCATTAGAACTAAGAAATATGTAAGAATTTGTGAAAACATATGCAACCCCCTTGCACCCACTTTGGGGTTGAATCTCCAAAAATCCTGAAATGGGTTTTTACATATATATAAAGAAAGCCAGAGGAAGTAAAAACCAATCCGATGTCTTATCACTCCTAAGAGATATGACGGAATTTTGAATTTTTAAATAAGCCCGTGGAAGTGAAAAGTTATTCGATATCTAATCAGACCTGAGGGATACGGCTGAATTCGTGAAAATGTATACATCCCCTTTTCACCAGCTTGGGGGTCGAATTTCAAAAAATCCTCAAAATGCTTTCTAGGCATTTCTATGAAGAACCCGTACAAAAAGAATTAATTCAATATTTGGAAAGACCTAGAGATATGACGAAAATCGTAAAAATATATGTATTCCATTTTCACTGATTATTTTTTATACGTACCGAATTTCAACTTTCTAGCAAAGACGGTTCTATAGATAGGAAAAACACCCCCACCCCCGTACCATACCCTTATAAAAAATTATATTTTTCCAACATGCTACTACTATAGCTCTATCTAAATACTAAGTTTCAGGTTTATATCATTGAAGGTTTTCGAGATATAAAAATCGGAACTTTTTACTTTTCACCCTCCCCCACCCTCACCCTCATCCCTGAAACAATTTTTCTGCTGGGGATCTATTAGGCTTACTTCTGGTAAAAATTTTAAGCATCTATATTACACTGTTCTTGAGATATGAGACGTGATTTTTTAAAAAAATGATTCCACTTCCATGCTCCACCGCACCATACAAAATTTTACTTCCAGCAAACTTCATTTGTCAACCTTTATACAGAAACCAAATTTTATTTGTCTAGTGCAATTGATTCGTGAGATATCGTAATCTTAAGTTTTTCAAGCCCCACCCCCGTACGTCACTGCCCCCCTCCCCCTCAAAAATTTGTTTCCGATCTATTCTCCTAGTATACCTAGAGATGATTATTAAGTTTTAATTTCGTGACATTAACCGTTTTGGAGATATGGATTTTAGAATGTCTCGATCTCGCCTTTCGAACGTTTCGGACGCATTTTTGTTTTTTTAAAAATCGATAACAATATATAATTAAAATAATAAAGTAAAATTTACGGAAAAGATTATACACAAAAATCACGATTATGAATGTTAGGACTCCCTCTAAAAATACAATACGGGCAAGTGAAACAATTCGGTTATTTGAATTCATAATTTTTTTATTCGACCACGTCAGAATAGCATAGCTGTCCCCCAGCGCATTATATACGTTAAACACTTAATTTTTGATCGGGAGCAGAGTACCCACACTACTGGGTTCAATACCAGTAGAGCTTTGAATTTGTTTCCGTAAAATGTACGCGAAAACTTTTTGGAATTTTAGTGCCTCACATTGCATTTATGAAACAGGAGAAGGATTTTACAAAAAAAATTTAATTTCAGCCAATGATTGAGGATTTTCGATTTTCACACAAATATAATCAACTATTTGCCACGCATACCCATAACATCTATTAAATTCCAAACTTTGTTCAGAATTCTATTCCTATTCTACTCTTTTAACTCTTATCAGATCTCGCTGCCAAGTTTGCTGAAAGGTTCTCCGCTGCAGCCGAGAATTTTTGCTGCTACCCGTGGAAGCAAATTCTTCATTGCTTCCAACCTCGCGTGTTCGTGTATTTTTTTTCATGTCGTCACAGTGTGCTTACTACGGAATGAAATGAACGCTCATAGATGCAACTTTCAAATTGCTTCCATGTGTCTTCCTCTTGGTTTCTTTTCGCTTGTCGTTTTCGTGGTGTTACCAATTCGGCTGTGTGAGATATTCGCGAGTAGTTTCTTGCGAACATTTATTTAGACTGTGCCAAAGAAAATGCTGAAAACATGAATTTTTTTCCCGATTTTTCTGCGCGATTTAGAAAAAAGCATTTTAGATATTTTTCAGCAATTTTGCTTTCCTTGCTTGCATGGACGCCACGCCACTGATTTCAGCCAATGCATGATGATTTGCCGATTTTCACACAACGAAAACGAAAAAGAATTGAAAAAGTACTTTTAAAATTCATTTTCAAATTCTTTTTATATTTTATTTCTAAATACGTTTCTTTATTATTTAATCAATATTTAATATTGCAAAAACCACAGTTCTGTAGTTACTTAACTATACTACTGCTAAAAATAAAAATGTAAAATACATTTTTTTTAAATATTGTATATTGTAAGGAGAAAACTACTGCAATTACATTGAATAAAATAAACAAATAAATTAAAATACAAATTTTTATTCATGCAATCGTAAGGTTGCTTACGCTATCATTGTCTTAGAGTCGGCGTTATTATATTTATAATAATTAGTTTATTAGTTGATACCAGAAATTACGTATATTTTTGGGCGATATCAGCAGTGAGTACCAGGTAGCACAAAATTAATATTTCTAATTTGTGCGAGATTTAACTCTTTTCCGACACCGTTACAGTGATTTAAACACACTAAATCAAACCAAATTAAATGGAAACTAACTGATTCAGCCTCGTCAGTTACATATTTTTGTTTAAATTTGACGACATGTTTTCAGAATTTTTCCTTTAACTGCGAAATCCACAAGTTTCGTTGTATTTCCACGTGGATAGTCTTCGTAAACTTTATGGTTTATCTGGACGAATGTACGCGGTTTGTAAAAAAATCTGAAAGGATATAAATCGGCGGTGATGCGCATATCTTTCATCAAATATCTTCCCGCCGGGTAAGGACAATTAGTTAAAGTGAAATTTGAATATTTCCGAAATGTGAAGATAATTGCCGATACAACAGGATTGTTACGCGTTAGTCGTGCCATATCGCATGATTTAGCGGAAGTTTTGAACAAAATTTTATGTATCTTGTTGCTTGATTCGAATCTCTGCTCGATTTGAATGGCCCATTTTGGTAAAGAAATTACTTTAAGAATGTTCATCTCGGCGGTAATAGTGTTGTTGAAGAGCGTTGCATTTATCACAATGCGTTCCTGAACTGTTGACCAACTAATATCAGAGATTTCAGAACGATAGCAAGCCTAAAAAATTAAAACTTTTTTATCAGGAAAATGAATTAGAAATTGGTTACCTGTTGGACAAAAGCCAGATCACCTAACATAAATATTAAAGTACGAAATAAATGTAGTAAATTCATTTTGCTGCCTTCAGTTTAATTCTGTGCAGAGGACTGTCTAGATACACAGTATGAAACGTTGTTATAGCTGGTGGGTTGCAAAAAATAAAAGCGAATAGAACTAAATTAACATTTTGTGCCAGGATACAATGAGTAACAAAAAACGTGTTAAATGACCGTTTAGTTTTAAACAAGTAATTTTCAGGTCAATTAAAAGCACAGTCATATGTGCCCACCCCACAATAGCTCTTACTCTATTACTTTATTATTTTGTAATAATAAAGTATTGTGATCGACCTGAAATTTTAAAACATACTGCAGTCAAGGTCGACTGCATATGTTATTTTAAATATGTATTTTTATATACTCGGTTTTTATACTCTAGATGAAATCATATAGAGTATTATAAGTTTAATCCAGCCCAAAAGTTTGTAACGCATAGAACCAAGCCTCGGACGAAAAAAAGTTATATATAATTTTTTGTTTATTTGTGGCCAAAAACCTCAAATCCGCCTGACGTCCGTCCGTCCGTCCGTCCGTCTGTCCGTTAGCACGATAACTCAAGAACGGCTTCACCTAGGATCTTGAAATTTTGAATTTTGATGTTTGGTTGAATTTGTAAGGCTAAGTTCGTTAACGGGCAAAATCGTCCTACTCCTTCGGGTAGCTGCCATACAAAATGTCCTTAAAACACGTGTTCAAGAATATTGGTCGATAACTTCAGAAGGGTTTAAGCTACGACTTTGAAATTTTGTATGTGTTATTTTCCCAATAGTTGGACCTAAATGTATAATTACGAAGAAAATCCGGTAAGTCCTTCGTGTAGCTGCCATACAAATATCCTGTCAAAATGTATTTACTTAATTTCTGTAACTCACTATAACTCAAGTAATCTTTTAGGTACGAATTCGGAATTTTGTACATATTAGTTTTTGGTGAAAAGGAAGTTTGAGTTTACTAGTTAACGAAATCCTTTTCCTGCTTCTGGTAGCTCCCATACAAAATGTCCTTAAAACATGTGTTCAAGAATATTGGTCGATAGCTTCAGAAGGGTTTAAGCTACGTCTTTGAAATTTTGTATGTGTTATTTTTTCAATAGTTAGAGCTAAATGTATAGTTATGAAGAAAATCCTATTAGTCTTTCGTGTAGCTGCCATACAAATATCCTGTCAAAACGTATTTACTTAATTTACAGAACTTACTATAACTCAAGTAATCTTTTAGCTATGAATTGGAAATTTTGTACAAATCAGTTTTGAATAAAAACAAAGTTTGGGTTTACTAATCAGCGAAATCCTTTCACTCCTTCTGGTAGCTGCCATACAAAATGTCCTTAAGACACGTGTTCAAGAATATTGGCCGATAACTTCAGAAGGATTTAAGCTACGTCTTTGCAATTTTGTATGTGTTATTTTTTCAATAGTTGGAGCTAAATGTATGGTTATGAAGAAAATCCTATTAGTCCTTCGTGTAGCTGCCATACAAATATCCTGTCAAAACGTCTTCACTTAATTTACGGAACTTACTATAACTCAAGTAATCTTTTAGCTATGAATTGGAAATTTTCTACAAATTAGTTTTGAGTAAAAGCGAAGTTCAGGCTTACTAATCAGCGAAATCCTTTTACTCCTTCTGGCAGCTGCCATGTAAAATGTCCTTAAGACACGTGTTCAACAATATTTTTCGATAACTTTTGAGCTCTTCAAGCTACGAATTTGAAATTTTGTACACGTTCATTTTCAAATGGTTCCAAGAAAAAGGATAAATATGTAAGAAATCGAGTGAGTCCTTCCTGCACCTCCCATGTGAAAGTCCTTCAAAAAGGACATTTTTTCGATGACTTACCCAGTTCAAGGTATGAAATTAAACACTGAATATTGTCTTTTAGGTTTGAGTAGCAATCTAATGGCAGTCCTTAAGAAAGGACATACAACATGCACACACGTAATTCTACTTTATCCCCAACTACAATATAAATCGGAGTTCAGTATTCATCTAGAGTATTATACGATTGGCTTGCAGCCGATCGTGACTGCAGTATGTTTTTCTTTTCCTTTTTTATTGTTAATTGTTGAGTTTATGTTCTTATCATTTTGTTCGCTGCTTTTATTTTTTTTGTAATTTAACGTGTATTTTTTTATTTCATTTTCGTTATAAAATGTTTGATCTAATGTACATTCTTTTTTTCGTTTTTTTTTCTATTTTTTCATCCATGTTTTATTTATTGTTTTTTATATTTTTTCAACCATGTTTTATTTATTGTTTTATCTATTTTTCACTCATTTTTTGTTTATTGTGTTTTTTCTCATTTATTTCTTGTTTTTATAGTTTTGTTTTATTATATTGTTCAATGTTTTGTAAGTTTTTTTAAATTTTAAATAGTTTTTATTTTAAACGTTATTCTGCAATATTTTATTGTTAATAGTCTAGTATCGTATCTATTTATCTTCACATTAATTTTGTGGTTAAATTTCACATTAATCTGTTTTTTGTCTTGAAAAGCATATTCATAAATTTCATTCGTCGAAAAAGAATTCGGAACATACTTTTTATCTTACCAAGAACCAAATCATTAAGAATTGTCCATTTCTGCGTAATGTTGTGAGTCATATCGAGACATTTTCCCATTCAAGATACAACAGTACGTACTTAAAATTCATATCGAGTACACGCATGTACGCCCGTACATTAAGATATTCAAATTTATAATTCAAATTCCCCACCCCTCTAGGTTTGAGACAATGTAAATTACCAATGTGCGATTTTTGTTATGCGTTCTTCAATTTAAAAAGGTATGGGGGTACTAAGTGCGAGAGTCGTACAGACAGAAAAAAACTAAAATAAAAACCAGAAACCATGCAAATCTGTTCCCATGAACAAAAACGACAGGTGAAGTAATTAAATTCTATGATTTTATAGTCCACGAAATTTGATTAAGTCGTCCGCGTTCGAGTACATTAAGAATAAATCGGAAAAAAATTGGTGGGAGTGTATATGGTACTGTCAGGTGTCAATTAGTTTTTGTTTGTCGGTCTGGATCCCTTGGGAGCAGAGGCACTATTAAGTATTAAGGCCCGTGGGCACTAGCAAGAAGTAGAGATAGAGTAAACAGTTCATTTGAGTGCAGTACTTTACAACTAGTCATTCACTTTAAACAGTTGGTTCAGTGAAGTACTTCAATTAAACTGTTCATTTACTCTATTCTCTTCAGTCAGTCAGTCGTTCAGTTGGGCTGGTGGATTTTCTTCTCCAAACAGCCCTTCACTATAGTCAGTCAGTTCAGTTGTGCTTGTCGGCTGGGAAAAAGCGCTGGTACTTCGTGAAGAATTAAGTTATGTTTTCGCAGTGTGTGTTACTGAATGACACGGAGACGGACGAAACGAGAAAATTGGTTGGCTTCTGTTCTCACCGTGTTCGTTTTTATTCGCCTTTCGTATTGATTAAAATGCAGTTCACCAAAATGAACTACAATAAAGTGTTCTTTTATAGTAGTTCACTCGTGAACTTACTCACTTCAATGAAGTGTTCTTTTATAGTAGTTCGCTCGTGAACTGCCCATTCCTACCAGCAAGTAATACTTGCAAAAGTCGCTCTCAGACATTTATTGCTCTATGTGTACACAGTTCCTAGAGCACGTTTGCCAAAGTTTTAGCACTAGCCAGCAAATGCTTGCCTTTTGAAGCAAGTTATGAATATTCACGTATACTTGCGAGAGTTGAAAACGCGCAAGAATTTTCTGTTCACTTCCGACATTTTTCTGCAAGTCGTTACATTAGAAGTGCCACGCAACATTTTTGTATTGAGAGTTGACACATGAGAAAGGTATGTACACGGATAAGCAAATTGTGCATGCAAGATTTTTGTTGAGCTGCTTGCTAGAAAAACTGCTGCAATTTGGAAGTTAGTGTAAACATCACAGCAAATTACTCTAGGTAGAATGGTCGCAAATTACTTGCTCGTATACACTAGACATTTACTGTGGTGGGTGCTGATGAGCAGCACTTGGTGAGATCAAATTAGGACAAGCGCACACTACAGACTTTTCTTTTTTATATAAAAACTTTGACTATTAGTTGGATCGATTCCGATTCGTTAACTGTTCAACCCTTCCATATACCGATTATTCCTGGTGTACTAAAGCTGTCCTGTAGTATCGATATTGGCGAATGATTATATCTTACTTGGAGCGGAAGGTTCACTTTTCCCATTATAATAAATCGGGTCGACCAGCTTGGATCTAACGTGGCCTTTAATAAAGCTGATAGGACGAGATTTGGTCTTTTGCTGGCTTCTTCACCCTTGAGAAGAGCCTTCAACAGGAGCTGAAACACTTTCCAACTAGTTAGTTGTACTCTGCAAGAGGTAAATATCGACTTTCTTTAGAAATATATCTGTGTCATTTCAAACTGGCATTCGGTTTATTTTCTTTCCTTCCAATTGATGGCATAACGCCATCTTAAAGTGTCAACCAAACTTAACAAGAAGGAAGAGGTATCTAAAGGCAAATCGCTACGAGTTTCTCATCCACTTTGGTTGAATGTCCTATAAAAAGATCTATCTACTCAATCACAAAATAACGAATAAAATGTAACACACTTCCGCTACTAAATCGGGGCTGGAAGTGATCCAAAAGTAAAAAATAATTCAACTGTTGGTTACTTTTTTACACAGCGAAACTTTACGGATCACAAACCACAGGAATTTTGGGGGAGGTTGGGGGTGTTTTTCTTTGTGCTCTGTTGGCACCAATCCCACTAGGTAATTTTTAGTGTAATTCGCCACCCACTAAAAAAACATGTGAGGCCTTGTGCAGGTTTGTTGATTTTTTTTTGCTGGGAAGAAATATAATTTGTTGGGTCCAAATTTCGAAATTGAAAATTTTGACCCAGTTTTTTTTTTTGACAGAAGATTAATACTTTCTCTGACGAGCCTCTAATTGAATTTATTTAAAAATTCGCACTAATCTTAGAATTGGTAAAAACAATTATTAGTAGAGTGTGAAATCTTGAAGATTGCGAATTTCGTTCAACTAACATGGGCCAAAAGACGCATGGACCATGTGGTCCAGTGGTTTGTTTACTTCTCTTTGGAATGTTTTGTTTGTTTACTGAATTCATTTTGACCGATTCGAAAACTTAGCACTTTCTTTGCCATTCGAAGTGGTAAATTGGTGGCTGTTAAATTCGTTTAAATTTGTTGTTCCGCCATCGCAGGCCGCCACCGATCGCGCCAATGGCGAGGTCATTTAAAAATAATCGCTCGATTTTCTACTCTATGAGGGCGAGCCCCGGTAGAGCCTATCACGAAAACGCTCAACTCGGATTAGAAATAGAATTTATAGTATTTTTTTGGTGTGTTATTCTTGGCTAGAATTTCAGATAAAGGTCAATTCGTTTCGAATTTAAGCGTTCTCTGTGTTTCTATATGAATGATGGGGGCTTAGACACGGGTGATAAGATAGAATGTACGACCTTCGAAGTAATTTGAACTTGGTTGTGGTGGCCAAAAAACGCGACAAAAGTACGTTTTCTATTGTTGAAATGGTTCGTTCGTGTAGTATCTACACTGCAGTTGTTATAAAATAGATTTCACCTGTTTGTTTGACGGAATTAAGAAATGATGTAGGTATATACGGGTGTGTACGCGTTGAAGAACTGAAGGTAAATTATGACGAAGTACAATGCTTTAGTATCCATTGTTCTTTACGTTCTCGACTCTTAACTTAAATAAATATTTACTTTTCGTCGACATGAGTGTGTAGATTTTTATGAAGTAATGAGTTTGTACGATAATTGAGTACTTGAAATAAACATAGATAATCGGAAAGATCTGTTAATGGAAACCATTCTGGTGGGTAAATGTGCTGTGTATGAGATGATTAGGAAACTCTATAGTATCAAAATAATTTGAAAACTTCTCATGCCAGCAATATCACTCTACAACCCTAAAAGATCCACAAGGCTCTTACGCTTATGCGACACAGTTCTACTAAAAAATTACTATTCACACATAGGTTTTGAATGAAATGTCTCAACATAATTGGCGCAGCCGGTCGTGGTTTTAAATCAAATGGCTAAACATAGTTTTCGAAGCCGGTCGTATTTGACCTTAGATAAAGAAACTAATAAGAATAGGACACTCTTCTGTAAAAGCACAATTGTTTAGGAAACCAAAAACAGTTCTTTCCAAGAGACCTAGTTCGTCAGAAACCCACGTTAAATAATTATAAAGGAATATTTTTGTTTGTTTTCATTGGTTGCTATGAACGGCTTAAACCTTCGTTCCAGTGGAGTAGTTAAATAACGTTATATTTGTGACCATCCAAAAGCGTTACGAAGGCGATCAAGAGATGAGCCGTTCACGAGTGAACTACTCTAAAAGAACACTTCATTGAAGTGAGTAAGTAAATTGAACGTGGTGAACGAATGAAGGGAGAACGAAAACTAACAGAGTGAACTATGTATATGAACACGGTGAGAAGTGAGACAGACAATTAACCAATCCTCTCGTTTCATCCGTCTCACAAATTAAATTCTTGACAAAGTAACAGCTTTTCTTCTCTTTTTATTATATATTTCATTCATATTCATTTGATATGTGTGTAGTATTTGTCATTGCGTGAATGTATACGCGGTACGAGAATAATCCCATAACATTCCATTAGAAAAAAGAGTAGCTCTTCTTCCTATTTCCCAACCCACAAGCACAACTGAACTGACTGACTAGTAAACGACTGTTTAGTGAAGCCAACCCACATGCAATAACAATTGAACGACTGACTGACTAGTGAGTGACTACTGAACGGCTAGTTAGAGAAGAGAAAAAATGAAATGAACAGTTCAATTGAAGTACTTCACTGAACCAACTGTTTCAAGTAAATGACTAGTTGTAAAGTACTTCACTCAAATGAACGTGAACACTTTGATCATGCAACTGTACTTATAAAAGAGATATTTACTAAAAAATCCATGTCTGTACAAAGGCTTTACTTTGGAGAGATCTGATGACTATTCTCTCAATAAGTCAAGTTCACAAAAATATTGTGTTATCATTAAATTAGTGATAGAAAAATAGTTGCAAATGCGATACTATTTTATTACTAAAAAGAAAAAAAGCTACTCGTTTTCTGGCATTTGGCCGGGATTTGAGTTTCAGAATCACACCAAATTATAAGTAAATATGTATATAATAAAATGTCATTCCTAGTGAAGTTTTACTAGTATTATTATTCTCGACTGCTTAAAACCTTGCGTCAGTACAATGTTACACTTCGGTCAGAAAGGTTAATCAAAACTTTGCTTGCTCGAAGATCGGTGTTTAGTATAAGGCTTCGTTTTCTGCTCAAATCCATATTTCTTTTCAAATGTCTCGACATAATTGGCGCAGCCGGTTGTATTTGACTGCTTTGTATATTATTTACTTCATTCCTTCCACTCCCTTACCATGTCGCTCAATAATTAAATTAGCTATTTAGAAATATTTTTCCTATTTAATCCGAAAAAAACTTTCTAATTAAATTCTCAATTTTTTTTTTCTAATTTCAGGAAAAAATCTTTACAACAATGAGCACGTAGCAATAAAAATGGAGCCGATGAAATCAAAGGCTCCACAACTACATTTAGAATATAGGTTTTATAAATTATTAGGATCGCATGGTAAGATATATATTTTTTTTAATTTACTCAAATTTAATACAAGATAAATTTCAAACTTTTTTGTGCTAAATAATCGAAATTTAGATTAAAATAGCACACTATAATGCGCATTCAGTGCTGAGATAGTGGTAAATTGTAAATGGAATTTAAAAAAAATAATAATAAATCAATTAAATGAAAATATCAAAATGTTGATAACAATTTCCTTTTCCTGCGTTAGGTAGGGAATGATTAAGCGACTGATAAAGTAGAAGATTATATTTGTTGAAATTTAGTTATAATTTTTAAATGTAAAGATTTCGCTTGTGAGTCATCGATTTAATCAAAAATATTCGAACTGGATAAAAATGGAACAAGGACAACTTTTAAACACCACCTTCAAGCATATTATTGAAGTTGGCTTTATGTTCTTTCAATTGACCTCAAATTTTAAGCCGAATATTTTATGAGATGTAGAATTAACTGGGTTAAATATTGAAGTGTAGCAATTACAATTATTCCAAAACTGAATTGTGTTTAATCAGTTTGATATTATCCAGGCGTTTTGATCCTTAGGGACACTAATAACATAGTTTTGTTGCAGGGTAGAATGGTTTTGTGGTTAATGTAGTGGTAATAACTGGTTTGGAAGATTGTACCATTTTTTTCAACTTATTCTTCTGGAGACTTCAGCAATTCTCAAGGATATGTGAACTATCGAGAGATTTGAATAAATAAATAACCTGCGTCTGGCAACCTCCTGTGAATAGCATGTGATACCTCTAAACTCATCGTTGCCAGAATCATTTTAAATCTGTCGTCGCTTTCTCTTGCATCCACTTCGTTGTAATTTTCCTAAAAGTGTGTCTCCTTTTTTTATTTTCTGCTTAGTTATTTCCTTTAATTTATTTTTTAAATTAAAAAATGTTGAGAATTGTTTTTATATTAAATTTTATTTAAATTTTTTTTTATTAAAAAAATAAATATCTTTTTTATTCCCTTTTACTTTATTATTTTTTAATAATAAAGTATTGTAATTTTTTTTAAATAATTAGTAATTTTTTATTTATATATTTTCTTGTTTTATTCTCTATTTTCTATTTATATATTTTCTTGTTTTATTATCTATTTTCTATTTATTGAGTATTGTTTATTATTTATTGATTTTCTATTATTTATTGGTTTTCTATTATTTATTGATTTTCTATTATTTATTTATTATTTATTGATTTCCTATTATTTATTTATTTATTTGTTTAAATTTTTTTTTGTACTTGTACACCTCTACTTTGGCATGTCATCGAGAGCAGCTTCTCTAGTGGTCATAGATTGCTACTGGTGATAATTCCAAAAATTAGGATAGGGTGAAAACCCACGTCCTTGCGATTCGCTTGATTACTTTTCTTTACTTCTCTGAGCTAGTTTACACCCAGCGACCTTACCGCGGGCTGACCTACCTATATCGTAACCTAAAGTCGGTCCAATCGCCAACTGTTTGTACAGATAGAGGCTTAAAATTCGGCTGGGTGGTATTTATTCCATCGAATTTGAGGTATAGGCCGCATCCTAAATGGTGGGTGTAAACCTAGTCTATGACTTCCAGAAATGTTTTCGTTGAGTCAATCCAATTTTGTTCAAAAACTGGCCAAAATAATTTTTATTTAAAGTCACAGGAAGTTCACATATTATTGTGTGCTCATCGGGGCATGAAACTAAATACAAAATTCCTTATCCAAGACAAAAAAAAATTCCCTTCCAAGTGGCCGCAGAATATTTCATTTGAGTCGGCCTCGTCAGTGCCTCCGTACAGAGACGCCCCAAGTTTGAAATCCGACACCACTTTTCCTTGAAGTCTTCAGTGCTCACATAACGACTTTCATATTCCCATTAAGACCTCCCCGATGAAATTGAAATGGTCACCTCGTAATCGAATATCTCGTTCACACTTTTAGGAGCAGTCTCGCCGACGACTTGTAATTCCGCTGTACTTTTAATTGGAGCAGCAAATTGACGATTTTTTTCCATTAAACTTCCGATCAGTTTTGTTTCTTGAGAGCAATTTTTCTATAGTAGTGTCTCTTGCTGTTACAATTCCGAGGCACAAGGTGTATAATTAAAACAGAAAAGCAGCAGAAGGTCTTAGTAAAACTTGACGTTTTATTAGAATTCGAAGCCTTGAAGGTGATTGAAGGTTTCGAGAGAGTTTTTTTTTCGTTACAGCTGATAAAAGATGCATTCGGATATAGTTGGAAAGCTAGATAATATGTAATAGGTGCATTTGTTTTTAATATGATGTGCGGTATGTCTGAGTACTAGAGGAATGGTGCGTTAAAAAAATGCGTACCGATAACTATCTAATGGTTTTGTTCTATTGAATTTAAAAACTTGGGTTTGATTGATACGTTGCGACACGCCTTTTTACCTTTTTCATCTCTTGGTCGCTTCGATAATTCCCCTCCAATTTTCTTTTATATCAAACTCTTCATTTTGTCCAACCACCTAGCTGCTTAGGTGATAAATATTCTGACTCCTTCAACTGGTTTTTATTTAATGTTTTTTTTATTTTTTTGGTATTTATTTATATTTTTTTAATAATTTATTTTTATTTTTTTTTATAATTTATTTTTATAATTTATTTTTATATTTTTTTATAATTTATTTTTATTTTTTTTATAATTTATTTTTAAATTTTTTATAATTTTTTTATTTTTTTTTATAATTTATTTTTATATTTTTTTATAATTTGTTTTTAAATTTTTTATTTTTTATGCTTTTAATTTTATTTTTTTGTTTTTTTTTTTATGTTTTTTTTAATTATTTTAATTTTACTATTGAATGTTTTTTTAATTTCTTTCTAATATTGAATTCTTATTTATTTTGCATTTGATTTTTTTTTATTAAATGTTAATATATATCGTATTGTTATAAAGTTAGGAGCACGAATGATAAGGTAGGGCTGGAAAAACTGAGTAGAACATCCGTACAAACATATGTCCATTTTGGTACAGTTTACGAAATATGTCGTTTTTACGCACTTACCTCTGCTAATAATAATAACTTGTGAACGATTAATGCTATTTAAATAATTTCTTCACCGTTAAGTTAAATACTTGAAGCTTTAAAAAAAATCTTGATATTTGTTTCATGTAGTGTGTTAGTCAATTTATTATTTCTCGCATTTCAGATGATTATGTTCACGGTGATTTTAACTGCAGTACGGGATCGCTGACTTATTTGTTTTCCCTGGAATTAAGAAGCCTATTTTGTTATTTTTCATACGAGGGTATATTTATTGCTCTACCTCCAGAACTTTCGAAGTTATCTTGCATTAATCCAAAGCATTTCACCCATTGAGCAATTCCTTTTTTCTTAATAAAGTGGAACTAAGAAGAAAAATCCACTTTTCACAAAACTTTCCAGATCAATTCAACTGATAGTTTTTTGATCCTGATATTTTCGAACTTTAAATTTGCTGTCTCTGTCAAGACCCTTTGCTAATGAGGCGTTGAAAGGATATATCAAAATAGTAGTCAAACCAGATGGGTATATCTTCCCAGAAAGCCGTTTTGATGAGAAGTTTCTACTGTCTTATACATAAGTTAAATCAAACTCAGTATATCTCAGCGAAGAAAAGATTCAGAGTGGAAATTTAATAAATTAATTATTTTTAGGCAGTCTTTTTACATTATAATCTCAACTTATCTATTATAATTTAATTTTCTGTTGCATTTACAAATAAATCTTAATTTTCTACAAACTTAAATATTATTGCAGTTTTAAATAAAACCATGCTATGGATTTAATTTTAATTGAAAATGAAATCTATTCAATAACCTTCTGCTAGACTCGATTTATAAATTTTTTCTATAATTGGAATCCAGATGAAAATATTATGTTAACAATCATTTAACTGAAAAACGTGATCGCAAACTAATTTTTTTTGGAATTATAAAATATTAATTATTAATATTAATTATATATATTAGGAGGATCTATTTATTGCTCAACCTCAAACCATTTCACTACTTGAGCAATTCCTTTTTTCTGAATAAAGTGCAACTAAAGAAAAAACCATTTCCTTACATTTCTTATGTGGGATTTGTCCAAAGAATAGTACGATCAGATGGACCTCCTCCAGAAGTCCTTTGGGGTATCCAGGGTGTGAAATTTGCTTAAATAATTGTTTTTAGACAGTCTTCTAATTTCAAAATAATCTCATCAGACATATATGATCCTTTTTTTGTGTATATAAATTTTAGTTATAATAAAATTTTCCAGTAACAAAAAAAACCTTAATTTTTACAAACCAAATTCTTTTTTATCTAGATTTAAATTAAACCAATTTTCGGACTTTATTTGAATTGAAAATACAATAGATTTCTGTTCGTAGTTCAAGAAATGTTGTATAATAGAACCAGTAAACGGTATTATTTTCCCTTTATTAAAAAAAAGAATTCCTCAAGTGATGAAATGATTTCAGTTAAATGGAGGTAACTTTTGCAATAATTGTACTAGCGCAATTAACTTACCTTAGATTTACAGGAGATAAAATTAGATTTTAAAATAACATAAATCAGGTTTTTGTCAACACTACTTTTTTATAAAAATGGCAACTAACCAAAATTTTTTCTCCGCAATGTTTTATAATAAAAACGGGTATATTTCGACCAAATCGTTACATCTCTTAGTATATAAAAAATAACTCTTTTAAATGTTCCAAGTATTTTCCCTCCAACTGTGAACAAATGATTTAAGTAACATTAACTGTTCGAAAGTAAAGCTAGTATTACACTGTTTGACCAAGTGGTCAAATTGTAGTAATAAGCAATGTGAAATAGCGAATTTGGCCGAGCGGATATTACGAGAATAATTGGAATTCGCTATTTCGCATTGCTTATTACTGCAATTTGACCACATGGTCAAACAGTGTTATACTAGCTTTATTAAAATCGATATATTTTCCGAAAATGGTATAAAACCGGGCATGTTTTACTCAGTTCTTATGCAGCCCTACAATATAGGTTCTCCTCCTAACTTGATAACACTACACCCTGCATATTTATATATTATTTTAATTTTTCCTTATTTTTATTATTATTTTTTAATGTTTTTTTTTATTATTATTTTTTAATGGTTTTTTTTTTGATTATTATTTCTTAATGGTTTTTTTTTTGATTATTTTTTTTTTTAGATTAAAGATATTTTTTTTTATTTTTAGGTTAAAGATATTTTTTTTTATTTTTAGGTTAAAGATATTTTTTTTTATTTTTAGGTTAAAGATATTTTTTTTTTATTTTTAGGTTAAAGATATTTTTTTTTATTTTTAGGTTAAAGATATTTTTTTTTATTTTTAGGTTAAAGATATTTTTTTTCTATTTCCATACTTGTTGTATTTCCATGCTAGTGTAAAGTTGTAGTTATTTTGAGGTAAATAGAAGAGGTTGGATGTTATGGACAACGAGGTAATAATATTTTATAAAAGAATAATATTTCGTTAAAAATATATCTCTATGGTTAGCAAAAAAGAGCCCTTTGTAGCCCAAACCTTTTCTGCATAGTTTTTCTTAAAAAGGAAGTTGTTATCAACATGATCATTAAAAAAATCGTAAATAATTAACGTTGAAAAAAAAACTAAACTTGTTTCGAAATAAATCACACATTACATCACCTATCCCATCTAAATAAAATCCTTTTCCATACTAAATTCCGCCACCACATTCCATTTTCACACGCCCCAAATAATTTTCTTTCCTCTTTCTCTAATTACCACTAAAAAAAATATAAAAATATCTAAAGAATATTCTGGAGGCCTCTTTATTATATATTTATAAAAAAATACATAAATAATTGCAATAAATAATTACATTAAATAAATAAAAAAAAAAGCGAAAAAAATTGTACTTTTGTAAAATAGGAGAGAATTCATGTGTTGCCAAAAAAAAGGCAAGACCTAATAAAATAATTTTAAAAAAAACAAACAAACAATCACGCACACAAACAAGTAATGCGCTATAGCACAGAAATATGAAATGCAATTTTCCAGAAGGTGTTCCACGTGTCTTTCTCCTTGGCACGTGTGGTGGACGTTATAATGCCATGGTATTAGAATTGTTGGGACCATCACTCGAAGATCTCTTCAATTTAAGTGGCCGTAAATTTACACTGAAGACTGTATTGATGATAGCTAAGCAACTAGTAAGTTTCTTTTTTTGGTTTTAATCCTTTTTTCCCTTTTTTTTTTTTTAAAAAAAATCACCTTATACACAAAACACCCAATCAAATATTTATTTATAATTTTTTGTCATAACTTTTTATTTTTGGCAATAAAATCAAAATCTTTTTGATCTTAATATTTTTTGTGTATTTTTCGTTTTATAGAGTTCAATTTAATGTTATTTCTTTGTTGTAAAAAAAAAGTTATACAAGTACAAGATATTAAAAAAAGCTTAAAATGTTTTTAGACTGCGTTTTGTTTGTCGCGAATTTATTAAGGGGAAAGGGGGGGGGGGTAATTATTCAATTACGGGGTAAACAAAAGAGATTTTCCAATGTATTCTGACCATCTGAAATGTAAACCGTAATTAACTAAATGCTGGAAAAAATGTCGCCTAATATTTAAAACCAAGCAAATAAAGGAATTTAGTCGATGGTTAATTAAATTTTCGGCTTGAATGTTTTATTTTTGTAATATAATTTAAAGCTGGTTGAGCCGTCGGGCTGAATCAAATCCACTTTATCACTAGGCTGACAAAATCACAAAATCCAAATTTGCGTCCAAAATTTTCCAGTTCTCTGCGCTATCCAGCCAAGAGAAGCCATGGATTTTATGTGGCTCTGCCATAGTACCAAGTTTCTTCAAAGCGAACAGATTTTGCACTACGCCTTCTGCTTTTGATAGCAGATTGTTCCATGAAATGTGCCTGAATATGCTTTGTTCGTCCCTGGAGAGATCATCCGGATACTAAGTAAGTTCCCTTGAGGTTTGTTCAAGCTCTAGCTCTAGGATTCGCAATATGCCCAGTAGAATTTTTTCGATTTATACCAACAATGTTCCAGATGTAAGGGTTACATATCCTTAGACTCTTAAGGGACCCATAGACAGGCATGCATGCGTTTCATTCATGCATGTCACGATACGTTTTGGTTCGGCCCAAAAAAAACAAAATTTTTTATTTCCATCATACCGCATGATGGCAGACGCACACATTTACGATTTAGACCCATATGAAAGAATGACATCCATGCGTGCCCGTCTATGGGCCCCTTTAGTCACAACCAATATCGTCTTTTATGGTGCAAATACTAGGGCCTGATTTGCTCACGACCTTTTGCACCAGTATCAAGAAGACGGGTTCTGTAAGTGCTAGTTGTAAGAAAAGTCATTGCATGATTCGAGGTCCTTTACTTACTAAAACAAATCGAGCCCATGCAAATATCGCTCAAATAAAACGCAGTTTTTCACAATTTTATAAACTCCATAAATTTATTTCGATATCACATTATTGTTCAATGTCCTTCATCAGTAGATGCCATTTTTAATTGTTAATAAAATTTTGTAATTTCTCATCACATTATTAGCCTATAATTTTGTAATGTTCGCTTTTTATTTACGGTGAACGTTTTCTTAAACAAGTTTAATTATTTTAGCTTGGATAGTTCATCCTTCTGCTACAGCATTGAAGTGAAAGTAACGCTGTGATCATCATATGATCCCATTTATTTTCTGGACAGTAATCTCTTCGTTCAATTTGTGATTTTCACTATCAAACCTCTGCAACATTGTTATTTCCGGAGATAGGTGGTTAGCCTATCTCCTAACCCTTAAAAGGAATAGACGATAGATGGCAGTGCATGTTGTTGAAAAGCGAGGAAGCACACTGTTATCTTCGATGATAACTTTCACTCGTTTTGGCATATCGTGCTTAGGATTTAAATTTTCCTTACGCGGTAAAAATGTTTTCGGTTTCAGTAGCTTAACAAATTATAATGAATTAGTTGCGGTTCATTAGCAGTCACTCATGAATCTTTGTATAAAAAAAATCACAATGAATCGATCAATCGTACAATGCAACAGTACACAAAGCAACACGTTTCATGTTAACTCAATTTCAATGACTTTATTCACAATTCAGAACAGTCTATAGATAAAAATTATTGGTTTTTTTTTTTAGAACAATTTTTATACGTATTTTTCAGTTAATATATTTTGTAATTGCCATGAAATAGCGATAGAATGGAATTTATTTTAAAATTTTATAGCATTTGGCTAGCCAAATCGTGTATCTAATTTCTAATTACACAGCTTACTGCTTAATTACGCAA
This sequence comes from Beris morrisii, assembly GCA_951812415.1. NCBI lineage: Eukaryota > Metazoa > Arthropoda > Insecta > Diptera > Stratiomyidae > Beris > Beris morrisii. Next base: position 106,647,179 of record OX638312.1, on the reverse strand, counting down.
AGTGTTATACTTTTTAATGATTTATCGTCGGGTTTTGTACCTTATTCTAGTTCAGGTCCATGATTCAATCAATGCAGTGCTGCATGTATTGCTGCATTTAAGAGCACCGAACTAAATGAGTGCAGCTGCAATTATAACAAATTTTCACTCGGTAATACTTTAGAGATAAATTTTGTTCATCAGCGTGTAATAATTTCGTTGCTGCATGCAGCAATATGCGCTGAATGCAGCAACTTGTGCTACATGCAGCAATATGTGCTGCATGCAGCAACTTGTGCTACATGCAGCAACATGTGCTGCATATTATAAAAAAAAGTTGCTGCATACAGGGACGCTTGCTGCCTTTAATCAAGGCAAAGTTGCTACATGCAGCGACGTTTCCTGCATTCAATAAGAACAATATTGCTGCATGCGTATTTCTTGTAAGAATTTATGAGCTGTCTTTAGTGCAAATGGTGTGTTTCTCACATACTGTTCATATTGATGTGCGACATGCAGCGCTCAGTAATATTTTGCATGACTTTATAAATGATTTAATTAACAAAGCTGAATCATTATTTTTGGACGTAATTATATTGTCATTTTGAATATTTCTACATTTTAACTTTCCCATTAGTCAAAAACTAGTGACAAATTTCATTTCGTTTCTCTACAAAAATCTTTATCGCGTGTATCATTTAAATTAATGCTTGTGCTATAAAGTGAAAAAAGATGTGTGCCTTATCAACGACATGGACTTTAATACTGCTTGCATTCAGTAAAGTTATGTTCATCTTTTGGCGTAGTGATGTTTTTGCGTCATTAATATGCACACATTTTCATGTAATAGTTATAAAAGCCGTCTGAATTGCTTGCATAATTAGAGCAATTTTCTTTCGTAATATCTTTCTTGATTGCATTCGATCGGACGGAATAATTTATTGTAGCAAGACATGAGTTGCAGCGGCTGCATTGATTCTGTTATGCCGTTGAATGCAACGCTGCATTTAGTTGCGGATTTAACACAATCGATTTTTTTTCTGACTTTGTTTTTGGATTGATCTAAATATATAATGATCGAAAAACTTAGAAATCATAGAAAAACTAATTTATGAAATCATTCTCTTTCAAACCACACAACAAACACATTTTAATATTTTCATTTCCATTACAACTATGAATAAAATTAAAATCAAAATCCATAATTTCATCGGGGTATGTATGCACAGTTTTTTTTCATCTTTAATTGTTTGTTTTCGAAAGCAAAAATCAAAATGCACAATTTTGTTTATTACCTCATTGTTTTTTTCCTTTATTTTGTTTGTGTAAAATTTCAATTGAATTGAATCTGCCGATTGGAAAATGTTTACCGTTCTCCAAAAACTTAACTCCAATATATTGGCAAATTATTTTTAATTTTATTTTATTATAAAATTACAATTTTATGTCCGATTTATGTTTGTTTTGTTTAATAGCAAATAATTTTATGTTTATTTTAGAACAAATTAGCCTACGAAAAAATAAATTAATAATTATATTAACAAAGAAAAATATGATAGTAAAATTTTAATTGTTTTTGTATTGTAAAATTTTTATAATATGTTTATCACACACATTCGTAATAGAAAAAAGAATATATAAATTTCTATTTGTTTCATGTTTTTTTTGCAATTATTGAATTGATCAAAAGTTGAAAATCAAATAAAGACTACTGCAATTCTGGCGAGTGAAATAAAATGGCAACTTATGTTTAAAAAAAATGGTTACTTTTTTTCATATATTATTTTGTAATATATGCCAAATAAAACTAGACTTTAATATTATTAAAAAAAAATTCTGGAAACTAAACTACAAATTACTGGATATTACTCTCTGCTGTGGTGAGAAAACGATTTAAACTCACCTCGTGGTGAATTTGAAAAAAATAACCGAAGCTCAACTTAAGCGAGTTTAAATTCGGCCATTAAAATCGGATTACACTTATTCGAATGGGGGATTTTGTTGTTCGGATCATTCCAGCTCTTCTCCGGGTAAAAGTGTTGTACCACTATACTATTCCGGCTAAGTAATAGTGGCTTTAAATAACGCAGCGAAACAGGAGCTTCCATTAATTTGCTGTAAAAAAATACTACGTTCATTTAGCCTAGTGGTAAGCAGCAATCTAGTCTCTCTATAGAAAGGTTTTTATTTCAAATTTTAATCAGATCTGGGTTTTATCACTAAAACTGTTCCTCGTCAGGAGCACCTTCTATTCTCTTCTGTTCAAAATGATAGCTGCATTGATAGATCCTGAAAGTGCCTACTTCTTTTAACATTTCGTACCATTGTGAATTCTATCAGATTAGCTCATTAGAGCCTATCTGCAAAGTCTTTCTTCAGTTCCAATTTGATCACTTCATTGAAATAGGCTAGAAACAAGCACTCTTTTGAGGCACTGTTACAATTTTTAAAATCTTTCTTTAAACTTAAATCATGACTAGCTCGGCTTCACTACTGAGGCCCCTAAAGTCCCTAGTCGTTATACTTATTTGGACCATCAGTTGTTTCAGTTCAGTAAGCCTAATAAAGGTCCTATTACGCAGCTATTTCGTCCTGGTTATTCTTCACCTGCACACCAACAGAGCCTTATATCGATGGTGTAGCGCACACATTTTAAATACCCTTGATTCTGGTTTATTGATAAACTATCAACTTACGATTTTATTTGATTTCCAAAACATTGGTTCTTCAACTGTTTCTTGTTGCACTTATTTCATTTCACCACATTCAAAATAGAATTTTCACCTTCAAAACAACTTATAAAAAAAAATATCACTATCACCCAATAATAAAAACTTTTTTGTCGTTATCATGATTGTTTTTTTCGTTGTTGCATAAAATATTTAAATAAAAATGAATTTAAATTGGTTTATTTATATAGTAATTAAATTGATACCGATGACGAGTCATCGGACTAATTAAATAAGCAAATTATGATATTTATAATATAATTAGGTGGTTTCTTTATATTGATATATATTTTTGTATTATTGTAAAACTTAGTATACACACGAGTTTTTGTTCTTGTTCAGACGTAACAATGGCACATTTGAAGACATTTGATTGATATTGACGTTCTTATTAATTTTATGATCGTTTGTAATAGCGAATTGTTTTAATAGTAAAAATTTCCGTTCTGAAATACTTTCATAAAAATATTTTATATTACTCATATAATTTTATCACTTCGAGTTAAATAAATACTGCCTGATGCTAGGTGTGATTTTATCACTTTCATCACATTATTCACACCTTCAAGTTTTTACAAGCTCCAGACAAAATTTGAATCCCATTCCCCGTAGCTTGTTATACCTTATTATTAAAATAGATTTCTTATTACAAGTGCTTGAGGTGTCTACAATAAATAAAATGTCAACCTTAACTACGACTGTAATTTGAACATAAGTCCGATTGCGCCGAACGTTCGAATTTAATTGCGACGGCGACTTCACCTACTGGAATTATCAACGAATGTTTTCTAGTGATGACTGTAGTGATGGTGTGTTTTCAAATTGAGTGAAAATACGACTTTGTCGTTGTATTGACGGCACCACTGAAGTCGAAAGTAGGACTAATGTAGCCAAGCTCGACGTCAAAGTCAAAATGTTCTTCTTTTATGCGTATTAGTGTTCAATCTTCATTTCTAATGCGAGTCTAGTCAGTTTTCATGGTATAAGTACCACAGAAGAACACTTTAAGAGTTTTGATGTACTTTCGTTGTCAGAGCAATCTGGAACGACTAACCCACGAACTTCTCAGCTGGGACAGAACGCTGTCTTGACTACTGGTTATCAAACCGAAATTAAGCCATTGACAGCATAACAGATGAAAAACCTTCACTGAAAAGTTTAGTTGGAAAACTAATCTGTTTCGTTCTCGTCGGTTGTTTTTGACGACTTATTCCGACCGCCCTTACCTTAGCTTGGTGGCGCTCGTCGAGAATTAATTAATAACAGAATTGATTTCTGCCAATTATATCGGAGTGAAATACTAGGACCTGACATCAAAATCTAGCGTATTTCAGATTTCAACGACTAAATATGTTGATTAGGATGTCTACATTTGGGTGTCTCCTATTTTTCTGATACCATTTAAAAACTACAAGGTTTTTTAAAGTTCAGATTTCTGTACAATGGATTAAAACCACGCCCTTTTTTTGCCTTTTTTTCTCATAGTTCGTATCGTCCATTATTTGTATTAATTTCTGAAAGAGTGTCAAAAATTAGTCCTTTGTATAAAAAATTTAAACGTAAACTATTCCAAATAATTAGAAAAAATAGCATTGGTCTATTATTTTATAGTATTTTATTCTACTAGTATATTTTAAATGCCACTTATTCAAATGTCTAACAAATGCCAATGTAAAAAAAAATTGTAAAAGCCAAATGTAAAATAGAGAATATAAAATTTAGATATTAAAAGAAAAAGGTCATATGCCCGCTAACTAAAGCTTCGATAAAATGCTTCGAGAATATTCGTAACAAATTTTTTAAAAAAAAAAATCCTTACTAATCGATCACAACCTTTATTCCTGCCCTTATCTATCACGAATTCTTCACCCCTTAAATTATCGCATTAAAAAAAAAAATTGGTGATTGACAGGCGATTTATTTCCACACATAAAAAAGAATTTCATTCATAAAATTTATTAAAATTCATAATAATTAAGTTCAAAAGATTAAAACTTAAATATTTACTGAAATAAAAATAATAAAAAAAAAAATTATTATTATTTTTAAATAATAAATATTTCCTCTTTTTCTCTCTTTTTTCTCACACTCGCCTTGTTGTTCATCTCGGCCGTTAATACAATCAAACAAAAACCAAAAATCGCTGACATTATTTAAAAAAAAATCAAAAATCAATAAAATGTGGTTTGGTGTGTTTAATAAATTACAAAAACAAAACAAAAAAATAATAATAAATAAATAAACAGCAGAGGGTGTACCCGAAGTATATTACTTCGGACCATGCGGCAAATACAATGCACTTGTTATGGAATTGCTTGGTCCATCACTTGAAGATTTATTTGATTTATGCAGCAGACGATTTACTCTGAAGACAGTTCTCATGATAGCAATACAATTAGTAAGTACATATACAACAAAAAAAAAGAAATTGAAAGAAATTAATTAAAATTCTATATAAAAATTTGTAAAAAACAATTTGATGAAACAATACGAAATATATTTAAAAGTTACTAAAAAAACGTCATTTCTCGATTAAGTACGATATTAATACATTAGTTGGCTAGTTCGTTCATTTAAAATATAAAATTCATATTATCTATTATTTTTTTAAGGCTTTTGCTGGCTTTGGCTTTTTTATATTATTGTTTAATTTATTACTAATTTTTCTTTGAAATTATTACTTTATTCGATTTAATTTATCGGAAGTATGTGGTGATTTGCGAAACTCTTTTTATTTACTTGTTTATCTGAAGCTTAATTTTCATTGTTTTTTTTTTTTAATAGTTTTTATTCTAAATGTAAACGGTGCTGGAGTAAGAAAAACACAATCTAATTGCAACACTTGATTGTTATATGGGAGTCAGTCATTCACAATGTCGTGTAATACTTATGATGAAATGCTAAACTCCGAATTCAATTCCAGTTAGATTTTATTGCAGGGGATCTACAAATTTTTCAAGTACATTTGTATGGAAAACTCTCCAAGTAGCTGTTCGATTATCCAGAGTTACATTTTTGCTGAATCTAAAATGATAAAAAATGAAACTTGAGATTTCGGTTATTCTTCTGAAACTTGTTTGAAGAGTTTCTGGTGTGAAATCCCAACACGAAATCTCCGACTGGTGATTAATCGCTGTCCTTGAGGACATGACAGTTGGAAAACCTTCACTGGATAGGCCAGTTAATAAGACTGTGTTGGACTAGGTCCGAAGGAGCTGTTCCGTCATCGGATGGCATAGACTCGTCAGAGGGTGTATCATGCCTACTATCCGAAACACCCTTACAGCTGGTGGTATTGCTGAGGATAATTCTATATAGCGATATAGAAACCAATTTTATTATCTACGAATTATATACTTGGTGTGAAATTCTTGCCATCGCATCCTTATACTTAAGGTAGGTGGCATTGAAGATCACCCAATATTTCAACCAATTTGGTGGAATTTTTGGTTGTTCTCTAGGATATATAAAGCTCAACGCTAACAGCAATTTTATTTTTTTTCTCCTGATTTTACTGAGAATGGAATTTTTCATGGTGAGAAGCGCTACCATAGAAGCAAATTTTAAGAAGTTTTTTGTTGTTTTTCGGCGTCAGAACAACACGAAATCCCCGACTGGTGATTAATCGGTGTCCTGGAGGACATGACAAGAAAACCTTCACTGGATAGAAAAAACTTCTTAAAATTCTTCTCACCATGAAAAATTCCATTCTCATTGTTTGAAGAGTTTAGTACGGCAACGAATCGAATGGAGTTGTGTGATTTGACTCATTACGAACTTAGTCTTACAGACCATATTTCCGGTTTTCATATTTCAATTTCCTATAGCTAAACGCGTTCTCCAGTTATTGTATTCTCAAACAGTGTCTGCCGTACGATCAAAATGAAAAATAGGTGTTTTAGGCAGGTCCACGAATCTAGACGGAGCCAATTTCTGTAGTACCCATATTTTTTTGATGTGGACATCAAAAATATCGAGAAAGAAAACGAAAATAACGCCAACTGTACGCTGGAAGAATTCATCAAATCAGCGTGCGCAAATGCTGCTAGTTTCATTGAATTTGTATTTTCATTCTAAAATTCGTATTACAGTCTAAAGGTCGTATTGCAGTCTAAAGGTCGTATTACAGTGAAAGCAATGCGAGCGCGATGATCCAATCGCATCGCGTGCGCCATAGCGCAACACCACATCGCGACATCAGTTACAATGTGCGCGGTGAATTGCTTCGCGCAGCTACACTACCAATTACCAATTTTGTTGGCAGCTTGCAAACATATTGCCTTTTTTTTATTTTATTTGCATTAATTTTCTGATATTTATTAGTCGTTTGTTGTCTATTGTTGTAAAAAATTCGAAGTAGAATCGATGTCAAAATCGCGGACACGAGCGATAAAATTAGAAAATAGACTATCAGAGCGATGCGATATCACTGTAACTGATTGCACGCTCTCATTAACCTGCATTCTAATCAGCTGTCGTCGCGTCGCATAGCTTAACGCGCGTTCACTACAATTCCACCTGAAGTGCCTCTTCACGGGTGTCATAGTATGATTTGTGCTGAACAGCGACGACAACGCTGAAAGTTACTGGAATATCCAAGTTACCTGAAACAAATCAACTACTGCCTCCTATTCTGAACAAAATATTTATTAATAAAACTAAAATGGCAGCTATGTCGCGGTCCTTTATCTAGTCGAACTGTTTCTGAGCAGTCTTTCTATAATATCTTAAACAACAGTCAATCCCGAATAACAACCACCTCCCAATATCCAAAGTAATCATATTAAGATACTGAGAAATCAAAACAAACTGAACCGCCCAAGCCATTTATAAGATAAAACCATTCAATTATCCGACAACCAAATAATAAAAACGCTGCCAAAATTGCATTTTGATTTTGCGAACGTCTATAGTCCCGGCCAGTAAAAGCAATCGATAAAGAACCAATATTTAAATCGCCAGCATAAATCCAAATCGATAAAGAGTTAATCCCATTGAAGTCTTCATCTGAAGATGGCTTTTTATTTCTGCTTCTTGGGAAAGAACTTGCCTAGAGGAAAATCCAAGATTGAATGGATAATAATTTTTAAAATAAACTTCGAAAAGAAGCTTATGGTGTTCGACGAATATTGATCGTTGGACGATTGCCAACTGTTTGATTTTGCAATAAAAGTCGGGTGTGAAATTGTAGATTTTGTTATTTAAAAAAAAAAAAGGATTTGAAGAGAAGACATGTCACAAGTGGCGGAGATGCAAAAATAAAGTTGCAGTGATTGACTTGTATTTCTCGACTCGAATCTATTGTCTGATTTGCTGCCACTTCTATTTCTTTGTTTATTGAATGATTCACTCTCGCGCGAATCAATTTAAATTGTTTCATAAGTTAGATTCAGCTCGGAAACCGATTTTTATTTAATTGGTTGGCTGATTTATTTGCCATCCATAAATTCGTTTTGGTCCTGGTTTGAATTTAACCCGAAATTCTCCTTTCTGAACAAAGTATAAAGGACGAATTAGTAGGTCATGATTTCGTTACTGTTTTATTTCTGGAACATATCAGTAAAGTTCGTTGTTTTCTTCTCATTTGCCATTTCTTCTTTGTCAACTATTCCAACTCGCCTTCTTGATTCCTCTACGGTTTGTACTTATCCAAGTCCTCTATCGGTCAGTAGATGCTTCAAAAATTGTCCTAAAAAAACGCAGTAGGACTAACTACGCTATGCCCCAATCTCACATATTAAGTTTGCCGAGACTCAAAAACTAGAACAACTTAGCATAAACGCAAACTTTTTTCTGAACAATTTTCAGTATAAAATTGAACATTTTTTGTTTACCATAGACGATGGCGGTAGCTGTGCACTTGATCTGGATTTTATTTCGATTATAGTGTGTAATGAATCGAGAGCAGTTCAAATTACCTCGACTTGATTGCTGTATTAATTCAATCATTCGTGTAATTTACATTGCTATGATTTGCATTTTGCGAATATTTCTTTCCCTCCCCTGATTTTCTGCTTCCCTTTTATGATTTACGTAATGACAAATTTACTAAATCGGAACATTGAAAGTGGTTTTGTTTGTTTTTGTATTATTATTATTATTATCATGCAGAGTCATTTGTCGTTCGTATTGAGGTCATCTATGACTTTGATTATTATTTATAGTAGTGGAATTATGTTCGTTCTCTTGTTCAATTCGAGAACAGAAGCTATACATGATTGAGGAGCTTTCTTGTAAAAATCGATAAAAGTCTAGAAATAGGGGACAATCTATTAAACATGCGCCATAAAAGCAGAACAACTATAGTTTAAAAACAGTAAGATTGTCCTAATCTGAGGACGTAATTCCCAATCAACGCATAAAATACGATCTAAGATAAACAAGTGCATCGATAAATTTTGCACCAGATAGCAGGCCTTTTGTGAATCCTCGAAAAAAGGGCCTCACAAATAAGTAAGAAACGTATTTATGTGCACTGTCCAATCTCGTACTAGCTATCGCGCTGATAGACAGGCTGAACGCTTATGCTATGTGATTTTAATGGGCAAATTGGTGCGAAATTCGACGCTGCTCCGATTTTTTGTACCACTTTTCATGAACGCAGCTCGTTATGTAAATGAAAAGTAAATTTAAGGAGGGCCTGTAATCTTTTTACAATGGTTCGATTGGGTAACTCTTTTGGAAGATAACCGGTGCGAAATTGGTCGGTGCACAAAAAGAAAAAAGCCATTATTTTTCGTATACATCAGAACAACAAAAGTTACAATGTACTTCATGAAAAGCATGGAAGTAAAATATTTCTACGGTTCTCTGTTTGCTCCACGTTATCGTAGTCGTCAGTAATTCGACCAGCTTCGACTGAACTCTCGGAAAACAGGAATAACAATTGGAAATTGGACTTGATCCGCCCGAAAGTGATTTCGTACAGCGATCACGCTTTCGCTCATCAGGAGGCATGTGATCTACCTTGTGGTGACAGCCATACTTCTTGTGCTCAATAGAATAGTAAGCTTTTTGCTATTTCAGGCCCCCAATACACAACTCTTCACGCGATTCTTTTAAATTTGTCGATCCAATTGAAGTTCAAATCTAAACAAAGGCCATTTGAAGGACTTGTTGATAAATGAAACTACTTTTTTTTATAATTTTTGTACTTACAACTTTTTTCTTTAAAATAAAAAAAAACTGAGATGTATCGAAAATATTTGCGATGTGAAACTGATCACAAATCAGTACGCACATCATAATTCTGGCTCAAATTCGTTTTCGATTCATCGCTCCAACTCTAAAAACACATCAAATCTGCCTACCAAAAAAAAAAATTTGTTTCAATTGCCAATTTACAATCTAAATAATTTTCTAATCGAATACTCTTTTTTTTTCCTTTTTCTCGTCGAAACAGCTCCACCGGATCGAATACGTTCATAGTCGGCACTTAATTTATAGGGATGTGAAACCGGAAAATTTTCTAATCGGTCGAACATCAACAAAACGGGAAAAAATCATTCATATAATTGGTAATGAAGATTTACGATGAAAATTGGAAATTTTCAAATAATGAAATAAATTATTGGAAATTTGTAGCACTAATCATATATTTTTTATTGCTGTAATTTTAGATTTCGGTTTGGCCAAAGAATATATTGACTTAGATACAAATAAACACATACCATATCGGGAACATAAATCATTAACGGGTACAGCGCGTTATATGTCGATAAATACACACATGGGCAGAGAGCAATCGAGACGAGATGATTTAGAAGCATTAGGTCATATGTTTATGTACTTTTTAAGAGGTTCACTGCCGTGGCAAGGTCTTAAGGCTGATACACTTAAAGAGAGGTATCAGAAAATTGGTGATACTAAACGAGCAACACCCATCGAGGTAAGTTTATCAATTTCATTTTGAGTTAATACGTACTTCTGTTCACTAAATATTTTTTCAGTTCCTAAATGATCTCTTCTGTATCATAGGAAGCGTTTCGCGCTCTCTGCGACACTGTTGATACCTCTAATAGATTTTTTTTTAAAGAAAACATCACGGAAGTGATATCATGAACAAAAAACAATTCCTATGCCGCTTTTCCACTATCGCGCGAATCTGTGCGAACTAGCGCGTATGCGTATGTGGAAACAGCACATTCGTGTTAGTTCGCAACTCTAGTTGAGAATCGCGTAAATTCGCGCCGATGGCTGTGTTTGGACACACATCAAAGGGATTCGCATTGAACACGAATGTAGTGTTTCCACTATCCCCTATGCAACGACACTACCTCAGCAGGAAAAAAAGAATACTGAATAATGCACTTTGTTTTCTCCACGGCTCCAATATGGCTACAGCCTCTGAGCCTCTAAAATTAATTTTATTTAAAAAAAAATGCATTTCGTAAACATTCCGACTCAATGGATGGAAGCATGACCATACTATTCATATTTAATTTTTTCTGGAATATTGAAGGTATGATTCTATACATTTTTCAGAATGCAAAAAGACACATTCTAATAATTTTGCATAAACTATAATATTACATACAGTACATAATACATACTCGTATTCCCGCTGGGACTGAATTAAACACCTCCCATCAGTGCCACTAATATTCGCATTGACATTCACGTCGATGGCGGTTTTTTGACGCACAACAAAGGGATTCGCATTGAACACGAATGTAGTATTTCCACGATCGCCTATGCATTTGCGTCCAATGGACATGAGTGCTGAGTGGGATACGCGGCACAACATAAGTCGGTGCAAAGATGCTATAGTTTTCTCAAAGAATATTCAAGTGATGTCGCTGTGGACTCATGTGGGTCTAAATTTTTGAGTAACACGTATTAGTCAAAGTCGTGTATGTGTCTGGTCAGTTTAGCAATCAAATAATCAAATCGTCCCTGTGATTCATCCAAAGAACATTATGCATCTTGTGCTCATACTAAAATGCACATGTCCTTTGTTTATACACAGGTAGTTAGGAAGGAACGCGTGCCTGCCCGTGAGAACACGGCCACACTTAGACCTAAAAAGGTCCGTTTTGTTACCACAGGCTCATGGAATCCGGTCATACTCGCTAAAACCATTTTGAGCTTACAATGAAGCGTTGGATTCATGCAACCTCTATTGCGGCAAGGTCACTAAAACCCTTAAGTAAGCTTCAGATGAACTTTCCTCCTAACGGATAGAGCTGGACAGGTACAGAGAAGACGAAGGACTGTCTCCTCCTCCTGATCCAGGCAGCTTCTTCAGAAGCTATTTGAAAAGAGACCGAGTCTTTTAGCTTGCCGGCCAATAAGACAGTGTCCGGTCACGACATCGACTGTGGCGCTGATACTCGCCCTTTTGAGCAAAATTCGGCGAGATCTGTCTCGCAGTGTGACATGTTTATACACAACTTCATATCGAATTGTTTTCTTGAACTCTTCCTAGAAGACACCTTCACGGTCCACATTCGCACGCGATTCCTAACATATTCTGCCAATTACTTTGCCATCATTAAATATAGAGTTGTATTTAATTCCCTGGTCACATCAGCATGCTTGACATTATCCGACAAAATTTCACACAGACAGAACAACAAGGATTTGTGTGATTCAGGCTGACAGGTCGTTATGAATTAAATTTTAGAGAATGACTGAGGATTGAAAGTGGTAATAAAATTGACTTCCTTCTAGAAAAGTTCGTGGAATTGGTGATATTAACCCATGGTCGTCGAAGAGGTTCCTAAGGTGGCATGAATAATTTTCAATTTTTTTCTATCATGACTCAAGATTCCGTAAAATAAAGCCACAATTATTTATAAAAAAATCAGCTTGTTTCGCAATATGAACTTGAATTCTCTCATTTACCACCAATGAAATCGTTCCAAAGTGTATAAACGATAAATGAAACAGTAGAATAATTGGATGCATTGAAACAAGAATTCAGCGTAAAGCCAAACAAACCTTACTTCTCTGAAAACACTTAATTATTATATAATTTATGACTGCATAAAATACAATTAATTATCAGCGGAAAGGCGCGAAGAAAAATTCTACACGCCACCTTGCACCCTATGCAATAAATCATGTTTCTGAATGAGTCTCTTATTCCTTCTCTCCCACCTCTTCTTTTCAATCGTTATTATTTCTAGTGTGTGGCCTAGATCAACATACAATTACTAATCAAATAGACAATAAACTTTTAATAAAATTATGGTGCGTTCATGAATAAATTTCTAGTTTAACCCCTAAAACTTGTCTGGCCAGCATTATTATTCTACTATTCCGGTCGGGTCGAGAGAAAACGAACAAATAATAAACAAACCGTTCCTATATCTCGGCCTATCGATAAATTTGATTCGATTAAATCGCAAATTAATTTCGATTAATTGAAATAGGCAAAATATTGATTTCAAATTCAATTAGATAAAAGTCATATCCGTAGTATACGGGCCAATTAGCCTGTGCTGTAAAGTAACTTTGGGGTGATTTGTTATACACCATTTGGATAATTTCGGAATTGGATTTGTAGTTTTGGCGTCTATTGTTCGTTTAATCATTCGAAGGTTATAGGTTCATAGGGAACCAGGAACTTTCTGGCTATGAGGGATATTTCGTGGGAGCGAGGGTTGTAAAAACTTCTTCGGCCAGATGTTTTCATTTGTGGGGTGGCTCCGTGGAATTTGTTCGCCCCTGTATTAGCTCAAATTACAGTCACAAAAATTCGATCGGGGCATAATGTTCCGTCTTTTAATGAATGTATGTAAGTCGAAAAACTTGCAGATCATTTTCTCTGTTTGAACCAATACTGCGGTCGATATCGCTGACAAGCTGAAACTCAAGTTGCAAGTTTAAACGATTCTCCTTCTCTTAGATGGTCAAAATATTTTTTTATGTTTTAATAGAAATTATTCTAACCTAATCGAACGTATTCTGCTCACATTGGATATTTTGTTTTATTACTAATTTTACTCACAGAATATGTTCACTAATAAAATCTTCTACAAATTTTTTTTTAGGTGCTTTGCGAAAATCATCCCGAAGAGTTCGCAACATATTTACGATATGTGCGCCGATTAGATTTTTTTGAAACACCCGACTATGATTTCTTGAGAAGACTGTTCCAAGACTTATTCGATCGGAAAGGTTACGTGGACGATGGAGAATTCGATTGGACAGGGAAGACAATGGTAAGTTTTAGTTCGTAATTAAATTTCATACATTGAAAAAAAAAAAAAAAATAACATTTCATTTAAATTTTTGATCATGATTTATTTATTTTTACGATAAAATACTTTGAAAATACTAATAAAAAAAACGAAACAGAAAAAGAAAGAAAATCTGAACGTTCAATGCAAGAAATTCGATATATGAGAACGGCCAAAATTCAAAAAATGATTCTAAGATTGTGTTTTTATCGATTTTACATTCCCGTAAACCATTCGCACACAAAAGAATCTTAAAAAAGAATTTAAATTCTTAATTATAAAATAATAATGTTGTATAGAAAACCGAAACGACAGTAAGAGAAAATATAGCAAGACAGTATCGACCTAAACAACGAGATTGCGATTGAATTGATTGCGAGAATTTTTGATGTCATTTCATATAATGCGCATGTTTCCATCGCGCTTCGAATAATAAATGTTCAAATAACAAATGTTTCTCGCCATTCTCACATCTATTAAATAATCATTTTTTCCTATAACTACAATACCACTTAATCCAACCCACAACCACTATCCATACATGAAGAAAAATTAAAGAAAAATTCGTCTTGTTGTTAATTCGAACGAATCATCAAAAAAAAAATACTTAATATAAATTTAAATCTGATCAATATATCGTTTCTTTTGTGTTAACAAAATTTATTTTGTATTTTTCCTTTTTTTTAAATATAAATAGAAAATTATAGATATTAAAAATTAAAATCGTAATTGAAGTATTCCTCCTTTTTGGTTTTGAAATAAAATGGATTTGTCTCTTATTTTGTTCATTTTTCTGTATTAGTTTTTTTTAACTATAATTTGTTGGGTTCGTTTTTACATTTGTTTTATATTCTTGAATCATGCATGCGACGATTTTCGTTCAACGAATTTTTTAGTCTAAACAGCAAATTGCTGCAATGCGAACATTACGGAATGCGCCACCATCGCATCTTGCAAAAAATAAATCCGATAAGGTGATAATTGAAAATTTTGTTTTTGAAATTGCCAGTTTTGATTTCTTGATTTTTATATATAAAAAAAAAAACTAAATCGAAATATTTTTCTTCATTTTTTATAATCGCTAGGTTCATATTTTTTTTGTATTTGTTATTGTTGTACATTTAGTTATTGATTGCCTATTATTGCCGGTCCCGGTGATCTATGGTTCAAGATTTTGCCAAAGAAAATGATCGTTGGATCAGTTTCTGGGAAGATCCTGTTCTAAGATCATCGATCCTATTAGACAAATGCTGTAACTTTTTCTTAAATTTTACGATTGATCTGAAATCCCTGTATCTTCTAATTTTTTATGCGTTTTTTAATCTTGTACTTGGTCCCAAACGGGAGGCGCTCCTGTCATCCGTCGTTCTGTGAAATACGAGTAATTTTCTTTTATTAGGAATATGTTGTTCTTTGCAGGATCATAAAAGACTTGTTCTATAAATTTTTGATCTCTTGATTTCTCGCCAAGTCCCACTTGTTCCTACTTATTCGATAGAGTTGTTAAAACCATACTTAGCCTTGATAAGACAATTCGAAATCTGTGCTCTTTATTCGAAGATTGCGTAGGACAACATTATATTTGGTATGTGAATAAATTCATGTATTTATTTACTTTGTAATTAGCTTGTTATGCTTGTAAGAATCATTATCTATCGTATTCTTCTATATCCTGCGAACGCTTTTGGCTGTCATCATCATCCTTCCGTCCGATCTGAGTCTTCTTTGGAAGTTCCGTAATATTTTTGTTTTTTTCCAGGATATTGTTAGATATTTTTGGAAATTACCTTCCATATTTTTTTATCAGTAGCATATTTCAGTTCGGCTGGCATCGCGCTGCTAGAGATTAGGTACATCGTGTGATGCTTTTCTCATTTATGGTGGAGGTGGCTTTGAATGGAATATATCTCTGAATGGGTATTTAAGGATAGAAAACAATGCAAGTAACGGCCGTTTCAAGCACAGATAGTTGCTTGAGGAGCCCACGAATACCTTCCAGCCAATACATTGAATTCCACTGTATCGGAAAAGAAATGATCCTACAAATTTATAAAGTACTTCATTCGTCAATCTGTCGAAAGGATTACTATGTCGATTCGAAGGATTAAGATTCGAATAAACTCGGTATAACTTCTAATTGATGTATTTAGCTCCAACAGGCTCCTTTCATCCATTGCTCACGCTTAATCGTCTCTGAAGGTAACAATGAGACATTCTCTGGCCATTTCAGTATTCAGCGACAATGGTCGTTACTTTTGTCATTCGAAGAATTCCCTTCAAATATTATTTGTGTTTTTCCGGCATCAGTACGTTTGGCAAGTGATAATTAAAACGAAATTGGGTCAACAGTGTTGAAGTTTTTGGTCCAAAATTGATCTTTTTCATTAGTTGGTTATTTGTAGATATCTAAAACATTCTCAGTTAATTTACCGATTTTCATTAGTATTGGATTTGATTCGTCATATTTCAGCTCTGTAGTTGTTACAACATAGTTTTTCTCTTTATAAAATAGAACTGATGCTTTTTAGAATGGAATGAACTATTAGGATAGAAGCGTGAGGAGAAAGGGGATGTTGTATTATGCCAGTGAATTGAAATTAGTTTCCTGATCAGGTCTGGACTTATTGCTATAGGGAATTGATCGGCGCCATCAAATTATTTTTAGTGCCATTGGCCTAATACGCTCTAGCAGAACAACAATATTGCCTATTTCAATTAAACAACTGACTCCTATTGCGTTTCTTGTGAATTCTGTGAGACAAAAGGACACAACTCACTGTTTAATATCGCATTACCGTCCTTGCTGTGTCGACTCTAATTAACACTATACAACGTTCGGTCATATTTTCAAGTCAAAATCAACTAAAATCATTGTTAATTATACCGATTTGATTACAGATTGAGAAGACTCACTGCAGATTCAATATCGCTCTTTTCAGGGGAGTTATTATGTAACTCTGTTCGAAATGTAACGATTTCGAAAGACGAAAAATAATGCTGCCTTCTATTTCGATTTTGAACAACAATTTTAATTTGGAAAATCGACTTCAAATAAAAACAGCTATCCGAACTCGAGTTACAAGGTAGCATTTTTCTTCTATCGAAACGTGTGATAAGGTCCCAGATACTCCCAAAGGTGTTATTGCTTCTGAGTATCAACCCGTCCACACTGTTCCTAATCTACTTCGATCATTTTCGGCGCTTCCGATTATTTATAGGGAACGCCTTGGCTAGTAATTTCTTTTCACATTCACCTTTATATCGAAGTTTATCGACTTCATCATCCATCAATCAAATCGGTCAGGTATTAATTACAGTGCCTCCTATTAATCGTAAGTTTTGCGAGCGTCTTCTCCAATCAAAGATTTTTCTGTTCACTTCAATAATGAACAATACCCTGGCTTTTGTTGATTCTTAATATTTTTGTCATTTACCTTAAGATCTATCGATATCGTGATAATTTATCGAAACTTCGAACAGCAGTAGCTAGGGGCAGGTTTGATTTTTCCAAGTTTTACCAGGTGTATAAACTTAAATCCGCTGTTTTTAAGTCAGAAAAACATGTTTTTTTTTCATAGAAAGCAAAAACAAATTTATTCGCCTAGCTACATATTTTTTTCCCATCTCTTGGGCAATTTGTAGATACCACGCCAAAAAAATTCCGAGGCAAACCACTCATCAAGCCATTTTCGGCCGTCTTCGTAAGAACCGAAGTGCTGCTCAGCGAGCGCGTGGCCCATCGACGAAAACAGGTGGTAATCAGCAGAAGGAGTCCGGTCTGGTGAATAAGCGCGATGGGGGTAGCACCTCCCAGTTGAGTGTGTCCAAGTAGTTGCGGAACATTTTTGACGTGTGCAATGGTACGTTGTCGTGGAGGAAAATCAGCTTGTCATGTCTTTGTTGATAATCCTTTTTTCACGCAGAGCACGGTGCAATTTGATCAGTTGTGGGTGGTAGCGGTGGGCATTGACAGTTTCACCAAGTTTCAACATATCATAGTAGACGACATACACTGTGCTGATTTTCACGCTTCTTGTCGTTCAGGTCAAAATTGCCATCTTTGAACCGACGAAACCAATCTGTGCACGTTTTTTCCGATAAAGCACTGTCACCATAGGCCTCCACAAGCTTTCGATGCGATTCGGCAGCCGATTTCTTCAAATCGAAGCAAAAAAGCAGAGCTTCCCGCATATGCTTTTTTTCTGGCCAAAAACTAGACATGATTACCAAAGGAAAAATGTATGTTGTTGTATGAAATTGCACGATGTGCACTGATTAATGTTGAAAGATGTCAAATTCTTAAAAAAAATAGCGTGTCCATGGTAGCTTAACACGCTCACTAACAACATCTATGAGCAAACAGCGGATTTAAGCTTATACACCTGGTACAAAATATAATTTGCAGGACTGCTTTAGTCTAGATGTAAAATTTTGAACTTCAACCGTGTACTGTACTGAACCAACCAGCACTGCAGGATTCTTGATGTTTAACATGCTTTTCCCCTTTTTTTTTTATTAACCTGAACACTGACGAAGATAATTAATTTAACTAGCTATTTTCCAATTTAGATTTCCGTTCTTTGTGTTAATTACCGTAGATTTTTTTCAGTCGTAAATATTCTGTACATGATTTTCAATTGTTCAGTAATTTCTGTGGAAAATTGCCACGTTAAATAAATTTTGAATTTCTTCCTCACATTTCGTTGTACTGAATATTTACGATTTGAAAACTTATCAATATATCAAAATTAAGGATGTTTCGAATAAAACCTTGCGCAACATCCTGCCTTAAATCGTTCCTTATCTTAACAAAATTACTTTGATATCTTGTATTTGTATCGTCATAGTAACTAACGACTTGTTTAAATAATAATTCCAGTCGACACCGGTCGGATCACTTCAAACAGGCCACGAAGTTATCATTTCACCAAATAAGGATCGTCATAATGTTCAGGCTAAGGTAATTTCATTGACTTACATACATTACATTTTCTTTATTTTTTTTTTAAATCATATTTTCGTTGTATATTTTGATTTAAGTTCTTTTCGTATGATTTCCCTTTTATGTTTTATTTAAAAAAAAACCCCTTGCTTTTATACATTAATTGTATATTTTAAATAAATGAAATTCAATGTGAGAATAAAATCAAATACAAAAAAATAGGATGGCGACTGTTTCGGTGATAGTGATTTTGAAGATGATGATGATGAAATTTTGATCATTAAGGTATTCTTAGTTTTGTGTTTTCGTGATAAATTAGATAGGGTTAATTTATCGCTTCAGATTGGTGATGCTAGCAAACGTTATCATTTTAGATATGTCGGTTTTTTCATTTGGTTTTGATCCCTTTGTTTGGATTAAAGCTTCAAACTGACCGCATCTAGTAATTGAATCCGTCAGCGTTATTATTTCTTTCAGTTCATTTCTTCTTAAGGCAATAATTTTTGATGAGATACGAATTTCTTATCACTCATTTCATTAATATAAACTGCCATATTCTGTTAAGTAGGAATTAATAGGATACATTCATTAACTGAATTAGCTGATGTTAAAAATATCTTGTAAACAAATTTAATAGTATCTAGTATTAGTCGTCATATTAGGTGTGTTCTTTAGTGCATTCGATACCATTATTGGATACTTCATGAGTTCTCTTTAACTTTCTCATCCATACAAGAAAAAATTCAAGGTAAATGCGGCTAGAATTGGACATAAGAGTAATTTTGGAACTAGTTTTATTACAGCCAGTTGTTCAATGAGTCTTATGGGATGATATGCTGTTCACCTCTTTTTTTGTCGAAATTTTGACATCGAAAATGTTTTTGGAAGTCATATTTAGCTATGAAGTACTTAGATTTTGATGCAACTAGAACACGAGTTTTCCTTGAAATCAAAGTTCTCAATCATATGTTTGGGCTTAGTGATGGGCATCCCTAAAGTCAATGGGCTTTGTTTAAGGATTGATCGTAGTACGGCATTTGCAAATCCAACTATTTACTGTCGATGAAATTTTTCCTCATTCGGTTTTCTTTTTCATTGTCAACTGTGCCATTAAGACCAAGATATTTTTAAGGGACAGTACTATTTATCGTTCACCTTAGGTCCTTACTTTTTCAGTTTTTCTGTCATTAGTGTCTGAGAAATCAGTTCTTCCGAGTATTCCATGATTTTTCATTGCTCGATCCTGTCCATGCCAGTTCATTTATCTAATATTTTATATACATACATACGAGGCATGTTCAGAAAGTAAGTGTACTAGATTTTTTTTTAGGAAAAGTGTATTTGAAAAAAAAAATTACTGGATATTGTTGATACACTTTAATGACTATTTTTCCACATAATCGCCATCCCGTTGGCGTGGTGAGCCGTGGAACAAGCTTCTTTATAGCTTCCTCGAAGAACTCACCCGCCAGCTCCTTCTTCCCACTTCAGAACCTCTTTCTGCACCTGCTTGTCGGTTGAAAATTTAATTCCATCCATGTGTGCCTTTAGGGAGGTGAAAAGATGATAATCTGAAGGCGCCAAGTCAGGGGAATACGGGGGTGGTTTAAAAGATCCCAACCAAATGAATCCAAGTGCGCATTGGTGGCTAATACCCTAGGCAGACGACGTATTCGAATGATCATTGGGGGAATGATCATTCGCATTCAATGATCAATGAGTTTTAACATTGACACACGTCTATCGGAATTACATTCAATCTGTCATAATATTATTGTTATGAGAATGCTCAATAAAAAGTTGCCAGTTTTGCATTGGCACACGGCTATGTTTTATCCGTTGAAATAGATTGATAGAAAAGTACTAATATGTCAGAAATTGTGAACGAAACGTTAAAAGGATTAATCGCAATTAATGCACACATGAAATAAATAGAAAATTTGGACGGTGGAACACCTGATGTTCTACTTGTTTTACAGTTGCATGGTAGTTTCATAGACTTGACGCTAGATGGCGTTGCAAACGCATTAATGAATTATCAATTTATCTCCAAATTACCATTTCCCAATTGTAATTGGAATGGTGGAATGAATGACCAATTTGACAATTACTTTGGGACAGACGTGATACGGAATTATCATTCGACTAGGAATGATTATTCGAATGCATCGAGCAACAAGCACACTCCTCTCGTCAGCATTCCCCTCCTTTCGTTTTAAATGCTTCTTTTGAGTTTCTTTTAGGTCTCAAAATATCGTTATGCATTGATGGTCTCCCCCTGAGACAGAAATTCGACCAAAATGATGCCTTTTCGGTCCCAAAACACTGAGGCCATGATTTTTTTTACCCGAAATTCTCGTTTTGAATTTTTTGGCAAATGGGATGACTGTCTTTTTGACTCAGGCGTATAATGAGCCACCAACGTTTCATCTCCAGTCACAATAGAGCTCAAAAAATCCTCACCATCCCATTCAAGTCGCTCAAAAAACTCGCGGGCGCTATTGACCCGATTTTTCTTGTTCTGCTCTGTCAGCTGCTTTGGGACCCATCTTGCGCACAGTTTCCGGTATCCCAGCGTTTCTGTAAGAGTTTCGTATAAGAGAGTTCTGGAGAGTTGTGGAAACATCTCAGAAATTTCATCCACTGTCAATCGGCGGTCTTCACGAACAGTTTTCTCAATTTTTTTGCACCAAATCATCAGTCAAAATGGAAGGTCTTATACTCCTCTGTTCGTCACGAACATTTGTTCTGCCTCGACTAAACTCCCTACACCACTTAAACACACTCGTTCTGTTCATAAGACCTTTGCCGTAAATCGTTTTGATTCGCAAAAAAATTACGGTAGGTTATTCCTTCCGCGAGTAGGAAGCGGATTACAGCACGTGGCTCGCACTTGGCGGGATTCCTTACCGACATCTTTCACGCAACTGGACACTACAACGTGTGTTTACGTACTACCGTTTTCCTGCGATGTGCTCGCTCTGTCAGGAGATCCCCCTCTATCACTCTGTGTTGCCAACACTCAAAAAGCAAAAAACCGCAGCCCATTATGGTCACAGTGCACTTACTTTCTGAACATGCCTCGTATACCGAATCATTGGTACTTTCAATGGTGGTCACAACTGGTTCCTTTGTATCTCTGAATATTTTGTATTATGTGTTGAAAGTCCTAGTAATCTTCTTGTGATTTGAGAGGCCTTCTTTGCACCTGGAATGACAAGGTCGCTGGTTTGAGATAACTGCAGTCGATATGTCCTGGAGGCCTAGACCCGAATAGCACTTCATCGGATAATAAATTGTTTAGCCTATAGTCGTTGCTTCAGGCTTCTTGGCATTGGTTTCGACGATGATTTTTTCTTCAGTCGTTTTTTTTCTGAACCACCAGAGCGAAGAGAAGGAATTCTTTGAATGGTGAACGAATGCAGGAATTTCAGATATTATTGAAAACAGTTCACCTAAATTATGTTTTGTCGCCAAATAAG
The DNA here is from genome assembly GCA_951812415.1 of Beris morrisii. Taxonomy (NCBI): domain Eukaryota; kingdom Metazoa; phylum Arthropoda; class Insecta; order Diptera; family Stratiomyidae; genus Beris; species Beris morrisii. The sequence goes on along the minus strand of OX638312.1, from coordinate 106,624,861 downwards.
ATCAGCTTTAGCACATAGATCTTAAAAGCTAATGGGGCTGATGTTTTTTATGGCTTCTTGTTGATATTTGCGTAGTTGAAGTTTCTGAGACGTACATCTGTAAATAATCATTGACCCACTTCTCCGCTGTTTTCCTTCATTCAAGGCGTCATAATTCTTGAAAATAAAAATATATTTTTTCTTTTGTTCCTGTACGAGTCCATCTGGGCAGTAAGTAAGATCTTAACATTATAATTTTGTTCTTAGTCGAAGAATCGATTCGACTCAACGAACTTTTTGCTACTAAGCAACCAGGACTCCATAAAATACGAGGGCAAATTGAAAAGTTTCCAGCCTGAGTATGAAGATGGCGTTCCAGGTCTGAAATTTTTATGTCGATCGAAAGGCTATTTTTTTATAAGGCAACTGTCAAAATTTCAGCCATATTCAATGTTTACTTTTGTTTTGACAATTGATTGATTCAAACAAGGTATCATGTTTTTGAAAGGGAAAACGCCGACCGACATAAAAGCCGAGTTAGAAGTTGTGAACGGTGAAGACTCTCCTTCGTTGGCGACAATCCAATTTTGGGCTGCTGACTTCAAGCGGGGTTTTCGAAAAGTAATTTTGAGAAAATCAAAAATATTCATCGGTTTAAAATTTTCACAGTTTTTTTAAGCATATTTCTCCAACGGTAGACCTTGACAGTATTTTAGTTAGATAGCTTTAAATATTTTGAAATCTGCATTTTCCTTTAGATTTGTCGCTTATTTCTGTACAAAACTTAAAAAAATAAACAATAAATAAAATAATCTGTAGAAAAATCAGCATTATGAAGTATTTTATAGTTTACGTAGCTTTCATTGGATTGTTTTTAATTTGATTTATTGTTACTCCACTCATTTAAGTTTTGAAAGTCTTGAATTGCCAAACGTAGCAAGAATTTCGGAAAACTGGGGAATATTTCTGATTTGTTAAATGTAACGTTAAGTCTATAGAAACAACAAGAAATATTCCCTCTTATTAGATTTTATATAGTTAATAAAATATATTTATTGTTGATATCCAAAATATTATTTACTAACAAATTTTTTTTTCTTTTCATTTTTTCTCTTTTCATTTGATCGTATTTATATTTTTTGTGTGCTGCATCACTTTTATATGTGCCTTAAATATAAAAAAAAAATATATATATAATAACAACTTTAATATTTAAAAACAAAAATCAATCAAATTTGTAAACGTGCCTAATCAACTACTACTACTGCCTCATCGCATCCTGTGTACCAAAAATTCAAATATTCATTACATATTTTATAAATACTATGCTCTCATTGTATTTTTATAATACGATGCATCCATAAAACACAAAAAACATAACAAAATCAAAAAAAAAAAATAATCACAGACAAACGCCAAGGGAGGCGTGGCTGCATGGCCCGATGTACCAAAACCTGGTGCGACACTAGGCAATTTAACGCCAGCCGATCGGCATGGTTCTGTACAGGTAAGTCGAGAAAATATTCATTAACTATTGTTCTATTTTTTTTTTTTTTATTTATTATTAATTAATTTGAATTAACAATCCTTTTATTATTTCATTTTTGATCCACATTTTTTTTTTTTACATTACATTGAAATATAATAATAATGCATCTGTACAGAAATTTGTATGTGCGCTCTTGATTAGTATTTTAGAATTTTTGATACCTTTCTTAGAACCTTTGTTTTTTGATATATTTAAGATTATTTTGTAAATTATTGCTAAGAAAAAGTTCAATGTAGATTTATGTCAAAAAGAATTTGTTGAATGGATTTCAACGTGGGGCCTTCCTTCACTTGGGAGAAAATGTATAAAATTAAAAAATTTGTAGGGAGATGTATTCAATCAAACGTAACTAAAATAAAAAAATTGACTGGCTAATTTTTGTGTGGAAATAGGAAAGAAACTAGTTTCCTGTTAGGTGAAAGTTGTTAAAAGTTTAAACCACAGTACGACAACATCCAGTGTTTCCTTTTAATCGGTCTCTACTTACGAGGCTCGATTTGATATTTTTTTCCCACTATTTACTGGGAATTTTACTTTCTAGTCTGGAGAATTACCAAATTATCGAACGATGTAATTTCGAGGTTCTTCTATGGCACGACAGTCCAATTTGGGCGCTCGCGTGTTCAATGATCTTTCTCTGATCAAATTTGGGACATTACAGTCATCCCTTCGGCCGATCTAAGTTTTTCTATCAAAGCAACAATATATTTTTTTATTTCCGGGGATAGCGTGAAAGGTTTTGTCGAGGTATGAGCCTTACCAAAAAAAAGAAGGAAAATTTGTCAACTTTTTGTGATTCTAAAGATAGGTGACGTTGAATTCGAAAAGTAGGACTGATCAATTGGTAAAATTACATAAATGTGTACCTAAACGCGTAAAGAAGAAGGCATTACATTAACATTTGATCTTAAAATGTAAAAGAACCTTGTTCCGCGTTGATCGAACTTCTCACATGTTACTGCAGAAGTCCAGAAGCTGTATGCCCAAATTTCACTCAAGATAATTCCGAAATTGATCGATAAACAGTCGATTGAAATAAAATTCTTTTACTGTTGGTATTTCAATTTCAGTGCAGTACAAGGGATCTTTTGAAGCACTATTACTTCCTCGAATTTCTTTCCGCCGGAGACAGGATTGTTTTGTTCTTATTATGGGTCGCATTGAAAATTCTTCATATTTTGAAAACACAAGCTTCCGAAAACGTTAAGAAAATCAAATTAATAACAAATTGCATCGTCAAGCGCTGGTTGTTGAATATTCTTTCTCTTGGCACATTTCTATCGTTAAAGCTAGTAATTCACTGTATGACACGCTGTCCAATATTTGACCATAAAAATTTGACCGAATTTGATGTCAAATATCCATTTGACACACTTCTCGATTGCGATATTACACTAGCTGACACATTTGACAGCAATCGTCGAATTTTCTCTTAAAAACAGTCAAACGCAATCAAGCCAAATCCATTGTAAATATTGGTGTATTATATTACACTGTATGCCACTCCGAGAACCAAATTCTCAAGTTTACAACTCCGTTCAGATTAATTAACAAGACGTAAATGGATTCAACAAAAAATAGGAGTGTAATAAAAAATAGTTATTGTTTTAATTAGACTTGCGCATTTTAGTTCACCATAGTGAGCGATCATTTCCGATTCCCGATCACTCGCGAACTAGTTCGTGCTTTTAGTTCATTACTTCAGGGAGTTCAGTGATGTGAGTAGTCGTAGTTCGAAGACAGTAGATCTAGTAGAAGATGATGAGCAAAAAAAAAACATCTAGTAGAAGATGAGCAAAAAAAAAAGGTCTGTTGATCTAGTAGAAGATGATGGGGGGAAAAAAAAGGTCAGTAGATCTAGTAGAACATGATGAGCAAAAAAGAAATACACTACATCTAGTATAGTATATTGTCTCACAGAGTTCCGAATGGCAATGAAAAACGAACTAGGAGCCGGGACTGACTGCGAGCTAGTTTCTTCATTTGAGTTATGGGAACGCTCTTCTGAACTAGTTCGTTCGCGAACTACACAAGCCTAGTTTTAATGATTGTCGTTGTTAGTGCAGGTATTAAAAATGAACAAACTAAACTGCTATGCAGTAATTAGGGTGTCGTATTTGCTGTAGGAAAGACATAAGTAGTTTAAACTAATTATTTATTTCACCGATCATCACAAAAAATTAAATATTCATGAATGACACTTTCTATTTGACCCATATGACAGAATCGTTTTTCCAGAAATCGCAAACGGTCAAATGTTGTCAGATTGAGTTTCAAATGGTGACAAATAAAATTTTTTGACAAACAGCATTTGACCATTACACTATCTGACAGCATTTGACAGGGAAAATGGTAAAATATTTGATAGCGTGGCATATAGTGTAATACTAGCTTAATTCGTCGCTTTTATGTTGCATTATTTTCTGTCGTGTTATTTTCTTTCAATACAGGAATATGACAACAAAGCAGCAACGAACTATTTAAAAGAAAAGCCCATTATGTTGTTAATGTTTGCTTATTTTAAAAAAAAAATAAATAATTGAGCGTCTGTCTCCTGAGCGCGACAAGTTATAAACTACCGACAACTTGTGTCCACTTGAGGTGGCAACATTACGATATCACATTTCTATTCCAACTAGATTTAAATCACGTTTTGAAATAATTTTTACATTTTTACCATAAACTCAAATTTCTTTTATTTTTTCTCATATTTCCATTTCAAACATTCACATAAACTTTTGCAATTTTTACAAATCATTAAACATATAAAAGCCAGGCATTTTGATAGTTTTTTTTTTAAAGAAAATGTTATGAAGCATGAGAACAATATTTTTGCATTTTTTGAACGGTCATGAGTCGTGACATTATTGAAAATAAATAAAAAAAAAATCATCGCAATCGGACTTCCCATTTATTCTTCCTTAGTAGTTACTAACAAAAAAAAAAATCTAGACTAGAATTTTCAATTCAGCAAAAAAATAAAATATTTTAATACAATAAAAGTTACGTTATTTCGGTTGTCTCTTACTGTCGGGACGCGCAATTGCAGACTGTCTTATTTTTGGCCTTTTCACTTCTAATGTTTTCTCTTGATTTGTTCTACGTAATTTCAAGGTATTTCATTTAAAAACTATAAAATCTATTTATTCAAAAATCCAAAATCAGTTCAGCTCAGCTCGGCATCTAAATAGTCTTCTAGTGCATTTATTTCAGGAATGATGTGGTTTTTTTTTCTTTGCATTAAATCGATAAAATTTTAATGGCCGAATTTTCTTAAATATAAAAAAACATTTACTTTTATTACGTAATAGTGCTTTATTGTAATTTAGGGTTTGTGCATTGCGTAGGTTGTGTTTTAGTGATAGTAGGTATGTAGTAATTTTGATGGTTTTTTAACGGTGGTTCCAGCCTCCGATAATTTGAGAGTTGCATTTGCTAGAAATTTATTGAGGACAAAAACCATTATACTTTAAAAGAATTTTAAGTTTAAAAGCATCGACTCATTTTATTGCACGCTAGACAGATTTAAAATAGAGAATAGCATCTTTTACATATCTCATAAGCATAATTCACGATTCTCTAAAAGAATATGTGGTGCAGTTTGAAAGCACTGCAATTTACATACTCAATTTTTATTGCTAAATTCGCATTTGTATTGCTAAATTCGCATTTTTAATTTATTATAAATTTTAATTTATTTATTTTTTAACTTATATTTTATTTATTATTTTGTAAATTTCGTTTCTTCTCATTGTTTTTATGTGTGTGTACCTACTAACCTAGAAAACATTTAACACTGAGACACCAGCCAAACGAATTGTTACGTATCAGCGTGCTAGCGACTATTACCCACCACCTGGTTTTTCATTTTCAGCAGCAACGGTTGGTGCATTACTGAACAATTTATTTTAAATTTTATAATTTGGGGTTATTGTTTTGTATTTTTTTCAAAATTTTGTATCGTCCTGTAGGAAATTTATTTTCCTTGAAGTTTTGCTTTTAGTTTATCCACGAATTGTTATACTTAAAGTCTGAAGCGGGTCGGCTTAAATCATAGCAATTGAAAAAGTAAAAAATTTGATCCTAACTAGGTTTTAAGAAGGAGGATTACGCTTCCGGTTATGGGTGTCAGTCAAGAGTTTTATATCGATGGCGAAGAATAGCAACCTCCTAAGTCTGTTTGAACTTCAACAAGAATTAGGAGGTTGCTATTCTTCACCATCGATATGTAGTTTTAAAAAAACGTGTTTGAAATGTATCTTCTGTAGTTACTTAGTCTGCAGCTAGACTCTTCTGAGAGCTCTTCTCGTATTGCTGGATTTGTGCAAATCGAAACTTAAAGATCCTTCTCTATTCTGTCTTTCCAGGGAAGTCATGGTATTCCTCATCTTTTCCTGTCTGTAAGAGTTGCATCAGATATTTTATTTGTGGAACCGGTGCCAATAATACGAATGTGTTTCTGACAGCTCGCTCACTGTGTTCATATTTTTGAGAAGCATCGACTTCAAAGTTGCGGTACAGGAATACGATGTATCTACAATATTTTCCAAATTCCACTCTCGCAGACTGTACCGTACATTTTCTGACTGATCTTTGCCATAAATACACCGAGAATAGCAGTGGTTTCGGAACGGCGACCTTAGTTTTCGTCAATGGTGCTACAGTTTACAAACAAATTCGGACCCTGCTTCAAACCAATACCCAACAGCACTTTACAATGATAATCTTCTCGAATTTCAGGAACAAATGATAATATGCCACCGTTGGTTAAAGAAAGACTTTTGAGATTCATGAGCACTAGCTATCTCAAGAACCAATAGTAAATGCTACAAATCTTCACCCTCCTCAAAACTCACCAAGAGAAAAATCCTACTAAATAGTCCTTTTATCAAGCCAGCTCGACTTTTTGCTGAAAATCAGCACTATAGCTTCGTTCGGATTAATGGGTTGCTCTCGTCTTCTGAAGTTAGTGGCCAATCTCTGGCCAGTTGAGTTCCGTCTACTCATCCTCTTGATGCTTGCTTGGCGTACAATGACCAATCACGGTTCGGCTATTTTGGCAAAATCTAGAAGAGAGCGGGTTGTTCGAACGCGTGTTGCAGCTTTTGATGGACTTTTGTTTATCCGCAACTTTATGCACACGGCTCCCCAATTTATTCCCACTCCCAATGCCTTCCTGAATCGGTCGTCAATATTTTTAGCGTGCTTAATCCTTACCCTGCGGTTCCGATTTACTCTTTAAGAGACCTATCTGTGAAAATCGTTGTTTCCAGACTAACGACTTTGTTTATAATTTTCCTATTTGTTTCTGCAGTGCGCGCAGAATGCACAGAAGTAGAGATGGATCGTTTTCGAGTGAACTGCTCTAAAAGAACACTTCATTGAAGTGAGTGAGTGAAGTAACTCACTAATTTTCGGGGAACTTCAGTTCAATTCGAAACGTGAAAAAAAAATTTGAAACGATATACGAATGAAAGAAAAATAAAGACTAACAGAGTGAACTGTACGAAAACGGTGAGAAGATAGGCAGACAATCAACAAAATCTTCTCGTTTTGTCCGTCTCCTCAAAAACACACACAATGAACACACAAAAAGAAAAAAATAAATGTACATGGATACATCGATCTTCTTCCTATTTCCCAACCCACAAGCACAACTGAACAGCCTGACGGCTGTTTAGAGGACAAAACCCACACACACCAGCACAACTAAATTTCTAGTGACTACTGAACGGCTGGCTAGAGAAGAGAATAAAGTAAGTGAACACATCAATTGAAGGGTAGTGACTATTGACTACTGAACGGCGAGTTCAATTGAAGTACTTCACGACTAGTGACTAGTGAGTGACTACTGAACTGGGAGTAGAGAAAAGATGAAAAAAACAGTTCAATTGAAGTACTTCACTGAACTTCCTCTTTAAAGTGAGTGATTAGTTGTGAAGTACTTCACTGAAATGAACTGTTTTGCCCATATCTACACAGAAGTGTTACAGCGCTAATGGGCAACTGAAACGTACTGGATTAGGTCCAAAGGGTCGCCGCACGGCAGCTATGGGGTTTTTTTTCTCTCTGTGTAATCTCAACCTGCTCCATCAAGAGGGGCATAAGGTTATGAAAGGACCAAAAGAAATGCCAATACTGGGCCACTCTGTCCAGACAGGCCAAGAAATTTATAACAAATAACTCAACTAGCAGCAACTTCTACAGTTGGATAGAAACAAAGTACGATATCTAACCAGAATACTCAGGGGCCATTCTCGCTTGAAGGACAATCTTAAAAGAATGGGAATCATAACTGATAACCTGTACAGGTTCTGCCAAATGAAGGCTGAAATATCTGAATACAATTTGTGCTGCTGTGCGGAAATTGCAATTCAGCGCTACAGATGTCTTGGAGGACATTTTGTGGACTGTAGTACCATTGCAAAAACAGAGCTACACCAACTAGAAAGATTTCTGAGAGAAAAAAAGTTGGACGAGGATTTCTAGGTTGAAACTGGAGAAAGATAATGGGTCCAATTTTATTTTTACCAAGGAGAATCAAACGATAAGGATCTCTGTCGTGGCGGCAGTCTGTGGTATTCAAAATTAGACTCAATGGTCAAATTTGATAGTTTCCATATCATTTGGCTTTGTAGAGATCATCCAGTGGATTATAGACGAGATTTCGGATTTGCCCTTAGACCCAAGGGTAAAAGGGTTTAATTATTGAAAGGAAAATATAGTTTAAAGTTAATGCGCATTTTTATTAATTCCCAGGTTTACCACTTATTGCAGGTCTGACTAATCGGAAGAGAAAAAACATACACCCTAACCGGTTCTCCATTATCGCCTGCCTAGTATTTTAGTACCGCTTCTTAATACGCCCAATGCCAGTTTTCGGTGTTCTGGGTGGTTCCGTGGCGTTGTCCTTTCACTTTAGAACTTCTCGTTTCGGAAACATCTAATCTTAAAATTGCAGAATATAAAAAATCAGTATTCCTTTTGATCTTCTAGGTACCACTTTTGATGCTTGTTTTCAAATAAAATCTGTGATCAATGTCTAAATATTGATCGTTTTTCCTTTGCTATATGAGTATTCTCACCAGTAACAGGGTCTTCGTTTTATATGAAGCCAGATCTAAGGATACAATTTTTGGTCTTCTGCCAACCTTCCATTTGGTCATATCTTCGGCAGAAGTTTTGAGCCCGTCAATGAATTTTGATTAAACAACGCCTCTTTCGCGCTTTGGAAGGTAAGGCATGTTTCCAAAGAAAGGCGCGTCAGTAATGAAATTCATATTTCATAAGCAATCACTCCCATTCATTCATTGTTCGCTATTTGTTCCACCGTCACTACTTCACAACATTTAAGACGAAAACAAATGTAGCTGTAGCGCCTCGAAACCATGGGCAGTCATAGTTCCCGCATGAAGCATATTCACGTCACCAAGAGATGGCGCTGAACGAACTGCCATCTTCATTATCATGGGGGCGATCATATTTTTCGCATGAACCATAATCGCAAGAGATGGCGCTGAAGAAAAACCACTGCCATCTTGTTTATGTATCTTCATCCATGATCACATCATATTAGTTCTTGCCTGCTTTTCGATTTAGAATCGTATGAAGAAATTGTGCATGGCTGCATCTCACGACCGACCATTTTCTTTTTCTTCTAACTGCCTAAGCAAGCAAACAATATCCAACTAAACTTCAAATTCCAGAAAAACTATGATGATGATTCCGATGTTGATGATCCCGATGAAGATCGCAAATCGATACCTAAATACATTAGTGTTTTTAGGCCAAAAAAATAATATCAAAAAGAATTTTTACGAGAATAATTTTGTGGATTTAAATAAAAAAAAAGTTTTTAATAGGCTTGAGATTATTTACAATAATAAAAAGAAACGGAAACGTTGCAGTGTGCTATCTTTTAGTTGTTTTATTTGTGCACAATAACCGGAAAAAAATCCGAAGCTGTTAAGTAAAAATAAATGGGGCTAAAGAGCTTGACTCAGAACAAAAAGGTATTGTATTCGGTGTTCTGTGCACTTGTATGGTACTTAATAAGGGATGTAAATTTTTTTAGGGTGAATTAATTGATTGTACATCATTTTTATATTCGATTTCATGGCGATTCTGTTCGCATCATTTACAAGCTTGTCTAGCTTAAAAATTCGATGTATCTATTTCCGGAAATTATTCTATGTAGTTGCATATTCATTGTTTGTGTTATTGGTGTCGGCTTTTTTTAATCTATTGTGTTATTTACAAAACAAACAAAAAAATCAAATCAACAATTTTTGTCAATCTTTCTGTTGAGTTTATTATCAGCAGAAAATTGGCTGGAGCAACAAATTATATAATTGCTGTTTATAATTTCAAAATATTTATCACCATAGTAGTAGAGAAATATTATTCCACATTGTTAATTGTATTTTTATCATTTTTTCCGCTAAACTATTTACCAAGAGCTTTGATTTATTTAATTGTATAAATTTTGTTTATTTTTTTTTTTATCAATATTCCCGTTGAATATGCTCAATCAAAACAATTAAATAATTTATTTTGTTTCTTATCATACCAATGCTAATTATAGTGCAGGCTATTGTTTGCTACAAATAAATTTGGATTTGAAATTCGAGGAATGCTTATTAAAAAAAAACAATATCGATGTTTTTCAGGTTGTGAGCTCAACTAATGGCGAATTGAACGCGGATGATCCAACTGCTGGACATTCTAATACACCTATAACGCAACAGCCTGAAGTCGAACTTGTGGACGAAACGAAGTAAGTATTTTTTCTTTAAATATTTTATTATTTTTAATGTACAATATATTGATGCCTGTGACACGGAAGTCACTAAAATACGCTGTCTTACCTATACATATTTTATCGACATATCTTTTTTAGATAATAGATAAAACTCTACTTTCAAAATGAAAAAAAAAAACATTATCGTACAATTAGGCCGAAATTATTTGAAATTATAAAACAAATTATCTCCTCTTTTTGGAGGTTTAGAAAAAAACATACTTGTACAACTAGACCAAAATTTAAAAAAAAAAATCTGCCATCTGCGTTTTATGTAATCGCAATTTAATATCTCGTCTGACACTAGAGACTTTTAAAAATTTGTGAAAATGTAAGTAATCCCTTCACACCCTCTTTGGGGTTGGATTTCGAAAAATCTTGAAATTGGTTTTTAGGCCATTACATGAAATGCCCGTAGAAGCAATAACCAATTGTATATCTCATCAGAACTAAGGGATGACAAAAATTGTGAAAACCCCTTGGGGATTGAATATCAAAAAATCGTGTAATGCGTTTGTAGGCCAGTATATAAAAAGTCTGTAAAAGTAAAAATCAATCTAATATCTCATCAAACCTATGAAATGTGTCGAAAACTGTAAAAAGAGTGCAACCCCCTTACACCCCCTTAGGGATGAATATCTACAAATCGTGCAATTAACTTTTTGGCAATTATATACAATAGGAATCCTTAGGAAGTAAAAACCAACTCGATATCTCATCAGAACTGAGAAATATGTAGGAATTTATGAAAATGTTTGCAACCCCAGAAATCAAAAAATCCTAAAACAGCTTGTAGGCTATTATATAAAAACTGCAAAAGCCAATTTGATATCTCATCAATTCTAAGACTTATGGCGTAAATTGTGAAAACGTATGTTACTCCCTTACACCCACTTGGGGGTTGAATATCAAAAAAAATACTGAAAGAAGTTTTTAAATAAATGCAAAGATAGCCCGAAGAAGTAAAAACCAAATTCGATGTCTTCTATAACGGAATTCGTGAAAACGTGTTCAACCGTTTTATACCCTCTTAGGTGTTGAAAAGGGAAACATCTTGTGAACGGGTTTTGGGCGATTATAAAACAAGCCCGCGGAAGTATTCGATATTCAATTAGACCTAAGGGATATGGCTGAATTCGTGAAAATGTATACAACCCCTTTACAACACTCCCTTAGCGGTCGAATTTCAAAAAAATCCTGAGAGGCATTTATGTGAAGAATACAGGAATAAAAATTAATTTAATATTTCAGAAGACCTAAGAGATATGACGAAATTCGTAAAAATTATGCATTCGGTTTTTACTGTTAATTTGTTTTTCCCTCTTCCGAACGCCAATCGATATTTGAAATTATTTTTATCTAGATTACTTTTCTAATAGATTTACATACATTTTAACTACGAAAGCAGCAAATTCACTGGATATTTTCTTGAATTTATACTCTAAAAAAAGTGTACTAATTAGCATCCTTTAAAATACACTTATTTCTACTTCCAATATTATTTCCCTTTCACTTACTCTTAATAAAACCCTGGGCAGTGGGTAGAAATCGAACTCACTTAGTTTTAAATTTCTGGCATAAGCCCTTCCGTAGATAGGAAAAACACCCCCCACCCCCGTACCATACAACCCCTATTAAAAATTATATTTTTACAACATGCCTCTACTATAGCTCCATCTAAATACAAAGTTTCAGCTATCAATAATTTTGGGTTCTCGGGATATAAAAATCGGAACTTTTTCTTTTTCACCCTCATCCACCCCCTATACCGACACTCCTTGGGGTAGATAATTCCTTTAAAAAGAGATACTAAGCAGACGCGACAAAAGAATAGGAATCATAGAACTGGCTATTAAGGGAGAATGAGAAACTTATCTGGGAAGATTTGGATTATTTTTTTAAAATTATGAATCATTTGACGATAGATGTCTCATTGGCCAGCACCTGGTGAGAGTTGTTAAAGTGACCAACCACTGCGATAGTGCATGCGATGGAATATGTATGTGTCGTATACATCGCATACAGAGCTCCTTTATTAATACCTTACCGCAGGAACAGTTGCAGTCCTCTATAAGACCCAGGTCGAAGGTATTTCATTACCATAACCGCTCTACCGAAAGACCTTTATGAAGCAGGCCTGGCAGATTCTGTTCTTACTCTTCATTGAAGTTTGAAAACAACGGAAGTATCCTGTCTACTGTTTCCCGAAGTAAGGCGACCGTAAAGGTGCTCTCACACGATCGATTGAAATTGCTCAATTTGCAGCAATTTTGACGTCACGAAAATATGAAGCAATACACAGCAACAATAGTAACAGGCGATGTGGATCAACTTTTCATCAACTCGTTGCTGAATTGTGATGAGCGATATTGACCAATTCGGCAATAAGGGCTTACACGACCAATTCAATCTATGAACAACACGAAAGCAAACTTGACAAACAAATTTCAAACTTAAAATAAAACTTTGAAATATTTGAATTCCAAGCCATTATAACACGAAACTTGACAATTGAATCACCGAACGAAGACAATTGGTCGGAATTTGTCAAGTTAGTGGAAATACAGCAACTATAGGGCGAGCAATACCAGCAATCTGTGAAAACATTGGCACATTGCCGAAATATTGCCGCAATTGGCATGATATTGCCCTGTATTGCTCCATTAATCGCTCCATTTGTTTTGGTAATAGTCGTCGGGCAATCAATTGCTTGAAAAATTGCTCGTGTAAGAGCACCTTAAGGATTGCAGCAATTCGCATATGGAATATATCCAAAATCATGGCTGGACTAATGGCCAATATAATAATGACACTATGAAGAGCAAGTTCCTATGACACAGGAATACTGAAGAAACTCAAACTGGCGAATTTCAACAACTAATTGTAAAACCTCTACGACGAACTGGCAAACTGGCATCATCAAAGCTGCGAAAATTGCCCCACATTACGCGTATAACCACGGAAAAGCGAAATAAGCGATGGAAGGACTCAATCGACACTGCTGTCTGCGTCTACCCGATTGCTAAAGGACGCGATCGTTGCTTCGAAATGAATGCAGATTGTGTCAAGGTCCGATTCCGACTGTCATTACTTTCATCGTGATGGGGAGCACTTTCTAAAGTCTATCAAACTGAATTTCGCAACGACTCACGTCAGATAGGACAGTCTAGGACAGCCATTGAGATACAACGAAAGCAACTCTCTGTGCATTAGAATCAGGATCGACAACGAAAAAGATTTTAATTAAGAAACTTTAAGACGAAAATTTATTCTGGTGGCAGACAAGGACTGAAGCTCAGGACCTGATCCTGTGGAGGAGCACTATGTCACCCATTCGGGCTCTATTGACCTCAACTGGATCTTGGATTTCCGTTACGATTCCGCCGCATGGCTATGCAACATAATCAGTTCTGTGCTTCTGTTTTGGGTCAGAGGGACTTTTTCTTTTAATTCCATTATTAATAATGAAAGATTGTTTTCTTACTGATCCCGCTGTTGTGTAAGTCGAAACTCAGAAGGAGTGATAGTGTTTCCTGCGAACACACTTTCAATATTCCACAATTTCATATTTTAGTTGTTAGTTAAATTGAGTCATCGAGCAGGCCTTAAGATTTTCACTAAAATAAGCCAGCGATAAAATTTTATGCATTTTATTAAGGATGGATAAGGCTTTCATTAAATTCTCCCGCACATTTTTACGATCAATATTTTAGTAATAAATTTCGCTATTTCCGACACGTTTCCACGTGGACGTTCCTCATAGAATATATTATCCACCTGCAGATATGTTTTCGGTTTGTAGAAAAAGCCAAATGGAACAATTGATGAGGTCAATTTAAAATTTCTTATATAATACTCGCCGGCCGAAACTGGACAGGTTAGTCTAAAGTTTGTATATTGTCGAATCAGGTTAACGGTTGCTGTTAAAAACGGATTGTTCCGCATTATCCGCTCCATTTCGCACACCTTGGCAAACGTCTTGAACATAGTTTTGTGTATATTGTTGTTGATCGTAAATCTTTGATCGACTTGAATTTTCCATTTCGGGTTGATTGTGTTTTGAAGAATGTCGACATCAACGTTTACGGTACTGTTGAAAATTGTTGCGTTTATTAGAACATGTATCGGATCTGATGTGTAGCTAATATTATATATTTCTGATCGATAGCAAGCCTAGAAATTGATAATTTTTGTTAGAATTAGCGACAAATAAGAGAAATGTGTTACTTGTTCAACAAAAGTTAGATCATCTAGTGTGAATTTTAAAATAATCAACACTTTTATAATGTCCATTTTTCACAATTTATTGAATTATAATAAACCCGTTGTTGTCTTTGTTTTCGTCCGTTATCATCAGATTGTGAAATTATTTCACGTTTATTCTGACTGCGGATTATAAAGACTGAACAACTTAAGTGGCAAAGCCACTGTTAGTTTACTTTGTTTTGAAAGTGAATTACAATTGCAATTTAGTTCAGCTTTATGGAGAAAAAATCTTTTTAGTTCATCATCATTAAGATACATCACGTTCCATAACCGTGAAATTTATGGTACGGAGTGTTCTTAACTTTTTAGTGTAGTAAAATCCCAAAGTTCGAAAAGCGTAGACCGTGAATCGGACGCAAGAAAGTTTCATTTAATTATAGTTTTTTAATTATTTATAAAAGAAGTTAAAAATAGATAAAAAATCGACCGGAAACATGATATCCGTTGAATGTTACACTTGCATTGGTCGAAATAGAGCCCATGTACTGTTGATAGGTGGAAGCGTGGAGGAACTAACCTGGCGAATTCATTCGAACAATTAGTAGGAGTGTGACTGTGCATAACGGCACAGCACAGGCTTAGTACTGGTGCCAGAGTTGCCAGTACTGGCTAATGTTCCGGGTCCAGTATGTGGTCTAGACAGAATCAATGCGGGGCCAATGTCGATTTGATTACACCGGTCCTATTCTTGGTGCAAACGATACTGACCCGATACTGACTGCCAGTTTTGGCGCGTCGTGAATTCCCACTATTGGGCCATACTTCAGTTTCAGTACTGAGACGAATCCAAGATCAGTCATTCCCCAGTATCTGCGTGAGTGTCGGTCATATACTGATGACTAGTACTGTTTCGGAGCCCGCTGGAGGCTCTAGGTCAGTGATAATTATCAGTAGCGGGGCGCAGCCGATACAAAATACATTTTTTTTTTATTTCTATGTAATTTTCTCGTAACCTTTTCCTTATGTAAAAGCAGATATATAATATCTAAGTATAACTTCCAATAATAATGAATTGCAATGCCGAAAGAGCTTAGACACCAATAATAAGCCAATCCTTGGCCCGACATACGCCCAGCAACTCGGACCAAAGTCGGCTCAGATCAATATATGGTATACAGGGTACGCCATCTTTTATGTCGGTATGTAAACATTGAATAATTTCGACATTTTTCAACAGATTGACTTGATTGGAGAAGTTTTGGAAACGTCAATTCAGTAGAATTTTAACCATGGATCGCTTCACACCGAAACAACGCGCCGAAATAGTGACGCTGTACATTGAGAATAGTCGTTCCTTTGTGTTAACTCAACGTGTATATCGTCGAAAATATCGTGGCCAACAGGCACCGTCTGACAACACTATTCGTCGTTTGATGTCGAATTTTGTTGAGCACGGGACAGTGGGAGATCGTCCACATGCCGTTCATCGACGACCAAGACGTTCCAATGAACTGGTTGAAGCTGTTAGAGAGAGCGTTGCCGAGAACCCAGAAATCTCGTATCGTCACCGCGCTCAGCATTTTGAAGGATGATTTGCATTTGTTTCCGTATAAAGTGCAATTAACACAAATAATATTGCCGACAGACCGTCCAGGTCGCTTGGAATACGGCCAAACAGTCGCTCGAATGGTTGACACTGAACCTGATTTTTGGAAGCAAATTTTGATAACCGGCGAGGCCCATTTCACACTCTTTGGCGGCGTTAATAAGCAAAATTGCCGCATTTGGGGAACGGAGAATCCATACGATATCCATGAAACGCCATTGCATGATCAAAAAGTGACTGTTTGGGCCGACGTTTGCGCCAAAACCATCATTGTGCCATTTTTTTTTCGACAAAACGAAACAGTCGATGGAAAACGATATCGGTGGATGTTAGCTCATTATGTCTGCCCGCAAATGCGTGAAAAAGGTCTGGATGGTTACTGGTTTCAACAAGACGGTGCGCCATGCCACACTGCAAATGAAACAATTCAGTTTCTGTAACGAAAATTCCCTGGACGTCTGATGTCGAAAAGAGGCGACATTGACTGTCCACCGAGATCTCCAGATTTGACTCCTGCGGACTTCTTTTTATGGGGTTATTTGAAAAGCAAAAAGCAAACATTCGTGCCGAAATCATTGCTATATGGCTCGAGATGCTCGAAAAAGTAATGGAAAACGCAGCAAAAAGGGCACATTTCGCTGTGGCCAATAAAGGCAGCCACTTGATTGATGTTGTATTCAAAAACTAATCCAAATAAATTGTAAAGGACCAAATTGAATAAAAATACCTCACATATAAAAATCAGTTTTCTTTTCAAAGTTATTCAATGTTTACATACCGATATAAAAGATGGCGCACCCTGTATATTCTCTCAAACAGCAAAGGAGCTATATCGGCTCTGCGGTCAGTTAAAATCTACGATTGCCTCCAGCGCCTGATTGAACTCGGAAACCAGAACAGAGTCAACCTCATTTGGATTCCGGGACACTGTTGACACAAAATTGCCGACTCAATGGCTAGAAAAGATTTAGACGTTAGTTTCATGTGATCACATCCATTCTGTGGAGTACCGTTAAGCACAGCAAAAACGAACATCCGAATGTGGCAAAAATTGCAAAATGCCATTTACTGAAACTTGACACCGGGCAACAGACTCACAAAGCTATTTTTGCCGGAACATTTGAGAAAATAAACGTCTGACTATTTGAAACTAAGCAGATATCAGACTCGAACCCTAGTGGGAACTCTGACGTGACATTGTTACATGAGGAAGTATTTCCATAGGATTGGTCTCTCTAGAAGCAAAACATGCAGAATTTAAGATGAAGAAGGCGAGACACCAGATCACATTATCTGTGAGTGTGAGGGACTTGCTAACAAATGACTTCGTCATTTCGCTGAGGATTTCATGGAACCATCGGAATAACTGACCATTTCTTTTCGAAAAATACTAAGCTCCGCCCAGTATTGGAGTGAAATTATAGATAATTTAGGGGCACGTCACAATAGGCCCAATTTGGGCTCCAGTGACAGAGGAAATCAAACCAACCCCGAACTATATATCTAACAGTGGGAGTCTGCTCCTTTTACAGTGGTTTTGAGAAGTCGTGTCGTAGGAACGATTAAATTTTGTTTACTCCTTTAATTTTACAACATCAAGCATTCAAATTAATTTAAATAAAACTCTAAAAACAATATTCTTTTTATTTTTTCAGATGTTGTTGTTTCTTTAAACGAAAGAAGAAGAAATCATCACGCCAAAAATGACTAGACGGTGTACAATGTAGTCCGGAACGTGAAGCTGTAACATTGCTTCGTGCCACGTCACATTCAAATTCACGGGATAGTGTTCTAAATAATCCCAGTCAGGATTATGTTCAAGCAACATCACAGCATACGTTGCGTTATCCATCCGCGTCGCTATTGACGCCAACACCAACTACAAATAATACACCGACACTTCCGTTGTAATTTATTATTATTAATTATTATTATTATTATCTATTATATTAATTAATTAATTACTATTATAAATATTATGCATAATTAATTATAATTACCTACCAGATAAGATTAACTGATGATGAAACAAAAAAGAAATAAATGAAACAAAATAAAAAAAAAAACAATTATAAATAAATAAAAAACTGAAAATAAAACAAAAAAATAATAATAATAATTTCAAGCAAAAGCAAACCAATCACATACATACAAGATATTTACCTATACATGGAACACTACCGCGTAATTATAAAAAAAAATAAAAAAAAAGCATTCAAACCTTCACCTTCCACAACTTTACAATATACAAACTTAAAGAATACCACAAATCCCACTATCACCGGACAAACAACCAAAAGTTTTGGAACTACCATCCCATAACGACCCCCGTACTATCGCTCCGTATTTTATTGGCATTCGAGAGAAAACAAACAACAACACGGAGTTTTAATTTATATAAAAAAAAACAAAAAACAAGAAGCTCATAAACAATGTAATATCCTTTTTAAATATAAAAACTATGAAATTAAAAAAAAAATGAAACATAAAACGAAAAAACAAACCAAAAAATTATAAAAAAAATCGCAAGAAAGAAGACTAAATCAAATCAAAATTTAAAGTGGTTATTTTTGATTGTTACAAACCTCGACCATCCTTACTTTTCATTTATAGTTTATTGTACGTGGAATTTTAAAAACTGTTGGATAAAGATTGAGATAGAGCACGTCCCATTCGAGCGAGAAATATAAGGTTAGTATAAGTTAGTGAGAATTACAGAGGAATATCATTGTTGTGTACGTCCTACAAAATACTGACAAAAATAATTGAACGTCGTCTTAAGCCCTATACTAACGAAACAATTGGCGAATACCAAGATGGATTCAGAACCGGACGATCTAAAACAGACCAGATATTCTCGGTGAAAGAGGAGCTTGAGAAATGCTGGGAATATAACACAGATGTGCACCAAATCTTCGTAGATTTTAAACAAGCATATGACAGTATCGGCAGGAGGGTACTGTACCAAATCATGCTTGATTTTGGAATTCCACCAAAATTAGTCGGACTAACGAGACTCATAATGATGAACACTGAATCCCAAGTAAGAATACAAACCGATGCCGCAACCAGCTTTCGAACGGAATGTGGTTTAAAGCAGCGAGATGGTCTAGCCCCCATTCTTTTCAAGTTGGCACTAGAGTATGTCATCCGAAAAACTCCAGTCGACACCAATGGGACACTACTATTTAAGTCCACCCAACTAGTAGCATACGCTGACGATATAAACATCCTCGCAAGATCCTTCCCTAGTGCTAAGGAGGTATTTGTCAATCTTGACTCCGCCGCAAAAGAAGTCGGGTTACGCATAAACGAAAGTAAAACAAAAGTAATGACGCAAACAAGAAAGAGAACGGCAATCAAACAGAATTTAAAAATTGCGGAGTATAATTTGGAGAGTGTGGACAACTTCATATATCTTGGGGCTAATCTAGCAAAAGACGGCAATGAAACGGACGAAATCAATCGACGGATCATGCTAGCAAATAAAACATATTATTCGGTACTTCCTACAATGAAATCCAAGAAAGTGCACAGGAACAATAAACTGCGAATATATAAAACTAATATACGACCTGTGCTCTGTTATGGCAGCGAGACTAATAAAGCGGACTGTTCTGATGTCCTCGGAAAGTTCCGAGCTATTTCTGATGTAGGGATTGAGAGACAGAAGTTTCTGGCAGATTTCATTCGGAAAATTCCACGAGAAAAAGCAAAAAGAATTTCCTGGAATTATCAGGAAGAATTCCTAATGAACTTTCGGACATCCTGATATATCGTGGAAAACTCTGTGTAAATTCGGATTTCCGACTATTTAAAGAGCTTTCCATTGAAATTCTGACGGATTTCTGCGTTTTTGGTTTGTTGGGATGTTCTGTCATACTCTTTTGATTCGTACTTCTTTCAATTACACCTCTTTCTAACATTTCGGAAGTGGGATTCAAGAGCTTTGCGGCTTGCGTGAGAACTGTCGAGTTGACGTCACACAAAATAATATAAACAGTATTTTACCCCGAAAAATGTAGTCTTATCCGTTAAAAACGTACTGTGAAAATATTCAATAAACCATAGCCGAAATAGTTGGTACATGATAGACTGCATTATGGCATCTGTAGAAACATGGATGGCATTGTCTTAGACGCAAGCGGCTCGGATATTGAGATGGAGGTTTCGAGGAGGCTCATGGAGCCGGGGTTGGCTAACCAAATAGAGAAGTATATCGAACTAAAGGCGGCTTTAGTGTTTGGCGACATTGTCTCATGACCAGCCGTGATGGAACGGCGAGTCGAGTGTTACGAACCGTAAGGAGGTCGAGGAACGTTTTGACCCAGGGAACGATGACCAGAATATGGATCGCTTGATCAAAAAATTTGACTAGAACGGCGATGTCCATGGAGCTTATGATCGCGCAACCAAACTGCAGTCAAAGTTGGAAGGATCTGCGAGAAAATGGTACCATCGATTGGTGCGGTACGATTTTTGTTGTTGTTTGGTGTGGGGGAAGACACGCAGCAAAGCAGCGCATCTTGAGCATTCAGGCCAACTTGGCCTCGAATCGCCAGGCTCTACCCGAACTTTTGCGTCCTTCTCACGGTACGATTACTCGTGGACATAGTGGAAGTCTACGTTGCCTGCAGCGTTTTCAAGGTTTAAATTATTTTGCTGTTATGATAGAAGGAATGATTGCGACCTGCAAGCAATCTGAAGAAGGCAGGACGTCGTATTACTATGCGATACTGTAACTATGCGTGCAGACTACTGGAGGATCTGCGTGCGAATGCCCAGGCGGGGTTGTCTGCAAAACTCCAGGGCAGCTATATTAGAAATTATTGGCAGGACTCAAATACTATAGGCGAAGTAATGAGATCTCGAAGTTAAGCAGAGTAGGGCGTGAATATGCAACAGCAGCATGTGTTTGCACCTAACAAGCGTTGGTACTACTTTCAGGAGGAAACACTCACATCAGCCGAGATGTCCCAAGGCAAGAATGGAATGATACTGGCGTTGTGGACAAGATGGATACGTGTTCAGAAATTGTCCGAAGCGTCGATCAGAGAGAGTGATGAGTACACAGGTGAGTTTGATTTCAAACCTTTTACACGTCTTTTAGGAAATGGGGTACCTATAATCAATGTAAGGCATTTTCTCAGTGTTGTTGCGAAAAAATATGGAAATTCAAAGACTTAATTTGATTCCTGAAATTGTATATTGGGCGATAGGCTAACTATCTATCTATCCTCGGAAAAATCGACATGTTCCTATATTTCAAAGCCCAAGTTTAAATTGTATGTGTGGAGAAAGGATCTAAAACGACAGTGGTGCTGCCCAGAAGAAGTCATACATGATCCCTGATTTGAAATTATTTATTGTAAAATTTGTTTACGTATTTAGTTTGCAAGTTTCGTCGCTGAACTTTTATATAAATATTTTCATAATTCCATACAAGTCCTGGTGCATATGATATACATATGATGTCCTTGCGTCTTTGGTTCGGAGATTCGATAAAGCTTTTCTTAGTTATGGTTTTGGTATTTGATAGACAGAGTTGCCATATCAAATTTATACTTTCATGTTCTGTATGTGGGGGGATGCGTACAGCGTTGTAGTCTAGCTGAAATGATAATGCCATTAATGGCAAGACATTTTTCACGCGTATAAGCGAATATTGTTGCCGACGCCACCATGATAGTCCACCTATCTATTGCTTCGAAATTGGTGGGTAGTGACCTCGCTTGGACCGACGTTACTTGCGAAATCTATGGGACTGTGAGTAGTTGCG
Organism: Beris morrisii; assembly: GCA_951812415.1. Lineage (NCBI taxonomy): Eukaryota > Metazoa > Arthropoda > Insecta > Diptera > Stratiomyidae > Beris > Beris morrisii. Next base: position 106,602,942 of record OX638312.1, on the reverse strand, counting down.
TAAATTAGAGACCTGCAACCCTGCAGTGCTGAGAGCACCGGAGAACGGACAACGATAAATCTATGTATGTACCTTCTTTTAAATATGATTACTTGCTGAAACCAATAACCCGAACGATTTCTATAACTTTCTATGCAGGAGCGGAAATCTAGTAAAAATTGTCAACAGAGAGGACCCACCGATCCACTTGCGGGAGGATCCCCAATTTCATGAGGCTATGAGAGACGCTATCAGTATGAATAAACGCACATGGACCACCAAAGAAAACGGATATTGTACATCCGAAGGTCTGACAAAACTATAAATAAAAAATCAAAAAACGAAAATTTCAAATAATTTCAAAATACTCAGTTTTTATACCACATCCATACCGGTGTTTTTTTTTTAGAGGTTTAGGACTTTAAAATGAAATAAAACACATAAAAATCGTAATAATCACCATGATATTGGTTTTATTAGGAAGATAACTTTAATCCATTAGTGTCGCCGCGGCTGGCTTAAATGGAGTGCATTCTGGAAGTGCAATTTTTTACCATTTTTCGAGCTTCCGGAGCCGTATATCGGCAGTACCGCGGCGAATGTTGGCTTTCAAGTCGTCCACCGTCTCTTGTTTATTGGAGTAGACTAGAAACTTTATATATCCCCACAAAAAATAATCCAGAGGTTTTAAATCAAAACAAGTGTCTAACTAAACAAAATTTTTCTATCCCTTTGGTTCAGTGGCGTAGCTAGACATGATTTTCGGGGAGGAGGGGCCAACCAAATTTTAATATTGACCAATTTGAACTTCAAATTGACCAGTGAAGTTCGATATTATCTACAAGTAGTAGTAGTAGTAGTAGATATTATATACTACAATTAAAGAACAAAAAAAAAAGATTTACATTAGAATAGGAAAAAATTTGTAATGTAATGGAGCTCTACAAGACCAAAATCCTATTGTGCAAAAATTAACACCACCCTCTCTGTACCATAATGCGCCTTTTAAAAGTCTTATTTTAGAACGTTCCACTACTATAGCTCTACCTAAATACCAAGTTTCAGCTATATACGAGGGCGGATTGATAATGACGTGCAAAAATCAAGAAGGAGTAGGCAGGTAAGGAATTCGTTATTTTTTTTACCTGGACCATCCTTAAATAGATTACCTGCAAAGTTTAAGCCTGATACCTCGTTTAGTTTTCGAGAAGCAGCCGTCTAAGCAAGTCGACTTACAAAAATTGTTGAAAATGGATAAAAGTGAATTTCGTGTGTTGATTAAACACAATTTTTTAAAAGGGAAAACAGCTAAAGTAACCAAAGAAAAATTAGATAAGCATTATGGGGACTCTGCACCATCGATCCGAATGATTTACAAATGGTTTTCTGAATTCAAGTGTGGTCGTACGAGCACACAAACCATACCAAGTCCAGGTCGTCCAAATGATGTCACCACGCCAGAAATGATCGATAAAATCCATGATATCGTGATAGAAGATCGTCGAGTAAAAGTGCGTGAGATGGTTAACGTAGTAAGCATCTCATTTGAACGTGTTTGGAATATTTTGAAAAACCATTTGGACATGAGAAAGCTATCCGCAAGATGGCTGCCGCGTTTGCTCACAATCGACTAAAAACGCAATCGTGTGACAACTTCGCAGTACGGTTTGCAACTGTTTTAAAGTAATACAAATGAATTTTTTCGTTGATTCGTAACTGTTGATGAAGCATGGATTCACCACTACACTCCAGAAACCAAACAACAGTCAAAACAATGGAAGGATGTCGGTTCAAGGAGGCAAAACCGTTCTATCGGCTGGAAAGGTTATGGCGACAGTTTTTTGGGATTCCAATTATTATTATATTCACCGACTACTTGGAGAAAGGAAAAACAATGACGGGAGCATATTATTCTGAGTTATTGGTTCCATTGGATGTTGAAATCAAGGCAAAACGGCTTCATTTCGCGAAGAAAAAAGTGTTGTTTCACACGTCCGTTGTTGCAACGGCAAAACTGTTTGAATTACAGTACGAATTGCTCCCTCACCCACCGTATTCTCCAGATTTGGCACCCTGCGACTTTTTATTATTTCCAGACTTGAAAAAAATAGCTTGCTGGAAAGAGATTTACCACTAATACTGACGTCATAAGTGAAACCAACGCCTATTTTGAAGGGTTGGACAAATCATATTATTTTGAAGGGATCAAAAAATTGGAAAAACGCTGGACTAAGTGTATCGAGCTAAAAGGAGACTACGTTGAAAAATAAAATAAATTTTTCCGGATAAAATTATGTTTTCTCAATTTTTGCACGTCATTATCAATCCGCCCTCGTATCATTAGCGGTTCTAGAAATATAAAACTCGGAATTTTTAATTCTCCTCTATCCCATATATGGTAAATTCTAAACTTCTATCTTAAACAGTTCTTGAGATATGAGACGTGATTCTTTAGAAAAATTCCTTGCTGCATGGCTGACATGGTTGAGGTATTGTTTTTCCCTACTCCCACACCCTCCAACAATATCGACAATTTTTCGCGAACTATCCAAGTTTTATGTAAATTTCAACTTCCAACTTACTAGCATATATAAAAAAGAAAATTTTTCATCTAAAACGCTCTCCCAACATCTCCCCTTGCAGCTGACCACACAGGAAGAAGCCACTTGCGAAGGATGTATATATTGCACATTTAATTTTGACGAACAGAAAACTTCAAATCAATCTCATATTACATTATTAAATAATCAAACATTTTAAATTTCCTTCTACTCTATCTGACAGAAGAGGTGGCATTAGTTGTTTTTGAAAAAAGGGATCAAATGTAAAAAAAACACCTTTTCAGGAGACGTACTTCTTGATCTTGTGGAGTCTTGCGGTTTAAACAGTTTTACCAAGAATTGAGTCTAAAATAAGAATTTAAAAAAAAAATTTTGTTTACCCCAAAAGCGATATGTTCTCCTTAATAAAGATTACGGCGGTGCGCGGTTTTTAAAACAAACCCAAAACCAATAACTAAATGATATTTCGAAATTTAAAATTATTCTTCATTTCACTAAATTTTCACATCATAAAACAAGGCTAAATGCACTTTCGAAGTGATAATCAAAATATACGAAAAAAGGTTGTGACGCAGCAACGGATAGTTATGGTAAGCTGTGACTCTTTAATACAAACATATCATTTTCCTCCGGGGTTTTTAAATCCCTTCTACATGAAAGAGCTAGATTAAAAACCAATAACAACAAGGTAACGAGCGGATAGATCCCTGTGCACAGGAAAGTTGCCTGGTTGCCCCCATCTACAGAAACCACGTGTGTTGCATCCTTTTGTTTCGACAGAAATAGACTTTACGTGATCAAAAAACAGTTTTCTAGTTTCAACCTTTCTGACATCCCTCATATACATTATTATATTACATTTTCTGTCGTTGAAGCCTCAATTGGGCCTATTACGACGTCCTTTTGGATTATGGTTCCTCTTCGATCCCTGCACTTTCAGTGAAGCTTAGTATTTTTCGAAGAGGAATAGCCAGGAATTCCGATGGGTCCATGAAACCCTGACCGAAGTGATGAAGTCTTTTATGAGCAAGTCCCTCAAATTCACAAAGAATGTGTTCTGGTGTTTCGTCTTCATCATCACAAATTCTGCATATTTTGCTCTCAAAGAGACTAATTCTATTTAGATGCTTCCTCATGTAATAATATGACCAGTCAGAACTATCACTAGGGTTCGGGTCAGATGTTTGCTTAATTCTAGATATTCAGACAATCTGTTTTCCGAATGCTTCGGCAAAGTAACTTATTAAAGTGCCAGGTAAAATATCAACTAGAAATAGAATAGTTTAATTTAGAACTAGAATAATTTTTTTTATAGGGGTAGTATGCTACGGGGTTGGGAGATGTTTTTCTTATCTATAGAACGGCATGTGAAAAAAAGTTGAAACTTGGTGACTATACGTAGATTTATTCGAAAAGTAATTTAGATAAAAAAAATTTTGCAATGTCTATTGCCGTACGGATGGGGGGCTAAAAAAGTGATCAGTGAAAACGAATTGCATACATTTTCACGAATTTCGTCATATCTTTTAGGTCTTCTAAAATTATGAATTGATTTTCATTTCACGTATTCCTCAAAGTGTTTCAGTGTTTTTTGAAATTCGACCCCTAAAGGGTGTAAAGAGGTTGTATAAATTTTAACGAATTCGGCCGTATCACTCAGGTCTGATTAGGATATTGAATAACTTTTCACTTCCACGGGCTTGTTTTGTAATCGACTAAAATTCGTTTTCAAGTTTTTTCCTTTTTCAACCCCTAAGAGGTTATAAACGGGTTAAACTCGTTTTCACGAATTCCGTCATATCTCTTAGGAGTGATAGGACATCGAATTAGTTGTCACTTCCTCGGGCTTTCTTTATATATATCTAAAAATCTGCCAACAGTCTGGGCGCAACTTTATTATTTTATGGGTGGAAGTCAAAACACGTTTCGGACTTCCACCCATAAAATAATAAAGTTGCGCCCAGACTGTTGGCAGGCTTTTTTTTAAATCGATCACTATACGTTATTATATTAAAAAAATAAAGAAATAGATTGAATTCATAAGCTTCTGATTATTAAAACCTACTTGTATCGTTCACATTCTTTGACGTGCCTTCGTTTCGAATTGAATCATTATTATTGTTCGTAGAGAGATTTGACTTTTTTTTATCGATCACCGGTCCATAATTGATGGTGGTCGGTCGATAATATCCTTTCTTTTGAAGTTGTATTCACAAAATCACTATACACCGATATTTTTTTTACATTTACGCACGCTTTGTAACTGGAAAACAAATGAAGTAGGAGATTGGAGACTAACACTAATCAAGTAATATGAAAAAAAGGCCTTCACAGACTTTCGTTCAGCACTAGTACGTTCCAGCTTTTTCGTGCTGATGAATAGACGCGTTAAGATGAATTGGAAATTGACTTCCGACTGCAGTGACAGTCTCAGACCAGTGAAGAATGAAAACGTTAAGAGATTACCTGAAAATCTGCGATACTTTTTTAGAAACTATTCGGTATTTGAATAGCCTTCTAATGTTTTTATAATACTTCGTCTTAAATAAAGAAAACGTCCTGTTATGTGTAACTATAACTTACTAGGTGAGTCGAGACATTTCCAGCATATTCGGTTGTGGGGTTTTTACACACAATTTAAACGCTTCAAAATGGCCAAAATACACCAACTGCCTAAAGATGGTTCATAAGAAAAAGTTAAAATTGGATACTACAAAGGACAACGATCCAAAACATCGAACTCGCCTTTTTACTGTGTGGAAACAAGCAAGATTTTTACCACTTATCTATGTGGCAGCTCTGTAGTATCAGTTTTTCAGTTAAAACGTATTCACATATCAAAATAAAATCCACTTTTATACTTAGTATCAGTGTACATGCATGTGATTCTCAACCTCATTTCCTTCAATATTTTTTTCACTCATTGTTAACGATACCCTTGAAATACTACCAGTGAATATACCCCTTATAACTACAAAATTAACCTCGCTGCAAACATATAGGAAAATTTTATGACGCAGAACACCAACTAAAACGTTTCCGAAGCTGGATAGCACGTGTTGGGTGCAGAACAGCGATTCAGGCAGTGACATCTTGCAGGGACAGTTGCGTACTGGACTGGACATTCATCGGATTCAAATCTAGAAAATGTTTGAGCATTGATGAAGTTCAAGCTATGGACGTCAGCAGTAATTCGAAATGCAACCCCCGCCCTTTGACGAAAGCCTGCGCACGCGCATGCCCATATGGGTGTTAGGATACCCATGGGATTCGTTCGACCAGGGAATGAATTTGAATTCGGTATTTTTTGATAAATTTTGAATAAATAAAAATCTTTTTGAATCTCGACTTCAAATGCTCTTCAGAAACTGTGAAGTTTGGATCATAAAAGGAAGAGGAAAAAAATCGAGAATTTTTTATCTCCCGAATGTATTACCCTAGAAAGTTGAAACTTGGAACTTACATACCTTACTTAAATAAATACATAGGTATGTAGGTACTGTAACGACTCGAATTTCCGGGGTAGGCTCCGTTACAAAATATTTATTTCATTGACTGACTTCATTTTATTTCTCTATTTGATGACCTATATTTTCTATTTGATTTCCTTTGGGTTTTCTCCTTGCTCGCCTCCGTGCGTCTGCTCTACTCGCCTTGACTTCACCCTGATCGCCGCCTCTGCTCAACGTGATTCGATTGTAATCCTGCGGGTACGATTCCACTCGCCTCGCCTTGACCCTCTGTGCTCTGCTCTCTTCCTGTCTTCGTCTCTCTGTGTGGCCTTTGCTCTCCCTGTCTTCGCTCTTCCTTGTCTTCGTCTCCGCGTGTGGCCCTTGCTTTGTTTTCCCTGTCTTCGTCCTACCCTGTCTTCGTCCTTCCCTGTCTTCGTCTCTCTGTATGGCTTCTGCTTTATTCATCTCGGCTGCGCTGTGTCTGCTTGGCGTGGTTTTGGCGAAGTTCGTCGTGGCTTGTCGTAGCTGGTTTTAGCCCGACTCCTGGCACGACTCTGCACGCCTTAACTTCTTTGGTTGTCATCTAGTCTTCGCTCGCATGATCCGCTCGTCGTATCTCGCTCTGTGCTTGTCGCTTCTTTGCTCTGGTCGTCGTCGCTGCCCTGTGCTCATCGCTGCTTTGCTCTGCGCGTCGTGGCTTCGCTGCTCTCGTCTTGGACTTGACTGCTCTCGTCTTGGCTTCGGTGCGTTCGTCATGGCTTCGCTCCTATCGTCTTGGCTTCGCTGCTCTCGTCTTGGCTTCGCTGCGTTCGTCCTGGCTTCGCTGCTTTCGTCTTGGCTCCGCTGCTGTCGCCTTGGACAGGAGTGCTCTCGTCTTGGCTTCGCTGCGTTCGGCTTGGCTTCGCTGCTATCGTCTTGGCCTTTGCTGCTCGCGTCTGGTGCGTCGCTGCTGTCGCCTTGCTTCGCTGGTTTGTCTTGTGCTTCGGCTTGGACTAGACCTAATAGACCCCAGACTTTCAAAGAGGAAGTGCAACTTCGCTAGATTTATCCCGTCTGAGGATCGCTTAGGACGATTGTCCGGTCAGTTTTCAATGTTGCTAGAAGAGGAAGTGCAATTTCGCTAGCCTTCTTTGCAGACTTGATCACTGTCACCGAGCTCCCTTTCTGATCTATTCGCTCAACTATATATTTGGCGAAAAACATTTACCATCCATGAATTATTTTGTATGTTAGAATATTTGACTTCGTATAATTCGCGGTCGGTGTCTGCACCTCCCGGTATATGGTCTCGCTGGTATTTTGTATACTTGTCGGAGGGTTTATCTCCCGCACCTCGTCGCCGGGGGCGTTGTTGTGGTCCCGCTGATCCTTTTCCAGGTTTATTCCAAATTTTACTTCTTTCAGCCTTTGTTGTGTTTGTTTTCCAGATTCTGTGTCCTATGTTTATGTTACGTACCACAGTTGTTTGTAATTCAATGTTCTTAGTTCAAAGTTTTAATTCCTGTTGTCTTAGTTCTTGACTTTTTGGCAATTCAATTCACTGTTACATGTTTTAAAATTCAATGTTTGTTTGTGGAAATTTCACATGAAAATTTCCGTCCTCACAGTACTTGGGAAATATTTTAAAGAGACTATTTCAAACTTTTACTGAAATATAAAAATAAAACTACCAGGCTTTGCAGATATGACAGGGATTTCCGTCCATGATACTCGCCACATTCTACCACCTTTTGAATTGCATCGCTTTAATCACAGAAGAGGTGATACTCTCAATTTCGCATCTACTAAAACCTTTATGTTACTGGTACTCATCGCCATTCCAGAAAATATAAAAAAAAATTCGTAGTGGAAATGGTTTTAAAAATTACACAGCAGAAATAGTAGAAACAACTTCCTTAATTGCGAAGAGTGACAACATTGAAAACAACCTGCAACTTTATGGAAAAAATTCAGCATAACAAAAAACGAATTCAAGTAAAACTTTCGTCCTCGTCCTCCTTACTTTCCAAAAGCACTTCTGTAAAAAGCCAAGTCGTATCCACTACAGCATAGCAAGGACACTAGCCTTTTAGCCATACTTCTTTTCATTATAAGTGTACACAGGGCACTGAAAAAACACCCTTCACTTTAAAAGTGTTACACCGTGAAAAAAGTTCCTTTTACCTTAAACCCTAATAGAACTGAAAAACAACGGAGCAATCCTTCCATACGAATACTTTCCAACTTTTTTTCAATGCTAACATCGTAAAGGATATTCACACATCCAGAACGGCAGAAGATTCTGTTAAAAAAAAACAAAATTGCATTTTGCTTCGTTGGAAGGAAGATGGGCTACACAACGAAATCGGAAGTTAACAATTTCCCGGAAAATTTATGTCCGGCTGAAATTCACAACCAGAAAAATTCCAACCAACATTTAAAGTTTGTTACGAGTTGTTGGAAGAAGAACGATGAGGTTATCGTCCCTTGTGAAAAAAAAATATTCACATACAGTATGTAAAATCCGTATTCGTACCCCAACAATTTTATATGAAAAACCTCTATATTTTGAAACAAGTTGCTGCCAATTGAAAAGACATGCAATAAAATCATTGGTAATATGTATATTAAACGAAACAAAACAAAATAAAAAGTGTACATATCACAAGTTTGGCAAAAGTAACAATATTTCGGTTATAACTAAACAAAATTCGTATTCGTACGCTTTAAGTACCTAAATATAAAACGCTTATTCTTAAATTTTAATATTTGGTTGGATAACCCTTTTGTTTTAAAATAGCTTTTAGCCTTGTTGGCATCGATTCTACGAGTTTTGTAGTTAAATCGCTTCGAATATTGTCCCATTCTGTCCGTAAAGTATGTTTCAACCCTTGAATGTTCCGAATGTCGTGTTTGCGCAAATTCTTCTTAACAATCGACCACAAATTTTCGATGGGATTGATGTCGGGGCTTTGGGGTAGAGTTTTTAAATATTTGCGGCAGTTATATAACATCCACAGACGAGTATTGAAAGCTGTGTGTTTGGGATCGTTCTCGTGTTGGAACATGTAGTTCCGATCACAACCTAATTTCCTTGTGCTTTGGACCAAATTTCCCTTTAGAATGTCAAAATACATGTTCGAGTTCATAATACCGTCGATAAAGTGCACATTCCCAACACCTTTAGCACCGAAACAGCTCCAAACCATTACCGAACCGCCTCCGTGTTTGAATGTCGGCAAGAGGTTGCACTTCGCGAGTCTCGTATTTCGCTCACCCCAAATTCGTACGCATCCGTCGGACACTTTGACGTTAAATTTACATTCGTCAGAAAAGATGACACGTTTCCAGAACGAAAAGTCCTTATTAAGGTATTGTTTTGCGAAAATTACGCGTTTTTTTCTATTGACTTCACTTACAAACGGTTTCCTTACTGGAACTCTGCTTCGAAATCCAAGTTTCTTAATGTGATTTCTAACCGTTTGTGGAGTGACTTTGATGTCATGGTATTCCTCGAGCAATCCTGCAAGTTTTATACCGCTTACTCCAGGATCCTGCCTAATCAGTCGTTGTAAGAATGATAGATGCCTTCTTGTGAGGACTGACCGGTTTTGGTTTCGGCATTTTCGAGTGATTTGGCCACACTTCTTGTAGTTATTTACGATGTATTGCACAGTTGACTAACTTCTTAACACAATTTCACCGATTTGCTTCAATGATTTGCCCTTTTTATGCAAATCTACTATTAATTTTCTTAAATCATTTGGCACTTCACTTGTCTTTCGTCCCATTTTAAATTTAATTCCTTTACGACTCGACACGGTGTATGAAACTAAATCTAAACTACTGTCATAAGACTCAGCTGTCAATTCTAACGGTTCGCATAACAACAGCACGTGCATTATAGCCGCGATGATGAAATTATCAAGGTATTACATGGGTACGAATACGGATTTTGCTTCTTTTTGTAAATTTTTTTTTTTTCATCTAATGGCAAGAAGATTAAAGTTAATACTGCATGGTTTGCTAAAATTTAAGTATTTTGAAGGAAGATAAAAAATTCTGAATGGTCATTTTTATTGTTTTAAGGATACAATGCTAGGGTACCCATAAAAAATGGACCGTACGAATACGAATTTTACATACTGTATGAGAACTAGAACCAACTAACAAGCCAGTTACCCAATATAGGGGAGAATGTTGTAAAGGAGTACTCCAATAGTTGGCTTCGTCAAAGTCAAAGTGGAAATGTTATAATGTACATATTCGCAAGTTTTGGCAATTTCTTTCCAAAGAACCCTCTAGAAAATATTGTATATTTACAACAGAAAAGTTGAATTTTTTTCATTTTTAATCCAATAAAAAACGTTCAACTCTACTCTCTCGATGACTTCATCAGCTGTTTTGAAACAAGTCAAGCCAAGCCAAGACTTGAACCAAAATTTAATTGGGACAAACTACTATAACACGTTCTTAAGCACCATTTAAAATATAAAAAAAAAATTATTTTTACACTCCCAATCTGAGCCGAATTGTTGTCACAAGCTCGGCAGTTGTCTACACGCTATGCCATTCAGTGAATACAAACGTGTAGTTTATAAATGTCCTGAGAATTCTAACAGGATAATGCATTTCTATCCCTTGAGCCATGGCATTATAAGGACCATACACTTCAGATTCGAGGGTGGTCTGCTGTTGCAAGGATTCTCCATTCTACGTACGGTTTTCAGCACAACGACTATACCAAATCTTGTGGAATTTAGGATATAATAGAAACTAGTATAGTTGCTTGTTATGGAAGTACTTCAATTACTACGTACAATACGCATGAGGAATAAGAGTTGAATAACTCGCAATATTACGCCAAATATCATAACTAGAATGGCATGGTTTGTTTGTAATCCCAAGTGGCTAATTACGAACGTTTGAAGATGTCTTAAGGAAGTTTAAGGAGTTTGTAATGTACAGCCTGACTAATTGGTTTTTCGTGGTCATAGTTAGAGAAACTTTCAGAAAGTTTGCGTCTTGATGGCAAACTTTTTTATGTTTTATTTTAAACGTTATAAGTACCTCATTTGGGAGCCGATAATATTAGGTTGTTGCAGATGAAATGTAGTTTTTGGTAGTGCAATTTCAAACAACTGCAACTTTTTTAAAACTTAATTTTATTAATCAAAATAGGCACCAGCACATGCAATACACTTCTCCCAACGAGATACAAGTACATTTATGCTTGTTTTGTAGAAGTCCGACTTTCTAAAGCGAAGAAATTCCTCGAAGCGATTTTTGATGGCATTATTGAAGTGTTTGTTCGCCAAAAAATGATCCAAATGTTTAAAAAAGTGGTAGTCGGTTGGCGAAAGGTCTGGTGAGTATGGTGGATGAGGAAGAGTCTCATACTGTAACTCGTTTAATTTTTGGACCGTTGTTCTTGAAACATGAGACCGTGCGTTGTCATGAAGCAGTATAACTCCATCTCTGTAGACCAATCTAGGCCGTTGAACACGCAATTTCTGATTCATTTCATCGAGTTGGGCACAATACTTCTCTGCATTAATGGATTCACCACGCTGCAAAAAGGAATAGTGAATAACTCCAGCTGCAGACCACCAAACAGTCACCATTATCTTCTTCGGATAGAGGCCTGGTTTCGGCATGTGTTTTGGGGTCTCGTCAGCATCCAGCCATTGTGCCGATTGGCTACGATTGTCGTACAGTATCCACTTTTCATCACATGTCACTATTCTGTTCAAAAACGGATCGTTTCTCTTCCGGGAGAGCAGGGAACTGCAAATTTCCAGTCGTCGCGTCATGTTTTGCTCAGTAAGCTCATGCGGAACCCACTTATCAAGCTTTTTGATTTTGCCAAGCCGTTACAAGTGCCGGCAAACTGTCGAATGGTGTTCGTTCAATTTCTTGCAACGTCCTTTACAGTTTGGCGTGAGTCAGATTCCACTAATAAATTCAGCTCGTCGTTGTCGATCGAAGCTCCTGGGTTACCACGTGGCTCACTTTGAAGGGTCATATCTCCTGATCGGAATTTTTCGAACCATCGCTGTGCGGTTCGTTTGTTTATCGAGTCAGCTCCAAAAGCCCTGTTAATGTTTTCGGTTGCCTCCGTTGCGATGTGGCCAAGTTTAAACTCGTGAAGGAAAAGTACCCGTTTTTGACTCGAATCCATTTTTTTTCTGTCCGATCACAATGAAATACAAAACTGATGACATGAATAAATGTAGGGGTATTTATACTTCAATACCCAATACCATTAGTGCCATCTGGCGGCAGTTTGAGACATGAAAATCGCAACTAACTTCACTTCATAGCAAAAAACTACATTTCATCTGCAACAACCTAATAGTTACAAGTTACGACCACATAAACAATTTTTTTTCAGGTTTCATGGCTAGTAGACACCAAAAAAGCAAAAAATAATTTCAATCCGACTGTACGCCGTCCGCCGTACGCAAAATCGTTTGAAGGCTCCAAAACCCTTTGAGCTATTAACTGATTTTTTTTTGTGGGTTGGTTTGTCAGGGGGGAGTTGGGGGGTAGCGTTTTAAACGGAAAATTTTGGCTTCTAGATCTTGGAGCTTTGATAGTGGAATCATTTTAAAAAATTGAAAATTGGTTGATGGTATGGGAGTGAGGGGAAAAACAATGAGTCCTAAACGCCGAAAGCCGAGATCGAGTTATTATCAAATACATATCTCCGAAACAACTAATGTCACAAAATTGAAACTTAATGACTACCTGTAGGTATAGTGGGAGAATAGACCGAAAATAAAATTTTTAGAGTGGTCAGTGGAGTGTGTGGGTGGGTGGTGAAAAACAAGATTACTATAGATATAGCTTATAATTCGAGAACCCATATTTGTGGATGGCTCAAACTTACGTAGGGCTATAGTAGTGGCAAGTTAAAAAAATATAATTTTTTATAGTGGTTGTATGGTACGGAGGGGGGGGGGTGTTTTTCCTATCTACAGAACGGCTTATGCTGAGTATATGTAGATCTATTAGAAAAGTAATTTATAGACAGGGGGCAAAAAAAATTATCAGCGAAAATGCATTTCACGAATTTCGTCATATCTCTTAGGTCTTTTAAAATATTGAATTAATTTGTATTCTATGGGTTCTTGACATAAATACCTAGAAAGTATTTTCATAATATTTTTAAACTCGACCCTTTAGGAGGTGTAAAAAGGTTGTGCACAATTTCACAAATTCAGACATGTCCGTCAGGTCTGATTAGATATCGAATAACTTTTCACTTCCACGGGCTTGTTTTATAATTGCGTAAGACTCGTTTTTAAGGTTTTTTACTTTTCAACCCCTAAGAGAGTACACAAGAGTTGAACATGTTTTCACGAATTCCGTCATGCGAGGGCGGATTGATAATGACGTGGAAAAACCAAGAAGGAGTAGGCAGGAAAGGAATTCGGTATTTTTTTTACCTGGACCATCCTTAAATAGATTACCTGCAAAGTTTAAGCCTGATACCTCGTTTAGTTTTTGAGAGCAGCCGTCTAAGCAAGTCGACTTACAAAAATTGTTGAAAATGGATAAAAGTGAATTTCGTGTGTTGATTAAACACAATTTTTTAAAAGGGAAAACAGCTAAAGTAACCAAAGAAAAATTAGATAAGCATTATGGGGACTCTGCACCATCGATTCAAATGATTTACAAATGGTTTTCTGAATTAAAGTGTGGTCGTACGAGCACACAAACCATACCAAGTCCAGGTCGTCCAAATGAGGTCACCACGCCAGAAATGATCGATAAAATCCATGATATCGTGATAGAAGATCATCGAGTAAAAGTGCGTGAGATAGTTAACGTAGTAAGCATCTCATTTGAACGTGTTTGGAATATTTTGAAAAACCATTTGGACATGAGAAAGCTATCCGCAAGATGGGTGCCGCGTTTGCTCACAATCGACCAAAAACGCACTCGTGTGACAACTTCACAGCGCAGTTTGCAACTGTTTCAACGTCGATTCGTAACTGTTGATGGATGAAACATGGATCCACCACTACACTCCAGAAACCAAAGAACAGTCAAAACAATGGATGGAAGCCGGTTCAAGCGCACCGAAGAAGGCAATAACCGTTCTATCGGCTGGAAAGGTTATGGCGACAGTTTTTTGGGATTCCAATGGAATAATATTTATCGACTACTTGGAGAAAGGAAAAACAATAACAGGAGCATATTATTCTGAGTTATTGGTTCGATTGGATGCTGAAATCAAGGAAAAACGGCCTCATTTGGCGAAGAAAAAAGTGTTGTTTCATCACGACAACGCTCCGGCTCACAAGTCCGCTGTTGCAATGGCAAAACTGTTTGAATTACGGTACGAAGTGCTCCCTCACCCACCGTATTCTCCAGATTTGGTACCCTGCGACTTTTTATTATTTCCAGACTAGAAAAAATGGCTTGCTGGAAAGAGATTTACCACGAATACTGATGGCATAAGTGAAACCAACGCCTATTTTGAAGGGTTGGACAAATCATATTATTTGGAAGGGATCAAAAAATTGGAAAAACGCTGGACTAAGTGTATCGAGCTAAAAGGAGACTACGTTGAAAAATAAAATAAATTTTTCCGGATAAAATTATGTTTTCTCAATTTTTCCACGTTATTATCAATCCGCCCTCGTACTTCTTAGGACTGATAAGACATCGAATTGGTTTTTACTTTTTCGGGCCTTCTTTTTATTTACCTAAAAACTCCTTTCAGGATTTTTGGATATTCAACCCCCAAGTGGGTGTAAGGGGGTTGCATACGTTTCCACAATTTTCGCCATATCTCTTAGGTTTGATGAGATATCAAATTCTGCAGAGTTTTTTTTAATATCGCCTACAAAACGATTTTAGGATTGCCTAATATTCAAGCCCTAAGATCGAGTAATGGTATTGCATACATTTTCACAAATTCCTACATATTTTTTAGGTCTGATGAGATATCGAATTCATTTTTACTTCCTAACGCTAGCTATATAATCGCCAAAAAGTAATTTTTCGAATTTTAAGATATTCAACCCTAAGGGGTTGTAAGAAGGTTGCAAACTTTTTCATAGTTTTCGACATATTTCTTAGGCTTAATTAGAGATATCAGATTAGTTTTCACTTCAACGGACTTTTTGTATTTTATTATTATTTATTTAAACTGGTAGAGCCTAAAGAAGCCTCACTACTTCTCGAACTGCGACCTAAGAGGTCTTTTGTTCCTGGCTCTTAACCACTCCCTAGGCCATATCGATTCCTTTGAGAAAGGAGATGATTTTACTCAGGGGAGTCTTCGACAGGTCTTCATAGGTGAGAGTAAATCCACCGAGAATCTGCCTTCTTGATCTGGCCACTGCATCACAATCACACAGAATGTGTGCCGTGGTTTCAGATGTGATATCACAGAATCGACATGTATCTAGTGATACTTTACCGATGATCTTAATTTGATAATTAAGGAAATAATGTCCGGAAAAATATCCCATTATGACCCGTGCGTTATACCTGCTTAAGGAAAGGAATTCCGACGCTCTCCTACTTGAGAAGGTCAGGAATTTCGTTGACTGGCTAAGTCTAAGACTTTTTGTATAATAGCATACAAAGTCATTTCATGATTTTTTGATGTGTAAAGGGATTGCATATCTCTTTACGAATTCCAACATACCTCTTACATTTGATGAGAAAAAGAATTGTTTTTACTCCCTCGGGCTTTCTAGCTTTCTACATAATCGCCCAAAAATTAATTTTAAGATTTTTGGATAAACAGCCAAGGTGTAAGATGGTTGTTAAATTTTCGCTACCCTTTAGGTGTGATGAGATATAAAATTGGTTATTACTTCTATGGTCATTTTATGTAATGGCCTAAAAATTAATTCATAATTTTTCGAAATTCAACCCCAAAAGGAGTGTGAAGAGGGTGCTTACGTTTTTACAAATTTAGCAAAATCTCTAGTGTCTGATGAAATATGAAATTGCTTTTTATGTTTGATATTCAATTATTTTGATATTCAACCTCCAAGTGGATATTGTGGATACGTTTTCACAATTCGTCATATCTCTTAGGTCTGATGAGGTAGAAAATTGGTTCTTACTTCTATTGGCTTTTAGTGTAAAAAATAAACCGAAATTCGAGTCGTCTATACGGTCCTTTTCTATGTTTAATCGTCTAAAAATCTACATTTTAGATATTTTTATTTCTATTCTAAGGACAAAATTAACTTTCCAAAAAAAACTACTTATCTCGAAAGAACTGATGTTATACTCCCTCCGACTTTGACTGAGTCCCAGAGTAAGCCCTAATTACATAATCCATGCGTTATATGTGGCAGTGGCGTGAGCATTCTAGCACGAACCCATTTTAACCGCTTCTCGAAATTTGACCCGAAAAATAATAGTGTTTCGCCCAGACTATTGGCAAATTTGTTTTTGTAATTTGAATGTTTCTTCTTCTATATAATTTTTCAGCGAGGCCAGAAACCTTATTAAGATTTACATACTTAAAAACTAAATTAACGTCATGGGCGCCTAATTCATAAGTTGTTGACGACACTATGAATAACAATTTGAAATTTATAAAAGCAGCTCGAAGTGCAACTGATATATGTCGGATTGAACGCGGCTTATCTCTAATCCTGTCAGCATTACATCGGGGAAGCCTCGTGGTCTGTTTGTCTGAAAATCCAAGTCCTGCTGGCTATCAATCAAAAACTCTGATACTGGACGCCATTGCCTACCCAAGTTGCCCAACGAATCAACAGGACGCAGTACGACTAGTGATGGACTACACGATTATTTCCTATTCATTCCTTGCATTTATTTAAATCTCTCCTAGAGCATTTACCTATCGGCCAGTATATCAAACTTCAAGAGGATCAGGTCCTCGTATCTGCTTCAGTCGATTAATTAAAATGCCTACAGGCAACGAACCGGAAATTAAGGTATGCGCTCCGTTGATACTCGTAGATTGCAAATGGGTTCGAATCACGGATAGATGGATCAATTTTGCGCGAATGGACACAGTCGACGAGTGGTTGCATTGCCCAACGAAGTACCAGGATATTTGCATAAGGATTTGAAGGTTTTGAGCAAATTTTAATCAGATTTCGAGGAATAATCATGGTTTGAATTTAAATACCAGTAGTAGGTCCTAGATATCCTTCAGTCGATGGTGTGGTGCATGTGTGTATTTTTGGAGACATGACGATTACAGATTTTCATGGGGAATTTAGTGGTCACTAAAAGTGGTATCAGCGGCTATTGCGAATGGAAACCAGAACAGAGCCCATCCGTTACAGTAGCACCGGCAGCCCGGGACAAGGACTCCATCGTCCAATTGAAAAGGACTCTTGCCTGGTTTGTCGGAACGACAATTAAGTGAAATTTCCAAAGGACATTTACGAGCCGGTAGAGGCTATTGTAACATTTTGCAATTATGGCCACATGATAGGCATTACGGTATTTAGGAGGCGTTTTGTACATCCTAGTTTGCCCATTGAAATCGTGTTCGCATTGTATATCCGCGCTGGCGAGTGGAAGGATACGCATAGATTTCTAGATGGTTTGTAATGCTATTGTAATTCGAGAGTAATGTAAATGTAAAGCATTTCATCAGGCTTAACTAATTGGTGTTCGTTAGTTGGTCGAATTTATTGTTTAGATGCGGGTAAGCAGATTATCGGGTTCGAAATCTATCAATTATTATTGTTCCTTGTACGATATGGTGGGAGTTTTCTTGAGCCTGAAAAGGACCATGGCCTGGAAGAAGAGTAAGTAGTTTTCTGTTTCAGAACTTACTCAAATACACGAGGACTATTATATTATTCTCGGAATAAAAATAAATAAATATGGTTAGTTTTAAAGCGTTTTCTATTGTGATCGCCCTGAAATTTCAAAAAAATTTGCTACTCTGAAATTTTGCACTTACACGTTTCAGGACTAGTAAACCCCAGAAAAGCAAAATAAAAACAATGTCCATCATCCGCCGTAGCGTTAGAAAGCGTGTAGCTCAGAAACCTGTTGAGATATTAAGTTAAAATTTGTATGGTAGGTAGATGTGAGGGGGAGCGTTTTAGACGACTAATTTTGGTTTCTAGATCTCAGGAATCGCTTATGCTAGGAAGCTGAAGGTGGAACTTATGTGGAACTATTATATGATAGTGGACGAATTTGAAAAAATGTGTTCGATAGGGGTGTAAGAGTGAAGAGAAAAACAATGTGTTCGAAGCGCTTGAAAGCTGGGCTTGAAACATTCTAAAATTCATAACTTCTGAATGGTTGATGTCAGAAGGTTGAAACTTTTTGGTTGTTGTAAAGGACACTAGGAGATTAGACAAGGCTAACATTTTTAAGGGGGAGAGAGGTTTGAGGTTGGGGGAGTAAAAACCTTTGGATTACAATATCTTCCGAACAAATTGTACCAGAAAGATAAAATTTGATTTTTGTATATATACCATATATTTCTGTATATAGTTTTATTAGAAGTGAAGTCCATTCAATAAAAAATCTATTTTTATTTTTTTAGTATTTAGTAATTTTTTAGGTTGTCAGTCGCAAAGTAACCTACATCACATCTCAGCATTAAACGCGTTCCGGACTTCTCCCAAAAAAAAAAATATAATTGTGCCCTGACTATTGGCAAATTTTTTGCCATCGCTACAATGTAACAAGGTGCATTTTTCTGGTGGGAAACAAAATTCTTCTTTGAAGAACTAACTTTTAACAACTGCTTCGTCCGCAACTTTTTGCAGAAACATATTTTTAACCCAGGTTTTATTCATGGTTACGAAGAGACATGGATTTCTAAGCTTCAGCTTTAAGAATTGTGTTTAAGAGATGAAGCTTGTTAAGTCTTTTCAACTTACGGTAATTGCTTAGCTTGTGCTTGAGCTTGAAGAGACGGTGACAGATCTAGTTCAGAATACCCTAAAACAGGTAGCAACCTGGTGCACTAAAGTAGGATTGGGTATCAACCCAAAGAAAAGCACAATTGTTGCATTCAACAAAAGGAGGTGTAAGGACAAGTTATCTAAGCCTACTCCTTTTGGAGAATCCATAGAGTATGCTAGTGAGGTAAAATTCCTGGGAATCATCCTGGATGAAAAGCTCACTTGGAATGCTCATTTGGACAAAGTACCTGAAAGGGCCAGAATCTCTCTCTGGACCTGCAGGAGTCTTCTCGGCAAAAACTGGGGACTGAGTCTAAAACTAACCTACTGGATGTATAGCGTCGTTGCTAGGCCCATTATAAATTACGCGGCATCCGTCTGGTGGAAGAAAAAAAAGCAGAAAACTGCTCAGCTTAAGCTGACTAAATTACAGAGACTGGCATGCCTGGGTATTACTGGGACGATGCGCACCACTCCCACAGCTGCCTTAGAGGTGCTTCTCAACCTAGCACCTCTACACTTAGAAATACAGAAAGAAGCTAGGTTCACTACATACAAACTTTTGAGCTCGGAGGACGAGTCAGAGCGCGAAACAGCTTGCCCAACTCTTTCCGCGGATCTCAACAAGGACCCCAAACTAGCGATACCTCTTTCTGATTCAATGGTACCGAAATTTAATTTCACAAGGCCATTCAAAGTTGTCCTACCTGAAAGGGAGGATTGATCCACAAACAAACCCACTTCAAAACCAGGATCCATAATCTGGTACACAGACGGATCTAAAACGGATCATGGTGTAGGAGCAGGAGTTTATAAAGTTCGCCCAAATGTCAAATTCTACTGTAGCATGCACATAACATCCACTGTTTTTCAGGCGGAGACTCATGCTGGAGTCAGATACAAAGTAGAATGAGGCAGTACGGAGCAGCTGGACGCCGTCAATAAAACAGCAAGTCAGATAACTATTCACTGTCTATGTCAGTTTAAGTTTTAAATAAATTTGAAATTTTCCCAAAAGTGTTCGTATTCGTGCATACGAAGCAGCGAACTAACTAAAAACGTTTTTTAAGCTAATTTTAGTTCATTCCGGTCATATCAAGTAACGTCTTCGTCTACGTTCGTTCTAACTACCACAATGGAAATACACTATGATCAACTTTTTGACAGCTAGGCTGGGACGGATTGCCTTGTCGTTGTGACTTGGGGGTCATGCTATTGAAGTATGCATTAGAGAAAATATCAGACGGGGCTACAAAAACCAACAAATATATATTCTCTCGGACAGCAAGGCAGCAATAATGGCACTTCAGTCCGTTCAAATCTACTCCAAACTTGTTTGGAATTGCCTCCAATGCCTGATTGAGCTCGGAAATAGAAATAAGAACAGACTTAACCTCATTTGGATTCCGGGACACAGCGACTATGAAGGTAATGAAATGGCCAACTTAATGGCTTAGAAAGGTTCAGCAGCTGACTTCATGGGACCATATCCATTCTGTGGGATACCATTAAGCACAGCCAGAATGAACATCCGAATGTGGCAAAAATCGCTAAGTGCCATTCACTGGGACTTAGCACCAGGCAACAGGCACTCAAAACTTTTTATGCCAAAGCATTCGGAAAAAAGAACATCTGATTATCTAAAATTAAGCCGATATCAGACCCGAACCCTAGTGGGAGCTCTGACTGGACATTGTCACATGAGGAAGCATCTCTGAGACTAAAATTTGCAGAATATGCAATGACGAAGACGAAACACCAGAGCATATCCTCTGTGAATGTGAGGGCTTAGCTCACAAAAGACTTCATCACTTCGGTCAGAGTTTCATGGACCCATCGGAATTCCTCTTCACAAAATACTATAAGCTTCATTGAAAGCGCAGGGATTGAAGAGGAATCATAGTCAATCCGGGGGGCACGTCACAATAAGACCAACTGTGGCTTCAATGACAGAGGTTAACCATCACCGAACTAATTCTTTAAAGTGAAAGACTAGTTCTGAAGTACTTCACTCAAATGAACTGTTTAGCCCATCTCTAGTTTGGATTGTTAATGCCAAAGGAATCGAACAAGGCGATCATTTGAATGATTTGATTTGACTAACTGTGAAGTTGTGTCTATAGTTGCCATCTATAATTCATCATCATCATCATCAATGGCGCGACAGCCCAAGTCGGGCCGTGGCCTCCTGAAATCGTTGCCTCTAATCGTCTCAATCCAAAGACCGCGTCCTCCAGCTGCTAATTTTTAAGATGGCTTGGCTGTCTTCATCCACCGAGTCTTCCCATCGCTTACGTGGTTTGCCTACTCGCTTTGCCTTTAAGAGCACGCTTAGGGATTCTTCTGTCTTCCATCCGCTCTACATGGCCAGCCCACTGCAGTTTACGTAGTTTGATGAACGTTGAGGCTTCTGGCTCCTTGAAGAGTTGATACAGCTCATGGTTGTATCTTATTCGCCAGTCCGTCCTTCCTTTACGGGTCCAAAAATTTTTCGGAGAACCTTTCTTTCGAATGTGTTAACTGCTTTTTCGGAAGTTCGCGTTTATGTCCACGTTTCGCTGCCATAACAGAGCACAGGTCGTATAATAGTTTTATATATTCCCAGCTTATTGTTCCTGTGCACTTTCTTGGATTTCATTATTGGAAGTACCGAATAATACGTTTTATTTGCTGGAATGATACGTCGATTGATTTCGTCCGTTTCGTTACCGTATCTTGCTAGATTAGCCCCAAGATATATGAAGTTGTCCACACTCTCCAAATTATACTCCGCAATTTTAAAATTCGGTCTGATTGGCGTTCTTTTTCTTGTTTGCGTCATTACTTTTGTTTTACCTTCGTTTATGCATAACCCGACTTCTTTTGTGGCGGAGTCAAGATTGACAAATACCTCCTTAGCACTAGTGAAGGATCTTGCGAGGATGTTTATGTCGTCAACGTATGCTACTAGTTGGGTGGACTTGATTAGTAGTGTCCCCTTTGGTGTTGAATGGGGTTTTTCGGATGACATACTCTAGGGCCAGGTTCTCCCTGCTTTAAACCACATTCCGTTCGAAAGCTGATTGTGGAATCGGTTTGTACTCTTACTTGGGATTCAGTGTTCATCATTGTGAGTCTCGTTAGTCCGACTAATTTTGGTGGAATTCCAAAATCAAGCATGATTTGGTACAGTACCCTCCTGTCGATACTGTCATATGCTTGTTTAAAATCTACGAAGATTTGGTGCACATCTGTGTTATATTCCCAGCATTTCTCAAGCACCTGTTTCACCGAGAATATCTGGTCTGTTGTAGATCGTCCGGTTCTGAATCCACCTTGGTATTCGCCAATTGTTTCGTTAGTATAGGGCTTAAGACGACGTTCAATTATTTTTGTCAGTATTTTGTAGGACGTACACAACAATGATATTCCTCTGTAGTTCTCACAGCAGAGTTTGTCTCCTTTCTCCTGTTTTCATCTATAATTAATTAAGACAATTTCGGTACAATGAGAACCACACTATTTCAACATGTTTGATGACACATTTCGACAATATATTGAATAATTGAGTCTCACAAAATACTGCACAATTTTCCTACCGCTTCCATAGATTATAAAAGTCGTCCTGCTGTGCTGTAGGTACTATCGAGTTGTTTTATCAATAAAAACAAAAACGGGAAGTCCTTTATGCAGAGGGAAAATATTTTGTGCAATTATTTGCCTGTCAGAACAATCGAACGTCGAAGTTCAAACAATTCCACTAACCAGGATGAAGGACGATTATTTACTATATAGGAAAAAAGCAATAAAAGTACATGACGTTCGTTTTATATCTGTCACCTACAGAATACATCGTTCGAACTTTCGTAAACGAATTGCACAGGTAACGACGGTAAAAAAATTTCAAATTATTTTGGCACCCCTTCCCAATTATTGCGCTATGCATGCTGTAGTCGTTTGCTTCAATGGATTTTAATCAATGAAATTTCGGTTATAACAAGGATATGATTTTGAAAATTTAAACAGGAAAGAGAAATCTCGAGCAATTTGATAAAAAAGGAAGAAGACTTCTGCAGCTTCAACCCTCCAAGAGAGGTGAAGAATCTGGGACTAGCCTGGTTCTAAATCCTAGCTTCAAAACACAGCTGGAATCTAGTACATCTATGATAATGTTGATGAACCTTCGGTAAAATCAAGAAGTTCAGTTTTAAAATGAAGAATGAAGCACTGTCCTACTCAAAGCGTTCAGTATCTATTTCATTCTAGGCATAGGCCGAAGTGTATAAACGGAAGCGTTGGAAGTCCTTCTTAGTCTGTTACCTCTCAATGTCTCAATCGAATATGAGACGGTCAGGAAATGCTTGGCTTTTATGTGGTGCCTTACGAGTGTAGACAACCAAAAACTATTCAAGGAGGACGGAGTTTTTTCAAGAATTCAAAGGTTCAAATTGGTCGGACTGGTCATTATAGTCGTCTACAAAAGACGAGAATCTTAATCGATGGGCCACTTTTGTGTAAGTCTCCAGTTTTCAATCAAACTCGACTGGCCACATTCCTGTCCTAGGAAGTGAGTTAATGTTGAACTTTGTCAAGAAGTCAACCCAGCATTTGGGGAAAGTCGGAATCGCGTTCAAGAAATTGAACTTACCTCACATGAAGTGAATAGCTCATAGGTCTGGATCTGGATAAGGTGCAGATATTTGAATCAGGGAAAAAACTAAAGAACACTTTGAGATTTAATCTTCCAATTTTCTTAGTAAGTCCACTGGAGACCGCTTTAAGATTTTCTTTTTTTAATAAATATACCATACTAATCCTGGTTTTTATATTTTTAGGCATCAGATTTGTTGTACAGTTTGTGGTGCACTTTGTCGTTCTGCCGTACTATCTAAGTTCCATTCTCGCAGATGAAGCGAAATTTTTCTTCATTGAATTCAGTTCACAATGAAGCCTCAAGAGACATCTAGTTAATAATCTAGCCTGAAACCAATACAAGTTCGTCCTGCTGGGCTGTTCTACGGACAGTTTATTTATATTTTGCTTTAATTTCAACAATAATTTCCCTACGGATAATACTGTAACAAGTTTTTATTTTTTCAAACCATTTGCGATACAGGAAACGTTTCAGCTGTAGACAAGCCAAACGTCCTTTCCTTGCAGTAGACCTAGATTAAGTACCTGCAGTTGACATTCTTTGTAATTTGCAGGTAGGCATGCAGTTGCTCGGAAATGTCCTTCAGCGGTGGCTCATCTAAAGCGGGTTTTTGATATTTGTGGTATCCTTCATAGGAAAAAAAGTTTTTATTAATAAATTATGAACAGAGCATGGGATTTAAGAAAACGTTGGAGAAATACCTTAAGTGAGTACGAGGTATGGACTTAGTTAATAATGGCGCCTTCGGACTAGATGGAGCTGGATTCGAAAACTATGTCACTGTATACTTTCTCGACACGAAAGCCAGAAATAAATATCCTGGCCAATTAAGAAACAAGATGAAGTCATACTATTGAAGTAGATACATTTATTCAGAAATGTTACAGACTACTCGGAATTATAGACGATTTCACCGAGGATTAGCTATGTGAAGATTGTAACATTGCTATAAAGAAGGATCTGTACCTAAGGGCGCACTTAAAGAGGGGCAACAGTAGGCACTTGGCTCACATTCCAATTTACAAATTCAAATTTGTTGCGCACTTCATCTGGCTTCCATATACATATATTGGGGACTTGAATAATTCCTCGCTGTTTCCCGACAGATGGTGTTATTTTATCGTTTTTGCATCGGGCAATACTACAGGTAACTTGTAACTAACCATGAAGCTCCACCATTAGGCTTGAAATGGCATTATATGTTATTCGGACGAAGTGTAAAAAACATATTTTTTTAATAGCGTTAAATATGTCGAATTTCGTTCCAAATGAAAAGTATATGCGGGGAATTTAACTGCATTACTTTTTTTAAAAAAAAAAACTTCTTCTGAAGCACATAAAATTTTTGTAGAGACCTTGCTCTATCGGAAACAACATGCAGAGATTAGTTTCGACTCTTTAAAAACAATGGTTTTGATGTTGAAGATAAAGGACACTATGGCGCACCGAAAAAGTTTGAAGACGAGGAATCATTAGGAGTTCATTACACAATAGTTGCCAAACGTTTGAAAGCATTAGGAATGATTGAAAAGCAAAGGAAGATTGGGTGCCGCACAAATTCAAGCCAAGAGATGTCAACAGCGTTTTTTCACTTCTGAACAGCTGCTCCAACGGCAGAAAAGGAAGGGCTTGTCATCAGCTTTTTTTCATTAGGTAAGCCCGGCCATGCATCAATAGCGACGGCAAAGCCGAATATCCATGGTTCCAAACTCGTGCTCTGTATTTGGTGGGATCAGCTGGGTGTACCTCAAACACAACGAAATCATCATGGGAGAATGCTATCGAGATCAATGGATGCGTTTGAGCCGAGCATGGAAGGAAAAACGGCCGCAATACGAGGAGAGACACGACAAAATATTTTTGAAGCATGACAACGCTTGACCACGTGTTGCAAAACCGGTCAAAACCTAATTGGAAACATCCGCCGAATTTATCGGACATTGCTCCTTCCGATTACTACTTGCTCCGATGGATCATGGCTCATGGCTTGGCTGAGCAGCACTTCCATTCTTATCAAGATGCCAAAAAACAGCTCAATTCGTGGATAACTTCAAAAGATGAGTTCTTCCTTTGAAATGGTATTCGTATGCTGCCACGAAGATGGGAGAAAAAGTCGATATCGATGGACAATTCTTTCAAAGACATGTTCTTTAATAATTTTTTTTTAAATAAAGCATTCATTTTCACGAAGAACAGCGAGAAATTTTTCAAATCCCTATTAGCTCTCAAGTTCATATCCGGCTCGACGGATATGAACTTGTTTCTTTTCCAAAAAAAAAATACTACTAACCTTTTTCCTAGAGAATTATCGCAAAAGGAGCTCAGGCACCAGTGTCATTTTGAAACAAGTTTTTAAAAATATTTACTTTAAGCATTACATAATGAAGCGTGAAATATGATTTGGTTGTAGGCAGTACCTATTTGAATAGTGTCGGTTAAAGCAATTTTCATTCCAATTTGTAGCTATAGACTTTCAAAGTTAGTATTAACAAAAAATCTGCTGCCTGATATTTTCTATTTTCACGTTTTAGAACTAGTAGAGCTCAAAACTGCCAAAAAATGTTTAGTCTGTCTGTCCGGAGTACGCAAAGGCTGGCATCTTCCAAACCTTTCGAGCTAATAAATTAAAATTTTGTTTGTAAATAGTTAGTTAATTGTAATTGGGTGGACCGCTTTAAGTCTTTTCTATCTCTTAATATAGGTAAAGAAATTGCATATATTGGCGTACGGAGGTGGGACGAAAATAAGGATTATAGGCCTGTATCTTACAATTGGCATCGTGCCGATGCCACCGCTGTATACGTTACCCTTTTGTTATTTTTACTTGGTACCTGTGGATTTAGCGATTTAGTTCCTTGGATGTTCGGTAGAGAAGTGAAGCTTCACATTTATTTTATCCTTTTATATATAATTTCTAACAAGTGTTACGCGGTGTCTACTTCGTCAAGTTATAATTCACAAAAATGGGAAATTTACTTTGAACAAGAATTTCAAAATAAGAATGAAATTAATGTTGTATAAAAATAAGATTTAATAAAAATAAAATTGATGTTGTTGGTGTCGCCACAGGATCAATGAAAATGAAGAGCATATATTTTCACGAATTTCGTCATATTTCGTATAGGTTTTCTGAAATATTGAATTAATTTTACTTCTTCGTGTTCTTCAGATATGACGATAGATGCCTAGAAGCTGTTTCCAGGATCTTATTAAATTCACCCTCTCTGGCTAAGTAAAAGTTTTATACATTTTCACGAATTCCGTCATATCCCTTGGTTCAGATTAGATATCGAATAAGAAGATTTAGTGCGTATTAATTGAACCGCTCCCATTAGCTAATAAAATTTTATCTTCCTGGTATAATTGGTTCGGAAGATATTCTAATCCAAATGTTTTAACCCCCACCTCTACACCCCTCCACCCGATTCAAAAATTTTAGCCTTTGTCTAATCTCCTATTATCCCTTAAGACAACTACAGAGTTTCAATCTTCTGACATCAAACGTTCAGGAGATATGTATTTTAGAATGTTTCAACCCCAGTTTTAAAGTGCTTCGGACACATTGCTTTCCCCTCCACTACCACGCCCTTTAGCCCTTCTCGCCAATTTTTTTTGCAAATGGGTCCACTATCATAGTTCTACATAAGTTCTAAGTTTCAGCCTGCGAGCGTAAGTGGTTCCTGAGATCTAAAAACCAAATTAAATATAATCAACTATTTACCACAATACACATAACATATCAATTCAATTCCAAACTTTGTTCAGAATTTATTTCCTATCCTAATCTGGTAGCTCTTATCAGATATCGCTTCTAAGTTTGCTGGAAGCTTCTCTGCTGCAGCGAAGAATTTTTTCTACTACCCGTGGAAGCAAATTCTTCATTGCTTCCAACCTCCCGTGTTCGTGTATTTTTTTTCATGACGTCACAGTGGGCTTACTACGGAATGAAATGAACGCTAATAGATGCAACTTTCAAATTGCTTCCATGTGTCTTCCTCTTGGTTTCTTTTCGCTTGTCTTTTTTGTGGTGTTACCAATTCGGCAGTGTGAGATATTCGCGAGTAGTTTCTTGCGAACAATTATTTAGAATGTGCCAAAGAAAATGCTTGAAACATGAATTTTTTTCGCGATTTTTCTGCGCGATTTAGAAAAAACTCATTTTAGATATTTTTCAGCAAAATGTAAGGGAAGCAATGCTTTCCTTGCTTCCATGGATGCCACGCCACTGCAAAGAGTGTGATCCTATTTGTAAAGGGATTGCATCCGTTTTCACAATTTTGGCTTTCATTCCACGGATTTTTTATATAATCGCCTACAAACTGATTTTAAGTTTTTTAATACTCAATACTCAACTGAAATCTTCTGTAAATAAAAATAACAAAGTTTTGCACAGACTGTTGGAGGATTTTTTAATAATTACACTCGTTATAATGTGACCATACTGAAAGGCTAATATCGCAATTATATAAGTACGGACTCCACTTTGCAAACGGAAAGGTAAATTTCGGTCCAATTAGATACGAATCTGGGTCGCCAGATTTTAGTTCCAACTATCAATTTCATTTTCAAATATATTATTCAGTCCATGAGACCAATACACCTTTTTGGAATGGACTACGTCCCAGCTTTGATACACTCAATTATGTTTCCAATTATTTATCTCTAGCAAATTGAAAGCACTTTTAAACTACATCGGAGGAAGGTTTGTCGCAAATGGAATTATAGTCTGAAAAGTCCTTGATTGCCTGCATCTACATTATTACTTTATACCTCCGACTTCATCCGCTAGATATCACTATTTCATCACGATGCTACATATAATTTTTCAATTTCCCTATTCCATGTTTGCCTGTCGGAAATCGTGGTAATGTTTTCATTTAATTTTGTTTCTTAATTGGAAATTGGAAAAACTCGATGAACGGGACCGTGCTAGGGGAGAAAATTCACAATGTTGAAGGGGAAAATCTAATTTTGATCGCGTTCTAGATACGTTGCCTATCTGCCTTTGCAAATATGAAACTTGCGCATATGCATTTTGCCCATCCTTGCAATGTGTTAGTTATTTTCACTCGTACCTATGACCATTTGGATTGACTGCCGATGCCAGAATGTTTGAGGTGGTATTAATTAATGGTTTATGTAATCGTACATACGAGGATATTGTGGCATACGAGGGCGGATTGATAATGACGTGCAAAAATCAAGAAGGAGTGGGCAGGTAAGGAATTCGTTATTTTTTTTTACCTGGACCATCCTTAAATAGATTACCTGCAAAGTTTAAGCCTGATACCTCGTTTTGTTTTCGAGAAGCAGCCGTCTAAGCAAGTCGACTTACAAAAATTGTTGAAAATGGATAAAAGTGAATTTCGTGTGTTGATTAAACACAATTTTTTAAAAGGGAAAACAGCTAAAGTAACCAAAGAAAAATTAGATAAGCATTATGGGGACTCTGCACCATCGATCCAAATGATTTACAAATGGTTTTCTGAATTCAAGTGTGGACCTACGAGCACTGAAACCATAAAAAGTCCAGGTCGTCCAAATGAGGTCACCACGCCAGAAATGATCGATAAAATCCATGATATCGTGATAGAAGATCGTCGAGTAAAAGTGCGTGAGATAGTTAACGTAGTAAGTATCTCATTTGAATGTGTTTGGAATATTTTGAAAAACCATTTGGACATGAGAAAGCTATCCGCAAGATGGCTGCCGCGTTTGCTCACAAACGACTAAAAACGCAATCGTGTGACAGCTTCGCAGCACGGTTTGCATCTGTTTTAAAGTAATACAAATGAATTTTTTCGTTGATTCGTAACTGTTGATGAAGCATGGATTCACCACTACACTCCAGAAACCAAACAACAGTCAAAACAATGGAAGGATGTCGGTTCAAGCGCACCGAAGAAGGTAAAACCGTTCTATCGGCTGGAAAGGTTATGGCGACAGTTTTTTGGGATTCCAATGGAATGATATTCACCGACTACTTGGAGAAAGGAAAAACAATGACGGGAGCATATTTATTATTAGTTATTGGTTCCATTGGATGTTGAAATCAAGGCAAAACGGCTTCATTTCGCGAAGAAAAAAGTGTTGTTTCACACGTCCGTTGTTGCAACGGCAAAACTGTTTGAATTACGGTACGAATTGCTCCCTCACCCACCGTATTCTACAGATTTGGCACCCTGCGACTTTTTATTATTTCTAGACTTGAAAAAATGGCTTGCTGGAAAGAGATTTACCACGAATACTGACGTCATAAGTGAAACCAACGCCTATTTTGAAGGGTTGGACAAATCATATTATTTGGAAGGGATCAAAAAATTGGAAAAACGCTGGACTAAGTGTATCGAGCTAAAAGGAGACTACGTTGAAAAATAAAATAAATTTTTTCCGGATAAAATTATGTTTTCTCAATTTTTGCACGTCATTATCAATCCGCCCTCGTATTTCCTACGAGCAACTCCCCAGCAGCGAAAAAAGGCATTACAGAATCAATAATGTAATTACTTTTCGGTAATGGGAATTGCTTACAATCAAGTTTACACCCCATGTTAAGAATGCCTTACATTTACACAGCGATGTCATAGGCAGTAGGCGAAAGATTACCTTCTGCATTACATATAAATAATTCTAGAACACATTCCTTAGAAGTTGTTATAGATTAAATTACTGAAATACGATATAGAACTAGTTACAATGAAGTTATAACGGAATGGGTAGATGTAATTCGTTGTGTCAATGCACCTATATAGTAAATGCACCTATTTCTGAAGGAATTTCTGCCACTAATCTGTTCCGGAACCACTTCAGAGTAAGTTATTTGTTCCGGAACAAATTAATGGTACAAATTCGGCACGTTTTTAGTCATAAGCGACATTGCAATGATTACTTACTAAGAAGGATACACTCAACAGCAAAAATAAAATGCATGAATTTTAAATAATAAACAAATTATATTTTTAATGAGTCTTCTTTTTCTTTTCTTAATTTCTAAGTAACAAAAAAAAATCATATTTCTATTTATAAAATAAAAAATAAAGCTTTTTCATAAAATTAAACATACATTTTTTAATTTTAATACTTTCACGAAAACTTCACTTTTCTCACCATTTGCTAAACGAACCAACACGCTTTAAATCCACAAATGACTGAAAATCAGAAAAGAAACAATTGAATGTAAAATACAACTTCTGTCTCTGTTCATCGACACCATTGAACGATTAACACATTACCGATTGCATTACATTTTTCCAATTTGGAAATAGATTGGTAATGCATACTCATTTGCGGTTTTTCTGATTCATTAGCTGGTGCGGAATCCAACATATATGTTATATATTTCATGTTGTTATCTATGTATATGATTGCTCGGTAACTAGTTAGAGAATGACTTATATCGATAATTCCTTGCTCATTTCGCTGCTGGGACAGATCTACTGAAAACGCATTACAAACGAAGATATAGATGCTACTTTGGAGAAACCTTTTTAGAAGTAAGATTTGGTATATTAGAAAATCGTAGCTTTTGTTGTTTCGGGGCGGGTAAAAAACATAAATACAAGGCTATTTGGAAACAGAGAAGTTTTCTAACAGTCTGGGAGCCCGAACTCCAAATAAATGTAGCCCAAAGTATCCAGCGGGAATGGAAGCATACAATCATTGCATGGTGGAATCCTTCGTTGGAAGGCGTGGATGCATGACGCTTCATATCCCACTGCATTTCCTTTTAACATGGGCATGTCCACAGGGCGAAGTATGTTACGATAGACCGGTTATTCGTAAACTCTTCGGCGTAATGAAAAATATAGAGATCAATCATTGGACTTGTTTATATCGCATTCGTTGATACGTATAAAACTGTTCTGTATTAAGTTAAAACGATTGCCGTTTATATCGACTGAGGGTACTAAACTAATTCACTTTGCTTTAAACATCATAATGTGAAGTTCACATGCAGGTGAAATGTCACATCTCAAAGAGATATTCCAATTGAAACATAAATTTTTGTCGTCTCCATAAACAAGAGTGATTTAAAAAATGGTAAATCGCAGACAACAAATTGTTCTCCATAACTTTTTATTAAAAATCAGTGCTACCAACACAAAGTTGTTACTGTTCCCGGTTTAACTTCGTCTAGTTCTGATCCATGTACCGAACTAGACTAAATGCCGTGACATAATAAAAGCAGAAAGCAGCGGCAGCGTCGACAGTGCTGCTTTCTGTTCTGCGTAATGAATTTAAATAAAAGCACAAGCAGAGAAGAATGTGTCCATGCTAACTGCCGTGTTCAAGTTCCTCAGTTACCTCTGTTCAAATGTTATATTTTTTGCCTTAGAATCACTTCGAATACCAACACTTATTTAGGACAAAGAACAAATTCTTAAAGCTCTTTGAATTCCAATATAATAAAAAAACTGCTATGCGAAAAGGAGAACAACAAATTAAACAATTTTCGAAAGAACGGACACCGGACTGGTTGTAATGCGATCTTAGACAATCAAATGGAATTTAAATCCCTTTACTGCTTTTGAAACGGAAATCCTTTGTTTCTCCCATAAACTTGATCCGACCATGAGGTGGTGTACTCACCAAAATCGCAAATCTTCGACGACTTCCTTCGTTGTACTCCTTACCGAAAAATGTTTTCTGAAATCGGAGATTTTGTAGCGCAAACAGTTCCTTCACCGAAGTGTTAACAAAGGTTCCCAACTCTTCTGCAAACGACCCTTACGGACGGTGATGCTAAAGTGTGTGTCACTTTAGTGCTCTCTAGATCCTGTAAAATGATGATATGAAATCAAGTTATGAAACGGGCCGTGTCAGGTCCATGTCGATAGCATAAAATAGTTCCGAACTATTAAATTTATATTATCTTTAGATCTGCCTGGGGAATTGTCCGGAAAACTAAGACACATATCTTCGACATCCCGAACTCCGTTGGGTGCTGCATACACCGTCTTCTTGCTATCATAAGGACAAACGCCAATATTGACTTTGGAAGCTATCAGGCTAGTGATGTTCCTTTAAAATTAGATTGGGACGACCCTATTACTAGTCCCGAGGATATCATGACTCCTTATTTCCATATACCCAAATGGAAATTGACTTTCCCAGTAGAGAAAATATGCGAAATAAAATAATTGAGATGGTCGTCCTGTTTCTGATGTGATTCGAACGGACTTGATCAACTCTCCAAATACGAATAGGCATAAATCGTATATTATCGAGGTAATTAATTGCTAATGATACTCGTGCTATCAATTACTGGTCATATGAATAACAAATAGCCCGCTCAGCATATTCCGATCTCCGACTCGCACAAACCTGGACAAGAATCCTTAATTAATTCACTAGACTGGAAATTGTTTATTGTCGGTATGTTTCGTTTTACTTTTCGGGGATTTAAAGTGACTGGCTGCAGTGAACCATACGGAAGCTTCATGTTGGCATAGCTGCCTAAATAATGTGCATACATTTGATACAATTGTTTGCCAATGTACGCTTTCACATTTGATGCCAAAGAAAATGGATTAAATTGCAAATTAAATAAAAAAATTACGCAACTTCATTGTGTGTCTCTACTTTTTGGTGACTGAGGACCGGTCTATGAAGGCACTTTATGTATTCTCTAACTGGAGAAGACGCTATTCATTTGGCCTTACACCGATAACGCAGACAATATAATGCCTAGAATGCCATACTTGAAATGTAGACCAATTTATGAAAATTAGGTGGCAAACGTATGCCACCTAGTGCTATATAATATGCGCTTTTATTCGGTATGGTGTACAAGGTTGGTACACTGGTTATTATTTTACTAAAAATTCTTGCTTGATGTTACAGAGCTTTCTTACATGGGACATATTTTCCTGTGAACGTTCGTCATCAGGTTGTTATTTTGTCTGAGCTGGTACCAAGTAATTAAAACAACAGAACTAAAATGTTTAGTTTAAAACCATTTCAAGTATTGCTAGACTTGAATTCTCGACAATATTATTAGTCTAATTTAATACATACTACGCACTTAGTATTAGAGTGAAATTTTTTTTTAATTAGTGGGTGCAACCTACAATTAACATCCTAGAAAACAACCAAATTAGTTTATATATGAAGTGAACTTCAGTGCGTATACCCTAATCATAAAGTATCATGACAAACTTTAGCTTGTTGTAATTCGCAGTAATAAATTTCGGTTCACGAACGCACAAATGGAGGAATACTCTTCACTCTTTTCTTTGATAATTCGATGATGATTCAATGCAGCCCGATGATAAAACGGGTTC
Source organism: Beris morrisii (assembly GCA_951812415.1). Taxonomy (NCBI): domain Eukaryota; kingdom Metazoa; phylum Arthropoda; class Insecta; order Diptera; family Stratiomyidae; genus Beris; species Beris morrisii. The sequence continues at coordinate 106,569,168 of OX638312.1, read as the reverse complement.
TTCGGACCTAGTTCAATAAAGTTTTAAACTGGCCTTTAATTTGAAGGTTTTTCCAACTATCATGTCCTCAATGGCAATAGCCAAGGTAGCGATTCAATCACAGTCGTGCGGCGTTCATACAAGAAACTCCTCTGCCGCCGAACAAACAACCAAAAACTCTTAAAAAATTTGGTTTCCATGATGAGTTCAACATAAAAAAATTCCATTCTCATTAAATTTAATACAAAAATCATTCATCAGAGTTAAGTGTAATTACAACCAGAAGTTAGTAATGTATACAACCATTTAATCAGTTATGGATGACTCCCAAAATAAGTCTGTCCTCCTGTCCAAAAGCATATTAGACTCGTTACACCAAAGAACTTGATATGAATTTGGTATTCACTTCTTGAATAGGATGTTATTGAACTAAATTGTCTTCGTCCTTCACTTAGCTCCCATACAAAAGTCTTTTAAACTCGTGTTAACGATTATTGGCCGATAACTTCTGAACGCTTCTAGCTATTAATTTATAATTTAGTAAGCATTAATCCTGCAATTGTTGCATATAGAAAATAATATGAAAAAAATTGAACGAGTCCTCCATGTGTACAAATTACACAATCGTTCTTGACAAATTTGCACATTTATCTTCTAGATCGTACTATAAATAATTCAAGATCAGGTGAGAAATAGAAAGTCGAGTCGTTCGTGAGCAAAATCCCCTAACTTGTTCGTTTAGCATCCATACAGAAGTCCTGAAAATACATCTTCATACGAATGCTGACCTTTAACTTCAGAATGCTTCAGGCTGTGAATTTAAAATGCAGTTTACATTAATTTTCCAATAGTTCATTCAGATAAAACAGAGAATGCGAAGAAAATCGAACGAGATTTATTTGGCTTCTGAGACTTTTCAGCCAGGAACTACCTATTTTATACTATTTAGTTAGTGAGCAAAAATCTCACAATCTTTCAGATAGCACCATTCAAAAGTGCTTAAATTTCGTAATTACACTCTTTGCACGATAAAGAGATCACGTAACGTGAGAATTTTAAAATGTTTCAGTTTAGAAATTTTTTTATAATTTAAAAATGTTAAGTTTAAAATGAAAATATAGTTTAGGTGTTTAGGTATATGTACGCAACATTATTAACGTTCCAAATAGCCTTCTGGTTATTCTTTAGGGTGTCAGTTGCATAATAACCTACACCGGATCTCAACATTAAACGCGTTTTGGACTTCTACCCAAAAAATAATAAAGTCGCACCCAGACTGTCAGCATTTTTTTTTTATTTTACGTATTTTTTTGTCAATTTTAATAAAAACATAATATTGAATATAAAAAACTCTGAAACCAATTTTTAGGCGATTGTATAGATAGCCCGTTAAAGTAAAAAACAATTCGTTATCTCATCAGACCCAAGTGATATGTCGGAAATCGTAAAAACGTACACAATAATTTTACATCCTCTTAGGGGTTGAATATCACAAAATCCTGAAATTCATTTTGAGATCATCTCTATATATAAAAATGAATGTTTGTCTGTCTGTTTGTCTGTCTGTTTGTCTGTCTGTTTGTCTGTCTGTTTGTCTGTCTGTTTGTCTGTCTGTTTGTCTGTCTGTTTGTCTGTCTGTTTGTCTGTCTGTTTGTCTGTCTGTTTGTCTGTTTGTCCTGTATAGGCTCCTAAACCACTCATCCAATTGCGATGAAACTTTGGTGATTTGTTGAGGGTACGCCCTCGATGGTTTCTGCGTTAACAAAATTATTTAACAGTTGGTGGTTCTCGAGTTATTTCAACATTTGAGTGTTTTTCATATGATTTAGCGGCAGTTCGTTTTTGGTGTATTAGTTATGCCTATTCCTATTACTAAATGGTATAAGAGGATAGTGGATGGAAGATGGAATATGGAGGATGGAAGATGCAGGATGGTGGACAGAGGATGGAGGATGGGGGGATTGGGGATGGTGGATGGAGGATGGTGGATATAGGATGGAGGATGGAAGATGGAGGATGGAAGATGGAGGATGGTGGATGGAGGATGGTGGGTAGAGGATGGAGAATGGTGGATGGGGGATGGAGAATGGTGGATGGGGGATGGAGTATGGTGGATAGAGGATGGAGTAACGGGAGCAACGGCGCGACGGGAGAAATGGGGGATGGTGGATAGGGAATGGTGGATGGAGGATAGTGGATGGATGATGGTGGATAGAGGGTGGAGGATGGAAGATGGAGGATGATGGATGGAGGATGGTGGATAGAGGTCGGAGGATGGAGGATGGGGGATGGTGGATAGCGGATGGAAGATGGAGGATGGTGGATGGAGGACGGTGGATAGAGGATGGTGGATAGAGGATGGAGGATTATGGATGGAGGATGGAGGATGGTGGATGGAGGATGGTGGGTAAAGGATGGAGAATGGTGGATGGGGGATGGAGCATGGTGGATAGAGGATGGAGTAACGGAAGCAACGGCGCGACGGGAGAAATGGGGGATGGGCGATGGTGGATAGGGGATGGTGGATGGAGGATGGTGGATGGAGTAACGGGAGCAACGGGAGAATTGGGAGCAACCGGAGTAACGGGAGCAACGATAGTAACAGGAGTATCGGGAGAAACAGGACCAATGGATCAACGTGAGCATCGGGATCAACGGGAGTAACAGGAGCGATGGAACAACGTGAGCGAAGTGAGCGTAGCCGCGGTACGCGGCTAGTTATATATAAAGCTCATAGAAATAAAAGCGAATTCGATCTCATTGGCCCTAAAATATATGTCGGAATTCACCGAACTAGAGCTATATCTGGACAGGCTATACCAATATTACAATAGATGGAAGATCAAAATTAATCCCACGAAAACTCAGGCGATATACTTCACCAAAAAACGGAAAAGCCACAATCTTCCGAACAGGCCTATCAATTTCTTAGGACAACCCATCGAATGGGCTAACCATATCAACTACCTTGGGCTTACTCTTGACAAGAAGCTGATACTAAAAGACCATATCGAGAAGTTATGCTCCAAGGTATCCAAATCCATTTATGCCCTGCACCCATAAATAAACAGGAAATCTAAGCTTTCAACGGACAACAAGCTCCTTATTTTTAAACAGGTGATTCAGCCCATAATTTCCTATGCCGCTCCTGTATGGAATCAGACTTCAAATATCCACAAAAAGACGCTACAAATAGTTCAAAATAAATGCTTGAAAATCATACTTGACCTACCATTTTATTTTTCAACTAAGCGCTTACACAAAACAGCTAATGTGCTTGAAATCGCGGCTCTTGCTGTAACTAGACTTAGCTCCTTCTTGAGGAAATCAATTCATCTACACAACTCTCTTGTAGCATCCTTCCTATAATCTACTGTTTACTTGCATTCCTTTATATTATTATTTGCTACAAACACTTCAGTGGATTTATTTGTTTTAGCAGTAAGATCGATTAAATAGTTTAAGTTTAAATAGTCAAGGTTTTTTTTGCAATTTTCCTTGTATAAACTCACACTAAATTTTTTATAATTACTATCCTACAGTCATGCACTAAAAATATAACGTAGTTGTACAGATATTTATCTAATCTCTAAAATAAGTCATACATGTAATCCATAAGAATTATTCCTGGCAATAAAAAAAATTTGAATTTGAATATGTCGGAATTCGTGAAAACTTGATCAATACCTTAAAATACCTCTAAGGGGTTTAATATAAAATTGATTTTTTCTTCGATTAAATTTAAAGCCTTTAGAAGTAAAAGTGAATTCAATATCTCATTAGACCTAAGAAATATATCGGAATTCGTGAAAATGTACACAACCACTTCACTCCCCCTTAGCGATTGGAAATTGAAAAATTTTAAAAAAATTTCGAGGCGCTTATATACAGAGCCCGCAGAAGTAAAATGAATTTAATAGCTCGACATATCTAAAAATTATAACGAAATTCGTGAAAATGTGGAACAAAAACCCTTTTTATGATAATTTTTTTACTCCACCTTTGTACGCCAATAAAAATCTGAATTTTTTTTTGACTTTAATTACTCCTGTACTACTTCTACATATACGTACTAAGTTTCAACTTTCTAGCATAAGCAATTACTTTGATATAAGAAACCAGGTGTAGCACTGAAGTGGGGGGAGCCACTTCTGTGCTACACCTTCCCCGTCAAAAATTTTATATTCAATAGACTCCTTGTGTAATCCTACATACACAAGCCAAATTTTATCTTCCTGGTATAATTGGTTCGAAAGATATTGTAATCCAAAGTTTTTTAACAGAGGACAATCACTATTAAAATCATTCTCTGTCACACGAATTGTATCCGTATACAAGAGGCATCCGTAATTGGAGGTTTTGCTGCATATCATCTATTTGAATCGTTATTGATTCACTTGTGGCTATTTTTCCTTGGTGCGTTATTATATTTTTATGAACGTTTTTTGGTTTAGAATTGAAGTGCTTAGCAAATAAAGTGTGTGTGTCGAATTGTCGCCTATATGATTCACTTACGATGCACTTACATGATTTACTTACTTGCCATTCACATCATACTCTTTGAGGTGAAAAGTTTGTGATTCTCTTGCAACGCAAGGTTACTTTCAGTTAGAAACAAAACTTAAAGACTCAGTTTGGCTATAGACAATTGTCAAACATGGTAAACATTATCCTCATAGCTAACCCAGGACCAAATTGCAATCCATTGATCCGGAAGAGTTTTGTTGTCTTTAGAATATATCTCAGTTTCTATCAGTACCATCAGTTAGCTATTTATTCAAGCTTCCTTTGATTTCGGTTGCCTACGAACAATAATGCAAACAATTCGTTCATCCTTGGCTCGTGTGTGCAGTAAGTAACCTTGTGTGCCATGCATCCCGCCTTCTGTAAACTCTTGGATCCCTTTCTGAACAGTGTATTTATGAACATAAATTACTTAACAGATTCTGTGGCTAACCGTGCTTAAACGAAGCAGCTTTAGTAGGATTAGACCAGACGAAGGATTAGGAAGTGCCTAATGTATCCATGCAGCAAGAATTGTATGTCCTTTCAGTATCATCACCGTACATAAAGCACTACAAGTTGTTCGGTATCTCTTCGCATGCTCGATCCATGTACACTACTAAAGTGCGGTTGCTTCCTTCGTTTCATCGCATTTGCTTCCTGACTGGGTGTTAAATCTGCTGCCAGGATTCCGGATAGTGTTGCAATAATTGAACTGCCTTATGCCAGTAGAATAGATCCGGCTGAATTATCGGCTGCGTTATCTGTACTCCGAATGTGATAGTACTTCTGGTATCCACAAATATGTTGACAAAATATCCTTTTGACTCCTTTATCAATTTCCGGTATAAGATCTTCTGTGGTAGAGCGCTCAAACAATTGTATTTTCGTGACATTGTTGCTGTTTCTAGCACAAATAAAAAAAACATAAATACATTGCTACTCTGTAAGACTTTGTCCTTAAAGGACATTAATTGGTCGATTACAGAAATATTACAGACTCGGAAAGAGTCTTTGAAATTTCGTAACTATAGCAATAAATTGTTTCCTTTTTTTTCCTTTCGGAACGATTAGGAATAATTTTGGAACGCAGTTAATTGCTATTTAGTTAAACACTTAAAATAACTGTACCTCATCTACGAAAAGGACCCACCTTTCGATATTCTACAGAAGAATTGGGCAGGGTATCGGTTCTAGGACAAACTTGTAATAAATACCAACCGAACCGTATCTAAATTTATGAAAGCCACAGGGATAATTATCGCAATTATTCTGTTTGATAACACTTAAGACTTCACTACAAAATTTTGTTGATGCAAAAGAGGTAATCAGTAAAATAGGCCGCAAATTCGTTAGCTCAGTTCAGATTCAGGAATCTCGCGGTAACCGTGAATTCTTCTGTTTTTGTATGATTCCTTGGCGGTAAAAGGACGAAACAGTAGAATTGTTGCTATTTGTATAGAGTATGTATATTTTTACCTTTTCGTTATTTTTTTAATAAAGAAGTATTTTGTTCGGCATTTAATTTAAAAAAAAAATTACTACCCTCAAATTCGGTCTCTATCAAGTTTGTTAATTTTTAGAGTTCTACTCTCTTAAGCCCCCAATTATAAACATCATTATTTTGCAACGGGTCAACCAAATGCACTTACAGTAAAAATTCGATGGATATTATATGAAAGAGTTGTTGAGCAGGGCAAAAACTCTTAAAAAAATCTGTGGACAGTCTGTGCACAACTTTATTATTTCTTGGATAGAAGTTCGATACGGGTTTAATGTGGAGATGAGGTGTACGTTTCTGTGTAACTAACAACCTAAAAAATAACGTTCCAAATAGGCTTCTGGTTATTCTTTAGGTTGTCAGTCACAAAGTAACCTACACAAAATCAAGAAAAAGATACGGAATAAAACTACACTGCATCTTAGCATTAAACCCGTACTGGACTTCTACCCAAAATATAATAAAGTTGCGCCCAGACTGTTGGCAGATTTTCTTAATCTATTTACGTATTTTTTTCAATTTCAATGAAAATATTAGGTTGCTGCAGATGAAATGTCGTTTTTGGTAGTGCAATTTCAAACAACTTTTATTAATCGAAATAGGCACCTGCAGATGCAATACACTTCTCCCAGCGAAATACAAGTGCATTTATGCCAGTTTCGTAGAAGTCCGACTTTCTAGAGCGAAGAAAGTCCTGGAAGGCACTTTTGAAGACTGCTTCATTATCGAATTGTTTGCTCGCCAAAAAATGATCCAAATGTTTAAAAAAGTGGTAGTCGGTTGGCGAAAGGTCTGGTGAGTATGGTGGATGAGGAAGAGTCTCATACTGTAACTCGTTTAATTTTTGGACCGTTGTTCTTGAAACATGAGACCGTGCGTTGTCATGAAGCAGTATAACTCCATCTCTGTTAGCCAATCTATCAAACGGATCGTTTCTCGTCCGGGAGAGCAGGGAATTGCAAATTTCCAGTCGACGCGTCATGTTTTGTACAGTAAGCTCATGCGACACCTACTTATCAAGCTTTTTGATTTTTCCGGGAAACTGTCGAATTGTGTACGCCCAATTTCTCTGCAATGTCCCTTCAAGTTTGGCATGAATCAGATTCCATTAATAAAATCAGCTCATCGTTGTCGAACGAAGGTCCTGGGTGACCACGTGGCTCACTTTCAAGGGTCAAATCTCCTGATCGGAATTTTTCGAACCATCGCTGTGTGATTCGTTTGTTTACCATATCAGTTCCAAATGCCCTATTGATATTTTCGGCTGCCTCCGTTGCGCTGTGGCCAAGTTTAAATTTAAATTCATAAAGGAAAATTACCCGTTTTTGACTCGAATCCATTTTTTTTTTTGTCCGATCTCAATAAAGTTCAAAACTGAAATGACTCCATGAGTAAATGTAGGGGTATTTATACTCCAATACCCAATACCACTTGTGCCACCTGGCGGCAGTTTAAGACATGAAAATCGCAACTGACTTCACTTCATAGAGAAAAACGACATTTCATCTGCAGCAACCTAATACTTTATTATTAAAATAATAAAGTAAAATCTGCCAACAGTCGCGTTTAATTCTGAGATGCGGTGTAGGTTACTATGTGACTGAAAACCTAAAAAAAAGTTCGGGAAGCGGTTAGAATGGGGTCGCGCTAGAATACTTACGCCGCTGCCACAAATAACATTTGAATTACGTAAATGGGTTACACTCCGGAACGCGGTCAAAGTCGTAGTATAATATCTCTTATAACGAGATTAGGAGGTTTTTCGTGATTTGGTTTTGGGCCATTACATGAAATCGGAAATCCGTTTGTAGGGGATTATATAAAAAGTCTGTGGAAGTAAAAGCCAATCTGATATCTCATCAATCCTAAGAAATATGTTGAAAGCCTTACGTTCTATTGGAGTTGAATATCTAAAACTAATACTGAAATCAACTTTTTGACGATTATGTAGGAAGTGAGAATGAATTCGATATCTCATTAGAACTAAGAAATATGCAGGAATTTGTGAAAACATATGCAACCCCCTTGCACCCACTTTGGGGTGGAATATCCAAAAATGCTGGAACAGGTTTTTAGATATATATAAATAAAGCCCGAGGAAGTGAAAACCAATCCGATGTCTTATCACTCTTAAGAGATATGACGGAATTCGTGAAAACGTGTTCAACCCGTTTATACCCTCTTAAGGGTTGAAAAAGGAAAAAAATTTAAAAGGAGTTTTAGGTATTATTAAACAAGCCCGTGGAAGTAAAAAGTTATTCGTTATGTAATCAGACCGGAGGGATACGACTGAATTCGTGAAAATATATACACCACCTTGGGGGTCGAATCTTGAAAACACTTTCTAGGTATTCATATGAAGAATCTGTAGAATAAAAATGAATTCAATATTTGGGAAGACCTAAAAGATATGATGAAAATCGAGAAAATATATGCATTCCATTTTCACTGATCATTTTTTCTGCCCCCCTTCCAAACGCCAAGGAATATTTGAATTTTTTTTTAATCAGAATTACTTTTATAGTCGACTTACATATACATACCGAATTTCAACTTTCTGGCATAAGCCGTTCCAAAGTTAGGAAAAACACACCCCACCCCCGTACCATACTACCACTATAAAATTTCGTGACATTAACCGTTTAGGAGGTATGGATTTTAGAATGTGTCGATCTCAGCTTTCGAGCGTTTCGGACGAATTATTATTCCCCTCACTGCAACACCTCTTCACCCATATCAGCAATTTTTTTTTGCAAATGGGTCCACTATTAAAGCTCTATATAAAATCCAAGTTTCAGCCTCCTAGCCTAAGCGGTTGCTGAGATCTAGAAACCAAAATTTTCCGTTTAAAATATTTCCCCCACCTCCCCCCTCACACCTACACCCTTAAAAAAGTGGTCACTTCAAGGGACCTACCTAATCTATTCAATTTGATATCTCATAGGGTTTAGGATCTATAAGCCCTGAAACGATTACGGCGGACGGCGGACGGCGCACAGACGGACTGTATTTTTTTTTGCTTTTTTGGTGTTTATTAGTCATGAAACGTGGAAAAAAAAATGTTTCAGGGTAGGAAATTTTTTTTTTTAAAAAATTCATAAGAATACTTTATTATTAAAATAATAAAATAAAATGGGGGATAAAATAACAACAGCGCTTTAGGGGTTGAATATAGAAAATTTTGAAACAGATTCTTAGGCGATCGTATAGGAACCTCGTTAATATAAAAAAACAATTCGATATCTCATCAGACCCAAGTGATATGTCGGAATTCGTAATAACATACACAAAAATTTTACATCCTTTTAGGGGTTCAATATCTCAAAATCCTGAAATTAATTTATATTAAAACCCATTCAAGTAAAAGTGAATTCAATGTCATTAACCCTAAAAGATTTTTCGAAATTCGTGAAAACTTGAACAATACCTTACATCCCCAGGGGGCCTAATTTCGAAAAATGCTTAAATTGGTTTTTACTTTGATTAAATTTAAAGCCTTTAGAAGTGAAAGTTAATTCTATATCTCATTAGACCTAGTTTTATTTTTAAGAAGGGGCGCAGCGCTTAACCACCCCACCAGGAGGCAACAAAAGAGTGATTCCTTCGGCATCCCCAAAACAACCCAGGTCACTGATAAACTTGACCAGCTTGTCATGCCCTATCGACCTCAAATCCTTCAAATTGTCAAAGAAAAGACTGCCCAGCCACCTCAATCATCTCCTTGCAACTACCTGACATTCACACAAATTGTGGGTAATGTCCTCCTCAGCATATAGGCCTTGGCAGTACCTGCACACATCAGAGTTAGCAATCCCCATACGCATAGCCTGTCAAGCCTTATCCACCGCTATAAATTGCCACCCCCAACAATTTTCTCTAGGATACCCTTATGGTGGCTGTACACAGTCGTCAATTTTTAGCTTTCTATGCTTTTCGGTTTTCAAGAAATAAAAATTAGAATTTTTTCCATCCCACCCTCTCCCATCATCACCCCCTACACTAGCACCCCAAAATTTTTTTCTCTTCTAGAGTTCTACTGGGCTTAACTCCTGTAAAAATTTTATGATAATATCTGGTACAGTGGTTGAGATATAAAAACTCAATAATGTCTATCCTCAAAAATGGCTATCCCCATACTTCCGTGATCCCCCCCCCACCCCGGCTATAAAACTTTTACATTCAATAGATTCCACCTGTAATCCTATTTACGAAAACCAAATTTCGTCTTCCTGCTACAATTGTTTCAAAAGATATTGTAATCCAAAGTTTTCACCCCTCTTCAAAATGCTAGGCCTTGTCTAGGCTACTAGTATTCCTACTAGTATTCCAAGTTTCAACCTTTTGACCTTAACCGTTCAGAAGATATGGATTTTAGGATGGTTCAATCCCAGCTTTCTTGTGTTTCAGACGCACTGTTTTCCTCCTCACTGTCACCCCCTCAACCTATTTCAAAATTTTTTTTTTACAAATGGGTCCACCATCATAGCTCTACATAAGATCCAAGTTTTAACCTTCTAACATAGGCGTTTTCTGAAATCTGAAATACAAATTTTTTCTTCTGAATCGTGCTCCCTACTTCCCCCTCACACCCCCATTACCTGAAAATATACCACTTGTAGGGGTTGACCCATTCTACTCTCCAAAAAAATTTCAACTTAATATCTCAAGGGGTTTGTGAGCTACGCGTCGTCAAACGCTTTTGAGTACGGTGTCTACGGCGGACAGAGGGACATTTTTTTTGCTTTTTGGTCCCAGGTAAGTTAAATATTGTTACCCAAAAATTACTAATAACGTTGTGCTTGTAGGTTAGTTTAGGTTAGGTTATAGTGGCAGCTATCCGAACTATGGATGGACTCACTTAGACTATTCGGTTGTGTTTGTACTTGGCAGCTTTTCTTAGACACAGGTGGTGATTGCTGATAAGTCTTGATCTGCAAAGGTTAGGAATCCACTAGCTCCATACTTGTTCGGTTATTGGATCCAAAGCATCGAAATAAAAAAAATTTACTTCTGACATAATATAAAATTAATTTCATGATAAAACTTTCCAGAAAGGATAGCTTCCTTTCAACTTGTCTCAAGACTCGATGAATAAAATGGAAACTCACTTCTGGTACTCCTAAAACGCAAATTCCATGAACTAAAAATGATGAAAATTCTTCGTAATTCAAATAATTGTTTTCTCTTCCTTTAAAGATCCTTTAAAAGGAATATGATTCGAATTTTCTCCATATCCTTGGTATGGTCAGAACTAACATCATTCATTCGGATATTTCGTAATTTGATTTTGGAGCGTTTATCGAGGACCTAAAGTACCGTAGAGGATATTTCGAGTGAAAAGTTTTTGTTGAAGTGGAATTCTTGGGGTGTTTGCTTTAATTTTCGAAGTGGATAGTGTGCAAACTACTAAATTCGAAAAAAAATTCAAGATTCGATAAAAGATGTGCGTGCGTGGTGATGTCCTCCGGGTCACCAATTTTAAAATGAAGTACTTTTTAATAAAGCATTTTAAAAGTAATGCATTTTATTTAAGGAATATTTCTGATCATATATCGGTACTTCCACAATTGTCTAGTATAAGCTCTGGAGTGTTATAGCGCAATGGGGTTTGAAGCCATCGGATTCCACTCACCACATTTACCAGAGAGATGACTATAAGAATGTATTTTTTGAACCATTAAAAAATTATTAGGGAGAGTAAAGTAATAAATTGTAAGTTCATGTATTTTTTTGCAAGAAGGTTCTACCGAAATCACTGTAAGAATATCCACTTCAAGCAGCACACATAGTTTTTGGGCCAAAAATTTAAATCATTACGGAGTACGAAGATATATTTCGTAATGCCGAAGTTTGTACCACTGAAATCACTGTAAAAATGCCTTCTTTACATCGATAGATACAAATTTTACTGCAACTATTATGAGAAGAGTGAGATCTTTACTAGTTGATTGAGATCTTGGGACGGTGTTGGAACAATAAAAAAGTCTCGAAACGCATTATGAGATCACGATTCGCTTCAAAAACTTAATTTTATTTTGCTCCCATTCATACTATTTTCAATATTTTCCCTTAATTTGATGGAACCCTTCCACCTGCTTGATGTCAAAGTCTCTACCATTGAGAGTTTACCGAAAAATCACGACGAGTTCTAATTTATCTTCCTCAAGTGAATTATTTTAACGTTCTTAGGCATGAACTGCGGCTTTAAATTACATAAGCCTGCGTGGTATCAGTATGGGCTGATCTTCACTTATGCGTCTATTGTAATAGGCGCACAATATTATAAAGAGGCCTTGGTGTATAGTCCTCCAGATTCGTAAATGTTCAAGTGCTACAAATTTAAGGACGCCTGTGATATGAGAAGAGAAAGTCGCAGTCATTCTTGTTTGTATTCTCTTTATTCCTGGCAACTTAAAACATACACAATACAATATCTGCAAATAACAATAAAACTCTCAGTAAAAAAATTTCTAGGGCAAGGACAGTAAGACTTAACCCCCTTCTATAGGAGCGTGCAATTGATACCGGCCACGTTGTGCGTACTTCCGAAACTATCACCATAAATACTATTTGACAAGGATATACCATTGCGGTCCATATACTCCACCATATTCCGAAGATACGAGCACTTCCAACTATTCGCTGCCAGTCCGAGTTCCTTGAGTGCAGGGAGCTGATTGCGTAGAGTCGAGTAGCTCAGTTCCTCCATACGATTGTAGTCCAAATACAATTCCCGTAGGTTCCTCAAAGGACTAAGGACGTCGGCCGTGATCGCGGTGATTCCATTGTGTGACAAGTCTAGGATGGCCAGGTTGGATTGGCGAGCAAAGGTGTTCGGTCCAAGTTCGTGGATGTTACTGTCGGACAGGTTCAGAAAGATCAGATCGGTCATGTAGTAGAAGTCCAAGGAATTGATGACCGTGAGCGGATTCTGCGACACGTCCAACTTGACTAGGTTCTTGGCAGCCGAAATAGAGCTGAGATCGTATAGTTTGTTGTTCCGGACGTGGAGTTCTTGGGTACGGGATAGATCCTGAATGTATAGCGTTCGAATTTGGTTCTCGTTCGCATACAGATTTCGGATTTTTCCATTTATGATGCACTTCTTTACCTGGCCGTTGTTGATATACAGCGTATCCAGCGTCGCGGTCTGGATCTCGTCAAAGTAGTTGTAGGACATGTCCAGCCAATACAAATTTCCCATGTTTATGAAAACGCCAGGATGCAGTTGCTTGATCCGATTTCTTCGAATTCGCACGATACCAAGTCGAGTGTTCGTTTGGAAAACGTCTTCGTTCAGCGTTTCAAGGTAGTTGTCCTCCAGGTGAATTGTTTCCAATGCGACCAGATCGCGTAAAACGGCTGGCGGTAAAACCCGAATTCGATTCTTGAACAGGAACAACTTTTTTAACTTTCGCAGACCTTGAAAGCTGTTCGATTGCATTTCGCGTATCCGGTTCGAGCTCATGTCCAACCATTCTAAATTTCGCGCACAAGAAAATAAATCGCTTGAAAGCACCTCGATTCGATTCTTCCAGAGCTCGAGACGTAGCAAATTGTCCGCTCCCATAAAGTCAGACTCCTCGAGCTTCTGCAGATTGCAACGGACCATCGTCAAAATCTGTACAGCCGGAAACACGTAGAATAAATTACCGGGCACCGAGTAAAGACGCGAACCACTGAACGTGACCTTGTCGTGCGTGAACGATTCATTTCGATTCAGTTCATAGGATTCACCGGGGGTCAGTTTGACTTTCACACAGAACTTGTCGGAGCGCGGGCACACGTTTTTAATGTCCACTTGGAGTCCGGCGCACAGCATCGTAAAGGCAAACGACATAACGATTTTCGACATCATTGGGCGACGGTGTTGTTCGCGGGAGGTTGAAGGAAAAAAGCGATTTTTCTCCCTAATCAAATTGACGAAATATTTTTACAACCGAATTACGAGGCTTACTGAGGAAGCATTTCGAATATCAAAAATTTTTTCGTATTTCCCAGATACTTTTTCATTAGCTACAGTCGGTTATAAAATGATTTCCTTTGTCACCTAGACAAAAAAGGCGGTCGATCTCTCCTTTTGTTAGCACGCACTTATGTACTTACTTCTTTGCAAGTATCTGCTGTCAGGAAAGCAAATACCTACCTAGATACCATACAAATGTCCTTAACAAATTTGTTCTTCTACAAAATTGGTGCTTATACTCGTTTGCCCTAACTTTAGAAACAGCCATCCAAATTTCTTAGAAGATCCATCTCGAATGCTAAAATTTTGCATTAATATTGATTTAACACCAGGGCAGAATTGTAAATGAGAGGAATCAATCTATTCCTAACTTCCACCATACAAAAGTATTTGAAAAGTTGGTTCTCTCAGACGTTTGAAAAAGTGTATTTAGTATCGACAAAGCTGAAATATGTCTTACAATTTTAAGAGAAAGTTCTGTATTAAGCCAAATTCCCAATTCTCTTAAATGGTCTGACATCTTCCGATTGATTGCACACTGGAAAACTTCGGAATGAGTTAACTTTTCACTAAGTTTCTTGGTAAAATAACTTAACTCAGGCGAGAAGTTAGCATTTTAAAGGGTTCTGTAAACTCATTTTTGTGCAAAAAAATGCCAGACCTATGAAGATGTCTAAATTGAAAGCTTTTTACTAAATTGAATGATCAATGTATATTATTTATTTTCTATCATATACATACATATATAACATATAATCCTTCTTTTTAAATATTTTTTCATTTATACTGGATCACTAACATCACAGCTGGGGTATCGATATGAGCTATTCAATTTATCAAGTTACGTGTAGCTACCATACAAATGTTCGCGGAGATAACGAACAGCCATAGAAGAATGTGTACCATGTGAAAATTCATCAGTCGTCAATGCTTGACATATTAATGTAATTATGTAATTTAACTGTATCCAATACACGAACCTTGCAGAATGCAAACTGTAAGATGTACTGGCCATGAATATGTTTGCACAATGCATAATATCACTATATTTTATATGATTCTTTAAAAATTATGATCCAATTTTAGGTAAAGCGTGGTAGCTTTATCGTAGTTTCAAACCATTGTATTTAGCCAAGATTCATTAACTGGCAAACGTTTGCCAGCTAATTTTATAAAATGGTTACACATTTGTAACAACACTTGCCATCTGGGTATTAAAAAATACCCTGAGATATTACATTTAGATTGTAATCGACTTATTAATCATCCTAAGTTATTAAGTTCCAAACTCAAAGTAAAACCTCAGTTATAATGGTTCCGATCCGATCCGGAAACGTCGGAGGAGAAAAATGTCTAGACACAATGATTCCGTTCCGACATTCGTCAAAGTGACACTATCGAGGTGTAATTTTGATTTTCAGTTAGGCGAAAGAGGTGGTGAAATTCAATAATTCACCTCTTAGCGTCGGAACGGATAGAAATTGAAAGTTGGTTAACTTTACTTTACTTTCCGTTTTGTGTCTCGGCTAATTACCGGAACGATTGTGACTAGTCGTTCCGAAATTCCCTTTATATGTGTGTCGGATGGAGAAACTCAACACTCTCCGTTTTCCGGATCGGATCGGATCGGAACCATTATAACTGAGGCTTTAGTCAACTTTACCCCTCTGTTTTGTGTCTCGGCTAATCAACAGAACGATTCTGTGGTAAAAAGCGATAACAGCTTAAGTCGAGAAAATAATTAGGTAGTTACGTGTAAAATTGATAAGTAAAGTAATAAAAAATATATTAAGAGATCTTATTTTATTGAATTTAATAATAAAACACAATAATAACATATTATATGAGATAAAAATCTATCAAACAAAGGCAATTTTTTTAAAAAATGCAATTGAAAACTTGAAAAATGATTTTTTCTTATCTCGACATAAGCTGTTATCGCTTTTTACCACAGGATTGTGACTAGTCGTTCCGAAATTGCCTTTAGATGTGTGTCGGATGGAAAAACTCAACACTGTCCATTTTCCGGATCGGATCGGATCGGATCGGATCGGAACCATTATAGCCTCAGTTAAGACTAACTGTAAACCTCTAAAGATGTATAAATTAAAAGATTTTCAATTTAGATCAATCACTTGAATTTCTTTAAATTTTATTTAGTCTTTATTTATTTATTTGTTTTGTCAATTCACGTCTAATTAACATCAATGTACTACATTGAAAAACTTTTCATTTAAACACCTTTAGACTCCATATTTTGATATTTCTAAACTAATTTATTATACTCTAGACGAAATCTGAGAGTATTATTAGTTTAATTCAGCTCAAAAGTTTTTAACGCATAGAACCGAGCCTCGGACGAAAAAAAATTATATGTTATTTTGTGTTTATTTGTGGCCAAAAACTCCAAATCTGCTTGGCGTCTGTCCATCCGTCCGTCTGTCCGTTCGTCTGTTCGCCCTTCCGTCCGTCCATCTGTTTGTCCGTCTGTCTGCTAACACGATAACTCAAGAACGCCTTCACCTAGAATCTTGAAATTTTGAAACTGAATATTTGTTCGAATTTGTAAGGCTAAGTTCGTTAACGGGCAAAATAGTGCTACTCCTTCGGGTAGCTACCATACAAAATGTCCTTAAAACACGTGTGGAAGAATATTGGCTTCAAAAGGGTTTAAGCTACGACTTTGAAATTTTGTATGTGTTGATTTTCCAATAGTTAAAATGCTGGAATGATTATGAAGAGAATTTCATTAGTCCTTCCTGTAGCTGCCATACAAATATCCTGTCAAAATATCTTCACTTACTAACTCAAGTAATCGTCTAGCAACGAATTCGAAAATTTGTACAACTTAGTTCGAGTTTACTAGTAAACTAAATCCTTTTACTCCTTCTGGTTCTATACAAAAAATCCTTAAGACACGTGTTCAAAAATATTTTCTGATAACTTTTGAACACTTCAAGCTAGGAATTTGAAATTTTGTACACATTAATTTTCCAGGTAAAAGGATAAATATGCTTGAAATCGAGTGAGTCCACCTCCCATATAAAAGTCCTTCAAAAAGGAAAACTTTTTTTTCGGTGACTCAGCCAGTTCAAGATATGAAATTAAACACTGACAATATTGTCTTTTAGTTTTGAGTAGCAAACAAATGGGAGTCTTTAATAAAGGACATACCACATGCAAACACCTTATTCTACTTTATCCACAACTACAATATAAATCGGAGTTCAGTATTTCATCTAGAGTATGATACGATTGGCTTGCAGCCGATCGTGATTGCAGTATGTTTCTGAATTAATTTATTTTATTTCGAATTAAATAGTGTAAATGTGGTCTGGTTTGTAGAATTTATTCGAAATAAAAATAAAACAAATTGCATTTAAACTCGGAACGAGTTTTGATTTTGTTTTAAGACCAAATTGCATATATTTTATATTTTAAGTTTTGGTTTATTAGATTTCAAGGTAATATTAAAATGGAATAACACTAATACTATGTTCAGACTACGAGATTAACGCGTTTAAATCGAGTTGAACGCGTTGAAAACACTTCCCGAACGTGTTTACGAAAACATGTTGCTACAACGCGTTTAACCGAAAACATGTACTGCGACCCTCGCGGAAATCGAAGTAAACTTTGGAAGAAACTATTTAATGGTGTAGAGACTCAATTGTGTGCTTGTGGAACTACAGCATTAGCTGATAAATTCACTATCCATTACTGCTATACAAACATTTTAATTTCAAATGATTTAGAAAGAATAAATATGGTAATGAAATACAGCTGAATATTTATTTGTCAGAACAAATCACGTCAAGCTATCATATATCAAAATTAAACGAGTTTCCTAGTCTGAACACTACTTTTTTAACACGTTCATTTTGCCTACTTAAACGCGTTTAAAAGGTATTAGGGCCATTACTACGAACGTCAGTTAAACTCTAACTGGAACTTTAAACGGAAGTTTTGTATGAAAATCTGTCAGTTAAAGTTCCAGATAGAACTTAACCGAACATCGTAGGAACGGCCCTTAATGTATGGATTTGAATTGTTAAAACAGGTATCTGATATTATTTTTACTAAATTAGTTTTTAAGTAGGTACCTATATTATTAAGTTCTAATTTTTTGTTGAATTTAATTTTAGTTTTTTGGTGTTGGGACTTTTACTTAGTTTTGGATTTAACATTTAATTTTTAGACACTTTATTTAATTAATTAATTTAATAATATTTTTTTTGGTTTTGTTCATTTTAAATAATTATAATTTTTATGGGTTTAAGGTTTATTAATTTCAGAGTTTTAATATTTAATACTAATTGACCTAGCTAGAGTTAAGCCCCGTTTTCACGGCTATAGTTTTTAATGTAGTACTGTCATGAGAACACAGAACGACAGTGTCAGATAAGAGTTCGACAGTGCGATAGTCTGTTGTAATACATACATGGCTTGGCAGTTCACCAATGCGGTAGTAGAGTATATACCCTCAATGGGGAGGGCGGCTGCAAACCATTTCCACAAGTGGTGCCATCACTGCATGTGCCATTAACAGGCCAATGACAGTTTTACTTTCGACGTATATAATTATTTTGATGGGTAATCATTTAACTTGGCATTTCATCATCGAAATCCATTACTGGTATTAAAAGAAAATTATTGTTTAAATCATAAAATATTAATCTATAATAAAACAAAAAAAAGTACACTTAGTTCATAGGTAAACTCGTTAATATCTTAACAACTCTGCCTAGGTGACTTTTAACAGTCTATGAGATCCTTTTACTTTCCTTTCAGGACTCCACCACGATTTCGCAACACCGACTCCATTTTTTCACATTGAAATTAGGATATTTCTCGCCCAGTAACGATATTTTTTTCGTTAATATCTAAAAGTGTGGTGCTGCCATCTGCGCTAAGCCTTACGCCGTATACCCCATTCGATATTTATTTGACAAGAAAATAGTATCGCGAAAGTGACAGTACA
Organism: Beris morrisii; assembly: GCA_951812415.1. Classification (NCBI taxonomy): domain Eukaryota; kingdom Metazoa; phylum Arthropoda; class Insecta; order Diptera; family Stratiomyidae; genus Beris; species Beris morrisii. Next base: position 106,550,238 of record OX638312.1, on the reverse strand, counting down.
GTACTTCATAACTTTCGCGATAGTGCTATCAACTCTCTCGTCAAATGTGATCGTACGACAGTGCTATCATAACAGTTCGAAAGCAACTATCATGCATTATGATATCAACTATCGCAAAAATCACCGTGTAAACGGGGCTTTATGTGTAATGCCTCTTGTATTGTACTGGAAAATACTGTGACATCGAAAATCGTCAATACGAGTATCTCCATGAAATACTATAATTCAGCAAATTTTGTTCAGCCGTTTTTTGATATTTAAACTGATAAACTGACAATCTGGCAAACGAGCAAACAAACAAGTAGGCAAATAGAGACAAACTGACAAGCAGACAAACCGATAAACAGACAAATAGACCAACTGGTTCACAGGCAAATAGGCAAATAGACAAACAGGCAAAAAGGCCAACAGACAAACAGACCTAACAAAACCGATAAACACAGATAACACAGATATAACAGCTAAACTAAAAAGAGACAAACATGAAAACAAACAAACAAGCAGACAAAAAAGCAATCGAGAAGCAGAAAAAAAGATAATCAGACCGATATAAAATCAGACAAACAGACAAATGCATAAAAAATAAACAATATTCTAATTTCTTTTATTGATTGAATTTAAATTTGGATACATTAGAATCTAAACTAGATTATATGCTAAACACATGTACATACGTATTATGGAAATAAATCAAATCAAATAAATTTGGATACAAGTGGAATGTATGCCACCATCTCAAATATTTGAATATGTTTGGTGGAAAATGCAGACAAACGTGTTTATTTAAATTTAAGCGCGTCTATTTAATTATTTTTGAGTAAACTGAAAGAAATTAGCTACCGGTATTTTCTGCATTTTGGTAATAAAAAATTTATGTGACTCCTTTTTCTCATATCGTGTTTGCGGTAGTCAAAAAAATTTCAGCCTAATTACCATATATCCACATGATATCAATTTTGTTTTGTGGAATTTATGATGTTTTTGAAGATTTCATGCAAGTAATCTTCAAAAACATGAGAGGAGGTGCTTTTCTTTGTAACGTTTTAAGTCTAATTTTCTTTGGTATGAAAAGACGTTCTGAAGTAATTCATATGACAATATATGTACATACATATCTTTAGGCTGATACCCAAAAATCAAATTTTTCAAAAAATGTAGTAAAGCCATCTCGATTTTGACAGACACAAATAGCGGAAAGTTTAATTTGCATAACACAAAGCCTTTTTTAGCTTGAAAACTTTAAATAATTTGTCGTCAAATTTATTTAATAAAAGATTTAAATAAAAGATTTTTAGCTTTTCTATTTAGTTTTAAGGAATTTTAATTAATTTTAATTCTAGTTTTACCCAAGGAACACAAAATAGTTGCTTATACCCCTACCATATTTATCGCTTGGCGTGACTTGTAGTTATGACTCCGGACCGTCATAATTACCCAATAGGTACAACTGACGACGTTGGAGCGACCTCGTGGCAAAAATTTGAAAGCGTTCACGACGTCATATAAAATTGTATAAAGGTCCACATGACATATTAACGAATTTCCTTTGTATATTTGTATAAAAGTGTTTTAAATATGCGTCTATCCATATTTTTATATTTTTACATTGATGCTACTATTTATTTAGTGTGACATGAAAAATGCTGAAATTGTGGAACACAAATATTCCAAACGAAATACAACAGTATTAAAACTTTTCATCAAGAGTTGGGTAATTTTTCCAAACAAATTAAAATTTATCGTAAACATAATGTAAACTGTTCATTAGTATTTTAAAAAAGTGTGTTTTTCATGACGTACCACTTTATAGAAGTTGCTACTTATATGTAACTTCTTTTCTAGGGTAGCGAAATAGTTACTCCATATTAAGTGTGTTCTTTTGCGCATTTATCCAGATCACAGTAGTGATTTAAAGTTTGATTGAGAACACCAAGTATATTGCTGTTTTTGTTATTTTTATTGCTTTTCCCTGTAGATAAGTAGGCTAGAATATAGATTTTAACCGAAATAGCTGACTCAGTAAGCTCACTGGGGTAGCTATTCGGGATAAATTCTCTAATCTAGGCTACTATCTATGGAAAAAAGTTATAAAGAATCATAAAAACAGCAATGTTGTTGTTATTTTGTATATATGTTTTCTAACCTACTCTGTTCTGGATAAGTGGGCAAAAACACCTATTAACTGTTATACGTGCAATATACTACTAATGACTTCTAACTCTATTTCAGTCGCATATCGGTAATAGTGTCAGCTATTTTTAGTGTGTTGTTATAGGTGGCTGGTCATTTGGCCCTTACGCACGCGCCGATTAAGTTCATATGACTACATGACTGAATATTTCGAAGTTGAAGCATGTTCATATGTACCTGATTAAAATTTTTTTTTATTTTTGCAAGTACGAGGGCGGATTGAAAATCAAAAATCAAGAAGGAGTGGGCAGGTAAGGAATTCGTTATTTTTTTTTACCTGGACCATCCTTAAATAGATTACCTGCAAAGTTTAAGCCTGATACCTCGTTTAGTTTTCGAGAAGCAGCCGTCTAAACAAGTCGACTTATAAAAATTTTTAAAAATGGATAAAAATGAATTTCGTGTGTTGATTAAACACAATTTTTTAAAAGGGAAAACAGCTAAAGTAACAAAAAAAAATTAGGTAAGCATTATGGGGACTCTGCACCATCGATCCGAATGATTTACAAATGGTTTTCTGAATTCAAGTGTGGTCGTACGAGCACACAAACCATACCAAGTCCAGGTCGTCCAAATGAGGTCACCACGCCAGAAATGATCGATAAAATCCATGATATCGTGATAGAAGATCGTCGAGTAAAAGTCCGTGAGATAGTTAACGTAGTAAGCATCTCATTTAAACGTGTTTGGAATATTTTGAAAAACCATTTCGACATGAGAAAGCTATCCGCAAGATGGCTGCCGCGTTTGCTCACAATCGACTAAAAACGCAATCGTGTGACAACTTCGCAGCACGGTTTCCAACTGTTTTAACGTAATACAAATGAATTTTTTCGTTGATTCGTAACTGTTGATGAAGCATGGATTCACCACTACACTCCAGAAACCAAACAACAGTCAAAACAATGGAAGGATGTCGCTCCAAGGAGGCAAAACCGTTCTATCGGCTGGAAAGGTTATGGCGACAGTTTTTTGGGATTCCAATGGAATGATATTCACAGACTACTTGGAGAAAGGAAAAACAATGACGGGAGCATATTATTCTGAGGTATTGGTTTCATTGGATGTTGAAATCAAGGCAAACCGGCTTCATTTCGCGAAGAAAAAAGTGTTGTTTCACACGTCCGTTGTTGCAACGGCAAAACTGTTTGAATTACGGTACGAATTGCTCCCTCACCCACCGTATTCTACAGATTTGGCACCCTGCGACTTTTTATTATTTCCAGACTTGAAAAAATGGCTTGCTGGAAAGAGATTTACCACGAATACTGACGTCATAATTGAAACCAACGCCAACTTTGAATGGTTGGACAAATCATATTATTTGGAAGGGATCAAAAAATTGGAAAAACGCTGGACTAAGTGTATCGAGCTAAAAGGAGACTACGTTGAAAAATAAAATAAATTTTTCCGGATAAAATTATGTTTTCTCAATTTTTGCACGTCATTATCAATCCGCCCTCGTACATACGTCGTTTGGTATTTAAAATTTCTTTCGTTCCTTGTTGTAACTATCTCTTGGGTCAGATACGTGTTTGGCACGTCAAGTCTAGTTAATGAGTCTTTTCATAAGTTTTTGGGACGTTCTTGCAACCTTAAATACCGACGATGAATTTAAAATCATACCATATATGCAGTTACCAAGTCGGCCACTTTTATTTGATATAGGACAATAAAGTCAGAGGACGCACATACGTCGTAGCAACACAAAGAAACATAAAGCAACATAAAAACCAAGGTCGGTAAGGAGTCGTATAAAAGTTGTCAAGCCTACAAAGCAGTGGCGGCTCGTGCCTTTCTCAGAAGGTGAGGCTGAATTGGAATATTAAAACACGACTTTGTCGGACTAAAACTATATGAGTAAAGACGTCGGTTTACTGCGGAAAGTCATTAAGTAACATTTTCAAAACAAAAAATCACTAGTAACTTGATGACTTTTTCCTCCGTAAAATGGTGAGGCTTAGCCTCACTAGCCTCATGTGGCGAGCCGCCACTGCTACAAAGTGTGACTAGCATTGACTACATACTAGGGTTGCGCATTTTAGTTCACCATAGTGAGCGATCATTTCCGATTCCCGATGTCTCGTGAACTAGTTCGTTCTTTTAGTTCATAGTTCATTACTTCAGGGGAGTTCAGTGATTAGTAGTCGTAGTTCGAAGACAGTAGATCTAGTACAAGATGATGAGCAAATGAAAAGAAGGGTCAGTAGATCTAGTAGAAGATGATGAGCAAAAAAAAGGTCAGTAGATCTAGTAGAACATGATGAGCAAAAAAAAAGACACTAGATATAGTATAGTATATTGTCTCACAGAGTTCCGAACGGCAATGAAAAATGAACTAGGAGCGGAACTGACTGCGAACTAGTTCGTTCATTTCAGTTATGGGAACGCTCTTCGGAACTAGTTCGTTCGCGAACTACACACGCCTACTACATACCAACTAGTAAGTATTACGTTTACACATTACTAAGCCGTCTCCTCTCACTTCAAAGTTGTAGAACAGACGTCGTTATAACTACGTAAATACTTTACTGAGACTTTTTGTTCTTACATACGTAATTCATGATTTTAGGCATACGAGTAACTAAGTTCTTTTTACATTAAAGACATTTTTTTTGGTTCGAAATTAAGCTTAAAACAATTTTAATGTTTTAGGCTTATATTTTATTGTGCTCGGGTTCTTACTTATTTCCACGGAATTTAAATATTTTAATACCTTACCCTTGTATTTTACTTACAAATGAATTCAAATGATGTAATCGTCATATTTTTGTTTCTCACATTTATACGAAATGTTTGTATTCATTTTTATAAAATTTTTAATTTACATCATGGCATAAGCTTATAACAGGCTTAAGTTTAATAAAGTTATTATCGTTAATTAAATTTTTTAAAAGTTGATATAAGTTTAATTCAATCGAAAGTTAATTTACATTTTAATTATTTTTAATATTTTAGCGCCTATCCCAATAGAGTTTAAATTCTCATTTTCATCTTTATTCAAGACGGTAGACGGTAAACCGAATAGAATGTTAGGCTGTTAAGTGACTTCAATGTTTTTATTTAGTTTTAATAGGAAATAATTGACACTACTTCCTAATAATATAATTAGAAAAGTTTTCTGGTGAGTATAATCGCAGTTTTGTGAAGGTACAATGGAGATGTAAGAAAAATATTGTTCTTCTACGAAAAATTTAAACTTTTTTAAAAGTTTTAAAAATCGAAATCATAAAATTTTACAATCCACTGTAATACCATAAAACTTAGATTATTTTCAATTATCATTTTCTGTCTTAAATATAGTTCATCTCTTATCAGCTCACTAACAACAAACAAATTATGTTGGATTGAATGGACAACAATCTCAATCCCTTAATGTGCGTAAGATTAAAATTTATGAACTCGATTTTTGTTGGTAGTGCGCAAACTACTAAGTCTTTTATCGACTTTAGAACCACGCTTTGAGTAGTCTGGGGGTTACACAAGTCAAAAAGCTACTTAGAGGCTGCTGATAAAGTCAACAAAACACTTAAATTTTTCTTTTTTTTTCTAATAAAAATGTTTTTCTTTTAAATATTATTTACATCAGAATGAGAGAACGGTGTTTTTGAGAGCTACACCTGAACACGTGTACTACTATGAATATCGAGAGTAGATTAGAACCATGGGGCTCTAAATTAAGGAGTTGATTAGAACTACAATTTTCGAATGAAATATCAATGACATTATTCGTTCTTTTTTTGGTATCTACCTTTTATTGTTATTTGTAAAACCACGCCATTTTATTTTAATATTTTTGAAGTAAAACTGAATTCGAATAAAATTGGATAATTAACTAATCTCCCAGACAATTTGACCAGCAATTATGCATTAAATTTGGCAATTGGGAATGAAAGCTACTCGGAGTATTTTCTGTATAGTAATTTCAGTTCGGATTAATGAAAGATATATTGGCCATATCGTCTCATTATACATGCGGTTCATCTCTATGGGGATTATCGTACAAGGGATGTACTAAATACAAAATTTAATACTACACACGAAAAGTAGTCGAACCGGAAAGGCAATTAAGCGGTTTAATGATCGATAGCAGGTGCATACAATGAAAATTAAATTAATACCTCGAATTGCGTTCCAACTACAGGCAAACTGGGCGCCCATTTTCGAACCACCACATCTCGCTATACTCGTAGCTCATGTTACTCCTGTATAGGAGCGCATCAGATTATACATCCTTTTCCGGTTAATAGAACGCTGGAGACTAATAAACAAGGCTATCTCCGAAGGGATGAAGCGGATTTAATGTTAATATCGACAAGGCCGGCCGAAAGGATGTATATCGACATAGAATCGATATCGACTTACTTGCTTTGAAAAGGCTTTGGAGTAATTGGGATCGAGTTTCGAGGCAGTATGTGGATGCGGTTGGAATATTTGGTATTAGAATGGAGGTTTTATGCTAATCGGTGCGCGTTCTTAAGGATGGAGAACCCCATCCATCAATAGGTTTTCCAATTTGCTAGAAATATTGGGACTAAGCGATTTTTCTTAGGATTGGTCAACGTTTAAACTGGTTAAGAATCTAGTTGTGGGAATACAAAAAGATATACTGAGTGTGTTCTTTTTGGAAAAAAAGGGTTAGTGAGTTACAGGAGGAGTTGTAGTGTCATCTATTGGCGATCACTGGACAATACCTCCGAAACGTTCGAACGCTCAGATCGAGATATTCTAAAGTCCATCTAGTAAACGGTTAATGTCGACAGTGAAGCAAGGAAGTTGGGGAATTTTTCTAAAGAATCACGTCTCATATCTCAAGAACTGTTTAAGATAGAAGCACAGAATTTATAAGGGAAAAATTGTAGGGTTGGAGATAGAGTAGAATGAAAAATTCCGAGTTTTATATCTCGAGAACCGCTAATGATGTATAGCAGAAACTTGGTATTTAGGTAGAGCTATAGTAGTGGCACGTTCTAAAAATAAGGCTTTTAAAAGGGGCATCATGGTTCAGAGAGGGTGGAGTTAATTTTTCCACAATAGGAAATTGGTCTTGTAGAGCTCGATTACATTACAAATTTTTTTCCTATTCTAATATGAATCTTCTTTTTTTTTTTAAGTCTATAATATCTACTACTACTAATAACTACTTGTAGATAATATCGAACTTCACTTGAAGTTCAAAACGGTCAATATTGAAATTTGGTTGCTGACCCAAGCCAAACAACCCCCTCCCCCCACCAAAAATCATGTCTAGCTACGCAACTGGTTACAGAAAAAAATAAAAAATAAGGTCAAACTATTGTAATAAAAGAAACAAAGGTTTGGTAATACCTTGAACTGCGTTGGTAATCGACAGGCAGTTCAGACGAGACATTCAAACTAGCATGATTATAATAAAATAAATTACTTCTAAAAACAAATATAGTGCGAGACTTTTATTCAATACACTCTACTTGTAATTCTGTTGCAAATTTATATCAGTTCAATCGGTTAAGGTGCCGAGTCCGGCTCGAACCCAGAGAAGGGTGATTCAATAAAAGGCTCCTCTTCTACTTTTCTCGGCCAAATCACGAGACTTGAAAATTCGTACTTCAATAATCCACTCGAAAACACAGGGAAAACGTCACGAAATTCGTTATATTTAAAAGCAAATTTTGGTATTGGATTAACATAAATAAAAAATTTATCGAGCAATTCTTTTCTTGCCACGCTTTTTATACTCTAGATGAAATCATATAGAGTATTATAAGTTTAATCCAGCCCAAAAGTTTGTAACGCATAGAACCAAGCCTCGGACGAAAAAAAGTTATATATTATTTTTTGTTTATTTGTGGCCAAAAACCTCAAATCCGCCTGACGTCCGTCCGTCCGTCCGTCCGTCTGTCCGTGAACACGATAACTCAAGAACGCCTTCACCTAGGATCTTGAAATTTTGAATCTGGATGTTTGGTTGAATTTGTAAGGCTAAGTTTGTTAACGGGCAAAATCGTCTTACTCCTTCGGGTAGCTGCCATACAAAATGTCCTTAAAACACGTGTTCAAGAATATTGGTCGATAACTTCAGAAGGGTTTAAGCTACGACATTGAAATTTTGTACGTGTTATTTTTCCAATAGTTGCAGCTAAATATATGATTATGAAGAAAATCCTGTTAGTCCTTCGTGTAGCTGCCATACAAATATCCTGCCAAAATGTATTCACTTAATTTACGAAACTCACTATAACTCAAGTAATCTTTTAGATACGAATTCGGAATTTTGTACAAATTAGTTTTGAGTGAAAAGAAAGTTCGGCTTTACTAGTCAGCGAAATCCTTTTACTCATTCTGGTAGCTGCCATACAAAATGTCCTTAAAACACGTGTTTAAGAATATTGGCCGATAACTTTAGAGGGGTTTAAGCTACGACATTGAAATTTTGTATGTGTTATTTTTCCAATAGTTGCAGCGAAATGTATGATTATGAAGAAAATCCTGTTAGTCCTTCGTGTAGCTGCCATACAAATATCCTGTCAAAACGTCTTCACTTAATTTACGGAACTTACTATAACTCAAGTAATCTTTTAGCTATGAATTAGAAATTTTGCACAAATTAGTTTTGAGTAAAAACAAAGTTCGAGTTTACTAATCAGCGAAATCCGTTTACTCCTTCTGGTAGCTGCCATACAAAATGTCCTTAAGACACGTGTTCAACAATATTTTTCGATAACTTTTGAACGCTTCAAGCTACTAATTTGAAATTTTGTACACGTTCATTTTTGAATGGTTCGAAGGAAAAGGATAAATATGTATGAAATCGAGTGAGTCCTTCCTGTACCTCCCATGCGAAAGTCCTTCATAAAAGAAATTTTTTTTCGATTATTTACCCAGTTCAAGATATGAAATTAAACACTGAATATTGTCTGTTAGTTTTGAGTAGCAATCTGATGGCAGTCCTTAATAAAGGACATACAACATGCTCACACGTAATTCTACTTTATCCCCAACTACAATATAAATCGGAGTTCAGTATTCATCTAGAGTATTATACGATTGGCTTGCAGCCGATCGTGACTGCAGTATGTTTTTTAGTTGTTTTCGGCGTCAGAGTGTTCAATCGCTGTCCGGGCTACTTCCATTGAGTACATCACCATCATTAATGGCGTGAAAGCCCAAATCGGCGTCTTAAGGTTGTCGCCTCCAATCGTTTCGATCCAAAGACCGCGTCCTCCAGCTACTAATTTTTAAAATGGCTTTGCTATCTTCATCAACCGAGTCTTCCCATCGTTTGCGTGCCATTGAAGACATGACAGTTCAAAAACCTTCACTGCAGAAGTCAGTTTAAAACTATGTTGAACTAGGTCCGAAGGAGCTGTTTAGTCATCAGATGGCATTGACTAATCAGAGGGTGTGTCATGCCAATTATCCGAAAAACCTTTACAGCTTCTGGTACTGCTGAAGAGTTAGGGTACATTAATTCTCACACTAAGTGCGCGCAATCAAATCATCAAATCCAGCCAACAGCAATTCTATTTTTCCTAATATTAGTAAGACAGCCGGGGTTTCGTGTTGGTGTTTCGCACCAGAAACTTCTCTTACGCCGAAAAACATCCAAAAAATTCTTAAAATTAGATTCTATGGTAGCTTCACCATGAAAAATTCCATTCTTATTAGTATTAAAGGCTTTTAAATGTTTTCCAAATAATCGATTTGAATATTTGTTTAGCGCTAGAGTCCGTCGTTAAAGTTCCAAAAGCTCCCCTAATTTTAGATTTACTTTAAATTAATAATTAAGTCTTTCACCAGTTCCTATTCCTATACTAACCCTAAGTTTTACAAAGTACAAATTTTACCTGTCGTCCAGTCCTTCCTCTACTCCAGAGTCAAGGTTAAGATTAATTGAAAAATGCACGTTTCTTTTTAGCCATCCCCAGAGAAAACTGCATCCGCAAGAAGTTTTTCGATGCACGAATAACATTGCTCTTCCCCATGTACGAAAAGCAGAACGGCACAGCACAGGCTTAGTATTGGTGCCGGAGTTGCCAGTACTGGCTAATGTTTCGGGCCCAGTGTGTGGCCTAGACCAAATCATTGCCGAGCCAATGTCGATTTGATCACACCGGTCCTACTCTTGGTGAAACTCTGGCCCGATACTGGGCCTCAGTAAAGAAAAGAAACGAAAATAACTGTATTATTACTAATTTTTTTTTTTTTTTAAAAATGCGAATTGATTTTACTTACACAGCTTGCACACTCTCGGATTCGAACCATGGTCCCGTCACACATTAGTCCGCTACGCTACCATATTCCGCTACGCTACCATATTCTCGTAATAGGGTTGAAACCGAATCAATTGATATTGTTGCGAGCTAGGGGTTCGCCGGGATTTCAAGTAAAACACAATTCGGTTAAAATGAAAAATAAGTAATAATTTATTTATCCGCACTTTAATTCACAGAATTATACTCGCACAATAATTCGCACTGTATGGCAGTACCGCCCGCTTATACCATATATCACTTGACTCGTTCACTTTCGTTCTCTCTCAACACGGTCGCGTGTACCCGCTGTCTGTCACAGTCGACGTAATCAGAATTACTGAGTCTTCGCTGAATGCTTCACCTGCTTATATACTAGGCGGTTGCAGTCTTGAATGTTCACCGGTGTACTTGAACGTTCGTTCAGTTGTGGAATCTTCTCGAAAGCTTCAGAGCCTTCGATTTCGATCATCGTTCAGTGGTGTGTGCAGAGGATTCTAGTATATTGGAGAGCATTCGATAAGAAGAGAGATACAACCGTGCTGTTTCGCCTTATTTCTGATTGGGTTATTTTTCAACTAGGTATTCGGTTGTTGTTGTTTTCATTATGTGAAACGATCGAGTTGCAAGATTGCGCGGTTGCCAGGCTTACATGTAACAATATGTTGAGAAACAAAAAATATTTCTACCAAGATGTGCCCAATACAGAGCCGACCGTCGAGCCAATGCTGAAAGAGCTTAGACACCAATAATAAGCCAATTCCAGGCCCGACATAGGCCCAGCAACTCGGACCAAAGTCGGCTCAGATCAAGTGGGAGTACTGATCACCAGGATTGGCCCGACACTGGTCTGGTGGTTTGCCAGTACCAAAACAGTACCGATCGACAAGTCTTGGCGGGCAATGCAATGCCAATTCTGGGCAGTGTACGGGACTCTGGTTGGACTCCGGCATTTCGCACATGGGTCTCTTCTTTGCAGGATCGCTCTACAACGAAACATAGCAAAATGTATTTAAATAAACGGAAGTAAATAATGATATAATTGTTTTTAATAATTAAATTTGAATTGTTTTACTTGAAGTTCCGGAACACCTGAACTTGTAATAATCTCGAATTAAATTCGAATGAAAGTAGGCTTACTCTGAGTGTTAACAGTATGTTTTTGGAGCAGGTCGTAATCTTATGGTACACTTATTTTGCCTCTTATGAGTCCAACTAGATGTCCATTTGATCTCTTAAGCGATGAGGCTGCCATCTACCAATACCTAATGTCCTCGTTCCTACAGGCTCTTTTACGAGTAACTGTTCGATAGAAATGACTTAAATATAGTACATACATAAATATAAGGAAATAAGATGGTGGAAGCGGATTTATGGATTTATGATGACTTATCCTGCGAAAACAGCTGTTGCATATAAATTTACACCGAAGTTCGTCCATTCTACTATTGCTTCACTCCATAAAGTCTAAGAACATCGAGCGTAACAGAGCGGCAATTATGAAAATGGAATAAATTATTCCATTCCGTATTTAAAAAATCACAGGCTTCGCAACTGTTCCGTAAATTAATTTTTCTATTTGAGCTGAATAAATTCAATTTATGGATAAAATGGCATGTCCGTATCCGGCACCTGAAACACTTGGAATATTAACGAATATAAAGCAGGACTAAATACATAGCCGCCCTTCAGGAAAATTAAAAAAAAAATCGCTACCGCTCAATGTAAGCAAAAAAGGAGCAGTTGTTGCTTAATGAACTGGCATAGACAGCGCCCGACAATGTCTAAAACATATTCCGCCCGTGTCGCTTCCTTTTCTGCAGCTCCCGATATTCATAAGTCGGTACTGGCTTAATTTCATTTAATGGGGCTGCTTTTATGGAATTTATCTTCTCGCGTAATTGCACACAAGTCTTGCACAGGATTCCATTTTACCAGTAGTTGAAAAGACCAGATGGGCGATACGTTCAGCACTTAGGACGCCCAAGTAGAAGTGCTGAAAAAATGGCGGTCATTATGAAGCCATTTTAGTTTTTTTATTTGCCATTGGAGCGAGTATCGCGTCTAGTTCGGAAGTTCGGATGGTGTAATGAACGTTAGCCAGGTGTTTTTGGATGTTATGTTCGTGGCCGTAGGCGTTCATTTCGGGATGGCAGTTTAACAGCACTAATTGTTGCGTTGGTGAAGCGTTGAAATATTCACCGAATTACATTGCGATGCTTGTACTTGTAATTGAGTTATTATTTATTAACTAGCTTCTGAATTCCGGAAAGAGATGATTTGAAGTTCAATTTTGGATTTCACGGATAGAGGGCGCGGTATCCGTTTTATAGGTCTATTTTGACTACCAAATATGCTTTTTGACATTGCCTAAGTTGCGGTCAATTTAAAGCCTCGCCGTTTTTGTTCAAAACTCCAACTTTAAACTTTAAAATAACATAAATTAATTAAATCTTAAAATTGTGAATTGATTTTGGAATTTGTGAACCGATTTTAATATTTTGTACTTTTGGGATTTTATAGTTATATAATTTGTTTGTACGGAATTCGGAATTTTAAAAATTTACGGGATTTTGTATTTTCTGTTTTAAATCAAATATTTCATTGTTAATTTCTAGCACCCATCGGTGAGACATTAACACCCATGGTTGCTGCGATTACACCCATGGGTTTGGCTCTTACACTCATGGGTGTTCCACGTAACACTCACGAGTGTTCTTACAAGATCAAGGGTGTCTTTCGATAAATATTGGTGTACCATGGGTGTTAGGTGTCATGGAATTTATTCGACCAGGGGAAATAAGTAAAAACTTATCTTTTTTTATCTGTTAACAACGATCGAATGAAGTTGGTAACAGTTCAAAAGCGAAACGGAACTACAATTTCGGATTGATTCATAATTAGAACTTTCCAATCCGAGATGAGTTCGAAAACTTTACGAATTCTGATATCGCTACTGTTTACACTGGGACTAACATTAGCGTCCAGATAGTCTGATCAATGCGTAACAGGGTTAAGGTCAGTAATTTTTAATGTTCCTGGTGAGCGATGCGATATCAGTATAACTGGTTACGCCCACTTACGTACATTCTAATTAGCAGTCATCGCGTCGCATCGCTGCACACACGCGCGTCGCGTTCACTATAATCCCACCTTAAAAACACATAGCGCCGAGACAGACGTCACTTGGAAAGTTGATTATTCAGCAATTAGTGATGCCATAACAATAATGCATCGTAATTTGTTTGAATTCAAAAATTTAATATCAAATCCAGAACACTTTCCAAATGTGACGTTTTGGTCTTTATCAAACTGAAAGTCAGTAGAACAAGATAATCTCAACTACACAGTAAAATTTTTTGTGAAAATTACTATCCTTAAAGCAGTAAAATATTCCGCATTGATGTAGTAAATTTACGAATTTTCATTAAATTTAACAAAGTTGAGAGTAATTCTTAAAACTGCGTATTTTTACACTTTTAATTCATAAATTTACTTGCAACACCGCATGCAATTTTCCACATTTAATGTGTAAAATTGATCATTGTCTATAAAATTACACATTTTGCATATAATTTTGATAATTCAAGCGTAGTAATTTGTTGTTTGTGATATGTATTAACTTGACTGCTTCGTTGTTTAATTCACTTGTTTCGTGGTTTTGTGTAGTTTTAAGAAGGGGCGAAGTGCTGAGCCACCGCGTGGTTTTGTGTAAGGCGTGATTCAAAATTTAAAAAGAAAATAATGTCTATAAAGTTTGAAGTACAAATAAATTAAATTTATATATAATAAAAATTAAGTGTTTTATACTTACTACCCTTTTTGACCTATATCCTGGTTTTTTCCCAATTATCATGTGTTGATTGATATCATTGAATTTTTCCAATTGTCGATTACTGTGTCCTTTGCCCTTCAAAATACGTCTGGAAATTCATCTGCCGATCATTCGCTCAAAGCTTATTCATTTATATTCTCAATAAATTAATAATAATAATAAGCAAACATAAACATATCACATTTTTGTAGTACATATGTAGTACATATTAGTTTTTCCACACCGTGTGTAATATTACGCACATTTTTAGCGTTTGATTTCCACACTTGTGTGTGATTTTTCGCATTAATAGTAAAAATCATAGGAGTGCGTAATTAAATTTGTCAATAGTAATTTTACTGCTTTTTATACTCTAGATGAAATCATATAGAGTATTATAAGTTTAATCCAGCCGAAAAGTTTGTAACGCATAGAACCAAGCCTCGGACGAAAAAAAGTTATATATTATTTTTTGTTTATTTGTGCCCAAAAACCTCAAATCCGCTTGACGTCCGTCCGTCCGTCCGTCCGTCCGTCCGTCCGTCCGTCCGTCCGTCCGTCCGTCCGTCCGTCCGTCCGTCCGTCCGTCCGTCTGTCCGTTAGCACGATATCTCAAGAACGCCTTCACCTAGGATCTTGAAATTTTGAATCTGGATGTTTGGTTGAATTTGTAAGGCTAAGTTTGTTAACGGGCAAAATCGTCCTACTCCTTCGGGTAGCTGCCATACAAAATGTCCTTAAAACACGTGTTCAAGAATATTGACCAATAACTTCGGAACGCCTATAGCTACAACTTTGAAATTTTGTATGTGTTACTTTTTCAATAGTTGGAGCTAAATGTATGATTATGAAGAAAATCCTGTTAGTCCTTCGTGTAGCTGCCATACAAATATCCTGCCAAAATGTCTTCACTTAATTTACGAAACTCACTATAACTCAAGTAATCTTTTAGCTACGAAATCGAAATTTTGTACAAATTAGTTTTGAGTGAAAAGAAAGTTCGGCTTTACTAGTCAGCGAAATCCTTTTACTCCTTCTGGTAGCTGCCATACAAAATATCCTTAAAATACGTGTTCAAGAATATTGGCCGATAACTTCAGAAGGGTTTAAGGTACGTCTTTGAAATTTTGTACGTAGTATTTTTCCAATAGTTGGAGCTAAATGTATGATTATGAAGAAAATCCTATTAGTCCTTCGTGTAGCTGCCATACAAATATCCTGTCAAAACGTTTTCTTTTAATTTACGGAACTTAATATAACTCAAGTAATCTTTTAGCTATGAATTGAAAATTTTGTACAAATTAGTTTTGAGTAAAAATAAAGTTCGAGTTTACTTATCAGCTAAATCCTTTTACTCCTTCCGGTAGCTGCCGTACAAAATGTCCTTAAGACACGTGTTCAACAATATTTTTCGATAACTTTTGAACGCTTCAAGCTACGAATTTGAAATTTTGTACACGTTCATTTTTGAATGGTTCCAAGGAAAAGGATAAATATGTAAGAAATCGAGTGAGTCCTTCCTGCACCTCCCATGTGAAAGTCCTTCAAAAAGGAAATTTTTTTCGATGACTTACCCAGTTCAAGATATGAAATTAAACACTGAATATTGTCTTTTAGTTTTGAGTAGCAATCTAATGGCAGTCCTTAATAAAGGACATACAACATGCACACACGTAATTCTACTTTATCCCCAACTACAATATAAATCGGAGTTCAGTATTCATCTAGAGTATTATACGATTGGCTTGCAGCCGATCGTGACTGCAGTATGTTTTTACTGATATAAAAACTGATATATACTTTTTTTACTGACATAAAAATCGGAACTTTTTCCTTTTCACTCTTCCCCACCCTCGCCCTCTACATCCACACCTCCAAAATTTTGTTTTCTGCTAGGGCTCTCTGAGACCTACCTCTGGTTAACATTTTAAGAATCTATCTTACACTGTTCTTGAGATATGAGACGTGATTTTTTAGAAAAATTCTTATCCCCTCCACTGTCATGCTCCACCGCCCCTTAAAAAATTTTACTTTCAGCAGACTTCATTTGTCAACCTTTATACAAAAACTAAATTTTAGTTGTCTAGTGTAACCGGTTCGTGATATATCGTAATCTAAAGTTTTTCACCCCCCACCGCCGTACGTTACTGCCCCACTCAAAAATTTGTTTCCGATCTATTCTCCTGGTATACCTACAGATATTCATGAAGTTTCAATTTTGTGACATTAACCGTTTAGGAGATATAGATTTTAGAATGTGTCGATCTCGCCTTTTCTGCGTTTCGGACGCATTATTTTTCCCCCCACTCCCAAACCCCTTCACCTATATCGGAAATTTTTTTGCAAATGTGTCCACTGTCGAAGTTCTATTTAAATTCCAAATTTCAGCCTCCTAGCATAAGCGGTTGCTGAGATCTAGAAACTAAAATTTTCCGTCTAAAACGCTCCTCCCTCCTCCGCTTTTACACCCCACCCCTCCGAATCTGGTCACTTCAGGGACCCACCCAGTCTATTCATAAAAAAATTTTCAATTTAATAGCTCCAAGAGTTTGGGAGGTACGAGCCTTCAAACGATTTTGCGTACACCAGTAGACGTACGGCGGACAGACGGACTGAAATTTTTTTTGCTTTTTTCGTGTCTACTAGTCATGAAACGTGAAAAAAAAAATATTGAGGGTAGCAAATTTTTTTTTTTAAAAATCGATAACAATACTGTATTATTGAAATAAAAAGTAAAATCATAGGAGTGCTTAATTAAATATGTCAATAGTAATTTTACTGCTCTCAGAGTAGGATCTAAATTGCCTACTCGAAGAGTAGTAAACTTTTTTTACTGTTTAGCTATAATAGAAATTCCTTCGGTGACGGCCAGTACTGCAAATCCTGATGCGGGACATGGTGCTCGAATCCGGGAATGTTGCATGAAATCCGTGACGAAAGGTCACCTTAATCTACCAGTAAATACAGTAAATTTGCTCTGAAGAAGAAAAACAGAACTTAACAAATATTTCAAATTTTCATAAGGTTTTTTTTTATGATTTCTTGAGTTGTTTTTCAGCATCAGAGGAATGTCTTCTGTGAACACCACTCAAAATATTACTTGTCGCATTGGCCATTTAAATTTTTTTTTTAATTTTTGTGCTCAGGTATAAATACTAGCGAAACTCTTTGTCATATTTATCATACAGCTTATAGCTGCGAATTTTAGTTCTCCCATTTAATCGCAGGTTAAATGAAAACCAACTAAACTTTGAACAAAACAAAAGATTTAAGTGAAAACTAATACGAGACGCAACAGCTCCTCTTGTAGTGGTAGGGACTAGCTAGAAGATATTAAGAACGAGAACAACTGGGCTCCTTGTTTAAATCCTTAATCCAACCAGCTAACACCGTCGTTCCAAAATACAATTCGGCTATCTGGCTGTCGCGACCTTCTTCTTACGCCTTGCTATTGTTAAGCCAGACGTAAGCAGAAAGGATGACTATCGCGATATGGGATGGTACCCGTACATGCAGGGAATTCCCCTTGAATATGACTTCAGGCAGCTCTAGAATACACGGTTCGAGGTCGGTTAGATACGGCAAGGAGTTGTGTAATTTATTCCTCCAAATTCGAATTACCAAGCGCAACTTTTGCAAGTATTCTAGGGAACCAGGAGGCACTTATAATCTTTGTCGTTCCCTGGCTGGAACCATGCTCCCAGGAGGTTTCAAATGTACAAGCTGCGATTGTACTATTTGCTCACAAACTCCAAAATACTTGTATATCGTGCTTTTTCCCACTCCACCTGCATTTAAATTTATATTTACCTGAATCTATCAGAAAGTGCACTCTGCTTCTTGAGTTTACCTTATGATAAGATAAGAAGGTTTATTAGATGGCAACCGGAACTTTCAAAGTTCACGGTAAGTACATGTTGGAGCAAAGTTATGATGCAAATTTTTGCTGATTTTAATTATCCAAAAACATCACACATTCAAGGCGAACTTTATTTTGGGAATCAAGTCTTAATGTTAAATAAATGTTCCTGCTGCCAAAAGTTCCGAGAAAATGTTGTGTATTTTTTCAATTAAAATTGAAACTGATAATGTGCTCGTGAAAATATTATTTTAATAACAAAGAAGATTTAAAAAAAAGATCTGCCAACAGTCCGGGGGGAAACTTTAATATTTTTTGGTCAAAGTTCGGGAAGCAGTTAAAATGGGGGGGGGGAGCATTTACGCTACTCCCACATATAACACATGAATAACGTAACTGGGTCATTCATACCCCGGGACCCGGTCAAAGTCGGATTAGAAGGTTTCTTGAAAAAAGTCGGATTAGAAGGTTTCTTTGAAAGTTAGGTAGGTTTATCCTTAAAATAGAAATATCTAAAAAACAGATCTTTAGCCGATTAAGTGACATTATTACGATCTTTTGTTAAACTCTAACCAGAACTTTAATTGGAAGTTTTGTATGAAAATCTGTCAGTTAAAGTTCCAGTTAGAGCTTAACTGAACATCGTAGCAACGTGCCTAAACATATAAAATGTCGGTATATTATTTACACTATAAACCCATTGAATTAAGAACCAATTTCCTGCCTCATGAGACTTGGGGGTAAACCCTAGAAAAATCAATAAAATCATCTTTTTTTGCTTATTTTTAATCTAGAGTATATTTTGAACGCACAAATTTGCAGTCGTCCGACGACGTCTCGGCGCGATCGAAATTTCCCACCAAACTTGAAGGGTTCATATTAATAACATTAAAATTACCCTTCACAGTGTTTGTTTTACTTTATTATTTTTTAATAATAAAGTATTGTGATCGACCTAAAATTTCAAAAAAAATTGCTACCCTGAAATTTTGTATTTTCACGTTTTAGGACTATGTAGGTAGTAAACCCCAAAAAAGAAAAAAAAATGTCCGTCTGTCCGCCGTAGACGCCGTATGCTGTACGCAAAATCGTTTGAAGGTGCGTAGCTCTCAAACCCCTTGAGATATTAAGTTGAAATTTTTATGGTAGGTAGAATGGATGAACCCCTACGAGTGGTATGTTTTGCAGGGGTGGGGGTGTGAGTGGGGAGGAGGGGAGAGTGTTTTAGATGAAACATTTACTTTTCTAGATCTCAGGAACCGCTTATGCTAGGAGGCTGAAAGTTGGGAATTATATAGAACTATGATAGTGGACCCATTTGCAAAAAAATGGTTGATAGAGGTTCAGGGATGTGCGAGTGGGGGAAAAACAATGCGTCCAAAACGCTTGAAAGCTGGGATTGAAACATTCTAAAATCCATATCTCCTGAACGATTGATGTCAGATGGCAGAAACTTTGTAGTGGTCTTAAGAGGTACTAGGAGATTAGAAAAGTGGTAAACTTTTTAAGGTGGGTGGTGAGGTATGGGGGTGTGCGGTGAAAAACTACGGAAGATAAAATTTGGTTTCGGTATATAGAATTACCAGTGGAGGCTACTGAAAATTTTGGGGGAGGAGGAGAAGCGCGGAAGTGGGTGGGCAGCCATTTTTCAAAAAAATAAAATTTTTATATCTAAAGAACCGTATCAGATATGATCTTGAAAATTTTACAAGATTTAGGACCAGTAGACCTCTAGCGGTGAAAAAATTTGAGGGTGTGAATGTTGGGAGTGATGGTGGGAGGGGGTGGAAATGAAAAAAATCCGATTTTAATTTCTTGAAATCCGCAAAGGATAGACAGCTAATAATTAACAACTGTATAGAGCTACTATAAAGACATCCCAGAAAAAATTTTGATAGTGGTGGCATGGTAAAGAGGGTGGGAGGTGGTTGCGGTTTATGCTAGAAAGTTGAAACTTAGAACCTATATGTAGATGTGCTGGTAGAGTAATTAAAACTAAAAAAAACTTAGATTTTCATTTGTGTACAAAGATGAAGTGAAAAAATTTCCGTGAAAAGGGTTTTTCGCACATTTTCACGAATTTCGTTAAATCTTTTAGACATCTCGAGCTATTAAATCAATTTTACTTCTGCGGGCTCTTAAAAGCGCATAGAAACGTTTTTCCAAATTTTTCGATATCTAACCCCTAAGGGGGTGTAAGGCGGTTATGTACTTTTTCACGAATTCCAAAATATTTCTTAGATCTAATGAGATATAGAATTCACTTTCACTTCTAAATGCTTTGAATATAGTCGAGGAATAAACCGATTTAAGAATTTTTTATTAAATTTATATTAAACTCCCCGTTTTTTTAGGTTTAATGAGATCGAATTCACTTTCACTTCTATTGAATCATCTATTGAAGAAACAAATACGTAGATAAATAAAATTAAATCGGCTAACAGTCTGGGCGCAGCTTTATTATTTTATGGGTAGAAGTCCAAAACGTGTTGCGCCCAGACTTTTGGCAGATTTTTTAAATTGTGCAGCTCAAATGGTTATTATTGCCGAGTTTACCATGTGCAAAAAATTTCATGAACATCG
Source organism: Beris morrisii (assembly GCA_951812415.1). Lineage (NCBI taxonomy): Eukaryota > Metazoa > Arthropoda > Insecta > Diptera > Stratiomyidae > Beris > Beris morrisii. The sequence goes on along the minus strand of OX638312.1, from coordinate 106,529,561 downwards.
GATGAATGGTTCTCGAGATATGGAACATTGAATTTCAATTGAAAATGGGCTTAAGGTTTACCCCCTTAAGAGACGAGTTATAAAAATATATATTAACCCATTATACCTACTTGGGGGTTGAATTTCAAAAAATCGTGAAATTGATGTTTAGAACATTACATGAAATGCCCGTAGAAATAATAACCAATTGTATATCTCATCAGAACTAAGAGATGGCAAAAATTTTGAAACAATATGCAACCGCTTTACGCCCCTTGGGGGTATAATATCAAAAAATCGTGAAATGGGTTTGTAGATGATTATATAAAAAGTCGGTGGTAGTAAAAATCAATCTGATATATCATCAAGCCTAAGAAATATGTCGAAAACTGTGAAAAGTATGCAACCCTCTTACACCTCTTACGATTTAATATCTAAAAATTCTGTAAAGGACTTTTTGGTGATTATATAGGAACTCTTAGGAAGCAAAAATCAATTGGATATCTCATCAGGAGAAGAAGTATGTCGGAATTTGTAAAAATGTATGCAACCCCTTTGTACCACCTTGGGTGGATACCAGACAATTATATAAAAATATTATATAAAAATTCTGCATAAGCTAAACCCAATTTGATGACTCTTCAACTCTAAGAGATATGGCGAAAATTGTGAAACTTACACCCACTTAAGAGTTGAATATCCAAAAAGAAGTTTTTAGTACAAAGAAAGCCCGAGGAAGTAAAAACCAATTCAATGCCTTATCACTACTAAGAGATATGACGGAATTCGTGAAAATGTATACAATCCCTTAAAACCGCCTTAGGGTCGAATTTAAAAAAATTCTGAAAACACTTTCTAGGCATTTGTGTAGAGAATTCGTAGAATAAAAATTAATTCAATATTTTGGAAATCCTAAGAGATATGGCGAAATTTTTGAAAGTATACAGGGTGTAACTAGTACTGAGGTTCAAACGAAAATGGGAGATAGAAGAACTTGTCCTGAGTAGAAAATCGTTCTACACATACTCCCGTTTTTGCACCGTTAAAGAGATAGCGCTATTTTAAGGATGAAGGATTTTCATCGTACCTGTGATCACTGTTTGATCTCTAACTTCTGCTGTACTTAGCGTAACGTAATAATTCTGGGCTCGTTGGAAAGGACACAAATTCTTCTTTCTAATTGCTATCAACTGTGTCAATCAGTGTTATACTTTTTGAGAAAAATTCATTTAAATGACACAAAAATAATAAAAAATTCAAAAAAATACAAAAAAGTTCTGTTTTCTCCAGGAAGGACCTGATTAACCACCAAATTTTATTACATTTTCGGAAAACCCATAAAATTTCACTATACGTTTGATAACAGAATTTCTTCATATTTGCAACAACAAGTGAGTTCCCTGCACATGTTGGAAATACTGCTAAACATAGAATTTACCGCAAAACAGATGCAGTAATGAGCAACCATGTTAACACACACGTATTGCTCTTATGTGTGGAAATTATGTTACAGGTAAGTAAAAATATGACAACTAATTAGATAGCGTCCATTTAAGTAAATTAACTAACATCCATTTAAGTTAATTAAGTAATATCCATTTAAGTAGGGCGTGGAGTTTAGGAACGGGAATGACTTCGTCCTACGTAGATTTTTCTGCGATAAAAGCATCGGGAGGAAGAGGCAGCAAACAGAATGTGATAGACATCATTACGAGCACCATGGCAAGAAATAGGAGGTCTTATACAACGGAAGAAATGGCAGACATGCACTTCGTATATGGGTTGTGCGACGGGAATGCTAGGCGAGCCGAAAGAGTTTACCGGGAACGGTATCCGGAGAGATCTCGGTACCCCCATTATCGGATGTTCATCAGCATTCATCGGAACCTTCGTGAACGAGGTACACTGCAGCCGTGGCGGCAGACACAACATCCAGGACGGCGACACTCGGTACCTGTGGCCACGGAGGAGCGCATACTGAGCATCGCGGCTAGGGACCCCACGGTAAGCACCCGGCGCATCGGCCATCGATTAGGCATCAACCACATGCATTTATTTCGTCCTCACTATTATTAATCATACTCCTTCGGCGAATGACGGGTGTCAAACCAGATTTACTTGAAGGGAACGTGCTTGATAACTGTTAGCCCCGCTCCTTTACAATTCAACCTATGAAGAAATTCTGTTATCAAACGTATAATAAAATTTTATGGGCTTTCCGAATATGTAATAAAATTTTGTGGTTAATCAGGTCCTTCCTGGAGAAAACAGGACTTTTTTGTATTTTTTTTAATTTTTTATTATTTTTGTGTCATTTAAATGAATTTTTCTCAAAAAGTATAACACTGATTGACACAGTTGATAGCAATTAGAAAGAAGAATTTGTGTCCTTTCCAACGAGCCCAGAATTATTACGTTACGCTAAGTACAGCAGAAGTTAGAGATCAAACAGTGATCACAGGTACGATGAAAATCCTTCATCCTTAAAATCGCGCTATCTCCTTAACGGTGCAAAAACGGGAGTATGTGTAGAACGATTTTCTACTCAGGACAAGTTCCTCTATCTCCCATTTTCGTTTGAACCTCAGTACTAGTTACACCCTGTATACAATACCTTTTCACTGATCATTTATTTTGCGCCCCTTCCGTAAGCCAATGGATATTTGAAATATTTTTTAAAATCTAAATTATGTTCTAGTAGATCTACATATACTCACCATGTTTCAACTTTCTAGCATAAGCCGTTCTATAGATACGAAAAACACCCCCCAACCCCGTACCATACTACCCCCATAAAAAATAATGTTTTTACAACATGGCACTACTATAGGTCTATCTTAATACCAAGTTTCAGCTATTGAGATATGAAAGTCAAATGGCTATCCTTTAGGTTGTCAGTCGCATAGTAACCTATACCACATTTCAACATTAAGCGCGTTCCGGACCTCCACCTAAAAGTAATAAAGTTGCGCCCAGACTGTTGGTAGATTCTTTTTTACGAGTATTATGACGCGACTTGAGTTATACTCCGTCGTATCGTAGAGTATCGGATCCCTCATCAGACTCGAGCGAGTAATCTCATAATAATAGTTTACAGGAGAAATGACTTTGGATTGTTGGTCCTAGTGCGTTCAAGTCTTTTTTTTCGATGAAAAAGATGTCATGGTGGCACGTAAGGAGGAGGTGCACGCTTCTGGCAGCGACGATTTTCAACTGGGTCGGATATTAAAGTTTTTCCAAAATGCCAACTATACCTTGATTGCATGCCTCCTTAAATCTTGGAACAAGGAATTGTTGCGATGAAAAAGAAAAACATAAAACACACAGAGAAAACTTTTTATTTGTTCTGTTTAAAAGTAAAAAAGTTAAAATTTAATTATCGAGTTTAATTTTCAGTAGAAACGCATTTCATCCCTTCAATATTGTCTTCGCGGTTGTTGATCAAATTCGGCGGAGTAAAAAAAGTGATGCCCTTCGAATTCCACCCTGTCCAGCCAAGTTTAAGTAGTTGCTCGCAGGTAATGCTATTGCCGGCGATTCCCAGGACTCGTAATCCTCCAAGGATACTCAGGTCGCCTATAATCCTGTAAATTGAGTTGTTGTGCACGTAGAGCTCTTCCAATAGTCGCGACGGATACAGCATATTTATCGTCAAATACGATAGGAAGTTATTCGAAACGTCCAACACCTTGAGATATTTTTGATTCGCAAACATGCCGTAGTACATGCGAATCATCAGCGTTTCGGACAAATTCAAATGAAGAAGCTCAGGTAGATTGAGAAAAGTTTCAGCGTCGACGGTTCCGATTGGATTCTTGGAGAGATCCAGTTGTGTAAGGAACGACCCATGGATCGTCAGGTTGGCTATGTTCGTTAAATTGTTGCCTCGCAGATTGAGCACACTGATCTGTTTCCAGGCATGTGACGACATTGAAAATCTTTCGATTTTCGAATTTTCCGCATGGAGGTGATGAATATCGTCTTGCAAGTGCAAGTCCCGCAGACTCGTGTGATTAAGGTGTAGCGACTTCACTTTACCGATCTGAAGATCGATCAGTGGATTCCACGATAGATCGATTGTTGCATGAGATAAATCTTCGTTACTCCGAAATTGAACGATTGAATTGTGAGCCAGGTAAATGAACCAAATATTTGACAAATTTCGAAATGTATTGAACGAGACTTCTTTAATTCGATTGCTGGACAAATCGATTAGTAGGAGATTCTGCAGATTCTGAAACCATTCGGGAGCAACTCGCGAAAGTTTGTTCTCGTTAAGATACAGATTAACCACTTTGCCCAGTTTGCTGAATGCGTCCTTTCTAATATCAATAATTCCCGAGTTATTGAAATAAATCACGTTTGAAAGTTGTACTGGTTGGGGCGGATCGTTGGTAAGGACCTTAGTTGGATTCGTCAAGAAGCAGTAGGCGATGCGTCCGAAAGAACTGCAAAAATTGATCAAATTTTATGTTCGATTTTAACTGAAAAATTATTGTTGTACCTTACTGGAACATCACATTGGAATGCTACTGTCGATGCAAATCCGCACAGAAAGATGAACAAAAAACAGTACATTGACGCCATTTGTACACAGAAAACTATTCAACCGTCAGCTCCGGATAGTTAGTGAGTTGCGACTAATTCAAACTCAAATGCAAAGCGTCTTATCAGATTAAACTTCTTGATACGGAACGACGGAAGGAAGCGATTTTATCAGTTTTCCGCACGTTATCATAGCACAGCTGTCCACATACAGCAAAATGTATGAAAGATTGCCTTTGTACCATGTCCTATGTCTGCTTAAAGAACAAAAAACTGTTTATTTGTTGTCAAGACCAAATGGATCACTATTCTACTATTTTTCGGATTAAGCCCTACTCTCACTCTCTCCCCTTGGCTAATACGCCCAAAAATTTCACTTTTTCGTGTTAGGAATCCTTCTCAATTACCTGAAGAAGAGGGATCTCTTGGGCATCTAGTATAGTCGCCAGGGGCGTACGCAGAGTTATGTTTTGTGGTGGGTCACAAGATAGATGAACTAGCGGGAGCGGGGAGTCAATTGCTAAACAAATCAAGACAGTGTTATGCTGAGATTCTGATTCGCGTGGAAGAAAGACGCTCAGGTTAAACGTTGCTAGCACATCACATGAGAACCTCGTTCTTAAATCTGAAACTACTTCATCGAGCAATGGATTATAGACGGATCTGCGAAAGTAGTCTTCAGGTGAGGTTGCGGGTGGATTTTCTCGCTGAGTCTGACGAGAAGCTGTGCGAGGCATCAACACATCTACCTGAAGTTCTTCTGCAAAAACTTGAACTTCAGCAAAACTTTTTTTAAAAACATTTTCATAACGCCTTTTTTCTAAGGCAGATATTGTGTCCGCTATCGATTCCGAAGCTTTCTTTAAATCAAGTGATGGCTTTTGGAGGCACTTGCTGAGCGAAGATTTGGTTCCTGATATAACAGAATGAAGAACGAACGTTAGATGCGTATTTTATTTCATACTATATACAGGGTGGACCATCTAGTGGTTTCTTTTTAAATCATAGGTTATTTTGACACTGAAAGCTGCTTCCCGCTCGAAATCTTGACAGAAAGTCAGTATTATACCTCCGCGGAACGAAATGAGTCGCTTTACGCTTGAAACGCTTTCCTTCTACTTCATTGGAGATGAAGGATCTGCACATAGACGAAGCTACTGTTTTGAAATTTATCTCAAATATTGTAGATAGTTTTTCTGTTGGTCCAGACGGCATCCCTCCAAGCGTTCTAAAACGATGCAGCTCTTCCCTAGTAGCACCCTTGTGCTATTTATTCAATTCTTCTCTTCGTTCAGGGGTATTTCCCAGTTCATGGAAATATTCTACTATTAAGCCGTTATTTAAGAAAGGTAAAAGAATGGATGTACGAAATTATCGGCCTGTCGCCAACCTTTCTTGTATTTCGAAGCTTTTCGAGGCTATTGTTCGTGATGTAATGAATTTTCATTGCAAATCAATCATAAGTCCATCCCAACATGGATTTACTAAGGGTAGGTCTACTACCACAAATTTAATGGAATGGAGCCCTTTCATCCGATATATATAATACTTCTGGAGTACCTCAGAGGAGCCATTTGGGTCTGCTCTTATTTATCCTCTTCATTAATGACGTGAGTTCGGTTCTCTCCCACTCTAAAATTTTAATGTATGCTGACGATGCAAAGATTTTTCGTAATGTAACCAATGCGGCTGATTGTTCTCTTCTTCAGAGTGACTTGCAACGGTTTTATGACTGGTGTACACTAAATTGTATGCCTTTGAATATTAGTAAGTGTATCACTGTATCGTTCTCTAGAAAGAAAACTCCAGTTACATTTGATTATAGTTTAGAAGGAAACCCATTATGTAGAACTGACAAAGTGAACGATTTAGGTGTATATTTTAATAACGAAGTTACTTTTATTGACCATTTTGATTATGTTGTCAGTAAGGCTAACTCCGTCTGGGGCTTTGTGCGAAGATGATGCCAGGATTTCAATGATCCGCATATTACAACTATGTTGTACTGCACATTTGTCCGTTCTATTTTGGAATATGCCTGCCCGGTATGGGCTTCATACTATGAAGTTCATAAAAATAGAATTGAGTCGGTTCAGAGAAGATTCTTGCGTTTCGCACTTAAAGGTCTTCCTTGGCATGATCCACTGCATCTGCCTCCTTACCATGAGCGTCTTAAACTCCTGCTGATGGAGTCGTTGGTTGATAGACGAGATGTCCTTAGAGCTGTTTTTGCTTTCAAGGTAATTTCTGGTGATATTAACTCCCCGTCATTGCTGGAAGCCGTTACTTTCAAAGTTCCATTTCGATCCTTGAGAGACTATGTGTTGCTGGATATTCCTCACCATCGGACAAATTACGGCCAACATGAGCCAATCACATCTCTTTCACGCATTTTTAATTATAATTACAGTCAAATTGACTTTAACATTTCTGTTCAACAGTTAAAATCGGCTTTATTAAATAAATAATGTAATATTATATTTAGGCATTTATGAGTGTACGGATATAATGATGTATTTTTGTACTTATTTTGTTGTACTTATTTTTTATTTTTTCTAATTATTTTATATTTTGTAATTTTTGTTATAAGTAGTCAGTATTTGATGAATTTGAATAATAAATAAATAAATAAACAACGTTGGGAAATATTGAAAACTTATTTCCAAAGTGAGTGCTGTGTAGCCCAAACAGTGTGTTTTTTGAAAAGAAGTTTTGGCCGAAATGAAACACCCACCGTGCCTGCTGTACGCAAGTTTGTGCAAAAAGTTCGTGAGACTGACATGCTAGTGGACAACACTCATGGCCCCCGTCGTCGTACGGTGCGCACAGACGAGAATGTGGCTGCTGTAGCCGAGAGTGTGAGACTCACTCTACGAACATCAACTCGCCGTCGATCTCAACAGCTCAACATTTCACGCACTAGCCTGAGGAGAATTCTGCACAAAGATCTCGGATTATTCGCTTACAAGGTCCAATTGACTCAGCAATTGAAGGCGCACGACCATCCGCTTCGTTATCGCTTCGCAATTTGGGCCTTAGCAGCTTGAATTGGACAACGATTTTGGGCGAAAAATCATCTTTTCTGACGAGGCGCATTTTCATCTCGGTGGCTACGTTAACAAACAAAATTGCCGCATCTGGGGCTCGGAAAACCCGCACGTTATTGTCGAGAAGCCAATGCATCCACAGAGAGTGACAGTTTGGTGCGGATTGTGGAGTGGTGGCATCATTGGACCATTTTTCTTCGAAAATGAGGCTGGGAACAACGATTCGGTCAACGGTGAACGTTACAGAGCCATGTTATCCGACTTCTTTTTTACAGAAATTGAAGACATGGATTTGGACGACCTCTGGTTCATGCAGGATGGCGCGCCATGCCACACAGCCCATGCCATAATCGATCTTTTACGCACCAAATTCCCAAATCGTGTTATCAGCCGTCTTGGCGATGTCTATTGGCCGCCTTGGAGCTGCGATTTGACCCCTTTGGATTTTCTTTTGTGAAGCCGTGAAGGATCAGAAACGATTCAAGCACTTAAGGCCAATATCATCCAAGCAATCCGTGAGCTGCAGCCCGAAACCATCAACAAAGTTTTGGATAATTGGAGTGACAGAATGCGCTACTGCGCAGCCAGCCGAGGCAGCCACTTGAACGAAGTTGTGTTCCATCATTAATGGGAATGTTTACTCTTACTAATAAAGCAATAATACATGGAAAAAAATTTAATTTTGTTAATTTTATTGCATTTTTAAAAAGAAACTTGTATTTGGCCCACCCTGTACATGCATAAATAGATAAATCTAGAAAAACGACAAAATTGTAAAAAAAAGATTTCTCTTGGGCGACGTTTGTTTGTTTTTATTTAGTGTGGGGGGGGGGGGTCAAGACCCCTGTGATCCCCCCTCGGTACGTTCTTGCTAGTGGCACAGACTAGATGCTCAAGAAATTCTTCTTCTAATGGTGCTACAGCCCAAACCCGGTATTGGCCTCTTCGACTACTACTACGATCGATCGCTTTCGGGATCGCATTTGGTTCGATCCGAGTTTTTCTGTCGAATCATCTTAACGTAGTTTTTTTCCCGAAGATAGATTGTTTGCCTATTGTCCCCGCGGGGAGGTAGAACGGGTAAGAAATTTTGGGATTCTTAGTAATGGAAGCGCTGACAAGAAAAGGCAGGAAAAGGAACTTCTAATAAAACAAAAGTCCAGTCGCCTTCGCTTAAAAAGCCATTACTTTATTTAGTTTAAATCTCACGGTTCAAAGTTTATACAATTCATAAACAAATCATGCCTTAATAATTAATTATTATAAAAAAGGACTTTCTTCACTTCTATTCTACAAAAAGAACTACAAAAGGAAAATGCATTAAAATAAATATCTACAAATAAAGCGATTTTTTCCCGATCTCTTGATCTCAATACAAATCCGACTCGCTACTACAGCTTTCCACTGATATCCTTCGATCCGTAGTTTTACTAGTTCCTGCAATATCTCGCTTGCTTCGCGCATATTCTAGCCGGATTGATTCTGTTTCGTCCGCGTCGTTTGCTTCCTTCAGAGATTGCGTCTCCTCATTGGTCGCATTCAATGCGATCCTGTCGTACGAGTAGTCGTTAAGTTTTCGCCGGCGCGACAGATAGTCCTTGGTCACCATCGTGGCCACTACGACCAGGACCAGCCCAGTAATTGTCACAACGATAACGCTCCAGTAGGCGTCCAGTTTTTGGAAAACTGTCTGAACCTTGGGATCACCCTGATCCCCAGTAGCACGGCTCAAGTAGTTGCCGGGAAATTTTGCTGCCGAAGGAGCTGCGTAGCAGTAAGATTCGTCCGATGAGATGATGGTAAGTTCGTGACCAGGAAGACATTGTAAGCAATCGCGAGGATCTGATCCGCGACACTTCAGACAGGTCGTGTGACATGCGGCGCATTTCTTTTGGAACGCACCATGCAGAGCGACCCGTTTCCTCAAGGTTCCGATTGATAAGGACGAGGACGAATTGATGATCGAGCGAAGCGATAGCAGTTGCTGAAGTCGTCCATTTTCCGCACTGTATGGCACTTCGGGAATCATATAGCTCTGTTCCGGGCATAGTGACCAGCACCGGCCATTGTAGAGGAACGTCGTTGGGTCGCATTCTGGAAAAACAGTGAAAAGACGGGAATTAGTAATGAGTTTGGATGAGCTTATCGAGAGCATGCAAAGGATGTGTATGGCTATGTAATGAGGTCTTCTATTTGCCAGTGAATGATCTAGTAGACGAGGGTGAAGGAGTTTATACCATACCAAATTTTCATACGGGAAGCCAAAAGGAAACTGCTTTTTTGGTCGCTTCGCACGTTACACCCATATCTGGGTAAATTCGAATTTGAGTATAGTAACGACAGAATTTTCTTGAAACGTATTCACCCCTAATACCGTTCCTTTCCACGTTCCTCCTTACGAATAAAATAAAACAGTATCTATGAAATATACGTACTATCTAGGAAATACCAGATGGCGCTGAGGCAAAATCCATTTTTCGCGACATTCGCCGAATTGTTTTTGAGATTCGGGGCGCATTTGTCTCGAAACTTGCATTTTTCCCATACGGTGTCTGGAAGAGTTTCGCAGATGTCTTCGGGATATCTGCGACATTCTTGCAGATTTAAACAACTGGGGTGTCTCTAGCGGGAAACTTAAAAAAAGCATAACGTAATAAGGATAGAAAGTAGCCAAGAATACTGAAATACTGAACTCCGATTAGTACTATAGTTGGGTATGAAACAAAACGAGAAATGAGCAAATAGTTTGACTATTTTTTTAGGACTATCGTTTAGTGGTTACTCGATGGAGAAGTACAATACCTTCCATTTTCAACTTTCAAACTTATTGAACTAATATTTTTCTCATCAACCTGACTTTGCGCAGCAAACTACGTTTCCGTTTGTGTAATCGTTTATTCATTCACACTAACGACCTCGACCTTATATTAAATTCGAAACTATCCCGTGCACAGGGACTCAAAAATTTCTTGAGTTACAGTGAGTTCCGGAAAATTAATGTAAATTTTTCCAAGAACTTGTATATGGTCGAAAAAGTAAGGACTATCTTGAGACTAATTCTTTTACCTGCAACCATTGAGAAATTAATGTGTGCAAAATTTTAAATGGATGATCTTAGGCGTGCTGATGTTATCGAAAAATATTCTTGAACACGTGTTTTAAAAGACTTTTGTATGGCAGCTATACGAAGTAGTGGGGCGAATTCCTCGCTAACGAAGCATTCGTTCTTGAGATATTGTGCGTTCAAACAGACTGGTGGACAGGCAGCAAGTAGATTGGAGGTTTTTTGGTCACAACTGAACAAAATATATTGCACAGTTTTTTTTGGCAGAGGATTATTTATTCCATACGATACAAACTTTCGATCTGGACTAAACTAATAATTATGTACAAGTTTCATCCAGAGTAGAAAAATCTCAAAAACAGCTAAAGTTTCTTGGCAAGCGGACTGTTACTTTCATATAACCTAGAAAGGTTAAAATAAATAAAGGAAAAGGTAAAATACCAATGTAACACTAGCCAAGGGGGGATTCTATTCAGGTAACAGCCAGGACCTACTTAGAAGACTGAGTTTTAAACCTATGCTTAAACTTGACCGCTGGAATAGAAGAGTCATAGAAAACCATACACTTAAAATACAAAACGTAATGCTAAATTTCTTAGAAATAATAAGACAAACTGAAATTAATTGAAAATCACAAACCCAAAATATTTTATTTTACAAAACGTTTGAATTATGAATAACCTTGTCATACCACTAGATCCAACTCCTTCCAAAATATATTTAAGAATGCTTGCATAAAAAATAACGAACTATAATTACACGTATTAAAAATAATTTTTAGATACAAAATCGAGCCGAAGTTTAATTTTAATTCCAACCAAAAAAGGACACACTACAAAGACACAACGAACAAATGATCACAAAAAGATTTGACTGTTTCAATTCTCAAAAAAAAGTTGGCTACTGATGTACTAGCTCGTAAGCAACCGCGGCGGCAAACTTCCATTTGCACCTAATGATGGGAACGCTATAAAAATTCAAACCATTTTGATATAGTGGGAAAAGGTTTACAAAAAGTATACCAAATACTGTCGGAAAGGGAGGCAAATATTTTCGAGGCAAATGATATACAGAAACGCTGGGAACGCCCAGAACATTTAGAATGGCTTCATATACGATGTATTTCAATAAATTACAATAGAATCGAACAAACAAAAGAATTACAATAACAAAAAAAAAACTTTCCATGTCTACCGCAAAAAAATCAACTATTCTCGAAAATTTCCAAAAATAAAAAGCATTAGCTTATTGTGCCTGTATTCGATACCCGAATTTATTAATCCTGCTACCGGTTAAGCGGTAAATAAATTCCGATCGATGTGCATGAGTGCCGGGTTGCTTACAACAAAAGCCGAGACAAAATTCGTTCGATTTTAAGCAAATTTTACACAGCAGAGCAATATTTGATGTTCGGGAATGCCTATTTCTGAAGGAGATAAAGCGGAAACGGGACTACAGAAAAAACTGTAGGTGAAAAACTGCAAATTACTGAAGGATTACCTAAGAAGCAGTATGATATAATTTCGAAAGGATACACACGGCAGTATTTCGGCACTTGCAGGTGGAAAAAACTAACATGTGATCTAGTGCGATATCCTAGTCACAACAGACGGAGCTTTGCAAAATTTCGTTTCCCTTAGTACTAAAAACAATTATCTCTGTTCCAAAAACAAGGACCTTACCTAACCCCACTATAATATTAACAAATTGAACAAACCCTTAACATTTTCGACTCGATTTTCTATAACTCTCTACATTCATCTTTACAGTGTTCTCTCTTAATGCTTTGTTAATAAAATGAAATAAAATAAATCTAAAATTACATAAAGAATATAAATAACAAAAAGTACGTTAAACACATGCAGAAATAAAATACATTTACATCATTAAAAAAAATTATATAACAAATTTAGAAATGTCCACAAAATTTGTTTAAATGCAACCCAACATATAAAAACACATTCGCTACTAAAAATAATGAATAAATGGCTAGTATTAAATTACTAATAAATTATTGTTAATTTAATTCATTAAACCAATCAAAAACGAACTTAATGACGCCGTTCTGTTTGCTTTTTATGTTTTGTACATCATTCAATATTAACAGTGAAAAATAAATAAAGTTCGCAATTTAATAATATGGAAAACAAAATTTAATGAAATGATTTAGTGATGAAAATTACCATAAAAACGACCATTAATTGGGGGCTCTCAAAACTCACATCGTTCGCGCTTGACCGAACAAACATGAAATTGCAATAATATTAAATCGAAATGCAACTCAATTTGTTTGTTTTCCCAAGTTTTTAATTTTAATGTATTTACTCTGGAGATAATTGTTAAAATATAAATAAACATAACCAAAAATGGAGATTATTAATGTGCCTACATTGAAATTGATAGGATTGTAAAACTGTAAACAGTATTTACATTTGCGGACCAACTACCAATGGGAATTTTAAAGTTGAATAGTTTAAATAGGCAACAATTTTAAATTGCGGATAATGGCGGATCTTTTGTGATTTAAAAAGGTTATATTGTAGGTGATCAGGAGTTATAGGCCTCGATAGAATGTTCATCATAGTTTAAATCGTAGATTTAGAAGCTATAGATTAACCTTCGCTCGGCTTATTAAGGTTGTAGTTCATGAACAGCACGCAGCAGCACGGAGTAACTGTAAAATGAAAAGAAAGATCTTTTCACATGCAAAATCATGAACTACTAGAGATTAAATGGCCACAATCTTTCCTCGAAAAAGGGACCAGGAAAGATATATTTATACAACCTCATAGCTCAAAGAAGATAGTAGAAAATAGCAGGTCTAAATTTTGTCCTAGATGCGAAAGAGTTCAGTGCAATCTAGTACCATAGGTCGTGTTTACATGCGGACCAGACCAGTCTAAATAGACAAAAAAAAACTAGTTTGGTCGTACGCATAAACCCAAACCGAACCAGTCCATTTGGACTTGTTTTGGTCTTGATTTTGGTATGAACCAAATGAAACCAAACGAGACTAATACTGTGAAAAGCGCACATAAATGCAAGACCAAAAAATACCAAACCGGTATATTTAGACTGGTCTGGTCCGCACGTAAACGCGACCAAAGCAAACATTAATCGGAGTTAATGGATCTATCAAAAAAATTGGCTTATGTTTATTGCAGTATTTCAGCTCAATATTAGAGCATTTTGAACACCACCTTGCGTTTTCACAGACTGGAGACAACGCTACTCGTCCAGTTCCAGCTGATACCGAGCAATTTGCTAACTCTTAACGCATTTAGTCCAACTCCGACTAAGCGTTTGAGAATTCCAATTTGAACAAAATTTCAGTAGAGTAACCACTTCTCAATAGCACAGTCGTTCTTGCTGTATAAAACAGTTGTAATGACGTTGATATCGCGCTAACATTGGTTGCCCTGCTATCGAATTTAACATGGCCTCGGTCCTAACTAATTCGCCATTTTCATTCTCCACGGTACGATTTTACCAACCGAAAAGCTACCGTCGCTAAATTCCGAAAAATAGAGTCAGCCCTACCAATAGACGAGGTAAGGCATTTAATTCCATCCCAGCCGAACCATTTAATAACTTCAATGTTTATATAAAATGAAAATTAAACTAAATTAATTGTGAAAAAAAACTTTCCCAAGCATAGAACTAAAAAAAAAATTTTTCAAATCACCAAGATCCCAAATTGTTGAAAGAGAAGCTACCGTACAGCATCTTTGCATGCTAGAGTATGTTTTCATCACTCGATTAATCGTATCATTAAAATAACATTCACCAAATATTTTTACATTTAATTTAATTTAGTTAAAAGTTAATTGATTTATTTATTTTATTTTTTTCGCGTCAAAAAGCAACAAAGCCAAATACATTTTCGAAACGAAAAAGGGAACGTAACAAAAAAAAAAAATCAAAATTTTTATATAATTTAAATTATATTATTTTTTTGTTAAAAAAAATAAAATAAATGAATTTTTTTTTTATTTTTTAATTTTTTTTTAGTACTTCAGCTACACTCACCTATTTATTTTTTTGTGTGTTTGTTTATTGAAAGTCGAGAAAAAGTATTTGAAGATTCGCGACCCCTAGATTTTTCAACAGTTAATTGGAAAATGAGAAGAATTTTATCCTGCGAATAGAATTAATTTTTGCCTACCACACATCACACATACATTTTTTTATATTTTTAGTAGCGAATTATTTTTAATCCTTTGTAGGTTGGACGTTATTTTTAGATTTGCTGCAAATAATTAATGCTTCTATTTTTTTAAACGAAATTTGTTATAATTTATTTTAAAAAAATTATGAAAAGAACATCCAATAAGAAAACTTCCTGGGAATTTAACATTGACGTGCACCGGATTTTTTTTTCGTAAATTTAAGACAAGCGTACTGCAATTCTGACCGACTAAATGTGAAATTTAATTAAAACCAGAGTTACCATTAATCGTACAAAATTTAAGACGACCATACTCCAAGTTAAATAAGTCTTGACACAAAAGAGAAATGCGCCAATCAGACAAAGCATAATGAAAAAAATTGGAATAAGGACATGCATACCAAATGGTCTAGTGGGATGGATGATTTCTAAAAATCAGTTCATGGGAAAATCAAGCCTATGTACATTGAAATTTTGATTGGAATTGCATGTCCAATGAAAGCATAAGTGACTTTTTACTGAGTCAACGACAACCGTAAAAAGGCTCTATGTTAACCGTTTTTCCTGACAAAGCAATATAACAAATTTCGTTTTAAAATTGCGCAAAAAATTTTAACCATTCATTACACTTGCAAAATGAAAATTAAATGAAAATCATATTGATTAAAAAGTTGTTTTTTTTCGTAAATTCTGTGAAAACATTTCTTATTTCGTTTTTTCTCATCTTCATATCATCGATTGTTTATTACATTTTGTATATTAATATTATTTATATTTCGTAATTTTTATCCCTTATTTTTCTTAATTAACTTATATAATCTCCTTTATTCATATAATTGATGATTAATTACACGTTTCTTTTCTCGTTTTGTAATTATTTTTTGTAATGTATTAGGTTTGTAATTAGGGCATTCGAATGATTTTTTTATTTCGGTTCTATTTTACTTTTAAATATTTTTTTTATATTTTATTTAATTTCAATTATTATTGTATTCTTCACTTACAAATAACCGCCATATAGTTATAGTTTTTTTCCCATTCAATATAATAATTTGTATACTGTATTTAAATATTAAGTTGTATGGTCACTACTATGAAAATGTGATGCTATTTTAGGGATGTTATTTTTTTACAGTAGATTTAATTAGATTTAAATGCAATAATTTTCGAGAAATTTGTTTTTTTATGAAGAACAAAAAGACAGAAGATTTACTAAGTTTGAATATACCAATTTTACTTTATTATTTTTTAATAATAAAGTATTGGGAGCTGAAAGCATTAATGAATCATTTTTTAACTATTTTTATACCACAACTTAATTGCGATACTCCAACATACTTACGTACATTGAAGAATCACTTCAAATTAAATTTGTAATTTAATTTTTATCGATTTTTATAAACACGTTTTGAAAAAATAAAATAAATAAGCCGAAAAATTTGAATCTAAAACACACAAACTTCAATTCATGTAAAATTACATTAAAATTTTCAAAAAAGAAATCCTGCATCCATTAATGCTAAAAACTAACCTAACGCTTGATATATTCAACCAGGTATATGTATTTTATATATACATCGAACTTTCATACCATCTCTATATTTTAAATAAACAAAAACCCAAAAAGATATGTTAAATAAAAACAATATCAATCTCATGTGAGTGAAATAAAAATAATATTATAAGGATATTAAAATTAATAAAATAATTAAAAAAAAAATCTAGAAAATTACTAACAACAAAGATATGTAGGTATCTTGAACAACAAAAATATTATTTAAAGCAAAAAATTAAAAATTGAAATCAAACCTAAAATTACAATTAAAATAATAATTACAACTATTAGAATAATTTTTTTTTCTTTTGTTTTCGTTTCCGACTAAAAATAAATTACAAATAGAATTTATCGGAATAAAAATTAATAAAATAAAAATGTTTTGAAATTATTTTAATGCACAGGATATGGTTTTTGTTTTTATTTCTTAAAAATATTATCATTTATAAATATGTATTTTAAACAAAAAATTCAATTTCACGCCGGTGAAATTGTTTATGAAATAAAAATAAAAATTATATAACAAATTTCCCATATTTTAAAAAGGATTTAATTATGATGCTATTTTTTCTTGGTTATAAATTGCTAGTTAAATTATTGTATAATAACATTGTTTTGTTTGTAAAATTGTTCTATTGGTTTGTTTAATTAATCAATAAAATTATAAGCTGATATGGAAACTATTTTGACAATTTATGCAATATGAAAGAGTGTCCCAAGTAATTACTGAAGGGGTTCGGGAGTTGAACTAAGTAATTTAACATTAGCAGTTGGTTTTAATTTGATAAAAAATGTTAACACTTCTATCGGATGCATTTATTTTATCCACTTATTCGGTATCCAATTTTTCTAGTTTTATTTTCTTCTCTTTATTTTGACTGTATGAGATCTACCAACTTACAAGGGCGCTCATGCCAAAATTTTTTAGGGAGAAGCAAAGCAATCACTTGGTTGGGGTTTTGAAAAATGACAAGGGGCAAATTAGAATATAATATAAAGATTTTGTTCATTTAGACACCTTTGTTGAGATCGCTACAAATTTTTTAAGTGGAAAATGGGTGCTGGTCAGTGGCGTATTGAGGGAGGGTTTGGAGTTAAACCGTCCCCCCTCCCCCGAAAGGGTAATCACTGCTATGAAATTATGTGCAAACGATTGGAAGTGGTATAATTTCTTCTATATCACAAAAATACTTCGAGGCATTTCAACATGAAATGAAAAGCAAACAAACTGAAAAGAATTAAAAATTTGAGAAGTACGCTAATTTTCCTAAAATAGCTGGAAAATTGGTTGTGAACAAAATCGAGCTTGTCCTTCGTATAGTCTTCACAGAAAATTGCTTGAAATATTTATGAATTGACCTTATAAGAAAAACAATTTAAAGTTGAAAATTCGGGATCCGAATGTTTGATCGAATTTATAAGGCTAATTTGATTTAAAATTATCACACAAATTATTCACAATTTGAAAATATGAACAAAAATAAGTAGCGTCACACACGAAGATCCTTAAAACACGAATTCTGAAGCTAGAAATGTAAAATTTTTATATGATTTAGTTAAGGACAAAAAGAGAGTTTTGAAGTATTAATGGAAATTGTTCATATTTGTTTAATATTTAAAAAAATGATTGCAGTGTCTTAAGAACTTCTGTCGTATCCTACCTATCGGAAACTTAAAAGTTTTGGTGGGAGCCGTTGATTTTTCTAACAGAAAATAATGTTGAGAGTGGAAGAAAAATGCACCAAAATTAATACAGTGAATCGGAATGGCAAAAGTTAGACAACCCACTTTTCTCATTTTAAAATCAATATTTTAAGATTGATGGAATCTAAGGAGTGGGTCCTTTAGGGCGCCTATTTATCACATGAAAATTTATATTCTCAATTTTGGCTATCCATTCTTTAAAGCAAGGAAATATTTAATAATATTAAGGATATGAATAAGTTCCTGAAGCTTTTTTCATGAAAAAGAATGCTTTATTTTAAAAAAAATAGTCAAGAACATGTTATTGAAAGTATTGTCCGTCGCTAGCGACTACTTCCTCATATCTTTCTGGCAGAAAACGAATACCATCTTGAAGGAACGACTCATCTTTTGAGGTTATCCACGAATTGAGCCGTGTTTTGGCATCTTCATAAGAATGGAAGTGTTGCTCAACCAGGTCGGAGCAAGTGGTAATCGGAAGGAGCACTACCCGGTAAATACAGCGGATGGGGTAAGACTTCCCATTTGAAAGTTTTCAAGTATACTTTGAGCAGTTTTTCAACATGTGGACGAGCGCTGTCATGCTGCAAAATTACTTTGTCGTGTTTCTTCTCATATTGCGGCCGTTTTTCCTTCAATGCTCGGCTCAAACGCATCAATTGTAGTCGATAGCGATCTTCCGTGATGGTTTCGTTGGGTTTGCTTCCCTCCAGAGCGTTCTTTATCTTCAACATTGAAATCATTATTTTTAAGAGGTCAAAACCAATCCCTGGATGTTGTTTCGACAGAGCATGGTCCCCGTAAGCCCCCACAAGAACTCTATGTGCTTCAGCTGCAGATAATGCAGTAATGCAGTAAAATTCCCCGTACAAATTTTTTTTCCACGAAACTCGACATGTTTAACGCTATGAAAAAATATATTATTTACACTACTGTCATTTGAAACGTGATTGTGGAGCTTCATGATGAAGTTGGCTACAGTTTTGCCCTATGCAAAAAGGCGAAGGTAACACCATCTGTCGGAAAGCGACAGTAACTTATTCATAACCCTAATATTTTTGGAAGGCAATCGGGTACAAAATAAGGAAATCGAGTATGAAATCGAGAGAAGTAAAGGTAACGATGGGTGTTTCGCTTGAATTGCAGCAAGTTAAATTCACTGGGGGGAAAACAGAAGATGATGGATTATTCCACAAACATATAGTACGAGTAGTGAACGAAAAACGGTATTTCAGTATATGTACGTCCGAAAGTTGTTTGAGAAAATACTCGTGAGGTCGGTGCTGCACTACAAGTATAAAGGGTAAACTGGGACCTCAGAGGAATTAAGTTGGGGAATATCAAAGCAAACAATATTGCGGTGGTTCTCTAGAGAGTCAATATTAAAACCATATAAGATTGAAGCATATTTCAAAAGGTAGCACCATTGGACCCCGCAAATTTGCCATTTAAAGTAGTCAAATTAAAGTAAGACGGACGGATGAAGTGCGTATTATGAAATAAGAACAAAATCGTGGCAAAACTGATATATTCTTGATAAAGTATGATAGATGAAGTGTCGGTTTTTTTTTTGATTTTCCACATTAAAGTCTTGATCTTGAACAAATGAATTTTCATCCATGCAAGTAATATTCTATTCATCATACTGTTGACAGACTATACACTACGATTCCTTACGTATGTATGACAATGCTGGACTTACGTCTTGCACATTTCGAAACCGGGTGTTGCTACATAAATTCTGCTATTGAGAGCTTTTATGAGAATATAAGCAGGGCCCCAACTTTATTCTACCAATCCAAAAAATAGCTAATATTACATAAATCGAGAAAAAGTTAGGTATACATATTTTCAACCTAATGTGGCTTAATTGTTTGCAGATTCACTGTAAAGCTTTTTCCCCCTTCTTCTATCTTTTATCCATAATTCAAATCCGGCTCGACGGACCAAACAATTCTCCATTCTGTTTAATGTAAGAAATTATCCCAAGTACTGCTCAAGCTCATGTGAAATTTTTATACAATCATTATAATAATAAAGGTACAAAGTATAGTCTTGCCAGATTTACACTATTCACACCTATGGAAAGGAAAATTTGAATTTGTTGTAAAAAAGTTGTTGTTTTCTGAAATTTCAAGACGTAGGCACTTGTTGCATTAAAATGAACAGTGGTATTAAACGGAAAAATACAACACAATTGAAATTTCTCGGCTAAGGCCACTTTTGCTATCGGGTAATATTTCGATATTTGAAAGCCATACATGAACATAACGCAGTCACGATCGGGTGCAAGCCAATCGTATGTTACTCTAGATGAAATACTGAACTCCGATTTATATTTTAGTTGAGAATACATATATCAAAAGGAGTGCACATACAATTATTGCATGGCCTTTTATTTACAGGCAGAAACTATAGTATAGTGACTACTCGATGGATGGTTAAACGATTTCTTGAGTTATAGTGAGTTTCATAAATTAAGTTAGAACATTTTTACAGAATTTTTGTATGCCAACTACATGAAGGATTTATGGGATATTTTTCATATTAATACTTTCAGCTGCAACTATTATAAAATCAATGCATAAAAATTTTCAAAGTCGTAACTTAATGCGTTCTAAAGTTATCGTTCAATATTGGTGAACACGTGTTTTAAGAACTTTTGTATGACAGCTACCCGAAGGAGTCGACGGATGGCGCTAATTAAAGAACACAGTCTTGCTTTTGATATAAAACTAATTTCTATAAAATTTTGAATTCCTGCTTTAACTCGTACTAGAGTTATAGTGGATTATAAATTTTTGAAGGACTTTTGTAGGCTGCTACACGAAGGACTCATTCGATTTGCATCATATTCGGAACTTTCGCTTCAAACATTGTAAACTTTAAGTATGCAAAATTTCAAGTTCCTAACTTGAAGCATTCGAGCAATAATTGTGAATACGTGTTTTAAGGACTCTTGTATGTGAGGTACCCGAAGGAGTGGAAGGATATCGCCCATTAACGAACTTAGCCTTATTTTTTCCATTTTACAGGTGGTGATCAAATTTCAACTTCCTAGGTCAACGCGTTCATGAGTTATCGTGCAAACGGACAGACGGACAGCAAACGGATTTGGAGTTTTTGGCTACAACTAAACACAAAATAATATATAACTTGTTTTCGTCCGAGGCTCGGTTCTATGCGTTACAAACTTTCCGGCCTGGATTAATACTCTATATGATTTCATCTAAAGTATAAAAATGGCGGCTCCAACAATTTCTGAGTCTTTAGGTCGATTATACTCTTTGTTCACCTCCGCGTGGGATCTATAGGTAAGTCCTTTTCTCCATGTGTTGCATAAATATTTGTCACATACCTTAACCTTCTAAGTTATAGCTTTGCGCATTTCTACAAAATGCTGTATGTCCGCCCTTGGCTAACAATCTGCCCTGTAATGTTGATATAAGAAAAGAGTGCCAATTTCGACTGGGCCTTATGCAAATACTTGGGCATATTGTAAAAAAAAGGGAAAACGTTTTAAACAGATCACTAAACACTCTGCTTTTTTGGGACACTCTTTCCACTTTACCCTTTATTTTTTACTAAGTAACTTTTCAGTTGGTATTTTCCGCATAATTTTTGAAATGTATATTAAACCATACACGAAACTTAAACTAATTATTGATCAGAAATTATTCTACAACAAATTTAAGTTTTAAGAGCTGCCTGTGAGCTACCTTTTTCTTGTAAAATAAATTCCTGCTATATATTTATGGAATGACACTGCTATCCACACACTCTAATAATATATTTCTATTTTCTCTGTTCCTTTTAAATATATCTAATAAAGAATTAATTAATTATATTTAATAAATAACTTAATACGATTTTATTGTTCTCGAATTCAGGATATGTTGAATAAATTGTTATGATTTTGTTCATAATTTTCTGGTACGACTAAATGAGGAATACGATCGGATAGGAAAGGGAAATTTAGGAAATACAGATAACTACTTAACCGAAATTGATATTTTTTTTAGAATAAATTTAAATTTTAAACTTGGTTATTTTAAATTAATTTCTTTGAACCTTTAAATTAAGTTTGTAATTTAAACACATCAAACTTCAAAAATCATTATATTTTTATTTCGTGCGTTAAACGAGGAACTTTTTGATATCATAATCATTATTAATTTTCATTTCGATTTATTAAATTTAGGTAGTTTCGAAAATTAAATTTTTTGATTTATATTTTTTTAATTTTTATTTGCCAATTAGAAAATATCACGGACAGGTCCGAAATTATATTATTTATATTTAAATTTATTTGCATATAATTAGTATTAGTATTATGAGAATTTAGAAATGAACGCTTTATTTTTTGTGATGAGGACAATTTTTTTACAGTCATCGATTTTTATTATAATGAAAACACGCCATAGTTTCTGTTTGATTTCAAATTACAATTGGAAAATTATTGTTACTAGTTCGGTTTTAGAGATTCATTTGGCAAAAGTAGAGTATTAAAATGTTAACTAAATTAAATAAATGAACATACGTTTATTAGACGTTTTTGTTTGTGTCGTAGCAGCAATATATGAAATCTCTGTCTGGAGAAGATACTACTCGGCTGTTATCAAAGCCAGTCTATATATCATTATGTATAACGAGTCGAAAAACTATCACTAAAAGCGCAAAATGAGAAAGTGCTCGACTTGGCATACTCGTGAACCCGATGAAGAAATAAAAAAACCTAACTACCAAAAGATTGAGCAAAGTTGAGGTTTTATTTTGGCAATGATGCAAGCAGTAACCCTTGGAATATAATATATCTGAGACACTGTGCCAAAAAGAGAGTGGGAAATGCTTCTCTACCTTTTTTTCTTCATCTACCCTTCATCCGATTGTTGGGGATGGTTTCTGGTGTGGCCAGTATTGCTTTTATACCCTACAACCCCTTTGATACTCGAGAACTTTGTTGATAAATTAAACGCTACCGATGTTCACTAAATTAAATTAATTATTTCAAAATCCAAATTATACATTAAAATCTGAACAGAAACTACAGATCCTAAAAAATTTACACAAGTGTTTAAATTTTTTTCTCGGGTTATATTTACAGTCGATTTAAATATTTTTTTTTTTAATTATCATAAATTATTTTATTTCCAATATATTTCCGCCGAAAGGAGAGATGGGGCTGCCGTAGTGTTCGTACTAATTTTTAATTTTTTTAAATGCGCATATCATGATTATTAGTTGTACGTACATCAAAAGTTTCTATAATTTTCTCACTGGAATGCACACTTGGTAGGTATTTTCATCAAATTTGGATGGCTGGGAGTGCTGGACAGTAGCGTGCCTAAACTTTGG
Source organism: Beris morrisii (assembly GCA_951812415.1). Classification (NCBI taxonomy): domain Eukaryota; kingdom Metazoa; phylum Arthropoda; class Insecta; order Diptera; family Stratiomyidae; genus Beris; species Beris morrisii. Next base: position 106,506,144 of record OX638312.1, on the reverse strand, counting down.
CGTGGGTGCGGGCGGTTATACTAACTCCCCACTATTTTTTTAGCTCGGGCCACTTTAAACTGGGCCCCGTCAAAACAGCGGGGGCACTCTAAAGAGTGCGCATTACAGCACTGCGGGGTAAGTGAGTTCGTTATGTCCGCCTCTGGCTATATGAATCAAAGATTATCAACATTTAAAATGTATGAATTGTAGAAATATTGTACAGCGGAAAGGTTTCTCATATCTTGCGAGCAAATCACAGGGCAGACTTCAAATTGAACTTTCAAGAATTAATCAGTACAACTATAATAAATATAAATTTACTAGAAACCGCAAAATAATGGATACCGATCTTTTCAATCTTATTTACAGAACTTACAGACAGATCTTTTCAATCTTCTTACAGATCTTTTCAATCTTATTTACAGAGTAAATTAAAATGATCGAGAACAAGAAGCTGTAGAACCATACGATGTAAAATTGATCAAATATTTTCAGTTTTGGAAACTTAACATAGACGTGCACCCGATTTTACAGAATGAAAATAAACTAAAAAAGGTTGCTAGATGTTCCACAAATTTTAAAGAATGTTGAAGTTGTTGGTGAAATATGGCCAGCCATTTAACCCTCAAGTGGATATAAGAGCGTCTTTCTTTCTGAATAAGATCTTCGACTCTTTAAGAGCAACTTTCACCAACGCTTTAAGACTTATCAATAGTCCTATCCGTAGTCGCAGACCGACTAAAAGAGTTCCCGTGCAGCTTGAAATTTCTTCTTCTTATAGCTACCGAATAATTTTACCCATTTTTGATTTATTTTCTGATCTCATTAGTATCAACTACGACGTTTTAGTGCGATATTTTTGCGCGGATTTATTAATTTTTTTTATTTTTTCAATATTATTTCATGACTTTAGTTTCATTATATTTTACATTTCTAAAATTACTTTACGATGAAAAATTAAGAAATAGAAAATCGTGACGATGTTTTAGACAATTGAAAAATTATGAGACATGCTGACAAACTTATTGGGATCTTTCACGAAGGTATTTTTCTTTGTTTATTTAGACAGCAATCGATGAGCTTTTAAATTTCTGATTTTAGTTTTTATATTAGTTATATATTTAATTTAAATATTTTTATTATATGTTATATGAGTGCGGGTTGCTTTTGATTTTAATAATTTTGTATAAAAATGGCAAATATTTTTTAGTTAATTGTGTCCTATACAGTCTTTATCAGTGCAGTGGAATTGTTTACATTTTATCCAAACGGTGTTTTTTGCCAAACAAAATTGAATGTAAACGTGCCTTGCTGTTCATTTAAAAAAAACACAAAATCAGTCGTAATTTGCTTTATATCCTTCTGAATTTAAAAATTGAACCGAAGGCCATATTCAAGGGACTCTAAAAAATTTATATACTCCTTGAATTGTTCGTGCGCGCATGCATACACATAACACCAGCCCACGCCGGCTTTTGATCAACTTTATTGAGGCTTGTATGGAAATCCATAGAAAATATTATTTGTCAAATTTACAACATGGATATTTGACCGTATTGTGAATGTCACGTCACGTCACTTCGATGCCGATTCGACATCGACGCCTGAAAAAACGATTGTGAATGTCGATTGTCATCGACAGTTGTCACTTTGATCGTCATTTTCCGTCGATGAGATTTCAGTCCGTGACGCTTGAAAAAAATTAACGTCGATGCAAAAATGAAATGATTGTAAATGAAAGCATTCACATGAGCTTAAATTCACAATTTACAGCTGACACATACATATGAATATGGAAATGCTAATGAGTCACGTCGATGCGGTTACACAATCGGTTTTTTTCGATCAACGTGACACGTTGAATCGGCATCGAAGTGACGTGACGTGACATTCACAATACGGTCAATTAACACTTGTTTTTGATCCAAGAAACAATTTTAAAGTCTACTCTCTTGGCGACTTCGTAATCAGCCGTAAAACTAGCCGAGACAACAAGCCAAGAAACCAACCAAGACTTAATGGGAACCTTTCATTTATTTAATATTTTACAACATTTCGTCACAACATAGCTTAATTTTTACTTCAATCAAAATGCGGGATTTTCGAGTATTCTGGATTTTTAAATACCGGAGTAAATCCCCAATTTTTAAAGCAAAACTAGTGCCCACTATATTTTCTCGACGTAGGAAGCTGTGTAAATTATGTAGTCCTCGACAGAAAGCATGGAAAACCAAATTTATTATGCTAGATTTTTTTTTATTCAGCACTTTTAGTCTTTAAAGAAACATTGAGAACTCATAAATAAAATCACTCAGCCATGCAAGCGCCATTACTCGAAATATGTAACCAAAGTCGGCCATATCCGTTCCATTAAAATGACAAAATGGCCGATAAAATAAAACAACCATAACCCTATTTCTTGTACGACCGCATGTCAGGCATTCCATATAAAAAATTTAACCCGCAATCAATAACACCTGTTCTTTTGGACACCATTGCATGCACGAACATTTTAAACGAATGCCAGTTTTAAAGCCTCGTACAACTTCGGGGCGAATCCATGCAATTGAACACGAAATTGCTAAAAATCGAGCTCCTTCCACCATGCAATGAATGACACGAGTGTGAAAATAATGGCGGCCATAAAGAAACTTGTCTCCCGTAAAACTGTAACATTATCGCATTGAAAATGTCTTGTCGTGCGCGACAAAATTTATACGTTTGTCGACTATAAATATATCGTTTGAATTAGTTGAGAGCGTTGTTAGCATGGAGAAAAATTTGTCCGAAGGCAAATGGTCGTATATTTAAACTTTTAACAAAATGGAGATATGTCAGAAAATGGCGGAAGCGGACATGGCGTGGCGTAGAGTTTGAAAGTTTTGTATTTGCGTTCGGAAAGTTGTTCCTGTATAATTTCACGATCGTAACTGGAACTGAGCTTGAAGGAAACATTTGCAAATAGCAAGTAATTGAAGATAATGCAGAAATGCGAGGAACTGTCCTTTATTCAAATTAAACTATATTTAGTTATTGTCGAAGTCTGACGTGAAATATCGCAACATTTGTGTGTGAGTATCGAAACGAAAGTAAAAGAAAAGTAATGACGTAAACAAGAAAGAGAACGTCAATCAGACAGAATATAACAATTGTGGAGTATAATTTGGAGAGTGTGGACAACTTCATATATCTTGGGGCTAAAGGCTGGTTTTCATTACTGAGACATAGTTTTCATTACTCCTACATTACAGGAAGAAGGGGACAACATTTTATAGCAATAGTTTTTGACAGATAGAAATTTTTAACCTAAAATTTCTTGTGTTTTTGTTGTTTGTTCGCGTTTAGTTAAGAAAAAGCACTATTTGTGAATTTTCTAGACAACTATTGTAAGGTAAAACCGATCCGTGGCTTCTCAATTGCAACGTATCTCTCATGTCGAGCGAATAGAAAGCAGAATGATCTATGGATGCACTTCTAATGAAATTCTAAGCATATTTACTTCCTTTTTTGATATTCATCTCACAACTTCAAAACACAAGAACAAAAAAAAATAAAACAGTACCACTTACAAAATTGATTAAGAAAACAACTATAGGCTCGACAAATGTCAAAGTCATAATTGCCATAATTTGTTACAGTAGTGTGCGTGCGGATGTCTTTTGTGTAGGTTTGTCGGAAGAAAATTATAGGAGAAAGATGTGCGCAAGTCGTTTTGGTATAATGTACATCCTTACTTTCTGGTTACAGAGTACAGATCTGAAGTTGCAGACGAGATACTTTTTTTTACAGATCTGTTGCAGATGATATTTCCTCTCTTTCGCACGCATATACAGTTTTTATTTTTATCTTGTTCTGGCAGACATCTGTAGAATGTCGGAGTAATGAAAACCAGCCTTAAGCCCCGAACACAATGCTCCCGTTCCGTTCCGTTCAGCTGTCAAAGTAGACCTTATGGGCTGGCCATGTAAATGCACACAACGGTCGTAACGGAACGGAACGGAACGGACGAGTTGGCCAAAATTCAACTTTTACGGATCACATACCTTCACTTGTTGTGACAGAACGGAAGCATTGTGTTCGGGTCTTTAATCCACCAAAAATCGGCAACAAAACGGACGAAATCGGATCAGGCTAGCAAATAAAACGTATTATTCGGTACTTCCAATAATGAAATCCAATAAAGTGCACAGGAACAATAAGCTGCGAATATACAAAACTATAATATTATACGACCTATGCTCTGTTATGGCAGCGAGACATTAACGCGAACTTTCTAAAAAGCAGTTAACGCATTCGAAAGAAAGGTCCTCCGAAGGTTTCTGGGACCTGTGAAGGAAGGAACGGATTGGCGAATAATACCTTGGATACACTGCTTGTATACAAATTACATTATTCAAATCATGATATGCAATACAAGATGGCATGACCAGTGCCCATACATGTTATACTTGTAGAAACCGGACCATCACATCGCACACAAAAATCAAAACCGCTTAAAAAATTCTACCTGCCGGAAGGATAGAAAAATCCACAACTGCCATTCATTAAAATTTCAGTTAAAAGAAGGCTATATCAGCTAAAATTATCGAATTTATATACAAGGAAACAGGTTGAATAGTATGTAGATATCAGCTTGTTGACGTACTACATGCGTATTATTGGGTGATACACTGGTGATATTGACGATATTATGATTTGTATACGAGCTGTGTATCCAAGGTATAAGATACAACTATGAGCTGTATCAACTCTTCAAGGAGCCAGAAACTTCAACGTTCAGCAAGCTATGTAAACGGTGGGCTGGCCATGTAGACCGAATGGAAGATTAAAGAATCCCCAAACTTGCTCTTAAAGGCAAAGCGAGTGGTTACAGGAGAGTAGGCAAACCACGCAAACGACGGGAAGACCCGGTTGATGGAGATAGCAAAGCCATCTTAAAAATTAGCAGCTGGAGGACGCGGTCTTTGGATCGAGACGATTGGAAGCGACGACTTCAGGAGGCCAGGTCCCGATTTGGGCTGTCGCGCCATTGATGATGATGATGATCGAAACTGTGTCTCGATTGAATAATGAACCATGCCAGAGGTGTACCTGACAGCAAATTTGATTTCGAAATCATGTCAAGAAAGGCGATTTCTTTCAGTTATGAACCAAATATCGTTCTATTGTGAATACTTCATTCAGCAAAAGATAGTCAGCTACATTCAGCACATTTTTGATTCTGTCATTTTCGGTTGTCATTAATTTCGAAGGTGAAGAGAACGTTAACGTGAAATATTAGTTCATATTACATACGGTATTCAGATATTCAGATAAGAAGAAATAAGTTGGAATGAAGGTAGATTTCCATTGTCGCCGCAATTCTGAGTCAGAGCTTCGGACGCATACCTATCTGTCACTCTTTTGGGTTCCGAGTTTTTGCGACGCAATTTCTATATCGCCAGGATGATGTTCATGAGACGAGCAGCTGATATCAGTGCCAATGCGAATTTTCTCAAAACCATTCGAATAGAATTCCGTGGTAAAAAGCGATAACAGCTTAAGTCGAGAAAAAAATTGGGCGATTACGTGTATCAAAATTGATAATTACACTAATAAAAAACATATTAGAAGATCTTATTTTATTTAATTTAATAATACAACCCAATAATAATATATTATATGAGATAAAAATCTATCAAAGAATGGCAATTTTTTTAAAAAATGAAATTGAAAACTTGAAAAATTATTTTTTCTTATCTTGACATAAGCTGTTATCGTTTTTTACCACAGACACTCGGTAAAAACTAGTGCTAGGGAATCAAATCTGAATTGAACAAAATAAACTCGCGCTTGCACAAAAAAATTATTTCAGTCAGCAATGCACAACACGTCATGCAAAAAGCTGAAGAATGTGAGACATGCGCGGCAGAGACAACCTGTCACTTCAACTACAATCTGATTGGTTGATTCTTGTGTCCCACGCCCTGACGCAAAATTGCGACGACAATGGAAATCCATCTTGAGACTTCACTTTCTATTTTTCGTTCTACAAATTTTCAATGCTAAACTAAACACACTGAATTCTTGCTTTCAAATGAAATCTATGACCAGTTCAACGTGATTTCGAAATCACATGATTTCGACTCAGCACTATTAAATACACACATATATATATCGACCTGGCGGCTTGGAATGTCACGTGTTTTGCCCTAATCCTTTTTGTTAATCAAAGATATCATTGTATGACTTCTGTTTTGTTATCTTTCCTAGAATTTAATTTGCCAGTATAGTTTTGTTGTTACGTAACAATAACACATATAGTAGAACAATGGTACGTATAACTAGGGCAGGATAATTATTATTACCAATAATACACATGATGCTATATCACAGCACCATCTATGTCTCAATAAAATAAATTCGATTGAAGTAAAAAGGTCTGCAGTACGAAATGTGATGAAATAATTAAATATCTGCGAATGGTAATTTTTCGAAATTCACGCAGTAAATTAAAGCCTTTCGTTCACATTGTCAGGATATCGGAAAAAAAAAACTTTACCCGAAAAAAACCATCGTAATTAAGAGCCAGGATTCCAATGAAACAGCAAAACAAGTTCATTAAAATATAGGCAGGCAAAAGCAAACAAGTAACCAAAGAAAAAAAACTGAAAAAGTTCGCAAACTATGTTAATAAAGCGACTAATTTACGAACACGGCTGGTTAAAAGATGGCTGCCGACCCGACCGCAAGCCATTGTGACCGAAAGATGGCGAAAGGTTACTTCTTTTCGTTGAATTTTTTTTTTTTGTCTTTTAGTTTTTACGTTTCAGAAGATGATTTAATTATTTTAACTATATTTTTACGATTACAAATATCCTTAAAATTGTAATTTTGGCAACGTTTCGATACAATAATTGCACTTGAGTGGAATTTTTTTTTTTAATTTTTTTTGTAGTTGTTAGGGTAGGATTACAAGGATGATAAGGGGATGGGTTAGTTCGTGGGACTGAAAAATAATATGAACCGGGAAGAGGGGGGGTTAAACCATTTTCTATATTTATATTTAGTTCTACTTTTCGCACGCCCATTTTTCGATTGTTTGGCACAACATCGATCTACTTTTTTCATCCTTCGTTTCAGGGTGTTTTTCTCATCGTGTTCTATTTACTTAATATTTTATTTTTCATATATATATTTTATTTGCGCGTTCTTTGTTCACTTTTCGTCTTATTCTACTCGTTCTTTAATATTGTAATTTAATTTTCATATCGATAATAACTACGCTGTGTTTTTTCTTTCATTAAACATCATACAAAAATTTGTTATTTTCCCTTGTTGTTATACTACTTACGTTTACAATATACATATTTTTTTTTATTTAAATAAATTAAAACAAAATAAACATTTTATTTTACCATACACTACTATCAGTAAAAAAACCTTTTTGTTGTGTACATTTCATACAAAACAAGCTCTCTTAGGAATTAGAAGAATATTATCAATAAATTGAAAGTTAAAATTAAATAATGAAATAAAAAAGAAACAGATCATTAAAATGGCAATAGTACTGAAAAGTTTATTACGTAGTGCTTTCTTTGAGTGAGTTTTACGATTTATCATAGAGCAAACCGAAAAGTAGGACGAAAATATTAAATTAATATTAATAATTAATTAATTATTATAATAATTTGTTCCTAATTAATTGTCTACTTGGAATTTTGTTGAAATTGCTTGTTGTTAAAAAATTGAATAAAATAAAAATTAATAATAAACACAAACCTATACATCTTTGGTCTGCCACATAATTTCTACATGCCGTACTGGTCTCGTCGTTTGATGTTGTCCGCTGTACGTCGACGTGACTTTCACCGATCTGAAAAAAAAAAATTAAATGGATCTGTAGTATAAAAATCTGTTCGTAAATTTATTTTATGTTCCTCAAGGTGGCGCAAACTGTACTACTCGAATTTCTATGTCCCTAACTTTTCAATTAAATGAAAACCATTTGGACTTAAGTTTTACAGAAGATGAATAAACAAATTCTTCAATGACTTTTGTACGGAGACTTTTGTACGGAGAATACGTGCAGAACTCGTTCGATATTCTTGATACTAAAAGTATGTACTAACAATATCACCAGTTAAGTTCAATATAAATTTAATTTAATAGTGGCTTAAAAAATGTTAACTATTTTGGTGACAGCATTATTGAATTATCGGGCATTTTGAGAGCCGAATAGAAGCTCTGTATAAATTTCATTTAGAATATAAAAATCTGCCAACAGGCGCAACTTTATTATTTTTTGGGTAGAATTTCGGAACGAGTTTAATTCTGAGATGCGGTGTAGGTTACTATGTGACTGAAAACCCAAAAAAAAAGTTCGGTAAGCGGGTAGAATGGGGTCGCGCTAGAATACTTACGCCGCTGCCTCATATAACATATGAATAACATAATTGGGTCATACACCGGGACGAGATCTAGTCCTAGTATAATATCAGTTGTTACGCCATTAGAAGGTTTTTTGTGATTTGGTTTCGGGCCATTACATGAAATCGGAAATGCGTTTGAAGACGATTATATAAAAAGTCTGTGGCAGTGCAAACCAATCTAATATCTCATCAATCCTGAAAAATATGTCGAAAGCCTTACGTCTTATTGGAGTTGAATAACAAACATCCTGAAATCAACGTTTTGACGATTATGTAGGAAGCCTTAGGAAGTAAAAATAAATTCGATATCTCATTAGAACTAGAAATATGTAAGAATTTGTGAAAACATATGCAACCCCCTTGCACCCACTTTGGGGTTGAATATCCAAAAATCCTGAAATGTGTTTTTAGATATATATAAAGAAAGCCCGAGAAAGTGAAAACCAATCCGATGTCTTATCACCCCTAAGAAATATGACGGAATTCGTGAAAACGTGTTCAACCCGTTGTTTCACTCTTAGTGGTTGAAAAAGGGAAAAACCTTAAAAACGAGTTTTGGGTGATTTTTAAATAAGCCGGTGGAAGTGAAAAGTTATTCGATATCTAATCAGACCTGAGGGATACGGCTGAATTGGTGGAAATGTATACATCCCCTTTACACCACCTTGGCGGTCCAATTTTAAAAAAGCCTGAAAACACTTTCTAGGTATTTATATGAAGAACCTGTAGAAAAAAAATGAATTCAATATTTCGAAAGACCTAATAGATATGACGAAAATCGTGAAAATGTATGCATTCCATTTTCACTGATCATTTTTTTTGCCCCACTTCTGAACGCCAATGGATATTTTAATTTTTTTTAATCAAAATTACTTTTCTAGTTGATTTACATATACGTACCGAATTTCAACTTTCTAGCATAAGCCGTCCTATAGTTAGGAAAAACACCCCCCACCCCCGTACCATACTATCCCTATACAAAATTATATTTTTCCAACATGCTACTACTACAGTTCTATCTAAATACCAAGTTTCAGCTTTATATCGTTATAGGTTCTCGAGATATAAAAATCGGAACTTTTTACATTTCACCCTCCCCCACCCTTACCCTCTACACCCTCATCCATGAAATTTTTTCTGCTGAGGGTCTATTATGCCTACTTTCCGTAAAAATTTTAAGCATCTATCTTACATCGTTCGATTTTTTAAAACAATTCTTACCCCCTCCACTTCCATGCTCCACCGCCCCCTTAAAAAATTTTACTTTCAGCAAACCGTATTTGTCAACATTTATACAGAAACCAAATTTTATTTCTCTAGTGCAATGCGTTCGAGATATATCGTAATTTAAAGTTTTTCAACCCCCACCCCCGTACGTCAATGCCCCCTCTCAAAAATTTGTTTCGGATCTATTTTCCTAGTATACCCACAGATGTTCATTAAGTTCTAATTTCGTGACATTAACCGATTAGGAGATATGGATTTTAGAATATCTCGATTTCGGCTTTCGAGCATTTCGGACGCATTATTATTTCCCCCACTCCCACACCCCTTTACCCATATTATCATTTTTTCTGCAAATGGGTCCACTATCGATGCTCTATATAAATTCCAAGTTTCAGCCTCCTAGCCTATGGGGTTTTGAGATCTAGAAACCAAAATTTTTCGTTTAAAACGCTTCCCCCACCTCCCCCCTCACACCCACCCACCACTCAAAAGGTGGCCACTTGAATGGGTCTGCTCAGTCTACCAACAAAAAAAAATTCAACTTAATAGCTCAAAGAGTTTGAGAGCTATAAGCTTTCAAACGTTTTGCGTACGGCGGACGGCGGACGTCGCACAGACGGACTGAAATTTTTTTTTGCTTTTTTGGTGTCTATTAGTCATTAAACGTGGCAAAAAAAATTTTCAGGATACCAAATTTTTTTTTTTTAAAAATCGATAACATATACATATAACATACTTTATTATTAAAATGATAAAGTAAAATTTATCCAACAGCCCGAGCAAACATTTATTAGTTCTTGGCGCGTTTAATGCTGCGATGCATTGCAGGTTACTATGGCACTGACAACCTAAAATCAAAAATAACGTTTCAAATAGACCGACTCCTCATCTCCCAACATATATGTCGGAATTCGTGAAAACGTATTCAAGCTATTTCCACCCCCTTGGGGTTCGAAAAATCGGATTAGTTTTAAAAACCAATTTGTTACTTCATCTGACATAAGAGATTTGACGGAATTCGTGAAAACGTATACCTCCCTTTTACACCTTTTTACGGGTTAAATAACAAAAAATCCTAAGAACGGTTTTTAGGCCATGGGAGTAAAAGATTATTCGATATCTATGCAGACCTAAGGGATATGGTGGAATTCATAAAAATGTATACAACCCGTCTACTCCCTTTAGGAGTTGAATTTTAAAAAAATCCTGGAAACCGTTTCTAGCCATTTAGTTGAAGAAGCTGTAGAAGTAGAATTAATTCAATATTTCAGAGAACCTAAAAGATAGAAGGAAATTCGGTTGAATACTAAGTACTAAGTACTTAGTACATTCACATATATCCACCAAAATATCAAGTTTCTAGCATAATCCGTTCCTGAGGTAAAAATAGATCCAATCCAAGAAGTTTGTTAGATACCAGCTTTCAAGCTACGGCAGCATACGGATTTCGAAAAACAGACGAATTGAATTTTTTTGCATTTTTGAGGCCTACTAGTCATAAAACGTACAAATCCAAAATATCAGGACGACCATTTTTTTTTAATTTTTGTAAGGTTTTAATTTTCATACACCATCTACTGAGGTATAGCATCAGCACCATCTAGATATGAAATATTCAAAATATTTGAAGGCGACAGTTTTGTTATGGCACTTTTTTGAAGTGCACACAGTTAAGATTATTTAAAAAATTCATAATTTTGTTTCTATTCGACTGTTTTGAGTGACAGTAATATTCTTTACCTGTTGATTATCTCTCCATTGACCACTCATCGTTTCCGGATCAGGACCAAGGAAATTATTTTCTAAGTCACCGCCATATTGTCCAAAGCGCCCCGGTACATTTTGAACCGGATCATCAGGTTGAGCTGGCAGATCCGTGCCAAAGAAGATCAGATCCCATTGCGTTACTTGAGCTAGAAATTTAAAATAGGAAATTTAAAATAAAAAAAAAATCACTAAAGAATGGAAAAATTTATAAACTCATAAAATTTAAATAAACCAGACTATAAAAAACTAATAGTTACCAATCTACAAGAAACAACTCTGATCTATACCAATTTTGAAACAATTACATTAAATAATTAATTATAAAGTATTTTTTATTTATAAATTAAAACTCTTTACTCATTTTCAGGACGGTAGTTGACAGAATATGCGATTTTAAAGTGCAAACTTCTTGTATAAAAGTAATCCCACTTCTGACACCATTTGCACTCAGAACCCGGTTATTGAAATTCTGACAAATAGAAATATTAAAGTAGGGTTTTTTTTATGTGCCTTTCGACACCTGAATTCAGACTCACGTCCTTTAAAAACAAGTAAAACTACAAAATCAACAACCTAAAAAATAACGCTAAAAAACTAACGTAATCAACGTCAAGAAACTTAAAATGAAAAATAAGAAGAAAATTCGAACAGAAAATAAATATGAGCATAGGCAAGCAGAAGAGTAAAGCAAATAGTACCCTTGGTATTTTTCCGATTCGGAATATAAATCCGATCCGTTTGCTTATCACGTTCCTCATTTTGAAAAGTTTGTGATGACGAAAACTTTTTCGAATTTTCACGTGACGGTTTCGGATTGGTGACGACCACCGCACTAGTGCCGCCTACACTACTACTTCGACTGCCACCCTTGTTGTTATTGCTGCTAGTCTCCGATAGAGGTCCGACTCCTCCGCCATAATAAGGATACTGTTTTTTATTGGGAGCAGGTTTAGTCGGTGACGAATTGTCTCTGACTGTTCCGGTGTACGGATGGAATTCCGGGAATATTTGCTCAATTTTTTCGTACTGTTGAAAAAGTTTCGGTATTCGAGGATTCGGATCGTATCGACTGTGTACAGGTGTTAGGGGTGGCGGTAAGACTGTTGATAGAGGTCCACCGCCCAGACCGTAAGCGTTGTTGTCCTTGATTTGTTTTGGAGCCTTGATGGCGACTTTCTCCTGAATTCGTACGGGCTTCTCCGATTTTTGTGACGAACCGAAATTCATATTGTAGCCGGTCTGTTGGGTGAATTTAGGACGCGGAGTTGACGAAGATGGTCGCATGCTTCCCGTTGATGGTTTTCCGCTTGTAGCTGACGACGTCGAGATCCGGTAGAAATTGTTCTTTGATGACTGCTGACCAGTTGGTTGCGAGTTAATTGGACGATTTGTAGGGGATTTCGATCCGCCATTTTTCCCATTGGCTTTCCCACCACCACCGTTCGATTGGGAATTGTTCTTAGAATTTTTGCCGTTCTTTTTCGGTGAGGTTAACACTACTCCGTACGCGTTAATCTGATGATGTTGTGGTTGCTTGCGTCCTCCATTCGGGACCCCTCCTCCTCCGCCGCCGCCATTACTTCCAGGATTCGGTTTCACTTTCGAGTTCGGTTGCTTCGTTAATACCGAAATTGGATAATGATTGGAATTCGACGTCTGAATAATGGGATATTCATGAGCGAAGACCTGATGATGTATCAGCGATGAAGACGGCGATGAATTCGTTGATGAAGACGCTGTAGGCCGTACGGAAATCGGATCATTCTTATCGATTGGGAGTGCCGTTCCGTAGAATATCAACGACCACCCCTTCAGAGCTGCATGACCTACTTACAAGTTACCAAAGAAATACGAACCATCACCAATTAGGAAGGCATATGTTTGAATACAGGAGACAAGTCGGAAATTGTATTAGTAACAAAGGAAAAAGTGGATATTGTAATTTCAATTTACCCATGAAACGTCCTTCGTTGTGGATTTCCAGGAGCCAGTTGCCACGTGGTGATTCGCCCCATGTATGTACCGACATGAACGGCCATTGATTAAATCCGGACCGGGAGACATCATGAAGTCTGCAAAGAAAAAAGTTGAAAAGAAAAGAAATCACATAAAGTTCATTAGGACAGGGCAGTGCTGCTTCGTGCTAGAAAACTAAGAAACTCACACCAAGGACGAAAATCGATGTCAAGGATCAAACAAAAGTTACCATATAACTCAGTAAAGAATGTGCCAAGGACCTTCCAATATGGTGTGCAATCAGGAACATCACAAAATTGAACACCCCCAGTGAAGGAAAAACCGTTTGATGTGCCAAAGTGTCGAAGTTCGAACAGCTCCCAGAATTTGAGGCCCCCCTCAATCCCATGCTTTCAGTTCCAGAACCACTTAGTGCAAGCGTTGATTGTAGCTATTTGAACGATAACGATATTCGGCCTTTTCTGTGCAGTCACTAAGAGAGTTGGTGGATTAGGGATGTTGTTTGCAAAGGACTTAAGCTCCTTTAAGTGTCGAAATAAGTACAGAATTAAGGTTATACGTCTCGAGAGATTGTCTTTTGTCGCAAATATTGTACAAAGCGAATTTTCAAATCTAATTAGGATGGAAATGTGGCACTCTAAAAAAGTCACATTTCTTTGCAGTTTATATGAACGACAATGTTATCGTCGGGGGCGCAAAGGAAAAACGATATCGGCGGGATTATTCACAGGGTACTTAGCGTAAAAAGACGAAATAAAACACAGTAAAGTTATGAGAAGGCGTAATTGAAACGACAGAGTCTAGAGTATTGGGCGCCGAAAATACATGCCGTTTAGCTATGAAAACACTGTGTCTCCGCTGTTCTTTTTATTCTTTGAAGTTGCTCCTTAATTTTCCGTGGCCTGGCCACCTCTGGTCTATTTGGAAACGTTTTGCCCTGGCTTTCACAAAGCCTAACTAAGAAAATTGCACGGCTATCTCTCAAGGGCTCTTTCGGGATGCAGCTTCCTTTTTTTAATACTTAACTAATACAATTACATCATAACGGAAGACATTTCAACTATCTAGCAGAAGATCTTCCTGAGACTATTTCAGAAATGAACCACTCTACAGAACTAACAAGTTTCAAACTTTCCATTTAGAACGCTGATGCGAAAGTGGAAAAAATTTCAGAAAAATATAATTGAACCAAAAGCAATAAATCCATAAATTTAGTTCGCAAGATTTTGGAAACTTAAAGAAACTACGTATACACCCATGAGGGTTATACAACTACCATGGGTGTATTCCGATGGGGGAGTCCAACTACCATGGGTGTTTCACTTGAATATGCAACAAAATTCATGTTCTTTGATGGAAAGAGCAAATAGATTGTTAATTTTAAATAAAATATATTACTATTAATTTCTAACACCCAGCAGCGATAACACCCATAGTTGCCGCGCTAACACCCATGGGTGCGACGTTTACACCCATGGGTATTTCACGCAACACCCATGGTTTTTTTTAAAACACCCATAAATATAGTTGTACTACCATGTGTGTTTCACGAAACACCAATAAATATGGATGTACTACCATGGGTATTAGGGAACACCCATAAATATGGGTGTACTATATACCATGGGTGGTAAGGAACAGCCATGGGATTTGTTGAACCAGGGGGTAGTGTCTAATTTTTTTCTCACCCCTTTTTTCACCCCTTAAAACATTACGCGAAAAGTTCTAGCAGAAAAATAGTTGGAAAGTGAGATAGAAATGCATAAAGATAGAGCAGCGACTGAAGTAGCGGTGGCGAAAGCGGGAGTGGCCAATAAAACTGGATATGCTTTCACAAAAATGCAATCAAAGACTTTATCTAAAGTATTGTGATCTTCAAAATTGTAAATTGGATTTAGCGTTGATGAAGACTAGAAATAAGTTGGAGACAGATCTGCCTTGGATTAGGCCGAAATCAATTAAGAAGGAAAATAAAAAGATTCAGTATAAAATGAAAGTAAGAATTCATTTGAGTTTTAAACCAAAGAACGGAATTAAATAATTTTCGGAGCATGAGGAATTGTAGCACAAAATAATCTTCCTTGCTTATGTGGGGTTTTGACCACTCGTTCTGACTACGTCACTGAGTCGATAAGCATTTTGTTCGGTCAGAACAGTAAAAATTAGGCAGTCCTTTAACCTCCATGATAAAGGAAAATGAGCGGGCAAACGAATTAGCTAGGCAAGATTCTGCTCTTCAGGGCTCTCTCTTTTTCCATGTCCTTCTATGGACTGTTAAGCGCGGAATATCCTCCCACTTTCTTACAAACGCGAACACCAGTTGAGAGGACTAACCAGTTGCTTCATAACTAGGAAGATATGGTCATCCTACTGCCGAAGCAGAACTGACGAACTCTTAAGCAGGAGCCGTGTAGACGTCTCTAGAGTTACGGCGGTCACTGTTCACTAGCGGCCAGACTGGGTATTCCATTGAACGTGCATTGCTGCAGTTGCAAATGCGAGGGAGACTGTTACTCATATTCTTCTCTAGCCAGAGCCAGACTTCGTGCATTAGGCAAACCTTTCTTTGATAGCCTAGATGAGATCTCGAAAAATAAGATTGGAGAACCAATTCTCTTTTTAAACAGCTCCGGATGGATATGATGATCCATTCCAGCTCAGGAGCTCTCTGTATTTTACTCCGCATTTAGTTTACCAGCCTCAACGTCTAGGTTAAGCGAGTTGTGGTAACAATACTGGGCTTTCTGCACTAATTGGGGGCTGTTCGACTGATGGGCCACCACGTAAACCAATCTTAACCCCAAGCATCAATAATGTGGACCGCATTGCCACCCAATCTCTTCCCTACCAATGCAAGAAAAATATCATCTCTTCCGTCCCACTATCTAACTCCCTGACCTTCTGTTATATCTCGTATGTCGATTCCATTGTGGGTGGAAGGATGACCTTTACCGGTGACCCTAAAAAGTACAGCATCAAAATTACAATAGGATAAATACCCTAAGTTGTGTTGAGCTGACAATTTCCTGTCCTCACCGCTATTGCCATAGCGACCAATTTGCCTACACTAATTGGACCTTTATAACAAAAAGGAAGACGTTCTTTATAGACCTGCATTCATAGCCATCCCGAAGCGAATCTGAGGACAAGACGTTTCTAAAGGGCAACTTTTTACCCTGATCAAACAACAAATTCCCATTTATCAATAACAAGAATACATTTGACTTTTAGATAGTCCCAAATACAAACTTTTTTTCTCATCCATCCGAACAAGAAAAAATCGAGCCTCCCAAAAAAAGCAGCTTGAACTGTGTTCGGATGCAACAAATTCTAAACGACTTTATCCAGTTCAGGACTTTTCACTTTCCAGCCGCTCGTCTGAGTTTCGCAGTCCCAATGGAGCCATAATTAAAGAAAAACTAGCTCAACTTTTATTTAAACATCAGGAAGCAAGTGAAACTTTAAAGAAACGAGATCTGGGATAAATCCTTCAAGGAAGGAGTCTCGCCTCCACCACGACGATGTGGATGGAAGGCGAGGCAGACATTTTCCATGGCGAAAATAGGGAAATTGTATTTTGTCGGGACAGGGGAGTCGACAACAACGCCTCCAAAGAGCAACGTCTTCCAGAAAGCAGAGTCAGTCGTATGAGACGAAGGATTTTGGTTAATTCCAGGAATGAGAAGGAGCACCTTCCTCCCACTTGGCAAATCAAAAAGAAAGTCTGATTGCTAAACAGGTGCGGATATAGCAGAACAATTTGTATACGTCTTGGAGGGTAAATGAAAGGTGCCAAACTTTTTAATGAAATTATTCGCAATACTCCTGGCAGTCTTTAGTCATGTACATGGAATAATTCGATAATGATCTTAATAACATCACAGGTATTTTCATTCAAAGTTTATAAAAAAAAAAAAAACAGAAATTAAGGAAACAAAACTTGCCAATTTAAATTTTTCGCATAGACACGTGAAATGTAGAAGGAGGGTGTAAGTTACAGGACTACTTACCGAGAAGTGAGAAGGGTTACACGGGTGCCTGATGGCGACTGTAAGAAGATTTGAATGTCACCACGTCGCTGTGATGTTAAGCTTATTTTAGCTTGAACGTGCTCCAGAAAGTTTACGCCATTGCAGTGATTTACGGTAAGTTGAAGGGTGATGTACCGCTTTGGAGGTATCGCTCTGTAAGAGACGGATTATATGATTAGAAGTTATGTAAGTGACAACAAATTGGAAAACTGTAATAGTGTACTTCAAACAACATTGGATGGATATAAGGTGAAAGTTGTAGAACATCTTATCGACTCTAGCATCTTCGCAACAGACGCATGAAGTACACTATTGCTACTAGTTCACTTACTGATCTACATGTGGAGCGTTGATTTCGCACCGTTGCTGTTCGGGCACCGTTTGCCATATTCTCGCAACCTTAACCATAGCCGATGCGTCCATTAGGCCATATCCAAACGAGTGGCTGACACGTCTGCCAACTCCATTCTTCGACCATGTTGGATCCTTTAAGTTACCCGGTTTCGCTGTCCTAACTACGATATGTTGTAGGTCTCGCCACGTCAAGTTTCTGTTCGCTTCGAGAACTAATGCTACAATTCCGGCGGCCAGTGGTGCCGATGCCGAGGTTCCCGTATGCGATGTTGTACACGAATGATGCAAGTCGGTGGTTACTACTTGTTTCTCGTTCTGCGCACCACTACTGTAGGTTGTTGCCAATGTCGAACTACACTTCTCTGAATACCAAGGTACCAGTCCTTCTTCGGTTGCGCTCGAAATCGACAGGGTCCAAATCGAATTCGTGTAGCCATCACAGTTGCAATTGTCAAGTTCACGGCCACCATTACCCGATGCCCAGATAAAGATACTACCCTTGCCTTCACGGCCTTTGGTAACGCCTTCGATGAAGGCACGTGTCGCCAGTTCACCTGGACCATCCACGGTTTTGCCGTCATCATCTGGTCCCCACGATGCGCTGTAGATGTCGATATGCTGCGGATTCAAACTGAGTGATCGTGCTTCTACCGCATCGGTAACGTCACCGTCGAGCATTCGAACTCCACCAACGCTAGCACCAAACGCGATACCCACAGCACATAGCGAGTTATTAGCGGTAGCGGCTACTTCCCCAGCACAACGGGTTCCATGTCGATTGGAATCCGTCATGTCGTAGTGAGGCATCGGATCATCGTCGTGACTATTCACATCGTAAGATGCTTTGGGATCCTGAAATTGGAGGAAGTATTAGATAAGGTGGATGTTTCAGATCAGCGACAACTTACATAGTTGTGTTCAAGGTCTGGGTGATCCGATTCCAATCCATCGTCTAGAATAGTTACTACAACTCCTTTTCCGGTGATTCCTTGTTCCCAGGCAGGGATCACATTCATGTCTAGTCCGTTCCCTCGATTCTGAAAGAGAATATAAAATTGATTAGGAAATTCTAAAAAAATAGTGGTCAGAGCGCTCAATTTAGAGTCTGGCCTTTCTGTAGCTCCGAACAAAGGTAATGTTTTACAGCTTTAGCGTCTTTACAATGCACTACTCTTCTTATATCCTATAAATGTGTTACAGGTTGCCAGGTGTGAACAGGAAGCCAAGACTTGACACACTGGACAATCTCTGATTTCTAACGAAACATACCGGTTAAGTGCCTGACTACCCGCTTCACGACGAGAAGGTCAACTATGTAGAACACAGGGTCTACCACCTTCACGTAGAACGTATTATTACTTTAAGAAGGACTGAACAAAAAATACCAGTGGTATACTACTGGCAAGGCGTTACCTAAAAATCCACAATCGCTAAGAACCACGAAATTTGGATCTTCAGATAACAACAGCAACACCAAGTACTTGCTGATTCTAGAAGATTCCTCAATAACGTGGTCTGTAACAATTTCTAGATCACGCCTGTAGACGATGTCTTTAGAAATGTCAAACTATTACGTGAAGTCTTAAGTTCTGTCGAGACTAGGTTGTTCGAAATGGTCGAACTGAGGGCGTTTTAAGCGTGATCTAGGTACGTAGGTAGGTAGGTACGTGTGGATGCCCGTGAGAACACGGACACATTTAGACATAACAAAAAGGTCAGTTGTGTTACCACAGGATCATCGAATCCGGTCCTACTCGTCAAACCATTTAAAGCTTGCAATGAAGCGTTAGATTCTCGCGACCTCCGTTGCGAGAAGGTCACTAAGACAGTTGAAGAAGTAAGCTCCAAGATGAGCTTTTCTTCTAGCGGATAGAGCTGGACGGGTACAAAGAAGGTGAAGGACTGTCTCCTCCTCCTCCTCATCCAGGCAGCTTCTACAGAAGTCGTTTGAGAAGAGGTCGAGTCTTTTAGCATCTCGACCTATAAGACAGTGTTCGGTCAGGACACCGACTGTGAGGCTGATACTCGCATTTTTGAGCAAAGTCAGCCTTTTAAAGCGTTTTAGATCCAGCTTCGGCCAGATCTGTCTCGCAGTGTGACATGTAGTAGGTTTTCTCAATTGAGTCCAATCCCAGCAGCAGTTTACATGTAGAGAGAGGCACACACAGATTCCGATATTCTGGCATAATCTGAAGGGTGGTACCGCGACGAGCGAGTTCGTCAGCCATGCAGTTCCCTGGAATATCCCTGTGTCCTGGCACCCAGCACAGAAGAAAATTGAACTGTTCAGCCATCTCCTTAAAAGATGATCGACAATCTACGGCGACCTTTGATGTTGTCGAAGCCGATTTCAAGGATTTTATTGCCGCTTGGCTGTCTGTGAAAATGTTTATGTCCCTAGTAGATCTTACATTACTCCCCAGCCAGGACAGGGCCTCCTTGCTCGCCCTAAGCTTCGCCTGAAAAGGCGGAAGGAGTTGCTAATGTTAAGCCTGTCAGAGAAAACACCTCCACCTACCCCGCCTTCAGTTTTGGAACTGTCCGTATACATGTGGACGGACTCTTCCATCCGTACCGAATTCCTGTCGCATTCTAGACGGGTTGAGATGGTTGTTAGGAAATTTTTGTCAAAATCATAACTGGGAGGGGTGTAGTCGGTGTTTTCAGGAATGTTATTGAAATGATTCAAGATTGTTGAATGACCTGCATATATGCCAGTCCACTGTGTAGAGGCCCTAAGTCGAATGGCTGCACTCGCTGCCATTTGATTGCCAAAAATGTCTAGGGGTGGCAGATTGAATAGCATGTCTAGTGCTGCAGAGGGAGTTGTTCTCACTGATGCATCTCTGTACCATCCCTAGGGTGGTGCGGTTACCCGCTTTGTCTAAGACCGTCCACCAGACAATAATACCGTACATAAGTATCGGTCTGATGACGGATACGTAGAACCAATAAACTATTCGGGGTTGCATACCCCATTTTTTGCCAATGGCCTTTTTACACGAGTAAAGCGCAACTGTTGCTTTCTTAGCCCGTTCATCTTTCTTAACCCGTTCAGGTAGGTCTCCAGTGTAGTAGTTTCCTGTCCAAAATAAGACCCAAGTATTTTGCAATATCGGTGAAAACTAGACTAGTACCATTCAGAGATGGAGAGAAGAGAGAACAGTGATCTAACTCCTCTTGTCAAAAGAAATAGGGTGGTTAATTTTAACACGCACCATTAAAATTTAATCATTCGGCAAACGCATATGTTACTTTCTGATAAACTAAATAAGTTTTCGGACCAAGTTCTCCTTACAGACCTACTTTTCTACCAACAAATAAAGTATCGAGACCAAAACCTTTACAGATTGTAAAAAACCTCTCGTAAGACTCTCATAGCATAACTTTCTTGTAATAAGCATATAACTAGGTTTCGTAGAAACGTTATTAAGAGACAATAAATCTAATAACTTTTTTACAGTGAAAGCCAGATAGAAACTTATGACCTGTAACGGTCCGCTTATGAGAGGGTTTTACTATTATACATAACGTAGTTAAACTTCTTATAAGCGGACGGTCAAAGGCCATAAGTTTCACTCTGACTAAAAGAGGTGTTCGTCGGATAAACGGGTAATTAAATTACAAAACTATTCCAGGATTCTATACTTTGATGTATTTTCTATGTTGTCTGATGCGAACGTAATAAAAAATCTTATAATCAGAATTACATAATTTTCTTAAGAAAACAATTCATTAAATGTTCCATTTAATTCTTATAAAATACTCATAGCACTCTACAAGAGAAAACTTATGAAAGTATAAAAAGTTGTGTAAAATTGGAAAATTGTTGGCCTTTGGATCTGTTCCAACAATAAGGTAAAAAGGTTGTCTTCAAAAAAAGCAAAAACGCCGTACACAAACGCATATGAAGGTGCGAACCCCATTAACCCGTTATGACATTACGTTCAAATTTTGTTGGTGGATAGCGCTATAAAGGATCTTTGGGTAGGAGTTCAGAACGAGTTTAATGTTGAGATGCGGTGTAGAGATAGCGAAGTTACGCCCAGACTGATTTTTTATTTATTTACTTATTTTTTTAATTTCACTTAAAACATTGGGGATAAAATATCGTCAAAGACCTTTAGACTACTTTCAACTTTCTAGCAAACCGGCTTTAAGGCGATTTTATAGAAATCCCCAAACTAAAAAAAATTCGGTATCTCATCAGACCTAAGTGATAAGTCGGAATTCGTAAAAACATACACAATCATTTTGCCCCTCTTAGGGGCGAAATATCGCAAAAACCCGAAAACAAATTTTTAGACCATTATATATAAAGCCCATAGAAATAAAAGCGGATTCGATCTCATTAAACCTAAAAGATTTGTCAGAATTCGTGAAAACTTGAGCAACGCTTTACACCCCACAGGGCGTTGAAACTCGAAAAATGCTTTAATCGATATTTCCCGATAATATTTAAATCCTTTAGAAGTGGAAGCGCGAATTCGAGGTCTCATTAGACCTAAGAAATATATCGGAATTCGTGAAAATGTACACAACCACGTTGCACAACCTTAGAGATTAGATATCGAAAAATATGTAAAACTGTTTCAAGAGATACCTATTCGAAATTCGTGAAAATGTGGAAAAGCACTTTTTACGGACGTTTTTTTACTCCACGCTTGTACGCTAATAAAAATCTGAACTTTTTTTTGCTTCAATTACTCCTGTAGTACTTCTATATATATACTTACTGAGTTTCAACTTTCTAGCATAAGCCGTTTCAGAAATACAAAAATATTTAATTTTGGTATGCCTCTATAGTGGCTCTATATAGCTGTTAATTTTTAGCAGAATTTTTTAATACCAGCCCCTCCCAACATATGTACTTGCAACAAAAAAAAATTTTCTCTTCTAGAGGAAAACTGTACCTAACTCCTGCAAATTTTTTAAAAGCAAATATAGTACGACACTTGAGATATAAAAATAATTTTTTTTTAATAATTGCTATATGCTCCCCGCTCCCCTCAAAATTCTTACATTTAGTAGACTCCAACTGTAATCCTATATACACAAACCATATTTTTTCTTCCTGGTACAATTGGTTCGGAAGATATTGTAATCCAAAGTATATCTCCTCAACTCCCCACCTCCTCCGTTCAAAATTTTAGTCCTTGTCTGGGCTCTTAGTATTCCTTAAGACAACCACAAGGTTTCACCCTTCTGACATTAACCGCTCGGTAGATATGGATTTTTTTATGTTTCGATTCCAGCTTCCGAGCGTTTTGGTCGCATTGTTTTTTCCCCACTCCTACACCCCTCAACCCCTATCTGCCATTTTGCCAAGTTTCAGCCTACTAGTATAAGCGTTTCCTGAGATCCCCCACCTTCCCCATCACAACCAAACCTCCCCAAAAGATACGAAACGTAGAGGTTTACGCAATCTACCCACCAAAAAATATCTCCACACGTATGTGAGTTATGAGCCTTCAAACGCGTTAGTGTAAGGCGTATACGGCGGTCAGACGGACATTGTTTGTTTGTTTTTGGAGTCTACTAGTCCTGAAAACTCGTGAAAATACGAAATTTTAGTGTAGTTTTATTTTGAAATTTCAGGTCGATCACAGCACTTTATTATTAAAAAATAATAAAGTAATAAAAATCAAATAAATTTGTCTAGCTCCAATGAACCAGAAGGAGTCACTTCTAGGACATACGAGTTGCACAAGCTTGGTGTTTTTTTTATCCGCTGGTAGATTAGTTCCCAATCCATTTTAATTGATTGAGAAGGTTCCTTTGAAACGAAACTTCCCAATTCCCAAATTATTCTACCAAGGACTATAATTTATAGGTCAATGAGAATAGAGTAGATGTATCGATATACCCCATCAGATCGTGCATTCACCACTCATTTTGATATCAAACGTTCACCATCACTCAGCATTATTCAAAAGCTGCTCAGTCAGGTAGACTAATTAACGATACAAGATGCAACCACCCAGGTATTTCATACAACTGCGTTCCGATTGAACAGTCAAAGAGATCAGAGTCCAATGGCATAAATTGTGCAATTGCACTGTAAAGGAAACCCGAGTAAAATTCATTCTAGTTATTAGATTCGTATTCATTTACAAGACCTGGCCAACCAGATTCCTTCAGTTCAAATGAAGTGCAATACAATGGAC
This sequence comes from Beris morrisii, assembly GCA_951812415.1. Lineage (NCBI taxonomy): Eukaryota > Metazoa > Arthropoda > Insecta > Diptera > Stratiomyidae > Beris > Beris morrisii. The sequence continues at coordinate 106,482,228 of OX638312.1, read as the reverse complement.
CTCAGCTCCCAACCACAAGTCTGAATAGGTTCGTCCTGATACCATCGGAAGATAGTCGTACAGTGACTTGAGACAATTGGGTCAATCTGGTGCAGATTAACCTGACTGATTAGTTCAGACCCTTTTCATTCCAATGCCTTTCTTACTTCGAAGGTATGGGACAATGTTGTACTCAACCAGGTTTTTTTCTTCTGTTTTCGGTTTCCAGCTCATCCAGAAGCTCATCCTGCTCGAAAGTACAACGGAGAACCTTCCATTCGTCTTGGAAGAATAGGTCACGAGGTAGGATGAAAGTCGATTAGAAGGTTTTTAATTACACAGACAGACAGTGGATTGAGGAAGGATTAAGACTAAACCGAAGCCTTAAGAACTTTTGATTAAAGTACTATCGAACCCCAGGTGGGTCGAAGACGCAGTGCACCTTTTTCAAGTTCTTGGAAGCTAATTAATTTATGCAAATTTTGAAAGTACAGGTAATAATTCAATGTCGTTGCTTTGGGCAGGTATTATCCGTGCTATGAATTTATTGAGAGGTCTTCAGGTGTCTAATGAATGAATTAAGCAGAAAGGTTTGTCTTAACGAGTCGATAATATGTGAGGGTGGGCATTTGTAATTAAATTGTTTTTTAAGTTGTAAACTACGAAAAAAGTTGTCCTTCTTTTTATTATTTTCACCGGACTCTCCGAAAAATGTTTTTGGAGATTGCCAGTCTCGAAACCCAAAAATCGAAAAATAATCAAGTTCGATTGTTTAAACAAAGAAATTTCAACAATTCCTTAGAATCCAACGAACTTATTCGTGCTAACATTATGCGGGTTTGTTTCCCTCGTGGCACTCCTTTATGTACCAAATTTTATTTTTGATTTAGTACAGAGTAACATCGATTTCGTACCCAATAAAAAGTCGTGACTGTTGTATAGTATGCAACATGCGAGTACTCATAATATTATTATAATATAATTTAGGGTAAAGGTATTTAGGGTAAAGGGATATATAGTTTCACTCATTCACTCGACCCAACAATAAAAAGATTACACGTTTTAAGGACCTGGTGTTGAAAATGTTAACTCTGCACCGTTCTGACTTTAACACTTTCTACAACGATAAACAATACTGCTGCTGTTCTAGAAATAGGAGGCAAATTTACCAAACGATATTATTAGTCTCTTACTGCTCTAAACTGTTTCAAAAAAAATTGAATTTTCAATTCAATTTTTACTGGAAATTTCCAGTATATTTCATTTTTTCAAGTAAAAGTACACATTCCAACCATTTTTACTCGAAATTACTGGTATTAGTAAATTATTCATGTACTTTTCAACTGAACCGTATAATTTACATGAAAAGGCTCACAAAATTACGCAACATTTCGTGTAAAATTAACTATATTTATACATGAATTGAAAATTCCGCTCTTTTTCATGTAATTCTACTAATCTATTTGAATTTTACGACGAAAAACACGTAATATATGAAACCACGAAGTTGGATGCATCATTCGATTTTGTTTTCTACTGAAATGAAAATTAAACGCCTTCGTTGGCGCAGTGGCAACGCTTGCCAAACCTACGCAGCAAAACCAGAATTGATCGCGGGTTCGATTCCTACCTACAGCTTTAGTTTTATTAAGAGTAAGTAAGTAAGAAATAACATTAGAAGTAGAAATAAGTGTATCTTAAAGAGTGCTAATTATAAACTTTTTTTAGAGTGTAAATTCAGGAGAATATCCAGTGAATTTGCTGCTTTCGAAGTTGAAATCTACTGATTGCAAATTGAAATTTACCGATTTACTGAAAATTTAAAATTACATTCAAATTGACTATTACATCCCAATCAGCGTTGCCGCACCTCATTAATTAAAAGGACCACATTTTCAAGAAAATGGTCTAATCTGGAATATAAAGGACCATAGAATTTATTCAAAAAATATATGTGTATTTAAAAAATAAAAAAATTTTATAGAATCAGAAAATAGAACCAGGAGCTAGTCGTACTTCCCAGCAGGCAAAGTTGCGTATACTATACGTCAAAAGTAGTTCGGTTAAAAGCCGTATATAACCCAGGTCTGGCTGCTGGGCTGATTAATAGAACACCATCTATCTATCTATCTATATCTAGATAAATGGATAGCTAAATGTGTTGCTAACCGCAAAACTCGAGAACGGCTGGACCAATTCGTCTATTTTTTTCCCCAAACATTCCCTGAAGTCCGAGGAAGGTTCTTATGAAGAGAAAAATTGGAAAGAATTGCCCGGAAAAAATGTAAAACCCCAATTTCCCACTAAAGCTGTTCCAATAATGTTGCTGCAATGCCTGATGAAGCAAGGCATTGCAGCAACATTGTTGAAAGCCAGTCGAACAGCAATTTCAGCGCTAAAATTGCCGTTAAATATGCAAAGCAGCGAAACTCCGACCTGCAACATTTCGAGGAACACTGCAATGGCAAAGGTTTTGCAGCAATGTAAACTGATAGTATGGGATGAATGCACGATGGCACATAAAAAGTCTTTGGAGGCATTAGACGAAACCATGCAAGGTCTGCGGAACAATCAAAACCGATTTGGTTGTGCGATGATTTTGTTAGCTGGATATTTTCGTCAAACATTGCCAGTGATTCCACGGTCAACGCCAGCTGATGAACTAAATGCATGTTTAAAGTCCTCCATGTTGTGGAAACACGTCAAGATATTAAGCAAGAATATGCGTGTCGAGTTGCAAAATGATCGATCTGGAGAAACATTTTCAAAACAACTAATTGACATTGGTAATGGCAAATTCCCTTTAGACATTTTGACTGGCTGGATAGCCTTTGATAATAATTACACAGATCATGTTTGGTTGAGCGAACGAGCAATATTCGCTACCAAAATCATGGATGTAAATGAATTAAATTTCAAAATTCAAAATGGAATTGCCGGTGAATTGAGGACATACAAATCAGTTGATTCCGCTACTAACCAAGATGATGTAGTCAACTATCCACCCGAATTTTTGAACTCGCTGAATTTGCCCGGATTGCCGCCTCGCAATCTTCAATTGAAGGTCGGATCGGTGGTCATAATGTTGAGAAATATCAACCAGACGCGTCTTTGTAACGGCACAAGGCTAGCGGTGAAAAAATTAATGAACAACGTGATCGAAGCAACCATTATAAAGGGAAAGTATAAAGGAGAGTATGTTTTGATACCACGCATCCCAGTGATTTCGACCGACATACCATTTCAATTTAAACGACTACAGTTTCCAGTACAGCAATAAAGAACTAATCAAACTTATTAGAAACGTTACTGTACTAACTTTTTTCTATATTTTTAACTAAGCCGGACTGAGCCACAGCAACGCGTGGCCACGTCAGCTAGTACGAACTAAAATTTTGATAAAAGTCGTATTTTAAAAAATGGTCTTTTTCGTAAAAAAAAGTACCACCGGACCAATTGGGAAAAAAAGTACCAACATTAGACCAAACGGACCAAATATGGCAACGCTGATCCCAATACAAGTTGAATTGAAAAGATGTGGCATATTTCCCTACTATCCAAAAGATGTAAAATTCAATGAATTTTTTTTTACTTTTTACGTTCCTATAGTAAATTACAAAAATGTGCCTCTATCTTTTCTATAATCCCTTTTGAAAATTGCACACCCTGTATGTTAAATTATGCTAGCAAGAAAAAAAATCTAACAGTTTGGGCGCAACTTCATTACTTTTTGGGTAGAAGTCTGGAAGGCGTTTAATGAAAAGCAGTGCATGTTAGTACGCGACTGACAAATAAAAGAATAACTACGAGGCTATTGGAAGAAAGTGTTTTTTACCCTCGATTTTCAATCGCATCAGTGCGGCTTTAGTCTACATTAAAAAAGAAAACACACAGAAACGCATAATATTAGCTTATCCAACCTTTCTACTTCTTAGTGGATTTTTTTTAGAATTGATCAGAAGTTGGACATATAATCCGTCGATCCGGACTAATTGCACTCAAAATGCTTCCGAATATCATAGCGAAAAGTTTTCTTTATTATTGAGAAAGGTACATCACTGCGGTGGATATCGAATTGAAAAGTTAGAGAACAATTAAGCACCGTTGTTTTAGTCAAGCTGCATGGTGAGCATTGTAAGTGCAATTAAAAAAATGGGCTGCGATGAGAAAAACGTAGAGAATAGAAATGTGTTTGAAGCTCGAAGCTCAGAAGCATCCCAGAGATTGTAGGTTCGAATCAATCTCATGACTAAGTCCAGCAAATTTTATATTACTTTTCAACAATATCCATTTCCAATTAACCTTTCATACCTATTTCAGCGAGGGAATTGCAGAGTCTCGATAGAAAATCTGAGACCGAGTAGCGAGACGATCGTGTCACTGAAAGTTATTAGTTATACTCGAAAAACCAGTCTACAACTCCCGACAAATCGAAGAAAACCCAATTTCCTGACCAAGCCAAATCAATAGCCAACAACTTTTAGTCCCTACTACCGATACTACTGACATCAAATATCCACTTAGTTTACTATGCTGCCTGCATCGCATCTACAGCCTTGTCCAATTTCGGATGGATAAAAATTAACTTCTCCAACGAATTTGAAAACCAATTCAAACTTGTGTATTTCGACGGCCCAGCTTAGAGTTGAATCAAAAACCGATCATGCATACAAATCTCATACGAAATGTGATTAAATTCCATCATTTGCATTTTGATAGGACACACGACTGTAGTACAGATGCGAACGCATGAGAAGGACTCGGTCGAAACGAACACATATCTGCCAGAGGAAAGCACATACTATCACCTAACTATGTTTGTTACAAGCTAAACACTACGTACAGGATGGGAACCAGGATGGGAAGCCATCTCGGGATATACGATTTTCATACCAGAATAGGGGAGTACGAGGCACTGCAGGACAGTGGATATAGTGGACGGATGAAAAGGGTGAATAGTTGAATATTTTCAAGATCACACTATCATCGACGCGCTTTAATTCTCAAAACCGATAGTGAATACTATTCATTTAATTTTCATGTGGCCCCAGAGCTCTGTAAAATATTCCTATACACCTAAGGATATCGAATGAACCTGCCCTCCTTAGTCTATCATCGGATTGGCTATTAGCTCAAATTCCACCGCATTTATCCGAGATTAATCCAATAACTGAACAGGAGGCAATATCAGCACGGAGTAACATCGAAGAAGAAACTACATGTAGCACAATAGTAAAGCCTCCAGCCGAGCAGAGCATCCAATAGCTGACATATTTCTATAGGTTAGGGACTTATATAAGCTGCTAACAACCTCTTTCGGAAAGTATAAACAATTAAAGATATCCGACAGAAACCTGGAATACAGATGGACAAAAAGTCTCGACACAATGAAGACATGATATGATGATTCCAGAGCCAGACAATCACTAGATGACTACATACGCATAGTTATGATTAACAGTATACTCGCGTTAAGAAGATGCCCTTACTTCAAATGCAAGTTGCTACTCATGGCTCAAAAAGAACCTCCGCTACAACCCCATACTCACTTAGTATTCTCTGTCGCATCCTTTTTAACTTACAAGCTCGAATAGTTGCAAATTGAGATTAACTAGTTTTTCATCCATCTCCTTACAACCGCAGCCAGGACGTGACTTGCTCAATGGAAAAAAATCCCAAAATTATATTTCCATATGATCAGTACGATAACGTGGAAGCTCGGTAAAGGACATCCAAAATTTTAAGATAGCACAAATTTAATTTTAGATTTCACTGTGAAAAATAATGTCTCTGAGCTAATAGTGAACAAGTTCGTATAATGGAGCGCACTGAAAATTTTCCCTTTGACTCTATCGAAAGAGAATCTATAAAACTTATAGCGGCTGGGTCCAAGAATAATCAATTTGGAACAGATACAGGAATGTCCTTCCTGTCCTTTCTGTTCTACTTGAAATATTATGAATGAAGCCGCACGTTTCCACGTTGTCCTTTTTATTTACGTGAAAACTAAGGCAATGGGGTACGTGGACAGTAGATTGTAGGAGCAGCTGGCAGAAATACGAGAATCCCTTTTATCTAGCGCTCCATGATTCGTCGAAAAATCACCAACCGGTCTCGTCCTGGTTGGTCGCAGTGGTTTCGTGCATATCAAAAGGAAAACATGAAATTCATGTCACGAAACTCAATTTGGACTATATATAAAGGTCCTGATAAAGAGATCCTATCTGTATTTTGGGATTTTCTATGGAAGAGTTGGTCATGTGGAAACAAAGTCCGAGTCTTAAGCCAAAAGCAAAAAAGAACATATTTTTATATAAGGGCGGGCAACTTACCAAATACCACATTTGTGGCCATTTAGGATCATTCAGCTGGACTCGGCTCACTAAGGACATCGTTTGGGACGACGTTCTGGACGGTCGCATTCGAATAAAGTCACGTTTTTGTCGCGATTTTACACGCTGCTGCTTGGACCAATGGACGCGATGGTCATCTTCTAGACGCTGCTGATGCGGATGCGATCCAGTAAGCGATCGTTTCGCCAACAATCTATGATGAAAGTGGTAGTGATCATCGAATATCTGAAATGAAAAGATGGACAAGTGATCTGAGAGAATGTTGATCAAAAATTAATTAAGTTTAGGTTGAGATTGGGGAGCAGTGGTATCAAGCCCGAACTCATTCAAGATCTATGTGAGTCACCGACAGATAACCCAAGAACTTGAAATTTGATATTCGCTCGCTTAACAGAATTTCTAAGGTTAAGTTCATTGACGGGCGAAGTCGTCTCGCTCCTTCCGATATCTTCCACACAAAAGTGGTAAAAAAAATTTAGACGAATATAGTGGCCAATAAATTCAAAACGTTCCAAGCTAAAAACTAAAACTTGTAACACGTTTATTTTTACATAGTTGCAGGAAAAATTACTTCTCGGAAAATCGAGAGAATGCTTCGGGTGGCCTCCATACAAAAGGCGTTGAAAAACTTGTGCAATTATCTTCCGGAACACAATATTATTCAAGAAAGAAGACGACATTTTATTCGAACTTGTTTCTAATAAAAAGTACAGTCTAATTTGTGAGAATACATACAATCAATAGTCCTTAAATCGAGGAATTACACTTATATGGTCCAAGGTGATGAAGACTTTTATCGCTATCGTAATATCGTAAGGACGAAAACTAATTAACGATCATCAACGTTGGTTTCGATGCCTGCTTAACTGAATGGTTCCATAGTAATACCTATCTATGGTTTTGGGGAGAGCTTTGAATTAAATACTAATCCTTTCGCCAAATTAAAACAGAATCAATAATTAATTTTTCAGCAATTCAATTGTAAGAATGTCGTCTGAATAACTTTCTCCTACATAAAAAGGACCAAGTCACGTACGAAATTACTGCAATAACTTTTGAGTTATATTTGTAACCATTATGAAGACATCCAAATACCTTCTTGTCATAATTGCAACCAAAAACTTTCTTAAATAATTTCAAAGTCATATTCTTAAACAGAAAGTCGCCAAAATAACGTTGTAGTCGCGTTTACAGCCAAAATCCGTAATTCATTGTAATATGTTCATATGGTTGCTTCTTGGCAGTAGCGGTCATAGGGGGAGGGCATGGGAGCCATGAGTGTCATGGCCCCCCCTAACAAATTCGTCACCCATTATTACTTTATCACGTTAATGTTAAGGAAGTAGCTTTTAATGTTTGAAACTAATTTAGAAAAATTTGGATTTGGATTATGCTTGGACAATTTTCATTATGTGCATCCCAATCCTAAATTAAGACGTAAATTGTGGCACAATATCATTGCTGTCCAGGTCATTTTGAGTGAATTTTGAACTATGTTTTCACAAAACCTAGTCACCAGACCAGATATCAAACTTACTCAAATTTATGGGTAATCTAGTAGATATTAATAGTTTTGTCGAAATCAAGAGATATCTGCAAATCGTTGTAAATCAGCTATAAGAACTTAATTATAAGTATTTACAGTAACTATTACATATTAATAACTGATTTAAATCGAAAGATGTAAAACTCGATTTGCCGAAATGTCGAAATTTCGATAAGATTCTATCAAATTTTAATAGTTTTCCCATATTTGGATGAATTTGAAATATACTCGGATAAAAAGGGTAGTACAAACCCTAATCAAAGCTAACCACTCAATTTGAAACTTTTAAATTTTTTTCGTAGCATCCATCATAATGGCTCGATAACATATGGGGAATACATGCCTTAAGGGCTCATATACCCCTGAACGCGCTGAAAACCGAGTAAATTTAAAAATTATTATAAAGGTTATTTGGTGAAAAAAAAATTGAATTGTTGAGTTCACATATCTTATTAACTATTTAACTATAAAAAAAAAAAAAATTTTTTTTTTTTTTAATATTAACATTGTGTTTTACGGGTTTAAATGGACTACTTATAAAAGCCATGGCGCCTCCTGGTCGGCATTATAACTTCACCAAAAATAATTCAATTTGCAAAAATAAAAAAGAATCTTGTAGAATAATGTAGTAGTTATAGTCTCACGGAGGGAATTTTTTTTTTTTCAAAAATAAATAAGTTACAGTATTTCGAACTTTAGTAATCAGTTTTTTAAAAAAAAATTTGCGTTTAATAATTTATAAAAAAATTTCCAAGCAAAAAATTAAAAAACCTCTCGATAGACTATAGAGAAAATCGGTATCAAAATTATAAAAAAAAAAAGTTGAAAAATATTAAAAATTGACTGAGTTATCGTGCCGACCATGTCTAAAAACATAGTATCGAGTAAAATGCGTTTAAAGTTTTTGGTAGGTACAACGTGAACTTACGGCTAGTCTCCCATTCCAGCTTCGTACTGTACACCTTCTTCCTCTTGTACCTTCGTGTTTTTCACAGATGGTCCTATAAATGACCTTGTTTTCTAAGAAACCCGGCTTTTGCGAACAAAATAAATGCGAAACGCTGCTGTTGAGAGTGGCGCGGCAATTAGCCAGGAAGCCGCTCCAAACCGATGTCTGGTGACATTTATTGCTATAACTTTGTAATGGAGTGGAATTTTCTAAATTCTAATTTTTTTTTAATTCTTAAAAGTATAAAAAATAAAAATCTGCAAATAAAAAAAATCCATTTTTTGAAAATTTCAGGGGTATATGAGCCCTTAAGGACCTTAAAGAAACCGAAATTGTATAAAATTCCGAAAACTCCAGAGATATCGACATAGGGCCTATAGTATCATTCTGTGGGTGATTGTAACTATTGGTGTACCATCGAAAATGCCATCTAGTGCCTAAATTCAGCAATTGAAGTTTTTCTTAAAAAATAAATTTTTGAGCGTAACTTTGTAACGGATACGGTACGAAGTAAGTGTCATCGGCAACATTTCTTCTCGATTGCTCAATGTTATAAAAAAAAAAGAAAAAAAGAGGCCTTCAGCAATGATGAAAAAGATGACATTTAATCACTAATACGTCATAGTTTTTATTTCGTATTTGGTGAAGGACTTTCTGAGCCGTTTTGTCTTTCTATAATATAATATTGAGCGTCAGAAATCAGATATTTTTGCCGAAGACACTAACTTCGTATTATTAACCATTATCAAAATACGGTCGAAACTAATTAAATATAAAAAACTTCACTTTCTCATTACGACCACTAGATGGTAGTTCCGATGGTACATAACTTATTATTTAGAATCACAATCATCCACAGAATAATATTATTTGGCCGTTTTGTCAATACACATTGGGACCTATTTTTCAGAATCTCATATTTTTTTTATTGTTTCTGATCGGGGGTAAACTTAAAACATATATTTTTTACACTAATTAGAACCAAAATACACGTTTTCCGGGTTCAATACTGTTAAATTTATTTTTTTTGTGACGTTTCGGACTCGACTAAGTCCTTTATCAAACAGTTTGATAAAGGATGAGTCCGAAACGTCACACAAAAAATAAATTTAACAGTATTGAACCCGGAAAAAGTGTATTTTCAGTTTAAAAATGTACTGTGAAAACATTCACCAAATAATTAGAACCATTATAAGAGGTACCACAAAAAATTATCTTTGGGAAAAAAATTCTCAATACAAATAAAAGTCACTGAACAGCCCTCAAATTATCTGTCACCACAACTACCTGTATAAAATATTACAAAATTCATTCAATTTAAATTTCCTCATTTCCAAAAGTTAACTATTACAAAATAAATTAAAAATTTTATCATCAGAGTCGTTGGCAAACAAATGTCTCCAGAGCGTTGTAAACACTTTTCGAGATTTCAAAATCTACTTGCCAAAATCTTGCGATGTAAATTTTTTTTACATTGACATAAAATATTACTTTCGTAGTTTTTAAGTATTATAGGATAACTAAATAATTGGGATGATCACTTCTTCGTCGGGCCTGAAGTCTTTAGATTATGAGATAAAGGGTACGGATTTTAATGCCCAATATTGAGTTTCATCAAATATGTATGATAGTAGAACCAATAAAAATTAAATACACTACTTTTCTAGTCGTCTCAAAAAACAGCTAACTTACATCCAAAGATTTCAACTGGATTTGGCGAAATTTCGAATTTTCTCATACATGTAAGAGATCTTGGAGTCTGTTTGGGCTTCTAAATTTTGTCGAAAACGAGATCGACATCGACTTCTACTGAAATTGAAAATTATGTTCACCAAGCTTTGAAATCAATTAATTTTATTTTCTAGTTCCTACCCGTGCTATTCAATTCCACATTAAAGACTTACAATCATACAACACAGGTTCAAATTTTTGATATCATACAATCAGTTGATAAATTGAGCGATGTTAAAGAAATCCCTTCAGAGCAAAGTTAATACTTTTTAATATTCTGAAATTCCTTCATCGACACTGCATTACCGGGTAGCTACCTCACCTATTCTCTTTACAGTATCTACTGAACTTCAATGGCCTCCCCCTTGAACAAGCAATATGACCGCCACTGCTTCTTGGTCGCATCTCGTGCCATCAAATAGTCAACAGAAAAGCGCGTATTATATACAATAAGTATTATTAATTTTCTTTTCAATAACTGTAAAAAGTTCCAGAGTGACGACGTTTTTTTATGACCAGAAAGTTACGGAATGTAACCGAAATGACTAAAGTTATTTTCTAGTCACTAATTGACCAACGCATATATATTATATTTGGTCGGTTGGACGTTTTATTAACGGTCTAAATGTTATTATTCAGAAACGACTTTATATCTAAGAAGTCGTATCAACGTCGTACCGACTTGAAATTTACAAAACTGACATTATCGACCAAAAAGTTATATTTCTGTCCGACCGACGTCAGCACGAGTTCTGTTAAGGTGAAAGTTATCCTTTGTTAGTTAGGTATTTCACTCATCTTGGAGTGAAATAAGTAATAGTGTCACTCTTATCGATCGGTACAATGTTCTCCTAGTTCGAGTAGACTATGAAAATATAACGATCAACTCAAATCTTTAATAAAACGTAAAACCAATAAAGAAAGCTGTTGACGGAATGCAAAGGATTAATTTTTAAACGAATCGCAAAATAATAATTTAACATAACAACTGTTTTTTGGATCCACTCGAAGAAAGGAGTAAAGTTCCACTCAAATGGGTTTATTCTACACTCTAAGTTGGAGTGGGGTACGGGTTTTATTGAGTTGAATTTTACTTGAAGGAAATATCAGAGCATTACTAAACCTGAAACCACTTTTATTAGGTTAGAATTAAAGTAAGGGATTTCAAGGATTCAGCTTCGCTCCCGTTCTTCAGGCAATTCGAATTCCCAGTCCTACTTATATATTTTGAGTTCATTCCCTCTGGGCCAGGATGCATTTGCCAAGTGCCTGTTTAGTTACTGTTTCATATTTAGTTGAGATAATTCGCAATTATTAATCCTTTACCAACGACTAATTCCAGGAAGTGTATTCTACAATTCACCGGAGATGAATTAGATTCCATTTGGAGTTGTGGTGAACAACTTTCCAAAGTGATTTCAATTCCACAACGGAAGTTTATACTGCTTTATGTTGCGAGAAGCTCTGACTTTAAGTATTGCACACACAACATTTAATCATAGCTGTGGCCATAAAGGTCACATCATCAGGCAGAACAGAAACAATAGATTGACTCCTTCTGCACCCTCCACTGCAGGTACCCAGTTGTAAGTTGCCACGCCCGGCCAAAAAGGGTATGGAAACATGTTTCAAATCACTTCCAAACGAAACAATCCTTGAAAGACCCGTTCTATTTCCTCATATTCAACTAACTTGCATTTTCCTGGATCTCAATTTTGAATCCTTGCTGGAGAGCGTACAGACAATCCCATTATTCAGGAAGTTGAAATCTTATTACTCGGGTGTAAGATTTCATCATCCGATTAGAAAGGACGTTCGATACAGCATTTATGCTCTGATACATCGTAAAGAGTTGGAGACATCGTCCAGAAGCAGGATTCGTGTCCTTTCTGTGCTTCCACATTGGGCGTCTGTACTTCTATTGTGTGCAAACTGTGTTGGCATCTGCTTGTAGCTACAATTGAATGACTTTTGTCTTGGCATGTTCGCCTTTATAACCGAAGGAGCATGCAGCAAGCTGATGTTCGTGTGCTCTGAAGATGACCTTACATCTGCTTATAGAGTTCAAGCTATAGCTTTGGTCTTGAATGTCACGGACTAGGAGACACAGTAACAATTCACCAAGGATATTCCGTTGAGAGAATATCTAAACTGAAGGAGCGTGTGAGAGCTGATCAGAGGGTGGTAATTTTTACCCCCGAACAGAGAATAAATTCTATTAACGGATTCTTTCATGTTTGAGCATAGGAGCTATCATGAAACATGGGATCCTGCCTTGTCCGCTCTATGTCCCATTTATGCAGCACTTAATGCACGAACATGGACAACCACTCCGTACGGAGACAGGCAACCTACACTCTAACAGAAATGTTGGCAGGCTTTCTAAGTGCCCAGATAGCTACAAGCCGAAGCAGGGTATGTTAATGCGGAGGACGAAAAGGACCAGACAGAAATCCGCCTAGCACTTTCGGGACTATAGCAGCGTCTGTAGGAGACATTTGGCTACGATGCTCTTGAAATGGGCGAATATCGATTCGAAGGATGTTGGCTTCTATACGAGTGCCATCTATTTTTTTTCGCCGAACTCCTTGCGAACAAATCTTATCACTCTGGGTGAAGTTTTAATCTTGTCTCGCTGGAACACTAGACAAAAATGTAAATAAGATTTACTACGGTGATAGTTAGGGTGAGCTCCTTTTTTATCCTTGGAAACGTTCTTCCACGCACATATTTTATTATTCTTTCAAATTGGACGAATTTGAGACGGTAAAGTCAGCGCTTTAAGAGCATTTGCGTGATTTTTATTTGGAGGATTTATTTTTTTTATTGGCTCGAATTTTCTGACTTAGCAAGGATTATGGCCAGGATTCTCAGTTTGGATGTTTTTCTAGAATAATCCTGAGAGGATTTAGCGAATCAGTGGAGTCAACGATTTTGCTTTTTTCAACCAGCTTCAATGTTCATTGAAATTGACGTGTTCTATAAATAAATATCCTTCTTTTTTAAGGTACCGTAGACATATTTATGAGCGAACAAGTACATTTCATATCGTTAAAATATGTTGTTTGGGAGTTTGTTGTCGTCGTGCACCAGCTTTTTCTATATTTAGCGCGAGCGAACAATAGTATCGAATCGTGCCACATACGAGTATAGTAGAAAATGTTAACTTGCTCGCACGAAAAGCGTAACGATGGTATAATGGTACATAATCAAAGTCAAAAGTAAAATCAGTGAAGCAGGAACATCACTCTTACAAATATATGTCCGTTGTCGTACTGCTTTCAAGAATATTTTTCATTTATTTAAAAAACCTGGTTGTTGACTAAAATGTTTTCTTGATATCATTAAATTGTATTTTGTCACCTTTATTTTGATGGTAAATTTAACGTACTAGATTAACTACTTCAAAAGTTATCAGCATATAAATGAAAACATTTCTTCACTTGGGCAATTCTTTTTTTCAATAAAGTGCAATTCAGCCTTTGCAATTGTTTTATTACCTAACATATCTTGTACCACCAAAAAAAATTATTTAATGTAATTGCGGTCTACTTTTCGATTAAAATTGAATTAATAAAATTGTTGTATTAAAAGCATATTGCTTGTTATAAATTTACGAGTTTTATTTCATCGCAACGAAAAAAAATTAAATTGTAACTCGAATTTGAAAGAGTAAATAAAATTATAATAGATAGGTAAATATGTAGAAGTAGAAGAAGAGCCAAATACAATTATGTAATTGAGTTTAACACCTAGAATGTTTTATTCAATTGGAAAGGGAAGGCTTCAACGGGCTCGAACTGAGAGGAAACGCCAATCTACCCGCAAAGTTTTACGAAAGACTCGTGAAACTTGAAAATCGAGTGATCCAATTGACAGGACTAGAAAAATAATAGGTTGTTGGGTATGCTGTGTATTGTAATAATAATCAACGGCACAACAGCCCAAATTGGGCCTAGGCCTTGAAGTAATGCTAGAGTTACTTCATTACTAGACCAACGGAACACTAGGAGGTGAAGTGGTCAGCCACACGCTCGTCCGTGATTATTACTCCGATTTTAACTCAGGTACTCATTTAAAGCTGAGTAGTCCGGCACTCAATCCCATTCTAGAAAATTACTTGTCGCCAAGCAGATTCGAACCTGGTACCAGGTGCACCGAAGGCAAGTGCTGTGTATTAGATACACTTTATTACAAAAAAGAATTGCTCAATTGCGCAAATGATTTAGATTAAATTTGAATAATTTCAAAAGTACTTCAATTATAGCAAGAAACGCACAATCGAATGAAAGGCAATAAAATACACTTCTATAGCAGAGAAAGAAAAAAATTTGGTGAATGTTCCAGTTTTCAGTTCTTTGACCGCAAAAAAAAAATTATCTCGAATGTTACAAAAAAAGAGTTGAATCAACTATTGTATTTCGAGAAACAATAAATTAAAGTTTAATGTTTTTTCACAAAAAAAAATTATTAATATAAAATTAATTGTTTGAAAGTTATCAATATAACGACAAAAAATATTTAATTTTTTTTTTACAACCAAAATTTGTTGAATTTGAAATTGGATCTGCCATTTGGGTAACCTCTAAAATTACAAAATATAAGCTAGCAGCCAGCCCATATCGATTCTAAGTAATGGTGGGCTTTGACGCTTTTTAGTGTCGACGAGTTAAGATTTTGATATCTCCACTTTTTAAAATTTTCATACAAAATTTCGGAAATTGCAGTGTGTCGACCCCGAAAACCCAATTTGGACACTGGCTAACCTCGTGTGTGAGTTATATACCGACCCTACGTACCTACCCTAATTAAATATCTGTAATTACTACTATCTATGATAAAATTGTTTTGTAATAATAAAATTACGAAATAAAGTTAAATGCAATTTTGAAAAAATGTAAATGACTTAAATATTAATGTTCTGGGGAAGTACGCGATATGCCCACTCTTCGTAGCCCCCTAATAAGCCAGGTGTCTAGAGAGCGTTACGTTGGTGTGGTACCGCAGGCAGGTGAAATACCTACACCATTTATGTCTTTTTCGCATAGCCTGCTTCAATTTTTCGTAACTGACGGAAAGAGTGCAACAATTTAGCCATATTGTAGGCACACTACTTGGTAAGGCACGTTTTTTTTCATTTTTTTGTTCAGATCACACCCGTACCAGTTGGGTTCCTACCATTTAAACCGATCTAAAACCAACTCACAGCAACGACAAAAATCAAACTGAATAGCAAAGTCTTCGAAATTTATAGAGACGGATAACGCCAGTAGGCTCATATTTTTTCCAACGCTGATTTCATTGTGACTCTATGTTTGTGCTACCAAAGTAAACGCAACAAAGAGTAACTCTTGTTCCAGAACAAAGGGTGTCAATGTTATTTTCACAAATACTTCAAGTCAGACAGTAGATCTCTTATTCCATAATAAAGGGCGTGTACTATATATAATTTTTTTTTTGTTGCCGCTAGCATTACCGAAGTCTTGATCCCACAATATGTATAACTGAGTTAAACAAACTTAATTTAAACTTTCTATCTTGAACAATTTTTGAGAAATCAGTAGACCTTTTTCTTTTAGCTTCAATGCCCTTGTTACCCTTCTCTGTACTCCTCAAATGCAGAACGCCCTTGCCTTATTCCACTCGTCCAAAAAATTTAATTTGCATACCTCTGGGCTCTCGAGGATTATAAAAGTGAACAGTAGTACTACCAAATAGGAGCCCTGTGGGATCCTTCTTTTTTGTGGTATTTGCCTACATAGTCATTGTTTCGAAATTTCCAGCACAAAAATTAAAGCAAACATGAACGAATTTTTAATTATTCTGGAGTTCACAAGCCTCCAGAACATTTCGTGCTTCTAATAGTGGAAATATACACCGCCATTTCAATTCCACTTTTTTGCCAGTTCGCTCTCACCACAATAAGGAAATTTATGGAAAAAAATTGTGCAACCGATGACGTAAAAAGGAAAAATCCGCTAAAAGCTTTTCGACTGCACTATTGAGGACACCACACCGGAAGCCTGCATAGAACTACCGTACAAAGTATAGCAGTATGCATAATGGCCACATATCTGGATGTGAAATATGAAAATTAGGAGAAATGTTGTGAAAGTTATAAAAATCGATGTTGTGTCAGAAGTGCTGCGGTAATGTTTCCTGGGTCGAGCATAAACCAAAAAAGGGACGTTGACGTATATAATCCTGGATATAGTCTTTCGTGGCGCAACTACAGGGAAGTTTCTATTCGGTTGTGGAGAAAGACCGTCATGTATAGAGCAAGTCCTTTAAGGAAATACAACCTTGCAGTTATTACAGGCCAAGAATAAATACCCCAGAAGCCCAAATAAAATTGGTTTAGGTTCAACCGTAGTTTGTATTAGGAGTCAAGGTATCGTACTCGGTATTGTGCAGCAGCCATAGAGAACTTGTCCACAATCGCTAAGTACAATGTTCGTTGCTTCGGGGCCTGAAAGCAAGGAGTTCAAGAATCAGTTTAGTGTGCAATTATTCAAACCTTTAACCAAGTCTTTGAGCAAACACAGAGGAAATCCTGTGCCAAATCAATTCTTCTTCGGCTTTCGAATGTTAGCAGTAGATAGACCCAATGTACATGTGCCGAAGGAGTTTTCCTTGTTACCCTGGAACTGGAAGCTTGTTTGCTTCTAGAGAATTCTGGGAGTTTGTTCCCAAGTACAACAAACTGAAGAAGTACACGACGACTTCACAAAGTTTCCATTGACCTTTTACTACCATCTGCTGGAACTCTTTATCCTATGGCATAGTGCACATATGCAAATCACTTTTGCATATGAAGGAAGTGAAGCGTACTTTAATTATTCCTCAAGATCTGTACTTACTCTCTATAACTTCTTTTTGTCATTTATGCCATGCTTTTCTTTTCACAAAGTTTCCTTGCTTATGCCAAGGCAGAACAGTGTGGCGACATCTACTTCAAAGTGAACTCAAATACCTGTTCTCGCATAAATTGCTTTGTGTATCAACATGGCCATTGTTAAAGTACTGAATATTTACAATTGCAGAGTTACTTGTTTTTTGAAAAATTCAAAGAGGAAAAAAAACGAGGGAAATTCACTTTATGGTCTTGCAAAGAAAACCACCCTCATACATGGAAGATGGAACGCATAGTTGCAGGCACAATTTACAGCTCACAGGAAACAACAATGCTTGTGATAATAACGTGTACATTGGAACTTAAAACAGAAACATAACAAAGCGATAGTTAGGATTAGACTAACTGTATACGAGATGACAAACATCCACTATCTAGAGTGAGGTCAATAAACGCAATTTCGGAACATTTGTAGGGTTTGATCCAAAATTCACAGCTTGTTTATTTGACAGAATGCATCACTTTCCTTACTTCATAAAATAACTTCCGTGACGAAAAACCGCGTCCACGAGGCCGCTCTCGAGATAGTGACTGTTTGTGTTAGTGCGTATACAGGTTCTCTAGTTAGGATCAATTAAAATCAAATAAAGAGGTACATGCATCTGCGAATTTCGCTCATTATCCAGGATTGAGAGAAGACGTAGATAAGTTTCGAAGTCGTAGAGCCTAGATTGTGAAGGCGGTGTCAACCTTTCTTTCCTGCTTGCTTTTATAACCTGGCCAAAAACAGGCTTTTCGATCTTCAAAATCCATGCGCTGCGAGAAGGAATTTTTGGCGCTTATTTTACGTTTACACTGTCAAAATCAGGCACTTTATTTTTTTTTTAATTTTACGGGGTGGCTCAACGCTTTTATAGATGAAATCTATTATAAGTTTAATTCAGCCCAAAAGTTTGTAACGCATAGAACGAAACCTCACACGAAAAAAAGTTATATATTATTTTGTGCTTATTTGGGCAAAAAAGTTCCAAATCCACTTGTGGTCCGTCCGTCTGCTTGTACGAGTATTTCTGTCCGTCCGTCTGTCTGTCCGTTAGCACGATAACTAAAGAACGTCTTGACCTAGGATCTTGAAATTTTGAATTTAGTTGATTGGTCGAAACTGTAAGGCTAAGTTCGTTAATGGTCAAAATCGCACTACTCCTTCGGGTGTTGCAATACAAAAAGTCCTTAAAACACGTGAATAGTGGCCAATCACTTCGGAACGCCTTAAAGTTAAGTAAAGAAAAAACAAATAAAGACTTTGAAATTTTGTATAAATTAGCACTTAAAGGTAAGAAAAAGTACCCATAAGTCCTTCGAGTAGCTGCCATACAAAATTCTGCAAAAATATCCTCACTCACTTTACAGAACTTATTACAACTCAAGAAATCTGTAAGCCACGAATTTGGAATTTTGCAGAAATTAGTTTTGAGTGCAAATAAAGTTCAAGTTAGTAAAGGCAGTAAAATCCTTCGTCTCCTTTGGGTAGCTCCCATACAAAAAGTCCTTAAGACACGTGTTCAAGAATAATTTCCGATAGCTTTTGAACGCTTCAAGCTAGGAATTTGAAATTCTGTACACTTTCATTTTACTTTATTATTTCAATAATACAGTATTGTTATCGATTTTTAAAAAAAAAAAATTTGCTACTCTCAAAAATTTTTTTTTACGTTTCATAACGAGTAGACACGAAAAAAGCAAAAAAAAATTTCAGTCCGTCTGTCCGCCGTACGCCGTACGTCTACCGGTGTACGCAAAATTGTTTGAAGGCTCGTAGCACCCAAACCCTACGAGCTATTTAGTTGAATTTTTTTTCGTGGGTAGAGTGGGTAGGCTTCCTGAAGTGACCAAATTTGGAGGGGTGGGGGTGTGAGGGGGGAGGAGGGGGAAGTGTTTTAGACGGAAAATTTTGGTTTCTAGATCTCAGCAACCGCTTATGCTAGGAGGCTGAAATTTGGAATTTATATAGAACTTCGGTAGTGGACCCATTTGCAAAAAATTGCCGATATGGGTGAAGGGGTTTGGGAGTGGGGGGAATAATAATGCGTCCGAAACGCAAAAAAGGCGAGATCGACACATTCTAAATTCCATATCTCCTAAACGGTTAATGTCACAAAATTGAAACTTAATGAATATCTGTAGGTATACTAGAAGAATATATCGGACACAAATTTTTGAGTAGGGGCAGTAGCGTACGTGGATGGGGGGTGAACAACTTAAGATTACGATATCTCACGAACCGATTACACTAGACAAATAAAATTTGGTTTCTGTATAAAGGTTGACAAATGGAGTTTGATGAAAGCAAAATTTTTCAAGAGGGCGGTGGAGCATGAAAGTGGAGGGGATAAGAATTTTTCTAAAAAATTACGTCTCATATCTCAAGAACAGTGTAAGCTAGATGCTTAAATTTTTTACCAGAAGTAGGCCTAATAGACCCCTAGCAGAAAAAAAAATTTTGTCGGTGGGGGTGTAGAGGGTGAGGGTGGGGGAGGGTGAAAAGGAAAAAGTTCCGATTTTTATATCTCGAGAACCTATAATGCTATAAAGCTGAAACTTGGTATTTAGATAGAGCTATATTAGTAGTATGTTGGAAAAATATAATTTTTTATAGGGGTAGTATGGTACGGGGCTGGGTGGTGTTTTTCCTATCCATAGAATGGCTTATGCTACAAAGTTGAAACGCGGTATGTTTATGTAGATCAACTAGAAAACTAATTTAGTTAAAAAAAATTTCAAATATCCATTGGCATTCGGAGGGGGGGGGCAAAAAAAATGATCAGTGAAAATGGAATGTATATATTTTCACGGTTCTCGTTATATCTTTTAGGTTTTCCCAAATATTGAATTCATTTTTATTGTACGTCTTTTTCATATAAATACCTAGAAAGCGTTTTCAGGATTTTTTAAAATTCGACCATTAAGGGGGTGCAAAGGGGGTTGTAAACTTTTTCACGAATTCTACTATATCCGCAGGTCTTATCAGATATCGAATATCTTTTTACTTTTACGTGCTTGCGTAATAATCGCCTAAAACTTGTTTTTAAGTTTTTTCCTTTTTCAGACCCTAAGAGGGTATAAACGGGTTGAACACGTTTTCACGAGTTCCGTCATTTCTTTTAGAAGTGATAAGAAATTGAATTGGTTCCTACTTTCTCGTGCTGTCTTCATATTTATTTATTAACTAAAATTAAAATTAATTTTCCAAGAAATCTAATAATCTCGAAACAACTCATGATACACTCCGACTTTGACCGCTCCCGAACTTTGACCCGAAAAATAATAAAGTTTCGCCCAGACCATTGGCAGATTTTTAAATTGTTCCCCGTATAAGGACAAGTATACTAGAGATCGAGTGAGTTCTTTCTGCACCTCCAATGTGAAAGTAATTGAAAAAAGGAAATCTTATTTTCGGCGACTTACCTGGCTCCAGATATGAAATTGAACTTTGATGATATTGTCTTTTACTTTCGAGTAGCAAATAAATAAGATTCCTTAATAAAAGATAAACTACATGCGCACTCCTTATTCTACAATATAAATCGGAGTTCAGTATTTCATCTAGTGTATCATACGATTGGCTTGCAGCTGCAATTACAGTAAAATTACCCAGCGTAGTGTTGTTGTATTTTAGACTAAAGCTGACCACACTGAGATTTTTGTGCGCACACAAAAATTAAGTGTGTGTAACAAAAGGTTTTCTTTTGGTAGGTGGGGACGTGCGTCAAAAAGTCTCTGTTCATTTTGATCAATGTGTTCTTAATGTTGTTTTTTACATACAAAAAGTTGTAAGAACGTGACCATTTGTGTTTTTTTTAATTAGACAACATATCGGCGGAATTCAGTATGCAAAAGTCTGTTGTTGCGTCGTTAGTGATCGGTGCTATGAATTGCTAAAAACTACTACTGCTTTCGGTATCGACACAATAGATTTAAATGGTTTAAGTGCAAAATATATGTAAGTGCAGTAGCTGCAGTTTTAAATCAAATTGTTTAATAAATTATAACAAACATCTGTACGGCTACAGAGTGAAAAAATAATATTTTATTTGCGTGTTTAACTTCAAATTGCAACAAAAAATTTTCAACATATAAAAGTTTCCAGGTACACACATTTAGGAATCATAGAAAGTTAAAAAATAAGAATAAACAAAGTATAAATTTCAATCATATAAGTAAAATTAAGTGCGGCATGATTAACTGTTAATTTATAACTAATAGTGTTACAACATTTTTATTGCATTTTGAAAACCACATTAGTTTTAATAACCCAATTTCGTGTCCTATATTAAACTGTTTAAAAATATTTTCTAACAAAGTTTCATTCAGGTCCCATATTTTTAGAAAATATCGTGCCGGCAATATATCCAAATCAGAAGTCAATAATTTCTGCTCAAATTAGACACAAAAATTATGATATCGATATCATAAAGAGCTTGTTTGCTCATTTCAATGAAAACAACAAATATTTATGCGAGTATTTTGAGGTAAATATCTCTGTTTAGGATTAGTACCAGATTAAATATTTAGATTTTTGAGTTATTTTTATCTCTTTCAGTTCGGTACAACGTTGGACAATATAAAAGATGCCTGCAAAACCAATACTCCTTGGTAAGCAATTTTAAGTACAAAATTTCAAAATTACAACAATAGTTAAACATTTGATTTATACTTTTATTACAGGCACATCTCTTAATGATAGTACAGATAAAATCTGCTATGTATACAGCGAGCATATACATATTACAACCAATATATGAAAATGAAAATGATATGATCTCTTTATCAGTAGCATATTTTTACAATTTCAATATGATGATTCAAAGGAAGTATCCCAAACCCTTGAGTTTTTCGTGAGATTTTATTTTCAATATTATGCTCAAAATTTACGAGGAGCAAAAAAGCATTTAAATAATTTTTGAAAAATTAATAATTTAATTTTGAAACTTGCAAGCCTACAATAGGTACTCAATAATGTTTGTATCTATTTCGAAAAAATATTAACTGGAGTAAAGGTCTCTTGAATTGAATTGAAATACTGAAATATATGTAAAAATATATTATTATTTTTTTTATATTATGAATTTTTAAATATAAATATGTATAAACATATCAAAAAATTCTTAAAATTTTGTTTGGATTTCATAGTTGCAAACGTTATACCGTTGTGTTAAATACTGTCAAATAGTATATTAACACTGTGCCTTGTTGGTTTTCTACAAATTACAATTTACTATTGTAAAAAGTTTTTAATATTTTGAAATTCCGGGGATAGTGATCGTTATTCAAATCATTTGTTTTTCAGCTTATACTTTGTTCATGCGATATTGAATTGGCTTTATCTACTAAAATTCCAGCGGAAGGTTCCGCTCGACTCGAATTTTAGTAGGCAACTCAAATACGTATCCGCAATAATAAAATCTAAGCTCCATTGAATCATTACATCTAAATTATGTAACACACCAATTACATCATTAAAAATGTAACTAGCTTTTGTAAATTTAGAACAAATTAAAATGACACCATTTTGGGAGTAAAATTGAGTGTAAAGTTACATATAAATAACGTAAATATATGCTTTATGTGTAATTTCATATTTAAAATATTTGCAACTTTTGTTTAAAATTGAGCGTAAACGATGTAAAATTACGACTATCGGCTCGAAATTAAAAAGATTGTTGGGTAAAAATAAACAGATGTGTGTACCTATATTTTACGAAAAGGTGCCTATTTAGTATGCTGTTACGTCCCGGTATAAATTTACTCCTATAATACTTGGTATTCAGTTGCCATTAATAATAAGAGTAAATTTACACTAATTTTTGTTAGAGTACAGGTACATTAAATGCGGTCTTATCCGGTGTAGAGCAGATTAGCGAGATGGAGAAACAACAGCAAATTTTATCTAGCGAGCGTTTCGCTGGATCTTTTTTTAAAATAAAGGGTGTTTTTTTAGGTGCATGAGAACTATCGATATTGATAACTGTGGTTTGACAGCTGAGAATGTCAAACTGTGTTGACATTTCTGTTCAGTAAGGTTTGGCAAGTCACCATGAATCGTTTAACGCCAGAACAACGCTTCCAAATTGTGGAAATTTACTTTGAAAAAAATAAATCTGTTGCCGAAGTTCATAGAGCAATTCGTCCATTTTACGGTCAACATAATCGGCCTAGTGAGCAAGCAATTCGTGCAGTTATTGATCGTTTTCGCACTAATTTTACTCTTCTCGATTCAAAACCATCAACAAGACAAAGAAATGTGCGGTTTACACGCTGGCGGCATCATCGGTCCTTATTTCTTTCGAAATGAGGAAGGAGCTGCCGTTACGGTGAATGGCCAGCGCTATCGAGCCATGCTGACTAAATTTTTGTTTCCAAAAATTAATCAGCTAAACATCACCGACATTTGGTTCCAACAAGACGGCGCAACTTGCCATACAGCGCGCTTAACAATCGATTTATTGCAAAATCAATTTGGTGACAACTTGATTTCCAGAAGTGGTTATGTTAACTGGCCCCCTCGTTCATGCGATTTAACGCCTCTGGATTACTTTTCATGGGGCTATATTAAGTCATGCGTTTATACCGACAAACCAGCAACTCTTGAAGCATTGGAAGCCAATATTCAAGCCACTATTGACGCCATACGGCCAGATTTATTGGAAAAAGTAGTAAAAAATTGGACTGATCGAATGGACCATGTAACTCGTAGCCGCGGTGGACATATGACGGAAATTATATTTAAAAAATAAATGCCATGAAATTATCTACCAGAATATAATAAAAAAATTTCATTCCAACAATATTTCTGTCTTGTATTATAATTTTAAGTTCTCATGCACCTAAAAAAACACCCTTTACTTGCCAGTGTAATCCAGTTAGTTGCCATGTTCGACTTTCCAGAATAGATTGTTCCTGAGATCGAAACACATTATCGATAAAATTCGTATCCCCCCCCCCTTCTTTGCTCCACTGTCACCTTCTAAAATGCGATATTCAGCATGAACCGCTTTGCGTGTTTTCTTCAGACAAACTATTTTGCTCCCAGGGCCCGCCCATAGAGCTACTGGAGACGACAAGCCACCGGTTTTGTATAAAGCGCTTTGAAGACAAAAACACGGTGAGAATTGAGACAAAGCAGGGTCGTTATATCAAATTGTTGTTGTTTTAGCGTGTGAGTGAGTGAGAAAAAACAGGAGCGTTATGTCAATTTGTTGTTGTTTTGCGTGCAAGTGAATGCGACGACGTCCGCCTTCAACTCAATCGCTGCTTGTCATCTCCAGTATATATATCTCTATGCCAGAGCCATACTCCACTGCCAACTAGTGGGCTATGCATTCATGGCGCCCGCACTTATGCTGTTATGACACTGGCTATTCTTGCGTCCTTAAAACGGCAAGAAAATCCAAATGGTGAGAGATAGAGATTGTAACATGCAATATGCTAAATGGTTTTTTTGACAGTTCGTGATGTATACATTATGGAAAGTCTCATGTTATGTTATGAAACGCGCTAAAACCAGTATTTTTGATAGCAAATCAGTTGTTAATTTCGTCTACTAGACGCCACCAGCGAATTTTTATCGGTAATCTCTTTCTCTCAATATTGGTCTTCTAGTCGCACAGCTGGCTTTTATTGCACTTGAAAAATAACCAGTGTCATAACGAACAGACAAAAACAAGTCTGTAGCGGCTGGGAAATAGAGTCCGCAACGGATTTATTTTTGGTTTGCACTGCTAGAATGTTGCGAAACATTGCAAGAATGCGCTATGTTGCGAAATTTTTTACAGTTTGCAGATTTTAGCTATTGGAACTGTTTCTATCACACCAATATCTAAATTGTATGTTAAGATCTCTATATCCCTTCATTTGAATTTTCTACCTTCAGCGCCAAAAATAGCCAGTGTCATAACAGCATTAGGGAGCTACTCCTAGAGTTTCAGAACTCCCCATTTAGCCCAAAAACTAGAATAGAAATTTTATTAGTGCAAACTTCATGAATTCCACGGATCTGCAAAAAATTCAATTATTAACTATTTGCATGCATAGTGCATCCTAGCCATTCTTGAAATCGCTCTCATATTCAGTTCAGTTTCTAGCTTAACAAGCGGTTCTAATGTTCAAAAGATTCAGCGCAAACTTTTTGGAATAGTTTGCCGTATACCTGCCCGAGGACTAGAACAGTGTGAGATGTGCAAAAGGATCCAACATCCAATATCTGGGTATCCTTCATTAGCGTGCCCAGGCAGTTTGGGAATATTTTCTGCTGAACAGACTAGAGAACTGCAAGATATGCAGCTTTTAGCTAGTTCAGCGCCTGTTTTAATGGAAGTTAGTCATAGCGTGTGTTTTAGTTCATTTTCCGGGTAGTTCAGGACAAGTGGGTTTATTTCTACTTACCTAACCCCCATGAAAGCGCTGACCATGTGAGCCTTTTCACGCACAGACTGCCTCGATGCATTTCGATGGGAATTCAAACACGTCTACCACCTGTACCCATCGGCAATATAAACTAAATTCTATTGAAGCGTTTTACGTTTCTATACCAAAGCTTCGAGAGCTGTGAAGCGAGTTGTTGGAATAGCGAGGGTGGCCAACGCAGCTATGGTTTTACGTTGGGTTTCATTGCGAACTAAATTTTGCTTTGCGTAAATTTGATTTATCGGGGTCATGTTTGTTCAGCCTTTACAGGGTCAGCCATTGGTTTGGAAGCTGATCCGGAAACCGAGCGTATTTTGTGAGCAATCGGTGAATTAATTTGATAACAACCGCAATAGATAGGTTTACAGGATTTAATTCAAAATAATACTCGTTGGTATGTTGTAATGGAGTAGGGATAAGCTCCTTTTCGGTGTTTATTACTAGTTGGTACTCGATTCAGACCTCAGTGCACTATACCACTAGGCTAGTGAGAAAAGTACAGACGCTTTGAAAAGGTCATACAAGAATACACGCTGCAAACATGTTTCAAACAAGATTAAGACCAAGACTCAAGGGTGCAAGGGACAAAGCTCAAAACCAATCCTGCCTCAGGTCTGGGTTGAAACAGAGAGATCAAGATAAAAAAAGACTACCAAAGCTTGGTATTATCTAGATGCAAAACATCTACCCATAACACCTGAACACTAGGGTTACTGTATACGCACTCACACCAAATTTAATTTTTTTTCATGTTTATGGGATTTTGCTTTCTAAACATTCGAAATGATTGACTTTTCGCTGCAAAATTGTAAATTTCCATAAAAGAAATGAAAGAAATACGGAAATTTTCAATTGAAAACCACAATTTCGCGCACACACACTTCCATACCAAAGAAAAAGAAGTACTAGAATTGTGGAAGGGAACCGACAGTTTTTTTTCCGACTCTTCACATATTCGCACTAACACACTTCAAAAACACAATTTGATAGCAATGTTCATTAGTACAAAAACAGGCGAACTAGTACATAAACAGGCGATTTTTGTGAGGTTAAATTACAATTTCTAGTACAGAAACGACCGAATTAGACGTATCTGCCAAACCCTAGGTAGAGAGTGTTGTGTGTGTATCTAGTGACCCTACTGAACACTAACGCCCGTATAATTTGAATGAAAAGTGAGAGCAATAAACCGGATTACATATGATACGCATCATAAGACCTTTTCGTTCATTGCTACACGCCCAACTGCCATCACACGGCAATTTATGATCCACATTATTACCAACTTCTCGCGAAAGTGAAAGAGGATACGAAGGACATTTATTCACCGAAAGTGCCTACAACCTGTTCCTTTACCGGAGGCCATCTAACATTCAAAGGATACCGAGACGAAAACGAAGTAAGACGATTTACGCTACATTATGATCCGCTATTTATAGAGCCACCGAAACAAACCCCGCACACTTGGCGAATTCTTGTATAAGATATGCGCCATTTTGGGAGCTGCTTAATGTTACCAACTATTCATGTTTGCGAAGGACACATAACAAACACATAAATATATGAAAAGCGAGTAAATTGAATATAAATCATCAAAGAATGTTGTAATGATTCAACCATGCTCTACGCGTTGCTGTAACTAATACGACCCAAGAGCGAAACCTGTGTGAATGCTCGCAATAACCGTAGCGCAGCGAGCTCCATCTGTTCGTGACATTCGGAAGACTTTCGAGTTTTGTGTGAGGGATGGTGGGGGCGGCGTGGGGGCAGTAGCAACGATAAACGCTACATCATTAAATCAATCAAAAGCGCTTCTGTAAAGGACATTGGCAGTGTTGATCTTTTGCATACGAATTTCGTGAAATGTATTTTCGAAGGATTTTACAGATGGCAGGATTCGAGATACCAGAAAACAGAAACGGATGATGGAGGGAATACGATTGGAGGGAGTGGATTGAATTTACGATGTGTAGACTATGTTTAGTTTTTCTTTCGCCGAAAAAAAAAAACGTTCGAACCACATATGCACATCAGCTAGGCGTTCAGGGTTGTAAATTATCCGCAACCAACCCTAAAAAAGTTGCGAATTTCGGTCGAAGTACTATAAAATATGGAAAAGTTTCTGTTTTATAGCACCGAAGTGGAGAATTGGGTCAAGTTTTGAGCTCTCAATTTCTAGGATTTGAAATGAATGAGAGAATGATTGATGCTGTTTATGGGGTGATATTTTATTTATATGATGACATTATGCTTGAAGGGGTAAGTAGCGTTGATGTAGGATACAGCACATAGAGCCTGGTTCTGGAAAAATTTATTTTATTAGCAGTTGTAGTTGCGAAGGCTGTAAAATTTTATGGGACCTTTTATTATAGTTTTATGTAGTTATGGCAGTTTGATTTTTGTTTGAAAGTTGGAAACTGTAACGGATGAGCAGAGTAGAATGTTGGGCTTTATTTGTGCAGTAAAATTGAGTAATAAAATATACGGCGGTAATTCATTAGGGTATATATATATTATTAGCTGCATTGATACACTGGTACTGGCTGGATTCAAAACTGTGTTGCTGCGTTGATACCAGCCTTCTTTGAATTCAATACACGACCCTGGAGGAAAAAGAGATACCGAGTATTCAGGAAATTCTTGCTTTTGACCACTTCTACTAGTATTTTCATTCGTCCAATGTGGCCGGGTTACCGTTCTAACGTATCGGAGCACTTTCAAGAATATTATTTAGGACTCTTGCCACCGGCCTGTCCAGGGTTGGTTCGTTGGTCAACGTGGTGGCCTATGGCCCAATTAGGTAGGGTGACCATATCTTCCTAGACATGACGAAACTGGTTAGTAATCTCCACCTGGAGTACGCATTTATAAGAAAGGGAGAGGATATTCGGCGCTTGACAGTGAGAGAGAGAGAGAGCAAAACCTTGACTAGCTAATTCGCCTGCCTGTTTGTTTTCATCTATCTTGCTGTGGCCGGGAACCCAAAGGGGGGTTACTTTGAGCTAACTTCCTAGATAGGCTAGCTCCTTTCCGCGCTATTTGACGAGTTCAGAGGAGGTGGTAGCTGAATCCAAGGCTTTGATTGTGGCTTGGCTCTCAGTTAGGATTACAACATTTCGTTTTAGAGTCTTGCTTCAAAGTCCGACAGGTTTCCCGGATACCCAGTATTTTCACCTGGAAAATGCTGGCGTAGTGCGCTAAGTAGTAAGACTTTGTGACATTGTGTTTGCCTGAGAATACCAGCTCCGAATCCACAGTTCATCTTTGAAATGAATTGCTTGAGTAGCACTACACAAATGTTTCTAACAGTCAAAAACCCGAGAACGACTTGATCTAGAATGTTGAAATATTGTATAAAATGTGGTAGCTACCATACAAGTGTCGATAAATCGGTGAAAATAGCTTAAGTATTTAGCTGATAAGATGCTAATTTTAAACTGACAACGAAGTGGGGTAAGGATGGAGAAGAAGTAGCTGTAGTGGTGTAGACAAGCACACTGCACTGAAAGAAAAAAAGCATCAAGTGCTATTTTTCTTATTATATTTTGCAATCTAAATGGTTGAAATCGGGATAGTATGAAAAAAAAATCTGCCAATGGTCTGGGCAAAACTTTATTATTTTTCGGGTCAAAGCTCTGGAGCGGTCAAAGTCGGAGTATATCATGAGTTGCTTCGAGATTATTAGATTTCTTGGAAAATTAATTTTGTGCTTAAAATAAAAATATTTAAAATAGCGATTTTTAGCCAATTAAACATTGGAAAAGCTCGTGTAGACTATTCGAATTTCGGTATATTATGTACACTTAAAGCCCATAGAAGTAAAAACGAATTTGTTGCCTTATCAGACTCAAGAGATATGACGAATTGTTAAAACGTATACAAACCCATTACTTCCACTTGGGGTTTGAATTTCGAAAAAATTGTGAAACAGGTTTTTAGACGGTTTCATAACAAGCAACTTGATATCTCATGAGACACGAGGGATTTTGAAAAATTTGTGAAAACGTAAGCAAACCTTTCACAACCTCTTGGTTTTTGAAATTCGAAAAATCGTGAATTGGTTGGCCGTAATAATCAATTTTATATCTCATCAGAACTAAGGGATGGAAAAAATTATGAAAACATATACAAACCCTTGGGAGTTGAATATCGAAAAATTGAGAAATGGGTTTGTAGGCGATTATATAAAAAGTCTGTGGAAGTGAAAAGCGATCTAATATCTCATCGAACCTAGGAAATATGTCGAAGCTTTGTAAAGCATACAACCCCCCTTACACCCATTAGGATTGAATATCTAAAATACTGAAATTGACATTTTGGCTTTTTTATATAGGAAACCTTAGGAAGTAAAAATTAAGTCGATATATCATCAGATATGCAACCTCCTTCCACCCACTTGGAGGTTAAATATCCGAAAATCCTGAAAGGAGTTAATAAATAAATATGAAGACAGCACGAGAACGTAGGAACCAATTAAATTTCTTATCACTTCTAAAAGTAATGACGGAATTCGTGAAAACGTGTTCAACCCGTTTATACCCTCTTAGGAGCTGAAAAAGGAAAAAACTTGAAAATCGGTTTTAGGCGATTATTACGCAAGCACGTGAAAGTGAAAAGATATGCGACATCTGATAAGACCTGGGGATATAGTAGAATTCTTGAAAAGGTTTACAACCCCCTTTGCACCCCCTTCGGGGTCGAATTTTAAAAAATCCTGAAAACACTTTCTAGGTATTTATATGAAGAAGTCGTAGAATAAAAATGAATTCAATATTTGGGAAAACCTAATAGATATGCCGAAGACCGTGAAACTATATGCATTCCATTTTCACTGATAATTTTTTTTGAACCCCCTCCGAACGCCAATGAATATTTGAAAATTTTTTCTATCTAAATTACTTTTCTAGTTGATTTACATAAACATACCGAGTTTCAACTTTGCAGCATAAGCCGTTCTATAGATAGGGAAAACACACCCCACCCCCGTACCATACTGCCCCTATAAAAATTTATATTTTTCCAACATGCTACTAATATAGCTCTATCTATATACCAAGTTTCAGCTTTATATCATTATAGGTTGTCGAGATATAAAAATCACAACTTTTTCCTTTTCACCCTCCTCCACCCTCACTCTCTACAGCCACACTTCCAAAATTTTGTTTTCTGCTAGCAGTCTATTAGGCCTACTTCTGGTAAAAATTTTAAGCATCTATCTTATACCGTTCTTGAGATATGAGACGTGATTTTTTTGAAAAATTCTTATCCCCTCCACTTTCATGCCCCACCGCCCACTTTAAAAATTTTACTTTCATTTGTCTAGTGCAATTGGTTCGTGAGATATCGTAATCTAAAGTATTTCACCCCCCACCACCGTACGCCACTGCCCCCACTCAAAAATTTGTTTTCGATCTATTCTCCTAGTATACCTACAGATATTTATTAAGTTTCAATTTTACGATATTAACCGTTTAGGAGATATGGATTTTAAAATGTGCCGATATCGTCTTTCTTGCGTTTCGGACGCATTATTTCCCCCCCCCCACTCCCAAACCCATTCACCTATAGCTGCAATGGGTCCACTATCGAAGCTCTATATAAGTTCCAAATTTCAGGCTCCTAGCAGAAGCGGTTGCTGAGATCTAGAAACCAAAATTTTTCGTCTAAAACGCTTCCCCCACCTCCCCCCTTACACCCACACCCCTCACAATTAGTTCACTTCAAGGGGCCTACCCAGTCTATCTACGAAAAAAAATTCAACTAAATAGCTCAAAGGGTTTGGGTGCTACGAGCCTTCAAACAATTTTGCGTACACCGGTCGACGTACGGCGTACGGCGTACGGCGGACAGACGGACTGACATTTTTTTTTGCTTTTTCCGTGTCTACTAGTCATGAAACGTGAAAAAAAATTTTTCAGGGTAGCAAATTTTTTTTTTTAAAAATCGAAAACAATACTGTATTATTAAAATAATAAAGTAATTACTATTAGTGCTATTTTACATGGTATTAAGAGTATGGCAGCAGTTCCCATGGTAAAATTGCTTTTTATCATACGTTACATATACAAAAAATTGTAAAATTTAATTTGTAATATTTCAATTTCTGATAATAATAAAAGTCGCTAAGATTATTACTTAATAGCAAATTTTGCATTCTCCACTTGGATTTACTATTACATTGACTTATAAAAAAAATGATTTGAAATAGGATATTTGGCCATGTGCATTGTACACGGTGCAAGCTTACATAGTAAAGAATGTAAAGTGAAATGAGCAAAATGAACAATTTGCATTGCTATAATGTCGATGAGTAATAGGCAATATACTAACAGAAAACCATTTTTCAAATGGGAAAATATGCTATGATGATGACGTCGTCTTCTACTTAAAACTTTAATAAAACGAAATTTAAAACATATAAAACAAAAAAAAAATATTTCAAATTAGGCACTAATCAGCCTATTTTATTTAATTTTGGACAAAAATAACGAGTTTGGAATTTAGGTATTATTGGGATTATAGCAGACGATGTGTAATAATTAAATATGTTCACTTACTTTTAAAGAAACAAAAATATATTTCATTCATGTTATCAACAAAACAATTTATTAATACATATAGGTATTATATAGAGTAATGCAAATTGGAAAAAAAATAAAAGATACTTCTTAAACTTTGATAATTTTTTAAATTTAATTTGAAATAACATATTTTATTGACTGAAAAACTATTACAAAATAGTATTTAAAATTTCTTCCGAATCAAGGCACACTATTTGACATTCTTCCGTAATTTACTGATGCCAGCAATAATTGTGTTGATGTTGTATACTGGCACGATCCTTCCACTTGCAAAAATTTATTGTATTTAAAGAGTCTAAATGGAGAAAGTTAGATGCTTCTAGGCTCGTGATGAATTAATCTGATTCGGTATGTGTTACATCCTCTAATGTTGATGACGTAGGAAATAAAATTAAAGGTCTATAATCTAAAATTTAAATAACAAAATGTATAAAAATATCAAGAATATATAAAAATAGGTATAATGAAACTTCAAATCGAATACCCCATTGCTTAAGATTTTCGACTGATATCGTTTACAAAATATTTAAAAAAAAGTAATGCCAAAAAACCGATATAAAATAAATTGAAGCCTATTAACTTCAGAAACTTTATTACATTATAAAAAAAATTTAAATTTGGCCGTTACAAACGCTCAAGTGTGCCAAGTTATTTGCGCCTGCCGCTCAAGTGCAGGAAGCAGGAAAACGTGCAAAATCTATATCTGTGGTCACAGTGAACAACTTGGTAAGTCGAAAAACGAAACTTTTCAGGGCAGCACTTTGTTACTATTGAACTATTCCTGTAAATCCAGTTTTTTAAAAAAATTAATTTTGTTGGCATCAATGTGATCAAATAACGTTCGAAATCTAGTGGTTTGAAAATTATTAATTTGCTGAAATTATTTTTAGGATTTACGTTTAGTTACCTGATTTTCCACCAGATCATCCCAACTTTTTCACCATACTTACCTGATTATTCCCCATACTTGTTATATTAATAATATTAAGTTTCTTTGCTGTTATTTCTCATTTATTTTGTCAATTAGGTGTACTTTCATTTAGTTAACAAAAATACCATTAAAACAAAACGTTACAGTTAAGAAAACTTTTATTACGAAACAATAGCAAAAAACAACGTAAGCATAATATCCACTACAATTGGTACAAAAATATAAGCTACAAATAGAAAAATGAATGGAAAAATTCATAAACAATGAATACAAATGAATCCCTAAAATGAAGTTCCAAAAGGAACTTAGGTAATTATTATTACCTAAGATTAAAGTTACCCCTTGAGATTAATCGTCAATCTCATCCTGTTCGATTTGAAACAAATCTATATGTGTTTTTTCTTTTCTAAACTGATGAGGTCCCTTGGTCTGAGTGAAACCAGGGGAAGGCGATCAAAATTACAATGTTTTCCCCTTTTTTCTATTTGGCCTACAACTTAATAATGAGACTTTTTTTAGAGATGGCAACACCGATAAACCAATGGTAGTCCATCTTTGACATACATACCATTTGAAGTTTGTATTCATAAGCTGTCAATGTCAGTATAAACATTTCGTGTTGATTGTTGACAACGTATTTTACCGGACCATGGAAAGTTTCGAAAATTCACGAAAAAAACAACATTTGTGGGAAGTTTTACTTGGACATTATTTTGCTAAGAAGACTGCAGCTCAGAGTCATAAATTGCTCGTGGAAGTTTACGGTGACGATGCTTTTTCGCGTGCACAGTGTTTTCGGTGGTTTCATCGGTTCAAAAATGATAATTTCGACATTACCGACGAAGAGCGACCTGGCCAGCCAAAAAAGTTTGAAGACGAAGAATTGACGAAATTACTCGAAGAAGATTCGTGCCAAACTCAAAAAGAGTTGGCAATTTCGTTGGAAGTGACTCAGCAAGCCATATCGAAGCGGTTAAAATCACTGGGAATGATCCAAAAGCAAGGCCACTGGGTTCCGTACGAGTTGAAGCCAAGAGATGTTGAGAGGCGCTTTTGCATGTGCGAACAACTGCTTCAAAGGCAAAGACGGAAGGGTTTTTTGCATCGTATTGTGACCGGCGATGAAAAGTGGATTCATTATGATAACCCAAAGTGAAAGAAATCATGGGGACCGCCCGGGCACCTATCAACATCGACCGCGAAGCCAAATATTCATGGTTCCAAGCTTATGCTCTGCATTTGGTGGGACCAGATCGGTGTTCTTTATTATGAGCTGCTAAAACCGAATGAAACCATTGACGGGCAGCGCTATCGACTGCAATTGATGCGTTTGAGTCGAGCATTGCGTGAAAAACGGCAACAATTTGCTGAAAGGCACGACAAAATAATTCTTCAGCATGACAATGCTCGCCCTCATGTTGCGCAAGTCGTGAAAACGTACCTGGAAACAATCAAATGGGAAGTGCTACCCCACCCGCCGTATAGCCCTGACATTGCTCCATCCGATTACTATTTGTTCGCTTTGATGACTCATGCGTTGGCTGATCAGCACTTCACTTCATATGAGGATACTAAGAACTGGCTCGATTCATGGATAGCCTCGAAACCCCAAGATTTTTTTCGCGACGGAATTCGTAGACTTCCCGAAAGATGGGAGAAAGTTATCGCTGCTGATGGCCAATATTTTGAATAATTTAGTTATATGAATAAATCTATGAATAAATGCCCAAAATTCCAAAAAAAGTCTCATTATTAAGTTGTAGACCAAATAAAATTTATCATTTTGAATGGTTAATTTTTTTTAAGGGTATGTTAAAAAACTACATTTCCCGGTCCCTATTGCAACCACTGCACTGGTTTCCATAAAAATTTTTGGTTTTTGGTATCCTGTTTTTTTCATAATGAAATTACCGCCTTTTTTAGCATAGCCATGCATATAAACAATACACTTCACTTGGAATAATCTGGCACGATGAATGAATGGATAAATGCAGTTGACAACACAGATACACAACGAAAAACTAGGTAATTCGACTTATCTGTTTTTTCCCGTGAATGGTGACTCGGAAAAAATTGTGGTAAGTCGACTTAGCAGATAACAAACACAATTTTACCACATACCAAGAAACCCCCACCCTTATAACTCAAAAACCATTAGGGTTGTGAGTTGCTAACTTCCTCACAGTGCGTATAAGGCTTGGAAGATGACCACAGTACACTTATCCCATTTTGGCCATTTTTCGACTTACCGAGTTATTCACTGTGACCACAGATATAAAACAACTGTGCAGTTATCTCACATTTAATATACACAAGCATACCTAAGCGTGCGTAGCCATCAAACTAACCTTCAAAAATTGGAATTAATTCTTCCAAATTCCATTTTTCTATATATCATCTAGTCGATCATCTTTTTCGCTTTACTTTGTCACTTTTCACAATTTGCTTACACGGACACCCCGAACAAGAATGATTATCTAGCGCGTATCTTCACTATAATAATGGGAGTACTCGTATAGTGCCAAAAATTGCATATTCCACTATGTTATTTGCACTATTTGTAATGCAATTTGGACTATTTGCTAGTTGTTTCGGTTTACCTGCTAGGTGATTTACATTATTTGCATAGTTTTTTTTTATTAAACAAATGGGATTTTCTCCCTTATACATCACTTTCATTTTCCTTTATTACATAGAAACAGTAGCAAAAAATGTTGTAAAAGTTGTCATTTGAAAAAGCTATGTGTAATTTTAATTAATTCCCATTCTCATAGCTCCTTTTGCATTTAACGATAGTAACAATTTATATTGAAAGAAGCCTTTTATGATATGTAACTATTCGTTTTGTACATGACTAATAAAGCTATTTAAATTAGGTTATTGTACTAAAAAAAATGCTTTTAATGCTATAATTCATCATTAATTATGCCAACATTCGATTGCTATTTTATTTAGCAAAGGTAGTACACTGAAAGAAAAAATGTAATCCTTCCATAGTTGCAGCAACCATAATTTAGTTATTATAACTATATTAAAATAGTTATGGTTGTCCTTGCCATTTCTTATAATTCACACAAACAAACTATGGTTGCAATAAACATATTTGGTGATTTTAAATTAAAAAGGTCGATCTAACCATGCTTGTTACTTGATGTAAAAGTATTTTATGATAACAGCAACTATATTCCATGATCAGTACAACTATAGAAATTTATTGAATATTTCTCACAACTATACTATGGCCTGTACCATTTTGCACGGTGATATTACAAACATATTATGGTTATCGAAATTATGAAACAAATGTGTATGTCATAAAAAGACGAAAACAACAATTTCTTCCACAGTGAAAGGTATCGTTCGTGAGTTAGGTTCATTTATAGCTGTGCTTACAAGCGAAATGTATTCAAGTGAAGTTGAAATTTTAAAATTGAAGTGTTAATAATTAAGAAATATGTATGTATATGTATTGAAATTTCTTATTTTATATAGGTATATTGAAAATATTATAATATTCAACTTACTGCAAATTTTTAGTACAATTTACTCTTGAAGATTTGCAAAATAAAAATATTCATAAGAAAATGCGCATTTTTTCCAATTACTATAATTTATTATTACAAAATCCTCTAGCTGTACAGAACAGTGGACTTCATTAATTTTCAGCGATCTGGGAAGACATTTTATCCGGCATTTGACGGGACTAAATAAGAAATAAAAAGGTAAGTTTGTGATGAGAAGTGAATCCAATTTTAAAGTGAGTGAGGATCCCCAGTGCCATGATAGTATCTTAGTGTTCACAGCATTATGGTTATTACCCACCAAACATTTTAACTCGTATGTAACTTGCCGGCGGCTTATAGTAGGCAAGCAAAACCCTTGCGGCAACAATTGCAAAACCCTCGAAAGTAAGTTATACGGCGGACTAAAATGCTTCTTGCCGGTAAGTTACAAATGGCAACTTAAACGCAAGTTTCCTGATTATCGCTTCGAGCAAGGGTAGTTTATCAGTTCCCTTGCTCAAAACGATAATTTGGCAAGTTACTTCTAAGTGGCGATTTTAGACTTGCCGGCAAGAATTCTTGCCAGCAAGTCTTAAGTTTAATTTGCTTACCGGTTATTAAAAATCACTTTCACTCGTACCAGAAAATGCAATAAATAATACAATAGTTAGCACTCACAAGTGTTCTTTCCGACTGATGCGCAACTAATAAATACCCAACGAGAATATGCAATATGGTCTCTATCCATTTGCGAAATGCGTGACATTTCTAAGGGTTAAAAAAAGTTATCCTTACAAATTGCAATCTTTTTGCAAGCATTTAGCAAGAATTTTTAAATCATTATCTGTGGCAATTGCAATTCGATAAAAGGGCGAGCTGATCGCATTTTATTTACCCTTGCCTAATGCTTGCTGCCAGCAAACTCTCGCCAATATGTTAAGATCGTAATTATAGTTCTCATAACCATGTTCTTTAATTGTTACAACCATTTATATAATTGACGTAATTAGAATATGTTTATCATAACTAAACTCATAAGATACTGAATGTTC
This sequence comes from Beris morrisii, assembly GCA_951812415.1. Lineage (NCBI taxonomy): Eukaryota > Metazoa > Arthropoda > Insecta > Diptera > Stratiomyidae > Beris > Beris morrisii. The sequence goes on along the minus strand of OX638312.1, from coordinate 106,444,287 downwards.
AACAGAACATAAGTTAAGTTGGTAGAACTGAAACTATGTTTACGTTAACCATACAACAAGTTTTCGTTTGTTTGATTCAATCATAACACATTTCTCAGAAACATAACCATAGTTGTAATAATCAAATTACAAATATTTTCATGATTGATATAATCATACTATATTTAGAGCAACAAGACAGTAACGTTAGTACAACCATAACATCAGTTATCAGAACTATCTTACATCTTGTAACGAGGTTCACGCAACTATAAATTCAACCATAGTAAGGTTCTCCCAAAATATGGTTACCACAGTCATATTTTTTCTATGAGTGTAGCTACCAGTTTTTTCAGTGTGCTCTCAGTAACAATAATCCAATAACAAATTTAAAACGTAATTACAACAACAAACAAAACAAAACTTGTGTAAAGAGGACATTTTTACCTATTCAAAACCACCCCCGATCGCCTTACAATTCGACGTCATTACTCTTCCCGTTTGCTACTATAGTCCGGCTGCCTTTTCACACCTCTCAGCCTTTTCAACGTCATAGAATTGAAAATATGGGAAATTGAATAAAATGAAAATGTCAGGTAGTTCCCATTCTAATTAAATCCTGTCAGCAATAGATTGCATGCAGGCCAAAAACATCAAAAGCAGCACCCGGTTGGTATGTTTTGAAGTTGGCGGCAATTCAGTGTCAGAACAATGGCGTCGGCCCGGCATCTGTTGTTGATCGCTTAGCGTTGCTTTCAAGCAGCCCGGTTCCTATTGTCAAAATTTTCTATGAAAGTAAAACAACGTCGAAATAGTCTCGTGTAATCCGGGAAGAACAGGGATTGTATGTCGTCTCATAAAATTCATTTAAAGTGTTCTCCAACTTTTTCCTGCTGCTCCTGATTACGAAAACTTTCCCTTTTGAAAGAGAGATGACGAAAGGGAAATAATAATGTGGATGGGGATATAAAGGCACCCTTTATGATTTAGCTAGCCTTTTAACTGCTCGTAACTTTCATATACGTTTCATCTATGGCGGCAGAGAAGCCATTCATTTTATACTCAAAAATCTCATCTTCCTGCCATCTTCCATAGGATTTCCGCTTTTTTCCCCGGTTTTACCTATTTTTGATGGGAGAATATACTGTCCTAGGACGTAGAGGACGATATGTTGATGACAGGTTGAGTTCTGAAAATGGTGGCAGAAGTGGGATAGCAGTGCATTTCTATGGTTCTATGGGCTTACCTTTGTGGCCCGTATACACGTTCCATAAAAAAAATGTATAGCGATGACGAGGACGATGCCCAGGTGGAATGGTATCTTGATTTTAGTGCAGCTTCTAACTTTGATGGAAGCTTTGTTCCATCGAATTATCAAGTCAAGTTGAATCGTGACGTACATAGAGGATGTTCATATCTTATGTATTCTTTCAGTCCGTTCACGTTTTCAAGAGAGGTGCCGAACCTTTTTTTTCCGTATTTCAGTTTTTCTAAAAATAATTTCACTTTTTGTCTATTATCACAATTCAGGATAAGGGCTTTTGACGTGAACGTTTGGCTTGTCTCAATTAAGCGCCATTTAATGATGTCGGTTCTTTGATGGCTGTCTCATACCAGGTGTATTTTTAAATTTCATTGATGCGCGGTAATTGCTCCTATAGTCGAGATCAAGGAGAAGACGGAAAGTTTTCTTTAGTAGTCTTTTGATAACGGTTGTTTTTAATTGGTCGGCAAGAGAGTAATTGGTTTTGCTATTGCAAGCCAGAGATATGGCCTGTTAGACCAAACACACCAACATACTTAATCGAAAACGAAGATGAAAAAGGATAGAAGCCTACTTTGGTCACACAGGCTTGAAGAAAGGAAGAAGACGTCTTTAAAAAATTACTCTTTACAAGAATCGAAGGACCAATAGATGAAAACAAGAAATAATTAAATTTTTAAAACTCCGATAGAATTGTATCCGTAATGAGCATTATAGGCTGCCTGCAATAAGCGACTTAAACTATTGGTGATTATATTCGAAATAGCTCTTCATGTTTAGTGGCCGACAATATCTCACATCAATAAAAAACGGAATTTAGTTACTCTATTCAAAACAAGTTGGCGGAATGGCGCTGGTAGCAGTAAAATGCACGGTATACCAGAAAAAGTTGTTAAGTTGAAGGAGTTCATACTGGTTAGATAGGCTTCATTTGTCTCGTAAATGTATGATATTGGATATTAATATTGACGATAGTCAAGGAGGTCTTGTCCTGGCTGAGGTGTAATGTAATATCTACTAGGGATATTAGCATTTTCACAGACAGCCAAGCGGCAATAAAATCCTTGGAATCGGCCTCGACAACATCAAAGGTCACCGCAGAATGTCGATCATCTCTTAAGGAAATGGCTGAACAGTTCAATATTCTTCTGTGCTGGGTGCCAGGACACAGGGATATTCCAGGGACCTGCATGGCTGACGAACTCGCTCAACGCGGTACTACCCTTCAGATTATGCCGGAACATCGGAATCTGATGGGCGGACGGTGTTACATGTCACACTGCGAGACAGATCTGGCCGGAGCTGGATCTAAAAGGCTCCAAAAAGCTGACTCTGCTCAAAAGGGCGAATATCAGCACCACAGTCGGTGTCCTGACCGGACACTGTCTTATAGGTCGACATGCTAATATACTCGGTCTCTTCTCAAACGACTTCTGTAGAAGCTGCCTGGATGAGGAGGAGGAGAAGACAGTCCTTCACTTTCTCTGTACCTCTCCAGCTCTATCAGCCAGAAGGAAAGCTCATCTTGGAGCTTACTTCTTCAACTGTCTTGGTGACCTTGCCTCAATGGAAGTCGCGAGAATACAATGCTTCATTAGAGCTTGCAATGGTTCGACGAGTAGGACCGGATTCGACGATCCTGTAGTAACACAACGGACCTTTTAGTTCTAAGTGTGTACGTGTTCTCACCGGCAGCCACGCGTACCTACCTACCATGATATGAATACCAGCGGTGTATCAATGGTATTGACCAGGGTTTCGAGTTCGTTGCAGGCATCAAACAAACAAGGAAAAAAAGAAGCTTCATCGCTTTAAGTACCTGGAATTTCAATTCAAGGACGTTTAATAAATCAAAATAATGACTTTCATAAGAACCTTCTTTGTCAGATTCAACAAGTTTACTTTACAAATTCAGTAAGAAGTAATCAAGATGTACCTAAGGCGCGAACCAAACATACAATTCCAGAAAGGTTGTCGGACATCCTTTCCGCCGGAAGAGCACGCATGGAACCTTGGGAGAAGTATAGAACCAGATGAAAGGTGAAAGACGCTTCTAGAAATCCCATATTTTCGGCTATTGTTTAGTTCCCTTCCGTAGGAGAAGGCACATTAAAATAAAAACAAATTTATACCAGCGACAAAAACAGCGTCATCAAATCCTTTGTTAGGATAACGAAATGGGAGCATGTCCACCTGTTTTAAAGTTAGAAGAAAAAACCAAGAGCTGCGTAAGTTGATATTAAACAGTTGCAATAAAAGAAAAACTTAGCTTTTATTTCCTACACATCACCGATCAACTTCACCAAATACAACATCCAAAGTGCTAACAATCGCGCAAATATCTGCCAGCATGCACTGCTCGGCCAATTTGTTGAGAGCCGCCAAATGTGCGAACCCTGCCGAACGAATCTTAACCCGATACGGCCTACTCGATCCATCTGCAACCAAGTAAAATCCGAACTCGCCTTTCGGTGCTTCGATCGACGTATAAGTAGCGCCCGGCGGTACCGAATAGCCTTGCGAAAAGAACTTGAAATGATGGATCAACGCCTCCATCGAACTCTTCATTTCCGCTCGTTTTGGCGGCGAAATTTTCGCGTCATCCACCTTTACGGGACCCGGCGGCATCTTATTACAGCATTGTGCGATAATTCGTGCGGATTCGCGCATTTCTGCTATCCGACACAAGTACCGATCGTAGCTGTCTCCTTTCGATCCAATCGGGATGTCGAAATCCATACATTCGTACGCGTCGTACGGCTGCTGTTTCCTCAAGTCCCACTTGACGCCCGATCCGCGCAACATTACACCGCTGAATCCGTAATTGATCGCATCGTGGGCACTGATCCTTCCGATGTCGATCGTTCTCATTCGAAAGATCCGATTGTTGGTGAACATGTCCTCGACCTCGTCTAATACTGCGCCCAACTTCTCAACGTACTGGTACATGTCGTCCAGAAAGCCTAGCGGTATGTCTTGAGCGACTCCGCCCGGGCGAACGTAGGCAGCGTGCATCCTAGCACCACAAACCCGTTCGCAAAATTCAAACAAACGTTCGCGCTCCTCGAAGAGCCAGAAGAATGGAGTTAAGGCACCAATGTCCAATCCCAAGGTCCCGATATTCAGGTAATGGTTCATGAGGCGCATTACTTCGGCAAACATGGTCCGAATGAATTTGGCCCGAATGGGGATCTCAATGTTGAGCAACTTCTCGACAGCGAGCGCATAGCATTGCTCCTGGCTCATTACCGAAACATAGTCCAATCGACTGAAGTACGGCAAGGCTTGTGTGTACGTCTTGTATTCCATCAGCTTTTCGGTACCACGATGCAGAAGACCGATATGAGGATCGGCGTGCTCAACAGTTTCGCCATTCAATCTTAAGACCAGCCGAAGAACACCATGCGCAGCCGGATGTTGAGGTCCAAAATTCAGGTACATACTGCGAAAGGACTTTTCCGAGGGATAGATTTTGGAGTTGTAGGATTGTGGCTTCCATTTAGTTTTTTCGTCCGGATACATGACAGGACCGGCAAACTGCTTCAGGAATTCCGCGTCAGGATACCATTTCTCTAAAAAGCGCATCTGGATACGGTTCAGCAGCGGTAAGCTTTCACGGTACAGCGGTTTATAGAGCATCTGCACCCTTGATGACCTCTGAAGTATCGACATTTGCACGTTAACTGATTCGTCATTAAAGGAAACATCTGAAAAGTCGACCTAGCCTACTGGCGATACATCCAATGGCTGTTGCTACTATGATCGGAACCAATATCATGAAAATATTGAAGCCTACAGTAAAACGCACGATACACCAACATACCTACTTTCGAAATGTATCGGATCGACAGTGTGGCCACATCTTTCAACTGAATTTTTCAGTGACACCTTTTCATCTTGTCATACTCTCAGGCTTAATTAGCATCTTTCCCAGTCAGGTGCTCATAGAATGTTCGGGAATCGATTGATTTTACTGCGTTCAGACTGGGATCTCCTCGAGTATCTGCATTTGGTGCGATTAACTTGTGTTAAGCTCCTTTTCACTCAAAGAAAAATCAGGATTCTGTACACTATGAAAGTTCTGAAATCACTCAACCATCTAAAGAACTAATACACCTATAAAACCACCTAGTCTGCCAAGTAAATTGACCAGTTAACCCTCTAGTGTCCACCTTTTGGGCAATCTACTTCAATCCCATTACTATCACAATAAATTACGTGTCCTCCCGAACAAATAATCTCCAAAAATCATCTTGTTACGCCACACAAAACAACAAAATCCACCCACAATAGCCAGACCGTCCTAGTCGTGAAAACCCCCAAAGAACACTTCCCAAGTTCATCCAACCAGGCTGATAAGTACCTTAATATTTTCCCGAAGGTTCTACCGAAAAAAGGGATTTTGTTCTCCTTATTAACTGCGGCGGCAAACAAAGCAGGGAGCAATAAGGCGAAACTTTCGCAAGTACCTCGATAAGGTCTGGCATTACGTTCTGAATGGAGCGATATGAAAGAATATGGACGGAAGTAGATGAAATTAAACCCTTTCAGAAGCCCCCCAAAGTGCTTACTAGAAGGATGGTAGATCTTTCAACGAATATTGACCATTTTATGTTCAGAGTTCTTGATTGAAATTTCGTGGCTACACATTGAATGCCCGACCATATGCCAATAGAACCATCATCTGATATTTCTCTAAAAATACTTTCGAAATAATTAAAATGACGATAAATAGGCCACAACTTTGATAATGGCGCTCCTTCCAATTCATTTAATTCTGGGGAGTTCCCTTCGAATACACCGATAAAAACCGATAAAATTAAAGCTATGATGAATATTCGAATTAAATTCGGGCTACACTCTACGTTTCGGTCTAGTCCGGCGGTGTTCCGGGTGGGTAATTACTTTACTGAGGCACCACATCTCCATTTGGTACAGCTATATCAAAAACTCACCCTCATAATGATCCTATGAAATATTACGAGATGTCTTAGGCATGTTCACAATACCGGCTAATACGGGGACCATTCATGTGTACAATGGCGTCCTACAAGGGTATGAGCACGGTCCTCTGCTGTTTCCATTATAGAGAGGACATTAGTCCTGGATTAACGTCGTACGGCTCAGACAACAAAAATGGAGATTTGAGGGTGTTTAGCAAATTTTATGGATGATATGATATCAAGTGATGAAGATAAAATGCTTTGAAGGATAACTGTTCGGGCTGTTTTAAGACCTAATATTTGATTGGATACGATACCGAGGATATATTTGTATTCAGTCTGTTTTAATTTTAATAAAGGGTTATTCAATAGGTACATAACAATTCTGTATTTCAATAAAACACAGAATAATTGATAACGTTGCTCGTTCGCGAACTTCATCATGATAAAAATGTAAACCTTGACTGATGTTTTGACATTGACAGACCAGCAAAAAAGTTTAAGGGTGCGTTTGTATTAAAATACAAAATTGTTATGTACCTATTAAATAACCCATATAAATATGTTTATTAAGAAGCCCAAAACCGCTTAATTTTTCTTATTGCTTTTCAGCAAAAATTAATGTCCAACTGTCCCCTTCACTTACGTTTCTCAAGCTTACAGTTTTAGTGCTTCACACTACAGAGCAACAAGATTATTCTAACGTAGGCAAACAAGTCAGGGCTTCAACATGACATTTTATCAACATATGAAAGTTTGAATCTTTACTTTGTCCTGAGTATATCACTTAAGTACTAAGCCAAAAACTAGAAGCAGTACCTAATAAAGGCTCTTATTTGAATGCAAAAAAAAACATACAGACATATCCATGATCTGTGTCAAAAAGTTTTAATGGAAAATTGTCACAAAATGATAATTAAGTTGTTTGACATTCTCTGGAAGATTTACAGATTATCTTGTTTCCTGCAAATATTCACCACTTTCAGATATTCTCTAACTGTTCAGGGTATTTAGTTTCAAGAATATTTAATAGAAAATTAAACTCCGCCCTCAGTTCTTTTGGACCATGGTTCTCAATCTGGAAAGTCTGACAATTATAGACACCGGTATTTTCTTACTATCCACAGCATCACTTTAAGTTTCGAACACGTAGGCAGAGGTGAAAAGGGCGTTCAATGAATAGGTCCGTCATAAAGAAAACGTTTGTGAATCTCTAAGAATTTCGCACCTGAGAATTTTTTTGAGTTTTCCACTTAGTAACAATACCATTGCAATTAATAATTCTAACCGCGCGTCATTTTAAGTAGTCAAGGTAATGGACTAGGGTATCGTTTTGAGCAAGAATTGTATCTTTCAAAGAATTAGAGTAGAGTATTCAAAAGTTGTGAGTATTCTTCTTTTGAGAATCTTTGTTAATTTTATAATTGGAAAGCACTGTAGTTATTAATAACATTTCGTACAATCCATTCCTTAGGCCGTTATTCTGTATCTCGAATGTAAAATTATACGCATTTGAAAAACTCAAATAGTTGTAATCTCTAAAAAATTAATATTTTGAGAATCCCTGTACTGATCTTCGGAATATTGGAAGCTTTCATATAGTATTACAGTTCCGTTTTAAGGATTAAAATACAGATCACCTATCGAACATGATTTCCAACCATATACTACTGAATCCCGAAGCGTCAGAACTGTTCACTGTTCAATAAAATTCACAAAATCCTTCCCAGAAATAAGAAGACTGCAATTCTTCTGATCTCCAGTCCAGTGTAGTAAACCAACGATACACATATATCTCGGTGAATCTATTCCCAAATTGGTCTACCGTAATTCCTTTTGTTGTAAACGTTTCTACCTTAGCACACATTCTCGGATTTTTTCCAGATAATCCTAGACTTACGTCCCACATGGCCACTTCTATTCATTATTCTGATGTTGGGGACGACAGAGAATAGGTAACATCCCTTTCCCAGAACGAAAGACTAGCCCCTGAATAGCCAATCGGCAATGAATACATGTCCTCGGAGAGAACAAACTAAGTATGATCAGAGGTTTTTTCATAGATAGGACGCGGTAACGAATCGTTCAAGAGGCTAGAGCCATAAGGGTGATGATATGAAGGTAGATGGGAAGGACACGAAATCTCATTATTCGCTCGTTGTCCTCCTTCCATGGTGTCCCAACGTATCCTTCAGGACTAATACATTTTGATAAGCAAAAGGAATTACACATCCTCTATCGGGATCAGGGAATAGATAACTAGCAAGTACGGAAGAGGATAAGGCAGCGACCGAAGATAAAATGCGCATTAGGACACGTATGACAAACTGAGGTGGATTCCAGATGAAGCGAAGTACATTTGTATCCCAAGTTGGATATCCTATTTGCATTGCACATGAACTGAAAAAGAGGATTTCTGCGAATTCGAAGATTAAGCGTTCGAATTGAGAATGAGGATTAGGTACTCTACAGATTGGACGGGAGATTTTTGTATCATTTTCACTAGTTTTTCAGGTGTTAGCATTTTATGGTAATTTTACCCTTCAAATTGTTAAGAAATTAATGAAAAATTGCCAAAGAGATTCCGGAATACTTTACTAAATCGGAACACGAAATTGATAAAAGGCAGGATTGAATTTCAAATTACTGGAATAAGTGGTTCAGGGAGTCGGTTGCCTAGTGACTAACATATTGTGTTAGTGGTGTAGGGTGAACATTATTCATGAGTAAGCCAGACTTGACTGCATTCGTGAAGCTGCTATTCACCGAAACTGCGACCAGCTAAAATAAATCAAACCTTTAATCACTACGGACATCTGTCCAAAAATTAAATTATAAAATACAAATCTATATTTTGACACCACAGACAGTTAAAAAATTTAGAAACGTTAAAGGAAAAAAACTACACACCGATGTAAACGCTTTCCGAGATTTTGAAACCAAGTTGCTAAAACCTGACGGTGTAAATCCGAGGGCGCCCATACAACGTGTTTTAGTAAGGGTAAAGCTATGGCCATGTAACGAATATTTAGATCAGAGCACTCTCACTCAACTTGTAACTCTTTCCACCCATAATGTAAGCTGGCGGTACTGTTTTGGAATAATTATATAAAACAAACGTCCTTCGAATGAAAATTAAAAAACAATTTTTTTGAAAAACGATTGAACATTTTTTTATCCGTCGATCCGGAATTGAATCAACCAATGGAAGATAGAAGGCGTGAATAATAAATTTATTGGGAACTGTTGCAATTTCAGTTGAGCCACACTTGATTGAAAAATAGTAATTTTTCAGATTGGTGGAATGTAGGTGACGGCAAGTGTTCCTTCCTGTCTAAGGGCACCCTTGTGTAAATTAGCTATTATTTTATTTATGTCCCAAATTTCAATTTATTGCCTAGAGATTTACTAGACCAGACCAAAATGGGCACCCAATATCCAAGTAACAGTACAACTCTTCCTTGACGGCCAACTGTCTGCCCTGTTTCCTAGAATTGAAATGGATAGCAGGACCCACCAAGTCGAAACCACATTACGATATACCCATGAAACCCCTTTGCTCTTGTCGATATGCTTTCAATCAGAACAGAGTTGCCAAGGAAATACCATTGTATTTTGCAGCAACTATCCCATTATAGAAATGTCCTTTGCAACAATTTCCAAAGAAGCTATCCACGTCTCTGTTCGAAATCATCCCCTACGATAACCGAACGTTGCCATCGCTACAATTCCGAACATAGACTAGAATAAGTTAGAGCGTTTTCTCCCAACCGGAAAATGCAAAACCACTAAACTGTCAGGGAATAAATTTGAGATAATGGTGGCCACCATTTGCATGCCCAATATTTCGCCATCCCAGACTCCCTTCCTTATTTTGGCATCGACTTTTGCCGACATTATCGCCGAAAATATCGCAAAGAATGTTCCTTTGGAAACCAAAACAATAAAATGCAAGAATTCGAGCACAAAAATATGAACGATGAACCGAATATGTTAGGGTTTCGAGGAAATGGTTTCTAGACTAATGGAATTTTTTTTCCCCAAAGATGGCGTCCGTAAGAAAGTTTGGTAAGGCCACACAAACTCACCAACATTGGCTCCATCTGTGGCAATTTCCGGTCTGTTCTAGCTCGCTCCACGTGACCGCAACATTCGTATTCCGAGTTTAGAGAACCCAGCACTAACGTTTCAGCCCCGACCACATGTTAATTGCATTTCACTTTGTTCAGAAAACCAAAAAAATATGGCAAATATTAGGTACGTATGACGCGTGCTTACTGGTTGTTCGTTCAGTAGTTCGTATATTATGACGTCACGTGGTACAACATTGATACAATTGGTTTGCTCTCGTGGTTAGGGTAGCATAATTCGAATGGTGGTTGGTGTGGTGACCGTGTAATAAATGTTATCGGCGAGTGTTTCGCTAATAACAATAAAAACAGAAATAAGGTAAAGTTACAACCTTCGATTTAGGGGTTGGGGACTGTTTGCTAGCAATTCACTAGGCCTGCACCGTCTTTTCTCTTCCTCGATTTCCGATTCGTTTCCGGTTCCATCCCTTAAGTACATCACATCACAAATTAGACCTAATGGCGTAATGGTATTATCTTTGGGCACATCTTCCCCGAATAGACCGCACTTAAGAGCTGCTTTGGTTCCGCTCTAAAATATTCATCGAAATTATTGATTCCTGTTTCACGCAAGTCCTTGAATTTTCGCCCTCTTTGGAAACAGAAGAAAAAATGCCTCGAAGGAGCCGAAGCGATGAGCCTAAATGAAAATGCTTCGAGGCTAATTTAATAATGTTAAATAATCTCTCGTTGGTCTTTCTTATTCGTTTTGAATTTAATTACGTTTTACTTTCGTTCATATTTCAGTAGATACGAGGGGTGGGACGGGTGGTTGATGTCGAGATAACCGCCACCTTGGGCGTTCTTTGCAGTGAAATGTTTTCATTTGGTTTAATATAAATATAAGATTAGCTCATCTTATATTTGATCTTGAAAGAACATCATAATGATAAAAAAGCTCTGTTACATGCGTACCCTGGCAACTCTAAGTCAATTATCATTGGCTGCTTCCAGTTAGAACAGCAATTTTGTATTTTGAGTAGCGTAAAAAGCTCTTCGTTTTTGGGCATTCTCTGTATGGGGTTAGGAATCTGTATGGGGTAAGAAAAATTATTTTAAACTTTTTAGTCCGTTTAAAAAACGTATTTTTTTAAAAAAAATTTTTTTTATTTAAATAATTATTTTCTGCTTTTTAGTCTTGCGTGGGTGAATTTCACCCGATGTTGTTTTGCTATATCTTTAAAATGAAACGACATAATTTCATAACTTTTTATACTCTCGATGAAATCATATAGAGATAAGTATTATATAGGTTATATAGGTACTCTAGATGAAATCATATAGAGTATTATGCAGGGTCCGGCAGTGAAACCTGACGGTTTTTGAACGTGGGAAGTGGGTGGTGGGGGTCGGTCTCGATCGCTTCTACTGATGTGGAAGTTTAGTTACAGTGGAGCGTTGGACCAGTGAACACCGTGCCTTTGTCGTCGAGACGTTCTTCAGAAATAACGATTCTGTGATCCTAACACAGCGGCAATTTCGTTTACGTTTTAATGTTCCTCCTCGTGGGCCGATTGCATCTCGAAACACTATTCCTCGCAACGTCTGCAATACAGCTTTTGGAACAACATTGGGAAGAGGGAAGTCCCACAGGACGGCAAGGTCACCTGCAAACAACGAGGCTGTACGAGTTGCTTTTGAACTGAGTCCTCGGCAATCAGCTATTCGTCATGCTCAGGCTTTAGGGATGTCCGAAAGGACTGTTCGGCGGATACTTCATGAAGACTTGAATTTTCACCAGTACAAAATTGCTGTAGTTCAAGAATTACAGCTTCAAGATTTCCCAAGAAGGTTAGCTTTTGCGGAAATAATGTTGGGGATGATGAATGCAGACTCAGAAATGGTTGATGATAATGTGGGGTTATCTCAAGGGAAAAGTGTACCTTGATAAGCCTAAAAATTTGGCAGAACTGCGAGCGAATATTCAGCGGGAAATGCGTGCGATCCCGCGAGTTATATAATATAACAACATATTACATTATACATTGCACATTCCTAAACATATTCCCAAAATACTCCAATTACCTGAAACATACATTTTTCCCCCATCAACACTTTCCCAGCAATACATGTCAACCACCTTCCCAGAAATAGTTAACGTTGCACTTACATTTTTCCCATGATCACCTTTGCACACCTGAAACCCAGACACCACCTCAGCACAATTTGTAACAAATAATATTTTTCATGTTTAATTAAAAATGTAAGTTTGAATTACTTGAACAGTCTAATTTGAAAATCAGGCGAATAAAGAACATTATTATAAATTAAAATTGTTTTTTTTTGATAGAAGTCCGGTCCGTACACGTATTTCGCGCGAAACATTGGAAAGAGTGATGACTAACTTTGCTAACAAATTTGAGCAGCGCAGAGAAAATGGAGGTCATAATTTCAGTGATGTTATTTTTGCTTCATAATGTTTTTTCGAATTTTTTTTTGTATACATCTTAAACTTCCATTCTTTCTTTTTTAAATAAAGAAAATTATAACAAAATATCTTGAATATTCATTGATTTATTAAATTTCAAAAACCGTCAGGTTTCACTGCCGTAGTTTAATCCAGCCCGAAAAGTTTGTAACGCATAGAACCGAGCCTCGGACGAAAAAAAGTTATATATTATTTTGTGTTTAGTTGTGGCCAAAAACCCCAAATCCGTTTGCTGTCCGTCCGTCCGTCCCTCCGTCCGGCCCTCCGTCCGTCCCTCCGTCCGTCCGTCCGTTTGCACGATAACTCAAGAACCCGTTGGTCTAGGAAATTGAAATTTTGTCAGCACCTGTAAAATGGAAAAAGTAAGGCTAAGTTCGTTAATGGGCGATATCCTTCCACTCCTTCGGGTACCTCTCATAGAAGAGTCCTTAAAACACGTATTCACAATTATTGCTCGAATGCTTCAAGTTAGGAGCTTGAAATTTTGAATACTTAAAGTTTACAATGTTTGAAACGAAAGTTCCGAATATGATGCAAATCGAATCAGTCCTTCGTGAAGCAGCCTATTAAAGTCCTTCAAAAATGTATACAAGTTACAGAATCCGCTATTACTCTAGTACAAGTTAAAGCAGGGATTCAAAATTTTACAGGAATTAGTTTTATATCAAAAGCAAGACTGAGTTCATTAATTAGCGCAATCCATCAACTCCTTCGGGTAGCTGTCATACAAAAGTTCTTAAAACACGTGTTCGTTGAACGATAACTTTAGAACGCTTTAAGTTACCGTAAGTCCTTCATGTAGTTGCCATACAAAAATTCTGTAAAAATGTCCCAACTTAATTTATGGAACTCACTATAACTCAAGAAATCGTTTAACCATCCATCGAGTAGCCACTATACAATAGTTTCTACCTGTAAATAAAAGGTCGTGCAATAATTGTATGTGCACTCCGCATTCTTTTGATATAATCCCAACTAAAATATAAATCGGAGTTCTGTATTTCATCTAGAGTATCATACGATTGGCTTGCAGCCGATCGTGACTGCGTTATGTTTAATGTTTATTTGGACCTTAAAGCTTTTATCCATTACTTTTTGAAGATGATGGTGGATCAAGTAGGTGCCGCCATTGTTGATGACCATTTGGGCTCTTCGGGCTATAAGAGCTTCCAGAGTGTGTGGCTTGTTCTGATAGACACGTGACTTCGAAAAAACCCAAAGAAAATAGTCTAAAGCGGTCAAATCTGACGATCTTGCCGGCCAGTGCAAATCGCCAAAACGAGACATTAGGTGACCCGGAATCGAATACTTTAAAATGTCTATTGTCGCGCGAGCTGTGTGTGCGGTTGCACGGTCTTATTGGAACCACATGTCCTCCAGTCCCAATTCATCAATTTGCAAGAATAAAAACTCGTTGATCATGGCTCTGTATCCAGTGAATTCTCCATCTGTTTACTTCACAAATATCAAAACAAAACTGACAGTTACCGCCATTTGCAAAAGTTATAACATCTTCCAATAGGGTGATTTATTTTGGGCCACCATGTAGAAATCAAAATTTTTCGGCTAAAGCCCTCCCCCTAACACCGCACCACCTAAAAGTTAATATTGCATTGTCATCCGGTTCTGAGCTATCTTTAAAGTTTCAAGTCTCTAGCTCATCGGGAAGTTAGTTTAAAATCATTTTCAAAATTTCTACCGAACAAATAAACAGACAAGAATGCGAGCTAATAAAAACGTAGAAAAATGCACATACCTATTTACGTTACTATTTTTAAATTTTTTTTTTAATTTTAATAATAAAGTATTTTGATCGACCGAAAATTAAAAAAAAAATTGATACCCCACAATTTTGTATTTTCACGTTTCCGGTTTCCGGAAAAAGCGTTTGAAGGGGCATACCTTACAAATCTGTTGAAATATTTAGTTGAAATTTTTGTTAGGTAAGCCCATAGAGATATATATACTGGAGATGACAAGCAGCGATTGAGTTGAAGGCGCACGTCGTCGCATTCACTTGCACGCAAAAACAACAACAATTGACATAACGAACCTGTTCTGTCTCACTCACTCTCACGCTAAAACAACAACAACGACCCTGTTTTGTTTCACTTCTAATCGTATTTTTGGCTTCAAAGCGCTTTATACAAAACCGGTGGCTTGTCGTCTCCAGTAGCTCTATGGGTAAGCCTCCACGAGTGGTACCTTTTGAAGAGGCTTGGTTGTGAGGGGGAAGTACGGGAAGCGTTTTAAGAAACCTTGGATTACAATATCTTTCGATCTAATTGTACCAGGAACATAAAATTTGGTTTGTTTTGTTGAATGTAAAGTTTTTGACGGGTGATGGATGGAGCACAGAAGCATCAAAAAAATAAATTTTAACATCTCAAGAACTATACCAGATATGATATTGAATTGAATTGAAGTTAGGCCTAGTCATAAAATATAGAAACGAAGGGAAATCGTTGCGAGAAATAGCTTCAATTATTGATAGAAGCCATAACACCGTCAAAAAAATTATTGACAAGTTCGAGATCTTCGGTAAGTTAGAAAATCGGACAGGTGCTGGTAGACCAAAGCGGCTCAGTGAAATGGAAACACGCCTGTTTGTAAGAGCCCTTAGGCAGGATCCGAAAACTAGCGCCGTGAAAGTAGCGGAAGACCTCTCAAGGTCATCAGGACGGAACATTAGCGCCAGCACAATCAGACGGGCATTGTATAAGAATGGTCTATTTGGAAGGGTTCCGAGAAAGAAGCCATTCATATCAAAACGTAACCAACAGCGGCGCCTTGATTTTGCCAAAAAGTACGGAAATCATCATAATTCATTTTGGAAAAACGTTTTATTTAGTGAAGAAAGTAAGTTCGAAGTTTTTGGGAAGAAAGCGCCGACTAGGATATGGAGAGGAAAAAATCAGGAGCTCGAAGATAAAAACATTGTATCGACAGTGAAACACGGTGGTGGTTCGGTGATGGTGTGGGGGTGTATGGCAGCAAGTGGAGTTGGCAGATTGGTATTCATTGATAATACAACAAATAAAATAGGATACTTAAACATATTGAAAGATAATTTGGGTCCTAGTGTGGAAAAATTGGGGTTGGATCGTACATGGATATTTCAACAAGACAACGATCCCAAACATACGGCCAAAATAGTTAGGGAATATTTGCTTTATCATGCACCTAAACAATTGGATCACCCCCCACAATCACCGGACCTTAACCCCATTGAACATTTATGGGAACATCTGGACCGACAAATACGAAAGAGAAACATAACTAAAAAATGCTTTACTGGACGAATGGCAAAATATTTCGCCGGAAGTGACATCAAAATTAGTGGAATCAATGCCAAGACGACTAGAAGCTGTTCTTAAGGCAAAAGGAAAGCAAACTAAATACTGAAGGCTGGATTTTGAGTTTTATTTTTAATTTTTATTATAACTGTACACTTTATTTTGACGCTATGAATATGAAGAATTTTTTATTTTTGTTGCATTATTTTTGTTTTGGTGAAATAATCTCTTAACTTACTTTGTTAACTATTGAAGTACCCCTTAATAATTTTAGAAAGACTGCAATATTTCATGAAAGCACATTGTAAAATACCGAAATAAATGACACAAATGTTTAAAATATGCTGTACACTTTATTTTGACGCTCACAGTATATATATAAAAGAGGATGTATGTGCGTATGTTCCCTATGAACTCCTAAACCGCTCAACCGATTTTGATCAAATTTTCAAGGAACATGTAGAATAGTCCCGCGATGGTTCCTGTGAAGTTTGGTACCGATCAAATCAAAAACAATTGTTTTTTTTACATTTTTCCAAATTTTTTCGCGATTTTAGCTCTAATTGTTTGTTTGTCCCGTATGCCTTTCTAAACCATGCATCCGATTGCGATCAAACTTTGTTGATATGTTGAGCTCACGCCCGCGAAGTTTTCTGCGTTAACAAAATCATTTTACAATTGGTGGTACGCGATCCAGTCCCGATATATTTCTTAGTTCTAATGAGATATCGAATCCGCTTTTAGTTCTAAAAGCTTCAAATGTAATCGGGAAAAAAACATTTTAAGCATTTTTCGATATTCAATTCACTAAAGTATTTCTCAGGTTTTCACGAATTTCTGGAAATCTTTTATGTTAAAATTTAATTTTATGTTTTGAAATTGTGCGTTCGTTTTTATGAAATAGAAATTAAACTTTTTTTTAGCAGAGACCGTTACTGAGATAGAATTGTAATCATTGCGTTTAAATCCTTGCCACTCTACGCACCAGTGGCAGTTCTACTTTAGAAGCACTGGAGTAGTGAATACCCCTTCCAAATTTTTTTTATTTAAATTATTGGTTGTACGTACAGAATCTCGTAAATTTCTGCATTAGAAATTATTTAAATTTTTTTTAACAGTAAGATGTTTCACATTTTTTTAATAATAAAATATTTTAATTACATGACATGAAATTAATTTGCAATTACTTTTTATTAATATAAATCAATAATAAATTCACTATTTTTATTAAAATTCATTTCCGTAAATAGTTTTGTAACAACTAGCATGGGAGTGTTACCGTGCCGGTTGGCTAACCATAAAATTTAAATTAAATTTGCCAAAAGTGTGAACGCAACTTTCGAATTTTTCGGAACTAAGTCTGCGTGTCGGCTTTTGCGTCGGGGTGAAAAGCCGACACGTTGTTCTACTATTATATAAACTCCACTATATAAATTCCAAGTTTCAACTTTCTTCCTTAAACGGTTTTATCTAAAAAGTTTCTTCTACCTGCCTCTCCAGAATGTAACCACTAAAGGGGGTGCACCCAATCTACCCATTTGGGTCTATAGTTATGCCATGATGAAGAAGACGTTCCATACCAGATCTGAAGAAATTCACAATGTTCTCAATAATTAGAAGCCTTTGATATTGTTGGTTGGTATTTCATCGTCACCTCCACCTAAAACAACAACAACTCCAAAAAAATAGCCAACAATTGGGAAAAGGAACAGTACTGATCGAGGAAGAGAATGTAACGCACGGCTTCTGCTGATATTATTCCAATGAAGCCCATATTACACGGTCAATTGGTTTTCCCCAGAAGCATAAACATAAGCCCCCAGTTTCCACAATATTTCCGAAACTAATCATAGTAATTAGTTCCATTCGAATATAATTACTACCCTTAGGCAATGTTATCACTAATCAGTATCCTGTCGAGGGTTTATGTAGGTATCATCGTAACCTGTCCGACAATCCCGAGTTGCTATAATTGTGGAAGCTCTAGGCATTGACATGATTTCGATGAAGTATTCCGGGAATGTAATTAAATAAAACAAATGTATGACTGTCGCGTTCAAGTCATTTGTTCATCCAGTACTCGAAGCTATTGTGGAACTTAACTACCACTATCCAGTTTTATGGTAATTGAACTTCATCACTGTGCGATATTAAGACTAAACTAGCTGGATGAGAAAGAGTCTGTTGCTTGTCCTCAACGAATTCAGAAACTGCCCGCGGTTCTATTTAAATGTGGGGCGCTTCTCTACCCACCACTGCCGTCACTATCGTCATCATACGCTACTTTGTAGAATAGTCGAGCCATTAATGGCTCCCAGGGCAGGGAGCGATAAAGTCTTGGCGTTCAGTCTTCTTCTACGCCGAGCGAAAGGAATATAATTGAATTCCATTACCAGCGCCCGAGATAAGTTTAATGCAAATGTACTTAGCTGTTCGGAATCTCCAGGCCAACCTTGGCCCAGCCATGTGCGCGATAAGTCTTTCATTCAATTAAAGGATTTTCCAAAGTAATTGGGCCACCTTGAGTACTCTCGCCGATGAATAGGTCCAGCGAAATGTGGGCCAGGCGAACGGGATGAGCACTGGAGTATTAGTTGAACTATGGCCGATTGTTTATCCAAAAATATGGATAAAACGATGGATTCGGTCTATGAATCAACCAAAACGCAGAGCTTTAATTCGTTTTTGGACATAGCTCGAAGGGAACAAACAATACTTTTATTAGGTGGCATTAGCTAGAGGGAAGCTCCTCAGCATAGGGCGTTTGAAGTGAACGGATGAAGCGACGCTCTAACAATGCCGTTACTCCTAATACAGTGTGATTTAGGTACATTTAGAACGAAAAAATCGACAAAATACTTCACTCGAGGTAGAAAAATTGAGGTTCCAAGAGTTTACCCATACTCATTATTGTTGAAGAATCTGATAGCGATGGAAACTAAAGATTGTCGGGCGGTGCGTTTAGTATCTGCACCATTAATAAAATAAGTACGTCAGCAGTGCAAAGATTAAGTCATTGAAAATCGTCCTAGTGCAAAATTACAAAAATTTTCAGAAGTTTCGGTGCAGTAAACGAGGACATCGCCCACCCAATGGTTCCAAATCTCGAAAACGTGGCTGATATATGACCAAGTCTTTAAAATTTGACGAAAGTTCACACATTAGTGTTTTTCAAGTTGCTGATTACGAATCTGATTCCCAAACGCACACTAAAGGGAAAAGTTAATGGACAAAGACCAGTTGGACGCGGTCACTGGAGGACGCGGTCTGGAGGACGCGGTCACTGGACCGAGAAGGCTGGAGGCGGCATATTCAGGAGGCCAAGGACTGTAGCGCCATCGTAAGTAAGTAAGTGATTACGAATCTGAAGACAGAATTATAATATTAAACTTAATTCGGTCAATACATAAATTTTTCGGTACTGAATACCATCAGAAAGAAGACCGACTTTCCAAACTCATTTGGTTTAACTCTTTTCATGGATAATTTTTTTTATGTCAATACTGGAACGTAATTTCATAAGCATCGACCAGCTAGTTCTAAACCAATTCTGTTTTCCAGTACAGAACCAAAGCTGTAAAATGTATAAATTAATTTTCTGGAAAATTAGTAGTAGAGTTTATTACAATTTTATGGTATATTACATATCAAGAAATTATAGCAGAAAATAATAATTAGAAAAAAATTAAGAGCAACTTTCGAATCCCTGGCATTTTCCTTGACATTTTTTCTCAATCTTCTTCATCTCCAGAATAATGTTGTCCTCAGATCAGATTCTAGCAGGTGTAAGTTTATTTATTAGCACATGTATATATTTGAGTTGTTTACATAAAAGGCAATAAATGAATAAAACTAACATACAACAAATGTTTAAGAAATTTGTTTTTAATATTTTACCATTTATACGGTAGGGGCGAATAGAAACTTTTTCGATTCATGATTTTTTTCCCACGCGGCTATCGCAATTTTCTAATATATTAAAAGTGTTATAGAGAGTACATAGACTCTATTTTATATTTTAATTATTTCGTTGGCCTATAATGATAAACAAAAGAGATATTTTAAAAAATGATGAAGGCGGCGACATGTTCCAAATGTCCCCGTGCCTGGGACAATTGAAACATATACCTGGGACAATTGGAACAGCATTTAGATTAAGTGTAATATGTATTTATTATAATCCAAAATTGTCATAATTAGTCAGATTTTCAAAAATGTATATGTTAAAACTTGTTCCTCGTGAAAGACTTGTGATTTGAGGGCAGCGAATTGAAAGTTCTGGATTTATGCTTCATGATTTATTAATACATATATGCTTCATGAATCCAGAAAAACAATCTTTTTCAGTCATAGAATTTCGTCTTCATGTATCTGGCATGTTTAAGGAATATTTAAAGGACAATTGGAAGGCTAATTTGCTAATTGAAACACGTTTCGACTGTTCCCGCTTTTATTGTTTCAATTGTCCCCACAACACATTTTGATCTAAACACTCAATTGTTTTTTTTAACCTCGTACGAACGTATGAATTTAAACTATTGCAACTAAAGGAAATATACTAAACTAAACAAATATTAATAGTAGCCTGATAGTCACGTTTTTATTCCTTTTAACACTCTTTTTTCGATGATGGAAAAACTTTACACAGATGGTGGAAAAACATATTTTTTGATATATCAACGGTTTATTAATAGCTACCAGGGGCATTTACAGACGCTTTGTTTGACACTTTGAAGCTTAATTTAAACCAAGGATTGCGTTCATAATGACCATTGTTTCTATTGTCCCATGTTTCTACTGTTCCCGGTCTCCCCTACTTATGCAGCACTGAAGCGGTATATCTGTTCAGTACTGCAGAAATTAAGTAGAATTTTGTTAATACAAGATCTGAATGTTTCAGTACTGGGAGGGGAAAATAGCTGCACTGGAATACTTGCGGAGTGTCGAGGCTCTATGTGTGCGCAGGAAACTTCTGTTGGCAAAATTTCCTAATTCCTAACTCTGTCATCAATGCAATCACGTGATTAAATGTATGAGAACTACACGAATTAGACCTTCCTTTTACAAGAAACAACTGAAAAGAGTAAAAAAAATTTTCTCTATTGCGGAGGCTCCAAAAAATTGACGAATTCTCAGGTTATGTATCAAAATGTGAAAATAAGAGTGACGCGATAAGTTGGCTGTACTATTGGTCGCAGTGTTACTCAAACTTTGGTTCAGCCGCAACGTTTTTCTGGTAGATCAGAATATTATCATTGATGTTGAAATAAATTCAGTAGTAAACTTAAACTGCTATTTCAAATATATCAGGAAACCATTCCTTTGTTCCTACTGATGTGCTTGTACAGTGTCCAGATAAAGGGCCAAGTAAAGTTCTCCCAACTATTTTCATGTTTCACCTCTATCACACTTGACACCTTCATTTATTACTAAGTTCTTTCAACTGATAGGAATAATTTAAGCGAAAAAAACTTGTTGATAAGAAATGACAAGACGGGGGGGGGGGGGGGAATGATCCTCCACCCCGGAGTATGATATCTGTTGGTTTGTTGTGATTTTTGACTGTTCTAAAGTAAATATCCGGCTCGACGGATCAAATATTTTGTATATTGGTCGAAGATCGCGTTCAAATTCTTCGATTACATTTTAGAATAAAGTTATGTCTCAGATTGTGACTTTATTCCTAAGCCAAGAAAATGAGAGTGACAACCAAAAAGAGAGTAGATACTAGACCGATAAAAAAGGGAATGAAGTTGACTGCAGTATTTGACCCAGTGTTATTTAATCTTCGGATCAAATCCTTTTCATTTTCACCGAAAAGCAAGTCAATGCACTAGAGCTCAATTGTAGGGGGTGTATACGCTGAAGGAGTGGCCCTTCTTACGTCGCTCGTCATTTAAGACACCTGTTCCGTTTCTACTCCCTTCAGGCCATCACATCAATGAATTATACAAGCACTCATGTGCACTCAACAATGAGTCATTTAGCGAAGTGCTCATATGTGTAATGTCTATTTGTTCGCGCATTATCAAATGTCTGCGGAGGAACGGCATCACACCCTTCCTTCCTGCCTTCCTTCCGGCTTTCAACCCTGACAAACATATCACCCGTCCGTGATGTCTACAATAACAACAATAACTACAACAACATCTGTGGGAGTGATTATTCCCACTTTCAAGTAGCGTTAAATTAGGCCTAAGAGGAAGCACTCCTACACGCTCCAAGCCACACTCTTTTTTTTGCCCCAATGTAAAAAAAAACCACCCCGCCGAACGACGAAGCTAAACTTTTGCGATGTTTACCGATGGATGATTGCTTACAAGCCTTCTTTCAACAAGGCGCCAAACAAACAAGCAAACAAACCGACAAACGACGACCAAAAGTTATCCTGCTCCTAGTAGGAGAGTCTTATCCAAACCGATGAAAATTTTCCCGACAGCCCAAGACACACATGACATCCCATTTGAGGAGAGAAGAGGTCTTATCATAAATGCCCTGCTCATCGTCCTTACCGTCTTGACTTGCAAGATGATGCCACTGGCAAGGACCTACGATGGAAGCGGTTCCTTTCGGGCGAGAAGGGAAACATAAAAAAACGACTGGCATAAAATTTGATGCTAAACAGGATGACGGGCTCTTGTATTTGAAGATATCAAAGAAAGTGATTTAATTTGCCATATCATGCCGCCCGCTCGCCCTTGTCTAGCGTTTCACTTTCATGCCCATATTTCATTTTGCCATCTTTTCAGTAATTTTTTTTTTTGTGATAAACTTTTTTTCTCATGCGCGGTTCCATTACACAGGGTGATGCCAGTTGCTACTCTTTTTCGAATCAAATCAGTAAAAATAGACGCCATGTCTGCGGTTGCTTTTCTCTCTGCTCGGCCTTTTCTATTTTGAAATTTGAGCCGCCATTGCTACGTGAAATAAAGCCGTGCCAGT
The DNA here is from genome assembly GCA_951812415.1 of Beris morrisii. Taxonomy (NCBI): domain Eukaryota; kingdom Metazoa; phylum Arthropoda; class Insecta; order Diptera; family Stratiomyidae; genus Beris; species Beris morrisii. Next base: position 106,421,305 of record OX638312.1, on the reverse strand, counting down.
GTTGCCCTGATGCGGCGATGTATTCGCTCTACCGCAAAATGATATTCCGTTGGAAATATGATCCGCATCTTGTCGGTTATCCTTTTGTGTTATACGAGCGTGTAACTGAAATGAAAAGCCAGTCGTAAACGTAAACGAGAGAAAAAAAACGTGATAATGTTTTCAACGCACCGACGCCCTCTTTATGGCGCTTTGTGCCATCGTTGGGGCTTGGAAATTGATTCATTATGGATGATAATGAGGTGAAATTTTTTCTCGGATTGAAACAAAAAATGGCAGAAATAGAATACCTGGTGGGATTCTTTTCCGATCTCTTTAATTTTTGGGAGTTCGGTGCTTCGATATCCATTAACCAAAGTGGGTTGAATACATCCAGGAGCTAGGAAAATTGAAAAGTTTTGTCCACCTACATCGTTTTTGGAAAATGAATGTGAACGTTAGAAAGTTGTCAGAAGTAGGAAGATGGATAACAGAGCTGACTGATTAGAAAGAACCTGTGGTTACATGAGGCTTGTTTTTGAAATTATAAAACAGTTGACGAACTAGAGGAACCCACCAGCAAACCATGAAGCAAAGATTCACAAAAAGTGAAGAAGTTTTGAATACTGCTAGAGAGTGAAAAAATATATGAAATAAACGACATTGACATCCCGTATGCGTTCCTAAACCATTCATCCGATTGCGATGAAACTTTGGTAATTTGTTGAAGGCGTCACGAGCTTCAGAAACAGACGAGCAACGGGAAGCAACACTGGAAACCGCTCGCATTGACAGAATTGAACTACGGGAAGCAACGGGAGCAATGGTAGCAACAAGAGCAACGGGAGCAACGGGAGCAATGAGAGCAGCGGGAAGCAAGACTGCGCAGCAACATTGCAAAGTATGCCGAGGTATTATTTTGTTGTGCTCCCAAAAAAACCCATAATGTTGTATAGGGAAAAGCACTGCAATAATGCTGGCCATAGTAGAAGGTTTTCTTAGTACAGTTTCGGCGGTATAGCACAATACAAACGTGATAAAATCTACTACAAAAACCGAATAATGTAAACCTAATGTAAACTAGGGTTATTGTATACGCACTCACACCAAAACAGCCTCTAAGAGGTGTTTGGCAGATGCGTACCAAGGTGAAAAACCAGTAAATTTAAATTTTTTTCATGTTTATGGGATTTTGCTCCATAAACATTCGAAATGATTGACTTTTCGCTGCCAAATTTGTAAATTTCCATAAAAGAATTGAAAGAAATACGGAAATTGACCATTAAAAACAACAATTTCTCACATACACACTTGTATACCAAAGAAAAAGATGTATTAGAACTGTGGAAGGGATCATATATTATTTTTCTGACTCTTCACATATTCGCACTAACACATTTCAAAAATGCAATTTGATAGCAAGGCGAACTAGTAAAAACAGGCGAACTAATACATAAACAGGCGATTTTTTTTAGGTTAAATCATAATTTCTAGTACAGAAACGACCGAATTAGACGTATCTGCCAAACCCTAGGTAGAGAGTGCTGTGTATCTATTGACCCTTAGCTAGGGTCACTAGATACACACACAACACTCTCTACCTAGGGTTTGGCAGATACGTCTAATTCGGTCGTTTCTGTACTAGAAATTTTAATTTAACCTCACAAAAATCGCCTGTTTATGTACTAGTTCGCCTGTTTTTGTACTAATGAACATTGCTATCAAATTGCGTTTTTGAAGTGTGTTAGTGCGAATATGTGAAGAGTCGGAAAAAAAGCTGTCGGTTCCCTTCCACAATTCTAGTACTTCTTTTTCTTTGGTATGGAAGTGTGTGTGCGCGAAATTGTGGTTTTCAATTGAAAATTTCCGTATTTCTTTCATTTCTTTTATGGAAATTTACAATTTTGCAGCGAAAAGTCAATCATTTCGAATATTTAGAAAGCAAAATCCCATAAACATGAAAAAAAATTAAATTTACTGGTTTTTCACCTTGGTACGCATCTGCCAAACCCCTCTTAGAGGCTGTTTTGGTGTGAGTGCGTATACAGTAACCCTACCCTTAGCTACCATATATCGTAATATCGTTACGAGGAGCGAATGTTCGCCGGTGGTGAGGTTCTGGTGAACGTTTCTTTTATGCTGTTATGACACTGGCTATTTTTGCGGCTTTAAAGCGGCTAGAAAATCCAAATGGTGAGGAATAGAGACTCTTACATACAATTTAGGCATTGGTGTGAGAGAGACAGGCCGAACAGCAAAACTATGAGTTATACTGTTATGACACTGGCTATTTTTGCGGCTTTAAAGCGGCTAGACAATCCAAATGGAGAGGGATAGCGACTTTAACATACAATTTAGACATTGGTGTGAGAGAGACAGTCCGAACAGCAAACTATGGGTAACTGTCAAAAAACAATCCATAACTGTCAAAAAAAAGCGTCAACAAAGCGCATTCGAGCAGTGTTTCGCAACATTCTAGCAGTTAATCCAAGAAAAATCCGCTGGCGGCTAGTTTTTCCAGCCGCTAGCGACTAGTTTTTGACAGTTCGGTACGTATAAATTATGGAAAGTACCATGTTCTGTTATGAAACGCGCCAGAACCGGTAATTTTCTTAACATACCAGTTGTTAATTTCGTTTACTAGATGCCGCTAGCGTCGGAAAGAGCGGTATCTCTGTATTTTTATTGTTTTGAGGAAAATAGCCAGTATGATAACAGCATTAGTCTATGGTTAATCACAGCGGAATATTGAGAGTAAATATTTGCTGAAATTTCTTCACTTTAGTGGTAAAGAGTTGTTAAGCATGTTAATCGGAGAAGTAAAAAGGTAAGAAATCAGCGTCTAAAAAAACAATTAACAAATTTCTTAGTCCATACCATCGGATAGAAGTTAAATGAATGAATGCAAGGAGTGCATTCGATTAGAAAAGATTTCAATAGTACTACTTCAAGGTGATGCGAAATTCGCAAATGCTCCCAAGAAGAGTTTTCAGTGCACCAAATGTACATTCATTTGCAAACTACGTTGATATATAATCAATTGATTTAAGCAAAAGAACAGCAAGTATACCGGACATTCCATTCCATCGGGATCTTAATTTACCGGTTCACCATAGAAGTTACTTGAAAATATGCAAAAAATTAGCCTCCTTATGAAACCTTCACCTAAAAGACTCGCTTTCGAATCGACTAGTTCGCATATACAAATATGCCACACAGGAGGGGAGCAATTTAGACGAACAATTTAGGTTTCTAGATCTTAGAAACCGCTTATGCTAGAAGGCTCAATTTGGAATTTATTTAAGACTATGATAGTATCCTTAAAACGGCTTATGCTAGAAAGTTGAAACTTAGCACTTTTTTGAAGATGTACATGTAACAAAAAAAGTGTCCGAATTTCATTGGTGTACAAAGGTGGAGTAGAAAACTGTCCGTGGAATGGGTTTTTTCTCCACATTTTCACGAATTTCGAATATCTAGGCATGTCGAGTTATCGAATTAGTTTACTTCTGTGAGCTCTTTATATAAGAGCCTAGAAACCGTTTTAAAATTTTTAAATATCCAGCCCCTAAGGGGGGTATATTTTCACAAATTCCGAAATATTTCTTAAGTCTAATTAGGTATTGAATCCGCTTTTACTTCCAAAAACTTTAAATGTAATCGGGAAAAAAATCGATGAAGGCATTTTTCGATATTCAACTTCAACAGGCGGTGTTTTTACGAATTCCGAAAATATTTTAGGTATATATGATAATTATATAAAATTTATTTTCAGGATGCTGCGATATTCCAACCCTAAGAGGGTGTAAAATGATTGTGTACGTTTTTACGAATTCCGACATATCACTTAGCTCTGATGAGATATTGAATTGTTTTATTTTTTTAGAATTTTTTGTATTCAACCCCTACTACTCAGGTCAATTTTTTAACTCCTATGTTTAACCCCTATGTTTAACTCCTATGTTTTTGAAATAATAAAAAAAATTAATTAATAAGAAATTTGCTAACAGTCAGGGCGCAACATTATTTTTTTTTTGAGTAGAAGACTGGAACGCATTTAATACTGAGGTTACTTTTAATGAGTTTTATTTCTGACGAGGTAGTTCTCAATCTGCGCACTGTAATGGACCAGGAGATAAATCCAATAAAAGTAAGTTGGTCGCTTGTAGCTCTCAACATCTGGGCAACCTGCCAGAAATCGCACCCTCAAAAGTAAGTAATGCGGAGCATTGACAATACATCGTATATCAAAGGAAGCTCAAGATATCACCAAAATTTCAGCCCTAAATTTAATTGCACATTCCAGGGTATAAATACGAGAACCCTTCAATTTCTCCCACAACCGCAATAAGACACGAACTTTACATGCACTAGAAACTGATAGGAAACCCCCAATTCGTTTTTCTCTCCCAGTATATTGTTTTTTTTTGCACCCCTTATTTAATAACACTCGGGGCTAACATTAAACCAAATTATTTTCCAACTGTTGCAGGCATCCTTGCCATATGCAGTACGAGTTCTTCAATTCACTTTCATCGAAGAGGGAACAAGTATGGCAGGATCCTTATGTTTCGTCAGACTAGGGTGGCGGTTTCAGGGAAGCACATAACCTGAAGCGTACTCAGCAATGGGGGAGTAGATTAGGGAGACTTCATACCCAGACGAAATCAGTTGCCACATCATCGATAGAAACACCACACTTTAGAGATTCAGGTCATCAAATGAATAAGGGTGGGTTCAGACCTGATCCAGGATTTTATGTAGGTAGTGAAAAAAACCCATGAAAAATTGATCCCGAAATAAATTCACTATCACACAGAGGAGTGATTTCGTTTGTTATTTCGCCCATATTTCCACTAATGGGGAGGAAAAAAATTTTATTAAATCCCCGAATAACACGCATGGAATATGTCTACAGAGCTGTAAGGAATTATTGTACAGAGGGTTCTTTGCCAAAGAATCGTAAAATGAATGCAGCATCCCTTAACATTTTCGTTTCTTTTTGTTCGTCCTGCCTGTCGTACCTTAAGTCCTGTAGTAGTTGCACGTCATAAAAACCCAACGAGAATGGCGAGGATGTTAAAAGTTATTTCTGGTTGGCAGTGCGACATTATTAATCCCTTGGGGTGTTAGGCATTGGCATAGTAACGTATCTCCACTAAGGACACGGATCGAAGGGCATGCGACTAGGATGGGGGCGGTTTTTATTCGAACAAGTTCCCTTTTGAACCTTTAGGTCTAGAAATGCAATGTGGCCTCGGTAGAGACGACTATTACTCGATATTTGGAGCTGGGTTCAGACAGAGGAAAAGACAGGATGCTAAAGGACCTAACGTTGGTTAAATGCTAGTTGGGCTAATAAAATGAAATTGAGTTTTGGTCGTCGCTATAACAACAAGAATTGTATACTGACGGTTGCTAGGGTATTTAAGTTCAGCGAGGGTGGAAAATGCGAGAAGCAAGAAAGTAAAGAAGTTCTTTACTGGTTCTGAAACGTTTTCAATCAAATGACTTTATCGATTGAGTACAGGTCAGGAACATTTTACGCCATCTTGAGGAAAATGATTGCGTTTATGACTTTATTTCACAGTCTAAACCGATTTGAAATGCAATTTTTTTAAATTTTTCTCAATCATAATAAGTAGGTATTGAACTGTTGCCTAATAAAAATTTTAACAAAATTAATGTGTACCTCTATTATCGTAACGTAATAATCAATTAAAAGTATACAATGAAAACTAAAACAAATATTTTATTGAATCGGGTGACAGTTTAGAGATTGCTTATTAAAATTATGAATAAAGTGGGTAGCAAGACTGAACCTTGAGGGATGCCTAAAGTTACAGCAAATATAGACGATGAAATGCCATCTAATAAACAATTTCTTCCTGAAATTTCGAATCCTATATTCTTGGTCATACTTTTAGAGAATATGGAGTCACTGGAAGTGTGGAAGATCTTGTATCTTGCCTTTAGTATGCAGAATTTAGCGGATATTACTAACAAACATTTTGTTGAAAATATCTTGACAATATAAACTTCATGTAAGGAATAGCACAAATAGTGCATAAATCTCATAAATCCACTCACACCGTGATCCATTGCATCAAGCTTTTAGACCAATGAAAACATAAATCACAACCAATTCAGGCTAATTTTGTTCAATTCATTCGTATACATCATGAGAATACTCCAGATTATCGGTCTCCATGCCGCCATCTCACTAATCAATCAATCAATCCACCTATCAATCGCAATCGAAATCCAGCTGTAACCTTTCAACATTCCTATCAACTCCAGAAGTCGGGGACGAATTTCATATGTTTTCCCGAGAACAAGTCACCAAGTGCATGAAGCTATCTATACCTTTCCTCGATAATTGAATTTAGGAAGAATTACTCCTGTGCAGGAAAGTCATAGAACATCGTTGTAAGGGACATCATATTGAATGTATCGATTTTGAAAAATTTTTTAAGCTAGAATATTCAATTTACCTGTGTATTTGTATGTTTGAGACGACAACTGTTATTGGTTTCATAGCAATTACGAGAAACTTACCTGAAAAACAAAGAAAAGAAAAATGAGATTATTTAAATTAAATTCAAAATATTTTTTCGAGTAAAATTAGAGTCGGTTACACGATTGCGGTCGAACAGTTTAGCTTTTCCTTAAATCCAATTACACCGCTCTGCCCGTTAATACAGTAGTCGAACAAGAAAACAAAGAATAGAATATCAACACGGAGTAACTTTAATTGGCAAAGTGATGTGTGATCACTGAGGTCGAATTGTAAGACCTATGAAACTCAAAGCCAACAGTTAAATATTGTTAACGACGAATACTTGAATGAAAAAATTAAGGACTATGGAAGGAAAGGGCAATAGAAGTTATTTTTTAGAAGAAGAAAGGTGTAACTGTCTCATGCATTCTGGCTTGAACCAGGTAGATGTCAAATTTTTGCTCAAAATATAATAATCATGCGCCCAGACTGTTTGCAAGAGGACGAACACAACACCCAAACTGCTTGTAATAGTTTTTTTTTTATAATTCTTTATTTTAGTTATTATTTATATTTCGAACTGAACATTTAGAGTTGATATTCGAATTTCTTTTTTTTTATAGAAGAAAATTGTGAAAAATTTAAAAATTTAGTGTTCTTTTTACTTTTGTGCGTTTTTATTTAATGGTAAATTTTTAGGATTTAGTGACTTTAGTTCGACGAACTATGGTATCTACTGTTTTAATTCCTTTATTAGCGACGGTCGAAATTTTTTTTTTTAGTTTATTGCCAAATTCTATTGGTGTCATTTTCTGAATATATTTTTGTCAGAAAACATAACTCTTAAAATATATTTTTGCAAAAAAGGAGAATATATTTTTTAAAAATTTTACAAGTACTATAACTTCTATAATATTTACATACATATCTATTTCTAAAAAAACTTACTCTTTACAAACTAAATATCTATTATGATAGAAATTTGCTCACAAGAAGGGTTTTCTAAGTAGTTGTTTTTTGCTTATACTGCCAAAAATTTTGAATTTTGAAAAGAAACTTTTAATGTTATTTTTAATTTTGGACGATATAATGCAGTCTATTTGATAATTTTGGTTTCTTTCTATTGCTTTTGGTAATTTTATTATTTAATATTTTATTTTGAATCTAATTAAAAAGTTTTTTTTAAAATTCAAAATTAAGTTAAATAGCAGGTGCAGCAATATGTTCCTTTCTTGGACTTATGTAATTTTTGACGGATTTATGTGTCTGAATTTTTTATTTTGAAACATTTTTTCTGACATGCGTGTAAAATTTATAATTTTAATATATCAGTGATTACTGATTAGTATAATAGTTCTCTAACTTTTTTAAGTTGGACCTTACTACTGGTGATAATGTTGGGCCGACGAAATTTTGAATTTCTTAAATTTTTATTTTATCATCGATAATTAAATTACTATCTAGAGATTTTAGAATTTTTACGAAATTAAAACAAACATGTGTATTATACAGGGTGGGCGATCTAGTGGTTTCTTCTTAAATCATTGGTTATTTTGACACTGAAAGCTGTTTCCCGCTCGAAATCTTGATAGAAAGTCAGTATCATACCTCCACGGAACAAAATGAGTCGCTTTACGCTTGAACAACGTTGGGAAATATTGAAAACTTATTTCCAAAGTGAGTGCTGTGTAGCCCAAACAGTGCGTTTTTTGAAAAGAAGTTTTGGCCGAAATGAAGCACCCATCGCGCCTGCTGTACGCAAGTTTGTGCAAAAAGTTCGTGAGACTGGCATGCTAGTGGACAACACTCATGGCCCCCTTCGTCGTACGGTGCGCACAGACGAGAATGTGGCTGCTGTAGCCGAGAGTGTGAGACTCACTCCACAAACATCAACTTGCCGTCGATCTCAGCAGCTCAACATTTCACGCACTAGCCTGAGGAGAATTCTGCACAAAGATCTCGGATTATTCGCTTACAAGGTCCAATTGACTCAGTAACTGAAGGCGCACGACCATCCGCTTCGTTATCGCTTTGCAATTTGGGCCTTAGAGCAGCTTGAATTGGACAACGATTTTGGGCGAAAAATTATCTTTTCTGACGAGGCGCATTTTCATCTCGGTGGCTACGTTAACAAACAAAATTGCCGCATCTGGGGCAACCCGCACGTTATTGTCGAGAAGCCAATGCATCCACAGAGAGTGACAGTTTGGTGCGGTTTGTAGAGTGGTGGCATCATTGGACCATTTTTCTTCGAAAATGAGGCTGGGAATAACGTTTCGGTCAACGGTGAACGTTACAGAGCCATGTTATCCGACTTTTTTTTACTGAAATTGAAGACATGGATTTGGACGACCTCTGGTTCATGCAGGATGGCACGCCATGCCACACAGCCCATGCCACAATCGATCTTTTACGCACCAAATTCCCAAATCGTGTTATCAGCCGTCTTGGCGATGTCAATTGGCAGCTTTGGAGCTGCGATTTGACCACTTTGGATTTTTTTTGTGGGGAACCGTGAAGGACTGATAGTATGCCAACAATCCAGAAACGATTGAAGCACTTAAGGCCAATATCATCCAAGCAATCCGTGAGCTACAGCCCGAAACCATCAATAAGGTCTTGGAAAATTGGAGTAACAGAATGCGCTACTGCGCAGCCATCCGAGGCAGCCACTTGAACGAAGTTGTGTTCCATCATTAATGGGAATGTTTACTCTTACTAATAAAGCCATAATACATGGAAAACAATTTAATTTTGTTCATTTTATTGCATTTTTAAAAAGAAACTTGTATTTGGCCCACCCTGTATTCCTATCAATTTTTAGTTATTGATAAGTTCGGCGATATTTGGCTTTCGAATCTAGGACATTTTGTATTTTTTTTATTTTCAAAGAGTTATTATATGTCTCGAATTAAAACAATATTTTTACGGTAGCAAATGGAGAATCATTTTGAAAATTGATATTTTTGGTTTTAAGGCTTTATATATTTGAGATTTTCAACGTTTAATGTGGATTTTGGCGGATAAATTGTTATAATCTCTCATTAAAGTAAATTATTATTTATGTTTTTTAAATGGTTCTTTTAAATTTTGTATTTTTTTGGTTAGTTTTTACGATTCTGGGTTTTAAATTGAAAAATCCGGCATTATTCAAACGCTTTTTTTATGCCAAAATGAACATTACAAGTAGTTGAGACAATTCCTAACAGTCTTTAGATAATTCTAAATCTCTTTTTTACATAACTAAATATATTTGAATTTCTTGATTTTGGAACCGCACATCGCCTACATTCGGGTAGAAATCACTAAGTCAAAAATTAATAATTAAAAGGTTTTATAACTTTTAAATAACAAAGTATTTTTAATGTTTTCATTTGAAAGAATTTCACTGAAAATGCTCATCTATTGTAATGAATAGAATCTAAAAAGGTGGTTAATCCATTCTTCCAGAATATGGACGATATTTGGAGTTGATTCTCGGACACCTAAAGTTTTGCTGAACTAATATTTTTAAATTTTAATTTTTTCTATCAATAATTTTATGTTTTTGATTTCTACTTTTTTTTTCTATATTTTTTTCTATTATTTATAATTTTAATCCATTAGATAAACATTAATGTTATTTTTAATTTTTAATTTTTCGCGATTATTTAAAAGATCCAAAAGACCCAACATTTTTATTCGAAGAACTTCGAATTTTTAGAGACACTAATACGCTCTGAATTGTAACTTTTTTGATGTAGCTTGAAATTTCAATTTTGATGACGTTGATCTCTGTTAATTTTCAAAGAATTTCCCCTGTATTTCAAATATTGAATAGTTTTCTTTCTCTCAAGTATTAGTATGTTTTTTCTCTTCTGTACTGAAACTTGTTGAGTTTTGGAGATCCACAGATTCATCAAATTCATTCGTACTGGCCGTTCTAATATATTTGGATTCCACCGAATAGAGAAGTTCTAGAAATAACTTTGAGATTTATCTGTTTAAAATATTCGCTCTACAGCCTCCAATTTAGAACGAAACTTTCCAAGAATTTTCGGGACTAGAATATTTCAATAAAATGCATAATGCAATGTGTGCCACAACAATTCGCCTTAGATACGCAGTACAAAATCGAATACATGGTACAAAAAGAATGCAACTTTGAAACTTACTACAAAAGACTAAACTTTCTTACAATATTTCCAAAAACTGGAAAACCTGCTAAAATGGAAAGATTTCTTGAACGTCTTCTTTCACACACAAACAAAGGATAACAAAAAGAAAATCATGCAAGGAAAACTTTTAAATTTTCATTTCTCCAAAAGAAAACTGTTCATCCCCTGTTCCCATAAAAATACAGGGAATCCGGAAAATTTCATTTTAATATAATAGTTTCCGCCCGTCCTTTTTTTTTCTCATCATCTTCATCCCTTCTATCAATCGCAAGCATTTTTCGCAACTATAAAGGGCTCGGTGAAAACCCCTTTTGCAAACTCAGCGCAAACATTTAAATTCCAATTTTGAACCATGGCAGAGTGTCGTAAAGAAGATAGCGAGCACTAGCAGCCATCGGAGCTTAAAAAATCAGAAAAAAAGTTGGAAAGGCTCTTAACATAAAATAGAATGGATTCTGGACGACACAGCATTAAAAAACACCATTGAAAGGGTGGTGGTAGGCCCCAACTCCACCCTCGAGAAAGACGCGATTTGAATGGCTAGCGAAATGCAATGAAAACTGAAAAAAAATCAATTTTCAAATATGATAAAAGGCGACTATCACCGACAGCTAAGACTACTCATCCCCGGATTAGCATTAATTCACAACAATTTTTTCTTCTTCAATTTGCTATCGACCGAAGGAACTTACTTCGCAAGACTTCTCATCTTGGAGTCGTCTTTTCAAATAGAATTTTAGCCATTTCCAGCCCGAGGCAGGCTTGGAAATTGCACGTCCGAGAGGAATTTTTCATTTCCAGCCTTTTCTTACCCGAGTCAATACCTTTGCTTCAATATTGAAATGAAATGCAATTTAACCAGGAAAAAAACTACGAGTAGTTGGTAAATTAAGTTATAATTTGTGTCCACTAAGTGGTTTGATAAATTGTCCAGGCAATATTTCTGTACAAATACAATATTACCGAAAATAATTACCATTCCAAAGGTTTTCAGTTCGATTCTCAACCATTTTATTATTCCACAATTTTTGGATACCTATTAGCGATACTCTTCAAAATATGTCGTGCCATCGAATAGATTCTGCACGAGTATCAGGATTCTTTTCAATTCATAAGAGGAATGAATCATACTGGCTGCGCCAGTTAAATTGTGACTGAGCAACATGAGAGTTATAACTAGTACCGTCTGCGCCAATTGAGCTCGACCATGGAGCAATCAATCGACTGTCTTCGCCAATTATTAGGAGTGACGATTTTATGAAATGTTTCTAAACTCAAACGCATATCGCATTAATAGAGTGGTAGAAACGTTTGACTTAATGAGTTACATTTCAGCATGATACCACTTCCAATCGTTTCGTCATTTTGAATAGTAGTGCCTACACTTCTGCAGATAGGTCTGCTTATTCTATAGACTCTATTAAACATTCGTTGAGTAACGAAAACATACTGCGCTATGAACTCTGAAGTGTGAGTATCTATTAAAAACCCAACAAAACTGAAACAGTTCACATACGTGTGAGCGAAACTTGAATTGCAACCAATCAAAACTGAAAAGGTTAATTTTTTAATTTTTCACACGTTAACTAGCGCAATAGACGGGATGAGTTGGATTCATACAGTTTTTCATACCTTGCTCCACTCATCCCCCAATAACAAACTACTCAACATAAAGTACCACTCGAATAACTTCATGTTTTTCCCCGCATTCTCTCGGTTTCAGCTTGGGAGCAACGGATACGAAAGAATTTCCAGTTTCCACCCGATGAGGTTGCGAATAAAAGTTGAAAATTGAATTGAAACTTTACTTCCTTACTACGAGTATATCGTCTGCGGTAACCGTCACTCAGTTCTTATCTACAGTTAAACTTTTCCTTTTCCCACACAACAGAAGAAAATTCAAGAAGTTTTTCTAAGCCGCAGAGGATAGGGTTGAAGTGCGGTTACGTAACGCAAGCGATTTGACTATATCCTTTCCCAATGTTTTGTTCAATTTATTCAGTATTTCCAGCCGGAAGGGATGAAAATGTTTTCCTCTCTGTTCGCATAAAACCTAGAAGCGAAAGTCTCACCCTTTCGCCAACAGATTTAAAGTCTACAAATTGAATTTAACCCCCATAACCCGACAGAATGAAAAGATATCCTGAAGGATACCTATCGCTCCCTGACTATAAAACTGTGGCATCCCCTAAGTAATGGCAGTGGTAAACATTTTCGACTTTTTAATTACTGGTATCACGGCAGGAAGGGTTGGTTCCATTCCAGCGGCTATTCCCAAAAATTATCAGATGCAAATAACAACGGCATGAGCACAACACAAACTTTCTCGCTAATTCAACTTAAAGTACAAAGTACATTCTTTTCGCTGTTTTTTTCCGCGGAAAAACGAGACTTTTTATTGGAAAAGTCTCAACAAAATAAATCAAAGAAAAAAATTAAGAAATTTTACACTTGTATAATTTCAGTGCGTTCTTTCTATAAATAAATAATTAACGATTACAGAACAACTTTTTGAAATAGACAGGACAGTTTTGTAGGGTTTGAGTCTGAAAAATCTGACACTCGGCTAGTTTAAGCAATAGAAAGCGATAGTATGTAAAAATCTCTCAACGGATAGCCACTTTCGAATTGGTTCGATAGCAGCGTTCTAATCTTCCATATGCGCAAAAGCAAAAACTTCAATTACGATCGATCTAACATGTGCGATAAAGCTTTTGATGTGAATGAAATTTCGTTGGACTCGAAAGCTTGCTTTATATGATATGGGACGTAGTATCGATTATCTGGTTCGGATCTTGGATACCTGACAATGGGTTTTGGAATGATAAGCATACAGTGAGTGATGCATTATATATGCGGCAATATTGGATTGTAATATAAGTAAATGTCCGGCAGATACAGTTGACACCAATAAAAATTTTGTCACGTATTCACATAAGCCCACTTTAAGTATTGTGAGATAATTATTTAAATGGATGGTAACGCTTTAAATTCAAATAAGAACGATCACTACAGCGGCTTAGGTACTAGTTCGATTTGATGGCGATCACTGGGACTAAATACAAAAGAATGAATGATTTCGTAAAATGCGAAAAATAGTTCTGATGTGCTTCTTAATAGATACCAAGAATGTCCACGAATTTGCTCCTAAAAGATTATTCAAGCAAAGTTGATTCATTGATTTCTGACTTCAATGATTCTCTTTACAGAAGTTTCTCTACGAATCAAAATAAATACTAAAAGCAGAATATTTAATGCCGCTGCTGTCCGAAACTTAGCTATTTCGGATAATATCATATTTAGCTCAACAGAAGGCATATTATGCAACTTGCGAAAGGATGACCTTGTGGAAAATTCAATTCTGTACCATAAACTGTTATTGAGTTAAAAAAAAATTAGAAAGTATTCCTGCGAACCTGCGAAAAAATTAAAGTACTGAAAAAAGAAAATTCAAGTCACCTATAGTGCTGCAGAAAGAAGTGCTTCGTCCGTCTACATCCAGTACACCTAGCTTCATACATTTACCAAATTTCAATTATCTAGAATAACTTGGTTTTGGGATAAAAACCATTCGCTTGAAAAAAATAGTAAGGAGGTCACCAATTTACAAATTTTATCAGCTTTTAATACTTATACTTAAAAAAATCTATGTATATTCTAAGAAAAATTTGTTGAATTACACTATAATTGTTGTAGGCAACTAAATGCCAACAATAATTGCAGTAAATTTCTCCATATAGTGAAAATACTAATTTTTTTTGTATTACTCGTAAAATACTCTATTGATGTGTAAAGATAAATAAGTTATAGTGCAAAATTGGTATTAAAGTTCAGTAATTTTACTTTATTATTTTTTAATAATAAAGTATTGTTATCGATCTGAAATTTCCAAAAAATTTGCTACCCTGAAATTTTGTATTTTCACGTTTTAGGACTAGTAGACCCCAAAAAAGCAAAAAAAAAAAATGTCCGTCTGTCCGCCGTAGACGCCGTACGCCGTACGCCGTGCGCCGTCCGCCGTACGCAAAACCGTTTGAAGGTGCGTAGCTCACAAACCCTTTGAGATATTAAATTGAAATTTTTATGGTGGGTAGATTGGGTGAACCTTTACGACTGGTATATTTTCGAGGGGTGGAGGTACAAGGGGAGAGGGGAGGGGAACGTTTTAGACGAAAAATTTTGATTTCTAGATCTCAGGAACCACTTATGCTAGGAGGCTGAAACTTGAAACTTATATAGTACTATAATAATGAACTCAATTGCAAAAAAAATGGTCGATATTGGTTAAGGGGTGTGGAAGTGGGGGGGAAAACAATGAGTCTGAAACGCATGAAAGACGGGATTGAAACATTCTAAAATCCATATCTCCTGAACAATTAATGTCAGAAGATTGAAACTTTGTTGTTGTCCTTAAGAATACTTCAAGATTAGACAAGGGCTAAAATTTTTAAGAGGGGTGGTGGGGTGTGGGGGTGGGGGGTGATAAACTTTGGATTACTATATCTTCCGAACCAATTACACCAGAAAGATAAAATTTAGTTTCTGTATATGGGATCACAAGAGGAGTCAACCGAAACTAAATTTTTTGAGAGGGGAGGTAGAGCACGAAAGTGGGGGGACAGCAATTTTTCAAAAAATGTAATTTTTATATCTCAGAAACCGTATCAGATATGATCTTGAAAATTTTACAGGAGTTGGAGTCGGTAAACTTCTAATAGGGAAAAAAATTTTTGTGGTGTGGGTGTAGGGGGTGATGGTGAAAGGGGGTGATGGTGAAAAGGGGTAGAAAGGAAAACATTCTGATTTCTTATTTCTCGAAAACCATATTGAATAGAAAGCTAAAAATTTAGGATTATATAGAGCCATTGTGGAGACATCCTCGAAAAATAAAATTTTTGATAGGGGTATCAAGGTACGGGGGAGAGGGGTGGTTTTTTATATCTCAGAAACGGCTTATGCTAGAAAGTTGAAACTTAATACGTATATGTAGATGTGCTATTAGAGTAAGTAAAGCAAAAAAAAGTTTAAATTTTTATTGGCGTTCAGAGGTTGAGTTAAAAAAATGTCCGTGAATCCACATTTTCACAAACTTCGTTAAAACTTTTAGACATGTCGAGCTATCAAAGCAATTTTACTTCTGCGGGCTATTTATATAAGCGCCTAGTAACACCTTTTAAGGGGGTGTAAAGTGGTTGTGTACATATTCACGAATTCTGATATATTTCTAAGGTATATTGAGATTTGGAATTCACTGTTACTATAAGCTTTAAACGTAATCGGTGAAAAACCGATTTAAGTATTTTTCTCAATTAAACCCCCTGGGGGTATTGTTCAAGTTTTCACTGATTCCGAAAATCTCTTAGGTTTAATGTGATCGAATTCGCTTTTACTACTATGAACTATTCTATTGATAAAAAAATACGTAAGTAAATAAAAAAAATCTGCCAACAGTCTGGGCGCAACTTTATTATTTTATGGGTAGAAATCCGAAACGTGTTTAATGATGAGATGCGGTGTAGGTTACTATGCGACTGACAACCTAAGAAGTAACCAGGAGGCTGTTTAAAACGTTAATTTTTAGGTTGTCAGTCGCATAGTAACCTACACCGCATCTCATCATAAAACACGTTTCGGACTTCTACCCATAAAATAATAAAGTTGCACCCAGACTGTTGGCAGATTTTTACACTAGAAATGATGATGTGATGATGTATTTGTTTAACCTCCAGAATGTATTCGTAATTAAGTAATAATACAAATTTAGGTTTGTAATTAAAAATTAAAAAGTATGCAATCTACACAGATCTTTTTTTTTATTTTATAATAAGCGACGTATTGTGGTATCACTGTCGTATTGCTAAATATCTTACTTTTTTAAGTCACGACAAAAAACAAATAAACTTTAATACACGACGTCAGTGTAACAACTGAAGCTCTATCGCTTTCTTGTTAATATTTTTCGTCATTACACAAATTTTTGATTATTATTACAGAAGTGTTAATAAATTTACACAAAAGTAGTAAATTTACGCAAAAATTGATTATTTTATCGTTTTAATTTAATATTACTAAAACAGTGTTTTTTGAAAATATCTCATTTCTACGGTACTTTAGGAGCAAAAGTACACATTAAAAATTGTTTACTACTCTCAGAGTAAGCAATTTAGTGCCTACTCTGAAAGCAATAAAATTAATATTGTCAAATTTCTTTGGGCACTCTTGTGATTTTCACTACTTACGCTGAAACACATGTAAACCTCTGTTTCAATATAAATAAATAAATAACACATCACTATTAATGGGGAAATTCACACATAAGTGTGGAAATCAATCGCTAAAAATGTGTAAATTTACTGCTGATGTGGAAAGGCAAAATTTTACAATGCGTAAAATTACAAACGGTGTGAAAAAACTAACACGTACTACATACATATGTACCCCAAAAATGTGACATGTTTATGTTTGCTTATAATTATTATTAATTTATTAATAATATAAATAAATAAACTTCAAGCGAATGATCGACAGATGAATTTCCAGACGTATTTTGAACACATGATACTTGAGGAAAAAGCGGGATATAGGTCAAAAAGGGTACAAAGTATAGAAGATCGTTAACTATATTATTACGTTGAATATAATTCAATTACAAAAAGTAATAATGATAATAAAAAAAATTGAATCAAAGCTAATAATTTCGGTACTTTAAAAAAAAATAAAAAAAACTAATAATCCTTATACTTTAAAAAAAATAAAGAAAATTGTATCTTCATAAGCTTATAGAAATACATTGCATCATTTTATAATAAACAGTGCAAAGAATCAAATAATTTTAATTTTATAATTCTATGACTCTATACATGTTTATTATATAAATTTAATTTATTTATTCTGAAGCCACAAACTTTACACACTATAAACATTATTTTCTTTTTAAACGATCATTAAATCACGACTTACACAAAACCACGAAACAATTGAATTAAACAACGAAGCGATCAAGTTAATACATATCACAAAAAACAAATTACTGCGCATAAAGTATCAAAATTACATGAAAAATGTGTAATTTTATACACAATGACAAATTTTACACATTAAAAGTGGGAAGTTTCATTCGGTATTGTAATTTTACTTTCCAGCCAGTAAATTCTTGACGAAAATGTGTAAAAATACAAACTTTTAAAAATTACTCGTAATTTTGTTGTTTTGCTTTTTAATTTACTACATCAATTCGGAATATTTTACTGCTTTAAGGACAGTTATTTTCACAAAATTTTTTACTATGTAGGTTGGTTCATAATCTATAATTATACCGCTCAGTTTTCGACATTTACACACTACAGAATTTACAAATAAAAAAATTTCGCTGCCAGCTTCCGAGCGTTTCGGACGCATTCCTCTTCTGACCCCGTACCGCTTCACTAAAGTTTACAATTTTAGTTTATTTTGTTTTTTTAATAAAAAAAAAATAACGTGATCGACGTGCAAAAAGCATTGAAAAACACCACCGCTGATAGCGTTTTAGAGGAAAAATTTTGGTTCCTATATCTCAGGAACTGCTTATGCTAAGAACCTGAAACTTGGAATTTATATAGACCTAGAAACAATTATCTTTCCAAACAGCCTCTTGGTTAATTCTCAAGGATGCCTAAATCGACACAATTATTACGATTTTGGCCACGTCTGGATCTATAACACAAAAACCAAATTGTTTTTTTTACGTTTGGCAGTGGCGTAAAAACTTCTGTAGGATAACGACTTCAACCAATCCCTGGGCTTTGTCCGTACATCAACGCTTTTGGCATGTTATAACGCAGAATGGCGCCCAAAAATTAAAAATTTGCAATCTGTAAGTATTCATTTAATTGCAATTATTGGGAGTGGGGGATGATGGTAAAAAGCACCATTTTTTTCTATACTCATCAAATTTTCGTCGAAAAAATTGTTGCAACGGTCAACATATGTATGTATGTGTTTATGCAATAAAAAGTTTGATATGAAATTTGATGACGTATGATTGGAATAACAACAAAAACAAAGAATTATAAGAAATATAAATTTTATTTTACTTTCTGTTCCACCACAATTTATTACAGAAATTATCAATCAGCCCGAATAGGGCTCAACAAGACCGGAAATAACCTTTTTTGTAGGAAAATTATGTTATAGATTTTTTTTAAGAATATTTAACCTAATCTACGGCAAATTTTTACAATTTTAATTTTGAATACTAATTTCGCTATCTGTGCCGATATTTTACCTCGTGGATTTTCCTCGTAGAACGTATTTACCACCCGTAGATACGTATTAGGACCGTAGAATAATCCCAATGGAAATATATCCGCAGATGGTGTGAAGTTTCTTACGAAATATCTTCCAGCCGGATACGGACACCGGAAAGTGAAATTTGAATACTTCCGAATTGTAAAAATTGTTGCAGCTAAAGCCGGATGGGATTTCAATTGGCGTTCCATCTCGCAGACTTTATTGGTCTTTTGAAAAAAAGTTCTGAGTAACCGGCCGCTGGGCTCGAGCCTTTCTTTGATTCCGAGTTCCCATATTAGATAGTCAATAGTGCGAAAAATTTCAACTTCGCTGTCTATAGAGCCGTTAACAAGCCTAGCATTTATCTCGAAAAGACTCGGAGTTGATATCGAACTAATGTCATACTGCTCTAACCGAAAACAAGACTATACAAAATAAAAACAAAAAACACATTATGAGAAAAAGTAGCAAAACTAAAAATTTTTTTACCTGTTCGAATCCAGTCAAAAAACATAGAATAAGTGACGTTACAAAAAAGGATTTAAATATGATCATTTTTCTGTCATACGTCTATGTGTAGTAGAGTAACTACAATTTAGTAATATTTGATTTATCTACAAATAATAGCAATATATATAAAAAAAAACATAATTGTTGTATTTCAATTAAATCTAGATTAAAAAAAAATCGTTAACAAAACAATTTGAGTGTTTAGCAAATCCCTACAATGGTAGCAAGAGAGCTGCGGCGAGTAAATACACTTTATTATTATCTGGTTTTAATTATCATAGTTTTATGCTCAGTGAATTAACTAATAACTTTGTCCTTTCATTAAAATTAAATCTGGATTAGAAAAAATTCGTGCGAAAAATATTCATTTTACTTTTTTATTTTTTAATAATAAACTATTGTGATCGACCTAAAATTTAAAAAACCATCAAAATTTTATATTTTTACGTTTTAAGTAGTAAACATCAAAACTCGGTCTGTCCGCCGTAAACAAAAGCGTTTACAGGCGCGTAGCTCACAAGCCCGTTGAGATATTGCGTTCAAATTTGGTTGGTGGGTAGATTGGATGAACTCCTACGCCTGGTATCTGGTTGGTGGAGGGGTCGAAAGGGGGGGGGGGGGGGGTATTAAAAGCAAAAAGAAGTGCAAAATACACAATTTATGTAAATGTACGTAGAACCCTTTTTAGCGTTCAAATAGGTAATATTACACAATGAAGTGGACATTTACATTTATTTGCTCTATAAAAAGAGTATATTTAATCATCATGATTATTTTAGACTATTAATAATGTAAATTCACACTTAGCGTAATTTTACTTTAAATAGTGTGTAATATTCCGCCAGAATAAGCAAGTAAGTTCCCTGGAATTTATTTTATCATTTCAATTTTTGTTTTTACCGTATATTTAATTATAAATTTGAATTTAATGGAGAATTTTTTCATATAATAAAATGGGAATTTTACACAAAAAGTGTGTAATAATTGCATTCTCTGTGTAATAATTACGCCACCGATGTTTATTGAGTATTAGTATACTATGTATTATTAGTATCGATGGAAAACAGTTGCCAACCATAATAATGGTAAATTTACTCCAATATTTCTTGGAGTGTAGGTTATTCATAGTCAGCCATGTATTAAATTTATTTTTAAATTAAGATCCTTAAACACATAAAATTTGTCACTTTAAAAACAAAAGCTTGTCGTTCATCACTTACAAAAAACTTTTCAGGAAAAAAACTGCGTAAATGTACAGGAACATATATTATATTTATACGAGTATATATACACATATATTATAAAAACAAAATAAATGACAATTTCACGAATCAATTCGATGTAAAAGATTGTTCAAAGCAAGGGTGCAAGGGTATCTGAGATCAAATTTAGAAGCTCGAAAAGCCAGAAGAAGGTTTTATATATGATGTCCAACGTAGGGTATGAATCCATGAAGGTGCCGACATAACCTTCGTTAACCGTCGATTTCCATGAAGCTTATCAAACCTTATCATAGTTATAAGTTTTTAAGTTGTCTCCTGCATGGCAATTAATATTTTTCGTGCAGAGTTTGATTTTACGTTTTTCACTATGAACGTATAGATCAAAAAGATGTGTGCTTAAGTTCATTGTTTCCAATGCTTAGAAAAGCAGCCCGAACCATCAATTTGAATGTAGGCATTATGAATATATTACATATGGCGCCCAACGTAGGGCTCTATCTGTCGACTGAAATTAAAAATCTAAACGTTGCTTAATCGACACTGTAGGATTTCATTTCCGCTCGACTGTCGATAAAGATGCTATAATTTATAAGTTCAGGATTTCAATACAATTACCATTCTTATTAATTTCTGTTTATAACGCCACGATCGAATTTAATATCGCGTCGAATATTTTCAATTTATTTGACTATTTATTTTCTTTATTTCATATAGTCGCATAATTTCGAAATATTCGATGCGATGTTATTTCGATAAGAAATTCGACCGTGTAAAGCGGACTAGATACATCGAATAATATAGATAAATACATCAAATTGATTTGTTAAATGACCGGCCAGTTAAGATGAAAAAAACTTCTAACTTATACAGAATCAGTGGAAAATTTAGTTGAAAAAAATGTTGATTTTTTGTTTATAAATTTTATTTCTTACGATATAAAGGAGAATTTTCAAGATGCAGTGACACACAAAATGAGTGGGTGACGAAAATCAAGTTGAGACCATCTGTTTTTAGTTTATTTTTTTGACCTTGATTTAAAAAAAATCGTGTGAGAAATGGCGCCCAACGTGGGGTGCGAACAAATCCCTCTTACTTTTAAAGGCTTCGAAAAAATAATCTACTCATTTATCTTAAGTCGCTATTTGATTATTTTGGATATTTCAGGGCAAATCAATGGTCTAAACTGCGTGAAAAACGGCGCCCAACATTAGGCACGAAAAAACATCTCCAGTTTCAAAGAAACTGCAGTTTTTAGAGGCTATCATATTTGATATTGTTTGATTATTTAGAAAGATTAAATCAAAAACAATTACCAAATCGCCAAGCTGCCATAAACCAAAAGGCACCCAACGTGGAGCCATGATATGCAGCCGCAAAATTCATATAATCGAAATGTTAGGTTTAAAATGCATTGCGTAAAATACTTTCTATTTGTTTAGAACCCTTTCGAAATTAGCTGTTCCAATTTTGACAGCTTCTACATTGCTTAAGGTTAACCTTACCAAGTCCAACTCACTACATTGGCTTTTTCTAATACGAGGTATTCACTTGATGTCCGTATAATTGCTTGTTTACACTCTGTGGCAATCCAAGTACCGTCTTCTTCACTCGAAGTTACGTGAAGAAGACTACTCTCTACAGCGAAAAGTAAAAATATCTAAGTTTGCTTTTTCGAAGCTCATTCATTTTCTTTTCAAGTAAAACGAAAAGAAAAGAAAGGTTAAGCTTAAAATAGTATTCAATACTTACAAATTAATTGAAGCTACCATTTTAATAACTAATTTCTAAAACCGAAAATAGTAAATATCGCCGTCACTGTTTTCGGCAAAAAATTCAACATACATACAACATGAAATCACTTTTCCACCAACATTTATAATATTG
Organism: Beris morrisii; assembly: GCA_951812415.1. NCBI lineage: Eukaryota > Metazoa > Arthropoda > Insecta > Diptera > Stratiomyidae > Beris > Beris morrisii. Next base: position 106,398,785 of record OX638312.1, on the reverse strand, counting down.
CATTTTTCGATGGAACTCAATTTACAGAAGATATTTGAGAAACTTTCACTTTTCTCCATGCAACGCCCTCGTCATTACGCTAATAAAACAAAAATAGTTCAAGTAACGTCCTTTATTAAAACACTGAAATTTATTAAATTTTGTTCAACCGTATTTCTAGAATTTTTTTGTTGTTATTTTAACTAAATTTAATTTCTCTTATTTTATTTAATAACTTACAAGTCAAAAATAGGATATAATTTTTTTAGACTGCAAGACCAAATAAAAAAAACAGATAAGTTCAATTAAATCCATCCCAAAAACATTTAGGAACAGTGAACGCTAACCTTATAAAACTTTATTTACAGATCCAAATCTAAAATATGAATTCATCTTATGAACTACCGATATTATTCTTTCATATTTCAGGATTCACTGTTCCGAAAAGAGTTTTTAATAATAAATTAATGTTTATTATCTCTACCGCATATATTAACAATATTTACTTTCGCGGTGAAAGTAGCTAAATCCAATATCTTTCCGCGTGTATAGCCATCGCGGTATACCTGAAAAATCTGAAGGTATGTATTCGGTTTGTAGAACATTCCGATTGGATACGTGTCTCTAGTTATTGTAAAATTATATATGAAATATTTGCCGGCCAGGAGCGGACAAGTTAACGTAAAATTCGTATATCTTCGAATCGAAATTTTTAACGCGTTCAAGAGCGGATTATTCCGCATTAACCTTTCAAAATCACACACTCTAGCCATGATTCGGAACAAAGTTTTGTAAATCTTGTTATTAGACCGAAATCTCTGCTCAGCTATCAATTCCCAATTTGGATTGGTAACATTTTTCAGAATATCAACCTCGGCACTCACGCTATTGTTGTAAAGTGTTGAATTTATCTTAACATATTTAAGATCAGAATTCCAACTGATTTCATAAATATCTGATCGATAGCAAGCCTACAAAGCAATTCTTTTTAACTTGGAGTCAAAGATATTGAGAATGTGTTACCTGTTCAACAAAGCTTAGATCCCCAAGTTTAAATGTTAAAACACACAATAATTTTAATATTTTCATATTTATGACCTGCCCTTATAACAACTTTGCTAAAGACTAAATAATTTTTATTACAAATATTTTTGGTTACAGAAGGAATTAATTGGTTGCGCCATTATTCTGATGATATCTAGATGAAACGATTTTTCCTAAATGCAACAATTATCCGTGATATGATGCAGTTGTGTTAAATGCGATAATGAAATAGTTTTCATATACCGTGAAAATACTGGCGGAATTCTGGAAATTAATTTCACATTGTTCACTCTCTTCTTCGCACGTCACTACCACCCTCGTCTATACCAACGAAATACTTTAAAATGAGTTTTGGAGAAAAATAGAGGCATTCGACGGTAACGGCTAAGATTAGGATGACAATAAAAAAATCTGCCAAAAGTCTGGGCGCAACCTTATTATTTTCTGTGTAGAGGTCCGAAACGTGTTTAGTGCTGGGAAGCGGTGTAGGTTACTATGCGATTGACAACCTAAAAAATAACGTTCCAATTAGCCTCCTGGATATTCCTTCCTTGTCAATCGCATAGTAACCTACACCCCATCTCAGCATTAAACGCGTTTCGGACTTCTACCCATAATATAATAAAGTTGCGCCCAGACTTTTGACAAATTTTTTACTTTATTTTTATTTATTTACGTATTTGTTTTTTAACAGATAATTCAATAGAAGTAAGTAAAAGATCTCATTAAACCTAAAAGAATTTCGGAATTCCTGAAAACTTGAAAACTTTTCTAGTGTCCTAGTATCTCTTAAGACAATCGCAAAGTGTCAAACTTCTGACATGAATCGTTCAGGAGATATGAATTGAGGGGTATCCCCATCGACCATTTTTTTGCAATTGGGTCCATTATCATAGTTCTACGTAACTTCCAACTCTAAGCCTTCTAGCATTAGTGTTTCCTGAGACCTAGAAACTAAAATTTTTCGTTTAAAACGCTACCCCTCACACCCTCACCACCTCAAAAGATATCAGTCGTAGGGGTTTTCCCAATCTACCCACCATAAAAATTTTAATTTAATATCTCAACGGGTTTGGGAGCTACGTGCTGTCAAACGATTTTGCGTACGGCGGACGACTTTTTTGGTGTTTACTAGTCCTAAAACGTGAAAATAAAAAGTTTCAGGGTAGCCATTTTTTTGAAACTTCAGTTCGATCACAATACTTTATTAATAAAAAATAATTAAGTAAAAAAGATCTGCCAACATCTGCAACTTTATTATTTTTTGGGTAGAAGTCCGAAACGTGTTTAATGCTGTTAACCTGAATAACCAGTAGGCTCCTTCGAACGTTATTTTCTAGGTTGTCAGTCGCATAGTAACCTACACCACATCTCAGCACTAAACGCGTGCCGGACTTCTACCCAAAAAATAATAAAGTTGCGCCCAGACTGTTGGCAGATTTTTAGCTTTCTATCTTTTCTATCCCACCATCTAAAATTGTTTTACAAGAATATTGGCTGATAACTCCAGAATGCTTCAAGCCAGAAATTTGATTTTTTTCCCCAATTTGGCATTTCAATGGTGGCATATGAGTCATTCCATTAAGAAACGCCGAAAATGACGAAATTTGTGACCTTACCCTCTCCGATTCTTTTAAAAATTGTAAAAATTGTACTTGAAGAACTAGTGAAAAAAATAATTGAAATTCAATTTCTTGTTTTTATCTCATTTTCTTTGTTAGTTATAGTATGTTAATGTTTTCGCAAAAATGGTGTCCAAGTCCTCTTTGAAAATTCATATCTCTGGTAATTTTTATCCTAGCATAATAAAGTCGGGCTTATTTTAAAGGGGGAGGTTGACGCAATATAAAAAAATACGAATAAAAATTATCTTTGAAATTTTTTTTCAAGGACAACGATTTTGTCCTTTATCCTTGAATATCTCAAAATGGGTATCTTAATATTTTTATTTTTTAATATTTTGTATATTATACTGTTTTCCAAAACATATCAAAAAATTAACTTGGGATCTCAAGGGGATCGGGGTGAAAAAAATCGAATTAAATTATTATAGAACTAAACTATCCTTAATTGAGAACCACTGATATTCTTCGTTTTTTTCTGTCCCGATCCCATTGAGATCCCAAGTTAATTTTTTGATATGTTTTGGAAAACAGTATAATATACAATATATAAAAAATTGAAGATATGCATTTTGATTCAAAAGAATCGGCGATGGTAAGGTCACACTTTTGGCGATTCTTGATGGAATGACCGCTTTTCTAGAAAATAAATGAGAACCACTGATGTTCTTCGATTTTTTGGACCCCGATCCCATTGAGATCCCAAGTTAATTTTTTGGTATGTTTTGGAAAACAGTATAACCTACAAAATACAAAAAAAAATAAAGGACAAAATCGTAGTCCTTGGAAAAAAAATTTCAAGGATAATTTTTATTCGTATTTTTTTATATTGCGACAACCCTCCCCTTTCGAATAAGCCCTATTTTATTGTTCTACAATAAAAATTATCAGAGATATGAATTTTCAAAGAGGACTTGGACACCATTTTTGCGAAATGTTTAACATACTATAACTAACAAAAAAAAATTGGAGAGAAACAAAAAAAACAAATTATATTTTTTTTTTCACTAGTTCTTCAAGTACTACGAATCGACGATGGTAAGGTCACAACTTTGGCGATTCTTGATGGAATGACCCATATGGAGGAATTTGTATGAAGAAATTCGTGTAAGTACTTGGTGTAGTCACGTAGTTTTAAGAACGGGCGAAACGCTAAGCCACCGCGCACACTAGACACCAAAATAGGGGCCACAGCGATCTCTTCGGAGCCTCCTAGGTCACTCAACATGCCCTATCGATCTCAGATCCTCCAAATTGTCAAAGGAAAGACTGCCCAACCACCTCAGTCGCCTCCTTGCAACCGCCTGACATTCACACAAAATTTGGAGTCCTTGGTGTATGTAGATAGATTGGCAAAAGGGGTTGGTATGGTTCACCCCTTTCACTGAAGCCACAGTTGGGCCTATTGTGATGTCCCCCCGGATTAACTATGATTCCTCTTCAATCCCTGCGCTTTCAATGAAGCTTAGTATTTTGCGAAGAGGAATGGTCAGGAATTCCGATGGTTCCATGAAACCCTGAGCTAAACCCTCACATTCACAGAGGATATGCTCTGGTGTTTCGTCTTCGTCATTGCATATTCTGCAAATTTTAGTCTCAGAGATCCTATTGAGATGCTTCCTCAAGTGACAATGTCCAGTCAGAGCTCCCACTAGAGTTCGGGTCTGATGTCTGCTTGGACATAGATGTCCTTGGTGTATAGCTGTCATACAATAATTCTCGGAAAATATGTGCATTCAAATTTCGAAATCTTGAGAAAACGTTGAGTTTGAAAGTCTTAATTTTATAGAAATTAGATTTGAGCTGAAAGTAGGAAAGGTTTTGCTGCTGGGTGAAATCCCTTCACTTCTTCGAGTAGCTCCTATACGAAAGTCCATATAAGAAGTGTGGACGCGACCCAACTTTTGGTTGCTTCATGCTAGGAATTTGAAATTTTGTACACATCAATTTTTTAATGATTCCAGTTAAAGTGATAATTTTGCTAACAATCGAGTGAGTCCTTCATGCGTCCCATATGTGAAAGACCTTGAAAAAAAGAAGAATTTATTTTCGGTGATTTGCCTAATGTTTCAGACATGAAATTGAAAACGGAACAAGATATCCTTAAAAATGAGAAAACTACATGAACACTCCTAATTCTGCTTTAAATACAACGACAATATAAATCAGAGTTTGGAATTTCATCTAGAGTATCATACGTAGTCACGATCGGCTATAAGCGTTTTTTAACATTGCAACGGAAACGTATTTCAAAATTTTGCGTCCAAAAGAAGAAATACATTAAAATTTCTTCAACAAGATTTTCAATTATATTCAATATGTCCAATTATTAGATGCACAATATACATAGGTGTAAATAAATAATAATATTTTTCTTCTTTTTGGTAAAACTCCTTACAATCAAAAGACTCCTCTGAAGTTCATAAATTTAATTCTTTTTAGAAGAATTTTGACAATAGGTGCGATATAATTTTATTACAACAATATTTTGTGAACTTTGAAATCATATTACGAATATTCTTAATAAATAAAAAAATATTAGGTAATGCCAAAACTATTATGTATTTTCTAATAAAATAATTTTTAATTGACTCAACGGCAAGTTTTAATAAATGAAAAAATATAAAATTATTTTCAATAAATTCGAAATTAAAAACAAACACAAGAAAAGTGCTTCACACTTGTAGAAGTAAAATTTTAAGGATATAATTGTATAGTTCAAAGCGATCAAATAGAATCAAGTCTCAAATATCAAGCCCTGAACTGTCGAATATCTTTTTTTCATATTTCAGTTGTCCATTTTGTAAGATTTGGAGAATAAGCGGAATAGCGAAAAAATTGATTTAAGAATAAACTATTATTTATTAGCTCTTTTGCACATTTTAACAAATTTAATTTTAAACGGAAAAGAGGCAATAAAGAATGTATTTCCGCGTGGATATTCTTCGCGGCATGTGAGCGTAATCTGAAGGAATGTATCCGGTTTGTAAAAAATTCCGAATGGAATAATATCTCCAGTTAATGTCAAATTACGGACAAAAAAAATGCCGGTCGGGTGCGGACAAGTTAATTTAAGCTCTGAATATTTTTGAGAAATTGTGACCAGCGCTGTAAGAAGCGGATTACCCCGCATTAGCCTTTTAAAGTCACATATTTTAGCCTCACTTCTGTACATAGTTTTGTATATCTTTTTATTGGACAAAAACCTCTGCTCGACTAGCACTTCCCATTTGGGATTGAACAGTTTTTGGAGTACACCAACCGCGGCACTGATGCTATTGTTGTAAAGCGATGCATTTATCGTAATATATTTCAGGTCAGAATTCCAACTGATTTCAAAAATTTCTGGTCGATAGCAAGCCTACAAAATATTCACTTTTAACTCGGGAGTTAAAGATATTGAAAGTGTATTACCTGCTCGACAAAGCTTAGCTCTCCTAGTAAAAATGTTAAAATACACAAAAATTTAAACATTTTAATATTTTTGTCCTGACGACTCACTAATGCCGATTCAAATTATTTTTGGTTAGAGTAAGAATTTATTGTTTGCTCCATTAGTATGACGATATTCTAGTGGAAAGATTTCCTATCTATTAATTCCAAGATAATTATCCGTATTTTGTTTTCATAGCCGATCGAGATCGCTGATGCCACTCGATGCATATAGAGAAGAATTGGGCATGTTTCATAAGTTTCACGCAGTTTTCAAAATTACTTTAATGTTATTTTTCACCGGCCATACCCTCCATTGACTCCATTTGGCTTTGATTGGCATAAACCACAGTACTGCTCTATCGCAGTCGGCAATCACGTGTGGTTAGATTGTAGATTTGGAAATAGGGGTTGGTGTGGATAACCTCTGTCACTGCAGCCACAGTTGGGCTTATTGTGACGTCCTCCCGGTTTGATTATGATTCCTCTTCGATCCCTGCGCTTACAATGAAGCCTAGTATTTTGCGAAGAGGAATGGTCAGGAATTCCGATGGGTCCATGAAACCCTGACCGAAGTGACGAAGTCTTTTGTTAGCTAAACCCTCACATTCACAGAGGATATGCTCTGGTGTTTCGTCTTCGTCATTGTACATTCTGCAAATTTTAGTCTCAGAGAGACCAATCCTGTTGAGATGCTTCCTCATGTGACAATGTCCAGTCAGAGCTCCCACTAAGGTTCGGGTCTGATATCTGCTTAATTTTAGATAATCAGATGTTCTTTTTTTCCGAGTGTTTTGGCATAAAAAGCTTTGAGTGCCTGTTGCCTGGTGCCAAGTCCCAGTGAATGGCACTTTGCGATTTTTGCCACATTCGGATGTTCATTCTGGCTGTGCTTAATGGTATCCCACAGAATACGTGTGGTTAAGTTCAAGATCACTTCTGTTGAACTTTCTCTCTCTTCTACAGGGTGGACGGAATATAAGGTACCTCTTTAATAGCAAAAGGTTATACCCATAGATCGCCATTAACTTACTTTACATCTACCCTGTATATACAAACAAACATAATTATTTTGAAGCTGAAATTTAAATTTCTTCTTCAAGTTGATTTTTTCACATCTCAGAAACAGCTTAAGATAGAAAATTGTTTGCCTACTTACTAGTATAAATTAAAAGGTGCCACAATTATTTGTGCATAACCTTTTCATGGGTAAGAGCTAAATAATTTAATTTAATTAAATTTTATAAATAAGCAAAATTATATTCATTTCGTTCACTTTATTATTTCAATATTGTATTGTTATCGATTATTTAAAAAAAAAAATTTGCTACCCTCAAAATTTTTTCTTTTACGTTTCATTACTAGTAGACACGAAAAAGGAAAAACAAATTTCAGTCCGTCTGTCCGTACGCCGTACGTTGACCGCTGTACGCAAAATCGTTTGAAGGTTCGTAGTTCCCAAACCCTTTGAACAATTAAATTGAAATTTTTTTTATGAATAGACTGGGTAGACCCCTTGAAGTGACATTATTTTGAAGGGTGGGGTTGTGAGGAGGGAAGTAGGGGAAGCGTTTTAGACGGAAAATTTTGGTTTCTAGATCTCAGTAACCGCTTATGCTCGGAGGCTAAAACTTAGAATTTATATAGAGCTTCGATAGTGGACCCATTTGCCGATTTGGGTGAAGGGGTAAGGGAGTGGGGGGAAAAATAATGCGCCCGAAACGCTCGAAAGCCGAGATCGACATATTCTAAAATCCATATCTCCTAAACGGTTAATGTCACGAAATTTAAAATTAATCACTGTTTGTAGGTATACTAGGAAAATAGATCGGAACGAATTTTTTGAGTGGGGGCAGTAGCGTACGGGGGTGGGGGGTGTAAAACTTTAGATTATGATATCTCCACCCAATATCACAACCAATTGCACTAGAAAAATAAAATTCGGTTTCTGTTTAATGGTTAACAAATAAAGTTTGCTGAAAGTAAATTTTTTTAAGGGGACGGTGGAGCATGGAAGTGGAGGGGATACGAATTTTTTTAAAAAATCACATCTCATATCTCAAGAATAGTGTAAGATAGATGCTTAGAAATTTTACCAGAAGTAGGCCTAATAGACACCTAGCAGGAAAAAAGTTTTTGGTGGTGAGGGTGCAGAGGGTGAGTGAAAAGGAAAAAGTTCCAATTTCTATATCTCGAGAACGTAGCATAGTACGGGAGTGAGGGGGTGTTTTTCCTAACTATAGAACGGCTTATGCTACAAAGTTGAAAATCGGTAGGTATATATGTAAATCAACTAGAAAAGTTATTTTAACTAGAAAAAAATTCAAATATTCATTGGCGTTCGGAAGGGGGGCAAAAAAAAATTATCGGTGAAAATGGAATGCATATATTTTCACGATTTTCGTCATGTCTATAAGGTCTTCCCACAAATATTGAATTCATTTTTATTCTACGACTTCTTCATTTAAATACCTAGAAAGTGTTTTCATGTTTTTTCGAAATTCGACCCCCAAGGTGGTGTAATGATGTTGTATACATTTTCACGAATTCAGCCGCATCCCTCCGGTCTCGTTAGATATCGAATAACTTTTCACTTCCACAGGCTTGTTTAATAATCACCTAGAACCCGTTTTCAAGTTTTTTCCTTTTTCAACCCCTAAGTGGATATAAACGAGATGAACACGTTTTCACGAATTCCGTCATATCTCTTAGGAGTGATAAGACTTGGGATTGGTTTTCACTTCCTCGGGCTTTCTTTATATATATCTAAAAACCTATTTCAGGATTTTTGGATATTCAGCCCCAAAGTGGGTGCAAGGAGGTTGCATATGTTTTCACAAATTCCTACATATTACTTAGTTCTGAAGACATATCGAATTCATTGACTTGCGACATATTTCTTAAGATTGATGAGATATCAGATTGGTTTTCACTTGCACAGACTTTTTATATAATCTCCTACAAATGCATTTCCGATTTCATGTAATGGCCCAAAACCAAAAAACCTCCTAATCGTATAACAACTGATATTATACTACGACTTAGACTGCGTCCCGGAGTATGACCTAATTACGTAATTCATATGTTATATGTGGCAGCGGCGTAAGTATTCTAGCGCGACCCCATTCGAACCGCTTCCCGAACTTTTTTTTAGGTTTGGTCGTATAGTAGCCAACCACATCTCAGCAAACATGTTCCGGACTTCTACCCTAAAAAGAATAAAGTTGCGCCCAGACTGTTGGCAGATTTTTTTTAATGGTTCCAGTTAAAGTGATAATTTTGCTAGCAATCGAGTGAGTTTTTCATACATCACGCATGTGAAAGTCCTTGAAAAAAAAGAAGATTTTATTTTCGGTGGTTTACCTAATGTTCCAGATATGAAAACGGAACACTCCTAATTCTCCGTTATAAATCGGAGTTCAGAATTTCATCAAGAGTATCATACGTAGTCAGGATCGGCTGTGCCTGGAACAGGAACGTATTTCAAAATTTTGCGTCCAAAAGAAGCAATACATCAAAATTTCTTCAACAAGACTTTTAATTATATTCAATATGTCCAATTATTATAGATGCACAATATACATAGGTGTAAATAAATAATAATATTTTTATTCATTTTGGTAAAACTCCTTACAATCAAGAGAGCCCTCTGAAGTTCATAAATTTAATTCTTTTTAGAAGAATTTTGACAATAGTTGATAAAGGTGCGATTTACTTTATTACAACAATACTTTGTGAATTTTTAAACGATATTACAAATATTCTTAATAAATAGAAAAATATTAGGTAATGCAAAAACTATTATGTTTTTTCTAATAAAATGATTTTTAATTGACTCAACGGCAAGTTTTGATAAAAGGAAAAAGAGAAATTATTTTCAATAAAATTGAAATTAAAAAAAAAAAAAAAAAGTGTTTCACACTTGTAGAAGTAAAATATTAAGGAGATACACCCAACTCTGTTTTTACACGGTAGGTACGTTCCAACAAAAACCATGTATAAAAAAAACCGTGTAAAAAAAGACATGGTACTCATAGTAAAATCGTAGATGTGTTCCACAATTTAAAAAAACCGTGCACGTTGAAAAAATAAGTACATGCTGTTAAAAAAAATCGTGCAAAAAAAATTAAGGGAAGCCCATATTATGTTACTTCTATAAAATATAATTCATTTTTTAAATAAACAATATTCAATATTAAAAAAATCTTTAGTAAAAATTCAAAAATATAAGTTTTATGGCAAAGGAAGCATTTGTAACACAATCCATTATCGTATAATTTTTCCATGCATCTACGATCGTCATGTTTTTTCCTTCACTGATTGTAAAATATATTTAAATGCTAGCTTAATGTAATAAATTGTTAATGTTGCTATTATACCCTGATCCAATGGCTGAATCAAGGATGTGGTATTAGGCTGCAAAAATACCAATTGGATATTTGAATGATCTTGTACAGGATGACTGGGAGCATTATCGATGAGTAAAATTACTTTAAATTCAAGAGCTTTTTGTTCTATATAGGTATTTCTTGACTACAGGAACGAAGCGTTCGTAAAGCCACTTTTTTAATAAATCGGCCATCATCCATGCCTTTTTATTTGCCATCCAATGAATTTTATTTTGCTATCGTGTTAGATCAAAAATTTCGGGTAAAAAGGTGGTATTTGTTCTTCTTCGTTGACCGTGTTATTTCAAAATCGTGTAAAAAAAGACCGTGTTATTTCAAAATCATGTAAAAAAAGACCGTGTTATTTCAAAATCGTGTAAAAAAAGACCGTGTAAAAGGAGAGTTGGGTGTAATTGTATAGTTCAAAATGATCCTATAGAATCAACTTTCAAAAATCAAGGCCCGAACTGTCGAATATCTTTTTTTTCATGTTTCAGTAGTACACTTTGTAAGATATAGAGAATAAGCGGAAAAGCTAAAAGATTGATTTAAGAATAAACTATTATTTATTAGCTCTTTTGCACATATTAACAATTTTCACTTTAAACATAAAAGAGGCAATAAAGAATGTCTTCCCGCGTGGATATTCTTCGCGGAATGTCTCAGTAATCTGAATGTACGTATTAGGTTTGTAGAATAGTCCCATTGGATATATATCGCTAGTTACTGTTAAATTATGGACAAAATATTTGCCGGCCGAAAACGGACAAGTTAATGTAAAATTTGTATATTTTTGAACCGATGTGAACAGCGCTGTAAGAAGCGGATTACCTCGTATTAGCCTTCGAAGTTGACATACTGTAGCCTCACTTCTGAACAAAGTTTTATAAATCTTTTTGTTGGACAGAAACCTCTGCTCGATTATCACTTTCCATTTTGGATTGAACAGTTTTTGGACAAGACAAAACTCGACATTGATGCTATTGTTGTTATCGTAACATATTTCAGGTCAGAATCATAGCTGAGATCAATAATATCTGGTCGATAGCAAGCCTACAAAAAATTCCCTTTTAACTCGGAGTTAAAAGATTTTGAAAGTGTATTACCTGCTCGACAAAGCTTAGCTCGCCTAGTAAAAATGTTAAAATACACAAAAAAACCACACAAGGTTCAAAGGATTTTTTAAGACCCACAAAATATCGATTTTTTGAAAATTTTACAGCGGTGTTACCCCTTAATATAGTAAAGTAGGTATTGTATCAGATTTTTTAAAAAAAAAAATTACTAACCTGAAACATTTTGTTTTCATGTTTTAGGAAACTAGAAGACATTAAATCCGCAAAAATAAAATTCGGTCCGTCTGTTCGCCGTACACAAACGCGTTTGAAGGCTCATATCTCCCAAACCTTTTGAGCTATTAAATAAATTTTGTTTGAGGGTGAACTGGAATGACCATTCCAAATTGGTGATTTTCGGGTGGTGAGGGTATGTGCGGGGAGGTGGGCACTGTCTTAGAGCAAAAATTTTGATTTTTATGCATATATATCAGAAACTGCTTACGTTAGGATGCTGAAACTTGGAATTTAGCTGTAATGGCGAAGTAATTTGAAAAGAAATGGTCGATTTGGGTGAGGAGGTGTTGGAGTCGGGAGAAGAACAATGCATCCAAAACGCTCAAAGGCTGAGCGGGAGATATTCAAAAATCCATCTCTCAAACGGTGAAGTCAACAAAATTGAAATTTTGTGATTGTCTTTAGGTAAAATATGATGGCGCTGTAACTCATAACGGATATTGGACATTAGTCAAATACTTTTATTAATTAGGAAAGAACCTGCGAGATCTCCTAATCGAACTAAACTTTCCTGGATTTTTTGAGGACAGATTAAGGCACAAGTCTACGCAACCGCAGTAGCATGCAGGAGCAACCGATGTAAGGTATCATCAGTTGAGGAATATGAATACTAAGATAACACCCAGAAAATGAGCTTAAGTTGCATTTAAAATGAAGATAGCCATTTTGAAAATGTAGTCAGGTAGCCGAAAAAAGGAAAGACATTTTAATTTATTAGCGTAAAAATTTATATAAATATTATGGTAACTTTCAACTTTATTCTGATATTTTTTATTTTTAAAAACAATAATTTTTAAAACTGCTTCCCAGATTGCTGGGAACTCCTATAAAAAACGCGTTTTGCGGTGACTACGATATCTCTGGATAGGATCATATAAAATAAAAAAACAAAAAAGATTTCGATAGTATAATGTATTATCTAGTACTTAATCGATGGAATACGCAAAAATTAATTTTTAACAAAATGGCGGCTTCTCAAAAAAAAATTTCAATTTTCGATCAAAATTTCGGCCTTGAAGTTTTTATAAAATGGAAAATATTTATCGGTGAGAAAAAACCTTCGATAAATCACTTAAAAATACATTTATAAAGCCTGTGTAAAAATTTGAGACTGATCGGTTTTGCCGTTTCCGAGAAATCTTGGTCACCGACTTTATAAACACAGTTTTGAGAAAAACGCGTTCAAAGTTTCAAAAATACTTTCAACGCTCCGAAACGTCTTTACAAATATGAGTGTAACTTCGAGAATATTTATCGGATTGACATGAAACTTTCTGTGAATATACTTAAATATATGTACATTACGAAAAAGTAAAATTTTGTTTTTTAATTTCTAACTCCGTATAACCCCTTAAAGTATGAAACTCACATAATGGCAATGTACGCAGCTTTGATAGTTAATAATATGGCACATACACCTCGTCTATAGTCCAAGTTTCAACTTCCTATCATAAGTGAATAGTTGATAAAGGTTCTATTTACTTGTATTAAAATATTATTTTTCAAATATGTCTTTATAAATAGATAAATATTAGCTGATACAAAAACCGGTTTGTATTTTTTATAAATTAATATATATAATTATATTTAAAAATAATTTAAACTAATAAACTAATTATTAATTTTCATTTCACAACTTACACTCTAATAAAAATTAGTGTAAATTTACCCTTATTATAAATGGCAACCGAATACCAAGTATAATAATAGCAATTTTACACCTGGACGTAAAAACTCACCAAATAAGCACACAGTCGTAAAATTTAGATACACTCATCTGTTTATTTGTATGCAAAAACATATTCAATATCGAGACGATAGTCGTAGTTTTACATTATTTACGCTTAATTTTAAACAAAAAGTTACAAATTCAATAAATAAAATTACACATAAAGCGGTATAATTGATATATTTATGTTATTTAGATGTAAATTTTACTCTAGAAATGGTGTTATTCTAGGCAGAGTGTTCAAATTATATAATGCCAGTACATTATAATGATGTAATTAGTGTGCTTACATTATTTAAATTTAACGATTCAATAAACCTCATATTTGATTCATGCCGATAGGTTTTTGAACTTCTTGCTAAAGTTTGGGTCGAGAAAGTACATCGATACCCCATGAATGAAGTATAAGCCCAAAACTTTTGAGCAATGAGTTATCGCTGGAATTTAGAAATATTCAAAATTTTTACAATAGTAAAATTAAATTCGTACGATATCAACAAGGCACAGTGGTAATTTATTATTACTCGTAAAAATAAAAATAATTTATTTTTTATAATTTATTATTAAAAATAATTATTGAATTAGAAGATAATGGTGAAAATTGAGTAATGGCTTTGAACATTTTTATAAATTCTTATGCTGAATTTAATGATAATTAAAAACAAAATTTCAAGAATTTTTTTTAAATAGATATATTCGTATATTTAAAAATTCATAAAATAACAATATTTTTACATACATTTAGTGTTATCGTTCACAATTTTATAACACCGGTCACGCTAATATTATGTGTTGTTATCGTTCGGTTATTTACATTTCTGTAAACAATTTGCACAATTTTTTCTACTTCTGAAAATTTCTCTGACGAACGAATTCCGTCGAGATGTTGCGTAATTAAAATAAAATACAAATAATCACATTTTTACAACTTCTGGTGTAAAAAATGCAACATTATGAACACATTTACATTATTCTTCGAAATAGTTCCCGAATTTGCTGTAAATTTACATCTCATGTCACATGTCCTTTCGGATTTATAATCAAAAATATTTAAAATTTATTATTTATGGCTTCTTGGTTGAAAATTCAATGTGTGTTGTATATTTACACCATAAAAGTCGCAAAACTGTTATTATTATTGAGGTATGTTTTCGTCTCTGAAATCTCATTTTTTAGAGTATAGCTTTACCATTCTCCAGGAGAGAATGATTATACGGCAAGTTTAAATAAATGCAAAAAATAAACTATTTTCAATTAAATCGAAATTAAAAAAAAAACAAACATGAGTAAGTTGAATAGTTCAAGACTGGATGTAAGAATAAAATATTATTTATTAGATTTTTTTGCAAATATTAGCTAATTTTACTTCTAATAGAAAAGAAGCAATATAGAATATTTTTCCGCGTGGATATTCTTCGCGGAATATCCACGAAAAGCGAATATATGTATTCGGTTTGTAGAATATTCCGAGTGGAAAAATATCTCTAGTTTGTGTGAGATTACGGACAAAATATTTGCCGGCTGAATACGAACAAGTTAATTTAAAATCTGAATATTTCTGAACCGATCTGACCAGCGCTGTAAGAAGCGGATTATTTCGCATTAGCCTTCCAACTTCACATACTGAAGCCTTACTTCTGAACATAGTTTTGTAAATCTTTTTATTGGATAGAAACCTCTGCTCGATTAGCACTTCCCATTTTGGATTAAAAATCTTTTGGACTAGATCAACCTCGGCATTGATGCTATTGTTGTACATCGATGCATTTATCGTAACATATTTTAGGTCAGAATCATAGTTGAGATCAATAATATCTGGTCGATAGCAAGCCTACAAAAAATTCACTTTTAACTCGGAGTTAAAGATTTTGAAAGTATATTACCTGTTCGACAAAGCTTAGCTCGCCTAGTAAAAATGTTAAAATACACAAAAATTTAAATATTTCCATTTTTTTGTCCTCAAATACACTCTGCTGACGACTCACTAATGTCGATTCAAAATATTTTGGGTTAGAGTAAGAACTAATGGTTTCCGCTATTACTGTTACGATATTGAAATGAAAAGATTTATTATCTATTAAATGGAAGACAATTATCCGAAATTTAGTTTTTATTCGAATTAACAACCGTGAAAATGCTGGATGAATTTCGTTTTTAATTCAGCTGATTGCAACTGTTTGCGGATTAGGATACTCTTCCAAAAGGCCTTCACTTGTACTTCGAGAGCTCAGCAGCCACACGGAATAAGGAAAGGCGAAAGGCAGTAGATTACTTTTCGTATTACACAAGTTCCATGCATTAATGAAAAGAGTTGCACCGGTGCGAATTTTTCACAGGGCACCCCCCACCCCCGTACGCCACTGTCCCAACTCAAAAATTTGTTTCCGATCTATTCTCCTAGTATACCAACAGATATTCATTAAGTTTCAATTTTGTGGCGTTAACTGTTTAGGAGAAATGGATTTTAGAATGTGTCGATCTCGGCATTTTTGCGTTTCGGACGCAATATTTCCCCCCTCCCCCCTCCCCCCTCCCCCACCCTTTCACCTATACTGAAAATTTTTATGCGAATTGGTCCACTATCAAAGCTCTATATAAATTCCATGTTTCAGCCTCCTAGCATAAGCGGTTGCTGAGATCTAAAAACCAAAATTTTCCGTCTAAAACACACCCCCTCCTCCCCCCTTATAGCCCTACCCCTCAGAATTTGGTCACTTCTAGGGGCCTACCCAGTCTATTCATAAAAAAAAATTCAATTTAATATCTCAAACCGTTTGGGAGCTACGAGCCTTCAAACGATTTTGCGTACGGCGGACGGCGTACGGCGTACGGCGAACAGACGGACTGATATTTTTTTTTGCTTTTTTCGTGTCTACTAGTCATGAAACGCGAAAAAAAATTTGTTCAGGGTAGCAAATTTTTTTTTTTAAAAAATCGATCACAATTCTGTATTATTAGAAAATAATAAAGTAAAACGAAAGGGCTAACAGATAGAGCTTATTTCAACGAATAAAATTTATTTTACTAACGTACATTTTTCGATTGATGTTGTAAAAACCTCGTCAACATAAATTTAAATAAAAACTACTACAGCGTTTTTGATGGTAGCTCCTCAATTCCTTGCATTCGCAGCAATTTTATTTGTTCACAATGTTCGATTTTTCTATAAATTTTACAATTTGCAATGTATTTCCACGAGGTCGATCCTCGTAAAAAATATGATTCACCTGCATGTACGTATTCGGTTTATAAAACATCCGGACTGGATAGATATCGCTGATAAGTGATAAATTTCTTATAATATACCTTCCAGCAGGATACGGACACTTTAAAGTTAAATTTGAGTTTGTAGAAAACAATTCTGTCATTGCCTTTAGTAAAGGATTGTACCGTACTACGCGGTATAATTCACATAATTTCATCAACTTTTTAAAGACAATTCTGTCAATCTGGTTGTTAGACTTGAATCGCTGCTCGATTTGAAGTAACCATTTGGGATAGTAAATGTTTTCCAAAAAATCGATATCAATATTTACGGAATTGTTGAAAAGAGTTGCATTAATCTGAGCAATTTCTGGAACGGATGTCCAACTAATTCCAATGACATTTCGGACATATTTAGCCTATACAAGAAATAATTTTTGTTAAATATTAGTGAAATATAGTGAGATATTAGAAATTTACAACCTGTTCGACAATAGACACACCACATAATATAAATGTTAATATGCACAATGATTGCAAGTTTTTCATTGTTCTGCCCTGTGTATCATACACCGTAACACTGACTTCTAACATTTAGTTGATGTAAATCCCAAGTTTATATTTCAAGTACTTAAATTATTCTTTTAATGGATAAACAGGGTGTATTGTTATAAAGTTTGGAGCGTGATATATGTTATATAGCTCGAAGACTTAAGAAAAACTACCATACAACCATATGTCCGTTTTCGTAACCGTTTTCGAGATATGCCATTTCTACCTGTATTCAATAAGAGGATAGTTGCTTTATAACTGATTTCAAGGCATTTCAGAAGATTGGGATCGTTAATCTAAATTTTTTTCTTGAAATTATAAAAGCCTCTTTTGTTATCTTTCATATCAGGGAAGGTTCATTGCGTTAGCTTTATTACTTTTGAAGATATTTTAATTTTTAATAAACAAACCAGATTCAAATTATCTTCCTTCTATCGATATTTTGGATTTCTGTTGAAAATTGATTAAGAGCAATAGCGGACTTTCGGTTGCTGATCATTCAAAATAAAATGTCCAGCTTCATACTTTATAACAATACACCCTGTATCTCTACGTGGCTTATAGCAACTTTATGAAATAGAAAAATATTAATATTAAGCTTGTTAAATGACCGTTCAGTTTACACAAAATAATTGCAATGCGATATTAACGTGGTCACAGGACTGGCACAACTGCAGATATGCGGAAAACATAAGCCGGAAATGGATGCTGTAATCAGATGGTGACCAAAAGTATCTAATTGTCTCCGAGAAATTTAAGAAAACTCCAAAAATTCAAGAAATTAAACAATCAAAAAATTGGGGATTAGACTGGTTATTTTTATAGGCGTTCTTCAGATAATTCTAAGTCATTGCTCAAGCTATTTTAAAAATATCGCTAGAGCAATTTTGATCATTAATACACCGAATCTTTTTGGTTTAGACGAAACATAATCACATATAATTTTAGGTTCATAGCTCGTTCGTATTCCTTCTGTTCAAAAATCATTAAAAAATTTTTAAAAAAATTTTTATCTGTAAGAAATTTGTAATTCCCAGAATTAAAAGATTCCTAACAATTATTCAATAACTCACTACTAATACGTAATTTAAGGACTTTTATATGGAAACTACCCGAACACGTTGATGAATTATATTCACTATCGCGCTTGACCTTTCTTTAAATTTCGAAATTTATTTGTAAACAATTTCTACTTATTGGTTTTTTGAGTAAGGAGAAGGAACCACTTATTCAAAGTTTTTTTCTATTTTTTAGAAGGACTCGACTCGATTTTCTTCATATTCATTCCTTCATGTGCGATCATTGCGAAGTCAATATAACATCAAACGTAAAGGTTCTAGTTAAAACTGTCAGCCAATATCTAAGAAAACATATTTTTTGAAATTTATCCGTAATTTAAGTTTTACTTGAATTAATAACCGTGAATATGCTGGATGAATTTCGTTTTTAATTCAGCTGATTGCAACTGTTTGCAGATTAAGATACTCATCCACAAGACCTTCACTCTTATTTTAAGAGTTCAGCAGACACAGGGAATAATTAAATGCGAAAGGCAGTAGATTACTTTTCGTATTACACAAATTCCATGCAGCAATGAAAAGAGTTGCACCGGTGCGAATTTTTCACCGGTCATACTCTTGAAGTTCTGGAAGAACGGTTCAGTTATAAGTGAATTCGACACAGTTATATACACTGACGGTTCAAAGATGAACTGTGGAGTCGGAGCGGAAGTTTTCTCAGACACACACTATATCGCAAGGTCTTACCACTTACCGGACTACGCCAGCGTCTTCCAGGCGGAGATACTGGGGATCCGGGAGGCCTGTCGGACTTTGCAACAAGACTCTACGCCAAAGCGTAATGTTGTAATCCTCTCTGACAGCCAAGCCGCAATCAAGGCCTTAGACTCGGCTACCACCTCCACTAAACTCGTCGAACAGTGTCGAGAAGAGCTAGCCAACTTAGGAAGTCAAGTCCAAGTTACTCTGCTATGGGTCCCAGGCCACAGCAAGATAGAGGGTAACAAGCGGGCAGACGAATTAGCTAGGCAAGGTTCTGCTCTTCAGGGCCCTCTCGTAGAATCCGTTCAGGTCCCACTAGGGACTGTTAAGCGCCTAATATCTACCCACTTTCTCACAAACGCGAACTCCAGATGGTGAAGAATGACCAACTGCGTCATATCTAGGAAGATATGTCCATCCTACTCCCGGAGCAGAACAGACGAACTCCTGAGCAGGAGCCGCGTGGACGTCTCCAGAGTCACGTCAGTCAGTACGGGTCACTGGCCGATTGGCGACCACGCGGCCAGACTGGGTATTCCGTTCAACGTCAATTGCCGCAGTTGTGGGGATGCAAATAAGAAGGAAACTGTCATGTACCTTCTTTGCGAGTGTCCCGCCCTAGCTAGAGCCAGACTTCGCGCACTAGGCAAACCCTTCTTCAATAACCTAGATGAGATCTCGAAAAACAAGATAGGAGAACTGATTACCTTCTTGAACAGCTCCGGATGGATATGATAATCCATTCAAGCTCTAGGTCTCTGTAAAACTATACATATACTTCATCAGCCCTCAACGACCAGGTTAAACGAGTTGTGGTATCAAAACGGCGCTTCCTGTGCTAATTGGGCCCTGTTTTCGGCAGACGGGCCACCACGTAAACCAACCAACCAACCATACTCTTAAGGCCGGTTTACATGTCGGTTGCAAATAATTTTTTACTGAGATTGTGAGGGAGCTAGCTTATCGAATTTTCAATGGAGTAGAAGCAACCACTACAAAAAAATTTTGGCATTGATAGAAAATTCGTCAGTATTTTTTACTGGATATATCTCTGCTCGTTTCACTCCTGATCAGTTTCTCATTAGAGATTTCCTTTTCCCTCACAATCTCAGTAAAAATTACTTGCAACCGACATGTAAACCGGCCTTTAGTGGCTTTAATTTGCAAAAGCTAAACTTGTGCACTAGCTCAGTTACGAATTACGTGCGATGGTCTTCACACATTTGTCTGATAATGAAAACACGGAAATACTTTCGGAATTCAAGAAACTATACTTTAGACCCAAAATAATTAATTAATGTAGACGATTAATACTTTTCCTTGGCAAATTATTATATATTTTCTATTGTTTCTCCTCATTGCCTATTGCTATAATTATTATAACTTAGCTGTTAAGATGAAAAGTCTAATCTCTAAAACATGTTTGCTCTGTTAACGCACATTGAATTATTATAAATAAATATTGTTTGAGTAATACAAACATAATTCATTTAGAGATTAACTACAAATTTTTCAAGTCCTTCATCCTTTACGTGTTAGAACTCTTTTTAAATTTTACAAATGTTTAAAAAAAAATTGATTTTAGCGGCACATAACTCGCAAAATAAGGTATACGTACGATCTGATACTTCAATTTTATTTAAACAAACAGTTGTTAATAATGAACTTCGCAATTATTAATAATGTTGAGGGGAATTTCCAAAAGTAAATCCAGCATTACCTGAAATTAAATAAAAAAAAGACAATTAATAAGTCATTTATAGAAAAACAAAAAAGAATAATCGAAAATGAGCTCATGTACAGTGAATTAAATTTTCAATATTAATTAATTTAATTTATACATAATTTCATAATTATTTTGGAATACTTTACAAATTATAATTATTTTAAGTCACATCGATTTATATCTTCTTTAATATCTATATTAAGTCATGCGTTTATATCGACAAACCAGCAACTCTTGAAGCATTGGAAGCCAATATTCAAGCCACTATTGACGCCATACGGCCAGATTTATTGGAAAAAGTAGTCAAAAATTGGACTGATCGAATGGACCATGTAACTCGTAGCCGCGGTGGACATATGACGGAAATCATATTTAAAAAGTAAATGTCATGAAATTATCTACCAGAATATAATAAAAAAATTTCATTCCAACAATATTTCTGTCTTGTATTATAATTTTAAGTTCTCATGCACCTAAAAAAACACCCTTTACAAACGTAGTGCCATGAGAAAGGCCTACAGGTCAATCCGGGCAAAACCACGTTTGTGCTTTTTTCACGAAAGAGAGACCTGAGCAAAATAAGATCGCTCATGATGTACGAGACTATTTTTATGGTCCAAATCTTAATCGCCGTATATTCGTATCCCACATTGGGCGCTGGTTTTACAGAACCACAAAAAACAAACGTTATTCCAGTAAAAAAAAGTTAATAATCTCGTATAGATCTTAAAATCTATTTATATTGGCAACTGCGCTTCAGACAAACTAAAAAAGAGAGTGACTTCAAAAACGATCATTTTCAAAAGTTAATATAATTTATGATTGAAGAACGATGAAACTTTCGATTTTAAATCATGTTTGAGATGCAGAAAAAACACACTTAGTATTATATTATCTTGTCTTGAAAACATTGGTTTGGGGATGTCGGTGGTTCAATTCCCACTCAACGCATAAAAATTATTATAGGGATTTTTCAGTTGCTATTGGCTTCGAAATATTAATGTAAATAGTGAACAGTGCGGAATATTCAATTGGGTCCCTACTACAGGATTTAACACTGTTCAGATGAGTTCTGTTTACACTCTTATCAGATTCACAAACGCCATCCGAGCTACCAGATAGTAGTTGGTTTGCTATCGGCAACATTACTCTTCTGGTAGATCCGATCACAGCAAAACAGCACTAAAAAACATTAACACCTACTAGTGCGCTGCCATATCCGGCTCAAGCTACCTGTACACTACTGTATATTAAAGGATAACCTCCTACGTCCAGTTCGGTATCCTTAAAAAAATCTATGAGAACCTGTCGGAAATTAAAAAAATAGAATATCGCTCAAAGGTTGTTGCAAGAGAGATTTAAAATACCTAACAGTAATAAAAAAAAATCAGGTTTCTACTTCCAGAAGCTTCAAAATCACCCACTGAAAAGGGCTGTTTGTGTCAAAACTCCACAACAAATATGGGATTCTATTGACATGATTATTCAAACTATCGAAAGAAGAAGGTTATATAGCACTAGAAAAACCAATGTCAGATCTCTTTTAAGTCAAGAACAAAAATCATAATCAAAGAATGGTGAATATATCTTCATACTGGAGTCACTATTTGGCAATCTTTTGAACAATATTTCAAGCATTGTCACTTCCAAAACGTCACTAATACACATCATACGCAGTTCTGTCCAATACTAATTTCTTAAGTAATTGCACAGTATCTATAACTCATTACAATTCACCTTCGGTACTGAAATACAGAACTGCTGTGTAAAATACTGATCCATTTCCGATACAGCTTTTATAAAAAAAAATTAATAAACATAAAATAAATTCGTAAATTCTGTTTTTTTCTGTGCACAATCTAAAAGTATTTTGCTTTTTGTCTATTTTAATTTTGCGAGTAAAACGCTTTTGCCGTATACAATGAAAATGCCATATGCAAACCTGTTGTTTTTTTTCTGCGTCATACATCAAGAGCCTTAAACATGCATTTGTCAGAGTATGTGGAAATGTTGGGGATGAACTTTTTCAGAGAGGGAGGTGGGCAGAAATATAATTTGAGACTTTTATATCCCCGGAGCAGTTCAAGCTATAAATCTGAAAATGTATAGGGTATTTACACTACAATGTACTGGAGGAGCGTCCAGAAATTAAATCTATTCAACGGGGTAGTTATTTTCATGGTTACGCAACTTAAGAATTTTGATAAAAGTATCTCTGTATTTACTCTTATTATTTGGCCTACAACTTAATAATGAGACTTTTTTTAGAGATGGCAACACCGATAAACCAATGGTAGTCCATCTTTGACATACATACCATTTGAAGTTTGTATTCATAAGCTGTCAATGTCAGTATAAACATTTCGTGTTGATTGTTGACAACGTATTTTACCGGACCATGGAAAGTTTCGAAAATTCACGAAAAAAACAACATTTGTGGGAAGTTTTACTTGGACATTATTTTGCTAAGAAGACTGCAGCTCAGAGTCATAAATTGCTCGTGGAAGTTTACGGTGACGATGCTTTTTCGCGTGCACAGTGTTTTCGGTGGTTTCATCGGTTCAAAAATGATAATTTCGACATTACCGACGAAGAGCGACCTGGCCAGCCAAAAAAGTTTGAAGACGAAGAATTGACGAAATTACTCGAAGAAGATTCGTGCCAAACTCAAAAAGAGTTGGCAATTTCGTTGGAAGTGACTCAGCAAGCCATATCGAAGCGGTTAAAATCACTGGGAATGATCCAAAAGCAAGGCCACTGGGTTCCGTACGAGTTGAAGCCAAGAGATGTTGAGAGGCGCTTTTGCATGCGCGAACAACTGCTTCAAAGGCAAAGACGGAAGGGTTTTTTGCATCGTATTGTGACCGGCGATGAAAAGTGGATTCATTATGATAACCCAAAGCGAAAGAAATCATGGGGACCGCCCGGGCACCAATCAACATCGACCGCGAAGCGAAATATTCATGGTTCCAAGCTTATGCTCTGCATTTGGTGGGACCAGATCGGTGTTCTTTATTATGAGCTGCTAAAACCGAATGAAACCATTGACGGGCAGCGCTATCGACTGCAATTGATGCGTTTGAGTCGAGCATTGCGTGAAAAACGGCAACAATTTGCTGAAAGGCACGACAAAATAATTCTTCAGCATGACAATGCTCGCCCTCATGTTGCGCAAGTCGTGAAAACGTACCTGGAAACAACCAAATGGGAAGTGCTACCCCACCCGCCGTATAGCCCTGACATTGCTCCATCCGATTACTATTTGTTCGCTTCGATGACTCATGCGTTGGCTGATCAGCACTTCACTTCATATGAGGATACTAAGAACTGGCTCGATTCATGGATAGCCTCGAAAACCCAAGATTTTTTTCGCGACGGAATTCGTAGACTTCCCGAAAGATGGGAGAAAGTTATCGCTGCTGATGGCCAATATTTTGAATAATTTAGTTATATGAATAAATCTATGAATAAATGCCCAAAATTCCAAAAAAAGTCTCATTATTAAGTTGTAGACCAAATACAAACATAAACACATTACAGACATATTCACTTAAAACGAGAAGAAAAACATACTGCAGTCACGATCGGCTGCAAGCCAATCGTATAATACTCTAGATGAAAACTGAACTCCGATTTATATTGTAGTTGGGGATAAAGTAGAATTACGTGTGTGCATGTTGTATGTCCTTTATTAAGGACTCCCATTAGATTGCTACTCAAAACTAAAAGACAATATTCAGTGTTTAATTTCATACCTTGAACTGGGTAAGTCATCGAAAAAAATGTCCCTTTTAAAGGACTTTCACATGGGAGGTGCAGGAAGGACTCATTCGATTTCTTACATATTTGTCCTTTTCCTTGGAACCATCCAAAAATTCATGTGTACAAAATTTCAAATTCGTAGCTTGAAGCGTTCAAAAGTTATCGGAAAATATTGTTGAACACGTGTTTTAAGGATATTTTGTATGGCAGCTACCAGAAGGAGTAAAAGGATTTCACTGATTAGTAAACTCGAACTTCCTTTTCGCTCAAAACTAACTTGTACAAAATTCCGAATTCGTACTGAAAAGATTACTTGAGTTATTGTGAGCTTCGTAAATTAAGTGAATACATTTTGACAGGATATTTGTATGGCAGCTACACGAAGGACTAACAGGATTTCCTTCATAATTATACATTTAGCTCCAACTATTGGAAAAATAACACATACAAAATTTCAATGTCGTAGCTCAAACCCTTCTGAAGTTATCGACCAATATTCTTCAAGACGTGTTTTAAGGACATTTTGTATGGCAGCTACCAGAAGGAGTAAAAGGATTTCACTGATTAGTAAACTTCGACTTTGGTTTTACTCAAAACTAACTTGTACAAAATTCCGAATTCGTAGCTAAAAGATTACTTGAGTTATAGTGAGTTTCGTAAATTAAGTGAATACATTTTGGCAGGATATTTGTATGGCAGCTACACGAAGGACTAACAGGATTTCCTTCATAATCATATATTTAGCTCCAACTATTGGAAAAATAACACATACAAAATTTCAATGTCGTAGCTTAAACCCTTCTAAAGGTATCGACCAATATTCTTGAACACGTGTTTTAAGGACATTTTGTATGGCAGCTACCCGAAGGAGTAGGACGATTTTGCCCGTTAACGAACTTAGCCTTACAAATTCAACCAAACATCCAGATTCAAAATTTCATGATCCTAGGTGAAGGCGTTCTTGAGTTATCGTGCTAACGGACAGACGGACGGACGGACGGACGGACGGACGGACGGACGGACGGACGGACGGACGGACGGACGGACGGACGGACGGACGGACGGACGGACGGACGGACGGACGGATGGACGGACGGACGGACGTCAGGCGGATTTGAGGTTTTTGGCCACAAATAAACAAAAAATAATATATAACTTTTTTTCGTCCGAGGCTCGGTTCTATGCGTTACAAACTTTTGGGCTGGATTAAACTTATAATACTCTATATGATTTCATCTAGAGTATAAACAGGGGGGTGACACATCTGGGTAATGAAAACTTGTACTTTCCGGTTCATGTCTCCAGAACCAAAAATTCCAAATTGATAAATCTATTTATACCGTTACTATAGCGCCCACCGTGGGGCATCGATCCAATAGTGTATGTAAAATGTCTTGAGTTTTTTTATGAGAACTTTGTACTAAAACATTTTAATGAAGATATACCGTCTAGTTTAACCGTGCCAAAAATACAGGTATTGTTTGTCTGTTACAGTCGCGCCCAACGTGGGGCATTGATCACCGTGAGTGTAAAATACCCAAAATTGATCTTTGACAATTTTTTGCTCATTTTATCTGGATCAGAAATTTGTAGTGGACGGACGTGCAGTGGTATGCTAAGGTTGGACAAACAAACAAACAAACGAACACAAAGTAACTCTGCGGTTCATTATAATAACACTCTAAACTCTTAAAGAAGCATATTAAGAGTTATGACTTTCGAAAGTTGGAGCACCAGAACAAAGGAGGAGGGATTAAAACGAAAATATTTCTAAGTTTTTATCTGAAAAAGATTTTGTTATAGGAGTTTGTAATTTGTGACCTGCGTAGTATTGTTTACAAATAATATTTTAAAAATATAATTTTTGAGAATAAAAAACCCGGTAATAGTTATTACTCTAGAATACGACTTTAAAATTTTTTAACCTACAATTTTTAGCCTTTTTGTAGACGGAAACAAAATCATCGAAAATCAAGCCACTTCTTCGAGTACCTACCAAACAAATGTCTTTTGCGAAAATTGAGTTTCTTAGAACGCTCCACAACTTTGAAAGAAAAACTTGTTGCAGCATCAATTTTAATCAGTAATATTTTAACGGCGGTTTTTTACAATGATTGATTTTGTTAGCATTTTCGCTATTTGTGTCGTATTTCCTCGCGGCTTCTCCTCGTAGAAAATTTGAGTCACCAAAATATAGGTGTTCGGTTTGTAAAATATTCTAGCCGGATATAAATCTGAAGTCATTCGTAAATTTCTAACTATATATCTGCCGGCCAGATACGGACAAGCTAAAGTTAAATTCGAACTTTTTTTAAACGAGAAAGTGATCGCTTTTAAAAGCGGATTTTTCCGTATTAACCGATAAATTTCGCACACTTTGAGCAACTTTTTGAATAAAATTTTATCGGTCTTATTGTTGGACATAAATCTCGTCTCGATTTGCAGTTCCCATTTTGGATTGTAAATATTTTGGAGAAAATCGACTTGACCGTTTAAAGTATTGTTGAAAATAGTTATATTCATCTGAATGATTTCAGGAACGGATGTCCAACTGATATCAGAGAACTTTCGATCGTAACGAGCCTATAAAAGACAATTTTGTATTATGAGTAGAGTAAACATAATATTAGAACCTGTTCTACAATATTGAAATCACTGAGTAGAATAAATGATAACATCCAGACCACTTTTAGTACGTCCATTTTCTTGGCTTGTTGAAAGAAGAACTGAAGTTTATTTTTCTGATA
The DNA here is from genome assembly GCA_951812415.1 of Beris morrisii. Taxonomy (NCBI): domain Eukaryota; kingdom Metazoa; phylum Arthropoda; class Insecta; order Diptera; family Stratiomyidae; genus Beris; species Beris morrisii. Next base: position 106,371,467 of record OX638312.1, on the reverse strand, counting down.
GTTGTAACTTGTTTTTAAAGCTAAATGATCAAAGTAATGATGATAAACGATATAACTACAAAAATTACACCCGTGATTATCATTACTCATGTTAAATGACCGTTCAGTCTATTTATTTGCTCTGTAAATATTACACTGGCCAAATGACATGTAATTTGCGCTTCAAAATAAATCAAGGAACGTAAAATCTAGTTTTAGCGAAAAGAGCAGTTAACGTATTTTAAACAGTGAAATCTAGGAATTGGACTTAAAAACGGATGAATGGTGTTTGATAGCTTGAATGCCCCGAAATCACTTATAAGTCAACTATCCCACTTGAATACAGGAAACAAGAGTATTTTTGAAAGCCCCACTCGTAACCTTTCTAACGTGGAACAATTATATAAGTAGCATTAATGGCTAGCGCCCAATGCCGTCGCCGCAAAGACGACGGCTCCGACTTGAGCAGTCGCAGCAAAGACGTCGCCGACGCAGCGATCGCCATACCCCCAGGTATGCGACGGCACTGAATACTGCCGTCGTTCACGACCTTACCAAAGTTGGACTCTCGGCATAGCCGGGAGAACTCCAACGCAAAGGTCCTGACGAATGTCCTTAACAAGTAAACACTTCAATTGAAGTGACTAGTGACTACGGAACGAAGGACCGGAGAGTTCCATTGAGTGAACATTTCAATTGAAGTGACTAGTGACTACTGAACGATGAAACGAAGGAACGAAGAGTTCAATGGAAGTACTTCACTGAACGCGTTCCTTAAAGTAAGTGACTCGGAGTTAAGTACTTCACTGAAAGGAACTGCTTTGCTCAACTCTAATCGAAAGGGATCTGTCTTACATATTCAACTGTTTAGTTTGGACGAAACTAAACGATTGTTGTGCAGTCTTCCATATAGCCTCATAGCAATCAGCCATTCAACTAAACTATTGCGCGATTAAAAAACTCTAGTCTGCGGATACTCTAAAGTTTCGGAAGTTATTAATATATCAGGTTATTACAATGATAAAAACGGCATATCTTGAAACGGTACCAATACGGACATATGTTTGAATGGGCGTTCTTCTTAGTTCTCCACGCTCCCGGTCTTTTATAACAATACACCCTGTATATGTAGCTGGAATATAGCGAGGCGGTGGGGCATGGAAGTGGGGGGGTTAAGAATTTTTCGAAAAAATCACGACATAGTAGGAAAAAGGATTTTGAAAATCTGGGTGTAGAGGGTGAGGGTGTGGGAGGGTGAAAAGGAAAAAGTTTAGATTTTTATATCTCGAGAACCTATAATCATTGAAAGCTGAAACTTGGTATTTTGATAGAGCAATAGTAATCGCGCGTTGGAAAAATATAGTTTTTTATAAGGGTAGTATGCTACGGGGGGTGGGGCGTGTTTTCCCTATCTAGTGAAGGCATATAGAAAAAAGTTAAAACTTGGTGACTATACGTAGATCTATTAGAAAAGTAATTTAGATAAGAAATATTTGGAAATATATATTGGTGTACGAAAGGTGGGGCTATAAAATTGATCAGTAAAAACGGAATGCATATATTTTCACCAATTTCGTCATATCTCTAAGGTCTTCCTAAATGATTTTCATTCCACTGATTTCTCACATCAATACCTAGAAAGAGTTTTCAGAGTTTATTGAAATTCGATCCCTAAGGTGGTATAAAAGGGTTGTATGTATATATTTTAGATATTGAATAACTTTTCACTTCCACGGGCTTGTTTTATAATCGACTAAGACTCGTTTTCAAGTTTTTTTTTTTTAACCCCTAGGAGGGTATAAACGGGTTGAAATCGTTTCACGAATTCCGTCATATCTCTTAGGAGTGATAAGACATCGAATTGGTTTTCACTCCTCCCATTTCAGGATTTTTGGATATTCAACCCCAAAGTGGGTGAAAGGTGGTTGCATAATGTTTTCACAAATTCCTACATATTTCTTAGTTTTGATCAGATATCGAATTCATTTTTACTTCCTTCATAATTATCAAAAACTTGGTTTCAGGTTTAATAGATATTCAACTTTAAGGAGACGTAAGGCTTTCCACATATTTCATGTAATGACCTAAAACCAAATCACGAAAAATCTCCTAATCTCGTAACAACTGATATTATAATACGACTTTGACCGCGTCACGGAGTATGACCCATTTTCGTAATTCGTAAGTATTCTAGCGCGACCAAATTCTAACCGCTTCCCGAATCTTTTTTAGGTTTTCAGTTACACAGTAATCTACAACGCATCTCAGCATTAAACGCGTTCCGGACCAAAAAAATAATAAAGTTGCGCCCAGAGTGTTGGCAGATTTTTTTTTAAAATTCTAATTTCTTCAGATAATTCTAAGTCCATTGCACAAGCTATTTTAAAAATATCGCTTCTTCGGTGCGGTAGCTAGAGCAATTTCGGTCATTAATACACCGAATCTTTTTATTTTAGACGAAACATAATCACATAAAATTTTCGGTTCACAGCTCGTTCGTATTCGTTCTGTTCAAAAATCGTTCAACATTTTTTGAAAACATTTTTATGTGTAAGAAATTTGTAATTCCCAGAATTAAAAGCTTCCTGTTAATTATTCAATAAGCCACTTAAGGACTTTTATATGAGAACTACCTGAACACGTTGATTAATTATACTATAACTATCGCGCTTGAACTTACTTTATATTTCGTAATTTATTTGTAAACAATTTCTACTTTCTACTAAGTCAATATAACATCAAATGTAAAAGTCCTACTTAAAATTGTCAGCCACTATTTAAGAGAACGTATTTTTTGAAACTTTTGTATGAAAGGTGCCTACCCAATACTCAAAGGAGCTCGAAAAAATATATAGAAAGACAGTGACTCCCGGCAGATGATATTATGTTCTCCAGAACGAGATTTATAGTAATGATATACAACATGGAAAAACAAAAACCGATATATAATAGATTTGATTACACATTAATTAAAAATTCAAACTTTTCTCGACACCTGACACTATGTGATTTAAAATAATAATAAACAATAAGTTGATTCAAGCTAGCTGCCGCTAGAGGCTCCAAGTCCTCTTTTTTATTCAATAAATTCGATCACAGATTTTCAGGACTTTTCCTTTCAATTTGAATTTCGCTATTTCCGACAAATTTCCATTTTTACGTATTCGGACTCAACAACATTCCGATCGTATAAATATCTCGGTTGTTGTAAAGTAGTTGCCAGCTTGATACGGCCAAGTTAAAGGAAAATATTTACATTTTCGTACCATTGAACTAAGCGCTGTTAATATCGGATTGTTTCGCATAAGCCGTTCTACTTCGCAAACTTTGACTAACTTGCAGAAAACAATTTTCTCAATCTCATTGGTAGATTCGAGCACTCACGATTTCGGACAATCGATATTTTGGAGACGGTATAGGAGGAGGTAGAAAACTCTTCTAAGACGCTATTTTCCTACTTCAAATATTATTTCTTAAAAATTTTAGGCATTTTACAAACAAGCATGAATCAACGCCCCACGTTGGGCGCGACTGTAACAGGGAAAATTGGATGCATTTTTAGCACAGAAAAACTGGAAGGACAGTCGTCATTAGAAGCTACTAGCACAAAGTTATCGTGGAAGAACCCAAAGCATTTCATATACATGATGAGATCGATGTTCTGCGGCGGCGCTACAGTAACGGTACAAATTATCTAATTTTTAGTGGAAACAAAGTTGACAAAAGGCCAATGCCCCACGTTGGGCGCCAATATAACAAAAGAATCGGCTACATTTTAAGCCATCAAAGTTAAAATTGTTACTGTAAAACGTTGCGTTCATAACACCATATTTAGAATCTGCTGTCGAATTCACATCAAATACTTCTAGGCGATAGCAAACCTGGGTAGTGTAATTTTTTGTCAGGAGTAGAGTAAAGTTGATACCATAAATGTGTTAATTGTTCGACGAAATCCAGAACACTTGAGGAAAATATTAAAATACAAAATGCACTGAATATGTTCATTTTCGGGATGTGCGGTAGATTAACCGTCTAGTTTCATCTTTCTAGGTTTTTAGGTCACTGTCTAAAATATTTGATACCAGAACCAATATCAAAGATGAACTGATAATTCCAAAATACTTTACTTCTATTATAATAAAGTCAAATACTAGTCAGTACTCAAGATTTGGGTCAATCGTCATTAACGCTAATTAGTTCCAAATTATCGGTTAGTTCGGATCAAGCAATTTCCGCTCGAATTATTCGCAGTGACGTTAAAAGTGCACACGGTCGTGCGCGTGGTGAATAGTGCAAACTTTGGATGACATTCAAGGATAGTGAACAACTGATTTAAGTTTAATTACCATTCGCATTTAACACTCCAATACTCACGCTATAAAATCATATTTATATCTACATACTCGTAACTCTTTACATTTAACGCATAAGACGCCCTTTACTTCAAGTCTTCACTTAAAGCTGTGTTCTCAATTTTGGCCAGAGTTCCAATAAAACTGTTACTTCTGTAGAAAAAAAAAACATTTAATTTATTTCGAAAGAAAGCCAAAAACTGCAAGTCTCGGTTTTTACCAATTTTAGAAAGAAATCATAAATAAATCATAAATCATCGCATAAACGTTGAATTTCCCTACACTAAAGGGTTTGTGATAAACAATGGTACTGAACGCGGCAGTAAGATTTTTATAGTTTGAACATTTAAAAGTTGTATTCCACAAAGCAAAAACCTTCAAGCCAACCCACGATTTATTCAATACAGTATATGCAGTATGATTTGTCCAATCTATGGACAGAAAATCCTTCAAAATCTTCAAAATATTCCGTTTGACAAGTAGCAGCAACACTGAAAGAAATAATTGGTTGGAAAGAGATTGCTTCAATAAAATTTTCATTGCAGCAATCGAAGCTCATTTACGCTAATAAGAATTAGTTTGGAGCAATAGATATTCGGTTGTACACAAAATATCCGTTTAAGGGCATAAACACGCAATACGTGCAATAGAACCATTCTGTCGAGACAATCAACTTACGTTGTTTGCGCGATTCCGTAAAAAGAACCGAACAGAAAAATGTCTAGCAACTCAATTTTGAATGCCGCAATTTAATGTTGGTTGTTGCAATAGAATATTGTTTATCACAAACGATTTTCGGCATCATTCTGCTTCGTTAACCGAATATGTGTTCCGCCAACCGAATGTATGTTGCGGTAACATAGTTAATTAAGTTAAGTTGCACATAGGGAAATGAAAAAAGAAAGATCTTCGGTGGCGCAGTGGTTACGCCTGCCAATCCAAAAACTTTCAACACGGGTTCGATTCTTACCCACAGCCAATTGTTTTAGTAAGTCAGTAAGTAAGAAATAATAGTAGGAAATTAGCGTCTTAGAAGAGTTTTCTACCTCCTCCTAGGCAATAAAAAGGACTTCAGTGTAGGATTTAACACAAATTACTCCATTTTTTTAGAGTTTACCAACAAATCGTGCATTTGTGGCAATACAAATTTTAAGAGATTCTGATTGGCTAGACAAATAATTTAGTTGTCGAAAAATATATTCGACACCAAAAAACGAAAATTTGGTTCGGCCAACCCAGAATTTCGGTTCCAACAATGGGATAGGAACTTTTCCTGCAACCGTTGTAATTCGTCTGGCATATATTTCTATTGCAGCAATGAATCTGTTCTCTCAGTGAACCACATCGAATAAATTTACTTAAGCGATGATTAAAAAATAATCAATAAAAAAACTATCCATTCAAAAATTGAATTGATGATGGCTAGTTACTGTAGTAAAGTAGTGTTTCAGCGGTGTAACCTGCGTCGAACCGAAAAATATTTAGTTTTGCCCCACGTTGGGCGCCATATAAATTACTTTTAATACACGAATTAAATTACGTACGCAAGCGTGTTTCAATGCTCGTAGTGTACAAAGGTTTTTAGTGAACAGATTGGATTGTTTTGTCTTTTATTGGGAGGTAGGGTATGATGGAAGGGGTGGAAGGTCTAAAACTGTTGCCAATAGTTATAAAAAAATGTTCGTTTCTATTTCTCAGGAGCCACTAACGCAATGAAGAAAAATTGAGAAAAGAAATGGTGGTGGAGATATCAAAAAAATCCAAAATTTTTTAGACAATATTATAAAACACCCGTGGATGTAAAAACCAAGGTGTTTTTTCTACAAAAGTTCACCTTAAATGTGCGTGAAAAATACTCGTGCTGTGGTTGTTACTTGACAAAAAGGAACAAATACGAATAAGGGACAAGAGGCGTAGTTTGGTACGATATTAGGGCAAAGTGGAGTAGTGCCCACATTTCCAGTAAAGAGAAAACTCCATTGATTTATTTTATTTGTAACAACTATCGGAATATAACAGCGCAAAGACAGTGCAGTGATTGAATCATGGAAAATAATTATCGATGGATTTGTGGGAGTAATTCGTGCAGGACTGCGTTGGTTTACGTGTTCATTCTCCAAATATTTCTAATCTGTCAACCTGTGCGTCCTCGCATTGGTTAAATTCAACGGCATGTTTTTAGAATTCTTAATTTCAATATAAAGTTCGCAATTTGAGACATGTTTCCCCGTGGATGTTCCTCGTAGAACATATGATTTACCTGGACGTAGGTATTTGGTGTGTAGAAAAGCCCGAATGGATATAAATCTCGGGTTAATGTAAAATTTCGTACGATATACCGGCCGGTTGGATACGGACAAACTAATACAAAATTTGTATACTTTCGAAGTGAAATGACGAACGCTGTTAAAAGTGGATTATTCCGCATTTGCCGCTCGATTTCGCACACCTTAAGCAACATATTGAACATAGTTTTGTGTATTTTGTTGTTGGACTGAAGTCTTTGATCGATTCGTAGTTCCCATTTCGGATAGTTTATTTGCTGTGAAACGTAACAATCAAAGTTTATAATGTTGTTCAAAAGTGTTGCATTTATATGCAAATATTTCGGAACTGTCGTCCAACTTATTTCGAACAAGTCTGGTCGATAGCAAGCCTGGAAAATACAGTTTTCGGTCAGGAAAAATGTTAACCGGGTTCCGGAAAAAATGTTACCTGTTCAACGAAATTCAGTTCAATTAGAGTAAAAACTAAAACACCAAATGCTCTTAGCATCTTCATTTTGTAGATGCAGCGTGCGGTAGACTAAACTTATTATTCATGGATTTTAAGTTGGTTCCAATCCAACATACTTTACATGATACAATCAAACTACAATTATTGACCATCCTAATGATATCGAGATCTGTTTAAAAAGATATTAGTAAATAAACTAGATTTGGGATGACCGTCATTAAAGTTAAATAGTTTGTAATTACCGGTCAGTTTAGATCAAGTAATTTTTGTTCGTATTGTTCGAAACAAACACGTGACGAAGAGTGGGGTAAAAGTCACAAACTCCGATTGGTAAGTGAAGTGAAAAAGGCAAACTCCCCTACTGTGGGGCAAAGTAAGCCCCTAAGGTTTGTACCAAGATTCTGTAAAATTGATAACAGTTATAAAATCCTTTTGTCGCAAAATCGATAGCTTAGGATGTTGGTTTAGTCATTTATTCGTGATGTTAAATTGTTGCTGCTGATAAAAAAGATATCTAGTTCTTTCTATACGTACTTCAAAGTGCCCACTTTGCCCCACTACTGGAGTAAAGTGAGCCCTTCCAAGTGGTATAATAATTTCACCCAAAACTGGAGCGAAATAATATGGCAATGGATCAATTAAGACAAAGAATATGATTTCAATAAATTCAAACGAAATTAAGTGTGTTGACAGCGTACTCTGCTTTGAAGAGTAGCCCTGGAAACACGCAAATATTTACTGGCTTTCTTTAGGTCCATTTTTTTCAGCAACATATGCTATTCAGTTCACGGTTGTTGCATTGATTTTTCTTGTATGCTCTAGCAATGCTAAAATTATTATTTTTAATTATCAAATAAAATTATATTGGTATGGGGTAAAATGTGCCCAGGGCTCACTTTGACCCCGAATGAGCGCTAAACAGCAAGCATCAGCTAAAGTTTATGTATTTTTTAAATAACCATTAAAGCTTACTTTTCAAGTTTCACAATCCGTACGCCGATCTCAAGGATACTGTACCAAACAATTTTCACTCACTAATAATTTTTTTTAATGCATTTATTAAATACTGATATTTATACATCAGACCGTACCAAAGTCGTAATATGAGAAAAATTCAAGGAAGTGTAATTAATATGGATTTTGTTTATAATGCATTGTGGTCAATTTATGAAGCTCTATTGTATAATTTATTTTGCTAAGAGATGGCGTGAAAAAAAAATGTATTATAATTTAAATTTGTTGTACCTATCTCATTTTAATTTATTATTTTTTAATTATAAAGTACTGTGATCGACCTGAAATTTCAAAAAAAATTGCTACCCTGAAATTTTTTATTTCCACGTTTTAGGACTAGTAAATACCAAAAAAGCAAAAAAAAAGATGTCCGTCTGTCCGCCATATACGTCGTACGCCGTACGTAAAATCGTTTGAAGGCGCGTAGCTCCCAAACCCGTTGAGGTATTCAGTTGAAATTTTTATGGTGGGTAGATTAGGTAAACTCCTACGACTGGTATCTTTCAGGGGGGTGAGGATGTAAGTGGGGATTAGCGGGAGCCTTTTCGACGAAAAATTTTGGTTTCCAGATCTTAGGAACCACTTATGCTAGGAGGCTGAAACTTCGAACTTATGTAGTACTATCATAGTGGACTTATTTGCAAAAAAATTACCGATAAGAGTTGAGGGGTGTGTAAGTGGGGGGGGGGGGAACCAATGAGACCAAAACGCTTGAAAGCCGAGATTGAAACATTCTAAAATCCATATCTCCTGAACGATTGATGTCAGAAGATTGAAACTTTGTGGTTGTCCTTAGGGATACTTCAAGATTAGACAAGGGCTAAAATTTTTAAGGGGGGTGGTGGGGTTGTTGGGTGAAAAACTTTGGATTACAATATCTTCCGAACCAATTACACCAGGAAGATAAAATTTAGTTTCTGTATATGGGATCAGAAGAGAAGTCTAATGAACGTAAATTTTTTGAGGAGGGAAAGGGGGGCACGAAAGTGGGTGGATAGCAATTTCTCAAAAAATGTCATTTTTATATCTCAGAAACCGTATCAGATATGATCTTGAAAATTTTACAGGAGTTGGGATCGGTAGACCTCTAGTAGGGAAAAAAAATTTAGTGGTGGGTGTGTAGGGGGTGATGGTGAAAAGGTGTAGAAAGGAAAAAAATTCTGATTTTTATTTCTCGAAAACCGTAATGAGTGGAAATTTAGGATTATATAGAGCCACTATAGATACATCCTAGAAAAATAAAATTTTTCATAGGGGTAGCAAGGTACGGGGGAGAGGGGTGGTTTATTATATCTCAGAAACGGCTTATGCTAGAAAATTGAAACTTGGTACGTATATGTAGATGTGCTATTAGAGTAACTAAAGCAAAAAAAAAGTTCAGATTTTTATTGGCGTTCAGAGGTTGAGTAAAAAAAATGTCCGTGTATCCACATTTTCACGAATTTTGTTAAAACTTTTAGACATGTCGAACTATCAAAGCAATTTTACTTCTGCGGACTATTTATATAAGCGCCTAGTAACGTTCTTCAAATTTTTTCGATATCCAACCTCTAAGGGGGTGTAAAGTGGTTGTGTACATATTCACGAATTCTTATATATTCCTAAGGTATATTGAGGTTTGGAATTTACTTTTACTTCTATAAGCTTTAAACGTAGTCGGGGAAAAACCCGATTTAAGTATTTTTCTCTATTAAACCCCCTGGGGTTATTGTTCAAGTTTTCACTCATTCCGAAAATCTCTTACTATGAATTATTCTATTGATAAAAAAATACGTAAGTAAATAAAAAATATGATTTCATCTAGAGTATAAAAATCTGCCAACTGGGCGCAACTTTATTATTTTATGGGTAAAAGTCCGAAACGTGTTTAATGATGAAATACGGTGTTTGGTACTATGCGACTCACAACCTAAAAAATAACCAGGAGGCCGCCGAGATGAAAATGCGACTCGTCAGAAAAGATGATTTTTCGCCCAAAATCGTTGTCCAATTCAAGCCGCTCTAAGGCCCAAATTGCGAAGCGATAACGAAGCGGATGGTCGTGCGCCTTCAATTGCTGAGTCAATTGGACCTTGTAAGCGAATAATCCGAGATCTTTGCGCAGAATTCTCCTCAGGCTAGTGCGTGAAATGTTGAGCTGTTGAGATTGACGGCGAGTTGATGTTCGTGGAGTGAGTCTCACACTCTCGGCTACAGCAGCCACGTTCTCGTCTGTGCGCACCGTATGACGACGGGGGCCATGAGTGTTGTCCACTAGCATGCCAGTCTCACGAACTTTTTGCACAAACTTGAGTACAGCAGGCGCGGTGGGTGCTTTATTTCGGCCAAAACTTCTTTTCAAAAAACGCACTGTTTGGGCTACACAGCACTCACTTTGAAAATATGTTTTCAATATTTCCCAACGTTGTTCAAGCGTAAAGCGACTCATTTCGTTCCGCGGAGGTATGATACTGACTTTCTGTCAAGATTTCGAGCGAGAAACAGCTTCAGTGTCAAAATAACCTATGATTTAAAAAGAAACCACTAGATGGCCCACCCTGTACAAAGTTGTCTACGTTTTCTAGGTTAAAGTCTCCTACTATATGATATGCTGGAGTTCTCCCAACTATGCTACGAGTCCATCTTATTACGGTTTAAATTCGCGTTAGCGGTCTTAATACCGCAATCAAAACCCCTTTGTACCAAAAGGGGACGAACGGGCCCTTGCCGGCCAACCCAGAGAAGGGTCGTGGGCGCCAGTGGTTCCGAACTTTAAGGAACCCGTTCTATGCCGATTTTCCCAAACCGAACCACTAGTTCAGGAAAAGTCCACTCAAAAGACAATACTGTCACGGATAACACTACTCTACTCTGCACGGAAAAGAGGCTGAAATACGTCACAACATTTACAAGATAACGAATCGTAAAGAAGTATAAGAAAATGTAATTCAGTGGTTAAAGTATAAACGTTAATTAAAAATAAAAAAAAAGGTAATAATAAATGTACGTGATAGATATCACTAATGGCTAATTCGTTTACATAAATGGAACTCACTCGAACTGTCCCTATTCCTAGCTACCTTCTTATTTCTAGGGCGCCGCTGGTGCGTTGTCCCACGAAGTCGGTTATTTTTTTACTCCTTGCTCTGCTTCTTTTTGTACGCAATTCCAATGTTTTCGCCGTCCAGGTTTTCCTGCCTCCCGATCTCGTTCCTCGCTGTCTTCTACTAACTTTCTCCTCCGCTTCTTTCTTTCAAAACTAACTGCCACTCTGCTCGGTCTCACTATCCAAATCCCAAGAGACCGTTTTTGGGTCCGGCACTTCCCGCGAAACCTCCGGTCAGCTTTTTCATCGGTAAAAATCTCCGTTTGGGTCAATGAACGTTTTCTTCAGGTCATTCCCTTAAGTTTAAAAACTTCCCGTACTGGTTAGCTTTTATTTCGGTTGATTTGGTGTCCATTTTATATTTACCATCCGACTTTTATCTTGGACCCAACCCATGTTGCTCTGCCTTATCGACTTCACTCTCTCGTGGTTCGTGCAGTGCTCGTTGATATTATCGTCGGATGACGTTTCTCGTTGTTGTGACGTTTCCGCGATGTGGTGTTGTTCTTCCCGTGTCGTATTTTCTGAGTTAATTGTTTTCTATAGTTTCCGTGATCGCACTGTGTATTTCATTGAGATCGTTCTGTGTTTTCCCGCGATCGTTCTGTGTTCTGTGATCGTTCTGTTGTTTTCCCTGTGGTTAAGTGCTTGTTACTAAAGTGTTTTCTTCTCTCTCGTTGTAGGGTTGAACGGAACGCAGGATGGAGTCCACGGTTACGCAGGACGGAATAACCCGCGATGAATGTGAGTATGACAGTTTGTCACAAGGTTTGAATTTTGTGTTCGGTTACGGCAATTTGAAGTATTAATGTTGGTTGCGCAGTCACAGTCTATCTTCCGTGAGTACCTTTTCATTTTTTTTTTTTCCATTTCGATAAATGCCTAATCTACCTAATCTAACTAAAATAATAACTAATCTACCCTAGTGTTACATTAATGGTCCTAATTCCTTCATTTTCCGCCTCTTCTCCGTGTTTACTGAAAACAAATATACTAATATTTCTTACTTGGTTTATTTTTAGGTGCTGGTGTTGGAGACACTTATTCGCCCCAGGGAAAGTAGAAGACGTTAAAAAAAAAACAAACACTCGGAGGTAAGTAAACTCCAATATAATTCCGAAGCCAACAATAATGATTTGCTTTATTTCTTTACAGGTCGACCTACAGTTACGGGTGGATCCGTAACAATCTATGTCATACTTTTGCCTACTTACTGAGACGCATTGATATTACTGGCCACCTCCATGCTTCTCCTCCTTTCTCAACCGGTCTTGGGACCGGCTATGGTGGAGTAGAAGCAGTACAATCATTTTCAATTCAGTTTTTAGGAAATAAGTATCTAGAAGCTCTTTGTTCAAAGAACCACTATATGCAGCATCGCAGATACTTTCAATACCGCAAGGCCAAGTTCAAATATACAGGGTGTTTGGCACTCCGTCCGCCACCTTGTAAGGGGTTATTCCTTGATATATTTGGAGAAAAAAATTGTTGTACAGGGTGGGTTAATTTTCAATATCAGTGGAGATACAGGGTGGTCAAGAAAAGTGTTTTTGACCGGTAAACGAATAATCACAAGGCAAAGTGTTATAACTTGTTTGTTAGGGAATCGAATTACCTTTAATTTTTATGCGATATGTATTTTTACCTATTACTTCCAAAATGTTAATCGTAACTCATACATATATCAAGGAATAACCCCTTACAAGGTGACGGATGGAGTGCCAAACACCCTGTATAGATCGAATGGTAAACGGTAAAATGGCGCCCAACGTGGGGTTCAACGCTATGTAGAGAATTAAACGACGGTGTTTGAAATTGTGTTTCTTTGTTAATATAAATTTTTCATTAAAAATAGTTGGCTAACTTATATAACGCTTATTGTTTTTTTCATTTAAATATCTTATACAAAATAATAACAACATTTCTGTTTTTATGATTCTTACCTTTTTTTCATAGATAGTAGGCTAGATTAGAGAATTTATCCCGAATAGCTGCTCCAGTGAGCTTACTGGGTCAGCTATTCCGGTTAAAATCTATATTCTAGCTTACTATCTACAATCAAAAGTAATAAAACCTGGTGTTTTCACGTAAATTTTAGTCACTACTCTGATCTGGATAAATGCGCGAACACATTAAATTGCATGTAATAGAAGCAAAAACCCCACGTTGGGTGCCTTTTTAACAAAAATTTCCTTCCATAGCAATTCATTGTTTCCACTTCAACCGCCTTTTTTTCTATTCAAATCGCTAGAAGTCCCATGTTTCTTCGTTAAATCATCCTTATCAAAACATAAAAGCCAAAAATAATCGTAAAATGAAAACAAGTTTTATTTAATTTCAAGTTGACCACAATCAAATAAATATTCGAATAAAACGCAATAAAATAAATTATTAAATAAACATGTTTTTTACATTCAATGCACGTCGCTATATAACAAATTTAGGAACGAAAGCTAAAAAATAACATCAAAACAATAGCGTAAAATTCTCGACAACCAACGGCACCGATGGACAGAACTTTCGTTGCCTATCGGATAATATGCTCACGCATCGAATGTTGCACGATCTGAAAAACTGATAAGGAAAGAATAATTCTAATAAAAGTAGGAGTTATGCCAAAACTTTAGACCGTTTCTCATTCTTATTAAATTCCGCTACACCTTTTCACTACGCTTATTTTTGTTACGAATCTCGCTATTTCCGATCGGTTTCCACGGTTACGATTATCGTAGAATATATTATTAAGCTGAATGTATGTATTTGGTTGGTAGAACAGTGCGAAAGGAAACATATCTTCGGTGACTGTCACATTTCTTATAAAATAATGTCCGGCCAGAAACGGGCAAGACAAAGTGTAATTTGAATATTGTCGGACCATCATAATCCCCGTCACTAGAATTGGGTTTCTTCGCATTAGACGTTCCATTTCGCACAGTTTGGCAGTTCTGTTGAACAAAGTCCTGAACATTTGATCGTTGGACATTTTTCTTTGCTCGATTTGAATTTGCCATTGCGGGTAAATATTTTGATAAGCAACGAAATCGATATTTAGGACGTTATTCAAAAGTGTTGAATTTATTTCAACATTTTTCGGATCTAAGGTCCAATCGATTTGATAGATAGTTGGTCGATAGCACGCCTAAAATTGCAATTTTTAAACTAATGAGTTACAAAAAATCGAATTTTTCTTACCAGTTCCACAAAAACTAGACCCTCTAACAGAAATGTTAAAATCCATAACGTTTTCATTATTGTGTGTTCCTTATTTCACCTTTGCAATAGACTATTTTATTTTCAAGGTATCTGCTGTGGACTCTTGATTGTAATGCACATTTTTATGGTTAATGAGCAAACAAACAACATTTCAAATTAAATCTAGATAAAAGTGATATTAAATGAAAAAAATCTTGCAGTAAATATCGCTATATTAAAATGTAATTACAACTGTGAGTCAGTTAATAATTTCGCAATCTTACTTTTTTACCTTTTGTAATAAATCTGAAATTCAATTTTAAGCGTTTTTTAAGTATCCCATAAAAAATACCCTCTCCAACAATTAGAAATTCCACCCTTCGATTTAAGCCCCGCGTTAGGCGCCTTCACAGCATTATTCATCGATATTTTGAAAACCATGGACCGATGTAAGCTATCGCGCCATTGATAATAAGAATGACAGAAACATGTCCCGACAAAGGCTTCCACAAATCTGGGTTTGTGCAACACATTTTACAATTACTTTATTATTTTTTAATAATAAAATATTGTGATCGACCAGAAATTTAAAAAAAAATTTCCTACACTGAAATTTCGTATTTTCACAACATTTCGGAATTAGTAGACTCCGAAAACAATAAATAAAAAATATCCGTCTGTCCGCCTTATACTCCGTAAGCAAGCGCGTTTCAAGGCTCGTAACTCGAAAACGCGTGGCGATATTAAGTTAACATAAGTAAGGTTTGTATAATATTTTTTATAGGGGAAGCAAGGTACTGGTGTGGGGAGTGTCTCTGTATCTCAGGAACGGCTTATGGTAGAAAGTTGAAACTTGCTACGTATATGCATAACAGACGTAATTTAAGCAAAACAAAAATTCAGATTTAAAAAAAATTTTCTGTAAAAAGTGATATTTTTACATTTTCACAAAATCCGTCATATCCTTTAGGTCTGTCGATGTATCAAAATAATTTTACTTTTGCTTGCTCATTCAATAATCGCCTGGAAACCGCATTCCAGATTTTTTGATATTCAATGCCTAAGGAGGTGTACGTTTTCATAAGATAAGATATGAATTTCGCTTTTACTTCCATAGTCATATTCGCCTAAAAAAATAATTTTAGGTTTCTGTGACATTCATTCAACCCCTAAGAAGGTGTAAAATCATTGTGAACGTTTTAACGATTTCCGACATATCTCCTCAATCTGATGAGATATCGAATTGTTTTTTTAGGCTCGTTAAGCTTTCCATATAATCGCCTAAAAATCGGTTTCAGATTTTTTTTGATATTTAAACCCTAGGACTCTAGTTGGGAGGCGCTAACGAGCTGTAGGACTTCTAGGGCCCTCTGACCAAGGTTGGACAGACGGAAGACTAGCGAGATATTGACATGGAGTAGGGGACGTCTGCGGCTACTCGTCGGAATACTGACAGGGCGTATCTTGCTAGGGAAGCATGCTATGCGTATAGGGATCGCCGACTCTGACGTGTGCAGCTACTGCCTTGACCTATATGCTGAGAGGACATCACCCACATTTTGTGTGAATGTCAGGCGGTTGCAAGGAGGCGACTGAGGTGGCTGGGCAGTCTTTTCTTTGACAATTTTGAGGACCCAAGGTTGATAGGGCATGACAAGCTAGTCAAGTTCTTTAGGGATCTGTGTCGTTTAGGGGATGTTTAGTGACCTACGAGGCTCTGAAGGGATCGCTATGGGCCCTTTTGGTGCCTAGTTGGCTCAGCGCTTCACCCCTTCTTAAAACTAAACCCTAGGAGGTTATATCGATATTTCATCTATTAAATTTTTATTGAAATTGAAAACATAAATAAAAAATCGCCAACAAACTGGGCGGAACTTTATTATTTAATTAAAATTAAATAAAAATGCAATTACAACAATGAGTCAGTTCATAGATTTTGAATTTCAGTTTTGTACTTTTGTAAGAAAACCCTTACAATTAAATTCATTTCAACAAAAACAAAATTTCATTAATATTGTACCCTAGTAAAAAATCTATACGAAGGTTCCTTCGCGTACCGACAACGAAATCCACCTTTGTAATATACGTATCAGGTTTAAACCCCACGTTGGGCGCACATAAAAACATTTTCTTTCATTCTTTGAAGACCAAGGCACGGTTTGACGTGTTGTGGCATTGATGATTATTCAAAAAGAGGAGTTTCGAAAGAGGCTGCTACGAACTTGGGTCTATGAAAACATTTGACTTTTTTAATATTAGGTGCCAACTGCACGAAGACACGATAAGAAATTTAAGTCGACGTACAAATCGCTAGACTATTTTTCTTTCAATACTTTCGATTTATAAATATATACGAATTAGGTTCAAACCCCACGTTGGGCGCCTTTGACGCACTTATGTATTTCCGTTTTTTATTTTGCAGCGCAGTCTAATTCTTCTTCGAGTCTTTGTCATAACAATATCCTTAAGATGACTGGATTTTAAGTCAGTCATTTTGAGTTCAAATTGCATTATATTTTAATTAGACAATGAAATTTGAACCGAAAATGATTTATTGTGGGTCTCGGTGTGGGCCGAGTGTAATCTCAAAAGCATTCCTCCTGCGTGATTTATTTATATAAAGGTGCTCTTACACGAGCAATTTTTGAAGCAATTGATTGCCCGACGACTATTGCCAAAACTAGTGGAGCAATAAAGGGCGATATCGTACTAGTTGCGGCAATGTGACAATGTTTTGACAGATTGCTCGCACTATAGTTGCTGTATTTCCACTAGACTTGGAATATTTCGAGCAATTGTATTCGTTCGGTGAATCCAATTAGCCTGTCGTGGGTTTTTTTCGTATTTGATTCGATTGCAAAGTTTTCTTTTGAGTTTTAGATTTGTTTGTCAAGTTTGCTTTCGTGTTGTCATGGCTTGGAACAACGAAAAAACAATGCGTTCATGTCGTGTAATTCCTTATTGCCGAATTGCTAGGTATTGGTCCATATCGCTTAAAACAATTCAGCAATGAGTTGATAAAATTGCCTGTTGCTATTGTTGCTGTATGTTGCTTCATATTTTCATGAAGTCAAAATTGACGAAAATTGCTGCACATTAATCAATTTTAATCGCTCGTGTAAGAGCACCTTTAGGTTTATATATATAGTGATCAGTTCGTAATGGTTAATAGTTCCCATACTGATGGGTTTATGTTAACATTTCAATCGACTTTACAATGACAAAAAGGCAACTTTGCTCAGTTATTAACTTTTATTTCTGATTTATTTTGTAAACATAAGTTGGCTTATCTTTTAAAAATCATGAAAGTGATTAAGGTTGTTTAGCCTTTAAAGTTTATCATTGTGCAAAGGAAGTCTTTTAGTGCTTAAATACTATTTGGTACGGTAAAAATTCAAAATTAAGAAAACCTATGCCTTAAAACTTAAAAGTAATAACAAAAGTACGCCATCAAAGTGTTGACTAAAGAAGTGATTTGAGAGTTATCTATAACCCGGAACTTTTATAGTTTTAATTGTTCTTGGTTATTCTGACAAGTCAGAAAGTTTTGTTACTTTATACCCATCCATATTTCATACCTAATCCATCATACAATTTCCTCGCTAAAACTAACTGGTCTAAACGTTACTGCATTTAAGATTGGACCTTTACGTTCAGCTCGGTAGCCTTAAAAAGGTTAATAAATAAATAAATACCACACCGCATCGAATCCATAACATTATCCAGCATCGAATATTGTACTCTTCCGTGTGTGAAAAGCCAATCGGAATACATTCTCGCACATTGAATATTGCACGATAAGAAAACATAATAAAGTATTGTGTTGTTGGAGGGATCGTTAGTATGACTGGTAGAAAAACATATGAACATATTACACCAAAACTAGGGACAAATTAAAATTCTCTAAATTCCACTACACAATTTCACTACGCTTATTTTAACTATGAATCTCGCTACTTCCGATCGGTTTCCACGGGCACGATTACTGTAGAATATATTATTAAGCTGAATGTATGTATTTGGTTGGTAGAACAAAGCGTAAGGAAATCCATCTTCGGTGAATGTCAGCTTTCTCATAAAATATTTTCCGGTCAGAAACGGGCAAGACAAAGTAAAATTTGAATATTGTCGAACCATCATAATGGCAGTCATTAGAATTGGATTTCTTCGCATTAGACGTTCCATTTCGCACAGTTTGGCAGTTCTGTTGAACAAAATCCTGGACATTTGATCGCTAGGTTTTTTTCTTTGATCGATTAGAATTTGCCATTGTGGATTGTAAATATTTTGAAAAACATCGGCATCGACGTTAATGGTGCTATTAGAAAGTGTTGCATTTATTTCACCAATTTTCGGATCTGTGGTCCAATCGATTTGATAGATAGTTGGTCGATAGCACGCCTAAAATTGCAATTTTTAAACTAATGAGTTACAAAAAATCGAATTTTTCTTACCTGTTCCACAAAAACTAGACCCTCTAACAGAAAAGTTAAAATCCATAACGTTTTCATTACTGTGTGTTCCTTATTTCACCTTTGCAATAGACTATTTTATTTTCAAGGTATCTGCTGTGGACTCTTGATTGTAATCCACCTTTTTTTGGTTAATGAACAAACAAACCACATTTCAAATTAAATCTAGATAAAAGTGATATTAAATGAAAAAAATTTTGCAGTTAATATCGCTACATTAAAAAGTAATTACAACTCTGAGATACTTAATGATTTTTATACTGGTAGTATCAAATCTGAAATTAATTTTTTTTATTTTAAAAAGAGCTGTTCTCACAAATATTTGACCCTGGTATAGTTACAAGCAGCAAATACCGTGTCTTAGATGTAATTTGAATGAATTAATTATTTACTCCTACGCCTTGCAGTATCACTTATACAAAAATTTGTTTATGAGGTAATTCTTTTCCAAAGAAATCTACGATGAGAGGATTCAATCAACATTCAAATCGGGATGTCGAGAGTTACGTACCACGTATAACGTCCCACAATCCAGGAATATTCAAAATTACATTTCATGTAAACACATATGGAAATTTGCTTTAAATAGTCAAAGCCACCCTCATTTCAGGGGATGATATCGCATTGGGGGTAGTAGCGAAACACATTCACACTTTGGGAGTTCTATGCAGTGATGCGATCGCAGTAGTTACGTAGTGCAGACCTGGAGTTGGCTTTGCATAAAACGGAAGCGGTTCTATTGAGCTCTCGAAAAGTGCACTAGGTCTTCACATTCAGGGGGGGAACCACGAGTTCATCTCCCAACCAAATATGCAGTAATATGGGGGTGTTAATCGACACTAGGACCACCTTCAAAGGTGAATGGTTAATTCTCACGCATCATGGCAAACATTGGAGGACCACGCTCCTACAGGCGGAAACTTTTAGCAACGATCATGAGCTCCAAAATGCTATACGCTGCACCGATCAGCCGGAGCAGCTGGAATCCGATCAACCTATCGTCTTAGCGCAGTAAGAGTTGCCGAACACTTTTCGATGATCAATTGGAGTGGTGTTGACTCCGCTACCGATAGACATACTAGCGTGTGAGCTTCAGCGAAGCTAAGTAGCAGCAGGTGAAGCATCAAAAGTGAACGAGTGACCCTGTATCATCTAGGAATGCACTAGGTCTTCACATTCAGGGGGGAAGCACGAGTTCATCTCCCAACCAAATATGCAGTAATATGGGGGTGTTAATCGACACTGGAATTTCCTTCAAGGACCACCTTCAAAGGTGAATGGTTAATTCTCACGCATCATGGCAAACATTGGAGGACCACGCTCCTACAGGCGGAAACTTTTAGCAACGATCATGAGCTCCAAAATGCTATACGCTGCACCGATCAGCCGGAGTAGCTGGAATCCGATCAACGTATCGTCTTAGCGCACTAAGAGTTGCCGAACACTTTTCGATGAAGCAATTGGAGTGGTCTGGACTTCGCTACCGGTAGACATACTAGCGTATGAGCTTCAGCGAAGCTATGTAGCAGCAGGTGAAGCATCAAAAGTGAACGAGTGACCCTGTATCATCTAGGAATGGCAAATATGCCGGAAGAGCGCTAACAAAGGAAGATGGACGTTTACACTGATTCCAAACATCGATAGCTGTTTAATCCGCAAATACGGAGACATAGACTTCTTTGATCAGCGGATATGACTGTTTTAAGCAGTACCTCCACCGCTTTGAGCATGAGAAAGATCCGTTTTTTCCCAACTGCTCTCACGAGATTGAAGACACCCGGCCTATCTTACTATTCTGTCCACGTTTGGAAGTCGATCGAACCGAGATTGCAGAGGTTTTCGGTGAAGCTCCGGCCTTGGCGAAAATCGTGACCTGTGCGACAGAACCCTCAAGTGGCAAACCTTCTAGACTACAGCAGCGAGGATTATGTCGATGCTTCGCCGCTTTGAGCGCATAAGAAGGGTCCAACACGTTGCAGAACAGAAGACAATCGTCTTCTGCTCTGAAACGCAGAACGAATAGACAATAACTGACGGTTATAGTGGCAGTAATGCGCTATCGGCCTTCCGGTGAAATACCTATCGTTGGTTCCGGAAGAATTCATCCATAATACACCCAGAAAAATATTTTGGTAAAAAATAACTTTTTTGAAAGTTAAAATAACTAAAATATACCTAAAAAATAGTTAAAAAACAAAGAAATAGTTCGCAAATAGTAAAATCAGTAGTTTAGTACTATATTGTAGATTGTTTCAAATTGAAAATTAGTGCATTTCAATATTACTACTAAATAGTTGGTTATCACTATATTTGGTTATTGAGCAAAACATAATCTAATATTTTATAGTAACTTCCAACTATTCAGTTGTAACATTCTACCAACTGATAGTTGAAAGAAATCTGAAAATAGTAAAAAACATTTTAACAGAACTGTTTGTTTGCCAGTCTGTTTCTTCAATCGCGGTGTATAGTTCGTTAGTTAGTTATAGTGCGTTCAGATTAATTAGTAATAATATAATACAATTATTAGTGATGCAAATGACGAAATAGTGCAGGAATTATGTATCGATATATTACAGGAATATGAATTTAGTGGTTTAAGTCAAAGTGAAATAATCGGTAAGTCTTTAATGTAACGCACGCATTTTTATATCATAAACATAAACAAATTCCTTTCGTTTATTTACTTTATTATGTATGTATGTCGCAACCAATACGGTAATATTTTCATTAGAAAAATAATAATTACATTTCTGCAACATAGTTCTAACATTTAAAGTTAAACTAATGAAATAGAAAAATTGTTGTTAGCAGTATTTATTTATAATGAAATAAACAGTAGATGATTTAAAATATTTACCGCGGAGAAAAAGTGGGAACAATCGATGCCGGTTTTTTTAACAAAGTATTTAAATTTTTATTCATCCAGTTGCGTTCGCGGTAGAATTTTATTTAAACAGAAAATATGAAAAAATTTAAAAGGGAATATATTAAGATGAGTTTAATTTGTAATTGGGATTGTTGATTTTCGGAAAATAGCAAGTTTGGAAAGTGGCTCCAGTTTCGACTGAAAATAATTTTACTTATACTAAAAATTCAGTCTAAATGAGACGGTCAAATTAAAATTAAAATATAGGTAAAGTTAGATAAATTATATTACATATTACTTATGAAAATTGTGTACTAATATAATAATCTTGTAAAGAAAAGCTTAAACGTAGTTATATTATATGCAATATCTTAAATACTACAATATACATTTGTTTTATAGCATTGGGAATAGGGTATGACGGTCTACAATTATTGGACTTAGATGATATACGAAAGATTGTTGGAAGTGATAATGCATCGTATAGTACATTTTCCATATTGAAGGGCGAGTAAAATCTATGAAGAAAACTTAACGTATGTGTTGGATAGCTTTTAATTAAAAATATTAATTTGAATCAATTTAGGGTTTTCCAGAAGTTATTCCAGACTACTATGCTGATTTAACAACAATTGGTTCAATTGGCTCAAAAGTTACTTCTTGGATAACAAACTTGTCACAACCTTCATTGTCATAATCTCAACATAGCTCACCGCAAAGTTCAACAATTGTACAGCTTAAGATTAATTAATATGTATTAAGTTATATAATTTATAATTTATTTCATTTCATTGATAGAATGTTGAGGAATTTTTAAACTGTAAGACAGGAGGTGAAATAAGTGCACTTTACAAAGTCAATGACAGGCTCGATGAGACAAATCGAACAAAATTAATTAACTGCATTCTCAACATTATATTCTCTTCAGATAGAACGATTAGTAATAAGGAGCTAGATAATATTACTAATCAAATATCGATTTTATTCCCGAATGAAAATAAAGTATGACTTCAATATTCGATTTACACTGAATTAACTAAAAAAAATACTAATTTCGTCTATTTTACAAAGGCTATATTTTATATTCCTTACATGGACAGTAAGCCAGCCAGAGGAAAATTGTTCGACAAGTACCATAACAGGTTGAAACGGCTCAGAACAAAGAATATTATTCCGGAGTCAACTTTTCAAAGAAACCAGAAACTAAAAAGCTCAAATAGTACATCTAACAACACCGACATCCTACAGCCTACTACTTCATTGAGTGGCGAAAACTCTTTTTTATTTATACTAGATTAAAATAATTAAATAAAACAAATATTTTATAGAAATTGATGTTGAGAATCACAGAAACATCCTGAAATTTCACCAAGACGATTGGCCGGCGTGTAAGTGGGAGGTTCTATTTGCTTATAAGAAAAAATATATGCAAATAAGTATTAGATTGATTGATTGGTGAAAAATCAGAATTAGCTAATATTATCAATATTAAGAAAACACATTTGCCACCAATGCATATCCACAAAACAATCGGCAACAAAAAAATAAATAGGCTTAAGTATTTTTAGATTAAAGAAAATAAATAACAGAACTTATATTATAAAACCTAATACCTAAATCTGAAACATTATAAAAGATTGAAAACAACCTATGTTCCTACAATGAATTATATAAAAAAAAACAGATAATTGCATAAAATAAAGAATTGATTGGTTTACTTAGTCAGTTTTTGCATTTATGTACATGTTTTGGTTTACAGGAATTTTAGTTAATTTTATTCTAAATTTGTAGTTGACTCATGGTAAACAATAATTTAGTTAAAATAACTGCAAAATAGTAACGTATTAATTAAAATTGACTACTTTCTGGTTAATAACTACTACTTTCTGGTTAATACCTACTACGTAATAGTAAATTGCATATTTAACAAATTTTAGTAAAAACTAATAGTTAATAGTGCAAAATAGTTATATTCTACGAAAACAACATATTGTAGTAAAAAACTACTTTTTTATAATTAACTCAACTTTTATTTCACTCTTACTACATAATGGTTAACTTTCAACTTATTTTATGGTAGTCACGATTTTAAATATAGAAAAAGTTAATAAATAGTCGATTTCAACTATTTATTTTTCTAAGTGTAGGTTCAAACCCCACGTTAGGCGCCAAAAGAACAATTTTAATTCTCCTTTGGGGAGCATGGCCTTATTCGGCCTGTAGCACCATTGAATATAATAATGACAAAGAAGTCTCGACGATGAGAGGATTCAATCGACACAGAAATCGTCACTTAAGTTTTATCCGTCGAGTGTGGGAAGCATATTCCATATTTATAGTATAAAGGTATTGGGCTTAAACCCCACGTTGGGCGCGTTTAACACAATTTATGGTAGTATAGTGAATGTTTTCATAGTACATTTTAAAATTGAAAAACAAGTTTTCCGGGTAAAAATACTGTTATATTTATTTAAATATAGTTAGTCATACGCTAAAAAATACATCCAGCGAAAAAAAAACTTAAAATTCAGGGAGTAAATTATTTGAAGTTTCAGCTCTAGAAAGGCTCTAACGAAACACCATGCGCTACAGGTGATTGTTCAAAGTTGAAATTTGTGTTTTTTTTTTCGCTGAATTACTGCTGATAAACAAAATTACCTCAATTTAAACAACTTTAGTGTTGAATAATTTCGTTTAATATATATACATGTCATAGAATTATTTAAATTTGCCACTAATTTTACTTCCCCTGGCTTTCCAGTCAAATGTCTAAAAAGTGGGTTTAGACTTTTTTTTTTAAAGTCATCCCCTAAGAGAGTGTAAGGGAGTTGTATATATTTTTACGAATTCCGATATATTTCGTAGGTTTGATGAAATACGAAAAAGGTGTTTACTTCTGCGGACTTCTTATAGAATCGTCAAAAAAATCAGTAACAAGATTTTTTGATTTTCAACCCCAAAGAGAGTGTAAACGGGTTGACTACGTTTTTATGAAATTCGCCCTATCTCCCAAGACCGATTGATCATATATCGAATTGTTTTACATTTTTAGGTGCTGTTTATTTGTACTCCTTCAATTTATTTATGCAAAAGCAGAAATGAATGGTGAAAGTTGTATCTTACAAATATCTACGTTATTCCAGGGACAAAATAAACTTTCCAAATAACCTCTTAGTTCCGAAACACCCAGTGTTACATTCCATCTTCGACCGCGTCTCGTAGTATGAGAGTATAAGATACTTGAAATTGATTTTAAATAAAATTGTTGAAGCGAGAGAAAATTTGTTTAAGGTCCGATTATTTCATGTTTCGGGAGCTTCGCGGGACATCCTCGAGAACTGATATTTTATATTTGAAGTAGTAACAATGTCTCAGAAAAACCCTAACCTACGCCTCAGAAGGGGTCATATAAGAACTGAATTATTTATGTAATTTTATTATCAATCCAACATCGTTGAAATCGATAATATTGTGAACGTAGCTTTTGAAATTTTCGCAATTTAGTGCTAATGGAACGCAACAAAAACAAGCAAATATCAGGGTTTTTCTGAGGTTTAAACTTCAAACAATTCGATAAACCTTAGTACAAAATTGGAGCTTGAATAGAATGACTGCCGTATAATCGACCCTATCAGATAGAAACAAAGGCCAATATATTTGATCGACCCTGTTTCTTTGATTGATTAGAATTTGTCATTGCGGATTGTAAGCATTTTGAAAGTAGTGCATTTATTTGAACATATTTCGGATCTTTGTTCCAACTGATCTGGAAGATATTTGGTCGATTCAAAGCCTAAAATTATTTTCAATCGTAAAAAAAAGACAAGAAATAGGTTTTGGAATTCGACAGAAACAAGTCCAGAAATATAAAAGTACAAAACGCTTTCATTAATACTATATTTTTTTTTCATTATGATTTTTTTTTTCATTATAAGTATTTTTTTTATTGAAGTATAGAAACTAAGGTCTCGGTTTTAATCCATGTTTTTTATGGTAAATGAACAAAGTAATAACATTTTACTCATCATTGATATAAAATTTAGATGAAACAGATATCATTAAAAGAAAAAACAAACAAATAAATTGTGCTAAATTACATTTTAATTACAGGTAATTTTGCAATGTCTTGACGTAGTATTCCAAACATAAATATAAGCTGAATAAAACATTTAAATTTTACAGAACATTAAAAAAGAATAAAATTAGTATTTTACTGGAAATTTTTTCCCTGAATATTTCTGATACTACACTAATTAAAAAATGTGCGTTGATATTGAAACCCTACACTGGGCGCTACTGAAACATACCGACAGCATATTCTAATCTCTGCTATTATTTCACTTATTGAAATACGAAATATTATCATACTTTAATTAAGACTTCTTAACAAAGAGAAAAGGAGGGAAAAGTTATTATTAAAATAAATAATAAAGTATAATTATTAAATTATTTTAAATAAACATTTTAATTTTATTTTAAATTTACTTTTATTGCTTCATATTGATATTGTAATATTTTTAATAAAATAAATCGAAATTGTTCACTTCACAAAATAAAGAGAGATTCAGGTCAAAATAATCAGAAATTTACAAGTTGAAAAATATATAATAAAAAGATATTAAATCATGAGACCAAAAAAATTCGTATCTATCCGAATAGTAATACATACTTTTACAATTTTTAATATTCTGCTATTAATCAAATTGGTATATTTCGTTCCGTGATTTAATTTTAGTAATTTTGTTGAATTTAATCCAATTGGTAATGATACCACACACTGGGCGCCACTAAAACAAAACCCATGACATATTCTAATCACAGCAATTGTTTGCACATCCAGTTATTAAAAGACAAAATATTAAGAATTTTTATAAAAAAAACTGGAAAAGACGGAAATATTAAATAACTTATTATTAAAATAAATAATAATGTAAAATTATTAAATTATGTTCAACATCAATTTATAATTTATTTTTAATTTACTTCCAATTATCATCAAAATAAACCGAATATAAATATAACGGAATAACCCTACACTGGGCGCCATATGCAATAAAACATTAAAAATTCAGGTTTTATACATTGTCTGGTTGGTAACTCTTTAAGCGGTTATTTCTTGATATATTTTCAGAAAACAATTGTTTCACAAAGTGAGTCTATTTTTAATGTCCGCGGATACACAGAGTGCTAAAAAAAAAGTATTTCCAACATGTGCTCTTACTCACATAAACTGTTATATCTTCAAAACTAATAATCACAGTTAAACTAATTTTTTAGGGAGTCTAATTTCCTTTCATTTCATGTATGTTTCGATATTGTAGCTGTACCTGATCTTGAGAAATTTACTTTAAAATGCAAATTTTTCCCTAAAATTTTGTTGATCACTGTCATTTTTCTCAGAACAGCGGATTTTGAAAAAGCTATTTTTATTTTATTTTTTTTATGTGCCATATAGTCATTTTTTATTTTATTCCTTGATGAATGTTTTCACAGAATATTTTAGTGTTAAAAAATAAATGTAAAATGATATTTGGCTTATATATATGTGAGAATTGATTTTCCATACGTAATTTGGTCACGAAAATTGTAGATATTGTAGAATAAGGAAAAGGTTACAACTGAATGAATCTTTTTTTGGGCTGAAAACAAAATTTACATATACATTAAACTCATTTTTGATTCCCTTAATCACGCTGATCTATTGTTTAATATTCAAGAATATTAACAAATTTTAATGTAATTTCAATTTCCGATTTTCGTTTAAAAAATAAAATATAATTACAATAAAGAAGAAATATGAAATGAATAGCGATCACAAAGTATAAACTGGTCTCGACAACTCGGAAATATGTCTAAGTGCTCTTTCTAGTTAAGGTCGAAATCTATGACACGTTTTCACTACTTGTACCTTACCAATAAATTTCGCTATTTCGCTGTCATATTTCCAAGCGGACGTTCCTCGTAAAACATATTATTCACCTGAATTTATGTGTTCGGTTTATAAAATACTCCGAATAGAAACATACTTGATGCTAATTTCTAATTTCTTACGAAACGCCTGCCGGCTTTATAAGGACATGTTAAAGTTAAATTTGTATATTCTTGGACCAGTAAAGTAACCGCAGTTAATATCGGATTGTTCCGCATTAGCCGTTTAAAATCGCACACTTCGCCGAAATTTCTGAACAATGTTTTGTGTAATTTATTGTCGGATTTAAATCGTTGCTCGATTTGTACTTCCCATTTTGGATAGTCGCTGTTTTGTAGAATATCGATATCGACGTTTAAGATGTTGTTGAAAAGTGTTGCATTGATTTGAACATGTTTCGGCTCTGATGTCCAACTAATTTCAAGGGCTTCTGGTCGAAAACAAGCCTACAGAAAATTCGACAAAAAAGAGTAAAATAACCAGGTAATTGAAATGTTTTACCTGTTCGATAAGATTCCGATAACTAACTATAATTATTACTAAAATACACAACGATTTTAGCATCTTTATTAAGCTGCCTTGCATATAGTACACTCGGCATCAAACTTCCTATTATTATCATTATTAGTTTTATGATGATGATAATGTGCATATCACTTTGATGATAATTGCAATATACTCATAATAACCAAAACTAGTGATTAATCGACAAAATAGAACTCGCTACGGACGTTCTTAATCACTATATAATCACAATGTAAGTAGGTACTATAAAATTATGTACAGCAGTAATTTACAGTCCAAACATAAAAGGCGTATGAAATTGAAGAATTATTCTAATGAAAGCAAACATATTTTAGATCCGAAAAGGTAAGAGAACGATACAGAGCAGAGCTGCAGATTTCACATTTTACGTCAAGATGGCGTTGATGATTTACAGGTATCTTGCACTAATAAGTCCTTAACGCCATCTAGATGTAAAAAAATTAACGATAAGTATTATACTTCAAAATCATGATTATGTATGTTAGGACTTTCTCTAATAATACAATACGAGCAAGTGAAACAATTCGGTTATTTGAATTCATGATTTTTTTTATCAGACCACGTCAGAATCAGCTGTCTGCCAGCGCATTCTATATGTTAAACACTGAATTTTTGATCGAGGGCAGAGTAGCCACACTACAGGGTTCAGTAACAGTGGCGCTTTGAATTTATTTTCGCGAAATGTACGCTAAAAGTTTTTGAAATTTTAGTGCCTCACATTACATACCATACCGCCCCCTTTATAAATAATTTTTAAATAATTAGGGTGAGTAGGTATCTGTACTTTATTCTGGCCCATGGACGCAATACAGATAATTTTAATTTAAATAAATTCATAGCAAATGCAACAAAATTTACCGGTTATAATTTTTAAAAGGTAACAATGCAGGAGAGTATGAAATTTTTAATTTTTGTTTTATGTTTCGGGAACAGATTTTATAATTATGAATAAAATTAATTAAAAGTCCGTAAAACAAATTTTTGGTTTGACCACCTAACCAATATAAACGCAATGGCGTACGCCGTATACGGCCAATGAACGGACATTTTTTTTCCCTTGTTTGGGTCTACTAGCCCCGAAAGTGAAAATTTTAGGGTAGCCTTTTTTTAATATCAGATCAATCGCAATACTTTATTACTAAAAAAAATTAACTAAAATTGTAGAAATTTACAATTAGCAATTATATTTTAATTTAAAAATACTTGGTTTAAAAATGTACTGTGTAAACATCCACCATAAGATATTTTGGTTTATTATCAATTATACTTTTTAAATAAAGTAAACTAACAAGAATGAATTTCTTTCACGATGAGAGCAACCACAGAAGGCGTGTTTTTTTATTTTTGTCTGTTTTCCAGAGTAAGAACACTTCTCGACTAAGATAGAACGCAGCTTGGCTCGTGTTAGTCAAGGCGAAATTAAGACATAAGAGTATGACAGATGAAAAAGTCTGCAATGAAATTAATAGTTTGAAAACTATATTGGGTTCTTTTACTCGAGAATTGAGTTCTTTTCTATTACATGTAATCAAATTATAATATATTTTGTGCGTTTTTACGTAACCTAATTTAACTACTGGCAGCGATTAATGACGAGTTTGAAAATACCACTTACACAGTTTTTTCGTTTTGAATTCAAACAGTATGTTTTTGTAACAACCATGTAATGTAAATTTTTAGTATTTTCATGCAATTACCTTATTTATTTGTTATTTTAATGAGAGTAAAGGTTGCATTGTATGAAACGAGAGAAGGATTTTACCAAAATTTTCAATTTCAGCCAGTGGCGTAGCGTGATAATTCAACAAGGGGAAGCAATTGGTAAATATCAAAAATTTACTTTTATTATGCTTTCTACAAATTTAGTGCGTATTATTTGAACCGCTGCCATTACCTCATCAAATTTTATCTTCCTGGTATAATTAGTTCGGAAGATATTCTAATACAAATATTTTTACCCCCAACCCTACACCCCACCACCCGATTTCAAAATTTTAGCCTTTGTCTAATCTCCTTTTATCTCTTAAGGCTACTACAGAGTTTCAATCTTCTGACATATACCGTTCAGGAGATATGTATTTTAGAATATGTCAACCCCAGTTTTAAAACGATTCGGACACCCCTCCCCTCCACTCCCACGCCCTTTAACCCTTCACGCCAATTTTTGTGCAAGCCTCCGATCGTAAGTGGTTCCTGAGATGTAAAAACCTTATTAAATATAATCAACTATTTAACGCACATAACCAGAACATATCTATTAAATTCCAAACTTTATTCAGAATTCAATTCCTATCCTACTCTGGTAACTCTTATCAGATCTCGCATCCAAGTTTGCTGAAAACTTCTCCGCTGCAGCCGAGAATTTTTTCTACTACCCGCATGGAAGCAAATTCTTCATTGCTCCCAACCTCCTTTGTTCGTGTATTTTTTTTCATGTCGTCACAGTGGGCTTACTACGGAATGAAATGAGCGCTCATATACTACGTTTACATGCATGATCGAAAGATCGAAAGATCCAAATTTGAATCGCGTATATGACTACACCGGAACGAAAGATCGAAACATGGGAAGATCGAAATGACAACTAACATAACCTGAAATCTTTCTTTAATCGTACAAGTTCGAAGTGCAGTGCATAAAAATGTCAAATTTAGCAGTTTTGTGTGCTAATACTATGAAAATGATAAAAAATAAATTTTTATTGTTAATGAATTTGCGACGATCGAACTTTCGATCTTTCGATTCGCGTTTACATGAGAAGTTCGATCCGAATTCGACTCCATCCAGGCCGAGAAGTTCGTTCGGATCTAGTCGATCTCATTTCAATCCGATCTGCGTTTACATGACATTTTAGAGGATTGAATCCGGATTGAAACCGGATTCAATTCTCCATGTAAACGAAGTAATAGATGCAACTTCCAAATTACTTCCATGTACCTTCTTCTTGGTTTCTTTTCGCTGGTTTTTTTCGTGGTGTTACTAATTCGTATGTGTGAGATA
Organism: Beris morrisii; assembly: GCA_951812415.1. NCBI lineage: Eukaryota > Metazoa > Arthropoda > Insecta > Diptera > Stratiomyidae > Beris > Beris morrisii. The sequence continues at coordinate 106,340,293 of OX638312.1, read as the reverse complement.
TTCGCAAGTAGTTTCTTATTTAGACTGTGCCAAAGAAAATGCTTGAAACATGAATTTTTTTCGCGATTTTTCTGCGCGCTTTAGGAAAAAACGCATTTTAGATATTTTTCTGCAAAATGTAAGGGAAGCAATGCTTCCCTTGCTTCCATGAACGCCAAGCCACTGATTTCAGCCAATGTATGAGGATTTGCCGATTTTCACACAACGAAAACGAAAAAGAATTGAAAAAGACCTTTAAAAATTCATTTTCAAATTTTTTTTATATTTTATTTCTAAGGACGTTTTACTTTATTATTTCAATAATACAGTATTGTTTTCGATTTTAAAAAAAAAAAAATTTCCTACCTCACAATTTTTTATTTCACGTTTCATGACTAGTAGACACAAAAAAAGCAAAAAAAAATTTCAATCCGTCTGTCCGCCGTACGTCGACCGCTGTACGCAAAATCGTTTGAAGGCTCGTAGCACCCAAACCCTTTGAGCTATTAAATTCAAAATTTTTTTATGAATAGACTGGGTAAGCCACTTGAAGTATCCGAATTCTGAGGGGCGGGGGTGTGAGGGGGGAGGAGGGGGAAGCGTTTTAGACGGAAAATTTTGGTTTCTAGATCTCAGCAACTGCTTATGCTAGGAGGCTGAAATTTGAAACGTATATAGAGCTTCGATAGTGGACCCATTTGCAAAAAAATTGCCGATATAGGTGAAGGGGTTTGGGAGTGGGGGGAAAAATAATGCGTCCGAAACGCAAAAAAGGCGAGATCGAGACATTCTAAAATCTATATCTCCTAAACGGTTAATGTCGCAAAATTGAAACTTAACGACTATCTGTAGGTATACTAGGAGAATAGATCGGAAACAAATTTTTGAGTGGGGACAGTGGCGTACGGCGGTGGGGGGTAAAAAACTTTAGATTACGATATCTCACGAACCAATAGCACTAGACAAATAAAATTTGGTTTGTGTATAAAGGTTGACAAATAAAGTTTGCTTAAAGTAAAATTTTTTAAAGACGCGGTGAAGCATGAAAGTGGAGGGGATAAGAATTTTTCTAAAAAATCAAGTCTCATATCTCAAGAACGGTGTAAGATAGATGCTTAAAATTTTTACCAGAAGTAGGCCTAATAGACCCTTAGCAGAAAACAAAATTTTGGAAGTTTGGGTGCAGAGGGTGATGGTGGGGGAGGGGGAGGGTGAAAAGTAAAAAGTTCCGATTTTTATATCTCGAGAACCTATAATGATATAAAGCTGAAACTTGGTATTTAGATAGAGCTATATTAGTAGCATGTTGGAAATATATAATTTTTTATAGGGGTAGTATGGTACGGGGGTGGGGGGTGTTTTTCCTATTCATAGAATGGCTTATGCTACAAAGTTGAAACTCGGTATGTTTATGTAGATCAACTAGAAAACTAATTTAGATAAAAAAAATTTCAAATATCCTAGAAAACTAATTTAGATAAAAAAAAAATTTCACATATCCATTGGCGTTCGGAGGGGGGGCAAAAAAATTATCGGTGAAAATGGAATGCATATATTTTCACGGTTTTCGTTATATCTTTTAGGTTTTCTCAAATATTGAATTCATTTTTATTGTATGTCTTCTTCATATAAATACCTAGAAAGCGTTTTCAGGATTTTTTAAAATTCGACCCTTAAGGAGGTGCAAAGGGGGTTGTAAACTTTTTCATGAATTCTACTATATCCCCAGGTCTTATCAGATATCGAATATCTTTTTACTTTCACTTGCTTGCGTAATAATCGCCTAAAACTTTTTTTTAAGTTTTTTCCTTTTTCAGCTCCTAAGATGGTATAAGCGGGTTGAACACGTTCTCACGAATTCCGTCATTTCTTTTAGAAGTGATAAGTAATTGAATTGGTTCCAACTTTCTTGTGCTGTCTTCATATTTATTTATTAACTCCTTTCAGGATTTTTGGATATTCAACTCCCAAGTGGGTATAAGAAGGCTGCATATCTGATGATACATCGAATTCATTTCAATTTCTTACTGAAATTCGAATAGTCTACACGGGCTTTTCCAATGTTTAATCGGCTAAAAATCGCTATTTTAAATATTTTTATTTTAAGAGCAAAATTAATTTTCCAAGAAATCTAATAATCTCGAAACAACTCATGATACACTCCGACTTTGACCGCTCCCGAACTTTGACCCGAAAAATAATAAAGTTTCGCCCAGACCATTGGCAGATTTTTTTATTATTAAATCAATACTTAATATTGCACAAACCAGAGTTCTGTAGTTATCTTCCTTGTAACAAAAAAATATAAATTTAAAAGTATTTTTAATATTGTAGATTGTAAGGAGAAAACTAGTGCAATTACATGGAACAAAATAAACAAATAAATGAAAATGAAAACTAGTATTAATGCAACCGTAATCATTGTATCATTGTCTTAGAGTCGGCGTTATTATATAATAATTAATATATTAGTTTATACCAGAAATTACGTAAATTTTTGGGCGATATCAGTTTTGAGTACAAGATAGCACAATATTAAAATTTCTAATTTGTGCCAGATATAATCAACAAAAATCGTGTTAAATGACCGTTCGATTTTGACCAAATAATTTTCAGATAAATTAAAGAAATCCATAATATGACTTTAAAAGTCAGCTAAATTAAAAACGAAATATATATTGGGGACTTCAATAATTTCCAGCCGTTTCCCGACAGATGGAGTTATCTTAGTCTTTTTGCGTCAGGAAAAACTGCAGCTAACTTCATCGTGAAGGTCACCATAGGTTATTGAATGAAATATGGACAACGAATAAAGTTAACTTATAATTTATAATACAATTTGCAAAATAAAAACTATAGAACTTTCCCGACACCGTTACCGTGATTTAAACACACTAAATCAAACCAAATTATATGGAAACTAACTGATTCAGCCTCATCAGTTTCATATTTTTGTTTAAATTTGACGACATGTTTTCACAACATTTACTTTAATTACGAGTTCCGCAACTTTCGTTGTATTTCCACGTGGATAGTCTTCGTAAAATGTATGGATTATGTGGACGAATGTCCGCGGTTTGTAAAAAAATCGTGCAGGATATAAATCGCCAGTTAGTCGCATATCTTTCATGAAATATCTTCCCGCCGGGTAAGGACAATGAGTGAACGTGAAATTTGAATATTTCCGAAGTGTCAAGATAATTGCCGATAAAACGGGATTGTTACGCGTTAGTCGCACCATATCGCAGACTTTAGCAAAAGTTTTGAACAAAATTTTATGTGTCTTGTTGCTTGGTTCGAATCTCTGCTCGATTTGAATGTTCCATTTTGGTGAATAAATTACTTTAAGAATGTTCACATCGGCGTTAATGGTGTTGTTGAAGAGCGTTGCATTTATGACAATATGTTCCTGAACTGTTGACCAACTAATATCAGTGATTTCAGAACGAAAGCAAGCCTAAAACATTTAAATTTTTTTATCACGAAAATGAACTAGAAATCGGTTACCTGTTGGACAAAAGCCAGATCACCTAACATAAATATTAAAATACGAAATATATTTAGAAAATTCATTTTGCTGCCTTCAGTATAGTTCTGCGCAGAATACTATCTAGATACACAGTATTAAAGGTTGTTATAGTTGGTGCGTTGCAAAAAAATAGATACAAATGGAACAAAATTAACATTTTGTGCCAGATACAATCAACAAAGACCGTGTTAAATGACCGTTCAGTTTTGAACAAGTAATTTCCAGCTCAATTAAAATTTGTAATAATAAAGTATTGTGATCGACCTGAAATTTAAAATAATAATGCAGTCACGACCGGTTCCAAGCCAATCGTATGATACTCTAGATGAACTACTGAACTGCGATTTATATTGTAGTTGGGGATAAAGTAGAATAAGGTATGTAGTAGTATGTCCTTTATAGAAAACTCCGATTTGGTTGCTACTCGAAACTAAGAGACAATATCGTCAGTGTTTAATTTCACCGGAAATGTTTTTTTAAATTTTAAAGGACTTTCAGATGGGAGGTGCAGGAAGGACTCACTCGATTTCAAGCATATTTATCCTTTTACCTGGAACCATTTAAAAATTAATGTGTAAAAGATTTCAAATTCCTGCCTTGAAGTGTTAAAAAGTTATCGAAAAATATTGTTGAACACGTGTCTTAAGGATTTTTTTTGTACGGAAGGTACCAGAAGGAGTAGAAGGATTTCACTAGTAAACTCGAACTTCGTTTTCACTCAAAAATAATTTGTACAAAATTCCGAATTCGTAGCTTAACGATTACTTGAGTTATAGTGAGTTCCATAAATTCAGTGAAGACATGAAGAATTAATGCAATTCTCTTCATAATCATACGCTTAGCTCCAAATATTGGAAAATCACAATACAAACAAAAACAAAATCAACATACAAAATTTCAAAGTCGTAGGTTAAACCCTTCTGCAGTTATCGGCCAATATTCTTGAACACGTATTTTAAGGACATTTTGTATGGCAGCTACCCGAAGAAGTAGGACGATTTTTTCCCGTTAACGAACTTAGCCTTACAAATTCGACCAAACGTCTAGTTTCAAAATTTCAAGATTCTAGGTCAAGGCGTTTTTGAGTTATCGTACTAACGGCCAGACAGGCGAACAGACAGACGGACGGACAGACAGACAGACAGACAGACGTCAAGCGGATTTGAAGTTTTTGGCCACAAATAAACAAAAAATAAGATATAACTTTTTATCGTCCAAGGCTCGGTTCTATGCGTTACAAAATTTTGAGCTTGATTAAATTTTTAGATTTCATCTAGAGTATAAAAATTTGCTACCCACAAATTTCGTATTTTCACGTTTTAAGACTAGTAAGGCCCAAAAAGCATACAAAATGTCCGTCTGTCCGCTGTAGACGCCGTACGCAAAAGCGTTTCAAGGCGCGTAGCTCACAAACCCGTTGAGATATTAAGTTGAAATTTTTATGGTGGGTACACTGGTGTTGAAAGCAGAGGTGTTGGTGGAGGGGGTGAGGAGGAGGAGAGTGGAGTGTTTGGGTTTCTAGATCTCAGAAACCGCTTATGGTAGGAGGCTGAAACTTGAAATACTGAGTGCGCAAATAAGTTTTGAGGGATTTTTTGTCAATTTCAAGGCATTATTGTGGAAAAATGGTTACAAATGTATAAGTCATAATATTGTCCATCGCTAGCCACTTTTTCCATCTTACGGGCAGCATATGGATTCCACGTCGATAGAACGACTCTTCTTGAGATGCTATCCATGAACCAACACAATTTTTGCATTCGTCGTAATTCGTAAGTGCTGGTCAGCTAGGCCAGGAGTCATCGATCGGAATAGGTGGTAATCAGTAATTAGAAGAAGCAATGTCTGGAGAATATGGCAGGTGGAGTAGAACTTCCCATTTCAGAGTTTCCAAGTAGATTTTTACCACTCGTGCAATATGAGGCTGAGCATTGTCATGCTGCAAAATCACTTTATCGTGCCTCTGCACGAATAGTGGGCATTTATCCTTCAATGCGCGGCTTAAACGTATCAACTGTAGTCAGTAGCGATGCCCTGTGAGGTTGGAGCAGCTCATAATAAAACACCCCTAGTTGATCTGACCAAATACAGAGCATGAGCCTAGAACCATGGCTTTGCCACTTTTAAATCGTTTAGACTAAAACTCACACGTTTTAATCGATGAAGTATATTCACCATAAGTTTCCAATAGCATTTGGTGACTCTCAGCTGCACTTTTTTTCGAATTAAACAGGAAAAATAACACTTCCCGTAAATGCTCTTTCGTTGGAACAAAATTTGACGCATTCAACGCTCACAAAATCTATCTTGTTTACACTTTGGCATAGCGATATATACTAAAAATTAAAGCCGTAAAATGGAGCTTCCATGTGAATACAGTAACAATATGGACCGATGTGATTTAGTATACGTAACGCACTCTCTTACAGATCCCTCAAAACTTATTATATTTGCGCACCCGATATACACAGTGCGACAAATACGTTTCGAGACTGGTCATGGAAAACATTATTAAAAGAAAAAATCTGAATATTTTTAATTTTTTCTATTCAAAATATTCTCCTCCAGTTTCAATACACTTGTTACAGCGATTTAACAGTGATTCAAATGCGTGTTCTAGCTCATTTTGTGGAATTGCCTCTAGTGCTCGTGTTGAAGATGTTTTTATGTCCAATCACTATCAGCTATCGCAGATGTTATGAACTGGTACAAAGTCGGAAAGTAATGGGTCTTGTATGTGCTGGACCAATTATCTGACCCCACTTGGAGACCAAATAGGCAACTTCCTCTGTAACGAAAGCTGGTAGATTCTTGGAAGCAACAAAAATTTGCTAAATCTCTTGTGTACACTATGTAATTTCTTGTACAAGGATTTCTGCAATGCGTCAAGGACCACTTAGCAGATTTATTACCACCCCTCTTTACCTCTTCCTCTGTAACATCAAAGTCGACATTTCCATGTCTATCGTTTTTAGCAGCTATATGCGTAGCATTTCTAGAACGCTGCGCAGGTTCCTCCCAGAATACGCCTGCGATTACTCCTGTTTTTAAAAGACTTGTAGAACTTTCTCTGATTACGCATACATAAGAATTGCATTTTTAACAAGTCTGAAGTAACTCGCATTGTAGCGACGAATCCGCTTGCATACAACAGAGCGTTTCTTCTTTAGTGAGTTCAAAAATTCTACACTTGGTATTTCGCGGAACCATATTCTTCAAACGTCGTCGTTGGCTCACATTGCAAGTATTTCACTGACAACAACTCTGACAACATCCAGCCAAAGGGCATCACAACTATGTTTCAACCAAGGCCTCCTGGGTGGTTCATGCTTTTCTCTCGAATTTCATCTCGGAACGTAAGGTCATAGGACATGTACCCTGGGTTCGCTTTCGTCACCGCTTACTGTAGCTCAATCCAGCTTCTACGTCAGTTTGTTGCCCATTACCCTTCCTATCCAGTTTGCAGAACAGTCACCTGGCATTTCAAAATTTAATCAAGTGTCTTAAAGATTTCCGGAGTTATCGTGAATTTCAGCAAACAATTATAAAGGACTTTAGTATGGCAGGGATCGATTGTTGTCCACGTTATCGCACATATGGATAAATTGTCAGCAATACCAGTAGCTGCAAGGGTGTTTCGCAATCATGATACACCCTCTGATGAGTTAATGCAATCCGTCCAACACAGTTTTAAAAAACTACCTTCTCCAGTGAAGGTTTTTCCACTGTTATGTCCTCAATGCCAGTAGCCAGAATAGCAATCGATCCCAGTCGGGAGTAAGGTGGTGTCTAAATTCAACCCTACATTAAAAACATACTGCAGTCACGATCGGCTGCAAGCCAATCGTATAATACTCTAGATGAATACTGAACTCCGATTTATATTGTAGTTGGGGATAAAGTAGAATTACGTGTATGCATGTTGTATGTCCTTTATTAAGGACTGCCATTAGATTGCTATCCAAAACTAAAAGACAATATTCTGTGTTTAATTTCATATCTTGAACTGGGTAAGTCATCAAAAAAAATGTTTTTTTTGAAGGACTTTCACATGGGAGGTGCAGGAAGGACTCACTCGATATCTTACATATTTATTCTTTTCCTTGGAACCATTTAAAAATGAACGCGTAAAAATTTGAAATTCGTAGCTTGAAGCGTTCAAAAGTTATCGAAAAATATTGTTGAACACGTGTCATACGACCATTTTGTATGGCAGGTACCAGAAGGAGTAAAAGGATTTCGCTGCTTAGTAAACTCAAACTTCGTTTTTACTCAAAACTAATTTGTACAAAATTTCCAATTCATAGCTAAAAGATTACTTGAGTTATAGTAAGTTCCGTAAATTAAGTGAAGACGTTTTGACAGGATATTTGTATGGCAGCTACACGAAGGACTAATAGGATTTTCTTCATAATCATACATTTAGCTCCAACTATTGGAAAAATAACACATACAAAATTTCAATGTCGTAGCTTAAACCCTTCTGAAGTTATCGGCCAATATTCTTAAATACGAGTTTTAAGGACATTTTGTATGGCAGCTACCAGAAGGAGTAAAAGGATTTCGCTGACTAGCAAAGTCGAACTTTCTTTTCACTCAAAACTAATTTGTACAAAATTCCGAATTCGTAGCTAAAAGATTACTTGAGTTATAGTGAGTTTCGTAAATTAAGTGAATACATTTTGACAGGATATTTGTATGGCAGCTACATGAAGGACTAACAGGATTTTCTTCATAATCATATATTTAGCTCCACCTATTGAAAAAATAACACGTACGAAATTTCAAAGTCGTAGCTTAAACCCTTCTGAAGTTATCGACCAATATTCTTGAACACGTGTTTTAAGGACATTTTGTATGGCAGCTACCCGAAGGAGTAGGACGATTTTTCCCGTTAACGAACAAATTCAACCAAACATCCAGATTCAAAATTTCAAGATCCTAGGTGAAGGCGTTCTTGAGTTATCGTGTTCACGGACAGACGGACGGACAGACGGACGGACGGACGGACGGACGTCAGGCGGGTTTTTGGCCACAAATAAACAAAAAATAATATATAACTTTTTTTCGTCCGAGGCTTGGTTCTATGCGTTACAAATTTTTGGGCTGGATTAAACTTATAATACTCTATATGATTTCATCTAGAGTATAAAAATATGTTATTTAAATTATTATAAAATTTCGTCATTAATTCGGTATCCATGCAGAACTGAATTCGTAATACTGAAACGGAGCTTAATAAAAGTACTGTAGGGGATAATTTTTTCCCACTGGATTAGCAGAAGAGTACTGATGCCAATCACGGAAATTTGCCAGAGCTATCGGACCGGATCATTGCACCAGAAGAAAGGTCTGGGGCAGTAAATTCAGAAAATATTACTGATCCAGCGCAGAGTACTTGCGGAACACCAATTCAAAATTAGTGTAGTGGAATTACGCGTATACTTCAGGCACCGATAATTCTGTAAACTGTAAAAAAAAACTCCGCCTTTAGGAATTAGGTACTAAACGAAACGCATTTTTCACTCGAGTGAAGTATTTTGTATTTTTTGTTGCACACTCAAAAATTACAAATTACAGCGATGAAGCAACATTTGTAAGTAAAACGTCGCATGATGTGTCCTCTACAAAATATCTTGATCAGACTTAATGTGAAGAAGCATTTACTCAATAAAATTGATATGTTATTGAAAAATAAATTTTCGTTTATTATTAAAATTCGAAAAGAACGTAACTAGTTATGACGAAAACAATTAAAAGCAAACAACAACCAAATTAATTCATATAGTCCATATTTTGTTGTTGATTACATTCTACGGCACGTTCTGAGAACTTTTAATTTTATTATAAATGTCACTAGAACCGATAAGTTTCTAGGTGAATGTTGCTCATAGTACACAGTGTTCACCTGAATGTAGGTCTTTGGCTTGTAAAATTGTCCGAACGGATATAGGTCCGAGGTTATTCTCATATTTTTGACGTAATATCTGCCGGCTAGATCCGGACAAGATAATCTGAAATTTGTATATTGTCGAAATGTATGAATGGCCGCGGCCAAAGTTGGATCGTTTCGAATTTGCCGCTCCAAATCACACACTTTGGCCATCTTTCTAAACATAACTTTAGATATTTTATCATTAGTCTCGTATATCTCAATTATTAGTTCCCATTTCGGATTATTATTATTTCGGAAATATTCAAAGTCCATGTTTATGGTGTTGTTGAAAAGTGTTCCGTTCATTTTTCCAATGTTCGGGTCTATGCTCCAGCTGATGTTGGACAGATTTGATCGGTAGCAAGCCTAGAAAATGCGATTTCTTGTAAGAATTATTTAAGCTGAGGTACAATAAAAACTAGTTAGATACCTGCTCGACAAAAGTTAGATCAGCCAGTAAAAATATTACAAATAACAAAACTTTTAGAATAACCATTGTCTGTCTGGGATTGCACATTCGACTAATATTATTGGAGTCAGTTTCAGCTGGTTGTACTAAAACAAAGATATCTTGTAATGAGACCCACTAAAAAATAAAATTTAAATTATAAAAAAAAAAATCCCGTAATTTCTACCCAGCCTCATTAGCGCAAATCGAAATGACCAAATAATTGCGACCTTCTAAAGTCGCCAAGAAGTCTTTAAAAAAATTTTAAATTTTTATCTTTGAATAATACGAGTACATTAACATACACAGTAAAAAATGTTTACTACTTTCAGAGTAGGAAATTTAGTGCACCCTCTGAAAGCAGTAAAATTACCATTCTCAAATTTCTTTACGCACTCTTGTGATTTTTACTATTAATGCGGAAATTCACACATAAGTTTGGAAATCAATTGCTAAAAATGTGTAAATTTACAGCGGATGTGGAAAGGCAAAATTTTGCAATGCGTAAAATTACACACGATGTGAAAAAACTAATATGTACTACAAAAATTCTGCCAACAGTCTGGGCGCAACTTTATTATTTTATGGGTAGAAGTCCGAAACGTGTTTAATGATGAGATGCGGTGTAGGTTACTATGCGACTGATAACCTAAAAAATAAAGTTCCAAATAGCCTCCTGGTTCCCTACTAGAAGTTTACCAACCCCAACTCCTGTAACATTTTCAAGATCATATCTGATACGGGTTCTGAGATATAAAAATTACATTTTTTGAATCTTCCTGGTGTAATTGGTTCCGAAGATATTGTAATCCAAAGTTTTTCACCAACCACTCCCACACCCCACCACCCCTCTTAAAAATTTTAGCCCTTGTCTAATCTTGAAGTATCCCTAATGACAACAACAAAGTTTCAATCTTCTGACATCAATTGTTCAGGAGATATCGATTTTAGAATGTTTCAATCCCGTCTTTCATGCGTTAAAGACTCATTGTTCCCCCCCCCCCCCCCACTTCCGCACCCCTTAACCAATATCGACCATTTTTTCGCAATTAAGTCCATTATCATAGTACTACATAAGTTCCATGTTTCAGCCTCCTAGCATAAGTGGTTCCTGAGATCTAGAAACCAAAATTGTTCGTCTAAAACGCTCCCCTCTCCTCTCCCCTTGTACCACCACCTCTCAAAAATATACCAGTTGTAGGGGTTCAGCCAATCTACCAACCATAAATTTAATATCTCAACGGGTTTGGGAGCTACGCGCCTTCAAACGAATTTGCGTACGGCGCACGGCGTCTACGGCGGACGGACGGACATTTTTTTTTTTTTGCTTTTTTGGTGTTTACTAGTCCTAAAACGTGTAAATACAAAATTTCAGGATAGCAAACTAATAATAAAGTAAAATATGATATGTTTGCTTATTATTATTATTAATTTATTGGTAATATAAATGAATAAGCGTCAAGCGAATGATCGGCAGATGAATTCCCAAACGTATTTTGAAGAACAAAGGACACAACAATCGACAATTGGAAAAATTTAATGAGATCAATCAACACATGATAATTGGGGAAAACCAGGATATAGGTCAAAAGGGGTAGAAAGTATAAAACACTATACATGTTTATTATATAAATTTAATTTATTTGTTTTAAAGCCACAAACCTTACGAGGTATTTGAATAAAAAAGCCAGCAAGTAGCGAAATTCGTGAAGACATATTCAACCACTTTTCACGTGTTTCGAGTTGAATGTAGAAAAATCATGAAATTGATTTTTAGGCGTTTGTTTGAATGCCGCAGCAATAAAAAAAACTGGCCAATGGTCTGGGCGACAATTTACTATTTGTCGGGTCAAAGTTCGGGAGCGGTCAAAGTCGGAGTATATCATCAGTTGTTTCGAGATTATTAGATTTCTTGGAAAGTTAATTTTGTTCTTAAAGTGAAAATATTTAAAATAGAGATTCTTAGCCGATAAAACATTGAAATAGCCCGTGTAGACTATTCGAATTTCGTATATTATGTACACTAAAAGCCCATTGAAGTAAACACAAATTTGTTACCTTATCGGACTTAAGAGATATGACGAATTGTTAAAACGTGTACAAACCCATTACGTCCATTTGGGGTTTGAATTTCGAAAAAATTGTGAAACAGGTTTTTAAACAATTTCATAAGAAGCAACTTGATATCTCCTGAGACACGAGGTATTTTGAAAAATTTGTGAAAACATAAGCAAACCCTTTACACCCCCTTGGTTTTTGAAATTCGAAAAATCGTGAAATTGGTTTTTAGGTCATTACATCAAATGCCGTAATAACCAATTTTATATCTCACCACAACTAAGGGATGGCAAATATTGTGAAAACATATACAAACCCTTGGGGGTTGAATATCCAAAAATTGAGAAATGGGTTTGTAGGCGATTATATAAAAATTCTGTGGAAGTGCAAAGCGGTCTAATATTTCATCAAACCTAAGAAATATGTCGAAACTTTGAAAAGCAAGAATGAGTATCTAAAAATACTGAAATTGACTTTTTGGCGCTTATATAGGAAACCTTAGGAAGTAAAAATTAATTCGATAAATAATCAGATTTAAGCAATCTGTGAAAATATATGCAACCTCCTTACACCCACTTGGGGGTTGCATATCCAAAAATCCTGAAAGGAGTTAATAAAAAATGATGAAGTCAGCACAAGAAAGTAGAAACCAATTCAATTTCTTATCACTTCTAAAAGAAATGACGGAATTCGTGATTTCATGTTCAACCCTTTTATACCCTCCTAGGGGCTGAAAAAAAAACAAGTTTTAGGCGATTATTACGCAAGCCCGTGATAGTGAAAAGATATTCGATATCTGATCAGACCCGGAGGATATGGCAGAACTCGTGAAAAAGTATACAACCCCTTTACACCTCCTTAGGGGTCGAATTTAAAAAAAAATCCTGAAATCGTTTTCTAGGTATTTATATGAAGAAGCCGTAGAATAAAGATGAATACAATATTTGGAAAGACCTAATAGATATGACGAAAATCGTGTAAATATATGTATACCATTTTCGCTGATCATTTTTTTTGCCCCCTTCCAAACGCCAATGGATATTTGAAAATTATTTTTATCTAAATTACTTTTCTAGTTGATTTACATATACCATACATACCGAGTTTCAACTTTCTAGCATAAGCCGTTCTATAGATAGGAAAAACACCCCAACCCTCGTACCGTACTACCCTTTAAAAAAAAGTATATTTTTCCAACATGTCACTACTATAGCTCTATCTAAGTAGTCTCAGCTTTATATCGTTCTCGAGATATAAAAATCAGAACCTTTTCCTTTTCCCTCTCCCCTACTCTCACCCTCTACGCCGCCACCCTTCATTTTTTTTTCTGCTAGGGGTCTATTAGGCCTACTTCTGGTAAAAATTTTAAAAACCTATCTCACACTGTTCTCGTAAGCGGTTGCTGAGATCTAGAAACGATTTATTTTTTCATTTTTTCGTGTCTATTAGTCATGAAACGTGAAAAAAAAATGTTAAGGGTAGCAAATTTTTTTTTTAAAAAAATCGATCACAATACTGTATTATTGAAATAAAAAAGTAAAAACCATGCCAATATCTCATAAAATATAAGTACAGCGGAATTCGTGGCAAAATATTCAACCCTTTTTCATCTAACAAGGGTTGAATATTGAAAACTACTGAAATTTACTGAAAACTCAATCGAGATCTCATCATCCCTTATGAGTTATGGCGAAATTATTGAAAATGTGTACAACACATGTTGACCAATACTTTTTTTTATCTCACCTCCGTACGCCAAAGGAAATTTGATCGCTTTGTTCACCAAAACAATATTTTTCAACTAAACCGTTCCCGAGATAGGGAAAACATCCATCACCGTTTCTAACTATCCCAAAAAATATATTTTTGTTTGTAATATAACGCAATAGTTAATTTATATATATATAACATTGCAAAGAAAACATTTTTTTTCACGCCCATTTATCTAAAAAAACAGTATCGTCGACGTAAATTTTTTTTATTGTATCAATACCTATTTCGTCACCTTTAATTTAAAGGCCAATTTATGGTGGTAGCTTACCCTGCGTCTGCACTAGCAATTTATCTGGTAATGGCAATGACAACGGCAATATTGTCATATATACAAATTGACAGTGTACAGGCATCAAACGAATATGGCAATATTGTCCTAAACATTGCAATGGCAATCATTGCCATGTCAATTTTGAGAGCAATATTGCCAGAAATTGCATCGTTTGACATTTGTAAGTGAGCGTCGCTTGTCAACAGGTGGACTAAGGGTTTTTTATGCCTTGATCGCGAAATGGCTAAAAATAAGTTGACTAAGGAGAAAAATATTGAATTTATCCATAGTTTTATTTGCGCAATGTCTGACATTTTGCTTTGCTTCAGAACTTGACACTTCAAATTCACTCGCTCAAATGAAAATTTGCCTGACAATTAAATGCCCACTCCTTAGGATTTGACATTTTACGCAATGGAAATATTGCCATTCACATTGCCAGTATATCCTAGCTCAATGTGTGGGAATATATACAAAAGTTATTAAAAAACGATTACACACTTACACAACATCCCGTTTACTTCAACTTTGAACTTTGATCTAACTCAATTTGATAGTAGTTTCAGACAAAATATCCAACAGTTTTCGGAAAGGAAATCAAGAAAATTGTTCGTATTCCTTCCATACAAAATTCATTGAATTAGTTGTGTATTCGTCTTCTGAACATGCAATATTAATCAAAAAATCGTTTAGATACGAATCCCAAATCTTACACGAAATTAGTAAAGCTGATTTTACTACCATTTCGGGTCGCTCCCATACAAAAGTTCTTAAGAAACATTATTGTACCTATTAATATATAGAACTCGTTTAGCATGCAAGTTAAAATATTGTAGACAATATTTGGTCAATAAAAATACAGCCACAAGTGATGGTACGATTATTCCTTCGAGTAGCTGCCATACAAATGTCATAAAATTTAGAGCTTGTGTTGTAGAGAATGGGAAGAGCTATAAAGATAAATAATATATCGATAAAAAAGTTCATAACACTGAACCAACAAATCTAAGTACAGTGATCCCATAAGCTAACACTCATGGTCGTAACTTTCTTGTTCGGTTATGGGAAACTCTTCGATTATTACCACCTGAAAAAAATAGATTTTCGTTCAGTATTCCATCTAGAGTACCGATCGATGTTCTTTAGAAGATTTGAATAGAGCTCGTGTAAACAGAAATCCTATTCTCTAAAATACGCAACCTAAAGTATTGAAATACAACCCCACTTTTCCGAAAATTTGTTGTCTCACGAACACCGTCCCAAAATCGCAGAAAATGTAAGAAAACAAAATTGCACGATTATTGGTGGGCCGCAACGAAACTTCTCAATTATTCATCCAGAAATTTTTTCCCCTTAGCCAGAAACTTCGGCATACGTACAAAACCAGCCCCAAACGTTTAATATTTAATCGCTAATTTATCCACGCTAACAACGTCTCAATTTGTTTACGTCGTACCTAAATCGATATTTATTTCGCAGGAATGAAGGCAATGATTTAATTTGTTTGTGAGATGTGTATTTTGATTTTTTTAGGTACCTATTGTTGTCAATATCATTTTTAACATTTCAAAAAAAAAATACCTAAGGCGTACGATAACGAAACTTTCACTCGGCGTTACCTACTGCGACAAAACAAATTCTTCATATATTCGATACAAAAATTCTTCGAACATTTCTAAATTCCGAAAGAATCGTCTTAAAAAAAACCAACTCCGAAAATTTTCGGACTCCATTCGACTCCGAAAAACTGCTGTCGTCATTGATAAAATTCCACTCAGCATGTAATCACAGCGTAACTTTTACTAAGCTTAATCATTCAACATTATTAGATCACGTTCGTCAATTACGCGTTCATAAAACATTTCTAGCCACATCCCATCTCTCCACAATCACTCCCTTTCAAATAAATCCCAACCACTATTATGACATTTTTACTTCCAATCAACTTGGAAATCTTATGTCTTTCGTTCTAATCTAACATTCGACTTAATTGTAGATTAACTATCGGACTAGCTATTATTCGGAAACGATTGCGATCAGAATTCTCCGTGTGGACGTCATTTGGGAATTAACGATGACGGGGACGGCGAAATAAAAAGGACGAAATGAAAATGAAATTAGTTCTGAACGTAATCCGAAAAGACACGATAAAAAAAAGAAAAGATTTGGATTTTATTGTCTCGTATCGCACTCGGACCAGTTGCGGAAAGAAGGCATGTTTGTTCAAAATTTTCGGAGTAAGGATCTTAAAACTTAAGTCCATTCCTTGCGTTCAACTTGATTAAGAGATTTAGTGTATAGCATCGAATGATAAAAGAATCCCAAATTGGTATTCTTTTTTTATTCATAGTCCGAAATTTCGGAGTAACGATTCCGATATTCTCTACCATATCAGCTTTAATTCCCAATAATTGAATTTAATTCTAAAAAGAGTAACTCTGAACATTTAGAATCGGTATTAGTTACTCCGAATACTTGGATTAACGACTCCGAAATTAATTTCTTTTATTTTAATCTTCCTAAAAGCAAAACATTTAATATTACGTTCATATGCGAAGAAAGTAATTGAAATTGGATAGAAAAATTGGAGGAACCGAACTAGCAAATGGAAAATATTTATTATTCCCCTTTGAGATATTATTTACCTAGCAAAAGTACACATGGCAAGAAAACTCGAAAGCGTACTGTACTGAATACACAGACGATTCCATGTCGGGATTTCACAGGAAATTTTATCTTTACAGAATATTATAGATACTTATAAGCGAGCGGTAAATATCGTAAGCATCACATACCTTATCTGACGTACAGAGGGCGCACAAAAAAATTTATTCGATGATTACACAGTGTAGGGTTTATTGAAAAGGAATCGAGACTCAAGGGAGACATCACCAAGGGTTACTTCGAAGACTCTAGACTCGATGACGACTCCATTAGGATCCTATTCCGAAATCGAAGGGTGACGTAGTAAACGCACCCAGGGTAATGATGGTGAAAAATGTATTGGTACGGTTTGCTGCAGCCCGGGTAATCTCAATCTATTCCCGTGGGTGCATATCTTCTATAACAAGAATTTAGCGGAAGAACATGGTAGCGTAAGGTTCCTTCCATTTCTAGCCCTCTATCTTTACCCTTATGTAAATCTTTTCATTTTCCGAACGTTTTTTTTTACTTTCGCCCCCGTTCTATTATGTCTAGATGGTTGCCGGTAATCAGGACGTTCATAACGTTTTTCAGGCTTTTGTGCGTACTCCTTTGAACAGGATTATTATCCGTTTCCAAAGAAGGACACGGTATCTAGCCTTCTTTCTTCCCCTTTCGTTTTTGTGCAGGGATGTGTGCGATGTAATTTCTATGCACCATGTGAGGTATGTTGGGCTTCGGGGTTCCATCACTTCCAAAAAGTCGACAACTTCGAAAACAACTATCGATGTGTAGAATAAACCTTTGAATACCTTCGATATTCAAACCGTTGGTAGTAATAATGATGGGCATTTTGAAAGTTTTAGCAGTCCATAAAAAGGGTTTCATCCATGTGAATGTTTAGACTGACAAGTAGTTAAGTCCATAGTAACCTTATCAGGTTTAGTTTGGTCGATTTCAAATAAGGTGCAAGGACCTGAAGCAAATATACTTTTGAGACAGCTTTCCATTACTTTTGGAATATCACTGATGGTCCAGTTTTTGTATAGTACTAACCCCTAGCACCTTTCACTAGGGCCCAGTACCAGCCTCGTAGCCAAGGGACTCACCAGTTCGTTCAACCTTCTGATGACTGTTTTATGGTCTTGCAGACTCAAGCGATTTGAGTACCCTTTCGATAAGTTTACATAAGAAATTTCATCCGCAGTGAATACTGGTGAATTACCTCGGGAATTTATAACGAATTTCATCAGGTATTTCACTATGGAATCAAATTCGAATATACACAAGAGTTTTTTAGAATATTTCCCTTTCGCGAATCGAGAATGATACGTCGAGTATCGTTGACGTTTTTACGAAACCCGGTGAATACTCATTGTTCTAGAGTATACTTCTCACTTTTTCGAAAAATTAAATTGCCAAAGATTTAAATGTCAAACATTAAACTGTCAAAATTCAAAACTCGTGTCAAAACTCTAAATTTTGAACAACAAATTTAAAAATTCGAATTTCCATCAAATTTGAATGTTATAATTTTTCGATATTTTGACTTGATGCCATTCGGCGAAGCGCCGTTTCTTTACCCTCTGCTTCAAGGTAAATGACTCTAAAACATTTCATAAGTTTCGTTTAAAAAGGTGTATGCTACCAAAGACACCATATATGGTACACGACATACGAGTACCTTACGCTCAAAAATCTAAGCGATAGAGTCAGACTACCTTCTAGATGAATATGTGTCTGAATTGTTGTAAAAACAGAAATTTCAACAAACAGATATAATTATCTACTTGAAGAAGGAAGTTATTGTAACCCAAGAATACCCCAAACAGCGAAATACTGATGTACGACACCTCACATTAGGGACAGTGAATTTCTAAATTGGTTCTAACTCGTCCAAAATTTGAAAAGATTAAAAACTCAAAATGTCAAAATATTAAAAAATTTAGTGAACTAAAATTTCAAAAAATTTTGTCATACTGCTCTAATTATCTACTTTAATGACGAAGTTACTGTAATCCAAGAATACCGCAAGCAGCGTAACACCTCACATTAGGGACAGTGAATTTCTAAATTGGTTGTAACTCGTCAAAAATTTTAAAAGGTCAAAAACTCAAAATGTCAAAATATTTAAAAATTAAGCCAACTAAAATTTCAATAAATTTTGTCATGATGCTCTTTGGCAAAAGATTCAATTTTTGGTGATATTGCGATAATTTCCGCTGGTACGAGAAAGTATTGTCATATCAGTTCTTCGGGATTGCATAGAACCTACTGTGAATTTTTTCCGCTCTTCTCCGTATTGTCAATGCCTTATTTACCCTTTTAAGAAGTTTAGCGGCATTTTTTAAAATTTTCTGTTTTGGACGTATTGGATCTGGCATTGTACCAAAATATGGTTTTGTTGTTCTTCCAATCTTTACGAAGCGCGCAGATTACTTTGAACGGTATGTCGAAGTTATAATAATGGAATGCAAGAATAGAGTCAAAGAATTCGCGAGTTCCACTCTCACTAACCGAATGGTCTAAGTGAGTCGATCCATAGTTTGGATGGCTGCCACTATAAGCTAACCTAACCTAACCACTCTCACTCATGACATAGTCCTCCCGTTTGGAGATGGGTCGTTCACGAGTGAACTGTTCTAAAAGAACACTTTATTGAAGTGAGTGAGTGAAGTAACTCACTCATTTTGGTGAACTGCAGTTCAATTTGATACGTGACAAAAAAATTAAAAACGATATATATCAATCGCAGGAATATTCAAATAATGCGCAAGTGGTAAAACTAATTTTTGTCAGAAACGAAATTGTGACTACCAAATTGAACGCTGAAAGCACTAAATTGGCATCACTGATTATAAACAGTGCTGTTGTCTTCAATGTAATTATAGAGAAAGAGCAAATGTAAACATTCATGTATTACACCGCTCTTCCTCCTATTTCCCAACCCACAAGCACAACTACTGCCTGCCTGACTATAGACCGGCTGGAGAAAATCCACACACATCAGCCCTACGAACTTCTGTTGTTGTTTAGAGAAGAAAACTCAAGAGATAGAGTGAGTGAACACTCCAATAAAGTGGCTAGTGACTACGGAACGAAGAAGCGAAGAGATCCATTGAGTGAGTGAACACTTCAATTGAAGTGACTAGTAACTACTGAACGATGGAACGAAGGAACGATGGAACGAAGGAACGATGGAACGAAGGAACGATGGAACGAAGGAACGATGGAACGAAGGAACGATGGAACGAAGAGTTCAATGGAAGTACTTCACTGAACGCGTTCCTTGAAGTGAGTGACTCGGAGTGAAGTACTTCACTGAAAGGAACTGCTTTGCCCATCTCTACTCTCATTTGCCTTATACCCCGTTTTTTCCTACTTTTCAAGAATATCCATTTGCAACTATCAAAAAAATAGATGCCATGCTCTTCGGTGGTTGGGAGATAGACTAACTACCTATAACCGGAAAAATCAACTCTCTCCGAGTTGATAGAAAGATTCCGATCGGAAGCAGGGGCAAAAATTATTCCTGAAAGAACGATTGAAAGTAAGTCATCAAGATGATCCAGTTCCGACTTGTTCGGTAGTGTGTTCGTAGAAAAAACACTCCAAAATGGTTAGTCGAGAACAGACTACTCCCCATTTGCATGATACAACGGTAGACCACCTAGCAGCCCCACTTCACTGTCAATAAATAGGGCACATTACAGCACAGTAGATGCACGAAAATCTTTCTAAAGCCCTTTGTTTGCAAAATCCCTGCTAATTTTATAATTACTAAATCACCTTATTCAACCTCCCTGAACAGAGAATATGGAATTTCACTTGTTACTAAGGTCACGAAAAAAAAGGCCAGGTATTTTTCCTGTATTAAAATTTCATCAGCATTCCGCGTTAAGTTAATTACGACATGAATGACGAAGGAGAAGGAAAAAAGGTTCAGACGCCATCATTCCGGCATTAATTCCGAACATCAACCCCGAGCTAACAATTAGGCTCCACGTATCTTTCGGGTAATCAGTAATAATAAGCACATCCTCAAACCCCAACAGCCTCTAAGCTCCTTTCATCCCCTTAAAATGATACAGCAGCATTTCTTTGGTAGCCCAGTAAAAAAAAAATTTGTAAGAAAGCCGGAAGTATTTAGGTTACTTCGCAAAGTAATGACCCATCCATCGTTCACGGAAAAATCGACTTTTCTTTTCTGAAAGCTTAGGTCAGATTCAAAGGACGAGTACAAAAGTTAACCAGCTCGCAGCAGGCTGATCCTTTCGTTTTCAGATGAATTTTATAAGGTCATGTGCTTCGTGCAAAGACTATTGAACTATGTCTAAATTAGTGAAAAATCGAATTATTTTCAGAATCAGTCAGCAGGAAAAGCAACATCGACAAAAAGATGTTTTGGAAAAGGCTGCAAAAGGTGACTAATGGAAATCTCAAATGTATTTTCGTTTCAACGCTCCAGATCTCAAAAAGCCTTAAACCCTATAAGCCGTTTGTAGAAAAAGTTTATATTACAAGCAAAAAGAAGGTGCGCTCTATAGTCGGACTACCTGCTAATTGGTCCGCATGTAATGCCTTCCTTTGAGTTTTTTGTACCTTTATCTCTCAATATTTGGACCATGAACCATACCAGATTTTTTTTGACAAAAAAAATGGTGCTTAAACGAGGATGCTTATTAGATTTTCACGAATTTCGCCATATATCTTAGTTCTTATTTTACTTTGGGTAATTATGCTGTTTCGACGGATTTAAAAGAAATCTTCCTTTGAATAACTGCTTCTTGTTTAGGAAAACTGATTAAGTAGGTTTGCTATAAAAAATATAAATTTCCGAAAGGTACTGGGAATTGTAGGATCTTCATATAAACGTCTAAAAATATGATTCAAGATTTTTCGATATTCGATATAAGAGGGTATAAAGAGGTTGTATACGTTTTTACGAACTTCGACATACCTCTTAGGCCTGATCGGATATCGAATTGGTTTTTACTTCTTCACAATTTTTTATAATCAACTAAAAATTAATTACAAGATTTTGCGATAAGGGCTTGATTTCATTTTTACTAATTCCGTCACATCCCTTAGGTCTGGTCGGATATCGAATTGTTTTTTACTTGTAATGTTTTAGTGAATGTTTTCACAGCACATTTTTAACGTTTTACTATTTTTGCCTTAAAATCAATCTTAGAATTTTTCGATATTCTGCCCATATGGGAGTGAGTTAACTAGTGAAATCTGCAACATTTTATGAGCCCAAAGAGATTCTGAATTCGTTTTCATATTAACTAACTCTATACTCTAACACTTGCGCAAACGTTTAAAAATCTTAGTTTTCGTATCCTAAAAGGGGTTGAATACGTTTTCATGAACTGTTCCAGATCTCTTAGGTTCGATCGGATATTGCATTGGTCTTCACAACAACTAAGAAACAATCTCAGGATTAATATTATAGTTTATTAAAGTACGTCCTTAACGATATATGTGAAAAGAAGTGTGCTATTTGGAACTTAATTTATTAGCTTGACAGCCGCATGATAGCAGCCACTAAACTCTAAGTGCGCTACTTCCTCCTACAAAATAATAAAGTTGCACTCACACGATTGGAGAATTTTGCTCAATGAGATCTTCTAGGAATTCTTGGAAACACTTTAAGATATGAGCAGTAAGTACATATTTTTAATTTAGCAGGATCTTAAAAGAACATAAACTGAAATGAAAAAAGATTAAACAATAAAAAATAACTATATTTCCACAATAACAATAAAAATTTGCCAACAGTCTGGGCGCAACTTTATTGTTTTATGGGTAGAAGTCCGAAACGTGTTTAATGCTGAGATGCAGTGTATGTTACTATGCGACTGACAACCTAAAAAATAACGTTCCAAATAGCCTCCTGGTTAGTTTTAGGTTGTCAGTCGCATAGTAACATACACCGCATCTCAGCATTAAACACGTTTTAAACTTCTACCGAAACTTGAACAATGACTTATTCCCCAGGGGGTTTAATATCAAAAAATACTTAAATCGGTTTATTCCCCGACTATATGCAAAGCATTTAGAAGTGAAAGTGAATTCTATATCTCACTAGACCTAAGAAATATATCGGAATTCGTGAAAAAGTACATAACACCCTTGCACTCCCTCAGGGGTTAGATAGCGAAAAATTGTGAAAAATATTTCTAGGCTCTTATATTAAGAGGCCGCAGAAGGAAAATTGATTTGATAGCTCAAGATGTCTAAAAGATTTAACGAAATTCATGAAAATGTGACATTTTTCTTACTCCATCTTTGTACCAAAATGATAATCTAAATTTTTTTTAGTTTTAATTACTCTAGTAGCACATCTACATATAGGTACTAAATTTCAACTTTCTAGCATAAGCCGTTTCTGATATATGAAAAACCACCCCTCACCCCCGAATGTCTCTATAGTAGCTCTATACAGTTTCCATTTTTTAGTTTTCTATGCTTAGCGGCTTTCGAAAAATTAAAATCAGAATTTTTTCATTTCCACCCCATCACACCCTACTACACCCACATCCTCAAATTTTCTCCGCTAGTGGGCTACTGGTTCTAACCCCTGTAAAATTTTTAAGATTATATATGATACGGTTCTTGAGATATAACAATTTAATTTTTTGAAAAATGACTGTCACCCACACTTCCGCGATTCAAAAACCACCCTTAAAAATGTTAGCCCTTTTCTAGTCTCCTAGTAGCTCTTAAGCCAACAAAATTTTAGCCATCTGACATCAATCGTTCATGAGATATGGATTTTAGAATGTTTCAATCCCAGGTTTCAAGCGTTTTGGACGCATTGTTTCCCCCCCCCCCCTCCCACTCGAACACTCCTCGACCCCTATCAACATGTTTTTGCAAATGGGTCCACTAACATAGTACTACATAAGTTCCAACTATCAGCCTCCTAGCATAGGCGGTTCCTGAGATCTAGAAACCAACATTTTTCATCTAAACGCTCGTCGCTCCTCCCACCTCACACCTCCTCCCACACCAAAAGGTAATACTCGTAGGGGTTTATCCATTCTACCCACCATAAAAATTTCAACTTAATATCTCAAGGGGTTTGTGAGCTACGCACCTTAAAACGGTTTTGCGTACGCCGGACGGCGTCTACGGCGGACGGCGTCTACGGCGGACAGACAGACACATTTTTTTTGTTTACTAGTTTTGGGGTTTACTAGTCTTAAAACGTGAAAATATAAAATTTCAGGGTAGCAATTTTTTTTGAAATTTCAGGTTCGATAACAGTACTACTTTATTATTAAAAAATAATAAAGTAAAATTAATAATAAAGAACTTGTACAATCAAAGAAGATAAATGATGCATAAAGAAATGTTGGTGCAGTTCTAATCTATCCCGAGGATTGCTACCACACAAGTATTATACACGAGTATTTGTAACCCAAATTAATCCCAGAAAAATTTGTTATTCGAAAATGATTCACTTATGAGTCTTTATTACGATTTAGTATTGATTCACCTAATTATCACAAATGTGAACGAAAGTACATAAGGTGCCTTATACCCAATTTGGTGAACGTTACGCAAATCATATCTCAATTATGTTAAATATTTGTATGCTGAGTCTTCGATGAATTCGATTTTGAAGACTTATTGTGACTTATTAGTGAATTTATCCCGAATAAAAACACATACCGCACTTGCTTTCAAAAAAGTCATAGGCCGACTAACTATAGATTCTGTCTGATTCATTCGAAAAAATATAATTTTTTTTGCACCATTCGTTTTATTTTCTGGGTATTTTTCAGAACATTCGATTTCCCTTCATCTGAACGTTCTCCAAAATATTAGCTGGGATGTATAGATACACCTGGATATGCACAAATAAAAATTGTTGTAAATCACATGTTTCTAATTATGTTCTTTCAACATTTTAAAAAAAAATATTGATACAACGATTAACTAATTGAGTCGATATTTTCAGTAAGAACTACAACCACCCAATATCACATTAGAATGACGTAGAAAGTTGATAAGACGTCTCGCATATTCCACACACTACATGAAATGTTCTAAGCACAACACCGAAAGTGCACGAAATCTTTGGAGCACACGAATGTAGTGTATAAGCGTAGTAGGGTTTGTACTCGATGATTAGTTCTTTTACTGCGAAATAAACCAGTTTTACTGGAAAGCGACGCAGTGATTTTTATTGATAACAGCGACCGTGCAGTAAATGAAAGCGCAAAGAATTGCCAAGTGTAACAATAATTGAACGCGATTATAATAAAGCGATTTAAAATCCCGACGAACCCCTAGCTCGCAACAATATTAATGTTGTAAAATATACAGACTTTTGACCACCAGGTAGTAGATCAGAGTGTGTGGCACAATTTACGTATTTTATATTGCTGATTAGAGATGGACAAAGCAGTTAATTTCAGTGAAGTACTTCACTCCTAGTCACTCAGTTTAAAGAACGAGTTCAGTGAAGTACTTCAATTGAATTTTTCACTCACTCAATTGAACTCTTCTTTCCTTCGTTCAGTGGTCACTAGTCACTTCAATTCAAATGTTCACTCACTCTATTCTCTTCTAACAGCCGTTTAGTAGTCATGCTCGTATGGGTGTGAATTTTCATATCTAAACAGCCGCTCACTTAATCACACAATAGTCAGGTAAAAGTCAAAATTTCATATTTTAGTGCTCGACCAAGAAAAATACTTAACAATACTGTTTATAATATTCATGCAATGCACAATACTACACCCATATAAAATGAATAGGAATGAAATACATGATAAACCACTGAGAGAAGAGAGAGACGAGCTGATACTTTGCGAAGAACTAAGTTATGTCTTCGTTATATGTGTTTTCTGTCTCTGAGGAGACGGGCATAGCGAGAAGATTTTGTTGGTTGTCTGCCTAGCTTCTTTCTCACCGTGTTCGTACAGTTCACTTTGTCAGTCTCTGTTTTTCTTTCATGCATAGGTAGGTATATTTTTAATTTTTTTATCACGTGTCGAATTGAACTGCTGTTCACCAAAATGAGTGAGTTACTTCACTCACTCACTTCAATGAAGTGTTCTTTTAGAGCAGTTCACTCGTGACCGACCCATCTCTATTGCTCATGATTGGAGACTCACGATAGATGTACCAATGGAAATTAATTTTCGACGTTACAGATCGGATCTTTATTTAAAAGTTGACTTTATCCTTAGCTATTAATTCATGGCACTTTAGATTTCGACTTGGATATATGTACACAGCTTTACTACAGTCGAACAATTTTTTGACTATATGGAAAAATTATATCCAAATTTTTCATTAAGTTCATTGTGGGCATTTTATCTTTTTTCCTCGCAAAAGAAATGGTTTAGTACAGATATCACTCATGACTTTTTCGCAGTATTACACTCTAATGTATCTATGAGTATTACAGAGTAAACGAAAATTTTACAAATTTTAGACAAAAACCTGGTGAGAAGCAAAATAGATCCTTCAGCCCTAAAATTTTGAAGCCCCTATGCGCTGCACAGAGCTGCAAAACGATTACCACTCCACTGGAATATTAATTTCTCTATGACTTTCTGTTTGTTTACCTTTACTTTTGGTCTGATAAATTCTTTTATTTAATATTACACGAACCATTGTTCCTGGACGCCTGTCGTCAAGGGATGTGACACAAATCACTTATTTTTATCTGAGTAAGATTTATGACATCAAATCTGCGACTTACCTGTAACAAGAAAAAAACGTTAAAATATAGAATACAAGATTAAGTATGATTTAAGGTTGAAAATGGTTCGTAAGTCCATTGCAAAGTCCTTACTTTCAAAATTGTTATAAAATACCATGTTGTGTGTAAAAGTCACAGTTCTTTGAATTTCGTTCACAGACAAACTGAAGAATTTGAAATATGACCACACAGAAAAAAAAAATTCAATGATATTTTACATCTTTTAGATAGTAGGAAAATATGCCACACCTTTTCAAGTAAATTTACACTGGGATGTAATAGTCGATTTGAATGTAATTTTCTGTCAACGAATGTAGCCAACATGTTGTGTATTTGCATGTATTTGCTTCAAGCATTTCAGTGGATTTATTTGTTTTAGCAGTAAATTCGATTAAATAGTTTAAGTTTAAATAGTCAAGGTTTTTTTTTCAATTTTCCTTGTATAAACTTACACTAAATTCTTTAAAATTACTATCCTACAGCCATGCGCTAAAAATATAACGTAGTTGTTCAGATATTTGTCTAATCTCTAAAATAAAAATTATTCCTGGCAATAAAGAAATTTGAATTTGAATTTGAATGTAATTTTCAATTTTAGGTCAGTCAATTTAAATTTGAAATCATTAAATTTCAACTTCGAAAGTAGCAAATATTCTCTTGAATTTGCACTCTAAAATAAGTGTAATAAAATTCTTGGCTGTAGGTAAGAATCGAAAACGCGATTAATTTTGGTTTTGCTGCGTAGGTTTGTCGCGCGTAGCCACAGCGCCACCGAATGCGTTTCATTTTCGTTTCAGTAGAAAACAAAATTGAACGAAGCGTCCAACTTCGTGGATTCATTGATCACATGTTTTTCATAGTAAAATTCAAATAGATAAGTAGAATTACACGAAAAAGAACGTAATTTTCAATTCATATATAAATATATTTAATTTTACACGAAATGTTGCGTAATTTTTTAGCCTTTTATTGTAAATTGTACGGTTCAGTTGAAAAGTACATGAATAATTATTCATGTACTTTTCATACTAATACCAGTAATTTCGTGTAAAAGTGATTGACATGTGTAATTTTACTTGAAAAAATGAAATATACTGGAACTTTCAAGTAAAAATTGGATTGAAAATTAATTTTTTTTAAAACAGTGCAGTATTCAGAAATTCAGGTCACATATGAGCAAAAGAGTCTGAAAAAAATGCAAAACGCCTGTTGTTGCGGCATCAGTTGGCTGTAGTCTGACAACTTTCACTTAAAACCAAAATTACATACATTAAAATTAATTAGACAAATATTTAAAAAGAAATCAGATCCATACCAAACATTTTCCAAGTACTTCCTCTTAATTTTTGAAGGAATTCCTAACCAGGAACACATACTTAGCTTACACATCCGGGTATGTAGACTGATGTGAAATTGAACTTCTTGTAATCCAGTGCTTGTGTTAACATATATCCACCTTTCATCATAGCGCCCATTTCACTTTAACTCCAATGTCTTGTTTACATACATAAATCTTAATTTCAGTTCCCATAGCTCTCCATTTACAGCCAATCCTTAAGGAATGCCAATGCTCGGTTTGGTTTTATGGTATTTCGGTTATAGCCGCGGATAATGTTCACCCGGTAATTACTGGTAATTTTCCTGGTAGTGAAATTCTCGAAATCAAACTGGCATGACCGAAGAAATGGATACGTTTATGTTGTACCCATCAGGCTTAAATTCGTCTGACGGGTGATTTCTTAGAACGCTTTTTCATTAAGTGGCGAAAGTTTTAATTTAGTGATTGCAACCATCGAATACTACTTTCGGCGTTTTGTAATGACTAAATATTTACTTTGGCTTGAAAGGAAGGGCCTCGGAACTTCTAACAGAGACTAACTCAACAAGGCCATAATCAAATTCATGCCGACCGCATCGAACGATCATCGGAGCTGCAACACGATCGGTTTCAATTTTTTCCCATGAAATTACTCCTAACCATTTCCCGATTTACAGCACCTGTACTTATCTACGTTAAGATCAGTAAAATCACTTAGTTCTTAATTATCATGAAACATACGATCGTGAAAGGTCACGATCAATTTACACCTGTACGATCATTTTCGTGGCTTTGTTCCGAAATTCAAATGCCGGACCATTTCGTGGCTGAGCGTTAATTGATATGTAAATTGTTTACTCATGATGGATATCAAAACAACACGACACGATCAATGATCTTTAGTAGGAATTTGTGAATGATCGTTTGTGTTATAATCACGATTGAACTCATCGTGGTGACATAATGTGAAAGATTTAAGTCGGACAGTGAACCGTTGACCGGCATAAGTGCGATCAGATACTAGTTGATCATTTTGGATTCAACAATTTTAGATACAGGATCTTTTAATAGATTGTGGCATAAAATGTGACTTCCCACCATGCACTTAATAGCAATGTATACATTAAGTAGCCATCTAACAAATTTCCGAAAGGACTCTCAAATCGAACAGGAGAAAGACAACTTTCTTTTATAAAGACCGTCAAATATGCTGCAGCGCCAAAGACTCAAACCCGTTGAGATATTAAGTTCAAATTATTTTGGTGGATAGATTTGACAAACTTCCTTAATCCTGCGTCTAAATTTATCTGGCAATGGAAGTGGCAATATTTCCATTGCGTTAAATGTCAAATCGTAATGAGTGGGCATTTGATTGCCAGGCAATTTTCATGAATGGAAGTGTCAAGTTCTGAAGCAAAGCCAAATGCCGGACATTGCATCAAAAAAAAAATATATTGATAAGTCAATAGTGTTCTCTTTAGTCAACTTATTTTCAGCAATTTCGCGATCAAAGCAAAACAAACCTTATTCCTACCTGTTGACAAGTGACGCTAACTTATGTCAAACGATGCATTTTCTGGCAATATTGCTCTCAAAATTGACAAGGCAATGATTGCCATGGCAATGTTGAGAGTAATATTGCAATATGCGTTTGATGCCTCTTCACTGTCAAATTGTGTATGGCAATATTGCCGTTGTCATTGCCATTGGCAGATAAATTGCCAGTGTATACGCAGGATTAGTGGTGACTTTTGTGAGGATGGGGGTGTGGCGGGGAGGTGGGTGGAGCGCTGTAGACCAACGATTTCAGTTTCCAAATTCCGGGAATCACTTATTTTGGAAATTATTGTACCAGAAAGATCTAATTAGGTTTATCTATAAAGCGGGGTCTACTAAATTCCAGAAAGCGCCAGAAAATTACCCCTCCATGCAAATTGTATGCATCGTGAACGCAATTCGGACTGGTTGTAAGCGTGCTAAAAGGGCAGAAAGCGTAATTCGGACCGCGGCCTAAATGTATAATTGAAAGGGGCCGGGGAAGACTGTTAGCACGGTAGGGGTGTGTTTTCTATTTCAGGAAGGGTTTATGCAAGAAAGTTGAAACTTAGTACGTATATACATATAAATTTATTACAGCAGTAATAAAAACGAGAAAGCGGGCAAACATAGGGCAAATAAATTGTCCGTGAAAAGAGTTTTTTTACTGCCTTTTCACGAATTTCGTCATTTCTGTGAAGTATGTCAAAGTATCAGGTTAATTTTAATTCTACGGGCTCTTTATATAGGCGCCTAAAAACAGTTTTTCAATTTTTACGATATTCAAATCCTAAAGGGGTGTAAAGAGACTGAGTTCGTTTTTACGAATTCCGACATATTTCTTAAGTCTAATGAGATATCGAATTTATTTTTACTTCTAAAGCTAGTATTACACTGTTTGACCAAGTGGTCAAATTGCAATAGCGAATTTGACCGAGCGGATATTGCGAGAATAATTGGAATTCGCTATTTCGCATTGCTTATTGACAACATGGTCAAACAGTGTAATACTAGCTTTAGGGCTTTAAATATAGGGTCTTGCCATAAGGACGTTCAATTTTTAAATGTAAATAAAACAAATTGTGTGTGATATATCCACTCAATTCTTTTTTATTTGAAAGAATATTTTATAGCATTAAGTATGGAATATAACGTCGTTCGAATGTCCGCCCTGGCTTTGCTTGGTGGTTGCTATACGAGAGGTTCAATTTTCGACGGCGTTGTCGCATAAATCTGGTTGAATTTGCTGGATGGCGTTCGTTATGTCGACTTAAAGGTCATTAATTGTTTCTGGATTATATGCTCGACCTGCGATTTAAGATAACCCCAAAGCAAGAAGTCTAACGGCGTTAAATCGCACGATCACGGTGGCCATTTCACGTCACCGTTGCCCTCAAACCGCTCGTGCAGAATGTCCATCGTGACATGCGCGGTGTGGCATGTAGCGCCGTCCTGTTGAAATCACATGTCGTCGGTATCCATATCGTCCAGCTTAGGCTACAAGAACTTGCTTATTATCGACCGTTTGACGGTTATGGCAATGCCGGTTATGGCAATGCCGGTTTCGTTTTGGAAGAAATACGGACCGATGATTTCGCCAGACCTAAATCCGCATAAAACAGTGAATTTCTCGGGATGCATTTGGTGCTGGTGTATCTCGCGTGGATTAGTATCGTCCCAAATATGACAATTTTATTTGTTCACACATCCATTCATCAAGAAAGGGGACTCGTCGTTAAAAATCACGCAATGCGCGGAACATTTTTCGAACGGAGCTCTGATTTTGAAAATAAAATTTGATTATTTGCACACGTTGTGCAACGCTATAACCTTCCATGGTAATTTGCCATTCACTACTGAACAATTCACAACAAATTCGACGGATATTGGTTTAACAACATGGTCGCTATAACCTAACAAATTTCGAGCGTTCCTATTGAAACACCCCACATAATAGGGCAAAACCAAATTTAAGAATTTTTTGAAATTCAACCCCCTAGGGGGTGTAAGGTAGTTGTTCAAGTCTTGACGAATTCTGACAAATCTTCGAGATCTAATGATATATTGAATTGGATTCTACTTTACTTCCAATTAAATACGAATTAATTTTCGGATTTTGGGATATTCAACCCCTAAGAGGGGAGAGGTAAGATGATGGTGATTTTTTTTTGATTATCAGTCGCTCGGACCTATATCCGTTCGGACTATCTTACAAACCAAATACGTACATTCAGGTGAATACGGTGTACTATGAGCAACGTTCACCTGGAAATTTATCGGCTCCACTGACATTTATAATAAAAGGAAAAGTTCTCAGACGTTCCGTAGAATGTAATCAACAACAAAATATGGACTAAGTATATGAATTAATTTGGTTCTTGTTTTTTCGGTTTTTTTGGTTACGGGTAAAACTCCGTTCGATTTCTTTTCGAATTTTAATAATAAAACAAATTTATTTTTCAATAACATCTCAATTTTATTGAGTAACCGCTTCTTCACATTAAGTCTGATCAAAATATTTTGTAGAGGACACATTATGCGACGTTTTACTTACAAATGTTGCTTCATCGCTGTGATCTATAATTTTGCACCTTAGTGTACATGCACCAAAACAAAACAAAAAATACAAAATACTTCACTCGAGTGAAAAATGCGTTTAGTTTAATACCTAATTCCTAAAGGCGGAGTTTTTTTTACAGTTTACAGAATTATCGGTGCCTGAAGTATACGCGTAATTCCACTACACTTATTCTGAAATGGTGTTCCGCAAATACTCTGCGATGGATCAGTAACATTTTCTGAATTTACTGTCAAAGACCTTTCTTCTGGTGCAATGATCCGGTCCGATGGTTCTGGCAAAATTTCCGTGATTGACATCTCGAATTCACCGACATTATTCCCGCATAGTGCATCAGTACTCTTCTGGTAATCCAGCGAAAAAAGTTATTCCCTACAGTACTTTTATTAAGCTCCGTTTCAGTATTACGAATTCAGTTCTGCATGGATACCGAATTAATGACGAAATTTTATAATAATTTAAATAATATATTTATTTTTTAATGTGGGTTTGAATTTAGACTGGGTGTACCCCTTTACTCCCAACTGGGATCGATTGCTGTCCTGGCTACTGCCACTGGAGACATGACAGTTGAAAAACCTTCACGGGAGAAGGTAGTTTTCTAAAACTGTGTTGGACAAGGTCCGAAGGAACGGTTTCGTCATCGGATTGCATTGACTCATCAGAGACTGTATCATAAATGCGAAACACCCTTACAGCTGCTGGTATTGCTCAGCAACCGATCACAGTGTAGCTGCCATACAAAAGTAATTATTAATTTTCTGCTGGATTTCACGATAGCCCAGGAAATCTTTTAATCAGGGAAAATTCTACAAGTCTTTTAAAAACAGGAGTATTTGCTGGCAGATTCCGAGAGGAACCTGCGCAGCGTTTTAGAAATGCTACGCAGTTAGCTGCTAAAAACGATAGTCATGCAAATGCCAACATTGATGTTACAGAGGAAGAGGTAATGAGGGCTGTCAACAAATCTACTAAGTGTTCCTTGACAAATTGCAGAAATCCTGGTACAAGAAATTCCAAAGTGTTCACAATAGATTCAGCAAATTATTGCTACTTTCAAGGAACTACCAGTTTTCCTCACAGAGGAAGTTTCCAATTTGGTCTCCAAGTGGGGTCAGATAAGTGGTCCAGCACATACAAGACTCATTACTTGCCGACTTTGTACCAGTTCATAACATTCATAGGTGATAGTGAATGGATCTCTAACGAATCGAATATAAATCCTCGATAAGGAACAGAAAGGCTGCCATTAAAAATCAAAGAACAACTTACAATTGACACGGTGGCTTCGCTCATTCTTGACTATTCGGGACCTCAAATCTTTCGATTGGATTCTTCACTGAATGGATTTTTGGCGATAGCTAAAAAAAGTTGGAATTCCACTTTCTCAATCTATCTAGGCCGGAGAACTGTACTCTCACAGCCCATCAACATCAAGCGGGTATATTTCAACGAAATTCTTGAGTCCTCTGTGGTTCTGCATGGCATTGAATTCACTTCCAGGGCTCCTGAATAGTACAAAGCATGGGTTTGTCAAGTATGACATTGTATCAATCTACAATCTGAGCCATTTAATGTTCAAAGATGACCTTAAATTGTATGCAGGAAACAACCAACATAGTAATGGTCTGCTGGAGATTACACGTTCCTTTAGCCGGGATATTCGGATAGACTTCAGCTTGCGCAAATGTTAAACTCGAGCCATTGACTTGTGCTAAACCGGACGTGGTTTGGACGATATCCATACCGATGCTATGAAAGAGGCAGACCTGTATAAGTACCTTGGAGCTTTGCAGGAAACTAGAACTTGCATCAAAGACGTACGTGACAGAGCTCTAGCTGGTGATGAAGATTTTTCATGGATGAACAAAATATTTGCGATAACACCTATGTAGTTCCGTCTCTCCTATATGCGTTTGGAGTAGTACAACGGTCAAATACCGATTTGGAGCCTGCTAAGTGTTTGGTCCGCACTGATCAAATTCCCGATGCATTACCCGAAATCAGCAGTGGAACGTGTTACACTGTCGTGTGAAATCGGAGGAAACCTTTTCCACAGGTTTATCAACTACGCACATGTTTTTACTGAAAAGAAGCTACAAGTTCTCTGCATGTATAATAGCTGTTTGCAAGAATGACAATTGTCTTACTCCACTCGGTTTGAAGGATCGAAATTTTGATCCTTTGCACGCGTTCGAAGATCAATGATTGATATGTGCGACCAAAGGGCGATGCATGTCTTTGGCAACCTCTTATTTATAATCTCTTGGCCAACAGATGGCGGTTTACAAGAAATTTGTTCTCTAGAAGCGATGAATTTATGTGTGCTATCCATGACTCACTCGTAACTCCTGGAAATACATCCCCAAGGAACGAATGGATGATGATCGATGCAGAATCGTTGGTCACACTTCGGAAACAATTGGCAACAATTGATCTATGGTTGTTCTGCGATGGCATCTGAGGAGTACACGAATAGATATAATACTGTATATTGGGTTATCCATCAAAAGGGTACACGGACTAATCAACGAGGTTTGTTCTAGTTATCAGTAGACTCCGGGAACTATACATTCGAGTGACGATTTTGAAAGTTTGCAGAGAAGGTGGCAAAGTATGAAGCCTTGGCTCGAGAAA
Organism: Beris morrisii; assembly: GCA_951812415.1. Lineage (NCBI taxonomy): Eukaryota > Metazoa > Arthropoda > Insecta > Diptera > Stratiomyidae > Beris > Beris morrisii. The sequence continues at coordinate 106,305,861 of OX638312.1, read as the reverse complement.
CCAAAGAATTTTGGATCTCTTATGCCTTTAATATTGTCAGCAACAGACGTTATTTCACAGTCACTTCCTGCATCCCTGAAAAGCTTGATCTGCCATCCACTCTGGTGCATGAGATGCAGAATCTTACCATTCTGCATATTTGTGCAATTTAGAAGAGAATTCAATTCAGTTCCATGGACAATGTTGGAAACTAAATCATAAATGAACATATTGAACGTTCCATTTCAACTGGAATTTCCAGTAAAATTTTTCAACTGGTATGCCCTTAATTGCAGCAGCGAAGGCCACGATTGCACCCCAGTTGTTGTCTTGACACCTAAAGGAACCCAACAACTTTTAAAGTTTAACTAGTAGTTTTTGTAATATGTATAACAATTGTAGCAAAACTAGTACATTTATATTATACTAGCCGCGTGCCGCGGCTACGCTTACGTTTGTATGGTGCTATACTATCGAAACTTCAAAGCCACCGGTTTACAGTCTTGCTTCCCGTTGCTCCATCGCTCTCGTTACTCCTTTTGCTTCCTTGGTCTCGTTGCTCCTGTTGTTTCCGTTTCTTCCGTTGCTCCCCTCGCTCCGTTGTTCACGTTGCTCCGTTGCTTCTGTTTCTCACGTTACTCCCGTTGTTCCCGTTACTCCCGATGCTTCCGTTGCTCCGAACGTTGCAACGAACTGTTGCTAAACTATATGAAACACACTCATTTGTTTGCCACCTAATGTAGAATAGTTTTACTAATACAGAAACCTTCACGGCCGTGCACCCAACAAATCAACAAAGTTTCCTCGCAATGATATAGGGGCAAACAAACAAACAGTTTGTGCACTAGGGTACTAAAATTGAAAAAATGTCGAAAAAAACATATTTTTAATTTGATCGGCGCTAAACTTCACAGAAACCATCCTGGGACTATTCTACATATTTCCTGAAAATTTAATCAAAATCGGTGGAGCGGTTTAGCATTCCATAGGGAACATACATACATAGATTCATCCTCTTTTACCATATATATATATGTGTTGATGTAAGTTTAATTGGTCTAAATTAAACGCTTATTAAACACGACTTACGTTAATTATAGCTAGTCCAAAACACTTTAATTTTTTGTATTGGGTAATCTTTTTCAGTTCGATGGCTAGATTGCAGCTATAAACTGCTTTTAATAGTGTTCTTCTGCATTAGGTACAGTGAAGGCAGCGCAATGAATTTACTAAATTTATTCCGTATCTTAATATTTATCTTGGGTGATTTAACTTTTGTCCAGCAGGTAACTAACGTAATGGGTTGTTCCATTTCAAAACCTGGTAAGTGCTTTAAAAAAAAATGTAAAAGGGTTGCCCAAAACCTTCCTATTAATCAGCCCTCATAGACAAATGTTGCTATCCCGAAATGTTGAGAGTTATCCCAGGTTATCGGGGATTATCCTATATATCGGGTTATTAATATTTATTTTTGAGGGCTGAGTAAAAATGGGTTTTCAGACAGCTTTTTAAAATTTTCAAAAAAACTCCTACTAGGTTTTGAATGGGGTTTTTGTAGCCGTAGTTCTAACCCGCTATCGTGATAAAATCGTTAAATTTTCCAGGCTTGCTACCGTTTTGAATTCAATGCAATCAATTGGTCATCAGTTCAGGAACACATTGTGATAAATGCAACGCTCTTCAACAACACCATTAACGCCGATGTGAACATTCTTAAAGTAACTTATTCACCAAAATGGAACTTTCAAATCGAGCAGAGATTCGAAACAAGCAACAAGACACATAAAATTTTGTTCAAAACTTTTGCTAAAGTATGCGATATGGTGCGACTAGCGCGTAACAATCCCATTGTATCGACAGTTTTGTTGACATTTCGGAAATATTCAAATTTGACTTTTAATCATTGTCCTTACCCGGCGGGAAGGTATTTGGTAAAAGATATGCGCTTCACCTCCGAGTTATATCCTTTAGGATTTTTTTACAAACCGCGTACATTCGTCCAGATAATCCATACATTTTACGAAGACTATCCTCGTGGAAATACAACGAAAGTTGCGGAATTCGTAATTAAAGGGAATGTTTTGAAAACATGTCGTCAAAATTAAATAAAAATATGAAACTGACGAGGCTGAATCAGTTAGTTTCCATTTAATTTGGTTTAATTTGGTGTGTTTAAGCCACGGTAAAGGTGTTGGGAAAGTTCTGTAGTTTTTATTTTGCAAATTGTATTATAAGTTATAATTCAACTTTATTCGAAAATATATTCGTATTGCGCATTTCATTCAATAAACTTTTCCTCAAGCGGTGCAACTGCTCTGTTCGATTGCTCTGCTCTATTCGTCAGCTCTGCTCGTTGTGGCTCGCTCTACTCGTTTTGGCACACTCTGCTCGATGCGCCTCCCTTTGCTCGTCGCGGCTCGACTTCTCGTTGCTCTGCTTAGCTCGTCTCGTCTCTGCCCGCTCGTTCGTCTTAGCTCGTCGCTGTTCGTCTGGCTGCTTCGTCGCTGATAGCTACGCTTAACTGAGTGCGTTTGTCCTACTGACTCTGATTAGCTCAAACTACTCTAAGCGGATTTTTATAAACTAAAGCCTTAGCACAAACTCAGCGTCATCATGGCAGTCACAATTACTTGAAGCGGATTTATAAAAACCACAGAATTCGTGCAAGATGGCGCTGGTCAGTGACAGCCGTTACTCTAGTCCTTCGATCTCCTCGAAAAAAATATACCAGGTGTATAACTTTAAAACGATCGGTTTTTAGTCAGAAAAACACATGTATTTTTCAAAGAAAACAAAAACAAATTTATTCGACGTACACACCCTCGCTAGCTACACATTTCTCCCATCTCTCGTGCAATTTGTGGATACTACGCCAAAAAAATTCCTTCACTTTCGAAGCAAACCACTCATCAAGCCATTTTCGGACGTCTTCGTAAGAACCGAAGTGCTGCTCAGCGAGCGCGTGACCCATCGAGGAAAACAAGTGGTAGTCAGAAGGGGCCAGGTCTAGTAAATTAGCGGGAGGAGGTAGCACCACCCAGTTGAGTGTGTCCAAGTAGTTGCGGACCAGTTTTGACGTGTGCATTGGTGCGTTGTCGTCGAGGAAAATCATCTCGTCATGTCTTTTTTGATATTCCGGCCTTTTTTCACGCAGAGCACGGTGCAATTTGATCAATTGTTGGTGGTAGCGGTGGGCATCGACAGTTTCACCAGGTTTTATGAGCTCATAGTAGACGATACCTTGCTGATCCCACCAAACGCACAACATTGTCTTCCGTCCGAAGCGATTTGGTCTTGCGGTAGATGTTGATGGTTGACCGGGATCAACCCATGATTTTCTGCGCTTTGGATTATCGAAATAAGTTCACTTTTCATCGCCAGTCACAATCCGATGCAGAAACGACTTTCTTCTGTGTCTGGCGAGCAACATTTCGCATGTGTTTTGGTGTCGCTCCATCTGCCTATCGTTCAATTCATGCGGTACCCATTTTCCGATCTTTTGAACCTTTTCCATGGCACGTAGACACTTGAAAATGGCTTCTTGACTAACATCCAATTGCTCGGCAAGCGTTTTTTGCGATTGGGTATCGTCCTCGTCCAAAAGAGCACGCAATTGATCGTCCTCAACCTTCCTCGACCGATTTTCGCGCTTCTTGTCGCTCAGCTCAAAATCGACGAAACCAAGCCCTGCACGTTGATTCCACTAAAACATTGTTACCTTAGGCATCCACAAGCATTCAGCAGCTGTTTTCTTTAAATGGAAGCAAAAAAGCAGAGCTTCCCGCATATCCTCTTTTTCTGGCAAAAAACTGGAAATAATCAGCACAGGACAAACGTATGTTGTTGAATGAAATTTGTGACGATATGCACTGATTAATGTTAACAACTAACCAACCCTTAAATAAAAAAAATTGCGTCCCTAGGTTGCTTAACACGCTCCCTATCGCCATCTATGTGTCAACGCTCGTTTTAAGGTTATACACCTGGTAGTTCGCCAAAAAATATAGTTCGAAGCTCAAAAAAAATAGGTCGCTTTGATCGAGTTCAGCTTCCATTTTAGTCGCTCGGCGGAATTATAAATCCAATCACTGGTCCAGTCCATGTCGTTTGCTGGTGCTTTTATAGTGTCTGGTACAAACATCAACTGCGAATCATAAACTAAGTAAAATTCTGTATTTTCCGTGTTCTTTGCTTATTGATCATATTTTTGTTTCTTCATTTATTCATGGGTATTTCGTTTTCAGTGTTGTATATTCTTTGTTATTTAATTCAATGTTCTGTACCAAGTTTTTGAGAGCAGAAATTTGTTCCTCACAATGCTCACAATTAAAAAATACGTATATCATATTCGTTCGTATTTGTATCGCTATTTACTTTAAATCAAACCACTAAAAAAAAAAAAACTCCCAACAGTTTGGGCGAAACCTTATTATTTTTCGGGACAAACTCCGGGAAGCGTTTACAGTGGGTCGGCCCATTTAATCTACTTATTTGGGTGATAGTCTAGGACCCGGTCAAAGTCGAAATGTAACATCGGCTCTTTCCAGCCAGGAAATTTTTTGAAAAATTAATTTTATCACGATAGCTTCATGTAAGACATAACTTTTAGCTATGAATTGGAAATTTTGTACAAATTAGTTTTGAGTAAAAACGAAGTTCGAGTTTACTAATCAGCGAAATCCTTTTACTCCTTCTGGTAGCTGCCATACAAAATGTCCTTAAGACACGTGCTCAACAATATTTTTCGATAACTTTTGAACGCTTCAAGCTACGAATTTCAAATTTTGTACAAGTTCATTTTTAAATGGTTCCAAGGAAAGTGATAAATATGTACGAAATCGAGTGAGTCCTTCCTGCACCTTCCATGTGAAAGTCCTTCAAAAAGGACATTTTTGTTCGATGACTTACCCAGTTTAAGACATGAAATTAAACACTGAATATTGTCTTTTAGGTTTGAGTAGCAATCTAATGGCAGTCCTTAATAAAGGACATACAACATGCACACACGTAATTCTACTTTATCCCCAACTACAATATAAATCGGAGTTCAGTATTCATCTAGAGTATTATACGATTGGCTTGCAGCCGATCGTGACTGCAGTATGTTTTGAAAAGAAGTTTTGGCCGAAATGAAGCACCCACCGCGCCTGCTGTGCGCAAGTTTGTGCAAAAAGTTCGTGAGACTGGCATGCTAGTGGACAACACTCATGGCCCCCGTCGTCGTACGGTGCGCACAGACGAGAATGTGGCTGCTGTAGCCGAGAGTGTGAGACTCACTCCACGAACATCAACTCGCCGTCGATCTCAACAGCTCAACATTTCACGCACTAGCGTGAGGAGAATTCTACACAAAGATCTCGGATTATTCGCTTACAAGGTCCAATTGACTCAACCATTGAAGGCCATCCCCTTCGTTATCGCTTCGCAATTTGGGCCTTAGAGCAGCTTGAATTGGACAACGATTTTGGGCGAAAAATCATCTTTTCTGACGAGGCGCATTTTCATCTCGGCAGCTACGTTAACAAACAAAATTGCCACATCTGGGGCTCGGAAAACCCGCACGTTATTGTCGAGAAGCCAATGCATCCACAGAGAGTGACAGTTTGGTGCGGATTGTGGAGTGGTGGCATCATTGGACAATTTTTCTTCGCAAATGAAGCTGGGAACAACGTTTCGGTCAACGGTGAACGTTACAGAGCCATGTTATCTGACTTTTTTTTACTGAAATTGAAGACATGGATTTGGACGACCTCTGGTTCATGCAGGATGGCGCGCCATGCCACACAGCCCATGCCACAATCGATCTTTTACGCACCAAATTCCCAAATCGTGTTATCAGCCGTCTTGGCGATGTCAATTGGCCGCCTCGGAGCTGCGATTTCACCCCTTTGGATTTTTTTTTGTGGGGAACCGTGAAGGACCGATGTTATGCCAACAATTCAGAAACGATTCAAGCACTTAAGGCCAATATCATCCAAGCAATCCGTGAACTACAGCCCGAAACCATCAACAAGGTCTTGGAAAATTGGAGTGACAGAATGCGCTACTGCGCAGCCAGCCGAGGCAGCCACTTGAACGAAGTTGTGTTCCATCATTAATGGGAATGTTTACTCTTACTAATAAAGCCATAATACATGGAAACAAATTTAATTTTGTTCATTTTATTGCATTTTTAAAAAGAAACTTGTATTTGGCCCACCCTGTACATAGATACATCCTCTTTTAACATAAATATAATGTGTTGATGTAAGTTTAATTGGTCTAAATTCAACGCTTATTTAACACGACTTACGTTAATTATAGCTAGTCCAAAAAATTTTAATTTTTTGTATTGGGTAATCATTTTCAGTTCGATGGCTAGATTGCAGCTATAAACTGCTTTTAATAGTGTTCTTCTGCATTAGGTACAGTGAAGGCAGCGCAATGAATTTACTAAATTTATTCCGTATCTTAATATTTATCTTGGGTGATTTGACTTTTGTCCAGCAGGTAACTAACGTAATGGGTTGTTCCATTTCAAAACCTGGTAAGTGCTTTAAAAAAAAAAATGTAAAAGGGTTGCCCAAAACCTTCCTATTAATCAGCCCTCATAGACAAATGTTGCTATCCCGAAATGTTGAGAGTTATCCCAGGTTATCGGGGATTATCCTATATATCGGGTTATTAATATTTATTTTTGAGGGCTGAGTAAATATTATTAAAATAATAAAGTAAAATGGGTTTTCAGACCGCTTTTTAAAATTTTCAAAAAAACACCTACTAGGTTTTCAATGGGGTTTTTGTAACCCGCTCACGTGATAAAATCGTTAAATTTTCCAGGCTTGCTATCGTTCTGAAATCAATGCAATCAATTGGTCATCAGTTCAGGAATACATTGTGATAAATGCAACGCTCGTCAACCACACCATTAACGCCGATGTGAACATTCTTAAAGTAGCTTATTCACCAAAATGGAACTTTCAAATCGAGCAGAGATTCGAAACAAGCAACAAGACACATAAAATTTTGTTCAAAACTTTTGCTAAAGTATGCGATATGGTGCGACTAGCGCGTAACAATCCCATTGTATCGACAATTTTATTGACATTTCGGAAATATTCAAATTTGACTTTTACTCATTGTCCTTTTTCGGCGGGAAGATATTTTGTAAAAGATATGCGCTTCACCTCCGATTTATATCCTTTAGGATTATTTTACAAACCGCGTACATTCATCCAGATAATCCATACACTTTACGAAGACTATCCTCGTGGAAATACAACGAAAATTACGGAATTCGTAATTAAAGGGAATGTTTTGAAAACATGTCGTCAAAATTAAATAAAAATATAAAACTGACGAGGCTGAATCAGTTAGTTTCCATTTAATTTGGTTTGGTTTGGTGTGTTTAAGTCACGGTAAAGGTGTCGGGAAAGTTCTGTAGTTTTTATTTTGCAAATTGTATTATAAGTTATAAATCAACTTTATTCGTAAATATATTCGTAGTGCGCATTTCATTCAATAATCTTTTCCTCAAGCGGTGCAACAGTATTACTTGCAGATCAAAGTGTAACACTTCCAATTCACACGATTCCCCTTGCCTTGACTTGACCATGTCTCTGCTTGTCATGTCGTCTTTGCTGACCTGCTCTGCTCTGTTCGATTGCTCTGCTCTATTCGTCAGCTCTGCTCGTTGTGGCTCGCTCTACTCGTTTTGGCACACTCTGCTCGATGCGCCTCCCTCTGCTCGTCGCGGCTCGACTTCTCGTTGCTCTGCTTAGCTCGTCTCGTCTCTGCCCGCTCGTTCGTCTTAGCTCGTCGCTGTTCGTCTGGCTGCTTCGTCGCTGATAGCTACGTTTAACTGAGTGCGTTTGTCCTACTGACTCTGATTAGCTCAAACTACTCTAAGCGGATTTTTATAAACTAAAGCCTTAGCACAAACTCAGCGTCATCATGGCAGTCACAATTACTTGAAGCGGATTTATAAAAACCACAGCATTCGTGCAAGATGGCTCTGGTCAGTGACAGCCGTTACTGTAGTCCTTCGATCTCCTCGATATATATATATAATATAGTTCGCCAAAAAATATAGTTCGAAGCCCGAAAAAAATAGGTCGTTTTGATCGAGTTCAGCTTCCATTTTAGTCGCTTCGGCGGAATTATAAATCCAATCACTGGTCCCGTTCATCGCGTAATACTGGGGCTGACAAAAGAGCCCGAAGGGCTCAACGTCAACGTAGAGATGAGTCGCGCCCGAGGCGCTGTCTCCTTCATCTAAAATTCCCGACAGGGTAACGGTTTTTTAAAAATGTGTAATGGCACGAGTAATGTACCAAAGAGGTAATTAATGACTGGAGAGGCCAGAACATCAATATATTGTCTGAAGTTACTTTAGAGTAAATTTAAAAGAGAGAAAAGAATTTAATGAGTAATTAGTGGGAGTTGGTGGTTAAGCCACCTTTACCTAACAGATGGAGCATACCAGAGCCTGTCCAGGCGATCACCAAAGACAGAGTAGAGACAGTCTAAAAAGATCGCCTCAACCCGCCAAGGGTCACTTCCAGACAGGGACCAGTAGTCCATCAATAGTTTCAGCCTTACGCAGAAAAACTAGAATTTAATATAGTCGTGCGGTGAACGTGCTAGAAAAATCAATAATTAGTAAAAAACTGATAAATGAAACCAAATATCGAAATGTGCGGCCATGGCCGACTTTGTAAAGCATTGATATTTATCCAAGCACGCAGGGAACCATGGAAAACCTGCGAGAATGCTTGTATAGTGAACTAAGTTCACCATGAACTATGGTCAGAGGCAATTCGGGTCCGTAAAGGGCAACGAGTTGATCCAACCATACAGACTAAGGCTCGTTAAGATCCTCAGTTAGTAAGAAGCGCCATCTTAGGGCGCCTATACGGCGCGTTGACAATGCTCGTCATAGTCCACACTATGACGGATCAACGGATTGGAGTGCGAAGAGGACGAAAAGAAATGCTTCAAGGTCCCGTTCATGTCGTTTGCTGGTGCTTTTATAGTGTCTGGTACAAACATCAACTGCGAATCATAAACTAAGTAAAATTCTGTATTTTCTGTGTTCTATGCTTATTTATCATATTTTTCTTTCTTCATTTATTCATGGGTATTTCGTTTTCAGTGTTGTATATTCTTTGTTATATTTCAATGTTCTGTATATAGTTTTTGAGAGCAGAAATTTGTTCTTCACAATGCTCACAATTAAAAAATACGTACATCATATTCGTTCGTATTTGTATCGCTATTTACTTTAAATCAAACCACTAAAAAAAATCTCACAACAGTTTGGGCGAAACCTTATTATTTTTCGGGACAAACTCCGGGAAGCGTTTACAGTGGGTCGGCCCATTTAATCTACTTATTTGGGTGATAGTCTAGGACTCGGTCAAAGTCGAAATGTAACGTTGGTTGTTTCGAACCAGGGAAGTTTTTTGAAAAGTTAATTTTACCACGGTAGCATCATGTAAGACATAACTTTCAGCATTCCTCAGTGGTTCTTTATACAAATTTATACAAAAACAGTCTGGGCGCTACTTTCTCTCGATTACATTTAAAGCCTTTAGAAGCAAAAGCGGACCCGATATCTCATTAAACCTAAGAAATATATCGGAATTCGTGAAAATGTACATAACCACTTACAGCCCCGTAGGGGTTAGATATTGAAAAATTTTCAATTAATTTCGAGGAATGAGAGACACCAAAAAAATAATTGAGCACCTTCAATTCGATGAAAATATGTCGGAAACTAGTTTAAAGTTGAATTAGTGTCAGAAGTGGGATATATTCCGAGAATATGACAAGTCCATCTCCACACACCTATGTATATCTCTTGGACTCGAGGGCACTTAATGGAGCAAAACTGTCTATAGAAATTCTCAGGATAACAAATCGAGTTTCAAGTCGCCTGCTTCTTGACGTACTTTATTTTCACATGAATACTACATAGTTTATATGACACATATCATCCTGAAAGGACACCCCTTTGCTTCCCGGCGAGATGACAATGACATATGCACACTCGACACGAGACTTCACTCTGGTACGTCCAGGGTGCAGCCAGACATTACAAACACACGCTCGCTAGAACTTTTTATTATCGAGAAAAATTCTCCGTTGAATTGTGAGAAAAGTTCGAACAAAATTCGTGATATAGCGATAAATTTGATTTACTACCCCCTGTATCGTCCTTTTTATATTGCTGCATTTCTATCCCTTGCTCTATACGTTGAAACGATATGAATATTGGCTGCAAGCGTACCTTGTGTGACATCTTAATCTCCTGGATCTGTACGTATATCCTTCCTATATCGGCAGAAAAGGATCAACACTTTGATGGCGATGACAAAAAAAAATGATGGAAAAAGTTTTTGCTACGAAAACGGAGAAGGACCTTCCAGTCAATAAATCGCGTAGCTTCCCGCTCAAAGGACTTGTATTCCTACGAGACGGATCCGGGTGACAAATTGGGCAATATTTTTTCATCCGGTCGAACAATTCGAGGGGGCTTAACAATTTGAAACTTCCACGTTCGGATGGGCATCGAATTATAACGACAGAATTTTCAGGACAGCTCCTGGCACCAGGGACAGGCATCACAGTTGGAGTTCGCATACATTGCGATGGGTGTGCTATTAAAACGCTTCATCTATCTGCTCCTCGTGGCCGACTGAATGGATTCGAATCGATTCTGTCTACTATCGACTAAGCTCATCAAAATCATCTACACTTAATTAAGTACATCAGGCACCTCGCCCGCCGAAGCCACAAATTATCTCATTCATCATTTTTGGATTGAAGTTCGATTAAGGAACCGAAAGACTGACGTCTTTACTTAATGGACGGAGCAATCAAATAAAGCCTACGGGTTTCACATGTTTACACAATCTACAAATCGGTAGTTTTGTTAGGATTTCATTAGTTTTGAATGTTAGTACGAGGTCAACTATTTGTTGGCGAAACTTACGGAACAAACGTAGTGTGATATTTTCAAACTGAGGCAATTTTCCTATGGTATGAGGCGGTCACTCGAGTACAGATCTCTGTCTCCCGGCACATGTCTTTTTCAGTTTTTTAGCGCGTTTGGCCGAATTTTTTAATGACTTTTGTATGGTTGCTACTCGAACTAGTAACCAGCATCCCCGATAGAAATTAGAATCAGTTTTTCTATAATCACTTTTCCTTCATTTTTGCACCGTGAAGAAAATTGATGGAAAACCATACCAAGGAATCAAAACTGTTTTCGAGGAGGAGTTAAAATGTACGAGTTCCAAACACTAATTAAAAACTGATTTTTCACTGATTTTTAACATGCATAAGTTTTGGTTGGCCAAGTTTATGTCCAATGAAACTTCCGTTCTTCAAAATGATTCCAATTCTACGATTCCAAAAATAATGAATTGATGTCTCTATTCCAACATAGAGTTTCTAAGAATTGCGGTTATAGGGATTCCCCTAACGCTTTGGATTCCATGAAATATTTTATGGAGCATGATTTCGTAGTAAGTGGAAGATGATGGTAAACTAATTTATATTTGATTCTGACGTTAAAATCATTTGTTTTTCGTCTTCAATGCAATACAGTTTAATAAAGACACGCGTCAGTTTTGTTCTGTGTGATTATAATCGTGAAACGTGAATGCAGTACAGTGATAAATCAGGTGAATTTACCATTTTATAGCTAAATGTTTTATTATAATAAGTACGTAGAATCGCTTGTGAATTGTGTGTTTTAAGAATTAATATATAAAATTAATAAGAAATCGCAAAGAATAGCGGGTGTGAGATAAGCATCATTTTAAAAGACTTGTCCAAAAGAAAATACAAAATTTTAATTTTTTAGAGTCGAAAACAGAAATTGTATTATATATTTCAACCTGAAAGACGTGATGAAGCCTGTCTTAGTAGTAGATATTTCGATAGTCCTAGCGAACAAATTGACTCTCAATCGGATAGTGAAAGTGAAATGGAATGTTGTAAAATATCCAATGTGAGCGATTCTTGTGACTTTAAAAAATTTCTTTGATCCTAGAGTATGGAATTTAACGTGAGCCATGTAGCGTTGAATTTACTTTTGAAAAAATGAAATGAACGTGGGATTATTGATTGCACTAATGCAAGAACATTAATAAACACACCTAACGATATAATTAAAGCTAAAACAGTGCATCCTGGTGAATATTCTCATTTCGGTTTGGAATAGGGTGTCAAACAAAAAGTTAAAAATCTGCCAACAGTCTGGGCTCAACTTTATTGTTTTTTGGGTAGAAGTCCAAAACGTGTTTAATACTGAGATGCGGTGTAGGTCACTATGCGACTGATAACCTAAAAAATAACGTTCCAAATAGCCTCCTAATCTTTAGGTTATCAGTCGCATAGTGACCTACACCGCATTACTCCAACTCTGTACTTAAAAAAAAATTTTAACTTTTTTTTTGCTTTAATTACTCCTGTAGTACTTCTACATATACATACTAAGTTTCAACTTTCTAGCATACGCTGTTTCTGAGATATGAAAAACCACCCCTACCCCCGTACCTTGCTATCCCTATCAAAAATTTTTAATTTTTCTGGGATACTTCTACAGTGATACAGTATATAGTCGTCAATTTTTAGCTTTCTATGCTTTGCGGTTTTCAAGAAATAAAAATCAGAATTCTTTTCGTTCCACCCCTTCCCACCGTCACACTCTTCGCCAGCACAACCAACATTTTTTTTCCTGCTAGAAGTCTGCTGGTCCTAACTCCTGTAAAACTTCTAAGATCATATCTGGTACGGTTCTTGAGATATAAAAACTAAATTTTTTTAAAAATGGTTATCCCCCACTTTCGTACTCCACCTCCCCTCTCAAAATTTTTACATTCAGTAGACTCCGCTTGTGATCTTATATACAGAAACCAAATTTCATCTTCCTGATACTATTGGTTCGGAAGATATTGTAATGTAAAGTTTTTCACAGCCCACCCCTACACTCCACTTTCCCTCTTAAAAATTTTAGCTCTTGTCTACTCTCCTAGTATCCCTTAAGATAACTACAAAGTTTCACACTTCTGAGATCAACGGTTCAGGAGATGTGGATTTTAGAACGCTTCAATCCCAGCTTTCGAACGTTTCGGACACATTGTTTTCCCCCCACTCCCAAACCCCTCAACCCTTATCACCAATTTTTTTGGAAATAGGTCCACTATCATAGTACTAAATAAGACCCAAATTTCAACCTACTACCATAAGCAGTTCCTGAGATCTAGAAAGAAAAATTTTTCGTCTAAAACGCGCCCCCCTCCTCCCCCCTTACACCCCCACCACCCAAAAAAATACCAATCGTAGGGGTTCACCCAATCTACACACCATATAAATTTAAATTTAATATCTCAACGGGTTTGTGAGCTATTCGCCTTCAAACGGTTTTGTGTACGGCGTGCGGCGTACGGCGTCTACGGCGGACAGACGGACATTTTTTTTTTTGCTTTTTTGGGGTCTACTAGTCCTAAAATGTGAAAATACAAAATTTCAGGGTAGCAAATTGTTTGGAAATTTCAGGTCGATCACAATAGTTTATTATTAAAAAATAATAAAGTAAAATAAAGAATTCATACCAAATCCTATTCATCATTTGTTAATGAATTAATTTTATTGTTTTAGTGGAAAAACTGGAGAAAGTTCTGGCTCAGCAAACCGTTCAAATAAAAAGGTTATCGAACTATCTACTGCCAGAAGAATTCAATAAGTCTACCTTTTCAATTACCGATTGCTGATCAAGAGTTCCTGGACAATGTAGAACAGCTATTGATAGTAGCAGAAAATAAAAGCAAATTTGTGAGTTTCGAATAACTTGGAACACGTGTGTTATACTCACAATTCTTAAGTTTTTTTTTACAGAACCAGTGGTTGCTGACTATGAAAGGAAGTCAGAACCTTAAAATTTTTTTTCCATATTTTATGAATGAGTCGATTGGAAAGGATTATAACTTTTCAAGAAAAAGTGGAAAAAAAAACCTTCACATGTTACACGAACATCAACCAATGTATCTTTGGTAAGTATTTGGATAATTTAAGCTATCATTATTGTAGATATTAAAAATTCACTTAATTTATAGATTGTTTCAAAAAGAGTGGCTTTGGATCGCAGGGGTATCAATTTTCTCCCTGTGTGGAAAGTGCCTTAAGAGCGTTCAAGCTAAAAATTAATAAACAAAATTGGAAAGCCAAAAATGGCAAAACTTAAAATTTTACAATTATCTTATTTATGTTGTCATTAATATCTTATTTAATTTTTTAAGATTTGTTTTGTGATTTCCTTAATTTTGAAAATTTTTATTTTATAATAAAGTTTATGTGAATTGAAATGATGGGAAGATTGTTTTTTTTTATGTTCGAATCGATTGACATTTTGACGACTTCTGCGTTTCAAATGAGGGGTACATTACATGTGTAAATCGTTCTTATTGTTTCATGCTGAAAAAAGTCCTTAGCGAAATTTCATATAGGTAATTGTAAAAACATATTATTGGAATATAAAGATGAAGAAAGGAAATCTGTTTGAAACCGATTATATACCGATTCCTTCTTCAATGAAAAACATCAATTGAGACCAATTTCATTGTGATTTTTTATGCAGTTCATAAAATCCATTATTTATTGATTTCTGTAATCTATTATAAATTGATTATTAGCACATGAAGTTTGGATACGAAAATATGTTTTAAACCGATTATATACTGATTTCGTCATCAATGTCAAAATCTACTAAGAACCGATTTTATTGTGATTGCATCTTCAATTGATTATATCTATTTAAGATTGATTTCACATTGATTTCCTATGATATTTTTCAAATCAAAGGAAATAATTAGTATCTGATTTTACTTTGATTTTTACATTTCACTTTTCATTGGTTATTAGCCCAACCAGTCACCATCCACAAAAAAGCGGACATGCTCCATACAAAAACATCATTTTTTCTTCAAAAAAAAATTGTTTTCTTGATACCTCAGCATTAGTTTCGAATTAGTTAAACATCAGTTTTTTTCTATCTGGGATTTCACTTGAAACAAACGGAGAGAGACAGGGAGACAACAACGAGAGAGTTTCAGTTTTTGAGATCCTTTCGTGACCCTATGTAACTACTAGCGGATTAAGGCCAATTACCTGAAAATCTCAATAGATTCTTGAGCTGTTGCGCGAATTTTTTAATGACTTTTGTATGGTTGCTACTCGAACTAGTAACAGCATTCCACTTGAAAGAAACGGAGAGAGACAAGAAGAGACAGGGAGACAACAACGAGACAGAAAAAAAGCAAAATTGAGATAGGGAAAGTAGTAGAGACAGAGAGACATTGAGAGAGACAGAAAAGAGAGAGAGAGAGAGAGAGAGAAAGAGAGAGAGAGAGAGAGAAAGAGAGAGAGAAAGAGAGAGAGAGAGAGAGAGAAAGAGAGAGAGAGAGAGATGGAGTGAGAAGACAGAGAGACATTGAGAGAGACAGAAAAGAGAGAGAGAGAGAGAGAAAGAGAGAGAGAAAGAGAGAGAGAAAGAGAGAGAGAGAGAGAGAAAGAGAGAGAGAAAGAGAGAGAGAGAGAGAGATGGAGTGAGAAAAGAAGAAAAGAAGTGAATTGATTCTCGTTTTCTCTGATTCTCTTCAGGGACCCATAAAGAAATATGTAGCCAGACCAGCAAGTCGTAAAAACAATCCTCAGTGTGATATTTCAATTGCGTAGCTTGATAAGGAAAAAATCATTGCTGAAACCTTCTTTGATTTTACGACGTCTTCCTAAAACCTATATTCGGGAATAACTGCCAAGTCGCATATCGCATCATAAATAGAACAGTCACCGATTTCCATCCTTTTTCCGCAAGGAAGAACCAAAAAAAACCCGAATTCACTCCATAAAGTTAACTTTTTTCCCTCAAAAGCTTCGGGCAAAATATGACATAAATTCATTGCCAATTTGAACACAACTACCCCGAAAGCAACAAAAAAGGACGAAAACCGAAAATAAATACAGAAGAAATCGCAGGACGTCTGACCGTTTCCCAGAATGAAACGATTTCACCTAAAACCGACTGCCAGAATCCTCCGAAATAATATTCCGGCTGCTCATTCTCGTCCTGTCGGGTGCCCTGATTCGTCTGTCTTCTGAATGGATATTAATAAAATATTTAGGGTACACTAAGACACATCCACCCCTTGTAATATAGGCGAGTTAGATCCTTTTTCATCCATACTGTGTCCATCATTATCATGGATACCTTTTGTCGGTCATTCTGATAGCACATTTCAATTGAGTCTCTGCCAGGATCAAGCTCTAGTAGAGCCATGGGAGTTCACAGGTTATAACGTTAATTAGGGCAAACTTTTTTCTCCGTTTTTGATACGAAGTTAGAAAGGAGTTGAACAAGTTGCTGTGGAAGTTTTATGCCAAACTGGACCATTAGGTGAACTTCGAGGACATGCACGAGGATATACACCTGGGTACTCTACTTCACAACATTCAAAAGTTGGGAGTTTCTAATGACCGAAAGTTTTTTTTTATACCCAGATGAATCTGATGATTCCACAGGACATCCCAAAATTGCAGAAGCGGAAGATTTTATTTTTAGTAGGTTTCTGTGTAAGCGGTGGTCTGTCGAAACTTTCTATGGTTTATTTCTCCGGAGACACTTTGGTGGGGTGGGCGATGCTGTGTTGATTGGTGTAGTGTTGTTTGCTTTCGATGAGACTGCTTTTTAACAAGATTATTTCTAGTTATTAGGTGACAATTTTCCAAGAATAGACCCCATAGACTTCTTTAATCGAAGAATTCTACCAGAAAGTTCAAAGGATCAATAAGGGAGAGGCCTGACTTGGACACTCGACACAGAAATTCACCTGTAGAAGGCAGTTCTACCTACTGGATCCAGATGAAGGGCAATTAACTACCGTCGCAACCGAGACCCAATCTTTTGCGCTATTGTAACTAGTTACATCAACGGAACATGCCAAAAAACTTTGGACATAGCATATTAAAAACAATTCCGATCAAAACAAAAAACGGTGACCCCAATAAATTTTTATTTTTTTTTTCACTGAACGAACTTCTCTGCAGCTCACTTATGCGCTAAGTTTTGCCAAGAAACTGGTGGACGATTTGTATTTCGACAGGCTCTGATTTGGAATCGAACAGAAAGATGTGGGATTGATAAATCCTATGAAGTCGAACAAGCTAGAAAATCGGGAGTAAATAGATCCTGAAGACAGGCAAAACCTAATGCCCAAGATCACAAATTGACGAGGAACTGCATTGTATCGGGAGTCATACAGGAATTGAAAACGCGAGATAAAAGTAGATCTTAATGTTCAACAAAGACTACCTTCGGCATTAACGGGTCTGGAACAGCCGACCTCTCACTTGAAGAACAAACAATAGAAGAATCTTATCGAATTATTGGTGACCCCGACCGCTTTTTCTTAATTTGTGCGAAAACCCAGGACCTCTGGACTAACTAAACCAAGCTTATCATTTAATTTCTTTATTTATTATGAGAAAAAATTTCAATTGTCCATCTCAAGCTTCCAACTGCGAATAGACACGGAATCAATTAAGAGCAAAAATTTCGTTTAATAGCAAGAGTCCAGCTGTTGCTTTAGATCCTTAATTCTTATTTGTAAAGAAAAACAAAAACACAATTGTAGCTCGTTTCATGCGGCTCACTTTACGACACAAAATTAAACACACTCTTAATAAAATCAGCACAGCTTGTGATTATATCCTTGCCGTTTTTGTATCCATGGTCATCTAAGAAAGAAAATACCGACCAAGTAGTTTCCATGAAAATACGCCGTCCAGTTAATTAATTTGAATTTTTTACCGGTAGATGTAGCGTTTGTTGTACTCAGGACTCGTTAGGACGAGTGATGGCGACTGTGTGTACTCCACGGATTTATAAGGAATACAAAATGAAAACAAGTGGGCAGGTACTTGGAAACTCTTCAAACAAAAGCTTCTAGCGTTATACCGAAGGACTACATAGCGAGAAGGAAGCAATTTTAATCTCAAAATGTATTAAATCCGTTTTATGCTTGGATAAACATAAGACTGATTGTTTTTTTTCAGTCCTGTTGAGAGCTCCTCGGGTCATCTTCACAAACAGGACATTCGACTGATATTGTTGAATTTAAAGTACATATCCTTTACATTTCTGTTCGACCAATTTTAATAACAGGACAAGCCATGGGCGCCCAAAACAACATTTCGTAGAGAGGGGCTGAACTATGGCTTATAAAAGGAGTTTGTAATTTCGGGAGCAACATCTTGTGACGAATATGTGGATTTCCCTCAGTGACTTACACTTATTTTGAAAGCATCAGAACTGGAAAACAGAGTGAAATGAAGATATTGTTTTTGGCTGCCATACAAAAGTCTCTAAAAAAAATTAGTGCTTACGTTTTTGGTGAGTCGACTTGAAGACTTGGAATTAGTTCTCTTCAAGCTGTTGTAAAAGCTAAGAAGAACCGGGGTTAGTAGAGTAGATTTATCGCTCTAGCTCCTTTAATTTTAACCATTTCGTAATTCAGCAATTCTTTTTTTTTAATAGAGTGCAACTAAAAAGTGATTATCGTAGTTTAACAAAACGTTAGGTACCAATGTTACTAATATCCTTCTGATCCTGCTACTTTGATCAATCTACCTTAAAATGTTCCATATTTGAAAACACCCTCTGTCCCAGCACAAAATCGAAAGGATATATAAAAAAAAGTAGTCAAGTAAAGTTCAAACCCAATTATTTTTCACATCGTAATGAAACTGGTTTGGAGACAAGTGAAAACAACAAAAAGGCAGATGAATTCCTTCTTTCAAATCCATTTTCTCCAGGAAAATCTTATGTCCACAGCAGGTAATGAAAACAAATTTTAATTACGACGAAACTGAAAAATAAATCATACTGACTTTTCTTTTTGTTTAAAAAAAAGTCCAATTCTATAACAAATTTTCCACAGCCTCCGTTAGAATTCAAAGAAATTAATTTCCAGAGAAGGAACAGTTTTTCTTGTAAGGAAGCCAATCAGCAGTATTCTGAAACGTAAACTAATTGTCCTGTCAAGACAGGCGACTGAAAGAAACCTTGATTTAGTCTTACCTTCTTTTTCAGTCAATTTCCATTGAATTTTCTTTTTTCATTAAGGAAATTTTCGTCAATTCAACGCGAATTGGCATATTGAAGCGAATAAAACTGGTAAAAAGGAGGCATTTAAATAAAGGAATTAAGGAAGAACCATCATAGTTATTTGACATGATTGAGATTCGAGAAGTGCTACGTCTATTTGGAAATTGGGCACATTAAGTTTCGGACAGAGCCTGTAATCTATTGTACCGCTTTTTTTTGGAAAAGCACAATTGTTCTAACCGGAGGCTTCATAATCAGGTGACTCTTTCCTAGAATTTCAGAAATGTCGAACAGCTAAACGAGAATAACTGAAGTTCCATATTTGTAGGAGCCCGGGAGCCAATTCCACTGTGTCCAAGGAAGAAGCCAGAGCAAGGGTTACAACCTCTTCCCCAATAAAAGCGACTACTACAAATTTATAGTACTCTGGAGGAGGATTGAAACTAAAGATCCAGGTGGGTCCTTATTCGAAGCCATTAGTAACTTTTGCGTCTCCAAAAATGGAGACTTCGTCCTTTGGAGGTTTAGTCCTTTTCGCGAAGAGGATAGCTTCACTCTTCTTTGCATTTACGTTGATTCGACAGCGTTTAAACCATTCTTCCATGTCGTTAGCTGCTTACTGCAATAACTTGGTGATCTTAACTGGACTCCAAGATCGGTACAAGAAGGCTGTGTCGTCCGAGTAGAAAGCGGTTATAACACCCGCAGTTTTTGATGCGCCTGCTATAAAATCAGGAAAGAGCAAAGGTGACGATGTTGGTCCTTGGGGCACACCACCCACAATAGATCTAAAGAAAGATCTTTCTCTCTTAACTTTGAACGATCTATCCTTCAAAAAAAGAGCTAATCAAAAGCACAAGTTTCAGAGGAAATTCATGTTCAACTAGTTTGTACGAAATACCGAAGTGCCAGATCTTATCAGAAGGTTTCTCGATATCTAGAAATACAGTTCCGGTATATTGTTTGCGGTTGAACCCATCTATGATGTGTTCAACAACTCTCACAAATGAGGCCGTCTAGTGATCTGCACCCGAACTGCTCATCTGGCAGTACCCCATGATCATCTACATGATCCTGAAGACGAGATAATATTGTTTTTTCAGCAACTTCCACAAGAGCAGATATGAGGCTAATTGGACAATGGTTCAGTGGGAAAATGCCATCCTGTCCTGCTTTGGGCATCACATTCATGTCTGCGGTTTTCCACAGAGTTGGAATAACAGCCGCGAAACATGCCATTAATGATAGCCACTAGTCGCAAAACAGACTTGTGTTGCAGCAACTTACACGCTGTGTTGCTAACACCACAAGATTCGGAACCTTTATTGGTGTTTAATGACGCCAACAAGTTCTTAATCTTATCAGGAGAGACTGGAACAAAATGAGATTCCCCATCCGATTCAGATAGTTAATATCTAACTGAGCATCTAGCGCTCCATTTGGTCGAGGTTAGCGTGTGTTTAATTTTAAGAACACTGCAACTCCATTGCGTTTACAAAGCACTCTGCTATGTCTTTATCCGAATATACTAAGCCTTCGGTTACATGGAGTGGTCTCATATTTGAAATACCTTTTCTGAGAACCTTTGATACATTCCACATTTCACTATCCTCCTCGGAGATGAGTTGAAGTTGTGTTTACCAGCGTTTGTTTTCCAAGTCTTTCAAGGCTTATCTGACTTGCCCATTTAGGCTATTCCGCTTTAAGCTCGGATCAAGCGTGTGTCGATAGCGCCTTCGAAGCAATTCCGGTCCTTTTCAGAGCTCGGATCTCACTGGAAAGAGAACCATTTGGGTTGTCCTGGTTGTGGAATCCTGAAGTTTCTCAACTATTCT
Source organism: Beris morrisii (assembly GCA_951812415.1). Taxonomy (NCBI): domain Eukaryota; kingdom Metazoa; phylum Arthropoda; class Insecta; order Diptera; family Stratiomyidae; genus Beris; species Beris morrisii. The sequence continues at coordinate 106,284,897 of OX638312.1, read as the reverse complement.
GTCGATATCAGAGTCAACGCTTTCAACACTGTATAGTGCCTCTTCCATGGCGTCGGGGAATTTGTTCCATTGAACTATGCGTTTTGTTAGCTTATCCGGTTCAAAGTCTTTCCTTCTCAATAAAAGAAGGACTGGGCAATGATCCGAAGATAAATCACTCCAAATCGCATGAAGCAGGGAGACATTAGATAGGACAGCTATATCTATCCCGTCTAGTCTGTAACTGCTGGAATAAGTCAGCGATCATGACATTACCGCGATATTACGTTGATCCGTGTAATCGAATTCTACCTCTTCCATTAGTAATTATGCAGAGCAAGATTATTGAATCCGAACTAGGAGAGCGTCTGATCACAAAGTCAGTCTACAGAGGCACCCCACAAGGAGGTGGGATCTTACCCTTACTTTGGCTCCTTGTAGTCAACAAAATTCTTCTGGAACTTGAGAACCTCGGAATCAAGGCATGTGCATACGTCGACGACGTGGTCATCCGTGTCTCAGGGAAACATTTACCGACAATTAGTAGTTTAATGGAGAGAGCACTCAACAAACTACGACAATGGGCCGACGACAGCGGTTTAGGGGTTAATCCCTCTAAAACTGTGCTGGTCCTCTTCACGAAGAAATACAAAATTCCAGATTTTGTGTTACCAAAGATGGGAAGCGATGAACTTCATCTTTCCGATAGGGCTAAATATCTCGGGGTTGTTCTAGACAAGAAACTCAGCTGGAAACTGAATCTGGAAAAAGGCGTTAAAAAAGCGTATAACGCATTTTACGCATGTGGAAAGATGTTCGGAAACAGTTGGGGTCTCCAACCAAAACTAGTACACAGCCATAATAAGACCAACCTTTAGCTATGGCGCGATAGTGTGGTGGGAGGCAACTATAAAGTCCTCGTTTCCAAGCAAGCTGACAAAAGTACAGCGCTGAGCATGCATTGGGGTCACTAGCTGCCTCAGAACCACTCCCACGGCGGCACTGGGGAAGATAGTTTCCAGTGCCGCCGTGTGAGTGGTTCTGCTGCCAATAGACATATACATCAAAAGTATAGCTGCAAAAGGTGCTCAAAGAGTTAGGCGACTGGAGAACTAATCCTGCTGGTCACAGTACCATACTCAATGACTTCTTGGAGTGTGATATCGATAGGGAAACGGACTTCATGCCAGAAATAGATTTCGGTTGGGAATTTTCTATTAAAATCTCACACAGGGACGATTGGAATGAAGAACGCTACCTAGACAATAGAGCCACAATGATTTTCACCGACGGTTCGAAAATGATTTCTGGCATAGGCGCAGAGGTATTCTCACAGGAACTCGAGATTCAAGAAGCCTACAGGCTACCGGACCATTCCAGTGTATTTCAAGTGGAAATCTTTGCAATACTTCAGGCTTTCAAAATTATTGAAGCAAAGGTGTGTGCAACAGAAGACATCACTATTTGCATTGACAGTCAAGCAACGAACACAACACGATCAAAACTAGTTAGACGATGTCGTGGTATTCTTAACACTATCGGCACATGGCACAAAATTACCCTCTGCTGGGTGCCAGGCCACTGTGGAATCCAGGGGAATGAGCAAGCTGATAAACTCGCTCGAGCAGGCTCCAGCCTAAGCTCACTAGTGGAAGACCAGCACATGCTATTCACATCGGATCCATAAAACAGTCTATCGACTCACTATGCTTGCAGTGGGCAGGCAATAGATGGTCAAACCTAACCACATGCTCAATATCAAGAACTCTTTGGCCTGAATATGATCACGGGAAAAGCAAGAGCCTGAGCAGAAAAGATGCTAGCACACTAATCGGAGTGCTCACAGGGCACTGCCTGATCGGTAGACACGCTAGACGACTGGGTGCCGAGGCAAATGATCTCTGTCGTAGCAGCGGTGACCCAGAAGGGGAATAGTCAATCTTCCACTTCCTATGCGAGTTTCCGGCCCTATCGGGAACGAGAAGACGAAACCTCGGCGCATATTTCCTCGATGACCTTGATGATATCGGTAAGGGATCTATGTAACAAAGCAAACTTTATAAAATCTATTAAATGGTCTTAGGTTCCAGGACGAATACTAACGTCTAAGTGAAGGAGGATGATGACATCCCCATCCCATTTACCATACCATACCAATTCTGATGTTCTAGCTGTTGAGATCTCCACCGAGACTGGTGGGAGTACTCGAGGATAACAGCTTATCCAGTTGTGACGAACTAAGTGGCTGCTGGGGGTGATTGTAAACCGAATACTGGTTCAGTGCTGGTTCGGAACTGGATCTCCCACCAGTGGTGTTGTTGCTGTGCAGCACTTGGTTTTCTCATGTCGCTTACGGCTTGAATTGCGGTATCGTTTCGAGCTTTCTCAATCTGTCCGTACAACGTCATCGAGCAATTGACAGTTTGGTATTACTGTTCCTGAACAATGCTCAACTTTATTAAAGTCGGATTCCGTAATCTACGATAGAAAAAAAAACAACCACAGCAGTGGCTTTTTCATCCTTCTGAACGATACACTCCCAACACTAAACTACTCCACAGTTTTAATTATAAGTAATTACTTTCGTAAACTCCGCAATATTTTGTATCTCATTACGTCCGTAATAAAGTCAAAGGAATACATCCTACTAATGAAAATTATTAACAAAATATACCAACAAGGATCTATAGATACGCCCAGGAAGTTTTCCTATGTACGGCCTTGCGTTCGCTTAATGTGTGCATCGAAGTGAAGTTGATTTCCATGGATAAATTCGTCCGCATTATTAAGCGAATAGACACGATGAAAACAGCCCCATCCATCGGAATCTGGTGAAAGTTGCCTTCCCACCCCTTTTCAAGGATGCTGCAATTCCAGGAAAAATTCTTCCATCTCATAGGTTTTAATTTTCCAAAAAATTCGAACACAACTACCCGGGCGTACTTTGGCCTGTTTAAAAATTGATTTAATTTCGTAATGAACATGAGCCGAAATATCCCTTTAAATAAATTATCCCGAAGCAGCAGCTTGTTATATAGAGCGAATCGATATCATTTCACACATGCAATTAACTCGGTAAAAAGGATATGTGGAGAAAAAGCGTGATAGTCGGCCGTTTAATTGCTTTATTAAATTTATTTTATTAGTTTTTTTTGCCATGAAACACACGAACAACTCCTACTTTGATATTCGAATGCAACTTCGTTTAAAGCCGCATTTTAGTTCGGTTTCCATAAATTTAAGGACACCTCGATTCTGTAGAAATAAAATTGACCATCCTTTTTGCTAATTGCAGCCGAAAAAGACGAGCAGATCTACCATTAGCCATAAAAGAGCGAATATCCTTTTTAGTACCGCCAGTAAAGCTTCATTAGAAGTGGCATGAAAATTTACTTAAAATTCACTTAAGCCAGTACTCCTTTGAATGTCCTGCAGAAATTACGATAACTAATTGGACCCATAGAGAAGGAAAAATCCATCGGAGAGAGATTCTATATAGTCCTGTCCTGGACTCCATCCATAAACGTCCAGTTAAGTGATTTTTAGAAACTCATTGGACTGCTTCGAGTCCTTGCGAGAACTGTTCGTGTGAAGTTCGCGCTGAAAACTTTATTATCGGTTTTTCGTCCTTGTTCATGTTAAGAAGTTCCTTCAGGGATAACAACAACAACACGGACAACTATCCGGAAAACTATAGGAAGTTTCCGTTTATATTATTTTTCATAATCAGGGTTGCCAGGACTCCCCTAGTCTAGTCCCTTCGTTGGCCTCTTCAGCCACATCCCCTGCTCCTTATTTCAAGGTAATTACAATTCAAGAAGCGTTTTGAACGCGCGAAAACGTGCTCCATGTCAGTTCAGCTCAGTTGTGAACTTTGCTTCAGAGTTCTGTTTTTTCCTTGAAACTCTTGTTGCTGCGTTTTTTTTTTCTGCAAGTAGTTTATACCCTTGCCGGAACAGGAACAAATTTAATGAGGACTTATGATGTAGTTCAGGTGAACATAATCACAAGAAAGTAAAGTGGAATTAATGGCGAGGAAGGGCAATGGGAAAAGAGAAATTCAAGTGTTGCCCGATGAAAACGTGCAACTAATTAGATAAAGTAGCGCGTGTGTCTTATGAGTTTGCGGTAATTGAATAGAGCCAGGGAGAAAAAGGATGCTGGATCCTTTAGAAAAGCTAGTTCATTAGCTGGTAAGCTTAGTGAATGAGAACGGCAGAAGAGAAAGTAATAGAAAACTAGGCGAAACTTCATTTAGAAAAGGTAGCTATGAACAGCAATGTAGAGGTGCTCTTTCTTGGCCAGCACGATCCACTATATCTTCCTCATTTTGCACAGTTAAGGGTATCAGTTCCCTGCTGGCCGTATCCTTGTGCAAAAATTTGAATAACTTTCAATATTGCCTCTAGATTAGATTTACAACCGAAGAATGGATATACGGCTCTAAGTTTGACCAACTACGTATGTGCGATGATAAAACTCCTACTTGACGTCAAGTAGGGAATTGTAACATGATGCGAAGTCTTAAGGCAATCCGCTTACGGAAGGACCAATCTATAAGACGTTATTTCAGCTTGGTTCCGTTCTTCACCTGATCCATTTTACATGAGACCGATTTACTTCGAATCGGATATGGAAGCAGTCGGGTAAAACTTATACCTGCCTCACGGAGATGTAAGCATTTTAAATATGGACCTAGTCAAGGAATGAACCTACACTGTTTTAAAAAAAATTGAATTTTCAATCCAATTTTTACTTGAAATTTCCGGTAGGTATATTTAATTTTTTCAAGTAAAAGTACGCATTTCAAGCACTTTTACACGAAATTACTGGTATTAGTAAATTATTCATGTACTTTTCAACTCAACCGTACAATTTACATGAAAAGTCTCACTCATTACGCAACATTTCGTGTAAAATTCACTATATTTATATATGAATTGAAAATTACATTCTTTTTCGAGTAATTCTACTTATCTATTTGAATTTTACGATGAAAAACATGTAATATATGAAACCACGAAGTTGGACGCTTCGTTCGATTTGGTTTTCTACTGAAATGAAAATGAAACGCCTTCGGTGGTGCAGCAGCTACGCGCCAAACTAACGCAGCAAAAGCAGAATTAATTGTGGGTTGGATTCTTACCTACAGTCAAGTGTTTTATTAAGAGTAAGTAATTAAGAAATAATATTAGAAGTAGAAATAAGTGTATCTTAAAAAATGCTAATTATACACTTTTTTTAGAGTGTAAATTCAGGAGAATATCCAGTGAATTTGCTGCTTTCAAAGTTGAAATTTACTGATTGCAAATTGAAATTTACTGACCGAAATTTGAAAATTACATTCAAATTGACTATTATATCCCAATATAAATTTACTTGAAAAGGTGAGGCATATTTGGCTACTATCCAAAAGATGTAAAATTCAATGGATTTTTTTTACTGTGTAGTCTATGGGTACCCTTCGCCAACGAGTTGCACCGTCATGGAAATAAAGAAGCCTGATCTATGCTTAATTCTGATGAAGAAGGGGCTCCCAAATCAAGACCCAGTCAGGATATGAATAAAAGATGGAGAGGAACAATCACCATCTACTGAGAAATAGCTGATTCATAAACTGAGTTGAATTATCGATACAAGTGACAAGAATATTACGGAATTAATTTTATCTTTGAGTCCTGATAAGTGGAGTAAAAAAAAATGGCAGAATTTCCAGACACATCTTTTTTTTATATTTTTTATGGCTGAATTCAGGGGCACACTTACTCAGTCCGAAAAACTGGAGGCAGTACAGTACAGTACATCTTCGTATACAGTTCGAAAGTCAAAACGGACTTCAGTTCCTGAAGTCAGTTCTCCCACACTGGAGAAGCCTTCCTTTCTGATATCATTGATACATTGGAAGACTTTTTCAGTATGTATGATATAAGACGAGGGATGTCTATTAAGAAAAACTTCGTTTCAATCAAAATACAGGGTAAGAAAGATCACGTCCAAAACCGTTTGGTTTTAGGGAATTTGAAGAAAGTGTATCAGCACTTTAAGGAAACTTATCCTGAAATCAAGCTTGGGTTTACTAAATTTGCTTACCTGCGCCCAAATACCGTGTTTGGCAGGATCGTCTGACACACATTCGGTATTGTCAAAACATGAACCCTATGAAGATTCACGTATTAACGTGCCTCGCTGGAACATGCAATCCTCCTAAGAGTGATTGCTTTTTAAAACAAATACCTCGACTGTCCAGGATATGAAAAAGTTGTTTTACTTTTTAGAATACTTTTAGTAAGAATAATGTAGAAAGTATTATTTACAACTAGTGGAAAACATATCGGGTCACCATTAGGAACAAAAATACAAACTCCAATTTATCGACTGCGTACAATATAAAAATTAAAAACATTTAGTAAGTAATGTAAACAATCTTATACGAAAAATTCCTTGAACATGTTATAACCTCCCGGAACGGATGCGTAAAAGTTAAAAACGTTTATCTATCTTCTGAAGAAGTAGAACATATTTTATATAAATAGATTATGAAGCTACCTCTGTGAAAATAAAAATACCTGAATGTCATAAATTGATGATGTTTTAGTACTTTTATACTAAATCTACAATATCCATTGTTTATAATAAACATGTAAATTGATTGCATTCATAAGCGAGAAAACAACCTTGGAATACCTTCCAACACCCAGAACTGAGTAGAAATCTACCGACATTTGTCGCATACAGAAGATACATCTTGCGAGTTCCACATACAGCAACGATAATGTAGAAAAGCTCTGTACTCAACACATACAGTATAGAAGCGTCTCAGAGCGGAACAGTTTTACTGCGGTTAAGGCATGACGACAGTCAGTTCTACGCGAAAGCATTCGTAAAGAGATTTTGATTAGTAGCAGCGAACGAGCAGTGATCAAATTAGACAGCGTTACCAGTAGTGCGATTATTGAATGCTAAAAATAAATCGTTGTTATTTCTCATAATTATAAATGAGTTATGTTTTACTTGAAATTCCGGCTAAACCCTAACTCGCAACAATATATCGCACTATGAGACGAGAACTGTAGTAACTTCCAAGAACAGTTTTTGAAATAATTGCATTTTAAGGATTGCAACAGTTCCAGTAATCTTAAAATTGTGTCTAATGCTATCTATTTTTTTAAAATAATAATTTGGATTGATCTAAAGGCAAAAAAAACCATTTTGATACTGGAAGAATGGTAAGAGATGGAAGATACGAAAGTGTTTTATTGAAAAGAGCTTTAAAAAATACATAGGGATCAATCAAAACCTGAAAATTGCCATTTTGTGTATTTACGACACTTCTCGTCTCATAGTGCGATATTTTGTTACATCTCTTATTAATATTACTTTATTTTAGTAATTCAACTACTTATTAATTATCAACATTAAATTAATTTATTATAAATTTCGTTGCTAATGAAATGCATAAATAATATATTCAGTTGCAATTGAAATTTTTAAATCCAATTTAATATTTTTTTGGGATGAATGAATTACAAAAATATGTTATTCTCAATCATTCTGTTACTCCATTGAGTTATAAGAGAACTAAACTGGTACAACAAAATTAAAAAAAATTGAGAACCACTGATGTTAGCAGATTTTTTGAGGATAATAGACAAAATTGTTAAATTTTTAAAAGCAGTGATAATTTTTATTTGTATTTTTTTATATTACGGTAATCTTCCCATTTAATATAAGCCTTATTTCAGTATACTGTGCTCAAAATTAACGGATATATGAATTTTCAAAGCGATCTCGGACACTTTTTAAAGAATTTTTTAACTAACAAAAATTTTACATAGAAACAAAAAAATTGTAATTTTTATTCACTAATTCAGAGTAAAAAATTATAAATAAAGCAAAAAATGGATAAAATTACAATAAAATTTAATAAAAAAATTTTTTTACTTCTTCAACAACAAAGTAAAACCAACTGATAAAATGATAAAAACGACGTGGATAATAAAAACCACAGCAAAAATATAAATAAAAATGACATGAAATAAAGGAATTAAATTTATCCATCAACCAACTCGCAAAAAAAGAATTAAAAAACAGGTATTTTAACTTTTTTAAATCAAGAAATTTATAAAATAATTACAACAATATAAATAATTAATAATTTTATGAAAAACAAAAAATACAAAATAGAAAAATTAAAGTAATCAAAAAAAACTTTGATAATAATTATAGAATATAAAAAAAGTAATTTACAATAAAACACATATAACGGAAATATATGCAAACATTAAAAAAATTGTGAATATGGAAAAGAGAACTTCACAAATAAAAAATAGCAAAATTATGATTTATTTAACAAAATAACGATAAAGATAAAGTTAAGTTAAATTGTCACGAAAGTAAATAAAAAAAAATAAAACATAAAATTCAGGAAATAATTAATATAATAACATAAACAAAAATTTACGAAAATTATACAAACAAAAAATCTTAACTGACAATTTCTTGGCAGACTTTTACACAAAAATTATAAGAAAAAAAATCACTATCAATAGTAAAAGCATTAAATTCATTGAAAAAACAGCACAAATAACAAAAATATTCAATAAAAAAGAAAAAAATATAATCAAAACATTGAAAAATACAAGAAAATATTAGAAAAATGATAAAATACATTTTAAGGCAAACAGCAAAAAATTATATTATAACATAAAAAGTAACGTAAATTCACAATAAAATAAACAATATACCAAAATCTAAAAAAAAATACAACAAAATATTTATAAAAAAGTTATAATAATGAAAACATATAATTTAAAAAAAACATTTACATTAAATTTAGAACAAAACAATTTATAAAAAGAAATAATTACACAAAAAATAAGTAAAACTTCATTACAGCATCGCATTACAGACACGACAGGATGAAAATTTTAAAGAAGTTGCATAAAACTGCTTTAGTTCTTGAAATTAAAATTGGATTTTAGTACCAACAAATTCTATGCCAGATTGCTGTGATGGTCTTTCAGAGTTCTATAATACAACGCCCCAATGATGAAACAGCTCTTCAGTTTTTAAACTGACTTCTGTAGTCAAGGTTTTAGAATCGTCAAGCCCTTAAATGAAAATATTCGCACAACATTTCTAAGCACTGGGCTGACAGTACGGAAAATTCGAATTGTATATGAACAAGTTTGGAAAAACGCCAGACTTTAAATTGAGAAATTACAAGTAAACTGAATACTAAATCCTTTGAATTTTCGGAATTGCACACTCTTAGAATCAAACCTTTTTTTGAAATATTGCTACTTTTCTATCAATTTTCTATCTATGCATTACAACATTTCCTACCCAGTTCTAAATTAATTGTGTTATTCAGTACAGAAGCAGAACTGTAAAAAATTATACAAATTTCTGGATAAATCAATAATACGACAGGACTGAACGAATGAATATTGCAATTCTTAACGTTTTGGAGTTTATCCCAATTTAATGCTATAGACTAAAACATTTAATAGAACCAAAAAAAACATGTACCTAAAAATTTAGTTAAACTTTGGAATCTCTGGAATTTTCCTTGGATCCTTCTCGTTTCTGAATTCTTGAAATAAGTACTATATCAGATTGAAATCTCATACACAGTACTATTTCCTAAAAACATGTACAGCGTTAGACAGCCGTAGCAATAGAATTAAGTCTTCAAAATGATGCGGTCCTTAGTTCAAATCCTTCTAGGTTTTAGTTTAATATTGACAAAGGCTATGTATTATTATTATATTTTAATAAGTGGTATATAAATACACATAATTATTCTTAAGCACTAGTTACAAAGACCATCAGCTTAGGGCTATGTATTTCTTGGCATTGTACATAGAGAAAAACTAAGAAGTAAAAAAATTAGCGGAATAAAAACCTGTTAGAGAAAACCTCTTTAAGAGCATTTCCATTTATTGTTCCAATTTCTCAATTACTACGATAACCAAGCAGTACTGAATTTGTAATACTGAAGAAGCATCTCCGTTCAGTACTGAAAGAATTAAGTTTAGCGGTGTCTAGTCAGTACTTGAAACGTTCCGCGGGAAATTTACTTGTTTCGGTATTAACAGGGGAAACTGGCTCCATTGGAATAGTAGTTTTCACAAGTTGTTTTTGCAACTTGCCAAAATTAAAGCGAAAAGTCCTAAAAAAATGAGCACCTTACGAAATTCAGTCAAGTCGACTTGGAGTAAGCAAAGGGTCCGCTCAGTATTTACTTTCACTACTTGGAAATGGTGAAGCTCATAAATGAGTAACAAGGAGAAATTTTCAGCTCCTGAACGGAACACAATGGACCCGCTTTTCAGTATTGGAGTACCGCGGTCTTGGTTTCAAGAATCGCTTTGTACAATCATATACAATCACTCTTACCGTGTTCCTTTCAACACATGAAAAATTAAGGGCTACGATGTACCATCCTTAGCTTTACTTTTATTTTGCAATGGTGTGCTTTTAACGACCACTCTACTATCAGATTTAAAATGAAAAAGTTTTGTTCTAGAAGAGAGCAACGAGCAATCCATGCATTTACCAAAAATATCGAATTTCAAGAGTTTAATCAAAAACCTTAAGAAAATCGCAAGGAGTCGAAGTAAACATCTTCTCGAAAAGGAAATATCCCCTAAACCGGAAAGATAAGGAGGGTTTTACGACATGGCAACTCGTCATCAATGTCAGTTTAACGTTCTGAGATGGAATTCAACTTCAGCTGTTCTTCTGTAAAGTAGTGTAGGATTGGAAAAATTGAAAAAAAAGACAGAACGACATCAATCCGACCTCTATATCCTTCCGGATCTTGTCTATACACTTGACATAAATCATGGTATAAGAGTAGCTGTGCTGTAGAAAGGTCATATCTATTTTGAAAAAAAAAAAACAAATCAGAAGGATGACAACTCCTAGTTCCATTTTAAGGAAACTGAAAGCAACTTGAACTACTAAAACCGAAGTTCCTGGCGAAGTCCTCAATTTACGAAACCTTCCAATTACCAGCAAAAGATTGATGACCATACAATCACTGCTTCGTCCCCGACGATTTATTATATCCTTACCCATTCAAAATGGCAGAAATTCCTTCGAAATCGCTCTGCGCTTTTAATTCACCGCCCATTCCATTTCTCATTGTCTTAATCAGAGAGTTTAATTGAGCATTTACCGCCGATTACAAAATAACCGCAGACTCACAACTTTAGCCTTCACCTAATAGCAGGAAAAACAACTTACTCCGGAACCCATCATTTATCTCTGGCGGCTATCCCACTTCTGCCACTAAACAGACAGAAATCCAAACCAACCCGAATAAAAGGACGACCTAATTCGGGCACGTCCTTCTAAACTCGAACGCCTGACTGCTACGGTCGAAAATGATATCTTTATATGCGAGGCAAAGGTTTGTCTATACGAGGTGTTCACCAAGAAAATCAATACAAACCACAAAATCTTCGAATATAACAACAAATTACCTATGTTGTACTTTCCAATTAGACCGACTCTTTTACTTAACCAGATGACCACAAAGTAACTCGCCCAGCGCCACAAGAACTAAGCAAAGGAAAGAAGAAAAAAATGGATAATTCATTCATTAGCTTCAACCTCTCTAGGTAATCGGACCAGTCGATCTAGTCCAACTTCTGCCACCATCTGCCAATATAGTTCTTTGCCTCCAACCTTTCCAGAAATCTGTAAAGTCTGAATTGGACACGGCAATGTCTTAATATCCCACTTCTGGAAGAAGACAATTAAATCGAATCGGCTCTCGACCGGAATTCGAAATAAATGGAACTTCTGGTCGAGATAGGGCGTCCGATTCCAAAAAGGTTTACTCTCTCCACTTCCTTCACCCACGTAACGAAAACCTAATGAACTGAAAGGAAGTTCTTGTGTGCGATTATCCCGAACTTAGTGGTCGAAGAAGGATTAACTACTAAGAAAATTGATTCATGAGGTTAAAATTAGCATTTTTGTAATACATGACGGTACAGAGGAATTTCTAGCTACCTCGATTGCGCTTTATACTGAATCTGATAACAGCTAAACAATTGCACTATAAATTTATTCCGGGTTGCGGTTTCCATAAGAGTCTCGCTTCCGCACGACTAAACCCTTTCCCATTTTGAAAATATTACTAAAATCCTTTTCTAACCACCCACACCCAACCCCCGACCAGCCCGGAAAGCTTTCAACGTTCACATTGCACGGATTGCAAAAGTTTTGGCAAGCAAACATTCAAGATGTCGCATTATGGAAGCCATAGGAATCCCGGAAGGTTTATTGACCCAACTCTGACACACTCCCACTTCTTTTACTTTCATATGAGTTTTCTTTTTTCGTTAACTCTGTCATGGAGCTCCTTTAGTTTGAGATGAGTAAAGATGGGGGAAATGATTTGCGAGCCAAAATTTTATACTGGCGGCAAGTTCTAGAGCAAAGAATGAAAAATGTCAGTGTGCCAGGTACATACGTAGGATAGCTTTTGTTGGTGATTTTGTTGGATTGACGAACGGGGAGTGCTAGAAAAAAACTTCGTATTGCACTCGGCATTCCTGGTACATATCCAGTTCCAATTCGAATCCCTTCTTTAGAATTTCATTATTATTATAATTTGTTTTTTTCTTATGGCATTGCACAGAAGTCAATTCGTCCTCCTTGTTTATAATGCCATTCGGTATACCATTTTAATCTTATGCTCCAAAAAGGGAAAATTCGACTCTGGAAAACTGCGCAATCTTGGGGTCGTCTTTCGAAATCCATATGTGTTTCTTTTCCTCTATGTATTTAAATCACTCTCGTCCTTAAAGGACGATTTCAATTTTGTGAAATTCTGAAGAGTCAGAAAGCTGATGTCCTTACTTCATGGAATGTTTGACCAAAAATCTTTGAATGGAACGAAATGAAGTAGTTTTCGTGTTTCAGCAGTCGCGTTCCGATTTTAACTGACCTACAAAACTAGTCACACATTAAATCCTGGTTTAAACCGGGTTATGCTCTATCTTACAGGCTCTATATTTGACCGGTGTCAAGGTGGCTGCTTACGCAGATGATATCGTCTTGATGGTGAGAGGAAAGTTATTTGACACCTTGAGCGATTTACTAGAAGTTGGGCTCAAATCCTTGAGCAAGTGGGCTGGTAACTGTGGTCTCAACATCAATTCAGAGAAAAACGGAATTCACGAGAAAAAAAGACCGATAATTCAGACTCCCACGTTTGAATGGCGTTACCATCCCGCTCTCCCTTAGTGTAAAGTACTTAGGAATCTATCTTCATCCTAGGTTGAACTGGAAACTCACAATTGACGACAGGATCTAGAAGGTATGGAATGCTTATACTACGCTTGTCAGAAAATGGTAGGGAAAACATGGGGCCCCAAACCGAGGATAGTCCACTGGCAGTACATCACGGTAGTTACACCTGTTCTTACGTACCACTGGTGTGGTGGCATGCGCTGGATGTCGGGACTAGCAGGGTCGCCATGAGCAGAATTCAAAGAATGGCACTTATTGGGATTACTGGTGCCTTACGTACCACGGCCTCCTAGGCTCTGGAGGTAATGCTCCACATAACCCCACTGTAATTAGCAGTAAAATCAATAGCGGCAAAGAGTGCTCTGCGTCTGCGTGAGGCAGGCTATTGGGTGGGAGGCAGTGTGGGCCACACTAGGATCTTATCAATTTCCCTGTGTTCCGACATTCCAGAACGCATCGACTACCGGAAACCGTCTTGCAGTTTTGGACATTCCTATGCTGTGAATATTCCCACCAGACTGGAGTGGAGATCTAGGATCATCGCTCCAGACACGTTTGCTATCTACACTGATGGCTTTAAGATGGAAAGCGGAACGGGCGCAGGATAGCTCGAGTGTGTTTCAGGCTGAGATATTTGCATTGACAAAAGCTGCTGAAATAATTGTGCGGAAACTGTGCGTGAATGGAACAATAACTATTTATGTTGACAGCCAAGCTGCTATCAAGTCTGTTGATGCGCACATTACTAAATCCAGACTTGTGGGCGAATGTAAAAGAATATTGCAGATGGTAGGTTTGAATAACAACCTGAAGATCAGATGGATTTCTGGTCACAGTGACTTCCCTGGAAATGAAAAGGCAAACGAGCTAGCCAGAAGGGAGTCGGAGATGAGCATAGAGCTGGCCGATGAATCGGTTCTATGTCCCATTGAACGTGTAAAGGGAGTGATTGATATAGAAGCACTCAGACAGACGGAGGGGGCCCGGGTGAATCTCTCGGGTTGCCGACAAGCAAGAATCTGCTGGCCGAAACTTGATAAGAGGAATACCCATGGCTGATCTGTGTCGCTGTGGGGACGAGAATGTTGAACCGACACTGGAGTATCTAGTGTGTGAATGTGAAAGTTTGGCACGTACCAGATATCGGTACTTGGGGAAATTCTCCTTGACCAATCTATTAGAACTTGCAATGATACTTTTATGGAGAACTACTCTCTTCATGAAGAAGAGCAATATTTGGAATCAATAGTCTAGAGCCCGGTTTATACGAGGGGACCACAATGGATCCATAGTGATCTCCCGTGATGCATTGTGGCAATATTGTTAGACTCCTTGGACATGAGACGAAAAACAGCAGTCTTTCAAAAACGCAAAAAGTGGAGTCCCTCAAGGGTATGGTATATGGCCTACATTTCTTTCAATTTGATTAGTAACCGTCTTTTATTAACTCTGCACCATGTTCCTAACCCTTCCGATGACCGACTTTATTAATTTATAACTTCCACGTTAGTCTCACATTACTGCCATGGATCGATCTGATGGAAGTCTATCTGAAAAGCTGTTTCCATTCCGATCTCAACACTGTGCACAGGGCGGAAACAGAAAAAAAGTAAATCATTTTTCTGATTAATGGGTATCCGTACCTACCACCCCTGGACGGGTGGGTGTCTCTCCTTTGAATATTTCAATAAAATGTATAGTAAATTGAAAATGCGTGACCTCGCGAAAATATTTTCGTGGGAAATAAAGTCATCCCTTATATAAAAAGCCCGCGGCAACTTTTTACATCTCTCGAAAAAATCCGAATTTAAAATGTCAACTGTAATAAATTAAACAGAAATTTTCATTAATATCACTGTTGTCATTTTACCCAGTATCCCCACCCGACGCAACCCTTCCTCCTTCCATAATTCGACCCATAGACAAAAATATGGTCAGAGGGTAAAGTTAATTTAACACATTCGTACTAAGAGCGGGTGGTTGAGGGTGGATGTATAAGGACATCATAAAAATGTCGCCATACAATTTTTCTCCGTACGAATGATTTATGCGACCACTCACCCCACCAATGGTGGGTGGGGGTGAGGCGTTCTCCTCCCGCATTCTTTCCCTCTGTTCTCTCGGTGGAACAATGAAGGTTTTCGAATTGGTACATTTGAGCTGCTGTGGTCCTTTGATACGAGGTCACGAACTCACTCTTTCCCCACATCGTAAATCATCAAAGGATATGACGGAAGGACGAACAAAATGAGTTGCAGCATTTTCTCTTTTTTTGGGGATTTTTCTCAGAACAATTTTTAAAGAGTTTTGTTGTAAAAGATTGTAAAGCTCTCTCGAACTTGGAAGGGATTATAAAATGATTTAAAGGACCCGGACAGATGGATAGAAGGAAGCTATTGAAACTGGCTGTGCTTTTTTTTCTTAGTCGCTTTGGATGCATTATGCATTGTTTTCTGGGAGGATTATTTAAGATCCTTCTTTGTTCGATAGGATACAAAGCATTTTTTTTTTCTTAAACTAGAGGAATCCTGGAAATCTCTAAGGACCAGAATAAGAACCATCAATTCTTTCAATGCAGCAGGGACTGGTCATAAACAATGTTGAAAAGGAATCTGCGACATCTCTGAAGAGAGCAAAACATACCTGGCCTCTTCTGTGAGAGGGTGAACAGAGAACATCAAAGTTTTCTCCAGTGAACGGGAAGAACTAATTTTGGAAGCAACCTTACCGAGAATTGATCTAAAATCCGAAGAGAATAGAAGGGCATAGTGGATCAATGTATATAATGTTACATGTTAACCTGGCAACCTGCACAATTCGATCAGTTTCCAGTCAGAAAGCCAACAACCTCCCAACACTTGACTGGAAAGCGGAGAAAAACATTAGATTGGGCACCTCGTAAATCCCAATGAGAAAGGCGTAGATAAATCTGCAAACTTCTATGTAGTTCAAAATTCTTTTCGGACACTTTTCCACTTCTCGAATTGTTCTGAATATTGCCCGAATATTCCACCGAATATGCAGGAAAGCTCTCGACTCAACACATGCAGTATACAAGCACGACAGAGTTTGCAGCCAAACAAAGTTTTTACTACGAGACGACCAGTTTCTATGCGAAAGTATTTGTAAAGCGATTTGGATTGATAGCTACAATAAGCAGTGATCAAATTGTATATAAAATCGGAGAGGGAAATGCTTTGACGTGGCGGTGGACCTGATTGAGAACAAAATAGTCAGAGTTTCTAAAAATACAGATTAGAACTACTGCACGGAGGATTCAGTGACAGAGGTAACCAAACCAACTCAGATTCAAAAATCTAATCTAATCTACTTCACGGGACACAATGCAAGATCTAATGTCAGCCTAAGCGAGAAAAATCATTGATGTAAAGCGAATCGAACTAGCAATGATCCAATATGAAAATGAATAAAATTAAGCAGATATCAGACCCGAACCCTAGTGGGAGCTCTGACTGGACATTGTCACATGAGGAAGCATCTCAATAGGATTGGTCTCTCTGAGACTAAAATTTGCAGAATATGCAATGACGAAGACGAAACACCAGAGCATATCCTCTGTGAATGTGAGGGTTTAACTCGCAAAAGGCTTCGTCACTTCGGTCAGGGTTTCATGGACCCATTCCGATGGGTCCTGACCATTCCTCTTCGCAAAATACTAGGCTTCATTGAAAGCGCAGGGATCGAAGAGGAATAAGCCCAACTATGGCTGCAGTGACAGAGGTTAACCATACCAACCCCTATTTCCAATCTAAATCTAAATCCAAGATGATGGGAAAAAAACTAGTTCGCTGGTTGAACCAGGAATCAACCTCTTCAATAGAGCCAAGAACACTCATGCTATGCACCCTCGACAAATAAAGAACCCAACAGAACGATTCGAAAAACCAAGACTACTCTTCATGAGCACCTTTTTAAAGTCGCTTGCTTAAACGCACTTTCCTAGGTGCCTCCGCCTTGGAGAAGGAAATTATTCATCAATATACAAACAACGACAGAAAAACACCAACCTTGTTTCAGAAGAGACCCTAGGGTGTAATGAGACAGAAAATTTAGACGAATTATAGCTACCTTTTCTTCTTACAAATCTTGCGGAAATGGAAGATAAAAAGGTACATTCTGTACGCCGAAAAACTAGAGGAAAGAGCTGTTTTTCTTCCCAGAAGGCCTACTAATGCCCCAAAAGGGTTAGAGCTTTACTCCAGCTTCATTTTGTTTGAAAATTCTCAAATAGGCCTGATAAGGTATTGAAGGGAACTTTTCTGGTAAATCAGATTCACGGCATCAAACATTTTCCGGTAAGCGGAGGCTAAATACAAAAATGATGAGATGGATTCACTTAAGAATTGTCCGTCCCAATCTGACCTAAAAGGCGGTTGAAGAACAGGGATCAGAAATCAGTGCGCTTAGCTTTAACTCTCGAAACTCAAAATTTTAGCTAACCTAGGCATGTCCATTGTCCAGAGTAAGAGAACAACACAGACGACGTTCTTCCTCCTTGACCATACTTTTGGCTACCTTCTGGAATACAGAGCGGCCAGGAGAACCAACTATGTTAGGAAAAACCACCTAAGGCGATAATCAGGAGAAAATATTTTATGCGGATCAGCAAGAACAGCAAGAAAATGATTCCTTCAAGGAAAAGAAATGGTATTTCTGCAGAAGGTCTGCGCGATTATCGAATTGCACTGCAAGAAAGATTCAACCAGATATCGACTTAAGCAACATTTTCTTTGAGAAGGATATTGGGATTGGGAGGTTCAATAAATTTAGGTGACGTAAGACGGTGGTCCTAATCTGTGTTTCTTAGCACACTCGCAAATCAGGAAATGCGCTAGCTGACTGGCTCCCATGGTCAAAGATCGAAGCAAGCTGGACATAAACCAAAACGTCACAAACTGGCCTAAAGTCATGGGAATGACCACAAGAATTATGTGGGGACTGGTTGGTTGGTTGATTGGTTTACGTGGTGGCCCGTCTTCCCAAAACAGGGCCCAATTAGCGCAGGAAGCGCCGTTTTGATACCACAACAACCTGGTCGTTGAGGGCTGATGAAGTAGATACATAGTTTTACAGAGACCTGGGGTTTGAATGGATTATCATATTCATCCAGAGCTGTTCAAGAACCTACTCCAATCTTGTTTTTCGAGATCTCATCAAGTTCATAGAAGTAGGGTTTGCCTAGTGCGCAAAACCTGGCTCTTCTGGCGGGACACTCGCAAAGAAGGTGGATAACAGTTTCCCTCTTATTTGCATCCCCACAACTGCGGCAATTGACGTTAAATACCCAGTCTAGGGGACTACTACAGATAATCGGATAAAAGTCCAACTTTAAGACGAAGTTTCATTTAGAAGTAAGGGATCTTGTTAAAATAGTTGGGATCGTGATGGATCTTTGCGGGAATTGTAGAAAAGCGGAGCATTTTTGGAGATTGCTATAGGCTGATAAGGTCTACTAGAACTCAAACAAAATGAAAAAAAAGTAGTACCTGGGACTTTGTTTAACTGGAAAAACAGTGAATTTATTGAATTGATGTACTAAGCGTTCCCAATTCCACTGTCAAGAAGCCAAGACCCGATAAATCGACTGTCAGCACTCTTCACAATTTACTGCAAAAAATTGAGAAGACGTTGACAGCCAAGGAAATAGCGTTGTGCTGTTTTCTTGACGTTGAAGGTGCTTTTGACGACACCACCTATAAATTCATTGAATTACTTCCTCGTAAAATAGGAGTAGAAGAAACGGTAACGAGATAGATGGTAGCAATGCTTGACTCCCGCAGAATTTCAGCTCAGATCGGAGGTAAAGGTCTCACTGTACGACCGATGAAGGGATGCCCGAAGGGAGGCGTACTCTCCCCTTTACTGCGGTGTATTGTTGTAGATGATCTCCTTAAGGACCAGGGTTTTGAGACCCAAGCACATGCTGATGATCTGGTGATCACTGTAAGAGGTAAACGTGACTGTGTCATTTCGGACCGCATGCAAGAGGCCCTAGAGATAGATCACTGGTGCGTCCAACAAGGACTAAGTATTAATCCAAGCAAAACAATTGCAGTGCCGTTTACTAGAAGACGGAAGGTAAAATTAGGGCCCCCGATTGTGAGAGGAACTACAATTGAATTCTTGTCCGATGTCAAATACTTGGGTGTAACCTTGGACAAGTGTCTGACTTGGAACTTACATCTTAAAAACATCTCCACACGAGCAACATTATCTTTTAGGGCGTGTCGAAGGCTTTGTGGCACCACTTGCGGTCTCAGACCAAAAATGGTATATTGAACCTACAAGTCTATTATACGACCAATGATCACATATGCCGCTATGGTGTGGTGGCCAAAGGTTGAACAAATCACAGCACAGAGGGCCCTGCAAAAAATTCAGAGGCGTGCTGGTCTTGCATTACTGATAGACTTAAGTCTTGTTCCACTGCTGTAATGGAAGCCATGATAGACATGTCCCCATTACACTTTGAGATAAAGAAGGAGGCTCTGAGAGAGGTGATAAGGCTACAGCAGTACAAAAAATTGAAGGCAGGCGACCTTGTCGATCACCTTAAAATTCTACAGGAATTTAATAAGAAGAACTTAATAGACCCAGTAACCGATAGCATGCCAATTTTCAGAAACCATACATGGTGGCTCTGGGAGATCGTGTATCATGGCAATCCGGTCTACCAGATTTTGGAGAAGGTGCCTCGGTCTGGTACACGGACGGCTCTAAGACTTATAACGGAACTGAAGCGGGCGTATTTGGACCCAATTGTAAAATATGGATGGCAATGGGACAAACATCCACTGTGTTTCAGGCTGAGGTACATGCGATAGAACTGTGCGCAGGTAAACTTCTATTGAATAAACCAAAAGGCGCGATAGTTATTATCTTATCTGACAGCCAAGCGGCAAGCCTAGCGCTGAAATCTTGATGTTTCAGCTCTAGGCTTGTGTGGAGCTGTCTTTCTTAGACAGTCAAAGAAATTCCTGACTTTCTCAAGTGGGAGAGCGTCAGAATTTCTTTCCTTAAGCAGGTATAAAGCTAGGGTTATAATGGGATATTTTTCAGGACATTATTTCCTCAATTATCACCTTAAAATCATCGGCAAAGTATCACTAGACGAATGTCGATTTTGTGAAACAACATCTGAAACCACGGCACACTTTCTGTGTGAATGTGATCCAGATCAAGAAGGAAGACTCTCGGTGAATTTACTCTCACCTATGAAGACCTGTCGAAGACTCCCCTGAGCAAACTCATTTCCATTCTTAAGAAAATAGATATGGCCTAGGGAGTGGTTAATAACCCGAAACAAAACAAGGTCGTGGTTCGAGAAGCAATAAGGTTCCTACAGGCTCTACCAACAAATAATAATAAAAGCCAAGACCTCAACCTAACTAGTGATATGTGGCAACGCCACATCCCATAAGAGTAAGCTTTTGGTTCGAACGGAATTCAGCCAACATTCTTCACATCAAAAGCTTTTCGTTCGTGTTTGGATCCAACAAGACATCGAGTAAGTTTCGATAATGAAGAATTACAGTGCAGATAGCTTATTTTTCATTTTACGAGACTTGCACGTTCGATCGAATCGAGTTGAAAATACAATAATCCGACATACACCATACTCAGACTTGTTGAAGCCAGAATACAAGTATTTGTTCTCTACCGGTTTTATATAACTTGAGTCGAATAGACCACCCTCTACTGTATCTACCTTAAATAAAGTGTTTTGTGTTATTCTTTCTTCTATCACACGAATTGTAATCCGCTGCTTCCACTAATCCGCCGCTTCCACTAATCCGGCATATCCACTAATCCGCCGCTTCCACTAATCCGGTATATCCACTAATCCGCCGCGTCCACTAATCCGCCAGGTGCTTGGTGGCCATAGTGGCAGATTAGTGATCTTGTACTGTACAACACCAATGCTTTGCACATATGTTGGGCCGAAAATCGCCGTTTATGTTCTTACCAGAATTGAAAAGTTTAAAAAAAAAATTTCAAGGACACGTTAAAAGTTTGCACTTACCTTGCCCAAATTCATAAATCCATGATCTCGTGCTACACGATCCGCTTTTCCATTCTCATCGCCATTCGGTATATGAACAGCCCACGTTGGTGTAAAATGTCCGTTTGCACTATTGCTGCCGTCATTTCTGCCACTACTACTGTTACTACTGCTATCCGTTGCAGCAGCAACAATCACAAAAAAACTACTACAAAACACGTTCACTTGTAAAATCACAAAAATAAATGTGAAAAATTTTAAAAATAACGATCGACGATATCGTGGCGTCATCGTTGATGCCGCGATGATCACGCCATCTGACGACGATCGTGTACTACTACTTCTACCGTACGAACAGAATCGCGACATTATCACTAAAATTTCGTTAAAACTAAGAATTTGTTGCTGCTGTTGATCGCGTTCCTTTGGCTGTTGTTGATCGCGCTGTTTATGCTGCCGATCTTGCGATAAGCGTAAATTTATTAAACTAGTATCGTACCGATCACTTAGATCACTGGCGTTACTACGATCGCGGCACTGCTCTTCGTTGACGAAACAACAATGTTTGCTTTTTTCCTTATCATCGTTTCGGGTCCATCGGACTACGTCACTGGTCATTTTTATAAAAATTTAATTTTCTCTCTTATTTAATTAATTGGATTTTTTTTTTTTTTAATTTACCAATTTTTTTCCACAATTTTTAATTATCGCGTTCCGGTCACCGACGGATTAGGATCAGTACTTCCCCGACTGCTCGTCTGATCGTGCTGATGTAATAAAACGATCGGCACGAATGTACTGAACTTAGTGATCAATGAAAATTGCATTTGCATACACGTAAAAGTTTCGGAATTTATGAAAATTGATGATAACTCGAAGTAAATATCACAAGAGTATGAATACGAAATAAGATGGTAGCTGGAGGAGGGAAGCAAACAAAAAACCCAAAGAATTAAGGAGGAAATATATGCTAAAAGTTAGTTGTGTGGATTTTACATGATTCGTCTAATTAAAAGCGTGAGCACTATGAGTTTTCGGATCGCTTAGAACGCTCCCGGAAAGTCATATTTTAACATATGTAACTGTTCTGCCAATTCACACTAGACACTTTGATCACTAGAAGATCGTTCTGACTGTATCGCTATTGTGCTGTTAGTTTCATTTCTTTAGTTCGATTAGCGACTTATGATAATACGGCCGCCACGATCCGTTGAGCATCTGAAATAGAAGAAAATAAAATTATTAATCATGTTTGCTTGGCGGAAGCTCCAAGATCCATCGATTCTCACTGCCTTTCAGAACACAACGGCATTCTTTGGAGATTCACTGAAATCCGTACAGAATCAATCAATGATCTGAAGATGATGAAACGGTTCAAGAGACGATGGTCTGAGTACCTTTGCACCGCAGTACATGCACATAATAGAAAAAACTCGACCAAATGCATCACCCGAGGACGAAGCCAGACTAGGTGCCGAGGCAAATGATCTCTGTCGTAGCTGCGGTGACCCAGAAGAGTCAATCTTCTACGTCCTATAGGAGTGTTCGGCCCTATCGGGAACGATAAGATGGAACCTCGGCGCATATTTCCTCGATGACCTTAGTGATATCGATAAGGGGAAACTATGTAACATAGCAAGCTTTATAAAATCTACTAACTATTTTTAGGTTCCATGAGTAATCATACTCAAACGTGGAGCACAACGGACAAACACTAACGTCTAAGTGAAGGAGGATGATAACATCACTACCCCATATACCATACCATACCAACACGAAGCATTTTGCCATTCAGGTGGAAATTTATTTGGACTACCTTAACTTTAGTAAAAGAAATTCCAGATGTTAAGGTGAGTCTTGCCAAACTACGGAGGACAGTCTGCATTGGCGAAGCTGCTCTGTGATTAACACCGGATGCTGCACTGCTCAATCTGCAAAACATTTTTGGCATCTGTGAAAGTTAGAGAGAAAGCAGGGAAGCTACACCCTGCAAAGAACCTTTAAGGAGCAAAGGCTCAACGCTGCACACTCTGAACTTCGGAGGGAAGAACCTAAACTCAGACCGTGAGCGACAAAACCATAAACAAAAACTACTAAGCCATAACGAACCGGATAAAGGACCTTTTGTTTCGAAGAGAAAAAAGAAAGCAGAGAATATCTCTCTTTGTATCTGCAGAAGCCTTTTTGGTAAAACTTGGGGTTAAAAACCCGATATTGCTCACTAGATGTATACGGTAATAGTCAGACCAGTGATCACTTGCTCGTCATCTGTATGGTGGCGCAAAACCTTACAGATAACCCGTTTGGAACTTTTTACGTTTAGTTCACTGATCTGGACCTAGCTAATATGTGTATCTTATTAAAAGAATCGGAACAGCAAGAGAGCGAGATGGTCCCCATACTACAATCTACACATAAAAAGAATCGGGTACGATTTTCAAGGTTTGTCCTTTGTAGCCATCCTTGGTCTGATCCTTTATGCCTTCATTTTGAGTACGAGAGATTCTTAATCGGCCGATAGTTTAGTTGAATGGCTATATGGAAGCGCGCACACCGATCGTTTAGTTTTGTCCAAATTAAATAGTTGAATATGCAAGAAAAATCCCTTTCGATCGATGCGCGACTAAACAATCGCATAGACCTGTATTGGCACAACGGCTTATCTGAGCACACGCACCATTTAGTGGTGTCTTGTGTGTAACATGTAAATAGATCTGTATGGTGTAATGCAGATTACGCCATTAATACTCTGCCAGCGGTGTTGATAGGTGGACACGAGTACCAAATGACTTTGACTATCAGCCGGTGGTTGGAGTAATGTGCGCATGGACATTAACTAAACAGTTTAGTCGGGCAGATAAGAGTGTGCGCAGCTCGATGTGATAAAAGAGTTGCCCAACAGTTTAGTCTCCAGTATACGCTACCCTTACAGTGCGATCGATTACAACTTCGTTAATTGGAGCACCTTGAGAGCCAACGTAATGTTATGAGAACTATTTTCGTAATCCAGGAGGTAAAATTGATTCGTCGGTTCTGCCAGGAGCTGAGACGATTAATGTCCCTGCTCGATTCTTGAAAAACTTTGTTCTCTATTTCCCGAAAAATTATAGACAGCATGAGTCGATTTCTTTTCTATTGCGACTTTTTAATGAAAACTAAAGTGAAATTAATTTTAATCTATATTTGCACCAGAGTAGCTTTAAATTAGTTCTGACGTCTTTAATTTACTATTTTTCATATTTCAAATATTATTTAGTTGTTTATTGTTTGATGTATTCATTTGTTTTTATTTTTATGTCATAGTTTATTTAAGTTTAAGTTTAATAGTTTATTTAAATCTACAAAGAAGTTTACAAAGAAAAAAATCATGCATCTTCCACACACCATCGAATGTAATCAAGATATGTAGAGTACTCACATTGAGTACAGAAGCTCAGATGGACCATCACACTAGATCACCTTTTGGAAGGCGATACTCGTCGTGTGAATGATGAATGCAGTGAGTGACCGACCGACCGTGAGAGCGCAGCATTACCAAGTGTAACAATTTTTGAATTAAGTGATTTGGAATTGTTAAGTGTAACAATAATTGAATGAAATCTTCGTTCACAATTTAATAATAAAGAAAATTTAATGATTATTATTTTTTTTTTTGATTGATTGATTGAATTTATTTCAGTATCCATGAGCGTAGCTCGTGCGGATAGTGCGGATAATATTAAATACAATATCTACATGTGTTTTTAAAATCGAGTAAAAATTTTAACAATAATTCATTATAAAAAGAGAAATTCATTAAGAAAGAGAAAGAGAATGACGTTTTCTGATTGGTAATTGGTGTTGTTGTTGTTTGATGCGAGGAAGACACGCAGCAAAGCAGTGCGTCTTGAGCACTCAGGCAAAGATGATCCATTGTACTCGAGTCCCCAGTCTCTACCCAAATTTTTTCGTCCTCCTCACGAATTACAAGAACTCAGGTAGGGAGCGAGAACGGAGTTCTTCCATCCTCATAACATCAGCGCCGTATACGTGCATTCTCGCAAAAGAGTAAGCTGAACACTCGAGAAGGAAATGTTCCGTTGTGTCGTCAGTCTCGTTGCGAGCAGTACAAATGAGATCGTCGATGATTCTCATTCTGACCAAATGTAGGACACAATAGTTATGCCCTGTGAGGACACCAACCGGACTACCACATTCTCTTCTGGTCAGTTTGAGAAGAAAAGCAGCGGTTCGTCCACTTGGTCCCTCAACAAGGTTTCTGGTCAGCCGCATTCCCGGAAGAAGCAGCCATTTCTCAATGTGTGATACACTCACCCATTCAGCAATAATAGTCCTAATAGAGACAATAGGTAGACCGAAAACCGGTTCTGGTTCAACCAAAGCTGACTCCGATCCAGGCTTTGCTAATGCATCAACTATTTGATTGTCATTTATACCCTAGTGGCCTGGAACCCATATGAGCTTCAAGTCATTGAGTCTGCGAACAGAATTCAATCGTTCTTTACACACACGTAATATCTTCGAAAAGACGATTGGATTATCTAGGGATTGTAAAGCGGTATGACTGAGGCTGCAAATGCAGATTCACCTGCATCTCCATCTGCCCTCTATAATTCATTCTGCCGCCTTAAGGATCGCATATACTTCAGCTTGAAAGACTGAAGTATGTTTTCCTGGAGGGAGAGAGTACTTGTGACCGTCAGTCTGCAAATACAATCCAGCTCCCGACCCGTCTTTAGGAATTGATCCGACCGTATAGAGTGAATCCGCTAAGCAGTGCGGACTGGTTTTCCCACTCCTCCCTACTCGGGATTACTACTTGACATTTCCTTTTGAGCATACTGGTCGAAGCCATAGCACCAGTTTCTAGACAACCTTCCAGCCGTTTTTCCATGACCCGTGTAATGCTCTTTTCTCCACAGGCCTAATCCCGTAGCTCTCATTGCTTCCACCTGAACAACAATGTCAAGCGGTGGCAGATAGAGCAGTGCATCGAGTGCCGCACCCGGTGTGGTACGCAAGGCACCTGTTACACCGACGCAGACTGTCCTCTGTAGTTTGGCGAGACTAGCTCTAATGTATGCACCTTCGGATTTAGTCCACCAAACCACTGATGCATAAATTAGGATGGGTCTTATAATGGCTACTATTGAAGGCCTAAGACCCCATGTTTTTCCTAAAGCTCTCCGGCACTGCCAGAATGTTACTAGCGCACGGTTCGCCTTTGTATCTACATGTTCCTTCCAGAGAAGCTTGCAATCCAGGATAATTCCAAGCTATTTAACATTCTCCGAGAGCTGAATTGTTTCACCCTACGCATTGGTAACACAAAACCTTCAGTCCTTCTTTTCCTAGCAAACAAGAGCAGCGCAGTTTTGCTAGGAGTCATAGAAAGTCCGTGTCTTCCGCACCAGCCATCGATCACCCATAGGACTCCCTGTATTTTGCCGCATACATCTCAGAGTAAAGGCCCGACAACAGCCTCATCATCAGCGTAAGCTTGTACGTGAATATACAGATCCTTCAGTTCAATGGTATAAGGACCGTCTTGAGCACAGCCCTTACTGACTCCCGTTGTAGCATATTGCCCATCCCCGTCTCCGCGAATAGCATTCTCTGCGTGAGCATGGAGTGAATCCACCTAACAAAGATGTCATCAACCCCCTGTCTTTAGCAGTTGTTAGCAGCATCACACAGTGATTCAAAGGGCGCACTATCGAAAGCATCCTAAATGTCCACAAAAAGGCCCAGCGCGTACTTTTCCCGGTCCAGTACCCCTTCTATTCTGGAGTGGATTGCTGAATCACAAGACTTTCCGCTCTGATACGAATGATGTTCAGAACAAAGTGGATGCGCCCTGAGAGCCATTTCCCTAATGTGCTTCTCTACCAGTCGTTCCAGACTCTTCAGAACAAATGATGTTATGCTGATTGGCCCAAAACTTTTGGGCAGAGTATAGTCATCTCTCCCTGGATTCGAGATAAACGCTACTCTAACCGGTTGCCATGAAGATGGGACGCATCGATGCACCAAGCATGCAGAAAATGTCTTTCTGAGGATTGGCACTAGAACATCTGCCCCCTCTTCTCCAATCTCATGATTTAAGTTGACAAAGTTCAAAAAGCGATTTGAAGTACCATGGAAATCCTTCGTGCTTAAATTTTCGAATTAAACTAAGGGAGCCAAAGAGATTTTTTTTAGAACGAAGCTGTGTATCGAAGACATTTTTCTGCCGCTATCTGTGAAAATCATATAATAAAAATAACCATTGAAGATAATTTAAGCAAATAAACTTCACATTTCATACGACGACTTGTTATCGTCACATTTGAGAAGTTTCCAGAGAAACCCACCAAATCTCAGCCTACTACAATCACTAAATTTAGACAATATTTATCATCCATTTTATGAGCACTATCTACCAAAATGACATAATTCCAAGAAAAATGGCACCGACTGAAAAATTTACGATGTCAACCGCACCAGAATCCCTCCTTTTCAAATTTATATCGCATCCATATATTCCTGCTATCTCCGATTTTCATCCCCCTGACGGAGAAAGGGGGCTTCCTGATTCGGATATTAACCGCCGAAGGATCCTAGACATGGAGACACCATAGCAATGCCATCATAGCCATGCAGAGCGATGCAATTTCAAAATTTATATTATCATCCTTGACAGATTGCCAAATAAGCAATTTCCTCGTAAAAATCGTTTTATCCCGCTCGTCCCGACCATTATAACACCGTCAAATCGCTGCATCATTTATCGCTCTCGACTAGATTAAATTTTCTGCACAGCAGCACAAATTCAATTCATATTAAAATATAAAAAATTTTAATTTTACTGCCAACTCCTCGCCGTGCATTCAATCACACCGCGTACAAGAATTGGTGTCAGAAGTGGGATATCAGCAGTATGAGGGGCGGCGAAAAAAATCCAACGACTAAGCACCATCATCACTCACTGCATTCATCATCTGAAAATGACGTGAAACTCGTTCGTTTGCAAGTGTTTTGCATATGTAAATTTGGACAGGACCTTCACAGCGTACACCACCCTCTCACCAACCTCAACCCCCTCAATCACCATCCTGCTTCTTATGCATGAAATTACATTGTGCTAAGGTTTGCCAAACGGAAAAAAAACACCACCACCGCCACCACCACATTTCCATGAAACCGCAGAAAACTCTGGCGGCTCTCAAGGATTGCTGCATGGATTATTGGGGTGCGGCGCCCCCCCGTAAGCAGCACTACAGTGCAGCAATTCCAGTGAAATTTCTGTCGTCTCATTTGTATTGTGTTTTTGGCATTTGCCAAGCCAACCTCATCCTCAAACCCTAAAAACTCCTTATTTCACGTTCAGCGCTGGTAACACTTCTACCAAAACA
The DNA here is from genome assembly GCA_951812415.1 of Beris morrisii. Classification (NCBI taxonomy): domain Eukaryota; kingdom Metazoa; phylum Arthropoda; class Insecta; order Diptera; family Stratiomyidae; genus Beris; species Beris morrisii. The sequence goes on along the minus strand of OX638312.1, from coordinate 106,256,229 downwards.
TTTGTAATTAACATTGTTTTTGTGTGCGAATAGTTACAGTGTGAAATGGGGGCAGTTCGCCGGATAGCGAAAAATTACGCAGCCAGAATAGGCTAATGAGCAGAGAAGTGGGGGGGGGGGGGGTACTTGGAGCAGGACGATGGGCGGTTTACCTTGCACGCTATTTTCCCACAATTTCTAGCCATTCTACAAATGTTTAGGTTATGTACAACATAGTTGCAAAGAGAACACTAGAAACAAGAACACAACTCGGAAGCAGTGATTGTTCGTTTTATTAATTAGTCGCCGCTATTGCCATCTAAATTGTATTTTCCAGACTTTTGAAAGCAAGTACACACTAAGGATATCCATGCTTCACGATTATTTTGCCTTTGCATGCGGCAATATGGTTAATAATTGACATAGTTAGCGAACGGATGTTATCCTTGTATCCCAAGTATTTGGTCAATGTAAATTGTTGGGCTTGTGGAGCGCTTTAGGTCAGGACAGGTCAAGAAGCAAGTGAGTCACAAGTCTGAACGTAATTGATACCAATAGTTCTTAAATTAAAGACATTCTACGGGGCCAGTGTCAACGGAGTCTTTCAATGCCATCAGATATTCAAGCAACCACCCGTATGATGCATCGGTACTGCAGCGGAATTCGAACTGAACTCTTTTCCCGTTTCAATACTGAAACAGCCAGAGCTCCAACGGAAGACTTTAAGTACTGACTGAATTCAGTTATACGGAAGCTATTTAACATCCGTACACACTGAAGAAATACAGTTCATAATATTAGGCTAGGTTAGGTTAAGTTATGGTGGCAGCCATTCAAACTTTGGATCGACTCACTTAGACCATTCGGTTGGTCCATCGTGATACCACACCAGTGACACCTTAATGAAGTCCCATATAGGAAGTCATCGTAGTATTACTACGAGGGGAAAAGCTAGTCGAACCAGCCACAGGTGCGAATAAACTTGGCTAGTTCATCAATTCGAGTTCCAGCCATGTCCCTGAAACTGGAGAAGATGTAGCTGCCCATGACTCTGAACCTACAGCTGGCTAGCTGAGGACACTCACAAAGTAGATGTCTAACGCTCTCTTTTTCTTCTTCTGCAGCTTCTGCGAAAGTCATTATATTGAACGCCTAGGCGTTGTGCATGTCTGCCAAAGAGACAGTGTCCCATTAGGACTGCAGTAATGTCACAGGTCTCTATACAACTTCTTTTCAGAAGATCGGCAGTCCTTCTAGGATGTATTACTGGCCATAGATGCCTGGAGGTTTCACACATATGTAGTTAGGTTGAACCATCTACCATTGGTCTGCTCCATTGCCTTTCCCTCAAGATTACTCTTGACGTAAGTGAGGAATATTTTCACCGCTTGGGTTGCATGTATAGCAGCCATTTCATTTCCAGTTTTGGCCAGCTCATCGGCTACCTCATTTGCTGGTATCCGTTTGTGTCCCGGAAAGCAAGCACAAGAAAACCTTATGAGCTGCGCTCAATGTTTTCAGACACTCCCTACACTTCCTCACTACCTTAGATTTGACTAGGTTAAATCTTTATACACGACTCTTCGGGAAGATTTGTTGCGCAATTTAGTATATCCACTGCACTGGTTACGACAAAAACCTCGGCTTGAAAAATACTACACTAGTCCGGCAGACGAAAGATACTTTAATATTCATGTCGGCTGAGAAAATCGCTGACCCTGTTCCAGTATCCATTTTTGACCCATTCGTGAATACAGCAACTTCAGATTCCCTTATCACTTTTTGATTATTCCAGTCTCCCCTCGTAGTGAAAATGGTATGTATCGAAGCTTAGACACGGAATTATACAGTCGGCGAGTTCGCTAAGCCCACAATATGAAAATAATGTGAGAATTCTGCAATGCCCATAATCCGCAGATTTCCAGCAGCCACCCAGATCCTTTTAGTCTTAAAGCGCTCTTGGCAGCATCATTCATGATTTGAATAACTATTGGCAGCAGAAGCCGAATAATGTCCATTGCAGCTGTTGGCGTTGATTGTAAAGCGCCTGTGACGCATAAGCAAGCCGACCTCTGCACTTTCGTTAGACTATTCTTGCACACGCTTTTGTCCAGGGCTGTCCACCATACCAGGCCACCATAAAGATGGATGGGCCTTATGATAGAGATGTACATCCAGTGAACTTGCGGGCTTTATTCCCCATTACCGCATTACCCTTAACGCCCATTTGTGCAATTTCCGTAGTGCTCCCTGCACTAGTTCAGCTATCGTGGGTGAAAATTTGCCCGATACCAGTATAACATACGCTACCACTTTGATCCCGTCCCTCTCGAGCTGGGATAAAATAGGATCGACAACTAGTACCCAAAGTAGAGTTGATAGAACTCCCCCCTGCGGAGTATCTCTGGACACAATTCCAGATATTTCATTCTCATCAATAGATGCATGTATCATTCTACTTTCGAGCATGCCGTCAATTCAGTTAGTAATGTCCAGTCCAGGCCCTGGATTCAGCAGGGCTTTCCGAATGGCATCCCTCTCAACGTTGTTAAAGACTCCCTCAACATCTAGAAAGACTCCCAATGTGTATTTTTTATTATTCGGCGTACTATCTATGGTCCTTACTACCTCATGTAGAGCGGTTTCTACCGATTTACCTATCGTGTACGCATGTTGTGCTGTTGAGTGTTCACGTCCACATTGCATCTAATGGATATCTCGAGCAACCTTTCTAGAGTTTTCATCAGAAAATAAGTTAAGCTAATGGGTCTAAAATCTTTGGCCATTATGTGGCCCCGTTTACCCGCCTTAAGTATGAATATTACTTTAACCCGTCTCCATGCAATCGGAACGTATCAGTAGTATAACCAGTATCGACATTCCTGACTGGTTCCCTATGCAGGTGTCCCCCGCTTGAGTTGTACAGTCTGGAAAGTGGGTCTCAATGAGAAGTTCTAAGGTTTCCCTGTTCTTCCCGGTCCACGTACCATCACTCCTTTGCAGAACGGTGGGTACGATTGGATCGGTTGAAAGTATCCTTCAGAGTCTGGCAGCCTCGCTGGTGCTCTCAATTGTTTCACAGAAGATAGTCCAATAACGTCTTTTAGTCTTTTTTATTGACATTTTATTAAAGAATGCCTTTTGTTGGCTTAATGAAAAAATTATTGAAACAATGAACTAAATCATTGAATATTTATACTATGAATCATAAGCATTAGGTTAGGTTAGGTAAGGTGGGTGGCCGCTGAAGCGACCAAACACATAGACCGGCAATGGGTCCATTATGATCCCACATGTACGGGAAGAAGTACTCGTGTGACCAGGACCACATCTTAGGAAAACCCTCCCGCCAGCCTGACAAACTGCACTCATTGAAATCAAGCCATAAATCTTTCCAGAACGGAAAGATCGGCTCAAATATAACAATTTCATTACAATGATGAACATTTTTCATTGCTTGGATGTAACGTTTTGGTGTGGTGAAGAAGAAATTTTGTGACACCTATACAGTACTAAATTTTTTTAATCAATTTCAGTAGAATAATAAATATTTTTTTTTAATTTTCATTATTTGTTACACCCATGTAAGGTTCCCCAACACTTACTACAGGGCCATTGCTTGGTTCAAGTGCTGACTGCCAAGCGTTGGGAGCTATCACTGGTTACCCTCTGGGTCATCGTAGGCCGCCAGCGTTGGCTAGCGACGCTGGTGCTCTCAATTGTTTCACAGAAGATAGTCCAATAACGTCTTTTAGTCTTTTTTATTGACATTTTATTAAAGAATGCCTTTTGTTGGCTTAATGAAAAAATTATTGAAACAATGAACTAAATCATTGAATATTTATACTATGAATCATAAGCATTAGGTTAGGTTAGGTAAGGTGGGTGGCCGCTGAAGCGACCAAACACATAGACCGGCAATGGGTCCATTATGATCCCACATGTACGGGAAGAAGTACTCGTGTGACCAGGACCACATCTTAGGAAAACCCTCCCGCCAGCCTGACAAACTGCACTCATTGAAATCAAGCCATAAATCTTTCCAGAACGGAAAGATCGGCTCAAATATAACAATTTCATTACAATGATGAACATTTTTCATTGCTTGGATGTAACGTTTTGGTGTGGTGAAGAAGAAATTTTGTGACACCTATACAGTACTAAATTTTTTTAATCAATTTCAGTAGAATAATAAATATTTTTTTTTAATTTTCATTATTTGTTACACCCATGTAAGGTTCCCCAACACTTACTACAGGGCCATTGCTTGGTTCAAGTGCTGACTGCCAAGCGTTGGGAGCTATCACTGGTTACCCTCTGGGTCATCGTTGGCCGCCAGCGTTGACTACCGAACTTTTTCGAGTACAGCGTACCAGCTGTATGCCACGGCTGAGCTAGTACTGGCTGCCAAGCGTTGGTCACATCACTGGCTATCGTTGGCCCCCAGCGTTGGCTAGTGAACTTTTGTAGTTAGGTACTAATAGTTAGATAAGCATGATTCGTAAGGTAGAGAGTTCGAGAGCCCATCGCAGGTCATTCGCAGTCAAAAATGCATTCCTGCCGTATCGTCTTTTTATTATTTTTTTTTCAAATTTTCGGTACCAGGGTAAGCTAGGACGGTTAATTTATATGACAAAATAATTAGGTAAAGAGGAAATAATAATTTCATTTTCTTGCAATAAGCGCGGAGAGTAAAGGAACTGCCAGCACTGGCGCCAGTATCGGTCGCCAACACTGTGCCAGTACCGGACGCCAACACTGGGCCAGTATAGAATACCAGCACCGGGCCCAAGTTATCATTCAGCATTGATCCAGCAATGGGCCAGTGCTGGTTACCACTGCCGCGCCATTTTTGGCATGCTGGCTGCCATTATTGGCCCCTATATGGATATGTGGCACTTTTGTGAATAACTAACGACTTGCTGTTTGTATCTTGTTTCTGCAATCTTAAGTCTACTACAAATGAGAACTTCGTGGTTTCGGGATTCAAATTTGGGACTACAACCACAGAAACACAGAATTGCGTCAGAAATAGCCTGTACAAGTGCTAGTGCAAATCCGATACAGTATTCATGAACACAATTACTGTACACAAATTTCGAAATTTAAGTTTCTTTCAGTACTGAAATTAGATATCGAATCGATGGTATTCATTCTGGCGTTTTACGGAACTTAGTTTATATGTAATTGAAATCTTCAATACTGCGGGACCCAAAATTGTCGTGTGTGCAGCGTTCCAGTAACAGCTATCTTCGGCAGATCTTCAGCTATCTCTAGGAAAATTAACAAATTGAAAATGTTATGTACAAGAACACTCTGTACTTCTTATTTCTTCTTACATCGAACACAAATTTCGAATTATTCTACTTAAAAATCTGTATGACCGTGACCTCTATTAACGATTAAATCCTAAAAAATTTTTTCATTGACGCAAATTTTCTTAAATCACGCGAATTCAATTCCGTCAATGCCAAAGTAACCTCCTGACCTCGTAGAAGTAAAATAATTACCCTATGACTAAACCAACTAAAATCATGCATCACCCCAAAGGAAAAAACATCAAATTCTCCGAAGAAATTATCACTCGAATTTAATCTAAATTTCTGCCAAAAAACACACCCTACGCGGAAAGAATAAACATCTCAAAAAACCAGTGAATTATTCAAGCGTTATCGCAATCGTTTCTTTGGAATTTGCGCTCACCAAAATGATTTGAATCTCGAATAAAAATAAAACCGAAAGCGAACACAATTTCTTTCTTATCGCATTCTCATTAGCCTTGGACCGGCGTGACAAAAAACAGACTCTCTCCCACAAACATACATTTCAGGATAACTTGTCTCGTTACTTCAAAACTTTCGTCCTGGTGGCCAATAATGGGGATGCTGAGCTGTTACGATGCGAACGCTCTTATATTGTCTTCCAATATCCCACTTCTAACACCAACAACTTTTCTTCTTAAAGACGCTTGAAGGTACGAGTATTTCTCGAAAGGAAGGAGGTGGGTGTGTCGTAGGAGATTGGAAGATTGTTCTTATCCTGAGTACGATAAGCAGAAAAAAGAGAGCATCGTAAAGGACAAAAACACAACCCAATTATTGAACTAATTGGACAAATTACAGACCAATCTCGGTGCCTTCGTACACTGCATCCTTTCTGATTTTTGCTCCCTCTCTCTCCCCCTATCTGACTCTCTCTACCTCGCTCTCTCTCTCTCTCTTCTCTCAATATCCTTGAGCTTTTCATGAACTCTACGAAAATCAAACCTAATAATAACATAGTTTAGCGTCTAGAGTACTTTTACATGTGGGTTATATCAAGCCACATCTCTAATTTTAATCTCTCCTTTCTCTAGGCCTTCCCCTTCCGCCCTTAACTGTTCTCTTTCCCTTAGCACAGATAAACTTTATCTCCGGAACGTTGTAATTACTTTATAATTTACGACCGGACCATATGAGTGGCAATTCAACTCCTCTAGTCTCCTTCAGTCACTAATTGGATATGGAAAAAAAAAGTTTTTATTTTCGTGAAATTGTGAATTAGGAAGGAGGAGATAAAGAAGAGAGTTTAATTATTATCAACGAGAAAATGATGAGATTTTAAGTGACTCTATTTCTAGCTTTAAATATTTCAGAATTTAGCTAAGCTTTCTGTTTTGTTATGGTAAATTCGTAATTAAGTTGAGTAGTTCAGCAAAGTTAAAATTGCATAAGCTAATTAAAGTCTTAAGAATTTTTTGCTTGTTTTTCGGCGTCAGAAAAGTTTCTGGTGTGAGACACCAACATGAAAGCCCGACTGGGATCAATCGCTGTCCTGGCTACTGCCATTGAGGACATGACAGTTGAAAAATCCTCACTGGGGAGACCACTTTAAAACAGTGTTGGACCAGGTCCGAAGGAGCTGTTTCGTCATCGGATGGCATTGACTCATCAGAGGGTGCATAATGCTTACTATCCCGAAACACCCTCACAGCTGCTGGTATTGCTGAGGACTTCTTCATATATATGCGATACAGAACTTAAATTCATTTCCACGAATTATATACTAGTGAAATGCACTGAAGATTATCCTATATTTCAACCAAATTGTTGTTGGCTGGATTTGATGTCGCGCACTTTGTGTGACAAGTAGTATACCCTAGTGAACAACCAAAATTGGTTGAAGATGAAGATGATCTATAGTGCATGTACCCACCTTAATCATAAAGTGCTATTGCAAATTTTACTAGTATATATGGTAATTAGTGAAAATGAATCTGGGTTCTATATCGCATATATGGACAAATCTTCAGTCAATGCCATACAGCTCCTTCGGCCTTAGTCCAACAATTTTAAAGTGGCTTCTCCAGTGAAGGTTTTTCAACTGTCATGTTCGGGCTTTCTTATCGGTGTTTCACACCATAAACTCCTCTGACGCCGAAAAACAACCAAAAAAATCTTAAAACTCCTCCTATGGTAGCTTCACCATGAAATTCTATTTGATAAGCTTGTCAACTAGCTTAAAATTTACTAACCAATGACGTTTACATAATGTTCGTACCTGTAGTTATCGGTTAATATTAGGTCGCTAAGGGCCGGTTTCACAGTCGAAGTTTAAACCAAAAATTTGGTTTAAACTTAGGAACTTATTCGTTTGTTCCTAAGTTAAACCAAATTTTTGGTTTAAACTTCGACTGTGAAACCGGCCCTAAATCAATTGAAGGACCGCTTGATCGGATAAAGAAGATACTGCTACGATACTTCTGGTCCTTATTGCCTTTATCCTTTGCCGCATGTTCAGTTCAGTTCAGTCGGAAAACTTACACCGACAATAAACTCCACATGAGGTTCCTACTTAATTTGTCACACGGGAAACTCCATGGAAGCTAAAAAAAGGTGGTGATTTGATCAAGGTAACTACCGAAATAAGTATCTCTACGGAACAGAGTTGAGTCAGCGGTAATGACAACGACCTTAATATTTAAGTAGAGGCAAATGCGTCTTCAAGCAAAAGTGGACTAAAGTAGAAATCCTCCCCTTTTTAAGGTGGGTGATACTATTGAATCAGTAAAATTTTCTGACCCGATAACAAAGTAGGGAGTCGTAATGAAGCGCCCCAGTGCAAATGTTTCCAGGGTGTATTTGACGCCTTCTGGAAACTATTATTGTCTTGAATTGATCAGCCTGATTTCAATATTGTGTGCTCAAAATTCGCTGAAATTCAACAATATTGCTGTCAGGTTGTCGGAAAAGAATACCTCGGTGATTGCGATAGATTGCCAGCCAATGCCCAGTATAGGCAACAGTGTCGATAGAACTCAGATGAGTCATTAAAAAGAACGATTGGACGAAAATTGCCGACGCAAGATCTTTGAGCAGGCTGGATTTTGAAATGAACAAAAAAATCACAAATTTGGTCGAGATGTTCAAATTTATTGAGTGAATTTACAATTCAGGCTTGAGAACTAGTTAATTCCAGTGATTAAAATAACCAACGACTTTTAATTCTCAATTTACAGTCAAAATACGCTTGCAAAGTTCGAAACGCAAATGGCGCCCAACGTGGGGTTGATCGGATCAAAACTTATCTAATGACAATCTCGGCGGTGAAGTCGATGACGTCCTGATTGCTCTTTGACTTTACGAAGGCAACGCAACCAGGGATTACCCAAATAATGGAAAATCTGAATAATTCTTCTACCAAAATGGAGTCTAGTGAACAATTTCTAAATTTGACTCAACTTATCTCCGAAAGTATTTCACTCAATAGTAAGATGGGCACCAATATTTAAAAATTAACCAATTTTCTTGGGAGCCAGACAAAAGTTATATCCAAGATATAAGTCGTTCGATAGCTACCAGGGATTGCCCAAATAATGGAAAATCTGGATAATTCCAAAATGGAGTTTAGTGAACAATGTCGATAGAATTCAGACAGAGACACGATAAAGTCATTAAAAAGAACGATTGTAAGGAAATTACTGACGCAAGATCTTTGAGCAGACAGGATTTTAAAATGAACAAAAATTTGGTCGAGATGTTTAAATTAACAATTCAGGCTTGAGAACTAGTTAATTCCAGTGATTAAAATAACCAACGACTTTTGATTCTCAATTTACAGTCAAAATACGCCGGCAAAGTTCAGAAACGCAAATGGCGCCCAACGTGGGGTTGATCCGATCAAAACTTATCTAGTGACAATCTCGGCGGTGAAGTCAACGACGTCCTGATTGCTCTTTGACTTTACGAAGGCAACGCAACCAGGGATTACCCAAATAATGGAAAATCTGGATAATTCTTTTACCAAAATGGAGTCTAGTGAACAATTTCTAAATTTGACTCAACTTATCTCCGAAAGTATTAGGTGTACAAATAAGTTCCCGGCGATCTCGTATAGATGGCGTTAACATGAAATACTGGGGAAAAAATGGCGGATCAAGCTCGTAATATGGCAAGATCAGACATATTGCAACAATTCCCCATCATTACATTTGTAAAATTTTATCGGCGTCAATACTAAGGTGGACGGACATCAATATTTAAAAATGAACCAATTTTCTTGGAAGCCAGACAAAAATTATAGCCAAGATATAAGTCGTTCAATAGCTACGTTCAAAAAAGTGCCGCAAAGTACGAAGATTGACCTTCATCCTTAAATCTGCAATAAATACTTTTACGTGCAAAATGGGATCATGTAGAGAACACTGTAATTTTACGAATCATCATCCATTTTCTCATGGACATCATCGTTCTGAATCATTTTGTCCTAGAGACTAATTTATTCTCAAAGTGCTACTTGTAAGCAATTTCCGAAAAATATGTTTCTTTTAACCCGTTCCCCTATGAATCAAAAAAACATCAATCTTCATCATTCATCCACCTTTTGGCAATGTTCGTTCGCTCGATATTATTTTCGTTTGTTTAGGAAACGTTAATTTTTCGCTTGCCATGTTAATAAAGACCCTACACGATTACCTCGTTATGATTAATTTCCTAATTTTCGTTAATATGTGGATGAATGTTGCTAATTTTCATCAAGTATGTAAAGTGAATATGTAAAGTAACATAAAAGACCTGAAGGAATCATTCATAATTTTTGGGCAAACAAGCAACATGTGCTTAGTGGCACTTGAAGACATGATAGCCATGTAATTGTTCCTTATTACTTTATTTATTTACGAGTGAAGTGAAGGTTTTCGAAGCGAAAGTAGAAAGTTAAATTGTATTCATCAATTCCGGGAATATCGGATACGATTTAAGCACAAGAGCAATTCATCAAAAGAATTTTATCTCAGTTTGTTAAAAGAATCAAACAAGATGCTAAAAAAAGTAAAGGAGAGAAGACAAAAATACAAGCAAAAGGAACAAAATTGGCATTAAAAGAAAAGCTTCATCAAATATGTACTAGACGGGATTAGACAAAACCAAAACAAATAAAGGGCAATAAAAACAGGAATAAATGAAAAAGAAAAAAAAACAACAGAAAAAACAAGATTAAATTTCTTTAAGGAAGAAAATTAGAAAAGCGGAAAAAATATAAAAAAAAATATAAAAAAAGAAAAAATATAAAAAAAGAAAAAAAAGAAAAAAATATAAAAAAAGAAAAAAAGAAAAAATATAAAAAAGAAAGAAAATAAACAAAATGAAAATAAACAAATAAGCGAAAAAAGGTGAAATAAAAAAGAAAAAAATAAAAACATAGGAAATAAAGTAGACAAAAAATAAAGGGAAAAAAAACCCAACAATAAAAGGGAAAGGTAAAAAATAGGAAAAAGTAATAAATGGAAAATAAAAAGTGGAAAAAAACCAACGGTAAATCATTTGTTAAAAAGAAAAAAAAATAGAAAAACGGTAAAATTAAAAAAAAAAAAAATATAAAAAAATAAAGAAAATAAAAACAAGGATAATAAACAAAAAAGTGAAAAAAGGTGAAATAAAAAGAAAAAAGTTAAATTATATTCATATTTCTCGGGAATCTCGGATACGATTTAAACACAAGAACAATTCATGAAAAGAATTTTCTCTCAGTTTGTGAAAAGGATCAAATAAGATGCATGAAATAAGTAAACGGGGAAGAAGAAATACTAGCGAAAGGGATAAAATAGGCACAAAAAGAAAATTTTCATCAAATACTAGACGAACCAAAACATATAAAGGGCAATAAAAACATGAATAAATAATGACAAATAAGAAAAAGCAAAGAAAAAACAAGATTAAATTTCTTTAAGGAATTTGTTCCGCGGAAAAATTATAAAAAAAGAAAAAATATAAAAAATAAAGAACATGAAAATAAACCAAAAAGTGAAAAAAGGTGAAATAAAATAAAAAAAATAAAAACATAAAAAGTAAATTAGAAAAAAAAATAAAGGGAAAAAACAACAATAAAAGAAAGAAGTAAAAAAAATTAGAAAAGGTAAATAAAAAGTGGAAAAAACCAACAGTAAGTCATATGTTAAAAAGAAAAAAATTTGAAAAACGGAAACATTAAAATAAGGAAAAATATAACTAAAATAAAGAAAATAAAAAAAGGATAATAAACAAAAAAGTGAAAAATGTAAAATGAAAAAAAAAAAATAAGAGCAAAGGAAATAAAATAGGTCAAAATAAAGGCAAAAAAAACTTAACAAAGAAAGGAAAAAGTAAACAAATAGAAAAGAAAAGAGAGAGACAGGGAAAAGAGAAAAAAGAAAATAAAAAATGAAAAAAAAAAAAAAAAGAATAAGGGAAAATGATAAAACAAAGTAGGGTAGAATATAGAATGCACCATAGGTAGAAATGCACCACTCGCCATTGGCGCTTCCCCGTAAGTAAAATCTGCAAAGCAGAAGTAGTATTCTCTTTCTCTTTGCTATCCATACGATCGCGTTCAGGAATCGTTAAAATACCGAGTAATGCCGAATAGTTATTCGGAGAAAAAGAAAAGCGCAAAGGAAACTAACTTTTATTATATATGCAACATTTTTGTTTAAGGACAAATTATCGATCGTGAACCTTTCTAGGTAGGCACATATATAGCGTGTAGTCTAAGGTGTGTTTTAGTAAAGTGCTAGTTTATTATTAGTTTTATTTATAAAAAAAAATAAAAAATATCCATCTGGTCGGAATCGGTAGAATTGCACCACTAGCATATAGGGAGAGATGCACCAGATTGTTATGCCTCCTTTGCCTAAATTCATGGCCACAAATCTTAATGACATTCAAATTATTTTGATGCAACCAGAACGGATTCGTGCTACAAGGAGACAGCAGTAACATATCAAATTGCAATCGATTTTTCAAATTTTAATATCCGTTGACTTATCAAAACTTATATAAAATCATTGAATTATTATTATTCGGTATTTTCTATTATTTTTTATTAGTATAAAAATCGAAAAAGGTTTAATATATTTACTGTTTAGTTCGTTATTATTTGTTACTTTTATAAATATATTTCATGTTTTTGATTCCACTAATTTGGTTTGGGTTGGCTATATATATAAAATGTGGTGCATTTCTCCCGTATGATGGGAGAAATGCACTGGACTGACTGCGTTCTTCTTCATTAGTCCTCAAGTTCTGTTTATATTTTGCTCTTTGTTATGAATAAAATATTTGCGCAAGGTGTTTAATCAAATAAAAAAGGAAAAATTAATCAAGTTCCACTATTTTCTTCGGAGATATGGAGTAATTAATGAAAAATGGTGCATTTCTACCTAGTCTCCCCTAAGTGAATAAAAAAATATTGATGAAAAATGATAAATAAAGAAAAAGATATTGAAAAAAAAAGGGAAACAGGAAAAAATTATAGGTGAAAAGGGAAAAATAATGCGAAAACGGGAAAATTGATAAATAACGGAAAAGTTTAATAATGAGGAAAAGGGATTAAGAGGAAAAATAAAAAAAGGGAGAAAAGGATAAATATAAATAATGGAAAACACAGAAAAAATAGAAAAAACTGGAAGAAGTGGGAAAATGAATATACGAGAAAATGGAAAAATGAATCAATGGAAGAAGGAAATAGAAAAACAGAAAAAAAATAACAGAAAAAAGAAGTAGTACAATCATAGAATGATTGTTCATCGGGACCCATTACATAACTAAGTTGTCAATGCAGTTGACAGAGTTAAATCTGACCTTGCAAAATACAACTACAATTGGAGCGATGTAATTAGTACTTGAAAAAATTAAGAAATGATCTCGCTAATGAATTTAGCCTGACGTCTTACTTCAGATTTTGTGAAGAGTATGTTCGGGCAATTACTTTCTCTAGAACGAACTCGGTTTTAAAGGGTTATTCAATAGGTATATAACAATATTGCATTTTAATACAAACGCACCCTTAAATTTTTTTGCTGGTCTGTCAATGTCAAAACGTCAGTCAAGGTTTACATTTTGATCATTGTGAAGTTCACCAACGAGCATTTTGTATTTTATTTAAGGCAAGTTAATGACGATAAAAAAATGTATTTTTCTTTCTTATTAATTTTCATCCTTAACATATTGAGAATACGTGGACAAAAGGATATTTCGATATTGAATGTATTTCACGAGTTACATACCGATTTGTGGAACGGTCGGCCGACATTACATACGATTTTTTTATAACGTCAAGCTTTAAACGCGTTTTTTTCGAAACCACTTTTTTCCGGAGCGCGGTACGTTCTACAACTTCAACGAATGAACCGATTTTAATGAATAAAAACTTAAAAGAAAGTAAACTAAATTTGGGGGGCCCCAACGTCGAGTTTTTTGTTTTTTTTTATTGGACATTTTTTTTATTTGAGTTTTTAAGCCAAAAAAAGAGTGAAAAAAGTGATTTTTTTTTTCAAATAACTGCCATTTCAGTCTCAGGGCGTTTTTTCAAAATCGGAAAACGATAGGGCCACGCAAATTTAATCTAGTTTCATAAAATTTTTGGATTTTTGGTTTCAGATCACTTGGCAAGGCTGTAGAAGGTACCGCGTGCATCAACTCACGCCGATCGCGGCCTTATGTCATGGGAGCTGGAGCCGCCATTTTGTAATATATTGTTGCGCGCTAGGGGTTCGCCGGGATTTCAAGTAAAACACAATTCGGTTAAAATAAAAATAAGTGATAATTTATTCAATCGCACTATTAATTCTATTCGCACAATAATTCGCACTGTATGGCAGCACTGCCCGCTTATTTATATCGCTTGACTCGATCACTTTCGCTCTCTACCAACACGGTCGCGTATACACGCTGGCTGTCACAGTCGACGTAATAAAAACTACTATATCCCTCGCTGAAAGCTTCACCTGCTTTTATACTATCCGGTTGCAGTCTAGGATGTACTTGAATGTTCTCTCAGTGTGGAATCTTCTCGAAAGCTTTAGAGCTTTCGATTTCGATCTTCGTTCAGTGGTGTATGCAAAGGGTTCTAGTATATTGGAGAGCATTCGATAAGAAGGGAGATACAATCGTGTTGTTTCGCCTTATCTTCAGCTAGGTTTCCGATTGGGTTATTTTGCAACTAGGTATTCGGTTGTTGTTGTTTTCATTATGTGAAACGATCGAGTTGCACGGTTGCGCGGTTGCCAGGTTTACATGTAACAATATTTTAATGAAAAAATTCACAATTATTCTTCACTTGTACCTCTATAAAACCCGACAATAGTTTCCATATATATTTATTTTATATCAAAAAAAAAAAAATTCTGAAATTGAGATATTTTTCGGGTCTTTTAACTGATACCTGGCCTTAAATACAAAAGTGTTATGTGCCTATTGAATAACCTTTTATAATATTCACTCGTATGCATGATGAATTTAAAGGTTGTTTAGCGAAAGAATTACTAAACGGTACAAACTTTCGGCTACTGTGAAAAAATTCTCACTGCGAAGAACACTTTTTCAACGGCGTACAATTCTTAGTAGTTGCAAACAATTCATCAGAGGGCAAAGTAGTTGGCGTAGTGGACGTTGTGGATAACTGTCGGCAGATAGAGGCTGAGATGGAAGCAGAAGTCCTGGCAACTAAAGACCTATGCCAAAGATCGATCTGACCTCAAGTTCAGCATTATCCTATCCTGATCCTTACAAATCTTAATAAATCATCTCCAGAAACGTATACCGCGCGAGAAAAGGATAAGCGAGAATTGTTGTAATCCTAGGTTGTAATTTATGACCTGTTCGCTGACTATGTAGCGGAAATGTCCGAGCATTATCCTTCCACACTGAAAACCTTCTCACTTTCCGGGAATTAATCACAGATTGTTACCACACAATTTCTCCGTTGTTAGATACTTAAACTTATTTTATTCTATTTTCCGTGCTCTGCATTTGCCACTTTTATTTTTCTATTCTGGTAAGTGCTTTTAGTGGTAGTGGTGATGTTCCAGTCGGAATTAGAAAGCAGCAAAAGCCATAAAAGTTGGTGTTTTTTCGGTATACACAAAATTCCCACGGTATATTATATGTGCGGATAGAAGAAAAAGGTGGGTGGTAAAGCTCTTAAAACTACCGAAACAAATCCTCGAGCAGCCTTTATTTTACAATTCCGAGGGATTCCGGAGTTTAAGAGTTAAACTTGCGTTTACCTGGGTAGATTCTAGGTAGTTCTTCACCCGCTCTCAACTAAATTCTTCATTCCATCCACCTTCCCACTACACTAAGTGTATAGTTTTCTACTATTTTCCGACTTTTTCACGTTCCCGAATAAGTGAAATGCTTTTCCAGATCAAACATGGAGAGAGAGCGAAACATATTCCCGCTAGCAACATTAAAGTACTCAACTGGATGAAAGGATTTCTACATTATCCTCCAGCGAAGGATTTTCGTGCATTTGTGGTACAAATTTTTAAGTAGGTTAAACGATGTTTCGGTACGATTTATTAGATGGAGAAGTTGATGAAATGAGTTCTGTGTAAGATTTCATCAATGTGATGTAGTTCTCGACTCAATCTACTCCGGAGTTTTTAATGTAATGTCTCAGAGAAGTTCATTAAAACCATATGAACACCTCCTTGTCGCTGGAGATGGGAAACTCATGTACCAAAAATTAATTGATTGATTCCAGCTAAAAACAGGGACGAGAAAAACCCAACCTATTTTGGCGCAGACGGTAGGATACGAGAAATAGGCAACATTTAAAGCGGATGGTTGTAGAGTGCAGATCGTACAATTAAGTAATGTTTTGACGCAGTTGGTATGATTTGAACCTTCCCAAAAAAATCCAGAGAGAGAGAAAAAGACGAAACAATTATTAATGAACCTGAGAAAGAGGTAGGCAAGTACATGTTGAGTCTTGGCGAACAGATACGAATTCGGTGACAAACGCAAATTTAAAAGAAAATGAATGCGAACAGTTTATGTGATTTATTACAAAAAACATATTTTGGCGCAGCCGGTAGGATTTGAACCTAACACTAAGAAACATGCAGAGAAAAAAACCTACTAAAGTCACAAACGACATCAAGCCAATCGTACGACACTCTCGATGAAATACTGAACTCCGAGTTAAATTTTAGGTGCGGATAAAGTAGAATAACGAGTGCGCATATAGTTCGTTCTTTATTAGGACTCTCATTTATTTCCTATTCGAACTACCTTGGCTGAAGGTTATACTGAAAGGCTACCCGGATCTAACCTACATTCGTAAAGCATGGATGGAAGTTAAGGTGGTCTTCATACCCAAAGCAGGAAAAAGCTCTCATATCTGCCCTAGGGACCTCAGACCTATCAGTCTATCATCATTTCTTCTGAAAACACTGCAAAAGACTAATGGATGTACACATCCGCGACAATATTGACAAGCGTTTGCTGTCAACATACCAACACGCGTACTGGAAGGGCAGGTCGGTTGGAACGGCCTTACATTCGCTCCATCGAAAAATCTCCTAGTATCAAAGAATACACCATGGGTAGCCTTTCTCGGTATAGAGGGAGCTTTCAACAACGTCAGACCAGAGGCAATCACTGACGCACTTTCTAACCTGAAGGTTGAGTCCTCGCATGGCGCGTTGATCAATTTGATGTTAACAACCAGGATTGTCAACACAAAGCTGGGCGAGTCCTCCGTTCGAAGGTTTGCCAGCAGAGGTACATCACAAGGTGGCGTGCTCTTCCCTTTTCTTTGGAATTTAGTGGTAAACAAACTACTATTGTGACTGGAAGGGGCGGGCTGCAGAGTGATTGCTTATGCAGATGATGTTGCAATTGCTGTCTCGGGAAAGCACCTCAACACGCTGAGTGAGATATTGCAGAATGCTCTCTCTATGCTGAATGCGGGTTGGGCGTGAACCCACGCAAAACAGAACTAGTCCTCTTCACCAAGAAATACAAAATTCCTCAAGTTGACCCTGCTTCTCTGGATGGTACTAGTCTAGTTTTCAACGATAGTGCAAAATATTTGGGTCTTATTTTGGATAGGAAACTTCAATGGAAACCTAACATCCAGAAACGAGTAAGGAAAGCAACAGTTGCGCTTTACTCGTGCAAAAAGGCCATTGGCAAAAAATGGGGTATGCAACCCCAAATAGTTCATTGGCTCTACGTGTCCGTCATCAGACCGATACTTATGTACGGTGTTATTGTCTGCTGGACGGACTTTGACAAAGCGGTTAACCGCACCACCCAGGGGAAGCTACAAAGATCAGCATGTATATGTATCAGCGGAGCTCTGAGAACAACTCCCTCTGCGGCATTAGACATGCTATTCAATCTACCACCCCTAGAAATTTTTGGCAGGCAACTGGCAGCCATTCGACTTAGGGCCTCTACACAGTGGACTGGCATTTATGCAGGTCACTCAACAGTCTTGAATCACTTCAATAATATTCATGAAAACACCGACTACACCCCTTCCCAGTTATGATTTTGACAAAAATTTCCTAACAACCATCCCAACCCGTCTAAAATGAGAAAGGGATTCGGTACGGATGGAAGAGTCTGTCCACATATATACGGACGGCTCCAAAACTGAAGGCGGGGTAGGTGGAGGTGTTTTCTCCGATATGTTTAACATTAGCAGCTCCTTCCGCCTTCCGGACCACTGTAGTGTTTATCAGGCGGAGCTTATGGCGATCAAGGAGGCGCTGTCCTGGCTGAGGAGTAATGTAATATCTAATAGGGATATTAACATTTTTACAGACAGCCAAGCGGCAATAAAATCCTTGGAATCGGCCTCGACAATATCAAAGGTCGCCGTAGAATGTCGACCATCTCTTAAAGAGATGGCAGAACAGGTCAATATTCTTCTGTGCTTGGTGCCAGGACATAGGGATATTCCAGGGAACTGTATGGCTGACGAACTCGCTCGGAGCGGTACCATCCTTCAGAATATGCCGGAACATCGGAATCTGGGTGTGCCTCTCTCTACATGTAAACTGCTACTGCGATTGGACTCAATTGAGAAAACCAACTCAAGACGGGAGGACGGTATTACATGTCACACTGCGAGACAGATCTGGCCGAAGCTGGATCTAAAACGCTCTAAAAGGCTGACTTTGCTCAAAAGGGCGAATACCAGCACCACAGTCGGTGTCCTGACCGGACCCTGTCTTATAGGTCGACATGCTCAAAAACGCGGCCTCTTTTCAAACGACATCTGTAGAAGCTGCCTGTATGAGGAGGAAGAGGAGACAGTGCATCATCCTCTCTGTACCTGTCCAGCTCTGTCCGCTAGAAGGAAAGCTAATCTTGGAGCTTACTTCTTCAACAGTCTCAGTGACCTTGCCGAAACGGAGGTCGCGAGAATCCAACACTTCATTACAAGCTCTAAATGGTTTGACGAGTAGTACCGGTTCCGATGATCCTGTGGTAAAACAACGGACCTTCTTAGGTCTAAGTGTGTCCGTGTTCTCAGGGGCATCAACACGTACCTACCTACCTTCCTATTCGAAAGTAAAACACAATATCATCAATGTTCAATTTCATATGTGGAACTAGGTTAGTCAACGGAAGTAAAATTTTCCTCTTTCAAGGACTTTCATATGGGAGGTATAGGAAACACACACTCTCCAGTGTATTTAGCCTTCTACCTGTAACCATTTAAAAATTAATGTTTACAACATTTCAAATTCCTACCTTGAAGCGTTCAAAAGTTATCGAAAATTATTCTTGAACACGTGTCCTAAGGACTTTTTGTAAGTGAGCTACCCAAAGGAGTATACTCCTTCCTTTGCCAATTTGGGGGACCTGAGGTCGATAGGGCATGACAAGCTGGTCAAGTTCTTTAGGGATCTGGATTGACCTACGAGGCTCTGAAGGGATCGCTATGGGCTCTATTTTGGTGCGTAGTGTGCGCGGTGTCTTAGCGCTTCACCCCTTCTTAAAACTAAAAATTAAAAGTTGAAGCACTGCTGCATCGGGTATTAGACAGGAACTTAAGACCTGAAGGAGATCGACAATTACCGGTTAGGATTTTCTTAACAGACAAGGTTAACAAGGTGAAGTTGATATCGGATGGTCGTAGCGTGCAAATTGCTCAACGAAATTAATTGACAAACGTATAGTAAAGTGGATTCGAAAGTTTAGGGCTTCATTAAAAAAAAATATATATATATTTTGGCGCAGCCGGTAGGACTTAATCCTACGACAACAAAAATAGTACATACGAAAGAGAAAATCTGAAATACTATTTCATTAGGGCTCCGATCAAAGTAGAAAACAGCGATCAAAGGATTACAAAGGACTTTTACAAAAAACATTTGTGAGAAACGCAAAAACAACAGAATTTATTAATATGATGATTAAAGTCTTCCACTTTGTTTTTGTTTACCAACAAGGACCTACATTTTCCTTTCACATTTCTAAAGTACAAATATCCGTGCTATTCACTGTGGCTGCAAAGTTCCACTACTCAAATAAACACAATCTAAATTTTCGAGAAGACCATTAGAACTACTCCACATAAAAAAAAACACACAACCAGCTCTGCTCCGCAAAAAATACACAATTTTCACCTGACAATTTACATCCCTTTAAAGGAAAAAAACAACAACAAAACTACAAACATTTTCCCCGAGTTTTATCCTGACGACAGGAAAAATTCGCCAACCTTTTCTCGAAACTCGATTACTGCTTAGCTCTGTGTAACTCGGAAAATACCTTCGAAAGCACGTCCAATGAAAATACAAACGAACTTTTCACCGAAACGAAAATAGTAAGGATAAGTGTAGGATCGTCCTCTATGGTGACGGCAACTTCTTCGTTGTCTGCTTCCTTCAAGGACGCGGGTCAAATCCTTTCGCTGTATACTTTCAAGATTCGTACGTTCCGAATTCATTCATGGTTTTGCTGGGCAGATTCGCACGTTAAAAGGGTATTGTTTAAGCTCGTCGAGAAAAAAGGACCCCAGAGGTAAGATCGTAGATGTCTGTTCAAATGTCCCATATGGAAGGACATGGATTCAGGATACGAACCATTGTAGGTTTTGTTTTATGATTTTTTTTAAGAGCTTTCTGCCCGAGTTCATGCTTTCTCAAGGAGCATTAATGGCTGCCAGGTGGCCGATTTCATTACTTTAACCATGTCACCGAAATGTCCTTCTTGTTATTTAGAGCGATATGGGAATGTTTCGTCGATATGGAGCCTTCTGAGCGATAAATTCAGAGTTGATTCGGTCAATAGTTTTGGCATCCAATCGGAGAGTATCTTTTAAGGAGGTAGGTCTGCGATGAAATGTTTATCTCAAGGGAAAAGGAGAGAAGGAAGTTGAGAGTTGATGGAAAAGTCAAGACTAAAACTCAGAAGACTACTAGCACTACGATTTTTCCGGAGGACTAATGCAACCCCAGTGGGATACTAAAATTTAATCTTCTCGAGGTGGTCACATAGAACTGAACAATCAAATTTGAAAGCCAGATAATAGAAAGGTCCTGCTAATGTGATGAAAGCGCTACAATACTCAGTTCTTCCAACATTGAGCTGAAAAAAATCTGTTCTGAAAGACATATCATACAGTTGTTACAGACCTACCGTATGAAAAGTATGATGAGAACACTCTCATGTCTAGCCACCCTAACGTTGTAAGTGACCTTAAGGCAATCAAGATGGAGAATTGTACAAAGCTAAGTGTAACGTCCACGACTTCGAGGTTCTTGCAAGCCAAGTTCTAGCTCAATAAGAGCTGACCCAACTTCTCACACCAAGTGACCTGGAGGTTCTTCATTTTAGGAAGCACCAAAATGCAGCGGGCGCTGACCAACCTACGTTGATGTAGTTGGATATTCTGCACGTCGTGGGAAGGATTACAGTGGACTGGTCAAACCAGCTCTAAATTGGTCTATTTGGCGGAGGCGGACCTTCAAAATGATTGCGGATACTTATTTATTTATTTATTTCGAAAACGAAAAATGTACAGAATAGCAATACTCCAATCACACATTTAGCCGAGAACAAACAAAATGAGAATGAAAATGAATGTACTAATGAAAGATGAAATGAATATACGTACATATACAAAGTATGTAGCAAAAATTAATAAATTAAAAATATGGATTTTAAGTAAATTTTAAAGGAACGCAAAGAAAGATTATGGAAACTAAGACAATCATGATTTTACGCGCGAGGTAAACGAAGAAACGGGGAATTAAAATATGAATTTAGTGACGCGTATGTTACAATGAAGGTATTTTGAGATCTAGAACGGAGATTATTATCTCTAAATCTATGCTCAGCAAAGAGATTGGAGTTGAAAACAAATATGACTTTATACAAAAACAACATGTCTAAATAAGATCGTCTGTCCTTAAGAGGTGAAAGACTAAGCAGTTGCAACCTCATGTCGTAAGAGGCATCTACAAAATTGAGTCTGCGATAGAGAGATCTAGTGAAACGTCTCTGCACCGATTCCAATGCGTTTATAAGATACATATAGTATGGGTTCCACACAACTGAGCAGTATTCAAGGTGACATTTGACAAGCCTATTGTACAAGTCAATATAAAAAGCTAAGTTACAGAACGGATATGCAGCTCTCAAAATAAAACCACATAATCTGTAAGCACGCTTGCCGATTTCCATAATATGTACATCGTATTTTAAACGAGTGTCAAATATAACACCTAAATCCTTGAAGTTGAAGACTTCAAGGAGAAGGGAGTCATCAATGTGGTAATTAAACTGAAGATAAGAGGATTTATTTGTATAACACATCTTGAAACATTTTTGCTTATTAAGGGATAGCTTATTTGCGGATCACCAGGAGGATAGTTTATTGAGGTAATTTTGAAGAATGAGACAGTCAGCCAAAGATTCAACTGGTCTAAATAACTTCAGATCGTCAGCATACACTAAAGAATCTGAATGAAATTCTGAGAGAAGATCATTCACGAATAAAATGAAAAGCAGTGGACCCAAGGTTGAACCTTGTGGAACACCAGATGTCGCAAGATAAGAAGCCGATAGGGAAGATAACCATTTGCTTACGATTATTAAGATAGGATGAGAACCAGCCTAATAGAGCACTACTTAGACGAAATGACTTCAATTTCTGAACAAGTGTGTAGTGGTTAACTCTATCAAAAGCTTTCGAAAAGTTAGTATACACCGTGTGAAGATCAAGTCGGTTTTCAAGGGTCATTGATACTGAATTTGTAAAAGAAATTAAATTCGTCTCAGTGGAACGACCCTTGGAAAATCCGTGCTGATTAGGAAAAACAGAGCTGCTGGCTTGTAGAAAGATGACTTCATGCAGTAGTTTTTCAAATATTTTAGAGAAACAAGACAGAATAGAAATCGGGCGGAAGTTTCCAACGTTGTGCTTAACACCCTTCTTAAATATAGGTAGAATATGGGCGATCTTCCATAATGCAGGTAATATTGATTGATTCAGTGACATGTTAAATAATGTTGCAAGCGGTTCAGCCAGAATATGGCCCAACCTCTTAACAAATACGTTTGGAATGTTATCAGGACCAGCGCCACCATGACAATCAAGGGAATTAATTACAGCGAGAAGCTCCGTAGGAGTGAAAACAGGTATTGAGACATAGTCCATATCATCAATATCCTGCATTGACTGAGAAGCAGAAGAAGAATACACGGAGCTAAAAAATAAGGAAAATAGATTTGCTTTAGATCGGGGAGTAGAAGCAGTATCACTTTAGTAAGTTATGAATGATGGAATGATAGTAGTCTTACGTGAAGAATTGACATAATTCCAGAATGGTTTGTCATTGCCCAAAGCAAGTGATGCATTCAGGCTACATACATACAGTCTAAAGGCTTTCTTAATTTCTCTCTTGACAACTTTACGGAGATCAGTGTACTGAGCTTCATTAATCAGCTTCTGGCTAAATATCAACATCATCAGACACTGAGGCTGTAATCGAGGAACTGTTAATGCACTGCAACAGCTCAACCTGAAGGATGAATCTAACTAGAAAGCTAAAGAACTGAAGCCCGGAAAAGAACAGCGTCAAGGAATAAAGGAACGGTTTGACGAGGAATCGGAAACATTGGCACTCCTAAATCTCAAAAATCATATTCCAGGCGGGATGCCAGGCAGTAACGACGCATGAAAATGGTTGAGAAAACCCCAACCTACATTGGCGCCGACGAACTTTTAATCGGACGGTCGTAAAGTATGGTTTATATTTTGGCGCAGTCGGTCAGAAAAGGACGGAAGCACAGTTATATTGGTTTTTGGACAGGGTAACTGAAGATCTCAAAGTGGTCGACTAACACATACCTACCATCTATCTGACATCTGACAAAAAATTGGTTGCCGACAAAAGTTAAGAGATTGAGTTTCACAAACGCAACGAATTGAAATCTCCACGTTTAGAGAACCATATTCATACGATCCCAGCAGTCATCCTCCTCGTCGTACCGACGTTGAGACAATAACCATTAGTCGCGCCGACTAATTTCATTTTTCAGTACTGAATATGGGTACTGCTTCAGTACTATAGATTGAGAACTGTATACTACAGTATTAATTGACATGACATTATATTATTATATTTCAAAAGGGGGAGTAGTGCTATTATAAACATTGTACACTTTATAAGAGATTAATAAAAAAAAAAAAATTGTGAAGTTTGTTTTAATTTCTTAGTCAAGGTACGATGCAGTACTTTTTAGTCATTCAATGACCAAAAAGTTAAAATTCAGCAACGTCGTTATAATGAAAACGTCGTACCGACGTCGTCCCGACTGGAACTTGCGCGTCGTCAATACCGGTTATTTTTTAAAGTTATTCCGTGTTAGTTGAGAAGCTGTACAGGTAAGACCAGCAAAAGGGAAGAAAAGAAAAGGCTGGAATCTATAGACTCCACATCGACGAAATCTATACGGTCAAGAGAAGAGGAAAAAAGTTGCAGGTGAAATCCATAAAAGGAAAGAGTCAAGACCTGCACCAAAGAGAGAGGGTAGATGAACCGTAAAAACGTGGAGAATTACAGAACACATCCCTCTAGCGCGGAGAGGTACGCCAAGGCAAGATGAGAATTTCGTTATATGAATCTAATCAAAGTGACGAATCTTTCAAGCTGAATTCTTGGGAAGAGATTCATAAATCCGGACGAAGTTCTGATACGAGTATCGTGAAACTGATTTGGAGCAAGGAAGGAAATCCTAGTCTAAGACCTAGCTAAGTCTTACACTATTTACTCTAGTAAATTCGGATCCAGTAAAAATATAAGAACACATTTTTTGTGGCATCGTGTGATGCGCTCTAGCAAAACCGTAGAATTGCTTGAAAAGAAATCAACTACAGACTCACAATTCGAATAAAATACATTACATCGACATCCTACCACTGAGCCATGATAACTTTACGATCCAGGAAGTTCATCTGCCCGGCTATCCAGAGAAGGATTAAATCAACGCCCTGGTAACTAGGTGTTTCGGCTCAAATTGCAGCCTTAAATGCATCAACTTCTACAAAACTGCAGCAGCTAGTGTAATCCTCAATTCATTTCATAAAACTTATTCTTTCCAAGCGTTGCGAGCTATTCAGGCTATTCGCAACAGCGAATAAAACTTGCTCGTTATCATTTACAAGGATTTTAGTTGAACGAATGTTTTTCAATGTTTGCGCTCATTCTGCCGCTGTGAATAAACTCCACGCGAAAGTCATAAATCGTTAGCTTGTTTTCGGGGTGGGTGTATGACACGCAAACCTCACCAGGGTAGTTTTTATTTTTATCTCAATTACTTATCATGCAAAACAGGTGAATTGGGACATATCCAATTTTACATTCATCACATCGGGGTGCATGTTACAGTGGATTCAAACCCGATTCCCCCATGGTTGGTGTAGTAGAAGTGGACATCATCCCCCACAATCACACGCCCTCTGGTAGTGGCTATTTCAAATTGGATAGGATAGTCGTGGTCTTGAGTTTGAAAGTTTTAAACTGAAATTCACCCCCAGAGAACTAACTACTCACCGATTCGAAATGCATAGGATTTACATAACAAGGTTGCAAACTTAAAAACTACCCTGCAACTCAGTGAATAGTTTTTTTTTAAGTGGAACACCCTCTGGAGAATGAACCCAGCTCCGATCTGTAGAATATTCTGTCCGAAACGTTCCCTCGAACCACCCTCGCCAATTTCACTGAAAACATTAATTTAGGTTTGTTGTAAATGTTCAGTAGCTTGGCATTTATCTTATTGGCCCCATCAGGGATGCCACATTTAGTGATGGTCTGGAACTACTAAAGCCACTTCCCTTCCAGTCTGTAAGTGGAAGCTGCAGTCGAAGCGAGGCTACTAATACAATTAGTCTAATGGCGGCCGAGGGTGAATAATATATTTGGTTGCAGTTTTTAAAACTGAAATCCAATTATTGAAATTAAGTAGAAACTTATTAGTGCTCGGTGCAGAATGGAAGGATGCTATTTCGGTGTTGTGAATTTCGCTTATTCGGACAGAAATTGACCTAATTTTTTTTTACACTTCAAGTTTTGCACGGATGTAGAAGACGCCACTCAGCTAGTTTTAATTGATACTTAAAGTACAACGAGTGAAAAACTTTAAGCTGAAATTGGTTCAAAAGTAGGCTATTTCGTAGCACGTTCAACATTGCAGAAGGTATAATATGCCGAATGCTTTGACAGTTTTTGATAAAACATCCACATGAGTCCGGACAGTCGCACACCGATAACTCTAAATGAAGATTCCAAATCTTGAGCAAGAATTGCGATATCTTTGAAGCATTTACAGCATGGTGAAGCTGAACGCAACAACAAAGTTTGGTAGGCCTTTGCTATTCTCTTACCTTTTTGGAGGATTAACAATATCATAATTCGCACAAAACTTCGAATGTTCGAATCTTGTATGACATTTGTGACTCACCAGAAAATTGCAAACTTTCGTCAACTACCCAAGCAACACAAAGAATCAATAAAGTATTGGCGTAGTCGTAACGACGTCCGTTCTACAACTAAAAAGTCAGAAGACTCTGAGCAGTAGTAAATACGGAGTATTGACGTAATCATTACTAGGTACATTTGGAAGTCTTTCGTCCACTGCCCAAGCAGCACAAAGTATCAGTAAAGTATTGGCGTAGTCGTGACGACGTCCGTTCTACAACTAAAAAGCCAGAAGAGACTGAGCAGTAGTAAATACGGAGTATTGACGTAATCATTACTAGGTACATTTGGAAGTCTTTCGTCCACTGCCCAAGCAGCACAAAGTATCAGTAAAGTATTGGCGTAGTCGTGACGACGTCTGTTCTACAACTAAAAAGTCAGAAGACTCTGAGCAGTAGTAAATACGGAGTATTGACGTAATCATTACTAGCTACATTTTGAAGTCTTAACCACTTTACTGGCCTTTGCTGTTACTTGCACTGACTAATATACGACGTATATGCGTCCCCTGACTTTCTCGTCCTATATCGAGTAATAGTGACTACATGATAACTGGATATATGATTTTGGAGCCATCGACGGTTGCCAAAACTCATTTTAAGACTTCGTAGTCGCAATAACTAAGTTTGAAGTGTCAAATATGGTCAAGTAAGAAATTTTCGACTTAAAGAAATTGAAGTTAATCGACGCGGCCATAAGATTACAGTTAGAAAACAAAATGTAAAGTAGCCAGTACAAGTCCACTTACACTCAATTATAAACTTAGACGTACAACGGTTTTAATAGACGTCATTATTACCGACATATGACTGATATGGGACTTAGAAGTCATAAGTCGTATATTGCACGCATATCAGTTAATATCAAGTTACTGTTACTCAGCCTACGGCTATAAGCTGCATATTAGTAGCAACTAGCGTAAGGTCGTACGGTATGAAGACGCCTTTTAATGAGGTATATTTGTTTGTAGAATGCGCCATTTTTTTAGGAAATCAGAAGAAAACTTTGTTGAAAAAAAATTGTTGGTGGTGGGGGTGTAGGGGTGAGAGTGGGGATGGTGGAAAAGAGAAAAAAACCGATTTTTATATCTGATGAGCCGCTAGTGACATATAGCTAAAATTTAGTACTTAGGTAACGCCATAGAAGTGGCACATTCTAAAAAATATACCGGTAGTGTGGTACGGGGGTGTAGGGTGTTTTCCCTATCATTGGAATGGCTTATGCTAGAAACTTGAAACTGAGCGGATATATGTAAATCTCTATATATAAAAATGAATGTTTGTTATTTTGTCCCGTATACGCTCCTAAACCATTCATCCGATGGCGATGAAACTTTGGTGATTTGTTGGGGGCAGGCCCGCGAAGGTTTCTGCGTTAACAAAATCATTTTATAATTGGTGGTACGAGAGTTATTTCAACATTTGAGTGTATTTTATATAGTTTAGCAGCAGTTCGTTCGTTTTCGGTGTATTAGTTATGGATGGTGGATAGTGGATGAAGGCTGGAGGATGGTAGATGGTGGATAGAGGATGGAGGATTGAGGATGTAGAATGGAGAATGGAGGATGCAGGGTGGAGGATGAAGGATACAGGATGCAGGATGGAGGATAGAGAATTCAGAATAGAGGATGGTAGATGGAGGATGGTGGATGGTAAATAGAGGATAGAAGATGGAGGATGGTGGATAGAGAATGGAGTAACAGGAGCAACGGGAGTAATGGGAGCAACTAAGCAACGGAAGTAACTGAAGAAACGGAGCAACGGGAGTAACTAGAGAAACGGAGCAACGGGAGTAACTGGAGATACGGAGCAACGGGAGTAACGAAGCAATAGGAATAACGAGAGCGACGGGAAGTAAATCTAGAAACCGCTGGCTTTGCAGTTCGATAGTATAGCACCATACAAATGTGAGCGTAGCCACGGGACGTGTACTAATAAATAAATTTGGATAAAAAAAAGCTTGGCATATCGCTAGAGCAAAAAAAAATTATCAGTGAAACAAGATGCACATATTTTCACAAATTTCGTCATATCTCTTCGGTCTTTTGAAATATTGAATAAATTTTTCATCTGTGGGTTCCTCAGATAAATGCCTAAAAAGTAATTACACGATTTTTTGAAATTCGAGCCCTAAAGGGATGTAAATGGGTTGTCACATTTTGACGAATTCAGCCATATCCCTTAGGTCTGATAAAATATCGAATAACTTTTTCCTGGGGCTTTTTTCCATTTTCAACCCCTAAGAGGGTAAGAATGTGTTGCACGCATTTTCACGAATTCCATCATATCTCTTAGGAGTGATAAGACATCGAATTGGTTTTTACTTCTTCGGACTATCTTTACAATCATCTAAAAACTGATTTCAGGGTTTTTGGATATTCAACCCCAAGGGGATGTAAGGAGGTTGCGTACGTTTCCACAGTTTTAGAAATATTTCTTAGGTTTGATGAGATATTAGACTAGTTCCTCGGACTTTTTATATAATCGTCTACAAACGAAGAATATGTTCAATGAAAAATTTGACGATTTTTTGCTATTCAACTCCCAAGAGGGTGTAAAGGGATTACGTATGTTTTTACGAATTCCGATATATTTTATAGATCTGATGTGGTACGAGTCTATCGAATTATTTTTTACTTCCACGGGCTTTCTACATAATTGCCAAAAATTTAATTCCAGAATATTGCGGTATACAGCCAAGAGGAGGTAATGGGGAGCATACGTTTTAGAATTTTTTCGTATTCACCTCCGTCGAAAGTGTAAAGGACCTATATAAGTTTTCACAAAGTATAACGAAATTCGAAACGTCTACACGGGCTTTTATGTATAATCGGCGAAAAATCGATATTTTTGATATTTTTACTTCTATTCCAGTGGCAAAAATAACTTTCCAAAAATCGTCTTAGTCTCGAAACAACCGACGTTACATTCCAATTTTGATCGCGTCTAGGAGAGTGACCCAATTACGTAATTCATGTCTTAAATGTGGCAGTGTCGTAAACATTCGCACATAAATTGCTTCCCGAACTTTGACCAGAAAAATAATAACGTTTCGCCCAGACTCTCATCTTCTTCACCTTTTTTGAAAGAATTATCTGTTTTCGTTTTCCCAATCGATTTCGGGATACCCTAAGGCTCAGATACTGTCCAACTCTTTTTATGAAAAATGTTGAATGATACTCTCGAGTGAAGTCAATAGTGGTCTGATTCAAGGATTCCGTACCTGATTTAGGACAGGCCCATCGATGTATGCAGTTCTACGATAGTTAACTATGCCGTGCTGCGATTCGGTTCGTGTCTCAGCTACGTCGATAGAACTGATATGATGAACTGACTTTATATCCAACACTTTCAAATGGCTACCTAGTTTTATTAGAATGAATGCAAATCACTAAAAAAATGCTAGTCACAATCTAGTTGGCCTTATGATCCCCCGAGCACTGGGGTAGCACTTGTTCTGATAAAGAAACGAATTCATTGCAGAAATCTCGTTTTAACAAATATGGGTCAATGTAAATTTGAATCAACTTTGAACGGAATTAGATTCGAATTTCATTATGGAAATCTATTCTGCTGATCTTTTTAAAGTTTTCGTTATACCTTCAAAAAACGACCCAATTGTATCTTACCTTTTCTCTGTTCTGTCTTACACCATTCCATTTTCAGTTTTTTAGAAAATGTCTTAACCCTTCTCAACTTTTTCTATACACTCCCACAATCCCTCCTATCACACATTATTCAATTTCCTGATGTCGAGATAAAACAATTGCCCGTCAAAAGTAGAGGGTGTATTTTCAAGAGCTCCTCACATCGGTGGTTATTCCCGAGAACCATCGAAATCTCAACCTTAAGAGCGAGGAGGAAATCGTCGTCCTTTTTCTACAGTTGACATGAATTATGAGAAATATCGTACAAAGCTTTCACTATGATGTCTTAAGATTTCTTCCTTCCTGCCTTTCTTTTCAAATCCGGAATAATTTACGAGCCTCAGAGACAATAAGCTTTGAGGGAGTGTGCATAATGCACACTAGGACGTAAGACATCTTCAAGGAAAAAGAAACCAGTTAAGAAATTCCAAATGCAATATTGCCGAGAAGTAAGAAAAAGGAAAGGATGAAGGCGCCATCTGCACGTTCATGTAAACACTAGCGACAGGAAGACGTCCAGGGAATCGCGAGTCTTAAAGAATATGAAGGACTATGACAAGAAGGAATGTACGAACTTCGAGAAACGGCGAATTTCTATTGTGTGTACACTACGCGATTTACCCCAGGGATTGAATTAGTGACGGAGGCAAAATTAGGGATCCAACTAGGATGTGTCTCCAGCTACTTACTAGGAGATATCAAGCTTACTATGAGATATCATCCCTGAGATTAGTGCTATTCAGGTTTAAGGGAATTCTTCTTCACGGGTATAAACTCGGAAAACTTCGGCTTCATAGCATTCACTGGGTTCAACCTTGACAGTAATGTCCAAATAACTCCACCCCTAATTTATTTATTGCTTCTTTATTGCAACTCATTTTAAAGTTAAAAATAAAAATATAACGATAAACATTTCGCTTAAACCCCTGTACAACGTAACAACTGGAGAACTTATTCCAAAGAAGTACGTACCAATAATATAATAGAAACTTGAACACAAGCGAACTGATGAAAGCAGAATTGCACTCGAGCCCGGTGAGGGCATACTGCACTAAAAAAAATACCACGGAGTAATCAAAATGATAAGTTCATCGAAACAGTTTGAGTGAAATGAACGGTAGGACACAAGCAATGAAACCAACGCAATGTCGTTGGATGGACAAGGAAGTAGAGATAAGCCGTTCACGAGTGAACTACTCTAAAAGAACACTTCATTGAAGTGAGTAAGTGAAGTAACTGAGACATTTTGGTGAATTTCAATTCAATTCGAAAGGTAAATCAAAAAATTAAAAACGAATGAAGGAAGAACAGAGTGAACTGTACGAACACGCTAAGAAGAGAGAGAGACCGCCAACCAATCTTCTCGTTTCGTTCGTTTCTGTGTTATTCAGAAACACACAGAAAAGACACATCTTAATTCTTCACAAAGTAACAGCTTTTCTCTCTCAATGGTTTACCATATATTTCATATGCGACGCGAGAAGAATACCAGCGCATTCTAGTATGAGTATAAGAATAGCTGTCAATGTACATGTGTATACATCACTCTTCTTCCTATTTCCCAACCCAGAAGCACAATTGAACTGACTGATTAGTTCACAGCTGTTTAGAGCAGCCAACCCACACACACCGTAATAATTGAACAACTGACTTACTAGTGAGTGACTACTGAAGGACTGGTTAGAGAAGAGAATAGAGTAAATGAACAGCTCAATTAAAGGAATAGTAGAGATAGCCCGTTCACGAGTGAACTACTCTAAACGACCACTTCATTGAAGTGAGTAAGTGAAGTAACTGAGTCACTTCGGTGAACTGAAGTTTAATTCGAAAGGTGAATATAAAAAGTTCATAAAAATGAATAGAGAACGAAGACTAACAGAGTCAACTGTACGAACACGATGAGAAGAGAGACAGACAACCATGGAGTAGTAACTAGTGAGAGACTAGTGACTACTAAACGGCTGGTTAGATAAGAGAAAGGATGAAATGAACAGTTCAATTGAAGTACTTCACTGAACTAACTCTCTAAAGTGAATGACTAGTTGTATATTTAACTCAAATAAACTGTTTTGCCCATCTTTACTAGGAAGTCAATAGTAGTGCGTTGGGTCAATCAAGAAAATAAGAAAGGCCTAATATCAACCAAGGATATCAGGCCTTACGAAGTACCTTTTCTGCAATTACATCATAATAGCCACTGACACTACTTACGTTTTAACGAATCTTCTAATTGATTTGAAGTCGTTGTATCCGCTGCGTGTTATTGATATGTTGCAAAAAAAAGTGTTAATTGTTCTTTGTGCTGGACGTAAATCTGTAAAGAAAAGAAAAAATTTTTAGTAACGAATGAAAAGAAAATATAACCTTAATAAGAAAAGTAAAGTTAAGAACATTTAATGCAAGTTAGGTTAAATTCTTGAGCTGATTATAGATTTAATTATCTAAACTACACCCTAACTCCAGTCAAGTTAGTTATAGAGGTTGATGGAATATCCAAAAATATAAATAAGCAATTCTTTCGATTAAATCAAAGAAGCATCTTCATAATATTTTCACAAATATATTCAGTACACGTTTCATAATTTAACTACACTCAGTATATCATTCTAGGAAGAAAAACATAATACACATCTTATAAAAAAAAATTAAAATTAACAAAAAAATACAAAAGAAATAAAATAATTAATAATAAATGCAAAAGAAATAAATTAATATGTGAATGAATACTAAAAAAAATAATATCGAAATAAAAACAAATAAAAAAATAATACAGAAATAAAAACAAATAAAGAAAATAAATGAAAATAATGTGTAAAAATCAAAATCAAAAAATTATTGAAACAAAAATAAATAAATTTGAAAATTAAGTCCCTAGTTAATAATAAAAACAAATCAAAACCGTAAAAAATAAATAAATAATGTAACACATTAAAAAAAAACCAACAATCTGGGCGAAACTTTATTATTTTTTGGGTCAGAGTTCGAGAAGTGGTTAAGGTGGGGGGTGCGATAGAATGATTATGCCACTGCCAACACATGAATTACGTAATTAAGATATACTCCGTGATGCGGTCAAAGTCGAAATGTAACATAGGTTATTTCGAGACAAGGAGGTTTTTTGGAAAGTTATTTTTGTCCCTAGAATAGCTTCTTTTACAACTTTCAACATTCATCAGTGGCTCTTTATAAAAACATTGAAATAAATAAAATGCCTTTATAACTTAAAATATATATAGCGATTTTTAGCCGAGAATACATATAAAAAGTTCGTGTTGACGCTCAAATTTCGTCATATCTTCGTGGAAACGTATGCTATTCCTTCGGAGTTAAACATTAAAAAATCTTGAAATTAATTTTTAGGCGAAGCTCACAGAAGTAAAAATCAATTCGTTACCTCATCAGACCTAAGAGATATGACGTAATTTGTGAAAACACATCCACTAAAAACATATATTCTATGTTATCACAGAAAGGAAGATATATGGCGAAATATGTGAAAACGTATACAAGCTTCACGCAGCCCCTTGGAAGTTGAATATCCAAATATCCTGAAATTGATTTTAAAGTGATTGTATAAAAATCGTGACGAAGGAAAAATTAATTCGATATGTTATCAATCCTAAGGTATAGGTAGAAATTCGTGGAAATGTATACAACCCCTTTACACACTTTTAGGGGTTGAATCTAAAAAAAACTCCTGAAAACAGTTTCCAATTATTTATCTGAAAACCCTGTAAATGTAAAATTAATAAAATATTTCAGAAGACCTAAAAGTTATTACGAAATTCGTGAAATATATGCACACCACACTGATCATTTTATTGACACTTCGTTTTCCGCAAAGCACTTTGGTACTATATCTATATCTACGTGCCACCGCTATAACTCTACTTATGTTCTACTATCCTTACTATCTATAACGGTTCTCGAGATATAAAAATTGGTTTCCATTTCACCCTCCACCACCCAGCCCCTAACACCTCCACTTGCAAAAAAATTTTTCCTTGCTAGGTATCTATCAGGCCAAACTCTCATATGAATTCTAAGATCATATTTTATACAATTCCTGAGATTTAAAAAAAATGCCTTTCTCCCCATTCCGAACCACCACATCACCACCCCCATTAAAAATTTTATATTCAGCAAACTCTACTTATCAATTTTACTTTATTATTTCAATAATACAGTATTGTTATCGATTTTTAAGAAAAAAAAATTTGCTACCCTCACAATTTTTTTTTCCACGTTTCATGACTAGTAGACACGAAAAAAGCAAAAAAAAAATTCAGTCCGTCTGTCCGCCGTACGCCGTACCCCGTACGCCGTACGTCGACCGCTGTACGCAAAATCGTTTCAAGGCTCGTAGCACCCAAACCCTTTGAGCTATTAAATTTTAATTAAATTTTTTTTATGAATAGACTGGGTAAGCCACTTGAAGTATCCAAATTCTGCGGGGTGGGGGTGCGAGGGGGGAGGAGGGGGGGAGCGTTTTAGACGGAAAATTTTGGTTTCTAGATCTCAGCAACTGCTTATGCTAGGAGGCTGAAATTTGAAACGTATATAGAGCTTCGATAGTGGACCCATTTGCAAAAAAATTGCCGATATAGGTGAAGGGGTTTGGGAGTGGGGGGAAAAATAATGCGTCCGAAACGCAAAAAAGGCGAGATCGACACTTTCTAAAATCCATATCTCCTAAACGGTTAATGTCGCAAAATTGAAACTTAACGACTATCTGTAGGTATACTAGGAGAATAGATCGGAAACAAATTTTTGAGTGGGGACAGTGGCGTACGGCGGTGGGGGGTAAAAAACTTTAGATTACGATATCTCACGAACCAATTGCACTAGACAAATAAAATTTGGTTTGTGTATAAAGGTTGACAAATAAAGTTTGCTTAAAGTAAAATTTTTTAAAGAGGCGGTGAAGCATGAAAGTGGAGGGGATAAGAATTTTTCTAAAAAATCAAGTTTCATATCTCAAGAACGGTGTAAGATAGATGCTTAAAATTTTTACCAGAAGTAGGCCTAATAAACCCCTAGCAGAAAACAAAATTTTGGAAGTTTGGGTGTAGAGGGTGAGGGTGGGGGAGGGTGAAAAGTAAAAAGTTCCGATTTTTATATCTCGAGAACCTATAATGATATAAAGCTGAAACTTGGTATTTAGATAGAGCTATATTAGTAGCATGTTGGAAATATATAATTTTTTATAGGGGTAGTATGGTACGGGGGTGGGGGGTGTTTTTCCTATCCATAGAATGGCTTATGCTACAAAGTTGAAACGCGGTATGTTTATGTAGATCAACTAGAAAACTAATTTAGATAAAAAAAAATTTCAAATATCCATTGGCGTTCGGAGGGGGGGGACAAAAAAAATGATCAGTGAAAATGGAATGTATATATTTTCACGGTTTTCGTTATATCTTTTAGGTTTTCCCAAATATTGAATTCATTTTTATTGTACGTCTTCTTCATATAAATACCTAGAAAGTGTTTTCAGGATTTTTTAAAATTCGACCCTTAAGGAGGTGCAAAGGGGGTTGTAAACTTTTTCATGAATTCTACTATATCCCCAGGTCTTATCAGATATCGAATATCTTTTTACTTTCACTTGCTTGCGTAATAATCGCCTAAAACTTTTTTTTTACGTTTTTTTTCTTTTTCAGCTCCTAAGATGGTATAAGCGGGTTGAACACGTTTTCACGAATTCCGTCATTTCTTTTAGAAGTGATAAGTAATTGAATTGGTTCCAACTTTCTTGTGCTGTCTTCATATTTATTTATTAACTCCTTTCAGGATTTTTGGATATTCAACTCCCAAGTGGGTATAAGAAGGCTGCATATCTGATGATACATCGAATTCATTTCAATTTCTTACTGAAATTCGAATAGTCTACACGGGCTTTTCCAATGTTTAATCGGCTAAAAATCTCTATTTTAAATATTTTTATTTTAAGAGCAAATTAATTTTCCAAGAAATCTAATAATCTCGAAACAACTCATGATACACTCCGACTTTGACCGCTCCCGAACTTTGACCCGAAAAATAATAAAGTTTCGCCCAGACCATTGGCAGATTTTTTAACACACAAACGAAATTTCCTTTTTCTGATATACTTTGTTCGTAAGATGTGGCACTGAAAAGTTTTTTAACCCTCATCGGGCCGAAGAGGTACCCGGCTACCTATCAGTTTTCTTTTACTATTTTCGATAAACAAAAGAAGCTAAAAGTAATATTATGATTTACTGCCTGTAAGAGTATTTCGTGAACATACTTGTAAACAATATATCTATACCAAATTTATGCATTATAATAAGAAATGAAGTGATTTTAACAGTAGGTACCCGAGTACCTTTTCGGCGTGATTAAGATATTTTTTTCTTTGGCTCGATAAGGGTTAAGTAATTGAGAAATTAATTATTAAAAAAAAAAAAAAAAGAAACAAATAAAAATATATATAAACAAAAATAAATAAAAAATAAAATAAAAGAAATAAGCAAAAAAGAAATAATATAAATAAACAAAGAAAAAACACACGAATAAAATAAAATAAAACAAAAATAAATAAAAAAAAATTAAAAATATTGGAAGAAAGAAATTTGAATAAATAAAACGAAACAAATTAAAAAGAAAAAATGTTAGACAATATTATATATGGTTTGGGTCTCTTACATTAGCTTTCCAAAAATCAAACAGAAATAGGAAGGAAAAAAATTTTAAAAAAAACCATTATTTTCCAAATTTTTTCAAAATTGAGTAAAATATTATAAAATTTTTCGACAAAGTTGTTCAAAGTCAAATATTGTTCAATTTTGTGAAGATTAAGGACCCAAACCTGGAATTACTATTTCATTTAGTTAGGAAAATGATTACAAAGAAACCAGAAATAATATAAAATTTAAAAAAAAAACATTTACAAAAGAATTGCAAGAAAAAAAAAATTATTTTTTTAAGTTGATTGAATTAAAATTATTATTACACAATAAACGGTAAAAAAAGTTATTGTCGCAAAAAGAAAAGTTTGGTTGTTTTATGTTGGATAACTTTCAAGCTACGATTTGACTTTTGTACCTAAGTCGATAACTGCACTTTTCGAAACATCCTGTATCCTGGATTTTGTCCATGAAAAAAACCGATATTTTTTATACCTTAATAGAACCACAGTAAATAACACGAACAATTACAAAAAAATAACGATTAAAAATTAAAAATTCGTGTAACAGATATACTCAAAACTTAAAAACAAAACAAAACGTAAGATTTAATATAAAAAGAAATAAAAAATAAATTTTAGATTAACTTTAAATACAGAAGTACAACATAAAGAATATATAAAAATATATATATGTATGAATTGTTACATTCGTCTTCTGGCAACTCGAACAACTTATTTATTATTGTCATCAGTTTTGAGTGAGAAAACGACATCCAACTGGAAAAGTTTACACATTTTTCGAACTCCCCGCCTCTTCTCGCATGTTCTTCCCAAATCCCTATCATTCCACACACAGAACAGAATATGCCGCGAATCGCTCGTCTCAACATATGCAGTACTTAAGCGCCTCAGAGCTTATACACGAAATCAGTTTTTCTACTGTGAAAGCAAGACGACGGACAGTTCTACGCGAAAGTGTTTAGAAAGCGATTTCCATTTGTAACAGCGATCGAGTAGTAAATGAAATCGGCAGGTGTTGCCAATAGTGCGATATTTAAATGCCAATAAATAAAACAATGTAATTTTTATTTATTTTAACCGAATTGTGTTTTACTTGAACACCTTCGCAACAATATCATCTACATTTAAGATAACGAAATATATAATAACAAATATAATATAAAATACATAAAATAAAATAGAAAAACCACAAATAATGCAACATAATAATGGAAAAATTGAAAATACAAAAAATAGTCATTAAGGAAAAAATGTAAAAACCAAATTAAAACAAAAACAAAGAAACGAAACTTTAAAAATATAAAAATTGAATACTTAAAAATCATTTTCCGGTAATGCTGTTACTAGTTCAACACCCTAGAAGAATGAGTAATTGGAGGTGGATATTGAGTTGCGAAATACTGGAGATATATGAGGCGGTTACAGCCAGAGTGTGCCAACCCTCATTTCTTAAGAAACTGAGTTCAGTACAGAAATCGACTTGTCAACCAACTGGCCAAACGACCAAAGTGGTCAAAACTGCATCCAATCAATTCACCAAGTACAAAAAATGAATTGAGTTTCCTGAATTTCAAAATAATATTTGAACTTTATGAGTTCACAAAATCTTCAGTTGTCATTATTTCGGTTGAACATCTGATGGAGATGGCCCACTCTGTTTTAACCGCCTCATTATATCCTGATAGACTAAGCTAGCGAATATTTAGCATCGTGATGCCTTCCTATTACATACAATACAAAAAAAATTACACAAGGGTATTAGAAAAATGACTCAAGTATAGTGTAAAAGACGAATTTTTTCCACCTTAAAGGGAATTTCAAACATCAATCAATGCCTCGTAATATGTTTTTCCCCTTTGACATTTTCATCTAAAACCGTAGATACGATTAAATGTAGAGCACATAACACATTTACGCCCAGGGTAAGAAGAAACCTGAACAACGAAAAACTCCACGACACCTCGACATGAAAGTCAAATCCGAATCCTTTTATTCGCGTTACAAATTGCTTAAGATTTTGCCAGCAAACCTTTCCAGAAAATTGTAGTGTTTTCACACCTTCTCTGGAAACTGGAGACCCATTAATCTTCTTCATCTTAAGTAGTGTAGTCAGCCTAATCGTAAACGGTTTTATTTTCACTCGAGCGACTTCCCGACCCAGGCGAATACGCCCCTCAAAACCGTCAAAGAAAAAACAATTGTCTGGACTCGAAAAGCCCTCCAGTTTGCAAATGTTCTAGGCATATAAACTCACCCCCCCGTAACATATTCCACCTGTACGCCTGCCTGTACCTGGGCTATTGCTCTCCATCACTTCTGGCAAACTCGAAGATAAATTGTTCGTATTTCGTCAAGATTACCCGCCGCCCACGTACCAATCAGCTCGGTAAAGTTAAGGAAAACGTCTCAAGAGAGAAATCTGGTCAATTAAACGTTTGTCTAGGATCGAGTGCTTAATCTTAGAGCGGCTCTAATTTCGTATTTGATTTTAGCACGATTGGATAGATCAAAAGGAGTTTACACAGAATCGAATAGGCTCCATTATCCTCTTCATATCGGCGGGTGCACATAGTCGTATTTACAAGAAGGTAACAAGGACGATATCTTCACCCCCAGTATCCCGTAGCTTTCCCGTTTTTCATCCGAATGGCTTGCTCTCTTCCATTTCCCAGCAAAGTCTTTGGCACAGGCGAAAAAAGGAAACGAGCATAAATTACTCTTACCCGGCTTTGCGCCGTCTTTTTAATTTATCTGTAATTCTCATGTCCCTAGTTTGAGATAATTTTGGAAGTGACATGTCGTGTGTAGATAGCACCTATTCCTTGAGTTCATGTCGGATACGATAACGTTTATTTGGAGGAAGTGATAAAGTTAAAGAGCAAAATAGCAAAGCTTAAAAACTTTCGTTGAGTTCATGTGAAAATACCCATGAACTGATCGAATATTGAACGAAAACGAACGAGCTTTATGAAAAATTAATAAATTAAAAATATCGAGTTTTTAACATTAAAAAAACTTAACGAAACAATTAACGAAATATTTAGCGAATGTCATTACACATAAGATACATATTTAGATTAAAATACAGCTAAAATAATTTATCAAATAACTTTAGGAAATATTGAAGCATTATACTCAATGAAAGTCCAACGTGTAAGAAATAACTTAACGAAACTTTGACGAATCAACATTTCTTTTTAAATGAATTTAATATAGGTTGAAATATGAATAATTTTAATTTAAAGCTTAGTAGAACGGAAGAGTAAACAAAAAAAGTGG
This sequence comes from Beris morrisii, assembly GCA_951812415.1. Lineage (NCBI taxonomy): Eukaryota > Metazoa > Arthropoda > Insecta > Diptera > Stratiomyidae > Beris > Beris morrisii. The sequence goes on along the minus strand of OX638312.1, from coordinate 106,216,404 downwards.
TCGAGAAACGGACAAAATTCGTTAGAAAAACTGCACTTAACGAAAAATTAAATATAGATACATTCAAGTTCATAAAAAAAATACATAAAAGATAACTTAACAAAACTTTGAGGAATTAATATTTTCTTTTACAATAATTTCATTATAGGCTTGAATATGAAGAATTATATCTTAAACTTAAGTAGAAAGCAGAAGAAAATAAAAAAAAAAAACTTGACGAAAAATGGACAAGCTTCGTTAGAAGAACGCCCCTTGCAGAAATATCTGTATAACTGTGAGAAAGATTTTTTGAACTAAGTCTACAAGTGATTTCGTATCTGAATTAATAGGGCGCCCAACGTGGGTCGAAATTAATGAGCGAACCTTTCAGTAGAATTCCAGATAAAAAATTAAACTAGAAATGTACTTCAGAAATTGTCGGTAATTGAAAAAAAATCGTTGAACACGGTGGAAAAAAATCCTTAAATAAACGGATCACAACTCAACGTCAAATTCCAATATCGGGGACGAAAGCAGCCATTCAAAAACGAACGCTCGAAATCGGATAACTCTTCTATTTAGATACGTTAAGTACACTCTAAAAACAGTTTGTAAAAATACTCTGTTTTTAAAGCAAAAAGAAGTGGGAAAATACACAAACTATGTAATTGTACGTATTATTGATGTATAATAGTTTTTTAGCGCACAAATAGGTAATATTACACAATAAGGTGGACAATTACATCTTTTTTGTTCCATAAAAAGAGTAAATTTAGGCGTCATGATTATATTACACCATTAGTAAAGTAAATTCAGGATTAGTGTAATTTTACTTTAAATACTGTGTAATATTACGCCAGAATAAGCAAGTTCGCGAAAATTCATTTCATCATTTCATTCAATTTCACATCGTCAGGTTTGTTAAATCAGACAAATGTTTTTGTGCAATATTTGTAAATTAGTTTTCGAAGCAGTAACCGTAATATCATTGTCAACTCAATTCAATTCAATAGAGTACATGTATTGTGAAATTGTATTTTTTATTTATGATTTTACCGTATAATTATAAATATGAATTAAATGGATGATTTTTCCCTACAATAAAACGGGAATTTTACACAAAAAGTGTGTAATAATTGCATTTTCTGTGTCTATTGATTACGCAGCTATTGTGAAATGATTTACATCACTGATGTGTATTGTAATTATTAGAACTTATTTGTGTAATTTTCACACTAATTACACATGCATGTAATTTTGCCATTATTATCGATGGAAAACAATTGCCAACTATAATAATGGTAAATTTACTCCAATATTTCTTAGAGTGTAGCAACTCTCTAATGGATTCACCTGTGGATACGGTTGTCCTATATTCCCGCTATAGGTTAGTAGTGGAAAAAACACTCTGTGCGCATGTACAAATAAGCAAATAAAGTAATACTACCGGATCATTACTCTCACCTATCCACTCCAAAAAATATATCTCGACAAGCTGTTTTAGCTGCACAGTAAAAAATTTTGTGAAAAATACTATTCTTAAAGCAGTAAAATATTCCGCATTGAGGAAGTAAATTTACGAATTTTCATTAAATTTAACAAAAATGGGAGCAATTCTTAAAACTGTGTATTTTTACACATTTAATTCATAAATTTACTAACTGGGTGTGTAATATTGCAACATCGCATGAAATTTTCCACATTTAATGTGTAAAATTTATCATTGTGAATAAAATTACGCATTTTGTATGTAATTTTGATACTCTATGCGTAGTAATTTCTCATTGTGTATAAAATTACACATTTTGCATGTAATTTTGATACTTCATGCGTAGTAATTTGTTTTTTGTTATATGTATTAACTTGACCGCTGCGTTGTACACTTGTTTCGTGGTTTTGTTTAAGGCGTGACATAAAATTTAAAAAGAAAATAATGTTTATAAAGTGTGAAATTTGTGGCTTTAAAACAAATAAATTAAATTTATATAATAAACATTTACAGCGTTTTATACTTTCTACCTTTTTTTACCTATACCCTGGTTTTTTCCCAACTATCATGTAAATTGCCAATTGATGTCTCCTTTGCCATTCAAAATTCGTCTGGGAATTCATTTGCCGATCATTCGCTTGAAGCTTATTCATTTATATTATCAATAAATTAATAATAATAATAAGCAAACATAAACATGTCACATTTTTGTAGTACATATTAGTTTTTTCACACCGTGTGTAATTTTACGCACATTTTTAGCAATAGCATTAATAGTAAAAATCACAGGAGTGCGTAATTAAATTTGACAATAGTAATTTCACTGCTCTCAGAGTAGGCACTAAATTGCCTACTCTAAGGGCCGGTTTCACAGTAGAAATTTGAACTGAAGTTTAGTTAAACTTAAACTTAAGAATAATCTGCATTTTAATCATAACCCGATTTCACTAATAACTAATCTAAAGTTCGCAATTATTGTGAACTAATATAGCTGAAATTAAACTTTTTTACATTGGTATACTCTGGCTTTTCTGTCATTTTATTTCGTTTTAATATTTAAAATTGGAAAGTGGAAAATAATAAGTTCGTCGAAGCTCTAATTTTATAAAATTTCTGCACTAATTGAAAACATTTTATTTAAAAATAATTAATTTTGATCGTTTCGATTAATATTGACAATCATAATTAGGGTAGAATCGGCTGACTGACAAAAACATTAATCCGAGCTATAAACGGAAGAGCTTCTACCGTTTAGCTTAATCCTAGCATTAGAACAAACTTGAGTTTAACAACCTCTGTGAAAACCATTGTTGGTTTGATCTTAAGTTTTAAGAATATGTGTGATTTAAACTTCAACTGTAAAACTGGCCCTTAGAGTAGTAAAGTTTTTTTACTGTGTAGTACATATTCGTTTTTTTCCACACGGTGTGTAATTTTACGCACACCAGCAGTAAATTTACACATTTTTAGAGATAGATTTCCACACTTATGTGTGAATTTCCGCATTAATAGTAAAAATCACAAGAGTGCGTAAAGAAATTTGACAATAGTAATTTTACTGCTCTCAGAGTAGGCACTAAATTGCCTACTCTGAGAGTAATACAATTTTTTTACTGTGTGCTATCCCAACCATATTCCATGTGTTTCAAGAATGTCGTCAGGGTTCAATATTATTTAATTTATTTATTTTATTTTATTTTATTTATTTTATTTATTTATTTTATTTATTTATTTATTTTATTTATTTATTTTATTTATTTTATTTATTTTATTTATTTTATTTATTTTATTTATTTTATTTATTTTATTTATTTTATTTATTTTATTTATTTTATTTATTTTATTTATTTTATTTATTTTATTTATTTTATTTATTTTATTTATTTTATTTATTTTATTTATTTTATTTATTTTATTTATTTTATTTATTTTATTTATTTTATTTATTTTCTTTATGGTTTTAAGTAAAAAATAATAAGATCAAATACCATAATTTACTTTTTTATATTATTTATTTTCTTTTTTATTTATTATCTTTATATTTTTTATCACTTATTTTAGATATATTATATTTCAATTTTAATTATATTTCACTTACAATTTATTTATATTTGAATAATATATTTATTTTCTTTATTTAGACTGAGAGTAACTGTCGAGAGCAATGCTCTCGGCTACTCTCACGTGGAAGGTGGTTGTATCACGTTCTGAATTTTTCCGCAATTTTTTTCTAGAGTCATCACTCGTACCAGATCACATACATTCCTTTTCAATTAAGCCGTTTTGTGGAAACACTTCCCATTTTCCTCTGTCAATTTTTCTCCAGCAGCGATTTCTTTTTTCGGTTTCTACTTGTGTATTGCGGTTTCGAACGTAGTTTTCTCCTAAATTGTTCTAGTACACCGCGCCATCGGCACCGATTGAGAACTCTAAAAATAAAATTTAGAAACGAATTGAGTCCATTGAGTGGAAACAGCCACCCAGAGCCACGAAACATGGACAATAACAACAGCAGTTGATCACCCAGTTTCCATACAACAGATAAAAAATTTTAGTTTGCTAGTCGATAGTCTAAACGGGCCAGATGCACTCTCTGCGTGTTCATTGCAAACCACCCATAAAACATTTGTGCAACATCTAAAATGCGAGCCAGGCTCGAGTGTGGCAGGAAGATAAATCACAGGGCTGGAAGCGCATAGCCGATAAATTAGATTTATGACTTCTTAATAGCAAAGTGTTTGGGGGTCTTATGGGATGCGGCTGGGGCTTGTGATAGCTGCCAAGGAAAAGATACTTGTCGCGTTTTCTGCAGTATACTGTGCAGTCTCAGATGGCTCCTATTTTCGGCTTTATCTATTCCATGGGTGCGATAGTTCTTCTAGTTCATTTCGAAGGGAAGCTGTAATATATCTTAAGCGCTTCGATGGACAATCAATAAGGAAGTCACCCCCTAGCATTACCTAAGTGTCATCCACCACCGATCAATGGAAGAATCAATCCAACCCCCATGGGCGTAATAAAATTAGGAAACTTTTCCGGAATTAAAAGTTGGTTACTTTTGATTCCCTGACGGTCTGCTGTGCGTCTGTATGGTGCTCAGTCAAGTCTAGGGACAAAATACTCGTCCTTCATCAAACCCAACCACATCCTAGAACTTTTTTGATCAAAATTCGTAAAAGGATGGAATGGTTTCAGGTCGAAAGGTTATGGGTCTCTCAAAGAAACCCACTAAACCTCAGATTGATACGTTTTTCTCGAAGACGTTTGCTTAGGATGTTTGCTTCTGGTTGTTACCCCTTACCTACTTGCTTCCATGGTTTTTTTTCATCTATCGATATTTTATTGTCATGTTGCCCGAAGTACTCTTGTAAATATTTTCCAATCGAATGACCATAAAAAATTCTAAAGGAATAACCAAAAAAATATAAAGGCTTTCCCCCTGGGCAAAGATGTTAGAAAGGATCGAAGACGATGACAGGGAAAGGTACACCTGTATTCATCCCACAACTTGACGAAATTGGTCTTTTGATCTCACAAATTGGGACTGGCCGCAAGAAAGCATCAACTAGTGGACTGTGAGAAGTTCAAAAAAAATCTTCAATCTGAATTTAATGGTTGGTCGATTCGGAGCTGTTTTCGAACGTGTCATGGGAATGTATTCGGCAGGAACTTTGTAGAATGCAAGGAATTTCCGTTATGGAGTCATGTAGTGGATAGTTCTATTTTCAAATCATCTGTTGATTGAGTGTGGAGAGCACTTGATTAACCCAGCTATCGATTACAGGTAAAAAGGTTATGACAATAAACTAAGATAAATGGACAAGATAGAGGTGTCGATTCCACTTGTATAATCTGAATCAGACAAGTTCTCCTCTAATTCAAAGAACCAGAAACTAAAAAGGGTTTGAAATAAATTGCAACGGCCCCGTTCGCTCAATAAAACCATACTGTCAACATTACATTCCCATACTGTCAACATTACATTCTCAAGTATTAAATATTGCACAGGTAAGTAAAAGTCGTAGTAGACTAGTATAGAACTGCGGGAGGCTAAGTACCAACCACTGAGGTAACTAGTTCCAATTCCTCTCTTAATAATGGGCTCATCATCTGTGGTCTAATGACAAAAATTGCATTAGAAGCAGAAATAGTGCCCTTTTGCTTCATACTGCCAAAAAGGTATAAAATTGAAAAAGTACAACTGCTTAAACATTTTCAAATCGAGTTAAAACAAAAAACAGCGGAAGAAAACACGTACTTATCGTCCGAAATTCGATTCTCTGCTGTACTGTGTTTGTTAACCCCAAAATTTTATTGTCGCGAATCCTGTACAGTACAGGTTTTTTGTGGTAAAATCAATTTTTAGAAAATACATTTTCTGTAACAGTCGCGTATCACAGATGAAATTAAACGTGAGACAACCAGTTACTAAAAAAATCAAATAGAACAAAAACTGGTTAAAAATAAAACAGAGGTGGCCGAAAATGTGGAGCGATAAAACCAGAAAATTCCGAATATTTTTCTTAATACTTTTTTTTGCGTTTTTATCCCTTAAATCAAGGAATTTCGAGTTTTTAGCTCTTATTTCACTTAAGTTTTAGTTTTCTGTGATTTTCTCGTTTAATTTAAGAAATTTCGAGTTTTTAGCGTTTATACGTGACCGTCTTACAGGATATTTGAATAAATTTTTCAATCTAATTTTTATGGCACATACTCGAAATACTAGCTTACTTTTCTTCATTAAATATACAATTTTTTCGAAGACTTCTAGGTGGAAGCCAATCGATTCTGTAAATGCAAATATTCTAAAATGAAGACGCGAATTATTAGATACGTAAATTAACAATTTTCCATCATCAGGTTGATATTAATTTTTTACTGTAAAAATTCTAACGTCTTAGCGTTCTTAAATTATCGAAAGTTCGGTTAGATTAATGCAGACTTTTTTAAGAACTTTTGGATGGTAGCTGCGCGTGGTGGACTGATTGAATTGATTCGCTACGCCTTTAACTCCGCAGTTCCGAAATTTTCGATTCCTAGATTGATGTGATCTTACTTTAGTGGGTAATAGTTGTAAGGATTTGATTGAAATTATGTTTCACTACATTCAGTAATACTAACCGCAAAAAATATATTAAAAATTGCTTGATAGTAAAATGCAAGCAAAATGCATTTTCGTAATCATTTTCATTTTTCTTTCCTGTTAATTACTTTCAATTTTCCATTGCTTAAAACCAAGAGAACTTACGACAAAAAATTAAAAATTTTGACACCATAAACAGCGGATTCAGATTTCAAAATGGATTATTTTGGGATTAATATCCATCCGTTCAATGATCGCTAAAAATACGAATTTGCTTTGCCTAATATTTCGCCAGACTGTCCGCGATCAAAATAATTTGGGGGTCAAAATCTAAATATTCTAAAAAGGCATTTAATAGATTAGACGCTCTATTTAAATTTTAAAAATCTATGTTTCTAGGGTCCACGAGGATCCATCTAAATGTATTTTTTTTTAATCATTTTAAATTTAGATACGGCACTTCAAAAGATCGTCAATATCAATTCGTGTGAATAATTTTGACTACGGCAACGACAAATCGAGCTTTAATAATCAAAATTCGCAGTAGCCGGAATATTTGTGGCCTTACTATCATTGTGAAAATAACTATTTTTCTTCTATTTACATTGCGATATTTTATAATCTTCTTTATACCTGAATTTAGACTGCAAGCCTTCTTTAATTGAATTGAAATGGAATCTTATCCAAATAGCTTAGTATTGTAAAACTGCAAAATGCTAATTTTCAGATTTATTATATTGTTCTTAATGACTAAGAATTGTGTTCGATTTGAAATTTCAAAACCATTCCGTACCCTTAAATTTTGTGCTTATACATTATTTTTACAAGTGGACATTCAAAATTATTTGTAATTAATTATTATGATTTTTCTTACTTATTTAATGATAATTAAGCAAAACCAAATATATAAGAAGCAGACAAATTTAATAAGCCCTAGTCAAAATTGACATTTTCAGATCAAAACGTGGTAGTATCCCTAACATTCAAAATAACGAAACGGAAAAAACTGTCTAAAATTGGTGTTAAGAGTTGCATCTTGTAGAAGAAAGCATGACATACAGTCAAATTAAAACTTTTACAAAACAATAACATAAATGTTTTTAAGAAAAAATGGCCGACTAAAATATTCTGGTAAACAAAAATTTATCAAAGAACATTATTTTGACTGAATTGACCAGCATATACAGTCCAATATTTGACAAAGTGGCATACAGTCTAATACAAGCTTAATCAAGGCGAAAAAGTAACTGTGCACTCCAACTCCAAATATTTATAGAATATTGTTGATAGAATCAACATCGATTTAACTAAAATGATGCTAACTGTCAAATATTTGTGTCAAAATTTAAAAAAAAATTATTGCTATTTTTTTTAACCAATATTGGCCCTGTACAGAGTAAATAAAAAAAAATCCATGTAGCAGCGAAAACATCCAAATATTTGACATAGATGCATGCAGTTTGCTACAAGCTTCTTGATATATTTATCTTTTCCGGCGTCAATAAATTTCGATTTTACCTTTTTTTTTAATTATTTTAAAATAATATTTTTAAGAAATCAAACAAAAATTATATCTACAGCATTCAAATAATTTCAAAACAATTCCTTGTCGATTCAGTCCAATTTTTTATAGTTAGATAAATGCTATGAGAAATAAAATTTTAGATTTTTTAGACTAACATAACTTTTTGGTTTAAAATTAATTTTTGTTGTACAAAATGACTGAGAAACTTTACTTTTTTTTAAATAGTTAACTTTTTTCGTTATAATTATTTTTTTTTTTAGGAGATAGCTTTTATTTTAGACAACTTTTTAAGATTTGAGGTTTGCTGTTTATAGAAAATATAAAGATCTCAGTATTTAGGATACATTCAAACAAAATACATTTTTTTTCTTCGAAATAGATACCGAGAAATTTAAAAAGATTTTGATGTTAAACATCCAAAAATTTTGAGACCTGGAAAAAAGAATTTTCGATGGCTTTCACTAAAATATCTTAAGGATTTAAACAACTTCTTTGATTAAAATAATATATTACAAATCGGATGATGAAATTTTGATGAATATATTTTTCTATATTTATATTTTTTCACTACGCAGCAATTTAATGTAAGAGGGGTTTGTTTCAGGCAATTTTGATAGACCGCATATGGTGGCAACACAAAAATATTAATTAACACTTGTCAACCTTCTAACATCGGTTGTTGTGCGTTAGATAAATACAATATCTGCGGAAAAAATAAGGTATACTTAGTCCCGATTTCCCCAAATAGACCTGCGCGGCCTCCGCGATCTTCAAAATTTCCGAAAACGAACAATTTTCGCCGAAATTAAAAGGTCATTTAAAGACGATTAAGCCTCAACTAAAAATCTCATTTCAATTTTTTTTAAATATTTTTTTACATTCATATAATTTTTTATCAGTATAAATTTTGTACAAATTATTATACTTTTGAGGAAAATTGAAGTTCGAGTTCATTAGTCAGTATATACTCACTCCTTCGGGTAGCTCCTATAAGGAAGGTCCTTAAAAAACGTGTCCAAAAATTTTGGCTTAACTTCAAAACGGTTTAAGCTACGACTTTGAAATTTTGTACGTATTGGTTTTCCAATAGTTGGACCTAAAAGTATGATTATGAAGAAAATTCCAGTAGTCGTTCGTGTAGCTGCCATACAAATGTCCTTCAAAAATGTCTTTACTCAATTAACGGAACTCACTATAACTCAAGGAATCGTTCAGCCACGAATTCGGAATTTTGTACAAATTATTTTTGGGTGAAAACAAAGTTTGACTACTAAGTCAGTGAAATCGTTTTACTCCTTTCGATAGCTCCCATACAAAATATCCTTAAGACACGTGTTTCACAATATTTTTCGATAATTTTTGAACGCTTCAAGCTAGGAATATGAAATTTTGTACACATTAATTTTTATATGTTAAGTATTCTTAAAAAAACGTAGAAAACTCCAAACTGAAATATTTTCTTGAATTCAAAACCCATTTTGAATTTAGGTTGGAAATTGCTTAAAAGTTCTAATGAATGAACAATGCATAAACATTTCTGTACAGACTATATGCCACTATGATAAATATTTGATACTTTCTACACCAAATACAGTCAGATAGTGTATAATAATTGTCAAATATTTGTTTGCTATATTCTTTTCATTTTCCCGAAGCTAAAACACTTTTGCTATTTTCAAAAACCATGTGTGCTTTGGATTATAAAATTTAAAAGATAAACAAAGAAATAAAAAAAAATAAAATAAATATTCAGAAATATTACTTTGAATTATAATTTAAAAAAAATCATTTACAAAAGAAATCTTTGAAAAAAAAAATTATGTTTTGTAAATTGCTTCATAAAAGTGATTGTTTCAACTAAAAAAAAACAAACTTCATGTTTTCAAAAATCAATTTCAAAATAAATTTTTGAGTCAAAAACAATATTAAAATTTTTATATTTCTTTTTGAAAACAATAAAATTATTTTGGGGGCATATTCTTTAATTGAAATTGCTTTCGGCGGGAGGGGGAGGGTACTCGCTTGGTAATTTTATTTTGGCAACGTTTTTATTCCTAATAATATTGTACTGAAATTCTTAATAATTTCCATTTTCATAACTAACGTCGCTTTTGGCGATATATTTTCGCTGGAGAAACTTCGTAAAACATATTATTCAAATTGATATAAGTATTCGACACTAAACAACATATTTCTTAAGAAACATCTGCCAGCTGGTTAGGGCCAGTTTAAAGTAAAATTTTAATATTTTTGAATATATCAAGGTGAAGGATTTGAATAAAACTTTGAATATATGTTGTGATTGGACTAATATTGCTGCTAGAATTCAATTTTCCACATGGGATAGAGAAAATCATGGAAAATATCGACATCAACGAATATAGTGTTGTTCAAAACTTTTGCCTCGATATGGACAGATTTCGGGTCGGTTTTCCACCTGAGATCAGTTATTACTGATCGATAAACACTCTATAAAACTGGGTATTGCTATCACGATTAGAGATAGCAACGACTAAAAATCTGTTACCTGTTCCACAAAGATGAGGTCAACTAGTACAAACTTTAAGATGCATCACGCTTTAAGACTGAGGATTTTGTCCACCTGATACAAATCTCGCCATTATTTCCTCATTTAATTTTTTTTAGACATATTTACTTATCTGTAACTCGATGGGTATACCTCTGCTCATATTTTATATGCGCGGCCTGTCGTTTTCTCAAGAGCGGCTAATGCTAAAAAATTTAAACTTGGGGTTGAAATATATTTCTAATCAACAGTCGTTAAATCTCTACATGACAGTTTTTTTTGTATATCAAAGGTTGGTGCGGCTCAATTTTAAAATTTTCTAAGTTTGTTTATTATATTTATTTTATTATACCAAAATTTTGTTCATGCTTATCTATTTGAATAGTATTCACAGTTCTGGATACTGGAACTAGATCGATATTATAGATATCCCTGCTATTCGTCTTGCTACTACCGCAATCAATTATTTCGTTTAGTCTGTTTGCTGCCACATGTTTTTACTAACAAAATCTTAACAGTGAAGGTGGCGACTTGTGAAAGGTTTCCACGTGGACGTTCCTCGAAGAAAGCGTTGTTCAGTTGCACGTATGTTTTCGGGTTATAGAATAATCCAAAGGGAAATATATCGCCGGATACTTCCAAATTTTTTATATAATATCTGCTAGCTGGAAACGGACAGGATAAATTAATATTTGAAAATTGTCGAATCAAAGTAATAGCTGCTATTAAGGCTGGATTGTTCCGCATTTTCCGTTCCATATCGCAAACCTTAAAGAAGCCTTGAAATAGAGTTTTGATTATTTTGTCGTCGGCCTTATGTCGCTGCACGAGCTGCAAACTCCATTGCGGATAATTCGTCTTTTCGAATACATCGAAATCGATGTTTACGGTATTGTTCAAAGGTGTTGCATTTATCCAAACATATGACGGCACTGTAGTCCAATTCATTGCATATATTTCTGGCCGATAGCAGTACTAAAAAATCAATAAAACGATTGGTCACTAGAGATACGAATGAATGAGATGATGGGAATTAATCGCATGAATTTATACAAAGTTCCTATGCCAAGAGTAAAAAATTTGAACAATTCTTTAAAGTTCCACTTATTCAAGTAATTGGATAAGAACATGACAAGCACGGATAAAAATTGAACGCTATCGCTCATACGTGGCACATATTGTCCACAACTTTCCCGGAAAGTGAGCATAAAAAAGAAAAATAGAGCTAAGAACCGCAAATATATGGATATCAAATATACCAATTTTTTTGCGACAATTATATTATAGGTGTTAAATTATAATTTTTTTTATTAAACTGATCACTTATCCGGATTATCCGAATTTTATCCGTATTATCCGGATATTCATAGACTACGAAAACCGACTCTATTCCGTAATCAAAACTGGAATTTAGAAAATACTCGTTGGATGATGTATCACTTGATCTCATTTTTAAGTACTGAAACGTTTGGTCAGAAAAAATCCACCTTGTGCAGGAAAAAGGGATTTCAGACACAAAGGCCCTTTTTAATAACCAACCGCAGCAATCCATAAACTTTTATCATCTTCCTCCCCCCCCCCCCCCCTTCCCCAATTTTATTACCTGTTCGACAAAATGGATATCACTGATCAATATTAAAATAGACAACGCTGTGAATATGAACATTTTTCTTTCTTGAGTAATAGTGAACTGCGCAGAAGAGTAACTAGTTTTTTCCAACTAACCAATTTTTGCAATTGTACGAACATCGTAGTTGCAGATGATGTAATGTAAAAACATATATAAAAAAAATATAGAAATACGACTTCTAATTGAGGCTTAATCGTTGTTAAATTACCTTTTAATTTCGGCCAAAAATTGTTCGTTTTCGGAAATTTTGAAGACCGCGGATGCTGCGCAAGGCCAGCTGGGGAAATCTAGACTAAATATACTTTATTTTTTCCGCAGATATTGTATTTATCAACCGATGATAGAAGGATAGCAAGGGCTCTGGGAAATACAGTAGATCTCAACCATTTTCAAGAATGTTTGATTTATTTCCTCAATCATTAGTACGTATTTTGAAAAAGGTTGAGCATCGTAACTAGAACCTTCAGCTTCAAGGATATTCTTTCAATGGACAAACAACCATCGTAGCACCAACGTAAGTAATATGACGTGGAGAAGTTTTGTATCGGGTGAAAGAAAGACAATAATCTGACACTGAGACGATTGGCAGAAGATCATCAAAATTCCATGGTCCTGTTTCGACACCATAGAAGAAACTCTGCCTGTGCGTCATAGATTAAGTGTTGAAGGAGGTCTACCTATGCGTAATAGTTAAAGCTGTACTTGGGGTCCAACTTGATCGTCATAAAAGAAGCTCTGCTTATGCGATATTTAAGAGGCACTGGAAAAAGTTCAACTTGGGCGCCATAGCTGAAGCAACTATGTCTCCAGCTATGCTATGAAGTCCCTCTCGGTCACTGATAAAGCCCAACTTGGGCGCCATAAAAGAAACCATTTTGGGCGCCGTCGATGAAGCCCGACTTAAGTGCCACTGGAGTAGATATACTTGTGAGCCACAGAAGAATCCCCGTTCCCCGCTGAAGATGACCTGCTTGGTCGCTATAGTGGATGGACCTGGATGCTATTAAAGAAGCTTGAATTGGCCGCTGTTGAAGAAGCCCTACTTGGGCGCCACTAAAGAAACTCTACCTGGACGCCATTGAATAAACCCAACTTTGTCACCGTAAAAGAAGCTCGACCTGGGTGCCGTTAAAAAAACCCTACTTGGGCGCCAATAGAAGACGTTCAATTAAGCGTCACAGAGGAAGCAGGCTTCATTGAAGCCGTACTTGCGCGCCGTTGAAACCGCTATAGAAAATGAAGATAGAGTGTGCGAGTGCCTCATGTTGTGGTGCTTCGAAAACCAGTTCATTGTACAGACTGAGAAGCACTTATAATACATGAAATTGAGCATAATGCGAGCAAACAACATGCGTATGTTGATATGGTGAAATTTTTCCTGTTCCTTGATCTGAGAAACTATACTGTCTCCAGTTCGGCGCTCTGAGAAAGTGTTACTTACTTACTTACGATGGCGCTACAGCCCAAATCTGACCTTGGCCTCCTGTATATGCCGCCTCCAGCCTTCTCGGTTCAGTGACCGCGTCCTCCAGTTTCAGAATCTTAGCAGTGATTTGCTGTCTGCGTCAATAGAATCCTCCCAGCGCTTCCCAACTGATCTTTGTCCATTAACTTTTCCCTTTAGTGTGCGTTTGGGGATTCTTCCGTCATCCATCCGCTCCACAAAACCAGCCCATTGTAGCTTCTTGAATTTTATGAGGATCGATACTTCTGGATTATCAAATATGACATAAATTCTCTATTGTATCGTATTCTCCAGATCGCGTCTTCTCTCACAGGTCCGAGGATTCTTCTGAGGACTTTTCTCTCAAAGGCGTTAACTAATTTTTCGGACGCCTGAGTTATTGTCCACGTTTCGCTAGCATAGCATAGCACAGGTCTTATAATTTCTGAGAAAGTGTTGCCATTACAAAATAAAACCCAATTTGGGAGCCATTGAAGAAGCCCAACATGGGCGTCATGGAAGCAGTCATAGCTGGGTGTCATTAAATAAACCCGATATGTTCACCGTAGAAAAAGCTCTACTTGGGTGCCATATTGAAGAAACTCTATATGAGCGCCTTAGAAGGAGCCCTACTATGGCACCGTTGAAGACCTACTTGGATGCCATTGAGGACATCCCCAAAGAAAAGTCCCTTGAACCGGTACTTGGGTGTCGTTTAATCAGCCCTACTTGGGCGCCCCTGAACCAGCCCTACTTGGACGCCATAGAAGAAACTCTACTTGGGCGCCATAGCGAACTGCAGATTCAGCTATGCTCAAAATACCTAATGATTATAAAATAATGCATTTGTATTGGCAACATCGAAGTACGGTCGACCAATATTTGCTCGACCAAAACGATTTTTTTTTTTATTAAATTTCTCCTTCATTAATGTCCAATAATTGGGGCTTACAGCACAAACGCAATTTGATCTGTTGATAAAATAAATAAATCAACGCCGCCTATTTACGTTTCGCCGAAGCGCATATAATTTGCTTTCGAAACGAGTCCATTATTTTCAGTCATCACAAACAGAATCACTACTAAAAAGCAATCATCCCCCTGAGGCTCATCCCCTCTATTTAGCTGTACGTATATCAGAGAGAAAATATTCAAATTTTGCAAATATTTAATTAATTAAAAATAAAGGCGATGTGGAAAGCATAAAATTAAATATGAGTATGCGAGCGTCATTTAAATAATTGCGACAAGCTCACAATGAAATTTGTGAGTTTTCGCCGAAAGCTATGCAAATTAGAAGCTCAGGTTTTGCAAATGAGCGGTTTTTGGCGTCGTAAAAAACCATATTGACCTAACACTGTAGTCACAAGTCCTTGCTGTTTTCTTACATATTCTACCCCATGTATCTGAAGTCAGGTCCAGATTTCATATCTAATCATGTAGGTGCTACAGTTTACCCTTGTACGAACCGATCCGAGGATAGGATAGGGAATGAACCCTCTGATCTGACAGACGTAGGACCCTGTTTTACTACTTTAGTTTGATCACCTGAACAGTGCAAGATGAAATCGATACTCGAAGCCAAAGTGCAAGGAGCAACTATAAACTGAAAATGAAAGAGCATAGGATCGATACAACACCAGTGAGTGCATCATGGGCTACTTCTAACGTGTTTAAGTACAAGAAGTAGTCGGAGCAAAGGTTGCCAGAAGGCAGATCTCACCCAAGGGCTCAGCGTGTGCTAGCGCAATTGCTCAAGACCGAGATAAGAACTGTCCAGGAAGCGAACTAACTGGTTGGTTGGTTTAAGTGGCAGCCCTATCCTCTAGACAGAGCTCAATTAGCCCAATGGCCGTTTTGGAACCACAAACTCGTATTAAACCCGGATATTAGGGGTTGTTGTGACTGGGGAATTTAAAATATGAGTGTGAGGAAAATTGATCCGTTATATCCATCCTGTACTGTAGGAAGAGTAATAACTCTCCAATTTTCTTCCTCGAAATCTTCCTCAGGTCCCCTTAGAAGAGTTTAGCTAGTGCTCGCTCTCGGGCTCTAGCTAAGGCCGTACTTTCGCAAAGGAACTGAACGAGCGACTCTCGCTCTTTAATGGCCTGGCAACTGCGGCTGTGTACATTGAACGGAATGCGCAATGTGGCTGCATGATCCCTAATTGGCCAGTGACCTGTACTAATCGCTGTGATTCTGGAGATGTCTGCCCGGGTCTTGTATAGAAATTCGTCTGACTTTGTTCAGTTGTAAGATGGCCACATCTTCCTAGATATGGCGCAAGTGGTTAGGCTTTTCCATCTGGAGTTAGCCGCTGATTGGAAGTGGTAGAGTATGTCCCCTTGACAACTCCTAAAGGAAAGTGAACTAGTTCTGCAAGAGCAGAGCCCTTCCTGGCCAGTTCATCAGCCCGCTCATTTCCCACTATATCTCTATGCCCCGGGACCCAGAGCACATTTACTTCGAGCCGCTCTGCTAAACCGGCTAGTTCGTTACGGCATTGCTGTACTAGTTTAGAGGAGATGGAAGCCGAATCTAGGGCTTTGATTGCGGCTTGACTATCGGTGAAAATAACGATGTTGCGTTTTGGCAATAAGTCGTGTTTTCATTATCGACAAGCCTCACGGATCCCCAGTAACTCCGCCTGGAAGACGCTAGCGTGGTCCGGTAGGCGGTAGGACTTAGCGACATTATGTATATCTGAGAATATTCCTGCCCCGACCCCGTAGTCCATTTTCGAACTGTCGGTAAATATTATCGTGTCGAAGTCTGTTTCCACCGCACCGTTCTTCCACTCCTCTCTAGTTGGGAAGCCCACAGAGAAGTCTTTCGTGAAGCACAGTTTGGGGGTGATGTAGTCAGTCGGTGACGTAACCAATTCCTTTGGTAAGAGTGCCAGGATATTACTATGTCCGTACGGCCTCGCAGTCCAGCACTCAGATTCTTTGAGTCTGACGGCATTGTTTGAAGCGTGCTTTTTTATATAAAGTTCGATTGGTAAAAGGTGGAGTAGCACGTTTAGAGCATCGGTCGGGCATGACCGCATAGCACCTGTGATGCCTATTTCGGCACTTCATTGAACTCAAAGCGGGCTACCAGACTAGCGACCCGTAGTTGAGAATAGGATGTATTACGGCAGTGTACAGCCACAAAACCATCCTTGGTTTGAGTCCCCACTTCTTGCCGAAGGTTCTTTTGCAGGCGTAGAAGACCAGATGGGCTTACTCCATCCGGTTTTCTATGTTGAGTTTCCAGCTCAGCTTTGAATCGAGGATAACACCAAGATATTTTGCCCTGAAAGAGAGCTGGAGCGATTGGCCGTTGAGACGGGGAAGGTTAAAGTCTGGTAGCTTGGTTTTCCTGGTGAATAGCACCAACTCAGTTTTATCTGGATTTACACTGAGAACACAGCCGGTAGTCCAGGTGCTTACCTTACCCAGAGCTATCCATGATCTCACTGATCATGGAAGGAAATAATTCTGAGACCAAAATCACCAGATCGTCCGCGTACGCAATCACTTTGATTCCCACCCTGTCTAGTCTTACTAGGATTTTATTCATAACCAATAGCCAGAGTAGAGGTGAGATAACACCACCCTGTGGTGTTCCCCTACGCACGTGCTTGCTGTTTCCTAGGTTTGAATGGATCATTCTGGTTCGTAGCATGTATATTATCCAATGAAGCTTTCGTCCACACCCAGATCGGTGCGGGATTTTTGGATAGCTTCGGTGTGGACGTTGTTGAAAGCCCCTTCTATCTCTAGAAAGGCTGCTGGAGTGTATTGCTTGCTAGTTATCGTATGCTCAATCATGCGCACGACTTCGTGGAGAGCCATCTCTGTGGATCTCCCACTGAGGTAAGCATGCATGGATAGCGGTAACGGTGTTAGTAGACCAGGGAATTCTTTCCCCATTGATGACGGAATTGATGTCTTCATCCGGTATGCGCTGCACACCCTAAATGCTTAACATCTCCATTCCGCTGTTTTGACACCCAGGAAAGTGAGTGTTCATCAAGAGTTCCAGAGTCTCGGCGGAGCAATCAGTCCAGGTCTCATCCGAATGACGGGTTCGTGTGGTGTTTAGATAGAATCTTGCTGAGCCTCGCCGAATCCCGGACACTCGCAATGGATTGACAGTGATCCGTCCAAGCCTGCATCTTGGCCGCTCTAACGTGTTTCTTGTAGATCTTAAGGTTGCCCATACTTGCGCCTGTAACAGATATTAAAACTGACTGACTTTGTGATCCTTTTGACAGAGCATGTGCAGATTTCTCAAAATAGCTTCAATCTAGGCGGTCTAAGTATCTTGGTTAGCTTAACTCATTCACCGCCATATGGCATCAGTGGCCGGGAATGGATTATGACTCTGCAGTTGTATTTCAATCAGGAAAACACACCAAACCTGGTGCATATTCTACAATTCTGTCCAAAGCATTTTCAACGTCCTCAAATTTGCGGTTACGAACCCCGAATATTAAAACTTCCAATTAAAAACCCTCTGCATCTACTAACACCATTCCCAATTCCTTCGAACAATAAGGACGAATTAAGACTGGTAAAAGAGGATTCTGTTTATTGTTCTCCCGGACCCGGCAGCAAATTCAATTGGCTTCTGTTTTTCTTCTTGGGCGAGTTTGTCCAGAAAGTCTTCTAAGTATTCTACGTGAGTCCTTTGAAATTTTTCAGTTATTTCAGCCCCCGAACTCCGTCAAATCTTATCGCGCTACAACCCCTAAACAGAGATAAATCATTGCTAAACCAACCAGTAGATTGTCGTAGATTTTCCTCGTCCTTTTTTGCAATTATGGAGAATCGGATAAAAATTCTGTTTCCATTTTCTACGGCACCTCGTCCTGGGCCTATCAGACTAATTTTTCGTTTGTTCTATTTCCTTCCCGAAAGACCATTTTATACTGTTGACTAGAAGATAATCCAACCCTTACAGTTGGTTTGCCCCATCCTTGCCGTAGGTTCTAATTTGATTCTGTTTACTGGTGCTTTTGTTAGGGGATGGAATAAGGATTGCCCTCGGGATGTGGAACGAGCATATAATTTTCGAAATAAATCTTGTCAAATTTTTTAAGGATTCCGACAAATACAAGTAGCCCGGAAAAACGACAGGATTCTCTCTCAAGTTCCCGAAAGATCTTATCCCTGTCCGTAGAAAAGGGCGCGTGTATCGGTTTCGTGTGAGAATTATCAGGATTTTGGATTTAAGAAATTAAATTTTAACTTTGTCTTTTTTGGATATTTTTTTCTCTCTCTTTTTATTACAGGATTATTTGGATCAGTGGTCTTTTCGCGTTAAGATCCGAAGATGAAAGAACGACGAGTTTGATTGAATTACTTTTTGCCTTACAGTTCGGGATAAAAGTGGCTTTCGTAAGATTTGATTTCAATTTTCTTAGGATTAAGACACTCGGAAGATACGACAGCTTCTGCATTCGAAGACAGGGCCAGAATATTATATTTTCTACTTGACTAATTGTAAGGGTCTGAAGGCACACTTAATGCCCATTAATTGTTAATACCTATTTAGGTTCTGCATTTCTTGTGGCCATTTAGCCTAATGGTCATATGACCATATGATCAATTAGGAAATAAATGCCGAAAAACTTATTAGAGTCCATCAGTTTGGGTCCACTTTCTTATCACTAGTAAGACTGTATATGAGAGGCTGGGAGTGGCGAATACACTCCATTCGCAAAAAAAGAAAACTGATTTTCATGTGTAACTGTCCCTTTTTTTAGGATAAGTAGAATGTCTCTGAGTAGACCTATTAAAAACTAATGGGGAAGTGGTAAATTGGCAATGAAAGTTGACAAAGTTTATGGTACTTTAAATTCAATTTTGAATTCATCCAAGTCATGGACGATTCAGGAATATTTCCAGTGTCTAGGAAGCGAAGATGAAACGCATCACAGATCAAACTCAAAAAGTGGTCTTAGTAGAGACTAAGATGGACCCTGATAAGCTATATCAAGGACTATAACGTAGTGTTTTTTGAAAATCAGGAGTACAGGGTATAAAAGGTTATCACATTCCATGGGTTCTCAAAGAGAGATGTTTTTGTGGTGAAAGCAGGGACCATCCAGATTAAATCACAGGATCTATTCCCGTCCATGATCGATGCCCACAGAGGGAAGAAAGGTTTGTATGAAACCAATAAAGAAACAGAACAAAGATTGCAACATAGAAATAGAAGCAATTTGTGATTTGAAGAAGAAAAAAATCGTTGTAAAACCATTTCTAGATTTATGGGTGAAAATGGAGGCCTGGATGTTTTTGTGGTGAAAGCAGGGATCATCCAGATTAAATCACAGGATCTATTCCCGTCCATGATCGATGCCCATAGAGTGAAGAAAGGTTTGTATGAAACCAATGAAGAAACAAA
Source organism: Beris morrisii (assembly GCA_951812415.1). Classification (NCBI taxonomy): domain Eukaryota; kingdom Metazoa; phylum Arthropoda; class Insecta; order Diptera; family Stratiomyidae; genus Beris; species Beris morrisii. The sequence goes on along the minus strand of OX638312.1, from coordinate 106,196,325 downwards.
ACTAAGATCGCAACATAGTGTGAAAATGGGTGAAAATGGAGGCCTTTAGTTGTTAAAATTTCTTCCATTTTGTCATGACGTAGATTCACCTTTATACTAGCCGAGTAGCGTCTTTTTCATTCGGGGATTGCGTGTAGTCGTCTTCATACAATAGGAACAGAGAAAAAATTCTTGAAAATGGAAAGGTTTTTAGGGTGCGCGGTGAACAAACGTTGGTGTTCGATATATTTCAGTTTTCCTTGCTGATGCACTCTACCCAAACACGCTTCACCGAATGACGTATTCTTTGGGCTTCATTCGCTGGTTAGTTAATGCTGTTGCCCTGTTCAATCGGACAGGTTCCAATTACCGCAAAGGATGTCATTTCCATACTGCTAAGAAATGTTGAACATGTTCTTGGCGTGACAGCCCAAAACGCCCAAATATCTCTAAACAAAGGTTGAGACGTACCGGTCCACTGTCCGATCTGAGTTCTTTTCTGATCCCGATCACTTGAACACACATTTTTGGATTGACAGCTTGCATGTTAAACCATACCAAGAGCCTTTAGATTGAACCGAGTTTTCCCGGATCACTTAGATAATATTCCTTCAATAGTTTCGGCACATCGTTTTCTTTCCAATCAATCCGAGCCTTCAATCGTACAAAGATTTCTGTTTTTCCGAGAACAGGTTAGCCAATCGACCAACCGATTTTTGTTTTGCATCTTAGACTCAAACCCCCAGTAATTATGTCAACCTTATGCCGCACCAGGTTATGGTCGTGTAGCGAATGCAAGAAATGTTTTATTTTTGATCTCTTACAACCATCCCAACCCGTCTAGAATGGGAAAGGGATTCGGTACGGATGGAGGAGTCCGCCCACATATATACGGACGGCTCCAAAACTGAAGGCGGGGTAGGTGGATGTGTTTTCTCTGACATGCTTAACATTAGCAGCTCCTTCCGCCTTCCGGACCACTGTAGTGTCTTTCAGGCGGAGCTTATGGCGATCAAGGAGGCCCTGTCCTGGCTGAGGTGTAATGTAATATCTACTAGAGATATTAGCATTTTCACAGACAGCCAAGCGGCAATAAAATCCTTGGAATCGGCCTCAACAACATCAAAGGTCGCCGCAGAATGTCGATCATCTCTTAAGGAGATGGCTGAACAGTTCAATATTCTTCTGTGCTGGGTGCCAGGACATAGGGATATCCCAGGGAACTGCATGGCTGACGAACTCGCTCGTCGCGGCACTACCCTTCAGATTATGCCGGAACATCGGAATCTGGGTGTGCCTCTCTCTACATGTAAACTGCTACTGGGATTGGACCCAATCGAGAAAACCAACTCAAGATGGGCAGAGGTGTTACATGTCACACTGCGAGACAGATCTGGCCAAAGCTGGATCTAAAACGCTCTAAAAGGCTGACTTTGCTCAAAAGGGCGAATATCAGCACCACAGTCGGTGTCCTGACTGGACACTGTCTTATTGGTCGACATGCCAAAAGACTCGGCCTCTTCTCAAACGACTTCTGTAGAAGCTGCCTGGATGAGGAGGGGGAGGAGACAGTCCTTCACCTTCTCTGCACCTGTCCAGCTCTATCAGTCAGAAGGAAAGCTAATCTTGGAGCTTACTTCTTCAACTGTCTCGGTGATCTTGCCGCAATGGAGGTCGCGAGAATCCAACGCTTCATTGCAAGCTCTATATGGTTCGACGAGTAGGACCGGATTCGATGATCCTGTGGTAACACAACGGACCTTTCAGGTCTACCTACCTACCTACCTTTTCAACCATAGAGATATATGTACTGGAGATGACGATCAGCGACTGTTTTGAAGCCGGACGATTCCTCGCAAAGGACCGGCAATTAACACTATGCTACTATTAGCATCTTACTCACATTTATGTTATACTCCGGTCTTGAACACAAAAAACGCCAAACATTTGAATACTAGGCTACTATGTATTTGCATTTCACTGCCACCTGGCATCAAACGCTCCATACAAAAACGTTCAATTTAGCTTCAAAGTGCTTCATACAAAAACGGCGTCTTGTCGTCTCCAGTATTTATATCTCTATGTTATCAACAGTTGTTCTGCATTTAATGCACCATTAAATAGAATCAGGAATATGTAATTCAACATAAACAAATATAAACCAACATTCATTAACTTAACCCATTAGTGCACAAAGTTTATTAAGCACAATATCCGTTTAAACGGAGTTTGTGCAGTAATGGGTTAAACAATATACGAGTATAAGTGGATTCAGCTTTTTGGACTGTTACGAAGTGAATTCTGACGACACCATTTTCTAACTCTGCCCTATTGTCACTTTTAATTTTTAGTGTCGCCAGCGCTCAAGTTGTCGGTGAAAGCAACAGAGGTGTGTTCTCCCGTACGCCGTAATCTGCGCAATAACGCTGCCATTTTTGTTTGCTCTATTGGTACCTTGTTGCAATTCGGCTTGATGATATGATTTTTGCATCTAATTAGACTTCGTGTTATTCCGTGCTGCTGATTGATTAGCAGGATGTTAGGAGGATGGATTTTTTAGGCATTTGAGTCAGGATTTAAGTTTCACAGTCGCATGAGAAGAGGCCTTTTAACCAGCAGGGCTAGATCTATTGCGCTACACATGCTACAGCTCAATCAACACAATAACGATATAAACGAAAATTGTACAACCGCACAGCGTTAATGTCATTCAGCCGAACAGAACAAAACAACCCAGCAAGCAAAAAGTCAATCATGTAAGTAATGTGTAATGTCATCTCGGAAAATTTCCTTACAAGTTACAACGGCGATCCAATAAATCCCAACAAAATAGCTCCCAAATAGCATTTTGCTCGGATTGCATTGATTTTCTTTAGCCATAGGACCACAGCCACTGTATCTGCTTCTGTGTACACTTGGCACGCGTTCAAAGAGTCATTTTTCATTTTTTTTTCTATCACTGACAGCCCCTCCCTTTGCACCCCCTCTTCCAAACTCATTTATCGCTCGAGGCCCGACATTTTCCACTGACTTTGGAAATTCGAAGCGCTTGCTCACTGCAGAACCAGCAACTCCATCTACTTGACATTGCTCTAAAATAAGCGGAAAAAAAGCAGCACACAAGTAGTGAAAAATAAACAGACAGCAAAAGGAAAAATCGTATAGAATGGAAAAACGAATAGAGCCCAGTCAAAGAGCATAGCGAAGCGTCTTTGCTTGAATGCGGACATTTTCCCGAGATAAAACGAAAATAGCAAAGTCAGTGGGGCTTTACAAGAACCAATCTTCCCATATACCGGCAAACTAACGCTGAAATACCGCTTCCACTTCATGCCGCAATATGTGACAGGTGATGTGTCAAAATTGACAGCTCTAATCGAGAGTTTAAGTTACTTGATGTCAGTGGTCGGTAATTTGGTGAGACTCGACAGAAACTCAAGTCAAGTCAGGTAGGAAATTCAACAGGTACAGAGAATTCGAAAGGAATTCAACCGGTAAATGTGTCATTCGATATTTTAACCCCCACACCCAGGGGTGGCAGGATGGTGCAATCTTGGTTTTATTAGGTCAACATAAACGTGTGATGGAAACTCTGCACCAGCCAACAAAACTACCATTGCAAATAAACCCCCCGTTTTAATGGAATTCCTGTGCACGTGGGTAGTACACGAGTACTACAGGTGACAGGTATCGAATTCCAAAGTGAAGGTAATAGAGGTCGCGTGTCACTCGTTCCCCTACATCACCGCATCTTGATGTATGGTGGTGAATATTGCGTTCTACTTTTTCCTTGTCGTTTGTTCTTATTTCGAACCCTCAGTCAGTTGCACCCTCGCAAATTACTTTAAGGTGCATTACAAGGGACCCATCAGGTGTATAGCGCAAGATACCGCATTAAAACTGTGCACCCTTTCCTGAGTAATGGATAGGTTTGCGTGTACGTTAATACCTTTACGCCGTTTTTTTCGCGCTCTCAAGGGTTCGTTTAGGTTGCTTCTGGGCTTGTAGCCATTTCGAAGGACTTAGCTTTAACAGAAAGGACTTATGTTCACGGATGGCTGCGAAGGGTTAAGAGTGCCACGTGAATGCATTCGTGAAATTAGTTGAGTGATAATTGAATGGGGATTAAATGGGGAGAACATGAAAGATGTAGAAAATTTAAACTGAGGGGGTGCATAATAATGACAGCAATCAATATCAAGGGGGTATTAAGCTTAAGCTTGTCGTTCACTTGTTGTTTTTGTCATACAAATCAGGCGGCACAGTGCTCTCTTGTCTTGTGTTTAGGAGTCATTGAGACAGGCGATAGAAATCAGTAATTTTTAACACAGTACAATAGCGATAAGATATAGTACATTTTTTTTTTGATATTCTGGTACATTTTTCTTTGGTATATACACCCTCTAATTCAGCTTTATTGTTCAATTTGTGAATCTTTATAGTCAATTAAGCAGATGAAACTGTCTTAATTTAAGATCCTGACAATTAGTATGAGGTTAAATTCGACCAATAATAGTTTGAGAGTTCAGACCATACAATTCTCAATTTGGTCTCGATTTGTCCCTCTGAATTGCGGTCATTATTTCAAAATAGATCAAAATGTTCAGAGCCATATCGATACAAAGGCCGACCATCAAGCAAACAGGAACTTATATATTTGGCGCAGCCGGTCGATGATAAAAATATTATAGGTAATTTCTGTAAACAGTTCTTATCGCTTCTGCTCATAAATTAGCCGTGAATCGTTATTTTGTTTGAAACATTAAACGTTATATGGCAAGTGTCGACTGAAAGCCTAACATTCACAAGAAAAATGGTAAAAATGTGTCTCAAAAATAAAAAAGCAACGTTCCAATCAGCCTCCTAGTTATTTTTTTGAGGTTGCCGATATAGTAAACTGCACCGCATCTGAGCTTTAAAGACGATCTTCCAACCAGCAAATAATGAAGTTTCACACAGAGTTAACTATTTTTGCCTCTCGTTCCCTGCACGCTTCCAACAAAATTTATTTTTAAAGTATTGAACCTTTCAAATACGAGCCATTACCGCAATATAACAAGATCAGTAAGAAAATTTCTTTAAAATGGATTTCAAGTTTCAACTTCCTAGCTTAAGCGGTTCCTGAAATATAGAATCAAAATTGTTCGACTGAAACCTTAACCCTTTCCCACAACCTCGCATAACAACCTGAAAATTGATAGTGAACACATAGACTAAAATTTGTCAAATTTGGAAGAACATATATCCTGAGAGCTATGGAAAGCTAAAGTTGCTTGCGTACGACGTATACGGCGGACAGACGGACTTTATTATTGGAGTCTACTATCGCTGAAATATATAAAAAAAAAATTTGTGCAGTAAATTATTTTGAGACTTTTTTGAGGACTATCGTAATAGTATATTATTTAAAAAATAATAAAGAAGATAATTTCTATAAGCGAGGGCTATACTCGGTTATACTCGTAGAAACCAGCCTGTGACTAGTTATTTACTAACATGTGTCTAAAATGTGGCGTATGGCAGAAAATACGTTTCCTTTCACGCGAATAATAGGAAAATATATTCCAAAACTGAATTTGACATGATTTTCGGCGCAGCCGGTAGGAGTTATAAAAATTTATGCTAATTGCTATTAGCAGTCCCTATTATTTATGTGCAATATATCGCCTCTGACTTGCAAAAAGGTGCCAAGATACATTTTTAATTTTTTCTTAAAAAAATAAATAAGTAGTAAGTAAGTAGCTGGCCAGCCATAAATAAAAATCCTTGGGTAGTTGTTGCGTTTCGTTGCGTTGTTGTTGCGTCTCTTTCGTTATTAAAAAAATGCGTTGCTTTCGTTCAAACCTACATTAAAATCTAATATTTTGCTGAATTTAATAAGACTTCTTCGGAAATTATTGAAAAGCTACTGCTAGATTTTAAATTATTCTGCAAAATAACCAAAATGTAACTTATCACCTTCTTAGAATTTCGTGACAATATGAAGTGTCATATTACCGAAATTAGGAATGTTAAATATAAAACAAATAAATTACAAAAAAACATTTATAGTAGCGCTTTATCACGAAAAATTTGATTCTCGCGATAAATATAACATAAATAATTTATTATGCACTTTTATAATGGTGTCATTACAATCAGGCGAATTGAATTATAATTGTTACGTTGTATTTATTAATACTTTAACAGAAAATAATTTAATAAGTTAAGTAGAAATTGCAGAAATCTAACTTATAGCAGTCCGCGAATTTTCCTACAGATATATTTCCTTATGGGACTTTTGCTGGAACATAAAAATATTTGTCTACCATATATTTGCCCCGTTTCGAAACATTGTCAATTTTTATGAGAGATCAAGTATAACCATGATTTTTTTAAAGATCAAATTTTACGGAGATCTATACAGGGTGTTTGGCACTCCGTGTGCCACCTTGTAAGGGGTTATTCCTTGATATATTTGGAGAAAAAAATTGTTCAACGGGGTGGGTCAATTTTCAATATTAGTGGAGATACAGGGTGGTTAAGAAAAGTGTTTTTGACCGGTACCCTCACTCACTTAATTATATCTTGAAAACGAATAATCACAAGGCAAAGTGTTATTACTCGTTTTTTAGGCAATCGAATTACCTTTCATTTGATCTAACAGTCTAAATTGTAACTGCACCCAATCTTGAGATATTTACTCGAAAACACAAATTTTTGCTACGTGAACCCTTAAAATTCAGTGATCAATGTAGTTTTTCTCAGAAAACCCCCTTATAAAAATGTTATTTTAATTTTATTTTTTTATGCGCCGTATTATTACCTACAAAAGCTGCATACATATGTATGAGTTACGATTAACATTTTGGAAGTAATAGATAAAAATACATATCGCATAAAATAGAACCACTATAGAGACATCGTAGAAAAATGAAATTGTTCATAGGGGTAGCAAGGTACGGGGATGAGGGGTGGTTTCTTATATCTCAGAAACGGCTTATGCTAGAAAGTTGAAACTTAGTACGTATATGTAGATGTGCTATTAGAGTAACTAAAGAAAAAAAAAGTTCAGATTTTTATTGGCGTTCAGAGGTTGAGTAAAAAAATTTCCGTGAATCCACATTTTCACGAATTTCGTTAAAACTTTTAGACATGTCGAGCTATCAAAGCAATTTTACTTCTGCAGGCTATTTATATAAGCGCCTAGAAACGTTCTTGAAAATTTTTCGATATCCAACCCCTAAGTGGGTGTAAAGTGGTTGTGTACATATTCCAGAATTCTGATTTATTTCTTAGGTATAATTCACTTTTACTTCTAAGCTTTAAACATAGTCGGGGGAAAAACCGATTTAAGTATTTTTCCCTATTAAACCGCCTGGGGGTATTGTTCAAGTTTTCACTGATTCCGAAAATCTCTTAGGTTTAATGTGATCGAATTCGCTTTTACTTCTATGGAATATTCTATTGATAAAGAAAAATACGTAAATAAATAAAAAAAAATCTGCCGACTCTGGGCGCAACTTTATTATTTTATGGGTTGAAGTCCGAAACGTGTTTAATGCTGAGATGCGGTGTAGGTTACTATGAGACTGACAAACCAGTCCATAACCAGGAGGCTATTTGGAACTTTATTTTTTAGGTTGTCAGTGGCATAGTAACCTACACCGCATCTCAGCATTAAACACGTTTCGGACTTCTACCCATAAAATAATAAAGTTGCGCCCAGACTGTTGGCAGATTTTTTCTATTGTTGCGATTTATTTCTATACCGGTTTTTTTTTAATATAATATTTTTACACTTTTACAATTTCTCAATCCCTTGCATTTTTTGTTAGATTTTTTTTCAAGCATCATATTATCCGGTTGAAGTTCGAGGAACGAAAAGATCTTAAGCCATATTTGCAAAATAAATAATTTAATTTAAAAACTCGATGACTTAAAAAAGTAAGATATTTAGCAATACGACAGTGATACCACACGTCGTTTATTGAAAAAATATAAAAATAAAAAAAAGATTTGGGTAGATTGAATACTTTTTAATTTATAATTACAAACCTAAATTAGTATTATTACTTAATTACGAATATATTCTTCATTTAATTCTATATATTGCATTTAATTATGAAATCTTTTTCTTCTGGAAGATAAAAAAAAATATGTGGATTTGCATTGTGGGATGTTCATGTTATTGGAAACCCTTTCAACTGCTATTTATTGCCACAGAAGTAATAAATTATTCCAATAATTATTGATTTGCGCTTTGGATAGTGGTACAAGTATATGCTACAGTTTTTTGACGGATTTCACTGTAAAACAGCGCCAGTGCCAAGCAAAAGCAAGAAAACTACTACTAGTACTACTTTGCACTTGTAAACTACTACTACTTTGCACTAGTAAATTCACTTCAAGAATTACATCAAATAATTCATATTTGCTTAAAAGTACACTACTTTTGTTTTGTTTGTTGGAGTAGTAATTTTACACCATTTCTAGTGTAAAAATTATTGAACATTAAGGGCTCACATACTACTGAAATCTTCAAAAAATTGATTTTTTTTTTTTACAGATTTTCATTTGTTATACTTTTAAGAATTAAAAAACAAAAATAAGAATTTAAAAAAAAAAATTTAAAAAACTATTACGTTACAAAGTTATAGCAATAAATGTAACTTGGCTAACTACCGCGCCCCTCTCGACAGCTGCGTTTCGTATTTCTTTTGTTCGCAAAACCTAGCTTGCTTAGAAAACAAGGTCGTTTATAGGAAGATACAAGAGGAAGAAGGTGTACAGTACGAATCTGGAATGGGAGACTAGCCGTGAGTTCACGTTGTACCTACCAAAAACTTTAAACGCGTTTTTCTCGAAACCATGTTTTTAGACAGTGTCGGCATGATAACTTGATAATTATTTTTTCTATAGTTTGACGAGAAGTTTTTTTAATATTTTGGTTGGACAATTTTTTATAAATTATTAAACGGAAATTTTTTTTAAAAAACTGATCCCTAAAGTTTGAAATACTGTTACTTCTTCATTTTAAAAAAAAAAAAAAAAATTCTTCCATCAGACTATAACTACTACATTATTTTACAAGACTCTTTTTTTTTTGCGAATTGAATTTTTTGGTAAAGTTATGATGCCGACAAGAAGGCGCCATGGTTTTCATCAGTAGTCCATTTATACTCGTAAAAATAATGTTAATATTAAAAAAAATTAAAATTTATTTTTTTGTTATAGTTGAATAATTAATTAGATATGTGAACTCAACAATTTAATTTTTTTTCACCATATAGCCTTTATAATAGTTTTTGAAATTTACTCGGTTTTCAGCGCGCAGGGGTTTGTGAGCCCTTAATACAAATTTTACAATATAAGTTATTTATTTTTACACATCAATAGAGTATTTTATTAAACAACAAATTTATATTTTTACTATAAGATGAAATTTACTAGATTTATAATAGACATTTAGTTGCCTGCGATAATTGTAGTGAAATTCAACAATTTTTTCTTAGAGTGTATCTCGAAAACGGTATGGAAACGGGCTACTTTTCAAAAGGCGATTATAAACTAAGTTTTTTGAACCCTGTAACATGTTCCGCTCCTAACTATAACAATATTCTTTGTATACGAATTTGGGGGCATCAAAACCAACGTACGAAATTTCAGCAACATAATGCTCAAAATTGAACATTTTGGACGCCATTTTGATCCACCATTTTGAAAATCTCCATACACGAAGTTTTGACGAACAATTGACGCGAGGTTTTAGGCTGTTTTAGGAACCGTAACATTGTCGTTTTCTCATATGGGTCATTCCATCAAGAATCGCCAAAGTTGTGACCTTACCATCGCCGATTCTTTTGAAAATTTTTGTACTTGAAGAACTTTATTATTCTAGGATAAAAATTACCACAGATATGAATTTTCAAAGAGGACTCGGACACCATTTTTGCGAAAACTTTAACATACTATAACTAACAAAAGACAATGAGAAAGAAACAAAAAATTGAAATCATATTTTTTTTTTCACTAATTCTTCGAGTACATAAATTTTCAAAAGAATCGGCGATGGTAAGGTCACAAATTTTGTCATTTTTGGCGATTCTTGATTAATGGGAATGAGGTATGCGCGATAATGTCCATGTGCAATTAAAAGCAGCACCTCTACATTTCTTCCTTCGTTTAATCGGTAACTCTACTATGTAAACGAGGCCATGTCAACCGAAATACAACAAACAATCACATCTATTTCCACCATCCACTATCGCGTGTTTTCAAAGATACTTTATTGCAATCTTCATTCGTACATCTTCATAAACAACAATAATTCCATCTCGTATTTCATAAGCGAAAAAAGATGGCATTTCTCCTCGCCCAACTATTTCATTATGTTATGCACGAATATTTCTGCACTGTCACGAAGCATGGCATTCAAAATGGCGAATGATTGCTTGCCTCACGTTCATAATATTTACGACCTGTGTATGCTCCTATCGTCTTACTGTTATTGCAATTTAAAACAGATCTTAGAGAATAGAATCTTGGCGACGACGTGCCCTTATTTGTAAGTGATGCGTGCATCGGCAAAGATTGGGCATTTTTTTAGGTTAGGTTTATTCTCGTAGAAACAAACGATTTTCATTGGTTCGAATTCAGAAGAACCAAATGTCAAAATTGAACGAAAATCCATTAATGTGTCAGTCTCAACATAACCTAAATCTTAAAAAGTTATTATAGTTAGAAACTTACACTGAAATTTATATAGATTAGGCAAAATAAAGAGTATTTGAATTTGAATTTGAATTAAAAAAGTGTAAAAATCCACCTAGACCTTTACTGTCTAATGCCATGTTTCCAGTACTCCTAAATCTCGCGATTAAGAGAACTAGATTAAGAACTGTTTCCATTGCATTCCTAGATTAAGTCTGACAATTGAAACGAAACATCTGTTGTGTACTGTCAATATTTTTATTAGTCGACGACAGTTGAAAATGGAGTGTGGAGTGTGTAAAATTGTTTCCGTTGAATAGTTATATACTGTAAATGCAATGAAGGTATTATGTAGCAGCAGTCGAAGAAGTGCTGCGTTACTAGGGAAAATTCTCAGCTGGAGAATAACTCCAAGATATTGGATGCAGTGGCTGAATTGCAATTTACTGGGTTGACACTAAAAAATTACGAGATTAGCAACTAGATTATTTCGTAATCTCGCGGTTTGGTAATCTCAATCCCGTATGGATAATCTTCTAGATTTCCGTGTAGATTTGCTTAATCGCGAGATTACGGGGCAGTGGAAACATGGCATAAGCTACCCTACTCTAAACCTCTTAATAATTCACCTGTTGAATAATAAAATTATTATTACCGTAGCTAGCATTCACAGCAAAACTAGTCTCGACGACACATTGAGCTAGTTTACACCCAGCCACCTGACCTATATCGTGACCTAAAGTAGATCCAATCGCCTACTGTTTACACCGAAAGAGGCCTAAAATTCGGCTGGGTCGTAGCTAGTCCATCAAAATATTTCATCAGTAAATTCAGGACCGATTACTAAATATCTGCAGTAGTATCTTATGTCAGAACTCACTCCACACATGCTTTGACAAATTGTTTTATTATTAGGGCGAATCACGCGTTTACACCCAAAAATCAAACGACCTATTTTAGGCCAGCTAACAAATGAACGAACCCCGACCTGACGCTAGGTCAAGTCCCCTATGAAGTGTTTACAGCAGGCGCCCTAAGTAATTTAGGTCAAATTAGCGGTATAGGCCACGTCCTCTAAATGTTGGGTGTAAACCGGGTCATTTTCACCGGTATTAATGGCCGCCATTAGGTCATAAAGTCAAGCCATTTTCACTTCGGCCGGTTTCTTGTGCGAAGTGGGATTTTACAAGCAAACAAAATGTACCTATACAAACTGAAATAATAATAACAACAGCAAAAATTATGCATCTCAATTATTTGAAAAGAGCAGAGCTAGCAGAAAATTTCACGTCATAACCTCAAAAATGAAATGTTGAAAAACAATTGACAGGCATCTTTTGTAGCGTCGCCACTGATACAGAGTATAGCAACCAGGGCGTTGATTAAGTGAGGCGTTACAGCCTCCCAGTCTCGATGATTAATTGCAAAAGTTTTTATATAGCGGAAATTGTTAGTGTGAAAATGATAAACTGAACCGACACAATCGTGATAAGGTTCTCAAATTGTTTTTGCAGTATTTTATTTAGTATCTTATCTAATGCAGAGGTGATTTAGAGCGATATCACTTCTGTTTTATGGATGCGCTTATAATGAAATTGAAATAATAGCCGCGTAAATATTGTCGACTTACAAATAGCTGGACAAGAATGACTTTTAGAATCATAATAATATCTTCACCTTGTTCGTAAAAGTTTAAATATATTGCTGACCTCGTACTCATTGCCATCAATAATATCATCATCTCGCGGTTTACCTTATACCTGAGAATTGTTTATACATACTTTGCAACAAAGTCATAACTTTCACTAAGATTGCAACTTGGGTTTTTGTTCCCGGGAATCGAATCGAAACATTCAAACAATACAAAACCTCAAGTGATAACGATAAGTGAATATTGAAAGGGGATTTATTTGGCGCAGCCGGTAGCTAATAATTAAAATCAGGTAGTCTAAGTCTAAGAATTGCCACACTGATTAGTTTTGGCGCAGCCGGTAGACGATATTAAATCAGAAGGTCTGTTTGGCAGAGGTTGATAGCAACAGATACGACCGACATATAAAGCCAATCTGGTGACCCCGATACCAGAGGATATACTACCGGGTTTATGAATGTCCCGAATAGGCGAGCAGAACGAAAATGATTTCATAGTTCTTAGTAATTATAGGAGTGCTTTTTTTTGTCTCCGGGAAAAAAATAAATAAATGATGAGTAGAACATGCTATCACGGTACGTGAGGTACGTAAGTCTATTTTAGTGGAATGAAGTGAATGAAGCAGTTGATTAGTGAATAAGGCCAGGAACAATGGATAGTCGAACAGATTGCATTTGCTTCGGATATGTTCTACCAGAACAAAACAACAAAATATAGCTACTTTGGCAAGTCGACGAGCATTCCGCCAATTCAATGTAGCGTAATGTTCTTAACGCTGGAAAAGAATTTTTCACTGAGCATGCAATCGCTTAAATGGGAAAATATACAACTACTCACGTCTATTACGTTGGATAAAATGCAAAACTTTTTGCCGGTGTTGTTTCCATCAAGGTTAAATGTAGATATGCTACACCTTTGCTATTAAAATATGCGAAACATCATTACAGTGAAGGCTTTGTCATGTTCTACACTGCGAACATGCACACATGAATTTCCTCTCAACATGCAAATTTTTTTCTAAACAAAGTTGAGATGCTTTTTGTGCATAATAATTGTTTTCTGGCGTATAAAAATAGCACTCAATTGTTTTAAATTGGTTTCGTTGTGCGAAATGCAATTGGATACAAGCAAAAGGAAATTGTTACCATGTAAATTTGTTAAATTTGATTATCAACTGGCGCAGCCAGTAGTGTATGGAAGTATCGGAAATATTTGCGTTGGGGGTCATACACGAGCAGAAGGTATGTGGTTTGAGAGTTACTTCTTTTGCATGGTGAACGTTTCTGATCATCGGTTCAATTCTCTAGTTATTTATACAAAGTACTTTCGTCCCTCAAATCTCCCTATCTTTCTTAGATTGAACCTTCTGAATTATAGATTTGGGCTGTGAGTCTTCGCTCTTTGGAGTTTTGTAGAGCGCCAATAAATGAAAATTGGTGACCCCGCTTTATCATGTTTCAACTTTCCTTATTTCTCCTTCGTTTTCTTTTTCCTTACTCTTTTCTGGAAGAACCGCCGACGAGCCATATAGCATCCGGGCTAGAGTTGGACAAAGAAGTCGATATGATGACTGGGAATTTGGTCGACGTTTTTAAACGGGCGTGCCCTATTACTAAACCCCCAGGGAGGACATATCCTCCGTGGTTGGATGACGACGTTAGGCTCCCGCAGATTGTTCAACTTACCTAAGGACAGTAAACTGCGGGAGGACTGGACGGCGTACAAAAATAGTCTCAGAGATTTCAAGAAGACAGTCAAACGGGCCAAGCGAGAGTTTTGGGGACGCTTCTATGAATCAAGCGAGGAGACCAGCGAAGCTGCTAGGCTGAGAATTTTATCCAAGGACCCAGTCGCAACGAACTACCTCCGGGACTCGGCGGGGGTTGGACGGAGTCTAGCAGCCAGACTTTGGAGCTGCTAATGAGTGTGCATTTTCCGGGTTGCTCCGAGGACCCGCAGGATACAGCACAGCCAGTCCGATGAACGAGCACGTGGGGCGGGAATCCTGCAACTCAATAGTCAGCTCAGAGAAGATAATATGGGCAATCAAGTCTATTCTACCTTTTAAATCGGAGTAGACGGGGTTTTTCCCGCTATGATGCAAAATACGCTGCCCTGGTTAATTCCCTGGCTACGGGCGATTTTCAAAGGATGCCTCGCTCTCAGCCACATTCCCTGCAAATGGAGAGAGGCGCGAGTTATCTTCATACTCAAGGCGGGGAGACCAAACTAAATTTTAGCGAAGGACTTCAGACCCATAAGTTTGACCTCCTTCTTACTTAAAACCCTCGAAAGGTTACTGGAGATATACACCCGCGACAAAGCAGGGGTTATTGCCCTGCCGGGCTCACAACATACCTATACCAAAGGTAGATCGACGGAAATGGCGCTGCACCAGGTAGTTTTGGAGATTGAGAAGTCCCTGTCTTTTAAAGAATTCACTCTCGCGGTCTTCCTAGATATCGAGAGCGCCTTTAACAACATAAAAGTTGGGGCGATCAGCGATGCACTGAGGGACGTGGGGTTGGAAATGAGGCTCTGAAACTGGATAGCCACCATGCTGCGCAGTCGTGTCATTGAATCGACACTGGGCAGTAGCAGAGTGCGCAGGTACACGACCCGGGGTACGCCGCAGGGAGGAGTGATTTTACCACTACTGTGGGTCCTGATAGTCGCCAGGTCGCGAAGGTGATCGCATACGCGGACGACTTAGCAATTCTGATATCGGGTAGGTTCCTGCCTAGTGACATGCTCGTAAGGGCACTCACACTAGTGCGCGTGGGCGAATAGCTGTGGACTGGGGGTCAATGCCTCAAAGACAGAGTTGGTCCTCTTCACGCGTAAAACCAAAATCCCACTCCCTAAACTGGGGGGTCTCACCCTACAGCTTAGAGACAATGCTAAATAATTGGGTCTAGTCCTAGATCGGAGACTAACTTGGAGTGAAAATAGCGACTAGCGACAAAGGAAGGCTTTAGGGGCTATCTATGCTTGTAAAAAGATGTTCGGGCAAAAGTGGGGGATTCAGCCAGGGATAGCTCACTGGATGTGCACGGCCATAGTCAGGCCTATCCTAACCTACGGAATTTTAGTGTGGCGGGTACCGCTGGAGCAATCCACTTACCTCAATAAACTCGCCAAGGTTCAACGTCTAGCTTCCACAGGAGCAATGGGCGTACTTAGCACCACACCTACGGCGGTACTAGAGATGATTCTGCATCTTCTTCCGCTGGATATTTATGGGAAGAGCGTAGCAGCAAAAAGTGACGTACGACTAAGACAGTGAGGCTGCTGGGTATCTAGACCTGGGGGCTTAGTGAATGTAACCCGTTAGAGGATACAGACTACTTGATTCCGCAGCTCGAATTCTCTAGGAGAGTCTCAACGAGAATCCCTAGCAGAGAGGGGTGGAATCTGAATCAGCCCCACGAAGGGTTCTTTCATATCTACACGGACGGTTCGAAGACAGACGCCGGTACAGGTGTGGGAGTATTCTCCGTCGACCTGAACCATAGCGAGGCATTCAGAATACCGGACTGCTGTAGCGTATTTCAGGCAGAGATGATGGGAATCGTTCAGGCTTGCAATCTGTTAGAAGATTATGCAATGCGGAACAAACCCGTCGTCATCCTAACAGATAGTCAGGCGGCGATTAAGGCGCTCGACTCATACTTAATCAAATCCCGCCTCATGAGGCTATGCAGGGATAGGATTAGTGCGTTATTCACTCATTTTAACAACACAATTTGTTGGGTTCCGGGTCATAGTGGGATTCCGGGCAACAAGGCTAAGGATGAACTCGCAAGGAGAGTTCTTCCAGTGAGGAGGCCAATTGAGGACATTAAACAAGCTATCGAAGTGACGGCCATATCGGAGGCTAACACGAGGTGGTCAGGCCTCACATCGTGTCTCCTGGTCAGGCAGCTTTGGCTGTCCCTAAGTGCTAGCACGACAAAATTTGTCCTACTCGGAGATAGGAATACTCTTCGTATCCTAATTGGTGTACTGACGGGCCATTGGCTGATCGGCCGGCACGCCAGAAGACTAGGTGTTGCGGACATTGCAGATCTGTGCCGCAGCTGTAGTGAACCCGATGCCGAGGAAAGTATTTTCCATATGCTTTGCGAATGCCCTGGTTTGGCTTGGAGGCCGGAACGTACTTTAGTTACGCGCTTCGCCATGGACTTGGGCAAATTCGTAAACATTAAGCTAGACAAGCTGCTGCAGTTTGTCAGGCTGGCGGGGTGGTTTACCTAAGATGTGGTCTTGGGCACTCGGGTACTTCTTCCTGTACATGTGGGATCACAAAGGACTTATTGCCGGTCTATGTGTTCGGTCGCTTAAAGTGGCCACCCACCTTACCTAACCTAAGCTACTCTTTTCTGAGCACTTTTTCTCCTTTTTTGTTTCACTTTTATCTCATTTCCCCTATAAATTGGTTTTAACGGTTTTAAACTTTGAAAAGAAAGAATAAACATACTGCAGTCACGATCGGCTGCAAGCCAATCGTATAATACTCTAGATGAATACTGAACTCCGATTTATATTGTAGTTGGGGATAAAGTAAAATTACGTGTATGCATGTTGTATGTCCTTTATTAAGGACTGCCATTAGATTGCTACTCAAAACTAAAAGACAATATTCAGTGTTTAATTTTATATTTTGAACTGGGTAAGTCATAAAAAAAAAATGTCCTTTTTGAAGGACTTTCACATGGGAGGTGCAGGAAGGACTCACTCGATTACTTACATATTTATCCTTTTCCTTGGAACCATTTAAAAATGAGCGTGTACAAAATTTGAAATTCGTGGCTTGAAGCGTTCAAAAGTTATCGAAAAATATTGTTGAGCACGTGTTTTAAGGACATTTTGTATGGCAGCTACCAGAAGGAGTAAACGGATTTCGCTGATTAGTAAACTCGAACTTCGTTTTTACTCAAAACTAATTTGTACAAAATTTCCATTTCATAGCTAAAAGATTACATGAGTTATAGTAAGTTCCGTAAATTAAGTGAAGACGTTTGGACAGGATATTTGTATGGCAGCTACACGAAGGACTAAGGATTTTCTTCATATTCATACATTTAGCTGCAACTATTGGAAAAATAACACATACAAAATTTCAAAGACGTAGCTTAAAACCTTCTGAAGTTATCGGCAATATTCTTGAACACGTGTTTTAAGGACATTTTGTATGGCAGCTACCAGAAGGAGTAAAAGGATTTCGCTGAATAGTAAACCCGAACTTCATTTTCATTCAAAACTAATTTGTACAAAATTCCGAATTCATAGCTAAACGATTACTTGAGTTATAGTGAGTTTCGTAAATTAAGTGAATACATTTTGACAGGATATTTGTATGGCAGCTACACGAAGGACTAATAGTATTTTCTTCATAATCATACATTTAGCTCCAACTATTGGAAAATTAACACATACAAAATTTCAAAATCGTAGCTTAAACCCTTCTGAAGTTATCGGCCAATATTCATGAACACGTGTTTTAAGGATATTTTGTATGGCAGCTACCAGAAGGAGTAAAAGGATTTCGCTGAATAGTAAACTCGAACTTTCTTTTTACTCAAAAATAACTTGTATAAAATTCCGAATTAATAGCTAAAAGATTACTTGAGTTATAGTGAGTTTCGTAAATTAAGTGAATACATTTTGACAGGATATTTGTATGGCAGCTACACGAAGGACTAACAGGATTTTCTTCATATTCATATATTTAGCTCCAACTATTAGAAAAATAATAGATACAAAATTTCAAAGTCGTAGCTTAAACCCTTCTGAAGTTATCGACCAATATTCTTGAACACGTGTTTTAAGGACATTTTGTATGGCAGCTACCCGAAGGAGTAGGACGATTTTGCCCGTTAACGAACTTAGCCTTACAAATTCAACCAAACATCCAGATTCAAAATTTCAAGATCCTAGGTGAAGGCGTTCTTGAGTTATCGTGTTCACGGACAGACGGACGGACGGACGGACGGACGGACGGACGGACGGACGGACGTCAGGCAGATTTGAGGTTTTTGGCCACAAATAAACAAAAAATAATATATAACTTTTTTTCGTACGAGGCTTGGTTCTATGCGTTACAAACTTTTCGGCTGGATTAAACTTATAATACTCTATATGATTTCATCTAGAGTATATAAACGTTATTAAAGGTACAACAAGTAATAAGTTTATCTTCCAACCACCAAAGAATATTTAAAGTGAATGGATTACAATAAAATAAAATTAAAAATAAATACATAAAAAATTAAATTATATTAAAAAAAATAATTAAGAAAAATAAAATAAAAACAAATAAAACCGAAAAAAACAAAAAAAAAAATATATGGAATTAAAATTAAATTACAAATAAATAAACCATAATACAAAAGAAAGGAAAAATAAGCTGCCCACATAAGTAAAAATCTTAAAACAGTCTGGACGGAACTTTATTATTTTTTGGGTAGAAATCCGGAACACGTTTAATGCTGAGATGCGGTGTAGGTTACCCCTCCCCCTCCCCCCAAAGGTAGCAAGAAGTTCACCCAATCTACGCACCAAAAAAAAACTTAATATCTTAACGAGTTTGTGAGCTACGTGCCTTCAAACGCTTTTGCGTACGGTGGACGGCAGGCCGTACGGCGGACAGACCCTTTTTTTTGGGGTTTACTAGTCCTAAAACATGAAAGTACAGAATTTCAGTACAGCAATTTTTTTGGAAATTTCAGGTGTATGACAATTCTTTATTATTAAAAAATAATAAAGTAAAAAATAAAACCAAAACAATAAAGATAAAAAAATAAACCAAAAATATAAACAAGAAAAAAATAAAACAAAGTAAAGAAAAATATTACAGTTTAAATAATAAGAAACTAAAATTATTTTCGTATTGAACTTTGCGATTTTAGAGCAGTTTTTCGATAAAGCACAAGAAATCCTTCGACTAAAAAAGACGCCACTCCCTTAGTTTTTAAGCAATTAAGTATAAAGGTAAAAAGTTAAATAAAAACAAAAATGAAGTTCGAATATAAGCTCTTTCCGGACAGTATCAAGTTCTACTTACTCAGAAGAAGACATATTATGCTACCCTCGAATGCCTGGACAGCTTATGGTATTTACGTAAAATATTGTTGTGTAGTAACTAATTATAGGACTTATTCTAAAATAGGATTTTATTATTAAAAACCATCACCGAATCCAAACAATTTTTATCGGAAGATGACAATATTTTCATGGGCCTATTTCCATAGAAGATAACTTAAGAGGTTTCTTTATTTGTTTTCAGTGTCAGCGTTTATAACGAAAAATTTCTTTATTCAATTCGCCATAAGATCCAATTTTCAGAAGCCTTATAAATTTTCCGTTTCTGTTTCAGTTTATTTAAAAAGTTTACTTCGAAATTAACAAAATAAAACAACTTGGTTTTTTTTTTATTAGAAAAGAAGACTGCTTCGTATCAAACTTTTAAATTTTCCAACAAGAAAATCTTTAAGAAATGAAAAACTTTTCCGACGAACAAAATTAAGGTGTTTCTTCCTTCCGTTTCGCACGGAAACTTCTTCAATTTTCCGTATGAACAAACGCGTTCACATTTTTCTCTGTTTCGTTTTTCAAATTTTTATTAATGTTTGTCCATCGCCTCCCACATTATTGCCATAAAAATAACTTTATTATAGTCGAATGTTTTCTTTCATACATTGTCATATATGTGAAACTCACAGGCAGGACATATAGGTCCTGTCCAGAGTAGTTTTGGCTTATTATTTCTACGAATTGCCCTCATTCGTCATTTCCTACGATGGTTCTTGTCTTTGATTTTTATTGTCCACTCGCGTTCGTTACCGATAAAAAGTTTCGGTGATTCGA
The DNA here is from genome assembly GCA_951812415.1 of Beris morrisii. Classification (NCBI taxonomy): domain Eukaryota; kingdom Metazoa; phylum Arthropoda; class Insecta; order Diptera; family Stratiomyidae; genus Beris; species Beris morrisii. Next base: position 106,176,134 of record OX638312.1, on the reverse strand, counting down.
CAACGCCATAAAAATGTTGAAAAGAAATCCCATAAAATGTTCTTTCGCGAGTGTGTGAAAACGAAATGTATGGAAGCATTTTCTTGGTTTTATTTGGCAGATTTTTAAGGATGTGCTCGTGGGGGTGTAATAAAAGGAGTTTTGCGTCGTTTCGAACAAATTCACGGATTTTGTTTTATGGTTAACGAGGAGCGGGTGGTTAAATAACAGAGTGCAAAATCTTGCAATGATGCTGATGGATTGGAAAGAAACCGCTTTATTTTATAGCAACCGAATTGTTTGGTTTAGCTGCCATTATGTTTGGGAATAGTCAGTCGCACGCATACAGTGTTTTATGGCATGATGATGATAATCCTAAGGTTTAAATCCTTTTACATATCGAGTTATACCATTTGAATTGGGAAGGATGGATCCATCCATACTAATTCCACTTGTTCACTTTTTTACGTGCAAGTCTGAAGCGCCATATTTTCAAAACTGCAGGAAGTAGTGAAGTAAGTAGTGTATTAATTAGTGACGTCGAACGATTGAAGAAGACCAAACGCATTGAGTGGATAATCCTAAGACAATCGGAACAGTTATAGTGACCACTAAGAAATGGGGCAGTAAATCTGTTCACGGGTTCGGCAATCGAAAGTAATATGGTTGTCACGGATGGATGCCACGGCAAGAAGTCATCACTCGCACTATCCATCTATAAAAAGGAAGATCCTTCCAAAAACTGTAAACTTTAATACTGAGTCAAAATATAATAAATTCAATCTGGAATCACCAATGTTAACTATTCAATCTCCAGCCACGCTTTAAACTTATCCGAAATTATTCTTGATGTCATTCATCCGCTCTCTTTAAGGACTCGCCGGGGTCACCAATTCTATGATGATAATACTCATAAAGTTGAACCACTTTCTAACAATCATACTAAGTTCTATCAATCCAATCAACGATCGAATCGAATCACTTAACACTTTTTCTCAACTTAAACAAATCAGAAAAACAAAATGATAAAAACAATCCCCAAATTGAATAATCAATTCAAAATTGAAAGGTTCCAATAAAAGTGAGTGAAATAAACAGCCCCCAGTGGAACTATACACCCAACCGTACTCGCAGGAACTATCAAATTCCGAACCTTCCTTTCGGCAATTCTCATCGTCGTATTTATTCGAAAGTCATCCACTTGAGGCATATCCTGCAGGCATATTCCTAGATTTGTATATCGTAAATGAACCAAAAAAAGGGAATATCCCAACTGAACTATTCTAACCAATCCTCCATAAAACAAAAACACTTTTACAGTCTGTTGTTCTACTAACATGGAAAAAGCCGGAAGGATATCAACATACTACACAGGATGGAACCTATCGAGGAACAGGACTAAAGGGAAAATATTTAAAAAAAAATATCAGACAAGCGAATTCCAATCCATTTGCCTGGGTTATTGTTATCCTGGGAATGCATAGAATAGTTAAACCCGATAAAAAAAATATCACTATAATTGTTTGGAAAATAATAAGCATTAATATTTTGATAATGAAGTAAAATTAAAGTTTTTATTATTGGCGCATTTTTTTTAAAAGACGAAGTGATTATCCGTACGCGGACATTCCGATTTTTAGATTATCCGTGGATAGAAGAACAATTAAAAAATATATGAAGTTCTGATCTAAATATTTTTTTTCTGACTTATAGAAATTAAATTATGTTTATTTATTTTGCTGTTCTTATTTATTGCAATTTTTATATTTTTATTATTATTACGAATAATACAAAAATAGGAGAAGAATCAACAAATAAAAACAGAAAAAAATAAGTAATTTAATAGGTATTATACTTCAATGTGTAAAGTTTCACATGAAATTAATATTTTTTTACATTTTAGGGGGTCATCCCGCGTGACATGTTCAAAAAATCGTTTTTTTTTTGCGTTAATTGCATCCAAATATAGTGTAGAATATGTGGGCGAAGTGATTTTCCAATACTCGAAGCCGTTTGGAAGTTGCAGGCCGTTATATTCTCTAAACTCCTTTGCTGTTTTGAATATAATGGTCAGATTAGTCGCGTTTTTCTCAAAACGGTATTTTTCAAATCGGCATACACGATATCTCGAAATTTATCGAACGAATTCCTTTGAAATTTGGTGAACTTATTCAGTACTCATGTAGACACTTCGCAAACTAGAATAATTGTGATTCACCAAGCCGATTTTTTTTGTCGAAACACCAAAATCGACGATAAACTGTTCAACAAGTTGACAAAAATTAACCTTTCAATATTTTTTGGTAATCCTAGTTCCAAAACTAGTTCAGACTTCACAGATTAAAATGCCGTTTGATTTTACTTTATTATTTTAATAATAAAGTATTTTTATTTGAGATAAGCAGAATGCCCGCAATCGTGCCTACCGAAAATAGGTTTTTTGAAAATGAGTGGCTAAGTTGCCGTATACCTCAGCAATGAGCGACATTTTCGGGCTGAAAAAATTGTGAAGTGTGCTCAAAATGTGCATAAATATGTGATAAAAATTTCCCAGTTGTATCTTTATTTATAATAGTTCGCCAAAAAAAATTCCCAAAAAAAGCGTAAAAAAAAGAGCCTTCAGACGGGATGACCCCCTTAAAGAAGAATTTAATTTTTATTTAATTTTTCTTTATTATATTTATTTATTTATTTATTTGAATTTGAAATTAATTAAATACTTTATTTTATTATTTTATTTATAATAAATAATAATTTATAATATTTTACTTTATTATTTTTCAGTAATAAAGTATTTCCCTTAAAATTGAAATAGACAAGAACTATGTTAGAATAAATAGGTATTTCGAAGTATTTAAATTTAATCTACTACACTTTTCAAAATGTAAAGAATAACATACGTTAATTGTAACACATGCGAGTGTGAAATTAAAAATTACATTGAAAATTAAACACATACACTTAGAAAAATCACACAAAACGTGTGTGTAAAATTGAGAAAAGAATTAAATTTTGATATTTTCTATTCTATTTTCGCATGCATACTGTGTGTTGATTGGTTCCGGTACTTTACAATTAAATATATGATATTTTCTATCAAAACTGAGTGAAATTTCTTTGATCTTTAATTGTTCAGCTTTAGGAACTCACAACAAATGCATGTTTATAATAAAAACCAGAATTCGAATAACTCGAATAATAACAATTCTCCCTTGCTGTCAATTTCATGTGTTTACTTACTTGTTGTTTTTAGTCTGCAAAGAAAAGAAAATAAATATTAGTGTTTACATAATATCCTTATTAAGTTCGACAGAGTCACTTCAAGTAAAGCCAGTTGTAAAATGCAAAGAATTTCTCAATAGGTACTGCTTAATTATTACGAATTTGACATAAAATAAAATTTTAATAAAAAAGCACAAACGGAAACAAACAAACAAAAGAAAGAAAAGAAAAACACAAAAATAAAAAAAAACCAAAAATACAAAACAAATACTAAAATATATAAAAAATAAACATAGAAAACAAAAACTATAAAACAAAGCAAAAATAAATTAAAAAATCCCCAAAAATTAATAAAGAAAACACATTAAATAAATCAAAAAAGAAGAGAATTAGAAAAAACCACAATACCTACATAAAAAAACACGAAAATATAGAAAAAAAATTAAAAAATAAAAAAACAAAACACAATAAATAAAAAAAATCTGCCAACAGTCCCCGGGCGCAACTTTATTATTTTTCGGGTAGAAGTTCGTAACGCGTTTAAGATTGATGCGGTGTAGGTTACTATGTGACTGAAAACCTAAAAAAATGAGTAGAATGGGGTCGTAAGTATTCTAGCGCGACCCCATTCTACTCATAAAAAATATGAATTACATAATTGGATCATAATCCGGGACGCAGTCTAAGTAGTAGTATAATACTACGTAGTTATTACGTGATTAGGGGGTTTTTCTTGATTTAGTTTTGGGCCATTACTTGAAATCGGAAATGCGTTTGTAGGCGATTATATAAATAGTCTGTGGAAGTGAAAACCAATCTAATATCTGAATATCTAAAAATGCTGAAATCAAGTTTTTGACGATCATGTAGGAAGCCTTAGGAAGTAAAAATGAATTCGATATCTCATCAGAACTAAGAAATATGTAGGAATTTGTGAAAACATATGCAACCCCCTTGCACCCACTTTGGGGTTGAATATCCAAAAATCCTGAAATGAGTTTTTAGATATATATAAAGAAAGCCCGAGGAAGAGAAAACCAATTCGATGTCTTATCACTCCTAAGAGATATGACAGAATTCGTAAAAACGAGTTCAACCCGTTTATAGCCTCTTAGGGGTTGAAAAAGGAAAAAATTTGAAGACGAGATTTAGGTGATTAATCAAAAAGCCCGTGGACGTGAAAGGTTATTCGATAACTCATCAGACCTGAAGGATACGGCTGAATTCAGGAAAATGTATACAACATCATTATACGACCTTGGGGGTCGAATTTCTAAAAATTTATGTGAAGAATCCGTAAAATTCAAGATTTGAAAAGACCAAATAGATATAACGAAAATCTTGAAAATATATGCATTCCATTTTCACTGATAATTTTTTTCGCCCCCCTTTCAAACGTCAATGGATATTTGAATTTTTTTTATATAAATTACTTTCCTAGTTGATTTACACAGACATACCGAGTTTCAACTTTGTAGCATAAGTCGTTCTATAGTTAGCAAAAACACCCCCTCCCCCCCGTACCATACTACCCATATAAAAAATTATATTTTTCCAACATGCTACTACTATAGTTCTATCTAAATACCAAGATTCATATCATTATAGGTTCTCGCGATACAACATTTAACCCTCCCCCACCCTCACCCTCTACACCCTCACCACCAACAATTTATTTTCTGCTAGGGGTCTATTAGGCCTACTTCTGGTAAAAATTTTAAGTACAGTGGATGCAGCTTATTGTAATCGCGGATAATGTTATAAGCCGCATTTTGTTATCAAAACAGTTGGGTTGCATTTTCCACAAACAGAATTCATTCCTTATTTTTTTCTTCGTTTATTGTTATCACCCGGTTAATGTTATTGTCTTTGGCTGGTCACAAAGTGATTACAATAAGCAGCATCCACTGTATCTACCTTACACTGTTTTTGAGATATGAGGCGTGACTTTTCAGAAAAATTCTTATCCCCCCGACTTCCATACTCCATCGCTCCTTTAAAACATGTTCTGGATAGCAAATTTTTTTTTTTAAAATCGTAAACAATACTTTATTATTAAAATAATAAAGTAAAAGAGTGAAGGGTGGGGAAGGGGGAGGGGGAAGTTGAAAAAGAAATCATTCCAATATACCTATAGAACTGCTATTGATAGAAAGCTGAAACAAACCTAAAACTCGAGCCAAACTATAAGTAGAGCTAAAATGGTGTCATGGTGTTTATATATACAACTCCTAAAAGGTTGGTACATAGGTGTTTATACGTTTTCACAATTTCTGTCATCTTTCTTAGTTCTGATGAGATATCAAATTGGTTTTTACTTCCTCGGACTTTTATAAAATCGCCTATGAAGCCTACTATTTTTCTCGGCCTTTCCATATATAAGCCTACACATTAATTGGCTGTTTAGCCCCCAAGGGTATGTAATGTATGTAAAGACATATGAGTGTATTTTTTAAGTAGAGAATAAATCAAAGAATTTGTGACGAAATTTCTACCAACTTCTTAAATTCATTGTTATCATTTTTAAGTTCTAGTTCTTCTGCGTCGCATGTTATCATACAAATTATTGCCCTTTGTTTTTAGATTAGATTACATACGCAGTAATTTTATTCTCGTTTTAATTTCAGAACAAACCTACATCAATCCCATGCAATAAATACTGAAATTTCATCAGAACAATAATAAAACGAATGCCGTCTATAACAACATAGTTGTTAATGCTTTGACAGGATCAATATTTCAGTTTGACTAATATCAGGGCCAGGGGTAGAGAAGGCTGACACTAAAAATTGCCCATTTATTTAACAGCAGATGCCAACAAAGGGCTCGTAGTCGCATTATAAATTTGATTTTACAAAATTTCCTCTGATAGTGAAATTAATTAAATATTGATTGACGGTGCAAACTCATCACAAAATACTATTTCCATACAAAAGTGCACACATTCACGTCATTTTTATAGTTGGTCACACAATGAAATTCAATTGATATTATGATTATACAGAAAAGGCGAAGGGAAAACAGAGCCCAGCAGAAATTAAACTTTTCAACCGAAATAATTCGGGAATTGGGAGTTTTTTGGAACCATACTATAATTTTAATAGTGACGCTAGTCAATCTTTTTACAAGGAGTAGGTTTGAAGCGTTTGCTGGAAATCAGGAACCACTTTCAAAACTCCATTTTACCACCAATCGCGATAAACTCTTCACTGTTTTAATACAAGCGCATTACGCTACCGTAGTGGACGCATGAAGCGACGGTCTACTCATACCATTTCTTTACTGGTAACTTTACACTAAAGTCCATATATCGAACTCTAAAATGTTCACAGTAAGATGGGAAAATTAAAAGAAAATGGGAAACAAATATTTATTTGTGTGTACTGAAATCAAAAACAGAAAACATCTAAAAAATAATCAAAGTCCGTGAAAAAAAAATTCGACACTTAAAAGAACAAGGTAAACCCAATAAAAGCATCGAAAATCGAGACTTAAAAACAATTTCGAAATTTTTTATTGAGCCAACACGGTTTCAAACTTCTCAAATAAAATTGCGCCAAAAACAAAATTTTTCGAATAACGCAAAATGGGTTCTAAAATCTCAAATTTTTTCCAAACTACTATTTCTCAGTGTATAAAATACCCTAAAGAAAAACGGTCCTAAATCCTCAGACAGATCACTAGAAATGTCTACAAGGTAAAAACAGCAGCTACATACTCAATTTAATTGTGACCTTCAAAGCTCTAATTCAGCGTATATTTCGAAATCAAACAAGGAAAGAAAGAAATTCTACGAAAATCGAAAAAGAGTACAGGTGTGAAAAATAAAGAAATTTCATTTCTGAAAGAAAACCCATCGAAGAAAACAACATTTGGCTTGTTTTCTGTTCTTCTTGGAGTGAAAAAAATGACCATACGATGGCTGCTAAGCTGATTTTTCCTTGATTTTTCCTTTATCTTCTTAGGTTTTCCTTATCCAATTTTTTTTTTTCGGTTTTCACAAAACTTTGTTCAACCACGCTCAAATGTCAATTCCATGAATTTCTTTCACAGCTCGATTGTATTTCCTTAGTTCGTTTTCATCAGAAGGAAAATTTACCCGGAAAATTGCGAACGATAAAATTTCCCGGTATTCGACGAGAAGGAGCAGGGAAACTCCTTTCTATATGTTTTTCGAATTTCCTTAGGCTTGTTTTGTTCTTTTTTTGTATTTTTATCGAAGAGAAGTTTCGCTACGTTTCATCGTCTGCACATTTCTTTCGAATCGTATCCGTGAATTGTGTTCGTACGTTTGACGTCTTATCGATGCAATTGAAAAACCAATTGCCAACTTCTTAGCTTGCAGTGAATGAAAAACGTGAGGAAAAGGTTTCTTTTCATTGCGTGAGCAGTCAACGAATAGTTCGTTGCTGTGTCGATTGTGTAGGTTTCTCTCGATCCGTAATTGTAATATTATAAACAATAAAAAGTTGAAACGTAAAATAAAAAAAAAATTATGTTTTAGTATGAAAAGGTGGGTTTCTTTTCATTTTAAGGCACAATACACATCGCCATTATCACAAAAATTTTTTACTTCATATTCTTCATAAACTTCTCTTTTTTGAATTTTTGTGTTGTATTTATTTTAGTTTTTGAAATATTTGTTTAATGTGAAATGGAATTTTTTCATGGTAAGCAACCATAGAATCAAATTTTAAGAAGTTTTTGTTGTTTTCCGGCGTCAGTGGAGTTTCTGGTGTGGAACCCCCACACGAAATCCCCGACTGTTGATTAATCGCTGTCCCTGAGGACATGACAGTTTAGAAAACCTTCACTAGATAGGCCAGTTTATAAGACTGTGTTGGACTAGGTCCGAAGGAGCTGTTTCGTCATCGGATGGCATAGACTCGTCAGATGCCTACTATCCGAAACACCCTTACAGCTGGTGGTATTGATGAGGATTATTCTATATAGCGATAAGGAAACCAATTTTATTATCAACGAATTGTATACAAGTGAAATTCTTGCCTTCGCATCCGTATACTTAAGGTAGGTGGCACTGAAGATCACCTAATATTTCAACCAATTTGGTGGAATTTTTGGTTGTTCGCTAGGATATATAAAGCTCAACGCTAAGTGTGCGGCATCGAATCCCGGCAACAGCAATTTTATTTTTTTCCCGAATTTTAAACTTTTTAACTTTTTTTTCTTTTTTTTACCCTTTTTACTTTTTAATTTTATTTAACATTTAGTTTTAAACTTTAGTTTTTGTTATAAACTTTCTTTTTTCTATAAAATTTTAATTCGTTTTTAAAACATTTTTTTTATGAAGTTAATTCGTTTTAAATTTAATTTTTTTTTTATTTTAAGATTTATTTAGTATCTAGATTCTAATTTTCAATGTTACTCAAGTCAGGTTAGGTTTTATTTAATAATTTTGTTTTTTTTTAATTCTTTTTCAAGTTTTATTTCCTTTTTGTGTTTTAGTTTTATTCTGGTCCCAATTAATTAATTAAAAAAAAGTTGATCGTTTTTTTTGTTTCGCTTTGAAAACGTGAATTTATTTTCATTTTAAAGCTCGATTGACATAGCCACCATCACGAAACCTCCAAAATAAAAACAATTTATACTAGAATTTTTTCCAATAATTTTTTTAATAGATCCTTTTAAATATTATTTTCCTTTTATTGATTTCTTACTCTAATTTTCTGCTTCACTTTTCTTTGTTTAAAACTTTTCTCTTTTAATTTTTTTCGGTCTTTGCTTTACACATGTTCAATTAAATTCTTTTTTATCCATTTTGTTTATTTTTTTTTATTTTTTTAGTTTTATTTATTTTTTTATTTTATTTTTCATTTATTTTTCTTTCTTCATTTTATTTAGTAATGAGTTTAGCTTTTACGTTTCAACTTTAGTTTTTTTATGAAGTTTAGATTCGTTTCTTAACTTTAGTTTTTTTTACTAAATTTTAATTCATTTTGAACCAGTTTATTTTATAATTCGTTTTTAATTCGTTTTAGGTTTCATTTTATTTTAATGTTTATTTTATTTTAAGGTTTATTTAGTTTTTAGGTTCCAATTTTATGTTGTTGTACTAGTTAGGTTAGGTTTTAGTTAATAATTTTGTGTTTTCTTGTCGTTTTAAATTATTTTTCAAGTTTTATTTTCTTTTTGTGTTCTGCTCTTAATTAATTAATAATTTGGTTGGGTTTTAGTTTTATTTTGTTCCTAATTAAATAATTCAAATAAAAACAAGTTTATCTTTCTATTGATTCAGTTTGAAAAGATGAATTCATTTGCATTTTAAAACTCAATTTACATCACCACCATCACGAAACCTCGAAAATAAAAATATAGACCCCTTTTAAATATTTTTATCTCTATATATAAAAATCACTGTTGTTTGTTACTTTGTTTGTTTGTCTGTTTGTCTGTTTGTCCCGTACACGCTCCTAAACCATTCATCCGATTGCGATGAAACTTTGGTGATTTATTGAGGGCACGCCCGCGAAGGTTTCTGCATTAGTAAAATAATTTTACAAATGGTGGTACACGAGTCGTTTCAACAATTCAGAAAATTTCATATAGTTTAGTGTGCGTTTTCGGTGTATTATTTATGCATTCCTGTTGACAAATGGTAAAGTTGGAAATTTCCAACTGGTGGAAATTAGAACCACCCTCCAAGATAAACAAATTTTCAACAGCAGACTATTGCATGACGGTTCGTGTGTAATTTTATGATTAGCAGCTCCAAAAAACGATAATTTTTCTATATAAATGTTTGCTTGTTTGTCCCGTATGGCATTCCTATACCATTCATCCGATTACGATGAAACTTTGGTAATTTGTTGACCAACCTGGAGCAACGGGAAGCAAGACTGGAAACTGCTCGCATTTACAGAATTGAACTACAGGAAGCAACGGGAGCTATGGGAATAGCGGGAGCAACGGGAACAATGGAAGCAACGGGAGCAAGACTGGAAACCCCTCGCATTGTAACGCATTGCGTGGTATTATTTTATTGTACTCGTAAACAAAAAACCCATAATGTTGTACAGGGGAAAGTTTTTTAGTACAGTTTCGGTGGTATCGCAACCATACAAACTGGAGCGTATTTTGTTTCATTTAAATTTTTTTTTATTCTTTTTTAACTTGCTTACTGTCTTCATGTTACTTGGGTTCAATTAAATGTTTAGATTAGATTAGATTGATTTTTATTATTCCATATTACATTATTTTATATTTTAAGATATATTAAATAATGCGATGCTCAGACCCTGCGGCCCTTTTCAATTCGTAATTATTGTTTAGTTTTCACAAGAAGTTAATGAGTTACAATTTGGTGATATGAATAATGCGAGGAAAATGGGAATTGAAAAAACCTCATGTATGTTACTTAAACTAGAACTTAAGGCTAGACTTAAAACCTAAGATTTAAAACTAACATTAAAATTAACTTATATGAAGTAATTCAATAGCTTATCTAACTAAGTTATTGTTGACACTAGAGAGAATCAGCGGGTTCTCCGAGTTTCTGCATTTTGAGACAAACTTAGATGAAATATTAGAAATGATGTCGTCAACCGTAGGTAGAATTGCGATTTTATGTAATTCCCTAGTGGAAAAGTGCCACGGTTTGTCCAAGATTATTTTTAAACATTTATTTTGGACAATTTGAAGTTTTTTCTTAAATGTTTTTGCACAACTGATCCAAATGGGTGCTCCGTATAAGAGGATAGGTCGCATGACCGATTTGTATAACAGCAGTTTGTTTTCCGTCGACAACTCAGACTTTCTGTTGATAAGGGGATACAATATTCTGATGGATTTCTGCATTTTTGTACAGGTTTGATTGATTTGTTCGTGGAACGTGAGCTTTTTATCCAAGTATGTACCTAGGTACTTTATGTTATGGCTCCATTCTATACTTTCTCCCAGAATGTTTATGGTAGGATTAGGTAGGTACCTGGGTGCACGTCTTTTGGTGAAATACGTTGCCTGGGTTTTACTACTATTTATTTTTATTTTCCATTTATTGAGGAATAAAACTAATTCATCTAGCTGAGTTTGCAGATTGTTAATAATGATGTTAGGCTCCGAGGAGGTGGTAAATATTGCAGTGTCGTCGGCGAACGTAGCTAATTCACAATATTGTGTAATAGGGATATCGGAAGTGTAAATGTTTATTTATTTTTTTAAAATCTATGAATTTTATTTAGCTTTTAGGTTACAACTCAAATCTTAATTCATTTTTGAAGCAGTTTTTTTTAACAAAGTTTTAATTCGTTTTAGTTTTATTTATTTTATTTTAAGATTTTTAAGTTAAAAATTTTGTTTTTTTATTTTTGTAGTTTTAAATTATTTTTCAAGATTTATTTTCTACTTGTGTTCTGCTCTTAATTAATTGGGTTTTTAGTTTATTCTGCGACTAATTAATTATGAATTTGGTTTGGTTTTAGTTTTATTTAACTCAAATTTTTATTTAGTTCTGAAATTCTTTATGCGGTATATAATAAAATTTTTTTTCCAAGTTATAAAATTCTTTTTGAATGTATTATTTCGTTTTAATAAATTGTATTACTTTATTATTTGTATTTACAACGTTTTACAGTGTTTTTTATTTGTTCTAATAAAGTTTTATTTAGTTTTGACTCTAATTACTTTATTATTTTAATTATAAATTATTTATTTATTTTTCTAAAAAACCACGGCTCATATCTCGTAAACAGCAAAGAAAAAAATGGGATGTGGGTGTAGGGGGTGATGGTAGGGGAGGTTGAAATGGTAAAATTTCTGATTTTTATATCTCGAGAAGCCATAATGATGGATCGCTAAAAATTGATATTTAGATAGAGCTATACATAGAAGTGGCATGGGGTGGGTGGCAGATAAGGGTGGGTGTTTTCCTATCTATAGAACGTCTTATGTGAGAAAAGTAATTTAAATAAAAAAATTATGATATATCCATTGGCGTACGGAATGGGGGCCACAAAAAATGATCAGTGAAAACGGAAGCCATATATTTTCACGAATTTCATCATATCTGTTAAGTCTTCTAAAACTATGAATCCATTTTCATTCAACGGATTCATCACATAAATGCCAATAAGCGTTTTCATGATTTTTTGAAATTCGACCATTAAGATGGTGTGAAGGCGTTGCACACATTTTCACGAATTCAGCCATATCCCTCAGGTCTGATTAGATATCGAATAACTTTTTACTTCTACGGACTTGTTTTATAATCATAATTGAAGCCCTTGGTGTAATAAGAGGGTCAACTCTTTTTTTTTAATAGCATGAGAGGGCTTGTTCGTTCTGATTTCTTATTGCATTCGGATGAAATTCTGCTAATGCAGTTAACTCCTTATGATTTAATAATATCCTTAATAATTTTAATAATATTATAAAAAATCAATCAAATAATTTTAATGCAATAAAAGGCCTGAATAGTCAAATTTTCTCTGTTGTTGGAAAAATGAGTTGACCCCTTGTTGTTCCAAGGGCGCCATATTGGTTTTCATTTCTTCGGGCTTTCTTTATACTTATATAGAAACTTCTTTCAGGATTTTTGAATATTCAACCCCAAAGTGGCTGTATGGGGTTGAATATGTTTTCACAAATTCCTACATATTTCTTAGATCTGATGAGATATCGAATGCTTTTCTACATACTTTCTAAGGATTATTAATATATAATCGTCAAAAAGTTAATTGCAGGATTTTTAGATATTCAACACTACGCGTGAGTAAGGGGGCTGCATATTTTTCATAGCTTTCGACATATTTCTTAGGTTTGATGAGATATCAGATTGGTTTTCTCTTTCCCAGAGTAAAGGCCTGATTGTAAAAGGGTTGCTTACGTTTTCACAAATTTTGCAAAATCTCTATTGTCTGATGAGATATAAAATTGCTTTTGAAATAAACGCCTAAAAACAATTTTAAACGCTTCCCGAACTTTGACCCGAAAAATAATAAAGTTTCGCCCAGACTGATTTGTTTCTTTTTTTTTAATTTTTTTAATTTTTTTAATTTTTTCCTTTTTTCTTACAATTTTTTATTTTATTTTTCTCTCCTTTTTACAACTCAGGCACTTTAAAAAGAAATTATTGATGCAGTCTATAGCATTCTGCCCCGAAAACAAATAACCATCGATTATTCTGATACAATTATGTAAACTGCCATTACTTTCTCCGGCCTTCTCATCTCACGAGCATGAATTAATCGACAATTACCTTTCGTATTTATGCCATCAATCTGTCGAAGAGATGTTATAAAATGTATTTACATCGAGGTACCCGGAACATAATGGCCGTAATTTGAAGTGCCCTTTCCATCCTCATGCCACCCCCAGAAAACTACATAAAACATTCCTACGCGATTCGTTTCGCGCATATATTTCGGAAAACATAAAATTACAGGACGACTCTTCTCATCCCCTGAGCCATAAAAAAAATGTGAGGGCGGGGGCTGGATAAAAAAACAACCCCAAAAACCCATAGGGTACGAAAAATTATCCTCCCAATGTAAAGCAGCCGTAAATTTGCTGAGGGAAAAATGTTTTAAAAAAAAAAAATTCAGTCAGGATTTACGGTGACCATTTACCGACCTTTATTATTTTTTTTTCCGGGTATGAGTCCTTTGGGTCAAAGCAGAATTTCAGGAGCAAAGATGGGCCTTGGGCTGAATGAGCAAAAGGATGGCCTTTTTATTATTTCGGGCTGGTGCGTTTTTATTGCGTGAAAATGAAAATTCCATCAGTAAATCTTGTAGGATATTATTTAGTTCGTCGTCGAATGTTTGAGCAGGATCAATCGGATGTGATAATTTCCTGTCAGCCAATCTTGATAGTCTCAAGCTTTGGTCTTATGACGACCAATATTCTGTACTCCATTTTACTCCTACCTGTCATAATCGATATTTTTGATATATGACGACCACTTAATGACTAAGTTTACGACCAATTTCTGTATGACTATCACCGAGTGAAAAAAACCTTTCGCATGAATTGAATCCGGCTTTTGCAATATTCTCTTTCCACACCTCAAAAAAATTAAGAACACAGAAAACATCTTGTTTAAATCATGAGTGACGCCATTAAATATTCGGCTTGAGGTGGACATATGAACCGAGGTTTAAGACATCACGTAGTATTTTTCCATCATCATCAATGGCGCGACAGCCCAAATCGGGCCAGGGCCTGCAAGATACATTGTCTGAAGTCATCTCGGTTCAGCGCACGCGTCCTCCAATTTGTGCATTTAAGAAGCGATCTGCAATCTGCGTCAACTGAGTCCTTGTATTTTTCCAACGTAGTGTAAAATTACACACGAAAAGTCGACGAAAATACCACACTTGAGGAGCAAGTGGACAAAAATTGACGTCCTCTGAAATAATTCAAACGCGTAAATTAGAAGCGAAAAAAAACCTTAAACAATGAAAAACCCACCGGCCTGAAAGTTTTTATCATACCAACTTCGTTTTTGAATCTCAGAAGTGAAATTCCACGATTTCTGTCACATAATCTAGAGCTTTTCTTCAAAAAATTCTTTCAATAGCACTGTTTTAAAAAATTTTGAATTTTCAATCCAATTTTTACTTGAAATTTCCAGTATATTTCATTTTTTCAAGTAAAAGTACTCATTTCAAGCACTTTTACATGAAATTACAAGTAAAAGTACTCATTTCAAGCACTTTTACACGAAATTACTGGTATTAGTAAATTATTTATGTACCTTTCAACTGAACCGTACAATTTACATGAAAAGTCTCACAAAATTACACAACATTTCGTGTAAAATTAACTATATTTATATATGAATTGAAAATTACATTCTTTTTCATGTCAACCATGAAGTTGGACGCTTCGTTCGATTCTACTGAAATGAAAATGAAACGCCTTCGGTGGCGCAGTGGCTACACGCGCCAAACCTACGCAACAAAACCAGAATTAATCGCGGGTTCGATTCTTACCTACAGCCAAGTGTTTTATTAAGAGTAAGTAAGTAAGAAATAATATTAGAAGTAGAAATAAGTGTATCTTAAAGAGTGCTAATTATACACTTTTTTAAAGTGTAAATTCAAGAGAATATCCAGTGAATTTGCTGCTTCCGAAGTTGAAATTTACTGATTGCAAATTTAAATTTACTAACCGAAAATTGAAAATTACATTCAAATTGCCTCTTACATCCCAATGTAAATTTACTTGAAAATTTGAGGCATATATGCCTACTATCCCGAAGATGTAAAATTCAATGGATTTTTTTTACTATGTGCATCAAGTTTACTAGAAGTCAACAAATGTAAGTGAATATGAACGGAAAGGAGTAAATGCAAACTTCAAAAATAAGTCAAGTTTTACGAACATCTGTAAACTACAGACAGGACCTCGACTTTAAAAGGATAAAAATACAATAAAATGCCCCACGTTGGGCGCCAATTTAAAACATAAAAGGGAAGGTAAATATAGTAGGAGATAAGTAACAAACTTCTGAGCTGGTAGTTTTTTAGGTAACTATCAGCTACAAAAATGGGAGTAGCTACAGCTAAAAAGTGTACATAGGTAACTAGGCACAATGTTCTTTCAATTTATCTTCGATATTCTTCAATGCCTTGAACAGCGCCCAACGTTGGGCATGATCGACTGAGTGTAGCAAGACACCACAGATATTTTTGGTGTTCCTAAACGATGGGGACTGTTACTGCCTCAGATATCATTTTTACACTAAAGATAACGAGTGAGAAGCACATAACTAGATTGGATTCGAACCCACAACCTCATAAGGGTTCGTAGACGAGAGCTAAGGGGACCCCCCCAACAGGTACTGAGGATAAATTTTTCACGGCGATATAATTTCCAAAAAATAATTCTATGATCAGTTAACATAGAAAAGTTGACCATACGAAGTTACGTACAAATGCGATAGTCTCTGACACCGAAATAAAAGCATATCAACTTTATATAGCAATTACCTTGCGAATCTATTTGAGAGGAATACTATCGAGAGTTGCTCTCAAATACTATCGGAAGCTGCTTTTGAATACTATCGAGAGTTTCTATCGAATTCTATCGAGAGTTGCTGTCGAATACTATCGAGAGCTGCTGTCGATAGTATTGTACATACGTTTAACAAATGGTTACAATATATCGTACTCTAACGAGCAGAATATTCCGGCTTCACTGATATAAGAAACATGTAATTACATATAATCTAATTCAAATCTCCAGTGCTAGAAATACGATCGAATGCACTCGACTGATAAAAGCTGTACGACTTCTGCTTAGTTGAGTCTTCATAAAGCACGGAGATTCGTACGCTTGACTTTCTGGGATCACGACATCTTTTCGTATACAAAAATAATAATTAAAATTTCTGGGAATTTTTAGCGCAATTAAGAGTCAAAGCGCAAGCAGCAAAGAGTATAGAAAAAAATAATAATACAAAATTTATTAAACTGCCTGTACACGTGAAAGTAGTCTCAAAAGTTGCTTGTATCTTTTCATATTTTTCACTCGCAGGTCACAATTCAACATATTTCTTCGGTACTCGTAAATAAAAAAAACTAAAATTATATCTTTTTGTTGCATTCATTCCAAGCTCTCAAATAACTTACAAGACTCGTCGAATCCATGGCCACAATCCGTACGTATTTTTACAGTTCCCTATCAAAAGTGCTTTTATCTCGACCTCTTTATATCAAAAATCGATAAGTCCATAATCCGCATAAGACCTTTAACTCACACATTTTTATTTCGATTAACATATTATTTGCTGCAAGTGAAAATTGCGTCCCAGTTACTTACGTAAAACTTTTCGATGGGAAAAATTCATAAACACAAAGTTTATTCATAGAATTTAAATTGAAAATTTCGTTCGTTTCAATTGCATTCTGGAGTACTTATATAGCGCATTTTTATCGGATTGAAAGTTTTATCGTAGATCGCAGTTTTCAGAAAATAATTTCGTCTGATTGGCTTTGAGAATTTGTTGCATTTTAGTTAGGTTTTCACGAAAATTCGCGCAATTTTAATAGTTTTATTCTACTTGAAAAACTTTCAAAAAGATTTTGTTTATGTGTTGAATAAGAATTAAAAATATATTATTAAGTAGGATTGATAACATTTTACAAAAGGAATTTTACTTGAATATATCGAGCGCGGTCTTGCTCTACTTCTAAATTCTGCGTTCTTATGAAAAGACCAACATTCAATTTCTTACAGTGACTGTCCACGTGAGAGTGAATGCAAAATTAACTCTCGAGAGTTATTTTTAGCTGCTTATATGTTTAATAGCCGGTCATAATTTAAAATATTTACCTAGCCAATTAGACAAAATAGTCCGTTAATTACCACTTAACTTCAATATAAATTACGCATTTCATCCCAGCCTACTGTAGACAACTTTTCGCGTAATATCGCGGAATATTTCCGTTTGATCAATGAAACTTTTCAGCTCTTCTCGTTTTGGTCATTGGACAAATTTCTATTTCTGTTTGATCAAAAACTTCTCATTTGAAGTTATGGGACCTAGTTTCATCTCGCAGTCTGAAATAAGGTCCTAGTTGTATGATCAGTTAAGCTCAATCCATTGTCAAAAAATTAGATAATTACTCCACTGCAATTTTCGACTCTTCTTTTGCCTCTCCTGGCCGCAAGTTTTAAATTTTTTTTAAATCTGTTTGCGGATTTGATCGGATAATTGTGAGAGAATTTGGAAAAATTTGGCAAGGGGTAACATGGCAATTTTTTAAAAAGTAAATTTTTTCGACTTTCGATTTTATCACCACAAACGAAAGGGGAGCTCAACAGATGCTCAAAAATCCAAACAAAATTAAAATTGGATCAAAAATGGTAGAATGGTGGCTGAAAACGTCGAAAAAAAATGCAAAATTTACGACTCTTCTTTTGCCCCTCCTGGCCGCAAATTATAAAATTCCTTAAATCTGCTTGCGGATTTGAAAAGGGGGCGCAAGCATCTTTAATTTAAGTGGTCACCTGTCAAAATCGGATAATTGTTACCACTACAATATCCAATAGACAATCGTAAGGTATATTCTACTGCTTCCATACACTTTGAGTAGAACATTTACCTAAAAACAAAAGAAAATGTCCCTCAGTACTAATTCCACACTAAATAAATGTCCTTACAAATTACTCTCACAACTCGCTATCTCTCCTCAAAACCACACCGATTTAAAACTTTATACAAACCACTCATTCAATAGAGCTACAGGCCACAAGTTCCTCGTCTGACTCCTCCTCTATTCCTGCCCACCAAACTACTACGACACTCTCGGATACTGCAGCACAATTAATTACGTTTCTCAAGTAAGTTTTCCTTCTGAATTGAGCTCCTCCCCATCCTTTTCCAAGTCCTTTCCGATCTTCCGATCTTAACAAGTCTTTAAAATAATGTTCTTTAACCGCAGCGGCATCAGCTATCGCTTCGCGGTATGCACTTTATTCGCAAGAATTTGTCCAATTAAATTTTAACCAAATTACAAAGAAGTTTTGCTTCCGAACAACGAAGAGTAAGAAATGAAAAAAAAACCCAGCCACAATGGTGTGATGAAGGGTACATACAATGCCATCTATAGGAGAGAGCAAATGCCATCTAGTGGGTCGAATGGGCGACATTACGACGCTATTGAAATGCGAATGGAACAGGGTATTTTGCAACCGTTCAATGAAGGATACAGACGTTCGGTTGCCACTAATTATAGTCAAATTTTGCAGCTTCGATGAACTTTTATTGGATTTTCGACAAGAGAAAATTGGCATTTTGAAGGAAAAAACGAGACGTTATATTGAATGATGTGGAACGAAATGATGGTCATTGTAGCCGCGTCGTAGAACAATTCTCTTTCAATTTATAATTTGAAAATTATCGTTGCCACAATTTTTTTTTTTGAGACATGGTCATTATGACGTCGGTACGACCAATTATAGTCGTACGGATTGATTTTCTCCACAACGCTGGTCTCTTTGAAATTAATGACATACCAGATCTGTTTGCACTGAAAGGGACACGGAGTCTTCGGATTAGAGATGGGTCGTTCACGAGTGAACTGTTCCAAAAGAACACTTCATTTAAGTGAGTGAGTGAAGTAACTCACTCAGTTTGGTGAACCGCAGTTCAATTCGACACTTGACAAAAAGAATTAAAAACGATATATATCAATCGCAGGAATATTCAAATAAGCGCAAGTGGTAAAACTAATTTTTGTCCGCTGAGACGAAATTTTGAGCCCCAAATTTAACGCTGAATGATGAAGGAACGATGGAACGAAAGAACGATGAAGCGAAGAGTTCATTGAAAGTACTTCACTGAACTCGTTACTTAAATTGAGTGACTCGGAGTGAAGTACTTCACTGAAAGGAACTGCTTTGCCCATCTCTACTTCGGATCATGACTGTTTCTTGCTTAGAAATTAAAAAATTAGCTTAGAAACACTGTTTTAAAAAAATTTAATTTTCAATCCAATTTTTGCTTGAAATTTCCAATATATTTCATTTTTTTCAAGTAAAAGTACTCATTTCATGCACTTTTACACGAAATTACAAGTAAAAGTACTCATTTCCAGTTCTTTTACACGAAATTGCTGGTATTAGTAAATTATTTATGTACTTTTCAACTGAACCGTACAATTTACATGAAAAGTCTCGCAAAATTATGCAACATTTCGTGTAAAATTAACTATATTTATATATGAATTGAAAATTACATTCTTTTTCATGTAAACCACAAAGTTGGGCGCGCCGTTCGATTTTGTTTTCTACTGAAATGAAAATGAAACGCCTTCGGTGGCGCAGTGGCTACACGCGCCAAACCTACGCAACAAAACCAGAATTAATCGCGGGTTCGATTCTTACCTACAGCCAAGTGTTTTATTAAGAGTAAGTAAGTAAGAAATAATATTAGAAGTAGAAATAAGTGTATCTTAAAGAGTGCTAATTATACAATTTTTTTGGAGTGTAAATTCAAGAGAATTGCTGCTTTCGAAGTTGAAATTTACTGATTGCAAATTGAAATTTACTGACCGAAAATGGAAAATTACATTTAAATTTACTATTACATCCCAATGTAAATTTACTTGAAAAGGTGAGGCATATTTGCCTACTATCCAAAAGATGTAAAATTCAATGGCTTTTTTTTACTGTGTACATTTCATTGAAACCAGATCAATGATAACACGGTTCTTTGCTACGAGTTTCGATACAAAAAATTCACGCTACAGACGATTGCAAAAATAATACTGCCTACACAATACTCTACTAATGAGAGTAAAATTCTAGGAGTATTGTTCTCATAACGAAAATACATAGTCAAGGAATGTGGAGGCTGGAAGTTAAAGTAAGATAGAGACTCTAGGCAGATTCATGTTTACTAAGTGAGGGTGATTTTGATAGCTACCTTACCACCTCATACTCCCCCGGCCCATTAACACTATCAACTTTTGGCCACGCCGTCTTTTGAGAGGCGAGTTAGTTGGACAATTTTGTCAGCAGGGTTACCCTGCGTCTACACTGGCAATGGGAATGGCAATATTTCCATTGTGTTAAATGTCAAATCGTAATGAGTGGACAATTCACTGCCAAGCAATTTTCATTTGAGCGAGAGAATTCGAAGTGTAAGATTCTGAAGCAAACCAAAATGTCGGACATTGCATAAAAAAAACTATGGGTAACTTCAATAAGTTTTCTCTTTAGTCAACTTAATTTTCAGCCATTTCGCGATCAAAGCAAAAAAAAAACCTTATTTCTACCTGTTGACAAGTGACGCTCACTCATGCCAAACAATGCATTTTCTGGCAATATTGTTCTCAAAATTGACATTGCAATGATTGACATGGCAATGTTGAGAGCAATATTGCCGTATGCGTTTGATGCTTCTACACTGTCAACTTGTGTATGGCAATATTGCCGTTGTCATTGCCATTGACAGACAAATTGCCAGTGTAGACCGAGGGTAAAACTCCAGAAAATGTTCGATACTCTTGCGAACTTCTTCCTGCTTCATTTGCGATTTCAATGGACCGATCGTTTCAAAATTAAATAACATGGTCACGATTTTACGTGCGGATTGTCTCAAGACGATTTTTTTTATTAAGACAACATACACAGCTTCGTATTTATGCCCTCGCTCAAAGTAAATTCGAAAACATTAAATGTCAGAGTCTTAAGTGAAATAGCAGCATAGTGCAGATCAGGTGTGTTATGTATGTGGCATGCACCTTTTCAGTTCGTTCCATACAACTTTAATAGCATAAAATACATTCGGTCTTATGAAACCTGACTCTTTGAGAGCTCTACTCCTTCGGTAATTACATACGAGAAAAAAACAATACAAAAATTAAACAACAAGAAAACTGAGCTAAAATGAAACGCTCGGTTGCTTCTTTTAACCTTCAAGACGCTTTCATCCGCACACACGATCTTAGTACGATATTAAAAAAAAAATCGTTAGTGCAGAGTAGCGGACATAACTTCAAGTATACAAGAAAACATTTTATAAAACTTTAATTTAAACGAAACTTAAGTGTAAATGCGTTCTCTATGCATTGCACAGTTTTATGCTTAAAATTCCATGAAATTTGTGAAAATTTGTCTTGCAAAAAAAATGTCAGCGGCTTGGTTCATATTGCGGAACGAAAATATGAAGGAAAAAAAATCGGGGAATCTGAAAACTTAGTGAATAAATGAAAACTTTTGAATAAAATTCTTATGAGAAAAGATGAAATTGCAAATTCTATTCACAAAACGAAGAACTTAAGTATGTTGTCTACATTCAACTGCAAAAGGAAAGTGAGAAAAATACGAAAATAAATCAAAGGTAGAAGTTTGGCCTATTTTTTTATTACACGTCTCATTTTTCTACTATAAGATATTTTTTTTTTAAATCTGTTTGACGCTCACACAACATGTTGTCACGCAACAAGTCATACGTACTTTTCAGAGATGAACAAGTCACACGTACTTTTGAATGATGAACACGTCGTAACGTATACTTTTGAAAGCAGGAGGAATCGGAAGTGCGTTACACATAAGTAGAAGAATCTGGATCAAATACAAAAGCTCTGCGTTAAGGAAGCAGAGATGCATGTCGATTCTGTGAAACCACATCTGAAACCACGGCATACATTCTGTGTGATTGTGATGCAGTTGCCAGATCAAGAAGACAGACTCTCGGTGGATATACTCTCACCTATGAAGACCTGTCGAAGACTCTCCTGAGTAAAATCATCTCCTTTCTTAAGGGAATAGATATGGCCTAGAGAGTGGTTAAGAGCCAGGAACAGAAGACCACTGAGGTCGCGGTTCGAGAAGCAGCAAGGCTTCTACAGGCTCTGCCAACAAATAAATAAAATAAGGAAGCAGAGGGCTGAGCTCTGAGTAGCGGTGTCCTATTTCTTTCTATACTTTAAGAGTATTGGTCAGAATTATCCAGAACGTAGTTTACCCCATTACTTCAGGACGTTAAATGCCACTTAAAACTAATTAAATTTCCCGCAACAACTATTGAAGTTGTGATTCCACATGCTTCATGCCACTAATAAATTTTTTCAAACCCTATAGAGGTACTTAAAACTAATCTTGTCCAATAACATAATATTTCCACGTAAAGGTACTAACTACTAACTACTAGTTCCTGATTCATAAGTCCCTTAACTTTACAACGCTATGAAGTTAAAGTATTACCAACATTATGATCCGAAAATATTTGAAACAAACTTTTCTGCAACATAAAAAAAAAGTTATTCAAATTTAGCTCTAGTTGTTCAACTAAGTCAGAACTTTGCCTGCATAAATGACTTATGTTTTGCAATTGTGTTTTACTGGGAAAGAAGCACATGCCTTAGATATTTTGATGATATAAGCAGGTGCCTACAATTTTAATAGGACAAGGTTCCCCCTTTCCAAACAAGAATTCACAAGCTGCCACACAGTGTACTGTCTACACAAATTTGGGAAACAAAATTCAAGTACCGGGTACTTACCATAAAAAACTAATTTTATTGGGTAAATACCCGGTATATACCCATTTTTATTATTCTCGAATTGCACCCAAATAAAACAAAAAGGCGAAACACTCACCATTAATATGTTATTATTTTATCGGTGATCAATTTTAGCAATCCATTAGCGAACTTGCGATAATTTTTATTTCTGGACTCTGAATAATTTAGGTTTTTTTTTTGGACTCTAAAAATAATAAAGAATGTTTTTTCTTTAAATTTGAATAGATAACGTTCTTTACGATATGCGGAAGCTGACAGCTGGTTTACCTGTATGCGACTTCTCCCATGTTTAATAATTTTAAATGTTTATATGCAATTTAAAAATAAACTGATATATTGCAATAAATAATCAAGAGGGGCTTCCTCCACAATCCAAATATAAGCACACGTCAATGCACAGAGATAGGAGGAATACTGGTGTATCGATAAATGATATACACTACAAACAACACGCTAATGAGTTGATATTCATTATTAATTTTGTTGTTAAGCATGCGACAAGTTTTGAATAATTTAGTGAATTCGAGTGAATTATAAAAATTTCCATATCCAATTTCCAGCCATTTACTATAATCTGACGGTTTTATAAAATCTAGAACTACAGGTAATAAACATTGTAAGATGTACGATGGCTTTAATATTGTAAAACGCTAATCAACTTGATCAAATATTGTCGCCTTATTTTTTGTTAGTATTTCACGTTGAAGTTGGTTTGCTATTTAGCCGCAGTAGTAAACACGTACAAATCGGCCAAAAGTTCGTGAGAGAAAAGGACAAGCGAATCAGGAAAATAACTCAAGTGACGTGGTGAGAGCTAGTGCAGTTCAAATAAGGCACACATAAAAAGACAGTGAAGTCGAAAATGCTTTCTCGTCTTTAAAAAGCATTAAGATCTCATATCTCGTACGCTAAACAGTAGTTTTGTATCACAAATTGAAAAAGATAATATTTTTTATAGAATTCAAAATAACCAACTTGCTTGAAATGATGAACTCCAGAAATTTCATTGATAACATCATTAAATTTTCATAAGTAAATCGATTTTTACCTGAAATTAAAATAACAGAAATATTTACGCTATTTTATATTAAAACAAATAAAAATTCCAAAGAAAATGATTAGGTGGAAAAATAATTTTCAAATACAGGAATCAATAATTATTGGCACACTTTTCCACACAATTATGGCTAGTAATTTAAATTCAAATTTATTTTAATTTGATTCAATATATTTGTCTAACTAACTATCTATTTTGTCTAACTAAAAACTTAGTTTTTCAATTGGCGCAGCCGGTAATTGTTCGAGAAATAATTGTTTGCAACAAGAAAAAGTATGCGTAAATAATAGAGAGAGAGAAAAATTTTATAACATAAAAATTTACTATTAATCGCAATATGTGAATATTAGTAGGTAGGTCTCCTTTTAAAAAAAGAATGTACTGTAAAAATATTCACCAAATTATTCACATGAGTTTATCAGCGACAAAAGAATCAATCAATTAATTCTTAACGAAATTTATGTTAGTTCGGGTTAAAGAGAAAGAATTGAAATTGCTTGATTCGGAAGGGTGAAAGAAGGAAGAAGAAGGAAAATCAAAGAAAGCACAACAAATGGACAAAAAAGAAGGAGGAGAGCATATGGTAAAGTTATAGAACAGAAAGATAAAAACGTGAAAGCAGAAAAAATAAAAGAACGAGAAAGCATAAAGCAAGAATACCGAAATATCAAAATAAGAAAACACGAAGAAAACGCACATATAGTATACTATGTCAAATATTTGTCAGTCAGATAGTGTTATCATCAAATTTTTGTTTGTCAAAATATTTTGTTTTTTCTAGGCAAGGTCTATATTGATAGAAAAAATATAATTGATCTTTTCGTCAAACTTTTTTAGTCAAATATTTGACACCATGTAATACACGCTTAAAGCTTGTATTACACTGTATGCCACTATATCAAATTTGCGATAATAAGCAATGTAAATATCGAATTAGAATTATACTCGCAGTATCCGGTCGACCAAATTCGATATTTCGTATTGCTTATTACTGCAAATTTGACATAGTGGCATACAGTGTAACAAGCTTAAGAAATAACCGAAAAAAAAAAATTGTAACACAGTATTATACTAAATTATATAAGTAAAAATAGTCAAATGTTTATTGATTAAAAGAAAGGGCTATCCAAACAAAAAAATAATCCCCAGGAAAGCTAAGAAAAAAATAACAACAAAAATTCAAATGAAAGATAAATAAAAGGCCAAAAAGAGTAAAAATAAGTTACAATATTTGAGCCGTTTTTTTTAAAGTGGTATAAGTCCACTTTTGGAAAAAAAATGAGTTAATGGTAATTTTAGTAAGATATAGATATCCTCTCTTTATATTTATAATCAAACATTCAATGGAGCACGATTTATTGATAAAGTAATCAAATGAATTTTAGCTATAAAATGTTATGGCAAAAATATTTTTTTTTAAAGTGGAATAAGTCGATTTTAATAATGATAGTTGTTTTAAACTTTCAAATTGCAATTATTATTGATTTTGATTGACTATTAATTGACTTCAGTGTGCTATGCCGTTTAGCAGATATTAGCTAGTGCCTTAAAAACAAGACTACGGTATTATAGTGTAGTAAGAAGTAATTTCACTGATTTTGTTTAGTATTATTTCACAAGTTCGACTATTTGGTGTTCTTTGTACTAATTGATTGCAGCGTGAATATTAATATAATTGTTATTAAAACACAGAATCACAGTTTTAGATAGATAATATTTTATACAGTTATTACAATAACCATCAAAAAGACGACAATATCTCATTTTTGTCTGATAGTGATGTTGGTAAGTAAGAGTAATAAATTTTGTCGCGGGAATAGCAAAAGACGACATTTTTATTCAGATGATGATAGCGTTTTCACCAATATTAATTCAAGATTGTTTCAAACTAAGAAGAGGATTAGAATTTTACAATTGACAGATTCAAGCACTGACAAAGACGACGTTACTAATTTTCAATCACATCATGAAAATAATGATCAGAAGACTAGGAGAGTCAAAAGAAATAGAGGCGAAAAATATTATACAAAAACTGGAAATATTATTCCTGCAAAGGAATTTAAAAATAAGGATTGTAAATATGTGAAAGGGTGCAAAAATCGTTTTACAGAGGAAGATCGGATATCCCTTTTTAATTTTTTTTGGAAAATGGGGGATTTTGAGAAACAAAATACATTCTTGTGTGCATCTACTAATCGTACGCCAATAAAAAGAAGACGACGTAGATATTGTAAAGGATCAGCCAGAGATTGTAGTTATACATATTTTTTAAAATTGAAAAAGGAAAGCGTTGCAGTTCTTTATAGCAAAGTTTGATATATCTATAGGAAGACTACATAGTACTCTCAAAGCAAAGGTATTAGGAAAAGACTTACGTGGAAAAATGAAAGGATCTTGCAGAAAGAGTGATGAAGAACTGCTGCCTTAAAAAATAACATACAAAGTTTTCCACACTATGAAAGCCATTACACGCGTTCTCACAATCCAGACAGAAAATACTGGAGTAAAGGAGAAATAAATTTAAAATATATTTTTTTTTTATTTTTAGTTATCTTAACGAAGTAATTACATATTACAGTTGTTTCTTTTTTTATATCTTCTTTTCTAATATAACTGAAATTAATTCTTAATAAACTTGATGTTTCGTGAATTTATTTTAATTATTATTTTTTACATTAAAAAATCCATTTTATTAAAGTCAATATCAATAAAAATATGGACTTAAATATCCACTTGTTTTTATTTCTTATAATATGTTATTTTTGAAAGTGGTATAAGTTCATTTGGAGTTAAAAAATCGGTTATTTTCTTTAACAATTTTAATAAATAATATTAGATAATAAAATTTAACAGGTTTATAGTGTTAAAACATCACCCGAATTATAGTAACGTTTACCAATATTTTTAAATTATTTCAAACGTAAAACCTTAAATATCTTAATGTATGGAAAAATGGACTTATACCACTTTCACTTTCTTCCACTTTAACGGCTCATTTATTAGTTACAAGATCCCAGAAAAAAAGCATAAAAATACCAAAAAGAAAAGCTAAAAAAAGGACAAAACGAAAAGGAAAAACGAATCCAAAGAAAATAAAAATAATCAAAAAAAAGTAAATAACAAAAGGGAAGCAAATAAAATAAAATGTTTCTTAATCAATACACACAAAGGCAAAAAAAAATTGAAAAAGGTGAACAAAAAAAATCAAAATTAAAAATAATAGACTAAAAAAGAGTAAAAACGAAAATATAAAATAAAGTATAGAGAACGAAAAAAAGGACAGACGACGAAAAACAAAAAACATAAAAAGGTAAACAAAAAAAAATCAAAAATAAAAACAATAAACAAAAAAAAGAGTAAAAAAGAAAAGGAAACACATAAAATATAGAGAAAGAAAAAAAAGGACAGACGGCGAAAAGGAAATTGAAAAAATCACAAGAAGGAAAAACAGTGAAAATTTAAATACAACAAAAATAAAGACACAAAAAACTAAAAGAGAAAACAAAAAAAGGAAAAGAATACAGCTAACGCAGAAAACCCTATAAGTAAAAAAGGTGAGTAGAGAGAGTAAAGTGTAAAGCGAAAATCCAGAAAACACAGCCAAAACCAACTCATCAATGCGATAGAGCTCCTACCTTTAGCACAATAATAAAGAAGGAAAAACAAAAAAATAAAGAGAAAGAACATCAAGCAGAAACGTAGTTTTTCCTAGAATTTTAAAAAAAAATCATTAAAAAAACGGCAAAAAAGGACATATGAATACTTAAAACGAAATTTCAAAAATAGTAATATATAAGAAACCAGAAAAAAAAATTAACTGAAGGGAAAAACGGAAAAAATTAAATTAAATCAAAAAAAAAAAAAAATAAAACAACACCAAATTTTTTAACCAAAAAAAACGAATACCACAAAAAAAGAGAAAAAAAATTGCCAATTGTCAAAAGTAACAAAGAAAAAAACAATATAAAAAAAGAAAAAAAATTGTCAATAGTTTGGGTAAAACTTTATGATTTTCCGTTACAAAGTCCAGGAAACGGTTAAAGTGGGGGTACACATATAAGCCGTTGATTTTGAAAATGTCATAAGTCACTTTTTAAAAAATTTTTTTTTTTTTTACATTCTTAAGATGTTTTATATGTACAACAAGAAGCAACTTCCTGAGAACCTCTTGATGCAATTGTTTCATCTCACTTTTAACAAATTCAAGTAAATCTTCTCGAAAGTTGGCATCAATATTTTTGATCATGTTAAAACGCAAACCCTTCAATATCCCGATTTAAGAACAAAGTGACTTATGCCGCTTTCAAAATAAAAGGCTCTACATTTTTGGGTCTTAGTAAAGGAAGATATCTAAGTCGAAATGTAAAATTGGTGGCTTAGATTTTTTGGAAAGTTAATTTTATCACTAGAATAGCTCCGGATAAAATACAACTTTCGCAGTTCTTCTTCAGTGGGAAAATCGTAAAAAAATATGGAACCGCCTGTCCAAAACTCTTGAAATTAATTTTTAGGCGATTAGATAGACGACAAATGAAAAACTAATTCAATATCTCATCTGTCCTATGGAATGTGGCAGAATACGTGAAAATGTATGCAACCCTTTTAAGCCCTCTTAGAGGTTGAATTTTAAAAAAATCCTGAAAACACTTTTAGCCAGAAGACCTAAGAGATATGAGGAAATTCGTGAAAATATATGCACCCTATTTTCACATTGTTTTGCTCTACCTCTGTACACCAATGAATATACGAAATTTTTTTTCACCTAAATAACTTTACTAGTACAGCTACGTATACGCACCAAGATTAAAGTTGCTAGCGTAAGCCGTTCTAGGGATAGGAAAAATACCTTCCACCGCCGTACCCCTAATAAAAATTGTCTGTTCAGAAAGTGACACCACTATGGTCCTACTTATATACAGCACTCTATCATTTTCGAAAAATTAAAATCATGATGTTTTTCTTTTCTGCATCCCCACTTTGGCACTGGCACGTGATCTTCTAGAAAAATTCTTATCCCCCCGTATCTTGCGAAAGTTTTAGATTCATCAAACTCCCTTTGTCCGTCTAAAAGTTACCCCCACCCCTGCAAACTATTCGCCTGGTATGCCTATTAACAAAGTTTCAACTTTCTGGCACAAACTGTTTAGGGGATATGGATTTATGAATAACTTGATTTCATCTTTCGAGCGTTTCGAACGCCCCCCCCCCACACCACCCCCTAACCCTGTCAACCATATCGACCATTTTTTTCGAATGACTCCACTATCATAGATCTATGTAAGTTCTAAGTTTCAACTTTCTAGCATAAGTGCTTCCTGTAATATAAAAACCAAAAACGCTCATACAACCTCCGCGCACGCCCCCACCTACCAAAACGGCCGAACTTTAAGGGATCCACCCAATGTACCCAGCAAACAAAAAATATATTTAATATAGCTCAAAGGTTTTTTTTTTCAAAGTCGATCACAATACAGCGATTCGCAATTATCTGTATAGCTTGAAAATCAGGAAATATATTAAATAAACAGTCAGTGTCCAGAGGCCCCTCCTTTTTTGGTTACTTGTGACGGTCCCATATGAGTCAAAGTATTGCTGATCACAACGATAACGATTCCAGTTTTGGCAACAAACGCTTATCAGGCGGAACACACTTTCAAATGAACTAGTCATTTTAAGAAAAAAGAACTAGATTTTTTCGGTTAGTGCGAAAAAGCTAGAAGTATTGCGGATCAGATTCGAGATGAACACGAATAGCCGAAAATGACGATAAATGGAAGATTGAACTACATAAGTTTAATTGATTGAATTTTTGCACTGTAATGCATACAGAATTACATAAACTAAGTGTTTATATTGTTAATTAGATGTATAGTACCCAGGATGGAATAGCATGAAGCTTAAAGAAGATTAAACGATGAAGACGCTCATCTATCCGAGACGACAACCAAACAAGAGCACGGTAGGCAGCCTCCCATCTGGAAGAGAGTTTACAATAAAACAAAAAACCTAAAATCACACAGAATTATTATATGCGAAAAAACTAGGGCTTGGTCAGCCATGGAAGACCCCGAGGGAACAAATTCAAGGTATTTTCCAGTAGTGAATTTTGAGCAATTTAAATACTGCTTTAAGCGAAGAATCCATCGTTTAGAAAAGAGAAAGCCATATCTAAGAAAAATACGATTCGTACAGATTGCACAGAGACCTTGGCGCACATTACCTTGGCGACGGCGGTTGTACCGAAAACACAAACTGAACAAAGTGGCATTGAATTCTGCTAGTATCACGATTGGGAAATCAGTGGTCATTCGTTAAAATATCTAATTAAAGGAGGATGACAACATCAACCGCAATTATAACAACAAAAACACACGACCAGATATACTAAGTAGTTTGTGGGTTTGAATTTATCTTATCAGTTTTTTTTGTGAGACTCCATGCCAAAGAGCTTCTAATAGCATGTACAAAAAAAACACAAAATATAATAGCAACCACATTTCCATAATTGTTAAGATAATTTTTGCGTTTTGTTTCTTGTCATTGAAATAACGACCTGTTCTGCCCAAATCGACAACAGAAAAAGCAGTTCAATTTCGACGAGCTTCCAATTCACGATCGTCTATAAATCCCCTCAGGAAGCAATTATTGTAAGTAAATGTACGGAATAACGTCTTAAAAAAACACGAAAAGATACTGAGCTACCTCTCGAAATTATGACTGATTCGAGACAAGAAACAAATTTCTTGCTCCAACTTCCATGAAATGAATGAGCAAAACATGCCAAATTTCGGGTGAGTCTCATATCCGTATAATAAGATTTTCGGAATTTCGGTTTTTTTTTCCTTCCTATGGCCTAGAAGACATTTAGCAACGGCAAGCAACTCAATCAAAATAACGAGCACTTGGCCTGGCAGTAAAGAGCCGAAATCAAAGTGCCATCAAACAAATGGAAGATCATAAGGGGCTCTTTCGTAGGCAATCAAACAAGATATTAGAGGCTATAATTGCGCCGAGTAGAAAAGATTTCGACATGTTCGACACGACCAGAGGTCCAAGTTAAGTCCCAGGCGCACGGCTTGAGACTTTCCGGCCCCGTTTTCCATCAGCCAAAACGAGGAAGTAGTAGATACCATCAAAAGATACAAAACTTATGCATCAATCTAGTCGGCAATTAAAACCACACTTGGCAGAATTGCTCAAGAAACTAGACTGCGGAAATGAACATTTACCTGTTCGGTTGAACTTAACGAGACAGTCGACTTTCGTGACCAGTCAAGAAATCGGCCAGGCTTTGCTCAGCGGCTTGGAAAATTGCACCGTCGAGTGTACGATAAGCCTATAAGCGCAGTCACTACAATACTTAGTATCAACTTTTTCAAGGTAATCGTGTTTGAAGTCATTTCGCTATAGCCTTACCTGAACTCCGGCATGCGTACGTCCTTTCCCGCAGTACCATCGCGCGCACATTATTGTCTTAAATCTTGGAGGCCAAAAAAAAAGAATTGGTTATTAGACAGAATCCAATAGGCTATCTCAATCCGGTTTTATAAGATACCCCCGCCGGCATCGTATGTCCGAACTCTGAGAACTAAACTTCGCCGGTCCCACGATAAATAAAAACCGAAAAACTTCTAGTCACGTTGAGTTTCGAGCAGATTTTACTTGCATTTCAATTCGTCAATTGATGGAAATTTTTCTTAGCTCGCAAGCTTGAGGCGAAGAAGCCGACTATTTGGGTCAATTCTTCTTCATCTTCTATTGGAACACAATTCAGACTAATTGTACTGAGTGGACTTTGTTTCTTTGAATGGTTTTTTTCAACAATAGAGCCGAATTAGTGCGCGATTTTCACCGCAATTACTGGTAATATACGTTGTTTCGGTTATTTCGAGTGATTTCGGGAGGAAATAAAAAAATCTATATTTTCCAGGTGTCTTGACTTATCAAAGACTCAGTTCACAGTAGAAATTTATATGACAAAATGTGTCTCAGCTAAGTCAAGACACTAATTTCAATATACGACAGTTATTAATACATTTATATCATCAGTAAACTAATTAGATACACATGCTAAAGCTATTCCCATATCACATATTAAAATCTAATTGTAAAATTTATAGAAATGTTGTTCAAGCACACGCCTCTTCCCTTTACCGTACAATTTGCCTTCAATTAATTATGAAAAGACTGCTTGAAGGAATGGATCCTTTTCCATTCGGTCGTATCCTTTTTGGGGAACAAGGTGTTTTTCTGTCGATTTGTTATAGGCACCAATGAACGGCATCAGCACAATTTAATCCCTTTTTCAACATGATGTTAGTTAATGTCAGTCAATAATTTACAGACAACAGTGGAAATTGGTTCGAGTGGTGGGGATGGGGGAGAGCTAAGGCCTCGAGGGTTTTTCGCCGGGAAAATCGATTAAGGCATGACTGTTTTCGAGGTTTTTTTCTCTCTCTCTATCTCGTCAATTTTACAATTAGTGCTCAAAAGTTGATTGATATTTTGGGATGCTGTGTGACAAATGAGCGATCCGAATTAGAAAATGCTTCGGGAATTTGTTTTCGATTAGACAGAACTGATGGAAAAACACGATTGAAATTCCAGAGGGTATATTGTTGGCAAAAAAGGTTTAAGGGCCGGAATGATTAGGAAGGAACAAAGATGGTTGAAACATTTAACCTTTGGTGAAAAGTGGAAAGAGTTGGGGTAATTAACGAGTCATCGAAATGATTTTCAAGGCGGTATGATTGGAAAAAGAAAGTTTTGCTCAACTGTTGACTCTTGAGCAATAATTTGTTAGAGTTGGCAGATCAAGGAGGGAGAGACGGGATACGTTGGTATTAAGGGTTAATTCTTATTCATTTTATAATTGATTACAAGAGAAGTTCAAGTGTTTGACACACAGACAATGCCGGTTTATTACAGGCCTGCAGGATAGTTCGATTGCTCAAGCAGTTTTAGGATCCCTGCATTCGAGACAGTAAATGTTTAACTAGAATTCCACATGACAACGTCTTTCAAGTGCGGATCTTCAGTAAGAACTTTCTTGAAGTTGCAGCGCCCATCTGGAATTTGGTCAAAAAGGTAGCATCCTTTTTCGTTCCGAGCCATTGAGGAGACTTTCACTTCCCTGTTTATGTTCTTCCCATTCTATATCTCTTTATCCATCTCGACAGGAGCTGTAATGATTACAGAATCGATTCAGTAATGGCTTTTAGTAAGTACTACCTACGATGTTCTTCATTGCATCATTGATTACTTTTACATAAGAAGTTTCTATGCCGACCGCTACTTACTAATCTCTAGCCTAATTCATGCTTAATAAAATCTACTTGCAATGCGTTGTGATTGAACCGATGAAAATCCAAATTTGAAACTCAGCGAACTACCGACAAGGCTAACCCGCCTGTAATGAAGTGAATAGTTCGCTTGAGAGCTTGGTCTGTTTCCATCAAAACTACAATCGTTTTCGTTGAGAACAGCAATCTTTCAACTTATATGGGACCTTGACAAGGGGCCAAAGATGTAGCAGCCTCTGGAAACTGACTGACAGACTGATGTGATAAATTCACGGAGTCTGCACTTCAGGCACTTAAAGTAAAGAAGAAAACAGCAAGCATGTCCACCTAGTCAACAATTTATTTAGGCCAGAAATTTTTTTTTTTCTCATTTTTTCTTTTTGTTTTTCTTATTTTTTTTAATTTTTTGAGTTTTTAAGTTTTTTTAATTTTCTTTTATTATTTCGTGCAATTGTGTTCGCTTTGCATTTTCCGGTTTTTTTTTATTTTATTATTTATTTCTTATCTGATTTTTTTTTTTTAATTGTTTGTCTTTTTTTCATTTATTTACTTATTATTTTATGTTTAGCATATTTTTTTAATATTTATTTTTTTTAATTGTATTGTTTTTATGTATTTCTTTTTCATATTTATAGTTTTAATTTCTTTTTATTTTTACTTTTTTTCTATCTTTTTTATATTTGTTTAAATTTTTAAATTTCAATCAATATTTATTAGTTTTTTCACTTATGTCTACCATCTTATAATTTATCGTTTAGAGAACAGATAATTCAATATCTTAGCAGCTAAATTAAACCTAGTTAGCACAGCAAAGCAAAAACAATTTAAAAACATTATATTTGTTTAGTTTTATTCCGTTTTATGTTATTTTATTTTTGTTTGTTTTTTATTGCAATTTTCAATTTTATATTTTTATCTTCATTTTGTCATTTCTTTAAACATTTCTGTTATTTCACTTTATTATTTTTTAATAATAAAGTATTTTATTTTATCTTACTTTTTTGTTTATTAGAATTTTCAATATCATTTTATTTTTATTTTTATTTTAATTTTTCTTTTAATTTTAATTTTAATTCTTATTTTTATTTTCATTTTAATTTTTATTTTAATTTTTATTTTAATTTTTATTTTTATTCTTATTTTTATTTTCATTTTCATTTTCATTTTTATTTTCATTTTTATTCTTATTTTTATTTTTATTTTTATTTTTATTTACTTTATATTTTAATTTTTCATTTGCATACTTATTTTGTCCAATTATTGTTTTTTTATTTTTCTATTTTTAGAATGTTTTTAGGTTTTTTAATTGCTTTTATTTATTTATTTTTTTATTGTTCTCTTCACTTTGATGTTTTATTCATTATTATAATAATTGTTTTTACTTTACTATACAGTGTGTCCGGTACTTGATCGGAAATTTTTTACAGGGTCATTTCTTGTTAGAAAAAAAATGTTCTACAGGGTGGGTCAGTTTTCAATATCCGCGGAGATACAGGGTGGTAGTTGAAAGTCTTTCGGACATGTACCCTCACTCATTTGAACTGTTATATCTTCAAAACTAATATTCACAATTTAACATGTTATAGCTTGATTTTAGGGAGTCGCTATGAGATATCCAATGTCCTTGGAATGGTTCTACTATAATTTCATCGGAGTCACCAATATCTCCTTGGACTTTTATCTGAAAAAAAGATGAAGGAGAAGGGAAAAGTTCTGACGGCGGTAACTAATGGTCAAAGTGCTGTTAGATCTTAATAACCAAATTTTGTGCGGAGTAGCTAACTCGTTATTGAATTTCCGACCCAAAATGCATTGTTGATTATTCAAAGAAATCGTTCATCCCCTCTTCCATATATCGTCATGTTCATCATAAATTTAGTTCTCTCTCACTACCCAATCTCAGCCTCATCTCTACCCATCATCACCCAATGATAAACATCTAAAGCTTGTACCGATTGCTCCTAAGAAAACAATTTTATTGCCGCCCCGAAGGAATTTATCGGTCGCTAGAATCTTTCCCAAACCAAAAGAAGCCCCTACCTCAACGTATCCCGGGAAAATGAGGCGCAGCAAACTTTTTTCTTCCATCGATTCGGTATTAGAATCGCGTCTTATATGCGGGCGTTTATCGGTCCCCTGTATAATCCTTCATAATACTTTCATATCCTTGTATATCAAATATCGATTCGGAATCTACTTAACCTATAAATCCGGGCATCATCATCATAAGCTCAATCACAAGATCCCTAAAGAGGACATCATCGTCCTGATAATGGAGCTCTGCTGGTGGGTCACACGTAATTTTCCCGTGGAAATTTTTGCCGTCAATTTGTTTAGAGTTCCCTTTGGTCCCTTGGCAGGTTGTTGTAATGTCGATGTTCCATGCTTTCACCGATTTCTTCAATGGGCCTTATCGCAACCCAAAATTGATAGTTGAAGGCGGCCTTTTAACGACTCTATCGCTTAGTTTCGAGAATATCTCATCTACAGGGTGTGCAAGGCGCGTGGAACTACTGAAAGGACTCCGGCCAGACGATTTTGCTCAACTCTAATATAAGGCGACGTTGATCGATTATCCAGAATCATCATCGATTACATCTTGAATGGGGAAGGAAACTTTTGTATCATTTCACGGTAATTCAAGGAGCCTTCTACTTCCTTTTTCATTTATATGACTTACTAGCCCTGATCCTGAGAAGGTAACGTTCCACGTCATAAGCGCGGGTAAATTTATTCAACGATTTCGGGTCCGAAGTTTAGTTTTCGGCGAATGAACGAAGACTTTTAGGGTATAGCACACACCATCGATTTCGTAACCTGTAGAACGAAGTACAGGTGAAATATTTAAGCGATGATAATGGCAAAGTTTGGCAAGGACTCGACCTCTGTCTATCCACAAATACAGCCGGCAGGCTTTTATCAGTTCATTTTTCAGTTGCTTTCTCCTCGTATCTGATTTTTCCTGCCCCCGAAGTTGCTCGTTTCGGGATGATCGAATTCGAAATGTTTTATCAGGAGGAAATTCATAAGATTATTCTGTGAAAGAGATGTGTTCGACTACAGGCAAGTTTTTGATTTAGATTTGAAAATCCAGACGGATGGGGATGATGAAAAAGTTCATGTTATATATTATGACCCAATCCTAATGTCTGCTACGGAAGGCATCAAGTTAACAAGACGAAAAACAAGAAGTGAAGTTGAAGTGGTAACTTGGTAGGTTTGGCACCCCCGGCCTGATGATTGACGCACTAAAGAGTCTCTACCACAAATGTGCAGAAAATTAGAAATATCAATTGCATCTAGGAGCGGTCTGCTGTATTTGACGATCAAGAACAGTGACAGAAGTAACCAATTTAAGTCTAGGGAATTAAATAGAATCGCTATCCAAATAGGCAGATTCTTAAAGTTCCAAGTCAATGGGGGTGGCTTTAACCACAAAAAACAAAGACTCCCAGCCTAGAGGATCAGACGCAAAGCAAATATTATGTCACGTAGCTTTAAGGAAAGTCGGAGGTAGGGCGAAATCGTCAAGATCCAAAAAAATGTGAAAAAAGAAGAAGGGCACGGAGTAGAGAAAGAAGAAGTGGAAGAAGAAAAGGAGAAAGAGCAGGAAGAAGAAGGGGCAGAGAAGAGGAAGGAGAAGAAGAGGAAAAAGAAGAAACGGCGGAAGAAGAAACGGCAGTAGAAGAAACTGCAGAAGAAGAAGAAAAAGGAAGACGAAAGGAGGACAGAGAAGAAAGCGGAAGAAGAGGAAGACGAGAGGAAAAAGGAGAGGAGGATGAAAAAGAGTAGGATGTAAGAAATCAAGAAGAAGAGTAGGTAGAGAAGGAAGAAGATTAAAAGGGAAAGAAAAAAGAGACAGAAGAATAGAAGGAAGGAGAAAAAAGGAGGAAGGAGGCAAAAGGAAAAAGCAAAGGAAGGAGAAAGGAAAGTAGAGAGGAAAGAGAAAGGAAAGAAAGGAGGAATAAGGAGGGAAAATCAAGGAGGAAGTACAAGAAAGGAGGAGCAAGAAAAGAGAGGAAGAAGAAGAAAAAAGAGGAAGAAGAAGAAATTAAGAACTCAAAA
This sequence comes from Beris morrisii, assembly GCA_951812415.1. Lineage (NCBI taxonomy): Eukaryota > Metazoa > Arthropoda > Insecta > Diptera > Stratiomyidae > Beris > Beris morrisii. The sequence goes on along the minus strand of OX638312.1, from coordinate 106,138,512 downwards.
AAGCAGGAAGAAAAAAAACACAGAGGAGAAGAGAATGAGGAAGAAGTGAAGTAAATTAAAGAAAAGTGAGAGGATAAAAGCAGGAATAAGGAGGGTAGGAAGAAAGATATGGCGCAGAAGAAAATCAGAGAAGAAGAACGAGAATATGATGAAGAAGAAAATAAGAGAAGAAGAACAAGAACAAGAATATGACGGCGACGAAATATAGGAGGAAAAATAAAAATAGCAAGAAGAATAAGGCAGAAGAAGAATAGAGAAGAATAAGGCATAAAAAGAATAGAAGCGGAATTGAACAATGAAGAAAAATATGAAGATGAAGGAGAATCGAAAGAAGAACAATAGGAGTTGGAATAATGGAAGGAGGAAAAAGAAGAGCAATAGTAAATAAACAAAGAAGAGCAAAAATAGGAGAAGGAGAAAGAAGAAGAATACATGGAATTATAAAAATTACTCCATTTCTTCGATTTTTCTTCCTTTTGCGAATGTTATTAAAGAATGAAAGAAAACTTCAACTTTAGAAACGCTTTGGTGTTCTTGAAGAACACTTGAGTTCCAGAGAAATAAATATAGTTCGGAATGTTTAAATTTTGACTGGTATAGTTACTCGTCAGGAAATCAATTTGCCGATGGTAGTGTAAGCAGAATACAATAGAAAGCATTTTATAAAGCAAGAAGGTGACTTGTACAAAATTTTTAACAGGAGAAAATCCTGGATTGCCCCGGGGCAATCACTGAGTGTATTTTGAGGTTCGCTTTCAAAACCAACGAGGAAACAAAATGGTTTCTGCGCGAGACAAACGCATGCCAACTTATGGAATGGATAACATTCTTTTTAGTATAGGCGGTTTTAAAAGTTAAGGAATCCCTCCTTCAGATCGTTTGTAATTCCAATGGTAGTATCAATTCTCATTCACAAGTATAATCCTCTGGCTTAAGTCTTAATCTAACGGCAGGACCCTTCTTAATCTATGTATAATATGCTTCTGGTTAAATCACACCACCTTCTGTGTGGACTCTAGTCCAGAGCCTGTATTTGTTTATGACCAATCGATTGCCAATTTTTCTCCCAATCAACCTCAATTTCGATCTAGGGTATGTCGAGTCGTCCTCTAAAGTTTGTTGCCGAGGATAATTTGTATGAATCGAACTCTATTCCTTTTCTATATTCCGGAAGACGGTGAACGATTTCAATAACGCAAAAGTCTGAAACGCAACCTATCATATTTCCAAGGCAGAGTGCTGAACCAGAACTTCCATAAGAAAATGTCTATAAAAGATCCTTTTGATATATCTTTAAGCTTCCAATACAACTTATTTTTCATTAATTCCAATCAACACAACATCAATGAAAACAGCTTGAACTAAAGGTTCCTAATTACACTAACGAATTTTACAAAATTTATCCTAACAACGTCAACTTTGTCGACTAAATTTAGGCAAAATAAACAGAAAAACATTAGTTTGTTTGACATAGTGGTAAATGTGTGAGATGCATCAATATCAAGGGATGATACGACTTACTGAGCTGAGTAGAGCTCCTCAGCAATAGTTTCACAGCTCATGAGGATTCTTTGTAGACATTAAAACTGAAAACTCAGTGATTACTCTTCAAAGTGTCTTTCCATAAAACCACTAGCTCTTTCGCCTCAGTAAAGTGGGAAAAAAGGAGCGTTCGTGCTAAAGGATTCAGTTGCTATATTCAGGATCCGGTTGAGGGTTGCACAGATTGTCAGTACTGTATGTAGCGGGTATGGTGATGGTATCAGGAATGCCTCTTCTCCACCACGATTCCTCTAATGAAGAACCTCCTCGTGTCCCACGTAATGAGGTGGAAACTTCGCATCTCGGATGTGGTATGGACTCTTCCTTCCCAGTACGTCGCCCCACGTTCAAAGCCGATAACGAACAAATATGCTTTCTTCTTCTTCTTCTTCTTCTTGACGACAGGGTGGTTTTCATTTAGCTTGTACTTTTAATGCTACCGTTCCAGAAACGCTTGTTGATGAGAAGCAGTAAGGAGCAGCAGCAGAAAGCGCCTAGTAGAGAAGATACTTAAGTGCTTTTTGTTTCTAACCGGGGGTGCCTGGGAATTAAATTTCTGTTTCATGGCACTATGAATATCCCGCTGTCTCGTCCTCCAGCTAGAAGTGGGTAGGGGATGAAACACACATAGCGCAGATACGCGAGTAATATCTGCTTCCCTAATTGCTATTTGTTTATGATTACGTTGTCTGATTTTAAGTTCAATGCGAGTAATAGTATCCTCCCTCTTGTCAAGACTTTAAGACACATTCTCTTCTAATGGCAAATTTAAAGATTGCCTTTTATACTGTAATGTCTGAGGATATGTGGTGAGGGTGGGTAGAAGGGAGAAGTATCTTTGTTTTTCTTTAAAGTGTGACATTGTTTCAGTTGAGTTGTGAAATGAAATAGCTGTTTAGATATGCTATAATCTTCCGACAAACATTTGTAGCAATTGTTGTGCGAATAATTAACTGTGTTCTGGTGTATTATTTGGCATTAGGATTCCAAGAAACAAAGCGGATTTATTTCATTTCGGGACGGAAGGAATTGTATATTTTACTAAAGCTGACACAAATACAAAGCATTGGAAGAGTAAGTTAATTATCACAATATGGGTATTGACGTAAATATCATATTTCATATTTTGTTCTAGAATCCATCGAGGAAGAAGTTGGATAAGCCGACCATGAAAACAAATAGTCTAGTTAACTAGACTGGTTTCATAATTGTAAAATCAGCCCTTTTACCAACTAAGGAGGATATCCCCGACTAGTTAGCTCTAGAAATACTGACAACTTTTAATCTTTTAATAATTTAAAAAAAGATGAAATATAAAGATAACAAAAAAAACCAAAATTAAAAACTAAAAAACAAAGTAAAAAAAAAATATCATTTATCCGATCTTGAGAAATTTACTTCAAAATACAAATTTTTCCTATCGTGACCCTTAAAATTCATTTTTTATGTTCCATATTATTACCTACAAAAGCTATTTAGGACTAAGGTGTTACTATTTTACAGGTAATAAGCGAAAACTCGTAACATTTCAAAATTTAATATGCGATAAAGTGACCCTCGTTAAACAAAACTGTTAAAAGTTCTGGTTCTGCTTAAACATTTCTATTCCCAAGTATCGACCGATTATCCTACAACATACACTCGGGATGGTATTCGAACGTATTGTACTAAACCGGATTCAGAGATTTTTAAACGAGTCAAATATTTTACCAGACGTACTGTTAGACTATAGGGCCGGTATTTATACAAGCCACCAACTATATCGGGTAACGAAATTCATCAAAAATTCCCTTCACTAGAAAAATTCAAATAAGCAAAGCTTTTGATACAGTGTGGCATGACGCATTATTGTACAAATTATAAAAGTTCTCCTTTTGTATACTACAACAGTTGAAGATTTAAAACAAATCCTTCCAAAACCAAATCGATTTTCTTTACAAAGAAACATATTAACATAAACTTTCTATGTCGACCTATAGGCTTCGATAGAGAGTCGATTAAATGACCTGACACTATTACCTACCTCATACGCTATCCACCCACTCGCAGATTGTTAAGTTACCAGTAGCAAACATGGCAGACTTACCATAGCACCCATGCGATTTGAAATTCGCATAGTCGATACACTGTTAAATTCCCCATGTTTTGTAATTCAGCGAAACAGGTGAATATAATTTAAACCTGTTAACCGTCAACCGTTTGGTGCTTTTTTGTTGACGAAAGAAATGGAGCCCGGACCACCGAAGCCGAAAAAAATGGACAACTCAATTAATCTGAAAATACTTTTGAGGTTATGTACCCTGTAAAGTAAATTTGAGACCACCAAATCGAGATCAAAAGATCGCAACTAAACGTTAACAAACAGAATAGTATCGAGTACATGGCCCTTACAACCCAATCTTTATGTTTGAGAATCGATATATTTTGAATACACTTGTTACATCTATCCTTCAAGTCAACATTGATGTTATTATACACATACATATTCTTATTAGTTTTAAAGTACTATAAGTTTGTTTTATGTAAGTTAATTTGTATGAAAGGTTTTTTCAATTGATCTAATTTTTTCTCAGACTAACCAAATTCTTCAACTGTATGCCTTTCATATGTACCATATATCTTTTTGTTAAGTACTACTCGTAAATACTCTAGTTGCAAAGGTTCCAGCCTACTCTCTAAAATATTTATTTGTATTTGCATTAGTAAATTGTGTCCATAGTAAGTTACTTCGAAATAAGTGAACTATGAACTGTGAAATTATAGGAAAAACATTAAAAAGTTTTTTTTTAAATTATGACCAGAGAAGGATCTGGACGCCACAGTCCATTGCTTGTTTGTTTACTTGCGTTGTACCCCAACGACCCGGACACTGATCACACAATAAAAATAAACTACATAAAAACAAATATAAAAAAATACAAAAAATAATAAAATAAAAATTAAATTAAAAAACAGATCGAAACAATAAAGTAAATTAAACTTGAAATTGAAAAACAAACTAACAAAATCGATGAAAAAAAAAGAATTGATGTTATAAAATTAAAAAAAAGGAACAAAGCAATTAAAGAATCAAAACACGAAACAATTAAATAAACAAATGAAACCGTGCGAAATATTAAAACTAACCAAAAAATATTAGAAAAAACAACAAAATACAAGCACAAAAATGATAAAAAAAACAAGAATTCGAAAAACTAAGAGTCAACATTTAAAAAATAATTAAAACCAGCCGCAACAGAAAAAGAAAAAATAAATACATAATGGAAACGTAAAAAACACAAAAGAAACAAAACGCCAAAAAAACACAAAACAGAAAGTAGAAAATAAAACGAAACAAAATACACAAAAAATCAAAACGAAAAACATTAAACACCAGAAACGAAAAAAAAAAAGTTAAATAATAACGAACCGAAATACAAAAAAAAACTGGAAACGAAAATAAGAATATAAATAAATAAATAAATTAAATAAAACTACAAAAGAAATGTAATCAAGCACAAAAATAAAAGAACTGAAGCCATAAATAGAATAAGAGTAAAGATTAGAATAACTAGTAAAAGCTAAACAAAAAAAAGAAAAGAAATGATAAGATAATTGATACAAAAAAAGATAAAATAAAAGAAACGAAATAAAGCAAACAAAAATTAAATTCCGAAAAAAACTACAAGAAATCGGCAAAATAGAATAAGCGAAATGAAGCGGAACGTAAAAATTAAATAAAATAAAACGAAAAAAAGTAAAGAATAAAAACGAAACGAAAAAAACAAAAATAAACGAACAAAAAAAATAAAAAGTAACGAATGGAAGACATTAAACTCAAGAAATGAAATAAACAATAATATTAAACAGAAATGAAACGATAAGATAAAAAATATCAAAAACGGAAGGAAGGAAAAAAACAGAAAATAATAAAATTACATAAAAGAAAAAATTAAAAGAAATTAAACAAAAATACTTTATTATTAAATAATAAAGTAAAATAAAAGAGAACAAGCCAAAAGATAAAATCAAAAAATAATATGAATAATAACAATGAAACGATGGTTAGGTTAGGTTAGGTGGGTAGCTTTTGACAGAGATAGCTAACACATAGACCGCTAGATGGGTCCGTTGTGATCCCACTGCACCATGGCACGGCGCCAATGCTAATTTTCAAGAACCAACTAAGCCCAATTGGCCGGGGTATTGTTCTATCAAATATTTTTCCGTGTTTCTTGGGGCGAAGGAGAGGAGAGTTGGAAGGAATTGTGGAGAAGAAAGGGGATACCGAACTTAATCAGTTTTAGGAATGGGAAGGAAGATCAGGAATCGGGCCGGGTATGGCAGGTGTTAATGATCATAATTTTTCAGTACTATTGGCTGTGATACGAGCTACCAGAACAGCAAAGTTGCCTATAGCAAATCAACTACTGTCTGGCAGCTCTGACGGTATTTGCGAATCTGATGAGAATGTAAACAGAACTCATTTGCTCAGGTTTTAATCCTTTACAAGTGACCCTATTAAACATTCCGCACTGTTCACGATTTATATTATCATAACATTCTGAAACCAATAGCAACTGAAAAATTCATATAACAATGAAACGATAAGACAAAACAAAGATTCGGAAAAAGATAAAAGAAAAGAAAAGAAATAGACCAAAAAAATAAATTGAGGAAAACGAAACGAAATGAAAAAATATATTAAAAAAACGAAACGAAAAAATAAAATAAACGAAAAAATAACACAAGAGAAACGAAACGACTAAAATACATATCTAAAACTAAATAAAATATGTACATAAAAGAACTGAGAAACGAAACGATAGGACAAAATAAAGGAAACGAAAGAAAAAATAAATAAACAAAAAACAAATAAATAATCAAAAGAAAAAAATAAATAAACAAAAGAAACGAAAGCAAAAAATAAATAAACAAAAGAAACGAAAGAAAAAAAAGACAAAACAAAAGAAACGAAAAAATAAATTAATAAACAAAAGTAGAAAATAAATAAACAAAAGAAAAAAATAAATAAACAAAAGAAGATAATAAATAAACAAAAGAAAAAAATTAATAAACAAAAGAAAAAAATAAATAAACAAAAGACAAAAATGAATAAACAAAAGAAACGAAAGAAAAAAATAAATAAACAAAAGACAAAAATGAATAAACAAAAGAAAGGAAAGAAAAAAATAAATAAACAAAAGTAGAAAATAAATAAACAAAAGAAAAAAATAAATAAACAAAAGAAAAAAAAAATAAACAAAATAAAAAAATAAATAAAAAAAAAAAATAAACATAAGAAAAAAATTAATAAACAAAAGAAAAAAATAAATAAACAAAAGACAAAAATGAATAAACAAAAGAAAGGAAAGAAAAAAATATATAAACAAAAGAAACGAAAGAAAAAAATAAATAAACAAAATGGACGAAATAAAAATAAGAAAAACGAAGCAAAATGGCTTAAATACTTAGTGATAAGATAAAAAAAAATTGCAATTTATTGGTGAGTCTTTAAAAGTTCCGACAATCGAGATAACACTATCGTATCTGTTGGTGTTTTATTATTATTTTTCTTCTTCTTTGGAGCAATAGTCTAAATCACACCCTAGCGCCCGTGATTGTGATGATATTACTCCAATTTTCGATACGGGTAATCTACACGTGAACCAATTTACATGAAAATATATTGCCCAATTTAATTTTAATCATTTTAATTTTTTAATATTTCGTGATTTCAAGGTGAGCCGAGTACTTGACAAAATAAACAGAAAATCGATTTTTTCTTCGCATTAAACTTTGAATGAACTTTTGAAACTTATAGAAATGATGTTATTTCACGTAAAGGTTTTCACCAGTTATACCCAATCGCACAGTATCAGTAAGAAACCAACCACGTAACGTCTTCTTTGGGCAGTTCAACAACCCGTACCTCGTCCTGCTATCTTTGGCCAAAAAGCCTCTAAGTAGCTAAAAACCAGAGGACAAATTTCACTCCATTCCTCCATTGATTGTATGTAGAAATTAACAACATTATAAATTAAATGACTGCGTCATAAACAGAAAAGTTTGTATATGTTAAAAAACAGCGCAATTATCGACGTCACCGAAAATCAGAGTTCGCTTAACAGCCCACATTTTTTATTGCGCTGACTTATGCCAAATTTTAAAACACTGAAACCATACAAACAAAAAATGATCAAATATTTGACTATGTACTCTAGACATTAAGTTTGAAGGCTTTACTTTTCAATTGTTCTCGCGACTGACAAAATATTTGCGCAAACTGATAAAATAAAAATTTGTTGAATCATGTGAATTTATTAAAATGAGTAGCAATCAAAAATTACTCATGCTCATGTGGAAAATTGCCAACATTAAAACGGGGAACTATTTCGATTTTTTTATTAGTAATTTTAATTAACCTTGCTAAAAGATACAATCAATTTTCGATAAGAATGTTTTCGTTTTCTTTATTATCATTAATTAGATATCATTAGAATTAGAGGGGTTTCCCTTTGGGCGTCACAGGAAGAAAAGTTTAGTATGGTATTAGTGGGGTAAGTACGCCAAATTCAGGAGTTTCGTGGAGTACTCCGCTCGAATCTCCAGAAGAAGAAAAGTGATATCACACATTGACGAAAAATGTTTCATGTTCGAATAGTTCAGTTGAGGAACGATTCACCGAATTTCACAGTACGGCTGAAATGGTTCTCGAAAAGATATCCCAACTGTTCTTAAGGTGCTCTTATACGAGCCAATAAAATTGCTCAATTTACAGCAATATTCATCAATTTTGACGTCACAAAAATATGAAGCAACATACAGCAACAATAGGCGATGTGGACAGACTAATTGTATTCACCGAACGAAGAGAATTGTTCGAAATTTTCCAAACACAATGAAAATAGGTCGAACAATCTGTCAAAACATTGCTACATTGCCGAAATATTGCCGCAACTAGTATGAAATTGCTCTGTATTGCTCCACCAGTTTTGTCAATAGTCTTCGGGTAATCAATTGGTTCAAAAATTGCTTGTGTAAGAGCACCTTTACAGCTGCTGATATTGCTGACGATTTAGCAATATACCATAGAATCGAAATTTATTCTCATGAATTATAAGGATAGTAGGCAAGATACACCCTCTGATGAGTCAATGCTATCCGATGACAAAACGGCTCCTTCGGACCTAGTCCAATACAGTTTTAAACTGGCTTCTCCGGTGAAGGATTTTCAACTATCATGTCCTCAATGGCAGTAGCCAGGATAGCGATTGACCCCAGTGACCATGGGTTTTGTTTTGTGAAATTTCTCTACCGGTAAGATACCATATATCGACGGAGTATAATTCCTACAAGGTATTTACCTGATATTTAAAGATTTTTGGGTAAATACCCGTTACATTTTTTCACACCGTAGTGACGACCGCATAAACGTATCATCTTGGGACTTCTTATACTCGGAGTGATAATGAAACTAACCAAAATGTGTATATATTAACATGAAAGAAAATCGTATAGCGTGTTGTTACCAAAGATAATTTACAGTATAAATACAGAATTGTATAGAGACTGGGCTTATCGTTGAATTTGCATGAGATTTATGTACACTATGACATGAAATGAACACCATGCCAAGGATAAGCCAAGATGTATTAAAGTGATTCAATAAATCCTCATAGCACTCCATACCCTGAGGTATGATAATCCATTTCAATTAGTCTATGTACGGCTACTCCAGAATTTATGTAGGTGAATAATAAATCAAAGATAATACACACTACCGCCAGTATCTACTAAAGCCTAATATGGCTTTGAAGAAAATTGCCCTGGAAGCAAATATTTGCAGCTTCTAATTATAACAGGCAGTAAATTTAATTAATTCAACTCCATTCGACAGATATGTGAAAAAGTAACACATCTACTAGAGCTGGATACAACCAATATCCATTTCAATTTAGTGCAAGGGCAGTTTCAGAAGTACCAGACCTGACGCATAGATGGCAGTTTTTTTTTTTTTTAAATACTATGGTAGAAAGCAACATCCCTATAAGGCTTAAGTTTCAAGTTTGAGGACGCTACGTTGTTTAGTCTTTATTTGGCATAGCAGCTGTCAATAGCGAACGCTCTCATTGAATTTTTAAACATGGGAAAAATTAGTAGTCGTACTTTCATTTGAAAGGTCTCAGTCCAATCAATATCAAAGCCGAACTAAATTCTACTCTGGGGGAGTCTGCTCCTTCGCTTACAACAATGAAATATTGGTTGGCAGAGTTTAAACGAGACCGTAAAAGCTGTCAAGGCGAACAACGCAGTGGTCGACTAAATGAGATGACCACGCGAGAAATGGTGAAGAAAATCCACAAAATTGTATTGAATGACCGTCGACTGAAAGTGCGCGAACTAGGAGACATGTTAGGCATTTCAAAAAGAGCTACTGTTTGCTATTTTTTCTCGCCGGGTATCAGTTAAATTTCTTCTCAACAATGACTAGAGCACCTTTCAAACCAACCACGCAATTAATCTATAATTGTTAATCTATTTTATCGATAGAAAGATAAAATAATTGTAGCAGAGATTATTCATAGCCTCGAGTTGATTGCAATATTTGAGTTGAGTTGAGTGAGATATGGACCAGAAAATTAACATCAAGATAGACACGGACTGCAGCAAAGTGTCACAATAAATTCACGCTATCGTATTACGTATGAATAGATCTGTCGTATGTTCGGGTCATCTATTTTCGTTAGTTTGCGAAGACCAAGGACATACTCTCCAATTAGGAAATTTTGACTTCAGCTTTGTGCCAAGAATATATGTTAGAATATGACATATTATCGTAATTATCAGATGCAGAATCATGAATGGGTAAACTTCAGGTAGGTTATCCTTTGGGCAGATGCAAAAAAAGCTGCAATATTAATTCACCAATTTTTCTTTAATTTGTTTTATACGCTTCAGTTACGGAAAACCATGGTTTTTACCAATAACTAAAACTGAAGTACATACAAACTTAAAACACAAACAACATAATAATTACTTCAATCTTTATTCAAACAACTTTTTATATTTATTAAATGTCTATTATCTATTTTAGGACATGTTATTTTTTTTACTTTTATTAATTAATTTTTATCTTTTATTTATTTTTAGTAATTCTTTTACATTCGAAAATTATAAAGTTATTATTTCGGTTAAGTAGTAGAATAATAAAAACATACTGCAGTCATGATCGGCTGTAAACCAATCGTATGATACTCTAGATGAAATACTGAACTCCGATTCATATTGTAGTTGGGGAAAATGTAGAATAAGGAGAGCGCATGTAGTTTGTGCTTTATTAAGGACTCTCATTTGGTTGCTACTCGAAAGTAAAAGACTATATCTTCAGTGTTCAATTTCATACCTGGAACTTGATAAATCACCGAGAGTAAAATCTTCCTTTTTAAAGGTCTTTCACGTGGGAGGTGTATGAAGGACACATTTTATTTCTAGCATATTTATCCCTTCGCCTTGTTACAATATTTCAAATCACGTGTTTCAAGGACTCTTGCATGGGAGGTGCCCGAAGGAGTGGAAGGATATTAACGAACTTAGCCTTACTTTTACTATTTTACAGCTTGTGACAAAATTTCCAATTTCTAGGTCAACGCGTTCTTGGGTTATCGTGCTAACGGATGAACGGATGGACGGACAGACAGACGAATATACGGATGGTCGAACATCAAACGAATTCGAGGTTTTTGGCCACAACTAAGCATAAAATAATATATAACTTTTTTTCGGCTGAGGCTCGGTTCTATTTTTTTATACATTTTAGCTTTTGATTTTTTATTTAATTATACAGTGGTTGCCGCTTATTGTAATCACTTTAGGACCAGCCGAAAACAATAAGATTAACCGGGTGATAACAATAGACGAAGAAGAAAAATTTCTCATATATTTTCCTGCTCTTGAATATAGATTGCTCGGAGCAAATAACATATAAATTGTTTATTCAATAACTGTTATATTCAACCCTGGCTCTAAACTTTTACAAAAATCTTTTAATTTTAATCATGGTTGATTTACACTCAACGTTTGAGGCACATCTCTATCCCCACCTTAAAATCAACCAATCAGATAGGCAAGTTGCGCCGCATAGGCATGTTCACTGTAAGTCGCTATTAACACAGCAAAGAATACAGCCGACGCAAACCGGTTTGCAATGGCCTCATGGGGGTAGAGGATCGACTCGAAGTTCGCCTCAAGGGTGATTGTAAATCCACCATCAGCCTTCTTTCGCTTCTTTTTTGATATTGTTTCTTGTCCGCCTTTTTGATTATATTAAACACGAAAAAAACAGAAACGATTAAGAATACACTCACAAAACTTATTATGTACTATGGGAATCTAGATCGAATGATAACATAAACCGAATTCTTATTCCAATAACCGATGAATTCTGTTTCTGCAAAATAGAACCCAACTGTTTTGATAACAAAATGCGGGTTATAACATTATCCGCGATTACAATAAGAGGCAACCACTGTATTTACTTAAGTCTTTTTTATTCCTTTATTAATTTTTTTGTTTCGTTTACTTTTATTTTTTCCTTTATTTCTTCTTTTATTTATTTATTTCTTCTTTTATTTATTTATTTCACATTATTAATAATGTTTTTTGCGTTTTATTACTTATTTATTTCTGTTTATTAACTTGTATCATTTATATATTAATTTGTATAATCTATTTATTAATTTTCATCTTTTATTTAATTATTTTTATCTTTTAGTTATTTATTTATTTAATAAGGTGTAAGGTAACTGTTTGTTTATTTAATTATTTCTATTTATTTATTTTATTTTCATCATTTATTTCTTATTTATTCCATTTGTTTATTTATTTTGATCTTTTACTTATTTATTTTTATTTTTTATTTATTGAATAATGTATTTTAATGTCTGATTATTTATTTCTAGTACATAGTTTATCATCGAAAATTATTGAGTAATAATAAATCAGTTCAGTAGTAGAATAAACAAAACAGTGTCGACTGCAAATTCCATACAATATTTCATCATTCATTAATTTATCTTTTATCTAATTTTCATAAGATGTCTTGATTTAATTACATAGTTCTAATGTACATTTTAAGAAAATACCTTTATAAATTAGCACTCTCTTCGCAAGTCAATTTGTTAGTATTTTGGAGTTCAGTTAAAAAAAACATTGCAAGCTAAATAAATCTGTTTTTAGAACTTAATGTAAACAACCTACTTTAAATGATGAATAAACCGATGAAAAAATATAAGTTTCGAAAATCAGTCGAGTCTTACCTGAAATTAGAGGAAAAAGTAGAGAGTTAATTAATAAAATATTTAAATGAAGAAAATATTTTTATTTATTTTTTAATTAAATAATTATTTAAGTCCAATAGTGGGAATATAAAACTAAAAAGCCTTGTAAAAACATTATAAAAAATTCGGATATTAATTATTGATATTAGGAGTTTTTTTTGCACATTTATCCAGATCAGAATAGTGATTAAAATTTACATTGAAAAAACGATGAATATTGCTGTTTTTGTTATTTTTTATTGCTTTTCCCTGTAGATAGTACAGCTAGGAATAGCTAGGAATAGCTGACCCAGTAAGATCACTGGGACAGCTATTCGCGATAGATTCTCTAATCTAGCCTACTATATATGGAAAAAATTTATAAAAAATAATAAAAACAGCAATGTTGTTGTTATTTTGTACATAAATATTCTAACCTACTCTGTTCTGGATAAGTGCGAAAAAAAATACACCTATCATTGATTTAATTATTTTTATCACAAAGTACAAAAAATTATAAAATAATAAAATAAAAATGAAGATACAATAAGAATAAGATAACATTTCATCTAGAGTATAAAAATTGTAAAGGAAAAGTACTGTAAATGCTCCAAATTACTTGTATACTGAGATGGCAAATTATTCCAAAAAAGTGTAGTGCGACTATCAAATATTTCACTGTATTAACAAAAGGTGCTTGAAGATCAACACGTGATACACTACTAATATCGCAGGTGAACTGAAACTATGAAGGAACTAAATATGGGAGCTCATGAGAACTATCGCCTGAAAAATATATATAAATAGGAACGAGTCATTTCGTACTACTCCCACGAAGGCCACTTCTGTCCGAAACCATTTTTCTTAAATGCTTCCGTAGAATGCATACTTAAATCTATACCTATACTCATAAGTTTCAACTTTCTAGAGTGAGGTATTCATGAAATATAAAAATCTCAAGTTGTCTGCTGCTCTATAGCCTTGGATTTTCAAGATTAAAAAGTGACAATAAAATAATATTTTGGAAAAATGCAATTGCAAAAAAAAAGTTAGAATCGATTTTATCAAAATTACGCGTTTGATTGTGTACGTTTACACAATGCACTGTGACTCTGATTGTTGCATAGAAAATGCATCACTTCCCTGTTAATACTTCATAACACTACTTCCGTAAGCAAGTTTCAAATGTAAGCAGATCGCAATTCACTGGCATTTTCGTGAATCACGCATTCACCGTTCTCAAAGTAGTGAATATTTGTTTGTTGTCCAAAAGGCGAATTCAAATGCATTATAGCACACGGTTCTTCAAAAATGACGCCAAAATCACAAAAAAAATCAAGTTACAAATTTAAAATTACGCATCACATTCTGAGCATCTGTTTTAAGCAAAACCCATCCATCAACCGCTTTGCATGACGAGAAGACGTTCAAAATTAGGAATCTGATATTTTCCACAGGTTGAGCTTCCAATAGTTCCAGTGCTAAAACGGTAAAAACTGATCCACCCATTCGAATGATCACGATACAAAGTCCTTTAAAAATTGGGAAAAATCCTTTGATCACGATACAAAGTCCTTTAAAAATTTGAAAATATCCTTCGCCAAAGGTCAAGCTACGCTATTTAAAATAAATAAGTTACATTATTTCAAACTTTGATAAGCAGTTTTTTAAATAAAATTTGCGTTTAATAATTTATAAAAAAATTTCCAAGCAAAAAAATTAAAAAAATTCTTAAAAGTATAAAAAATAAAAATCTGTAAAAAAAAAATTATTTTTTTGAAAATTTCAGGGGTATATGAGCCCTTAATTGATCCATTGCCTTATTCTTTCTCTAGTTTTGGGTGAAATTACAATACCGCTTGGAAGGGCTCACTTTACCCCAGTAGTGGGGCAAAGTGGGCACTTTGAAGTATGTATAAAAAGGAGTAGATATCTTTTTTATCAGCAGCAATAATTTACCTTAACGAATATATGACTAAGCTAACATCCTAAGCTATCAATTTTGCGAGAAAAGGATTTTATAACTATTACCCATTATACAGAATCTCGGTACAAACCTTAGGATGCTTACTTTGCCCCACTTTCCCCTACATACATTAGAGGGAGTGAAGAATTTTAAGAAAAACTGATTTCGGAGCGGCGAGGGCACAATTTTATTCAGTATTCCGGAAACGACGTGAAAATAGATAGACTTATTCGATTTATACATTTGATAGGCTGGAAAAATCTGTTTTTCAATTTTTAATGTAAGGTTAAGATAGTAAGTGGCTCTAATACTTCCTAGCTCAAAGGCTGTAGTTTTGGAATACTCCCTGGTTTAGCTAAGAAACAAATTTTCAACTATCTATTATAAGCCATTCTAGAACTACAAGGTTTATAGTTGCATCTCAAGAACGGCTTATGATATATATAGTTCAAAATTTATATCGTAGTTAAACTACAGCAGTGGGCAAAGCAGTGCGTGGCGCCTGGACTGCATACCATCAATAGATCCGAAAGATTCATATCAATTCCACGACATATTTACGTCAGGAAGATCTCGCAATTAGATGCCATCACCAGTCAAAAGAAAAACGATTCTCGTCCGCTTTTAAACGCCGCATTTACCATAAGATCCATCGTCACTCTTCAGAGCCAAAGAAGATTAATCTTAATCTCAAGTACACAGTTGAGGAAAAAATATGAATTCAAACGACTACTGAATGAATGAGTGGATGCGTAAGACCACAATTCTGTCGTTGCATAACAACCAGGTCCGATTTATTTTTGCTGGCATTTTTCCACCGGTGTCCATATATTTTCCATCAAAGCCGTCACGCATACAAAAGCAAAAAGTCAAGTATTCACACTCGACACGAGTTCGAAGCCACAGAAAAAAAAGACGGAAAAAGCGCCCCTTTAAGCCTCAAAAATAAGCCTTCCAGTTGTCTGTGTCTCTGTTTTTTTTTTAAATTCAGATCAGGCCTAGGCCTACATAGCCAACTAGCTCCCTAGTACTCCACGCCATTGCTCTTCCTCGGTAGAATTATTTTCGGTACTTAATCATGTCCCAGCGGATTCCCAGTACGAAGCTAGGCCAGAGCATGCACTAGGTGCATCTCCCCAACCACCTCCCATCGCCCCCCCCCCTCCGCCCTTCCAAACCGTACTCTTCTAAAAAATGCAAGCGATTTGCAATTGATGAATGTGCAGTACACGCCTTATCATTGCATCGAATCTCTGAATGAAGAAGCTGGGACCAACAACGTACCGGGGTCACAACCCTTCGTGACAGTTCGGAATTTCAATTGGAATTCGCCCTTACATTGCGGGTATCGATGCTCTTTAAAGTGTTCGATAGTCGAATCGATAAATCTAAGAATAATGTGCGCCCCTGAACTTATTACAAGACAAGGAAATGACAATGGTGATGACGAACGATGCATTGTCTTGATGAATGGCAAAATGATGTCAGCTGAACATGCAGTTATCGATAGTGTCGATAAGTTAACTTCATGTTAATCAGATTAATGATGTCAAGTATTTCGACGATGATTGGATTTCGAAGCTTTGAGCCACACGAAAGCCTCGCTCAAGATGTTCCACTCAGTTTATCAATTGTTCTCATTTGTTTGAAGCAGTTGCTATCGATAGTATCGATAAGGACTATCGACAGATACAATTTCTGTAAGTAAGGAGTGAGCTCTTATGAAAATGTAGTTAGCTGTAACCATGACCGAAATTATCACAACGGGCAACCTTTTAACTAGTTTCTGAAAATACCATTCGTCTCCTCTTCGATTCTCACAACAATATCGATAACGATCAGTCGATTCGATAAAGACATGCAATCAATTAAAAGTCTACTTTAAAAATAGCAACCAATTCAACTAATAATGACTTCCGCACCTCACCTTAATTTTGCACGGCATTTTCTCAACAACAAAATTAAGTTTCGTCGATTATAGGAAGTCTGCTACTATCAATAATTTTTTTGTTCATCTATTGATTCGAATTCATTAAAATTATTAGCACTTTCCATTATTTTTTTATTGAATTTTATGATTGAACTTTATGGGGCCGCAATAACGAAATGAAAATCAAAATTAATGAATCGGCCGGTGTCCAGTCGACAGGTTTAAAATGTTTCCCATATCTTCCATGTGATGACACGAGAATTTGTTATCCGGTTTTTTTGATCAAATAAAAATCCATTCAAACGCACCGTTTTTGTTGGATTTATGATGTTATGGTGTTTTTTTTTTAATTAAAATTTTCGAGATTGATTGGGGGGTTTACAAAGAACTAGGAAAACATGAGTCAGTCCTTAAATTTTACCCAGAGATATACAGCCCAGTTTGAAATATGTGGGAGAGCACGCTTTTCAGAACGGTCATTATTAAGTGCCGACTGTCTACAGGTAAGTAGGAAGTTATTCGCCGCTCATCTACACTTTCAACAAATTAGTCACTAACTTTTGCACTTGAAAGAGTTTCCCAGATTGTGAACAAAAAATGGAGTCATGAACCACCTTACAAATACTGGTATGGTTGGTTTGTTCATCTCAACGCACTCAAGAAAGTCAGGATACTTTTCGAACCACAGAAACATCACTACAAAAATATTTGTATTATATATGTATATCCGGCTCGACGGGCAATAATGCACAAATATAATGGGATTTAATATTGTATCTCTTTGTTTAATCAGTTCTCTGATGTTATTAATTACTCTCAAGATAATTAATATCCTTTTCATAAACTAGTTCATTTCTTTCAAATGTAGTTGACTCTTGATATAGCGAACTATCGATTGACTGAAATCTTCGGAATAGCAAAATTAAGATCGTTAAATGGAGATCAAAGGACGAGAGTTCTTTTTTATTTTGATATAGTGAGAGTCCCTAAATCTTAGTAGGTCACATATCAAGAGTATAATGTGTCCCCTTTTTACCTTCGTCTATTTTTCAGTAATCTGTGCGAGTAAATCTCTGTGGATTACACATAAATAAATAAGTAAGAATACGTTGAGCTAAGAAACTAAATTGAATCAACTTAATCCTTCGAAAAGCTCACAGACACGTGGCCAATTAAATGACAATCCACAGAACACAGCACAGCGAGGACTGTGAAATTCTGTACAATTACGTCAATTTCTTATATCATTTCCCATACAAATGTCAATAGATTTTTTGATCGATTAATTGTACGGTTACTTGTGAGAAACATATTTCTATATAATAAGAACTTTGCAGAGTACAACTGATTAAATTCTACCGAAAAGCGTTTGTCTCTTCGAGTAGCTCATAACGCTCAAACAGTTTAAGCTTAAATTTATTCTCGGAGCTCTTAGCTCATAAATAAACAAACTCACAATACCCGATTATTACATTTTTTAATTATTGTTATTTTGTACAACTCGATTTTGAAAATTGGATTCATTAAAAGCATTTTAAATTCATCCAAACTTCCATACAAAAGTGATTGAAACCGAGTACGCGATCGTTCTGCAATAGCTTGAAAACGCTTCAAACAAATTTTGTACACGTATATGTTCGAAGATTTTCAACTTTTATATAAAAGGTGTTACAATAATTCGTTCCGAAGTTAAATCAAAATTAAAAACAAGTGGATGATGGAGTTAATGAAATTTTTATTAAAAAATGTTATTTGGTCCATGGCAAGAATATCACTCAAATGCTTGCCACGGCTCCTACGGCTCACCTCGACCCGTTTGTCAAAATTTTTGATGAGCATTATTGCTCCTGAATTAGACCAATATGGTTTGTTATCTCGCCCTTCAGTTGTTGAATGGTGGTGGGTTTATTGGCGTAAACCTTGCTTTTGAGATAACCCCAAAGAAAGAAGTCCAACGGAGTCAAATCCCACGATCTCGGTGGCCAATTGATTTCGCTGTTTCTGGAGCTTATTCGCCCGGGAAACTTCTGCAGCAATAATATTGTCAACATGGTTTTGATCATGCATCCAATTGGCGAACGTAAGGCGCTTGAAATGATCAGTAGGCAAAAACTGAACTACCAAAATGTCAAAACAGATATCAAAAATTATTTGACGTTTAAGCGTGATTCACAATAAGTTATTGTTAGTCCTTCAAATGTTTATGCGTTAATTTTTCAAAACGTACGATAATTTAAAGCGAGTTAAGCTAGGAATCCCTTACCGAGCGCGTCGGACACCGAAGCCTCGAAAATGGAAACGGATTCCGCCTCCCACGTCGTCCATAGTGACGACTCAAACCTCGCTGAGTCTGAACTGGCGATGGAACTGGACCCGGTGCAACCCGATTCCGATTCAGTACTGGTTTGCCAGGATCACTGCTCCTTAACGGACGAAGATGATCTTGGCTCGGATGCTGGACTGGATGAAGGCTCGACTGGTCCTCCCGATGGCAGTGAGGAAGATCTGCTGGCATCTGACCCGGAAGACCCGGAAGATGCGAATATAACCGTGATCGAGGCTTAATGCTGCGAATACTGCAGATTAATCTTCATCACTCGAAAACGGCATCAGCCTCATTACTTCTTCGTCTAGCCAGGGATGGAGAAGACCTTGTCTTGATCCAGGAACCATGGATTGTGCATGACGTGGTAAACGGTCTCAAGACTCCAAACTATACTCTGTTCTATGTAAGGAATAATGGCAAGCCAAGAGCATGCATTCTTGCCAAAAACAGTTTAAATATATTTCTGCTACACAGCTTCAGTGATCCTGATATCGTCACAGTCAGCCTTGAACTGAATAATAAGATTCACTGGCTGATCTCGGCCTATCTGGCCCATGACCATCAAGGTCCACTGCCACCGAGTATTATGAGCGATCTAATCACGGAAGCTAGTAAGCTCAACACTGGTGTCATTCTAGGGTGTGATGCAAATGCGCATCATGCAGTCTGGGGTAGCACTGACACAAACGAAAGAGGCGAGTTGCTTTTTGACTACTTTTTAAGCACTAACCTCCTTCTATGCAACACAGGGCAAGAGCCTACCTTTATAACCAGGAATAGACAAGAAGTCTTAGACATAACCCTGGTTTCCGAAAACATCTCACACATGGTCAGCAACTGGAAGGTTTCTGAAGAAAACTCCTTCTCGGATCATCGCTACCTCCAATTTAATCTGAAAGATTACAAACCTATCCCACCGGCCTTTAGGAACTACCGGAGGACCGACTGGGTCAAATACAGGGAAACTCTTAGCGGCTTACTCCCTCCCATACCGCCACTCCAACCGAGTAGCTCAACTGATCTCGAAGGTCTGGTCACCACCCTTACGCGCGCCCTAAACGAGGCATTGTCGAACTCCTGTCCTGAGAGCAGGCCAAGAGGGAAACATAAGCCGCCATGGTGGAACGCAGAACTCGGGGCTCTTAGAAAATGCTGTAGGCAACTGTTTAACAAAGCCAAAAGCACGAAAGACGTTTGCGACTGGGACTCCTATAAAGGATCACTTCGTAAATACAAATATGAACTGAGAAAGGCGCAGCGCAAATCCTGGGGACTCTTCTGTAGCGAAATAGAAGATTCATCCGAGGCATCCAGGCTCCGCAAAATTCTCTCTAAAAATCCAACCACACCATGCTACCTGAGGAGACTGGACGGATCTTGGACTACCTCAAGTAGGGAAACCACTGATCTCCTCCTGGACACCCACTTCCCTGGTAGCTCTCCTGTTGAGTCGGAGCGGGTAAACATTACAAGAAACCATGCACCGTTCAACTCTGACGCTCTTATAACAGAGACCAAGCTCCTCTGGGCGATAGAAGGCTTTAAACCATTTAAGTCTGCGGGACCGGATGGAATAATTCCTGCTGAAATCCAGCAGTCCTCGGACATAATTCTTCCTTGGCTGAAGGTTATCTTGAAAGGCTGCCTGGATCTAACCTACATTCCTGAAACGTGGAAGGAAGTCAGAGTGGTATTCATACCCAAAGCAGGAAAGAGCTCTCATGTCTGCCCTAAGGACCTCAGACCTATCAGTCTATCATCCTTTCTTCTGAAAACACTGGAAAGACTAATGGATGTGTACATCCGCGACAATATTGACAAGCGACTGCTGTCAACATCCCAACATGCGTACTGGAAGGGGAGGTCGGTTGAAACGGCCTTACATTCGCTCGTGCACCATTGAAAAATCTCTCAGTATTAAAGAATACACCATGGTTGCATTTCTCGATATCGAGGGAGCTTTCAACAACGTCAGACCAGAAGCAATCACTGACGCAATTTCTATCCTGAAGGTAGAGTCCTCGCTTGGCGCGCTGATCAATTTGATGTTAACATCCAGGATTGTGAACACAAAGCTGGGCGAGTCCTCCTCTCGAAGGTTTGTCAGCAGAGGTACACCACAAGGTGGTGTGCTCTCCCCTCTTCTATGGAATTTAGTGGTCAACAAACTACTATTGAGATTGGAAGGGGCGGGCTGCAGAGTGATTGCCTATGCAGATGATGTTGCAATTGCTGTCTCGGGAAAGCACCTCAACACGCTGAGTGAGATATTGCAAAATGCTCTCTCTATCCTCTCCAAATGGGCAGCTGAATGCGGGTTGGGTGTGAACCCACGCAAAACAGAATTAGTCCTCTTCACCAGGAAATATAAAATTCCTCACGTAGACCCTCCTTCTCTGAATGGTACTAGTCTAGTTTTCACCTATAGTGCAAAATATTTGGGTCTTATTTTGGACAGGAAACTTCATTGGAAACCTAACATTCAGGAACGGGTAAAGAAAGCAACAGTTGCGCTTTACTCGTGCAAAAAGGCCATTGGCAAAAAATGGGGTATGCAACCCCGGATAGTTCATTGGCTCTACGTGTCCGTCATCAGACCGATACTAATGTATGGTGTTGTTGTCTGGTGGACGGCCTTAGACAAAGCAGTTAACTGCACCACCCTAGGGAAGGTACAGAGATCAGCATGCATATGCATCAGTGGAGCTCTGAGAACAACTCCCTCTGCAGCACTAGACATGCTATTCAGTCTGCCACCCCTAGACATTTTTGGCAAGCAAATGGCAGCCAATGCAGCCATTCGACTTAGGGCCTCTGCACAGTGGACTGGCATATATGCAGGTCACTCAACAATATTGAATCACTTCAATAACATTGCTGAAAACACCGACTACACCCCTCCCAGTTATGATTTTGAGAAAAATTTTCTAACAGTCATCCCAACCCGTCTAGAATGGGAAAGGGATTCGGTACGGATGGAAGAGTCCGCCCACATATATACGGACGGCTCCAAAACTGAAGGCGGGGTAGGTGGAGGTGTTTTCTCTGATATGCTTAACATTAGCAGCTCCTTCCGCCTTCCGGACCACTGTAGTGTCTTTCAGGCGGAGCTTATGGCGATTAAGGAGGCCTTGTCCTGGCTGAGGTGTAATGTAATATCTACTAGGGACATTAGCATTTTCACAGACAGCCAAGCGGCAATAAAATCCTTAGAATCGGCCTCGACAACATCAAAGGTCGCCGCAGAATGTCGATCATCTCTTAAGGAGATGGCTGAACAGTTCAATATTCTCCTGCGCTGGGTGCCAGGACACAGGGATATTCCAGGGAACTGCATGGCTGACGAACTCGCTCGACGCGGTACTACCCTTCAGATTATGCCGGAACACCGGAATCTGGGTGTGCCTCTCTCTACATGTAAACTGCTACTGGGATTGGACTCAATTGAGAAAACCAACTCAAGATGGGCAAACGGTGTTACATGTCACACTGCGAGACAGATCTGGCCGGAGCTGGATCTAAAACGCTCTAAACAGCTGACTTTGCTCAAAAGGGCGAACATCAGCACCACAGTCGGTGTCCTGACCGGACACTGTCTTATAGGTCGACATGCTAAAAGACTCGGTCTCTTCTCAAACGACTTCTGTAGAAGCTGCCTGGATGAGGAGGAGGAGGAGACAGTCCTTCACCTTCTCTGTACCTGTCCAGCTCTTTCAGCCAGAAGGAAAGCTCATCTTGGAGCTTACTTCTTCAACTGTCTCGGTGACCTTGCCTCAAAGGAGGTCGCGAGAATCCAACGCTTCATTGCAAGCTCTAAATGGTTTGACGAGTAGGACCGGATTCGATGATCCTGTGGTAACACAACGGACCTTTTAGGTCTAAGTGTGTCCGTGTTCTCACGGGCAGCCACGCGTACCTACCTACCTACCTAAGCTAGGAAATTTGTTGACGACAAAAATCAAGGTCTACTCAGTTAATGACCAAAACCCGTTTACTTTTTCGGTATCTAAAAAATACCAGAAATATTACGTTCAGGTAGCTTCCATACAGAAGTCATTAAAATATTAGTGGCACACGAAAAACAGAGGGCTATAACAAATGATCGCAGAAACCTTAGAGTGATGTCCTTAAAACTTATACAGTTAATCGATTTAGTAAACTTCTATATGCAGTAAAAACAATTAGGGTGAGGTTTGAGTGGATTCTTTGCGAACTGAAGGAAAGGAAAAAATTCTGGTTTTTATATATCAAGAGTAAAAACAATTTCATTGGGCTTTTAGAATCACATTAAAAAAATATTGTTTTTAGCTCAGGAACGACTAATGCTACAAAGTTAAAATGGCCAACTTATGCAGTATGTAGAACAAGAACCGTTTAAAATAAAAGCTCCAAATTTAATCATTAAGTGCAGTGGATAGACCGTCTTCTACTAGTGCAATTTTCGAGACCCTGTCGTATAACAGATACGCCAACCAACCTAAAAAAAGTTTGTCTTTAAAGTAGTCTTTTCAGAAGCAGTGCTATACTTCGACTTTAAGCACGACCATGTCTTTGATCCTATAAAAAATAAACTTGAACCCAGAGTGCTAATAGTTTTCTGAAAACCCATCTCCGAGTTACTTCCATTCCAATGTCCTTAAAGAAGAGTACACAATTTGAAGTGAACACTTTGAAGTGTGTACTCTTCTTTTCTCTTTTCAAAATTTAGTTAATCAACATGACATTCCTGCGCATGATCCTCAAACAAATGTCTTTGGAATATTTTTGAATTCCAACTGACCGAACTATCGTTCACGTTCAAATTTTGCTCAGTACGAAAAAGGGGTTATTAAGGACGTATTCGAATAGTTTGTTTCTTCTGTATCTACGTCTATGTGGACGTCACGTGAAAAGGTTAAGCTAACCCGTCCAAATAGTCACCTTCTTACTTCTTGATTCAGACGTCAAAGGTAAAGTAAGTTGGCAAAGACACGACAACAACCAGCATTTAATTGGGACATGCCTGCTGCCAAAAACTGTTATAACTACACTGTTTAAAACAATTTTTTTCAATCCAATTTTTACTTGAAATTTCCAGTATATTTCATTTTTTCAAGTAAAAGTACACATTTCAATCACTTTTACACGAAATTACTGGTACTAGTAAATTATTCATGTACTTTTCAACTGAACCGTACAATTTACAATAAAAGGCTCACAAAATTACGCAACATTTCGTGTAAAATTAACTATATTTATATATGAATTGAAAAATATGTTCTTTTTCGTGTAATTCTACTTATCTACTTGAATTTTACGACGAATATATATGAAATATATGAAACCACGAAGTTGGTCGCTTCGTTCGATTTTATTTTCTACTGAAATGAAAATGAAACCCCTTCGGTGGCGCGCGCCAAACCTACGCGGCAAAAACCGGAATTGATCGCGGGTTTTTTAGAGCGGTAATTCAAGAGAATATCCAGTGAATTTGTTGCTTTCGAAGTTGAAATTTACTGATTGTAAATTGAAATTTACTGACCGAAATTGAAAATTACATTCAAATTGACTATCACATCCCAATGTAAATTTACTTGAAAACGTGTGGCATATTTGCCTACTATCCAAAAGATGTAAAATTCAATGATTTTTGTTTTTACTGTAAAGTCGTAGACAATGGAAACTATTCTTCCTTAATTAAACTCCTTCCATACAAATAATAATAATAATCAATGGCACAACAGCCCAAATTGGGCCTAGGCCTTGAAGTAACTCTATAGAGTTACTTCATTACTAGACCAACGGAACACTAGGAGGTGAAGTGGTCAGCCACACTCTCGTCCGTAATTATTACCCCGATTTTAACGCAGGTACTCATTTACAGCTGAGTGAACTGGTAGTCCGGCACCCAATCCCATTCTCGAAAATTACTTGTCGCCAAGCAGATTCGAACCTGGTACCAGATGCACCGAAGGCAAGTGCCACTAAGCCGCCCAGACTACTCTTTCCATACAAATGCCCTTCGATTTTGGAGGATGGCGCTCAGTATACATCATTCAGCCCTTTCGGGGAATGTCTCGGTAAGAGTGTGGTGCAAGCATTAGAATAATTTGTATACGAATTTCAGTTGAGAAGAAGAACTTTAATACCAAACACCCGATCCACCTGATTTACATTACAAAAACCAATAACTTCAAAGACGAAGGAGTAGCTGGTCCAGGTTTGAGTCAATTTGTTCCTTTAGTTTATATCGCACTTTAGAACTAAATGTTGCTATTTCCGACGTATTCTCATGTGGACGTTCCTCGTAGAATATGTGATTCAACTGGATGCAGGTGTTCGGCTTATATAATAATCCGAACAGATACAAGTCCGAGGTTAAGGTAAAATTCCTTACGAAATACCGGCCGGCCTGATACGGACAATTAAAATTGAAATTTGTGAATTGTTGAACCGTGAAAATGACCGCCGTTACGAAAGGATTGTTCCGCACTAGCCGCTTTATATCGCAAGATTTAGCGAACGTTTTGTAGATAATTTTGTACATCTTGTCGTTGTATTCGTACCTGAGCTCGACTTGCATTTCCCATTTCGGATTTTCAATGTTTTGGAAAACGTCGACATCTACGTTTACGGCATTATTGAAAAGCATTGCATTTATACGCACTAGTTCCTGCACTGATGTCCAACTATTTTCATGAATATATGGCCGCGAGCAAGCCTGGAAAATGCGGTTTGTTATCACATAGAAATTCAATCGGCAGGTTGATGTCTTTCACCTGTTCGACAAAAGTCAAATCGACTAAAAGAAATGTTGAAATGCCAAACGCTTCCAGTTTGTTTCCTTCAGTTTTACCGTACAAAACACTAATTTGATTTTATTACAATCTTTTTATTGTGAAGGCAGCCATCTACCTGTGTTATGCTTAATGAACACGCTAATAACTCTCGATGTTTTTATGAAATAATATCTTGATGAAAGATAGGTAAATGGAGAGATTGCGCGTGTGTTTCGAAAGTAATCCATTCAGCGCAAAGTTTAGAACATCGTCCTTGGCTGGCCTCGGTAGTCGTGGGTTGGATAATGGGCTAAGAATCTAACCCCGGCAAAAAATGAATAATGGTGCAAAGATTCGATAGAAAAAAACTCAGCTGAAGGGGCAATGAATTCTTTAAAAAAGGATTGGTGGAAGTTTATCGAGGCGATCAAGTTCCGATTTAAGATGTAGCGTTAAAGAAAAGAAGAGGAAAATCGACCTCGGATGATATAAGGAATTAAGTGAAAATATTCACTAAAAACTCAGTCCAAAAATTATTATAAATAGCTGTCGAATACGAAGCGTTCCAGACTAACAATAGGAACTCGTGATTCGTGATAGCGACATTCAGTGAAGATCTTTCCTTGATTATTTCAAACTAGAGATGGGTCGTTCACGAGTGAACTGTTCTAAAAGAACACTTCATTGAAGTGAGTGAGTGAAGTAACTCACTCCTTTTGGTGAACTGCAGTTCCATTGGACACGTGACAAAAAAAATTAAAAACGATATACCTACTCTACTATGAAAGAAAAATAGAGACTAACAAGCTAGGCAGACGACCAACAAAATCGTTCCCCTCTCAGACTTTTTTTTTTGCTCATCTTCTACTAGATCTACTGACCTTTTTTTTTGCTCATCTTCTACTAGATCTACTGACCTTTTTTTTTGTTCATCTTCTACTACATCTACTGACCTTTTTTGTTTTTGCTCATCATCTTCTGCTAGATCTACTGTCTTCCAACTACGACTTGTGACCACTGAACGATGGAACGAGAAGTACTTCACTGAACTCGTTCCTTAAAGTGAGTGACTCGGAGTGAAGTACTTCACTGAAAGGAAGTGTTCTTGTGTTCTTGTTCTTCATACAAAGAAAAAGCCAGAGTAAGTTAAAACCTATTCAATATCTATTCAGACCTAAGACATATGGCGAAATTCGTGAAATCATATGCAACCACTTTACACCCCCGTATGGTATGAATATCTCTTCAGAGTGATTGTAGAGCAAAGAGTTAAACCCGGTATCACCTCTTCTTGGAGCTGGTGCAACAAGCAAAGAGTAAGGTCGATATATATAACAGCTCTTCTTAGAGATAGTTGAAAACAAGAGTTATTCCAACTATAGCTCTTATCAGAGCTGCAAACTCGGAACGCCGATTCAAATTTATTTTTATTTTTCTACATAGTCTCCTTGTAAGTCTACACACTTCTCCCAGCGATGCTCCCATCTCTTTAACCCGTCCAAATAGTACTCGGCGTCTTTCTCTGCAAAATAATTGTTTACGAAGGAGATGGCCTCCACATTTGACAAAAATCACTGTCCTCAGAGCGCAACTTTTAGCTTAGGGAACAAAAAAACGTCGCTTGGGGCTAGATCTGGCGAATAAGGAGGGTGGTTAACTAGATCAAACCGTAATTCGTAAATTTTCGCCATGGCAACCGCGAGGTGTGAGATGGCGCATTGTCTTGGTGAAACAAAATTTTTTTTTTTCGCAAATGTGGCCGTTTTTTCGCAATTTCTGTATTCAGCTTGTCAAGTAATGATGCGTAGTATTCTCCTGTAATGGCTTTTCCTTTTTGAAGATTAAGATAACTCCATGACTATCCCAAAAAACAGTCGTCATCACTTTCCCAGCCGAAAAAACAGTTTTTGCTCTTTTTGGAGCCGATTCTCCCTTCACAATCCACTGTTTTGACTGTAATTTTGTTTCTGGGGTATTATGGTGTATCCAAGTTTCATCTACAGTAATTAATCGGCGAAAAAACTCTGATTTATTGCGCCTAAACTGCGCCAACATTCGAACATGTTTTTAGTCCAACGTGAGCAAACGCGGCACCCAACGCGCGGACAGCTTTCTCATGCCTAAATATGTATTCAATATGTGTCAAACACGTTCTTTCGACATATTCATTGCCTCTACTATCTCTCTGACTTTAATTCGACGGTTGTCTAGCACCATTTGGTGAACTTGACCGATGTTATTGTCAGTGGTTACAGTTTTTAGACGTCCCGAACGTTCCTCATCTCCCAAACTGGTACGGCCACGTTAAAATTCAGCTGCCCAAAATTTCACGGTGGTAAATGATGGCGCAGAGTCCCCGTACACAGCGTCCAACTCGTCTTTGATTTGCGTAGGCGTATTGCCTTTTAAAAACAAATACTTAATGACAGCTCGATACTTGATTTTATCCATTTTTAACAAAAAACACATCGACTCACTCAAACAATTGTCAAACAACAACTGCTCGTCCAAAATGGCTGAAATTTTGCTGAGTACCTTTCAAAAGGTGCCCAAACACATTCCCTAGCTTTTGTTGACGAGTGCTGCCATCTTCATGTTGAGGTCGGAAACTTTTCAGAAAACCCTCGTACAATTCTTTTTTTTAAGTATAAGCCGTTCCTCCGTATCGTACTACCCCTACCAAAAATTACATTTTTAGAACGAACCACTAACAAAAACAAAATTTCAACTTTTTCTCATTAGCTGCTCTTTAGATATAAAATTCAGAATATTTAGCTCTTCAGCCTCACCCCCTCACCCACTCCACCCTTCAATTTTAATATTTGTGTATTTAAATTGATCAGGCTGCCTTTTGATATGAAATAGGAGTTGTTATTCGAAACATGAAACACCGAGACAATAAAAGTAACAGTCAAAAATTGTTCTTGTTGGAAACAGTATAAAAATTTCTAGAGTGAATTTCTTGTACCTGCAATATAATCGGTGTCACTACACAAATGTCTTGAAGAAATAAGTCTGAAGATACTTTTCTCTTCAAAAACACATATTTCTTGACTTTATAACACCGCCATCTACTGGACAGTAAAAAACTATCATATTTTCTGAAGCATTTTTTTTCTAGCTTATCGCTCAAGAAATCGGAACAGAAAGATCTTTTTTTTGTGCATTTTCTTTACAGAGTTTTTTGATAATGTCCCGCGGACTTTGATCGCAAAGGCAACATTTTTCAAAGATTTCGAAGCGATTGAATTTTTTTCGGGATTGGGATTTGCGTAAGGACCTCAAATTCTGTAAAATAAAATGATATTCATCAATAGATAGGGCTATTATTTTATTCAATCGGAGGCAAGCGTAGAAAGACAAAAAGAATCTACTAAGAAGAAAGTTTCATTCCTTCGCGCGCATTTCTTCGATAGCCTTTCTAATATCGACGCGCGAGTAACACTTCTTACTTCGTTTTTTTCACAACATTAGACAGCGACCGGTTAATAAATAGTGAGAATGAATATCTATGCAATAAAACGAAAAACCTATGCCAAAAAAACGGAGGCAATACGGTCGTAGGCTGCGAACAAAACATTTTGAAATTTGTGAATATAATTTGACAGTTGTGGCATGCGATTCAACGCGCAACTTATATTGCGATATGCCGCGTGCGATGCAATTGTGCCATCGCGCGCATCGCTCGCACCACCTTCACCATAATTTCACGTTAAGAACCTAAAGTTTTGCGTTCGTTGATATTCCTTTAGTTTTTAGCACCCAAATAGAAAAATGTCGGTAAGTTCAAACGCACAATAACTTTACAATACGTTGGTTGAGCTAGAACGTTATTTTATGGGGGCGAAACCATATTTTGAGCTGATTTCGATTCTATTTTTGGATACTCTGTTATTATTCAAAATTGGTCTTGCTGGGCGCAATTTATAGGAATCACAACCTAAAACCATCTACAGACTTTTATTGGTTTCTTTTGACCGAACACTCGGTCTACTTATGACTTATCTTGCACAAGAATTATTAGATATAAGAAAAAAACATACTGCAGTCACGATCGGCTGCAAGGCAATCGTATAATACTCTAGATGAATACTGAACATCGATTTATATTGCAGTTGGGGATAAAGTAGAATTACGTGTGTGCATCTTGTATGTCCTTTATTAAGGACTGCCATTAGATTGCTACTCAAAACTAAAAGACAATATTCAGTGTTGAATTTCATATCTGGAACTCGGTAAGTCATCGGAAAAAAATGTCCTTTTTGAAGGACTTTCAGATGGGAGGTGCAGGAAGGACTCACTCGATTTCTTACATATTTATCCTTTTCCTTGGAATCATTTAAAAATGAACGTGTACAAAATTTCAAATTCGTAGTTTAAAGCGTTCAAAAGTTATCGAAAAATATTGTTGAACACGTGCCTTAGGGACATTTTGTATGGCAGCTACCAGAAGGAGTAAAAGGATTTCGCTGATTAGTAAACTCGAACTTTGTTTTTATTCAAAACTAATTTGTACAAAATTTCCAATTCATAGCTAAAAGATTTATAGTAATAGTTATAGTAAGTTCCGTAAATTAACTGAAGACGTTTTGACAGGATATTTGTATGGCAACTACACGAAGGACTAATAGGATTTTCTTCATAATCATACATTTAGCTCCAACTATTGGAAAAATAACACATACAAAATTTCAAAGACGTAGCTTAAACCCTTCTGAAGTTATCGGCCAATATTCTTGAACACGTATTTTAAGGACATTTTGTATGGCAGCTACCAGAAGGAGTAAAAGGATTTCGCTGACAAGTAAACTCAAGCTGTGTTTTTACTTAAAACTAATTTGTAAAAAATTCCGAATTCGTAGCTGAAAGATAACTTGAGTTATAGTGAGTTTCGTAAATTAAGTGAATACATTTTGACAGGATATTTGTATGGCAGCTACACGAAGGACTAACAGAATTTTCTTCATAATTATATATTTAGCTCCAACTATTGGAAAAATGATACATACAAAATTTCAAAGTCGTAGCTTAAACCCTTCGAAAGTTATCAACCAATATTCTTGAACACCTGTTTTAAGGATATTTTGTATGGCAGCTACCAGAAGGAGTAAAAGGATTTCGCTGACCAGTAAACTCGAACTTTGGTTTCACTCAAAACTAATTTGTACAAAATTTCGATTTCGTAGCTAAAAGATTACTTGAGTTATAGTGAGTTTCGTAAATTAAGTGAATACATTTTGACAGGATATTTGTATGGCAGCTACAGGAAGGACTAACAGGATTTTCTTCATAATCATACATTTAGCTCCAACTATTAAAAAAGTAACACATACAAAATTTCAAAGTCGTAGCTTTAGGCGTTCCGAAGTTATTGGTCAATATTATTGAACACGTGTTTTAAGGACATTTTGTATGGCAGCTACCCGAAGGAGTAGGACGATTTTGCCCGTTAACGAACTTAGCCTTACAAATTCAACCAAACATCCAGATTCAAAATTTCAAGATCCTAGGTGAAGGCGTTCTTGAGTTATCGTGTTCACGGACAGACAGACGGACGGACGGACGGACGGACGGACGGACGGACGGACGGACGGACGGACGGACGGACGGACGGACGGACGGACGTCAAGCGGATTTGAGGTTTTTGGGCACAAATAAACAAAAAATAATATATAACTTTTTTTCGTCCGAGGCTTGGTTCTATGCGTTACAAACTTTTGGGCTGGATTAAACTTATAATACTCTACATGATTTCATCTAGAGTATAAATATACCTTTTTTAAGTTTTTTTTAATGTGTCAAAGCACAGACAATGGAACATTCAGCTGACAAAACACATACTAGAAATGTGTGCCAATTTTTTGGATAATTAGCTAGCAAACGTTTGCCAGCTAGCGAGTCTTATGTAAACGATGGTTTGAAACTACGACAAGTTCGATATAGAGGGCCGAAGCTTTCTCACATGGCACACAGTTACCTGTGGTCATTCGTCATTTCGGTATTATTATCTATGATCAGAGGATTGTTGCTGTAAGCTCCAAACTGGAGAACCGCGCGACTAGTACCAGGCCAAATACTAAGCCGTTGAGAGTACGATCAGGTGAAAAACTTTAACTGGAACAGACCGCTCACACCTTAATTACATAAATTTTCGAACTTTTAGATGCAAATATGATTTGATTTAACTTATAATAGTGTTTGATAATATTTAGTCTAGACACTAAAAGTGTATATTAAAGATAAAAAAAAAATCCAATATTGATAAGACCGGTAGCAGCCAAACGTAGTCAGAACTGTCAGTGTTGTTGGTGATATCATAAAAACATTTCCGCCTAACCGAAGTTATGGGAAATAATAAACACCTGTGCAATACAATAAAAAATCGATTCACAAATCTCATTACCTTTTCTCCTCCCAATACCTGACCTTTCGCTCTAAACTTGACTTAGTAACTCACTGACTTTCATATGTGACGGCTTTAATCTACCAGCCGGGGAAAAATACCGAGCCCCCGCAATATGTTTATGGAAAATATATGACATACAAACAACTGGGACACTTCCCAGATTATAGCGTAGGTGTGAAGGCCTTTTCACATCACTTCACAGGTTTAACGAACTTTTCGCTTTCGACGAAGAGCGTAAACTAAATTACAGGGTACTTACTTATGAATTATCTTCGAGAGAAAACAATAAGCCCGATATAAGTGACATTGTAATGTCGTTATCAGACGCACGGCATGTAAATAGTTTCATTCCTTCAACTTGCATAAGTCATACAAACGAGACACAAATTATCTTAACTTTGTTTATTTGTAAAATTATCGCAATGAAAACAGCTTGGATTGGCGTTAAGTAACTTGTACGGCGCCTTATCGCCAATGATGTTGCATATTTAGCTTATAGCGCCAGAGGAATGGATATCACGAATTTCACTTTCGAGTTTTTAACATTACTCAATACGATAAAAAAATTAAATTGTTAGTATACATACTGGCATTTGTACTACGTAGGCACATTATATGAAACTACGTTTGTGGTACGCAGCAAATTTCCAAGTTATGACAGATAAATGTCTAGAAAATTACTTACAAGATATGATGCAACATTTAGTCATCTGAAATTACGCATCCTAGAAAATTGAGTTGTTGGCTTTAATATCTAAAACCCTAAACTTCACATTATGATGTCTTGTGCGGGCTAAATACGAATGGGGACAGTAGTGCGAGGGACTTTAATTTGCAGAGCTGACGCACGGTTTTCGAAGTGGCAATGTCTAACCCTGCGTCTATACTGTCAATTTATGGAAATGGCAATGACAACAGCAATATTGCCATACACAAATAGACAGTGTAGACGCATCAAACGCATATGGCAATATTGCTCTCAACATTGCCATGGTAATCATTGCCATGTCAATTTTGAGAGCAACAGGTAAGAATAAGTTCTTTTTTGCTTTGATCGCGAAATGGCTGAAAATAAGTTCACTAAAGAGAAAACTATTGAATTTATCCTTAGTTTTACTTAATTATTTTTTAATAATAAAGTATTGTGATCGACCTGAAATTTCAAAAAAATTTGCTACCCTGAAATTTTGTATTTACACGTTTTAGGACTAGTAAACACTAAAAATGCAAAAAAAAAATGTCCGTCTGTCCGCCGTATACGCCGTACTCAAAATCGTTTGAAGGCGCGTAGCTACCAAACCCATTGAGGTATTAAGCTGAAATTTGTATGGTGGATAGATTGGGTAAACTCCTACGACTGGTATCTTTTGGGGGTGGGGGTGGGGGGTGGGGTTCTGTAAGGGGGGATGAGGGGGAGCGTTTTAGACGGAAAATTTTGGTTTCCAGATCTCAGGAACCACTTATGCTAGGAGGCTGAAACTTGGAACTTATACATATAGTACTATGACAGTGGACTCATTTGCAAAAAAATTATCGATAAGGGTTGAGGGGTGTGGAAGTTTTGGGGGGGAAAACAATGAGTCCAAAACGCTTGAAAGCCGGGATTGAAACATTCTAAAATCCATATCTCCTGAACGATTAATGTCAGAAGATTGGAACTTTGTGGTTGGCCTTAGGGATACTTGAAGATTAGACAAGGGCTAACATTTTTAAGGGGGGGTGGTGGAGTGTGGGGTTGGGCTGTGAAAAACTTTGGATTACAATATCTTACGAACCAATTACACCAGGAAGATAAAATTTAGTTTCTGTATATGGGATCACAAGAGGAGTCTACTGAATGTAAATTTTTGGAGGGGGGATGTGGGGCACGAAAGTGGGGGGATAGCAATTTCTCAAAAAATGTAATTTTTATATCTCAGAAACCGTATCAGATATGATCTTGAAAATTTTACAGGAGTTGGGATCGGTAGACCTCTAGTAGGATATTTTGTGGTGAGGGTGTAGGAGGTGATGGTGAAAAGGAATAGAAAGGAAAAAAATTCTGATTTTTATTTCTCGAAAACCGTAATGAGTGGAAAGCTAAAAATTTAGGATTATATAGAGCCACTATAGAGACATCCTAGAATCCTAGATCAACCAGGAGGCTATTTGGAAGGTTTTTTTTAGGTTGTCAGTCGCATAGTTTCCAACACCGCATCTCATCATTAAACACGTTTCGGACTTCTACCCATAAAATAATAAAGTTGCGCCCAGACTGTTGGCATATTTTTTTTTTTTATACAATGTCCGACATTTTGGTTTGCTTCAGAACTTGACACTTCGAATTCACTCGCTCAAATGAAAATTGCCTGGCAATCAAATGCCCACTCATTACGATTTGACATTTAACGCAATGGAAATATTGCCAGCGTAGACGCAGGATAAGTTAGCTGATTCAATATCAACCAAATAAAGTACATCAACTCCTAATTCATTAAGCTAACAAAGAACAGATCTAGTGATTGATCCAATTTAAAATGTTTCCCTATTAGACAGTAATTTATTACGCCTATCTATGGAACATATTCAATGAAACTGCATACAAGACGAAATTCCCTGCAATAATTTCCTAGTAATACTCGACTTTAATTAAAACAATGCGATGTTTTGTTTACTACACTCGGAATTTATGATACGTATAATCTGTAATTATACAGTTGAAAGTTGATACTAGTGGCAATAAATTAGTTGAACAATTATCACACTTCAAATTTTCCATTTTATTGGTTTGCTTCTCATTAATGTAAAAAAAGGTTTCATTGTTCGCAATTTTTTTATTATACCCTTTAAAACAAAGGGATGTGGTTTGTGAGTATAAATAATGATAAACATTTCGCTTGAAACTGATTTGGATATAAGTGCTTGGTTTGATAGAGGCTGAGAATTGATTCCACATTGGGACCATTCGACTGATACATTTCAGGGGGTTGAGGACATATACTAAGTGAAGATGCAGTGCGGTACGAGTATATCAGGTGAATTCATATCGCGGAGGAATCAAATTCGCAAGCTCCGCGGAGCAGGCGCAAGCCAAGTTTTTGAACACCTGAAGAAAGAGAAAACATAAAATGGACAGCCGACAAAAAGGACAGAAACATACACGACAGAACAGAACGTAGAAATAAAATAAAATAATAATTAAAAACATAAATGAAAATAATAATTAAAAACCTAAATGAAAATAATAATTAAAAACATAAATAAAAATAATAATTAAAAACATAAATAAAAATAATAATTAAAAACATAAATAAAAATAATAATTAAAGACATAAATAAAAATAATAATTAAAAACATAAATAAAAATAATAATTAAAAACATAAATGAAAATAATAAAATGCATAAAATAAATTGAATTAAAAATAAATAAAAAAATTAAAATATAACCGATTCCGCAGGGGGCATATGTATGAGAAGAAAATATAACACAGACGACTAAAACTATTTTTTGGTTTTATAAAATTTGAACATAAGCAGAATTGGCTCTCCCTTTTACCAAACTCTGAAACCATCATACGGTTGTATTGACTTTTTGAAGTTGAAGTAACCAATCCTAGGCCTCCGTTTACAGGAGATGAGCGATTAATAAAGTACAGAAAAAAGAGCCTTAAGTGACATCTGCATTAAAGTATAAAACAGAACGCCGACCTCGACTTCCGACGGTCGTTTTTGACTGTGTCGCTCAAGTGAAACAGAATGGAAACTTCGACTTCATCTACTGATTCAAATTGTATATGTGGTCAAGTCAACGACGACGGCACATATAGAAATAGAGTGCGAAAATGATTTAACCGTCGCATTGACGCACCGCTGAATTTTGCCATTGGTAGTATCGGCATACAATCGTGTGTGTTTTAATGACTGTGCGACGAAGTCCGCCATCGAAGTCGATGTTCTATTTTAATCTCTAATAAAATAATGAGACGAAGATACTTTTTTAACACTAGTCGAATTAAACGATTACAAAAAAACTTCCAATCCATGAATGATTAAAAGCATGGAATTTTAATAAGAACAGATTTCCAAATGTTGAGTCGCAATCAACTAGGTCGCCTGTTCACCGTTTTGATTGAAACCAATTTTGATGAACATAAGTTCTTCTTTCTTACGATTTAGAAGATCCATGTTAAGAATTGGTGCGCGAATTGGAATAATGTTAGCTAAAGTAGAAATAAAATAGGTTCTAGATCATAGAATGACATAAACTCCAAACTGTTGTATGCCATACAACAGTGCGAATGTACTCGAATTTTAGTGACTATCAATATTAAGCTATTGTCCACGTACGTTAGGGGAAGACTGAACAAAGTAAGAAAGGTATTGAGAGGAAACGAAGATGACCTGAGAAAGACATCTCCAAGCGGATTCACACGGAACACGTGCAGTCGGTCGTCCTGGAAACAAATGGAGACGAACAATTGACAAGGAAAGTCGAGGAGTAAATAAGACCGGGCAACAAGTGAAGGCTAGAGAACAGGATTGCGACTTGCAGAGGAGCACTGTTGCTGCAGTCACGCAGGAACTGCAGACAGTTACGGGCCAATCTATCACTCTAGAGTATTGACTGGTCTACTTATTACAAGGCACTATAATTGTCCATTTATTTCAGTTTTTCTTGCCTTTGAACAAAAGCCATTCATAAAAGTTGCGTCCTAAGCTATTCTTTTTGACAATTCAACTCGTATGTTGGGCGATAAACCAACAACCTGTTTTGTTCCCAGAAAAATTATCAGCTAAGCAAAGCATCCAGATATGTTGATACCTTTGAACTCCAAGGTCCCTGCCAGGCAATCAAATGCATGTTATGTGTCCAATATCAATTTTGTCTTCACCTATTTTATAAGGCCCTACCACCTTTTTTCTCAATCATCCAAACTTTTTCCTCCAATTCTACTACACTATGTACAAAATAGGTGACAACACTGACAACGAGTTCGTTCATTGCTTCTTAAAAATCAACAAAATTTCGCCAATAGATGTCAAACCTTCTCATCACATTCATTATCGTTACTTGGCTCGTTGGATATTTACCACCTCATTAGATGTCAATTTGTCAATAAATCTGAAAATAAATAAAATGAATAAATGTCATATACCTACATCAGAAAGTGGATCCCAATAGCAACACATAACTACAACAGACACTCGAACATAAAATCAAACCAACTGTCACTTAACAAACCAACCCCCAAAAGCTACTTCAGAGCACACACACCTGGATTCGAATTGTGCGCCAGCCTAGACTTCATTTTTCAACAATCCCCGGGAGGATAGCACTTAAATTGTTATTATGACTGCTATACCAGTAGCGCTACCAGTTAGTCACCCGATAGATACCGAGTATAGATACATGAGAAATAGATAAATCCCATTCACATGGCATATCCAAAAGTTGAAGCTCGGAGGGTACAAAACTGGGTTCATCCTGTTGTTAGGCGATAAATAGGAAGGCAAACATTCTGCTCGGAATCGATAGATGGAAATAGTGTACAATTCAGTATACAGTGTGGAGAGCATCTACAACTGCGGCTTAACAACACGAGAGATACACAAAAGGATACGCCATCGATTCATAGCTCCACGACTAACGTCACGAGTTAGCGTTATGATTGATTGTCATTAGCAATTCAGTACACCGTGTCTGATCGCTTGGAAACAGTTTTTCGATCCACCCCCGTCAATGTCGAGTGGTGGGTTACTTTCGCTCTATTCAAGCCCGTTTTGATAGACGGCAAATGCGGTTGATAGTTGTTATCCTGATTCTATGAAAGTTATTTGAGCAGAGAAAAATTGTTGTCATTTGAAATTTTGCATGTCCTGTGTTATTAGAGTTTTGATTCGTTCGAAACGTGATAATTCGAGTTGATCCAACTTTTTGACAAGGGCGTCCCGAGGACGATTCAGAACCAGAAGAACAGAAAAAAATGCAGTCTATCTGTACGCCGTCCGGTGTCCGCCGAACGAAAATGCGTTCGAAGGCTCAGAAGCCCTTCGAGCTATTAAGTTCTAATTGTAGATTGAGTAGACCCATTTAACTAGTAACTTTTTTGAGGTCGGGACAGTGAGAGGGGATCGCGTTTTAGTCGGAAAATTATGATATATCTCAGGAACCGCTTGTGCAAGGAAACTTGGAAGGTTAGGTTAGGTTACAGTAGCGTCCTAGACCCATGAGACTCCATAGCGATACCACTACTTTGGGGAAACCTAAAGTATTCCTGATAGTTGCGCACACGTCTCGCTCTATACTGAGAGTTCTTCGTTAAGATCAGAAACCCAGGCCTATACTAGAAAGTTCAAACTTTGTGCGTAAATGTCATATACATTTACTTTTCTAGTACATATTACTAGAAATGAATTTAAATTGATATTCAATCATTACACCAAGAGGGTGTAAAGAAGTTGAATACATTTTTACGAATTCCGACACATCTCTTAGATCTTATGAGATCAAGTTATGTTTAACTCGGCTTTTTATAAAATCAACTAAAAATGAATTTCAGATTTTTTTAAATTTTTATATCTCAAGAAACGTACCTGATATGATACGAAAAATTTTACAGGAGTTAGATCTAGTATCACTAGTCAGGACTTCTAGCAGAGAAAAGTATGTTGGGTGTGGGGGTGTATGAAGTGATGGTGATGGATTATTATTTCTCTATAACCGCAAAGGGTAGAAACCTAAAATTGTTTGACTATATAGTGCCATTATAAAGGCATCCTAGAAATTTTTTAGATAGATTTCACGAATTTCGTTATATCTTTTAGGCATGTCAAATTATCAAATTAATTTTATTCCTGCGGGCTCTTTACATAAGCGCCTAGAAAAATGTTTCCAAATTGTTCAATATTCAACCCCTGAAGGGGTGTGAAGTGGTTCGGTACGTTTTCACGAATTCCGATATATTTCTTAGGTCTAATGAGATATTAATTTCACTTAAAATATTATAGGGAAAATCCGATTTAAGCATTTTTCGATATTCAGCACCCTGGGGGTAGTGGCGGTCATATAACTTTTCCAAGAGGGGGAACACTGACGCTCAGTAGGTACTGTGGAGAGAGTAGGTGAGGTGTTTAGCCCCTGATGAGCGACCATGGAAATTGTACAAATGCTATGGTCACTGCGGTTGTTACTACTTGAAAATATCAACTTTTTCATTTTTGTATGAGTAAGTCTTTAAGCAATGGAAAATTTAATAGCATGAGCAGGAACTAAAAAATAAAATGCATTGATTCCAAAGATTCGTGAATAATTTTCAGGGTTCGCTTTCAGTAGAATTCGATCTCAATTTCAACAAAATTTAGAAGCCCAAAATTACTTCAAAATCTCTCCCATGTATGAGAAATCAAGTAGATTTTGATAGTTTCATCAAAATCTCGAGATTTCATCAAATCCTGTTTGAAATCTTTAGACGTAAATCAGCTGTTTTTTGACTGCCACCATAACCTCCCTACTCTCCTTATTCAAAAATTTAAAAAACAACACTTGAATATTCATCAACAGTATCTTATTGCTGATTTTCATCGCAAGATTTTGGTAAGTAGAATTTGAAATCTCGAAAAGCGTTTACAACACTCTGAAACATTTGTTTGACTACGATTTTGTAAGATTTTACTTTTTGAAGGTTGGATTACTATCAAGCAATTCTAAATATTTTAATATTTTGTACAGGTAATTGTGATGAATGAAAGATAATTTCTGGGCTCTTCACTATGGTGGCTATTATTTGTATGGTGGATTTTTTGCCCAAAGATTTCTTTCGCAGCACCTGCTCTAATGGTTCTAATTAGTGTAAAAGATATATGTTTTAAATTTCATTCCGATCAAATAAGAAAAACACGTGTCTCAAGGTCGTTAAAAAAATTTAAATTTCTCGAGAATTTTCCTACTCCACTATTCAGGATGATTTGATTAGATCTTGAAATACCTTTTTACCTATAATTAGATTTCAAATTCATGCAAATATGGGCATTTAATTGACTCTTGTGGAAATCTCAAGATTTCGTCAAATCGAGTGTTAAATCTTTAAATGTTAATTAGTTATTAATACATGTAGTAGTAATTGTTACTGAAAATACTCTTAAATTTGAATTAAAACGCAAGATTTCAAACTGGATTTGCGGAAATCTAGTGATTTCGACAAAACTTTTAAGATCTACTGGATTACCCACATATATGAATAAATTTGAAATCTACTCCGGTGACTAGCCCGAGTAGAAATTTTCTCAGGCTAGCCTGATTTGCCGTATATCTGATCAGGGCCATGTCTGGTATGAGTAAGACAAGCCTGATCAGGCTCATCAAACTTACACCGGATCAGGGCCATGTCTGGTATGAGTAAGGCAAGCCTGATCAGGCTCGCCAGACTTGCACCGGATCAGGGCCACGTCTGGTATGAGTAAGGCAAGCCTGATCAGGCTCATCCAACTTACACCGGATCAGGGCCATGTCTGGTATCAGTAAGGCAAGCCTGATCAGGCTCGCCAGACGTGCGCCGGATCAGGGCCACGTCTGGTATGAGTAAGGCAAGCCTGATCAGGCTCATCCAACTTACACCGGATCAGGGTCATGTCTGGTATGAGTTAGGCAAGCCTGATCAGGCTCGACAGACTTGCGCCAGATCAGGGCCACGTCTGGTATGAGTAAAGCAAGCCTGCTTACGATCGCTCGAACTGTTATAAATAACCCGTACTACAGATATATATGTAGTATGGGTTCCCAACTAGCAAACAAACTTCGCGTTTGGATTTTCCGGAGGCTATAACTTCGATAAGACTTCGGTAAGACTTTTGAACGCAGGGGCAGGTTGTGGACTTCTAACTTCGATAAAGCTTCCATAGGACCTGCGAGCGGAGGCTGAACATTTCAGAAGCCATAGCTTCGGTAATAACCTCTATAAACCCTTATGGAAGTAAATACCAACGGCTTTATGGAGGTTTGCAAGCGAGCTTCGCTCGACATGTCTAATTGAAAACATCAAGTGATTTGACTTCAACCCTATTACGAGAATGGTCAGATTGGCCTAGTGGGTAGCGTAGCGGACTAATGTGTGACGGGACCATGGCTCGAATCCGAAAGTGTGCAAGGTATAAGTAAACTCAATTCGCATTTTTCAAACAAATAATAATAATTTACAGGACAATAAATTCGTAGTTTGAAGAAAACAAAAGGAAAATTTGTGAATATTATTTTTCGTTTTTTTCAAGTTTCGGTAAGACCTGGCTCATATTTGGGCTTAATCAGGTTCAAGTCCGGCCCAGAATTAGGCTAAATCAGACTTACGTCAGGCGCCGTGTCAGGACCATATTCGCGAGAGCGTTACACCCTGATCAGACCCACATTGGGTTCGCCTGATCTGGGCCGGATTTATTTTAAGGCATGCCAAATCTGGGCAAGATCTGACTAAATTTCTACTCGGGAGGTTTTGTAAAAATAAAGGTGCGACCTGTGCCAAATCAGTGCTTCTGTTCAAATTGGATCGTATTGAATTTAAAACTTTCAGCATTTATTTGTACTCTCTCCAAATCTTAAATACCTTAATGTCAATATTGGGCACTTATGGTACATACCTCCTTATCAGAAGTTCGGAGAGAACGTTAGTAAGTAGGCTTGTACACATCCAAAATGACTGCCCTAATCTATAGGGTTTAAATTGAAAACTTTTGGAAAATTTGTAGGTTTAGAACTATGGCAATTAAAACGCGATTTATTTTTTAAAAAAAAAAACCCGATTTAAATCTGAAGTGTAATTTGCTTTATTCAGGCGCTTTTATCTAATTATTTATACATTACATGAATTCAAAATGGAATGCTATTATTATGTTCATTCGGCACATAAAAAATTTTAGTGTCGATTACAACCAACCCAAACAAACATTAACGAAAGTAAATTATTTGCCTTTACAGTGAATAATATTCAAGGTAAAAAAAATGACCATACGAAAAACATTGTGGATCTTAGCAGTTGCAATAGTTGGTTTCAGTTTTGTTGAGCAGGTAACCGAATTCAAGTTATAAAAATGCATGCTAAAAAACTGACTTTATATAGGCTTGCTATCAAACAACTATCTATGAAAATTGCTGGACATCAGTTCCGAAACTTGTTCGAATAAACGCAACGCTCTTTAACAACACCGTAAACGTCGATATCGATCTTCTTGAAAAGATTTATAATCCGAAATGGTCTGTTCAAATCGAGCAGAGATTTCAGTCTAACGCCAAAATACACCGAATTCTTTTTAAAAAGTTCGCCAAGCCATGCGAAATGGAACGACAAGTAAGGGGCAATCCGCCATTAGCGGCAGTCATTTTTACAGTCCGGCAGTATACAAATTTCTCCTTCATTTGTCCATATCCGGCCGGCAGGTATTTCGTCAGAAATTTGAAATTAACCGCCGATTTATATCCTTTCGGACTGTTCTACAAGCCAAAAACCTACATCCAGGTTACTCATATGTTCTACGAGGAACGTCCGCGCGGCAACACTACGAAATTGGCCGAGTTCAGCTCTAAGGTGAAAATAACGAAAAGATGCTGAAGATTTGAAGATGACTACTGCTAGTTTTATATTAAATTGTTTTCTTTTATTGGTAATTTAAATTGCACGCACCGATAAGGTGTTGGGAAAATTTCTGTCGTTTGTATTAAAATCAATTCGTCCAAATCGTCTTAATTTCAATGAGAGTCCTTTCCCCAACAAGTGCGCGACCAATTTTTGTAAAAATGTAGAAGAAGAACCTGGAAGCTGGATACAGATCTATGTACCATATATCTACAACACGTTTCTACTTTCTAGCATAAGCCATTAGGAAGATATAAGTAGATTCTGTTGCATCGAAGAATATTTGTTATTTGTAAACAAATGAAAATCACTTCAATAGCTCACCAACCTAAGAAATATGGCATAATTCATGAAAACATATTCAACCCCTTTACACCTTTTTTAGGGTGAAATATCAACGTTTAAAGTGCAAGTAAATATGAATTCGATATATCGTAACTTATTAGATATGGCAGATTGTATAAAAATATCGAGGATAAGCCGGAGTTCGTGAAAACCTATACAAACAGTCCTCCCTGCCAAGCCCTAGGGGTTGAATATTATTTGAACAGAAGTAAATTTAATTCGATGTCAGATATGACAAAATTCTTAAAATTATATGCATGCGCTTTTCACAAGCTTTTAATGTTTGTGAGGTACGATCCACCGAACGCGTTTATATACGGTGGACAGACGGACTAAATATTTTTCAGAGTAGCATTTTTTTTATAAGTCACCTAGTCCCAATTATTTTACGAAATCGTTTACCTAAAATCTAAAATACTTAAACTCAATTTCCACCAAATAGAAACTATCTTTAGTTTAGATATTTTTAGGACAACAACTCATCCACTTTTTAAAATAAATCAAAAAAAATTACATCTCAAAAGAAAGGCGTCTCAATTTGCAACTGGTGTAGATTTTAACGGCCGAAACATTTCGTCAAAAACATCTGGAAAGAGAATTGTTTTTTATTTACTCATCGCAACGGTGTCTTCCACTTTGTTTATACACCTCGGAAATATTGCCAAAATAATGCCAACAATAAAATGTTTTTATTATCAACAAAATACAACATGGCAAAAATCAGCAGACAACAAAAGTGCTATTATCGCGCGCTTTTCCGGGGATTTCC
This sequence comes from Beris morrisii, assembly GCA_951812415.1. NCBI lineage: Eukaryota > Metazoa > Arthropoda > Insecta > Diptera > Stratiomyidae > Beris > Beris morrisii. The sequence goes on along the minus strand of OX638312.1, from coordinate 106,094,573 downwards.
ATTGCAGTGCAACTTAATAAGCACTTTTTAAATTGTTGTTCCATTTTTTTTTTGTAAATAATTATGCGTCATTAAGTAATTTTATTTGGGACAATAAAGAAATATATGATTACAATAACTGCGGGATGCGGAATTTTTGACTGAAGTAATTTTTATTAAAAGCCGTTTAAAGAAAGACAATTCTTTGATAAATCTTCTCCCTTAGCTTGCCTTTTGGTTCAATTACCTTATAATTTTATGGATCAAGCCACTGGTATTTATTTATTTGTGAAGTATGACAGATCTCGATAGAGTGAACGCTGGAAAGTTGAAACTTAAAGTTTATATATTGGAGCCATTCCCAAAGAAATGGTTTGTATGGACAATGGGGTGCGGGAGTGCAAATTTTGTGGAAAATCAAAGTTATTACTCAAAACATGCTGATTGCATATCTCCTGAACGGTTCGCGCTAGAAAGTTGAAACTTGAAAGTCAGTAGCGTATGATGTTTGGGGGCAAAAATTTGTTGGGACCGGTATTAAAGGGCAGACAGACAAAATATTATTCAGAACTGCTTTTGATTGAATTTTAAGATAGAGTAGGTGGTCATAAAATAAACGGTGACAAGAACGCGTTCTGGAGCGAGTTGCTTCCATGCTACCTCATTCTTTACAGGTGATGTGTAAGCACTTCGCTTTCGTTTGATTAACTACATCAAAAACTAATAAATACTATTAAATTGCTTTGAAATTGGAAGGATATTTGAATTCGGAAGAGGGTTGATCACTTCGGGAGTGATGGACACTCGTAAATGCAGACCTGTTTGACAACTATGTAGAGCTTTTCAAGCGCCACACTCTAAACATTTCTAACTTTTTTATGTCGGTGACAGGGAACTGGAACGACTTATGCTAGAACGGTTTACGCTAGATATTTCAAACTTCTTATATATTACACCGGCAAAGTATTTTGGACAAATAAAATTGTATAATATACCGTTTTTTATAATATACCTTGTGTCCGCCCCTAATTTTAAGAATTGTATAGTGTTCTCCTTGAGAACTGCGGGTGTACATACATACTTTACACAGCGTAACATCATGTTTTTATGCTTGTAGTGTATTCTGAGAGATTCTGGCAGTGCTCCATGCAGGTAACATCATGTTGATGGGAGGGAGGGGGGAATATACTGTCGGGATATCTCACTCTACATTGACAGACAAGCTTGGAATGCATTGGAATCGGGGACTATCAAATCCCAGCTAGTACTTTCTAGTCAGAATAGAGTACGGCTATGCTGGGTACCAGGGCATAGTGACATACCAAGAAACGAACTGGCCGATGAGCTGGCGAGACTAGGATCGGTGTCAGCCAGGATATTAGAGGAGGGGCTTAGTCCATCATTAAACGGCATCAAAGCGCGTATCAGGGATCGTGCCGCAGACGCAGCGAACTCTAGATGAGAGGCGCTAACGCGCTGTAGGACTAGGACACTCTGGCCAAGGTTGGACAGACGGCAGACTAGAGAGATATTGGCATGGAGTAGGAGAAGTTTGCGATTACTCGTCGGAATACTGGCTGTTTGCTAGGGAAGCATGCTATGCGTATGGGGATCGCTGACTCTGACGTGTGCAGCTACTGCCTTGACCTATATGCTGAGGAGGACATCACCCACATTTTGTGTGAGTATCAGGCGGTTGCAAGAAGGCGACTGAGGCGGCTGGGCAGTCTTTCCTTCGACAATTTGGGAGACCTGAGCTCGATAAAGCATGACAAGCTGGTCAAGTTCTTTATGGATCTGAGTTGTTTCGGGGATTTTTAGTGACCTACGAGGCCCCGAAAGAATCGCTATGGGCCCTATTTTGGTGCCTAGTGTGCGCGGTGGCTTAGCGCTTCGCCCCTTCTTAAAACTAAAACTAAAAACTAACATCACCGATCAACATACAAACTATATAGTGATAAAAAAATAATCATGAAATTCTTGGTCAAACTAATCATGATTTTCATGATAAAAATCTCTCAGAAGAATCGTATCGAGTTTCATTATAAACCAATTAAGGAGTTCATCAATTCTTATATTCTTCTCGAGAAAAAACACAGTATGAAGTACTACAGGAGCTACAGCAAATTTTGCCCTTTTTTGAGCATAAGTAGAGCAAGGAGGAATTGTAGGGATGTTAAGGTTGATATTCGACATTGTTATCAGTGTATGGCCAATGATCAATGCCGAGCCTAGAAGTATTGTCGCTCTGTTCGACTGATAAAGTGGCGCCTAGATCAGCTTTTATAACAAAAATCATATAAACTAAAAATCATCGAAGAAAACGGCAACAGTTTGAAACGTTTGACCCAAAAATTATTATTCAGGAACAAATTCATGGGCAATTCTGCTATTTGCTGATAAGAGTCTCAGGACCATTCCCTACACTTTATGAGATCAGTAATCGTTGTGATCGCCACCTAATCAAACAACTGTGTGAAGCAGTAATTAAATAGAAATCAACCCATTTAAGTCATTTTTACATCACCCTTGAAGTAGAGTTATATAGACGCATATTAAAATTTCGACCCTTCACTTAGCCTCGATTAAGCAACACAGTAGATGCACTTATCACTCCTTGCCAAATAGACGAGACCCGAACCTGACAAGAGCTAGTACGTCTCATATCTACGGAATGGAGTTTCCTTAACATCAAAAGCTTTATGATCCCTGTTGGATCCAAAAATTATTCAAGAGCCGCGCATAGCTCAAGTATTGAACGGAATGGCAGGGATTTGTAGTGGCGAGCGAAAGTTGATTAACTCGAAGAATACAGCGCATATGGAGAAGCCGGACTTGCCAATGATATCAAAAAAGGCAAGAATCAACCTAAACTCGTTATGACCGCTGATCGATACTGATACTTTCGAAAAGTTAATAACAGTAGGAGATCAGAATATGTGAACTGATTAACCTTATCGATATCGCGAACTGACCTATCAATTCTCCTAGTTAACGACATCTCCGCAAACCTAAATTGAACTCGAAGTATAAGTGTCGCCACCAACCTTAAAACTGATCAGCTCAATTGATCGTATGATCGCGATCAGCCAACAAAACGATAGCGACCCAGTCGATATGCAGTCTTCATTTCTATTTGGCTCTCGGATACATGCGAGCAATTAAATTGTCGCGACCTGCAATGGAAAACTATGCGATCGAATTGCGCGCTATCGTTGAACGAAATTGATAAGCTCAACTTGATTAAATTTATACGAGCTGTTTGTGTAATGTGTTATACATGTCGACAATATAACGTTATCGTTATCGACGTCATCGTCCCCAAACGAATTGCTTTGCTTTCGTATTTTCTCAAACTAATTGAACTCTGTCATAGCGACGAAGTGACCTGAAAGCTTTACAATTACATTTCAATTTATTTTTAGGTAGGTACATTGTGAGAGCGTAGTAGCTGAAAGCGAGCCATTTCGCCTGGAGGAGGAATGGAGGTCAGAACTTTAACTTAACTAAGTGATTAAGTTTAATTCAAAGACGATAAAACGTTCGACCGAAAAGAGCAATGCACATATTGTGTCTTATCTTTATTTTCACCCAAATGTCTGCAAGATGGCAATCTGACTGTGACGTTTTGAATATATTTTTGAAATACCCAGTAGGTACAGGAAGTATGGAGTCAAATACTTTGTAGGTCATGGCATGGATTAGTCAGACGACTACAACGACTAAACTACAGGGAGAAAATTAAAAAAAAAAAATATGAAAAGAAGTTCGATAATCCGATGAAGTCATCCGCAAAAGTTTATCTGCAAATTTCGGATTTAATGTGTAGAGGCAGAGAGTTAATGTATGGATTTATTGCTATTATACTGAATTTCGTGTATAAAAGTTTTGAAAATCATCGTTAAGCTGTGGCATACCGATGATTCACAGAATTTCGATTAGAAAGTCAGCAAGGTGTTCAAATCGAACTTCTCGATATCCGTACAGTTAAAATCAAAAAAAAAATTTTCAATGGATTGGGTCAGCCATTTGAATGATCTCCAGCTTCCTGCTTTCATATCTAGCCGGCTCCTATACTAAATTTTTCGATGTAAAGCCTAGTACTGTGGTCCGAGCGAAACGAAATAAACTGTCAAATCCCATTTAAAAAAATAATATTTCGTTCACTTTTCGCGACGAAATATTTCGTTCGTTTTTCAGTACTGTGTTCATGGGCGGAAGGGACATTTGCAGTAGTCACTAATAGATGGCGTTTGGTTTCGTTAAGATTTCGTTTCAAAGGGTAGGACACCCTTTTATGACAAGCGAAATATTTAACAATTCAAAATTTTCAACCGTTCGCTGTCAGTTCAGTTCGTTTGTGTGATTTTGTGTGAGTTATATTTTGTTGTGTTGTGTGTCGGAATTGTAATTTCTTGCCAATATTTTAATTTCTTTCAAATTACGCGCGCTTTTATTTCACTGATATCTAGTAGCGAACTGTATAATTTATTTCACTATACTTTGAAGGTACCTTTTTCGATCGTATTCGTTTCGCCGAACGCAGTACTATATTAAACCCTCTTCATTTAAAAGCCGAAATCGCTAAAAACAGAACGAAATTATTTTTAAGGTTCCAACATCAGAGCCCTTCCCACGACCGCTTAAAGCTACGAGCAAGCGAAATATACCTAAAGTTATTTTACGGCAATATAATTAACTTTTCTCATTCACTGGAAACCTATACTTTACACTTTATATACATTAAAGGTACATTTTTACGCTCTAGTACACAGCAGTGCAGAGCGCGTGGAAAAAACCTATCCATAGCAGAGCAGAAGATTCAACTTTTCACACCTAGATGGCGTTTTGCCTACAAAGGTGAAAAATATTATTAACAGAAAAATTTATTGTTTGCTGATATTTGAAAGTGACGATTGAATTATGACGGACTGAATTAAAGCAATTCGCGCAACTATAAAAAACTATTCGGTTATCCAACGATTTTTTTTTTGTTTACCATGTCACAATCGGCTGATAATATAAAGAGAAAACTCAGTGAGAAACATTTGGCAGCGCATTCTATGTGTTAGATACTGAATTTTATCGGTAGCAGAGTAGCCACTGGAGTCAGCAGTATAGTTCTGTAGCTACTCTGGCTTTGATTTGATTTACCATGTCGCTAACTTGCTCTGCACTGGATGAGGGCATCAAGTAAAATAAGTAGAACTTCAATACGTCGTATAGAGTATCAAACGGTTCCACATATTTTAATTGCTGTTTGTTTTGTCATTAATGTAGGCATTTAATATTTTTAGTTTTTATTTCTATTTATTTGTAAATTTTAATTTATACTAGTTTTTATTTGTTTTTAATGGCTATTTACGGTTCTAATTAATAGTCGTGGCTACACCGACGTTTGTACGGTGAGATATGCGAAGATTTTCGGTGTATTTTAGAAAAATAGCAGAAACAGAACAAATTGATCGGTTAGAAGACAAAAATGTAGCTAGTGTGCAAGAACGCAGCAGCTGACAGGTAAAAATACACAGATTTTTGTATTATTGGGTTTTAGAACAAATAGGACCTAAAAAAGCAAAAAGAAAAATGCCCAACATCCGCCGTATATGCCGTACGCAAAGGTGCCTAACGCGTATTAAAATTTTTATAGAGGGTGGAGTGGGTGGTTTCCCTTTTCCGGATAAACTTTTGGCTCCTTAACGGCCAAAGCAAGTTATCTGAAACTTTGTAGAAACAAAAGGATATCCACAAATTTATTTTTTTGTGGGAGATAGTTATGTTCCGGGATTGGAGGGGAGGGGGGAGTAATTAGTTCTTCTGGATCGTTCATGCTTAAACATTAAAATGTATAACACGTATGGATAGAAACTTTCGGAAAAAAGTTAAAATAAATTTTCTAAGAATGGTTGGATCGTGTAGAGGTGACACCTATGTAAAAGTATACTAGATGTTCAAAAAGAAGGAAAATTGTTTAGACTACCACAGGGGTTGTTTCATATCACAAGAACCCTTTCATACATCAGCTTGGAATTTTTACCACGCCAAAACGGAGTAGGGTTCGCTATTTTAGGGGACTGTTCCCCACTACATACTTGGGGAAATTCTCCTTGACTGATCTATCAGAACTTGCGATTATTCCTCTATGGAGAACTACTCTCTTCATAAAGAATCCATGGAAGAGCAATATTTGGAATCAGTAGTCTAGAGTCCGGTTTTATACGAGGGGACCACAATGGATCCGCAGTGATCTCTCGTGATGGACTGTGGCACAATGCTTCAGTCCACCTTTCTCAACCTAACCTAACCTAGGGGACTATTTCCCAAAAATGTAATTGATATTTTATGGGTGTAAGTGAACGTACTCCGAATTTAACCGAATCCCGGACATATAAAATAAATTTTTTTTAAATGATTTAAAAAAATGGCTACTCTAAAAAAAATCAGTCCGCCTGTCCACCGTATGCGAACGCGTTTAATGGCTCGTAGCTCTCAAACCAAACTAATAACTTTTGAAAAGCGGATGCATAGAATTTCGCCATATCTGACATCTGACAAATAATATTCAACCCGTAGGGGTTGGCAAGGAGGATTGTTTGTATACATTTTCACGAATTCCGACTTATCTAGTAGGTCTGATGAAATATCGAATTGATTTCTATTTCCTCGGGATTTTTATACAATCCGCCGTATCTGCTAAGTTACGATATATCGAATTGTAAATTACGTGCACTTTAAACGTCGATATTTCACCCTAAAAAAGGTGAAAAGGGGTTGAATATATGGTATTTTCACGAATTATGCCATATCTCTTAGGTAATTTTCACCATAATAATAAAAATTATAAAATTAAGCCCAGTTTGTTTGCAGAATTTTTTTTAAATTATTTTTTATGTTTTTAAGTAATTATCAAGAGCAGAGTAGGATAGACAATTTACATTTACAATAACAGCACTGATGTTTTTGTGATTTTTTATGTGTTTTTAGAAGGCTAGACTATAGATTGTAACCAGTTTAGCTGCCACACCCTGGTAAGTTTAATCGTGTAGCTGAACTCGACAAATTCTCTAATCTAGCTAGTTACAGAAAAAAGCCATAAGAAATCACAAAAACAACAGTAGTTATGAAATTAAGAGATTAAGAAATGCTTAAGGAAAATTTTTTGTTTCGATTTCTTGGCCGCTAAGATCGAGAAAAAATTGCAGTCCAGTGTTAAGCAACAGATGTCACTGTTTTTAAAAAAAAATTCTCTGAACGTTAATTTGCCTTGATGGGGTATACACAGACTTCAGGTGGAGTTACATTGAATGCGATGCGCCCACGTAAAGCGATGCGCGCACGTAAAGCGAAGCGACGCGCTGACAGCTGACTAGAATGCTTGTTAGCGAGTGTAACCAGTAATAGTGATATCACATCTCTTCGCGCGCGTTGCTTCGGTTAACAATTTTATAATTTCTTGACCTACTGCCACTTTTTCTTGGGAATAAGTGGAAAGATCAAACAATGCGTTCAAAACGCTAGAATCGAGATAATCATAACCCCCGAGCGATTCGTGCGACAAAGTTAAAATTCGCTAATTCAGATTGAAATAAAACTGTTAGAGATGAGGTGGGGATGAAAAGCTTTAAATTTCGATATCGCGAGAACCAATCACAAAGAAAAGATGAAATTTGGATTGTGTATAGAGGTGTACGAGTGTAGAGTATTAACTATGAAAAAAAATTTAAGGAAAGCAGTGAAGCACAGAAATGGGGGCATCTTACAAGCTGTTTCCCTAATACGGAAAACCCTTCTCAAAAAAAAATACGGATTCGGTATGAGGTGGACGTTGTATTGTGGTAGCAGGGTACGAGAGTACAGGGTGCTTTTTTCTATCTCAGAAAGGGATTATGCTTCAAAGTTGAAACTTGATACATATGTACATCTAGATCTAGGTATTAAAAAAGTAATTTTAGTATAAAAAAAGTTGAGGTTTGCATTGGCATAGGGAAGTTGAGCAAAAAAAGGTCGGTCAAAAGGCGTCTGTCCGCCGTAGACGCCGTACGCCGTCCGCCGTACGCCGTACGCAAAATCGTTTGAAGGCGCGTAGCTTCCAAACCCGTTGAGATATTAAATTGAAATTTTTATGGTGGGTAGATTGAGTGAACCCCTACGACTGGTATATTTTTAAGGGGTGGGGGTACAAGGGGAGGGGAGAGGGGAGCGTTTTAGACGAAAAATTTTGGTTTCTAGATCTCAGGAACCACTTATGCTAGGAGGCTGCAACTTGGAACTTATATAGTACTATGATAATGGACTCAATTGCAAAAAAATAGTCGATCTTGGTTAAGGGGTGTGGAAGTGGGGGGAAAACAATGAGTCTTTAACGCATGAAAGCCGGGATTGAAACATTCTAAAATCGATATCTCCTGAACTATTGATGTCAGAAGATTGAAACTTTGTTGTTGTCCTTAGGGATACTTCAAGATTAGGCAAGGGCTAAAATTTTTCAGAGAGGTGGTGGGGTGTGGGGTCTTACGAACCAATTACACCAGGAAGATAAAATTTAGTTTCTGTATATGAGATCACAAGAGGAGTCTATTGAAACTAAATTTTTTGAGGGGGGAGGTGGAGCACGAAAGTGGGGGGATACCAATTTCTCAAAAAATGTCATTTTTATTTCTCAGAAACCGTATCAGATATGATCTTGAAAATTTTACAGGAGTTGGGGTCGGTAAACTTCTAGTAGGGAAAAAAATTTTGGTGGTGTGGGTGTTGGGGGTGACGGTGAAAGGGGGTGGAAAGAAAAACATTCTGATTTTTATTTCTCGAAAACCATAATGAATAGAAAGCTAAAAATTTAGGATTATATAGAGCCACTATGGAGACATCCTAGAAAAATAAAATGTTTGATAGGGGTATCAAGGTACGGGGGAGAGGGGTGGTTTTTTATATCTCAGAAACGGCTTATGCTAGAAAGTTGAAACTTAGTACGTATATGTAGATGTACCATTAGAGTAATTAAAGCAAAAAAAAAGTTCAGATTTTTATTGGCGTTCAGAGGTTGAGTAAAAAAAATGTCCGTGAATCCACATTTTCAGAAATTTTCGTTAAAACTTTTAGACATGTCGAGCTACCAAAGCAATTTTACTTCTGCGGGCTATTTATATAAGCGCCTACTAACGATCTTCTAAATTTTTCGATATCCAACCCCTAAGGGGGTGTAAAGTGGTTGTGTACATATTCACGAATTCTGATATATTTCTAAGGTATATTGAGACTTGGAATTCACGTTTACTTCTTTAAGTTTTAAACGTAGTCGGGGAAAACCCCGATTTAAGTATTTTTCTCAATTAAACCCCCTGGGGGTATTGTTCAAAATTTCACTGATTCCGAAAATCTCTTAGGTTTTATGTGATCGAATTCGCTTTTACTACTATAAATTATTCTATTGATAAAAAAAATACGTAAATAAATAAAAAAAATCTGCCAACAGTCTGGGCGCAACTTTATTATTTTATGGGTAGAAGTCCGAAACGTGTTTAATGATGAGATACGGTGTTGGGTACTATGCGACTGACAACCTAAAAAATAACCAGGAGGCTATTTGGAACGTTATTTTTTAAGGTTGTCAGTCGCATAGTACCCAACACCGTATCTCATCATTAAACACGTTTCGGACTTCTACCCATAAAATAATAAAGTTGCGCCCAGACTGTTGGCAGATTTTTGTGTATACGTACTCATGCTTTGGTCGCAAATTTAGCTATTTCTTGTTGATATTTTTCATGGCAATCTAATAAGTTACTTATGCCGAAGCATTCGGAAAACGGAACGTCTGAATATCTAAAATTAAGCAAACTGACCCGTAACCTAGTGGGAGCTCTGACTGGACATTGTCACATGAGGAAGCATCTCCATAGGATTAGTTTCTCTGAGAGTAAAATATAGAGAATTCGCGGTGATAAAGACGAAACACCAGAGCACATCCTCTGTGAATGTGAGTGACTTGCTCATAAAAGACGTCATCACTTCGGTTAGGGTTTCATGAAACCATCGGATTTCCTGGCTATTACTTTTCGAAAAACAGTAAGTTTCATTGAAAGCGCAGGGATCGAAGAGGAACCATAGTTAATCCATAGGGACGTCGCAATAGGCCCAATTGAGGCTTCAATGACAAAGGTGACCTAACCAAACCCTACACGAAAACTTAGTGTAATAATGTATATGAGGGATGTCAGAAACGTTGAAACTAGAAAACTATTTTCCAAACACGCAAAGTATATTTCTGTCAAAACAAAAAGATTTAAGGCACGTGGTTTCTGTAGGTGGGGGCAACCAGTAAACTATTTTGTGCACAGGGATCTATCCGCTCAGTACCTTCTTGATATTCGTTTTTAATCTTGCTCTTTCAAGTAGAAGGGATTTAAAAACCCAGAGGAAAGTCATATACAAAAAAAGTCATGTAAAAAAAACCTTTTTTTAAAATTCTTATTTCAATTCTGGGTAAAACTGTTTAAACCGCAAGACTCCACGAGATCAAGAAGTGCCTCTCCTGAAAAGTTGTATTTATTTACATTTGATCCATTTTCTCAAAAATCACTCGTGGCCAGTGTTGCCAAGTATTTTTCTTGGTTGAGCACGAAAATATGAAATTTTGAGCGTTAATTTCAACTTAAAGGCACTAAAAACGTATTTTTTCATATCAATCGCAGGAATATTCAAATAGCGCGCAACTGGTAAAACTAATTTTTGTCCGCTGAGACGAAATTTTGGGCACCAAATTTAACGTTGAATGCAATAAATTGGTATCACTACGTCGTGCCACCTCTGCTGTCAGATAGAGTAGAAGGAAATTCAAAATGTTTAATTATTTAATAATGTAATATGAGACTGACTTGATGCTTTCTGTTCGTCAAAATTAAATGTGCAATATATACATCCTTCGCAAAAATAATAAAATTTTACTCCACTCTATATGCTCGTTTTAATTGTCCAAAATTTCATTCGAGTGGTTTCTGAGAAAATGGGTCATGAATTTTACACTGAAAAGCCTTGGCGATGTGCTCCTCTTAACGTTAAATTTGATACGGGAAGGGAGATAAGAATTTATTTTTCATTGGAAAAATATATTCGATATATCGATATATCGATATTTTTTTTCGATATATCATCAGCCGATATTGATATTTTTTTCAATATCGATATATCGATATTTTTCTTCGATATTAACATCCCTACTACTGGGATATTAAATCGGTTTTACTTTCGTTTTTAGACAATATGGCCTAAAAATCAACTTCAGAATTTCTTGATATTTAGTTCAATGGTGAGAATACGGCTCGTTAAAGATTTTACTAATTCCGCTGTATCTCGGCATTTCCATATAAATTGGATAGCAATAAATCCGTTAATCCAGTTCAAGACTAGCAATCGGTTACTGAGCTCCATGTTCAAATATAGGACACTTTCGTTTTTCCGGTCATAAATTTTGCATAGTGGAGCTTTGATAGATAAAGACATATTCCGGTTCTAGTTTCTGATATTTGTTTTGAGTCTACAAATAAGATCTGCTGCACTTCTTCAAACTACTATCAACTTTTTTTTTTCAAAGTTTCCAACATCAAAGTGTCCACGGAAATGAAGACATCCTGTCCGTGTAGCTAAGCGGAATTTTCCTCAAAACAAACATTCATGAAAATTATGCGTTTCATCTAGTTGGAAGGAAAAAAAAGAAAATCTCGACGAATTTAATTCCGTCAAACGAAAATTCCCGAAAAAAAACATTCTTTCGAAATAATTCAGCAGAAACATTTTCCAAATCAAATTCAAATGACAAAGTTGCTCGCATAAACAAAACATTAACATTTTATGCCGTGCAAACAATGTGCCGATCGAAATACGAGTTGCGAGAATGTTTGAATTCGATTTGCATTATTTCTGTGTCACACATCGTCCTCCGCCCCAACCCGTTTACTCCACCAGCTCTACACACACGATTAGTAAGTCGGCGCGATGTTTACTTTGACTTGATTTTTGCTGCCTTCAAAACATTGAAACAAAGCGCGCGCAAAATTCAAATTTTCTAAAAATATATTTTCCAAACAACAGCCGAATGTGATGTGAAAATGTCGATAATGTTCACACAGTTCACACATCATCGAATCAGCAGAAGAAGAAAAAAAACCCAATAAATAAATAAGGCGAACGAGGTCTTGGCAGTATTCTTAGTTCAGAATTCGGATACTCAATTGTAGCAAATCGAAGAGTCTAAATCAGACTGGTAATGGCCGGTTCTCAAGCTCGCACTTGTTAGCCAACTAAAATTATTGCAATTTTCCCAAGAAAACTGCATCGCTTCTTCGCGTTACCGCATTTTAAAAACGGGCGTCATATCAAATCTTAAAGGTGAGCAAGGTTGCGGTTGGCTGATCAGTGATCACTGATCAGTAGCTCAGGTATTTTATTTACGTGTCGGCTTTTTGCCGACTGATTCGCGAACTACAAAGTGTACAACAACAGGTGATCATAATTGCGCCGCAGCGATTAATCACGAAAACGAAATGAACTATTCGTTTTTGTGGGAAGTTCGTTGATCGTGTCATGGGAATATCCTGAAAAACCAAACACTATGGCCCCACATCGCACCTTACATTTTGAGAAGCAAAAACCGAACCGCTACGTAACAATTTCCAGGTCAAGTTCGTTCAGTTTTCGTTTTTTTTTTAATTTTATTGGGTGTAAATTGCGTTCTATCCAACTCTAGCGATCTTAGCGATCTTCAATGCTGTTCGCGGTTGGATATCAATTTTATTTTTTTTTATTTAGATATAAATACTCCACTTTGATGTCTGGTGTATTTCTTTCGAGTTTACAATGAGAGCCGAGAAATTCGTAGGCAGGCGATCTTTTTCAACCCACTCACTCTGTCTTGGAAAATTTTAGAGGAAAGTAAAAATTATGTTGATTGGATTTACCGGGTGTACCGTTGGCCATTACGAAATTTTCACCTAAATACTTTAAAAATTGGATTCAGTTGCACCTCGTTTTTCGGCAGTTTTAACTGATTCCGGCGAGACGTTGCGGAAAACCCCACTTCACATAATCTTTTCATTTCCCCCGAAAATATTATACTATTGGTCAAACACACTGGAGATGACGAGCAGCGACTGTTTTGAAGCCGGACGATTCCTCGTAAAGGACCGGCAATAAACACTATGCTACTGTTAGCATCTTACTCACATTTATGTTATACTCCGGTCTTGAACACAAAAAACGCCAAACATTTGAATACTAGGCTACTATTTGCATTTCACTGCCACCTGGCATCAAACGCTCCATACAAAAACGTTCAATTTTGCTCCAAAATGCTTCAAAGGGCTTCATACAAAAACGGCGTCTTGTCGTCTCCAGTATTTATATCTCTATGGTCAAACAGTTCTAAACAGTAGGTATTTTCACGAATTTGGTCACATCTCTTAGGTCTGCCGAAAATCGAATTAATTTTACCGCTGCGAGCTTTTTACATGTGCCTAAAAATTGTTTTCAGAATGTTTTGATATTGAACTGCTAAGGAGGTATACTTTAAGTGGTTGTGTACATTTTTACGAATTCCGACATATCTCTTAGGTCTGATGAGATATCGAATCATTTTTTCATTCAACAGGCTTTTTATATAATTGTCTAAGAATCGATTGCAAGATTTTTTTTCATATTCAAACCTTAAAGGTCTGTATGATGGTTGTATAAGTTTCTAAGAATTTCACCATATTTCTTAGGTCCAATGAAAAATCCTTTTGATTTTTGTTTCTACGGACTCTTGATGTAAACATCTACAAATTGTTTTGGGGATTTTAAGATATTCAGCTTCGAACTATTTGCAAAGGACTAGTTTAAATTTATATCCCTTAGATATGATGCGATTTCGATTCGGTACTTAACGCTTAAAAGACCTTGCGGTATTTTTCAATACTCAACTCGCAAAGGAGTGAAAACATTAATGGGCTCTTTATATAAGCGTCATCAATTACATATGTTGACTTTTTACCGCCCGCCCCAATTTTGTCTAAACTTAATCACAGATAAATGTTGTTTAATGCGTTTCCGAGTTATCGATTCTTTCGGAAAAAACAGCACCCACTTTTATAAGGACTTTCCTATGGTAGCTCGAAGGAGTACCTTATTGCTATCTGTTTTTGTTTCTGTGGTGGTATCTTATGCAAAAAATGTAAATCCCTGACTTTAGCTTCTCTGTAAATTGTGTAGAGGAGAAGGAGAAGCACTGACTGACACAAAAATCTGCCAACAGTTTGGGCGGAACTTTATTATTTTTGGGTAGAAGTCCGGAACGCGTTTATTGCTGAGATGTGGTGTTGGTTACTATTCGACTGAAAACTTCAAAAACACTTCGGAAAGCGGTTAGAATGAGGTCGCGCCAGAATACTTACGCCGCATTCCACACATAACATATGTATTACGTAAATTGAACATACTCCGGGACGCGGTCAAAGTCGTAGTATAATATCAGTTGTTTCGCGATTAGGAGGTTTTTGTGATTTGGTTTTGGGCCATTACATGAAATCGGAAATGCATTTGTAGGCGATTATATAAAAAGTCTGTGAAAGTGAAAACCAATTTGATATCTCATCAATCCTAAGAAATATGTGGAAAGCCTTACGTCCCCTTAAAGTTGAACATCTAAAAATACTGGAATCAACTTTTTGACGATTATGTAGGAAGCCTAAGGAAGTAAAAATGAATTCGATATGTCATCAGAACTAAGAAATATGTAGGAATTTGTGAAAACATATGCAAACCCCTTGCATCCACTTTGGGGTTGAATATCCAAAAATCCTGAAATGAGTTTTTAGATATATATAAAGAAAGCCCGAGGAAGTGAAAACCAATTCGATGTCTTATCACTCCTAAGAGATATGACGGAATTCGTGAAAACGAGTTTAACCCGTTTATAACCTCTTAGGGGTTGAAAAAGGAAAAAACTTGAAACCGAGTCTTAGTCGATTATAAAACAAGCAGACAATCAGACCTGAGTGATACGGCCGAATTCGTTAAATGTATACAACCCCTTTACACCCCTTAGGGGTCGAATTTCATACTACCACTATAAAAAAATATATTTTTCCAACACGCCACTACTATAGCTCTATCTATGTATATACCAAGTTTTAGCTTTCCATGATTATAGGTTCTCGAGATATAAAAATCGGAACGTTTTCCTTTTCACCCTTTCACCCATTTGAGCAATTTCTTTGCAAATGGGTCCACTATCAAAGCTCTATATAAATTACAAGTTTCAGCCTCCTAGCGTAAGCGGTTGCTGATATCTGGAAACCAAAATTTACCCTCTAAAACACTTCCCCCACTTCCCCACTCACACCCCCACCACTCAAAAAGTGGTCACTTCAAGGTACCTATCCAGTCTATTAAAAAAATTTTTTTCAATTTAATAGCTCATAGGGTTTGGGAGCTATAAGCCCTCAAACGTTTTGCGTACGGCGGACGGCGCACAGACGGACTGAAATTTGTTTTTGCTTTTTTGGTGTCTATTAGTCATGAAACGTGGAAAACAAATTTTTAGAGTAGCAAATTTTTTTTTTTAAAAATCGATTACAATACTTTATTATTAAAATAATAATTAAAATAATAATTGGAATGATTCATAATACCGTCAATGATTTGTATAACAAACTTTATACCTTATCAGCAAATTGTTCAGTTTAAAAAAAATAGTTAAAACCGTATTTTTCTGTTTGATGGACCCAAGAATTAGTTTGATTCAAAGTTTTGATGCGAAGTTTCTGTAGGATTTATTCTTTTGACCCATGTGCTTAATGTGGAGCGCTGTAGATATTCTGGGCTTACCTTATGGAGTATGTCCTAAGGCTAGAAGACAGACATCTTTCTAATCGAGGAAGAAAAATAATATCTACGACTGTCTTTACAGCTTCATCTTATAAGAATCAAGGGAAGAATCTATTAAAAGATCTCAAGGAGTAAAACGTTGCCGCCAGGACGTATGGTCAAGACTTTGGATGGAATACAGCATGACGGTCAGCTCGAAAACAAGGTTTTAAAGTTGCAAAAATGAGGTTTTTTCAACTCAATACGATTGGCTCCCGGTACTGGAAATGGGTATCTGTAACTGGATAGGCTCCATACTCAATAGCCAGGTTATTTGCTCAGAACTGGATAGTAGCAGGGTGTGCAAGTACACAGCTTGGATTACAAAGGGGTGATTTCAGATTTGACTTCTGTGGCTCTCGTAGTCATTACGATTCTGAACTCGATACCGCGCCAGGTCCCAAAAGTAGTCGCATACGCAGACGACTTAGCGATTCTAATGTCAGGAAGACTGCCACTATCAGCGATCTGCTCGAAAAGTTACTCACACAAGTGAGCCGTGGACTGGGGACTAATGCTTCTATAATAGAGCTACTTAATCCTTTTCACTCGTAGGACCAAAATCTAAGAGTTTACACTCCCTAAACTGGGGGTCTTACTTTACAGCTTAAAGATGACGCTAAATACTTAGATATACTCGGATCGGAAACTAGCCTGCAATAAGAACATCGATGACCGAATAAGGAAGGCTTTAGGGGTTCTTTACGCTTGTAAGAAAATGTTCGAGAGAAAGTGTGAAATTCGGCCAGGCATGGATCACTGGAAGTACACAGCTATAGTCAGACCTATCCTTTTTAGTGTGGTGGGAGCGCTGGATTAATCCACTTAACTCAAAAAACTTACCAAAGTTCAACGTTTGGCTACCGCAAAGCCATAGGCGCACTTAGCTCTAGGCCAACAGCGGCGCTACCGCTGCATATTTATGGGAAAAGTATTGCAACAATCAGGAAACTAGGAATCCAGACCAGTGCTGTCGTTTTCCAGTTTTTTAGGGTAGCAAAATTTACATGTTTCGAGTAGTATTTGGATGCGAAGGGTGGTAGCGGTCAAAACTTTTGAAATACATAACACATACAACATTTTATTTGTACTATTTGTTTTTTTATTTTTTATGATTAAATTATTATGAAAACAGACTCAGTTTCGTTATAACTAAACAAAATAAAATGAAATTATTAATACAAATTATAATTAAATCAGAAAAAACAGTATTTCTCTTTATACTTATAAAAATATCTTACAGACCTAGTAAGTGCTTTTTAAAAATTTTTATAGGAGTACCCAAAAACTTTGTCAGTCCTCAGAAATAAATGTTGGTATCTCGATATTTTAGGATGTATCGGATTATTAATATTTTTTTTTGAAGGCTGAGTAAATACAAGTTTTAAGACTCTACTTTAAAATTTTCTAAGAAGCACTTACTAGGTTTTGAAATGAGACAGCCGTGTTTCTTATACTTCTTGTACTTAAAAATCAAAGTTTTCGACTGTTCCCACTTTTCGGCAAAGTAGTTATTAGCAAGACAGGATTTAATTAAGACAGGATTCACTGTACCAGTGAGAAGTGAATTTCTTTTCTTGTCCTTAATTAAATTAAATTCAGAAAACTTTCTTTCGGCAGTTGCACTGCTATGGGGAATATCGATTATAGTTCCGATAAAATGTCTGATATTGATTTCTAGGTAAAAAGTTGAGAGATTCACTGTCCAAATTACTTGTAGTTTGAGGGATCAAGTATTCGGGATGTATTTCGCAAACAAAACATAGAATGTGAAAAAAAGGAAAAAATCAGATTATTTAAAACGCTTAAACTAAGAAGATCTAAAAATATCGTTGATTCATGAAGTTTATATATAATTATTCCAATATACATGTGGAAATTAGTGATGGATTTTAAAGTAATTAAATAAATAAATTATTGTGAACTAATAATTTGTTAAAGATTAAATAAACTAAATTAATAAAGAATAAATGATAACACAAGGATGCCAGACCAGAGACCAGCCAGACTATACATAAGTGTTGTCTTATTTGTGGAGTTACAAGTGACTGTGGAGTAAAATAAACGCGATCAATACAGGCAAGAATTCAATTTAAATAGTTATAAAGATTAGAGTTGCCAAATGCCAATCTCACGGATGGAAGGAAACCTTTTTGGCGAATTGTATTTTGGATACCTACTTGTAATTGTATTTTGGATACCTACACACAAATAATTATAAATTATATTTTTCATGCGGGCTTGAAATAGTAGTAACATACTACTATAGTAGCAAGTTCGGCAGCACTGATCCAGACCAGTTGGGAATAGCAGCATACTGGTACGGTTTAGTGTCTGTAACCAGGTAATTAATTTATCAGCTTAAATTTGCTAGGGACTTCGTCTCATCGAGGAGCCCTAGCAGAGCAAGATGGAATGCAGATCAGCCCCATGAAGAGAAGTATCAAGATAGATACACGGGCGGTTTTAAAATATACGCGGTATAGGAGTGGAGGTATTCTTCGCGGACATGAACCATAGTGAGACATTCAGATTACCGGACTGTTGTAGCGTGTTTCAGTCGGAAGTGATGAGAACCGTTCAGACATGTACACTATTAGAATGCACGCATTTTAATATATCGATATGTTGGGTTCCAGGTCACA
Organism: Beris morrisii; assembly: GCA_951812415.1. Classification (NCBI taxonomy): domain Eukaryota; kingdom Metazoa; phylum Arthropoda; class Insecta; order Diptera; family Stratiomyidae; genus Beris; species Beris morrisii. The sequence goes on along the minus strand of OX638312.1, from coordinate 106,076,052 downwards.
GTGTGATTCCGGGCAACGAGGTGGCATGGAGACGCTCGGTGCTGAATCAGGCGCTAACTCTTTATGTGAGAAGACCAATTGACCATATCGTGGGCTAATACGAGGTGGTCGGACCCCACATCATGTCTCGTTGCTACCTTTAGCCTACCTTGAGAGCGAGCAGGACGAAGTTCAACCTACTCAAGGTAGGGAATACTCTACATATCCTCATTGGTGCACTGACGGGCACTGGGTAAAGCGGACCCTCCAATGTAGAATACGAACTGGGGGACATACACTCCGCGAAATAAATATAAAGGCACAACAATCATTGAATTTTTTTTTGACAGTACATTATATACTAACATAAAAATATTTTTATTGGTTTCATTTTAAGTAGAAACCCAGTGACCTATGCTTATTGTTGTTGTTATCAGAGAAACAAAAAAGATCTGTCAACTGTTCGGTTATTTGATGCGAAATAAGTATAAAGGCACGTTGTAAAAGGAATTAATATTGGTTATATTCTCCGCAAAAAACGCAATATAGTGTATGTAAGTACTATACTTCTGTTTCAAAAAAGTTTTATAATATTTTTCATGTGATTTGAAAATAATTTACCCTAAGAATATTAGAATGCCGCGCGGAAAAGTGCTCAATGACGAAGAAAAGGGTAAAATTGCAGCTTGTCACGACAGGGGTTTATCAAATCGCCAAATAAATATTAAGCTAAACAGATCGAGTTGTGTCATCGATAATTACATTAAGATGAGGAAAATATACGGCACCAAAAAGCGACCAGGAAGGACACCAACGGTCTCTAAAAGAGAGAAAAGGAAAATGGGGAGAATTGCCGTCAATGAAAACCTTAGCGCAGACGAAATTCGAGGCCAGTTGAATCTAGAAGTAGGTGTACGTACAGTACAACAAATTATGAAGACCGAATTAAATCTTCTATATGACAACAAATGTGGTAAACCGTCATTAACACCAAGACACAAGAAGGCTAGATTATGATTTGCCGAAAAATACCGTTTTTGGGACGAAGAATGGAAAACAGTAGTCTTCAGCGATGAAAAAAAATTTAACTTGGATAGTCCAGATGGTGCCCACAAACATTGGCGGCACAAAGGTTCAAAAAGGGAAAATAGAAAACGCAGAAATTTTGGCGGAGGTTCTCTAATGGTTTGGGCAGGAATATCTTACAATGGTACCACGCCGATGGACTCCGAATATTATATCGAACTTTTTGACAATGTTTTAATCGAATACGGAGAGAAAATTGCTGGTCCTGAGTTTGTTTTTCAACAAGACAAGGCGGCTATCCATTCTTCAAGGAAAACAAAAGAATTCCTTATGTCACGGAGTATTGCGGTTCTCGATTGGCCTGCAATTAGTCCAGATCTCAATCCAATCGAGAATCTTTGGGCCATATTATCATCAAAAGTTTTCCATCATGGCCGGCAGTACATCACTGTAAAGGAGCTAAAGGATTACATTAATAAGGAATGGAAGGAAATTGATATCAGTATCCTTCATAGTTTACTGCATTCGATGCCAAGGCGGTTAGAAGATGTCATAAATAACAACGGTGGCCATACGTCTTACTAACATGTCACTTTATAATTATTTCGCTCCTTTTTTTATATTTTGTTTTATTATGATTTAAAAAAGTTGTATTATTTTTTAAATGTATTACAGCTAAAACCACATTAAAAAACAATTAAAGAACTTAAGTTAGGAAATTGAAAATAACATTTATTTTCTTTTTTAAATAAGAAGTTTAGGTGCCTTTATATTTATTTCGTGGAGTGTATTACCATCTTTTTTTCCAATAAAAAAATTTTAAACGCGTGTTTTAAGGACTTTTGTATCCGAAGGAGCTCGGTAATTTTATGGGCGAACGAATTGGTACAGTGAAACCTGTCTAAAACGGACCCTGTATAAAACGGAAACCTGCCATAACGGAAAAAAAAACTGGGAACGGAGCATTTTCTAATGCAAAACACCCTGTATAAACCGGAAACCTGTCTAACGCGGAAACGGAACGTGATTCGCGGAACGAAAATTTTCGCAAAACGGAAAACAGTTGAAATTTGACATGAGTGGATTTAACTATGACTGACTGCAAGTGAAAGACGGAAAAATGCTTTTAATTTATTATGGAACTAGAGTGTTACAAAAACTTTTAAAATAATTTTGGACATCTGTTTTGAAATTTTGGTAGTCCAGCCTTTGGCAAATTGTGTCCAGCAAGCAAAGTTGCAGAATATGGGCTGATGAAAATCCAGGGGTACTCTTTGAAAAACAAATGCATCTAGAAAATCTCACTTTGTGGTGTGCATTTTTCGATAGTGGAGTGATAGGTCCATTTTTCTTCGCAAATGCACCTGTCAACTCTGAACGGGGAAAGGTACCGTGTCATGATCACCGACTTCTTGTGGCCAATATTGTATGATTATGACATCGATGTGGTTCCAGCAAGATGGTGGGATGTGCCATATAGCTGAAGTTCCCCGGGCCAATAATCTCCAGAAACAGCGAAATCAATTGGCCATCGAGATCGTGTGATTTGACTCCGATGCACTTCTTTCTTTGGGGTTACCTCAAAAGCTTAATTTACCCAATAAACTCAACACCATTCAACAACTGAAGGATCTATTAGTCTAATTAAGGAGAAGTTATGCAATGATGTCATCAAAAATTTGGACAAACGGGTCGAGGTGTGCCGTAGGAGCATTTGGGTAATATTCTTTCCCATACTTAATTGCCATGGATCAAATAATGTTTTTTTTAATAAAATTTCATTAACTCCATCATCCTCTTGTTTTCAATTTTGATTTAACTTCGGAACGCGTTATTGTAACACCCTTTATTTGAACTGTATATATTTTTATTTTTTGTTTGTTCATTATTTTTAAAGTACCCAAGAAAAACATATCATATATGATTTGAAGTACAGTATCAAGACTTTTGCTGAACAAAACTGTATAAAACGGAAACCTGCTAAAACGGAACAGAAAGTTGGGTACCACAGCATTCCGTTTTAGACAGGTTTTACTGTAGTAAAATTTTTACTTATCTGTATTTTTCTACGAAATGAACACTGATTGAAAGTTGCCTATTTTCATTATCTTCAGGAATCTGATCAGATATTGATTGAACCAAACCGCTCCTTACAAAATGTTGTATGGACTCGTATGTTGTACGGCGATGTTAATGATGAGAATTTTTGATAGAAGGAATCTTACGACTTGATGTTATCCTGGTTGGTTGGTTGGTTGGTTTACGTGGTGGCCCGTCTACCGAAAACAGGGCCCAATTAGCACAGGAAGCGCCGTTTTGATACCACAACTCGTTTAACCTGGTCGTTGAGGGCTGATAAAGTAGATACATAGTTTTACAGAGAACTGGGACTTGAATGGATTATAATATCCATCCGGAGCTGTTCAAGAAGGTAATCAGTTCTCCAATCTTGTTTTTCGAGATCTCATCAAAGTTATTAAAGAAAGGTTTGCCTAGTGCGGGAAGTCTGGCTCTAGCTAGGGCTGGACACTCGCAAAGAAGGTGGATAACAGTTTCCCTCTTATTTGCTTCCCCACAACTACGGCAATTGACGTTACAGGGAATACCCAGTCTGGCCGCGTGGTCGCTGATCGGCCAGTGACCGTGCTGACTGCCGTGACTCTGGAGACGAACACACGCTCAAGAGTTCATCTGTTCTGCTGATGTTATCCTACTCCGGACATGTACGATTTTTCATAAGACATTCAAACGGTACCTTCTTGTACATTCATGGGGTTGGGAACGAATGGAAGTGTCTGAAAAAAATTACAAATCCCATGTCTAGTGAGTTTGAAAAGTTACTTTATTATTTTTTAATAATAAAGTATTGTGATCGACCTGAAATTTCAAAAAAGTTTGCTACCCTGAAATTTTGTATTTACACGTTTTAGGACTAGTAAACCCCAAAAAAGCAAAAAAAAAAAAATGTCCGTCTGTCCGCCGTAGACGCCGTCCGCCGTACGCAAAATCGTTTGAAGGCGCGTAGCTCCCAAACCCGTTAAGATATTAAATTGAAATTTTTATGGTGGGTAGATTGGGTGAACCCCTACGACTGGTATATTTTCTAGGGGTGGGGTACAAGGGGAGAGGAGAGGGGAGCGTTTTAGACGGGAAATTTTGGTTTCTAGATCTCAGGAACCACTTATGCTAGGAGGCTGAAACGTAGTATGTATGTAGTACTATGATAATGGACTCAATTGCAAAAAAATTGTCATTATTGGTTAAGGGGTGTGGAAGTGGGGGGGGGGGGGGGGGGGGGAATGAGTCTTTAACGCATGAAAGACGGGATTGAAACATTCTAAAATCGATATCTCCTGAACAATTAATGTCAGAAGATTGAAACTTTGTTGTTGTCCTTAGGGATACTTCATAATTAGACAAGGGCTAACATTTTTAAGAGGAGTGGTGGGGTGTGGGGGTGGGGGGTGAAAAACTTTGGATTACAATATCTTCCGAACCAATTACACCAGGAAGATAAAATTTAGTTTCTGTATATGGGATCACAAGAGGAGTCTACTGAAACTAAATTTTTTGAGGGGAGAGGTGGAGTACGAAAGTGGGGGGACAGCAATATTTCAAAAAATTTAATTTTTATATCTCAGAAACCGTATCAGATATAATCTTGAAAATTTTACAGGAGTTGGGGTCGGTAAACTTCTAGTAGGGAAAAAAATTTTGGTGGTGTGGGTGTTGGGGGTGATGGTGAAAGAGGGTAGAAAGGAAAACATTCTGATTTTTATTTCTCGAAAACCATAATGAATAGAAAGGTATCAATTTAGGATTATATAGAGCCACTATGGAGACATACTAGAAAAATAAAATTTTTAGTAGGGGTAGCAAGGTACGGGGGTGAGGGGTGGTTTTTTATATCTCAGAAACGGCTTATGCTAGAAAGTTGAAACTTAGTACGTATATGTAGATGCACTATTAAAGTAATTAAAGCAAAAAAAAAGTTCAGATTTTTATTGGCGTTCAGAGGTTGAGTAAAAAAAATATCCGTAAATCCACATTTTCACAAACTTCGTTAAAACTTTTAGACATGTCCAGCTATCAAAGCAATTTTACTTCTGCGGGCTATTTATATAAGCGCCTAGTAACGCTTTTAAAAATTTTTCGATATCCAACCCCTAAGGGGGTGTAAAGTGGTTGTGTACATATTCACGAATTCTGATATATTTCTAAGGTATATTGAGATTTGGAATTCACTTTTACTTCTATAAGCTCTAAACGTAGTCGGGGAAAAACCGATTTAAGTATTTTTCTCAATTAAACCCCCTGGGGGTATTGTTCAGGTTTTCACTGATTCCAAAAATCTCTTAGGTTTAATGTGATCGAATTCGCTTTTACTACTATGAATTATTCTATTGATAAAAAAATACGTAAGTAAATAAAAAAATCTGCCAACAGTCTGGGCGCAACTTTATTATTTTATGGATAGAAGTCCGAAACGTGTTTAATGATGAGATGCGGTGTAGGTTACTATGCGACTGACAACCTAAGAAATAACCAGGAGGCTATTTGGAACGTTATTTTTTAGGTTGTCAGTCGCATAGTAACCTACACCGCATCTCATCATTAAACACGTTTCGGACTTCTATCCATAAAATAATAAAGTTGCGCCCAGACTGTTGGCAGATTTCTGTACTTGGAATGCCCTTATTCTACCCAAAAAATGTCGTTGCCAATACTTTTGAGAGGATATTCAGGCAGCTGCTACCATCCTATGTCCTAGAAGTGGTCACGTAGGATACGAACTAAATTCAGTTAATATCACGATTGTTGAATTCCAGGTCAAGCCCTAGTACTCCATGTAATCTGAAGGGGTTTCTTTAAAACGTCGAAACCCCACGTTATCCTGTACACCGTTTTATTGTCCTTGGTATCGCACTTCGTCTCTAAGTCGACCCGAAATAAACTTCTGGCGCCAAAGTGAGTCCCGATTTTCCCAAACAATTTCGAGTCCCATACACGTCCCTTCTGTTGATGTTAATGTTACGTCGGTGCTATGACGATGATGACAAGTGGCTATCAACAACAGCAGCCAGCATACGGTGTGGGCCGTAAAAAAAACCCCTAACAAGTGAGGGAGGGTAACAAATCCGAGAATAACAGGCCAACAGGTAGATAATCACCTTAAAAAAAACGACACTGACTCGAAATAATGCAACACGAAACGATGAAATCGAAGCTGAAAACCGCCATGCGGGCCGGGCTGGGACCGGTCTCAAGCTCAAGAAGTCCACTAGCGGGAATTTCAAGTTGCAACTGAAGATGAGATGCACCACTACAAGACCAGTACTAGGAGGAAAACAAGACAAGACAACAACAAAATGAATGAAATCATGAAGTGATCGGCGGCTAATGTGAAACGAATAAGACCTGCGATGTTCCGAGATTGTTCTATTCTGGTTTTTTAAAGTGGCCTCTCTGGGCTCGATGACTTACCTGCTGCTGGAGTTCAGTGATTCACCTCATATCCGGTGTTACGAAGGAAGTGGCGCTCCGTTGGAAAGGCGGCCTAGCACAAACTCTCTGATTTTCAATATCCCGCGAGACTCTTAGAGCCCAGCACGAAACTATTTTACAGGGAAAACACTCGACTTTTCGGGTATTGGAATGGAAAACTCGCACGTGCGCAATTTTTTTTTATTAATATTTACCGAGTTTTCCTACAAATTTTCCACCTAGTCGGCAAGAATCGAGAAGCACGATAGTCCGTCTGTCGGGAAGGGGTTTTTTTTCGTTTTTATGGGTGATGTTCTTCCTGCGGGGGTGGCTGACGGTTTCAACAGACACTTGCCCTGTCACCAATCATCGGAATTATCGGCCAGACGTCCTGAATCTTGGCCGGAATTTTTTCGAAATCTTTCTGACAGACGGAAAGAACTTTTGATGGGAGGCTGGCTGGTTGGTCAGATCGCGCCAAGTGACCGCTCGGGAACGAGAAGAGGACCGGAGGTAAGGGAAACACGCACTGCACAAACGACAACACAACAGGAAAGTCGGAATTTATTTCAATTGAGCACGGTACACACCTTCCACAAACGCACAGCATGCATTCATCAATTTGACGGCTTTTTTTTTTGTATTATTTTACTGCCACCGCCACAGCTTAACCACACGAAAGGAAAACGATCCGTCGCGGAATTGAATTTTTTTTTTGTGTGTGGAATTCGCACGATCCGAAGACGACAACTCAACGCTTAACGGTACCCGTGCGGAATTCACGTCACGGTTGCTATTGGTTTTGCAATTTTGTTGGCTGAAAATTTGTCGTGGTGAAGTCGATCGGAAAAACTCTTATGCTGTTTGTTTTTTCTCCTGTGGCCTTTTTTTTTTGACAAGGAAGGACCAGAAAGACACGAACGCGACAGCACCGTACTAATGATGGCAAGACAGGAGAAACGAAAAACGACAACCGAACACGATAACGTTTTCGCAGCAACTGACTCAAGACTGACTGGGCGACACGAAACACATCCAAAGGAAACTGGTTTTGCGGGATAGTGTGCGTGTGGTCTTTTGCGTGCGGGCGACGGTGTGCGTGAATTCGCTGACAGCTTTCGTGTACGGACGAGAGTGTTTTTGACGACAATGGGATTGTGTGTGTGAAATGTTTACAACACAAATTTGAAGCAAATGTTCCGGCGAATTGTTTGTTAAGTGGATGAAGCTTTCGGGTACGTGAACACTGCGTTGGGTTTTTTTTATTTATTTATTTATTTTAACATCTACCAACTTGTAAGGGTTAAAGATACAAAAAACTCGAATCAATAAAATGCAACAATTTAATTGAGCCTATTAAAAAAACCGTAAACTAGTAAAAAATCAAAAACTAAATCGGACATTGCACCTGGTAATGCTGTCAGTTTGGCCGATGACATTTTGCTCATCTGTTCAGCTACAGCAGTGAACTGTCAACGTCAGGAGTTAATTTTTTTAAAAATTTAATTTGTAATTTACAAATGATTTAAATTTACTGAAATGTTTCGAGTGAATAAGACGGACTTGAAGTAAAGGAAAGGTGCATGTGAAATTGTGCCATGGATTACACATTGGACAGGAAGCTGCAAGGTTAGGCAATTTTACTGTGTTTTCCTTCTTTTTTGAAACGATGTTGAAAATTAGGTCAGGTCAAAAAGGCTATTTTTGTTGTACAAATCAAGCGCATTCCTTGGTGCAACAGCCAGGTCAATTTTCTCTTAGGTGTACGAGTTTCAGCAATTGTTAACATCGCAGGGTAAAGTCTCACTTGCTAAATTACTTGAAGTTGCGGTCAAACTGTTCGTCCTTCAGATTGTGTTGGTGCTACGATATCCTCGTTCACGAGCTTGTCCTTCTTGGTTTTCCAACTCCATTCGTAAACTGGATCAGATCCTATTGGCCCGATCGTATCAAACATTTGCAGGCACGAAGCTCTGGTAGGTAGGTCGGTGGTAGGAAGCAGTGGAACAATTCTGCTCTTATTTATTTCATTAATTAATGTTGGGAACGCAGTGGCTGCTCACCACATGAGGCTGAGCCTCACCATAGATGAGATGAAATAGGAATTTCAAACTTAACTAAATTTAAATAATAATAGATTTAATCCCTTCATGCAAAATGGGCAACTCCCTCCAACTCAAAAAGTCGGAGAAGAACTCCCCATTTGGGCACACTTTCGCAGCTTAAAGAACTGGAGACAATATTGTCACACAGCTCAATGAGCTGGAAAAATTTTCACCGTATCAACATACTCATGCATGTATGTCGACATTGGGCTCAATGTCTAAAAATTTGTATACCTTAAGCCCAAGAGTACTCCCCAGTCAGTACATCGCACTGGTATAAGGGGTAGTAGAAATAAATTTAAAAAAAAATATATAAAAAATAAGAAACAAAAAATAAACAAATAAACAAATAGACAAAAATTAAGTTAACAGAGAAATAAAAATAAAATAAAATAAAAAGAACCTGATTTGCAAAATGCAAAGAAATAAGTGTGGAAATGAAAGGGAAAAAAAATTAAAATTAAAAGATTATCCAAAATAAAAATAATTAATTATAGTTATATATATAGTAAAACTAATAGTAATAAAAATAAAAAGTAAAAATAAGCAATTCGCAAAACATGCAACAACAACTCAAACCACAACCATACGTTTAGGCGTCAGTCTCGTCTGATGGCTCGAGGACCAGGTCTTCGATAAGTAGGTGAAGCCGCCTGACTAAAATTATCTGATTCAGGTCGTCTATAATTGCAACAATTCAAAAATCACATTCGTAGCTTCGACAAAGAAGATGCTTCTTTGCAAGGTGCTTTAGCTGAAAGACATTCCTTGCCATTTGTATTATTGAAGGTAAAGAGTTATATTCACAAATTGCCTCAAATACAGGATCTTTTCTAAGTCGGTCAGTCCTAGGACAACCTTGTTGTCTAATAAAATCTGCACTTCTTGTGTTAAAGTTGTGTATATCGTGATTGTGGATCAATTTGATTGAGGATTTTAGTCTATTGTTCTTAATATTATAAATAAGCTTAATACGTTCCAGGCTTATGTGCTGTTGTAAGGTAAGCTTTCCATAAGTATAATAAAGTTCCTTCGATGGTGTTAAATAGGGTAAATTATGAATGGCTTTAATGCCACTATTCATAAGTCTCGCAATTTTGTCTAGGTTTCTTTTCGAGGTTTGACTCCATAGAAGAAGTCCATAACTTATGTTGGACAGTATAAATGCATTATAGAGCATATTCTTAATTGGTACGTGTAGATAGTCGTTACGCCTTATTACTCCAATAATGGGGGCAATTTTGTTTCTAAGTTTAGTAATGTGAGGAGTCCAAGTAAGTTTATCGTCAATTATCAGCCCTAAATATTTTGTTTCATGTGCTCTCGTTAGTTGAATTCCATCAATTTCTAGTTTCAAGTCAATATCCAGTTTGTTAATTTGTCTAAAGATCATATAATTTGTCTTCAATGTATTTAATGTCAACATATTACCTAAGAGCCAATGTTGAAATAGTTTCAGATCAGAATTAATCAACAGCTCCAGTTGATCAGGATATTTACCTTTATAAAGAAGTAACGTGTCGTCAGCAAAGGTAATATATTTTGCTTTAAGGCCTGCGAACTGTAGGTTATGTATATATAGCAGATACAAAGTAGGTCCGAGAATCGAACCCTGAGGGACGCCTATATTGACTATCTTAGGAGAGCTTAGTTCGTCGAAATTTTTGGTAATGTACTGTCGGTCAACTAAAAAGTTTTTTATTAAGTCATTGGCCTTTCCCCTAATTCCAATTTCCTTCAATTGATCGAGCAACAATATATGGTTTACAGTGTCAAAAGCTTTTTTTAAGTCCACAAAAATCGCAGCGACATAATAACTCTTATCGAGGCTTTCATTTATAAATTTCATTGCATCTAATAAGGCTGATGTCGTATTGCTGCCTTCCTGAAATCCGTATTGTTGTTTATCAAAACCAATATGTTTCTTTATAAAATTCAGTAACCTCCTGTTTATTACTTTTTCGAATATTTTGCTAACTGCGCTAGTTAAAGCTATTGGTCTATAGTTATTAGGATCTTTTATTGAGCCTCCTTTATGAATGGGAGAAATCAGTGCTGTTTTCAAACAAGGGGGAAATGTACCACAGTTTAGATGGGTATTTATGGCAGTGCTTGGTGGTGAAGAGATGATTGTCTTAAGTATCTTCAAATCATTTGTTGAGATGCCATCAATACCGGGGGCTATGTTGGATTTGAGTTCCTCTATAATATTTTCAATTTCAATATAATCTGTTGGAAAAAGAAACATGGCCTCTGTTACCGAAGGACAGCAGAATCTTTGAAAATTCTTCGCATTACTATGGTTTATTAGATTCTCCGCAAGAGTGGAGCCAATCGTTCCGAAGTGTTCATTTAAATCGTTGGCGATTAACGCATGATCTTTAATCAGACCATCTCGGGAATCTAACTCATCAATTCCCTTTTTTTTAACTTCGTAATTATCGCTTTTACCAATAGATTCTGTAATTACTGTCCATAGCTTCCTCGGATTTCCATCCGTCGTAGCGAATCGGTAATTATAGTACTGCTCCTTAGCCATTCGGATCATATTTGTTGTCTGGTTTTTTATCCGCTTATAATCTTCACGTAGTTTCTGGTCATTGGGATTCATCGACATTTTTTTGTAGCTTTTTTTTTTATTATCAATTTGTTTTAATATACCATATGAAATCCAAGTATTATTTCTTGTTCGTCTCATTTTAGATGTTGTCGCTACTAATTTGGCGGATTTTATTATATCAATTAAAGGTTCAATTGTTTGAATTTCTTGACCTCTTATCCTTGCCTTTGCTTCTTTTATTAAGATCTCTCTGTCGAGAAATTGGACCTTATTTTTTAGCATTTTTATAGTTTTGACTCTGGCATTATCAATCGTAAGCGTTAATACTTTATGATCTAGATCTGGCCAGTCATCTGATTCAATACTAAACTCTTTCTCATCCAAATGTATGTTTGTTGTAACGTGATCAATTAATGATGATGCCTGTCCGTTAATTCTAGTAGCTTTAAATTCGTTTAGTATCTCGACGTTGTTGATGGCTAACATTTCTTTATAGTTACGAGTTGAGATATTTTCGTGAAGGGTGTTAATATTTGTGTCGGCTATTGTTGAAATTCTAGGATACTTCTCGTAGACTAAGTCGAGGTAATTTATAAAACGGTCTACTGATTCATTTGGGGGCTTATAGAATGTTGCTATTTTTGTTGGAGCATCATTGATCATTACCTCTACTATTATTGTGTTATATACATCGTCCATCAATATCTGATTGAAATGCATATCACTCTTTAGAAATATCGCTGTCCCTCCTCCTCGCCCTGAATTACGACAGTTGTGTACCGAACAGAATCCCTTAAGGGCAAAATATTGAGTTTCAGTGTCGTAAAGCCAAGTTTCATTGAATATTATAATATGTATGTCCGGATTAACTTGGAGATATGCCTTTGTTTTACTTTAATAAAACTTATAAATTTTTTCTGTAATCATTATGATCATATCAATTGTTCTCGATAAGACGAAAAAAAATTGACAAACAATAGCATATTAATGGGCGATTGCCTAAAAAGGTACACTTAAGCTTCTCGAATCTCGATACGATATGCGATTGACAAAGTGAAGGGCGCTTTCTTCCGCCTCATCTGTTTCATTCAATTCCGAATCAAATGCTGATAGCAGCATACGTTGGGATACGGGTAGCATTGAGGCTAAGCTTTTCCAGCCTCTGCTCTACTCACGGCGTGTTAAGCCATATAGAAAGAAAACTTTTGTTTTTCTTCTGCGGAAATTAGCTTTGAAATGCAAATGAAAATGATCACTTGTAGGTGATATTCGCAATTATATGGCCGTTTGCACCGTGTTCTCTTCATTCAGGTGATTTTTTTTTCTGTGTAATTGAAAGTTCAACTTGTGTTTTAGGTGTGACTTTATTAGTTCTAGATTTTGGTAAGTCATTTCGTTTAATAACCTACATGATATAGTCATGTCACTTTCTGAAACGTCTTTTTCAAGACGAAAACAAACGGAGCAACGCCAAATTTTAGAACTTCGTCTCGTACCTCCAATAAAAGTTACTGCCGAAAGAAAAAAGATGGTGTACAATTTTGCAGGACATTTCAATTGACCTTGTACGAGTCCTTTAAGTGGCTTTGTGGAATTACTTTTAAGGAAAGTTTGTTTTGCTGGCCGTGTGTGCTGCTCGGTACAGCAAAAAATACTTGGTCAAACGGTAATGGTTACAGGGACTTGAAAAATTTTGCACGAAGCGCAAAATTACATGAGAGCTCCAAGGAACATATCAAAAATCATATTGGTTTGAAGCGTTTGGAGCGTAATATATCGACGATTGCTGACACTTTAATACCCCAATTACATGTTGGGCCAACGTAGGCCAGCGCGAAGTCGGACAAATGCAGGCCAACGCCACCGACACAGCGGCGAAGAAGCCAACGCACACGAGTGGACTGTCTACATGTTGGCGCTTGTATGCATTTGCTTTGGTTGGCCCAACATGTAATCGAGACATAAAAGAAAATGCGAGCCTTAATAAAATTATTTACAATGAAAATGTTAGGAAGATCGATTGCTTCTAACTTACATAATCGATGTCACGGTTTTATTGGGTAAACAGGAACTAGTTTTTCGTGGTCACGACGAAACATCCGAATCTGTTAATCGTGGAAACTTTCGGGAGGTCTTTGATTGTTTAATTAAGCGTAATAGTGAGCTTGTAGAACATGCTGCAAAATCATAAAATTTTTTCACAGGGCAATCAAAAACCGTTCATAACGAGATCATATGTTGTATTGAAGAATATTTACAGAATTATATCATTGATGAAATAAAGGAAAGTAAATTCATAGCAATTGAAGCAGATGATACAACGGATATTACCGAAAAATCCCAGTGTTGTACCACAATTAGGTATGTCAATAAAAGCGGGGAATTGAAAGAGCGTTTTCTTGGGTTTCATGATGTTAGTGTTGACAAAACAGCAAGGTAATTCAAAATGTGTTGTTACCTTTTAGCCCTAAGGAAAAAAATCTGCCAATGGTCTGGGCGAAACTTTATTATTTTTCGGTTCAAAGTTCGGGAGTGGTCAAAGTCGGAGTGTATCATGAGTTGCTTCGAGATTATTACATTTCTTGGAAAACTAATTTTGTTCTTAAAATAAAAATATTTAAAATAGCGATTTTTAGCCGATTAAACATTGGAAAATTTCTTTCTTCTTATCATTTATACTCTCTTAGGAGCTGAAAAAGGAAAAAACTTAAAAACAAGTTTTAGGCGATTATTACGCAAGCACGTGAAAGTGAAAAGATATTTGATAGCTGATAAGACCTGGGGATATAGAAGAATTCGTGAAAAAGTTTACAACCCCCTTTGCACCCCCTTAGAGGTCGAATTTTAAAAAATCCTGAAAACACTTTCTAGGTATTTATATGAAGAAGATGTACAATAAAAATGAATTCAATATTCGGGAAAACCTAATAGATATGACGAAAACCGTGAAAATATATGCACTCCATTTTCACTGATAATTTTTTTTGCCCCCCCTCCGAACGCCAATGGATATTTGAATTTTTTATCTAAATTAGTTTTCTAGTTGAACTACATAAACATACCGAGTTTCAACTTTGTAGCATAAGCCGTTCTATAGATAGGAAAAACACCCCCCACCCCCGTACCATACTACCCCTATAAAAAATTATATTTTTCCAAAGTGCTACTAATATAGCTCTATCCAAATACCAAGTTTCAGCTTTATATCATTATAGGTTGTCGAGATATTAAAATCGAAACTTTTTACTTTTCACCCTCACCCTCTACACCCACACTTCCTAAATTTTGTTTTCCGCTAGGGGTCTATTAGGCCTACTTCTGGTAAAAATTTTAAGCATCTATCTTACACTGTTCTTGAGATATGATACGTGATTTTTTTGAAAAATTCTTATCCCCTCCACTTTCATGCTCCACCGCCCCCTTGAAAAATTTTACTTTTATCAAACTTCATTTGTCAACCTTTATGCACAAACCAAATTTTATTTATCTAGTGCAATTGGTTCATGAGATATCGTAATCTAAAGTTTTTCACCCCCCACCCCCGTACGCCACTGCCCCCACTCAAATTTTTGGTTCCGATCTATTCTCCTAGTATACCTACAGATATTCATTAAGTTTCAATTTTGTGACATTGACCGTTTAGGAGATATGGATTTTAGAATGTGTCGATCTCACCTTTTTTGCGTTTCGGACGCATTATTTTTCCCCCCACTCCCGAACCCCTTCACCTATATCGGCATTTTTTTTGCAAATGGGTCCACTATCGAAGCTCTATATAAGTTCCAAATTTCAGCCTCCTAGCATGAGCGGTTGCTGAGATCTAGAAACCAAAATTTTCCGTCTAAAACGCTTCCCCCTCCTCCCCCCTCACACCCCCACCCTTCCAAATTTGGTCACTTTAGGGGGCCTACCCACTCTACCCACGAAAAAAAATTCAATTAAGTAGCTCATAGGGTTTGGATGCTACGAGCCTTCAAACAATTTTGCGTACACCGGTAGACGTACGGCGTACGGCGGACAGACGGACTGAAATTTTTTTTTGCTTTTTTCGTGTCTACTCGTCATGAAACGTGAAAAAAAAAATTTTGAGAGTAGCAAATTTTTTTTTTTTAAAAATCGATAACAATACTGTATTATTGAAATAATAAAGTAATTAGTAGCTCAGTGCTACTATGGTGCCAGTGTTATGGCAAGTGAGTATTCAAAATCGAAAATTCTTCATTCAATAGCGAATAATTGGGATAAATTTATTGTAGTCTTTGAAACCATTCTCAATAAGAAGGAATCGGGGTCTGAGTCAATACTAATAGTGAAAGGTTTTTTAAAAAATTTTACCGATTTTCAATTCTCGTTTCTAACGTTAGTGTACCGGGACATATTTGATTGTACCGATTTGTTATTCAAAATTTTGCAATCAAAATGTTTAAATATAACATACTGCTCTTTATAAATAAATATCTGCTATGAGCGTATAGCTGAAATCCGTAAAGAAGAAAAGTTTGAAGAACTCTTCAATTCTGCAGTTTCACGAACAGGACTACCTATAGCGCGTGGAAAAACATGTACCGAAAGTGAAATAAGGACTAAATACAGGATTTTGTTTTTTGAAATAATAGATTGTATTGTTACACAAATGCAAGCACGGTTTGTAGATTTAAAAAAATTTAATTTTTTTCTCTTGTAGAGTCATCGCAATTTGTTGCCTATGCAAAAAAGTTTCCAAGGAATGCTTTTGATAATTTATTCCAAACATACGAAAATATTTTTGATAAAAATCGCTTACTTAATGAGTTGACAATCTTATATAAAGACGAACAATTTCGCCATCATGATTTGTTAAAAAATTTTAAAGTATTGCACTCTGAATTTTCAGATATTTTTAATAAATAAATTTAAATATAATGTATATAAATAAATTTATTTAAAGCTGTTTAATTTAATACTTACTATTCCTGCGACAAGTGTTCCGGTTGAAAGAAACTTTTCCTGTTTGAAAAGAATAAAAACTTATCTGAGATCTACGATGACTCAGGAACGATTAAATGCGCTCGGGCTAATGTCAATCGAAAAGGAATTATTATATAATTTGAGTAAAGATCCCCAATTTTACGACGATATTATAAACAAATTTGCCAATTTGAAAGATAGACGTATAGATTTAATTTATAAAAAATAAGAAGTTTAATTAGTGTGATTCATTTTTTAATTTTATAGTACGGTCAATAAGTGCTCATTACTTCCAATTTTTCATGTTTTTTTTTAATAAGACGAAGGTATTTATCAAAAGATAAATTCTCATAATATGATTGTTCTAATTTTTATCATATTATTGTATAATATAGTAATCTATTTTGTTAAAGATAAGAGCAAAAATAATACTATACAGTTAATATTGCCATAACCATGGTTGGTTGATTGGTTTACGTCTACCGAAAACAGGGCCCATTTAGCACAGGAAGCGCCGTTTTGATACCACAACTCGTTTAACCTGGTCGTTGAGGGCTGATGAAGTAGATATATAGTTTACAGAGACCTAGGGGTTGAATGGATTCTTATATCCATCCGGAGCTGTTCAAAAGGTAATCAGTTCTCCAATCTTGTTTTCGAGATCTCATCAAGGCTATTAAAGAAAGGTTTGCCTGGTGCGCGAAGTCTGGGTCTAGGTAGGACCGGACACTCGCAAAGAAGGTAGATAACAGTTTTAACCATAGTTATTATTATTTGTTTTCATTCTCATAGAATATAGTGACTTTTCACAATAAACCGACGCCCTTACTTATATAGTCTTAGTCCGACAAAGTCATGTTTTAATATTTCAATTCAGCCTCACCGGTTAAGAATGGTACGAGCCGCCACTGTGGGAACGATGGCCAAGAAGTTACTATTTTGATTTGAAAAAGAATAAATAATCCAAGGAAAGATAAGATAAGATGATAGGAAACAGTCGACCGCCTACGTCCGAATTAAGGACAGACTGTCGAACAGGAACGACGCGCTGGCGGAGTACGTCGCTGGATAATCAAGGATTGAGACCTAGGCCTGAACATAGAGATATATGCAGTCCCTGGCCAAATTATTAGACGCACCCAGAAATTTTTTAAAATTTTACCTTTACGGAATAAAATTAAGACTTTCTGTAGAAGGACTCTACTAAAATAAATATTTTTCCATTTTGCAGGCTATTAGGTAAATTAAACTCATAACTGCGATAAAATTTTGTAGGAGATGTATTTTTTAAAAAATATATAATAAGGCAAGGGAAAAAACTCGCAGATTTTTTGTATGCTTAATATTTAGTATTTCCTCCTTTAGCAGCAATTAAAGCCTGTATTCTCCTCGGCATACAGTTTATGCATGACTGCACAGTTGAAGGTCCGGACTATGGTTCCAAACATCTAATTATTTTTCTATCAACCGGGTTTTTGTTGTAATGACCTCCTTCGCTACCTCTCTTTTGATTAGTGCCCAGACATTCTCAATTGGATTCATGTCCGGAGAATTGCCTGGCCAATCCGAAAGGGGTACATTTTCTTCGCTCAGAAAAAAAGGGCCAACTACTTCTAGATAATATCGAACTTCACTGGTCAATTTGAAGTTCAAATTGGTCAAGATTGAAATTTGGTTGCTGCCCCCCCCCCCTCTTTTCCTAAATGGAAAAGAGTCTCCGGCAACGTAATGTTGAGTGAGACTTATCGTCTTGTGGACGAGACACCAACGATTCCATGAGGTCTGATTCCTGAAAATTATAAGAAGATGTTACGGCACCTCAAGATTAAATACCAGCGAGGGAGCTTGATGAAACTTTGACTTTTTTTTTTTAATGACTTTATCCCTCTATGGGTACACTTCCGCAGCCCAAAGTACTGGAGACTAAATACTCTCTCAGCTCAATGAACTGGAAAAAATTCACCATATCAACATACTCATGCTGTATGTTGACATTGGGCTCAGATTATTCTGGTGTGTCCGATGTGCTCCCCGAACAGTACCGAGTACTGGTATTAGGGGTAACACAAATGAAGCAAGCCAAAAAGGCATGCAAAAATAATAAGAGAGAAAAAAAAAGAAAAGGAAAATAAATACAATAAACAGTAATAATAATAGTAAATAAAAAAAAATTAGATTAAAAAATAGTAATAAAATAAAAAATTAAAAAATGAATAAAAAAAAAAAAAAAATAAAAATAGGAAAAAAGCGATAAAAATAAATAAAATAAAATACCAAATAAGTTTAAATAAGAATAAGTATAAATATGTATAGAAAAGAAAAAGAAAAATATAAAATATAATTATAATAGCGCAGAATAAAATAAATAAATCGTGAAGAAGAAGAAGAAAGTAAGCAAGTAGTATACAAAATAAAGATAGCAAAAGTAAAAATAATTATTGTAGCATAAATAAGAAATAGGTGTTCAGAAAATAGAAGTGTGTATGGCAAGGTAATTGTTTCGAAGTCCATTTAAGTTTAATTTAAACTTGTACTTCTCATCTCCCTCATATGTTTTTTAACGATGGAGCTCGGTGAGACTTATAGTCTCGTGAACGAGACATCGACTACTCCGTGAGATCTGTTTCCTGAAAACAAGAGAAGTACTTATCCATACTTACTTATAGCTGAGACATTCCAATGATAAAAAAACGTGTAATTAAAAAAAAACTTCCATATTACTCGATCGGTTGGTTAAAAAATATACTGAGATTTAATCACTAATTTAATTGAAAACTTATATACTAAAAAGTGCCAGCTGACACAAAATTGAAGTAAATAAACACTCAGTTACTGGAATCTAGTGCAGGTCTTAATCTCGGTCGCAGATTGCGTAACGAAATCGGAAATTCCGATCAAACAATTATGTTTAGTCCACAGTTCCGACCTTGATCAAGCAATATGAACCGGCGCTAAGTCCAAGTCCAGAAAACAGCAATATTACGTACGACTAATTATTACTACCGGCATTCTCGATAATAAAAACAAATCGAGCAATTCGCGTTTGTTTATGTTTTGTACACTTGATACGTTTGTATACCTTTATTATTTAGTTATTTAAAACTGGTAGAGCCTAAAGAAGCCTCACTACTTCTCGAACTACGACCTAAGAGGTCTTTTGTTCCTGGCTCTTAACCACTCCCTAGGCCATATCGATTCCTTTGAGAAAGGAGATGATTTTACTCAGGGGAGTCTTCGACAGGTCTTCACAGGTGAGAGTAAATCCACCGAGAATCTGCCTTCTTGATCTGGCCACTGCATCACAATCACACAGAATGTGTGCCGTGGTTTCAGATGTGATATCACAGAATCGACATGTATCTAGTGATACTTTACCGATGATCTTAAGGTGATAATTAAGGAAATAATGTCCGGAAAAATATCCCATTATGACCCGTGCGTTATACCTGCTTAAGGAAAGGAATTCCGACGCTCTCCTACTTGAGAAGGTCAGGAATTTCTTTGACTGTCTAAGTCCTGAAAGTGAGTTCCAATAATCTTCCACCTGAAGATTTATCCACTTAAAAATACCATCCTTAATGAAGCCTTTACCTACTCCACAGAATGGTTCCGGGCCAATCATTGGTGAGTTGGCTCCCCGCTTAGCTAGCTGGTCAGCCGATTCATTACCCGGAATACCCTCATGTCCTGGCACCCACATCAGGGTTAGACTATTATGATGTGCCACCTCTTTAAGAAGAGTATGACAGTCCCACACAAGCCTAGAACGGAAACAATAAGATTTCAGCGCTAGCAGTGCCGCTTGGCTGTCAGATAGGATAATAACTGTAGCGCCTTTTGGTTTATTCAGTAGAAGTTTACCTGCGCACAGCTCTATGGCATGTACCTCAGCCTGAAACACAGTGGCGGTTCGTCCCATTGCCGTCCATATTTTACAATTGGGTCCAAATACGCCCGCTCCAGTTCCACTATAGGTTTTAGAGCCGTCCGTGTACCAGACTGAAGCACCTTCAACATACTGCTCTTTACAAATAAATATCTGCTATGAGGGTATAGCTGAAATCCGTAAAGAAGAAAAGTTTGAAGAACTCTTCAATTCTGCAGTTTCACGAACAGGACTACCTATAGCGCGTGGAAAAACATGTACCGAAAGTGAAATAAGGACTAAATACAGGATTTTGTTTTTTGAAATAATAGATTGTATTGTTACACAAATGCAAGCACGGTTTGTAGATTTAAAAAAAATTTAATTTTTTTTCTCTTGTAGAGTCATCGCAATTTGTTGCCTATGCAAGAAAGTTTCCAAGGAATGCTTTTGATAATTTATTCCAAACATACGAAAATATTTTTGATAAAAATCGCTTACTTAATGAGTTGACAATCTTATATAAAGACGAACAATTTCGCCATCATGATTTGTTAAAAAATTTTAAAGTATTGCACTCTGAATTTTCAGATATTTTTAATAAATAAATTTAAATATAATATATATAAATACATTTATTTAAAGCTGTTTAATTTAATACTTACTATTCCTGCGACAAGTGTTCCGGTTGAAAGAAACTTTTCCTGTTTGAAAAGAATAAAAACTTATCTGAGATCTACGATGACTCAGGAACGATTAAATGCGCTCGGGCTAATGTCAATCGAAAAGGAATTATTATATAATTTGAGTAAAGATCCCCAATTTTACGACGATATTATAAACAAATTTGCCAATTTGAAAGATAGACGTATAGATTTAATTTATAAAAAATAAGAAGTTTAATTAGTGTGATTCATTTTTTAATTTTATAGTACGGTCAATAAGTGCTCATTACTTCCAATTTTTCATGTTTTTTTTTAATAAGACGAAGGTATTTATCAAAAGATAAACTCTCATAATATGATTGTTTTAATTTTTATCATATTACTAACCGCGTACCGCGGCTACGCTCGCTTCGCTCACGTTGTTCCATCGCTCCTGTTACTCCCGTTTCTCCCGTTGATCCATTGCTCCTGTTTCTCCCGTTGATCCATTGCTCCTATTTCTCCGTTGCTCCCATTTCTCACGTTGATCCGTTGCTCCTGTTTCTCACGATGCTGCTGTTACTCCCGTTGCTACCATTTCTCCCGTTACTCCCATTTCTCCCGTTGCTCCCGTTACTCTATCCTCCATTCCCCATCTCCAATCCACCATCCTCTATCCTACATCCTCTATCCACCATCCACCATTTTCCATCCACCATCTACCATCCCCATCCACCATCCTCCATCCACCGTCCTCCATCTTTCATCTGCCATCCTCCATCTTCCATCATCCATCCTCTATCCACCATCCACCATCCTCCATCCTCTATCCACCATCCTCTATCCACCATCCACCATCCTCCATCTATCATCCCCCATTCTCTATCCTCCATCCACCATTCTCCGCCCACCATCCACCATCCTCCATCTTCTATCCTCCATCCTCTATCCCACATCCTTCACCCACCATCTCCCATCCTCCATCCACCATCCTCTATCCACCATCCTCCATCTATCATCCCCCATTCTCTATCCCCCATTCTCTATCCCCCATTCTCTATCCTCCATCCTCCATCCACCATTCTCCGCCCACCATCCACCATCCTCCATCTTCTATCCTCCATCCTCTCTCCCACATCCTTCACCCACCATCTCCCATCCTCCATCCACCATCCTCTATCCACCATCCTCCATCTACCATCCCCCAAACTCCATCATCCATCCTCCATTCTCTATCCACCATCCTCCATCTTCCATCCTCCATATTCCATCTTTTATCCACTATCCTCTTACACCATTTAGTAATACGAATAGGCATAACTAATACACCAAAAACGAACTGCCGCTAAATCATATGAAAAACACTCAAATGTTGAATTAACTCGCGAACCACCAACTGTTAAATAATTTTGTTAACGCAGAAACCATCGAGGGCGTACCCTCAACAAATCACCAAAGTTTCATCGCAATTGGATGAGTGGTTTAGGAGCCTATACAGGACAAACAGACAAACAGACAGACAAACATTCATTTTTATATATAGAGATTGTATAATATAGTAATCTATTTTGTTAAAGATAAGAGCAAAAATAATACTATACAGTTAATATTGCCATAACCATGGTTGGTTGATTGGTTTACGTCTATCGAAAACAGGGCCCATTTAGCACAGGAAGCGCCGTTTTGATACCACAACTCGTTTAACCTGGTCGTTGAGGGCTGATGAAGTAGATATATAGTTTACAGAGACCTAGGGGTTGAATGGATTCTTATATCCATCCGGAGCTGTTCAAAAGGTAATCAGTTCTCCAATCTTGTTTTCGAGATCTCATCAAGGCTATTAAAGAAAGGTTTGCCTGGTGCGCGAAGTCTGGGTCTAGGTAGGACCGGACACTCGCAAAGAAGGTAGATAACAGTTTCCAACAACTGCCCCAATAACCATAGTTATTATTATTTGTTTTCATTCTCATAGAATATAGTGACTTTTCACAATAAACCGACGCCCTTACTTATATAGTCTTAGTCCGACAAAGTCATGTTTTAATATTTCAATTCAGCCTCACCGGTTAAGAATGGTACGAGCCGCCACTGTGGGAACGATGGCCAAGAAGTTACTATTTTGATTTGAAAAAGAATAAATAATCCAAGGAAAGATAAGATAAGATGATAGGAAACAGTCGGCCGCCTACGTCCGAATTAAGGACAGACTGTCGAACAGGAACGACGCGCTGGCGGAGTACGTCGCTGGATAATCAAGGATTGAGACCTAGGCCTGAACATAGAGATATATGCAGTCCCTGGCCAAACTATTAGACGCACCCAGAAATTTTTTAAAATTTTACCTTTACGGAATAAAATTAAGACTTTCTGTAGAAGGACTCTACTAAAATAAATATTTTTCCATTTTGCAGGCTATTAGGTAAATTAAACTCATAACTGCGATAAAATTTTGTAGGAGATGTATTTTTTAAAAAATATATAATAAGGCAAGGGAAAAAACTCGCAGATTTTTTGTATGCTTAATATTTAGTATTTCCTCCTTTAGCAGCAATTAAAGCCTGTATTCTCCTCGGCATACAGTTTATGCATGACTGCACAGTTGAAGGTCCGGACTATGGTTCCAAACATCTAATTATTTTTCTATCAACCGGGTTTTTGTTGTAATGACCTCCTTCGCTACCTCTCTTTTGATTAGTGCCCAGACATTCTCAATTGGATTCATGTCCGGAGAATTGCCTGGCCAATCCGAAAGGGGTACATTTTCTTCGCTCAGAAAAAAAAGGCCAACTACTTCTAGATAATATCGAACTTCACTGGTCAATTTGAAGTTCAAATTGGTCAAGATTGAAACTTGGTTGCTGCCCCCCCCCCCCCCCCTCTTTTCCTAAATGGAAAAGGGTCTCCGGCAACGTAATGTTGAGTGAGACTTATCGTCTTGTAGACGAGACACCAACGATTCCATGAGGTCTGATTCCTGAAAATTATAAGAAGATGTTACGGCACCTCAAGATTAAATACCAGCGAGGGAGCTTGATGAAACTTTGACTTTTTTTTTTTAATGACTTTATCCCTCTATGGGTACACTTCCGCAGCCCAAAGTACTGGAGACTAAATACTCTCTCAGCTCAATGAACTGGAAAAAATTCACCATATCAACATACTCATGCTGTATGTTGACATTGGGCTCAGATTATTCTGGTGTGTCCGATGTGCTCCCCGAACAGTACCGAGTACTGGTATTAGGGGTAACACAAATGAAGCAAGCCAAAAAGGCATGCAAAAATAATAAGAGAGAAAAAAAAAGAAAAGGAAAATAAATACAATAAACAGTAATAATAATAGTAAATAAAAAAAAATTAGATTAAAAAATAGTAATAAAATAAAAAATTAAAAAATGAATAAAAAAAAAAAAAAAATAAAAATAGGAAAAAAGCGATAAAAATAAATAAAATAAAATACCAAATAAGTTTAAATAAGAATAAGTATAAATATGTATAGAAAAGAAAAAGAAAAATATAAAATATAATTATAATAGCGCAGAATAAAATAAATAAATCGTGAAGAAGAAGAAGAAAGTAAGCAAGTAGTATACAAAATAAAGATAGCAAAAGTAAAAATAATTATTGTAGCATAAATAAGAAATAGGTGTTCAGAAAATAGAAGTGTGTATGGCAAGGTAATTGTTTCGAAGTCCATTTAAGTTTAATTTAAACTTGTACTTCTCATCTCCCTCATATGTTTTTTAACGGTGGAGCTCGGTGAGACTTATAGTCTCGTGAACGAGACATCGACTACTCCGTGAGATCTGTTTCCTGAAAACAAGAGAAGTACTTATCCATACTTACTTATAGCTAAGACATTCCAATGTTAAAAAAACGTGTAATTAAAAAAAAACTTCCATATTACTCGATCGGTTGGTTAAAAAATATACTGAGATTTAATCACTAATTTAATTGAAAACTTATATACTAAAAAGTGCCAGCTGACACAAAATTGAAGTAAATAAACACTCAGTTACTGGAATCTAGTGCAGGTCTTAATCTCGGTCGCAGATTGCGTAACGAAATCGGAAATTCCGATCAAACAATTATGTTTAGCCCACAGTTCCGACCTTTATCAAGCAATATGAACCGGCGCTAAGTCCAAGTCCAGAAAACAGCAATATTACGTACGACTAATTATTACTACCGGCATTCCCGA
The DNA here is from genome assembly GCA_951812415.1 of Beris morrisii. NCBI lineage: Eukaryota > Metazoa > Arthropoda > Insecta > Diptera > Stratiomyidae > Beris > Beris morrisii. The sequence goes on along the minus strand of OX638312.1, from coordinate 106,051,242 downwards.
TAATAAAAACAAATCGAGCAATTCGCGTTTGTTTATGTTTTGTACACTTGATACGTTTGTATAACTTTATTATTTATTTATTTAAAACTGGTAGAGCCTAAAGAAGCCTCACTACTTCTCGAACTACGACCTAAGAGGTCTTTTGTTCCTGGCTCTTAACCACTCCCTAGGCCATATCGATTCCTTTGAGAAAGGAGATGATTTTACTCAAGGGAGTCTTCGACAGGTCTTCACAGGTGAGAGTAAATCCACCGAGAATCTGCCTTCTTGATCTGGCCACTGCATCACAATCACACAGAATGTGTGCCGTGGTTTCAGATGTGATATCACAGAATCGACATGTATCTAGTGATACTTTATCGATGATCTTAAGGTGATAATTAAGGAAATAATGTCCGGAAAAATATCCCATTATGACCCGTGCGTTATACCTGCTTAAGGAAAGGAATTCCGACGCTCTCCTACTTGAGGTCAGGAATTTCTTTGACTGTCTAAGTCCTGAAAGTGAGTTCCAATAATCTTCCACCTGAAGATTTATCCACTTAAAAATACCATCCTTAATGAAGCCTTTACCTACTCCACAGAATGGTTCCGGGCCAATCATTGGTGAGTTGGCTCCCCGCTTAGCTAGCTGGTCAGCGGATTCATTACCCGGAATACCCTCATGTCCTGGCACCCACATCAGGGTTAGACTATTATGATGTGCCAGCTCTTTAAGAAGAGTATGACAATCCCACACAAGCCTAGAACGGAAACAATAAGATCTCAGCGCTAGCAGTGCCGCTTGGCTGTCAGATAGGATAATAACTGTAGCGCCTTTTGGTTTATTCAGTAGAAGTTTACCTGCGCACAGCTCTATGGCATGTACCTCAGCCTGAAACACAGTGGCGGTTTGTCCCATTGCCGTCCATATTTTACAATTGGGTCCAAATACGCCCGCTCCAGTTCCACTATAGGTTTTAGAGCCGTCCGTGTACCAGACTGAAGCACCTTCCCCAAAATCTGGTAGACCAGATTGCCATGATACACGATCTCCCAGAGTCACCATATATGGTTTCTCAAAATCATATACCTTTGGCATGATATCGTTTACTGAGTCGGTTAGGTCCATCTGATTAAATTCCTGTAGAATTTTAAGGTGACCGACAAGGTCTCCTGCCTTGAATTTATTGTACTGCTGTAGCCTTATGGCCTCTCTCAGAGCCTCCTTCTTTATCTCTAAGTGTAATGGGGCCAAGTCTATCATGGCTTCCATTGCAGCAGTGGGACATGATTTAAGTCCCCCTGTAATGCTAAGAACGGCACGCCTCTGAATTTTTTGCAGGGCCTTTACTGCAGCTGTTTGTTTTTTTTAAACAGACATACCGGTAACGGAAGCATGAGAGAAAATCCAAACATCTGGAATAGATTAGGCTGTTGATACACTGCTAGGCACAATAAAACTACTGAAAACTACTAGAAATTTAACTTAAGGGAACTCAGAGTTGCATTGGCGTCCCACCCTCGGACACAGTGGGCAGTGGGAGTAAATGACAACGACGATCCTTAGGCGGTAGGTTCTCTTCAACGCAAGGAGGTGGTCACATAACCTGGTTGATTCCCCACATGTCCAGCAACCGTATGTGAATCCCGACGCTGAATCATTACAAGACCGTTCGTAGCCCGAAAGAAACTTTGGATGCCACATACAACCAAGGAATCGTAAAGAATGCCTTCTTCGACGGTAGAGAATTCGTCCTACAATCGATCGGAGCAATTAAAGTTTTGTACACTGAACTCATTACATGAACCCAAATGATTCGAGGCACCTCTAAATTAAAAAAAAATCGCTTTGAAAAAACCGCGGTGAGCATTTCTTTCGCCGATCCGCCGACGGTAGCCGATCAATTGCGAAAGCACCGGAAAGATTGTTTTGCGAATTTTCGGATTATCCTAAGTTAGAAAACTCGCGGAATTCGCCAGAACCTTTCGGACACTCTAACACGGCAACGTTAACTAAACTTAAAAGTGTAATACGAGAACGTTTTCTTTCATCGCACCTGTCTTTCTAAATTCAGGAAAATAAATTTTCTTAACGCATTTCGCGTCAACTTAAACCATTCAGTTACAAGTTTCTCAGGTATCGATATGTACCCTAAGTTCTGAAGCCTATATTCTTCCTGTTGTTCGTTTCTGTATATAGCTTCAATAAGCATTTATAATTTTCTAGAAGTGTGTACTTTTCATTTTAATCCCATCCTTTGCACTTATGTTGATGCTGGGAGTTGAATTGATAAGATTTCATTACTTTTTTATTTTCTATCCACAGGCTTTAAGCAGATAGCACAGGAAAAACTACAAGCAACATTATGCTCAATTCCAAACCAGAAAGACTTAATAATTGAGCCGGCTCTCATCAAACCACTGGAAAGGGTTTGTGTTGCTTCTTGGATCAAGTAAAATAATTTTTTTCTAACTTTATCCTTTTCAAAATATTTCAATTTCTAGATCGAAAGGAGTGCAAAAAATCTTTAAATTCGATCCAAAACATGCCGCACCCAAACAACAAAATCCTCAAGTCTATCTGATAAGTGCGAATGTGAAGACGTTTAAGCTCGTGCTCGAACAAATCCACGCACATGAAAGTATCACAACATCGACAATCCCACTTGGAATTAAGAACTATCACATAATATTGGTACCGTGCGTTCCTCAAAGTTTCCATGTCATTCTCGAGGAAGAAGGGCTCTACGGTTTGATAACATTGCATCGTTTCATGTGGGATTTTATTCATCTGGATGAAGGCGTTATGAGCCTCGAAATACCTCATGTATTTCCCGAGCTATTCATTCACAAAGATACGTCGTTACTTGCACCGATCGCACAAAGTTTTCGCCTGTTTAATTTAGTGATAGGAAAGCCAGACTTGATTTTAAGCTACGGCGAAAATTCAAATCAAATCCTGAAGATGATTGATCGTTTGGACAAGCCGACACAACCGAAACAGTCCGACTTTAGTGCAATGATAATAATCGATCGTGATAAAGACTACACATCGTGCCTTCTAACGCCCGCAATCTACTCGGGACTTTTACTGGAGGTATTTAAGTATAATTCGGGCGAATTAGACGTTCAGCCTGATTCGAATCGTATCTCAAGCGGTAAACTGGCAATTCTTAAAGTTGCATCGAATAGCAGCCCGACTAAATCCATACCACCAACGATAGTTCGGATGAACGGAACGTACGATGAAATTTTCGCCGAAAATCGCTACAAACATTTCGCTGAAGCGAGCAATTTGGTACGATCCCAGGCTAAAGCGTTGGGAGTCGAGGTACAGAACATCAACAAAATGAAGCTGAACGAAATGCAGGATTACGTGTCGAAAAAACTGCCCAAAATAACGGAGATGAAGAATAAAATCACGAAACATTTGAATGTATGCGAACAGGTCATAAACGAATTGGCCGGAAATTTTCAGAAGCAGCAATCACTCGAGGACGATATTTTGAGCAACGCTAACCGGAAGCAAGTACTGACGCGTATCGACGAGACCCTTACTATCGATGGCCATAAATTCAATACGATTCGAATGATGTGTTTAGTTCACATTTCGATGGCCCTGTCGTCCGACGAATTGTCCACCTTTATTCGAAACTATTGCAACGCATTCGGACACAAATACTTGTACATCTTCCATCGATTGGCCCGAGCTCATCTGATGCCTGATATCGATGCGGTCAGCAAATCGAAACTGATGGCCAACTTACAAATTCCGATGTTCCAACAAACCGATTTTCAATTGAATGCTAATCGTTTGAAGCTGCTTACCACAACGGCCGACAAGACGTCTAATCCAAACGAATCGTCTATAGCCTGTCCCAGTTACGTATTCAACGGACTCTACATACCGCTAGTCGCTCAACTTTCATCGCATCTCCTTAAGGCACAAAATTTCGAAGAGATCCACACAAAATTGGGCATGATCGACGGACTACAGATGAGAATCGACGATTTCGTCGAACCGAAAGACTTGAAACAGCTACAACAGTCGTTTAAGCGACGTGAAATTGCCGAAAAGTTTCCGTTACGACAGCGAACGCTTTTCGTTTTTGTCGTTGGTGGGATTACCTATGCTGAAATTTCGGCGTGTAATTTAATTGGTCGAACTACAGGTTCGAAAATTGTTGTTGCGTCCAATTGTATTTGGTCGGGAAGTGATTTAATTGCGTCTGCTTTTTAATCGACTGACCCCGATCAGTAGTCACACACGAAGCGAAGCGAAGCCTTTTTAATGTTTCTGTTGTGCTTTTTTTTCGTCCCTTTTGGGAGTTTTATGTGCAAATATTTTTTTTTACTTTCAATGGGAAATATATTTAATTGTGCCTATTTAAAAGATTCTATTAAATGTAAAAAGCTGCTTGAGTAGCCTCGTAGATCGTGGGTCAGAGTAACTCTGAATTTCGAATTTTTTTGACTCGCACATGAAAACTATGACGTTGCGATCATTTTGAAACCAAATGAATATCTCTTATCTCCCAAAAAAGAGTCTGCGTTCATCATTATCAATAGGCGTTGGACCTCCGGATACATCGCCTGCATCTCAATTCAGTAGCAGCGATTTGCTATCTTCGTCAAAGGAGTTCACCCATCACATGATTCGAGTTGCCCTTCAAAACACGTCTGCGAATTCTACTATCATCTATCCACTCAGCATGGCCATCCCTTTGTCATTTACGAAGCTATATTAGGATTGATGCTGCTCGTTCGTTGTAGAGGTTGTACAACTCAAGACGGAAGAAAATTGTTACCGTCGAAAATGTCATCATCAAACCAGTAGGGTAGAATGCACCACTCGCCATTGGCGCTTGCCCGTAAGTAAAATCTGGAAAGCAGAAGTAGTATTCTTTTTCTCTTAGCTATCCATACGATCGCGTTCAGGAATCGTTAAAATACCGAGTAATGCCGAACAGTTATTCGGAGAAAAAGAAAAACGCAAAGGAAACTAACTTTTATTATATGTGCAACATTTTTGTTTAAGGACAAATTATCGATCGGGAACCTTTCTAGGTAGGCACATATATAGCGTGTAGTCTAAGGTGTGTTTTAGTAAAATGCTAATTTATTATTTGTTTTTATTTATAAAAAAAAATAAAAAATATCCATCTGGTCGGAATCGGTAGAATTGCACCACTAGCATATAGGGAGAGATGCACCAGATTGTTATGCCTCCTTTACCTGAATTCATGGCCACAAATCTTATAATATTCAAATTATTTTGCTGCAACCAGAACGGATTCGTGCTACAAGGAGACAGCAGTAACATATTAAATTTACAATCGATTTTTCAAATTTTAATATCCGTTGACTTATCAAAACTTATATAAAATCATTGAATTATTATTATTCGGTATTTTCTATTATTTTTTATTAGTATAAAAATCGAAAAAGGTTTAATACATTTACTGTTTAGTTCGTTATTGTTTGTTACTTTTATAAATATATTTCATGTTTTTGTTTCCACTAATTTGGTTTGGGTTGGCTATATATATAAAATGTGGTGCATTTCTCCCGTATGATGGGAGAAATGCACCATTTGGACTGACTGCGTTCTTTTTCATTAGTCCTCAAGTTCTGTTTATATTTTGCTCTTTGTTATGAATAAAATATTTGCGCATGGTGTTTGATCAAATAAAGAAAGAAAAATTAATCAAGTTCCACTATTTTCTTCGGAGATATGGAGTAATTAATGAAAAATGGTGCATTTCTACCTAGTCTCCCCTACATAAAAAAATATGAGTTTAAACTACAAATAGTGCAGATAAAGAAAAGAAAAAATATTGTGCTTGGTATCGACGCGGAATTTCGATTCGGTTCAGGTTGGAAAAATGCGATAAGACACTCGTAGCGACGTTTTTTTTTAAAAAAAAAAATGTAAAGAAACCAAACACCATTACCCATATAAGTCAATAAATAATTAAAAATCATCTTTTAGCAGTATACTGTATGATATTAATATTAATAATGTTCCTGAGCCGACTTCTGTCAGTACTGCTCATCCAGCTTCTTCGCCGTCAGTACTGTTTATCCAGCATCTTCGCCGGCATCCTTTGCACGGCCGCAGTCTACATCGAAAGTAAACAACAACATCGATTCTGTGCGATCCTCTGCTAGACAATTGCGCTCCAAAACTGCGGCAATTACTAAAAGTGGTAACACCATTAGCACTCCAACTGTGTCGGCATCTGACTATGACGTCCACGACAGAACTTTTTGCCGGAACCATTGGCGGATACAGGAGGGAGGGGGGCGGAGGGGGCGGCCGCCCCCCCAAGAGCGATTCCGAATTTTCTAAACATACATACTTCAACCGTTCTCCGATTTTTTTTACTCCACTGCAATGTGGACTGTAATTAGCATTTACTGTATTTCTGCGGTGCAATGCAAAGCATAGAACAGAACCATGATGGTGGATTTACCATACACTCAACGTTTGAGGCGCGCCTCTATTCCCACCATAAAATCAACCAATCAGATGGCTCATGCAGTTGCAAGAGTCTAACATTCTTCAAATTTTTCTCCGACGCACGCTTCCATATGTGTACACACATACAATGAACTGTGGTACCACACAATGCGCAGCTTATCGTATTTCTGTCGTTTCGCACTTATAGGTAAGTTGCGCCGCAAAGGCATGTTGAGTGTAAATTGCTTTCAACACAGCAAAGAACACAGCCGACGAAAACCGGTTTGCAATGACCTGATGGGGTAGAGGCTCGCCTCAAGGGTGAGTGTAAACGCACCACGATAAAAAGACTACAAGACAACATATTGCGTAGGTAATAGGGTCATTCCATCAAGAACCGCCAAAAATGACGAAATTTGGGACCTTACCATCTCTGATTGTTTTGAAAAATTTTGTACTTTAAGAACTAGTGAAAAAATAATTGGAATTCAATTTTTTGTTAGTTATAGTATGTTAAAGTTTTCGCAAAAATGGTGTCCGAGTCCTCTTTGAATTATAAAATATGGCTTATTTTAAAGGGGAAGGTTGGCGCAATAAAAATTATCCTTTTTTCAAGGATAATGATTTTGTCCTTTATCCTTTCAAAACGGGTTTTTTTTTATATTTTGTAGGTTATACTGTTTTTCAAAAAATATCAAAAAATTAACTTGGGATCTCAATGGGATCGGGGTCAAAAAAATGAAAGAACCTTAGAGTGGTTCTCAATTATTTTATAGAAAAGGGTCATTTAATCAAGAATCGAGTGTGACCTTATCAGGCGCGAACGCAGGGAGGGTCTTTGGGGTTTCAAACCCCCCCGAAATGATGTAAATAAATACTCACAACTAAATGTAACTAATACGCGACGCGTAAATTTGTCTGTAAACCCCCCCCCCCCCCTCCCGAAATAATTTTCTGCGTTCGCGCCTGGACCTTATCATCGCCGATTCTTTTGAAAATTTATGTACTCGAAGAATTAGTGAAAAAAAATATGATTTCAAGTTTTTGTTTCTATCTCATTTTTTTTATTTAAAGATTTCCCAAAAAAAATGTCCGAGTCCTCTTTGAAAATTCATATCTCTGGTAATTTTTATCCTTGAATAATAAAGTAGGGCTTATTTTAAAGATTGTTGTTGTTTTTGTTAGTTAAAAAATGAGATAGAAACAAAATCTTAAATTTCAATTATTTTTTTCACTAGTTCTTCAAGTACAAACATTTTCAAAATAATCGGAAATGGTAAGGTCGCAACTTTGGCGATTCTTGATGAAATGACCCATAATAAGATGAAAACAATATGATCCCGTTTTTGCTAAGTGCAGTCTATGTAGCTAAATTCACACAGAACTTGATCAAACAAAATAGTCAAATCCAAAAAATGTTCGCCCCCCCCCCCCCAACAGCAAAGTCTGGATCCGCCACTGGCCGGAACAGTTTCACCGGAAGCATCTAATAGGCTGCAGGTCGTTGTGCCTCCAAAAAGCTTATTTATCACGCGACTTGCATACGTGACTACCTCCGATGACGTACTCCACCATGTCACTTCCAAATTAGGCTTCATTTCTCAGAATGTTACGTGCAAGAAGCTTACTCCGGATAACCTGGTCGACCGCATCACAGCTTCATTCAAGCTGTCATATCCGCCGGATATGGCCGACATTGCTAAAATCGATTTCTGGCCAGAAGGTGCATTCATCAAGGACTTCATCAACAAAACCCGGAATGAACCACATTTTCGGCAGCGACAATCTGCAGCCGTAAACTCATTATCAACTTCAACTCAAGCCGCGTGCTCTAACTTATTATCAATTTCTGGCCTTAAGCTATACTATCAAAATGTACGCGGTCTGAGAACCAAACTGGAGAATTTTAAATTATCGTGTTTTGTTTCTAGTGACGATATAATATGTATCTCTGGAACCTGGCTCAACGACTACATATTCAGTTTCGAACTTTCTTCAAGACATTCTGTTTTTCGTAAGTAAGTAGTAAGTAATAAATCGGATGGCGGTGATGTTCTCATTGCAGATAGAAACTCACTTACTTTTACACTCTGCGATGATTTTCCTTCCAAATCCTTCGACTGTATCCTTGTGAAAATCAGTAGTCAATAGTCTGTTCGTGGCTCGTATCTTCGTTCCTTGCGCCGGTAAGCCTGACATATATGATGATCTTTTCTCATTACACTCAAACTATGTAAATATTCTTTATCCCTCATCATCCTTCATCGTATGTGGTGATTTTAATTTACCCTCTGTTCTTTGGTCACCTAACTTTGAGTCTATTCTCAATGTTACTTTTAATACTCTCCCTTCTAAAGTATCGCCTTTTTTGTCACTTTGTTCTCTTAAGCAGATTAATAATGTAGCAAACCACCGTGGTAAAGTTTTAAATCTAGCGTTATCCAATTGTGATAGCACTCAAACTAATCTTTGTACTTCAATTACTCCTTATCTTAAAATTGATCGCTATCACCCTCCTCTTGCACTCTCCTACAGGTTTACTACGTCTTCCCGTAAGTCAATGCCTAGTGTGAGAAAATTCAACTTCAGTAAGGCGAACTTTAGCTCCATTGAACTCGCTCTAGGTAATTTCGACTGGAATTCTGCCTTCGCTCATCACTTCAGATTTTATATGAATTTCTCAATGGACTTATTCACCGCTATGTTTCCCTACGTAAGCTCCCTAAAAACAATCCTCCGGTCTGGTTCAACACTGAAGTCGCCAAAGCACTTCATCTAAAAAATTGAAGCCGCTCCCGTTACTTGAGGTCTGGTTCTGAAGAAGATAAATCTGTGTTCCATCGCTACGCCTAGCAAAATCTACAATTAGATCTGCTATACGTACCCACATATCCAAAGATGAATCATCAGTCAACCGTAGAAATAAAACTTTTAGGGTCTTATGTTCGCACTTTGCGATCTTCTCCTTCTTTTCTCCTATAATGACTCCACTGTTACCAACTCTCAAGAATCTTGTGAGCTCTTTGCACAATACTTCTCGTCTGTGTATTCTTCCCCTTCATCTTCATTCGTTTCTCATAGCTTCGAAATTCCCCCCCCCCCCCCCCCCCATATTCCTCTTCCCTCTATAGCTCGCTCAGTTATTGAGCATCAACTTGGAGCACTAGACCGTAGTGTGAAGGGTGATCCTGATGGCCTCCCGAACTTATTCTTAAAGCCACTTTCGTCTTCCCTGTGTATTCCTCTGTCCATTCTCTTCAACAAAAGCCTTTCTGAAGGAATATTCTCATCATTATGGAAACAAGCCTCTATCATTCACATCCATAAGAAAGACAATGGAGCTGTAGTCACAAATTATCGTCCCGTTTCAATGTTGTCTTGTTTCTCAAAAATATTCGAACGCGTCATACACGATCATTTATATGAAAATATAAGTCACCTCATTCTCCGTGAGCAGCATGGTTTCTTCAAAGGCCGGTCTACTGCTTCTAACCTTTTAGAATTCACAAATACAGTGGCAAAAACGCTTAATTGTACAAGGCAGTTGGATGTTGTCTACATTGATTTCTCCAAAGCCTTTGATTCAGTTGATCATAGTTTGCTTTTGTCAAAATTGCAAGCCTGTGGCGTCGGCGTGGTTTGCGTCTTATCTTGCTGAACGCAGTTCTCGTGTAGTTCTTAAGGGGGCAGTCTTGTTGTGACCGTTTGAAAAAATCGTTTTTTTTTTTTTGCAATTTTCGAAAGCATGTACATTCAAAAATATTGTGAGAAAAATTCATAAAGATCCGAGCAGTCTAAGTGCCAATGTCGAGCAGCTGCTTGTATTAACACAAACTTATTATTAAGGTTGCTCAACTGCTTTCACCGGCAGTTATATTTCGACATTTGAGGTTTCTCTACTGCTTTCACCGGCAGTTATATGTCCACATTTGAAAGTGTAAGGGTAAGAGATTCTGGAAAGGCAGAAGGGATCCTGTATGGTCCGGGCATCGCTGATTAGGCGTACGTATGATTTTTTCACAATTTCGTAGAAAAAAACTTTAACCGCATTTTTCTCGAATCAACGTTTTCTCGGCTCACGGGACTGAAATTTTCGAAACCATTCAACCGATCTTGATGCAAATTAGACCACATATCCCTAAAATATATAATTTCGTCTGGAACTAGAACAAGGTGAAAATTTTTATTCTTACTATTAATTTTGATGCAAAAACTAGTGGAAAAAGTACCATTTTTTGGTATTTTTCCGAAAAAGTCCGCCATTTTGTTATTTATGCATGAATATTAAATCTTCTAGTTCCAGACAGAATCACAGAATCTATAACTTTTTAATTTTTTTGTGTCAGATGAATCTGCTGAACAAAATCAATCCCGTCAGCCGCCTATGTATTTTTCACGCAGTTACGTTTAACGAGTATTTTCAACAACACAAAATGTAAAAAGTAAATAAAAAAAAATGTTTTTAGCTAGTTTTAGAGTATATTCATTAAACCCAAAAAGAATGGCATCGATAGTTATTCTTGTAAACTCTAAAAAAATTCTTAAAAATAGCCCTTTTTTGGGGCGTCCAAAGTAGACTGTCCCCTTAATGGATGTTCGTCTACTGTATTCTTCCCGCTCTCTGGAATTCCTCAGGGCTCAACACTTGGCTCACTCCTTTTCATAATCTTTGTTAACGACCTACCCCTAAACTTTCACTCTTCATTCCTTTTCTACACTGACGACCTCAAAATCTACAGGGAGATATCTTCAAGAAGTGACTGTATCCTTTTACAGTCTGATCTTCACAACACTTTTGGGCTTTGTTTAAAAGGCCAAGTTTCTAATGGCGTCGTCGTCGTTTGCGCAGATATCCACTGCGGCCCACTGAGCTCCACCACACGAATTTCCTTATATCGGGAATGGTAGATCCCTGCTTTTATCCACGTCGTATTTGAACATAAAAAGGTAATTTTTTAACACGTCCTTTATTGTTCATTTTCCAATTCAGTTTCCTTTCCAGAATTGGGCAGATATTTCGCCTTCTCGAACAAATAGTTTTAAGTTCCTGAAATCTGGTACTTTGTAAACTTACCGGTTCTCCCATGACGCAACGAAAACGCTCAACACTAGACTCGTAAAGGACGGTTAGCAGGTGCACTGGGCGAAGCCTAGATTATCTCCAATATCTTCCTCTTAGTTCTAAGCTGCCTCTTGAAGCAAGGTATGAAGCACACGATTTTAACACTACCCTCATTTGATACATCGAAATCAACTAATAAAAAAAAGAACAAATATAAAAATCTAATGGATTATATTACTGTTATCTTTTATTATGTTTTTAACACAAAGTATCTTACAATCTAAAATTCTTCATAAAACTTGCATTTAAGATGTCGACTGCGACTATTTCATACTCCTCTCTTTCTCATCTCCCGACTTTTTAAAAAACAAAAAATTATTGATCAGAACGCGTAACTTATCCATGTACTTAAAAAGAAAACGCGGAAAATTCCTCTCGTTTCATGAAAAAGAATGCTCACCAAAATCAGTCGATGAAAAAATATTTACAATTTATTTCGGAAGCAAAAAAAAAACCATCTACGAATATAACGTATCATAACTTCACAGCACATTCCTCTGAACTGCATTTCTACAGAAACATCCCCGGAGAAATAGTCTCAAGTCTTCAAATTTCTTTCTGTCCATTTAAAAAAAAACAGGAACAATAGTCTGTTCACAAAATAAGGGATTTTGTCGTAAATCACATAATCGTAAAACTATTGTTGGATGAAAACGCGTATCCTAAAATTAGTTAGAACTATTCGGAAACTTCCGAGTACAAAAATGATGAGATGTTGAGGACCGGGAGTAGCTTACCTACAGGGGGTTATGGTGTGTGTGTGTGTTAATGCAAAATATTTTAATTAGATCAAAACAATTTTGAACTAATCGAACACGCACAAAACATGTCGCAGAAAAAAAGGATTTTTTTTGTTGTTGTTTTGTTTTAGTGTTTGGCAATGGAAATATTGTTAAAAACTATGGAAAACAAATTATAAATCGAAAATTTCTTAGCAATCCGGTCAGAAGAAGCTGACATTAACCGTACGACCTTCCATACGAGATCCATCCATTAGTTCTGCAATCGAAAATAAAAAAAAACGGTTAGAGCAATTGTTACAAGTTTGGGCTAAAAACGAAGCACTCACTTATCGCTAACTCGGCGTCTTTTTCCTTGAAGAACCGCACAACGCCGACTTCATTGCCACGAATTTCGGCAAATTTAACTTCTCCAATGTCACGGAATTTATCGCGCAGCGTTTGCCAAGTACAACTGAGTGGAATCTGTGAAAATCAAAAAACAAGAAAACCAATAAGATGTAAATCCGAAAATTCTATTCAGAATTTTGACTTACATTTTTAATAACGATCGTGTCTGATTTCCGACCACCACCACCGCTGCCGCCACTACCACCCATCTGTCCGCCCATATTTCCACCCATCTGATTATTTCCCATGTTTCCGCCCATCTGATTATTTCCCATATTTCCGCCCATCTGGCCCCCCATATTTCCACCCATCTGGTTGTTTCCCATATTTCCACCCATCTGGCCTCCCATATTACCTCCGCCCATTTGACTTCCCATCTGTCCACCCATTTGCGATTGTTGTTGTTGTTGTTGCTGCTGTTGTCCGAACATATTCATATTACCGCTGCCGTAATCACTGCTGGAATCCTGAGGTTGCGTATTGTAACTTCGAACTGACGGATCAAAATCCTGACGACTGCCCGTATTATAGCCGCTACTAGTAAATCCCGAATTGTAACTGTTGCCGGTGTTATAGCTGTTCGGAACGACTGCCTGATTTGACGATTCATCGCCGACTCCACTCGACGATCCACCAGTTCCGCCGCCTCCCAAATTTAATCCCAAATTTGATAGGCTCGACGACAGAAGCGGATTTGATAGAGCGGCTCCAACTCCAGCTAAATTTTTCAAGCCGCCAACAACACTGCTCAGCGCCGCCAAATTTGAACTGCTCAGAACATTAGACGAAGACAAGAGATTTCCTGCTGATGGTCCGTTTAGAGGCGGAGCAACCGGTACCGGTACCGAATTCTGGCTTAGTAGATTGCTCAAACTAGCGCTCAAGTTCAAACCACCTCCACTATTACTACCACCTAAGCCACTACCGGACGATTGATTTTGACCACCGCCACTACCACCACCATTCGGAAGATTATGTGCAACATCGCGTAAAGGTTCACCGTTCGGTCCCAGTCCGATTCCGATGCCGCCGAGTCCTTCCGGTAATTTTATACTCTCTCCCTTGTCCGGAATACGATCCAATCGGGCGGTCATACGACGATCGAACAACATTTGCCGATCGAACATGGAAATTGCTTGAACTGCTTCGACCGGATGATCGTATTCGATAACGGCAAAACCACGACTGTTTCCTTCCTTGTCGACGGATAGGTCGACGCTTTGAACTTTACCGGCCAATTTAAACACCTGTTTCAGCTTCTTGCTGTCAACTTTATAGTCCAACTGTAAAAATAAAGAGTCGAATTGTAGATGAGTCTTCTTCAGAATTCTTTGCCTCGTTTACTGTGGCCATAAAATAGAATCGTGACTAAATAGCCTATACATGAGAGTAACTGAAACTAATTTGAATCCCTAAACTCTACGCAGAACTTATTACTCTTAATTAGGCTGATTAAGAGTAATAAAATTGGTTTAATCATGAAAATATTTAAGCCCCAATACTCGAATAAAAGCCGTTGGTTTGACTTTCCACAATTCTACGAAAAAAATTGATAAACATCTAACGAGTCACAATCATATTAATTTGCGGCGCTGATCGGTGTTTGGTATTAAACTTTTGTTCAAGTTTTGAATATTTTTCCACAATTAAACAGAACAAAATTGACGAGCTAAATTATCACTAAGACCCGCTGCTATTCTAGACCTCACAGACGCTAAAACTGTAGTCATTTACTCCAAGCTATAACGGAAAGAGGAAACTTTTATTCATGTTGCTTCTGTATCACTAACGCTAAACCGTAGTTTGTAATAAAAATTCCCTACTTTCTTCACTCACTCAGAGACGGTATAAAATCAAAAAGAAATTGAAGTTTCAAATCCTCTTCCTTCACATGAACAGACAAATATCAGCAATTTTTGTTGCCCTAATAAATTAACAGGGAAATACAGTGCCCAGGACACGAACCTAATTCGCTCTACGCCGCCGTATTGTAACTAACAACATTGATGGCGATACTCCCAATTCTGGTAATTTCCTAACAAAAAATATAGCTCCTAATGCTTCTTTACAGAATAAAGATTTTAAAAAACAAAACCTAGTACCGTACTATGCCTTTTTGTGATATTCTTCTTCTAATGGTGCTACCTGCTACACGCTTAGTGAGGATTCAATTTCCTGCAAATTTAGCTTCTAAATGTTTTTAGTCAATCAAATGCAATAATGTTGTCTTCGAATTCTGTTCGTCAAGTAATTGATGGATTTTCACATTTCTTCACTTGTTGGAAAATGAGGGAGAAATGAAGCACACACCTCGACGACAGTTCAGTGGTTGATAAGTAGGGACCGGGTTCTTATACCCCAATTATATGATGGGCCAACGTAAGCCAGCGCGAAGTCGGACAAATGCAGGCCAACGCCACCAACACAGCGGCGAAGTAGCCAACGCACACAAGTGGACTGTCTACATGTTGGCGCTTGTATGCATTTGCTTTGGTTGGACCAACATGTAATCGAGGCATTAGATTTTCACCTATTTTTTCTTGCAACCAAGAGCGAAAGCGTTTGGTACTTTTCCGATTCCAGTATATTGGAGCTGTCTGCTGAATTTGAAAGAACCTAAAAAAAACCTAATACGGCTAAATTTAAAAGAACCTAAAAAACCAAAACATGCCTAAAACTTAATACGATAGGCTTTTACTGCTTGTAACAGACAGTGCTACATATATGTTGAAGGAATACTTCACGTAACTTGCTTTGCTCATAGTCTCCATCGTGTCGCAGAAGAGATTAGAAGCCGCTTTCCAGAAGTTAATGCTTTGATCTCTGTTAAAAATTATATCGAATCAATAATTTAAATCTGTTTCATTGACTTTTGTTTTCTCTCCTTCCTTAAAATCCTTTCCTTAAATTTGGAAAAATGTATGTGCTGCGTTTGATGACGGTGGCCTCATGCGAAGAGTGGGTTTATTGTGCACAATTATCAACACGCGCTTGAACAACTGTAGATCAATGGAGCGATTCGTCAACACGGTAATCACTACGGCACATAAATTGTCAGGCACAGGCCTCAAAGTGGACGACGAATGGATCGCGACAATTCTTCTGGCTGGACTTAGTGAAGAATATAAGCCGATGATTATGGCCATTGAAAGTAGTGGCACTACCATTTCTTCTGATTTTGTGAAGAAAAAATTGCTGCAGCATGTGTCTGCCGAAGGAGCTTCAAATATATCAAACGTACTTTTTACGAAGCAAAGTGGGACCAAAAGTGGCAATTTTCGTAGCCATAAAGGTAACAGTGGTCACGGTGATCAAAGAGAATCACATGATTCATCAAACAAAACGTTTAAAAAGAAGGTTAAATGTTTTGAATGCAATAATTACGGACATATTGCAAAATGTTGTACAAAAAGAAAGCAAAACAGTGAGCCAACTAGTCTACTTTGTTTGGCAGCTAATCATATGGATGGCAACGACTTTTTTATCGATTCCAGCGCAAGTGCGCACATGACGAATAAAAAGTCCTGGTTTACAAGCAAAGGAGAGACGTCTACGCAGGCTGTAAAAATGTTCGGATTGACCCGTGCGAAATCCGATGCTTGTATATACTCCATCATTCGAGACGAACGTATTTTTATTGTAGCCATCTATGTCGATGATGTGCTTATTTTCTCGAATGACATTGCACTTAAGGATAATTTGAAAATTCATCTTGGAAGTAAATTTATGATGAAAGATATCGGGGAGGCGCAATACGTTTTGGGCATGAAAATTAATAGGAACAGTTCTTCGATTTCCAACAACTAGAGTAAATATGTACAAGATATATTGAATCGTTTTGGAATGTCCGATTGCAACCCATTATCATCACCTACGGATATAAATCAGAAAATGTGCCCTAAAAATCAAAAACCAAAGTTGCCATATCAGGAAGCTGTTGCTGTTATTTTTATCACAAGTGTCAAGACCAGACATTCAGTTTGCCGTGAGCAGCGTCAGCCGTTTCAACAGCATCCCGGGGAAGCCACATTGGCTTGCGGTCAAACGGATACTTCGGTATCTCAATGGAACTATCGATAAAGAGTTATTGTTTCAGCGTAATGGACAGGACGATGAATTAATTCTGCATGGATAATGTGATGCGGATTACGGCAGCGATCCATATGATCGTCGTTCTGTGACTGGCTACGTATTTCTTTTTCAAGGAGGTGCTATTTCTTGGAACTCTAAGAAGCAGCCTACAGTTGCACTGTCAACAACAGAAGCTGAGTACATGGCTATGTCGTCAGCTACGCAGGAAGCGAAATGATGCCTGACTTCGAGATCTTCACAACGAGTTCTTTGGAGAACAATTTGAGTGCAAGATTTTTTGCGACAACAAAGGTCCGCTTCATCTTGCCAACACTACTGCTCATCATCCGCGCAGCAAGCATATTGACATCAGGCATCATTTCGTTCGAGAGCAAGTAACGGCTGGACACATAAAATTCGAATATATTAGGTCAGCGGATATGCTTGCAGATTTTTTGACGAAACCAGTCAATGCAATACATACAAATGGATGCAAAGGAGTCAACTTAAAGTAATGATTCAGTGGAGGTATTAAAAATGATATCGAATCAATAATTTAAATCTGTTTCATTGACTTTTGTGTCGTGTATATTATTCCGTTTTGTTTTCTCTCCTTCCTTAATTTTCCATTAAAACGTTATTAATCTAAACTATCGTTTTTAATTACATCAATCTCCTCCATTAGGAAAGTTTTTCTTAAAGCTTCTTATAGGATTCAAAAGTTCAGAAAAATACTACAAGAAGTACCTCTTCCGCCGAAACCAGTTTTGGCACGATGAGGAACATGGATTTATGCTGCTCTTTATTATGCTACGCACCTTGAAAGAATCAAAGAGGTCATGCAAGTTTTGGTTGTCGATGACACGGCTTCGATTGTAAAAGCGAAATCTACAAAGTGAAGAAATATGTGGACAGCTTGCACTCACCAAAGCATTTTTTTTCAGATCTTCCAAATCTTATCGAAAAATTGGAGACTTCGAATCTTGAGTTGAGAGATGCGTAATAGATACCCTATAGGTGGATTTTTTTCACTTTGACTCACTCTACATACATATTTGCTTAATAGCAGTCGCATTCTTGGAACAGCTACACGTCGCTTTGGCTACAATTAGTATGGCGGGCAAAAAAATGCAATGTGAATTTAACCTAAAATAACCTATTTTAAATATACGAAAAACCTTAAACAGACTTCTCAGACACCTAAATATCTGGTCCCTATTGATAAGGAAGTTCGAAACAACTGGTTCTGTTGCAAATGCCAAATCACCTGGACGAAATCGCACTCAACGCAACAATTAACAAGTCACTGTCGTGCAAGAAAGTGTCATGGTTAGTCCAGGAAATCAATTTTTTTTTTTTCAAATTTGGAATGATATTGTTCGCTGAAAAAAAAATGTATTATAAGTAAGTGGGTCAATGTTATCCCCTCAAATTTTCATCGCGTTACATATAGTACATTTTGCATAAAAAAATAAAAAAAAAGTGATTTTCGTTCCAAGGTACAGCACTCTCCCCTACGATAGAGATAGCATTTATTCAGCTCCGTATAAATGTAAAGAAAATTCAATACATTTTCTACATACATCTATCGCAATATGTACGAAAGGAAAATAACACATGCAAGAAGCAAGAAAACTTTCGCAGAATATGCGTAAAAGAGTGAAGTCAAATTTTGATTGTGACGCATTCCGTGTGAGTTCATTTGAATGATTAACCGTTTCATTCTCCATTGCGATGCGACTTCCATCGCTCAACCCTGTTTGGACCAGATAATGAATTGTTTAATGTATTTCTTGGGATGTTTCAGGATATCACAAGACTTGACGCGCTGCATTCATGTTTTTTTCGCTTCAGGAGACGAGCCAATAATGCGATAAGAGTTTCGAGTTAGGATCGTATTTTTGATGTGACTTCAGGTATATTATTCATTCGCATTTGTTTACTTCTGTCTTACATTTAGAATAGAAGGATTGGAAATTTGGCAGCTGGTTCAGCGTTAGGACTTAAAGTTAGGGAGATATTGGCATGGAGTAGGGAAAGTCTGCGGTTTTTCGTCGGAATACTGACAGGGCACTGCTTGCTACCTATATGCTGAGGAGGACATCACCCACATTTTGTGTGAGTGTCAGGCGGTTGCAAGGAGGCGACTGAGGTGACTGGACAGTCTTTTCTTTCACAATTTGGGGAACCTGAGGTCGATAGGGCATGGCAAGTTAGTCAAGTTCTTTAGGGATCTGGGTTGTTTATGAGATGTTTAGTGGCCTATGAGGCTCTGAAGGGATCGCTATGGGCCCTATATTGGTGCCTAGTGTGCGGGGTGGCTTAGCGCTTCGCTCCTTCTTAAAACTAGGACTTAGTCAAATTTCGAATCCTTAATTTCTCTATGTAAAAGGAGGAAATAAAAAAAATGTCCGAGTAAATACGTTGCACCACTCGTAGAATTGAAGTGAATTTTGTACGTACAAAGAACGTACGTATGTTACGTATAAGCCTAAAATATTATACATAGAATCGCCGTAAATATTCTAAGTGCTCTTGTAGACATACACGACCACCTGTGCGTGTAGACATACACGACCACCGCGGACATCGTACCCTAGAATTCTATGGTGTTTATCCAGTCTTTTTTTTTCGTGAAGCGTACGAAACTTTGCCTGTTGGGAGGATGCGGCAACATGACACACTTCGCGTGAAATGGTTGCCTTAACTGAAGAAAAATTTCCGAGACGAGTGATCTGTTTGCGCTGTTACCAGGAGTGGCCTGCCGGGTTTTGTGTCCTCGCGCCCCTGCGCCTTTTATCGGTACCGCATCAAGGCAAACACAACAAACCCCAGGTCTGATTTCCAAATTGTATTGAAATGATTTTGGGAAAATTCTAATTGACCCAGATATCAGAAATTAAGTCGCAAATAAAAAGTCGAAACCCAAAAGCGTGACAGAAAAGTATACGGAAATCAACCTTTATTCTGAAACCCGCTGGCAAGAAAGTTTAGATTAATGAAAACGCGTAAACGATGTACTTTCTCGAAAATATGCCAGTTGAAATCCGCAATGAAATAGTCGCGTTTTTAAAGTTTTTCAGAAATAATTTTGTGATGTTGTATCTCTTAAGCCTTATTTATATCCACTGAGATTGTCCCGAGGGCATAGCTCGCGCGCTCTGCACGTGATTACTGTATCCACCAAAAATTGCATTCCACGATCAGGTTACGGCTCGCGCTCTGTGCATGTCAACTGTATCCACTGAGCGTTTTATTACGAGCTTGTGAATAGAATGGCAAGAAGCTGATGACGCGCAGACATGCTTGATGGAGACGGTTTATAAAAAACCAGAACGGGGGCGAGCTGCTTGTCTGTTTTTCGTTTCAAATGGAAAGCTTCGTAGCGCGTTTAGGGTTTTTCGTTTTTTTCAACATAGAAACGAGGTATCTGTACCTAATGTACTGGATAGATTTAGTTTAGAATTGCTTGTTCCTGGAACACAATAAATGCCGCCGCTAAACCTTCAATATCTTCGGATGACATCTTAATTATTCAAAACTGTCTGTACTGCTATTTCAATTTAGCACTCCTTGAATGGCATCGACGAGCTGTCGAGCGTCCCACGTTCAGAAAGTGAGCACACTTAAAAATGTATCCGTCAAAATTCTAAGCGTTCCTCAGCTCGCCGGTTATAAAAAGCAACGTGCACAATGGATACGCTTCAGAAACAAATGAAGCAATAGCACGCGTGCTGCGCGTAAAATGCTTATAGTATGTAGTATCCATTGACCGAACATGCTGCTCGAGGATCTGCTTGCGAGCTGCAGTGGATACGAGCTTTTACATTTACAGTATTTTGGGCATTTTTCTGATCAAAAATATGGTTTCAAACACCCGAGAAAGATACTTTTTAAGTTTTTCGATAAAGCAGTTACCGACCGTTTTCAGTGATTGCAAGTTCCGTGAATGAGAATCGAATGGTCAGTCAATGGGAATCGAATGTGCCGTGAATGGGAATTGAATGTGCCGTGAATGGGAATTGAATGTGTCGTGAATGGGAATTGAATGTGCCGTGAATGGGAATCGAATGCAAACCACATAGTCGGCGGGAATAAAAAATTAGATATTTTCCAGAATAAGCGTTCTTACTTTTCAGTTTCTTTACCTTTTCCTACCTTTCGATTCTCTATAAATTTCAACATTAGACGATGCAACGATAATTTTTTTTTGCTATCTTCAGGATTATAGGAAAAAAAACTTACCAGTGTAATACATCAAACAGTTTCCTCCAATTAGATTGAATGGTTTGGGTGTGATCACATTGCAAAGATATTTATCGAAAAGTAAATTCTAGATTAAGGCAAGTGTTTTGCGTAGAAAGAAAAATCAAACAAATCGGTACCGTCGCGTGACAGTTTACAGTAAATGTTTCAGATCTTCAGTCCGTGAAATTTAGTTTAAGTATCAGTTGAGTGTCGACAACAACATTTAAAAAAACATTTAGTTGTGGTCTTTCCGAAGTTTTCCAAGAATCTTATTGCTTTCACATTTTTCTTAATATGAAGAGAGGGCTTTATTGAAAAAAGATCAAGAGCCACGTCGGTCCATTTTCATGACTGGTAGTTCCCTATTCAACTTTTAAGACTATTTGTATACGCTGCCTTGTTCTTAGGCCTCAAGCGTATTTACTAGCCCACAATTTGTGATATTGCAAATGAGCTAGCTCCAAATTTCTACCGTTATTTTAAAGAAGTCTTAACGCTAGCTTTTCATTCCTTAGAAACATCTACGATTCTCTACTGAAACTACGCCCCCGAATTAAACGGAAAACAAATAAAATTACTCTACGTGCTTATGTTAAAAGAAATAAGTAAAAAAGGAAAGAAGAATTGAAACAAAATACTCACATTAGCGACAAAAACTTTAGTATGCAAAGGTCCGTTAATGCCGAGACTCTCCAAGAATGAGGTACTAAGGCCATAGGTATTATATGGCATATCGAAATCATTATGGGCCATCATGCCACCACCACCACCACCAACGCTGCCACCCATTCCACCCATATGCCGACCAGATCTAGAGAGAAAGAACGAACGAAGAAAAATATAAAACACAAAATACAACATAAATCGCAAATTTAAGGTTTTTTTTTTGAAGAAAAAAGAAAAAACGCCGACCGTCCATCAAACTGAAAACTACATGAGAAAAATGCACTCGAAATTTGATGTGAAAAAAAGAAAATTGCGAGAAAATTCTCTTCGGATTGCTGCTGCTACTGCCACTCGACCAGAAGTTGCGAGAAACGCCCTCAAACAAGTGGGAAGGACCGAATCAAGAGGAGAAAGGCCGACCAATCTGTTAAGGTACTTCCAACTTCAAGCTGTGCTATTCGAAAATTCAACAAGAGAACGAGAAATTTCCAAAAAAAAAGAGTGGCAGCCATAAGTCCGCCCAACTACAAGCGAACTCAACAAAATTCAACTGGGCTAAGAAATTTATGTGTGAA
The DNA here is from genome assembly GCA_951812415.1 of Beris morrisii. NCBI lineage: Eukaryota > Metazoa > Arthropoda > Insecta > Diptera > Stratiomyidae > Beris > Beris morrisii. Next base: position 106,028,985 of record OX638312.1, on the reverse strand, counting down.
AGTAAGAACAAAAATAAAGTGTACTAACATGCGATCGTCGTCGCGGTCACGACGCGTGAAATTCCGGTCGCCTCCTCGATTTCCACCACCACCTCCGCCGCCTCCTCCACCACCTCCGCGTCCACCGCCACCGCCACCGCCACCTCCATCACCAGCTCCGCCCATCCCATCGCGAACAATTCGTCCGTACTGATCGCGATTCTCGCCGTGATCCTCCTTCACGACAATTTCGCGTCCGTTGATTTCGTGCCGGTTCATCTGTTCGAGCGCCTTCTCGACGTTATCCGGATCCTTGAACTCGACAATTCCGCAACCGCGCGCCTTACCAAACTCGTCCTGGAACAGCTCGACAAACTCAACGCTGCCGACAACGCGACGAAACAGATCCTTCAAGTCTTGCCATCGATAATCGTACGGAATGTTCGAAACGTAAATCCGACAGTTGCGACGTTCGCGGCTTCGGTCACCACCACCTCCGCTCCCGCCATTCGAAGGACCACCGCCTCCGGTTGCATCGGAGAATCGAGTTCCGCGTTCACCGCGTCCTCGACGATCGCGTTCACGTTCACGATTTCCGACATTCGGAGTGTTTCCGCCGCCTGTACTGCCGCCGGATGGAACCCCGCCACCGTTGCCACCACCACCCCCGCCATTTCCGCTACTTTGATCGTCCTGCTTCGTGCCGCTACTCTGGTCCTCGTCGTATTCCATTTTGTTTCTGCGACGTTCGCTTGACCTGTAATCGAAATACCCGGTTAGACAACTTCATCAAACTTCAAAGCACCAAGAAAACGCAACACGACATTATTAAAGACGGGGGAACAAAAAAAAATCCGCCGCCGATCACATTTCACATTGCGAACATGGCGGCGTCGAAACCAACGCAAGTCACCGAAACTCTTCGGTTTATTTCTGCCCGAACTTTACCTTTTGCAAATAAACAATCGACTCTAGTTATGTCCGCTTTCGTATTCTATCGAATTAACGTTGTTTGATAACACAAAATTGCACTGCACTTGTCTTATTTTTGTTTTGCCGGGAGAAACGCACGATTTTTTTTCTCGATGAACCGTACGCCGCCAATCAATATGCGAAAAGATGGCGCGTTCGAGCGGCGAATTCATCGTGTGTGGCTGCATGCGGCGAATTGTTAGTGGCCGTCGTGAAAATCGAAAGTCGGCAACCCAGTCGGGAAAGAGTCGGACGCGACATGTCAAGGGAATATCGAATTTAAATTCCGTTTAAATTTAATATGCGACTTTTTTATAATAAAAATTGTGATTCAGAGTCGATTGACGAATGGTAAAGTTGAAAATCGCCACCTGGTGGAAATAAAAACAACCCTCCAAGATAGACAAATTTTCGTCAGCTGACTGTTGTATGGAGGTTCGTGTGTAATTTTGTGATTTGGAGCTCGGGAAGTTTTCGATTCTTTCTAAATTTCATTAGGTTTGTTCTTTTTGCCAGGTGAAGTTCACATTTTAGTGTAACTTACACTGAAAATGGGATACAACTTACACTGAAAGTGTAGGGTTTAGATCGCGCAAAAAGAACGGATTAGTGTAGAAAAATGACAGCTAAAATTCCGAACTTTTTTATTTGTTTTATTCTTTCACTTCTATCAATGCAAATTTATTGCCATTCAATATTCTTACATTTATTCATTCAAAACAGTATTTTCATAAATGCACAAAGTCAATTTTATCTGCATAGAGCCATCAATTCTGACAGATGGCAAAGAAGAAGATCTTACACCGGCTCCCGATCCAGTGTAAGATAGTGTACACTGAGTACACTACACTAGCAAAAAGAACAGCAACCTCTGACGTCACACCGACAAAAAGAACAGCATTAGGACAGAAAGTGTACACTGAGTACACTACACCGACAAAAAGAACATACCTAGTGTACACTATCTTACACTGGATCGGGAGCCGGTGTAAGATCTTCTTCTTTGCCATCTGTCAGAATTGATGGCTCTATGCAGATAAAATTGACTTTGTGCATTTATGAAAATACTGTTTTGAATGAATAAATGCAAGAATATTGAATGGCAATAAATTTGCATTGATAGAAGTGAAAGAATAAAACAAATAAAAAAGTTCGGAATTTTAGCTGTCATTTTTCTACACTAACCCGTTCTTTTTGCGCGATCTAAACCCTACACTTTCAGTGTAAGTTGTATCCCATTTTCAGTGTAAGTTACACTAAAATGTGAACTTCACCTGGCAAAAAGAACAAACCTACTGAGTACACTACACTAGCAAAAAGAACAGCAACCTCTGACGTCACACCGACAAAAAGAACAGCATTAGGGCAGAAAGTGTACACTGAGTACACTACACCGACAAAAAGAACAGACCTATTATGAAACTAATAATAAAAATTGATGAAAGTCGGTGCTCTTAATATCGCTGTTTATTTTCCGGTTTTACATTCCGAAAATTTTAGGCTCAAACCCCAACAGCTAAGTCAGAAAATGGATCATTTTTCTCAATGAATGAGCGGTATAAACTTCGAAATAACTTCACAAACGTTTAATATGCCGAGAAAAATAAATACGACAAAATTAGGATATCATTTAAGACGAACATAAACCATTTTACTTTATTATTTCAATAATACAGTATTGTTATCGATTTTTAAAAAAAAAAAATTTTCTACCCTCAAAAATTTTTTTTTTACGTTTCATAACGAGTAGACACGAAAAAAGCAAAAAAAAATTTCAGTCCGTCTGTCCGCCGTACGCCGTACGTCTACCGGTGTACGCAAAATTGTTTGAAGGCTCGTAGCACCCAAACCCTTTGTGCTATTTAGTTGAATTTTTTTTCGTGGGTAGAGTGGGCAGTCCCCTTAAAGCGGCCAAATTTGGTGGGGTGGGGGTGTGAGGGGGGGAGAAGGGGGAAGTGTTTTAGACGGAAAATTTTGGTTTCTAGATCTCAGCAACCGCTTATGCTAGGAGGCTGAAATTTGGAATTTATGTAGAGCTTCAGTAGTGGACCCATTTGCAAAAAAATTGCCGATATACGTGAAGGGGTTTGGGAGTGGGGGGAAAAATAATGCGTCCGAAACGCAAAAAAGGTGAGATCGACACTTTCTAAAATCCATATCTCCTAAACGGTTAATGTCATATAATTGAAACTTAATGAGTATCTGTAGGTATACTAGGAGAATAGATCGGAAACAAAAATTTGAGTGGGAGCAGTGGCGTGCGGGGGTGGGGGGTGAATAACTTTAGATTACGATATCTCACGAACCAATTTCACTAGACAAATAAAATTTGGTTTGTGTATAAAGGTTCCCAAATGAAGTTTGCTGAAGGCAAAATTTTTCAAGGGGGCGGTGAAGCATGAAAGTGGAGGGGATAAGAATTTTTCTAAAAAATTACGTCTCATATCTCAAGAACCGTGCAAGATAGATGTTTAAAATTTTTACCAGAAGTAGACCTAATAGACCCCTAGCAGAAAACAAAATTTTGGAAATAAGGGTGTAGAGGGTGAGGGTGGGGGAGGGTGAAAAGGAAAAAGTTCCGATTTTAATATCTCGACAACCTATAATGATATAAAGCTGAGACTTGATATTTAGATAGAGCTATATTAGTAGCATCTTGGAAAAATATAATTTTTTATAGGGGTAGTATGGTACGGGGGTGGGGGGTGTTTTTCCTATCTTTAGAACGGCTTATGCTGCAAAGTTGAAACTCGGTGCGTTTATGTAAATCAACTAGAAAACTAATTTAGATAAAAAAAAAATTCAAATATCCATTGGCGTTCGGAGGGGGGGCAAAAAAAATGATCAGTGGATATGGAATGCATATATTTTCACGGTTTTCGTCATATCTATTAGGTCTTCCCAAATATTGAATTCATTTTTATTCTACGGTTTCTTCATATAAATACCTAGAAAGTGTTTTCAGGATTTTTTAAAATTCGACCCCTAAGGGGGTGCAAAGTGGGTTGTAAACTTTTTCACGAATTCTACTATATCCCCAGGTCTTATCAGATATCGAATATCTTTTCACTTTCACGTGCTTGCGTAATAATCGCTTAAAACTTGTTTTTAAGTTTTTTCCTTTTTCAGCGCCTAAGAGGGTATAAAAGGGTTGAACACGTTTTCACGAGTTCCGTCATTTCTTTTAGAAGTGATAAGAAATTGAATTGGTTCCTACTTTCTCGTGCCGTCTTCATATTTATTTATTAACTCCTTTCAAAATTTTTGGATATTCAACCCCCAAGTGGGTGCAAGGAGGTTGCATATTTGGTGATATATCGAATTAACTTTTACTTCCCAAGGTTTCCTATATAAAAAAGACAAAAAATCAATTTCAGTATTTTAGATATTCAATCCTAATGGGTGTAAGGGGGTTGTATGCTTTTCAAAGTTTCGACATATTTCTTAGGTTCGATGAGATATTAGATCGCTTTTCATTTCCACAGACTTTTTATATAATCGCCTACAAACCCATTTCTCAATTTTTCGATATTACACCCCCAAGGGTTTGTATATGTTTTCACAATTTTTGCCATCCCTTAGTTCTGATGAGATATAAAATTGATTATTACGGCCAACCAATTCACGATTTTTCGAATTTCCAGAACCAATTAGGTGTGAAGGGTTTGCTTACGTTTTCACAAATTTTTCAAAATCCGTCTTGTCTCATGAGATATCAAGTTGCTTCTTATGAAATCGTTTAAAATCCTGTTTCACAATTTTTTCGAAATTCAAACCCCAAGTGGAAGTAATGGGTTTATATACGTTTTAACAATATTTTTAACATATCTCTTAATTCTGATAAGGCAACAAATTCGTTTTTGCTTCTATGGGCTTTTAGTGTACATAATATACTGAAATTCGAATAGTCTACACGGACTTTTTCAATGGTTAATCGGCTAAAAATCTTTTTAATTTAAGAACAAAAATAATTTTCCAAGAAATCTAATAATCTCGAAGCAACTCATGATACACTCCGACTTTGACCGCTCCCGAACTTTGACCCGAAAAATAATAAAGTTTCGCCCAGACCATTGGCAGATTTTTTCGTTACATTATTCTTTCATTTTGGTGCTTGAAATTGGTGTCTTAAAAAAATTAATTTTCTTTATGAAAAATTATGATACGTTTGTCATTCTTATTTAATTATGAGGTTCATTTAAATTCACTTCAAGCGATATTTTGGAGAAAAACACTTCGAGCTCAATCTCAATTTTGTATGAAAATAACATACAACTGCCAGTTTCTGTATATCTTGGAAGGTTCCGAAATTTTGTCAATAGGACAAACGTATACAGAAAATAGGGTGGTCAAAAATGGAAGAAAATGATTCTATTGAGGTGTGCAAAACTCTTAATATGTCTTTAAATTTGTGGATTTGTAGACTGACCCGAAAAATTTAATAGAATCGATGAGTACAAGTTCGAAATAAGCAATTCTTAATTACTAGCTGCCGGCATTGCCGAAGGTTCCTCCATATGTGCGATACTGTACCGAAATTCATTACTGCGAATTATAACCACGTCAAATTTGCCATGATATGCGATGACGTTCAAATCATATTTAAACCAATTTGGTTGTTCACTAGTGATGGGTTCATACCGATATATGGTGATATCACCTAATACGATACTAATATTCATTACGCGGTATTATAATATCTAAACTAATATTTGAATATTACTAATATCTAATATATCATATCGAGCTGGTGCTTGTTGGAAAACAATCTTCATAATATGATCATCGAATAGATACTTATAACTATATTTGGTGAAATTAATCTAAAGAAAACATTACGGTATTTAAATTTTAAATGTCATTATGATCGCGAATATCTAATTGCTGAAAAAATTGTAACTCGGTGTAGACCTATGAACACAAAACCGAAAATACATGAAAATCAAAACTAAAAAAACTAACAAAGATGATAAACGTTACGAACTTACCGCATTTATACTTGCTCAAACTTACGAGGTGCGAAATCACTCGGATTTACTCTACTATCCTTTTCATTATCCAATATATGTAAGTTATATTTAATCCCATTGTTATTTCAAAATCTAACAAAAACCACCCTTTCCTCCTTATATAACGCATAGATTTAGCAATCAATTTTTTCTTCACTTACTAGGATCCAAATTGCACTAATTTACCAATCTACTCTTCTTTTCCTCATACAATAAATTTCACACGTTGTCATTCATATCTTTAAAGCAGACAGTCCTTTCCCTTCCGATAAATGTTGAATTCGTTGTTTAAATCTAACATAATTTTCCCTTACTCATTTACACTTTCCTTATTTAATGTGTAGGTGGTAGGTGCGAAATTGCACAGGTGTACTTTCCCAGACCCTTTCCTTCTTAAAGTGCCTGCCTTCTTTCTCTAGAATTCGCTCAATATAGTCGTAAATTTTTAGTTTTCTATCCTTTGCGGTTCTTGAAAAATAAGAATCAGATTTTTTTCCTTTTCACCTTCTCCCGACATCGCCCCCTACAAAATTGTTTTCCCTGGAAGTCTATTGGGCCTAACTCCTGTAAAATTTCTAAGATCATATCTGGTACTGTTCTTGAGATATAAAAATCTGATTTTTTGAAGGGAATAGCCCCCACTTTTGTGCTTCACCTCCCTCCGCAAAAAGTTTACGTTCAGTAGACTCCACTTGTAATCCTATATACAGAAACCAAACTTTATCTTCCTGTTGTAATTGGTTCTGAAGATATTGAAGTCCAAAGTTTTTCAACTCCACCACCCCTCATAAAATTTTTAGACCTTATCAAATCTTCCATTATCCCTTAAGATAACCACAAAGTTTCAACCTTCTGACATCAACCGTTCAGGAGATATGGATTTTAGAATGTTTCAATACCAGCTTTCAAGCGTTTCGGACACATTGTTTTTCCCCCCACTCACACACCCTTCAACGTATATCGAAAAATTTTTAGCAATTGGGTCCACGATCATAGTTCTACATAAGTTCTAAATTTCAGCCTCCTAGCAGAAACGGTTCGTCAGATCTAGGAACCAAAATTTTTCATCTAAAACGCTCCTCTCCTCCTCCTTAGACAGCCTCTTACCCCCCTCCTCCCTCCGCCCCCAAAGACACGCCATTACTATCCATCGGTCCCATGATATGATATTAGAATATTCCTTACCATATATGTATTAGGTCAGATATCCATATTCGTATGTATTCACTGATATCACATATTCCTATGGGTTCGCTGATATAAAATATTAGTGAATATAAAATATTAGTGAATATAAAATATTAGTGAATATAAAATATTCGTGAATATAAAAGTCAAGCGGTGGTGATACGCGTAAAATCCGTGCACATGAGCGTAATTTTTCATGAGAAGGAGAAAGATTGAAAATTGGATTATAGTAGAAGTGAGATGCAAATAGGTACTCTCGGTGGTCCAGTGTCAAAAGAAAGAGACTGAAGAACAACAGTTTGTAGTGGAAGGGAGATGCAAGCATGATGCAAACATATGTTGGTTGTAGAATGTCAAATTTCATATTGCTGATTGGCTAAAGGCTTACCAATATTCATACTTCTATGAATTAACACAATCAGATATCATTAGAAAAATTCTCGTTCTCAGCCATTCCATATACTTCCATGTCTCCAGTATATATCTCTATGGTTCGGCCGTCCAAGGGATGCACATCTCAATAATAGTCAAAAATTCAAATTGTTGCTATTTTACAGTGTTTTTAGATAATGCGATAAGAAGTCATCTAGTTATTTAGTATTTCGTATAAGCATCCGCAGATCCGCCTCGTCACTACAATAAATTTTGTAAATTTATTTTAAAATTACTGGGCTAGTACTCCTCCATATCACCAAGTGGACGAACCGCTGCTTTTCTTCTCAAACTGACCAGAAGAGAATGTGATAGTCTGGTTGGTGTCCTCACAGGGCGAGGGCATAACTCTTGTAGCCTACATTTGGTCAGAATGAGAATCATCGACGATCCCATGTGCAAGAACACCGTTCTCGTTCCCTACCTGAACTCTTGCAATTCGTGAGGACGAAAAAGTTATAGGGGGACTCGAGTACAATGGGCCATCTTTGCCTGAGTGCTCAAGATGAGCTGCTTTGCTGCATGTCTTCAACCGATCAAACAACAACTATATATCAAAATTGATGAAGCTTTACCCCTCCCTCTAGAGACGTTATTACGATATAAAAATTAAATTTTTTGCAAATCTCAAGACAGTCCTTCAAGATCCTCTCACTTCTTGCCATGACCCACATAACAGAGCATTCTTGCGAAGTAACCTGCTAATCGAGTCCAAACATACATTCATTCTTTACCGCGATTAACCCCCCCCCCCCCCTCCAATATTTAATTTAGGAACCTACCTTCAATACAGTAACGTATGATCCAGTCAGTTTAGAAAGGTGAAAGAAACACTAAACCAGAGAAATTGAAGAAACTAATAAAAGTAAAGTAGTTTCTGAAAGTTAGAATTGTAGGTTACACTCGCTAGGAGACACGGTCGAAGGTAGTCCGTTCCACATCCACATTATACGAGTAGTTGCACAAGTGAGAACCCACAGTATAAACCTCACTATGCATTTGGGTGGCTCAACCGCAGCCGTATAATCGGTTGCACGTTCAGCAGAGTGTTGCGGGGGAATTGAAATGTGAGGATTGAGGCGATTAATTTCATTGCCACATGTTTACTAAGGTCCAAGCAGAACAGATTCCGGATGGCAGAAGTTCTGGGGAAACCGTTAATATGTTATAAATAAAAAAAATCCCTTCAATTAATTCTTTAAAAAAAAATTCCACTAGATTGGTGTTTAACATGTGTGCATCTGCCTCGAGGGCTTAATCATATGACCTACTCAGGACACGGATTGGACGAAAGCAAGGAGAATCAACGTCCATCCACTACCCTCCTTCATCGAAACAACGGTTCAAGTTTATACCGATTGCAGGCTCGGTGTTCATAGCAAAACTCTGCTGCTTTATGGAGCACAACGACCGGTGGTTCTTATACCAGTTCCATATATTGTGAATTTTTACAAACACACCAAAGTGGACGTTGCGATAGCGCCGACATCGAAATTTTTAACGTAGTAATGTTCCTTACATCACACGGTCCTTGAGTTGTCCGATATTTCGACAAATGAGTCTATAGATGCCGTAATTGGTACGTAAATCTCTGAATACGATCGAGCAACGCTAGCTTTGTTTTAAATGCTCCAGCATAAATATACGAATTGTATTTAAGACGAGAACCGATATGGGACTAAATTTTTGCAGGATCTGATGGTGTTAAGTACTTTTTGCACCTTTGAAAGAACGCCCAGGCGCTTGAAAGTCTGGCTAGAACAAAAATGAGCTGACTTCAAGCAAGCTTTTTACTAATGTTCATTCCTAGAAGGTGGAGATGCTCCAACACCATCGATGTAAAATTTAAGTGTAAGTCTAATTTACTTGTACACAGTAAAAATTTTAAGTTGTACATTTTCTTAACTCTAAGTTTTATCGATCAATTTGTTCAGTTCTGAGTTTGTTCTTACTTGTTAATAGTTACATATTTTAGTAATTTTATTTATTTACGAATTTCTTTAAAAAAAAAACTGGAAAATAATGAAAAAGAACAAAACGGATGGATTTTACAAAAAAAAACTTGTTTTTTATTATAATTGAAAGCTCTTTAAAGAACGAAAACAGATTTTAAATGGATAGTTTTATATTCACTGCATACAATAGAAAAAATTGTTCAATAGTCTTACATGGTAAAAACGAGTAAATTTTAAATCAATGGTTTTTAAACATGAGTTTTATATGAAAAAAAATTACGAAGCATTATAAAAATGCGGGATTTTGAAATAGGGGATTTTAAGTCAAGGGTTTTAACAAGACCCTATGAAATGTGGCAAACTACGAGTATGTCCTCAAAAAAGTCGCCTTTCGGTTTATTGCCATAAGGATGCACCACCTTAATAAATGTATTTTGTTTTAGACTATCGGGAATAAATAGAATATCCTTACTGATGCTTTAAAGAATGTGAAACATTTTGGAAATATTTTTCTATGCGATTTTTATAATCTCTATATATAAAAATGAATGTTTGTCTGTTTGTTTGTTTGTCCCGTATGTGCTCCTAAACCATTCCTTCGATTGTGATGAAACTTTGGTGATTTGTTGAGGGCACGCCCGCGAAGGTTTCTGCGTTAACAAAATCATTTTACAATTGGTGGTACACGAGTTATTTCAACATTTGAGTGAATTTCATATAGTTTAGCGGCAGTTCGTTCGTTTTCGGTGTATGTATTAGTTATGCGTTCCTATTACTAAATGGTGGATAGAGGATGGAGTTGCGGAAGCAACGGGAGTAACGGGAGAAATGGGAGCAACGGAAGAAACAGGAGCAATGGATCAACGGGAGCAACGGGAGTAACAGGAGCAATGGAGCAACGGGAAGCAAGACTAGAAACCGCTGGCTTTGCAGTTTCGATAGTATAACATCATACAAACGTGAGCGTAGCCACGGCACGCGTCTAGTTTAAATAATAAAAATTCGATTTTCGTATAACTTCTAAAATAAACAGTATAAAACAAAAACATTGATGCAGTCTATCAGAAGCATCTTTTTTTATATATAATTCAATTAACAACAACAGAGAACAGACCAAGTTCAGAATGAATTAGTTCGTGCTGAGTCCAGTAATTCCATAAATGAATTCACACTAATTAAAAACTCCGTGTATTCTTCGCGAGTGACTCTTCAAGTTGCCCTTTGTTGCAAATTTGTTTGGGCAAAATTCGCACGGATACGGCTTGTCTCCAGTATGAATTGTCATATGAGCCGTTAAATGATATTTACTTCCGAGTAGTTTCGAACAAACTGTACATTCATATTCTCTTTTAGTCTTTCTTTCATCAAAATGTTTCTTTTGAACATGCGCCCGCATAATGGCCTTCAGTCGAAATGTCTCCGAACAAATGTCGCACTTAAATGGTCTTTCGCCTGTATGAATTGTTATGTGCGCCCTTAAATGATCTTTACGACCGAACAGCTTTGAACATATCGAACATTTATATTTTTTATTGTCGTGTGCCGTTTCGATATGTTTCGTTAAATAGGTTTTCGTTCGATACTTGTTCGAACAAAGTTGGCATTGAAAATGTGATTCTTTTAAATGGGTTTTAATGTGCGCATTCAGAACACCCCTACGATCGAAAACTTTCGAACATGTCTCACATTTAAATTCTGTGTGCAATGCTTCCATATGTTTTATCAAAAATGTTTTCAAACGAAATTTGCTTGGACAAAAATCACATTGATAGGGCTTTTCACCGGTATGAATTGATAGATGCGCCTTCATATGATGCTTTTGTGCGAATAATTTCAAACATACCGGACATTTAAACTGTCTATCCATGGCATGTATCCTTTGTGTATGTTTCAGTAAACAATTTATCGATCGAAACTTATGCGAACAAGATTCGCACTGGTATTCTTTTTCGCCGGCATGAATTCTCATATGAGCCTTCAAGTGGCTTTTCTGTCCGAAAACTTTCGAACATGTCGCACATTTAAACTTTTTCGAATTGATTTTTCCATTGGCATGTACCGATTGCATATGTGCCGCTAAATTAGTACTAAATCGAAAATTTCTATCACATAATTTGCACGGAAATGGTTTTTCGCCAGTATGAATTGTCATATGTTTAACTAAATATTTTTTATCTGCGAATAATTTCGAACATGTCGTACATTCAAACCTTTTATTTCTAGTCGTTCGTACATTGGAATGTATCGCATGTACATGCGAGATCAAACTGGTCTTTAAACGGAATTTTTCTGGACAAGCTTCGCATTTGTATGGTTTTTCTCCGGTATGAATTGTGAAATGCGTCGTCAAATGATGTTTTTGTCCGAATAATTTCAAACATATCGCACATCTAAACTTCTTATTGTCGGCTTTTACCGAGTTAGAATGTGTTTTTAAACTGCGTTTATATCGAAATTTTTTTAAACGAACCTGGCACTGAAATATTTTTTCTTCATTGTGCAGCATCAGATGGGCGTTCAAATCCGTTTCCTTCGTGAAGATTTCCCTACATACCAAACATCGTAAATCGTTTTTAAAAGGTTTTTCGTCTAAATCAGCTTCGCAGATATCTTCTTCGTCCACATTAATTTCGATTTCGGGCTCTTGCTTTACATCTTGTTGTAATAGTTCTTCATCAATAACGTAGGATTCGTAAATTTCTGGAAAACTGCATTGTTCTAACTGTTCGTTATTTGATGTTTCATAATCGTATAGCTTCTCTGTTTTGATTTGAAAACTCATATCGTTCAATTCTGTAGCCATCTCAGAATAGTCTTGATGTTCCTTGGTAACGTGTAGCAGCTTGGTCTCACCACTCTCATGGTTCATTAATCGCTTCAAAATTGCTTCGGATTCTTCACATTTTAATTTGAAAGCATACGATTGGCGCACTTTGTCGAGACAATCGCAGCAAATGTTTTCGGGAAGACCATCATTAGGAGTTACCTGAAAGTTGAATGGGATAGGTGCCGTTAGTATTTGTTTCCATTTAGTAACTGAGAGTCAGTCGTAAAAAGTTGGGAACATACTAGAAGTCAATTTTCTTTAGTCGAAAGAAAATTAAATGGATCTTATTTGGAAATAAGACGGCAGGTACATGTGTTTAACGACTAATGACGTCACATCTGCTATCTTTTAGTAACATACCTCACTAACTTTCGGTTAGAATCATCGAGTAGATTCGTTTTCCTACTATTAGCTTGTATAGTTTTGCAGCCATGGTAAAACAGCAATAATATCGGTCGGTGATTCGGTTCCTTTTATTTATCAGAAGAAGTGTGAAGAAATGCAAGAAATGTAAACGCAATTCAATGTCTGCCATAAGAAAACCGTTCAATGAATGCAAGCGTGTCCAAAAAGCGCACTTGCCGTTCAATTAAGGTGGACACCAAAAATTTGAGATATCGTCTTAGCACACTGCCGAGTGAAAATCATGGAAATTGCTCATATTTTAAACATCTCAATTAAATGTGTACAAAATTGGGCAATGGGAAAAGAAAACAAAACGAAAGTTCAGTCAGAACAAACGTACACCAGAGAAGGCGAAAACGATTCCCCATCGGCTGGTTATGGCCACCTTTTTTGGGATTTCCAAGGATTATTTGGAAAAAGGAAGGACAATAACGTACCTGCCACAATGACCACAGCGAAACTGATCGAATAGTACTATGAACTGCAGCTTCATACACCGTATTCTCCAGATATGGCTTCCTGTTATATTTTTCAAACATGAACAAACGGCTTGACGGGAAGCGGTTAGCATCATCCGAAGAGGTGAAAACTTTGTTAGACTTGTTTCGAAACAACAAAGTAAGTTGTTCCGTCCTGACTTCTCAGAGTGCAACAAATATGGTATAGTTAAAGGAGAAAATTTGCTTGATGTATGAGAAACTGCCTACGCCTTTTCCCCTTCGATCGTGATACCACTTGCTTGAAACAATAACTCTGGACATGCACTTAAGTCTGGACTCCACTAGGGGATGGATTGAATTTACAGCAGGTTGGCCATGAAACGTCGAAGGGATCTGACGTGCCCGATTTATTTTCCTCAAATTAATTTAATTTAAATTTAATTGATTTTGAAGCCCGAATCTGCCAGTGTGATACCCTCTTTCGAGGCCGTACCCCGTGTGAACCTTTTTACCTTCCCCCAGTGACTTGTTGTGTATTAAAAAAACTGTTAGTGAAATTATTTTTCGGTAACAGTTGGGCGGCCACGGCCCCCTGTCTCGAAAGGCGATTTAGTGAGTTTTATTTCAGTGATAGGACACTAATCTCACAAGAACTTTTGTATGGCTGCGAGCCCATGTCTATAGCGAGGCGGCGCTTAATTTTTCTCTGGATAAAGCGTTAGTGATTGTTAATATCGATTCGATATAAACTATTTTTATTAGAGCACTACTCTACCAGGTAACTTTTCTTTCTTTCTCTTTTTTGGCACCTTCTATTTTATTTTTTTGGTATATCATAAAGAGCTTACTTTTGATCACATATTATATAAGCTGGCTTGGCCAGCACCAACAAATTTGGCCTCCTGGCTAAAGAACCAGATCCCACCTCTTCTCCTTCCGGTTCTCCAAAATCTAAACGTTCTCGTGCTTTAAAAGTACCTACCACTTCTTCAAACGAATATTCTGTGGTTTTCCCAAATGCACTTCTTCCTTCTGTATCTATATCCTCTCCATCTCCAAAATTTGTGGTGATCCAATCCACTACTCTTACCAAAACCTTGAATGTTTTTATAGTCAAGAAAGGTGTGGACCAAATTTCCACCCGTTATACTAACGCCTCTTTTCTTCGGGATGGGAGCTTACTTATCCTTTCTGATAATGCTGCCATTGCTTCTAAATGAAAGCTACAAATATCAATGGAATTAGTATTAAATGTAGGTTGCATGGTAGTTTAAACACCTGCAAAGGACTAGTTTATGCTTCTTCGCTTATTTTTCTTTTTCCTGAGGAGATTAAGGAAGGTCTCCAAGATCAGGGTGTTCTTGACGTGGTTCAACTGAAGAAGCCTATTACTGGTAAACCGTCGGGTTTACTAATTATAACTTTTGATTTGTATAATTTACCCAGTTATTTAACTGTTGGTTTTGAGAGGGTGGAAGTTCGAGAGTACTTTCCGAATCCTTTAAGATGCCGTAGGTGTCAACGATTAGGACACACCAAGAATCATTGTAATGCTACAGAGGATTATTGTGAATCTTGTTCTGACGCTCTTCCTCATAACACCCCTGCATTTCATCTTATTGTGTTAATTGCCAAACTACAGGACATGCGCCCGGGAATAAGACATGCCCCACTTTTGTAGTGCAAAAAAAAAGCAGGAGAAATGCACGCAATTCGAGGCTAAAAAATTATTTTATAATATAAAAATCGCCCTAATCTTTCGGTTCCTTCTTACGCGCAAACTGCTAGAATTAACACTATTTCTTCTTCAGTAGCCCAGTCAAATATCATCTCCCCCTCAATCACTACTCCTAGCTTTGTAGCTACTTCTTCTGGAAATAAATCTAGTCGAAATTCTAAATCTGCTCCAATAAATATTAATACAGCGAACACTGTTCTCTCACCCTCCCCAATCATTTCACAACCTATCTCTTTAAGCCAACAAGATACTAATTTAAATAAATCTAACAACCCTACTAACTTCTCCACCGCTATTCCATATTCACTTGTACCCTCAACCCCCCAACAACGTCATCTTCTACTAGTCATAAAACTCCTACACATGTAATTTCTTCCTCCTTAACCTCTTCTCTAAGCGAACATAAAACTCCTACTAATTCTTCTACCAATATTATTAACTCCTCTTCTGATACTTCATCAACACACACTCTTTCAACAACAATTCCTTTTAAAGATACAATAACCCATATTACATCTCCTGGAAAATCTGAAATTATAAATAAGATAGCTGGTCTATCTCCTTCCTCGTCTTCCATACTACATAAGATATCCAAAACACACGATATGATCCAATTACCTCCCCCTGAAACCCCCCCTAGTATCATGATGGATGGATCTTCTCTGGCGATTCATCTGATCTAGAAGAGACATTATAAGATGTCCTCCGAAGTGCAAAAATTATCTCCGCTTCTCTTCCATCCCTCCCGTAACCTCTGCATACTCCCATGGAATATCAGAGGTCTTTATGCTAATCGTGCCTATCTAGATATCCTCATATTCAAATATCATCCTCATGTCATCCTGCTGTAGGAAACGAATATCCTTACTGCCGAAGAACCCCTCAGGATTGGAGTTTATTCCTTTATTGGCTATAATACTTCAAGAGTTAATAGACATGATGGTGTCACCATCCTTGTTCACAACTCGATAGCCTACGAAGAAGTGGAGTTGAATGTCGACATACTGACCTGTGCAGTTACGGTTTGTTCTGTTCCCCCGTTGACGGTAGTGTCCTCCTATCTTGAGTGTGGATAAGGGATTTCTAACAGCGACTTATCTGATCTGACCACACAGCTTCTTGAAAACACCGTGTATGGTGGCGATTTCAATGCTCACAGCCCCTTATGGGGAGGTGACCGTTGGGATAGTAGAGGGAGGGTAGTGGCAGATTGGGTAGAAGACGCGTCCCTTGTAATCCTTAATGGTGGCTCACCTACACTCTTCTCGTCCAGATCAACCCTGACTGCCATCGACTTGACTCTCGCTCCCTCCAGGCTCCTTTTCTTTCCTGGGAACTCCATACTATTCCAGAAGGTAGTGACCACCTGCCATTCATCATTAGATCGACTCAAAGTTTGGCTAACTCTAGACCAACCATCAGATGTGTCACTTCTCGTGCCGACTGTGATAAGTCAGAGTGTCCATGGAAGAGACGGCAACGAGGTATCCGGCTTCGGCCAATGTGAACAAGGAGGCGGCTCAATTGGTTAAAATTGTTCGTTCTGCTGTAGCCACTTCAATCCCTTGTTCCTCTCCTTCCTCACGTACTCAACCACGCTGGATGAACCCAGACATCGCTAATTTTATTAGAATAAAGAATAGAGCTTGGAAAAGCTTCTACAGGCACCCAACGGATACTAACCTAGCAACGTCGTGAGGCGGCTTCAACTAAGAAAAAGATTAAAGCTGCTAAAAAAGAAAATGGCAATTCTTTTGCTGGCTCCATTGATCCCAGCTCAAATCTAGCTGATGCGTCGAGTAAGGTTAAGTCTATTTTCGGTGGCAAGCCACCTGGTCTGCTTCCCAGTTTAACTACACCACTAGGTTCTCTCACGAACTCCATGCATATTGCCGAACACCTTCCTCAATTCTGGTCTAAATATTATTCGGATTTGAATTTTTCTCCCGATCAACTTGCCAACAAATTGTCGGCCCCACGTTACATTACAGACCATTTACCAGATCCAGACAGAATAATTGGTTACCCAATCTCATATGTGGAACTAATTTCGGTGCTTAGTTCCAGCAGGGGATCAGCACCAGGACATGACAAGATAAATTACGATATGATTAGGGAGTCCACCAATAGTCTGAAATTCAGGCTGGTGGATCTCTACAATCTGATCCTGGCTGAAGGTTCTTTTCCACATAAGTGGAAGAGGGCTGTTCAAAAGCCTATTCGTAAGAAGTCCAATCTTTCAGCTACGGCTATACATCCTAAGGATCTACGCCCTATTTCACTGCTCCGTTGCATGTCAAGAGTCTTTGGAAAAGATTTTGGGTAAGAGACTTGGTATCTTTCTGGAAAGTGTATTAACGGACAAGCAACACGGTTTTAGGCCGCGGAGAGGCACAACCTC
This sequence comes from Beris morrisii, assembly GCA_951812415.1. Taxonomy (NCBI): domain Eukaryota; kingdom Metazoa; phylum Arthropoda; class Insecta; order Diptera; family Stratiomyidae; genus Beris; species Beris morrisii. Next base: position 106,011,639 of record OX638312.1, on the reverse strand, counting down.
TCTTTTGCTTGACCTAGAATACCAAGCCAGATTCGCTTTTTCCAAAAAACAAGAATATCATGTCTTATCTCTTGATCTGGAGAAGGCTTTTGACCGGGTAATCAAAACCGTAGTTACAGGACAACTATCTGTCTGGGGAGTCGATTTTCGGTTTGTCCGGATGGTAGATAATTTCCTTTCTTCTCGTTCCTTCGTGGTTAGAGCTAATGATTGCGTTTCTGGGGCTCAAAAGATGGATAACGCTATAGCTCAGGGTTCTCCCCTTTCACCGTTTTTGTTTAATATATACACACACTCCTTATCCCAACTCCTTTCTTACATTCCTGATATATCGCATTACATTTATGCTGATAATATTTATATTACTTCCTCCTGTTCAAATCTCACTGATATATATAGAAGAGTACAAATTGTTATTTACGCCTGGTGTAACGAGACGGGTGCCAAATTACCGTTTGAGAAAGGAGAGTTTTTATCTTTAACAAAAAATTGAGACTTACTATTACTGAGGTCAACTTAGACGATATTACTCTTCACCCGCTTACCGCCTGCAGATTACTTGGACTTATTTTCCAACCCAAGTTGTAATGGAACGTTCACATTAAAAATATTATATCTTTGTTGGGGAAGGTGTTCAATCTCGTTCGAGTTCTTGGTTGCAGAAGCCTGGGTTTCAGCACATCTGCTATTGTGCATGTCGCTCTGACGCTTATACGGGGATATGTACAATATGGTCTCTCAATTTATGGGATCACAACTAAACTCAACCTAAATAATATTCAAGTCGCCATTAAAAAAATAGTAAGAGCTGCTTTAGGTGCTTGCCGCACTTCTCCAATTGCTTCGTTACTTAAGGAATCTGGATGTGATGACATAGTTACTCTTCTTGCTAAATCCCAAATAAATCTTGCTGTTAAAAGCTGTATTGACAGACATAATCCGCATTTTGAAGTCATCAATCAACTTCTACAATCAACATCTATGGATCAGATGACTCATATATCAAACTCTGCGCGTCGGATGGCTAGACTTAAATCTCTTCAACACTGTCCTACTATCCCGTCCCCCATACACAATCCTATCTCTTCGCAACCTCATTTGCGTTCACGAAGTATTTTGCCAAGCATTTCCAGTTATCCGGAAAAAGCTCATACTCCAGCCGCTCTATATCGGTCGCTGCACAAGAATCATTTGAAAGATTTAATTGGTTACTCCCTCTATTACACCGATGCGTGTAAAACTAATTTCCAGACATCGGCTGCGATGATAATTTTTCAACACTCCACAAAAAATTTATTGGCTGGGAAAAAATGTAAATTGCATCATGCTACCAGTGTGTTTGAGGCAGAATCCTTCGCCATTTATCAAGCTGCAGACGCTGCTCGGATAGCGGTGGTACCCGCTGCGATTTTCACCGACTCGAAGTCTTCGGTTAGCGCTATTACTAATCGAAAGACGAATGAATCTTTGATTCTACACATACAGGATCTAATTTCGGCTAACCCGGCTGGAACTCCTTTGAGTGCCAGGGCACGTGGGTATTGCCGGGAACGAGAAAGCTGATACCTTGGCAAGTATGGTAATTTCCCCTCATGAAGACGAACTTATCCCATCCTTTACCAGTTTTGCTCGGCGTAATGCCAGGAAGAACATTGGTCAGCAGATGTTTAATAACTGGACATCAAATACAACATTTTAGCCAAGCACTGGCGCAATTCTTTCCCACCTGCGAATAAAGTAGAAAAGAAGCTGTTATTCTTGCAAGAGTTAGAGTTGTCACACGAGATTGACTCATGGTTATCACATGTCAAGAACGCCGCAACCGGGATGTATTTCTTGTCAAAAGCAGCTTACAATGGAGGATATCTTGGTCGATTGCAGTATTGCCAAGACTTTTTTCAATTACTCCATTCCACCTCTAAATTCCCTCCTTTCCACCTCAGATCCTTCACTTCTTTTCCAACTTCCACAACATCTACCCTTATTTCATAAAATCTAAATTTCTTTCTGTTGAATAAATGTTAATCTATATTGGAATTAATTTTTCTTTGTATAATCCTTTAAAATGTAAATATTATCTTTTTTAGCTAGATTTAAGATCCTTTCGATCACAATAACTTATATTTGTTTATAATTTTCAATTTTCAATTTAACTATCTTAACCTTAACTTCTAATTATTCTAAATCTAGCATAATCCCTTCAGGTTTTTTTTTCTCTGCATTATTTTTTTCCTTATTAAGCCTAATTATTTCATTTGAATTAACATGTAAATTATTTATGTTCTTAAGTCCTTAGTATAAGCCTCTTCTGGGCATTTTAATACTTTGTCATTTAAGTTCAGTTTCATTTCAATAGTCCTAATTTTTTGAATTTTTATTGTTATATTTTATTGGTTATAATTATTTTAAGTGCCAGGTGCCTAACCGGTGTGGCCGTATTATTGTTTGTGTTATTTTATAAGGCCATTTCATTACATAAATAAATTGAATTTACAGCTTCGATAGTGAGCCAAGTCCTTTTTTTATGAAAGCAACGAAAAAGCACGATCAGGTCAGTTTTTAGTGGTTTTCAGAAGGATAACGCTTCCACAAGGACGTGGCGGCACGTTCATTCCACACAACTCTGTGAGAGATCGATTATATTAAAATAGAAAATTCTGATTAATGCACTTTATTTGCGCAAACTTATAAAAATTATTCATCTAAGTAAGGAAGTATAACTATAAACCAAAATACAAATCATGTATCGATGACAAAACGGAAAACAACTTGCTAAAAATTACAATATAATGCCATAAAATTAAAAATACGCAATGCCTTGGTTTGCTATTCTTAAATCTCGCTTTGAAGTTACGGGTGTAGTCCTGGCGATGATTAGGTAAGTTGTTTTCATTGCTCCTTCTCTTTCTTTCGCTTATATCACGTACAGCGGCATATTAAGTATGGTGCTGGGGTTATCTTCAAACCACTTTAACCCTAGCCGGTAAAAAAATACTCTCATTGGGAAATGCGGCCAGGGTTGGGGGAAACATTTCTATGACTTATCGTGCTGTTTTTGCATATGAAAATTCAAATTACTCTTTGATCGATATGTCAATGGACAAAGTTTACACTGAAATGGTTTCTCGTCAGAATGAACAAACATATGTACCTTCAAGTTTTCGTTACGTCCGAATGACTTAGAACATACCGCACATTTAAACTTTTTTGCAATAGTTCCATTGACATGAAAGACTCGCATATGTTCTATAAGATTGATCTCTCTGTGATATCTTTTTGGACAAAGATGACAATGAAATGGTTTTTCTATTTGATGCAGTGCCATATGTTCAGTGTAATCATATTTACATTCGAATGATTCCGAGCATACAGCACATTTAAACTTTCTATTCTTCGATCTTCCATGCATCACATCCATATGTTTCCTTAAAGTGGTCTTTATTCGAAATGTTTTCGAACAAAGTTCACACTCAAATGGTTTTTCATCGGTATGAACATTCAGATGAACCTTCAAACTATGTTCACTTGATAATAACATCGAACATGTTAAACATTTATATTTTACAGTAATCTTTTCGTGATCGGGATGTACCGTTTTCATATGTCTCACCAGATATTGCATTAATCGAAATTTTTGTGAACAAATTTCGCATGTAAATGGGGTTTCACCGGTATGAATTGTTAAGTGCGCCTTCAAATGATGCTTAAGGGCGAAAGATTTCGAACATTTCAAACATTTGAACTTTTTAATATTCGTTGATGTATTATCCGTTATTGATTTATCGGTTACATGTACTCTCAAATGAGCCCTCCAATTTTTCTTATATCGAAAAATTTTCGAACATATTCCACATTTAAATTGTCCAACATTTACTTTGAGTTGGTCATGTACCGTTTCCATATGTGATGTTAGCGTGGCCTTCAATCGAAATTTTTGTGAACAAACTTCGCACGTGAATCGTTTTTCTCCGGTATGAATCGACATATGCGTCGTCAAATGATGTTTAAGTGCGAAAGATTTCGAACATGTCAAACATTTGAACTTTTTAATATACGTTGTTTTGTCAGCATGTACCGTTTCATCATGAGTTTGTAAACTGCGCTTAAATCGAAACATTCTTGCGCATTTGTCGCACTGAAATCGTCTTTTTTTATGAGTCACTAGATGACCTTTCAGAATTTGTTTAGTTTTGAATGTTTTTTTACATAACAAACATCGGATATCGCTCTTTAAGGACATTTCGTCAAAATCATTGTCACTTACATTTTTGTTCTCCATAACTAAGTCGATTTCGGGTTCTTCCTTTACATCTGGTATGAGAGGTATGTCCTGATATGCAGTTCCAAGTTCAAGAAACTCTGGTATAATAACCTGTTCAAATTGTTCAGCACTTGATATATCATAATCTCTATTTTCTGTCTTGAATAGTTCAATAGTCGTCTCGTTAGAGTCTTCATTTTCAATAGAAGAGTTTAAAAACTCAACCCGATTCTTTCCATCGTCGTTTAATTGTTTCAAAATCGCTTGTGATTTTTCGCATTTTAACTTGAAAGAATATGACTGATGTACTTTATCAAGGCAATCGTAACAAATATTATCGGGAAGCCCATCGTTGGGAGATACCTGCAAATTTAATAGGAGAGGCGCAGTTAGTGTTGGTGCGATTCAGTGAAAAACTCGAAGATATACATATATGCTACGTTAGGTTATAGTGGCGACAGAATATTGCTCTTCCACACTTTCATATAAAATAAAATCTTTTAGAACAAAGTTTATCGAACCAGTTACAGAGCAGTTCCGTGAGTTTCACCGGGCATGCTTCGCATTTTGTGGTTTCCTCGATGCGGCGATAGTAAGATCTCGTAAAAATGGCTAACGTGAAATTTTGTGTTTTTACATTTTAAAGTTCTGCTTCTATGGTACAACAATCCAAATTGGGTCTTAGCATCTTCAATCATATTTCTTCGAACGAATTCGAGACATCATGGTCGCGTCTTCATCCGAACTGAGTTTTCTTTCGAAGCTCCCCGCATAACATTTTTAAGTACTCGTACTTTTCTATGGAGCAATTTATTTTATTAATACTGCAGCCCGTTTCTTTAATTTCGCACATCCACAAACAATCGCGTTAGCCGTGTTTTAATGTTATCCAATTAATTTTATTAATTTAATTTCATTCAATTATAGCCAAACAGGACCGTCTAACAATCATTATTTTCAAATCGAGTTATTGGATAAAATAAAAAGAAACACGGGTAATGTGATTTTCATCGAGAAATTTATGGAAGTGAGAAGTTACAGAAACGGGCTACTGGATTGTATTTGCTTCAGCATGTGTTTACAAGCTAGTTCTGAACCAATTCTGTTTTTCAGCACCAAAGCAGAACTGTAAAAAAGTGATAGACATTTTTTGAGAAATCGGTACTGAATGAATCTTGGAATTCGTGATGTTCAAGAGTTCACCACATTTTTTGCTATAGATATTAAACAAAAATGGACAAAAAATAAGGATAACTTTGGAATCCCCGGCAATTTTCTTGTCATCTTCTTTTTCATGCATTCGTTCTGAATTTTTCAAATTTCAACTGTATACACACATTAATACCTACTGCAGACTAATACCATGTATAATTTCAAAGTCGTGTCTTCGGCATGATGCGGTCATTGGTTCAAATCTATTTTATTGTAATCTATTGTATTTTCCCTATTTACTATATACTGTCTATACATAGATGAAGACAAAGAAATAGAAAAGAAAAATAAACAATTTAAGAAACTGCTATGGAAAACTATTCTAAGAAATTTTTTTTATTATTATAAAATTTCACGATTGACACAATATCCATGTAGTACCGAATTCGTAATAATAATAATAATAATCAATGGCACAACAGCCCAAATTGGGCATGGGCCTAGGCCTTGAAGTAATGCTAGAGTTACTTCATTACTAGACCAACGGAACACTAGGAGGTAAAATGGTCAGCCACACGCTCGTCCGTGATTATTACCCCGATTTTTAACTCAGGTACTCATTTACAGCTGAGTGAACTGGTAGTCCGGCACCCAATCCCATTCTCGAAAATTACTCGTCGCCAAGCAGATTCGAACCTGGTATCAGGTGCGCCGATACTGAAGTAGTATTTCTGTTCAGTACTGAATGAATTAAGTTTATGAGAATTTAGTCAGTATTAGAAATTTTCCGTTGGAGATCTGTATGTTTCAGTACTGGGAAGGGACAAAAAGCTTCGCTAGAATACCGATAGAGCGCCGGTGTGCTATACGGGTCCATAATATATCTGCATGTTCCGGGAATAATTTGTCAGCAAACGGAAAAAAACCTATCATTTATTTCTGAGCTCGTTAATATGATGGAATTCAAATTTTTACTTTGGGTAGACTGTGTGAACTATTTTAATAACGTTTTTTGGATGAAAGTAAGAGGAAGCTGGAGTTTTCTAAGCAACAACTTACGCTAGGAAGTCGGAAGTGAAATTTATATCGAAATTGTAGACAAACTCCACAAGCGGTGAGCAAAATACGTAAACGTCTATATTATAATTTGTATACAACCGTTAGTACTGTTAGTCTAAAGAAATATAATGTATCATAATATTGCAAAGTTCCGATTCATGTCTAAGCACGTAAGCGAAATTACAACTTTAGCAAAACGTACATCTGTTACACTTGGGGCCGGTTTTACAGTGCGAGCTTAAGCTCTAGTTCAGTTCACAGTCAAAGTTTGAGTATAGTTTAACGGAACCCTGCTTAATGAATAGTGTAGGTCACTGTTGTGACGGTTCTGTCATGTTCGTAATTAAAAATTTTCAAAAAACGGTTAGCGAGAACTTTAATTAACATGACAGATAAAAAATGATGTCAGAATACAACAAACAGAACACAATAACAGCAAAAGAAAAATTACATTTGCCCGACCTGCTTAAATAACATTTCGCCTACTTAAGATCCGAGCTCAAAGTTGAGCTCTTGTATTTATTGGCTTAAGTTGAGTTCAGGTTTGAACTCATGGAACACTACTGTGAAACAGTGATACCAGTTGAGCGAAAGCTTAAGTTGCATTTGAAGCTTAAGCTCGCATTGTGAAACCGGCTCTTTGGAGATTTCAATTCCGCTATGCTATTGTTTGACTGAATTTTTTACAGTTTTGTCAATGTCCTTTGCACCAATAAATTTTTTTGCTATTAGCAAAATGTAGTCCGTGTCCCTATTGATATCGCAATCCAAGACGTCATTGAATATGGTATTGTGGACAGCAGGTCTTGTTCACCTATGACCTAACTCTTTGAGTCTAAAGCTAGTATTACACTGTAAGCCACGCTGTTAAATTATTGGATTATTAAAACGCAGCAAACATATTGATCCTCCTACTCAATATCACTTACGAACTACTGTCATGATGCCAAACAGCTTTGTATAAGCTGAAAAAATTGCGAGACTAATAAACAAAGGAATCAAAGCAGTATACAATTTTCGACTTACGCCTACAACGACTCTCTACTCTGACTACAAAAAGTTAACAATATATGAACTTATAGCGTTTGAAAGAGGAAAATTCATATACAAGTTTCTAAATAAACAAACGCTCTTCATTCGACACACTAAAGACTTACATCAATTTAACACACGTAATGCGAACAATATTGCAAATCTATGCAGACCAAGAACAAATCGCCTAAGAAGAGACCCACTATACGAGGCAACCATTGAGTCCGAATCTTTACCCAGCTGCATAATAAATGCAAAAAGTATTCCCAACTTCAAAGCCCAACTGAAGAGATAGTTCCTAGGCAAGAAGTCCTAAAGACGCTGGAAGGAATGATTGTGGCATGTTTTGTTGTAGCATGTATACGTATTTTATTTTTATTTTTTATATCCTTTATCCTTCATCATATATTTTATTTATGTTATGAAAAAAATTAACTTTCAATTCGCATGCTTTATTTTAATTTTAACATGTAACTAATCTGACTAATTTATTTTTGTACTACTTCTTATACCAGTGCGCTGTACTGACAAACCAAACAAGCACTAGGAGCTAGGACAAACCAAACAAGCACTAGGAGTTATTAGTTATATAATTAGGCATTGAGACCAATGTCATACATCCACGTAAACGAAAGATTGTGTGCGATGTACGAATGTATGACTGGTAAATTGCCACACTTCAGCCTAGGAAAAGGATGACGCAGTGAAGGACGTATTTTACAACACCCTAGAAAAATTATTTGATTTATAACCATCCAACGACATAAAGATCCTTCTAGGATCACAGAGGAACCACCGGGAGGCCCAGCTTCCATAATACCACCAATGACAATGGACAAAGTCTAAGAACCCTACTAATCAAGTCCACTCAATTGGTAGCGTTCGCGGATGACATAAACATCAGATATTTCAGACGCGAAGGAAGTCTTTTATTGCTTAGACTCAGCGGCAAAGGATGTTTGGTTAAGGGTCAATGAAAATAAAATCAATCAATCATGACCCAAACAAGAAGAAATGACCCATCCAGACAAAATATGACCATGCATAACTACAACCTGAGAATGTGGACCATTTCTCATACTTACACACCATGTAATAGACAGTAACGACCGCGACAAAGTAAAAGAATGAATCACACTAGCAAATAATTTTCACGGTCCTCCCGATCTTAAAATCGAAAAAAATGAACAGGCAGAGCAAACTTCGCATATACAAGACCATAATAAGACCTGTGCTAATATTTGCAAGAGAAATGTGAACTCTCACCCAAGCGTCTGAAATATCAGTAGACGCGTTTGAACGACGAATTCTTTGAAGAATTTTGGAGCGAATGAATGACAGAAGAATTCCCAAATGCACACTGAAAGGTAGAGTTCAGAGCAAACGACCGGTGGGAAAACCGTGAAAAAGATACAAGGAGTCAGTTGACTCATATTTCAGATCGCTGCTTATACCTCGTTCACGTGGTAGCGTAGTGTAGTGTAGCGTATTATGAAATCCGGTTGATATATGAGTGTTCACGTGAAGTGAATTGGCGTTTCGCACTCTTGATTATTAATTGACAGCTGTCACAACTGGTATTTATTTTATTAAAAAAAAATTACATTCGTCGTCTTATTTCTTAAATAACCTTTTTTCTTTTATTTTTCAGCGAAATGGAGTCATTAAAGGCACTGGTATTAGAATCGTTGAGAAAATCCAAACAAATAAAGTTGTCTGTCAATACAGTTTTTTGACAATTCACTCGAAAAGTAATACGGAGCGCAACGGCAAGTGTTCTCGTGGGAAGGATTAGCAAATCCACTACACTACACTACGCGGTTTTGCTACGTTGTAGAAAAACCGCTCCGTAGCAAAATTTCGTGTGTTCACGTGGTACTACGAAGTGCTACGTAGCGGTACGTTGTTGACCACGTGAACGAGGTATTAGATGCACAAATTGGCGGACGCGGACGCTGAATTGATATGACTTCAGATAATGTATCCTGCAGGCCCTGACCCCATTTGGACTGACAAGCCATTGATGATGATGATTCTTGAGTATGTTGATATGGTAAAACAAATTCTAGCTCATTGAGCTTATAGTCACTGGATGAAGAAGAAGGCACTTAGGGATAGTCTGGCCTATAGTCACTGGATGAAGAAGAAGGCACTTAGGGATAGTCTGGCCATAACATGTCCGACAAATGTCGGTAAATTTAAAAAACCGTCGGACTTTCTTATAAGGCACTGAAACAGCTAAAGAGTTTGTATAATAGATGCATAGTGTTTTAAAATTGGGGAAAAAAAATGTTGTTCTCCAAATATTTATCACAATTTTTCATAATCAGAATAATAAATTCGAGAAAAACCGCACACATACATCTAAAGATTGATTTTCGAACATCTTCGATGATCTAATTCCGAAAATTCGAAATGTCAAGTGACAGTTCTCCAATTGTCAAGTACGCGTCAAACTGAGTGTTTTGTGTTTCACTAATAGTACAGAAACATAAAATTGCCGACTTGTCGTCGGGTATTAAGCCAACAATGCGCTTCTGGAAAAGTTCAAGGGTAAGTATCAGCGATAAAACTCTTGATCGAATTCTACAGCAAACTTCTACTCCCAACAGTTTAGTGTTCCGACGACATTGAAAATGTGATAATGTGATTACTTCGTACGACGTTCCGCGCCGTATTATGAAAAGAAATGGTCGCTTCTCACGAAGACCGATGAGTTCGGAATCATGGATCGGCTACAGGATGAAATTTCGGTCAAAATGGGCAAAAAGCAGGCGAGAGCTGGACGATTACATGATGATTCTGAATCCGAATAAATTGTATAATAATTGCGTTGGTTGAAAATATGGCCGAAAATGCTAGATTGGTTTCTGGAAGTTGATCACAAGCAAATTTTACTACAGCACATTTCGCACGAATTTAATAATAGCCGCATATTTAATTTGAAAGCTTTGGAATCAACTTTACGGACTTTTGTGATGAGTGAGTAACAGAAAACAGTAAAATTTTTGGGAACTTAAAACACAGATTTTTGTTTTTTGTTCCAGTGCTTGCGAACATAACTTGGATAATACGAAACGGAATCTATCTAAAGGTACTGTCTGGCTGGAACTGTCGATCGTCGCGGTCAGCAGTAATTGCCGGCAGAAGACTACTGCTTCAGGCAAAATCAAGCTGTCCTGTCTATTTGCGACTGCTCGGCAGTTGACGTTTAGAATCGTCATCAGCACAGTGTTCATACATTCTCACTCACACAACTGAGAGTGGCTAAAATTCGAAATTCGACTTCGAATACAAAAACCGTCGGATGTCATTGATGGCCAGACTATCCCTAAGTGCCTTCTTCTTCATCCAGTGACTATAATTGAGCTGATAAAGGGCATTTTCTTTTCCATTTCACTGAGTTAATGGTCTGTTCTGTTCCGTTCTGGCTATAGCTAAGCGACTGTGCTGCCTCCGCCTTGTGAACTGGAAAGACTTCCCCACAAAGCATGAAGGGATTAAATCAATTATTAATATAAAACATACAGCAGTCTCGATCGGCTACAAGCCAATCGTATGATACTCTAGATGAAATACTGAAGTCCGATTTGTATTGTAGTTGGGGATAAAGTAGAATGACGTGTGTGCATGTCGTATGTCCATTATTAAGAATGAGTAAAAGGATTTTACTGACTAGTATACTCGAACTTCGTTTTCACTCAAAACTAATTTGTACAAAAAAACGATTACTTCAGTTATACTGAGTTGCGTAAATTAAGTGAAGACATTTTGACAGGATATTTGTATGGCAGCTACACGAAGGACTAATAGGATTTTCTTCATAATCATACATTTAGCTCCAACTATTGGAAAATTAACAAATACAAAATTTCAAAGTCGTAGCTTAAACGTAGCTTGACCGATAACTTCGGTCAATATTCTTGAACACGTGTTTTAAGGACATTTTGTATGGCAGCTACCCGAAGGAGTAGGACAATTTTGCCCGTTAACGAACTTAGCCTTACAAATTCAACCAAACATCCAAATTCAAAATTTCAAGATCCCAGGTGAAGGCGTTCTTGAGTTATCGTGTTCACGGACAGACGGACGGACGGACGTCAAGCGGATTTCAGGTTTTAAATAAATAATAAAAATAATATATAACTTTTTTTCGTCCGAGGCTCGGTTCTCTGCGTTACAAGCTTTTGGGCTGGATTAAACTTATAATACTCTATATGATTTCATCTAGAGTATAAAAACGCCGGTTTTAGTATGCAATTCACTGTTTTCCGTGCAAATAAAAAATGGGCCTAGTTTACGTGTCTTATCTTACCACATACCACGCTATCTAGTTTTCGACGCTCAATGTGTTTTAACGCATGAAAGCTATCCGAAGAATTGGAGAAATTAAATTATGGAACAGGAACGGCACTGCAGTTGCGTTCGGACAGACGGTTGTTTCTTTCTTTTTTAGATACCCGAAGAAGACCAACTTTCAATATACTCCACTTAACTACCCCGAATCTGTGGCAGCCCCCCCAAGCGTTGCCAATTTAGTGCTTTCAGCGTTAAATTTGGTTCTCAAAATATCGTCTCAGCGGTCAAAAATTAGTTTTCCCGCTCGAACTTTATTTGAATATGCCTGCGATTGATATGAAAAACTTAAATTTTAGTGCTCAACCAAGAAAAATACTTGGCAACGCAGAGCCCCCTGTGTTTTCGCCGGAGTATTCTTCCTGAACTGGGCTTCGATTAAACTCATATTACTAAACAGATATCACCTAGAGCATTTGTATATAAAATAACATAATAGAACAATTACCGAAATTTCCGCAATGTTTTTTAGTATCTCAAGAATTGGACGTTTGCTGTATTCGTGATTTGGCACTACCATCGAAGTAAAAATAGACGCCATACTCTCGCTGGGTAGAAGACAAGTTCTGCACACCACATTCAAATCCATTGTCTCATTATTTTGATCTAAAAAAGTTGAAACAAAGTCAATTTATAACAAAATAAACAACAAATTTTATAATTTTGTTTACAATTTAATAGATGCTGTCACACAGTTCCCGATCCAGACTATTCTGACAAATGTCAAAAGATAACATGCTTTCCCGCTGAGGAAAAAGAGCGCGAAGGAGAAGCCCACTTGTCACGATTCCAGTTCCAGAGGCCAGCGAAGTAGTAGACCCAGTTTTTTTTGTACTAAAATATTTTTCGATTTATGTACCACTTGTAGCATTACATTAACATTTAAATTCTTGTTAATCGGTGTTTTTTCCTACTCTGTGGCAACATTTAAAAGAAATAATTTCTCTACCACATGTCATAGTGAACACACGAACAAGGTATTAGCGCGGAGTGTGAGTAAAACCTTCAATTTTGCATTATATTTTCATATTCTAGTACTCATTTTGGAAAAATGTCATTCCTATTAACTCCCCCAGCAGGCAGACCGTAGCCGTGAAATTTCTACACATTTCCAACGGACATATAAGTCCATACGTACGAAAGAGACGGAGAGTAAAATCTACAAGGCAGAGATAGTATTCTCTTTCTTTTTCCTACCCATATGATCGCGTTCAGTAATCGTTAAAATACCGAGTAATGCCGCACAGTTATTCGGAGAAAAAGAAATACGTAAAGGAAACTAAATCTTAGTATGTATGCTACATTTTTGTTTAAGGACAAATTATCGGTCGTGAACCTTTCTAGATAAGCATATTGTTGCGAGCTAGGGGTTCGCCGGGATTTCAAGTAAAACACAATTCGGTTAAAATAAAAATAAGTGATAATTTATTAATCCGCACTTTAATTCACAGAATTATATTCGCACAATAATTCGCACTGTATGGCAGCACCGCCCGCTTATACCATATATCGCTTGACTCGTTCACTTTCGTTCTCTCTCAACACGGTCGCAGTCGACGTAATCAAAATTACTGTGTCTTCGCTGAAGCTTCACCTGCTTATATACTAGCCGGTTGCAGTGTAGGATGTACTTGAATGTTTCGATGAGTGTGGATTGTTCTAGAACGCTTTAGAGCTTTCGATTTTGATCTTCGTTCAGTTGGTGTATGCAGAGGGTTCTAGTATATTGGAGAGCATTCGATAAGAAGGGAGATACAATCGTGTTGTTTCGCCTTATCTTCAGCTAGGTTTCTGATTGGGTTATTTTGCAACTAGGTATTCGGTTGTTGTTGTTGTTGTTATTGTTTTCATTATGTGAAACGATCGAGTTGCACGGTTGCGCGGTTGCCAGGCTTACACGTAACAATATATATAGCGTGTAGTCTAATACTACGTTTACATGGAGGATTGAATCCGGATTCAATCCTCTAAAATCGCATGTAGACGCAGATTGGATTGAAATGAGATCGAATCGAAACCGGTTATATCTTCGATTTGCCCATGTTTCGACCTTTCGATCCGGTGTTGTCATAAACACGATCCAAATTTCGATCTTTCGATTCTCCATGTAAACGTAGTATAAGGTGTGTTTTAGTAAAGTGCTAGTTTATTATTTATTTTTATTTAAAAGAAAATTTAAAAAAATATCCACCTGGTCGGGATCGGTAGAATTGCAATTGGAAGATATGCACCTGGGGTGTGTTCAAGATGCCAGCTATAGCTGCTTCGAAATAGCAAGACTGTAGCAACTGCCAAATTCAGCCATAGCAAGAAATAGATTCTTCGGGTTTTGGACAGCCAAAAGCAGCTTGTATAGCTTACAACAGCTGTTCGACACATTCATACGCAAGTTGGCGTAACATATGACATATTTTATAATAAAATAAAGTGAAAATGAGCTTATTTTTCGCTTATTTCCATTGTTAATAAAACATCATTTTCCATTTTAAACATTCAAAATGGCGTTGAGACGAAACTAACAGCTACACACACATATGAATATTGCAATAGCTGCTTTCTTGCTACAATCCGCAGTATGAGCAACAAAAAGCAGCTATGGAAGCAGCTTTTTAAAAATCTTGGACAGATCTAGTGCCAAATAGCAAACACGAGAAAGCAGCTTTTTGGTTGATTTGAACACACAAAAGCATACAAAAGCAGCTAATAGCAGCTATAGCAGAAATCATGAACAGAGCCCCGAGAAAGGCACTGTTGCGGTGCGGATTTCGGTCTGGCGAAATAATCGGTCCGTGCTTCTTCCAAAACGAAACTGGCAATGCCATAACCGTCAAACGATCGATGATAAACAACTTCTTGTGGGTTGAACTGGATGATATGGATACCGAAGACATGTGGTTTCAACAGGACGACGCTACGTGCCACAGAGCACATGTCACGATGGACATTCTGCACGAGCGATTTGAGGACATTGTTATTTCGGCAGCGATGTGAACTGGCCACCGTGATCGTGCAATTTAACGCCTTTAGACTTATTCCTTTGGGGCTATCTTAAATCGCAGGTCGATGCGTTTAATCCGCAAACAATTGATGACCTTTAAGTCAACATAACGAACGCCATCCAGCAAATTCAGCCAGATTTATGCGACAAAGTCGTCGAAAATTGGATCTCTCGAATACATGCCACCAAGCAAGGCCGGGGCGGCATTTGAACGTCGGTATATTCCATACTTAATGCCATAAAATATTCTTTAAAATAAAAAAAGAATTGTGTTGATATCTCACACATAATTTGGAATTGAAGGTCCTTATTGAAAGACCCTATAGATAGGAACGAAGAATTCAAAATTTCAGATATTAAGTCCTACCCGCATTAGTTATTTTGTTTTTCATATTGAATATTCATTTTTTGTGAATTTTTTTTACTATTTGTCCTGGAATTTGTTAATCAATTTTAAATCAATTGAAAATTTAGAAGCGGCACCTATTTGATAGGGCTTAAAAAACAATGTAAACATTCATTCAAACATATTTCCAATTTTTGCTTTATACATCATTAAATTGCAATTTAATAACAGAAATATTTTTTTTTCAGTCTTACACTATCACTTAACCTTATCTTTTTGGAAATTATTATTTTATTTCAATTACAACTACAATGCGAGTAAAAACAACCTTAATGTTTAATACGTAAGATGCTTTCAATAAAAGTTCTGCTATAAAATGTTACAAAAGTGCTACTAACATCAATCCCGCGACAGAAAACAATAGCCACTAGACCCATAAGGATCCAATAATTACAACTAAAATCGTCAGAAAAATTGAATTTACTTTTTTATCACAGTTTTGCAGCTGAACCCAAATCTGTTCGTACGAGTTTTTACATTACTCTCCATTTTTTTATATTTTCTTTGCCTTTTTTTAACTAAAAAATTTAATACGATTCGTCATTTTACATTGAAATGCTTCCCAAAATTTCAAAGATTTTTTTTCTCATTTTACTTTATTATTTCAATATTTTATGCTACTTTTAATTTCGAAAATATCAAAATTTTCACTTTTTTCGCGAAATTGAAAAAAATTTTATAATTTCTAAAATCATTTTTTTTATATCCGAAAACAATTAGGCGTACTTAAGAAATATTTTTCCTTAACATGACGTATAGAAGCTCTTAATTTAATTGTTCATCATCAATGGCGCGACAACCCAAATCGGGTCTCCTAAAGTCGTCGCCTTCAATCGTCCCGATCCAAAGACCGCGTCCTCCAGCTGCTAATTTTTAAAATGGCTTTACTATCTTTATCAACCGAGTCTTCCCATCGTTTGCGTGGTTTGCCTACTGGCCTGTTACCACTCGCTTTGCCTTTAAGAGCACGTTTGGGAATTCATCTATTTTCCGTTCACTCTACATGGCCAGCACACTGCAGTTTACGTAGCTTGATGAACGTTGAAGCTTCTGGCTCCTCGAAAAGATGATCAAGTCATGGTTGTATCTTATTCGCCAGCTTGTTCATTCCTTTACAGGTCCCAAAATTCTTCGGAGGACTTTTCTTTCGGATGCGTTAACTGCTTTTTCGGAAGTTCGCGTCTCGCTGCTAGTTCTATGAAAAAAAAAATTAGAAAGAAATAAAATAAAACTAGAACTAGCCAAAAAATGGACAGTCATGTAAAAACTCAATGAACGGATTTAGATTCAGTGCTAAAAACTAGATAGATAGAAACGTGGATGGAATTTTTCGAATGATTTCAGGTGTTGGCCAGTGCAACTATTGGAGCTTTAAGGGATCTAGTTGCTATTGTTTTCTGTTACGCGAAAAACTGTTTGGAAAAAATAACAAATAATGTCTGTAACGTGAGATAAGATAATATAATTTGGATTCGACGCCAAAAAACTACGATAGAAAAATGCATCCACATGATTTCACTAAGCCCCATTTTATTGACCAGTATTATTATACCCAAATCGTGGTAAGATTTAAACGGCGGTAATTATTCTGAACTTATTGATATAAATTCCATAAAAAGAAAAAAATTATTCAAATTAAGATATCTCGAAAACGGGTATTTTTCGGGATCAATCAAGTTATAGTATAAAATTATTTAAATAGCTTTCCTGATTCTAAACGACAAAAACGTTATTTAATTGGTCCAAATACGAATCAAATACATGTACTATTATTTATTGTGAAGAAGTCTGTAATACTTTTTTTTCACTTAAGAATATTTAGAAAAACTAATAATAATACCTTGGGACAGCAGCAGTTCAGTGCTTCTGTTCTACGACACTGCTATTACTTTTCAATTTAATACCATGCATTTTTACCATGTGAACTTTCACATAGTCTGTAGATCGAAATTTGTTTAGACAAACCTCGCACTGAAATGATCGTTTGCCTGTATGAATTTTCACGTGCCGAATCATATGACTTTTACGCCGGAATAGCTTCGAACATGTCGTACATTTAAATTTTTTCGCAACGGTCTTTTCCGTATTCGATCCATCGTCGTGTACCGTTCGCATATGTTCTCTTAAACTCTTTTTCACTCGAAATTTCTTCTGACAAACTTCACACTGAAACGGTTTTTCACCGCTATGACATGTTAAATGTGTTTCCAAAATACTTTTACGTCGGAATAACTTCGAGCAAATCGTACATTTAAACTTTTTAGTAATCGCTGTACCACGATTATGCATCGTTCTTAGATGTTCTCTCAAATTCTTTTTCAATCGAAACGTTTTTGGACAACTTTCGCATCCAAACGGTTTTTCACCGGTATGAATTGATAAATGCTCCTTTAAATAATCGTTATGTTTGAATAGTGCCGAACATATTAGACATTTAAACTCTGTACAAGTCTGTTTAACGGTATTCGATGCAACTGGGGAATGTACGGCCGCCTGCATGTGCTCTTTCACACTCTTTTTCAGTCGAAATCTTCTCGGACAAATTTCACACTGATATGGTTTTTCTCCGGTATGAATGGTCAAATGTGCATTCAAATTATTTTTACGTTTGAATACTTTCGAACAAATCGTACATTGGAACTGTTCAGTTAGATTTTTTTCGATATTCGATGTTCCATCGATATGTCCCGTTCGCATGTGTGTTAACAAACTTTTCTTCAACCGGAATTGTCCCGGACAAAGTTCGCATTTGAATGGTTTTTCTCCTGTATGAATTTTCATATGTTCGTTCAAAGTATATCTGCATCCTAACGATTTCGAACATATCGCACACTTAAACTTATTAGTACTCGTTAGTCCATTGCCATGAACCGTTCGTATATGTTCTATTAAATTATTTTTCAATCGAAATTTATTTGAACAAACTACGCATTCAAACGGTCGTTCTCCTGAATGAATTGTCATATGTTCACTTAAAGTATATTTGCATCCTAATAGTTTCGAACAGATCGCACATTTCAACCCGCCAGTATTCGTTGATTTGTCGGCATGTACCGTTCGCATATGTTCGGTTAAACCCTTCTTCAATTGAAATTTTCCTGGACAAACTTCGCACTTGAATATTTCATGGCCGGCATGCGTTTTTAAATGTCTCACCAAAATATTTTTACGTGTGAATAATTTCGAACATATCGCACATTCAAACTGTTTAGTAATCGTGGAGCCATCGTCATGTACCATTCGGATATGTTCGATTAAATTCTGTTTCAATCGAAATGCTTTCGAACAACTTTCGCAATTGAATGGCCTTTCGCCGGTATGAATGGTCAAATGCGCCTTCAAACCATGTTTATGTCTGAATAATTCCGAACATATCTCACATTTAAACTCTTTAATGATCGTTTTTTCAGTATTTGATATTCCATTGTCATGTTCCGTTAGCATATGTGCCATCAAACCCTTCCTCAATCGAAATTGTCCTGTACAGAGTTCACATTTAAATGGTTTCTCGCCAGTATGAATGGACATATGTTCTTTCAAATTATTTTTACGTGTGAATAGTTTTGAACATATCGCACATTTAAAATTTCCATTATTCGTTGTTCCATCGATATTTGTTGTTGGATAAGACGCATTATGGCTTTGCTCAAATCGACTCTTTTTGAATTGAAATTTGTTTTCTTCCGTATGTACAATCCCATCCGAATCAGAATCGTAAAAATCCGCTCCATCCTTATTGATTTCGATTTCGGGTTCTTGTTTTACTTCTTGTATGAAAGTTATTACTGAATTTATAATTCCAGGCTCAAGAAATTTCGGTAAACAGGTCTGCTCAAATTGTACATCATTTAATGTCTCATAAGCGTATGCGTTTTCTGTTTTAATTAGTTGAATATTAGCTTCACTGTAGCATTCATATTCGTTGGAAGAGCTCATAAACTCATTAAAATTTTTTCCATCTTCATTTAATTGCTTTAAAATAGCGTCTGATTGTTCAAATTTTAACTTGAAAGTATACGATTGACATGCTTTGTTGAGACAAACATAACAAATGTTATCGGGAAAATCATCGTTTGAAGATATCTGAAAATTTAAGAAAGGCGTCGTTAGTGTTGTTTGTTGCATTTGCTAGGGCAATTCGAGGAATATGCCGATCAAAAGATTCTAGAGCAAAAATTAACTAGTCCGGCCAAGGTTCTGTTCATAATAAAGGGAGCGACATTGGTTTCTTTTCTATAAAATAATGCTTTTTTTAATATTGTAAGTCTTCCGCTTAGTTAACATTTTCGTCAACATATTTCATCACCCCTTTGGTTCCAAGAAGATGGTGCCACATTGCACACATCGTTAGAAACAATACACTGATTGAAAAACGGATTTCAAGATCGTGTCAGTTCTCGGAATGGACCAATCAATCGACAACAGCGTTATTGCGATTGATCACCTTTGTACTTTTCGTGATGTTATTTGAAGGACCATGGACCCTCAAAATTGGTTTGGTGAGTGTTTTAAATAATTTAGTGTCTATAGTTCATGCTGTCAACGAAAAGTGAAGTTTCAAAGGAATCTTTGGGCACGCAGTTGCCGTAGAAGCACTGGATATCGATTTGCAGACTCATTACGCCATTACGATTACAGTTGAATAAACACGGCCATAGTCAGGCCCATCCTAACCTATGGAATTTGAGTGTGGTGGAAGCACTGGAGAAGTCATCTACCTTAAAAAAACTCACGAAGGTTCAACGTCTGGTTTCCACAGGGGCAATAGGCACACATACCCTAAATATTGCAGCTCTTGAAAAACCGCTGAGAAAATCGCAAGGATAGAAAAAGGTCAAAATCCAGCGGTAAGCATGGTTTGGTCGATAGTTTCGTAAGAAGGGGCTACTCAGCTGCAGTTTTGAGAGCAAGTTGTTAAAGTAATTTTGAGAATGTAATAAAGCCTTAAAGACCTTGTTTAAGAATAAACTTGCAAAAGACGGATCCGCAGCCTGACCGACTAGGCCAGGACCAATATCGAATCTCAGCTTGCTCAAGATTGGCATAAGATTATGGGAAGAGCAAAATAAAGGTCGTAGCCTCAGAAAGACCAATAAATTATCAAAATCCTTTCGCCTGAAAGATTCTTTAATGATATTCGTCATAATACCGCCGGTTTCCGAGGCAGGAATTTATGACTTATTCTGTGTAGATTCGAGCCAATTGTAATTCAGCGCTCTAGATGCAGGGAAAACTCCTTACGGATGCAAGTTTCATTGCCAAAACAAATCTCAAAAAATTGCAAAGATTTCTGAGAGAAATAAAATTGGATAGTGGGCTCTAGATTGAAACTACAGAAAGAGATGTATGAATAATAGCACAGTGGTCCTTTAGTCACGGTGCTTGGAGCAGTCCCTTCGACCCCGATGGAATCTAAATCTAATAAATAATTGCTCTCGACCATTTCGCTACTATTTGGATGAGGTTTGGTGCCATAGATGAGCAGAATTGAATCAAACGTTCTGTACTATTAACTGTCGGCCAAATTTTTTCACGAATAATGCAATATTACAAATAGGAAAAAATGTGTTTTGTTTTGGAAATTAAATTTATTAAATAAATTACATACTTTTAATATCTACAACACAATTGCCAAAACACGTTAAGTTGATCGATTACAATCAGCCTACTTTTTTTCGTTAACAAAAAATGTGCAAAAATAATGAGCAACGTAAATATGGTTACAAAGAAAGGAATATAAAAATAACGTTTCCCCTTCTTCATCTATGACGAGTTTTCTTTTAAAATTTCGCGATATTTTTTTCGAGTGCAGCATTAGAAAGCGTGCAAAAGAAAAACTAGATTTAAAGACAATACCAGGGCCGTGTCATGTGCGGTATTCGAACTCACTACCCCTGCCATGATAAACCCGCTTCCAGGAGGCTACCGACTTCACCAAAATAGGTAGCTTTTTTAGTAGTTTTTAAATTATATCCGACTGAATGTCATTGCTGGTATTTGGCCTATTTCTTGTTGGCCACTAAATAGTTGCTCTTCCAAACTGTGGAACTGGTCTCGACACTTTCTGATTAAACACTATGTATTCGATGCATATGAGCTGTTAAGTAGGACTTAGCTTGAAATTTTTTCGGACAAATTTCGCATTGAAATGGTTTTTCTCCGGTATGAAGTCTCAGGTGCGTCTCCAAACTACGCTTCACTCCAAATACTTTGGAACAAATCGTACATTTAAATTCTCTAATACCCGTTCCGTCGGCATGTTCCGTTTCCATATGTCTCGTCAAATTGATCTTCAATCGGAATTTTTTCGGACAAATTTCACATCGAAATGGTTTTTCATCTGCATGAATTTTCATATGCGTGTCCAAATTTATTTTAAATTCGAATAATTTTGAACAAATCACACATTTATTTTTATTACTTCTATTTGTTGTATCATCGGAATGTTCGGTTCGGACGTGTGACATTAAACTGGCTTTGTATCGGAAATTTGTCGAACAAACTTCACACTTAAACGGTTTTTCTCCCGTATGAATGGCCAAATGTACATTCAAATGTTGTTTACGTCCGAACAATTTCGAACAAATTGTACATTTAAACTTTGCTGCTCGATTGGAATGTTTCGTTTGCATGTGTGTCATTAATATGGTCTTCAAACGAAATTTCTTCGGACAAATTTCACATTGAAACGGTTTTTCACCGGTATGTACACTCAAATGCTCATTCAAATACTGTTGACGTCGAAATAATTTCGAACATGTTTCGCATTTAAACTTTGTATTGCTGACTGCTCCGTCGGCATGTATCGTTTGCATATGGGTCGACAAGGTGGTCTTTAAGCGGAATTTTTTCGAGCAGATTTCGCACTGAAATGGTTTCTCTCCTGTATGAATTTTCATATGTGCCACCAAATTTCGTTTAAATCCGAATAATTTTGAACAAATCGCACATTTAAATTTTGTGCTGGTCGCTGTTTCGCCGTTGGTCCGGAGTTTATTTGTACGTAATTTTTGATCGAAATCAGTTTCACTAAAGTCCTCTTCGTCCATACTAATTTCGATTTCGGGCTCTTGCTTTACAACTTGTACAAACGATACTTCTTGCTCCTTAAGGTCAGTTTGGAAATTTTCTGATAAACTGATCTGTTCGAATTGTTGATCTGTTTCGATTAGTTCATAATCGTTGCCGGAGTTTAGCAAATCGTACATATTCTTCCCTGTGTCCTTTAGTTGGTTCAAAATGCTATCTGATTGTTCGAATTTTAACTTGAAAGTATACGATTGATGCACTTTGTCAAGACAAACGCAACAAATGTTATCGGGAAGACCATCACTAGGAGATACCTGAAAATTGAATGGGGAGGGGCCGTTAGTGTGTTCGATGAACATTTTTGTTAACTAGCCTAGTAGTAAACTTTCTAGGATAGAAAAAATATACGATTAAGACTTAAGTAATCGAACTATATTTGATTTTATTACGTTATAATTGAGGGTCGGTAAAGAATGTTCTGTGAGTCTGCAATCCAGCTAACTCTGCTTTTGGTAGAGACAATTGATGCAATTTTATTTATTTTTGAACTTTAAACAATTTTTAAATTTCCCATTTCCGGAAAACAGCCAGCTCTAACGAAGTGCAGCATTTAGCTTGGAACCTTGTAGCCTCACTATTTTTTTTAAAAACCCTTTCAGATGTTACTGGACATATTCGGTTTAAGTGATTTGCAGGGCTTCTCCTTCCCCATCATATCGGCTGGGTTGGCGTGAGAATTAGATTTGTTTTGGGGAATCAAAAAGAAAATTAGTCAATTTCATTTCTCGGGAACTGCTTATACTAGAAAGTTGAAACTTTGTGATGCTTGGGAAAATTGAGAAAATAAATTTGTTGGTAGGACTCAGTGCTGGGTGTTTGGGCGAGAAGAGGATGTGATAAAACCATAAACTTCAAGAGATCAAAGGCATATACTAACACATTCAAAAAATTATATTTCAATACTATAATAAAACGTTGTGTTACTGAGAGTGAAAAGTAAAGATCGATGAATAAACTGCAACTAATAAAAATTTACCAATCGGTCAAAATATAAAAGTGCAATTTAATTTTGATGGTCGACGCTTTAATCTACGACGAAAGAGAAAGAACGAAATTTTTGGCATGTTGATCAACAAATACGATTACGTTGTTCAAGATATGTCTATATTTACAATTCCAGGAGTAGGGTTCTAGTTTGTAATCATATCGAGAGAAGATACTTTTTTAATCCGGAGAATTGAAAATTTTCTAATAGAACGCATTACACAGGTTGTACTTGACGACGTTTTATAATCTCCATCCACGTCGCTCAAGGTTGAGTTTTATCAACAACTCTATTACTAATTCCACAGTTTGGAGGAACTCATCTTTACCCGCTAAACGCAGTGAGTTATTCAATTCACCTCAACTCAATCCTAGAATGGGGAAGGGTAAATTGAGTACAGTTTCATGCATCTAAAACAGAAGCTTGTCACGACTCGTTCAACGGTGTACGTAATAAATAATTCGGAGCAGTTCCACCTTCTGGGAATTAAAATTAGTAAAAAAAATTGATATTTTTTAAGCTTCTAGGCTTCCGTTCCGTTTGGAAATGATACCATTACGGCATCTATTACTCCCTTGAACATCACCGTAATGTCGGAGTACTCAGTTTCTACAAATATTTTCACGGTCGCCGTAATAATAAAATCATTCATATTATTCCTTTCCTATATCAATTCGCTCGTAATAATCGCTTAGCTGAACTACAAAAAAATGAGGAATGCACTACCTTCAACTATGCTTCCGATTGGGTACAATTTGCAGTTTTAAGCGGAATAATCATCGAATCCTGCATCCCTATTTTAATTAATATCTTAATTCCCTTTGTTAAGTTTATTTGTTTTTTATCGTTTCCCCCTGACTGGCATGTACGCTACTGTATTAATGACATAATGGCAGTTCGAATTGTACCCCATGAGTAAAATCAAAAATTTGAAATCGATTTTTTTTATAGTTTTACAACCCGAGTTTCAAAAATGTTGGTGACCACATACTTAAACATATCAAAGTTTAGTTTATAAAGTAAATTAAAAATATGTAAAATCCCTTTCATACGTTTTTTCCCCAAAAAATGACCACAAATTTTATTATTTTTGTTTTGGATAGTGCTTGAAGCATTCAATGCAAAATAAAAAAAAATCTTTTAATTTTAGCCCGCGTCAGAGTTTCAACGCATATCACCACAGAAATAATATCGCAAAACAACCGAAACTACGCTAGAATTAAGAAAATTAAACAAATACCGAAATTTCCGTGAAGATTTTTAGTATCTCGAGAATTTGAAGTTTAGAAGCTTCCAATTTTGGCACTTGAACCGAACTAAAAATAGGCAGCATTGAATCGCTAGTCTGAAGACATATTCGGCACACTTCCGTCAACTCCATAGTATCGATAATTAGATCTAGAAAATTATGATGGTCAGTTTTTATCAATTTAAATTATGGCATAAAATTTTGTTTACATCGTTCACTTTCCGCTTCGAGGCTTCGATCCGAGAAATGTCAAAGTCACTGGACAAATTCACTGTTTTCCCATTAGCTGCTTGTAGCGCTCGAAATTACCTGCTAGACGGCGTTTTTTGGTAACTGCTAAAGTTTCAAATACAATTTTTTTCCGGCCTCAAACAATGGCTTTGGCCGTTGAGAGAGATGTCTACCAATTTTGAAGTTTTTCTACCGGCTATACTGCGAATTTTACACAAATCCCATCGCTGTTTATAGCGAAAACGAAATTCGTTTTTGTTAAAACCAGAGCCTAGCATGCATTGCACTGTCCAACCCTGCCATTGGCCGAGGCCACTATTTGACATTGGTATTGCAGTTCGAAATGCTGTTTGAAATTTATGTCAAAAAGTGAAGTTGGATGTTTTGAAACTTAAGCGGCGAGGTAATTTGCTTTTAATTAAAAAAATCATTAAACGAAGTTGACCAAAGCGTTTTTTCGATGAAATTTTTAAGCTTACGCGATTGTTAACTAAATGCCATGTAGAACAATTTTTTTGCATTAAGATTTTGTTTGCACCAAATTGCACCATTCTTCACGGGCCGTAAACTGAATGCAAAACAAATTCCGAAATTATTTCGTTCAGAAATCAAAGCTTTTGGCTCGGAATAGTGACACTTGGTTAAAGATTTTAAACTCCAGGTTCAGTAGTTGCTGTTGGTAGATTAGAGATTAGATTTTCGTGTTGGGGTTGGTTTGGTTACTTTTGTCACTGAAGCCCCAATTGGGCTATTGTGAAGTCACCCGGGATTATCTATGATTCCTCTTCGATCTCCGCGCTTTCAATGAAGCTTAGTATTTTTCGAAGAGGAATAGTCAGGAATTCCGATGGTTCCATGAAGCCCGGACCAAAGTGACGAAGTCTTTCGTGAGCAAGTATCTCACAATCACAAATGATATGCTCGTGTCTCGTCATCGTAAATTTTGGTCTCAAAGAAACCAATCCTATAGAGATGCATCCTCATGTATAAATTAATTGCTGAACTTACTTTCTCCAAGCCTATTGGTTTTCTTATGAAATTTGCTTCATGGACCTCATGAGCTCATTCCTTCCTGAAAAACAGGATTAAGCAGAACTAAAAGCACTTCTCATCCAATAAATGCCGTGCAGTCAAAACTCTGCGTAACATGCTCTATGCGAGCGAAAATACCTTCCTTGCATGGTTACCAGGCCACATCTGTATTAGAGGTAATGAAGCTGCGGATACAGCAGCCAAAGCGGCACATACCCTTCCTTTGGTAGTTGAAACTCCGAACCTACTTCTTCCCATATGAAATGCGTTCATTTCTTTGAGGCGCGAAGCCGAAACTATAGCCTGGAATAGTAGTGATTCATTCCTACGATCACATAATGCAACAACTTTAAGATTACCATGCAACAGCCAGCTGACTAGGGCATCCTCAGAATAAGACTAGGCAAACCTCTTTTCGCTATATGTATTACACTTTTTTGATCAGGGACAACCAGTAGATTGCTCAACATGCAGAGTACAGCTTACAGTAAAACATATTCTGGTAGAATATCCAATGTCTAAGCTGGTCCAATTGGGGCCAAAGGAAGATCCATCGGCAACACTGCGTGATACCCTGGATCGCACAAACCGAGCAACACCGAATAAGCTTCGTGTGGCCTTTCTGGCTCACAGAATGTGGGATAAAATCTAGCTACTAAATATAAGTTAGTTGTTGACCAATACATACAAAAAAGACGGCATCATCTAGCCCAGTAGCTAAGATGCCTTCAGACTTGTTACCTGCGAAATTTATTTCCAGGCAACAATAATAATAATAATAAAAGCACTTCATTTCAAGTCTCCATTTTCCACAAGCCATTTCGACTTCTTGGTGAAAATCAACACCCAATCCAATTGAATGTTGTGTAAAGTGACACGTTCGTGATAAAGCTGGGCACTCTTTTTGAGAACAGAGACCAAGGAGCAATAATTTTTACTTAAAACAAATCAAATAAAACGAAGGAAAGGTCCTTACCACATTTAAAAGGAATTAATGGGCCATTTGCTCCTACGAATTGTTAGTCGAAAATTCGAGTAATTCTGACGGGAATCATGGGGAACTTGCTCCAATAATCATGACCCCTATGCCAGACTTTTCCTAGATTAGAAGTTTTTGGAAGTAATTCCCCAGAAAGTCATGATAGACCGAGACCATGACTCCACAACTAATCCTTCCTCAGCCACGACATTCGACGACGTCCGTCGTGGCACCCAATAGAGTGGAGGAAATCACCCCACACCGGTCCATTAGGGCGCTGTTGCTGTAACAGCCTTCACTTTTCTTTCTTAAGGGGGTCATCCCGTGTGAAGGCTCTTTTTCAACGCTTTTTTTGGAGAACTAAATAAAGATACAACTGTAAAATTTTACCACATATTTATGCACATTTTGAGCACACTTTATAATTTCTTCAGCCCGAAATTGTCGCTCATTGCTGAGGTACATGGCAACTTAGCCACTCATTTTCAAAAAACCTTTTTTTCGATTACCACGCTTGCGGGCGTTCTACTTATCTCAAATAAAAAAATCAAACGGCATTTTAATCTGTGAAGTCTGAACTAGTTTTGGAACAAAAATTATCAAAAAATATTGAAAGGTTAATTTTGGCAACTTGTTTTGGGGTTTTTTTACGACTTCTTCAGCTCGACAAAAAATAGGGCTTGATGAATCACAATTATTCTAGTTTGCTAAGTGTCTACATGAGTACTGAATAAGTTCACCAAATTTCAAAGAAATTCGTTCGATAGATTTCGAGATATCGTGTCTACCGATTTGAAAAATACCGTTTTGAGATAAACGCGACTAAACTGACCATTATATTCGAAACAGCAAACGAGTTTAGAGAATATAACGGCCTGTAACTTCCGAACGGCTTCGAATATCGGAAAATAACTTCGCCCACATATTCTAGACTATGGATGCAATTTATGGCAAACAAATCGATTTTTTGAACCAGTCACACGGGATGTCCCCTTAACAAAAGAAAATTATATTTAACACGGTCAAATCAAAGAAAACTGATCTCACCATTCTGCCATACCGAGACCAACCAATAGTAAAAGATAAAAGGTAAAAAACGACTCAGCCTTTTTTATTTGTCACCCTCGTTTACCACTTTCCTATTTAATTTCCTAATTCCTCCTTAGTATTTCACATCGTATTTTGTATTTCAACAACTATTCGATGCTTCCTGCCTTTAATTCATTTTAAAGCCCTTTTTCGTATTTCAAATTTATTAATTTTTCGTTTATGTCAAAAATTTCGCTCTTATTCGACATTTGGACCGTTTCCTTTGCATATTTCTTATTTTGCTTTTTCTATACCAAACTTCACAATCATTTTTCATTTGGTCTTCTTTAATTTTTATCTTAGAACATTTTCAAATTTGTTATTCGATTCTAAACTTTAAATTACATTTTTCTTGGCACATTTTCCAATTTTTTTATTCTTTAAACATTCCTAAGTGTCAATTACATATTTATCCTTTTTTTTATCCCAAAAAAAAAAACAGTGACCAACCCCTTCTTCTCTCCATCTCTCACCTTCTTTTCCTTTCTTTTTTTCTCAGCCCACAAAAAAAATACAAGTTCGTGGCGTCTATCTGGCTAATCTTACTGTATGGTGATATGCCGGTACGCCAAAACGGCTCGCTAATGAACTCACTAGTAGACAGTCTTGAATGTTTGGTGAACGCCTTTCTTCACTAGTGAACTTTGCCAACGTCTCGCTTCGCAGCGAATCACCTTTCTCCAATCGTTTACAATTTGCTACAACTTCTTGGAAAAGAGTAGCGAATATCTTAATGCATTTATCTTCCGCGAATGTCTAATAACTACGCGGTGAATATTTGAGTAAAGAATGAACATAAAATCACATTGGAAGAGTTTACTAGCTAGTCCCATAAGATGCGAAAGAAAAGTTATGTGGAAGGGAGCGTACTTTTAATTTGTAATTTGATTTTGATCTTGGATGGCACTTTCGTACGTACATTTTATCTCTGTACTTTTTGATATCTTTGCCTTACGAAAAGTAGTTTGAGCGTAGCGCACATTTGCCACACATGCACGCGAGGTAGTTTACATCCTTTAGCCGCGTAGGGCCAGGTAAAAAACATTGCAGAATATTTGTAACAGATACACGCTAAACTTTCACAAAGCGCAAATTCTGAATGTTTTGTTCTCTTCGAGGCCAATTCTATGTAGATGCTTCCTCATGTCTCATGTGATAGGCTCTAGTCAGGGCACCTATCAAGGTTCGGATTTGATATCTACTTAAATACAGGAATTCGGACGTTCTGTTTTCCGAATATTCCGATGAATGGTACTTTGCGATTTAAGCTACGCTTGGATGTTTGATGTGAACCCATGAAGTTACTTTGAACGAATTCAATATTGTTGAACCAACGTTTTGTCTCCAATCAAGTGCGGTAGTAAAAAGAACGAGCTGTTATTTGTCACGGCTTATATAGCGCCCTGAAGCGAAAGCGAACGAATATGCAGGTGCTATGTTAAGAAGTACCTCTAAGGAAGCGGTTGAGGTGGTGGGCATTGCCCGCGTGAAACCTAAGCATGCCAGTCTTAGTAATTTCGTCGTTCGTTTGGCATTACGCCATCAGACATACCGCGTACGTTATTATGGGCCTGGGAACCACGTTATATAACCAGTAGGTGAGTTTTCGACTCAGTCCTTACCAAAAAAACCCCTGCGGATCCAAAAAGCGGTTTTGACCCTTTGCGGGACTTTGTTCAAATGAGCATTCCAAGTGAGTTTTTTTTATCGCAGATATTTCATTTCGCTAGAATACTGAGATTCTCCAAAACGAGTGGCACTACATATGTTTGGACTTCCCAAACATAAATTCTATTTTTTATAATTGTTACATTTCTAATCTTAAATACTTTCGATCCGCACTGTCCACCCAATTTTCACCTCGCTAAAATTGGTCCAGGACAACGAAAACAAAAGCTTAATCGGGCTATTTAAGCCACGCGCAACGTCGGCTCGCCCTCTTTTGATACAAGTCATTGAACATTCGCGATCGTAGGCGCTGCGAGCAGGAATCTTCAACTCGGCAATCAAAGGTAGCACCTCACACGGTTAAATTTATTATTCGGTTGAAATACGTTGTAACCCTTCAAGTAGGCCAAAAATTGCGCTGCTTGAAGTGTTCCAACAAAAATCACTTGCGTTTTCCGATTTAATTCTTTGGCATGCCGACTGCGCTGCCTTTGAATTAACATCATTTATTTGACTAAATTCTTTTGGTATGCTTAATTGTAAATAATATTTTAAGGGGATCAAAAATAAACAGTTTTATCTAATTCTACGGCATCATTTTTTATTTCAAAAGGAAACTTTGCTACAGCATTAATACAAGGTAATTCAACATAGGTTGTCTGAACACTTTTGTTTGAGCACCACAGGACGAAGGATAGAATAGATAGCAGATAGCTTTTGAGTCAGCTAGCATCGAAGTTATATTTTAGAGTGGCTTTAATCCAATTATATGTTCTCACATCGATCGACGCCACGCCTTTGTGCAGCATCATCCTATCAATTGTGGGAAAGAAACATATCCGGTGTTCCGCATTAAGGTTCGTACACTCCGGAATATATTATAAATTTTTAAATAAAAAAAATCGTAGTATTGATTTGTACCGAAGTGCACCCCAGGGCGGTTCTCCACGTCATGGATTCGACATAATTTTGTAATTTGCTGAAAATTGTGCCCACCATCGCAAGTGTCGTGGTCATTTAAAAATTATGCAATCCATACAAAGTTAATTACTTCTCGGTCCTTATTCTAATTATATATTATTTATTTTTTCAGAAATATGCTTCGTAACGTCACATCACACTGTCTTCCGCAGTTGCGAACATCCATAAGATGCTACGTTAGCAAGGCAGGCAACCCTGGTATGAATAAACTATCGAAAAAATTCAACGATGCAGCCCAACTACAGGAAGATCCCGAAGGATTTGGCGACATGGAATCGGATTTTATGGAGACACACAAAAGCCACAAGCAATACGAAAAAGAAACGAAAATTCACCGGCAAAAAATCCAACACTGGATTGTTGGCAACAAATATTTCAAGCACAACGAACCGAATTTCCTAACGTACGCCGAAAAGGAACAAATCAAATTGCTCTATGCTCGCGATTCGGAAGAATGGAATCCGGAAAATTTAGCGGAAAGTTTTCCGGCCACACCAGACACTATAGCAAAAATTCTGAAAGCAAAGTGGACAGCGGCATCGCCAAAACGAATCGAACGTCACGACGAAAGTGTAATGAAAAATTGGAGTTTATTCAAAGAGGGCAAGCTCGACGATCTCAATCCACTCCTGCGTGAACATATCGTTAAGTTTGCGAATCGGAAACACGATGATTTGAAAAACCTTGCAACCGTTGTGAGACCTAAACGCGAAATGCCGAAACCGAATATAACGGAATTTTCAAGCATTATTTCTGGTAGTGTGAAATTGCGGAAAATTACTGAAACTCAGATCGAAGGGACGAACGATATGCCAAAAAAACCGATTCCACTTAAAATAACACCGTCATCAAACCCTTTTAAAGAAATTGGCCAATCGAATAAACCATCTGGGATAGAACCAGCTCGAATTAAATCTGCACCCTCGCTGTCGCAACAATCACCCACTGAAGATGAAACCTATCTAACCGACAAAATCTACAACAAAAAACCGATGCGATTTCAAGATTTGATTCATACAAATCCCGACGTTGAACAAGATCACAACGAACTGCTTCTACATCGGGCTGAGAATCCGCAAGGAACCGGTATCGTAAGTGTCAATTCGAACGACGATCAAAAATTCCTTCGGATGGGTAAATTCGAAATGAACGAAGTGGAAATCAAACCGCACGATATTATAAACTTGAGTAGCGGAATACGCGAAAAAATTCGCATACCGCGAAATCTATGGAAGCGAGGATACACGTATAAATTGAACGATTGTTATTACGATGATGACGGCGAGCTTTTGTATCGAGTGCCTGGAATGACTGGAGCTAATTAGATGGTAGAGTACTTCTAAGCTTGTTTTCTAATTTTAGGAATAAAAAAACTTGTATTTAATATTGACGAGATTTTCTTGTGTCGAAAGGATACTACACTAACTAAAATTTACATCTTCATGCGACAAAGTTGAAACTTAACTTTTACGTTATATCAGAAACCAAGTGCGGCAGAAAGCTGAGACTTGGTTTACATTTTAAATTTTTGCCCATGGGGACGGGTGAAAATCGAAACATTTGATTTTTATGAACCAAAGTCGCTAACGATAGAAAGCTAAAACTATGTAATTATTATATAGGGGACAAAGTTCTTGGTACACAATACGACCTTAAAATTTGACTATTTTAGGAGGAGTACACAATTTTAAGACAAATTCGTCTTTAAGTTATTTGAGAAATTATTGCTTGGTTGTTTCAAAAAGAGTGAAAAATGTCTCGACTAGTGAAAGGAAAAGCTCTCTGTGTTTTGTTTTTTATACATTAATATTTCTAGAAACTGGGAGTTCAGTAAGGGATCGAAAATCTGTTTTTGGAACTGAAAGTCTTAAGAAACCAGTAGGAGAGTAAACCTGAGGTTGTATGATGGAAGCAACGTTGGAACGCTTAACATTTCGAGCTCGCTGAACGTCACATCGTCCACACTTCGGTTTAATGGACTTACGTCCTTTGCGCGTACAACACTGTAATAATTCTAAACTCATGCAGTTACCGTAAAAATCGATCGAATAAACGAGACATCTATTGAAAATGTTTAAATAATTTGATCTTCTGCTATTCAACACCCATGCTCTTTGGTCCTCCTAGTGCGATTATTTACTCGAACCCGCCACTCACCCTATAGATATTAGAAGTAACGTCGGTTGAAATATCGCCACTACTCGACATCGTTGAAATCAAACGTCGCGTCAACTTTAAGGAAGAGCGGAAACATCGATCAGAACCGTAAGACGTCGGATGAAAACCTGCTGCCGCCCCTCAAACAAAAGATTTTTGTATTCATTTTCCTAACTCCATGAGCGTGAACAGACGTGAAATATAAAAGGTAGATTGTAGATGGTGGAGAACGGCCCTCTATGAGCCGATTGCGATTATGCTGCCTTATTATAGCTCAGTCAGGACGTTAATACCAATAAATTTTAATATGCTCTGATATGAGTTTTGATGGTGTTTAAAAGTAATGTCCAAGAGTCGAGACTTCTGTTTGCGAGTTCTTCGCAAAGAACGTGCTCTGCAGATTCTTCTTCTTCACATAATATGCAAGTACCGTCTGAAATCAGTCCAATCTGTTATATGTGTGAACATATATGTATGTATTACGTTGCGTTTTATATAAAGAAAAGCAACTGTTTTTTTTTAATTTAAGCTAGTTTTATTTTAATATATAGTAATTTGAACAAAAACGTGTTAGCGCTAAGCATGCTAGCCGAGAATAACGACCGGAGAATCACGAACGGTTCTTTATATAGGAACCTCTTTTACAAAGATCGGTCATTAATTCTTA
Organism: Beris morrisii; assembly: GCA_951812415.1. Taxonomy (NCBI): domain Eukaryota; kingdom Metazoa; phylum Arthropoda; class Insecta; order Diptera; family Stratiomyidae; genus Beris; species Beris morrisii. The sequence continues at coordinate 105,978,248 of OX638312.1, read as the reverse complement.
TCATTATAGTATCCTTAATCTAAGAATTCGAACAAACCGTAATTTAAAAAAAATGCTGTAAAATATTATCTACATTCCGAAGACTAAAAAAGAAGAAACAAGCCGCAACGAGGTACCAGACACAAAGATTTTGGTCTCAATATTCCAATAAGTAAAAAGGTCTTCATAAAATAAGAAACCATTAAATCTGCCGATAGTTAAAACAAGAATGTTTAATTTTAATGATTTAGGCACGATAGCCGAAATTCAATGAAAATATCGAATGACAGATTTAATTGCGTGTGCTATAGATAAGTGCAAGTACAGATAAGCATGCACCATGCAAGTATATGAAAGTAAAGTTACCTATATGTAACAAATCGTATGCAGATGTTTTTTCAGCTTACAGTGTTTTGTAATTAGTGCTGTCATACGCCGAACCTGATTACGGTTAATTTTGAGAAGATCAGAAGTTCGTTTCTTGGAGTGACCTTCTAAGAATAGTTTGGACTGTCCGCAATCCACTGTTTCTGTCCAGTGGAAGTCAGCTTCGATGTTAATCCAATCCAAGAGTATTTCTATTGCTACAGCTGTGGCATACCACAGAAACTAACTGGTCTGTAGACTGGGGCTGCGACATCGACCTCAATACATCGATGTTTCAAACAAAAGGCATCGATGTCGATAAAAAATCGGTAAACGGTAGAATTTTGTAGATGCTATATTAAAAGTATAAATCATCATGACTACGAGATTGGTTACATTCAGGAGCAAAAAATATATGTACAGGCTTGTTAAAACAAACAAATTTATTTATGCTATTAAAAACAAATTCTAGTTTTTCTAAATTTTTAATAATAAAGACCGTAGAATTCTAGGGTACGATGTCCGCGGCCAGTGTGTAAGTCTATACGTATAGTTTGGAAGAGCACTAGACGTAGAATATTTACGGCGATTCTACGTATAATATTTTAGGTGCTTATACGTAACATACTTACGTTCTTTGTACGTACAAAATTCACTCCATTTCTACGAGTGGTGCAACGTATTTGCTCGTGTATTTTTTTTATTTCCGCCTTTTACATAGAGAAATGAAGGATTTGAAATCAGCTGAGCTGATGACTGATGTTGTCGTTGCACAGAAAGAACAAAATGATGATTGAGATATTATTTAAAAATTAAAATTTAATAAGTAAATTATAATTTATTTTAGGTACTTAATGATTATATTGTGTTCGATGTTATTATAAAACATCCATGTATAAAAAACATCGATGTAAAAAGTAAATGTCGAGCTGAAGAAGTCGTAAAAAAACACCAAGATTGACGATAAAGAGTTCAAAAAGTTGCCAAAAATTCACTTTTCAATATTTTTTGATAATCCTAGTTTCGAAACTAGTTCAAACTTCACAGATTAAAATGCCGTTTGATTTTTTTATTTGAGATAAGCAGAACGCCCGCATTCGTGCCTACCGAAAATTTTTTTTTTTAAAATGAGTGCCGTAGCAATGAGCGACAATTTTGGGCTGAAAAATTGTAAAGTGTGCTTGAAATGTGCATAGATATGTGGTAATTTCTTTGCTCCCATATTCTCAGAAGTCGGTAAGTCATGAGCCTGGCTTCTTTTTGTTCTTACAGGTGTAAAAGTGAATGATTTATGATTACCTCAAGTACTAGAGTAAGAGTGGGTTGCATTGCCCTAGTTATATTTGTACAGGCGAACGAGCTTGCTTGGTTATGTCTGTACAGTTGCGTGTAGTCTTGCGCCACCATGCAGGCGACGAATACGTGATATACTAGCGCATACATTTAGTGAGCGATGTAGAGTTTTTACCAATAAAACTTATACAGGTTCGGTGAGAAATCCTGATTTTCTCGGTAGTGCCCATTCATTCCAGTATCCAAGGTTGCCTTGAGTTATTTGACCTTACTGGAGAGCACGATCCTTTCACCTTACTGGAGAGCACGATCCTTTCACCAGAAAGTTTTGGGCTTAGGATTTTGCTGTTTTTTTTTGTAATTCAACGAGAGTGTTCTTTTTTGGGTTGACACTTAGCTTAGTTATTGTGCACCAGAGTGCTACCATGTCTAGTCCTCTGTGCAGTATGTTTCAGATATTGGATACAATAAAATATTGTAGTTACACAATAAGTAAGCATTAAAACTAATGCCACAAAAAATAAAACAATATTTCATTTTGCAAGAATATTATTTTTCATTTCTCTCCTTTCTTTTCGTTTTCATTAATATTACAATATTATTTTAAATTATTTTATATATCCGTTTCATAATAATTAGTTTTCACATTTTAAATTATTAAATTCTTAAAAATTCTTAGCTAAAAAAAATTAAAACTTATCTGGATTCTCACTCTAACTTAGCAAAAAAAAAATGAAGAAAAAACAGAAACAAATTATTTAAAAATAACGATAATAGTTGAAAGACAGACAATTGAAGCGATTAAAAACTATCGAAAAAAACTAAGAAACTATTCGATTCTGATTCAAAAATAAAACTGAACATAATCTCCTATTTTCGCGGTTTCAAATTGTCGTCCCGTCGTAGCATTGACCATTTCTTGTGGACGGCGTAAATTCGTTCGAATTTTTGCCCTTATCCAATTAAATCTCAATTTCATACAGCTTTTGTTTGAATTTTCGGCGCGCTTGTTGTAAAATTCTCTACATCACCGTTGCTCGATTTAAGGAATATTTTTAATACGATTTCTTCGATTTCATTTCCAAGAATTTTTAAAGCAAAAAGAATACAAAGAACCAGACTATTTTAAAAAAAAAATCTTAAATAATAACTCGTCTTCCATTTCTTTCAATTGCATTAAGCAAGCTAAGACTGTGAACAACTTAAGGATAAAGAATCCTTATAATCTATTCGCGAGCTAAATCTCCTTCAGTTGATGATGAGTGTGATGATTAGTGATAAGCGCTCTGTGTTCTTCTATTTCTTAAGAGTTTCGTTGGATTAATAAGAACGAATTCCGAATCAATGCGATTCAATCAGTTCGTACAGGGACTTCGGTACTCGATTCACATAAATAATTCGATTCTTTTGTACAGCGCGTGCCGCTAAACAGGTCAGTCTCGTATATTTCACTGGATTAATAAGATCATGGAGTCGTTGGTTTTGGAGAAGCGTTTCAAATGTGTCACCGTCCGCATTTTTACTGTCCTGCAAAAATAACATAAAGGCGATAAGTTTAAACTGTAAGTGATTATTTCTGATAAATAAAAATAAACAGTGACTTACCAAATGCGCACCGTGCTCGAGTAGGGTTTGTGCCAGTTCAGCATTACAGGGTCGTGCTAGTGCGGCCAAATGCAGGGGAGTATTTCCCGCTTCGTCCTTAGCATTGGGATCGGCTCCGACCATCAATAGAGCCTTGGCCAATTGTGCCGAAGGAAATTGACTTTCAGGATAACGGCCGACTAATGCTGCTTCCCGATAGCAAGCCAAATGCAATGCCGTCCGACCCGATCGAAATATAACTTTAAGGCTAATGAGTTTATAAAGGGCTGTTAGAATTCGATGTTTAATTTTTTTACAACAGCTTTTATCATCGACTAGACGGGCTAAAAGGCAGGCAAGATGTAAAGCACTAACAAGTACACGACTCAGAGAGTTTTGATCCTGTTCCGATTCCGGTAAAGATTCAAACATTTTTTGACCTAAGAGAAAGAGTATTTAATAAATCGATTTCTTCGCTAAGAAAAGTTCACGGCTTCTTACCAAGTTTAACTTCTTGTACTGCTTTTCCGAATATCAGTAACATATCGTCCGTTTCAATTGGCGGTACAACACGTCCTCGTGTTACAGGTCGCCCGGCTTGACCTGACATAAAACTAAACAATTCGGCAAACGATAGTAACGATGATTGGGTCATAGGGCTAAGTGGTTCGAGAATGCTCTGTTGCATCGTTAGTGCATAAGTCCAAAGCTCTATGCAACGATCGAAGCGGCCAGCATCTGCGTAGTGTGCTCCCCTGAAAAAAATAATTTTCAAATTTAATCATAGTTAATCGGTGGATCGAATTCAATTAGACTTGAAGAAAAAACAACGCCAATATGTTTCTAACGAGAAGAAAAATAGGAATTATAATTGTGTAAGTAAAGACCCAGTCAGGGTGTGCATTTCGGCTTGGGGAAAAGGAAGCCTCCTTTGGAGTTACTTTGAATTTACTTCCTAAGGACCAGGACCTAACGAAGGTGTACATTTCAACTAGCTGAAGGGGCCTCGCAGCGTAATATGGGTTGAAATTTAGTAAGAAATAGAACCGGCTAGGCTTGGGAAAAAATGTATAAGTTTTAATATCACGCTAGTTGTGGAAACTTTCACATTCATAGTCTTGGAATACCAAAGCAATGGTAATAATACCGACGGCAGCCTTGGAATTACGTCTCTCTACTAGAAGGTACGAATCAGGTTGTCCAACTCGGTAGTCCGTGAAAAGTGGATGGATATGATACTGAAGCTCGATTTTGATAAGCGAAGAACTCATTTATTTGGACCTATCCAAGGCAAGTAAATAAGTAAACTTCGTTAAAGAAATCAAACCAGCAAGAAAAGTGAATGAGAGTGATACCTCTTAGGCAGAGAGAAGCTCAGAAGCTTGGATCCACTCCGGCCGCAGAAATGGGTTATCTAAAGGCTTTTTACCTCATATGACGGGACCTAACCAAGGTGCGGACTTTGTGACTTGGGAAAAGTGAAAGAGCACCTTTAAAATTAATTTCAAAGGAGCTACATTTGGTGGACTGGATGCGGCACTTGGCTACTAGCGAAGAAGGTGCCAATATTGAAGAATAGTAATAGTTGTACCGGCAGTGATGGTAGAGCCCTATGTGAGGTGAGATTTAAATATGCATTGCCTCGGAGGCAATCCCTAGCTGGTTGAGCAACTTATAAAAGCTAACTTAACATTTTTAATTTCTGTTTTTCAAAGTCTGAGCTATCTATGAAGACTACTGGACGTGTTCCTTGACGTGAGAAGATATTTATGTATCAGTATCAAAGCAAACCTATTCGAACTTACCTGTAACGTATATAGTAACTAGTATCTGGATGTGCTGGTCCCAAAATTCGTTCTCGTATCACCAATGCTTGCATACGCATCTCATCCGGATCCATAGCTAGGTCATCTAACGCGTCAATATCAGTCACTTCAACGGCAAAATCATAGGCAGCTATTGGTTCGTTAATATTCTTTGGTATTTTCGGTTCATGACCGTATCGATCTTCCATGGCACGACGCCACAATGACAGGGCACTCAACATATCACGTTTCTTATCTACATAGGTTGCAGCTAATAGTTCTAAGGCGGCTATTTTATCTTCACGTTTAACGCTCGCCAACGATATTAAATGTTCGACAATTGGCAAATGTCCGGTAACACTGGCCGCTAATAACGGCGTCATACCGTACGAATCAACATCCATTGCAGCACCATTTTCTAGGAGTAATTTTAAAATTTCTAATGAACCGGATTCGGCACAATCATGTAATGCCGTGTTGCCTTTTACGCTGCGTCGATTCACATTGGCCTTCAGGGATAGTAAGTATTGGGCGATCCGATAGTGTCCTTTATAGCAGGCTATCATCAGACATGTATGGCCGTGCCTATTTGCTACTTCGAAGTCTGAAAACAGAAAAGAAAGACAAAAAATATAGAAAAGGATCATTTTGGAGGATCAGTTTTTAAAAGGGGATGATAATATCTGCAAAATTGCTCACATGTATGTTTTATAAAATAGTTATTTAACTTCCAATTTTTGTAAAGAAAAATAAATGAATGACTAATCGGACATTAGATAAATTAAAGGTTGCATAAATAACCAGCTACAAACTGTTTTGTCAAGTCAGCTGATAGTCGACGGATGGTGATCAGCACAGGGTCGGTATAGAGTTGTGTCGACGTCGGGCGACTTTAAATTATTTTCCAAATAATGGACGCAACTTTGATAATCTTTCCAAAGGTTCTTTTCCCAGCGCCCAGTAGAATGACCATCAAATAAGCTATGCTGTTTGCTAACTATGAAGTGAATAAGTTGATTATAAATGCGTTTGTGCACTAATCTCTCTAATTACTTGGAAAAACTGTTAACGTCCGACTTACTATCTTTCTTGTGGATTGGAGTAAAAGAAGCCTGGTTCCATAACACGCCTTTAGTAACACTTTTGTTAAAAAAAGTCAGTGAGAAACTTAAGCACCAGTAAAGTGATGAAAAAGCCTATGGACTTAGCCTCTCCAAGTGGTAACCAGACCCAGTCTGAATATCCACCCGCTGATGCGGCCGGGTTAATCCGAAACCGGAAAGCTCCTGTCCTGCTGAGGATAAGTTGAGCAAAGGCCAGAAGAAAAGAAGAAGGTTGGCAAGAGCCAAGGCAAGAGCTGGTGCAGTTAGGACAGGTGTCATAGCGGCCAGTGGCAATGTCGCGGTGAAACCGGCCTGTGAAAACGCTGTTAAGTGCAATCGATCTGTGGAGGAATCACCCGAAACTAATCTTGTGGTTGATAGCGAGTTCCTCGCTTCTACTTCTGGTAGGACGAGGAAGATGAGGGGGACGGAAGCCATTAAAGCGGATGTCTCACCGTCTATTTCGAGAGCCGCTGCAGCTAACAAACCGGCCTGCTCTACTTTAGGAGTGACTGGTTCTGAATCGGCTGGGCGAATGCGCGGGGAGATTAGTGCAGCTGACCTAGCTGACGCTGGACCTTCAGACGCGAAGATCAATCCGACAGCTGCTAACGCGGAGACTGCCACCGCAAAGAAGGACAAAACCTTCTCTGAGGTGGCGGCCTCCGCCTTGGTGGCGGTAATCGGTATTGGTCCTCAGGGGCAACAGTTGACCAAGGGTCACATTGGAGAACGGCCTATGGAAGCTCCTGGGTGAAACTAACGCCTCACCTAGATTCGAAGGCATGAATGTCTGTGACGGGCTTATGCAAGTATGTTGCGGAGATTCAGTAGCTTTCGAGTGGCTGACGGATGCCGTTGGGAAGATTTCGGCGGAGAATCATGTCAATTTCGTGGTTGCGAAAGGTGACACGTTTCTGAAGCTGATTCAGGCAGTATGCTGGATTTCTGCCTAGGAAACCCCAGGAAATACTCGCCCGCCTTCGTATCCAAAACGCAGGGCTTGACACCACCAAATGGCGAGTCTATGAACAGCGTAAGAGCAGCAGTCTCGACGGTACTGAGAGCTGTACTCTTGCACTTGGCATAGATAGCGGTAGTGTAGAGGTCCTGCGGACTAGATATGACATGCGTCCATATCTCTTCCTTGGGAGGATTAAATTTAATCTTCCTAAATAGTAGTATGTGGATGTAATATGAGGGTGACTATCTTGAATGGGTAACTGCGGCATCATATTCACCCAGAGCAACTTGCAACATACTAATGCTGCTACTGCTTTACTATGTAGGAGACTTAGCAAAATGCACACATCCCCATATGTATCAATAATACAGGAACCATGGATTCGCAATAGGCGAGTCTGTGGACTGGATTAGATCCAGGGAGGCCGGATCTTTTACGATGAAGGATCTGAACGACCGCGTGCCTGTCTATTCATATCAAATATGATAGAGGCGACGATGTTGAGGCAGTTCACCTGTCAAGATATCGTAGCAGTCAAAATGTCTAACGTAGTGGAGGGTAGGAGACAAGACATAATAGTTGTGTCGGCTTACCTTCCGTATGACTCGCTATTACCTCCTCCATCCAGGGAGCTGACCGGGCTCGTAAGATTCGCGGACACCAATAACTTGCATCTTGTCATTGGATGCGATGCTAATGCTCAACACAATATTTGGGGCAGCAGCAAATGCAATCCTAGTGGTGAGCGGTTATTGGAGTTCATTATGTCGTCGTGCCTTGTAGTGAACAACAGAGGCAACAAGCCAACGTTTGTTACGATGAGGCGGACGGAAGTGATAGTTATGACGTTTTCGTCTTCTAGGATTGCGGAATCCATAATAGATTGGCGCGTCCTGGAAGAGGTAACACTATCGGATCACAGATATCTGGAATTTCGACTGGCGGCTGACAAGCCTGTCATACCGGCTATACGAAATCACAGGAATGCAGACTGGACTTTTTTCAGATCTCTCTTACAGGAGAGGTCTCAAATACCAAGAAAGATGAGGACGCCTGATATGATTGAGGAAGTGACTTCTTCTCTAAGTCTACTTAAGTCAGTGTTTTGCGGAATCATGTCCTGTCAGCAAGAGCCCATGCGGAATACTAGTCTAGTGGACTGGGACCTGCAGAAGCTCAGAAAAGCCACCAGAAAGCTTCTGAATCGCGCACTTAAGAGTGGTTCAGAGACCGACTGGAATCACTACCGAACAGCGCAGAGGGAATATAATAAGCTGGTTAAAACATGAAAAGTAGCCTCTTTTAGGAACTACTGTGAGAGTTTGGAAGGAACCAGGGAAACAGATAGGTTGCATAAAGTCTTAAAGTGGCGGGTATTCTCACAGTTACAAATAATACTGAGAATATGTGGTACCGGCTTAGCCAAAATCTTGTACTGGCTGCGCCAAAGTCTTATATAAATGAAATAAATTGTCTTTTTTAACTCTTAAATTATTCAAATTGAACTTGAACTCTACGGAAAACCCAAAACCATTCAAGGGTAATTGCCCTAACATTAGGCAATTAAAAACGTATAGTCTGAGTGCCACTGTTTTAATGAAAACGACAAAATTTTACTCGTATACCAAAAAATAACCTTGAAATGAAAACTCCTCTGTATCAAAATACAACTTTTAATTAAAAGGCCTTAAAAACAAACTTCCAGAATATTTACTTATTTTTAAATATTGCTAAAAACAACAAATTAGAAACATATACAATCTTGTTTTATCAGAAGTATAGCTACACACAAGGTTTTAGAGGTTTTAGTAAACAATTATTAGCTATTTCGACCCGAAGTCAATGACTGTGAACTTTTTTTTCCTCATTATTTTCAGAGCCGCTAATAAAATTTACGTGAACTGTGATAAGATAACGTGGGAGCAAAAAATTGATAAGAATACCGAACATTCGTCTTATATTTACTGTCTACATGGTGGCGATCAAAATGGGTCTCTATTGGGTTAATTGCATGTATGCGGCTATTGTATATAATTTTTGGCATATTGTCCAGAATCTAGATAGCACCGATGATCGATTGTGACAACTGTTCTGCAAATTAGGCATTGTGTTTTTTTCCTTTAGAGCGATGGATGATATGGTAATCGCGTGAAAGATATAAAAAATGAATGGTTTTAAAATAAAACAGATCGAAAGAGCGTGACTTCGTATGCTGTGGATACTAATTTTGTAGAGAAGTTTTGTCAAATTTTGAATCTTCTTTAGACTATCGCCCAATTTAGAATAACAGTTTCAATATCAGTGCTACTCAAGTTGGGCACAGGCTATAACCTCCTATCAAGTTCCTGAACTAATTTTTGAACCCTATTCTGGATTTTGAATATTCTCGAAGAGGACATTCATTTCCAACTTTTCGTCCAACTCCCTTCCTTCCTGAAAAGCGGTAGATGTTAGATTCAAGAGCATACAGGTAGGCGTGACCCTTTTTATAAAGAGTGCGAGTCGATCGATATTGGTCACAGAAGAACATATTTCAAAATGTGTACCACGTATGCATCACGTTATGGCGCGTGTTTCGGTGTTAGCATCCGCAAGGACCAAAAATGTCCTATGGAGCCCGCTGCTAAGTATGCACTTGAAAAATTCGAAGCCATTAATAAGTGAAGAAATAGACATATCGAAAAGAACTCGCTTGGACAGCTTGGACGAAAGAAAATTTGAATGAAGAACGTAATTTTTTCAGTCGAAGTTGGGTGCTTTCTACCTGGCGTACCAACACAAGAAGACTCAGCCAGCGGACTGTTAAACATCCGGTAATGGTGTACGTTTGGGCTGTTTCTCAAAACAGAGTTTTGGCACTTTGCACATTTTTACAGACAATTTGAACGCTTCCAAAATGGTTAAAATCCATCAGAAGGCTCAAAGATGGTTTATAAGGATAAATTTAAATTGAATACTACAAGAGGACAACAATCTTCACCTCCAAAATCCACTTTTATACTTCGTATCAGTGTACATTCGCTAACCCGCCAGAGTGCGAAGGTGGTCGCATACGCGGACGACTTAGCAATTCTGATATCGGGTAGGTTTCTCACTATAAGTGACCTGCTCGAAAGGGAGTCAATGCCTCAAAGACAGAGCTAGTTCTCTTCACGCGTAAAACCAAAATCCTAGAGTTCACATTCCCTAAACTAGGGGGTCTCACCCTACAGCGTAGAGACAATGCTAGGTACTTATGTATAATCCTGGACCGGAAACTTACCAGGAGTAAGAACATCGACGAGCGACTAAGGAAGGCTTTAGGGGCTCTCTACGCTTGTAAAAAGAGGTTCGGGAAAAAGTGGGGGATTCAGCCAGGAATGGCTTACTGGATGTACACGGGCATAGTCAGGCCCATCCTAACCTACGAATTTTAGTGTGGCGGGTAGCGTTGGAGAAATCCACCTACCTCAATAAACTCACCAAGGTTCAACGTCTTGCTTCCACAAAAGCAACGGGCGTACTTAGCACCACACCTACAGCGGCACTAGAGATGACCCTTCATCTTCTTCCGCTGGATATTTATGGGAAGAGTGTAACATCAAAAAGTGCCGTGTGCCTAAGACAGTCAGGCAGCTGGGTATGTAGACCTGGGGGGCACAGCAGCATACTCGGACGGTTTAGTGAATGTAGCCCGTTAGAGGATACAGACTACTTGATTCCGCAGCTCGAATTCTCAAGAAGATTCTCAACGAGGGTCCCTAGCAGAGAAGGGTGGAATGTGGATCAGCCCCACGAAGAGTTTTTCATATCTACACGGACGGTTCGAAGAAAGACGCGGGTACAGGTGTAGGAGTATTCTCCGCCGACTTGAACCATAGCGAGGCATTCAGAATACCGGACTGCTGTAGCGTATTTCAGGCAGAGATGATGGGAATCGTTCAGGCTTGTGTAATGCGAAACAGATCCGTCGTCATCCTAACATAGTCAAGCGGCGATCAAGGAGCTTGACTCACACTTGATCAAATCCCGCCTCGTGAAGCTATGCAGGGATAAGATTAGTGCTTTATGCACCCTTTTGAACGTTACTATTTGTTGGGTTCCGGGTCACAGCGTGATTCCGAGCAACGAGGCTGCGGATGAGCTGGCAAGGAGAGGTTCAGCGCTGAATCAAACGCTAGCTCTTCCAGTGAGGAGGCCCATAGAGGACATTAAACATGCTATCGACGTGACGGCCATATCAGAGGCTAACACAAGATGGTCAGGCCTCACATCGTGTCTCGTGGCCAGGCAGCTTTGGCCGACCCTAAATGCGAGCAGGACAAAGTTTATCCTACTCTGAGATAGGAATACTCTTCGTATCCGAATTGGTGTACCGATAGGAAAATCTTATGACGCGGAACACCAACTAAAACTTTTCTGAAGCCGGATGTTCGGTGCAGAATAGTGGATTTAGGAGGTGCATTCTAGCAGAGACGGATGAATTGACCGTCCCAATCATCAGATTCAAATCTAGTAGAACATATAGTGAGTTATCCTAACCACATATTTCCCCATTAACAGGATGTTTACAGTCTGTAGCACATACAGAATCTCAGCTTGGAAAACACTGCAGGCATCCGCTGCGGACAGCGTGAATGTCTTCCCCATATTCAGCCGCTCGGAGAAGACGCCTGCGTCAGTCCTGCATTCGCTTTTCGATCCGTCCCTGTTCACGAAAATTCCTCCCTCACGTATTATCCTGTTGTTCTCCCAAATCACTCTACTTGAATATATAACCGTATAGTGCATCACTAAATCTGTCCCTGGGATCATATAGTCCGTATTAATATAAGCCAGACATGCCAGAATTTTACCGAGAATAACCACGTCCTTTAGAGCTCTGCCTAAAGAAATCGCAGCTTGATAGCCTAACTGTTGTATTTCACGCAGCCTGCTTAATATAAAAATTCAATCTCAGTAAACGCATAAAAACCTTGTGCGCAGCAGTAGGCTCCCGTGATCATTGCACAGACAGTCCGTTGCACACCTCCAATTCTCTATGGATTTAATTATTGTCTGTGGCTTTCCAGCACACCACTGCCCCATAAGTCAGAATAGACCTCATAATCGTCGCACACGTGTACAGCCAGTGTAGTATATTCGGTTTGAGAACCCAACTTTTGCCCACGGTCTGCTTGCACTTTTTAATACGTTTCTGAACATTCAATTTACTAAGCTTCCTATTCAGAAATAGACTCACCTTTAAGCCTGGGCAGCCTGAAAACCTTATCGCCCAGCCAATAGGCTGAGTGTACGGAGTGTTGATTCCAAAATCATGGTATCTAGAAATTTACACTTGACGAGTACAACAATGTCATCCGCTATGCTACGACCTCTATCCATCATTTTTCAATTTCCAAGAGAACTCCGTTTACTACAAGGAGCCAAAGAAGGGGCGATATCAACCTGAGGAGTACTCTTCAAGGCCTGCCTTATAACTTTTCTTTGTCTCATCTCTGCACTCACGATTCCAGTCTCTAACAGGGTTGTCAACCAGCTTGTCAGTTCCTACTTTAATCGTATGCTGTACAAAGCTTACTAGATTCTATAGACCCCACTACTTCATGTAGGATTGTGTCTACAGATTTCCCGTCTGAGGTAGGCATGCTGTGCACCTAACAGCATCCTGTTTTCTCAAAGACTCTAAATGTACGTTTCCACGAGTTTCTTCAGTACCTTAAGCACAAAGGACGGGGATCTCGTGCATGCGTATGGGAGCGCTATTTGTTTAAGGTGGCGATTTTTCAAACCTATACCTGAATCTATATAAAGATTTTGCGTTTCCTGCGATATCGATCTCCTCTGAGGCGACTCGAGCCTCGAGACACAATAAAACGCGAGAAGGAGTTTAGGTCAACTTCGAACTCACGTCTTACACACACTGCGATCGAAATCAACAAAGATATTTTCACGAAGGTCCACTAACAAAAACACTTTCTGAAGCACACAATGTTTTGGTGTGGACACGAAACAGCTGAGGACAAAAAAAAAAGTAGCAACAGAGTACATGCTGCTGCCTAGGGTGTCCTAAGAAGCGAGCAAGATGGACATTTTCTCCTACTTGTATTCTACCCATCTGGGAAACTGTTTTAGGAAACCAAATGATGCTACTGTACTATTTCAGCAGCTCCTCTTTCCGTAGCACCTACTTTCAATCTACCGTAGCTTGAACACGGCTCCTACGATTTCTGAATCTTAATGTCGACTCAACAGCTTCTACATCTTCTATTTCTGAGACAAGCTGTAGCCCCTCCTTAAAAAAGATTGTATGGATTTGTGGACGAATTTTGAACAATTTTGATTTTGATCAAACTACAGCTTTCTAACTATCGCTCCAAGTACCCTCTTTAGCCAAGGTGTACACTTCGCTAAGTCCTTAAATCAGCTTCAGAAAGTGGAGGAACCTGATGTTTGGCTAGTTCTGATAAAGGAGGAGCTTAGATTCAGGACTCAGTCAAAGTACGAATTTCATAAGAAATAAAACCGGCAAGGGTTGGGGAAAGTGCATGATCACCGCCAAATTTCATAACAAAACAGGGTAGTACAATGAGTCTATATATTGCCTTAAATGCCGATACCCTTGCCAACTAATGTTGGCATATTTCATCATCACCCTCTTGAGAGCAAGATCAATTCCCCCAATCGAAATCAATAACAAATATTGTATTGTCCAATTTCATCCAAAATATTTAATGATCCTGCAGGCTATCATCAAATCAGCATTTTAATTAAATTATAATTGCGAATAATCAAACGTCTTAATCTTATAGACTGAATCGAATCTTACTGCGCCAATTAGAGTAATCCAATCATAAATAGGGCAACAAAATTAAACTGAGACGAATTTTAGATAATTCTGAAAATAACATAAACTCCATGTTATCATTCATGAGCGTGATCGCATTTAACCTAATAACTCGAGCCCCCAAAAAGATTATCAGATGCGATATAATACCAGGAACAATGGAAATGCGTATAATGATTTCTAAGTCGGGTCCGGATTTCGGAATGTATAAAAATAGAATTCTTCAATATCTAAAGCAATAAATGATTAAAAAGACATTTTTTTTTAATTTAATCATTAGCTTACAATGGCTGATTTAATACCTTTAGAATAGGAACAACAAGTTAACGCGAACGTGAAAAGATAAATTTTTAAAATGTTCCACTAGATTAATTTTATGAAAGGCCCAAGTTTTAAATTTCTATGATTAATTGGTCTTGAGATACAAAAATCAAAAGTTTTTCTTTTAATCCTTCGCCCTCTTCAAATGTCATGAAAAGATTTTAAGATATAAAAACTTACCCACTTAGCATTGTGTACTGATGTGCTCCACCAAATATATTTTTTAAAAAATAATTCTCTATAAATTAATAAAATTTTGGCTCTTTACTATAATAAGCCTATGCAAAATAATAAAAAAATTATATCCGCAATACTATGCTTTTTACTCTTTTAATCGGTACTCTATCGGAATTTATGAACTCTTTTCCCCACCCAGTACTCAGGTATTCAGAGCTTCAGCGGAACATTTTGAGTGCTGACCGTTATTATAATATATTGATCTGTTAACATAAGAATTTATTTAACATCGAATATCAGTACTGAAGTTGAATACTGTATGTATAGAAGAAATTTTGCGATACCTAGACAGTATTGAATTTGTTTTCAATAATGAATTAAATTTCAATTTTTATTTCTTGTTATATGTGTCGCTTTTGAGAGTAACTAATATAGTTACTATTTTTAAATTATTTCTTAAACGGAGCGTAAATTCTGGAGACTCTTTTATAGTGAAATAGAAGAATCTTTTGAGGTATCCAAACTCCGCAATGCTCTGTCTATAAACCCAACCACAACAGCTACCTGAGGAGAATGGACGGATCTTAGACTACCTCAAGTAAGAAAACCACTGATTTTCTTCTGGATACTCAGTTCCCTGGTAGCTCGGATGTTGCAACGGAACATGAGCGATTAAAGATTTATAGGAAAACATGCACCGTGTAACTCTGACGCTCTTATGACAGAGACCAAACTTCTTTCGACGATAGGAGGCTTTAAGCCAATCAGATCAGCGATAACCAGGAATAATTCCTAGTGAAATCGCGCAGACCTCGGATAATTATCCTGAAAGGTTACCTGGATTACCCACAGCAGTCCACATAAGTCCACAGTTTAGATAATCTTCGTAGCTCAGGCAGGAAAAAAAGCTCTCATATTGGACCGAAGGATCGCAGATCTGAACAACATCAAGGGTTACCTTATAATGTCGATCATATCTTAAGAAGATGGCAGAACAGTACGATATTCACCTGTCCCGAGAAACAGATGTATTCTAGGTACTACATGGCGGTACTACGGCGCGGTACTACCCCCAGATTCTTGATACTCTTGGTGCATAGAAACTGCTACTTGAGTTGAGAAAACCAATTTAAGATGGATAGGGAGCATTACATGAGACAGATCTGGCCCAAGCAGGATCTGAAACGCTTTAGTAGATTGATTTCGCTGAAAAGGGTGAAATCACCGACCGGACATTGTTTCAAGAGCCGGCATGCTAAAAGAGTCGGGCTCATTTCAAACGACTTCTGTAGAAGCTGCTGTATGAGGACGAGGAGAAGACAGTCCTCCATCTTCTCTGTACCTAGTCCGCTAGGAGGAAAGCTCATCTAGGAGCCTACTTCTTCCAACAGTATCGATGACAAGGTGTCAAGAATCCAACACTTTATTGAAAGCTCAAGCCATTTCAGCGAGTAGGACCGCATTGTACGATCCTGTGGTAGTACAATGGTCAAAGTGTGCCTATACTTGCTACCGGCAGCCACGTGTACCTACCTACGTAGATTATTTTCTTACTTTTAAGTCTACATAAAAATTGCACCTGCCTACTGAGGATGAAAACTACGTCAAAACACAATACCTTACCCCCTAGACTATACAGCACCGAGTATCTTATTGCATAATAGTCTACTTATATGTACACAGTCACAATCATTACCAGTACTGGCACACTACTAATTTACCGAATTCGCGAAATTCAAAATACTAATTGTTTTATTTGAACGCGAGCATTTTAAAGCACAAAATGCCAACTTTGTCAATTTTTGATAGTTCAGACCATTTGGAAAATAAGAAAATATCTCGGATATATATTAAGGACATTCGTCTCGACCTTATGTGTTAGAGTTTAATAAGGTCGTGACGCGACGGCAGTAGTCGGTGCCGTCGCGTGTATGGGGGTGTGGCGTTCGCTGCATCGGCAATGTCACTGGATTACGAAATTCGTAGTATTGGAATGATGATTTGAATTCGAATGACTTTTTAATAATCAATTTTATTTTTTTCTCTCTTGACCACTTTGATTTTGTGATGTGTGGAGTATTCGCCACACATGTTGCCCTCATGTAACCCACACCCCACATTTCAATTCATAGTTCGCATGCCCTGTCACCATCCTTATAGTATATCTTCGCTACTGAAACCCAGAACTAACTTGTAAAGGGACCCATAGACGGGCATGCATGCGTGTCATTCATGCATGTCGCGATACGTTTTGACTCCGCCCACAAAAGTCAAAATTTTTTGATTTCCATCATGCCACATGATGGCAGACCCACACATTCAAGTTTCAGACCCATGCACTCATGGAAGAATGACATGCATGCGTGCCCGTCTATGGGCCCCTTAAGTACGGGTGCAATTTCGATACAGTACTGATAAAAATATGAACAGAAGAAGATAAAAAAAAATTATTCGGAAATTCTTGTTTCTTTTCGACCGTATTCAGTACTGAAAATATATATGCGTTCGCCAGTGTCTGAATTGAGTTCGACAGAATTATATTTGTTAATTTTCAGAACAATTAAAGTTTTCAGTACTACAAGATCAATACCAAAAAATGTTATGCAGATTGCTCTTAAAGGGCGGCAGGAACAATTTTGATAGTGAAGTTAGGAGATGAGAGGGGTTGGGGAGAATTCAAAGAAAAATCTTGCCAACAGTATGAGCGCAACTTAATTATTATTTGGGATACTTTGAGACCTGTGTCTTTGTACGCTACAGCAAGTTTCTATAACAAAGCGTAGGTATGTACCAAGTTTCAACTATCTAGAATAAGCCGTTTCATAGATAGAAAAAAACCTTACTACAATAAAATAATACAGGAATTTTGTATCAGACTTATCGCAGGAACATTGGTTAAAACTTTATGAACATATCGAGCTACACTAGAAGAGCTTTCTCAAAAGATCAACGAAGGACTCAACTGCTCTTATTCGCTTAACACATTGAAACAAATTTGATAAAGCTCTCGACAAAAGCGCGCTATAATTTTGGTACAACGGATTGAAAGCGACAGCCAAGTTCTTGTCACAGCGTCAAGTTTAGATACAAAGCTGAATTTAATTTAAAAAAAAAAAATCGTATTCGACTCACCTGCACCATTATTTACTAAATATTTCACAATTTCAAAATGTCCATCGAAACAGGCAGCTCGTAACGGTGTCGAATTTGTTCGTGTCGTACTATTTACATTCGCTGCACGCTTAACTAATAATTTAACTATTCCTATGTGTCCGGCCGCGGCTGCACACCACAATGGCGGTGCATCCTCAATCGTTTCGCCATCGAACGTTACAGAACCGACCTGTTCGACATTGGCATCACATCGTGTTAATAAATAATCGGCAATTTCGTAATGTCCGTGACGACATGCTATCACTAGAGGTGTGGCTCCGCCTGTTTTTGCCGATACTAGAATATTGATTTCTGCTTGTGATCGACCATATAGGCAGCCCTGTAAAGAAAAACGAAATCCTTTAGAATCTAGTACTACTCAAAAATAGGTACTGGAGGCATATTTCACTCGGATATAATTCGAAGAAAGAAATTATTATTGTAATAAACATTAGCACAAAGAACTACCAGAAACTCTTAAGGCATTCGGTAGAAAAACATAATGTGTTATTACTGTAAAGGTGGAATTACAGTCAGAGCGATGCGCGCGATGAGCGCGGTGACACAATCGCATCGCGCATCATATCACTATAATTCCGCCTTAAGTATAGAATAGTGGCTTTTCCATTGAAATGAAATTGCCCGAAAAGGATCTTCAAATCACTTAATTATGTTTTTGAAATAAGATAATTCACATTTTAAACATTTTTTTATTTCAATTTCTTTTTTGTTTTGACCTTTTTAATAAATAAATCAATATTTGCATTTTACACAACAACTTTCTTTTTATCAAACGAAAATTGCATTTCAGTAACCTTTTAAAAGTTCTACTAGATCTGGACGAAATATCAAATATTCCAGTTTATTTTCAAATTTAATTATTAAATAAAATTAGACTAAAATTTTGAACAAAAAGTCCCGAAAAAAACAAACAAAAAGTGGGTGGATTAAATTTGCGAGTTATTTGTGATACAGATAAATATAACCTTGCAATAAATTTAAAATTAAGTTAAGATGCAAAAAAGCCGAGTAGTTATACATGTATAATATGAAATTTAATCAGTTTTTAATTTTGACCATGAAAAAGACAAAAATCTTGTTGACATTAATTTTGAACGGGTTAATTCTACTATGGAGCGCGACACCGAAGAAACTAATGATGGCACATAAAACGGCATAAGGCTATGATTGCATCGAAGCATTTATAGCAAAAAAAAATAGTTTCTTTTTCCCAATTTGGAGGTTTTGACGATTTATTAGTTTGTTTTGTCAAAAAAAAAAAATTTTTTTTTGACAATAATATTTGTTTGAAATTTCCAAATGTTATGAGACGCAATTAAATCTGTATAGGATTTTTCTACTTTTGAACACTTAAGATTATATTTATTGGCTGCGAGATACACCCGCATGCATAGTCAAAATCTTTTTAGTATTTTTTTGCGTTTTCTCCAATAAATTTTGACAATTTTTAATTATCGTCCAAAATCTAGAAGCCAATGAACGAATCACGACCATTTTAATTGCTCTCGTTATTTCATTTCCTATTTTCGACCACCGAAATAACCGCCCAATTCTGTGCCATTCAACTTGCACGCTTGTCTCAAAATACCCTCAAAGTTTATATCAAGAACTGACCGAAAATTGTTTTCAATTTGAATTGCTCATAGACTTACGTCTGATTTAAGAAAAATAAAAATTTCTTAAAATTTTCTTTCCGAGAAAAGTGCTCTCTAAAATGATAAATTGATCGGATAATCCCCCCGGATAATGCTAAGTCTACAAAAAAATTTGAAAAATTACAAATTTAAATCAAATTTTAAAATCTAACCAATTGAAAACCGAAATCCCCAACCAGACACGCAATCTGTTTGAAAGATGGCGCGAAAGAAAAATCTTTGTTTATACAATTCAAAAAAACATCAAAAAGAAAAACTTTTTCAAGAAAAGAAAACGGATTTTTCCCAATTGAAAACAGCAATGCATTTTAAAAGGCTGATGCCCTCCGCTTTTCCTTATGATAGCATAGAATAAATTTATAATTGGCGTGCAGGTTTAATACTTTCACAGTATCACGGTACCCCAATGCAATATAACTTTATGCAAAGAGTTTATTGGCTGTAAAAAATTAAATTTACATACGCAGCTTATTACTCGAGCAATTGATGCATAAAATTGTATAGCGCCAGTCCGTAGTTTTATGTAATCCGGTGGCAACTTCTCGTGTACATTTCTTTTCGCTTTTATATTACTTGCGTCAACAATTCGCAAGCACTTGTTTTGCTGGCATTATGCAAAATTAGAGCTAGACTTTGCGTCATAACATTTTTGTTATTTTAATCGGTTTTTTCCCCAATAGAAAAATATCTGTCAAATGGCTCGAGAGCAATTTTATTATTTTTGGGTACAAAAAAAATCCCGAAAGTCCTATACGTAAATCGCATCCTAAGCTTGTTTTGGATAGCGTCAAAATTCCAAAACACAATTTTCCAATATTCAAATCAAGGAATTAAAAATTCCGTAAAAACAAAATCTCAAAATATCTAAGGTGCCGAAATCTCAAAACTGAAAAAATCGTCGAATTTCAAAACTGAGAAAAATCAAAGTAGAAAAACACAAATTTCCGTTTTCAAAGCACCAAAATTCACGGAAATAATTGTTATTTTGAGTAGTTTATTCCAATAGAAGAAAATCTGCTAAATATCTGAGAGCAATTTTGCTGTTTTTGTCCGAAAATAAAAAATCATCAAATTCCGAAAGCCGTACTACGGGCTCAGCCGTCTACAGCATCCTAAATTTCTTTAGATAGCGTCAAAATTCTGATACACAAATTCCCAATATTCAAAATTCCGTAAAAACAAAATCTCTAAAGTGACACGAAACTACGAATTTCTAAATTCCAAAATCAAAATCCATACATTCAAAATCACAAAATATCTAAAAAAAAATCTAAGATCGCAAATTTCAAAACTGAGAAAGATCAAAATCGTCAAACGAAAATTCCCACTTTCAAAGCTCCAACATTCAAAATCACGGAAATGAAAATTTTTGAAAACAGCTGAAAAAATCTCTAAACTCGAAAGAAAAAAACAAAATCTCTAAAATAGTCCCGAAAATTAAAACTCCGAATCACAAAATATAAAAACCGTCAAGATTTTGGCACTCAAAATCTCGAAAGTGAAAATATCAAAACATAAAATGCCAAAATTGTCGAATTTCAAAACTCAGAAAATCAAAATCTGGAAACTGAGAACCCTAAAAACAAATTGTTGATGCTGAAAATTACAAGACAAAATCATATATATTTCTAATTTTATTTGATATATTCAACTAAAAAGTTATAATTTTGTTATGATCCCAAAAAAAGTGCTTTCTGAACTTTAAGTCTTGGGAATTTAACGTCGGCTCAAACGACACACCGAGAGAAGTCGAGCACGCCCAATTGGGAAAGTATAGAGTTTTGAGTGTCAGGATTTTGTGGTTCAAAATTGTTTGCTTCGGGATTTTAAGATTGCGAATTTTGAGGTTCTGAGGGATCTGAACTAAAATATGGCCATTTTCGTCGTTTTAAGATTAAGATAGGATCTACCCAAGCAGTTTCTATCGTTGTTTTTTTAAATGACTTAATGCCAAAGAAATAAATTCTAGCGTTACGGCACTTTTTAAAATTTTCAGTGCGGTAACGTGTTACCGAATGAAGCGTTTTGAATATTCCGAACTTTGGGACACAACTTTTTCTGTTTTGGAATTTTTCAATGTGGTTTTTTGAGTATCCAATTGTTAATTTTAAAGATTTTGTTTTTCGCAATTTTGATATTGATTTTAGTTTCGAGACTTTGAGTGTCAAAATCTTGACGGTTTTTATATTTTGTGATTCGGAGTTTTAATTTTCGGGACTATTTTAGAAATTTTGTTTTTTTTTTGAGTTTCGGGATTTTGTCAGCTGGGAATATGAAATTGGATTTTTTCTGTGATGTACTTTAAGAATTTCGGAATTTTGATTCTGGGGTTTTTTTAAGTTTTAGGATTTTAAAGATAAAGATTTAATTTTTCGAATTTTTAAGCGCAACAGAAGCTTGTGTACTGTTTAAGTTCGAGAGTCCAAAAAACGTTGTTGCACTCATAAAGAAAAATTTGCTGATGTATGTTTCAACTTCTAAGTTTAGGCTGTTCTTGCAAGGTGGTAAATTTTTTTTAAACCCCTCACTACCTCTTCTTTATACTTTCAGTGCCAAAAAGTTTATCCCGAAAACAGACTAAATAAACGTTTCAACTCCTGTAGAAATGTTTGGAAAAATTTCAAAAATTCTGGAGAAATTGTACGTCCAAAGTGATGCTGTGTTTGGACTTTATTGGAGACCTTTATAAGACAGTGGCGTGTACGAGAGTGGGGCAACAGTGGTATACTCAGCAATTCGATAAGGAGGTGGGGGAGGTTTGTACCACAAGTTCACTCTTTTATACAATTACACTTCCGGTTATTATGCGTCTTTGCCGCATTCTAGTTATTGATTTGTAACCCGCCCCTGGGTACACTCTGATCTCAGCTAAAGGTTTGAGTTATAAAGTTGAAAGTCAGTAAACAAATTGAAGTTTACTATTAAAAGAGGTATCGGGTAGGATAGAGCTAAATTAAACATTTTCTTCGGACGGGACATATAGCGCAGGAAGCGCTCACATTTATATATTAAAAAAAGGATCGGTACCTTACTTACAACTGACAGAAGATTGGTTTTTATTTTATTTATTATTTTTGTCTACGTGATGTAAACTACATCGTTGTCTACACGTCGACATTACTCTTTTGACAATAATCTATTATCTACTCAACTACGGTAGACAAGGCATGTCAAATAAATGAACTCTATTCAGATGATGAGTTTTTCAGTAGTTTTTACATAGTCGACATTTTTTTACACCGAATTTTCCGTTATTTCAAAGTGTAGAAAATGCCTCTACGTACAGGAACAATACCACCAGGAATTTTGGGGAGGAAGGAATCGTTCAATATTCTTCAAATTGCGATAAGGAAAAGGGAGTAAAAGTAAGAATTGCTCCAAACTTGATTCAGTACAAAACTATTAGACAAGCGCACAGTATATACGAATACGATAGCCTTCGGAATCATTTACACTTTCTAAAGGACAAATAATTTAACGTTTGAAATACGAACTGTCCACGGTAGCCTAGTATAAGTAGACTAACCCACCATCTCAGGGGTCCTAATGTAAATTTTTTCAGTACAAAACTCAGATTGTATGAAAGGATGGTGAATTTGTTACATCCATACCCTAATTTATCAATAGAGTCGAAGCTTCCAGTGAGAACCACAACTTTTCAATATCCAATTAACAAAGCGTATAAAGTTCTACCCTTTTTAGAGATCTTCTACACACAACATCGAATGTACTCGAAAGATAATGCAGAGCGCTAACCGCTGCTTTAAGGCAGGCGTCCACTAGATGCGGGCCGCATCGCAACGGTGCGACGAGCATTTTTTTTCTACGTACTTCGTTCCGTCGCGAGTCTCGTTCAGTGGACGCACTTCCATAACAATGTATGGCAGGCGGATTTTTGCGATGCGGCCCGGCCCGGCCTATCCGCCCTTTAATGCGCAGATGGACACACAACAGATCAGTTTTGGAAAGTGAAACTCTATGTGTAAATTTCATTCAAGATAAGCGTCCGTATGCTAAGTTTGTATTACACTAGGTGCATACTGTCAAATTTTTGACTAAACAAATTTGACGAAAAGTTCTAACAATTTTTTTGCTGCAAAAAAGACTTTAGATAATTATGTGGCAAAGAAAAATTTTACGATTAATGACTGTTAATAGTCAAATGTTAGACATAGTGGCACTCATAGTGGAACAGTAGTAACGCGAAGCATTGCCAAGTGTAACAATAATTATTGAATTGACAAGAATTTGGGCTGTAGCTTAATACCAACGTTGAGATACGTCTTCTGCTATACATGTTGCAACTAGACGTACAACTTGGTTTGACTAGTCAGTTTTCTAAATTTTAATGTAAGCCATCAAAATTCGATGAACAAAGACGCGTGGGTCAATGTCTTATGTTTGCCATTAAAATATGAA
Organism: Beris morrisii; assembly: GCA_951812415.1. Classification (NCBI taxonomy): domain Eukaryota; kingdom Metazoa; phylum Arthropoda; class Insecta; order Diptera; family Stratiomyidae; genus Beris; species Beris morrisii. Next base: position 105,954,582 of record OX638312.1, on the reverse strand, counting down.
AATTTTACTGGCCATGAATCACATAAAAATCGCTCAGGAGCAAATTGGTGAAGAAGAAAAAAATGAGACGAAACTATCAAGCGATCATCATCAAACGTTTTAATTAGTGACACAGATTTGCATGAATGGAGTTTTATGATGAAACCCCCCCAGCCTTAAGGTCACGGCATGGAAAATTGAGGTGATTATAAGGCGCTGTAAGATTGTAGGTAGGTACGGTGTACGGAGTAGTTGGGGAACGTACTTAATCGCACTGCGCCAACTTGTTAGCTTTTCTGGGTTACCCACAGATCGAGGGAATCCATCACTCGCTTTTCAAGTTTATTTCGTTTCGTATCGTGGTTATGAGATATGCCAGTTAGACATGTTGTGTGGAAGAAGTTTATAACCTTATTGGAGAACTGGTTTTCTAGCCACTTAAGATGGAAATCTTTCGTAACTAGTCGAGTACTATGAAAGTTTAAAATGACAAATTATTGCGGTAGTCGCAAGCGTATAATGTCGAGCCTCGCGCCAAGTCTAAAGCCATGAAATTTGAATCGAATTTCGACAAATGTTCGTGTGAGATGCCTTCAATTGAAAGTAATGCACCAAGCGCGTTGGTGTAATGCAAATTGAATTCTTATTGCACGAGACAAATTAAAGAGACTCACAAGACAACCGGAAATTTCTTATTAGACCGTGTGTTGTTCTGACGATAATTAAAGTCGTATGCCGCCGTTTTCGAATGTGTTAAATTAATTAAATTCAATTTCGACAAGTTGATATTAAGTATCTGTCTATGCTGCCGTGACTAATATCTAGATCTGATCGAATGTATCGCAGCTGAAATGGCATAACAACTTCAGGTGGGAAGAATCCAAAACAAATTGTAGCTAGAGTGGTGTGGCGCTTGATCACTCCTTTTTCGTAGTTCCCTTTGTGATACTCAATGGAAGCATAGGTCTTTTCATCAATACCAGTTCCTAATATCTGCCAAAAGGACCTTCTTCCGTAAAAATCCTTAGTTCGCTTCACACAGCCTCTACTTTCTGGTTCCCTTATAGAGTCAAACTGGAGACGTTTTGCTGCTTACTCAAGGTATGACCAATCAATTGATACCTTCGACTTTGAATCCTCCAAAGATCGTTCCAGCTAGCGTCGACTATCCCCGCATCTCGGCTTCATTGTATCTTAAATTTTGTAGTTCCCAATGATCGTGGCTGACAATCGGGTTTTTTTCTTAAGACATTTGATAATAATCCACGATATTCTCGTTCAAAAGCTTAGCTCACCCGCTATCCAAATTTCTTTCATATTTTATCAGAACTTTCTATCTAATTTATTGGAGTGCCACAAGGTAGTCAGCGTGAACCGCTTCTATTTATTATTATTGTTTGTAGGGTGTAATACCTCTATAACTGTACTGAATAAAACGCTTCTACTGGTGTTCTACCCTTCTTCGGTTTTTTTGTTATCAGGCGATTGAGAAGGGAATTAATTGTCCAAGAAAAAGGCAGACTACAAAATAAATTGAACGATTAAATGGCGAAAATCTATATAACTGAAGTGCAAGTACGCAGCAGGCGACTAGAAGCAAAAATCAATACTCAGCTCTATAGTGGCAGAAGACAAAGCCGTTTCCCATTCTTTCAAATATTTGACTAGTTTCGCTGACAAATGCAGTCAAATTTGTGTTTGTCAAATTGTTTTCTTCCCTACGCAACAGCCTTTTGGACTGAAATATTTCACTTAATTTTACTTAAAATTTTTATTTGGCAAAATGGCGTTAATATAATCCAATAAATAGTTTTAAAAAAAATCTATAGTAAGAAAGAATATGAAACTTTGCTCATTGGTTGGCTAAATTGGTTTAGTTAAAACCTACAAAACTTTTGGAAATATCAATAAAAAGAGTTTGGCGAACTTCTACTAAAATTTCTAAAATATAGTATCTAAAAACATTATTTTGTTTTTGTAAAATCACAAAAGAAACCAGGTGTTTATTCACTCGATCATCAGTTGGATGGTAACTCCAGATGAGGAGAGCTTAAGATCAAAAGTGGCAAAGTCCACAACTTTAATTTTCTGAAAAATACTTGTATTTCATTAACGAAAAGTACACGCTTATTAAAGACAATAAAAATTAAACAGTTCTAAAATTGAAAACTTGAGAACAGAACAGGATATTGCATCCCAATCTGATGCAATAATTGTTTGAAGGATAAACACATTGAGTAAGTGGTTTAAAATTTTGTCCGCATTTATAATTACGCCAACATAATTATTAATAATTTGATTTCATATATCTAGAATTTGATGCCGAACAGTTTAGAGTTCAACAGCTTGCGGCGGGTATGCAGTCAGAACAGGTTAAGAGTAAATTGAAGCCTATGTTTAATGATATAATTATCTAATAAAAATATAAAATTATCGAATATCTTTTTTTCCAATTAGCACACCCAATACACAAATTTATTCTATACATAATTGTACATTAATGTCATGAATGCACTACACTACTTCGGTCGAAAGTTATAGCCAGTTCTAATGTTCATAATATTAACGTACAAATTCATCATATTGATATGAAAACGTACATTAATATTATGAACGCCGCACTGAGCATTTCATAGAATTAATAAATTTCTATCTTAAAATGAACAACAGTAAGTACTGAAAAAAATTCTGTGGTAAAAAGCGATAACAGCTTAAGTCGAGAAAATAATTAGGCAGTTACATGTATCAAAATTGATAAATAAAGTAATAAAAAATATATTAGAAGATCTTATTTTATTGAATTTAATAATACAACACAATAATAATATATTATATGAGATAAAAATCTATCAAATGGCAATTTTTTTAAAAAAATGCAATTGAAAACTTAAAAAATGATTTTTTCTTATCTCGACATAAGCTGTTATCGCTTTTTACCACAGAATTACTCATTTCATCAATGCTATGAATTCATTCATTGATACCACGAATCCATTTAGTGTAGCAATTTTTTTGGAGTATTTCTGTAATTATGTGAGTGTAACAAAAGTTAACAAAAATGTAAAATATTAATGAATAATTGCATCGTTTCAAACTTAATGAATTTTCGTCATTCTGATGATGTTCATATTCATTAATTGGATGTAGGTTTTTCATTGAGTAAAGGAATAAATGGAATAAACCCAAATATTCAAATAGAAATTTATTAATAATTTCTGTCTGAATCCGCTATTTTATTTATTTTTTAATGGTTTAGACTTCAGAATTAATATGCGAGCCCAGAAAACTCGGCGGATTTGAATCATATTAGTCCGTCTTTGTGTTTTTAATAGTTTTTAAATTTTGAAATTATTCTTGTGATTTTGAATACGTCAGTGAGTAGAACTGCAACTGTTCGGGATCTTAAGAATACCGACCTGATTTGAAACTGTTTCTGATGATGTCCATATTCATTGATTGGATGTAGGTTTTTCATTGAGTTAAGAAATAAATGAAATAAAACGAAATATTCAAAAAGAAATTTGTTAATAATTTCTGTCTGTATCCGCTATTTTATTTATTTTTTTAATGTTTTTAACTTCATAATTGATATGCGAGACCAGAAAATTCAGCGGTTTTGAAGTATATTAGTCGGACATTTTGTTTTTAATAATTTTCAAATTTTCAAATTACTCTCGTCATAATTTTGAATACGTCAGGTAGAAGTTAAGGTCACCTTTTTTCGGGATCTTAAGAATACCGACCTGATTTTAAACTGTTTTCTCAAATTGCAATAAGAAGTGGGAAAAGAATATCAGCTATCTTTTCCTCTACTCCGAAAAGTTCGATTTGTGGTCTTGAGGTCTTTTATTGTGCAGATCGGACTGGTTATTTCCTCCCTGCCTGTGATGGGTCCCTAATTCAGAACTCCTGCGGTTGAGTATTAATCACAGACTTTGTACGTGAAATATGCTTTCCGTTGCATTGACGCTGTGTGGCATATGAAGAAAACAGAAAATGACGATAGATTAGGCCTTCTTCATCCAGTTAATTGATTTCCATTGACGTCTAAACAGCAGTATACTATTTGGCATAATAATCGATTAAGCTAACTGCGCACCTATAACAATGAATGAATTCTTAATCGAAACAAAATATGTGCCTTGAAATGTTATTTAAAGAGGTAGCCGGAAAATTAAAACTTGTAAAGCTTATTGTATGTAAATAAATAGCGAAAAAAATTTTAAAGCCGTTGAACTTTTTGATCGTCTATCATCGGATGCGCTATTATTTATGGCGCACTCTCGGAAAACGAACGCCTCATTTCACCATCTTGCCGAACAAAAATACCGCCTAATTTATTATTAACCTACGGCCAGACTATGCTATTCCAAATTAAGGTTAATGAGTTTTAAAGCAGATTAATCTGTTTTCAGTGCCGGAATGCAATGTAAGATCTTTTTTTTACTTTTCGGGTTTCTGATCAATTCGGAAATAGTGTTGAGGAACGAGAATACAATTGTTGAATTCGACAGAGAAAAATACAATAAGATCGAAGCCGTTAGAAAATTAGTAAAGACCTTCTTTTTTTTAAGAAATATTTGAAGATTTGTTTGGATTGTTCAATTGTCAATTTTAGAAAATAAATTGTATGTACAATCTACGCCGTCTGCCACGAATTCCATTAAGATGTGACGTTCTGAACAGCTAAGTCGGCTGAAACAAATCAACTACTGACACCTATTTCGAACTATATACAACTGCAACCGACGAAACTGCTGCTTAACCGAATACGACGTCGAGAAGTTTGACGTCAGCGCCAACTTGGGTTTGAAATAAAAATGAAACTTAGCGCAGAGCTGCATTACAGTAAACTTAGCTAGTTTTTTGTCAATTTTGCGCGGATTTTTGAAAATTTGTTGGATTTGCGTCGTTTGGCAGGTTCCAACTAGGCGTATTTGTTTGAAAAAATAATAAACTTAGCAAAGTCCCGTCAACTGCAGTAAATTGCATATTGAAGCTGACGTTGACGCAGTGATTGTAGCACGAACGGACTGAAGACATTCGCCAAAACTATAAACGGTCGAATTGAAATGTCGCAGTAAAACTACTAAAATTTACATAAATTGTTGCGCCGTATCTCATTAACAACGCCATTGAACCGTAAATAGAGGATCATGATGATGACGATTAACGTTTATCGCCGATCACGACAATCTGATCGGATTTTAAAACCCAAAGACAACGACTTCAGAAACAACTTGACAAAAATGGGCAAAACATTTCAACAATTGTTGCATATTTCACTGACTGCCCTGGCTGCATAAATAATGTTTTGAAGTCAAGTAGCCCGCCGACTTCCATTTACGGCAGTCGTTGTGCTTTGGACTTTGGGACTTTGGTATGAGGAAAATGAAAACGAAAATGGAAAATGGGAAATCAACTGAATGCTGCGAGGAATTTTAAAACTTGTGCTTTGTTCTTTATTTTTTCAATAAAGTCCATAAATTTGTGTTGATTTAATACAAATTTAAAAAAAAAAAAAAATAAGAGAAATCTATAAAATATAAGATCGGAAGACGTTAGTGCGAACGAAAAGAAAAAATACAAAATAAATTAAAAAACCTATGAGATCTCTGTTTTGTCGAACGCGCGACTATATTAAACTTGACCTTGTACAACGAGCATGGACGGACAGTCTTACAAAAATAGCTATTTGTATTTATGCTGTTGTTGTATACATAGTTAACAAATTTTATGGTCTCTTTTTATTATTATTTATTTTTTACTTTTGTTTATCTTATTCGAGTTGAGAAATCTTATTTAGAGTGGACGAGGAGGTCTTCTTTTTATTTAAGGCATTTAACTATAGGGGGAAAACCGTACGTGGCGCCAACTTCAAATGAATTCAGAAGGAGTTGCAGTTGTATCGTATCTACGAACTTTGTCTATTTTTGGAAATTTTTAAAATAGAAATTCTTTTTATTTTCGTCGAAACTTTGCACGTCTTGAGATCACCGGGTCCCGGGCTCCCGGGTCCTCCAATTATAGGGTATTTGCTCTCAAAACCGAATTTGAGCAATTTTTTTGACTCAATTAAAACTCGATTACACCGTACAAAGTAGCATAAAAAAAAGTTGCAGTTTCGAAATTACAGACAGTTTTTTCTAAGATTTAGAATAAAAATATTAAAGTAATTTGACGAAATGTATAATAGTTCCGCTCTTACTTTAAATGTGCTTGAAGGTGGAATTATAGTAAACGCGACGCGCGCGAGTTACGGCATGATTCCCACGCCTCGACGACTAACTCAGCAAGTTCCAAGTTCCCACGACATGACGAACAACATACGCTGTAATCAGCATATATATCATATTCTAAATTTCATAATTATTGTAAATGCACCTTTTATTAAATTCCAAACGTATGCACCTTTTCAAAGAATATTAACCCGAGCCAGACGCTGAATCAACATATTTCACCTTTTCCAAAAATGTTAACTTTAGATAATTAGCTCAGTTGTAATTGAAACGTAAACGAAGTAACACAAAAATAAAATTTAAATTATCAAGCAACCAAGATTTAGTTTTTTTTAAAAGTTATTAATAAAGTAACTTTAACTGGCGCAGTCGTGCAGTTAGGGCGGTGTGGTCATAAGTTTTTTAATTGATTTAAAATCGACGGATTATCGATTTGTGATATTGAAAAAATTAGTGTTGTGTTCTGCAATCCTGCACCTACGACGGATCATCGTAAGAAGCGACCAACCAAAACATCATCTACGACCATACATTGACTGGAAAAAGGAGGAAAAATCAAAGACGACCGATCAAGCGGAAATGTGGAAAGTCACTCTAATTATTTGCATGTAAGTCGTTATTTTGGATTTCCTTCCATGAGCTATCCTAAAAAGAAAAGCCCATTCAAATCCAGGCCCTACCCTACACCCCAATTTATTAGTAGAATTAATTACCTAAGGCCCAATTCAAGTGAAAACCTAGAATTAAGTAGAAATAGTGAAAGTGAACAAATTTCAAATAGTTCCGACCAAGAATATCGTGCGCGAAGTGTGTCTGATTTTTTCAGCGTAAAAGTTTCCAATAGCATCCAAAATTTAACAAAGGCTTTTAAAAGTCGTAACAAAGATAAAATCGAAATCGAAAATAAAAGTGAACGCATTATGGTAGACGAAGTCGCAAACGAACCCCGACCAATTACAGCCATGGATATTTTCAACTCATTAAGAGTTCCGGATGCCATCAAAGATTTACCGAAATTTGACGGCAATCCTCGTCTCCTTTTCGATTTCCTCGATAACGTCGACGAAATCCTGAATCTCATATCGTGCACTAGTGGCACACCATATGGCCAACTTCTTCTTCGGGCTATACGGAATAAAATCGTGGGCCCTGCGAACGAAGTTTTGAACATGTACGGGACTTCATTAATATGGGACGATATTAAGCAAAATCTCGTGCTCCATTACGCGGACAAAAGAAATGAAACATCCTTGATTAGGGATCTGCACAATCTTAAGCAAGGAAACAATTCTCTTGAAAAATTTTATGCAGATGTAGTCGAAGTACTAGCGAGTATGACCAATCATGTCAACATTCACGAGGAAAACGTGAATGTTGTCACTGCAAAGAAAGAGCTTTACTCTGAAATGTGTTTAAACGCATTTCTTTCCGGTTTAAGGGAACCATTGGGGTCTACAATCAGAGCAATGAAGCCTGATTCATTGGCCGTTGCTTTTTCGTATTGTGTAAAGGAACAGAACATATCTTATGCTAAACTAGACCTAAATAGACAAATGAACCCTAAACAAGTTCTACCGTCAGCCAGACCACAGAGTAGATTCCCACAAACCAATATCTACTATCCAAACCCTTACAACCAACAAATTAGATTCCCATATGCGCATCCTCAACAACAACAGCAAAGACCACCCCAATTCAACAATTTTCCACAACAAAGAGCATATCCTTCCAATAATTTCAGTTTCCTTCAAAGGCAACCTACTAACTTCAATCCACCACAAAGAACACCGACTAACTTTAACCAGCAAAATCAATTAATGCCTTCAAGACCTGAACCGATGGACACTTCTTCGGGTAACACCAGATATCGCCCACAAACAAACCAAAATAGAATGCAACCTACCAATTTCGTTAAACCAGCTAATTTCGGAAACAAAGAAATTTTCAACGTAACTGAAAGCGAAAAACCTTCGATAGGCAATGTATATTCTCCGCAGTCGCCAAACCCAGAACACTTTAACGAGGTATATCAAAATCAATACCACGTAATCGAACCAATAGATGAATACTACCCATATGAAGATCAAGAAAAAACCATCGAGCTGGATGATGAAAATTTTCAGCTACCCGCCTCGATGGAGCAATTGGTTTCATAGACATTAACAAACACGGATTCATCCTTCCATATATAAATATCTCTTCACCTTTCGGACGATCATTAAAATTTCTAATCGACACCGGCGCCTCGTCATCCTTTATAAATCCAGAGTATATTCGCCCCGAAAACATATTAACGACAAAGACCACAACTATCACGACCATTCTGAATAAACACGACCTAAATCATGAAGTGATACTACCAAACTTCAATGAGTTTAACCAGCCCGGTAAAACCAGATTTTTAGTTTTCCGCTTCCACGGTTACTTTGACGGTCTCCTTGGCTTAGACACGCTGACATCTTTGGGAGCAAAAGTTGACCTCGCAAACCACATTTTAATTACAAAAAACGCCACAATTCCACTACAATTTAAACCAAATTTCATGTCCCAAAAATATTCTATACCACCCAAAACAAAAATGATTGTTAAACTACCAGTCGATATTCGTGAGGGTGATATTTACATAACTAAAACTGAAATTAAACCAGAATTAATAATTCAGGAAGGAATTTATCACGCAAAAGAATGGTATAGCTTGATTGAAGTCACTAATCAGTCAGATATTGAAGAATTGCTTTTCCTAGAACAACCACTGAAAGTTACTGAATTCTCCCCATCCACTTTTATAGAAATTAATAACTTTAACATTTCTTATGAGGACCATGTTCATGACATCCTTCCATCTGATGATATCACAAAATTGTTACGTGTCTCACATTTAAATTTGGAGGAAAAGAAAATTATTTTTGAAGTCTGTAAAAAATTCGAGGATATCTTCTTCAGAGAAGGACAACAACTTTCTTTTACTAATGAGATTAAACATCGGATTACTACAACCGATGATACACCCATTTTTACAAGATCCTACAGATATCCTTACGTACACAAGGAAGAAGTCCGAAGACAGATTGGCGAAATGTTAGACCAAGCAATCATAAGACCCAGCTACTCACCTTGGAGCTCTCCTGTTTGGATTGTTCCAAAGAAAAGAGACGCCAGCGGTAAACAGAAGTGGCGTATGGTTATCGATTACCGTAAACTCAATGATAAAACGATAAGCGACCGTTATCCACTTCCAAATATAACTGAGATTCTGGACAAGCTTGGAAAAAGTATGTATTTTACAACATTAGACCTTGCTAGCGGGTTCCATCAGATCGAAATGGATTCACGTGACATTCAAAAAACAGCATTTACAGTTGAAAACGGCCATTTCGAATACATTCGCATGCCCTTCGGGTTAAAAAATGCCCCGTCCACATTCCAACGTGTGATGGATAATATCCTTAAAGATCTACAAGGAAAGATCTGTCTCGTCTACTTAGACGACATAATCATTTTTTCTACATCCCTTCAAGAACACGCAGAAAACCTGAAGAAAGTATTTTCCAAACTGCGCGAAGCAAACTTAAAAGTTCAGCTCGACAAATCAGAATTCCTCCATAAGGAGATTGCATTCCTGGGTCACATTATAACCACAGAAGGAGTTAAACCAAATCCAGACAAAATCAAGACCATCAAGGAATTTCCTATTCCAACCACTCAAAAAGAGATCAAATCATTTCTAGGTCTTCTGGGTTATTACCGCAAATTTATAAAGGACTTCGCGAATCTTACCAAACCCCTAACAGAGTGTTTAAAGAAAGGGAAGAAAATCGAATTTACAGATCGTTACATGTCAACATTCGAAACGTGCAAGGATCTTCTTATAAATGATCCAATCTTACAATATCCAGATTTTACTAAACCATTCGTACTATCAACAGACGCTAGTAATTACGCAATAGGTGCCGTTTTATCTCAAGGACCTATTGGCAGCGATAAGCCAGTATGTTATGCTAGTCGTACCCTCACAACATCCGAAATCAATTATTCCACCATAGAAAAGGAACTGCTAGCTATCGTTTGGGCTACAAAATACTTCAGACCCTACCTATTTGGAAGACGATTCAAAATAATCACTGATCACAGACCCTTAACATGGATAATGAGCTTAAAAGACCCAAACTCAAAATTAGTAAGATGGCGCTTAAAACTAGAAGAGTACGATTATGAGATCGTGTATAAAAAGGGATCTCAAAACTCAAACGCTGATGCCCTAAGTAGAATTAAACCCAAGGAAGAGACCGCCAAAGTTGAAGCCAATGTTAATGAATTAAACGATACAACTAACGCATCCAACAACGGTACCTGTGGAACAACAGTTCATTCCGCCACAGAAAACATGGATGACGGTATCCCTATTTCTGAACGGGCGTTAAACGAATTTAACTTACAACTCATTTTAGAAAAAACAAACAAAAATCACAAACCGAAACTTGAAATGCCTTTTAAGAATAAACAGAGGCGCACAATTAGAACACTTAACCTTTCGGAAGCAGACATGACAGAATTGTTCAAAAAATTTCTATCCCCTAACAAACTTACAGCTATATACACTAACGATGAAACATTTCGAATAGTTCAATCCGTATATTCTAAATTCTTTTCTCAATCTAAAACTTTTAAACTCATACGATGCAAAGAAATCCTAACAGACATTACAAACAATGATGAACAGGACCGAATTATCAACGAATACCACATTAAAAACAATCACCGCGGTATTAATGAAACTCTTCTTCATCTTAAAAGACAATACTATTTCCCTTTCATGAAAAACAAAATAACGCAAATTATCAATAATTGCGATAAATGTCAAAGCCTCAAATATGATCGCCATCCTCCTAAACCCATTTTTCAAGTCACCGAAACACCTGAAAAACTTAAAATTAAAGGCACCCTCTTGCTACACTTCCAAAATTGCGAGATCGCCGTAAATGGAATCACCTATACTTCAAAACAAATATCCTACTGGGACGAAATCAACATTTATCCATCAATCTTCAACGAAATAAACGTTACTCTCACCAACGATAACATCCAATTAAAAAAACTTAATAACTACCAGTTCTCAAAAGGACAAGACACAAAACCTGTCCAGCAACAACATACTTACCAACAGGATATAGCTGTAACAGTTGACATCATTGCATTCATCTTTATCTCGATTCTCGTCATCACTATCTTAAAAATGTACAGGAGATTTTACACCACATATAACCTACCACAACCGACGTCATCGTCCATCGCTCCTGCCAACGAACCGAAAATACAGTTCCTTTGGCCATCGCTCAACACCAAGGGGGGAGGAGTTACGGCATGATTCCCACGCCTCGACGACTAACTCAGCAAGTTCCAAGTTCCCACGACATGACGAACAACATACGCTGTAATCAGCATATATATCATATTCTAAATTTCATAATTATTGTAAATGCACCTTTTATTAAATTCCAAACGTATGCACCTTTTCAAAGAATATTAACCCGAGCCAGACGCTGAATCAACATATTTCACCTTTTCCAAAAATGTTAACTTTAGATAATTAGCTCAGTTGTAATTGAAACGTAAACGAAGTAACACAAAAATAAAATTTAAATTATCAAGCAACCAAGATTTAGTTTTTTTTAAAAGTTATTAATAAAGTAACTTTAACTCGCGCGTTAAGGGATGCGACGCGATGACAGCTGACTGTCATGTATGGATATGTTAGTGAATGCAACCAGTTACAGTGATATCGCATCTCTCTAATAGCGTCGCGCTGATAGTCTAATTTCTAATTTCATCGCGCTTGTAACGGCATTTTAATACTTGCGTCGGTTGTAGTTGCCTATATAATAAAAAAAATAACAGGCAATAGACCCATGTGTTATGATACGATATGATTTTTACTTGACACTAGGGTTGCGCATTTTAGTTCACCTTGGTCAGCGATCATTTCCGATTCCCGATCACTCGCGAACTAGTTCGTTCTTTTAGTTCACTAGTTCGCGGGAATTCAATGATAAGAAAGGCAGTGAAGTTTGGAAGGGCTGAATAAAAGGTGGTAGTCGTAATTCTGATAGAATGTGATGAGCAAAAAAAAGGAAGGTCACTCACTGAGTTCCGAACGGCAATGACCAAAAAAAGTTCGTTTCGAGTGAATAGAAACGAACTAGGAGCGGGACTGACTGCGAACTAGTTCGTTCATTTCACTTATGGGAAGGGAACACTCTTTTGAACTAGTTCGTTCGCGAACTACACAAGCCTATTTGACACCTTGTTAGGCTTAGGTACTCTAGTAAGCTCATTTCTATGAGAGTATCGAAGTTTTTTTTGCATTGTATAGAGTGATTCAGTAAGAACGCTCGATATTTGTTAGGTTATAGCGGTCATGTTGTTAAAGCAACATCTGTCGAATTTGTTGCGAATTGTTCAGTCGTGAATGGCAAATCACCATGGAAGGTTATAGCGTTGAACAACGTGTGCAAATCATGAAATTTTATTTTCAAAATCAGAACACCGTTCGAAGAAAGTTTCGCGTATTGCGTGATTTTTAACGAAGAGGCCCACTCAGGTCAGATTTGCGACTATACCAATCGACACGAGATACACCAGCACCAAATGCATCTCGAGATGCATCACTGGTGGGGATTTTGGTCCGTACTTCTGCCAAAACGAAATTGGCATTGCCATAACTGTCAAACGATCGATGATAAACAACTTCTTGAATTTCATCCTGAACTGGATGATTTGGATACCGAGGACATGTGGTTTCTACTGGACAGCGCTACGTGCCACACAGCGCATGTCATGATGGACATTCTGCACGAGCGATTTGAGGGCATCGTTATCTCGCGCGGCGGCGACGTGAACTGGCCACCGTGATCGTGCGATTTAACGCCCTTAGACTTATTCCTTTGGGGCTATCTTAAATCGCAGGTTGACGCGTATAATCCGCAAACAATTGATGACCTTTAAATCAACATAGCGAACGCCATCCAGCAAATTCATCCAGATTTATGCGACAAAGTCGTCGAAAATTGGACCTCTCGAATACGTGCCACCAAGCAAAGCCGGCGGACATTTCAACGACGTTATATTCCATACTTAATGGTATAAAATATTCTTTCAAATAAAAAAAGAATTGGGTGGATATCTCACACACAACTTGTTTTATTTACATTTAAAAATTGAACGTCCTTATTGAAAGACCCTATATTTTAGAGCTCTGCCCCAACTAACAAACTCTCCTTTGTAAATTGGGACACTTAGTAAGACAGTTCGAAAGAACCACGTTTTGGGTAGTAAAAACAAACATATTCTGGAAAAATTAGTGACTTTTAGCGCCAAAACTGAGTAAGACCATTTACTCACAGTTTTAAAAGTTTACAGTGCCCGAATCCACTCCAGAGCCACTGTACATAAATGCATATCTGCCAGCGAGGTAGGTGTACACCAGCATTCCCATATGATATGCAAGCAAGCAAAAAAATAAAGCAGTGATTCTCAAATGTTTTTCGCTACGAACCAATTATTTTAATTAAAGAATTTTATGGAAAGCTACTGAATCATCAAACTAAAGTTATGCCAATTGGTAGCTACAGTCAGAGCGGCCCAAAAAAGATAAACTAAGAATTTTTATTTTTTTTTTGGTTAGTATTTTGGGATGGGGTTTTCATAAAAATTTTTCAAATATTGTACCTTCTTTAATTTCAGTCCCATCGAAAAATTTAATGAAACAGAAGATGGAAGTAAAGTGATTCCAACCTTTTAATGCTTTATACATTTTTCTTGAGGTAATATCAATATTTTCCATCTCTATATTGATATATTATGACGCTGTGGATTAATATGTTTTTTTAATATTATGACGCTGTAGCTTAATATTTGAGTTTAAATAGAAAAATAGCATTCATTTATTAATTTTACCCACTACGCCGCAAGGCAGTCGAATCTTTTCCCGGTCAGTGTATATTCCGCCTTATGGTTTGTATATTAGCTGGACACAGCTAATATACAAACCATGGTATTGAAATCGTAGTATTGAAACTAGCTGCATATGATACACTGCACATATGGTATGATTTGACAGTATCTGATATAAGCAAACAACGACATTTAGTTGCGATACTCGCCACACAATTGGGGAATGGCACTGCTAGCAGTAAAATGCATACTAGGTAAAATTATCGAATTTGTATACCATGAAATTCAATATTAGTTCAATATTAGATATATACCAGCTCGATTATCTCGTATATGCTTAGTATTGGGTGATACACTGCTGGTATTGACGATATTATGATATCAATACCAGCAGTGTATCCATGTTATTATTAGACTTCCAACTGAAAAGTATGAACCACTTATTGCCTTGTGCTATTGCTCGTTATCTTTTATTATGCGCACACCTAAGATATTTTGCTATTTTCTTTTTGCAGGTGTATTTCAAATAAATGCCGTAAGCTAAAATACGGCTATAAGTCGCGGTACTCCCATATGGAAAATGCGGAAACCATTCAACACAAAGAATTTCAAATGATTATTATTATTGGAGCGCAGTTGTGTATATAATAATTGCCTCCGTAATAAATAAGATCGCATGAACTCGTGTTCTATGACGTTTATTTGAAAATGATTCAACCGGGAAAATTGTTTAAAGGTAGGATATGTAAATTTTAATGGTCAATAGAATTCAACGTGACTTGGACGTTGAAAGATTTAGAGGTATAATATGCAGCACAATGTAAACTACTAATTTTTAGATTAAAACTTTCTTAAGTAACAAAATCCCTTAAAACTTAACTATCGCATTCAATTCATTGTCCCCAGTGTCACAACACAGATGGCGCATCGAGAGCCTTCCACTTCAATCGATTATGTGAAACAATTTAAAACAGTTGAGATCTTCGTTGGCATGTTTTCATATCCACAACTTTGACCCTCATAAATATTCAATCCATTTAGCGAAATCTACCGAACTGCCAATGTACCATTCAATCAAATTACAGACCCGGTACGTCAACTGTCAGTCAGCAATATTTCACGCCAATTTAAATCTCAAATCGACACTAACCCCAAGTAGAAAGTTTGTAATCCAATATCTTTTCAATTTTCGAATATTAAAATGTAAAAAAAAGTACATAGCATAAAACCTCATATTCGAAATAACGAGACGCATATGGCAGTATGCATACGCTATTATCTGTCACTTCTGGTTGATGAATTTTTATGATATGAATCATAGACCATCAAAATAATAAAAAAAAGTCGTGACACCAGTTTCACTATTTTTGATGATGTAATTGGTGAATATGGTGAAGAAGTGAACACGAAGTGGACTGGTTTTTGAGTGATTTATGCAGGCCACACTAAAATGTAACGGCTGGGGATTAATTTTTTTTTTATCTTTCAAAAGATTCCCTAACCAAGTGGTTCTTATTCTGTCGTCTTAAGTTTGTGTTGATTAGTTTAATGGAATTGAGCACTTTTCTGAGAATGAGGTTAGTTTTGGTTATTTTGATTCGATATTTAAGAAAAAAAAAACACTTCAAGATGGAGGGAAATTACAGGCGATAGTGAAAATAAGAGTCCCCTAATATAGCGTTCCACAGCACAGGGCTACTTCAAAGTTAGCGCCGTTGTGAAGCCAAGGCACCACGGATTTTTTTTTTGCCCACGATCAACTGAGCTTTTTGACGAGCTTTATCTCAAGATTCACTGAGCTCGTTTGACGAGGTTTGTGTCCAGGATTTTTTCGAGAAGAGAAGAGGAGGAGTGTGACTAGATGTAGAGCAGAAATGTTGATTTTTTCGGGCGGAGAGGCGGTAAAAAGGGAAAGAACTTTATGGGGAGTGCGGCCAGATATGGAGCGAAAAATTTGACTGAAATATATTTTGGATTAAAGAAGCTGTGACGTATCCCGAACCAAAAAAAGCTCCTGTTTTGCGACAGTGGCAGCAGGTTTGTACTCACAAGAAGGCTGATCAAGATACCACCGAATTCCTTAGATTGTTAGCGACAGTCGAGTTTATTTGACAGAAATCAATGAAAATGTTAATTACGTTGTTATGTGTTCGGATAATAAATAATATAAGCAACTATGTTTGAAAAAATGACAGAAATAATTCGAAATAGGAACAAATGTAGAGTAAAAGATTATCACGTTGCATCGCCTCATGTTCTATATATTTTGGTTTACCATACGGAATATACTCATATGACGGTATTTTTATCCTGGTGACCATGAACAACTGAAATCGATAACCAATAACATACTCGAATGATATCAAAGCCTTGTTATATGTTTATCTTCGGTAATAGAAAGAACCTTAACAAGGGGATACGGAAAGGATTGTGACATTACTATTGCATAAACAGATTCCCTTTGTAATGGACAATTGGATAGAGAATCGAACCATAATTTTTTGCAGTTATTCTGTTAGCTAGAAACTATTCAAGGTTGTGACTTCGTGTCATACATTACCTTTTATTTTAAGAAAAAAGGATGAAATGTTCTACAGACTGTACTAGTAGGTGGCATACTTTTTTGTATACTAACTTCGACATACAACTGACCGCTCGAACCCCAAACATTTTCAGACTAAGAGGTTGCAATATTGGTGAACCATGTATCCACGGAAAAAACAACAATGTTTCGGAATTCTTTCCGGAAAAGTGCCTTATCTGACGGAAGAAGACGAACAGTGCTGAAGTTTAGTTATCCAGACTTCTTGGATTTTAATTAATCAAAAAGCTATGCTCTTGTTGACGAGAGGTCTGACAAAATTTAATAGTGCAATCAACAAAAGAGCCTATGACTCGAAGGGATCTCGGTACATATCATATCAGATCGATACTCAAGCGGAATTCGAGCTGATCTATTTTCCTCATCTAATAGATGCACAGCTCCAAGCGCACCTTCTGACTACTGACTGAATCCTGTTATGGGAAGTGATTTTATATCCAACCAATTTAGGTACTGCATCTACACTGAAATTAAGTACTAAGCAATTTTTTTACTGCAATTTTTTTCCAATAACCAGTTAGAAAAATATTTGTTTTTTGCATTAACTATTTTTTTTTCTTCAATCTTAAGTCTATAATACTTGATCCATTTTACTATGAAAACTTCGTGGTTTTGGGGATTCGGCCTGGAGCCATATCTATCTGAAGACAACGCTTTAAGCAACCGTAGACCGTGCGGCACTCCTGTCCTCTCGGTATATTTATTGCTCAAGTAATTAGTAACACTCTTTGCAGTTCTACTTCGATGCAGAAACATGGATTTTTTCAGAACTATCTTTTAAGTACTGATACAATTCCGATTCAGTATTGATACAAGACAAATTGGGGAATTTGAGTTTCATTCCGAAAGTATTCAGCACTGAAAATTGATATTGATTTGCTTAAAATCCGAATTCAGTTCGACGGTATCCATTCTGGATTTTTTTAAGAACTGAATTGATTAAGATTTTCAGTACTGCAAGATCAGTATCAAAAAATGATAACATACAGGTACTGAAGGAGAAAGGTCATAGAAGACAACTGCTCGAATGCTGAAGTTGCGGTAAAACGCATATTCATAAGTAAAACGCATATTCATATTTTTAGATTCGCAACGCCCAATTGAGCAAACAACACGACTCCAATCTGCATAATTTCCATTAACAACATAGTCCTAGAAAAAAAAAGATAAACTTCCACAATCTTCTGATTTCTCAGATTTCCATCAAAAACCCGTTCTAATCGCAAAAACATTATCTCGTTTCAATTAGCATTTAAAGAAAAACAATTATGAGCAAGAATTGCAGCAAGACCTGCCTAGTCATTCTGGTTAGATCTTAACTATGGATAGGGTGAACAGTAAACAAAGTCGGCTCGATCTTTCTCTTTGGCGATCGTCACCAACAAGCCCAAGACACAGTTGGCAGAACATACAAAGACTCTGTGCCCTCAAGGTAAAGTAATGAGCAATATGAACGTCTTATTAGTAAGCAAAGTGAATAACCGTATGTGAGCACGGACGGGAAGCTCCCCACTGACCACGTCCATGGATCATTGTACCGAAACCAACCGAGACACACTCTAGAATCTTGATACCTTCGGCATGACTGAACACTGAGATACGAATGAATCATTCGTTCTTGGTCTTCTTCTCTGTTCAGAGCTTCCTGGAATCGTTGAACCAACCAAGGTCGCCACAATCTTCAATAAATCTCCAAACTGTCCTCAAGATCCAATCCAAGAATAGACTCCCTCATTATCAAATTTTTCCGTTTTTTTCTTTCTCTCTCCAAACTGAAGCACTTCCTTACTGAAATCCAAACATTTTGTACCGCGTGACGTCACAATATCACTCGATTAATGTCATTTATTGGAACGTGACAGATCGATAAAATTCATTGGACCGCACTTGGATTGGTTGCAACAATAAAAGCGAAAATGAAAATAGAAACATGATCCAATTATGAGTAAAGTTTTGTCTTCGTAACTTTTCTATGAAAACTTTACCGTTCTGTTGGTGAATCGATTCGACAACAACAAAAAACAACCTGCAAGGTTAGAGCTCTTGCCAATTGTCTTTTGTAAGTGTCGTAACAAAGAGTCATTGTTCGGAAACGTGATTGTTATTTTCGAATCTTAGAAGTACACCAGCTTTGAAAAGGAAAATGTGTTTGTAAACGTGAAGATGTAAGCCATGTGATTCAAGGGAGTGAACTTGACAAGTAGGGAACGATCTAGGGAATGGTTCCTCTACATTGTTGCTATTAACGCAAATCTTTGATTTAGGTTACCTAACCTAATCTAACCCAAAGCTAGAATAACAAGTTCCTGTATGAACAAGGATTTTACTTCTAATTAGGAATGGCTTTTCGACAACATCGTAACAACTACATCAGACTTCTTTTAATTTGATTGTTTCGTCAGCAAATGTATGATGAATACAAGACACTTTTTGGTGAAATGGCGACACCACTGGCCTACCAATTCAAATGTCGTGCTCTCAAATCAAGAACATGTCATAGGAAGCATGTCCAGCATCTCTATCTACCGTACAGTGCCGCTAATGGCTATCAGAACTACACAAGCCTTATTTTGAAAGTCAAGTAAAAAAAAGGAACCTATGGATAAGAGTCCAGCTAGTTAACTTACTGTACAGATTGCAAGGTAATATCTCCAAGGGTCCTTGAGATAGTATGAAACTTTATTTACGAAATGTTTATGGAGTTTGCCCAAATGTCAAATTCTATTGTAGCATGCACATAACATCCACTGTTTTTCAGGCGGAGATCCATGCTATTGAACTATGCATTAGAGAAAATATCAGACGGGGCTACAAAAACCAACAAATATATATTCTCTCGGACAGCAAGGCAGCAATAATGGCACTTCAGTCCGTTCAAATCTACTCCAAACTTGTTTGGAATTGCCTCCAATGCCTGATTGAACTCGGAAATAAGAACAGAGTTAACCTCATTGGGATTCCGTGACACAGCGGCTATGAAGGTAATGAAATGGCCGACTTAATGGCTAGAAAAGGTTCAGAAGCTGACTACATGGGACCATATCCATTCTGTGGGATACTGTTAAGCACAACCAGACTGAACATCCGAATGTAGCAAAAATCGCAAAGTGCCATTCACTGGGACTGGGCACCGGGCAACATGCACTCAAAGCTTTTTATGCCAAAGCATTCGGAAAAAGGAACATCTGATTATCTGAAATTATGCAGATATCAGACCCGAACCCTAGTGGGAGCTCTGACTGGACATTGATACATGAGGAAGCATCTCCATATGATTGGTCTCTCTTAAGACTAAAACTTGCAGAAATTGATATGACGAAGACGAAACACCAGAGCATATCCTCTGTGAATGTGAGGGTTTAGCTTACAAAAGACTTCGTCACTTCGGGTGGGTTTCATGGAACCATCGGCATTCCTGACCATTCCTCTTCGAAAAATACTAAGCTTCATTGAAAGCGCAGGAATTGAAGGAACGTAAAGGAACCTTACACCCACAGCCTAAAAAGTTTAAGAAGTCACAACAGTCGGCCGGAAGAATCATAGCAATAACTTTTTGGGATACTTACGGTGTTTTATTGAAGAAGAACATCAACATAACTGGAGACTGGAAAAAAAACTACCCTACACACGATAGTCCAAATTTAGCCCAGTTCGATTATTATTTGTTCCTAAATATGAAACATATTGCAGCCAGTCTTGAAAATTCTAAAATAGGTGTGTTTTTTTGAGCATTTATCCAGAGCAGAGCAGGGTAGACAATTTACCTAGAAAATAACAAAAATATTGCTGTTTTTATAATTCTTTATAACTTTTTTCTATAGAATTTATTACCGAGTAGCTGCCCCGATGAACTTACTGTGTCAGCTTCTCAGATTAAAATCTACAGAAAGTCCGGTAATAGGTTCGTAACCTTTTCAGGGGTGATTCCTTGTATACTTTGAGAAAATAAATGTTCGACAGGGTTGGACAATTTTCAATATCTGCGGAGATACAGGGTGCTCAAGAAAAGTCTTTCCGACATGCACCCATGCTCACGTAAACTGTTACATGTTCAAAACTAATAATCACAATTCAACATGTTCTAGCTTGTTTTTTAGGGAATCGAATTACCTTTGATTTGATGTATAAGTCGATATTGTACGTGTACCCGATCTTGAGAAATTTACTTCAAAATAAAAATGTTTGATCAATGTAATTTATCTCAGGGAACCCCATTATTAAAATATCATTTTAATTTGTGCCATAGAATTACCCACAAAAGGTGCATACATGGTTGACTAAGGTTTTACCATTTTGAAGCGAAAACTCATAGCAGTGAAAAGTTTAATATGCGATAAAGTGACCCTCGTTAAACAAAACTGTTAAAAACGGAATAGCTCACGCGCCGTCAACAAAGACGGAGACGAGGATCAATTTTAGAATATAGTCTTAGTTTAATTCTTTTAGTACAGTTCCTTTACCATGACCTCTATATGAGAACTTTTTGACTGCAGCTCGTAATTCTGGACATTTATGATTTAACTTCCATTATATGTTTCACCTCGTCTTGATTATACTCTGGAGGCTTCCTGAAGAGCTGATGATTCTATCACAGCTACTTTTGACTCTCCACAACATTGACGTAATACCGGTAGCCTAGATCTTCTTTACCGGCACATCAAAAGTTACTCCGATACCAACTTCATTCCTCCATGATCTGAGATACTCAAATTGCAGTCTCTACTCACGAGTATGTCCTAAGTCTTTTTTGGATCGTTCATTCAAATATAATTTGTTCTTTATCAGCCGGATAGATAAAGAACAAATTATATTGCAATCTGGTAAATATGGTGTGCAATCAACTCATGCAGCCTACAGAGTTTTAAGCGAACTGTCCATCGTTATTTATTTCCTCTTTGCAATGCAAAATATATATCCATAAATGAATTAAAATTCAGTTTTATGGTATCATTTCCGTAACGATAATTGGAAAGAAATGTGCGACACGCGTATTAAGCAACTCTTAATCGAATGATTCAATACGCACTTACAAGTAGTAAGGAACCAGGAAGTCACACAGATGAAAAACTCGGTAGAACGACCTCGACAACGTCTCATATACGGATAATCACGAGTTTATGCAAATAGTCGATTTATTTGAGGTAGTCAGCTAAGTGTTCTAATGGAACATTGTTAAGTTTTAAGTAGATACAATCTAGAGAAAAGCCATCAATTTTTTTTTGTTTAACATCTCACAGATGTCACATCGCTAAGTTGACTAGCCACTGATCGTACCGATTGAGGATTGGCAAGAAGACAAAGTGGGTGTCAAAAGTGGTTGTCGCCAAAATCAAAATCATAGCAATCAGCTCTAGTTGATTTTTTTTTTATAGAGCAGCCACCAAAAATATACCAGCTTGATCGCAGGCGCTGGGAATGACCTATTTAGGTAATAATAACGATCCTAGCCGCACTATTCAAATTGGTATAATGAAGTGCTGACGATCATTTCGAGCTCGTGATGCCAACTTATTACTTTGAAATGCAAATTTTTTATGGCAACATTGTGGCAAAAAGAGGAGGAGTAGTAGTAGCACAATGGATTGCAGAATCACCAAAAAAAACAGGCTGCGAATTTAATAATAGCTAATTGAGTTTACGTAGTGGCTAATTGATTAGCCATACGTTAAGAAATCGTGTTTTCATAGTGCGTTCAAATATGGTGATGAACGGTCAATTAACTCGCCATTGTTTAGGTTAATTTGTTTACTTTGCGATTAGACGGTAAGCAGATTAAAAACCACTATTTGGTTTGACTAAATGCAATAACCTTGTTTTGTTTCGTCACCAATTTTCGACACTAAAGCGTATTATACGACTGCAAGACAACATTATGACCAAATAGAATGACTAGTCCACAAAATTTCTTGACGGCATGCAAATTACTTCTTTAAGTCAACAACGACGACACTTCAATTAATTTATGATCCTGGCAATTTCAAAGTTTGATGTGTTTACGGGCTGGGTACTGCGATCTTCGACACGATCGATAAAAAACACCAACTCTGGTTCAACAACCCGAATAAGAACACAAAAATTGAATACTGGTCTTGAAATTGGAATGGGATTTCAAGTCGGAATAAGACGACTAATTAATTCTTTTTCGTGTTTAATTCACACAGTCTGAACGAAGAGACCGACCCACCTTGAAATTTTTTTGACGATCGCCCAAATTCGATAAATTTGCTAGTAAAATATGAAAACTGCGCTTTTTTATCGAATTTGATTAATGAGACGAACGTATCGTCTTTATGCAAATATTTGCATTTAAAAACAACAACCTTGACCCTTTTTCTGCCCGATCTTGCCATAAATCGAGTGCAAAAATCGACACCAATTGATTTTACATAAATTGTTTGTTTCGGTTCTGTTCAATATTTGGTTATTTGAACGATGGACACAAGGTTCATATTTGGTGCCAGTGTTGTTTCTTAGCGCTTTGTGGAGGCAGTCGTACGGTGTGATCATCTCTGCCTCCAAATTGGGTTACGATTGTTTGTTCAAGTTCAAATACTCTTCGTTATTACGGCATCCGGACGGACAAGTTATGGCATTGGTTTTATTAGACGTGGTTGACGATGGCCAGCGTTATAGACCATGTCTTGGCATTAAAGTCTCAAGTGAAAGTTGGTGCTTTTTCTTATGAAAATAGATGGTATTTTTCTTTTTGCTTAGCATCTGATCAGTGATCGTGCTTCGTACTTCTTATTATATGACTGTGAAACGTGAACAGACGCCTAAAAGATCAATGTCGATCGATGAATTTGAACAAAGGTTATATGATGAATACTAGGACCCTTAAGCAAGGACACGGATAATCGTGATAAATTGTTCAAAAATTGAATGGGGCTCGCCATGACTAGGACGGATGATAACTAGATTCCTGGAGGTAACTTTTGAAGGGTAAAGGCCATAGGGACTGAGATTCTCAGTCCTGAGAATTTTCAACTGAAAGAACCGGGCGCTGTTCGCCGTGATGGCTGGAAAGAATGAATCCTGTGGCACAAGCTTCTTTATACTCTCCTCGAAGAACTCTCCCGCCAGCTACTTCCCCCACTTCAGAACCTCTTTCTGCACCTGCTTGTCGGTTGAAAATTTAATTCCACCCATGTGGTCCTTTAGGGGCTGTGAAAAGATGATAATCTGAAGGCGCCAAGTCAGGAGAATACAGGGGGTGGTTTAAAACATCCCAACCAAATGAATCGCAGAGCGCCTTGGTGGTTAAAAGGGCCCATAGACCTTGCCTTTTCAGCCCAAAACACCGAGGCCATGATTTTTTGTGGTTTTGCATTTTTTGGCAGATGGGGAATTGGTGTGACGCCACTGTGACGACTGTCTTTTTGACTCAGGCGTGTAATGAGCCACCCACGTTTCACTTCCAGTCTCAATAAAGCTTAGAAAATCCTCACTTTCCAATTCAAGTCGCTCAAGAAACTCGCGACCGCTAATGACCCGATTTTTCTTGTGCTGCTCTGTCAGCTAGTTTGGGACCCATCTTGCGCACAGTTTCCGGTTTCCCAGCCTTTTTGGTAGAGTCTCGTATAAGAGAGTTCTGGAGAGTTGTGGAAACATCGCCGAAATTTCATCCACTGTCAATCGGCGGTCTTCACAAATAGTTTCCTCGATTTTTTGCACCAACTCATCAGTTAAAATGGAAGGTGTTCCACTCCTCTGTTCGTCATGAACATTTGTTCTGCCTCCACTAAACTCCCTACACCACTTAAACACACTCGTTCTGTTCATAACACCTTCACCGTAAACCGTTTTGATTCGCGAACAAATTTCGGTACGTGTTATTCCTTCCGCGAATATCGGCACAGCACGTGGCTTGCACTTTCTTACCGACATCTTTCACGCAACTGTACACTACAACGTGAGTTTACGTACTACCGTGTTCCTGCGATGCCCGCTCTGTCAGGAGATCTCCCTCTACCACTCAGTATTGCCAACCCTCAAAAAACAAAAAACCACAGCCCGTTATGGTCACAGTACACTTACTTTCTGAACATGCTTCGTATTTTCAGCTCAGTGTTGGCAAAAGCTCGAAATCCAGATTGGTGTACAACCGCTCGCTGTGGAAATTCATTTTTTCGGGTAGCTACCATACAAAAAGTTCTTTAAAACAATGTGTTGCGAGATGATTAGAGTTGCGGGATGACTAGAGAACACATCAAGGCAATAGAAATCAATCTATTTTCAAGTAGCAGAATGTAATTCTTGAAAATCCATTTGAATAGTTTCCATATAAATTTCATTAAAAAATTGGTTTATTCAGTCGACTGATCGATAAAAGATCGAGAATAGGTGACACCTTCACTTCATAAGGCGCATGCAATTTGTAATACTCGGTTTCCTTCGGTAGGCATTCATAAAAACCTTTTAACAAAAAGGGTAAGACCTATGGTTAAGTTCACGGACGAGAAGTGTGGCTGACCACTTCACCTCCTAGTGTTCCGTTGGTCTAGTAATGAAGTAACTCTAGCATTACTTCAAGGCCTAAGCCCAATTTGGGTTGTTGCGCCATTAATTATTATTATGGTTAAGTTGGTAGATCATGTGGAAAATACTTTCCTCAGCAACATCCGCTACACCCAATCTTTTGGTGTGCCGGCCGATCCGTCAGTGACCCGTCAGTACACTAATGAGAATAAGTAGAGTATTCCTATCTCTGAGTAGGACAAACTTTGTCCTGATCACTCTCAGGATCGGCCGATCAGTAGATGAAAGTCCCTTTCATGGGGCCTGTCCACATTACACCCTGCTCAGCTAGCGAATTCGAGCTGCGGCGTTAAGTAGCCTGTTTCCTCTAACGGGTTGCAGTCACTAAACCGTCCGGTCAGGGTCAGACCTATAATTGCTGGAGAATGTTTTAAGGGATGAATCTAAAATTTTACCATACAATTGTCATTGACAATTTTGAGGATTCAGACCGATCACTGTGTAATTCTAGAACACGTTGAGATTTTAAATCCATATGTTTTTTAATGGAAAAAATAAACTTCATTTCTTCTTATAAGCACAGAAAAACATTACTTCGGTTATGTGTTTACACTTCTTACATGATTACTAAAGAACTTTTAAAACAAGGAATCTAAAATTGTTTAAAATTACAATTCACTATTTCCTGGTACGCGAACAATGACAAGGAAAAGAATCTGATTCGTTCGAGTAACTACCATAGAAATGTCATTAAAAAAATTGGTTCTGGCATTCATATAAACTCGCGATAACTTTAGAATGCGTTGAAAATAAAGTTAAAATTATATATGATGAACTTCTGTCCAAAAAAGGGTGTCCGATTTTGATACATTAATCAGTAATCACCCATTCAACGGTAACCGTTACACAAAGATTTTCATAACACGTGGCATGATAATTTCAAAACACGTTAAGGAACGAATCTGAAATTGATCGTAACCATTAAAATTTCAATAATAAACTACAGAACTGGAAATGATAAAAACGTTCCACTTCTTCGAATTCCCAGTACACAAAGTCCTTGAAAAATTGACACTTTATTATGATTGAACAAAAAAAAATACAATTTGAAAGCGGTCAGCTACGATACTGTTTTTTTATACTTTAAGTGCAATTATTGAGTATTAAATGTTTAATTCAGACCGAAAAGTTTGTAACGCATATAACTGAGCCTCGGACAAAAAAAATTTGTAGTTCAGTATGGCAACAAACAGCTAAAGGTGTTATTGGGAAGAAAAGCCCATTAGTCCTTCCATACAAATATTTTGAAAAAATGTTTTCACTCAATTTATGGAACCCACTACCATATAACTCAAGAAATCGTTTATCAACGAAGCCGAAATTTTGTACAAATTAATTTTGAGCATTAATTTATTCTACTCCTTCCGGTAGCTCCCATACAAGAAGTCCATAAAATACTTGTTTAATAGAACTTCAAAACGCTTCAAGCTAGAAATTTGAAATTTCTTCCATTTTGATATTTCAATGTGGACATATAGAAGAATCTGAAGAGAATAGTTTGAGTCCTTCATGTAGCTGCCAAACAATGATTCTTGGAAAATATGTGCATTCAAATTTCGAAACCCACAAAAAATCGCTGAGCTTGACGGTCTAAATTTTATACGAATTAACTTTGAGTTGAAAGTAGGATCGGTTTTGCTATTGAGCGAAATCCACGCACTTCTTCGAGTAGCTCCCGTACAAAAGTCCTTAAAACACGTGTCCACGAGTATTGGCCGATAACTTTTCAACGCTTCAAACTAGGAATTCGAAATATTGTACACATTATTTCCAGTTGAAGTGATAAATGTGCTGGAAATCGAGTGAGTCCTTTCTGCAGCTCCCATGTGAAAGTCCTTGAAAAAGGCAAATTTTACTTTAGGTGATTTACCTAAGGTTTTAGATAAGAAATTTAAAACGGCAGATATTGTGTTTCGCCCACAACCGATCGTAACTACGGTATGCTTTATGTCATTATCGAAGTTGAATATTTCACAGCAACTTTTGATTTTGAGCCACTCATGAATTCAACGAAAATCTGATGCACGTCAACGTTAAATTTGCAGAAATTTTCCGAATTTATTCATTTAAGAATATAGTTGATTGTGAATTTTGTCGTCCTTTTTTTTCAGTCCATTGGTTTATCGGAATGAAAAGCAAACTTAGCTCAGAAAAGAAGCGATATCCTTCTACAATTCCTGCAGCAAAGCTTGTCGAATTTTTTGGAAATTTTGAATAGGTTCCATCTTCATTCATCGGTTAGAGATTCCTTGAAATATTCGCAACAAATCTTGAAAGTAAAAGTAAACGCTTTCACGGGTTGTAATACAAATGGTAAATCAAATATTTATAAATTTGATAATATACAACTGAAACATTTCGGTTTTGGCAGTGATTACTTCCATGCAAGAAAAAACTAAAAACAAATTTCGCATCTACATTTAACGCAACTGGAATATCTCGAATGAAAAAAAAGGTGAAAAAAAAATCAACTACACCGGAATTATGCAATTACGCTACCTTTACAATTTCGTTTTTGATTGGAAATTTCTGTGATCCAGTTTTTCTTTTGAGCCAGCAACTTACGTAGATACATGACACACATAGAAACGTGATCAAGTCTATACCTGAATCAATTCAATAGACTTTTACACGTATGATTCGTGCATTTGTTTGCACGTTTATTAAAACCACTCGAGTACAATTTGCGCGCGTTGCGTTGCTTTGAGTGACGTGCGTTGAGGAAATTACGAAATTTTTATTACGCCATGCTTTTGGCACTGATCTCTATGAAGTTTTTATGCTTCGACTAGGCAAAATGCTGGCAATTCTGGGCTACGATTATGGTATTTTGTTTTTATACAGTACTCCGGGTATTTAATGGAGATTTCGTAGATGTTTCGATAGATGTTTAGACCTTGACCAGTTTAGATCGTTTGTTGTGTAGTTTCGAAAGGTGTGGAATACTTTTCCGATCGATTTTTGGAATTTAATAGACTAGAAGATACGATAGAAGTGGAATTAGTATGATCTTTGTTCCTTTGAGTGAAACTGCCAATATTTCACTCGTATTGGAGTGATATATAGTGTTTTCCACTCCAACCATTGTGTCAAACTTAATTTATGCAAGTAATACAGATAACAACAACTCTTCCGTTAAACTGAAATCTGAAAAACTAATAGTTTTGGTTTCACTTATAACGTTTGCGCATATAGATTGAAAAATGCATTCTGTGTATTTGAGTGGACGATTTTGTGCATTTAGTCTGCATGAGATTTACATATTTTAACATTTGAGCACTTCAGTTTTACGTTTATACAGATTGTCAAGTAACGAACTATTTTTCTTGTTTGAGTGAAATTTATTTCTCATTTTTGAAGCGACTTCGACTCTTTAAATAATTTTGGAAGCACTTGTATGAACACTATTCTACTTTAATTGGTGTTATCATTTCACTCAAGCGAGTTTTACAACTCACTCTTCACATTTGAGTGAGTGATTTCAATGCAATGAGTGAAATTCGAACGACTAGATTAAGAATCGAGTGGAGAGTATGAATCTGTCTTTCAATCAAATTGGATCATTGTACTGAATATTTTGTGTAATGCAGTGAAAGGTATGTACATTATACACTTCGAATGCTAGCCGAATAAAGTTTGATAGCTAGCTTTTTTTATAAATTGATTCTCTATTTTACCGTCTCGCTTTCAGTTAAAGTCCATCCGTTCTTCGTCCGGATCTTAAAGAAATTCTTTAACGTATCTTTGAGGACTTGTTTCAATTTTGGCATTGCATTTTTTGTGTATTTAAATTTTTTTTAATGAATTATATCTGGCGTTCTCATCTTGTTTTTTTTATCAATTTTACCACATCTCAAAATCCTCGGGTTCTGTTTTTTTCCTTCGTCACCACCGCCAGAATGAAAAAACCCTTCAATAATGAGCAAAGTAGTAACTCCCATACAAAAGTCCTTCAAACACGTATTCATAGCTACCGCCTTCAGAGCACTTGTTAGAAATAAGGGAATCAAGGTGAAGAAAATTGATAGAATTCTTCATTCATCCCACTTTCCCACTAAAACGCAAGTATTCGTTCAGCTAGGAAGTCAAAAATCTTAAGGATCTCTTACACGAGCAATTTTTCAAGCAATTGATTGCCCGACGACTATTGCCAAAACTAGTGAAGCGATTAATGGAGTAATACAGGGCAATATCATGCTAGTTGCGGCAATATTTCGTCAATGTGGCAATGTTTTCACAGATTGCTAGTGGAGCGAATAATGGAGCAATACAGGGCAATATTATGGTAGTTGCGGCAATATTTCGGCAATGTGGCAATGTTTTCACAGATTGCTAGTGGAGCGATTAATGGAGCAATACAGGGCAATATTATGGTAGTTGCGGCAATATTTCGGCAATGTGGCAATGTTTTCACAGATTGCTAGTGGAGCGATTAATGGAGCAATACAGGGCAATATTATGCTAGTTGCAGCAATAATTCGGCAATGTGGTTTTCACAGATTGCTGGTATTATTCGCACTATAATTGCTGTATTTCTATTAACTTGTCCAATTGTCAAGTTTTGTTTTGAGTTTTACATTTATTTGTCAAGTTTCGTGTTATAATGGTTTGGAATTCAAATTTTTCCAAGTTTTAGATTTGTTTGTGAATTTTGTTTTCGTGTTGTTCCTAGACCGAATTGCTAGATATTGGTCAATACCGCTCATCACAATTCAGCAACGAGTTGATGAAAGTTGCTATTGTTGCTTCATATTTTCGTGACGTCAAAATTGATGAATATTGCTGCAAATTGAGCAATTTTAATCGCTCGTGTAAGAGCACCTTTACACAAATTAATTTTGAGTAATAAATGAGCGAAAGCCTGTACCTTCAGGTACAGTACAGGTATAAAATTCCTTAAAAGGCGTTTTTGCACAAACCACTCGATAGCCAGAGAGCATTGCAGCTTAGAAGTTAATTTGGAACATTCTATAGTTTTTCACCACTTCAAGGTATACGAATAAAGATAGTAAAAATAAATTAATCTCCACCCTCGTGTAGCTACCATAAGAATGTCACTAATGAAATTTTACTAGCCTATGTGATAAATATGAAGCTATTTCTATCCTTCAAACTTAGACCGGTTTATTAATTAGAAAGACGCCTAATGATAGTTACCAAAGAAAATTCCTCAAAATCTGTGGTTACACTTTACTAGCAGGGGTTTAAAAAAACAATTTTTTCCGGTGGGTTTTTATCGAGTTTTTTTAGGTTTATCGGGTTTTATTGATCTTGTTTTTTCTTTTCCTGTTTTTATATTTTACCACGATTTTAACTACATGAGGACTAATAGTCTTCTTTTCATGAAGCAATTGTATAAACCTAATGGCGTTCAAAATAAGTCGTTCTATATCGCCTTAAGGCAACATTCAGTGTCCTGATTCTTTTCACATCCACTGCACATAAATGCGAATTGTTTATATAAATTCCAACGAAATTAAGATATTCTTTTCATCTTTCAGTGACAGAATTAACAACAATGTTTTGTAGTCCTTACCATTTGATTCAATAGAAATTGAGCTTTGCAGTTATGGTGTATGTGGTGGAACATATTGCCCTTAAATTTTACAGCTTTAACTTTCTACGCATGTTGATCATATTTTTTTAAATTGAAAACGGTAGCACGACGTGTGTTAATACCCACATAGCACGTCCTCATTCTTTTCAAAGCCATTACCTTTGAATTTTACTGCTTTACACTCCTTAACTTAACATCTTTTTCGTTGTTACTATATTTTTCAAATCGCGAGTACTTTGACGAAAAACAAAAAGGGAAGTTTACACAGCGGTTTTTCCGAAAAAAAATAAGCGAAGCCTTTCGAGATATGTGCACGCCTGCATACCATGTCCCACAGAATAAAAAGTACATGTGAGGAAAAGAGTAGAGTAGTGTTCCTTAATTGGTTGCCACTAAAGTCCCAGCAAAATTGCCAGCTCTTTCTGTCCAAGATAACAGCAACCAGCAAGAATAGGGTTACACAAACGTGTTAGAAAATCTTGCGGAAATGAGGACCTGGAAGCAAAAGTGGTGTAACCGACATTAGACGTTATGGCCTAAAAATGTTCTTTTACGAGTATAGTGTTGTTTCTGTATAGGTTTGGATTACGAAAGAACAAAACCCCTACAAAATTTTTTTCCTCGTTGCACCACTGATAACTACCATACAAATATCCGTAAAAAATGGGGGCTGCCTACAATAATGGAAATTGTTTTTCAATTTTTATCTTCTGCTGCCCAATGTGACTGAAGTATCTTTTTTGCTCTTTTGGAGTCTAATACCCCATAGTAAAAAATGTTTACTACTCTGAGAGCAGTAAAATTTTTATTGTCAAATTTAATTACGCACTCCTGTGATTTTTACTACAATATTAATGCGAAAATTCACATACAAGTGTGGAAATCAATCACTAAAAATGTGCGTAAAATAACACACGGTGTGAAAAACTAATATGTACTACATATGCACTAAAAAAATGTGACATGTTTATGTTTGCTTATTATTATTATTAATTTATTGATAATATAAATAAATAAGCTTCAAGCGAATGATCGGCAGATGAATTCCTGGACGTATTTTGAAGGGCAAAGGAAACAGCAATCGACAATTGGAAAAATTCAATGAGATCATTCAACACATGATATTTTTGGGAAAAAACCAGGATATACAGCTATACACAAATTTATTCGTACACCTTTTAACATTTTATTCAAAACAGTGTAAATGTGGTATTTAAAAAAAATAAATAATTATGATTAAACATTTTAAAAGCTTGCCTTATGTTGTTTAAAAAAATTCTCAATAAAAATAATATATGACATATATTATATTTTAAAATAAATTATCAGTCCTCCAACTACTAATTTCTGCAACACAAAATTATTCGTAAACCTGGCAACACGATTTTATCTATGAACGCAATGATTACGGGATATAAAATTATTTCACTTTTCTATCAGTTTACAGTGCAGTGAACGTTTGCAGTTCATATTTAAAGTGAAAGAAGTACTTTTATCGTTTTTTAAAATTATTTTTTTCAAAAATGGGTCAAAAATCAACTGAAGCTGCAATTTCGGAGCAAAAAATAATAATTAAGCCTATTTGTGAAGGAAAATCTTTGCGAGAAACAAACATTAAGGAACACTCCTAAATAAGGAAGGTCGTGGGAGAAAAAAAATAATTTCGGACCATAATGAACGAGTTATAGTACGAAAAATGAAACAAAATCCGAGTCTAAATATTAGGAATCTTACTGAAGATATGGCCCAAATAATCCAAAAACCTATTTCTACTGAAACTGTAAAAAGGACATTTAGGAAGTTTGGTTTAAATGGTCCAGTAGCTCGCCAGGACCCATTTGTTTCGAAGGTCAATAGGAAAAAGAGGATTGAATTTGCCAAAAAATATTTATATAAAGGTACTGACTTTTGGCAAAAAGTTATTTTCACAGACGAAAGTGAATTTAATGTTTTTGGTCCCGATCGAAGGCAATTTGTGTGGAGAAGGCGTATACCGGAAATGCAAAAAGGAAATTTGTGTTCAACAGTAAAGCATGGCGATGGAAATGTGATGATTTGGGGCAGTATGTCAGCCGCTGGTGTGGGCAAGATGAAATTAATTGACTTGACAATGGATACAATTATGCATTTAAAATTTTGAAAAGAAACTTAAAACAAACTGCTCGAGATATTGGGATAGAAACCGATTATTACTTTCAGCAAGATAACGATCCCAATCACACAGCGATTGTTGTTAAAGAATGGTTACTTTATAATGTAAGAAATCAATTACGTACGCCACCTCAATCGCCCATTGAGCATTTGTGGGCACGTTTGTGACGTCAGTTGAGGAAAAATGTATTTCTGGAAAAGCTCATCTCAAAGAGCATATTGTTCGAAAATGGGAGACTATACTTTCATCAGTGAGACTCGTGAAATCTATGCCAAGGTGATTAAAAGTAGTGCTAGATGCTAAGGGCTATCCAACGAAGTACTAAATTTTAAAAAATAATTGTATTTCAAACTTATATTGTAAATTCATTAAAGTGTACGAATAATTTTGTTGAGTAATATTTTATAAGAATATGTTTTTGTTTCCAAATTCCTATTAAATAAGCACGAAAATGTTTATTTTTTTATTTTATCGTAAAGAACATAATACACAGTTTCCAATTATTACTAAAGAATTTTTATTTTCATAAATCCTATTCCCTTACTGACTTTATACATTTTTTTTTCTTGGTGTACGAATAATTTTGTGTATACCTGTAGGTCAAAAAGGGTAGAAAGTATAAAACACTATACATGTTTATTATATAAATTTAATTTATTTGTTTTAAAGCCACAAACTTCACACACTATAAACATTATTTCCTTTTTCAATTTTAAATCATACCTTACACAAAACCACGGAACAAGTGAATTAAACAACGAAGCGGTCAAGTTAATATATACAAGGACGCCCATAGAGGTGGGCAAGAGTGGGCACTTGCCCTTACCTGTATTCTACCTTCCAGTATTATTTTTTTAATATAGTATAATTAAAACCTTTTAATTGTTCTATTACACATAATTTGTTAAACTACTAACAAATAGTTACTAAATCAACACTGTTTACTGTTTTCAATGAATGCAAAACATCTTTTTATTTGCATTTGTATTTAAAGAAATTTAACTTGTTAAAAATTAAGGATTTCTTAAGGCCATTATTACGATCGTCAGTTAAACTTTAACTGAAACTTTAACCGGAAGTTTTGTATGAAAATCTGTCAGTTAAAGTTCCAGTTATTACGTAACTGAACATCGTAGTAACGGCACTAACTTACTGCGGAAAAATTGGATTGTAATTCAAATTTAAGTAGACAAATAAAATTGAGATTACTAAGGTAAGGACATTATTTTATTAGAAGCAGTGTTGCCAACTGATTTTTTGTTAAGTAAGTAGATTTTTTGCAGCAAAGTAAGTAGAAAAGCAAAATAGGTAAGTTGATAAAGTAATAAGTATTTTTTATTAATTAAATGTTGATACTAATATGTTATATGTATAGCATAAAAAGAAAATTCACATTATTTATATTGTACCATATACGAAAAGTATAAAGTTTTATTTTATTAGAAGTAAACTAAAATGTCCCGAAATTCCTTAAAATATACACAAAATGTTTTACGGGTAAAATCTACTTTTATGAAAAGGATATTGTTACATTGGTGGCACTTTAGATAGTTTTTGTTAATATAATGCAACATTATACCTTACGTGTATATAAAAAACTATGAATGTTAAAGAATATAAAGTTATTGTTCGTCGTTTCATTTGAAACTAGTATGCATATTTTGCTTGAATATGTTCAACATTTTGGGTAATATTTTCAAATCAAAACAGTTTGACTCTGAAATTTTAAGAAGTCCCTTGGCTTGTAAACATTCTTTGATTGACGTATTTCGAATTAAGTTCCTGGCTTTGGGTGAAAAACACGTTCGATATTTGCGGATGAATGTGGAATGATCAAGATATTAAATACAAAATTACATAAGGTTATAAAAGCCTTCTGTTCACCTATCTGGGCAGAGGAAAGATCTTGCCAAAACACTTCTATATCTTCTTTTACATTAGAATTATTTTTTTCCCTATAATTATTTAACAGAGTAAATTCATCATCGAGTTTTTGTAATTTATGGTCTTCAACAATACTGTCCTTTCAATGTATAGTTCTCACTAAAATGCTTTTCTTGTTGATTTTGTTATCTATGTACAGTAGTACAGTGGATTCCGTTTACACAACATAATAGGATAAGTGAATTAAATTTTACTGGAAAAGAGTTTTAGAATTTTGTTGTAAAGTAAGTAGAAAGAGGTGTCCAGTAAGTAAGTAAGGAGATAAGCATAAAAGTAAGTAGATCTACTTACTTTTAGCTAGAGTTGGCAACGCTGATTGGAAGACGGAATTGAATTTCACACTCAGAATTTTTTCTTCATAGAAATACACTAAGTTTGGTATGACTTATGAAAAATATAGGAAAACCCAAAGGTCTTAGTGGTTTCCTGAAATAAAGTACCCATCTGCTCATATACATATGTATTTTTTTATACATCCTTTCGACTTTGTGCTGGGAAAGAGGGTGTTTTCAAATATGCAAAATTTTTAGGTAGATTGAATAAAGTAACAGGATCAGAAGGATATTAGTAACATTAACACGTAACGTTTTGTTAAGCCACGGTTATCACTTTTTAGTTGCACTTTATTAAAAAAAAAGAATTGTTCAATTACGAAATGGTTAAAATTAAATGTGAATAACTTCGAAAGTTTTTGAGCAAAAGCGATAAATTTACCATACTAACCCCACTTTTTCTTAGCATTTACAACAGCTTGAACACGGTTACAACTAATTCCAAGTCTTCATGTTCACTCACCAGAAGCGTAAGCACTAATTTTTTTAAAGACTTTTGTATGGCACCCTAAAACATTATCTTCATTTCACTCTGTTTCCAGTTTGGATACATTCAAAATAAAAGAAACTAAGTAACCCTACGTAATCACAAAAAACACTTTTATACCCAATACGTTCCGTTCCGTAGTTATCGCTCCTTCGGGAAAAAATGGGAACCATTTTAATTAATAACTTTTGTATGGTAGCTAATTGAAACAGTACCGCAATAATAGTCAGTTCTTTTTTTCTGCAATATCTATTTAATTAAAAAAACATATCTTTTAATAACTGTCATCGCTTGTTTTAAGGAATTTTATGTGCGAAGTACCCGAAGAAGTTGGGCAATTTTACTTACTAATGGATTCTAAGTAAAATTTCAACTTCTCTGTATTTTTCCCCTATCTCCCGGTGCGCTGATATTGTATTGGTGTGGCGGGAAGAGGTTCAATGATTCTGAACTGAGTGAAATCCACATTCATTCTATTCGTCACAAGATGTAGCACCCGAAATTGCAAACTCCTTTTATAAGCCATATTTCTGCCCCTCCCTACGAAATGTTGTATGGGCGCCCATGAAAACATATCACAAAAAACAAATTACTACGCTTGAAGTATCAAAATTACATACAAAATGCGTAATTTTATACACAACGATCAATTTTACAAATTAAATGTGGAAAATTTCTTAGGGTGTTGCAATATTACTACCCAGTTAGTAAATTTATGAATTCAATGTGTAAAAATATGCAGTTTTAAGAATTACTCTCAATTTTGTTAAATTTAATGAAAATTCGTAAATTTACTACACCAATGCGGAATGTAGATTAAATTTCATTTTGACATTAAATGTATGCCACTTTAATTGGAAATGTAAGCTTTTTTTATATGCGCTTATAATTCAGTGTAAATTATCGCTTATAGTTGAACTGCACTAATGAACTCACCAGTACAGCATTGTTGTTTTTTACACCAACGGACATGCATAATGTAACATTCGCTAAAGGTCTAAACTAAGTGCTGCATTGCATTTGGCAAGCATTACTGGTGAATCAAAGCATGGCACGTTTTCACCAAATAGGGGAAAAGTGAACATCTCTCGTACGTACCCAACAATTATTTTGACACGTTCACCTCCAGGGCGCGTGGAAGATTTCCATGCTCGTGTTTTGACAAAATTGATAGAATTTCTGATGCAAAATCAAATTAAAATATCATCGCCGCTATTAATCTCAAACGCCTTCGAGAATCACACGAGCCGCCAGGTACACCGATCACATTATCATATTATAAAAGTATATTAAAATCTCTTCTCTTCGAATAAAATCTATCTATTTTCAGATTTCCCACCTAAACTTCTATAAATACACTAGATCTAGATGTGATATGGCTATAGAATGATAGAAGTCTACTGTTGCAATAAATTCTTTTTTCGTGACTTTTCACTCGATTGCTTATGCAGATTATGGTTAAAAGAAAATGAAGTTCGTATGCAAATCTACATATGGAATACGAATAACATACATGCTGTTGACCGCGTCTCAATATTCATAAAATAATATTGTAAGATTTTCCCAGCCCCCCCGCGGATAGTTCCCCGATAGAATTTCTCAGCCTTTTCGAATTGAGATCAATCAACAATTAAGTCGACATAATAATAGGCGTTCTGACTCTATTAGTGTCTGAACAACTATTTGTTTTCGCGAAACATTTCTTTAACAGATACCACTTAAAGCAATATTAATAACTTAGTGGGAAAAAAAACCAGACAGTGCATTTATAATTGCAGTTTGATTTTAATTATAATTTATGTGTGTACACTTGGGAATAATGTTGAAAACCGAACATGACATGCAGTTTGATCGATTGTGTTTTTTCCCTACCAACTACGTGAATATAGCGTAAACCAAGTAAAACTCAACCGATAAAGTGTAAACAACAAGGGAAGGTCATCAGACAAACGTTTCCCTTATGCCAACTTTGTCGGTTTTTCTAATTAATTGAAAACACCATTTGAAAATCACGGTGAAATAAAAAAAAATCTAATTTTTTTTTTAATTAGATCACAATTTATGTATCACCTTTGATTTCGATGTATTAATTAGTTCTAACACGACCTTGGAACTTATGGGTAATCTTACTGCTTCATGTTTTTGAGGCATTGAATTGTAAAGCTCTTTCATAGCTGGTCGTACAACGAGAATATGTTTCCCATAGAAGCTAACTTACGAAGTTTTGCTCGTTTTTCTGTTTTCACAGCATCAGTCAGACCAGCACGCTCAATTCCCGACTGTGATTAGAGATAGACAAAGCAGTTCTAAGTACTTCACTCCCAGTCACTTCCTTTAAGGAACGAGTTCAGTGAACTGTTCATTCCTTCGTTTTCACTCCCCCGCGAACTAGTTCGTTCTTCTAGTTCATAGTTCATTACTTGAGGGGAGTACAGTGATGAGTAGTCGTAGTCGGAAGACAGTAGAGCAAAAAAAGTCAGTACATCTAGAATTTTTATTTCTCGTCTTTTTAATTTCCTTTATATTTTATTCTTATATTTTTTTTATCAAATAAATTAAAATAAATTTGATTTTGAAGAAGGAACAATTTTGTACAATCCGTGATTCAATTTTGAAGTATTTTCCGACTTGACAATGAGTAAAATATTCTTAAAATTACTTATTTATGATTTGTTTATGAATCATTAATTCAATTGAATCATTAATGATTCATTTCTCATGAATCTTTAACGAGGAAGCGATTTCATTTCATAAATAATTATATGGAATAAACCTTGGACACATCAGCTTTGTATTCTTTTCGAAGTCTGTGAGCAATGTTATGTTTTAGCGAAGAGCGTCTGATAGCCTTTTGTCACGCTACTAGTCTGGATTAGATACACTATCACAAACATTCCCCTCCTCGAGTACGGTCAATGCGTGTCTCAAACTAAGCCAGTAGGTATATGTTCCTCTATTTGAATTTGTTTATATTTGCATTTTTCTCTGTTTGAATTTGTTTATATTTGCATTTGTTTTTGTATAAACGATGTATTTGAGATTGAGATTCACAAATTTACATTTAAAATGCTTAATTTACGAATTTTAAATAAAATCTGCAATTCTTCACATAGCTACTAGGGATACCCTTTCTTTACTTCCGTGTTATTCCGTGCTGCTTCCATCCTGAGCGCTGATCAGTATCAATTTCGGACCAGGAAGTTATTCTTAGATAGAGAAAAATGGTTTGTTTTCACGGCTGTAGATTAAACACACGAACTCAGAGTGACATTTAGACTAGTCTATCAAGACAAGAAAAATGGTTAATTAAAAAGAAAAGTAATGTGTTGGTGACCTCTGCGATAACAGACTATAGTCATCATTTTGCGTAGACCTGTTGACCTCATCTCTATTTTTTCTCCACACTAATTAACGTATTTTCCAATCATACGCTTACATCTCCAAGATTTCTATTGACCCAATTTTCTTTATGTTGTTTTCACCGAAATTCTCCAGACCACAAAAAAAAATATCCAGAAATCTAATCTAAAATTTATTTTGTGCTAAAAATAACATGAAAATTTTTATTAAAAGTCATTGAGTTCATTTTCACTGCACGATTTGTCCTAATTTCATTCACACGGTTCATTCTTCAATGACTCGTTATCGACTGGAGAAAATAGTGCAAGCCTCCGGGGGTAGTACTCTCGTTGTTTTGGACTAAAGCCAAGAAACTTTATTTTCCATCGTGGGGGTGGCAAGCTTCTCGAGGCTATGACTTATAACATGCGAGGTCTTTGAAAAAGAAGGTGTTAGTCGATATTCCCAAATCCATCTCTCTCTCTCTTTAAAGCTAATTTTTATTTTTACCGGAAAACTTGAAAGAAAAATTCTACTAATCGCTATAATGGTGGTAGGGTGGGAAAAATCGAATAAACCAGCACTTTACTCGGTCTCCTTGGGAAAGAAATGTTTGTTGAAAGTTTTAAAGGCTGATTAATCGATGGCTCTGATGTAATGTTTTCACAAGAAGTTTTCACGAGGTCAGTTGTTGGAGCTATGAAAAACTGTTTGCTAATGAAAACACGTAAAACTACCCCTCCCATGATTATTTCTGGCAAACTAGTGAATTGAACTTATCCAGACACTATTTGAACACTGATTCCAGTAGTGTGGCTACTCTGGTCCCGATAAAATGCGGAGTTTAACACATAGAATGCGCTGCTAGATATTCTTAGTGACGGTTGTGTGTTGTCACGTCTCAGCGAAAACCTACAAATAAAAATGAATTCATAAAAACGAATTGTTTCAGTTTGGCACTAGGAGGTCATATTACAATCGTCACTTTCAAATATCAACAAACAATAACTTATTCCGTTTATAGTTCTTTGAGAGAAAAATGATAAAATGTGGCGTCAACGCCATCTACATGTGAAAAGCAAAACTTACTGATCTAATTCACATCATTCTATTGTACTTTCTCTGCTCTGCAATGGAGTCGTTTTACTGCAATTGCTAGGTTTTTTTTTCATTTTCAAATAGTTTATTGCAAATTACAATTTAATTTAATCTAATGTAATTTGACAATATAACGTAACCTTTGTCAAAGTATTTGATGATGTCGAAAACGAAGCAATTTTTTTGACCATGTTGAAAAAGGGATTACTGACCATAGAGTTCTGGAAATTTGAATTGTATGATGTCACGAATTTTGTTTAACTGAATTCGAATTTTGACCAGTCAATATAAACTTTCAGTAGCGAACACCATTAAAAATTCAACTGAATTTTAGAACTAATTTTTTTATCTTTTTCAATAGGATAATATGTTTTATCAATACTGAGTCGTAATAAGATCAGTATTTACCAGCTATGACTGAACGAATTATGTTCTTCAGTACCGAAACAGAGCTGTAAAAAGTAGGAGTTTTTTTGGAAATTTTTCGTTTCGGAGTTTTTCATAGTTCTGTGCTATATTTAAATTATAGTTATTAATAAAAAATCTACCAATAGTTTGGGGGTAACTTTACTATTTGTTTGAATAGAAGTCCGTAACGTGTTTAATACTGAGATGCGGTGTAGGTAGGTTACAATCCGACTGACAATCTAAAAAACAATGCTCCAAATAGCCTTCTGGTTATTCTTTAGGTTGTTAGTCGCAGTAGTAACCTATGCTGCATCTCAGTATTAAACGCGTTACGGACTTCTACGGAAGAATTATAATAAAGTTGCGCCCAGACTGTTTGCAGATTTTTTTTATTTATTTACGTATTTGTTTTTTCAATAGAAGCGAATTCGATCTCATTAAACCTAAAAGATTTTCGGAATTCGTGAAAACTTGAACAATACCGTACACTCACTCCCAAGGGGTTCAATATCGAAAAATGCTTAAATCGGTTTTCTCCGTTTATTTTTAAAGCCTCTAGAGATGAAAGTGAATTTGTTATCTTATTAGGCCTAAGAAATATATCGGAATTCGTGATGTAGATGTACACAACCACTTTTCACCCCCTTAGGGGTCGGATGTAGAAAAATTTGGAAAAACATTTCTAGGCGCTTATATAAAAAGCCAGAAGAAGTAAAAATAATCTAATAACTCAACATGCCTAAAAGATATAACGAAATTCGAGAAAATGTGGAAGAAAAAACCTTTTCACGATTTTTTTTTTACTCCACCTTTGTACGCCAATAAAATATGAACCTTTTTGCTTTAATTACTTCTGTAGTACATCTATATATGCGGACTAAGTTTCAACTTTCTAGCGTAAGCCGTTTCAGAGATATAAAAAACACCTCCTTGGTACCAATATCAAAAATCTTTTCCAGGATGCTTAGCTTTCAATCGTTTGCAGTTTTTGAGAAATAAAATCAGAATTTTTTCCTTTCCACCCTCTCCCACCAACACCCCCTACACCTAGACTTGCATTTTTTTGTGGAATTATACAAGGCCTAACTTCTGTAAAATCCTGAAGATCATATCTGGTACGGTTCTTTAGATATACAATTTTTTTTGAAATGGATATCTCCACTTCCGTGATCCACCTCCCCCCTCCAAAATTTGACATTAAATAGACTCCACTTGTAATTCAATATACAGAAACCAAATTTTATCTTCCTGGAACTATTTGTTCGGCAAATATTAGGTGTGTTTTTTTGCGCACTTATCGAGATCACAGCAGGTTAGAAAATTTATATACAAAACAACAACAACATTGCTGTTTTAACTACTTTTTTATAACTTTTTTCCATAGATAGCTGCCCCTGTGAGCTCACTGGGGCAGCAATTCGCGTTAAATTCTCTAATCTAGCCTACTATCTATGGAAAAAAGTTATAAAAACCTCATAAATACAGCAATGTATGCTGAATCGATAATAAGCCTTGATTTGCAAAACAACATTTAATTTCGCCTTTGGAAAATGCAGATTTATTGCAATTGTAGTCAGCAATCCATTGCATTTTTAAGCGATCAAAAAATCAAAACGACAGCACAGAGTAGAGCTGAAAAGAAAAGAGGATGTATGTATGTTCATATGTAATGTATGTTCCCTATGGACTCCTGAACCGCTCAACTGATTTTGATCAAATTTTCAGAAAATATGTAGAATAGTCCCGGGATGGTTCCTGTGAAGGTTGGTGCCGATCGAATCAAAAACAATTTCTATTCCAAATTTTTAAAATTTTTCACGATTTTAGTACCCTGGTGCTCAAACTGTTTGTTTGTCCCTATGGCTTCCTATACCATTCATCCGATTGCGATGAAACTTTGTTGATTTGTTGAGCGCACATCCGCGAAGGTTTCTGTATTAGTAAAACTATTCTACAAACAAACGAGTGTGTTTCATATAGTTTGGCGACAGTTCGTGTGTTTTCGGTGTATAAGTGCGCACGTCTGACAACGGGAGAAACGGAAGCAACGGGAGAAACGAAGCAACGGAAGTTACGGAGCTACGGAGCAACGGGAGAAACGGAGCAACGGAAACAACGAAGTAACGAGAGCGACGGAGCAACGGGAAGCAAGACTGGAAACCGCTGGCTTTACAGTTTCGACAGTATAACACCATACTAACGTGAGCGTAGCCGCGGGACGTGGCTAGTTATCTAATATAGATCAATATGGGAACCACTGTCCACTCTTGTATCTATTCTTCTTAAAGTTAGTTGCCTCTTTTTTAAGAAAGGTCTAGATTGAAGATTGAAGGAGTAGGAGAGAATTCTAGATCTTAAGATTTTTGATTTGACTTCCCAACGGAACTATATGCCCACATACACTAATTGAAGGTAATAAAATATTGCTTTGTAGTTAAATCCTCATTAAATTGTCTCATTAATTTTAAGACACACCTCGAAAACTTGAAATTGTTTCTTAGTTCCTTTTATGAATTTTTCAATAAAAATGTTTCTCGTTCTA
This sequence comes from Beris morrisii, assembly GCA_951812415.1. Lineage (NCBI taxonomy): Eukaryota > Metazoa > Arthropoda > Insecta > Diptera > Stratiomyidae > Beris > Beris morrisii. The sequence goes on along the minus strand of OX638312.1, from coordinate 105,911,415 downwards.
TCAGCTGGTTAATTGAAATATCCATCGCAGTCTATTTCTAGATAATAAATATCAACTTATCGACCATCCTATCAACTTAATAAATATGGATTCAATAATTGCAATTTTTTACACTAGAATATGCAATCGAATCAGACAGATGGAATAATCCAATCGATGAAACAAGTTTAAAATTGCAACTATGTACTTTTCATAAATATATGCCAGACGCGATTTGGTCCGAAATAGCTGTACGAATTGATACTGCATCTTAACGCCTGACGATTCGCTTAAAAGATATAATGCATAATATGTCTTTAGGTGTTGTATGTGTAATTGATTGCAAACAGTCAAGAGTTTTAATTAAAATCTGAATTTCCCTTCGTCATGATTACAGACGTTACATGTCGTTCGTTTAAGATCTTGTGAAGTGAAGGTGAAAGAAAAGCTAGCGTACATACAGAAGTAAGCAAGAAATGAGCTGTTCCGCTTCGAACACAATTTACATTGAGCATTCACTATTTCGAGAAATTGTCGAGTGTGGGTTGCGATCTCTGGGTTGTGTAAATTTAGCACATAACAAACATTTTTTCTTTACTTTTTTTTATAAGAACGACATTAGAGACGGTATAAAATTAGCAATACAAATTTTACGAACGATTTGTTAAGATATTACCGTGTAATATCGACATACATAGTCAATTCTCTTTCATACATAATACGGCGGGTGTTCGATAAGATTTGCTCTTCTATGGCGCAACAGAACGGATTTCATTTCAATTGACACCATCATCCATTCATTATTATTCTGTGAGTTTTTCTATAGAAGCACCGCATCATTGTTGCTTTTTCCGGGAATTGTTAGCCAATTACCTAACCCGCGAGAGATCCAGTGACTGGATAACAGATGGCGCACAAAATCTGAATTTGAAACTCGTCCTATGGTTAGGTAGTTGTGTGTCATTTATAAAAATATAAAAAAGTGGTACCCTAAACTCTCTATTAGGAATGAACTTTTTAGAGGTGTGAAAAAGGATAGATGGTCTACAGCGAAAACTTTAAAATCCCATATCTCAGGAATCACTTACACTAGGAATTTGAAACTTAGATATGTTAAAGTTTTGGAAAAATTTATTAAGGAATGTAGTAGCGTTCAGAAATTGAGGGCGATACAAAATGTATAGATGGCTCTAGGCCCGGAAATAAAATTTCACCATTTACCATATTGGTTTCACGGTAATATGTGGAGGTGTAAAAACACAAAAATTATGCACCGTCTACTAACAAGCCTGTGATATATAACCTTCTAATTTTCGCAGTAAAAACATCGTGTCCCATCTTGTCGGCCGGTCCCAAATTTCCAAAAATAATTTTAGTGAACATATTTGCTTTATACGCATTTTGAGATATTCAAGGATAGAGGACAAAACCGTTATCCTTGAAAAAAACTTTCAAGGATAATTTTTATTCGGATTTTTTTTATATTGCGACAACCTGCCCCTTTAAAATAGGCCATATTTTATTATTCTAGAATAAAAATTACCAGAGACACCATTTTTGCGAAAACTTTAACATACTATAACTAACAAAAAAAATCTGCCAATGGTCTGGGCGAAACTTTATTATTTTTCGGGTCAAAGTCGGGTCGGAGTATATCATCAGTTGTTTCGAGATTATGACGTTTCTTGGAAAGCTAATTTTCTTCTTAAAAAAAAATAATATTTAAAATATAGATTTTTAGCCGATTAAACATTGAAAAAGCCCGTGTAGACTATTCGAATTTCGGTATATTATAACACTAAAATCCCACAGAAGTAAAAACTAATTTGCTGCCTTATCAGAATTAAGAGATGTGACGAATTGTTAAAACGTATACAAAGCCAATATATCCACTTGAGGGTTGAATTTGGATAAAACATAAGCAAACCCTTCATACCACCTTGGTTTTTGAAATTCGAAAAAACGTGAAATTGGTGTTTAGGCCAATTTTATAACTCATCAGAACTTAGGGCTGGCAAAACATATGCAAACTCTTGGGGGTTGAATATCGAAAAATGGAGAAATTGGTTTTTAGGCGATTATATAAAAAGTCTGTAAAAGTGAAAAGCGATCTAATATCTCATCAAACCTAAGAAATATGTCGAAGCTTTGAGAAGCATACAACCCTCTTACATTCTTTAGGATTGAATATCTAAAAATACTGAAATTGACTTTTTGGCGCTTATATAGGAAACCATAGGAAGTAAAAATGAATTCGATATATCATCAGATATGCAACCTCCTTAAACCCACTTGGGGGTTGAATATCTAAAAATCCTGAAAGGAGTTAATAGATAAATATGAAGATAACACGAGAAAGTAAAAACCAATTCAACTTCTATAACTTCTAAAAGATATAACGAAATTCGTGAAAACGAGTTCAACTCTTTTATACACTCTTAGGGGCTGAAAAGGGGAAAAACTTAAGAATAAGTTTTAAGTGATTATTACGCAAGCCCTTGAAAGTGAAAAGATATTCGATATCTGATCAGAGCTGAGGGATATGGCAGAATTCATGAAAAAGTATACAACCCCCTTTCCATCCCCTTAGGGGTTGAATTTCAAAAAATCCTGAATACACTTTCTAGGTATTTATATGAAGAAACCGTAGAATAAAAATGAATTCAATATTTGAAAGGACATAATAGATATGACGAAAATCGTGAAAATATATGCATTCACTTTTCATTAATCATTTTTTTCGCCCCCCTTCCGAACGCCAATGGATATTTGAAAATTTTTTTTTATCTAAATTACTTTACTAGTTGATTTACATATTAATACCGAGTTTCAACTTTCTAGCATAAGTCGTTCTATAGATAATAAACATACCACCCACCCCCGTACCATACTACCAATATAAAAAAATATATTTTTCCAACATGCTACTACTATAGTTCTATCGAAATACCAAGTTTCAGCGTTATATCATTATAGGTTCTCAAGATATAAAAATTGGAATGTTTTCCTTTTCACCCTCACCCTCTACCCCCCCACCATCAAATTTTCTTTCTGATAGAGGTCTATTAGGTCTAATTCTGGTAAAAATTCTAAGTATCTGTCTTACACTGTTCTTGAGATATGAGACGTAATTTTTTAGGAAAATTCTTATCCCCTCCACTCCCATGGTCCATCTCCCTTAACCCCCGTATGCAACTGCTCCTACTCAAAAATGTATTTCTGATCTATTCTTTAAGTATACACCTACAGGCAGTGATTAAGTTACAATTTCGTGACATTAACTGTTTAGGAGATATGGATTTTAGAATGTGTCTATCTCGGCTTTCTTGCGTTTCGGACGCATTATTTTTTCCTCCACTCCCACACCCCTTCACCAATATCGGCAAATGAGTCCACTATTGAACCTCTATATAAGTTCTAAGTTTCAGCCTCCTAGCGTAAGCCGTTGCTGCGATCTAGAAACCAAAATTTTCCGTCTAAAACGCTTCCCCTACTTCCCCCCTCACATCCCCACCATTCAAAATAATGTCAATTCAAGATGCCTATCCAGACTATTGATAAAAAAAATTTAATAGCTCGAAGGTTTTGGGAGCTACGAACCTTCAAACGATTTTGCGTACAGCGGTCGACGTACGGCGTACGGTGGACAGACGCTTTTTCCGTGTCTACTAGTCATGAAACGTAAAAAAAAAATTTATACGAAGGACTCATTCGATTTGCATCATATTCGGAAGTTTCACTTCAAACATTGTAAACTTTAAGTATGCAAAATTTCAAGTTCCTAACTTGAAGCATTCGAGCAATAATTGTAAATACGTGTGTTAAGGACTCTTGTATGGGAGGTACCCGAAGAAGTCGAAGGATATCGACCATTAACGAACTTAGCCTTACTTTTTCCATTTTACAGGTGGTGACAAAATTTCAACTTCCTAGGCCAACGCGTTCTTGAGTTATCGTGCAAACGGACGGACGGACAGACGGACGGACGGACAGCAAACGGATTTGGGGTTTTTGGCAACAACCGAACACAAAATAGTATATAATTTTTTTTCCCTGAGGCACGGTTCTAGGTAGGTAGGTACGCGTGGCTGCCCGTGAGAACACGGACACACTTAGACCTAAAAGGTCCGTTGTGTTACCACAGGATCATCGAATCCGGTCCTACTCGTCGAACCATTTAGAGCTTGCAATGAAGCGTTGGATTCTCGCGACCTCCATTGAGGCAAGGTCACCGAGACAGTTGAAGAAGTAAGCTCCAAGATGAGCTTTCCTTCTGGCTGATAGAGCTGGACAGGTACAGAGAAGGTGAAGGACTGTCTCCTCCTCCTCCTCATCCAGGCAGCTTCTACAGAAGTCGTTTGAGAAGAGACCGAGTCTTTTAGCATGTCGACCTATAAGACAGTGTCCGGTCAGGACACCGACTGTGGTGCTGATATCCGCCCTTTTGAGCAAAGTCAGCTGTTTAGAGCGTTTTAGATCTAGCTCCGGCCAGATCTGTCTCGCAGTGTGACATGTAACACCGTTTGCCTATCTTGAGTTAGTTTTCTCAATTGAGTCCAATCCCAGTAGCAGTTTACATGTAGAGAGAGGCACACCCAGATTCCGGTGTTCCGGCATAATCTGAAGGGTAGTACCGCGTCGAGCGAGTTCGTCAGCCATGCAGTTCCCTGGAATATCCCTGTGTCCTGGCACCCAGCACAGGAGAATATTGAACTGTTCAGCCATCTCCTTAAGAGATGATCGACATTCTGCGGCGACCTCTGAGGCTCGGTTCTAACTAACAAACGTTTTGGGCTGGATTAAACTTATAATACTCTATATGATTTCATCTAGAGTATAAAAATGAGATAGAAACAAAAAATTAAATTTCAATTATTTTTTTCACTAGTTCTTCAAGTACACAAATTTTCAAAAGAATCGGAGATGGGTAGGTCTCACCTTTGGCGATTCTTGGTGGAATGACCCAATTGTTTCGTTTTATTGTTGCTGATTTTGTCGTGTACTCTACAGTTTTTCCTGTCCATTCCATACTAAAACACATGTTGTGTACTACAGAAAGTTTTCCTTTTTGGACTGCTGGTTGGTGGGTTGAAGCATTAAATTCTCTACTCGATTTGTTCTGCTCTATTCTAGGATTTGTACTGAGCTTGGAATTTAAAGAATCAAATAACTCACTGCCAAAGCCAAATGTGTTGCAGATGTTCTCAACTGTACCAAGCTATGAATAGGTTTGAGAGTGGAAAATTTAATGCAATGTTCCTAGTCTTGCACATTTCAATCCTTCTCTTGCCCATTTCGAATGTGGTCCTGTACACCAAAGTCTTGGTTTTACAAACGTAGGTGAGGTTTTGGGCTTGAATTTTGAAGGCTATGAAGCTATCCTAAGGTTTTTTTCTTCTTTTTCGATATCAGAGCACTCTGTGAAGACCATATTACGTTTATTACCAAGGCATTCCTGTATCGATAGAAGTCCAGAACATCATTTTACCTGCAAAGAAGAGAAAAAAAACAGTTTAATTCTCTGTGAAAAGGATTAAAACACTAAGCAATCAACAGTTGAAGCACTTCAAAAACAGTAGATCCATAAAACAGACAGAATAGCTGGTTCTCCTTTCTAACAAGTTTTTACCAAGAGCCCTTCTTTTCCCTACACGACTCCCCGTTGCGAACGACTAGAACATTTTTGCGGAAGTTCTTCATTAAGAACTTGAGCAGATGCAAATATTTCGCTATGTTGATATTCACAACGGCCATATATTTATGTGCCACAGTTCATCGACTTAAGTCGTTTCTTATTATGCTATTATTTTCTGCGTCATACCTACTTCCATTTTTAGCGGAAAAAATAACAAGGAAAAAAAGAAATAAACCGACCGATTGAGTACCGTCATGGATCGTTTACTTAAAGAAAATGCAAAAAAGAAAAAAGGAGGTGGATTGGCGGTGGTTGAGAAGGAAGCATGCCATATAATGGCTGCAAGCCCAGTCACTTCCTGGGGGTTAGTTAAGTTTGCGACATATGGCTACCCGTTTTGACGGCTCCAGAAATCGATAGAAACCAACAAAGACGTTGAAAATTTCTAGCTTCTGGAAAATAAGACAAGGGGCTGACAAACAGCACAACGGCCGACAGACTAAGGAGCAATGAACGACCGTTTGGATTTGCATAAACAGCTGATGAATTATTTTCGAGTCGATATCATCTACATACTAACTTGAGCAGAACTGCGATTGATTAGCATTTTCCGAATTATTTAAACTGGTTCTTTTCGAAACTAACTGTACACACTATGGTGACTTTTGATTTGAATAGGTCCGAAAAACAAAATATAGAACAAGAGTTCACGGTTAGAGTAGTTATCGCGATAGCCGTCCAGTTCTGCCATAACCTAGTTAAGAAATACAAGTTCAAAGAGATGGGGTTGATAAAGTGTTGGAGGCATTTGAAGAAAAAAAAACTGGTTTGGACACAATCTCATACCGTTTGAATTGGTAATCCGCCAATTCTACTTGATAACCTAGTGACAAGATCGTTAGTCGACCGCTAGAGGTTGTTGATCACCTTTGGTCTAAGAAAGTTAAGGGACTTGGCAGCTTATTGATGCTCTTGCTACAGACAGGGTCATACGGCCCTATTCTAAAATTGTGACCTCTCACAGACCACAACCAGCTGTGACTGAAATTTTGTGACTGCGCTTGTGATCGAATAGTTTATTGGCATTCTCACGCAGCAGTCACAAGAAAGGTCACAACTAAATGTACAATCTGGCTGGTACTGCCGACCGTCGCGGTCAGCAGTAACTGCCAGATTGTACCTTAATATAGTTGAAGACCAGTGGCATGGCGTGGCATTGAAGCAAGGGAAGCATTGCTTCACTTACATTTTGCTGAAAAATATCTAAAATGCGTTTTCTAAATCGCGCAGAAAAATCGGTAAAAAAATTCATGTTTCAAACATTTTCTTTGGCACAGTCAAAATAAAAGTTCGCAATAAACTACTCGCGAATATTTCACACAGCCGAATTGGCAACACCACGAAATTTTCGTACACGGGACCATCGATGCAATAAGGAATTTGCTTCCACGGGTAATAGAATACATTCTTGGCTGCAGCGGAAACGCTTCCAGCAAGCAGAGATCTGATAAGACATAAGTGCTGGTTTTTACATCTCAGAAACCACTTACGCTAGGTGGCTAAATTTGGAACTTATGAAGAACTATGATAGTGGCACTATTTGCAAAACAATTGGCGATATGGGTTGAGGAGTGTGGGAGTGGAGGGGAAAGCAATGTGTTCGAAGTGCTTGAAAGCTGGGGTTGAAACATTCTAAAATACATATCTCCTGAACGGTTGATGTCAGAGGATTGAAACTCTGTAAGTAGTTGTCTTAAGGGATAATAGGAGATTAATCAAAAGCTAAAATTTTTGAATCGAGTGATGGTAAAAAACTTTGGATTAGAATATCTTCCGAACCAATTATACCAGGAAGATAAAATTTGGTTTGCGTATATAGGACTACAAGTGGAGCCCATTGAATGTAAAATTTTTGAGGTGGGAGGTGGAGCACAAAAGTGGGGCGATAGCCATTTTTAAAAAAAATTAATTTTTTTATCTCAAGAACCGTACCAAATATGATCTTAAAAATTTTACAGAAGTTACGCCCAGTAGACTTCTAACAGGGAAAAAATGTTGCAGGTACTGGTGAAGGGGCTGATGGTGGGAGAGAGTGGAAAGAAAAGATGGTTTTTTATACCTCAGAAACGGCTTATGCAAGAAAGTTGAAACTTAGTACGTATATGTACGTATGCTACTGAAGTAATTAAAGGAAAATAAGTTCAGATTTTTCTTGGCATAGAGGTTGAGTAAAACAAATGTCCGTGAAAAGGGATTTTTCCACATTTTCACGATTTCGTTATATATTTTGGACATGCCGAAAGAAATTTTACTTCTGCGGGCTCTTTATATAAGCGCATAGAAACGTTTTTTCCCAATTTTTCAATATCCAACCCCTTAGGAGTGGAGGGGGGTGTAAAATGGTTGTATAATTTTCACGAATTTCCATATATTGGGTCTAATGAGATATTTAATTCACTTTTATTTCTAAAGGCTTTAAATTTAATCGAAGAAAAATCTGATGCAATCATTTTTCGATATTAAGCCACACCCCTAGGTATTATTCAAGTTTTCATGAATTCTGAAAAATCTTTTAGGATCAATGAGATCGAATTCGGTTTTATTTCTATTGACTTAAAAATAAATATTATAATACCTTTCTCGGGTAACGGGAAGTGCTTCATATTTTGCTCTGAACTGGGGGAAGTCGAATAAGTCAATACAACAAGTTTTTCTTTTTTGGCTCTCCTGAAAAAAAGTGCGTTTTCAATTTTCGGTACACGTTTCTCAGTAACCACATACAGTATCGTCTTAATTTTTTTTTAATGTTTTTGTGGTAACATTGGTTAGCTTCATACATGAGCAAATGAACATATCTCATGAAAAACTGTCATTTTTTCAAATATGAAAGAAGAAAAACAGTAAAAAATTGAATACATTCCTTTTTTCTTAAATATCTCGACTTTTAGTGAAAATTTTTTAATTTACTCATGTACCAAGCTTTTAAATGCACTAAGCAATAAGTGTGCAAAATCTGACTGTCGTGAGTTAAGTGGGAGCTGAGATTCCAAATAGCCTCCTGGTCCCCGTTTGTGATTGCTGGGTGCTTTTATATTAGTAATGTTAAAAGTTGCTAATGGAGGAGGTTCAATTAATACGCAGTAAATTTGTAGAGAGAATATAATATAATAATAAATTTTTGATTTTAACCAATTGCTTCCCCTTGTTGAATTATCACGCCACGCCACTGTTGGAGACATGTGAAAATGATGATGTGCTCTTAGTGTCAGCGGTCAATTCAGCATTTGCATGTTTATAATGCAAAGTTCTGTGCCTTAGTAAACATCAAAACGTGGAAGTCTGAAATAACTCTCAAATGTATTGTCAAAAACTGGTTACTTAACTTTCGGAATTTAGCACTACTTAATGCCCATAAATTACATAAAATGTAAAACAGTCATCTAATTCTACGTTTAATTACTTTTGTTCAGCTTCTTCCAGTAATTTCAGCGGCAAATACAACAAACGTTCCATTTTTCAATATTAAGTATTGAGACTTCACGAAACTTTAAATTTGTTTGCCTGGCTCGCCGTTGTGTTCACCTATTTCGCTAGTCACAATTTTGTAATGTTTTTTTGTAACGTCAAAATTGTGACTTATGCTAGAACATGAAAAGTCACAGATTTTCTAAAATTGTGACTCTCTCTCGGATTTTGAGACCGAAGTTTCTTCTCTATCAGGATTCACACCGAATTATCGGATCTAATGAACCAATTCGCATGTGCATATCATACTTCAACTCCATAGCTGACAATATTGATTTTACAGTTAGTAGAATCGCTTTTAAAAACTCTGTTAAAGATTGTTTAGATTCCTAAGTAAAGATTTAAAATTGTTTCTTCTCCATATGTTGCATTAATGTATTGTACCTAATGTATTCCGTAGTCTGTATGATTATTAAGTAGACGAAAAATTAAAATTAAAAACTAAAACTAAATTAAAAATTGTGACTTGTTTGTGACTGTGCACAGAACAGTCCCGATAAAGACACTTTAGAATCATCTTTCTGGATTTCGTATTTCGATGCTTCCGGGACCATTACTTCCGGACTTATATGCCCGTAGTGCAACGTGGTCCAGTTTATGGAATCCAAGAAAAATATGGAAGGTGACCTATGGCCTGACCAAAAAGGAAGTAAGTGACTGGAAAAAAATACAAACCCAAAGTTTTCCTTATACCATCCCAGAAAAATCGATCATCAAACTTTTCCAGGAAATCCTTTTTTTCTGGCGATACTGACTTATGAACCCGGCGTCCGATACCTGGGCGAGGTTCTACCTTTCATCGGGAAGTTTGCAGTAATGTAGGGACGAGACAATGGAGGGCACTAGTTTTGCAGAAGGATATTATCTGTCGTCTGCACAGCGACACACGTGACAACGTCAGTTACAGGGTTTCAAGTCATAGTGGACACTGGCGACACTGGCCAGTTAAGACGTCTTTTTGTTGTCTGCATGCTTTCGTCATCAAGAGACAATATCAAGCCATGATAGGATCTATGGCGAGAATCCTTCGCATTATACGAAGGGCGATCAAAAAGTGACTGATTATTTAAAAAAATATTAAAAAAATAATTTATTGGACATTGTCCCCTTCTAAGTCCTCACCTTGGAAAGCTGTACATTTTTCACCCTTCCTGCTAGAAGGACTCTGAGAACCCATCTGCTGGAATGCTGTTCAGCTCCTTCAGCAATTTTTCTTTTATTTCATCAGTTGAGTTAAAGTTCTGTCATTTCAACGGTCTCTTGAGTTTTGGAAACAGGAAAATGTCCAGAGGGGTCAGGTCTAGTGAATACGGGAGCTAGGGGATGACGGTCATGGCATTTTTTGTGTAGTAATCGCGAAAAAGTGTGCAGTGCAGATTGAACAGGCGCGTTGTCATGGTGCAGCACCTACTCCCCAAAGCTCCGGTATCTTCCTACCCACAGTCTCGCGCAAACGTTTCAGTGTTGAAAACTAACGAAAACGATTGATTATCTCACCTCATGGAAGAAATTCGTAGTAAACACCACCCTTCCGGTCAAAGAAAACAGTGAGCATGTCCTTGGTATTTGATTTGAATTGACGAGCTTTTTTGGGTGTTGGATAGGATTTCGTCTCGTATTGGGATGATTGGACCTTTGTTCTTTTTTCCGAATGTTTGGACATGAAAAGAGTTATGCAAGCTGTTTTGCGCTCTGACTCGTCTTCCGAGCTCAAAAGTCATTTCATGAATTTCCTGACAAATCTGAACTCGGTATTGTTTTTGCTCCTCGGTTAATAGTTTCGGGACAAAATTTGGCGCCATCCGATGCATCCGCAGTTGTTCAGTTCAAATTTTTTTGACATGAGCCAAATAAAATGTTGCTCTGCAATTTCACAGACGGTTAGTCAATAGTTTGATCACACGAGAACGTTCACTCTGGCAACATGATCGTCGTCAGTTGAAGTTGTTGGGAGTCCTGAACGAGCCTCCTTTTAACCTCAAGATACTCGTTCCGTGATCGACTCAAACAGCTTCTTGCAACATCTTAAAAGTTTTACCCAACTTCAAAAAAAGAATTGACACAAACGCGTTGCTCACTTTTTTTTATTCATTTCACAAAAATCACAAAATAGCCAAACACAAAAAACTTATTTAAAAAAACCTATGTCACTCACAACAAAGAAGGTTATAAAGAATCTACAAAGACAGCTGAGCTCCAGGAAGAGTCACAACAACTAATGCTGCCAACCGTACCGCTGTCCGACGCATAGTTGGCGTACAATTCAGAAAGTGCTCGAACTTTTTGATCACCCCTCGTAGACGCTTTGTTAAAAAAAATTATCTTTTCACAGATTCCTCAAGGTTTTTAACGCCAGCTTGAATTCTCTTTGTTTAAATCTGTAAGCCAGTACTTGAATGATATTATCCTGCTCCAAAAATGTCGTTGCCTTTTGTTGGGGCTATAATTTTAGAGGTCCTTCAGGCGGGTCAACTTTTTAGCCTATCGACCAACAACTTAGAAAAAGAGTATGAGGAAATATGAGAATGAATATTATTGACAACCAAGGGAAAACCAATATGGCATTACTAGATCTCCGCGCCAATTTCCTACAAAAGGAAGTTCTTTGGGTTTTGTGTTTGACAGTTGGAGTTTTTTGGTTTTGGGCCCCTCTGTTTAGGGGCCATAACTTTTCAAATGTTCGAGGACAAGTATGGCTGAGATAGGGTGGTCTAGAAGGCGCACAAAAACAGCACCATTCGAGTTGAGTGGCAGTTTTTTTCGGTCTCTCATGACCGATTGGGAATCTTATCTAAATTTTATCACTCTGGTAAGTCAGCGTACAATTTTTGTTGTACAAGCCAAGGATTTTTTAGTCTGAGTCGGATTCACTATGATTCCTTTTTAATCCCTGCTCTTTCAATGAAGCCTAGTACTTTGCGAAGAGGAATGGTCAGGAATTCCGATGGGTTCATGAAACCCTAACCGAAGTGACGAAATCTTTTGTGAGCTAAACCCTCACATTCACAGAGGATACGCTCTGGTATTTCGTCTTCGTCATTGCATATTCTGCAAATTTTAGTCTGAGAGAGACCAATCGTATTGAGATGCTTCCTCATGTGACAATCTCTTCCAAATCCTCAACATTTCCCTCGATTATTTTTTAAGTCGAAATAACCTCTCCAAGGCATCTGTTCACAACTCATGTTGGGACCCGCTTACTTTAGATGACAGCGGCCTTCCTCCAATCCGTCCGCTTTACGGAAAACTCAGTAAATTCATTTAGTAGATGAAAGATAACTGGACGCAGCAAAGAGTTTTACAATAAATCTGTCATAGTTGATGCCTTGTGTTTTTGAGGCATTGATTTTTTTCGCCTATTCAGAGCACGAGTGCGAAAAACAGCCGAGCCTTTTAAAGTAATTCAATGCAGAACATGTGCTGAGCATTTTATTATTATTATGTACGATAACCTTGAAAACAGCTCAGTGTAGAAAAGGCGCATTTTATGCGTGGAAAGAGTTTTTTTTTGTCGTATTTAATCTAGCAAATATTCTCAACGTTTCGTTCTTTCCGCAATAGTATAACAAAAAAAATGCAAACAGTACCCAACTAATATATAAGAATTTACTATTCAAATACACCATGAACATTTTCAATTATCTCCTACGCCTCTCTCTCTCTACTAGTCAATCTGTTTCACAATTTCAATAACAACGATGTGTAAATGTCTCTGCCAATTGCTAATTGCTTACATTAATAACAAATGATAAGTTTTGCATATCTTGTTTAAGAAATGTTCGTGCATAGTTAGTTAATGAATTATTTTATAAATTTCTTCAGTTACAGAGTAGTGCTGGGAGGAGTGGGTTGTTTCTTTCACAACAGTCAATTCTTCATTTATGAATTATTTGATAATAAAAGTGAAATGTTTAGTTGAGAAAATGAATAATAAAATTTGAAATTATGACGTCAATGTAATCCCAACAACTTAAAATTTGTTATCGCTATTGTTCCTATTGCCGACTACATACATAGAGGTTAATCCCCGAAATAATTTCAGGCTGCCCCTTGCGGAGCTCTAGTGAATTTTAGCCTATTGGTAAGCCTGGCTGATTGAATGGGATTTGAACCACGGACCTGTGGATTAGTAGACATTTAGTTTACTCTAGGCCAAGGAGCAATATTCTACTGAGTTTCACCCTATGGCTCTCCAAATTACTACGCGGATTCAAGTACAGGAAATTTGTAGATTCTGACAGAATCTTTTTTGATCAAATTTCTCTCTGGCCCCAAGAGATTACTTCTGATGTCTTAAAGGTGCTCTTACATGAGCGATTAAAATTGCTCAATTTGCAGCAATATTCGTCAATTTTGACGTCACGAAAATATGAAGCAACACACATCAACAACAGCAACAGGCGATGTGAATCAACTTCTCATCTACTCTTTGCTGAATTGTGATGAGCGATATTGACCAATATCTAGCAATTCGGCAATAAAGGCTTACACGAGCAATTCAGTTTATGAACAATATGAAAACAAATTTGACAAACAAATCTAAAATTAAAAATAAAACTTGGAAATATTTGAATTCCAAACCAATATAACACGAAACTTGACAAATAAATGCAAAATTCAAAACAACACAATTGAATCACCGAACGAAGATAATTGGAATTTTCCAAGTCAGCGGAAATACAGCAACTATAAGGCGAGCAATACCAGCAATCTGTAAAAACATTGCCACATTGCCGAAATATCGTCGCAACCAGCATGATATTGCCTTGTATTGCTCCATTAATCGGTACACTAGTTTTGGAAATAGCCGTCGAGCAAAAATTGCTCGTGTAAGAGCACCTTAAGCAAAATAAATTATGAAATTCGGTTGCCATATAATGCTAACTACAGGGTGAACCAACAACAATAGATCCAGAAGTGAAGCAGCGTGCTGCATTCAATTCTAGTTCAGACTTGTACAACTAGAACGCGTGTAGTCTGTATTTTTTTCGTTTAAGCTGGCTGTGCTGTATGGAAAGATATAAAATAGCAGTATACACTCTAAAATATCAACCAACTATATCTTATTCCGTTAAAGATACTTTTGAACATAGCGGTCTAACGCCATCTAGATGTGAAAATTTTAAAGTCTCCCACGCTGCTCCTTCCTTTTGAATTTTTCCTCCAATCATGCACTGCACACGAGCGCAATAGAAAGCACCTAATGTCGTTTTTGTACATTTTATAATAATTTTTCGCCACAGAAAGCGTAGTAAAAGAGTTTGGCGGCAATACTCGTGCAGCATTGTCACAGAATATCGGATGTCATCGTGTGTGTTATATTTTTTGCAGAGGATACGCTTGTTTTGAGGTGTTTGCAATTTGTAGATATGCCACTTTGCTTTGCGATGATAGTAAGCGATCGGCTAACCCGTCAGTAAAGTCTTTTAACTTAATACCAGTCCAGCTAAGGCTTTCGTTTTGTAGGTTCCTGTTCCCAATGACTTCTCTAGATCATCAAGATTCCATCAGTTCATTAAGACTACTCCCGTTTACCAAGATTCACTCCTCCAGATTACAAAGACTCACTCCTACAGATTACCAAGACTCACTCTTCCAGATTACAAAGACTCACTCCTTCAGATTACAAAGACTCACTCCTCCAGATTACCAAGACTCATTCCTCCAGATCACCAAGACTCATTCCTTCAGATTACAAACACTCACTCCTCCAGATTACCAAGACTCACTCTTCCAGATTAGCAAGACTCACTCCTCCAAATTACCAAGACTCGCTCCTCCAGATCTTATCGCAAAACACCGAAATTAATTTTCAATCAAAAGCCAATTCGACATTGCACTAGATATAACAGAATTCGTGAAATACATATTTAACCCCTTTTCGCCACAATGGGGATTAATTTATAGAAAAATCCCGAATTGTGTTGAATCGTTTGTTCATCGAGTCTCAGTCTCATAGGCCTGTGGAACTCGTGTGAACATATATTACCCCTTTTCACTTTTAGGGGGTTGAATAAAGAGAAATCTCGAAATACCTTTTTGGGACCTCATTGGGACCTCATTGAAAGAGATGTTGAGGAATTTGCAAATAATTAACCCCTTTTTACCACCCTGAAGATTAAGAATATCGGAAAATACTGGGCGTTCGTAGAGATAGAAGAAGCAAAAAAATTAATTCGATTTTTCATGAAGACTTGGAGCTATTGAAAAAAAATTATAGTCCACTTACGTTATGTTAAGACCCGACGTGCAGACGCTCGCAAGCTCTTCAACAGAGCTAAATTTAGCAATTTTGCAGAAGACTGACAGCTCTACAAGCTGGATCTTAAATGACTCAAGAAGACTATTAGACAAGTAAAGAAGTCATCCTGGACAAACTTCTGCGAGTCAATAGAATCAACAAATGAATCGGCAAGATTAAGAAAGGTTCGCTCTAAGACCCCAGCGATGAACACCTTCATCCAGGATGATGGAGGGAAGTGGACAGAATCTCCCGAGGAAACTTTAGAGCTTCTGATGACCACTAATTTCCCCGATTGTTCACCAGCTAGCAACACTGACTCTGTCAGTCGAGAAGAAGGAAACCAAGCCTTGTCCAACTCAATAGTTGATATTGACAAAATAAGCTGGGCAATCGGATCTTTCTCTTCGTACAAATCACCAAGACCCGATGGAATTATACCAGCAATTCTGCAACACGCAGCAGACACGGTAATTCCGCGGTTTAGGGGTTAATCCATTTAAAACTGTGCTGGTCCTCTTTACGGAGAAATACAAAATTCCAGATTTTGCGTTACCAAAGATGGGAAGGGACGAGCTTCATCTTTCCGATAGCGCTAAATATCTCTGGGTTCTTCTAGACAAGAAACTCCCACGGCGACACTGGAAACTAGCCTCCATCTGCTGCTAATGGACATATACATCAAAAGCATAGCTGCAAAAGGTGCTCTTAGACCAAAGAGTTAGGTTACTGGAGAACTAGACCTGCTGGTCACTGTACCATACTCAATGACTTCTTGGAGTTTAATATCGATAGGGAAACGGACTTCATTACGCCAGAAATAGGTTTCGGTTGGGAATTTTCTATTAAAATCCCACACAGGAACGACTGGAATGAAGAACGCTACCTAGACAATAGAACCACAATGATTTTCAACGACGATTCGAAAATGATTTGCGGCACAGGCACGGGGGTATTCTCACAGGAACTCCAGATCCACGAGGCCTACAGGCTACCGGACCATGCCAGTGAATTTCAAGCGGAAATATTTGCAATACTTCAGGCTTGCAAAAGTATTGAAGCAAAGGTGTATGCAACAGAAGACATCACTATTTGCATTGACAGCCAAATAGCAATTAAGGCCCTTAGCTCGAACACAACACGATCAAAAGTAGTTAGACGATGTCGTGGCAATCTTAACACTATCTGTACATAGCACAAAATTACCCTCTGCTGGGTGCCAGGCCACTGTGGAATCCAGGGAAATGAGTAAGCTGATGAACTCGCTCGAGCAGGCTCCAGGCCAAGCTCACTAGTGGGAGACCAGCACATTGATATTCCCATCGAATCCATAAAACATTCTATCGACTCACTATACTTGCAATAGGCAGGCAATAGATGGTCAAACCTAACTACATACTCAATATCAAGAACTCTTTGGCCGGAATATGATCACGGGAAAAGCAGGTTTATCCTGAGCCTGAGCAGGAAAGCTGCTAGCACACTAATCGGAGTGCTCACAGGGCACTGCCTGATCGGTAGACAAGCTAGACGACTGGGTGCCGAGTCAAATGATCTCTGTCGTAGCAGCGGTGACCCAGGAGTGGAAGAGTCGAACGAGAGGACGGAACCTCGGCGCATATTTCCTCGATGACCTTGGTGATATCGATAAGAGAAAGCTATGTAACATAGCAAACTTTATAAAGTCTACGAAATGGTTTTAGGTTCTAGGAGTTACCATACTCAAACGGGGAGCACAATGGACGAACACTAACGTCTAAGTGAAGGAGGATGATGGCACCACCCCATATACCATACCATACCATACGTTATACGTGGCTATGTAGAGCGGATGGAAGACAGAAGAATCCCCAAGCGTGCTTTTAAAGGCAAAGCGAGTGGTAATAGGCCAGTAAGCAAACCACGCAAGCGATGGGAAGACTCGGTTGATGAAGACAGCAAAGCCATCTTAAAAATTAGCAGCTGGAGGACGCGGTCATTCTTTGGATCGAGACGATTGGAGCCGACGACTTCAGGAGGCCAGGGCCCGACTTGGGCTGTCACGCCATTGATGATGGCCATTCTTTATGTTCTATGGTGGTTGAAAAATAAAGAAATTATTGAAAAAGTTACTTCACCCGTTTTCACATACTAAGGGGCGAAATTTAAAAAAAAAATCGCTTCATGACCCATGGGTTCCTGGAACAAAAATACATCCCAAATTCGATTTTCTAAATGCAACAGTTTGAGCATGGAGAAATAATGATTTTTGAGAGATCGGAGAGTTCCTATCCGAACAGGGATGGCCTGCGGAATTTCGATCATGCTTCCATCATTCAATAAACTGAAAGACGCGATAGTTGAGAACCTCATTTTTTCAAACAATGGCAAAGGTGGTTTTATAGCTACGAACTCCATGCTCAATTATTAAGATCGATCGATGCGATCCAATACATGAGCCTGAAAAACAAAAAATGGACGCAGTCATCCCTATCGACCTGCTGGATGATCGTGTACATCAGTGAACAGAAATTTGCGACCATATAAGCAAATTCACTTTTCTTTAGATAGAAACAGCAACGATCGCTTCCTATACCCGCCTTCCAATTCAGCTATAGCCTCGGAATTGAATTACTACATTGACATTGCAGCGATAACAAAAAATCGAAACGACAATGAAATCGTACACTGAAAGCGATAAATGCAATATCCGGAAGCTGCAATAACTTGCTAGAGATGTGCACAGCGATTTGGTATGATAAGGCCATCACTAGACGCGGTTATGATCCGAGATCCGACTGACCCGGAAAGACTTGTCCAGCTAAAAACAAAGTCCAACTTCTGCCCGCTGTGTAATAAATGCAACCGATCGCGGATGATCTTTTGTGATCGTTAACCTTCGACAAAATCTAGTTTTAAACAAGCTCCATGAAATCATTGTACGGATTAGTTTTAAGGTTTTCTCGGGCCATTGTACGTGTAGAGCATGTCAATGCACAACTCTATCTAGCCTCCAAATTTCAGCATCCTTCCTCATCGTTAAAATTAGTTTTTCACTTAGACGTCGTTTCAGGCGCTCTCGTCCGACTTTAAGCCAATTCGGATTGGCGCATTTCCAAAAAAAAAATTTGGCAGTCACGAAAATAGCATCAACTTTTTCAAGCGGCTTCAGAGAGATCCTCGCGTGCGAACTTGTAGCTTTTGTAGCGATCAAAATGTATTTTTGCCTTGAATTCGATCGGGAAGCGACTATCAGCGTCGGTCTCCTCTGTCAATCTTAGTGATATCTTTCGAGGATAAGAAATTGTCATCACTTTAAGTGATCGTATCGAATTGATCGCGAATAGAATCAGAGCCGCTCATGCACGATCGCTACTTTTTTCGACCACGGCAATATAAAAATATTTATTTCTGCTGAATACGCAAATGAATTATGAACCGGCCGGTATATTTCAATCATTATATTTATAGGTTTTTCAGAAGAATGACCGCAATTGCTGCTTCTTGGTTTATAGAGCGAAATCCCACAAGAATTAAAAAATTCAATTTTACTGGTTTTCAACTTGACCCGTATCCGTCAAATCCTATTTAGAGGTGCTTTTGATTTCAGCAATCCATAGCTGTCGATCAAAAACCATTTAGTTAGTCTGCGTAATGATTGATTCTTCGTATTTTCGAAGTGATTTGGAACCAGTTTATTGGTCATCCCTACACTCATCTTAGGTCCCCTTCTGTCAAGCATGTCCACACTTTCGTTGGTGGTCTAAGAGCTTTGAGGGATTGGATTGGAAGATTCTTTAAACTTAACATTCAGAAAACTGACTGAACTGTACGCTACTGTAAATTAAAGGCTGGACCCTAGAAACAGATCAGACCCCGCTGGGTTTGAATCCAAATTCTCGACGATCGATTAATTGACTTTCTGATTAAAGATCACTTTAAATTCCCAATGACATTAACACCGAAATTATTGCACAAGACATGCTGCACGATCGTCACGCCTCAAAACCCAGCTTCATACCGATCTACTCGAATTGCTGAATCATCGAAAAACTCAATCAATATATCGCCAACGTAAAAGATACTGCAGAATTACCCCTCACTTAACCCATTCCACGAACCTCAAGCTGTAAACCCGTCTTGATTTCCATTCAATTAGAAGAGTCGTGTGCGCGCGAAATTTGAAAGGAAGGAAAGCTTCTTATAATGCGTCATAAAGCAACGGTTTTGCTAGCCTGGGTCTGAGGAACTGCGGGGTACACCACTTAAAGCGTGTAGTGCAATTTTTGTAAGCGTGAATTTGTTTTTTTGGGGTCAGCCTACAAGAAATTCTCAGCGCAAAATGAGTTAATGGCCTTGCGGCATCGTCGGTTAAACGGAGCCACAAGCCATGCTTTTGCGATTCGATTTTACAAAGAGCGGTAGGTACTAACATTTCGGTTTGAAATTGCCCAGTAATGTGGACAAATTCTAGCTCTCGTTATCGGATTAAGAAATGGTCGTCGCGGGCTCAATGCTGAACTGGATTTTGCTTAATCGTCCGGAAGCTTGTTTTTTCTTCGGCCAACTCTCAAGACAATTACCAAACTTGGTTTTAGTTCCGGATATATCCAAGTTTAGATGACTTGTTTTTTTATACCCAGTTTACTGTCGGTACTTTACGGACGCAACTATAATTGGAGTGCAATTTTGTTATAATTGGTCTTTCTGTCGAGATATCGAGAGAAGGAAGCAATCTTATAGCGCGAAGTTGAAGAAGTTAGAAAAGCCTTGTGCGAAATTAATTTCGGGAAGGACATGATCCGATTGACCTCAATTTTATGTGGCAAGAAACGGAAAGAAGTCGAAAGATTTAGAGGAAGTTCCTGTTACCATCATCCGAATGCCGTGATGATGGTCATCTTCACAGAAGTTTCATCAAAAATCTTATGAAGAGTCCACGTTCTTTGCCCTTCGATAGTAACACGAACAAGGCTCAAGACGAGGAGAACCTTCTGCACTTTGACTGGCGATATCCTACTCAAGAAATCTCGAAATCTAAGTTTTTTCGTCACACTTTTAAAGGGATTTCAGGCAGTCATTTTGATTGAATCACAGGTGAGCAGAAGCGTTTGGGTTGCACTTTTTACTGGTGTTATTCAAATAAACCTGACTGACTGGTATGATGGAGTACAATCTCTTCCATATCTTTCATGATTGAACCCTACTCGTCTGGTTGGGAATCCAGTTCCGGAATTACATGTACATTGATTGAATTGATCTTTTTTTTTGAGTCACTCGCAACAACCACACTTTCGCATCGTTGAACTCCGACCTAACTTCGATCATAGCCAGTGTAAGTAGGCCAAACCAAGTTAAATTCAATGTGTCCAACAGGTAAAGGTTATCACCCCAAATCGTGTCTTGTGGAGGGATACACTTGCTGTCCTATGCCCAGCGGAGTCACACAGGAACTACGAAACTACCCTGCCATAATGCTGCCATCATTCTTGCCTCCCCTGCACATTTTGCACGCATTGAGCTATTGGTTTACTGACTGTGCATCTACTCAATTATCTTTTCTTAGAATAATACAGCAAAACTTGATGATTTTACCAAATTATGAAAAGGCGACTAATCGAAAAACCATTTGTAGATAAAAACATTTGAATCACACCAGGAATTTTCCAATAAAAACAATTCTTATCGCAATCTGTTGACTGAAAACGGATATTCGTCGTCTTACAAGAACTTAAGGTTCTGTTGAATCAACACAAAACAGGAAACGACTCTCAAACTTCCATTATAGTATCCAATCAATCAATGATATAATCTTGCTCTGGTTGCAATTATGCAAGGCAATCCATCGAAGAATGACCAAATATCGGACTAAATTGAATCAGTCGTTCATTAAGAATTTCTGAACTTTAGAGCAGTCAATTCCCATAAAATTGTACGTTCCAGTGGGATCTGAAGCAATAAAGGCAATCGGCCTGATATAATTGAAGATAATCGATGGAATTAATGGCTCAATTTGTGAGCCACGATTCGAATAATTCCAAAATGATCAATTGGTTTTATGGCCTTCTTTATAAGCCTCTCTTGTGATCTGGTTTCATTAAATGATAAGCAGGCACGTTACTCACAAACTCTATGGTTTTTTATTTATTAATCACTAACTTTAATGTAGCGAATAACGAAACCAAAAAGGAAATCACTAACAATTCATATTAAAAGTAACGCGAAATGAGAAAAATTTAATACCTGGTTTTTGAATCACAATAAAACAAGAATTGAAAATGATCGAAAAGCGAAAGTAAGTTTTATTCGGAAACAGGTCGAATAAATTGGAAAAGGATAAAGAAATTGTTTCTCCTCAATTCCCACCCACCTAAAAAAAAATTATTGTGCGAAATAAAGCAAAGTGCACCCAGCTAAGTATCGACCTAGAGTCAGTCATTCCTTCCGTTCTCGTTAGGGCAATGGGGACTCTTGCATAAATCTGTTAGTTCGACCATGAAAATATTCGTAGTAACGTAGAGTTAAATGCTTCCAAAATTTAGTCGCCAAACTGTCCCATAAACAAGATGTCCTGGTGTCGATAACAATTCAGCCCAAATCGGACCCTGGTCTCCTGAAGTCGTCGCCTCCAATCGTCTCGATCCAAAGACCGCATCCTCCAGTTGCCAATTTTTAAGATGGTTTTGCTATCTTCATCAACCGGGTCTTCCCATCGCTTGCGTGGTTTGCCTACTGGCCTGTTACCACTCGCTTCTCCTTTAAGAGCACGTTTGGGGATTCTTCTATCTTTCATTCGCTCTACATGCCCACTGCAGTTTACGTAGCTTGAAGAACGTTGAAGCTTCTGGCTCTTCGTAGAATTGATACAACTCATAGTTATATTCCCAACAATTTTCGGAGAGCCTTTTTTTCGAATGCGTAAACTGCTTTTCGGAAGCTCGCGTTGATGTCCACGTCTCGCTGCCATAGCAGAGCATAGGTCGTATATTAGTTTTATATATTATATTCAATTCACAAATGTGACGTAAACAATTTTGCTGCGGTAGAGTTTTTGTTACTCGGCGTAAAAATTAAAAACTATTTAGTCACCACATCTATGATGTTGCCATGGGTGCTTCTTAACGTTCCTGCACGACCCCCAAGTGGGTTCATGTTACCGCAACAGACCACAAGGCACGATCCTGGAGGATAATCTTTACCTGTCGCCAGGACTTATTTACTCCTCGATTATTCACCTCCACATGTTTTTCAGACGATCAACACACGTCTTTCATGCGGAATCCCATCCAGAGCCGGGCTCTGGTCCAATCGGGTGAACAGTGGATCTGTCTCTTGCAAGTTGGTCTGCTAGTTTATTGTCCTCATGATGGAGCACCCAGTGCAAGACGATTCTGTTTCTGATACTAAGGATACACAGCTTTTCTTGGCATTCCAACACCAGTTTTGAGTTTACTGTAGCTTCTTTCGAGGTTCATTTCTGTAAATGAGTAAAGCAGTAGTGGCTTTCTCAGATACTTTTCCAAGTGCTTGTTCTATCGAACTCCTATGAGATCCAGAGTCACTGCTAGGTATTGTACTTTTTTCGATAGTTTGATTTCCGTCTCGTACATCAGGAGCGATCTCATTTTGCCCAGTATTGGATTCTAGCTAGTTCTGCAAAAAAAGAATTGTCATCGGCTTTATAATTTATCATATTTTTGAAGGAGCTATGATGTCCACTCATCTGCTGTATGTTTTGCTTACTAGACCAGTGGTTTTTTGATCTAGCATTTCGTCCGAAGTTCACACTTCCTCCCTTTCTCAATTAGATGGGTTCTACCGTAAAATGATGTTATATTAGCGGTTTTTTATTTAAGCGTAAGAGCTATTGGTCTTTGGACAATTTCTGTATATAATCTTAGATTTTCCTTTCATTTGAAAGAAATTCTTTGTGTGACGCTAGATTTTGTAGTAATCTGGTTTAAAATTCACTCAAAACGCTCTGAACTAGAATGTTTCACCGCATTCACTGTAAAAAATATTAAAAAATTACAAATTGCTTCAAAGTAATGCAAGCTTTCGATTCCAATAATTTTATTTTATGATTGCTGCTCATTCTATTTGATTTTCGATTGTAGAAAAATATTGTATCAAGAAATTTGTTATCCCTTCTGTATATATGTTTGCACTCTTATAAAAGAACTACTGAACCAATTTTATGTAACTTTACTTTACATCGTCCTTGATTCGTATTAAGGCATATCTCCATGCAACTCGCCATTAAGAGACCGAATTTTTTCCAGAGCCACTGTACATTAATGTAGTTCTGCCTTCCGAGACGGGTGCACACCTGCATACACATATGCCATGCAAGCGAACAAAAGAATAAAGCA
This sequence comes from Beris morrisii, assembly GCA_951812415.1. NCBI lineage: Eukaryota > Metazoa > Arthropoda > Insecta > Diptera > Stratiomyidae > Beris > Beris morrisii. The sequence goes on along the minus strand of OX638312.1, from coordinate 105,887,684 downwards.
GTGATTCTCAAATGCTCTTCCATATGGATCAATTATTTTTTTCAGAGAATATTGCGAAAAACTACTGAATCACGCTTATCATCAACCTAAGTTATGACAATTCGTAGCCAGAGTTCAATTGGAGGGGAGCGAGCGATATGCCAAGCAAGCGAGCTCAGCTAGGATGCGGTGGAATCTTGAAGTTGAAGGGATAAGAAATTCTTTGAGTTCGATAGTACACTATAGTATTCAACACTAGTTACCAACGGATTTCCAAAAACTTTAGTAGCATCAAGATATGCACGTCAGCTGTGTACAGAATGTATAGCAGAGGACCTAAAATTGAGCCTTGTGGTACGCCACTTATTGAAAATGTTTCTCTAATTCTCACTGAAACTTTTCTATCAATTAAGATAAATAACTTATTCCAGTTTAAGAGGGAATACGAATTATCCTATTTTCGCCAGCAGTCTGTTGAATAGAGTTCGATGTAAGCGTCTTTACAAACTCCAAATAAAATACATCAGTAGGCCGTCTTTCATCTACTTCACCCTTTGAATCTACTTGTCCAGTAAATGATGCAGGTATCCTTTGATCTAAATGAACTTACTCCTTTCAATGGTTATTAATAGATTAATTGCTGTACATAATTTTAGGCAAACTATAGTGCTGACCAGTCCGCACCTCTGCCCTATGTTTTGCTCGAACTTTCTTCACCATCGACCTACTCCTACGTTCGATTAGGTTCGGAGTATTTAAATCAATTTCAGGATTTTCGGATATTCAAAACATAAGGGAGGTGTAATGGTTTTGTAAACATTTTGACGAATTCCACCATATCTCTGAGCTGTTTTTTACTTCTACCGACTAGTTGTATAATAGTCTACAAATTAATTTTAGTATTGTTTGATTTCATATCCTAACAAGGAATAAGGAGTTTGTATATGTTTTCACGAATTTCGCCATATATTTTAGGTCTGATTGGATATTGGATATGGGGTTTTTATTTGTAAGAAGGACCACTGATGGATGAAGGTATTTAATTGACAAAATTACTTTTGCAAAAAACGTCCGTGTCTCGAAACAACCGATGTATCCTTTTGACTCTGACTGTGTGCCGGCCTTTGACCCAAAATCGAAATAGGGTGTTTTAAGGGTGCTAGTAGTGTCGGCATTTCTGTCACATTTTGAATTAAACCACTTTTCGTACTTTGTCTCGAAAAATAAGAAAGTTTCGCCCAGACTGTTGGCAGATTATTAATTTTTGCGGCGCAGTTGTTTAAGGAAGGATCACTTGAATAATCTGAAGCAGTTAACGAAGACGACGTTCTTCAGCAGAATGTTTCCCGAGACAGCGAATTCTCTAACAAAACAGCCCGATGTTGAATCGTTCTCTTCGCCGTTGCAAAGTTTTATCAGTTTTTAATTGCAACTGGTTTTCGGCTACAACCAAGGATTTTCTCTAAGCACGCCAGTTGCGACAGTCATGAAAAACGCGGAAAACGAACGACGACTTTTCAAGCAAAAACTGTAGTTTCCAGTTAGGTTCGATGGAGGCGTCTACTAATCGAAACTGGCGTACCGATATTCGTAAACTTTCAGAAAACCTTTGATGGAAATTTGAAACTGTTCTGCACTTTTTCCTGGCGAAATTGTGATGAAGGCCGCATGTTTCAATGAACAGTAATTTCAGCGAAGTGGAAAAATAATTGAAAAATAGGAAGGATAAATTCAGAGAAATCGAGAAATTTTGGCATTTGAAGGCCGGCATGTCGTATCCATTCGGAAGCACAATTGAAGGCACTCCGCATTTCAGTTGTACGAGGAACAAACGACTGCCTGAATTCCAAATTTCACTCTATAAAAATTTTGTGATTCGTAAGCGCGGTTAACTGAACGAGTATTAAAACACTCGAAACACACCAGTCACTCGTACGTAAGAACAGGTCTAACTACTTAGTACTATCTTCGAGTAAATACCCTAGATTTTTCCTATGCCTTATTCTAGAGCCTTGTGGCCCGAGCTGGATAGCCAAAAAACTAGGAATATATTAACTTGGGATAGAGGAAAACTACGACTACTCGTCGGAACACTGACGGGTCACTGTATGTTGAGGAAACATGCTATGCGGAGACGGACATGCGCAGGTTCTGCCATGATCTGTACGCTATGGAGGACATCACTCACATCTTGTGTGAATGGCCAGGAATCGCTAGAAGGCGATTGAGATGGCTGGGTAGTCTTTTCTTCGATAACATCGAGGATTTGAGGTCGTTAGGTGATGACAAACTTGTCAAGTTCTGCAGGAATTTGAAGTACTTTTGAAAGGATGGAGCAGCCCACAAGGATCTGAAGGGATCGCAATGGGCCCGTACGGTGCCTAGTGACCGCTGTGCCCCTTCTTGAAACTAAATCCTGTCCTCAATTGTACGTTTCCAGTTCCACCTAGGATGAACGTAGATTCTTAAGTACTTCACACTAAAGGAAAGCGGGATAGTAACAGCGCCATTCAAACAAGGGTTCCTGGATTCTCGGTCCCTATTTCTCATGAAGAAAATAAAGTAGGTTTTATTCGCGGATTGATGTTAATACCGCAGTTAGTAGCCACTCGCTTAAGAAATTGAGTCCGACTTCTATCAAAACGATGTCATCTGCATAGGCAACCACCTAGACGTCGGTCAAAGATAGGTAGAGCCTGTAAAATTTCATCAAGCACTATGACCCACAATAGGGGAATATCACATCACCTTGTGGGATTTCTCCAGTTGCTTCCATTCTGATACTTTTACCTCCCAATGTAGAGTCGATAATTGTTCCCCCTAGCATCGATACGATCCAGCGCGTGATGACAGACTCAACCCCCATTCTATTCAATGCCTTCTCGATCGCATTCGTCTCCACATTATTGAAGGCCTCGTCAATATCTAGAAACGCTGCCAGAGTACATTTCTTAGCATTCAATTTTTCTACTGTGAAGACGACCTCATGCAAGGCCGTTTCAACCGGTTTTCCTTTATCTAGGCATGCTGAAAGGCCCCGCATATCCAGGACGCATCTGAGATGGTAGTTAATAATAATTGATTTAATCCCTTCATGCTACATGGGCAAGTCATCCCCATTTCAAGAGTAGGAGGCAATACAGCCTCTTAGCTGAAGCCAAAACGGAATAGTACCGCCCCATAACTCAGTGAAATGAACAAGATAATTGCCCCGTTTCGGGTACACTTTCTCAGCTCAAGGAGCTGGAGACATAACCGTCACTCAGCTCAATGAGCTAGAAAATTTTCACTATATCAAGATACAAATAAAGTTCACTGATGGGTCTAAAATCCTTGGCCAGGGTGTGGCTTGGCTTACCAGCCTTTGGAATAAAAATCACCCTGACTTTGGGCCTCAACTTCGGAACGCAACTGAGAGTTAGGCAACTTCTAAAGATCCTCACCACGGAAGGACCAATAAGTGACATGGTCTTCTGTAACATAATCGGCACCAGACTCTCCACACCCGGAAACTTAGAGTGAGAGAAGGGCATAATCGCACACCATACCCTTTCAAAAGTGATTGTCCCGTATATAATGGTTGCGTCCACAACAGGGAGATCTACAACCTGAGAAATATTTTCAAGTGCTGAGATGCACCCCGGGAAGTGGAACTCCATCAGCAGATCCAGATTTTCCTGTCTAGATTCCGTAAATCCTCAAGTACCCAGGTACTCTGAGCTCCTTGGGGAGAATCCTGCCCCTTCCAGATGCATCATCGCAGATTTTCCTCCTGGAACTACGCTTAGCGAAGTTCAGCGACGATTTGAACTTTTTTTGGCTGAGTCTGTAAGCATCCCAGTCCAAATTGCTCTGGATTCTTTTAGCTTTTTTGAAAAGTCTCCTTGCCTTTCCTTTTATAATTTCAAGTTCCTTAGACCACACCTTAGGACCACTCTTTCCATCCCCATTAGAGAGCGGACAAAACCATATATCGTCTTGCAGCCATCAAGGTTTTTGAAATCATTTCTACCTGGCTGTCCAGATCTTCTGTATTGCTTAACATGCTGGTTGCGTACCTAAGGTTGCTACTATCTTGACAAAATTCGATTCACGTGCTTCCCTTCAATTGCCAATTTTCAAATTTCGTCGCGCGCTTAACGCGATTTTAACACTTTCGTAGGTTTTGTTTCGGAGACCGGTGTATAAATACCGAGGCAATACGTTCGCAGGCTGCCAAAAAAAATATTTTGATATTTGTGAATAGATAGATAGATATCTATATATTTATTGGCATCTTCAATTACAAATTGTTAGGTTAATACATAATTTTTTGTTTACATTACATTAGCCTTAGCTAGTTTATCAATGCTTTTGAATACTTAACTATTAGGTTGAAATTAACAATTCATTATTTCTTTACATAGGTTTCGTGTTACCAAAAAACCTGGCAACTACTTAACTACACTTATTAGATAAATATAAAAATATAAAAAGATAAAAAGGGTTAAAATTGAAGTGATTAGTGCAAGGCTTTCAACATATGTTACATCAGACGGCAATGATTTTCGACGATATTTCAATTGTTAGTTACTTTAGTTTTACTGTTCTATTATCAATTTATGCGGGCTAATATCATAAACAAAATCTTCTAAGTTGTTGCCATTATATCTTCTGTTATAAAAGACTAGTTGGTTATTACCATTTATTAGACGATTCTCTAGGTGGAGGTTATACAAGGAAGGGGGAAAGTTTTTGAATTGGAAGTTCCCTGAAGGGATGTCATACATCTATTTTAGTTTTTGGTGCGAAATTAAGTCACTCAGAGTTGAGATATTGAGATAGTTTTTTAAAGCATTTGATAAAACGGGTGATTAGTAGTACCTACATAAATTGTTTTAAATTTTTCATATAGTTTTGTTCTGGATATTCTTTTAAAAATGGATCGGGGTCAAGTCTAACGTATGCTTCTTTAGTTGGAGGAGATTTATAAAGGATCTTTCTTTCAAACAGTCTTAATCTGGTCATTTGTGCCGAGGAGATCGATCATACACCAGCTAGGGAAACCGTAGGTTAAAATAGGCCTTATCAGTTGTTTGTAGCGCAGATGATTTAAATCAGTTTTCAACTTAGTTTTCCTAAATAGGTTTCCAATTAAGTTGCATGCATAATTAGCCTTGAGTATTATAGCGTCTGTGTTTGATACAACTCCCTTTTTTGTTTAAAATTATGCCGAGATACTTCAGCTCATTCATGACCTTAATCTTCCTACCCTTGAGCTTGACTTTTATATTTCTATTATCTTTAAAATGTTTTTGGCTGGTCTTAATGAAATTTTCATACGCTCTAAAAAGTATAGCCGCACATTTGTCGTGATTGAATTTAAGTTTCCAGCTTGAACAATAATTTTCAACCTGAGTTAGGAGGTTATTCATTACTTCAATTCACGGGCCACATCCTTGTCCGTTTTCAAGCAGATTATGTCATCTGCGAAAAACAATGTTTTGATTTCATGACTTTCCTCCATAGGCAGATCACGTATATAAAGATTGAATAGCGTAGGCCCAAGTATTGATTCTTGTGGGACCCCCTGCTCTAATTGCTACATAGGTGAGCTTGATCCGTTGACCCTCACACACATTACTCTGTTTGATAAGAAACTATTCAACATTTTAACCAAGGCAGAGGGGGGATATTTAGTCCCATTAGCTTTGAAAATTAAGCCATTTGTCCACACCGTATCAAATGCACCGTGTGTGTTTCGCTGGTTTTCTGAATTCAATAGTGGTCGCACTTCGCTACAGGACGAATTTCGTGAAGGTCGTCCAAAATCGACAGTTGTGCCAGAAAACATCGATGCTGTGCGTGAACTGATATTGCAAGATCGTCATGTGACATACCGTACATTCCTGGGTATTAGTTCCACTGGCATACATTCAATATTGCATGAACAATTGGCTGTCAAAAAGATTTGTTCGCTTTGGATACCGCATAATTTGACAATCGCTCAAAAAAAAGCCTCAATCGGAGTGGAAAAACTATTTTACAAATTGGTTCAAACGCATGCAAAAGTGTGTTGATCTTCATGGAGAATATTTTGAAAAACAATAAAGCAATTTTTGATTATAAATATTTGTTTTTATTTGTCTATCTCAAAACTTAAGTAGCAACCTACGTATGAGGAATGGCAGGAAGGTTGAAACTATAAAACTGCTTTTCGATCACGCAAAGTCTATTTCTGTCGAAACAAAAAGATGCAAGACGCGTGGTTTCTATAGGTGGGGGCAACCAGGTAACTATCCTGTGCACAGGGATCAATCCGCTCAGTACCTTGTTGGTATTGGTTTTAATCTTGTTTTTTTTCAAGTAAAAGCTGGTTTTCATTACGCCGACATTCTGAAGATGTCTGCCAGAACAAGATGAAAATATAAACTGTACATGCGTGCGAAAGAGAGGAATCATCTGCAACAGATCTGTAAAAAAGTGTCTCGTCTGCAACTTCAGATCTGTGATCTGTAACCATAAAGTAAGGATGTACATTATAGCAAAAAGACTTGCATGCACATCTTTTTCCTATAATTTGCTTCCGAAAAACCTACACAATAGACATCCGCACGCACACTACTGTGCCAAATTATGGCAATTATGACTTTGACATTTGTCGAGCCGGTAATTGTTTTCTTAACAATTTTGTAATGTGAGATGAATATCAAAAAAGGAGATAAATATGCTTAGAATTTCATTAGAGGTGCATGCATAAATCGTTAAATCGATACGTTGCAATTGACAAGCCGCAGATCGGTTTTACCTTACAATAGTTGTCGAGAAAATTCACATGTTGTAATTCACATATTGTACAGCAAACGCAAGAAATTTTAGGTTAGAAATTCCTATCTGTCAAAAACTACTGCTATAATTTTGCTATAAAGTCGAAAATGTTGTCCCTTTCTTTCTTCTTAAAACCGAATCAAACTTTGGCTATCAAAGGAGATACCTGTAAGAGTGGAAAAATGTCCAAAGAGCACCTCACGGTTTTACTTGCTTTTACTTTTACTAGAAAAACTAAAATCACTGGTCATAGGAAAGTCCCAAAAGCAAATGTGTTTTAAAAACATACAAATGAGAAATCTTCCTGTGCAGTGGAAAGCTAATAACAAGGTATGGATGACTTCAGAGTAATTCAGAGAGTGGCTGGAGGATGTAAACAGAAAATTCAAAATGCAAAAAAGAAAAATTTTAATGATCATCGATAATTGTCCTACCCATCCAGTAATTGAACACTCATCGAATGTTGAAGTTTGGCTACCGCCAAATACCACTTCGATATTGCAACGCTTAGATCAAGGGATAATTAAAAATTTTAAAGCATTTCACCGAAAGGCACTTCTATCTATCCTAATTTCAAAATGTGAAACGGACTCCTTAGAATCCATTTCTACAGCTGCATCAAAATTGAATGTATTGGAAGCCATTTTGTCGATAAGAGATGCGTGGAAGAAAGAAAGACGAAACCATTATAAACTGTCAAAAAGGCTGGATTTTCGATTGAAAACGAAATAATTGGAAACGAAGAACACGAAATTATTGGAGACGAAATCGAGGTACCGCAAATTGGAGGTTTCGATATGCATAGCTATTTAGAATGTGACATAGAAACAACTGTTTGACAAAGCTTCTCCCCAGCCGAAGTCTTCATAAGTGTTTTGTAAGAGAATAGTCCAAGTATGGAAAACGTAGAACCGGATGTGGAAGTCAGTGACTACAGCGATAGGGATTTAGTTCCACCGGAGCAGATGAGACCACTAACTGCAACTGAGGTATTAAATATGCTCGATAAAATAGTGAGTGACCAATTTCGCAAAAGATAAACTTTCAGCAATGTTGATACCAATTACCGAAGCGAAAACTATTCTTACCGAATAAATATTTCAAACAAAAATTAATCAGTATTTCAAAAAATAATATGCATATAAAAATTAATATTTGTTAACAATAACCGAATTCCCAACTTGGTTTTAATTTTTATAGTAAATATGTATACATATAAGTATGTAAAAAAAAATATTTGCTACATAAATTTGATTAATTAATTTTTTTTAAGCTGTGTATTGTGACCACTATGTAAAGTGACAAATTTTGCGTGGTCCCGACAGTGGTCACTTTAAACAGGTTCTACTGTATTTCAACTTACTCTTTTGACAGTTCGGTTGAAATAACTTTGTTCGCTCAGTTGAAACGGGCTCAAAACAAAAACAAAACTGCGATAAAACACTGTCGGTTTGGTTGAAACAGTGTTTTGGATTTGTTCGAGTTCGAGTTTTTGTTTGCCATGCTTTCAAAAACATGAACAAAACAAAAACTTAACTTGTCTGTTTGGTGGAAAACCGGCATAAGGAGTAACAAGTGGGCTGAAAAGTTCGTAGGCCGACACATAGATAGCGTAACTAGAATTAAATTCATATGATTTTTAGTTAGAACTAACCTTAAAACGACACGTGTATAAATTTGACATTTGTCGGACAATTGGTTCGTGAGATATAGCGTTGTGAGTGAATCAACTTTTGGTGTTGTAAAAAAAATGGATAAAAAAGAATTTTGTGTGTTAATGAAGCATTGCTTTAGTATGAAAAAAAATACTGTGGAAACCAAAGCTTGGCTTGATAAACATTATTCGGACTCTGCACCAGGAAAATCAACCGTTGAGAAGTAAACGGGGCGAAATGAGCACCGAAGACGGTACGCGCAGTGGACGCCCGAAAGAGGCTGTAACGGACGAAAACATAAAAAAGTGCAGAAAATAATTATGAATGACCGTAAAGTGAAGTTGATTGAGATAGCTAAGACTCTAAAGATATCAAAAGAGCGTGTTGGACATATCGTGGCTGAATATTTGGACATGCAAAAGCTGTGTGCAAAGTGGCTGCCGCGCGAGCTCACAATCGAGCAAAAGTTTTAACGTGTCGTTGACTCGGAGCAATGTTTAGCGATATTCAACCGTAATAAGAACGAATTTTTCCGTCGATATGTGACAATGGATGAAACCTGGCTTCATCACTACACTCCAGAGTCAAATCGACAGTCAGCCGAGTGGACTGCACGCGATGAACCGAATCCAAAACGTGGAAAGACACACCAGTCGGCTGGCAAGGTTATGGCATCAGTATTCTGGGATGCGCGAGGTATAATATTCATTGATTATCTTGCAAAGGGCCAGACCATCAACAGCGATTATTAGATAGTGTTGTTGGAGCGTTTGAAGGATGAAATCACGAAAAAACGGCCCCATTTGAAGAAGAAAAAAGTGCTGTTTCAGCAAGACAATGCATCTTGCCACAAGTCAATGCAAACGATGGCAAAATTTCACGAATTAGAGTACGAATTGCTTCCCCATCCACCGTATTCTCCAGATCTGGCCCCAGCGACTTTTTCCTGTTTGCAGACCTCAAAAGAATGCTCGCTGGAAAGAAATTCAGGACTAATGAAGAAGTAATCGCTGAGTCTGAGGCCTATTTTGAGACTAAAGAGAAATCGTACTATAAACATGGTATCGCAAAATTGCCTGACCGCTATAATCGTTGTATCGCCCTCGAAGGCAACTATGTTGAATAATAAAATCGAATTTTATCAAAAAAATTTGTTTTACTATGTTAGCCTACGAACTTTTCAGCCCACCTGTTAATTGTCCAAAAATGGGTCATGAAATTTATGCTCGCCTTAACGTTAAATTTGATACGGGAAGGGAGATAAGAATGTATTTTTCATTGGAAAAAATATTCGATATATCGATATTTTTTTTCGATATATCATGGCCCGATATTGATATTTTTTTCAATAGCGATATATCTATATTTTTTTTCGATATTAACATCCCTACTATATTGTTGTGAACTCAAGGGAGACTAGCAGTGTTACCGCGAGGCGGTTTTTTGAGGTAGCAAAATCTGCTACCTTTTTCAAAAAAGAGGTAGTAGAAACCGAATTTTAATAATAATACAATAACATTAACATATAGTAATGTAAAATAATAATGGATTACATTCTTGTGCGTTGCATTTCTCTGTTTTTAATTTAACTTTCAAGAATTATCGCAAAAACGTAGTGTTTCATGACTTGAAATAGTAGTGCAGTCAATTTTAAAATTAAAAAAAGGTAGTAAATCTGCTACATATGTAGTAAAACGGTAACGCTGGAGACTAGTCATCGAAAAGATTTCTTTCGATGCAAAGCATTTGTACAGAAATGGATATTAATAAAGATTTCTTTTCTAAGTACAGATGCATGTTCGAAATGTTCACGTTTGTAACGATTTTGGATGGCCCCAAATATAACGTTATTTTGCTACGCCATTGGATCCAAGATCCAAGCCGTTCAAGGTTACCATGACAACCAATGAAAACAAACAACAAAATATTCCTTCATAATTATTTCACGTATGTTTTTGACAAGCAAGATCCCTTGGCATCCCATGGTACATTCAAAATAATTTAGGTCTCTATTTTATACGTGCTTTTACACCGGCGTGTCCTATCCTTAGTTACCTTGTCTAAGGTTAAAAAGGCTAAAAAAATCAAGTTGAAATGGTGAAGACTTGCCCATGAAGCATGAAGGAAACAAATCAATTATAACCGAATATCTCAAAGGAATTGAGAGTCCCGAGCCTTCAAACGCGTTTCCGTACAGCGTATACGGCGAACAAACGACGACTAGACCTAAAACGTGAAATTACAAAATTTAAGGCTAGCAAACTTCAGGTCACAACTCTTTATTATTAAAAAATAATAAGAAAAAACAATCCGACCAAATAAAAGGCACACTCGCCACTTGACCAAATTCACTTCTGACAATCTCCTCGTTTTTGTTTACGTGGTCCACTGACCTAAAATTCAGTTGAAGTTTTTCAAACTGACAACCCTTTACCCGCGCAACGATCGGTCCACAATTTAACAGTGTAGGCCTAGATCAGCTGGGCCAAAAAAAGCTCATCCGAGCCAGGGATCAGACGGAGCTAGCGGGACGGTGAGTCCTCGACGGAATTAGACAAACAAACCCAAGGTGATTCATTGACCTGCCCATCTGTCAGCCAAACGGCTCTTCTTTTCTTAAGCGCATTTCCGCGACCGCAATTACCTTCAATTGTGCCAAATTATTATCCCGCGATGCGTTGAAGACGAGTACTTTGTAATCCATTATCGTGTGGTACGACATTTGTCATGTAAACAGCGCGCACAAGACGGCAACGAAGAAGAAAGAAAAGAACACACAAAATTCTTTGTAAAACTGCACTTCACTGGGCTTTTTTTTCCGGGCCGCTTCCGCACCACAGAGACCAAACTCTTGAATTTCCGATCGAATTCAAACAAACAGCGTGCGCACTCGGAAACCAAAAAAAAAATTGCAAACAGTCGAAAAAAACCCGGAAAAATTTCGAAATATGGCAAAGAAACAAAAAGACAATTTTTTTTTCCGTCTACTTTGAAAAGGCGAGCGAGCAGGCAAGCGCGCTGGTAAAGTTCTCTAGTGCGAGAGTGACGGAAGATGTTGCTTCTCTATTTTTTGATTTCGTGTTATCGCGAATGTTTTTTTTTTTGGGGGTTTTGTTTATCTCGGGTTGATTTTGTCGCGGCGGAAGGTTTTTTTTTTATCGTTTGTCTCGACTTTGCACTATTTTTTCTTTTCACTTATTTTGACATTTCGTCGGGGGCGCCACGAGGCGAAGCAGAAGCCTTTTTGAAACCGCAGGCGACAGTCAGGCATACGAAACTTTTCGCCTCCCGTTTTTCACACGGTCAAACGTCGAGGACGAAAAAAACACACACCAAACGTTTCTAACGGTCCTCGAACGATTTTCGTACCGAAATCTCTTCGCTTTGTTGCACCGTCGCACGATTCGAATGATTTTATTTGTGGATTTCTTTGTTAAGCCCCGGCTGTTCTCTTTCTTTGTGAAAATCCACCAAAAATATTCGATTTTGGTTCACGCAAACCAACTAACTGTCACTACGTTCAGAGCGCGACTTTTAGTTCCTCACGACTCGACGAATTCAGGCAGACTGTTCGTCTTGTCGCAATTCGGCCGTTACTTCGCCTCGTATCCGGAAGGCTGCACAATTTTTTCGCCTTCATTCCGCGTGCAGTTTGCAGCACGAGGATGGGGAAATGGGTTGCGTGTGTGCTTTTTTTGTGCAGTGTATGGCGAATTTTCTTTGTCAGCGCGCGGTTCTTTTTAAATTTAAATTTTCATTTGAACAATAAATTTTTGTGTTTGTCGGAGAATAAGGTCCAATCCAAGGCGCGTTAAAAGTATGACGCGTCTTTGTTAGGACTCAAAAATAAAGGCCATACGAGCAATCAACCAGAGAAATGTAAGAAAGAGAAACTGACACGCAGTGTTTGTTGCAAAATTTAAAAGTTTTTTTATATAGAAATTAAATTTTCTGTTATTTCGCCATAAAAATAGGCAGTGTAGCAGCAAGCAGAATGCATGTACTTTGGTTTGACTTGTACATACTTGCACCGTGCGGTTCCCGCATTTTATCCGCTTTGTAGCCACTAGCCAGCCGATAGTGCAGTGCTGGTGAATTGTGGTTTGAATATGAGGAAATCTACCGACAGAACGATGACAATTTTTATTGGCTTTACTGGCAACAGTCTGGGTGCAAATTTAAGGCTAGTGCCGGGCGTGCTGCAAAGCTTCGCAATACAAAAATCGGATTGCACGATCGTAGCCCAGCACATTCTCTTCGAAGTTTATGTTTTGTGACTAAGGCTGCCAGATATTGGGCTATTTCCCGCGATTTGGGCTATTTTATTTTCCAATTCGCGGGTTCGAATTTCAAAACGCTACTTATACTTATACTAGTTTACAACAGAGACGTTTTACAAGAAAAAAATAGTAATAGAAAACTGAAATATCGGTCGTTTTTATTATTATTATTTTCTTCAGTACACTAAATACTATACACGTGGCAATGCTTAAATTTCACCGTCGACTTCGATATTATTGTAAACCTTTAAAAAAATGCGATACAAACGCGATGTATGAAATTCATTGAATTCGTATACAGTTATGATTTCCATTTATTCGTTCTTCGTGTCGCATACTGTGCAGTTTCCGTTTTTTATAAAATTTTCTACTTAGAAATTTTTCTGAAAAAATGGGAAAATGGGGAAAGTATCTTAAGCATTATAAGCCGATATTAGAAAATGAAAATAATGTCAAAAGTGAGTAGAATTACCTGTGCATATGTAACATAACACTATTAGTTATTTTATAACGTCTTTTAACCTGTAAATCGTTTTGAAAATAGATTTTTAATTTTTTACCGAAGTTGAACCAGCATTGTTAGAGACACAGTATCACAATCGACGTCGAAGTTGAAATGAAATAAATTGAATTTACTTTTATATGAATGGATAGGTATATATCAAACTATTGTCCAATATGAAATACCAAATCAATGTATCCACTTTTGAAATGTTCCTGAAAGAAGTTTTTCTAAATCGCGTTGTTCGTCCTCGCTCAGATTGCTTACAACCCTCAAATGAAGCGGATGTAAATAATGGCAAGGGTGAAGCTAGGTCCAAACTATGCAAATGCAACTTAAGAGCCCACCACAGTGACCTAATGACACACGGTAAAACAATGAAGCACATGGAAAAAGAGAGAGCTCTAAGTCGTAGCTTACAATCCAGTTTAACCCAATATGGTTTGTATTGTTATTACGATTTTAGGGCATGTTGTTGAAATAAGCTTGGTATTCACTTTTATTTCCGGGCAGGTTACGTCGAAGTGAATGAGGACACGAAGACTACAGATTTGCGCCTGGCTGTCTATGTTGCAATGCATGAATCTATAAATGCTGTTGGCCATCTAGGCGTACTAAGAATCGTAGGAAAGGGTTCAAAATTAGAAAGCATTAGGTTACACCGAACGAAATGTTCAAAATTAATTTCAGCCGTTGTTGAGCTAGTACTTCTCATTGAACTGATAAAAGAATTATGGCATAATTGCTAACGAGGCAACAGATGTATCCGTTACAAAGTTCATGGGTCTATGAATAAGATACTTCAGCATGAGTCGCCAAGCTATGGCTACGAACTTCCATGCTATTGTTGAAGTTGCACCCGCTAAAACTTGGCGACAGCCTTGGTAGAATGCATTAGCGTCGCTGGCCTTGATATCAAAAGGATTTCCTTCGGCACTCTACTATTAGTCGAGTTGTGCTTGCATCCTGAACATAATGGCGATTTGTCAAAAATAGAAATAATACATTTCTGGGCATGTGTTCTAAATACTACGAATGCTAGAGGCGAGCAGCCGTTTAAAGACCTGGCTCTTTTTGCACTAAAAACGTTAACTCTTCCTGTTAGTAATGCAGTAGTGGAGCGTGTGTTTAGCAGCGCAATCGAATGCAACTTCAAATGCTAGATTCTCTCTTATGGCTTCGGGTACACTTAAAGGTACTTATATTCTTGCATAAGCCCGAATTTTCGTCGCGTCTTGAAATATATCACAAAATCTTTTGTCACAAAATTTGCCAGGTTACAGACACGTGTTGCAAAAATTTCACTACCTCCGAAGATATGTTGAACCGCTTCAATTCAAAAATGTATGACGATAATCGAGAGCCGGCTTCATCTTCTTTAGACAGTTTCTGTGATTTAAGCGAAGACGATTATGAAGCAATTAGATTATTAAGTGTTGATGCCCAAAAACATGAGAAAACGTTACTTTTCTGGCCCCTTATTGCATTAAAATTATTTTATTCTTTTTTATATGGTGTAACGACTCTTTTCCGGGGTATACTCATCGGGAGCCAGTGTCCGTTACAAAATATTTATTTGGTTTGACTTCACTTTATTTACCATATACGTATATATTCATTTATAATTCATAATTCAATTTCGTTTAATTTATCTGCTTGCTCGCCTTCGTCTCGGCTTCGCTTTGGGCGTTGCTGCTCTTCTCGTCTCGCTTTAACGGCTACTTCCGTTGCTTGCGTCTTCGCTGCTCCTTGTCTTCGCTGCTCCTTGCCTTCGCTGCTCCTTGCCTTCGCTTTGCTGCTCTCGTCTTCGCCGTCTACGTCTTGGTTTTCCCCTTGATGCCCTCGTTTGATACGTCGCTGCTCGTTGCTTTGCTCCGCCGTACTCGTCTTCACGGCTCACATGCTCATCTCTGCTGCTTAGATCTTGGTTTTCCCTGCACTACTCTCGTCTTGTACGCCGCTGTCCGCTGCTTTGCTTCGCCGCTCTCGTCTTCACTGCTCTCGTGCCTGCCACCGCTGCTTACGGCTTGGCCCTGTCCTCGCCTTGCCTCGTTCCTCTTATCTCGGGTGTTTACTGCTCGTCGTCACTGCTCATGTGCTCGTCTTTGCTGTTTACGTCTTCGCTACCAATGTCTCGACTCGACTCGACTTGACTTCGGCTCGGACTAGGCCTATTGGATCTCTGACCTTTTAAGAGGAAGTGCAACTTCGCTAGCCTTATCCGGTCTGATCGTTTAGGACGCTCGTCTTTGCTGTTTATGTCTTGTCTCGCCTCGACTTGGCTTCGGTTTTGACTAGACCTAATAGATCTCGGACTTTCTAAGAGGAAGTGCAACTTCGCTAGCCTTGTCCGGTCCGAGAATCACTTAGGACGACTGTCCAGACAGTTCACTGGTTGCCAGAAGAGGAAGTGCAACTTCGCTAGCCTTCTTAGCAGACTTGTTCACTGCTGACCGAGTTGTTCTTCTGGTTGACTCGTTCACTATATATTTAGTGATCAACATTCGCTGCCCATGAATTATGTTGTGGAACAAATTTTGTGTAGGAGAAATTTTGCCTTTTTATAATTCGCGGCTGGGGTATGCTTGCCTCGGTATATAGTCTCGCTGGGATTTCGTATATTTGTCGGCGGGTTCTCTGTCGCATTGCGTCGCCTGGGACGTTTTTGTGATCCCGCTGACCTTTTCCAGGTACATTCTAAAATTTTCTCCCTTTTCAGCCTTTGTGTGTCTTTTCAGCTTCTGTGTTTCATGTTTGATGTATTGAGCTCTTGTGTTGTATTTTATTAAAAATGCTTGGTCCCAAATTTTAATTTGTGTTGTATTTGTGATTCAATGTTTTTTTAGTTCTAAGTTTTAATTTGTGTTGTGTTTGTACTTCAATGTATTAGTGTTACGTGTTCATTTTAGCAATTTGGTATGAGTGGAAATTCGTAGAATTTCCATTCTTACACTCCCTCCTTACTTTGATTAAGTGGCTTGATGGTGCACGTATAGCCTCCCAGTCGTCTGAATTGCACCATATACAGGTTTTGGCCGACTTGTCTCTTCCACTTGGTTTGTCTCCTCTTTGTTTTATATTTGGCGAGTGTTTCGGCGATTTCTCTCATGATTGCTGGTGGTAGTGTTGTGGGTGTCGTGTCTACATCTGTTCCCGACGCACATTCCTTCGGATCCACCGTGGGTTGACGCTCTCTTCTGGGGTCTGCTTCTTCTTCCTCTTCTCCGCTACCGCTGGTGTCGTTGCTGCTGCTCTCGTTGTCAGCGTTATCTTGGAGGTCCGTTATTTCTCCTTGTATAATTTCTGCTATCATCTTCTTCCGAAGTTCGGGCATCTCAGCTTGCGTGAACGTCGCATCTGTGTTTCGACCTTGGAATTCGGCAAGCGTGCAGCAAAAAACTCCGCAGTCGTAAGAGTTTGTTTGGCGTGGGACCCCTTGGGCGTTCTGCGTCTGGAAATCCGGACTCTCTGTTCCCGTGATGTCCCGTATAAAGCTGCTCAGGATGTTCAGCTCCGCTGGAAATGGCGCGCCTGTCGGGTCGTAGTATCTGATCCACCGCTCGCCCAGGTGTATTATTGCCAGACACCAGTGGTTACCATACATGTGTAATGGTACGAAGACCTTGCCGCCTTTGTTGTACTCGGGTTGCCTCCAACGCTGCAGTCCTGTTGGTCCTCGCTTGGCCAGGCATGGTAGGAAAAACGAGCTAACTATGGACACCCGTGGTAAACTTGGGTGCTTCCGGCTGCGTCTCTCCAAGAGTTCCATGTAGCCATTGATGACGTTGTCGTTCAGCCAGCGTCCGTTTGCCAACGTTGAGAGGTCGCTGCGCGTGACTTGTAGCCGATTAATGGTGAGGAGTACTTCGTCTGGTGTCTTCTGGCACTCCTGCTGGGTAATAGTAGGTGCTACTTGGGGTGGTAGCTGCTGTTCCTCTACGTGTGTGGTCGCGATACTGCGGCGTAGTAGTACGATGGTGTTCCTTATTTGATCCATTATTTCTCTTGGGCTGGTTCTACTTTCACTTCTGTTGCTGGTTTTAGGTAAACTAATTTTTGCGCTGTTGAATTCGTGCCCTTTATACCTTGGTCTGGTACTGTTAGATTTCGTTGGTCTTTAGTCCGAGGGTTTATGTGTTTTTGGCGCGAATATTTTGAAAAAATTATTAAATTTTTTTTTTGATTAGTTTGACGATGGGATGCTATTCTGATGGCCGGGGTCTCCGTCTGCTGCGTGATAGGTTTTTAGCTCACTGATGTGGGCAGTCCGAATGCGGGACTCGCTGTCCTTTTTTAGCTGCACGATTACTGGTGAAGTGAAGTTTACGACCTTATAGGGTCCGTCGAACCTTGGGGCCAGTTTTGCCGCAAACCCGTCGATGGCCTTCGAGAGAGGGTGCTGTTTCACCATTACTGGCTGTCCGATCGCCGGAGTCCAGTGCCGTCTTCTCAGATTGTAGTGGCGTCCTTGGTCTTGGACGGCGCGCTCTAGGTTACGCCTTGTGATGCGGAACGCTTCTTGCAATCTGGTGGCCTTCTCAGCGGGTGATTGTGTGGTGCTGCTGGTCCCGAAGGTTACTTCATCGTAGAGGGTATGAGGTAGACGTAACTCCCGTCCCTGGGTTAAGAATGCAGGGCTGTACCCCGTTGTCTCCGATATAGCGGAGTTAAGAGCCAGTGAGATCTCCGGCAGGAGGTTGTCCCAATCTCGTTGGTTGGCACCGGTCAACTGCGCGATTATTGTTTTGGTAGTCCTGTTTACTCGTTCGGTGGGGTTTTCTTGTGGTGTATATGGGGCGGTGAACTGCTGTTTTATTCCTAGCTCAGATAGGAATTTTTGGAACGCTCTACTAGTGAATTGGGTCCCATTGTCGGTGACTAGTACTTTGGGAATTCCGAATCTGGCCATGATTCGTTCCCGGAATGCTTTCCGTAGTCCATCACTGGTTCCCTTCCTGAGTGGAATTAGCTCGGTCCATTTGGAGAATTTATCGAAAAATACCAATAGGGTAGTGTTCCCATGCTTAGAACGTGGTAGCGGCCCTACGAAGTCGGCGCATAGGATACTCCATGGTTCTTCTGCGATTTGCGAGAACATTTTCCCTGCGGTCTTTTGTTGACTTGGTTTGTACTTCTGGCATGACTCGCAGCGCTGCACGTACTTGCTAATTTCCCTGAACATTCCGGGCCAGTAGTACCGATTGGCGATCCGACCGATGGTCTTTCGGATACCCAGGTGTCCTGCGCTTGGTTCGTCGTGGTTCTCCTTTAGGATCCGGCTGCGAAGTGGTGTTGGGACGCAGAGTTTCCACGGTGCGCAATCCTCGTCGTTAGACCGGTGTGGGATGTGTCGGTATAGTTGGTGATTTTCGAGGACGTAGTCCGGGAATTTTTCTGGGTTTCCTACTACCTCTGCCTTCCTCCTCTCTAGCCATCTGCAGCCCGAATCGTTAGTGTCCTCGGTATTGGCCATACACAATACTTCCGCTGGTTGTCGGGAGAGGGCGTCAGCGACTACGTTCAGTTTGCCCCGTCTGTATTGGATGTCGAACGTATATTGCTGTAGTTCGAGTGCCCACCTTGCAATTCGTCCCGTGGGATTATCGATAGAGTTTAGCCACTTGAGAGCCAAATGGTCCGTAATGACGATAAAGGAATATCCTTCCAGGTAGGGTCTCATCTTACGGATACCCCAGACGATGGCTAGACATTCCTTTTCTGTCGAGGAATAATTCCGCTCGGCTGCGTTCAAGTGTCGGCTTGCGTAGGCTATCACCTGCTCTGCACCGTCGGACTCTTGTGTAAGTACGGCCCCCAGTCCGTAGTCGCTGGCGTCGGTTTGCAGGGTAAATTTCTGGCTAAAGTCCGGACATGCCAGCACTGGTGCTTCTGATAGCCTCTTCTTGATGGTGTCGAACGCTGTTTGTTGTTCCTCCTGCCATTTCCAATGCTTTCCCTTTTTTAACAGTGTAGTCAGTGGGTGCACGACGTTGGCGAACTCGGGCACGAAGCGTCGATACCAAGATGCGATTCCGAGGCATCTTCGTAGTTCTCGGACGTTTGTTGGCGGCTGTAGTGCTTCTATCGCGGCGATTTTGTCAGGATCGGTGTGAATTCCCTTTTCACTGACCACATGTCCTAGGTATTTCGTCTCTTTCTTGAAGAACTTGCACTTTTCCACATTGATTTTTAGGTTTGCGGCCCGTAGTCGACGAAAGACCTCTCCGAGATTTCTCATGTGTTCTTCGAAGGTCGTTCCCGTGACGATTATATCGTCCAAGTAGGCGAATGCGTATGGTTCCATCTCGTGACCGATCACCTGGTCTAGGGCCCGTTGAAAGGTTGCCGGCGCGGAGTGAAGTCCGAAGGGCATAACCCGCCATTGGAATAGCCCGCGGCCGGGAACTGTAAATGCAGTATATTGTTTACTTGCTTCGTCCATAGGTATCTGCCAATACCCATTCTTTAGATCGAGGCTGCTTATGAATTTCGCGTTCCGTAGTCGATCTAAGATATACTGGATCCTTGGCAGCGGGTAGGCGTCGGGTATTGACCGTGCGTTGAGTTGGCGGAAATCCAGGCAGAGTCTCCAGCTATCATTCTTTTTTTTGACTAGGACCACTGATGAACTATACGGACTGTGTGATGGTTCGATGCACCCCTTCCTGATCAACTCGTCTACCTCCTTATTGAGGGTTGCCTGAGTTATAGGGTTGCTGGTGGCGTATCGATGTTTGAACGGTCGGTCGTCTCGCATTATGATCTTATGCTTCGTGATGTTTGAAACTTCGCTGAGTTGATCAAAAGCCTGAAGTTCCTTGCTTAGGAAATCGTTGGTCCTCTCCAGTTGTTCGGTCACTTCGTCTTGCATCACGGTACAGGTATTGATGTGGGCCGGCTGTGGGGTAGCTTCGTTGTTCTGCAGGACGATGGTCTGGCTACCACACGTGAGAGTCGTGCCGATGTTTTGGAGAAAGTCCATCCCTAGTATCAGGTCTTCTATGAGACTGGGGAGGATTAGCAGTGGCATTCTGCACCGTCGGTTACCCAGCCCGATGTAAATGAATAGCGCCTGTACAACGTCATGGTTTGAGCCGTCCGCGATTTTTACTGTCACTTCTTGGTTAATTATACGCCCTATGTTCTTGAGTTTTCTGGCGAGAGAGCCGCTAATGAAGCTCCGTGTTGCCCCCGTATCTACTGTAGCTCGTACCAATTCTTCGCCGAGGGCAACGGTAGCGAAGATATGGCTGTTTTCCTGGTACAGGAGTTTTATTGCGGGGGAGGAACGTTCACCTGGGGCGTCGCCACTCCTCGCGCCTGGCGGGCTCCTGGTTCGTTTCCCGGTCGACGTCTGCAACAATCGATGGTCCTGGTGTTGCGGCGGCCACAGTCCCAACAGAAGTAAACCCGGGGGTTCTGGCAAGACTGGGCGCGATGTCCGTCCTGGCTACAGTTGTAACACGCTGTCCTCGTGTTGACCTGGGGTTCCGTGGTTTGTGCGATGGCGCAGCGTCTTTCTTCGTAAACGGGTCGGGCTGTGGAATTTCCTCCCCTAATACTCTCGAAATCGTCGGCTAGCGAGATCAGCTCCTGTAGAGTCGCGAAATCCTTCCGCCGGATGTACAGCTGATACTTCGCCTGACAGTTACGAAAAATTCGCTCGAGTTTCGCTTTGTCGGTGTAGTCCATAGGACGCATGAGGTTCTGTAAGTTTAACACGTAATCCTTAAAGCTTTCTCCTGGTAACTGGGTCCTTTGACGAATTTTGTCGTCTAGCTCCTCCAAATATCGTGCGGGGAGGAAAAACTTCAGGAAGTCTCCTTTGAATTCACTCCACTGGGGCCATACTCGGCTGTTGTTCCGGTACCATGTTAGCGCCTTGGCTCGGAGTAACTCTGGCATAGTTCTGGGTAATAGATTTCGGTTGATTCCATAGACGTCGGCCAGCTCCTCCACGCGTTCAATGAAATCGAGGGGTTCCTTTCCGCCTTCATACTTGACGGACCACTTCCGGATTTGGTCAGCTACGGCCGTAAGGGTGAGCCCAGCACTGGGGGCTGGCTCGCTGACGTGGGTTCTCACCACAGTGGGTTCGGCCATAGGGGGTGGTGCCTCCGAGTCTGTTGCTCCGACAGTTACTTCTGATTTCCTTAGCACTTGGTCGTCTTCCTCGGGTATCACTGGTTTCGACAGGGGGCCAGATGTAGTGCCCTTGTTGTGTTGGATCTCCAGTTCAGAAAGTCTCTGCTCATGTTCATTGGCTTCATCGTCCCTGATCCACGTGATAAGGCGTTTCCGTAGATCGTCGACAGTTCCGGTACTATCCAAGCCGAATTCCTCTGCATAGGTGAGAAGCTCCTCCCTACGTAGTCCGTAGATCCAATTAGTCTTCACCATGTTGTTTGTCCTTTACTAACTTTTCACTGTTCGTTAATTCACTATTGTTAATTCTCTGTTGGTTAGTTCACTGTCTTGTGGTGCGCTAACTGTTAATTCACTGTACTGTTGATAAGCTCACTGCCTGTTTTCACTGTCACTATATGTCATTGATTGTTAATTCACTGTACTGCTGATTCGTTCACTGCTTGATTCACTGTCTGGTTGATAAACCTTTATCTCACTGTGTTTGCATTGCTTGTTAACTCACTGTCTGATAACCTCGCTACTTAATAATTGTTCCACTATCGGTATTTCGTTCGTTAATTCACTTCACTGTTGGTGCACTGCCAGTTTTCTTTGTTCATTTTATTTTGTGAGGTCCCTGCTCGGGCGCCATTGTAACGACTCTTTTCCGGGGTATACTCATCGGGAGCCAGTGTCCGTTACAAAATATTTATTTGGTTTGACTTCACTTTATTTACCATATACGTATATATTCATTTATAATTCATAATTCAATTTCGTTTAATTTATCTGCTTGCTCGCCTTCGTCTCGGCTTCGCTTTGGGCGTTGCTGCTCTTCTCGTCTCGCTTTAACGGCTACTTCCGTTGCTTGCGTCTTCGCTGCTCCTTGTCTTCGCTGCTCCTTGCCTTCGCTGCTCCTTGCCTTCGCTTTGCTGCTCTCGTCTTCGCCGTCTACGTCTTGGTTTTCCCCTTGATGCCCTCGTTTGATACGTCGCTGCTCGTTGCTTTGCTCCGCCGTACTCGTCTTCACGGCTCACATGCTCATCTCTGCTGCTTAGATCTTGGTTTTCCCTGCACTACTCTCGTCTTGTACGCCGCTGTCCGCTGCTTTGCTTCGCCGCTCTCGTCTTCACTGCTCTCGTGCCTGCCACCGCTGCTTACGGCTTGGCCCTGTCCTCGCCTTGCCTCGTTCCTCTTATCTCGGGTGTTTACTGCTCGTCGTCACTGCTCATGTGCTCGTCTTTGCTGTTTACGTCTTCGCTACCAATGTCTCGACTCGACTCGACTTGACTTCGGCTCGGACTAGGCCTATTGGATCTCTGACCTTTTAAGAGGAAGTGCAACTTCGCTAGCCTTATCCGGTCTGATCGTTTAGGACGCTCGTCTTTGCTGTTTATGTCTTGTCTCGCCTCGACTTGGCTTCGGTTTTGACTAGACCTAATAGATCTCGGACTTTCTAAGAGGAAGTGCAACTTCGCTAGCCTTGTCCGGTCCGAGAATCACTTAGGACGACTGTCCAGACAGTTCACTGGTTGCCAGAAGAGGAAGTGCAACTTCGCTAGCCTTCTTAGCAGACTTGTTCACTGCTGACCGAGTTGTTCTTCTGGTTGACTCGTTCACTATATATTTAGTGATCAACATTCGCTGCCCATGAATTATGTTGTGGAACAAATTTTGTGTAGGAGAAATTTTGCCTTTTTATAATTCGCGGCTGGGGTATGCTTGCCTCGGTATATAGTCTCGCTGGGATTTCGTATATTTGTCGGCGGGTTCTCTGTCGCATTGCGTCGCCTGGGACGTTTTTGTGATCCCGCTGACCTTTTCCAGGTACATTCTAAAATTTTCTCCCTTTTCAGCCTTTGTGTGTCTTTTCAGCTTCTGTGTTTCATGTTTGATGTATTGAGCTCTTGTGTTGTATTTTATTAAAAATGCTTGGTCCCAAATTTTAATTTGTGTTGTATTTGTGATTCAATGTTTTTTTAGTTCTAAGTTTTAATTTGTGTTGTGTTTGTACTTCAATGTATTAGTGTTACGTGTTCATTTTAGCAATTTGGTATGAGTGGAAATTCGTAGAATTTCCATTCTTACAATGGTTTTATTAAAATTCTTAAGAATATTATTAAATCGTAAGGGGTTAACTGTATCAGCTGAATTTCATCCGAATCCAATAAGGAGTCAGTAAGTCAAGCCCTCTCATGCTATTAAAAAAATGAGTTGACCCCTTATTACACCAAGGGCTTCATATTGTATTATTGTTCTAAATATTTTCTTCAAATAAGAGTTTTGAAATGGTGATAAATACAAATTTATGTATCCACACAAATATCATATTAACATTACATTGTTTCTTTGAAATTCACAGTTCTTGGTCGAAGTCGCAACTGTATTCAACACATTAAACTGCTACTGTAAAATTGCAAAGTTGGGCACTGTATTCGGGCTACAATTCTTCTTGCGGGTTTTAGGCTATTTCTATAGCTCACGCGGCGGGTTCTCCAGCCAACTATCTGGCAACCTTATTTGTGACACCTGTACCGAGTGCATTACCAAAGGAAACTGTCAACAAAGAAATTTGTTTGTTTCAGCTGAAATGTGGAGAAGAGAAAAGAGAAATATGCAAAGAAAAAGGAAATTGAGAAATTTAACTGCAGAAATAATCGCAAACTTAAACTGTAGATCTTTTGTCAGAGAGAACTGAAGTGTGAGGAGCGTCGCAGTTTAATGTGATTTTCGAAGGGCAAACTTTGATTTGCATACTGTTACATGCTACTCTGGCGATCAACTTCCAGTGTGAAAAACAACAGCTTTCCAATACCTAACTGGAGGGCGGAGAAAAACATCCTTGTACTCAATAGGAGGATCGTGGAGAAGTCTCCAATCTTCTCGAATACTCTTCCTCGCACTATTTCTCCAGCCCTCTAGAACATTACATACACACACCACCGAATATGCAGGAAAACTTTAAGGGGTAATACCTAGTCGGAAGCAAAAAATAAGACGGTTTTTTGTTAATTTTTGTGTCTTTGTTAAAAAATCGATTAATGCGAAATATTGAGGGATCATTACACTTATCTTGAACTATCAAAAAAAAAATTTTATTTTAATTTTTATGAAAAAATGGCGGCAGAGCAGTGCATGGAACGAAGGTCGATTTTTTGTAGGCGTCCCGCGGCTAGCAGCACAAGTCTTTAACGAACGTATGTGGAACAATGAAAAAAAATTTTTCATGATATGCACGAGTTTTACTGTCAAAGTACACATGGATATTCAGAAATTTTAATTTTTGAAAATTTGCGAGCACTTCGAAAAAAAAATCGATTTTTCAACTAAAAAATCGGACTCAATTTGTTTATAAAAATCGTAATTGTTTATGAAACTCAAAAATCGTGTGTACTAGACTAGATAATTTATCTAAGAAGGTACAGCCAAAATTTCATATCGATCGGATAAAAATTACTCGAGTTCTACTGCTAGCCGTTTTTGAAAACATGGTTTCGAGAAAAACGCGTTTAAAGTTTCACAATGTGTTTACTACAATGAAATTTAAAAGATACAGGCTTGGCTACACAGACAACGTATGTTCAATATTTGCTTAAAACTACATACATCTATACCTCATTTAGAAACTATATAGGGTAAAGAACCCAGTTGCGAGCCCTACGCCAGTTCCGAGCCACCATCTTTAATTACACGAATAGCTAAGAATTCATGACAGTTTTTCCTTCACTATCATTTTTAGCAATAATTTTCAACTGTTTTTAGTAATTCAGCTATAGGCTTCGTGTGAAATATTTTCAATTATTGTCAGAATTCGTAAAGAACACACGTGTTCCACAAAACGGCAAGTTCCTTATAGTTTTCGTTAAGAAACTTCAGTGACACCATAGTGCTTAAAACATTAGTTTTATATAATTGGTGTAAGTATTGTGACAATATGGAAAGTGTATGTTACAAATATTATTATGTAATTTATTAAGCATTGAAAATTTTATATCTAATTAAAATAATAAGGAGGCTCGGGACTTGTACTGTATTTCTGATAATTTCCATTTTCGAGCCGGGTGGCTTGCAACTGGCATTTATGTATCTTTTTCATCGACCCTGTTGCGAGCCCCAAGTTCTGAGCCTCCTTCGAATTTTAAGACAATTTCCTTAAAAATACAATTTTAATTAAACATATAATTATATCGAAAATATTTTAATATAATATTGTTATAATGAATTATAATAGACATTTTTGGTTAAAAAATATTTACTTGTTTTAGATATAAGGTAATTGAATATGCCAAAACCGAAATATACACAGGAGCAATTACAGGTTGCTTTAGAGGAAATAAGGAAAGGGTCAACAATTCGTTCTGTAGCTAAGAAATATGGGATTCCGCGCGGTACAATACAAAACCGATAATACGAGTAGAACGCATAAACCAATCAGTGGCCCTTCACCTATTTTAACTGATGAAGAAGAAGAGAAAATTGTCGACTGGATATTACTGTGTCATCTCAAAGGCTTCCCTAGAAGAAAGGAAGATATTCTATTTGCTGTAAAGGAATTTTTGGATGCCCTGCCTAGAGGAAATTCATTTAAAAATAATACCCTCGGGAATAAATGGTACAAGAGATTCCTCCAGCGACACCCTTCTTTGTCAGTTAGGACACCTGAAGCAATTACTGATGCCAGCTCGAAAGTTGTATATAATATATTTAATTGCTATATAAATGTGATCTTAACATTTTTCATAATTATAGAACGTTGAAAACTTCAATATATCTGAAATGCCAATTATTTTTATGGGTGATTCAAATGTATCAGACATTAAGTCGTTTCTTACGAAATCTGATACTCCTGCGCGGTTAGCGATACGACAAACTGAAAAACAAAGTTTCATTATTTCATCAACACCTTTTTTTTCTTAAAATGAAAAATATATTTAATTTTATTTAAAATCTCGGCTTCTTTAAATAATGTTAGGTACTATTTGCTATGAGAGCATGTGAGGCTCGGAACTGGCACATGATGGCTCGCAATAGGGATCAGAGCGGCTCGAAACTGGAACAAAGGCCATTTTAAACTTTTTATTGATTTTCTTTAAACTATTATACCAATTTTTTGTTGAATAGGTATTATAACAAATAAGAATAAAATATTAAATCAGAACAGTAAAATATCAGATTGGTAACTGTATATTTTGATTTTTAACGATGACTCAAAGTCAACATTTGTCTTAAGGGGGCTCGGAACTGGGGTCTTTACCCTAGTGTACATTTGCATCGCCGGTAACGAGTAAAAGGGGCGAAACTAACTCCGAAACTCAATTTGTCATTTTCAAGCGCTCCGCCTTGCTTTGAAAATTCGTCTTTTACGTCCACTTAAAATTTGTTTTCAATAAAAAATGATGTCAGACATCACTCTTGACATGTTTTTACACCATTTAAGCCAATAAAAAAAAATGAAAAAAAAAAAATTTCGACTAGGTATTACCCTTTAATTCGAATATTAAATTATTGTTTCTATCGATTTTAAACGAATTGTGTTCCGGCGTGAACTGCCACTAAACTTTCAGATCGAACTGACGTCTGGGGACGCCTAATCTCGCAGGACGAACTGACCGATTTATCTGTTAGGTAGAACTGAACAATCGGACTGTCGAGTAAAGGATCCTTTACAATTATTTATCATCATCAATGGCGTAACAGCACAAATCAAGCCTAGGCCTGCAGAAAATACCGTCTCCAATCATCTTGAACCAGCGACCGCGTTTTACAGTTTGAAAATCTTAGCAGCAATTTACTACCTAGTTCTTTAATAGCGCACAAAAAAAAACTGGTGAGTGTGAATCGTACAAAGGGGATGTAACAGAGTATAACCAAGAATTAGACGTGCGAAGAGAAATATCTGGAAGCTGCTCTGTCATGGTGTAAATGATTTACCCAGCAGTGTATTACTCCAACCACACTCTAATAAAATGGGCCTATTAGTGAAACCCGATAGCTTAATCACCGAAAATAGGAAACAGACCTTGGAACTTTTAGTTCAAACTTGTTTCCCAGGATCCTCAACGACAGAACCAGGCAGTAAAGAACAGTACCAAGGACGAGTAGACTCAATATACTAGACTGGCCAAGATCTTCACTGCCAACTAAGTTTAATTGTCTCTACAGAGCTTTGCACCATTGAAAATCCCTGAAGAACACACGATTTTCTTCTCGGACTAGCTTATACCAACGCTATCATCCACATTCAGAGCAAGCCATGCTAGGGCCACCCCGTACAACCAGGCTTAAAGTAGCTTAAGTGATTACCTGTATTCGGTAGCTTTTATTCATAGTAAATATATTATTAAGAAATGAAAATAATGAAATTCAACTTTCTTTCGAAAGAATCTATCAACTGTTAGGGAACGTAACCGGCCTTGATGCAACTGTACAAGAAAGGCGTGATACGTGAATTGTCGTTATTTATCGTTAAGTGCCGATGGATACTGATATGAATCGGTAACGCATAGTTCCTGAACTTAAAGTGGCGAGACGTTTCTTTATAAAGGTTTTTCGCAGCATTCGACAAACATCTTTACCGAAAATCGCGATCGAATGCTGTATGTTTCGTTATGATACTTTGTTTGCCGATACTATTCGATACAGATTCATAACGTTATGCAACGAAATGTCTTTATCAGAATAATGATATCGACGAATTACTAAATCGTTGACTAACTATAAAGGTCTGAATTTGTCTCTATCGATGGATTAAGCTACTTTGCACCTGGTTATACGGGTATGCGTTCAGAAAAACTAAAGATTCGTGAAGAAAACTGAAACCAGTTAACGACATGTATAGATTCGTGAAGATATGATAAAGGAATGCAACCAAAATATCTTTATTTAAAGAGAGTTGAAGACATTTTAAGGATCGTAATGTAAAGATAAGGAGCATAAAGCACTCTAAATCCAGAACCAAACGTGGAGTAGATCGGATAAATTGGAAGTAATCGGTGCCCACTTCGAAGGTATCCATTGCCAAAACAATAGTCTAGGGAGAGACAGACTCACCGAGAGTGTGAACTCCAGGGTCTCCGCCTTCGAAGCGACCACCGACGAACCCGCGATTTATTTTGATAATATAAACAAAGCCAAACAGCTCTCGGACGACCAACTGAAGGTATATTTTGTCTCGTTTGAATCTCTGGAAGTTATCTTTAGGACATTAAACAACAAAAAATCATCTGGAATCGATGGGATTGCAAACTTTGTACTAAAGAAGCTTCCAGAGATAATCATAGCGCAATACTGCACTATTTTTATGCTCTAGATGAAATCATATAGATTATTATAAGTTTAATCCAGCCCGAAAAGTTTGTAACGCATAGAACCGAGCCTCGGACGAAAAAAAGTTATGTTATTTTGTGTTTAGCTGTGGCCAAAAACTCCAAATCCGTTTGCTGTCCGTCCGTCCGTCCGTCCGTCCGTCCGTCCGTTTGCACGATAACTCAAAAACGCGTTGGCCTAGAAAGTTGAAATTTGGTCACCACCTGTAAAATGGAAAAAGTAAGGCTAAGTTCGTTAATGGGCGATATCCTTCCACTCCATCGGGTACCTCCCATACAAGAGTCCTTAAAACACGTATTCACAATTATTGCTCGAATGCTTCAAGTTAGGAGCTTGAAATTTTGAATACTTAAAGTTTACTAGGTTTGAAGCGAAAGTTCCGAAATCCGCAAATCGAAAGAGTCCTTCGTGTAGCAGCTTACAAAAGTCCTTCAAAAATGTATACAAGTTACAGAATCCACTATAACTCTAGTACGAGTTAAAGCAGGGATTCAAAA
This sequence comes from Beris morrisii, assembly GCA_951812415.1. NCBI lineage: Eukaryota > Metazoa > Arthropoda > Insecta > Diptera > Stratiomyidae > Beris > Beris morrisii. Next base: position 105,858,511 of record OX638312.1, on the reverse strand, counting down.
TTTTACAGGAATTAGTTTTATATCAAAAGCAAGACTGAGTTCATTAATTAGCGCAATCCATCAACTCCTTCGGGTAGCTGTCATACAAAAGTTCTTAAAACACGTGTTCACCAATATTGAACGATAACTTTAGAACGCTTTAAGTTACGACTTTGAAATTTTGTATACGTTGATTTTATAATAGTCGCAGCTGAAGGTATTAATATGAAAAATATCCCGTAAGTCCTTCATGTAGTTGCCATACAAAAATTCTGTAAAAATGTCCCAACTTAATTTATGGAACTCACTATAACTCAAGATATCGTTTAACCATCCATCGAGTAGCCACTATACAATAGTTTCTACCTGTAAATAAAAGGTCATGCAATAATTGTATGTGCACTCCTCATTCTTTTGATATAATCCCAACTAAAATATAAATCGGAGTTCAGTATTTCATCTAGAGTATCATACGATTGGCTTGCAGCCGATCGTGACTACGTTATATCTTTTATACTCTATATGAAATCATATAGAGTATTATATATATACGCATAGAACCAAGCCTCGGACGAAAAAAAGTTTTGTATTATTTTTTGTTTATTTGTGGCCAAAAACCTAAAATCCGCTTGACGTCCGTCCGTCCGTCCGTGAACACGATAACTCAAGAACGCCTTCACCTAGGATCTTGAAATTTTGAATTTGGAAGTTTGGTTGAATTTGTAAGGCTAAGTTCGTTAACGGGCAAAATCGTCCTACTCCTTCGGGTAGCTGCCATACAAAATGTCCTTAAAACACGTGTTCAAGAATATTGGTCGATAACTTCAGAAGGGTTTAAGTTACGACATTGAAATTTTGTATGTGTTATTTATCCAATAGTTGGAGCGAAATATATGATTATGAAGAAAATCCTGTTAGTCCTTCGTGTAGCTGCCATACAAATTTCCTGTCAAAATGTATTGACTTAATTTACGAAACTCACTATAACTCAAGTAATCTTTTAGCTACGAATTCGAAATTTTTTAGAAGTTAGTTTTGAGCGAAAAGAAAGTTCGAGTTTACTAGTCAGCGAAATCCTTTTACTCCTTCTGGTAGCTGCCATACAAAATGTCCTTAAAACACGTGTTTAATAATATTGGCCCATAGCTTCAGAGGGGTTTAAGCTACGTCTTTGAAATTTTGTATGTGTTATTTTTCCAATAGTTGAGGCTAAATATATGATTATCAAGAAAATCCTATTAGTCCTTCGTGTAGCTGCCATACAAATATCCTGTTAAAACATCTTCACTTAATTTACGGAACTTACTATAACTCAAGTAATCTTTTAGCTATGAATTGGAAATTTTGTACAAATTAGTTTTGAGTAAAAACGAAGTTCGAGTTTACTAATCAGCGAAATCCGTCTACTCCTTCTGGTAGCTGCCACACAAAATGTCCTTAAGACACGTGTTCAACAATATATTTCGATAAATTTTGAACGCTTCAAGCTACGAATTTGAAATTTTGTACACGTTCATTTTTGAATGGTTCCAAGGAAAAGGATAAATATGTAAGAAATCGAGTAAGTCCTTCCTGCACCTCCCATGCGAAAGTCCTTCAAAAAGGAAATTTTTTTTCGATGATTTACCCAGTTCAAGATATGAAATTAAAGACTGAATATTGTCTTTTAGGTTTGAGTAGCAATCTAATGGCAGTCCTTAATAAAGGACATACAACATGCACATACGTAATTCTACTTTATCCCCAACTACAATATAAATCGGCGTTCAGTATTCATCTAGAGTATTATACGATTGGCTTGCAGCCGATCGTGACTGCAGTATGTTTTTTAAATCTGTTTGCGGATTTAAATTTAATTTTAACTTTAATTTAAGTGGTCACATGTAAAAATCTCGGCCTATGTGCTCATACCCATTGGGGGGTACGTGGTGGGTACGTTTCGTACCCACCACGTACCCCCCACGTCTTCCCCAGTGAACTTCCGCTCTCCTGGGCTCAAATTTTTTTTTTTAAATCTGTTTGCGGATTTGAATTTAATTTTAACTTTAATTTAAGTGGTCACATGTAAAAATCTCGGCCTATGTGCTCATACCCATTGGGGGGTACGTGGTGGGTACGTTTCGTACCCACCACGTACCCCCCACGTCTTCCCCAGTGAACTTCCGCTCTCCTGGGCTCAAATTTTTTTTTTTAAATCTGTTTGCGGATTTGAATTTAATTTTAACTTTAATTTAAGTGGTCACATGTAAAAATCTCGGCCTATGTGCTCATACCCATTGGGGGGTACGTGGTGGGTACGTTTCGTACCCACCACGTACCCCCCACGTCTTCCCCAGTGAACTTCCGCTCTCCTGGGCTCAAATTTTTTTTTTTAAATCTGTTTGCGGATTTGAATTTAATTTTAACTTTAATTTAAGTGGTCACATGTAAAAATCTCGGCCTATGTGCTCATACCCATTGGGGGGTACGTGGCAGGTACGTTTCGTACCCATCACGTACCCGCCACGTCTTCCCCAGTGAGCTTCCGCTCTCCTGAGCTCACATTTTTTTTTTTTAAATCTGTTTGCGGATTTGAATTTAATTTTAACTTTAATTTAAGTGGTCACATGTAAAAATCTCGGCCTATGTGCTCATACCCATTGGGGGGTACGTGGTGGGTACGTTTCGTACCCACCACGTACCCCCCACGTCTTCCCCAGTGAACTTCCGCTCTCCTGGGCTCAAATTTTTTTTTTTAAATCTGTTTGCGGATTTGAATTTAATTTTAACTTTAATTTAAGTGGTCACATGTAAAAATCTCGGCCTATGTGCTCATACCCATTGGGGGGTACGTGGTGGGTACGTTTCGTACCCACCACGTACCCCCCACGTCTTCCCCAGTGAACTTCCGCTCTCCTGGGCTCAAATTTTTTTTTTTAAATCTGTTTGCGGATTTGAATTTAATTTTAACTTTAATTTAAGTGGTCACATGTAAAAATCTCGGCCTATGTGCTCATACCCATTGGGGGGTACGTGGTAGGTACGTTTCGTACCCATCACGTACCCGCCACGTCTTCCCCAGTGAGCTTCCGCTCTCCTGAGCTCACATTTTTTTTTTTTAAATCTGTTTGCGGATTTGAATTTAATTTTAACTTTAATTTAAGTGGTCACATGTAAAAATCTCGGCCTATGTGCTCATACCCATTGGGGGGTACGTGGTGGGTACGTTTCGTACCCACCACGTACCCCCCACGTCTTCCCCAGTGAACTTCCGCTCTCCTGGGCTCAAATTTTTTTTTTTAAATCTGTTTGCGGATTTGAATTTAATTTTAACTTTAATTTAAGTGGTCACATGTAAAAATCTCGGCCTATGTGCTCATACCCATTGGGGGGTACGTGGTGGGTACGTTTCGTACCCACCACGTACCCCCCACGTCTTCCCCAGTGAACTTCCGCTCTCCTGGCTCAAATTTTTTTTTTTAAATCTGTTTGCGGATTTGAATTTAATTTTAACTTTAATTTAAGTGGTCACATGTAAAAATCTCGGCCTATGTGCTCATACCCATGGGGGGGTACGTGGTAGGTACGTTTCGTACCCATCACGTACCCGCCACGTCTTCCCCAGTGAGCTTCCGCTCTCCTGAGATCACATTTTTTTTTTTTAAATCTGTTTGCGGATTTGAATTTAATTTTAACTTTAATTTAAGTGGTCACATGTAAAAATCTCGGCCTATGTGCTCATACCCATTGGGGGGTACGTGGTGGGTACGTTTCGTACCCACCACGTACCCCCCACGTCTTCCCCAGTGAACTTCCGCTCTCCTGGGCTAAAATTTTTTTTTTAAATCTGTTTGCGGATTTGAATATAATTTTAACTTTAATTTAAGTGGTCACATGTAAAAATCTCGGATTATGTGCTCATACCCATTGGGGGGTACGTGGTGGGTACGTTTCGTACCAACCACGTACCCCCCACGTCTTCCCCAATGAACTTCCGCTCTCCTGGGCTCAAATTTTTTTTTTTTAATCTGTTTGCGGATTTGAATTTAATTTCAACTTTAATTTAAGTTTTCACATGTGACAATCTCGGGGGTACGTGGTGGGTACGTTTCGTACCCACCACGTACCCCCCACGTCTTCCCCAGTGAACTTCCGCTCTCCTGGGCTCAAATTTTGTTTTTTAAATCTGTTTGCGGATTTGAATTTAATTTTAACTTTAATTTAAGTGGTTACATGTAAAAATCTCGGACTATGTGCTCATACCCATTGGGGGGTACGTGGTGGGTACGTTTCGTACCCACCACGTACCCCTAACGTCTTCCCCAGTGAACTTCCGCTCTCCTGGGCTCAATTTTTTTTTTTTAAATCTGTTTGCGGATTTGAATTTAATTTTAACTTTAATTTAAGTGGTCACATGTAAAAATCTCGGCCTATGTGCTCATACCCATTGGGGGGTACGTGGTGGGTACGTTTCGTACCCACCACGTACCCCCCACGTCTTCCCCAATGAACTTCCGCTCTCCTGGGCTCAAATTTTTTTTTTTAAATCTGTTTGCGGATTTAAATTTAATTTTAACTTTAATTTAAGTGGTCACATGTAAAAATCTCGGCCTATGTGCTCATACCCATTGGGGGGTACGTGGTGGGTACGTTTCGTACCCACCACGTACCCCCACGTCTTCCCCAGTGAACTTCCGCTCTCCTGGGCTCAAATTTTTTTTTTTAAATCTGTTTGCGGATTTGAATTTAATTTTAACTTTAATTTAAGTGGTCACATGTAAAAATCTCGGCCTATGTTCTCATACCCATTGGGGGGTACGTCGTGGGTTCGTTTCGTACCCACACGTACCCCCCACGTCTTCCCCAGTGAACTTCCGCTCTCCTGGGCTCAAATTTTTTTTTTTAAATCTGTTTGCGGATTTGAATATAATTTTAATTTTAATTTAAGTGGTCACATGTAAAAATCTCGGCCTATGTGCTCATACCCATTGGGGGGTACGTGGTGGGTACGTTTCGTACCCACCACGTACCCCCCACGTCTTCCCCAATGAACTTCCGCTCTCCTGGTCTCAAATTTTTTTTTTAAATCTGTTTGCGGATTTGAATTTAATTTCAACTTTAATTTAAGTTTTCACATGTAACAATCTCGGCCTATGTGCTCACACCCATTGGGGGGTACGTGGTGGGTACGTTTCGTACCCACCACGTACGCCCCACGTCCCCCGCAATGAACTTCCGCTCTCCTGGGCTCAAATTGTTTTTTTTAAATCTGTTTTAGGATTTGAATTAAATTTTAACTTTAATTTAAGTGGTCACTTGCAAAAATCTCGGCCTATGTGCTCATACCCATTGGTGGGTACGTGGTGGGTACGTGTCGTACCCCCACGTCCCCCGCAATGAACTTCCGCTCTCCTGGGCTCAAATTGTTTTTTTTAAATCTGTTTTAGGATTTGAATTAAATTTTAACTTTTATTTAAGTGGTCACTTGCAAAAATCTCAGCCTATGTGCTCATACTCATTGGTGGGTACGTGGTGGGTACGTTTCGTACCCACCACGTACCCACCACGTCCCCCGCAATGAACTTCCGCTCTCCTGGGCTCAAATTGTTTTTTTTAAATCTGTTTTAGGATTTGAATTAAATTTTAACTTTAATTTAAGTGGTCACTTGCAAAAATCTCGGCCTATGTGCTCATACACATTGGTGGGTACGTGGTGGGTACGTTTCGTACCCACCACGTACCCACCACGTCCCCCGCAATGAACTTCCGCTCTCCTGGGCTCAAATTGTTTTTTTTAAATCTGTTTTAGGATTTGAATTAAATTTTAACTTTTATTTAAGTGGTCACTTGCAAAAATCTCGGCCTATGTGCTTATACCCATTGGTGGGTACGTGGTGGGTACGTTTCGTACCCACCACGTCCCCCGCAATGAACTTCCGCTCTCCTGGGCTCAAATTGTTTTTTTTAAATCTGTTTTAGGATTTGAATTAAATTTTAACTTTAATTTAAGTGGTCACTTGCAAAAATCTCGGCCTATGTGCTCATACCAATTGGTGGGTACGTGGTGGGTACGTTTTGTACCCACCACGTACCCACCACGTCCCCCGCAATGAACTTCCGCTGTCCTGGGCTCAAATTGTTTTTTTTAAATCTGTTTTAGGATTTGAATTAAATTTTAACTTTAATTTAAGTGGTCATTTGCAAAAATCTCGGCCTATGTGCTCACACCCATTGGTGGGTACGTGGTGGGTACGTTTTGTACGCACCACGTACCCACCACGTCCCCCGCAATGAACTTCCGCTCTCCTGGGCTCAAATTGTTTTTTTTAAATCTGTTTTAGGATTTGAATTAAATTTTAACTTTAATTTAAGTGGTCACTTGCAAAAATCTCGGCCTATGTGCTCATACCCATTGGTGGGTACGTGGTGGGTACGTTTTGTACCCACCACGTACCCACCACGTCCCCCGCAATGAACTTCCGCTGTCCTGGGCTCAAATTGTTTTTTTTAAATCTGTTTTAGGATTTGAATTAAATTTTAACTTTAATTTAAGTGGTCACTTGCAAAAATCTCGGCCTATGTGCTCATACCCATTGGTGGGTACGTGGTGGGTACGTTTTGTACGCACCACGTACCCACCACGTCCCCCGCAATGAACTTCCGCTGTCCTGGGCTCAAATTGTTTTTTTTAAATCTGTTTTAGGATTTGAATTAAATTTTAACTTTAATTTAAGTGGTCACTTGCAAAAATCTCGGCCTATGTGCTCATAGCCATTGGTGGGTACGTGGTGGGTACGTTTTGTACCCACCACGTACCCACCACGTCCCCCGCAATGAACATCCGCTCTCCTGGGCTCAAATTGTTTTTTTTAAATCTGTTTTAGGATTTGAATTAAATTTTAACTTTAATTTAAGTGGTCACTTGCAAAAATCTCGGCCTATGTGCTCATACCCATTGGTGGGTACGTGGTGGGTGCGTTTTGTACCCACCACGTACCCACCACGTCCCCCGCAATGAACTTCCGCTGTCCTGGGCTCAAATTGTTTTTTTTAAATCTGTTTTAGGATTTGAATTAAATTTTAACTTTAATTTAAGTGGTCATTTGCAAAAATCTCGGCCTATGTGCTCACACCCATTGGTGGGTACGTGGTGGGTACGTTTTGTACGCACCACGTACCCACCACGTCCCCCGCAATGAACTTCCGCTCTCCTGGGCTCAAATTGTTTTTTTTAAATCTGTTTTAGGATTTGAATTAAATTTTAACTTTAATTTAAGTGGTCACTTGCAAAAATCTCGGCCTATGTGCTCATACCCATTGGTGGGTACGTGGTGGGTACGTTTTGTACCCACCACGTACCCACCACGTCCCCCGCAATGAACTTCCGCTGTCCTGGGCTCAAATTGTTTTTTTTAAATCTGTTTTAGGATTTGAATTAAATTTTAACTTTAATTTAAGTGGTCACTTGCAAAAATCTCGGCCTATGTGCTCATACCCATTGGTGGGTACGTGGTGGGTACGTTTTGTACGCACCACGTACCCACCACGTCCCCCGCAATGAACTTCCGCTGTCCTGGGCTCAAATTGTTTTTTTTAAACCTGTTTTAGGATTTGAATTAAATTTTAACTTTCATTTAAGTGGTCACTTGCAAAAATCTCGGCCTATGTGCTCATAGCCATTGGTGGGTACGTGGTGGGTACGTTTTGTACCCACCACGTACCCACCACGTCCCCCGCAATGAACTTCCGCTCTCCTGGGCTCAAATTGTTTTTTTTAAATCTGTTTTAGGATTTGAATTAAATTTTAACTTTAATTTAAGTGGTCACTTGCAAAAATCTCGGCCTATGTGCTCATACCCATTGGTGGGTACGTGGTATGTACGTTTTGTACGCACCACGTACCCACCACGTCCCCCGCAATGAACTTCCGCTCTCCTGGGCTCAAATTGTTTTTTTTAAATCTGTTTTAGGATTTGAATTAAATTTTAACTTTAATTTAAGTGGTCACTTGCAAAAATTTCGGCCTATGTGCTCATACCCATTGGTGGGTACGTTTCGTACCCACCACGTACCCACCACGTTCCCCGCAATGAACTTCCGCTCTCCTGGGCTCAAACTGTTTTTTTAAAATCTGTTTTAGGATTTGAATTAAATTTTAACTTTTATTTAAGTGGTCACTTGCAAAAATCTCGGCCTATGTGCTCATACCCATTGGTGGGTACGTGGTGGGTACGTTTCGTACCCCCCACGTCCCCCGCAATGAACTTCCGCTCTCCTGGGCTCAAATTGTTTTTTTTAAATCTGTTTTAGGATTTGAATTAAATTTTAACTTTAATTTAAGTGGTCACTTGCAAAAATCTCGGCCTATGTGCTCATACCCATTGGTGGGTACGTGGTGGGTACGTTTCGTACCCACCACGTACCCCCCACGTCCCCCGCAATGAACTTCCGCTCTCCTGGGCTCAAATTGGTTTTTTTAAATCTGTTTTAGGATTTGAATTAAATTTTAACTTTAATTTAAGTGGTCACTTGCAAAAATCTCGGCCTATGTGCTCATACCCATTGGTGGGTACGTGGTGGGTACGTTTCGTACCCACCACGTACCCACCACGTCCCCCGCAATGAACTTCCGCTCTCCTGGGCTCAAATTGTTTTTTTTTAAATCTGTTTTAGGATTTGAATTAAATTTTAACTTTAATTTAAGTGGTCACTTGCAAAAATCTCGGCCTATGTGCTCATACCCATTGGTGGGTACGTGGTGGGTACGTTTCGTACCCACCACGTACCCACCACGTACCCACCACGTCCCCACCACGTCCCCCGCAATAAACTTCCGCTCTCCTGGGCTCAAATTGTTTTTTTTAAATCTGTTTTAGGATTTGAATTAAATTTTAACTTTTATTTAAGTGGTCACTTGCAAAAATCTCGGCCTATGTGCTCATACACATTGGTGGGTACGTGGTGGGTACGTTTCGTACCCACCACGTACCCACCACGTCCCCCGCAATGAACTTCCGCTCTCCTGGGCTCAAATTGTTTTTTTTAAATCTGTTTTAGGATTTGAATTAAATTTTAACTTTAATTTAAGTGGTCACTTGCAAAAATCTCGGCCTATGTGCTCATACACATTGGTGGGTACGTGATGGGTACGTTTCGTACCCACCACGTACCCACCACGTCCCCCGCAATAAACTTCCGCTCTCCTGGGCTCAAATTGTTTTTTTTAAATCTGCTTTAGGATTTGAATTAAATTTTAACTTTAATTTAAGTGGTCACTTGCAAAAATCTCGGCCTATGTGCTCATACCCATTGGTGGGTACGTGGTGGGTACGTTTCGTACCCACCACGTACCTACCACGTCCCCCGCAATGAACTTCCGCTCTCCTGGGCTCAAATTGTTTTTTTTAAATCTGTTTTAGGATTTGAATTAAATTTTAACTTTAATTTAAGTGGTCACTTGCAAAAATCTCCACCTATGTGCTCATACCCATTGGTGGGTACGTGGTGGGTACGTTTCGTACCCACCACGTACCCACCACGTACCCACCACGTCCCCACCACGTCCCCCGCAATAAACTTCCGCTCTCCTGGGCTCAAATTGTTTTTTTAAATCTGTTTCAGGATTTGAATTAAATTTTAACTTTTATTTAAGTGGTCACTTGCAAAAATCTCGGCCTATGTGCTCATACACATTGGTGGGTACGTGGTGGGTACGTTTCGTACCCACCACGTACCCACCACGTCCCCCGCAATAAACTTCCGCTCTCCTGGGCTCAAATTGTTTTTTTTAAATCTGTTTTAGGATTTGAATTAAATTTTAACTTTAATTTAAGTGGTCACTTGCAAAAATCTCGGCCTATGTGCTCATACACATTGGTGGGTACGTGATGGGTACGTTTCGTACCCACCACGTACCCACCACGTCCCCCGCAATAAACTTCCGCTCTCCTGGGCTCAAATTGTTTTTTTTAAATCTGTTTTAGGATTTGAATTAAATTTTAACTTTAATTTAAGTGGTCACTTGCAAAAATCTCGGCCTATGTGCTCATACCCATTGGTGGGTACGTGGTGGGTACGTTTCGTACCCACCACGTACCCACCACGTCCCCCGCAATGAACTTCCGCTCTCCTGGGCTCAAATTGTTTTTTTTAAATCTGTTTTAGGATTTGAATTAAATTTTAACTTTAATTTAAGTGGTCACTTGCAAAAATCTCGACCTATGTGCTCATACCCATTGGTGGGTACGTGGTGGGTACGTTTCGTACCCACCACGTACCCACCACGTCCCCCGCAATGAACTTCCGCTCTCCTGGGCTCAAATTGTTTTTTTTAAATCTGTTTTAGGATTTGAATTAAATTTTAACTTTAATTTAAGTGGTCACTTGCAAAAATCTCGGCCTATGTGCTCATACCCATTGGTGGGTACGTGGTGGGTACGTTTCGTACCCACCACGTACCCCCCACGTCCCCCGGAATAAACTTCCGCTCTCCTGGGCTCAAATTGTTTTTTTTAAATCTGTTTTAGGATTTGAATTAAATTTTAACTTTTATTTAAGTGGTCACTTGCAAAAATCTCGGCCTATGTGCTCATACACATTGGTGGGTACGTGGTGGATACGTGTCGTACCCACCACGACCCCCGCAATGAACTTCCGCTCTCCTGGGCTCAAATTGTTTTTTTTAAATCTGTTTTAGGATTTGAATTAAATACTAACTTTAATTTAAGTGGTCACTTGCAAAAATCTCGGCCTATGTGCTCATACCCATTGGTGGGTACGTGGTGGGTACGTTTTTTACCCACCACGTACCCACCACGTTCCCCGCAATGAACTTCCGCTCTCCTGGGCTCAAATTGTTTTTTTTAAATCTGTTTTAGGATTTGAATTAAATTTTAACTTTAATTTAAGTAGTCACTTGCAAAAATCTCGGCCTATGTGCTCATAAACATTGGTGGGTACGTTTCGTACCCACCACGTACCCACCACGTCCCCCGCAATGAACTTCCGCTCTCCTGGGCTCAAATTGTTTTTTTTTAAATCTGTTTTAGGATTTGAATTAAATTTTAACTTTAATTTAAGTGGTCACTTGCAAAAATCTCGGCCTATGTGCTCATACACATTGGTGGGTACGTGATGGTTACGTTTCGTACCCATCACGTCCCCCGCAATGAACTTCCGCTCTCCTGGGCTCAAATTGTTTTTTTTAAATCTGTTTTAGGATTTGAATTAAATTTTAACTTTAATTTAAGTGGTCACTTGCAAAAATCTCGGCCTATGTGGTCATACACATTGGTGGGTACGTGGTGGGTACGTTTCGTACCCACCACGTACCCACCACGTCTCCCGCAATGAACTTCCGCTCTCCTGGGCTCAAATTGTTTTTTTTAAATCTGTTTTAGGATTTGAATTAAATTTTAACTTTAATTTAAGTGGTCACTTGCAAAAATCTCGGCCTATGTGCTCATACCCATTGGTGGGTACGTGGTGGGTACGTTTCGTACCCACCACGTACCCACCACGTCCCCCGCAATGAACTTCCGCTCTCCTGGGCTCAAATTGTTTTTTTTAAATCTGTTTTAGGATTTGAATTAAATTTTAACTTTAATTTAAGTGGTCTCTTGCAAAAATCTCGGCCTATGTGCTCATACCCATTGGTGGGTACGTGGTGGGTACGTTTCGTACCCACCACGTCCCCCGCAATAAACTTCCGCTCTCCTTGGCTCAAATTGTTTTTTTTAAATCTGTTTTAGGATTTGAATTAAATTTTAACTTTAATTTAAGTGGTCACTTGCAAAAATCTCGGCCTATGTGCTCATACACATTGGTGGGTACGTGGTGGGTACGTTTCGTACCCACCACGTACCCACCACGTCCCCCGCAATGAACTTCCGCTCTCCTGGGCTCAAATTGTTTTTTTTAAATCTGTTTTAGGATTTGAATTAAATTTTAACTTTAATTTAAGTGGTCACTTGCAAAAATCTCGGCCTATGTGCTCATACACATTGGTGGGTACGTGATGGGTACGTTTCGTACCCACCACGTACCCACCACGTCCCCCGCAATAAACTTCCGCTCTCCTGGGCTCAAATTGTTTTTTTTAAATCTGTTTTAGGATTTGAATTAAATTTTAACTTTAATTTAAGTGGTCACTTGCAAAAATCTCGGCCTATGTGCTCATACCCATTGGTGGGTACGTGGTGGGTACGTTTCGTACCCACCACGTACCCACCACGTCCCCCGCAATGAACTTCCGCTCTCCTGGGCTCAAATTGTTTTTTTTAAATCTGTTTTAGGATTTGAATTAAATTTTAACTTTAATTTAAGTGGTCACTTGCAAAAATCTCGGCCTATGTGCTCATACCCATTGGTGGGTACGTGGTGGGTACGTTTCGTACCCACCACGTACCCACCACGTCCCCCGCAATGAACTTCCGCTCTTCTGGGCTCAAATTGTTTTTTGTAAATCTGTTTTAGGATTTGAATTAAATTTTAACTTTAATTTAAGTGGTCACTTGCAAAAATCTCGGCCTATGTGCTCATACACATTGGTGGGTACGTGGTGGGTACGTTTCGTACCCACCACGTACCCACCACGTCCCCCGCAATAAACTTCCGCTCTCCTGGGCTCAAATTGTTTTTTTTAAATCTGTTTTAGGATTTGAATTAAATTTTAACTTTAATTTAAGTGGTCACTTGCAAAAATCTCGGCCTATGTGCTCATACCCATTGGTAGGTACGTGGTGGGTACGTTTCGTACCCACCACGTACCCCCCACGTCCCCCGCAATGAACTTCCGCTCTCCTGGGCTCAAATTGTTTTTTTTAAATCTGTTTTAGGATTTGAATTAAATTTTAACTTTTATTTAAGTGGTCACTTGCAAAAATCTCGGCCTATGTGCTCATACCCATTGGTGGGTACGTGGTGGGTACGTTTCGTACCCACCACGTACCCACCACGTCCCCCGCAATGAACTTCCGCTCTCCTGGGCTCAAATTGTTTTTTTTAAATCTGTTTTAGGATTTGAATTAAATTTTAACTTTAATTTAAGTGGTCTCTTGCAAAAATCTCGGCCTATGTGCTCATACCCATTGGTGGGTACGTGGTGGGTACGTTTCGTACCCACCACGTACCCACCACGTCCCCCGCAATAAACTTCCGCTCTCCTGGGCTCAAATTGTTTTGAATTTGAATTAAATTTTAACTTTAATTTAAGTGGTCACTTGCAAAAATCTCGGCCTATGTGCTCATACACATTGGTGGGTACGTGGTGGGTACGTTTCGTACCCACCACGTACCCACCAGGTCCCCCGCAATGAACTTCCGCTCTCCTGGGCTCAAATTGTTTTTTTTAAATCTGTTTTAGGATTTGAATTAAATTTTAACTTTAATTTAAGTGGTCACTTGCAAAAATCTCGGCCTATGTGCTCATACACATTAGTGGGTACGTGATGGGTACGTTTCGTACCCACCACGTACCCACCACGTCCCCCGCAATGAACTTCCGCTCTCCTGGGCTCAAATTGTTTTTTTTAAATCTGTTTTAGGATTTGAATTAAATTTTAACTTTAATTTAAGTGGTCACTTGCAAAAATCTCGGCCTATGTGCTCATACCCATTGGTGGGTACGTAGTGGGTACGTTTCGCACCCACCACGTCCCCCGCAATGAACTTCCGCTCTCCTGGGCTCAAATTGTTTTTTTTAAATCTGTTTTAGGATTTGAATTAAATTTTAACTTTAATTTAAGTGGTCACTTGCAAAAATCTCGGCCTATGTGCTCATACCCATTGGTGGGTACGTGGTGGGTACGTTTCGTACCCACCACGTACCCACCACGTCCCCCGCAATGAACTTCCGCTCTTCTGGGCTCAAATTGTTTTTTTTAAATCTGTTTTAGGATTTGAATTAAATTTTAACTTTAATTTAAGTGGTCACTTGCAAAAATCTCGGCCTATGTGCTCATACCCATTGGTGGGTACGTGGTGGGTACGTTTCGTACCCACCACGTACCCCCCACGTCCTCCGCAATGAACTTCCGCTCTCCTGGGCTCAAATTGTTTTTTTTAAATCTGTTTTAGGATTTGAATTAAATTTTAACTTTAATTTAAGTGGTCACTTGCAAAAATCTCGGCCTATGTGCTCATACACATTGGTGGGTACGTGGTGGGTACGTTTCGTACCCACCACGTCCCCCGCAATAAACTTCCGCTCTCCTGGGCTCAAATTATTTTTTTTTAAATCTGTTTTAGGATTTGAATTAAATTTTAACTTTAATTTAAGTGGTCACTTGCAAAAATCTCGGCCTATGTGCTCATACCCATTGGTGGGTACGTGGTGGGTACGTTTCGTACCCACCACGTACCCACCACGTCCCCCGCAATGAACTCCCGCTCTCCTGGGCTCAAATTGTTTTTTTTAAATCTGTTTTAGGATTTGAATTAAATTTTAACTTTAATTTAAGTGGTCACTTGCAAAAATCTCGGCCTATGTGCTCATACCCATTAATGGGTACGTGGTGGGTACGTTTCGTACCCACCACGTACCCCCCACGTCCCCCGCAATGAACTTCCGCTCTCCTGGGCTCAAATTGTTTTTATTAAATCTGTTTTAGGATTTGAATTAAATTTTAACTTTTATTTAAGTGGTCACTTGCAAAAATCTCGGCCTATGTGCTCATACCCATTGGTGGGTACGTGGTGGGTACGTTTCGTACCCACCACGTACCCCCCACGTCCCCCGCAATGAACTTCCGCTCTCCTGGGCTCAAATTGTTTTTTTTCAATCTGTTTTAGGATTTGAATTAAATTTTAACTTTTATTTAAGTGGTCACTTGCAAAAATCTCGGCCTATGTGCTCATATACATTGGTGGGTACGTGGTGGATACGTTTCGTACCCACCACGTCCCCCGCAATGAACTTCCGCTCTCCTGGTCTCAAATTGTTTTTTGTAAATCTGTTTTAGGATTTGAATTAAATTTTAACTTTAATTTAAGTGGTCACTTGCAAAAATCTCGGCCTATGTGCTCATACCCATTGGTGGGTACGTGGTGGGTACGTTTTTTACCCACCACGTACCCACCACGTTCCCCGCAATGAACTTCCGCTCTCCTGGGCTCAAATTGTTTTTTTTAAATCTGTTTTAGGATTTGAATTAAATTTTAACTTTAATTTAAGTGGTCACTTGCAAAAATCTCGACCTATGTGCTCATACCCATTGGTGGGTACGTGGTGGGTACGTTTCGTACCCACCACGTACCCCCCACGTCCCCCGCAATGAACTTCCGCTCTCCTGGGCTCAAATTGTTTTTTTTAAATCTGTTTTAGGATTTGAATTAAATTTTAACTTTAATTTAAGTGGTCACTTGCAAAAATCTCGGCCTATGTGCTCATACCCATTGGTGGGTACGTGGTGGGTACGTTTCGTACCCACTCATTCACATTCACTCACCCATTCACTCCAGAAATCGATGAGTCTACTAAATTACTAATAAAACTTCGTAATGTTGTGCGACGACAATGGCAAAGAACCCGATCTCGCAATATTAAAACACTATGTAACTCTCTCACCCAACTTATTAAAGATAACATAAACAAGATCAGAAATTTATCATGGAGTTCAAAACTATCGGGACTCGGGAAAGGATCGAAACCACTCTGGAAGCTACATAACACACTAAAAAATAAAAATAGATATATTCCACCTCTTTCTGATCCAAATAACAAAGTCCACTACAGTAATAACGATAAAGCCGAATTACTCGCTGCAAGCTTCTCCTCACACCATCGTTTGAGTGAGGCGCTAGGCGATGACCAAAATGCGAGAATTGTGGAACTCACTTTGGAGAACCTGAATAACTCATCATTTGACCTCCTTTCAGTTAACCTTTGCAAGCCCTTGGAAATAAGAAAAATCATTCAAAAGCTAAAATCAAACACAGCGCCTGGTATTGATAACCTACCAAATATTCTAATCAAGCATCTTCCTAAAAAGGCAATAATTAAGCTGAACTTCATTGTAAATGCCTCTTTTAAACTCGGCTATTTTCCTAATGCGTGGAAAAAAGCACTGATCATCCCAATCCCCAAACCTGGAAAAGACCCCAAGTTTCCAACAAACTACCGACCTATTAGTTTATTACCTACTCTAAGTAAGGTATTTGAAAAGATAATACTGACCAGATTAAATGCTTTTTCGAATGAAATAATACCCGATTTCCAGTTTGGTTTTATGCCACGACTTTCAACAAATCACCAGCTTCACCGTGTCACAACATTTATAAAATCATCTTTCATCGCAAAACAGTCCACTGGATTCATTGCCCTAGACATCGAGAAAGCTTTCGACACTGTATGGCATGATGGTCTTGTGCACAAGCTCACGAACTTCGGCTTCCCCATATACCTCGTGAAACTAATTACCTCTTTTTTGAATAACCGTGAATTTTGCATAAAACTGAAATCCAGTATATCTGACTCCTACATAATCCCAGCAGGTGTACCACAAGGCTCTTGTTTGAGCCCGACCTTGTATAATATATACACTGCGGACTTTCCGAAATCCCCTGAATGTGAAATTGCGATGTACGCCGATGACACCGGGATTTACACTAGATCCAATGATGTTAATATCATCCTGCATAACCTTCAGACTCAGTTAGATTTGCTGCAATCATACTATAACAAATGGAAAATAAAAATAAATCCGGGTAAAACGCAAATCATATATTTCACCAAGAAAAGAGCTGCACGTAACCTACCTAATACCACTATGAACATACTTGGAGAACCCATCACTTGGTCAAAAAATATTCAGTATCTTGGACTTAATCTTGATACGAAATTATCTTTCCAGGGCCACTTCGAACACGTTTCAAGTAAAATATCCAAAAGCATCCATGCACTTTACCCCTTTATTAATCGAAAATCGAAACTTTCAGTGGACAACAAGCTATTGATCTATAGAATGGTTATGCAGCCGATCATATTATATGCAGCACCAATATGGAACCAGTGTGCTTTAGTTCACAAAATAAAACTCCAAATACTTCAGAACAAATGCCTTAAAATAATACTGGACAAACCATTTTATTTTTCTACCGCTCACCTTCACTACTTAGCAGGCATTCCCAAGATCACGGACACAGCCAATAAATTTCAGCTAACCTTTCTCGAAAAATGTACAATATCTGTTAACCCTCTGGTTACGTGAACTAATAATTAGACTTATAGTTTCAATTTTTTATTTTTATTTTATTTTTGTTTTTGTTTTTATTTTATTTTTTATTTTTGTTTTCTTTTTAAGTTAGTATATAAGTGAATAGAAATAGGTTTTTGTCTAAATTTTCCTATCACAATGATACACCAATTTCAAAAGAATTCGAAATACTTGTATGTAAAAAATACCCCGCAAAAGTAAAGATGTAAAGACTATTGTCTAATCTCTAGTTATTAATAACATAAGTTTATACTCGAAATCAGCACCGAATAAATATTATTATTATTATTATTATTAAATTTTAACTTTAATTTAAGTGGTCACTTGCAAAAATCTCGGCCTATCTCCTCATACCCATTGGTCGGTACGTGGTGGGTACGTTTCGTACCCACCACGTACCCCCCACGTCCCCCGCAATGAACTTCCGCTCTCCTGGGCTCAAATTGTTTTTTTTAAATCTGTTTTAGGATTCGAATTAAATTTTAACATTTATTTAAGTGGTCACTTGCAAAAATCTCGGCCTTTGTGCTCATACACATTGGTGGGTACGTGGTGGGTACGTTTCGTACCCACCACGTACCCCCCACGTCGTCCGCAATGAACTTCCGCTCTCCTGGGCTCAAATCTCGGCCTATGTGCTCATACACATTAGTGGGTACGTGATGGGTACGTTTCGTACCCACCACGTACCCACCACGTCCCCCGCAATGAACTTCCGCTCTCCTGGGCTCAAATTGTTTTTTTTAAATCTGTTTTAGGATTTGAATTAAATTTTAACTTTAATTTAAGTGGTCACTTGCAAAAATCTCGGCCTATGTGCTCATACCCATTGGTGGGTACGTGGTGGGTACGTTTCGTACCCACCACGTACCCCCCACGTTCCCCGCAATGAACTTCCGCTCTCCTGGGCTCAAATTGTTTTTTTTAAATCTGTTTTAGGATTTGAATTAAATTTTAACTTTAATTTAAGTGGTCACTTGCAAAAATCTCGGCCCATGTGCTCATACCCATTGGTGGGTACGTGGTGGGTACGTTTCGTACCCACCACGTACCCCCCACGTCCCCCGCAATGAACTTCCGCTCTCCTGGGCTCAAATTGTTTTTTTTAAATCTGTTTTAGGATTTGAATTAAATTTTAACTTTAATTTAAGTGGTCACTTGCAAAAATCTCGGCCTATCTCCTCATACCCATTGGTCGGTACGTGGTGGGTACGTTTCGTACCCACCACGTACCCCCCACGTCCCCCGCAATGAACTTCCGCTCTCCTGGGCTCAAATTGTTTTTTTTAAATCTGTTTTAGGATTCGAATTAAATTTTAACATTTATTTAAGTGGTCACTTGCAAAAATCTCGGCCTTTGTGCTCATACACATTGGTGGGTACGTGGTGGGTACGTTTCGTACCCACCACGTACCCCCCACGTCGTCCGCAATGAACTTCCGCTCTCCTGGGCTCAAATCTCGGCCTATGTGCTCATACACATTAGTGGGTACGTGATGGGTACGTTTCGTACCCACCACGTACCCAAAACGTCCCCCGCAATGAACTTCCGCTCTCCTGGGCTCAAATTGTTTTTTTTAAATCTGTTTTAGGATTTGAATTAAATTTTAACTTTAATTTAAGTGGTCACTTGCAAAAATCTCGGCCTATGTGCTCATACCCATTGGTGGGTACGTGGTGGGTACGTTTCGTACCCACCACGTACCCCCCACGTTCCCCGCAATGAACTTCCGCTCTCCTGGGCTCAAATTGTTTTTTTTAAATCTGTTTTAGGATTTGAATTAAATTTTAACTTTAATTTAAGTGGTCACTTGCAAAAATCTCGGCCCATGTGCTCATACCCATTGGTGGGTACGTGGTGGGTACGTTTCGTACCCACCACGTACCCCCCACGTCCCCCGCAATGAACTTCCGCTCTCCTGGGCTCAAATTGTTTTTTTTAAATCTGTTTTAGGATTTGAATTAAATTTTAACTTTAATTTAAGTGGTCACTTGCAAAAATCTCGGCCTATGTGCTCATACCCATTGGTGGGTACGTGGTGGGTACGTTTCGTACCCACCACGTACCCACCACGTCCCCCGCAATAAACTTCCGCTCTCCTGGGCTCAAATTGTTTTTTTTATATCTGTTTTAGGATTTGAATTAAATTTTAACTTTAATTTAAGTGGTCACTTGCAAAAATCTCGGCCTATGTGCTCATACACATTGGTGGGTACGTGGTGGGTACGTTTCGTACCCACCACGTACCCCCCACGTCCCCCGCAATGAACTTCCGCTCTCCTGGGCTCAAATTGTTTTTATTAAATCTGTTTTAGGATTTGAATTAAATTTTAACTTTTATTTAAGTGGTCACTTGCAAAAATCTCGGCCTATGTGCTCATACCCATTGGTGGGTACGTGGTGGGTACGTTTCGTACCCACCACGTACCCACCACGTCCCCCGCAATGAACTTCCGCTCTTCTGGGCTCAAATTGTTTTTTTTAAATCTGTTTTAGGATTTGAATTAAATTTTAACTTTAATTTAAGTGGTCACTTGCAAAAATCTCGGCCTATGTGCTCATACCCATTGGTGGGTACGTGGTGGGTACGTTTCGTACCCACCACGTACCCCCCACGTCCTCCGCAATGAACTTCCGCTCTCCTGGGCTCAAATTGTTTTTTTTAAATCTGTTTTAGGATTTGAATTAAATTTTAACTTTAATTTAAGTGGTCACTTGCAAAAATCTCGGCCTATGTGCTCATACCCATTGGTGGGTACGTGGTGGGTACGTTTCGTACCCACCACGTACCCACCACGTCCCCCGCAATGAACTTCCGCTCTTCTGGGCTCAAATTGTTTTTTTTAAATCTGTTTTAGGATTTGAATTAAATTTTAACTTTAATTTAAGTGGTCACTTGCAAAAATCTCGGCCTATGTGCTCATACCCGTTGGTGGGTACGTGGTGGGTACGTTTCGTACCCACCACGTACCCACCACGTCCCCCGCAATAAACTTCCGCTCTCCTGGGCTCAAATTGTTTTTTTTAAATCTGTTTTAGGATTTGAATTAAATTTTAACTTTAATTTAAGTGGTCACTTGCAAAAATCTCGGCCTATGTGCTCATACCTATTGGTGGGTACGTGGTGGGTACGTTTCGTACCCACCACGTACCCCCCACGTCCCCCGCAATGAACTTCCGCTCTCCTGGGCTCAAATTGTTTTTTTTAAATCTGTTTTAGGATTTGAATTAAATTTTAACTTTAATTTAAGTGGTCACTTGCAAAAATCTCGGCCTATGTGCTCATACCTATTGGTGGGTACGTGGTGGGTACGTTTCGTACCCACCACGTACCCCCCACGTCCCCCGCAATGAACTTCCGCTCTCCTGGGCTCAAATTGTTTTTTTTAAATCTGTTTTAGGATTTGAATTAAATTTTAACTTTAATTTAAGTGGTCACTTGCAAAAATCTCGGCCTATGTGCTCATACCTATTGGTGGGTACGTGGTGGGTACGTTTCGTACCCACCACGTACCCCCCACGTCCCCCGCAATGAACTCCCGCTCTCCTGGGCTCAAATTGTTTTTTTTAAATCTGTTTTAGGATTTGAATTAAATTTTAACTTTAATTTAAGTGGTCACTTGCAAAAATCTCGGCCTGTGTGCTCATACCCATTGGTGGGTACGTGGTGGGTACGTCCCCCGCAATGAACTTCCGCTCTCCTGGGCTCAAATTGTTTTTATTAAATCTGTTTTAGGATTTGAATTAAATTTTAACTTTTATTTAAGTGGTCACTTGCAAAAATCTCGGCCTATGTGCTCATACCCATTGGTGGGTACGTGGTGGGTACGTTTCGTACCCACCACGTACCCACCACGTCCCCCGCAATGAACTTCCGCTCTTCTGGGCTCAAATTGTTTTTTTTAAATCTGTTTTAGGATTTGAATTAAATTTTAACTTTAATTTAAGTGGTCACTTGCAAAAATCTCGGCCTATGTGCTCATACCCATTGGTGGGTACGTGGTGGGTACGTTTCGTACCCACCACGTACCCCCCACGTCCCCCGCAATGAACTTCCGCTCTCCTGGGCTCAAATTGTTTTTTTTCAATCTGTTTTAGGATTTGAATTAAATTTTAACTTTTATTTAAGTGGTCACTTGCAAAAATCTCGGCCTATGTGCTCATACCCATTGGTGGGTACGTGGTCGGTACGTTTCGTACCCCCCACGTCCCCCGCAATGAACTTCCGCTCTCCTGGGCTCAAATTGTTTTTTTTAAATCTGTTTTAGGATTTGAATTAAATTTTAACTTTTATTTAAGTGGTCACTTGCAAAAATCTCGGCCTATGTGCTCATACCCATTGGTGGGTACGTGGTGGGTACGTTTCGTACCCACCACGTACCCACCACGTACCCACCACGTCCCCCGCAATAAACTTCCGCTCTCCTGGGCTCAAATTGTTTTTTTAAATCTGTTTTAGGATTTGAATTAAATTTTAACTTTTATTTAAGTGGTCACTTGCAAAAATCTCGGAATATGTGCTAATACACATGGTAGGTACGTGGTGGGTACGTTTCGTACCCACCACGTACCCACCACGTCCCCCGCAATAAACTTCCGCTCTCCTGGGCTCAAATTGTTTTTTTAACTCTGTTTTAGGATTTGAATTAAATTTTGACTTTAATTTAAGTGGTCACTTGCAAAAATCTCGGCCTATGTGCTCATACCCATTGGTGGGTACGTGGTGGGTACGTTTCGTACCCACCACGTACCCCCCACGTCCCCCGCAATGAACTTCCGCTCTCCTGGGCTCAAATTGTTTTTTTTAAATCTGTTTTAGGATTTGAATTAAATTCTAACTTTTATTTAAGTGATCACTTGCAAAAATCTCGGCCTATGTGCTCATACCCATTGGTGGGTACGTGGTGGGTACGTTTCGTACCCACCACGTACCCACCACGTCCCCCGCAATGAACTTCCGCTCTTCTGGGCTCAAATTTTTTTTTTAAATCTGTTTTAGGATTTGAATTAAATTTTAACTTTAATTTAAGTGGTCACTTGCAAAAATCTCGGCCTATGTGCTCATACCCATTGGTGGGTACGTTTCGTACCCACCACGTA
This sequence comes from Beris morrisii, assembly GCA_951812415.1. NCBI lineage: Eukaryota > Metazoa > Arthropoda > Insecta > Diptera > Stratiomyidae > Beris > Beris morrisii. The sequence goes on along the minus strand of OX638312.1, from coordinate 105,836,239 downwards.
CCCACCACGTCCCCCGCAATGAACTTCCGCTCTCCTGGGCTCAAATTGTTTTTTTTAAATCTGTTTTAGGATTTGAATTAAATTTTAACTTTAATTTAAGTGGTCACTTGCAAAAATTTCGGCCTATGTGCTCATACCCATTGGTGGGTACGTGGTGGGTACGTTTCGTACCCACCACGTACCCATCACGTACCCACCACGTCCCCCGCAATGAACTTCCGCTCTCCTGAGCTCAAATTGTTGTTTTTAAATCTGTTTTAGGATTTGAATTAAATTTTAACTTTAATTTAAGTGGTCACTTGCAAAAATCTCATACACATTGGTGGGTACGTTTCGTACCCACCACGTACCCCCCACGTCCCCCGCAATGAACTTCCGCTCTCCTGGGCTCAAATTGTTTTTTTTAAATCTGTTTTAGGATTTGAATTAAATTTTAACTTTAATTTAAGTGGTCACTTGCAAAAATCTCGGCCTATGTGCTCATACACATTGGTGGGTACGTGGTGGGTACGTTTCGTACCCACCACGTACCCACCACGTCCCCCGCAATGAACTTCCGCTCTTCTGGGCTCAAATTGTTTTTTTTTAATCTGTTTTAGGATTTGAATTAAATTTTAACTTTAATTTAAGTGGTCACTTGCAAAAATCTCGGCCTATGTGCTCATACCCATTGGTGGGTACGTGGTGGGTTCGTTTCGTACCCACCACGTCCCCACCACGTCCCCCGCAATAAACTTCCGCTCTCCTGGTCTCAAATTGTTTTTTTAAATCTGTTTTAGGATTTGAATTAAATTTTAACTTTAATTTAAGTGGTCACTTGCAAAAATCTCGGCCTATGTGCTCATACACATTGGTGGGTACGTGGTGGGTACGTTTCGTACCCACCACGTACCCACCACGTCCCCCGCAATGAACTTCCGCTCTCCTGGGCTCAAATTGTTTTTTTTAAATCTGTTTTAGGATTTGAATTAAATTTTAACTTTAATTTAAGTGGTCACTTGCAAAAATCTCGGCCTATGTGCTCATACCCATTGGTGGGTACGTGGTGGGTACGTTTCGTACCCCCCACGTCCCCCGCAATGAACTTCCGCTCTCCTGGGCTCAAATAGTTTTTTTTAAATCTGTTTTAGGATTTGAATTAAATTTTAACTTTTATTTAAGTGGTCACTTGCAAAAATCTCGGCCTATGTGCTCATACCCATTGGTGGGTACGTGGTCGGTACGTTTCGTACCCCCCACGTCCCCCGCAATGAACTTCCGCTCTCCTGGGCTCAAATTGTTTTTTTTAAATCTGTTTTAGGATTTGAATTAAATTTTAACTTTAATTTAAGTGGTCACTTGCAAAAATCTCGGCCTATGTTCTCATACCCATTGGTGGGTACGTGGTGGGTACGTTTCGTACCCACCACGTACCCCCCACGTCCCCCGCATGAACTTCCGCTCTCCTGGGCTCAAATTGTTTTTTTTAAATCTGTTTTAGGATTTGAATTAAATTTTAACTTTAATTTAAGTGGTCACTTGCAAAAATCTCGGCCTATGTGCTCATACCCATTGGTGGGTACGTTTCGTACCCCCCACGTCCCCCGCATGAACTTCCGCTCTCCTGGGCTCAAATTGTTTTTTTTAAATCTGTTTTAGGATTTGAATTAAATTTTAACTTTAATTTAAGTGGTCACTTGCAAAAATCTCGGCCTATGTGCTCATACACATTGGTGGGTACGTGGTGGGTACGTTTCGTACCCACCACGTACCCACCACGTCATTCGCAATAAACTTCCGCTCTCCTGGGCTCAAATTGTTTTTTTTAAATCTGTTTTAGGATTTGAATTAAATTTTAACTTTAATTTAAGTGGTCACTTGCAAAAATCTCGGCCTATGTGCTCATACACATTGGTGGGTACGTGGTGGGTACGTTTCGTACCCACCACGTACCCACCACGTCCCCTGCAATGAACTTCCGCTCTCCTGGGCTCAAATTGTTTTTTTTAAATCTGTTTTAGGATTTGAATTAAATTTTAACTTTAATTTAAGTGGCCACTTGCAAAAATCTCGGCCTATGTGCTCATACCCATTGGTGGGTACGTGGTGGGTACGTTTCGTACCCACCACGTAGCCCCCCCGTCCCCCGCAATGAACTTCCGCTCTCCTGGGCTCAAATTGTTTTTTTTAAATCTGTTTTAGGATTTGAATTAAATTTTAACTTTAATTTAAGTGGTCACTTGCAAAAATCTCGGCCTATGTGCTCATACCCATTGGTGGGTACGTGGTGGGTACGTTTCGTACCCACCACGTACCCACCACGTCCCCCGCAATGAACTTCCGCTCTTCTGGGCTCAAATTGTTTTTTTTTAAATCTGTTTTAGGATTTGAATTAAATTTTAACTTTAATTTAAGTGGTCACTTGCAAAAATCTCGGCCTATGTGCTCATACACATTGGTGGGTACGTGGTGGGTACGTTTCGTACCCACCACGTACCCACCACGTCCCCCGCAATGAACTTCCGCTCTTCTGGGCTCAAATTGTTTTTTTTAAATCTGTTTTAGGATTTGAATTAAATTTTAACTTTAATTTAAGTGGTCACTTGCAAAAATCTCGGCCTATGTGCTCATACCCATTGGTGGGTACGTGGTGGGTACGTTTCGTACCCACCACGTACCCCCCACGTCCCCCGCAATGAACTTCCGCTCTCCTGGGCTCAAATTGTTTTTTTTAAATCTGTTTTAGGATTTGAATTAAATTTTAACTTTAATTTAAGTGGTCACTTGCAAAAATCTCGGCCTATGTGCTCATACCCATTGGTGGGTACGTGGTGGGTACGTTTCGTACCCACCACGTACCCCCCACGTCCCCCGCAATGAACTTCCGCTCTCCTGGGCTCAAATTGTTTTTTTTAAATCTGTTTTAGGATTTGAATTAAATTTTAACTTTAATTTAAGTGGTCACTTGCAAAAATCTCGGCCTATGTGCTCATACACATTGGTGGGTACGTGGTGGGTACGTTTCGTACCCACCACGTACCCACCACGTCCCCCGCAATAAACTTCCGCTCTCCTGGGCTCAAATTGTTTTTTTTAAATCTGTTTTAGGATTTGAATTAAATTTTAACTTTAATTTAAGTGGTCACTTGCAAAAATCTCGGCCTATGTGCTCATACCCATTGGTGGGTACGTGGTGGGTACGTTTCGTACCCACCACGTACCCCCCACGTCCCCCGCAATGAACTTCCGCTCTCCTGGGCTCAAATTGTTTTTTTTAAATCTGTTTTAGGATTTGAATTAAATTTTAACTTTAATTTAAGTGGTCACTTGCAAAAATCTCGGCCTATGTGCTCATACCCATTGGTGGGTACGTGGTGGGTACGTTTCGTACCCACCACGTACCCCCCACGTCCCCCGCAATGAACTTCCGCTCTCCTGGGCTCAAATTGTTTTTTTTAAATCTGTTTTAGGATTTGAATTAAATTTTAACTTTAATTTAAGTGGTCACTTGCAAAAATCTCGGCCTATGTGCTCATACACATTGGTGGGTACGTGGTGGGTACGTTTCGTACCCACCACGTACCCACCACGTCCCCCGCAATGAACTTCCGCTCTTCTGGGCTCAAATTGTTTTTTTTTAAATCTGTTTTAGGATTTGAATTAAATTTTAACTTTAATTTAAGTGGTCACTTGCAAAAATCTCGGCCTATGTGCTCATACCCATTGGTGGGTACGTGGTGGGTACGTTTCGTACCCACCACGTACCCCCCACGTCCCCCGCAATGAACTTCCGCTCTCCTGGGCTCAAATTGTTTTTTTTAAATCTGTTTTAGGATTTGAATTAAATTTTAACTTTAATTTAAGTGGTCACTTGCAAAAATCTCGGCCTATGTGCTCATACCCATTGGTGGGTACGTGGTGGGTACGTTTCGTACCCACCACGTACCCCCCACGTCCCCCGCAATGAACTTCCGCTCTCCTGGGCTCAAATTGTTTTTTTTAAATCTGTTTTAGGATTTGAATTAAATTTTAACTTTAATTTAAGTGGTCACTTGCAAAAATCTCGGCCTATGTGCTCATACCCATTGGTGGGTACGTGGTGGGTACGTTTCGTACCCACCACGTACCCCCCACGTCCCCCGCAATGAACTTCCGCTCTCCTGGGCTCAAATTGTTTTTTTTAAATCTGTTTTAGGATTTGAATTAAATTTTAACTTTAATTTAAGTGGTCACTTGCAAAAATCTCGGCCTATGTGCTCATACACATTGGTGGGTACGTGGTGGGTACGTTTCGTACCCACCACGTACCCACCACGTCCCCCGCAATAAACTTCCGCTCTCCTGGGCTCAAATTGTTTTTTTTAAATCTGTTTTAGGATTTGAATTAAATTTTAACTTTAATTTAAGTGGTCACTTGCAAAAATCTCGGCCTATGTGCTCATACCCATTGGTGGGTACGTGGTGGGTACGTTTCGTACCCACCACGTACCCCCCACGTCCCCCGCAATGAACTTCCGCTCTCCTGGGCTCAAATTGTTTTTTTTAAATCTGTTTTAGGATTTGAATTAAATTTTAACTTTAATTTAAGTGGTCACTTGCAAAAATCTCGGCCTATGTGCTCATACCCATTGGTGGGTACGTGGTGGGTACGTTTCGTACCCACCACGTACCCCCCACGTCCCCCGCAATGAACTTCCGCTCTCCTGGGCTCAAATTGTTTTTTTTAAATCTGTTTTAGGATTTGAATTAAATTTTAACTTTAATTTAAGTGGTCACTTGCAAAAATCTCGGCCTATGTGCTCATACCCATTGGTGGGTACGTGGTGGGTACGTTTGGTACCCACCACGTACCCCCCACGTCCCCCGCAATGAACTTCCGCTCTCCTGGGCTCAAATTGTTTTTTTTAAATCTGTTTTAGGATTTGAATTAAATTTTAACTTTAATTTAAGTGGTCACTTGCAAAAATCTCGGCCTATGTGCTTATACACATTGGTGGGTACGTGGTGGGTACGTTTCGTACCCACCACGTACCCACCACGTCCCCCGCAATAAACTTCCGCTCTCCTGGGCTCAAATTGTTTTTTTTAAATCTGTTTTAGGATTTGAATTAAATTTTAACTTTAATTTAAGTGGTCACTTGCAAAAATCTCGGCCTATGTGCTCATACCCATTGGTGGGTACGTGGTGGGTACGTTTCGTACCCACCACGTACCCCCCACGTCCCCCGCAATGAACTTCCGCTCTCCTGGGCTCAAATTGTTTTTTTTAAATCTGTTTTAGTATTTGAATTAAATTTTAACTTTAATTTAAGTGGTCACTTGCAAAAATCTCGGCCTATGTGCTCATACACATTGGTGGGTACGTGGTGGGTACGTTTCGTACCCACCACGTACCCACCACGTCCCCCGCAATAAACTTCCGCTCTCCTGGGCTCAAATTGTTTTTTTTAAATCTGTTTTAGGATTTGAATTAAATTTTAACTTTAATTTAAGTGGTCACTTGCAAAAATCTCGGCCTATGTGCTCATACCCATTGGTGGGTACGTGGTGGGTACGTTTCGTACCCACCACGTACCCCCCACGTCCCCCGCAATGAACTTCCGCTCTCCTGGGCTCAAATTGTTTTTTTTAAATCTGTTTTAGGATTTGAATTAAATTTTAACTTTAATTTAAGTGGTCACTTGCAAAAATCTCGGCCTATGTGCTCATACCCATTGGTGGGTACGTGGTGGGTACGTTTTGTACCCACCACGTACCCACCACGTCCCCCGCAATGAACTTCCGCTCTTCTGGGCTCAAATTGTTTTTTTTTAAATCTGTTTTAGGATTTGAATTAAATTTTAACTTTAATTTAAGTGGTCACTTGCAAAAATCTCGGCCTATGTGCTCATACACATTGGTGGGTACGTGGTGGGTACGTTTCGTACCCACCACGTACCCCCCACGTCCCCCGCAATGAACTTCCGCTCTCCTGGGCTCAAATTGTTTTTTTTAAATCTGTTTTAGGATTTGAATTAAATTTTAACTTTTATTTAAGTGGTCACTTGCAAAAATCTCGGCCTATGTGCTCATACCCATTGGTGGGTACGTGGTGGGTACGTTTCGTACCCACCACGTACCCACCACGTCCCCCGCAATGAACTTCCGCTCTCCTGGGCTCAAATTGTTTTTTTTAAATCTGTTTTAGGATTTGAATTAAATTTTAACTTTAATTTAAGTGGTCACTTGCAAAAATCTCGGCCTATGTGCTCATACACATTGGTGGGTACGTTTCGTACCCACCACGTACCCCCCACGTCCCCCGCAATGAACTTCCGCTCTCCTGGGCTCAAATTGTTTTTTTTAAATCTGTTTTAGGATTTGAATTAAATTTTAACTTTAATTTAAGTGGTCACTTGCAAAAATCTCGGCCTATGTGCTCATACCCATTGGTGGGTACGTTTCGTACCCACCACGTACCCACCACGTCCCCCGCAATGAACTTCCGCTCTCCTGGGCTCAAATTGTTTTTTTTAAATCTGTTTTAGGATTTGAATTAAATTTTAACTTTAATTTAAGTGGTCACTTGCAAAAATCTCGGCCTATGTTCTCATACCCATTGGTGGGTACGTGGTGGGTACGTTTCGTACCCACCACGTACCCCCACGTCCCCCGCATGAACTTCCGCTCTCCTGGGCTCAAATTGTTTTTTTTAAATCTGTTTTAGGATTTGAATTAAATTTTAACTTTAATTTAAGTGGTCACTTGCAAAAATCTCGGCCTATGTGCTCATACCCATTGGTGGGTACGTTTCGTACCCCCCACGTCCCCCGCAATGAACTTCCGCTCTCCTGGGCTCAAATTGTTTTTTTTAAATCTGTTTTAGGATTTGAATTAAATTTTAACTTTAATTTAAGTGGTCACTTGCAAAAATCTTGGCCTATGAGCTCATACACATTGGTGGGTACGTGGTGGGTACGTTTCGTACCCACCACGTACCCACCACGTCCCCCGCAATAAACTTCCGCTCTCCTGGGCTCAAATTGTTTTTTTTAAATCTGTTTTAGGATTTGAATTAAATTTTAACTTTAATTTAAGTGGTCACTTGCAAAAATCTCGACCTATGTGCTCATACACATTGGTGGGTACGTGGTGGGTACGTTTCGTACCCACCACGTACCCACCACGTCCCCCGCAATGAACTTCCGCTCTCCTGGGCTCAAATTGTTTTTTTAAAATCTGTTTTAGGATTTGAATTAAATTTTAACTTTAATTTAAGTGGTCACTTGCAAAAATCTCGGCCTATGTGCTCATACACATTGGTGGGTACGTGGTGGGTACGTTTCGTACCCACCACGTCCCCCACAATGAACTTCCGCTCTCCTGGGCTCAAATTGTTTTTTTTAAATCTGTTTTAGGATTTGAATTAAATTTTAACTTTAATTTAAGTGGTCACTTGCAAAAATCTCGGCCTATGTGCTCATACACATTGGTGGGTACGTGGTGGGTACGTTTCGTACCCACCACGTACCCACCACGTCCCCCGCAATGAACTTCCGCTCTCCTGGGCTCAAATTGTTTTTTTTAAATCTGTTTTAGGATTTGAATTAAATTTTAACTTTAATTTAAGTGGTCACTTGCAAAAATCTCGGCCTATGTGCTCATACACATTGGTGGGTACGTGGTGGGTACGTTTCGTACCCACCACGTACCCACCACGTCCCCTGTAATGAACTTCCGCTCTCCTGGGCTCAAATTGTTTTTTTTAAATCTGTTTTAGGATTTGAATTAAATTTTAACTTTAATTTAAGTGGCCACTTGCAAAAATCTCGGCCTATGTGCTCATACACATTGGTGGGTACGTGGTGGGTACGTTTCGTACCCACCACGTACCCACCACGTCATCCGCAATAAACTTCCGCTCTCCTGGGCTCAAATTGTTTTTTTTAAATCTGTTTTAGGATTTGAATTAAATTTTAACTTTAATTTAAGTGGTCACTTGCAAAAATCTCGGCCTATGTGCTCATACACATTGGTGGGTACGTGGTGGGTACGTTTCGTACCCACCACGTACCCACCACGTCCCCTGCAATGTACTTCCGCTCTCCTGGGCTCAAATTGTTTTTTTTAAATCTGTTTTAGGATTTGAATTAAATTTTAACTTTAATTTAAGTGGTCACTTGCAAAAATCTCGGCCTATGTGCTCATACCCATTGGTGGGTACGTGGTGGGTACGTTTCGTACCCACCACGTACCCCCCACGTCCCCCGCAATGAACTTCCGCTCTCCTGGGCTCAAATTGTTTTTTTTAAATCTGTTTTAGGATTTGAATTAAATTTTAACTTTAATTTAAGTGGTCACTTGCAAAAATCTCGGCCTATGTGCTCATACCCATTGATGGGTACGTGGTGGGTACGTTTCGTACCCACCACGTACCCACCACGTCCCCCGCAATGAACTTCCGCTCTTCTGGGCTCAAATTGTTTTTTTTTAAATCTGTTTTAGGATTTGAATTAAATTTTAACTTTAATTTAAGTGGTCACTTGCAAAAATCTCGGCCTATGTGCTCATACACATTGGTGGGTACGTGGTGGGTACGTTTCGTACCCACCACGTACCCCCCACGTCCCCCGCAATGAACTTCCGCTCTCCTGGGCTCAAATTGTTTTTTTTAAATCTGTTTTAGGATTTGAATTAAATTTTAACTTTTATTTAAGTGGTCATTTGCAAAAATCTCGACCTATGTGCTCATACCCATTGGTGGGTACGCGGTGGGTACGTTTCGTACCCACCACGTACCCACCACGTCCCCCGCAATGAACTTCCGCTCTCCTGGGCTCAAATTGTTTTTTTTAAATCTGTTTTAGGATTTGAATTAAATTTTAACTTTAATTTAAGTGGTCACTTGCAAAAATCTCGGCCTATGTGCTCATACACATTGGTGGGTACGTTTCGTACCCACCACGTACCCCCCACGTCCCCCGCAATGAACTTCCGCTCTCCTGGGCTCAAATTGTTTTTTTTAAATCTGTTTTAGGATTTGAATTAAATTTTAACTTTAATTTAAGTGGTCACTTGCAAAAATCTCGGCCTATGTGCTCATACCCATTGGTGGGTACGTTTCGTACCCACCACGTACCCACCACGTCCCCCGCAATGAACTTCCGCTCTCCTGGGCTCAAATTGTTTTTTTTAAATCTGTTTTAGGATTTGAATTAAATTTTAACTTTAATTTAAGTGGTCACTTGCAAAAATCTCGGCCTATGTTCTCATACCCATTGGTGGGTACGTGGTGGGTACGTTTCGTACCCACCACGTACCCCCCACGTCCCCCGCATGAACTTCCGCTCTCCTGGGCTCAAATTGTTTTTTTTAAATCTGTTTTAGGATTTGAATTAAATTTTAACTTTAATTTAAGTGGTCACTTGCAAAAATCTCGGCATATGTGCTCATACCCATTGGTGGGTACGTTTCGTACCCCCCACGTCCCCCGCAATGAACTTCCGCTCTCCTGGGCTCAAATTGTTTTTTTTAAATCTGTTTTAGGATTTGAATTAAATTTTAACTTTAATTTAAGTGGTCACTTGCAAAAATCTTGGCCTATGAGCTCATACACATTGGTGGGTACGTGGTGGGTACGTTTCGTACCCACCACGTACCCACCACGTCCCCCGCAATAAACTTCCGCTCTCCTGGGCTCAAATTGTTTTTTTTAAATCTGTTTTAGGATTTGAATTAAATTTTAACTTTAATTTAAGTGGTCACTTGCAAAAATCTCGACCTATGTGCTCATACACATTGGTGGGTACGTGGTGGGTACGTTTCGTACCCACCACGTACCCACCACGTCCCCCGCAATGAACTTCCGCTCTCCTGGGCTCAAATTGTTTTTTTTAAATCTGTTTTAGGATTTGAATTAAATTTTAACTTTAATTTAAGTGGTCACTTGCAAAAATCTCGGCCTATGTGCTCATACACATTGGTGGGTACGTGGTGGGTACGTTTCGTACCCACCACGTACCCACCACGTCCCCTGTAATGAACTTCCGCTCTCCTGGGCTCAAATTGTTTTTTTTAAATCTGTTTTAGGATTTGAATTAAATTTTAACTTTAATTTAAGTGGCCACTTGCAAAAATCTCGGCCTATGTGCTCATACACATTGGTGGGTACGTGGTGGGTACGTTTCGTACCCACCACGTACCCACCACGTCATCCGCAATAAACTTCCGCTCTCCTGGGCTCAAATTGTTTTTTTTAAATCTGTTTTAGGATTTGAATTAAATTTTAACTTTAATTTAAGTGGTCACTTGCAAAAATCTCGGCCTATGTGCTCATACACATTGGTGGGTACGTGGTGGGTACGTTTCGTACCCACCACGTACCCACCACGTCCCCTGCAATGTACTTGCGCTCTCCTGGGCTCAAATTGTTTTTTTTAAATCTGTTTTAGGATTTGAATTAAATTTTAACTTTAATTTAAGTGGCCACTTGCAAAAATCTCGGCCTATGTGCTCATACCCATTGGTGGGTACGTGGTGGGTACGTTTCGTACCCACCACGTAGCCCCCACGTCCCCCGCAATGAACTTCCGCTCTCCTGGGCTCAAATTGTTTTTTTTAAATCTGTTTTAGGATTTGAATTAAATTTTAACTTTAATTTAAGTGGTCACTTGCAAAAATCTCGGCCTATGTGCTCATACCCATTGGTGGGTACGTGGTGGGTACGTTTCGTACCCACCACGTAGCCCCCACGTCCCCCGCAATGAACTTCCGCTCTCCTGGGCTCAAATTGTTTTTTTTAAATCTGTTTTAGGATTTGAATTAAATTTTAACTTTAATTTAAGTGGTCACTTGCAAAAATCTCGGCCTATGTGCTCATACACATTGGTGGGTACGTGGTGGGTACGTTTCGTACCCACCACGTACCCCCCACGTCCCCCGCAATGAACTTCCGCTCTCCTGGGCTCAAATTGTTTTTTTTAAATCTGTTTTAGGATTTGAATTAAATTTTAACTTTAATTTAAGTGGTCACTTGCAAAAATCTCGACCTATGTGCTCATACCCATTGGTGGGTACGTGGTGGGTACGTTTCGTACCCACCACGTACCCACCACGTCCCCCGCAATGAACTTCCGCTCTTCTGGGCTCAAATTGTTTTTTTTAAATCTGTTTTAGGATTTGAATTAAATTTTAACTTTAATTTAAGTGGTCACTTGCAAAAATCTCAACCTATGTGCTCATACCCATTGGTGGGTACGTGTTGGGTACGTTTCGTACCCACCACGTACCCACCACGTCCCCCGCAATGAACTTCCGCTCTCCTGGGCTCAAATTGTTTTTTTTAAATCTGTTTTAGGATTTGAATTAAATTTTAACTTTAATTTAAGTGGTCACTTGCAAAAATCTCGGCCTATGTGCTCATACACATTGGTGGGTACGTGGTGGGTACGTTTCGTACCCACCACGTACCCACCACGTCCCCCGCAATGAACTTCCGCTCTTCTGGGCTCAAATTGTTTTTTTTAAATCTGTTTTAGGATTTGAATTAAATTTTAACTTTAATTTAAGTGGTCACTTGCAAAAATCTCGGCCTATGTGCTCATACCCATTGGTGGGTACGTGGTGGGTACGTTTCGTACCCACCACGTACCCACCACGTCCCCCGCAATGAACTTCCGCTCTCCTGGGCTCAAATTGTTTTTTTTAAATCTGTTTTAGGATTTGAATTAAATTTTAACTTTAATTTAAGTGGTCACTTGCAAAAATCTCGGCCTATGTGCTCATACCCATTGGTGGGTACGTGGTGGGTACGTTTCGTACGCAATGAACTTCCGCTCTCCTGGGCTCAAATTGTTTTTTTTAAATCTGTTTTAGGATTTGAATTAAATTTTAACTTTAATTTAAGTGGTCACTTGCAAAAATCTCGGCCTATGTGCTCATACCCATTGGTGGGTACGTGGTGGGTACGTTTCGTACCCACCACGTACCCCCCACGTCCTCCGCAATGAACTTCCGCTCTCCTGGGCTCAAATTGTTTTTTTTAAATCTGTTTTAGGATTTGAATTAAATTTTAACTTTAATTTAAGTGGTCACTTGCAAAAATCTCGGCCTATGTGCTCATACCCATTGGTGGGTACGTGGTGGGTACGTTTCGTACCCACCACGTACCCCCCACGTCCCCCGCAATGAACTTCCGCTCTCCTGGGCTCAAATTGTTTTTTTTAAATCTGTTTTAGGATTTGAATTAAATTTTAACTTTAATTTAAGTGGTCACTTGCAAAAATCTCGGCCTATGTGCTCATACACATTGGTGGGTACGTGGTGGGTACGTTTCGTACCCACCACGTACCCACCACGTCCCCCGCAATGAACTTCCGCTCTTCTGGGCTCAAATTGTTTTTTTTAAATCTGTTTTAGGATTTGAATTAAATTTTAACTTTAATTTAAGTGGTCACTTGCAAAAATCTCGGCCTATGTTCTCATACACATTGGTGGGTACGTGGTGGGTACGTTTCGTACCCACCACGTCCCCCGCAATAAACTTCCGCTCTCCTGGGCTCAAATTGTTTTTTTTAAATCTGTTTTAGGATTTGAATTAAATTTTAACTTTAATTTAAGTGGTCACTTGCAAAAATCTCGGCCTATGTGCTCATACCCATTGGTGGGTACGTGGTGGGTACGTTTCGTACCCACCACGTACCCACCACGTCCCCCGCAATGAACTTCCGCTCTTCTGGGCTCAAATTGTTTTTTTTAAATCTGTTTTAGGATTTGAATTAAATTTTAACTCTAATTTAAGTGGTCACTTGCAAAAATCTCGGCCTATGTGCTCATACCCATTGGTGGGTACGTGGTGGGTACGTTTTGTACCCACCACGTACCCCCCACGTCCCCCGCAATGAACTTCCGCTCTCCTGGGCTCAAATTGTTTTTTTTAAATCTGTTTTAGGATTTGAATTAAATTTTAACTTTAATTTAAGTGGTCACTTGCAAAAATCTCGGCCTATGTTCTCATACACATTGGTGGGTACGTGGTGGGTACGTTTCGTACCCACCACGTACCCACCACGTCCCCCGCAATAAACTTCCGCTCTCCTGGGCTCAAATTGTTTTTTTTAAATCTGTTTTAGGATTTGAATTAAATTTTAACTTTAATTTAAGTGGTCACTTGCAAAAATCTCGGCCTATGTGCTCATACACATTGGTGGGTACGTGGTGGGTACGTTTCGTACCCACCACGTACCCCCCACGTCCCCCGCAATGAACTTCCGCTCTCCTGGGCTCAAATTGTTTTTTTTAAATCTGTTTTAGGATTTGAATTAAATTTTAACTTTAATTTAAGTGGTCACTTGCAAAAATCTCGGCCTATGTGCTCATACCCATTGGTGGGTACGTGGTGGGTACGTTTCGTACCCACCACGTACCCCCCACGTCCCCCGCAATGAACTTCCGCTCTCCTGGGCTCAAATTGTTTTTTTTAAATCTGTTTTAGGATTTGAATTAAATTTTAACTTTAATTTAAGTGGTCACTTGCAAAAATCTCGGCCTATGTGCTCATACACATTGGTGGGTACGTGGTGGGTACGTTTTGTACCCACCACGTACCCCCCACGTCCCCCGCAATGAACTTCCGCTCTCCTGGGCTCAAATTGTTTTTTTTAAATCTGTTTTAGGATTTGAATTAAATTTTAACTTTAATTTAAGTGGTCACTTGCAAAAATCTCGGCCTATGTGCTCATACCCATTGGTGGGTACGTGGTGGGTACGTTTCGTACCCACCACGTACCCACCACGTCCCCCGCAATGAACTTCCGCTCTCCTGGGCTCAAATTGTTTTTTTTAAATCTGTTTTAGGATTTGAATTAAATTTTAACTTTAATTTAAGTGGTCACTTGCAAAAATCTCGGCCTATGTGCTCATACCCATTGGTGGGTACGTGGTGGGTACGTTTCGTACCCACCACGTACCCACCACGTCCCCCGCAATGAACTTCCGCTCTCCTGGGCTCAAATTGTTTTTTTTAAATCTGTTTTAGGATTTGAATTAAATTTTAACTTTAATTTAAGTGGTCACTTGCAAAAATCTCGGCCTATGTGCTCATACCCATTGGTGGGTACGTGGTGGGTACGTTTCGTACCCACCACGTACCCCCCACGTCCCCCGCAATGAACTTCCGCTCTCCTGGGCTCAAATTGTTTTTTTTAAATCTGTTTTAGGATTTGAATTAAATTTTAACTTTAATTTAAGTGGTCACTTGCAAAAATCTCGGCCTATGTGCTCATACCCATTGGTGGGTACGTGGTGGGTACGTTTCGTACCCACCACGTACCCCCCACGTCCCCCGCAATGAACTTCCGCTCTCCTGGGCTCAAATTGTTTTTTTTAAATCTGTTTTAGGATTTGAATTAAATTTTAACTTTAATTTAAGTGGTCACTTGCAAAAATCTCGGCCTATGTGCTCATACCCATTGGTGGGTACGTGGTGGGTACGTTTCGTACCCACCACGTACCCCCCACGTCCCCCGCAATGAAATTCCGCTCTCCTGGGCTCAAATTGTTTTTTTTAAATCTGTTTTAGGATTTGAATTAAATTTTAACTTTAATTTAAGTGGTCACTTGCAAAAATCTCGGCCTATGTGCTCATACACATTGGTGGGTACGTGGTGGGTACGTTTCGTACCCACCACGTACCCACCACGTCCCCCGCAATAAACTTCCGCTCTCCTGGGCTCAAATTGTTTTTTTTAAATCTGTTTTAGGATTTGAATTAAATTTTAACTTTAATTTAAGTGGTCACTTGCAAAAATCTCGGCCTATGTGCTCATACCCATTGGTGGGTACGTGGTGGGTACGTTTCGTACCCACCACGTACCCACCACGTCCCCCGCAATGAACTTCCGCTCTTCTGGGCTCAAATTGTTTTTTTTAAATCTGTTTTAGGATTTGAATTAAATTTTAACTTTAATTTAAGTGGTCACTTGCAAAAATCTCGGCCTATGTGCTCATACCCATTGGTGGGTACATGGTGGGTACGTTTCGTACCCACCACGTACCCACCACGTCCCCCGCAATGAACTTCCGCTCTTCTGGGCTCAAATTGTTTTTTTTAAATCTGTTTTAGGATTTGAATTAAATTTTAACTTTAATTTAAGTGGTCACTTGCAAAAATCTCGGCCTATGTGCTCATACCCATTGGTGGGTACGTGGTGGGTACGTTTCGTACCCACCACGTACCCCCCACGTCCCCCGCAATGAACTTCCGCTCTCCTGGGCTCAAATTGTTTTTTTTAAATCTGTTTTAGGATTTGAATTAAATTTTAACTTTAATTTAAGTGGTCACTTGCAAAAATCTCGGCCTATGTGCTCATACCCATTGGTGGGTACGTGGTGGGTACGTTTCGTACCCACCACGTACCCACCACGTCCCCCGCAATGAACTTCCGCTCTCCTGGGCTCAAATTGTTTTTTTTAAATCTGTTTTAGGATTTGAATTAAATTTTAACTTTAATTTAAGTGGTCACTTGCAAAAATCTCGGCCTATGTGCTCATACCCATTGGTGGGTACGTGGTGGGTACGTTTCGTACCCACCACGTACCCCCCACGTCCCCCGCAATGAACTTCCGCTCTCCTGGGCTCAAATTGTTTTTTTTAAATCTGTTTTAGGATTTGAATTAAATTTTAACTTTAATTTAAGTGGTCACTTGCAAAAATCTCGGCCTATGTGCTCATACCCATTGGTGGGTACATGGTGGGTACGTTTCGTACCCACCACGTACCCCCCACGTCCCCCGCAATGAACTTCCGCTCTCCTGGGCTCAAATTGTTTTTTTTAAATCTGTTTTAGGATTTGAATTAAATTTTAACTTTAATTTAAGTGGTCACTTGCAAAAATCTCGGCCTATGTGCTCATACACATTGGTGGGTACGTGGTGGGTACGTTTCGTACCCACCACGTACCCCCCACGTCCCCCGCAATGAACTTCCGCTCTCCTGGGCTCAAATTGTTTTTTTTAAATCTGTTTTAGGATTTGAATTAAATTGTAACTTTAATTTAAGTGGTCACTTGCAAAAATCTCGACCTATGTGCTCATACCCATTGGTGGGTACGTGGTGGGTACGTTTCGTACCCACCACGTACCCACCACGTCCCCCGCAATGAACTTCCGCTCTTCTGGGCTCAAATTGTTTTTTTTAAATCTGTTTTAGGATTTGAATTAAATTTTAACTTTAATTTAAGTGGTCACTTGCAAAAATCTCGGCCTATGTGCTCATACCCATTGGTGGGTACGTGGTGGGTACGTTTCGTACCCACCACGTACCCCCCACGTCCCCCGCAATGAACTTCCGCTCTCCTGGGCTCAAATTGTTTTTTTTAAATCTGTTTTAGGATTTGAATTAAATTTTAACTTTAATTTAAGTGGTTACTTGCAAAAATCTCGGCCTATGTGCTCATACACATTGGTGGGTACGTGGTGGGTACGTTTCGTACCCACCACGTACCCACCACGTCCCCCGCAATGAACTTCCGCTCTTCTGGGCTCAAATTGTTTTTTTTTAAATCTGTTTTAGGATTTGAATTAAATTTTAACTTTAATTTAAGTGGTCACTTGCAAAAATCTCGGCCTATGTGCTCCTACCCATTGGTGGGTACGTGGTGGGTACGTTTCGTACCCACCACGTACCCACCACGTCCCCCGCAATGAACTTCCGCTCTTCTGGGCTCAAATTGTTTTTTTTAAATCTGTTTTAGGATTTGAATTAAATTTTAACTTTAATTTAAGTGGTCACTTGCAAAAATCTCGGCCTATGTGCTCATACCCATTGGTGGGTACGTGGTGGGTACGTTTCGTACCCACCACGTACCCCCCACGTCCCCCGCAATAAACTTCCGCTCTCCTGGGCTCAAATTGTTTTTTTTAAATCTGTTTTAGGATTTGAATTAAATTTTAACTTTAATTTAAGTGGTCACTTGCAAAAATCTCGGCCTATGTGCTCATACACATTGGTGGGTACGTGGTGGGTACGTTTCGTACCCACCACGTACCCACCACGTCCCCCGCAATAAACTTCCGCTCTCCTGGGCTCAAATTGTTTTTTTTAAATCTGTTTTAGGATTTGAATTAAATTTTAACTTTAATTTAAGTGGTCACTTGCAAAAATCTCGGCCTATGTGCTCATACCCATTGGTGGGTACGTGGTGGGTACGTTTCGTACCCACCACGTACCCACCACGTCCCCCGCAATGAACTTCCGCTCTCCTGGGCTCAAATTGTTTTTTTTAAATCTGTTTTAGGATTTGAATTAAATTTTAACTTTAATTTAAGTGGTCACTTGCAAAAATCTCGGCCTATGTGCTCATACCCATTGGTGGGTACGTGGTGGGTACGTTTCGTACCCACCACGTACCCACCACGTCCCCCGCAATGAACTTCCGCTCTCCTGGGCTCAAATTGTTTTTTTTAAATCTGTTTTAGGATTTGAATTAAATTTTAACTTTAATTTAAGTGGTCACTAGCAAAAATCTCGGCCTGTGTTCTCATACACATTGGTGGGTACGTGGTGGGTACGTTTCGTACCCACCACGTACCCACCACGTCCCCCGCAATAAACTTCCGCTCTCCTGGGCTCAAATTGTTTTTTTTAAATCTGTTTTAGGATTTGAATTAAATTTTAACTTTAATTTAAGTGGTCACTTGCAAAAATCTCGGCCTATGTGCTCATACCCATTGGTGGGTACATGGTGGGTACGTTTCGTACCCACCACGTACCCACCACGTCCCCCGCAATGAACTTCCGCTCTTCTGGGCTCAAATTGTTTTTTTTAAATCTGTTTTAGGATTTGAATTAAATTTTAACTTTAATTTAAGTGGTCACTTGCAAAAATCTCGGCCTATGTGCTCATACACATTGGTGGGTACGTGGTGGGTAGGTTTCGCACCCACCACGTACCCCCCACGTCCCCCGCAATGAACTTCCGCTCTCCTGGGCTCAAATTGTTTTTTTTAAATCTGTTTTAGGATTTGAATTAAATTTTAACTTTAATTTAAGTGGTCACTTGCAAAAATCTCGGCCTATGTGCTCATACCCATTGGTGGGTACGTGGTGGGTACGTTTCGTACCCACCACGTACCCCCCACGTCCCCCGCAATGAACTTCCGCTCTCCTGGGCTCAAATTGTTTTTTTTAAATCTGTTTTAGGATTTGAATTAAATTTTAACTTTAATTTAAGTGGTCACTTGCAAAAATCTCGGCCTATGTGCTCATACCCATTGGTGGGTACGTGGTGGGTACGTTTCGTACCCACCACGTACCCCCCACGTCCCCCGCAATGAACTTCCGCTCTCCTGGGCTCAAATTGTTTTTTTTAAATCTGTTTTAGGATTTGAATTAAATTTTAACTTTAATTTAAGTGGTCACTTGCAAAAATCTCGGCCTATGTGCTCATACCCATTGGTGGGTACATGGTGGGTACGTTTCGTACCCACCACGTACCCACCACGTCCCCCGCAATGAACTTCCGCTCTTCTGGGCTCAAATTGTTTTTTTTAAATCTGTTTTAGGATTTGAATTAAATTTTAACTTTAATTTAAGTGGTCACTTGCAAAAATCTCGGCCTATGTGCTCATACCCATTGGTGGGTACGTGGTGGGTACGTTTCGTACCCACCACGTACCCCCCACGTCCCCCGCAATGAACTTCCGCTCTCCTGGGCTCAAATTGTTTTTTTTAAATCTGTTTTAGGATTTGAATTAAATTTTAACTTTAATTTAAGTGGTCACTAGCAAAAATCTCGGCCTATGTTCTCATACACATTGGTGGGTACGTGGTGGGTACGTTTCGTACCCACCACGTACCCACCACGTCCCCCGCAATAAACTTCCGCTCTCCTGGGCTCAAATTGTTTTTTTTAAATCTGTTTTAGGATTTGAATTAAATTTTAACTTTAATTTAAGTGGTCACTTGCAAAAATCTCGGCCTTTGTGCTCATACACATTGGTGGGTACGTGGTGGGTACGTTTCGTACCCACCACGTACCCCCCACGTCCCCCGCAATGAACTTCCGCTCTCCTGGGCTCAAATTGTTTTTTTTAAATCTGTTTTAGGATTTGAATTAAATTTTAACTTTAATTTAAGTGGTCACTTGCAAAAATCTCGGCCTATGTGCTCATACCCATTGGTGGGTACGTGGTGGGTACGTTTCGTACCCACCACGTACCCCCCACGTCCCCCGCAATGAACTTCCGCTCTCCTGGGCTCAAATTGTTTTTTTTAAATCTGTTTTAGGATTTGAATTAAATTTTAACTTTAATTTAAGTGGTCACTTGCAAAAATCTCGGCCTATGTGCTCATACACATTGGTGGGTACGTGGTGGGTACGTTTTGTACCCACCACGTACCCCCCACGTCCCCCGCAATGAACTTCCGCTCTCCTGGGCTCAAATTGTTTTTTTTAAATCTGTTTTAGGATTTGAATTAAATTTTAACTTTAATTTAAGTGGTCACTTGCAAAAATCTCGGCCTATGTGCTCATACCCATTGGTGGGTACGTGGTGGGTACGTTTCGTACCCACCACGTACCCACCACGTCCCCCGCAATGAACTTCCGCTCTCCTGGGCTCAAATTGTTTTTTTTAAATCTGTTTTAGGATTTGAATTAAATTTTAACTTTAATTTAAGTGGTCACTTGCAAAAATCTCGGCCTATGTGCTCATACCTATTGGTGGGTACGTGGTGGGTACGTTTCGTACCCACCACGTACCCACCACGTCCCCCGCAATGAACTTCCGCTCTTCTGGGCTCAAATTGTTTTTTTTTAAATCTGTTTTAGGATTTGAATTAAATTTTAACTTTAATTTAAGTGCTCACTTGCAAAAATCTCGGCCTATGTGCTCATACACATTGGTGGGTACGTGGTGGGTACGTTTCGTACCCACCACGTACCCCCCACGTCCCCCGCAATGAACTTCCGCTCTCCTGGGCTCAAATTGTTTTTTTTAAATCTGTTTTAGGATTTGAATTAAATTTTAACTTTAATTTAAGTGGTCACTTGCAAAAATCTCGACCTATGTGCTCATACCCATTGGTGGGTACGTGGTGGGTACGTTTCGTACCCACCACGTACCCACCACGTCCCCCGCAATGAACTTCCGCTCTTCTGGGCTCAAATTGTTTTTTTTAAATCTGTTTTAGGATTTGAATTAAATTTTAACTTTAATTTAAGTGGTCACTTGCAAAAATCTCGGCCTATGTGCTCATACCCATTGGTGGGTACATGGTGGGTACGTTTCGTACCCACCACGTACCCCCCACGTCCCCCGCAATGAACTTCCGCTCTCCTGGGCTCAAATTGTTTTTTTTAAATCTGTTTTAGGATTTGAATTAAATTTTAACTTTAATTTAAGTGGTCACTTGCAAAAATCTCGGCCTATGTGCTCATACCCATTGGTGGGTACGTGGTGGGTACGTTTCGTACCCACCACGTACCCCCCACGTCCCCCGCAATGAACTTCCGCTCTCCTGGGCTCAAATTGTTTTTTTTAAATCTGTTTTAGGATTTGAATTAAATTTTAACTTTAATTTAAGTGGTCACTTGCAAAAATCTCGGCCTATGTGCTCATACACATTGGTGGGTACGTGGTGGGTACGTTTCGTACCCACCACGTACCCACCACGTCCCCCGCAATGAACTTCCGCTCTTCTGGGCTCAAATTGTTTTTTTTTAAATCTGTTTTAGGATTTGAATTAAATTTTAACTTTAATTTAAGTGGTCATTTGCAAAAATCTCGGCCTATGTGCTCACACCCATTGGTGGGTACGTGGTGGGTACGTTTCGTACCCACCACGTACCCACCACGTCCCCCGCAATGAACTTCCGCTCTTCTGGGCTCAAATTGTTTTTTTTTAAATCTGTTTTAGGATTTGAATTAAATTTTAACTTTAATTTAAGTGGTCACTTGCAAAAATCTCGGCCTATGTGCTCATACACATTGGTGGGTACGTGGTGGGTACGTTTCGCACCCACCACGTACCCCCCACGTCCCCCGCAATGAACTTCCGCTCTCCTGGGCTCAAATTGTTTTTTTTAAATCTGTTTTAGGATTTGAATTAAATTTTAACTTTAATTTAAGTGGTCACTTGCAAAAATCTCGGCCTATGTGCTCATACACATTGGTGGGTACGTGGTGGGTACGTTTCGTACCCACCACGTACCCACCACGTCCCCCGCGATGAACTTCCGCTCTCCTGGGCTCAAATTGTTTTTTTTAAATCTGTTTTAGGATTTGAATTAAATTTTAACTTTAATTTAAGTGGTCACTTGCAAAAATCTCGGCCTATGTGCTCATACACATTGGTGGGTACGTGGTGGGTACGTTTTGTACGCACCACGTACGCACCACGTCCCCCGCAATGAACTTCCGCTCTCCTGGGCTCAAATTGTTTTTTTTAAATCTGTTTTAGGATTTGAATTAAATTTTAACTTTAATTTAAGTGGTCACTTGCAAAAATCTCAACCTATGTGCTCATACCCATTGGTGGGTACGTGGTGGGTACGTTTCGTACCCACCACGTACCCACCACGTCCCCCGCAATGAACTTCCGCTCTTCTGGGCTCAAATTGTTTTTTTTTAAATCTGTTTTAGGATTTGAATTAAATTTTAACTTTAATTTAAGTGGTCACTTGCAAAAATCTCGGCCTATGTGCTCATACACATTGGTGGGTACGTGGTGGGTACGTTTCGCACCCACCACGTACCCCCCACGTCCCCCGCAATGAACTTCCGCTCTCCTGGGCTCAAATTGTTTTTTTTAAATCTGTTTTAGGATTTGAATTAAATTTTAACTTTAATTTAAGTGGTCACTTGCAAAAATCTCGGCCTATGTGCTCATACCCATTGGTGGGTACGTGGTGGGTACGTTTCGTACCCACCACGCAATGAACTTCCGCTCTCCTGGGCTCAAATTGTTTTTTTTAAATCTGTTTTAGGATTTGAATTAAATTTTAACTTTAATTTAAGTGGTCACTTGCAAAAATCTCGGCCTATGTGCTCATACCCATTGGTGGGTACGTGGTGGGTACGTTTCGTACCCACCACGTACCCCCCACGTCCCCCGCAATGAACTTCCGCTCTCCTGGGCTCAAATTGTTTTTTTTAAATCTGTTTTAGGATTTGAATTAAATTTTAACTTTAATTTAAGTGGTCACTTGCAAAAATCTCGGCCTATGTGCTCATACACATTGGTGGGTACGTGGTGGGTACGTTTCGTACCCACCACGTACCCACCACGTCCCCCGCAATAAACTTCCGCTCTCCTGGGCTCAAATTGTTTTTTTTAAATCTGTTTTAGGATTTGAATTAAATTTTAACTTTAATTTAAGTGGTCACTTGCAAAAATCTCGGCCTATGTGCTCATACCCATTGGTGGGTACGTGGTGGGTACGTTTCGTACCCACCACGTACCCACCACGTCCCCCGCGATGAACTTCCGCTCTCCTGGGCTCAAATTGTTTTTTTTAAATCTGTTTTAGGATTTGAATTAAATTTTAACTTTAATTTAAGTGGTCACTTGCAAAAATCTCGGCCTATGTGCTCATACACATTGGTGGGTACGTGGTGGGTACGTTTCGTACCCACCACGTACCCACCACGTCCCCCGCAATGAACTTCCGCTCTCCTGGGCTCAAATTGTTTTTTTTAAATCTGTTTTAGGATTTGAATTAAATTTTAACTTTAATTTAAGTGGTCACTTGCAAAAATCTCGGCCTATGTGCTCATACCCATTGGTGGGTACGTGGTGGGTACGTTTCGTACCCACCACGTACCCCCCACGTCCCCCGCAATGAACTTCCGCTCTCCTGGGCTCAAATTGTTTTTTTTAAATCTGTTTTAGGATTTGAATTAAATTTTAACTTTAATTTAAGTGGTCACTTGCAAAAATCTCGGCCTATGTGCTCATACACATTGGTGGGTACGTGGTGGGTACGTTTCGTACCCACCACGTACCCACCACGTCCCCGCAATGAACTTCCGCTCTTCTGGGCTCAAATTGTTTTTTTTTAAATCTGTTTTAGGATTTGAATTAAATTTTAACTTTAATTTAAGTGGTCACTTGCAAAAATCTCGGCCTATGTGCTCATACCCATTGGTGGGTACGTGGTGGGTACGTTTCGTACCCACCACGTACCCACCACGTCCCCCGCAATAAACTTCCGCTCTCCTGGGCTCAAATTGTTTTTTTTAAATCTGTTTTAGGATTTGAATTAAATTTTAACTTTAATTTAAGTGGTCACTTGCAAAAATCTCGGCCTATGTGCTCATACCCATTGGTGGGTACGTGGTGGGTACGTTTCGTACCCACCACGTACCCCCACGTCCCCCGCAATGAACTTCCGCTCTCCTGGGCTCAAATTGTTTTTTTTAAATCTGTTTTAGGATTTGAATTAAATTTTAACTTTAATTTAAGTGGTCACTTGCAAAAATCTCGGCCTATGTACTCATACACATTGGTGGGTACGTGGTGGGTACGTTTCGTACCCACCACGTACCCCCCACGTCCCCCGCAATGAACTTCCGCTCTCCTGGGCTCAAATTGTTTTTTTTAAATCTGTTTTAGGATTTGAATTAAATTTTAACTTTAATTTAAGTGGTCACTTGCAAAAATCTCGGCCTATGTGCTCATACCCATTGGTGGGTACGTGGTGGATACGTTTCGTACCCACCACGTACCCCCCACGTCCCCCGCAATGAACTTCCGCTCTCCTGGGCTCAAATTGTTTTTTTTAAATCTGTTTTAGGATTTGAATTAAATTTTAACTTTAATTTAAGTGGTCACTTGCAAAAATCTCGGCCTATGTGCTCATACACATTGGTGGGTACGTGGTGGGTACGTTTCGTACCCACCACGTACCCCCCACGTCCCCCGCAATGAACTTCCGCTCTCCTGGGCTCAAATTGTTTTTTTTAAATCTGTTTTAGGATTTGAATTAAATTTTAACTTTAATTTAAGTGGTCACTTGCAAAAATCTCGACCTATGTGCTCATACCCATTGGTGGGTACGTGGTGGGTACGTTTCGTACCCACCACGTACCCACCACGTCCCCCGCAATGAACTTCCGCTCTTCTGGGCTCAAATTGTTTTTTTTAAATCTGTTTTAGGATTTGAATTAAATTTTAACTTTAATTTAAGTGGTCACTTGCAAAAATCTCGGCCTATGTGCTCATACCCATTGGTGGGTACGTGGTGGGTACGTTTCGTACCCACCACGTACCCCCCACGTCCCCCGCAATGAACTTCCGCTCTCCTGGGCTCAAATTGTTTTTTTTAAATCTGTTTTAGGATTTGAATTAAATTTTAACTTTAATTTAAGTGGTCACTTGCAAAAATCTCGGCCTATGTGCTCATACACATTGGTGGGTACGTGGTGGGTACGTTTCGTACCCACCACGTACCCACCACGTCCCCCGCAATGAACTTCCGCTCTTCTGGGCTCAAATTGTTTTTTTTAAATCTGTTTTAGGATTTGAATTAAATTTTAACTTTAATTTAAGTGGTCACTTGCAAAAATCTCGGCCTATGTGCTCATACCCATTGGTGGGTACGTGGTGGGTACGTTTCGTACCCACCACGTACCCACCACGTCCCCCGCAATAAACTTCCGCTCTCCTGGGCTCAAATTGTTTTTTTTAAATCTGTTTTAGGATTTGAATTAAATTTTAACTTTAATTTAAGTGGTCACTTGCAAAAATCTCGGCCTATGTGCTCATACCCATTGGTGGGTACGTGGTGGGTACGTTTCGTACCCACCACGTACCCACCACGTCCCCCGCAATGAACTTCCGCTCTCCTGGGCTCAAATTGTTTTTTTTAAATCTGTTTTAGGATTTGAATTAAATTTTAACTTTAATTTAAGTGGTCACTTGCAAAAATCTCGGCCTATGTGCTCATACCCATTGGTGGGTACGTGGTGGGTACGTTTCGTACCCACCACGTACCCACCACGTCCCCCGCAATGAACTTCCGCTCTTCTGGGCTCAAATTGTTTTTTTTTAAATCTGTTTTAGGATTTGAATTAAATTTTAACTTTAATTTAAGTGGTCACTTGCAAAAGTCTCGGCCTATGTGCTCATACACATTGGTGGGTACGTGGTGGGTACGTTTCGCACCCACCACGTACCCCCCACGTCCCCCGCAATGAACTTCCGCTCTCCTGGGCTCAAATTGTTTTTTTTAAATCTGTTTTAGGATTTGAATTAAATTTTAACTTTAATTTAAGTGGTCACTTGCAAAAATCTCGGCCTATGTGCTCATACCCATTGGTGGGTACGTGGTGGGTACGTTTCGTACCCACCACGTACCCCCCACGTCCCCCGCAATGAACTTCCGCTCTCCTGGGCTCAAATTGTTTTTTTTAAATCTGTTTTAGGATTTGAATTAAATTTTAACTTTAATTTAAGTGGTCACTTGCAAAAATCTCGGCCTATGTGCTCATACACATTGGTGGGTACGTGGTGGGTACGTTTCGTACCCACCACGTACCCACCACGTCCCCCGCAATAAACTTCCGCTCTCCTGGGCTCAAATTGTTTTTTTTAAATCTGTTTTAGGATTTGAATTAAATTTTAACTTTAATTTAAGTGGTCACTTGCAAAAATCTCGACCTATGTGCTCATACCCATTGGTGGGTACGTGGTGGGTACGTTTCGTACCCACCACGTACCCACCACGTCCCCCGCAATGAACTTCCGCTCTCCTGGGCTCAAATTGTTTTTTTTAAATCTGTTTTAGGATTTGAATTAAATTTTAACTTTAATTTAAGTGGTCACTTGCAAAAATCTCGGCCTATGTGCTCATACACATTGGTGGGTACGTGGTGGGTACGTTTCGTACCCACCACGTACCCCCCACGTCCCCCGCAATGAACTTCCGCTCTCCTGGGCTCAAATTGTTTTTTTTAAATCTGTTTTAGGATTTGAATTAAATTTTAACTTTAATTTAAGTGGTCACTTGCAAAAATCTCGGCCTATGTGCTCATACCCATTGGTGGGTACGTGGTGGGTACGTTTCGTACCCACCACGTACCCACCACGTCCCCCGCAATGAACTTCCGCTCTCCTGGGCTCAAATTGTTTTTTTTAAATCTGTTTTAGGATTTGAATTAAATTTTAACTTTAATTTAAGTGGTCACTTGCAAAAATCTCGGCCTATGTGCTCATACCCATTGGTGGGTACGTGGTGGGTACGTTTCGTACCCACCACGTACCCACCACGTCCCCCGCAATGAACTTCCGCTCTCCTGGGCTCAAATTGTTTTTTTTAAATCTGTTTTAGGATTTGAATTAAATTTTAACTTTAATTTAAGTGGTCACTTGCAAAAATCTCGGCCTATGTGCTCATACACATTGGTGGGTACGTGGTGGGTACGTTTCGTACCCACCACGTACCCCCCACGTCCCCCGCAATGAACTTCCGCTCTCCTGGGCTCAAATTGTTTTTTTTAAATCTGTTTTAGGATTTGAATTAAATTTTAACTTTAATTTAAGTGGTCACTTGCAAAAATCTCGGCCTATGTGCTCATACCCATTGGTGGGTACGTGGTGGGTACGTTTCGTACCCACCACGTACCCACCACGTCCCCCGCAATGAACTTCCGCTCTCCTGGGCTCAAATTGTTTTTTTTAAATCTGTTTTAGGATTTGAATTAAATTTTAACTTTAATTTAAGTGGTCACTTGCAAAAATCTCGACCTATGTGCTCATACCCATTGGTGGGTACGTGGTGGGTACGATTCGTACCCACCACGTACCCACCACGTCCCCCGCAATGAACTTCCGCTCTCCTGGGCTCAAATTGTTTTTTTTAAATCTGTTTTAGGATTTGAATTAAATTTTAACTTTAATTTAAGTGGTCACTTGCAAAAATCTCGGCCTATGTGCTCATACCCATTGGTGGGTACGTGGTGGGTACGTTTCGTACCCACCACGTACCCACCACGTCCCCCGCAATGAACTTCCGCTCTCCTGGGCTCAAATTGTTTTTTTTAAATCTGTTTTAGGATTTGAATTAAATTTTAACTTTAATTTAAGTGGTCACTTGCAAAAATCTCGGCCTATGTGCTCATACCCATTGGTGGGTACGTGGTGGGTACGTTTCGTACCCACCACGTACCCACCACGTCCCTCGCAATGAACTTCCGCTCTCCTGGGCTCAAATTGTTTTTTTTAAATCTGTTTTAGGATTTGAATTAAATTTTAACTTTAATTTAAGTGGTCACTTGCAAAAATCTCGGCCTATGTGCTCATACACATTGGTGGGTACGTGGTGGGTACGTTTCGTACCCACCACGTACCCACCACGTCCCCCGCAATGAACTTCCGCTCTCCTGGGCTCAAATTGTTTTTTTTAAATCTGTTTTAGGATTTGAATTAAATTTTAACTTTAATTTAAGTGGTCACTTGCAAAAATCTCGGCCTATGTGCTCATACACATTGGTGGGTACGTGGTGGGTACGTTTCGCACCCACCACGTACCCCCCACGTCCCCCGCAATGAACTTCCGCTCTCCTGGGCTCAAATTGTTTTTTTTAAATCTGTTTTAGGATTTGAATTAAATTTTAACTTTAATTTAAGTGGTCACTTGCAAAAATCTCGGCCTATGTGCTCATACCCATTGGTGGGTACGTGGTGGGTACGTTTCGTACCCACCACGTACCCACCACGTCCCCCGCAATAAACTTCCGCTCTCCTGGGCTCAAATTGTTTTTTTTAAATCTGTTTTAGGATTTGAATTAAATTTTAACTTTAATTTAAGTGGTCACTTGCAAAAATCTCGACCTATGTGCTCATACCCATTGGTGGGTACGTGGTGGGTACGTTTCGTACCCACCACGTACCCACCACGTCCCCCGCAATGAACTTCCGCTCTTCTGGGCTCAAATTGTTTTTTTTTAAATCTGTTTTAGGATTTGAATTAAATTTTAACTTTAATTTAAGTGGTCACTTGCAAAAATCTCGGCCTATGTGCTCATACCCATTGGTGGGTACGTGGTGGGTACGTTTCGTACCCACCACGTACCCACCACGTCCCCCGCAATAAACTTCCGCTCTCCTGGGCTCAAATTGTTTTTTTTAAATCTGTTTTAGGATTTGAATTAAATTTTAACTTTAATTTAAGTGGTCACTTGCAAAAATCTCGGCCTATGTGCTCATACCCACCACGTCCCCCGCAATGAACTTCCGCTCTCCTGGGCTCAAATTGTTTTTTTTAAATCTGTTTTAGGATTTGAATTAAATTTTAACTTTAATTTAAGTGGTCACTTGCAAAAATCTCGACCTATGTGCTCATACCCATTGGTGGGTACGTGGTGGGTACGATTCGTACCCACCACGTACCCACCACGTCCCCCGCAATGAACTTCCGCTCTCCTGGGCTCAAATTGTTTTTTTTAAATCTGTTTTAGGATTTGAATTAAATTTTAACTTTAATTTAAGTGGTCACTTGCAAAAATCTCGGCCTATGTGCTCATACCCATTGGTGGGTACATGGTGGGTACGTTTCGTACCCACCACGTACCCACCACGTCCCCCGCAATGAACTTCCGCTCTTCTGGGCTCAAATTGTTTTTTTTAAATCTGTTTTAGGATTTGAATTAAATTTTAACTTTAATTTAAGTGGTCACTTGCAAAAATCTCGGCCTATGTGCTCATACCCATTGGTGGGTACGTGGTGGGTACGTTTCGTACCAACCACGTACCCCCCACGTCCCCCGCAATGAACTTCCGCTCTCCTGGGCTCAAATTGTTTTTTTTAAATCTGTTTTAGGATTTGAATTAAATTTTAACTTTAATTTAAGTGGTCACTTGCAAAAATCTCGGCCTATGTGCTCATACACATTGGTGGGTACGTGGTGGGTACGTTCAGTAGGATTTGAATTAAATTTTAACTTTAATTTAAGTGGTCACTTGCAAAAATCTCGACCTATGTGCTCATACCCATTGGTGGGTACGTGGTGGGTACGTTTCGTACCCACCACGTACCCACCACGTCCCCCGCAATGAACTTCCGCTCTTCTGGGCTCAAATTGTTTTTTTTTAAATCTGTTTTAGGATTTGAATTAAATTTTAACTTTAATTTAAGTGGTCACTTGCAAAAATCTCGGCCTATGTGCTCATACCCATTGGTGGGTACGTGGTGGGTACGTTTCGTACCCACCACGTACCCACCACGTCCCCCGCAATAAACTTCCGCTCTCCTGGGCTCAAATTGTTTTTTTTAAATCTGTTTTAGGATTTGAATTAAATTTTAACTTTAATTTAAGTGGTCACTTGCAAAAATCTCGGCCTATGTGCTCATACCCACCACGTCCCCCGCAATGAACTTCCGCTCTCCTGGGCTCAAATTGTTTTTTTTAAATCTGTTTTAGGATTTGAATTAAATTTTAACTTTAATTTAAGTGGTCACTTGCAAAAATCTCGACCTATGTGCTCATACCCATTGGTGGGTACGTGGTGGGTACGATTCGTACCCACCACGTACCCACCACGTCCCCCGCAATGAACTTCCGCTCTCCTGGGCTCAAATTGTTTTTTTTAAATCTGTTTTAGGATTTGAATTAAATTTTAACTTTAATTTAAGTGGTCACTTGCAAAAATCTCGGCCTATGTGCTCATACCCATTGGTGGGTACATGGTGGGTACGTTTCGTACCCACCACGTACCCACCACGTCCCCCGCAATGAACTTCCGCTCTTCTGGGCTCAAATTGTTTTTTTTAAATCTGTTTTAGGATTTGAATTAAATTTTAACTTTAATTTAAGTGGTCACTTGCAAAAATCTCGGCCTATGTGCTCATACCCATTGGTGGGTACGTGGTGGGTACGTTTCGTACCAACCACGTACCCCCCACGTCCCCCGCAATGAACTTCCGCTCTCCTGGGCTCAAATTGTTTTTTTTAAATCTGTTTTAGGATTTGAATTAAATTTTAACTTTAATTTAAGTGGTCACTTGCAAAAATCTCGGCCTATGTGCTCATACCCATTGGTGGGTACATGGTGGGTACGTTTCGTACCCACCACGTACCCACCACGTCCCCCGCAATGAACTTCCGCTCTTCTGGGCTCAAATTGTTTTTTTTAAATCTGTTTTAGGATTTGAATTAAATTTTAACTTTAATTTAAGTGGTCACTTGCAAAAATCTCGGCCTATGTGCTCATACCCATTGGTGGGTACGTGGTGGGTACGTTTCGTACCCACCACGTACCCCCCACGTCCCCCGCAATGAACTTCCGCTCTCCTGGGCTCAAATTGTTTTTTTTAAATCTGTTTTAGGATTTGAATTAAATTTTAACTTTAATTTAAGTGGTCACTTGCAAAAATCTCGGCCTATGTTCTCATACACATTGGTGGGTACGTGGTGGGTACGTTTCGTACCCACCACGTACCCACCACGTCCCCCGCAATAAACTTCCGCTCTCCTGGGCTCAAATTGTTTTTTTTAAATCTGTTTTAGGATTTGAATTAAATTTTAACTTTAATTTAAGTGGTCACTTGCAAAAATCTCGGCCTATGTGCTCATACACATTGGTGGGTACGTGGTCTGTACGTTTCGTACCCACCACGTACCCCCCACGTCCCCCGCAATGAACTTCCGCTCTCCTGGGCTCAAATTGTTTTTTTTAAATCTGTTTTAGGATTTGAATTAAATTTTAACTTTAATTTAAGTGGTCACTTGCAAAAATCTCGGCCTATGTGCTCATACCCATTGGTGGGTACGTGGTGGGTACGTTTTGTACCCACCACGTACCCACCACGTCCCCCGCAATGAACTTCCGCTCTTCTGGGCTCAAATTGTTTTTTTTTAAATCTGTTTTAGGATTTGAATTAAATTTTAACTTTAATTTAAGTGGTCACTTGCAAAAATCTCGGCCTATGTGCTCATACCCATTGGTGGGTACGTGGTGGGTACGTTTCGTACCCACCACGTACCCCCCACGTCCCCCGCAATGAACTTCCGCTCTCCTGGGCTCAAATTGTTTTTTTTAAATCTGTTTTAGGATTTGAATTAAATTTTAACTTTAATTTAAGTGGTCACTTGCAAAAATCTCGGCCTATGTGCTCATACCCATTGGTGGGTACGTGGTGGGTACGTTTCGTACCCACCACGTACCCCCCACGTCCCCCGCAATAAACTTCCGCTCTCCTGGGCTCAAATTGTTTTTTTTAAATCTGTTTTAGGATTTGAATTAAATTTTAACTTTAATTTAAGTGGTCACTTGCAAAAATCTCGGCCTATGTGCTCATACACATTGGTGGGTACGTGGTGGGTACGTTTCGTACCCACCACGTACCCACCACGTCCCCCGCAATAAACTTCCGCTCTCCTGGGCCCAAATTGTTTTTTTTAAATCTGTTTTAGGATTTGAATTAAATTTTAACTTTAATTTAAGTGGTCACTTGCAAAAATCTCGGCCTATGTGCTCATACCCATTGGTGGGTACGTGGTGGGTACGTTTCGTACCCACCACGTACCCACCACGTTCCCCGCAATGAACTTCCGCTCTCCTGGGCTCAAATTGTTTTTTTTATATCTGTTTTAGGATTTGAATTAAATTTTAACTTTAATTTAAGTGGTCACTTGCAAAAATCTCGGCCTATGTGCTCATACCCATTGGTGGGTACGTGGTGGGTACGTTTCGTACGTTTCGTACCCACCACGTACCCCCCACGTCCCCCGCAATAAACTTCCGCTCTCCTGGACTCAAATTGTTTTTTTTAAATCTGTTTTAGGATTTGAATTAAATTTTAACTTTAATTTAAGTGGTCACTTGCAAAAATCTCGGCCTATGTGCTCATACACATTGGTGGGTACGTTTCGTACCCACCACGTACCCACCACGTCCCCCGCAATAAACTTCCGCTCTCCTGGGCTCAAATTGTTTTTTTTAAATCTGTTTTAGGATTTGAATTAAATTTTAACTTTAATTTAAGTGGTCACTTGCAAAAATCTCGGCCTATGTGCTCATACCCATTGGTGGGTACGTGGTGGGTACGTTTCGTACCCACCACGTACCCACCACGTTCCCCGCAATGAACTTCCGCTCTCCTGGGCTCAAATTGTTTTTTTAAATCTGTTTTAGGATTTGAATTAAATTTTAACTTTAATTTAAGTGGTCACTTGCAAAAATCTCGGCCTATGTGCTCATACCCATTGGTGGGTACATGGTGGGTACGTTTCGTACCCACCACGTACCCACCACGTCCCCCGCAATGAACTTCCGCTCTTCTGGGCTCAAATTGTTTTTTTTAAATCTGTTTTAGGATTTGAATTAAATTTTAACTTTAATTTAAGTGGTCACTTGCAAAAATCTCGGCCTATGTGCTCATACCCATTGGTGGGTACGTGGTGGGTACGTTTCGTACCCACCACGTACCCCCCACGTCCCCCGCAATGAACTTCCGCTCTCCTGGGCTCAAATTGTTTTTTTTAAATCTGTTTTAGGATTTGAATTAAATTTTAACTTTAATTTAAGTGGTCACTTGCAAAAATCTCGGCCTATGTGCTCATACACATTGGTGGGTACGTGGTGGGTACGTTTCGTACCCACCACGTACCCCCCACGTCCCCCGCAATGAACTTCCGCTCTCCTGGGCTCAAATTGTTTTTTTTAAATCTGTTTTAGGATTTGAATTAAATTTTAACTTTAATTTAAGTGGTCACTTGCAAAAATCTCGGCCTATGTGCTCATACCCATTGGTGGGTACGTGGTGGGTACGTTTCGTACCCACCACGTACCCCCCACGTCCCCCGCAATGAACTTCCGCTCTCCTGGGCTCAAATTGTTTTTTTTAAATCTGTTTTAGGATTTGAATTAAATTTTAACTTTAATTTAAGTGGTCACTTGCAAAAATCTCGGCCTATGTGCTCATACCCATTGGTGGGTACGTGGCGGGTACGTTTCGTACCCACCACGTACCCCCCACGTCCCCCGCAATAAACTTCCGCTCTCCTGGGCTCAAATTGTTTTTTTTAAATCTGTTTTAGGATTTGAATTAAATTTTAACTTTAATTTAAGTGGTCACTTGCAAAAATCTCGGCCTATGTGCTCATACACATTGGTGGGTACGTGGTGGGTACGTTTCGTACCCACCACGTACCCACCACGTCCCCCGCAATAAACTTCCGCTCTCCTGGGCTCAAATTGTTTTTTTTAAATCTGTTTTAGGATTTGAATTAAATTTTAACTTTAATTTAAGTGGTCACTTGCAAAAATCTCGGCCTATGTGCTCATACCCATTGGTGGGTACGTTTCGTACCCACCACGTACCCACCACGTTCCCCGCAATGAACTTCCGCTCTCCTGGGCGCAAATTGTTTTTTTTAAATCTGTTTTAGGATTTGAATTAAATTTTAACTTTAATTTAAGTGGTCACTTGCAAAAATCTCGGCCTATGTGCTCATACCCATTGGTGGGTACGTGGTGGGTACGTTTCGTACCCACCACGTACCCCCCACGTCCCCCGCAATGAACTTCCGCTCTCCTGGGCTCAAATTGTTTTTTTTAAATCTGTTTTAGGATTTGAATTAAATTTTAACTTTAATTTAAGTGGTCACTTGCAAAAATCTCGGCCTATGTGCTCATACCCATTGGTGGGTACGTGGTGGGTACGTTTCGTACCCACCACGTACCCCCCACGTCCCCCGCAATAAACTTCCGCTCTCCTGGGCTCAAATTGTTTTTTTTAAATCTGTTTTAGGATTTGAATTAAATTTTAACTTTAATTTAAGTGGTCACTTGCAAAAATCTCGGCCTATGTGCTCATACACATTGGTGGGTACGTGGTGGGTACGTTTCGTACCCACCACGTACCCACCACGTCCCCCGCAATAAACTTCCGCTCTCCTGGGCCCAAATTGTTTTTTTTAAATCTGTTTTAGGATTTGAATTAAATTTTAACTTTAATTTAAGTGGTCACTTGCAAAAATCTCGGCCTATGTGCTCATACCCATTGGTGGGTACGTGGTGGGTACGTTTCGTACCCACCACGTACCCACCACGTTCCCCGCAATGAACTTCCGCTCTCCTGGGCTCAAATTGTTTTTTTTATATCTGTTTTAGGATTTGAATTAAATTTTAACTTTAATTTAAGTGGTCACTTGCAAAAATCTCGGCCTATGTGCTCATACCCATTGGTGGGTACGTGGTGGGTACGTTTCGTACGTTTCGTACCCACCACGTACCCCCCACGTCCCCCGCAATAAACTTCCGCTCTCCTGGACTCAAATTGTTTTTTTTAAATCTGTTTTAGGATTTGAATTAAATTTTAACTTTAATTTAAGTGGTCACTTGCAAAAATCTCGGCCTATGTGCTCATACACATTGGTGGGTACGTTTCGTACCCACCACGTACCCACCACGTCCCCCGCAATAAACTTCCGCTCTCCTGGGCTCAAATTGTTTTTTTTAAATCTGTTTTAGGATTTGAATTAAATTTTAACTTTAATTTAAGTGGTCACTTGCAAAAATCTCGGCCTATGTGCTCATACCCATTGGTGGGTACGTGGTGGGTACGTTTCGTACCCACCACGTACCCACCACGTTCCCCGCAATGAACTTCCGCTCTCCTGGGCTCAAATTGTTTTTTTTAAATCTGTTTTAGGATTTGAATTAAATTTTAACTTTAATTTAAGTGGTCACTTGCAAAAATCTCGGCCTATGTGCTCATACCCATTGGTGGGTACATGGTGGGTACGTTTCGTACCCACCACGTACCCACCACGTCCCCCGCAATGAACTTCCGCTCTTCTGGGCTCAAATTGTTTTTTTTAAATCTGTTTTAGGATTTGAATTAAATTTTAACTTTAATTTAAGTGGTCACTTGCAAAAATCTCGGCCTATGTGCTCATACCCATTGGTGGGTACGTGGTGGGTACGTTTCGTACCCACCACGTACCCCCCACGTCCCCCGCAATGAACTTCCGCTCTCCTGGGCTCAAATTGTTTTTTTTAAATCTGTTTTAGGATTTGAATTAAATTTTAACTTTAATTTAAGTGGTCACTTGCAAAAATCTCGGCCTATGTGCTCATACACATTGGTGGGTACGTGGTGGGTACGTTTCGTACCCACCACGTACCCCCCACGTCCCCCGCAATGAACTTCCGCTCTCCTGGGCTCAAATTGTTTTTTTTAAATCTGTTTTAGGATTTGAATTAAATTTTAACTTTAATTTAAGTGGTCACTTGCAAAAATCTCGGCCTATGTGCTCATACCCATTGGTGGGTACGTGGTGGGTACGTTTCGTACCCACCACGTACCCCCCACGTCCCCCGCAATGAACTTCCGCTCTCCTGGGCTCAAATTGTTTTTTTTAAATCTGTTTTAGGATTTGAATTAAATTTTAACTTTAATTTAAGTGGTCACTTGCAAAAATCTCGGCCTATGTGCTCATACCCATTGGTGGGTACGTGGCGGGTACGTTTCGTACCCACCACGTACCCCCCACGTCCCCCGCAATAAACTTCCGCTCTCCTGGGCTCAAATTGTTTTTTTTAAATCTGTTTTAGGATTTGAATTAAATTTTAACTTTAATTTAAGTGGTCACTTGCAAAAATCTCGGCCTATGTGCTCATACACATTGGTGGGTACGTGGTGGGTACGTTTCGTACCCACCACGTACCCACCACGTCCCCCGCAATAAACTTCCGCTCTCCTGGGCTCAAATTGTTTTTTTTAAATCTGTTTTAGGATTTGAATTAAATTTTAACTTTAATTTAAGTGGTCACTTGCAAAAATCTCGGCCTATGTGCTCATACCCATTGGTGGGTACGTTTCGTACCCACCACGTACCCACCACGTTCCCCGCAATGAACTTCCGCTCTCCTGGGCGCAAATTGTTTTTTTTAAATCTGTTTTAGGATTTGAATTAAATTTTAACTTTAATTTAAGTGGTCACTTGCAAAAATCTCGGCCTATGTGCTCATACCCATTGGTGGGTACGTGGTGGGTACGTTTCGTACCCACCACGTACCCACCACGTCCCCCGCAATGAACTTCCGCTCTTCTGGGCTCAAATTGTTTTTTTTTAAATCTGTTTTAGGATTTGAATTAAATTTTAACTTTAATTTAAGTGGTCACTTGCAAAAATCTCGGCCTATGTGCTCATACACATTGGTGGGTACGTGGTGGGTACGTTTCGTACCCACCACGTACCCCCCACGTCCCCCGCATTGAACTTCCGCTCTCCTGGGCTCAAATTGTTTTTTTTAAATCTGTTTTAGGATTTGAATTAAATTTTAACTTTAATTTAAGTGGTCACTTGCAAAAATCTCGGCCTATGTGCTCATACCCATTGGTGGGTACGTGGTGGGTACGTTTCGTACCCACCACGTACCCCCCACGTCCCCCGCAATAAACTTCCGCTCTCCTGGGCTCAAATTGTTTTTTTTAAATCTGTTTTAGGATTTGAATTAAATTTTAACTTTAATTTAAGTGGTCACTTGCAAAAATCTCGGCCTATGTGCTCATACACATTGGTGGGTACGTGGTGGGTACGTTTCGTACCCACCACGTACCCACCACGTTCCCCGCAATGAACTTCCGCTCTCCTGGGCTCAAATTGTTTTTTTTAAATCTGTTTTAGGATTTGAATTAAATTTTAACTTTAATTTAAGTGGTCACTTGCAAAAATCTCGGCCTATGTGCTCATACCCATTGGTGGGTACATGGTGGGTACGTTTCGTACCCACCACGTACCCACCACGTCCCCCGCAATGAACTTCCGCTCTTCTGGGCTCAAATTGTTTTTTTTAAATCTGTTTTAGGATTTGAATTAAATTTTAACTTTAATTTAAGTGGTCACTTGCAAAAATCTCGGCCTATGTGCTCATACCCATTGGTGGGTACGTGGTGGGTACGTTTCGTACCCACCACGTACCCCCCACGTCCCCCGCAATGAACTTCCGCTCTCCTGGGCTCAAATTGTTTTTTTTAAATCTGTTTTAGGATTTGAATTAAATTTTAACTTTAATTTAAGTGGTCACTTGCAAAAATCTCGGCCTATGTGCTCATACCCATTGGTGGGTACGTGGTGGGTACGTTTCGTACCCACCACGTACCCCCCACGTCCCCCGCAATGAACTTCCGCTCTCCTGGGCTCAAATTGTTTTTTTTAAATCTGTTTTAGGATTTGAATTAAATTTTAACTTTAATTTAAGTGGTCACTTGCAAAAATCTCGGCCTATGTGCTCATACCCATTGGTGGGTACGTGTTGGGTACGTTTCGTACCCACCACGTACCCCCCACGTCCCCCGCAATGAACTTCCGCTCTCCTGGGCTCAAATTGTTTTTTTTAAATCTGTTTTAGGATTTGAATTAAATTTTAACTTTAATTTAAGTGGTCACTTGCAAAAATCTCGGCCTATGTGCTCATACCCATTGGTGGGTACGTGGTGGGTACGTTTCGTACCCACCACGTACCCACCACGTCCCCCGCAATGAACTTCCGCTCTTCTGGGCTCAAATTGTTTTTTTTAAATCTGTTTTAGGATTTGAATTAAATTTTAACTTTAATTTAAGTGGTCACTTGCAAAAATCTCGGCCTATGTGCTCATACCCATTGGTGGGTACGTGGTGGGTACGTTTCGTACCCACCACGTACCCCCCACGTCCCCCGCAATGAACTTCCGCTCTCCTGGGCTCAAATTGTTTTTTTTAAATCTGTTTTAGGATTTGAATTAAATTTTAACTTTAATTTAAGTGGTCACTTGCAAAAATCTCGGCCTATGTGCTCATACCCATTGGTGGGTACGTGGTGGGTACGTTTCGTACCCACCACGTACCCCCCACGTCCCCCGCACTAAACTTCCGCTCTCCTGGGCTCAAATTGTTTTTTTTAAATCTGTTTTAGGATTTGAATTAAATTTTAACTTTAATTTAAGTGGTCACTTGCAAAAATCTCGGCCTATGTGCTCATACACATTGGTGGGTACGTGGTGGGTACGTTTCGTACCCACCACGTACCCACCACGTCCCCCGCAATAAACTTCCGCTCTCCTGGGCTCAAATTGTTTTTTTTAAATCTGTTTTAGGATTTGAATTAAATTTTAACTTTAATTTAAGTGGTCACTTGCAAAAATCTCGGCCTATGTGCTCATACCCATTGGTGGGTACGTGGTGGGTACGTTTCGTACCCACCACGTACCCCCCACGTCCCCCGCAATGAACTTCCGCTCTCCTGGGCTCAAATTGTTTTTTTTAAATCTGTTTTAGGATTTGAATTAAATTTTAACTTTAATTTAAGTGGTCACTTGCAAAAATCTCGGCCTATGTGCTCATACCCATTGGTGGGTACGTGGTGGGTACGTTTCGTACCCACCACGTACCCCCCACGTCCCCCGCAATGAACTTCCGCTCTTCTGGGCTCAAATTGTTTTTTTTAAATCTGTTTTAGGATTTGAATTAAATTTTAACTTTAATTTAAGTGGTCACTTGCAAAAATCTCGGCCTATGTGCTCATACACATTGGTGGGTACGTGGTGGGTACGTTTCGTACCCACCACGTACCCCCCACGTCCCCCGCAATGAACTTCCGCTCTCCTGGGCTCAAATTGTTTTTTTTAAATCTGTTTTAGGATTTGAATTAAATTTTAACTTTAATTTAAGTGGTCACTTGCAAAAATCTCGGCCTATGTGCTCATACCCATTGGTGGGTACGTGGTGGGTACGTTTCGTACCCACCACGTACCCACCACGTCCCCCGCAATGAACTTCCGCTCTCCTGGGCTCAAATTGTTTTTTTTAAATCTGTTTTAGGATTTGAATTAAATTTTAACTTTAATTTAAGTGGTCACTTGCAAAAATCTCGGCCTATGTGCTCATACCCATTGGTGGGTACGTGGTGGGTACGTTTCGTACCCACCACGTACCCACCACGTCCCCCCGCAATGAACTTCCGCTCTTCTGGGCTCAAATTGTTTTTTTTTAAATCTGTTTTAGGATTTGAATTAAATTTTAACTTTAATTTAAGTGGTCACTTGCAAAAATCTCGGCCTATGTGCTCATACCCATTGGTGGGTACGTGGTGGGTACGTTTCGTACCCACCACGTACCCCCCACGTCCCCCGCAATGAACTTCCGCTCTCCTGGGCTCAAATTGTTTTTTTTAAATCTGTTTTAGGATTTGAATTAAATTTTAACTTTAATTTAAGTGGTCACTAGCAAAAATCTCGGCCTATGTTCTCATACACATTGGTGGGTACGTGGTGGGTACGTTTCGTACCCACCACGTACCCACCACGTCCCCCGCAATAAACTTCCGCTCTCCTGGGCTCAAATTGTTTTTTTTAAATCTGTTTTAGGATTTGAATTAAATTTTAACTTTAATTTAAGTGGTCACTTGCAAAAATCTCGGCCTATGTGCTCATACACATTGGTGGGTACGTGGTGGGTACGTTTCGTACCCACCACGTACCCACCACGTTCCCCGCAATGAACTTCCGCTCTCCTGGGCTCAAATTGTTTTTTTTAAATCTGTTTTAGGATTTGAATTAAATTTTAACTTTAATTTAAGTGGTCACTTGCAAAAATCTCGGCCTATGTGCTCATACCCATTGGTGGGTACGTGGTGGGTACGTTTCGTACCCACCACGTACCCCCCACGTCCCCCGCAATGAACTTCCGCTCTCCTGGGCTCAAATTGTTTTTTTTAAATCTGTTTTAGGATTTGAATTAAATTTTAACTTTAATTTAAGTGGTCACTTGCAAAAATCTCGGCCTATGTGCTCATACACATTGGTGGGTACGTGGTGGGTACGTTTCGTACCCACCACGTACCCCCCACGTCCCCCGCAATGAACTTCCGCTCTCCTGGGCTCAAATTGTTTTTTTTAAATCTGTTTTAGGATTTGAATTAAATTTTAACTTTAATTTAAGTGGTCACTTGCAAAAATCTCGGCCTATGTGCTCATACCCATTGGTGGGTACGTGGTGGGTACGTTTCGTACCCACCACGTACCCACCACGTCCCCCGCAATGAACTTCCGCTCTCCTGCGCTCAAATTGTTTTTTTTAAATCTGTTTTAGGATTTGAATTAAATTTTAACTTTAATTTAAGTGGTCACATGCAAAAATCTCGGCCTATGTGCTCATACCCATTGGTGGGTACGTGGTGGGTACGTTTCGTACCCACCACGTACCCCCCACGTCCCCCGCAATGAACTTCCGCTCTCCTGGGCTCAAATTGTTTTTTTTAAATCTGTTTTAGGATTTGAATTAAATTTTAACTTTAATTTAAGTGGTCACTTGCAAAAATCTCGACCTATGTGCTCATACCCATTGGTGGGTACGTGGTGGGTACGTTTCGTACCCACCACGTACCCACCACGTCCCCCGTAATGAACTTCCGCTCTTCTGGGCTCAAATTGTTTTTTTTAAATCTGTTTTAGGATTTGAATTAAATTTTAACTTTAATTTAAGTGGTCACATGCAAAAATCTCGGCCTATGTGCTCATACCCATTGGTGGGTACGTGGTGGGTACGTTTCGTACCCACCACGTACCCCCCACGTCCCCCGCAATGAACTTCCGCTCTCCTGGGCTCAAATTGTTTTTTTTAAATCTGTTTTAGGATTTGAATTAAATTTTAACTTTAATTTAAGTGGTCACTTGCAAAAATCTCGGCCTATGTGCTCATACACATTGGTGGGTACGTGGTGGGTACGTTTCGTACCCACCACGTACCCACCACGTCCCCCGCAATAAACTTCCGCTCTCCTGGACTCAAATTGTTTTTTTTAAATCTGTTTTAGGATTTGAATTAAATTTTAACTTTAATTTAAGTGGTCACTTGCAAAAATCTCGGCCTATGTGCTCATACCCATTGGTGGGTACGTGGTGGGTACGTTTCGTACCCACCACGTACCCACCACGTTCCCCGCAATGAACTTCCGCTCTCCTGGGCTCAAATTGTTTTTTTTAAATCTGTTTTAGGATTTGAATTAAATTTTAACTTTAATTTAAGTGGTCACTTGCAAAAATCTCGGCCTATGTGCTCATACCCATTGGTGGGTACGTGGTGGGTACGTTTCGTACTCACCACGTACCCCCCACGTCCCCCGCAATAAACTTCCGCTCTCCTGGGCTCAAATTGTTTTTTTTAAATCTGTTTTAGGATTTGAATTAAATTTTAACTTTAATTTAAGTGGTCACTTGCAAAAATCTCGGCCTATGTGCTCATACACATTGGTGGGTACGTGGTGGGTACGTTTCGTACCCACCACGTACCCCCCACGTCCCCCGCAATAAACTTCCGCTCTCCTGGGCTCAAATTGTTTTTTTTAAATCTGTTTTAGGATTTGAATTAAATTTTAACTTTAATTTAAGTGGTCACTTGCAAAAATCTCGGACTATGTGCTCATACACATTGGTCGGTACGTGGTGGGTACGTTTCGTACCCACCACGTACCCACCACGTCCCCCGCAATAAACTTCCGCTCTCCTGGGCTCAAATTGTTTTTTTAAAATCTGTTTTAGGATTTGAATTAAATTTTAACTTTAATTTAAGTGGTCACTTGCAAAAATCTAGGCCTATGTGCTCATACCCATTGGTGGGTACGTGGTGGGTACGTTTCGTACCCACCACGTACCCACCACGTTCCCCGCAATGAACTTCCGCTCTCCTGGGCTCAAATTGTTTTTTTT
Source organism: Beris morrisii (assembly GCA_951812415.1). NCBI lineage: Eukaryota > Metazoa > Arthropoda > Insecta > Diptera > Stratiomyidae > Beris > Beris morrisii. Next base: position 105,794,588 of record OX638312.1, on the reverse strand, counting down.
AAATCTGTTTTAGGATTTGAATTAAATTTTAACTTTAATTTAAGTGGTCACTTGCAAAAATCTCGGCCTATGTGCTCATACCCATTGGTGGGTACATGGTGGGTACGTTTCGTACCCACCACGTACCCACCACGTCCCCCGCAATGAACTTCCGCTCTTCTGGGCTCAAATTGTTTTTTTTAAATCTGTTTTAGGATTTGAATTAAATTTTAACTTTAATTTAAGTGGTCACTTGCAAAAATCTCGGCCTATGTGCTCATACCCATTGGTGGGTACGTGGTGGGTACGTTTCGTACCCACCACGTACCCCCCACGTCCCCCGCAATGAACTTCCGCTCTCCTGGGCTCAAATTGTTTTTTTTAAATCTGTTTTAGGATTTGAATTAAATTTTAACTTTAATTTAAGTGGTCACATGCAAAAATCTCGGCCTATGTGCTCATACCCATTGGTGGGTACGTGGTGGGTACGTTTCGTACCCACCACGTACCCACCACGTCCCCCGCAATGAACTTCCGCTCTTCTGGGCTCAAATTGTTTTTTTTTAAATCTGTTTTAGGATTTGAATTAAATTTTAACTTTAATTTAAGTGGTCACTTGCAAAAATCTCGGCCTATGTGCTCATACACATTGGTGGGTACGTGGTGGGTACGTTTCGTACCCACCACGTACCCCCCACGTCCCCCGCAATGAACTTCCGCTCTCCTGGGCTCAAATTGTTTTTTTTAAATCTGTTTTAGGATTTGAATTAAATTTTAACTTTAATTTAAGTGGTCACTTGCAAAAATCTCGACCTATGTGCTCATACCCATTGGTGGGTACGTGGTGGGTACGTTTCGTACCCACCACGTACCCACCACGTCCCCCGTAATGAACTTCCGCTCTTCTGGGCTCAAATTGTTTTTTTTAAATCTGTTTTAGGATTTGAATTAAATTTTAACTTTAATTTAAGTGGTCACTTGCAAAAATCTCGGCCTATGTGCTCATACACATTGGTGGGTACGTGGTGGGTACGTTTCGTACCCACCACGTACCCACCACGTCCCCCGCAATAAACTTCCGCTCTCCTGGGCTCAAATTGTTTTTTTTAAATCTGTTTTAGGATTTGAATTAAATTTTAACTTTAATTTAAGTGGTCACTTGCAAAAATCTCGGCCTATGTGCTCATACCCATTGGTGGGTACGTGGTGGGTACGTTTCGTACCCACCACGTACCCACCACGTCCCCCGCAATAAACTTCCGCTCTCCTGGGCTCAAATTGTTTTTTTTAAATCTGTTTTAGGATTTGAATTAAATTTTAACTTTAATTTAAGTGGTCACTTGCAAAAATCTCGGCCTATGTGCTCATACCCATTGGTGGGTACGTGGTGGGTACGTTTCGTACCCACCACGTACCCACCACGTTCCCCGCAATGAACTTCCGCTCTCCTGGGCTCAAATTGTTTTTTTTAAATCTGTTTTAGGATTTGAATTAAATTTTAACTTTAATTTAAGTGATCACTTGCAAAAATCTCGGCCTATGTGCTCATACCCATTGGTGGGTACGTGGTGGGTACGTTTCGTACCCACCACGTACCCCCCACGTCCCCCGCAATAAACTTCCGCTCTCCTGGGCTCAAATTGTTTTTTTTAAATCTGTTTTAGGATTTGAATTAAATTTTAACTTTAATTTAAGTGGTCACTTGCAAAAATCTCGGCCTATGTGCTCATACACATTGGTGGGTACGTGGTGGGTACGTTTCGTACCCACCACGTACCCACCACGTCCCCCGCAATAAACTTCCGCTCTCCTGGGCTCAAATTGTTTTTTTTAAATCTGTTTTAGGATTTGAATTAAATTTTAACTTTAATTTAAGTGGTCACTTGCAAAAATCTCGGCCTATGTGCTCATACCCATTGGTGGGTACGTGGTGGGTACGTTTCGTACCCACCACGTACCCACCACGTTCCCCGCAATGAACTTCCGCTCTCCTGGGCTCAAATTGTTTTTTTTAAATCTGTTTTAGGATTTGAATTAAATTTTAACTTTAATTTAAGTGGTCACTTGTAAAAATCTCGGCCTATGTGCTCATACCCATTGGTGGGTACATGGTGGGTACGTTTCGTACCCACCACGTACCCACCACGTCCCCCGCAATGAACTTCCGCTCTTCTGGGCTCAAATTGTTTTTTTTAAATCTGTTTTAGGATTTGAATTAAATTTTAACTTTAATTTAAGTGGTCACTTGCAAAAATCTCGGCCTATGTGCTCATACCCATTGGTGGGTACGTGGTGGGTACGTTTCGTACCCACCACGTACCCCCCACGTCCCCCGCAATAAACTTCCGCTCTCCTGGGCTCAAATTGTTTTTTTTAAATCTGTTTTAGGATTTGAATTAAATTTTAACTTTAATTTAAGTGGTCACTTGCAAAAATCTCGGCCTATGTGCTCATACCCATTGGTGGGTACGTGGTGGGTACGTTTCGTACCCACCACGTACCCACCACGTCCCCCGCAATAAACTTCCGCTCTCCTGGGCTCAAATTGTTTTTTTTTAAATCTGTTTTAGGATTTGAATTAAATTTTAACTTTAATTTAAGTGGTCACTTGCAAAAATCTCGGCCTATGTGCTCATACACATTGGTGGGTACGTGGTGGGTACGTTTCGTACCCACCACGTACCCCCCACGTCCCCCGCAATGAACTTCCGCTCTCCTAGGCTCAAATTGTTTTTTTTAAATCTGTTTTAGGATTTGAATTAAATTTTAACTTTAATTTAAGTGGTCACTTGCAAAAATCTCGACCTATGTGCTCATACCCATTGGTGGGTACGTGGTGGGTACGTTTCGTACCCACCACGTAACCACCACGTCCCCCGTAATGAACTTCCGCTCTTCTGGGCTCAAATTGTTTTTTTTAAATCTGTTTTAGGATTTGAATTAAATTTTAACTTTAATTTAAGTGGTCACATGCAAAAATCTCGGCCTATGTGCTCATACCCATTGGTGGGTACGTGGTGGGTACGTTTCGTACCCACCACGTACCCCCCACGTCCCCCGCAATGAACTTCCGCTCTCCTGGGCTCAAATTCTTTTTTTTAAATCTGTTTTAGGATTTGAATTAAATTTTAACTTTAATTTAAGTGGTCACTTGCAAAAATCTCGGCCTATGTGCTCATACACATTGGTGGGTACGTGGTGGGTACGTTTCGTACCCACCACGTACCCACCACGTCCCCCGCAATAAACTTCCGCTCTCCTGGACTCAAATTGTTTTTTTTAAATCTGTTTTAGGATTTGAATTAAATTTTAACTTTAATTTAAGTGGTCACTTGCAAAAATCTCGGCCTATGTGCTCATACCCATTGGTGGGTACGTGGTGGGTACGTTTCGTACCCACCACGTACCCACCACGTTCCCCGCAATGAACTTCCGCTCTCCTGGGCTCAAATTGTTTTTTTTAAATCTGTTTTAGGATTTGAATTAAATTTTAACTTTAATTTAAGTGGTCACTTGCAAAAATCTCGGCCTATGTGCTCATACCCATTGGTGGGTACGTGGTGGGTACGTTTCGTACCCACCACGTACCCCCCACGTCCCCCGCAATAAACTTCCGCTCTCCTGGGCTCAAATTGTTTTTTTTAAATCTGTTTTAGGATTTGAATTAAATTTTAACTTTAATTTAAGTGGTCACTTGCAAAAATCTCGGACTATGTGCTCATACACATTGGTCGGTACGTGGTGGGTACGTTTCGTACCCACCACGTACCCACCACGTCCCCCGCAATAAACTTCCGCTCTCCTGGGCTCAAATTGTTTTTTTTAAATCTGTTTTAGGATTTGAATTAAATTTTAACTTTAATTTAAGTGGTCACTTGCAAAAATCTCGGCCTATGTGCTCATACCCATTGGTGGGTACGTGGTGGGTACGTTTCGTACCCACCACGTACCCACCACGTTCCCCGCAATGAACTTCCGCTCTCCTGGGCTCAAATTGTTTTTTTTAAATCTGTTTTAGGATTTGAATTAAATTTTAACTTTAATTTAAGTGGTCACTTGCAAAAATCTCGGCCTATGTGCTCATACCCATTGGTGGGTACATGGTGGGTACGTTTCGTACCCACCACGTACCCACCACGTCCCCCGCAATGAACTTCCGCTCTTCTGGGCTCAAATTGTTTTTTTTAAATCTGTTTTAGGATTTGAATTAAATTTTAACTTTAATTTAAGTGGTCACTTGCAAAAATCTCGGCCTATGTGCTCATACCCATTGGTGGGTACGTGGTGGGTACGTTTCGTACCCACCACGTACCCCCCACGTCCCCCGCAATGAACTTCCGCTCTCCTGGGCTCAAATTGTTTTTTTTAAATCTGTTTTAGGATTTGAATTAAATTTTAACTTTAATTTAAGTGGTCACATGCAAAAATCTCGGCCTATGTGCTCATACCCATTGGTGGGTACGTGGTGGGTACGTTTCGTACCCACCACGTACCCACCACGTCCCCCGCAATGAACTTCCGCTCTTCTGGGCTCAAATTGTTTTTTTTTAAATCTGTTTTAGGATTTGAATTAAATTTTAACTTTAATTTAAGTGGTCACTTGCAAAAATCTCGGCCTATGTGCTCATACACATTGGTGGGTACGTGGTGGGTACGTTTCGTACCCACCACGTACCCCCCACGTCCCCCGCAATGAACTTCCGCTCTCCTGGGCTCAAATTGTTTTTTTTAAATCTGTTTTAGGATTTGAATTAAATTTTAACTTTAATTTAAGTGGTCACTTGCAAAAATCTCGACCTATGTGCTCATACCCATTGGTGGGTACGTGGTGGGTACGTTTCGTACCCACCACGTACCCACCACGTCCCCCGTAATGAACTTCCGCTCTTCTGGGCTCAAATTGTTTTTTTTAAATCTGTTTTAGGATTTGAATTAAATTTTAACTTTAATTTAAGTGGTCACTTGCAAAAATCTCGGCCTATGTGCTCATACCCATTGGTGGGTACGTGGTGGGTACGTTTCGTACCCACCACGTACCCTCCACGTCCCCCGCAATGAACTTCCGCTCTCCTGGGCTCAAATTGTTTTTTTTAAATCTGTTTTAGGATTTGAATTAAATTTTAACTTTAATTTAAGTGGTCACTTGCAAAAATCTCGGCCTATGTGCTCATACACATTGGTGGGTACGTGGTGGGTACGTTTCGTACCCACCACGTACCCACCACGTCCCCCGCAATAAACTTCCGCTCTCCTGGGCTCAAATTGTTTTTTTTAAATCTGTTTTAGGATTTGAATTAAATTTTAACTTTAATTTAAGTGGTCACTTGCAAAAATCTCGGCCTATGTGCTCATACCCATTGGTGGGTACGTGGTGGGTACGTTTCGTACCCACCACGTACCCACCACGTTCCCCGCAATAAACTTCCGCTCTCCTGGGCTCAAATTGTTTTTTTTAAATCTGTTTTAGGATTTGAATTAAATTTTAACTTTAATTTAAGTGGTCACTTGCAAAAATCTCGGCCTATGTGCTCATACCCATTGGTGGGTACGTGGTGGGTACGTTTCGTACCCACCACGTACCCCCCACGTCCCCCGCAATAAACTTCCGCTCTCCTGGGCTCAAATTGTTTTTTTTAAATCTGTTTTAGGATTTGAATTAAATTTTAACTTTAATTTAAGTGGTCACTTGCAAAAATCTCGGCCTATGTGCTCATACACATTGGTGGGTACGTGGTGGGTACGTTTCGTACCCACCACGTACCCACCACGTCCCCCGCAATAAACTTCCGCTCTCCTGGGCTCAAATTGTTTTTTTTAAATCTGTTTTAGGATTTGAATTAAATTTTAACTTTAATTTAAGTGGTCACTTGCAAAAATCTCGGCCTATGTGCTCATACCCATTGGTGGGTACGTGGTGGGTACGTTTCGTACCCACCACGTACCCACCACGTTCCCCGCAATGAACTTCCGCTCTCCTGGGCTCAAATTGTTTTTTTTAAATCTGTTTTAGGATTTGAATTAAATTTTAACTTTAATTTAAGTGGTCACTTGCAAAAATCTCGGCCTATGTGCTCATACCCATTGGTGGGTACATGGTGGGTACGTTTCGTACCCACCACGTACCCACCACGTCCCCCGCAATGAACTTCCGCTCTTCTGGGCACAAATTGTTTTTTTTAAATCTGTTTTAGGATTTGAATTAAATTTTAACTTTAATTTAAGTGGTCACTTGCAAAAATCTCGGCCTATGTGCTCATACCCATTGGTGGGTACGTGGTGGGTACGTTTCGTACCCACCACGTACCCCCCACGTCCCCCGCAATGAACTTCCGCTCTCCTGGGCTCAAATTGTTTTTTTTAAATCTGTTTTAGGATTTGAATTAAATTTTAACTTTAATTTAAGTGGTCACTTGCAAAAATCTCGGCCTATGTGCTCATACCCATTGGTGGGTACGTGGTGGGTACGTTTCGTACCCACCACGTACCCCCCACGTCCCCCGCAATGAACTTCCGCTCTCCTGGGCTCAAATTGTTTTTTTTAAATCTGTTTTAGGATTTGAATTAAATTTTAACTTTAATTTAAGTGGTCACTTGCAAAAATCTCGGCCTATGTGCTCATACCCATTGGTGGGTACGTGGTGGGTACGTTTCGTACCCACCACGTACCCCCCACGTCCCCCGCAATGAACTTCCGCTCTCCTGGGCTCAAATTGTTTTTTTTAAATCTGTTTTAGGATTTGAATTAAATTTTAACTTTAATTTAAGTGGTCACTTGCAAAAATCTCGGCCTATGTGCTCATACCCATTGGTGGGTACGTGGTGGGTACGTTTCGTACCCACCACGTACCCCCCACGTCCCCCGCAATGAACTTCCGCTCTCCTGGGCTCAAATTGTTTTTTTTAAATCTGTTTTAGGATTTGAATTAAATTTTAACTTTAATTTAAGTGGTCACTTGCAAAAATCTCGGCCTATGTGCTCATACCCATTGGTGGGTACGTGGTGGGTACGTTTCGTACCCACCACGTACCCCCCACGTCCCCCGCAATGAACTTCCGCTCTCCTGGGCTCAAATTGTTTTTTTTAAATCTGTTTTAGGATTTGAATTAAATTTTAACTTTAATTTAAGTGGTCACTTGCAAAAATCTCGGCCTATGTGCTCATACCCATTGGTGGGTACGTGGTGGGTACGTTTCGTACCCACCACGTACCCACCACGTCCCCCGCAATGAACTTCCGCTTTTCTGGGCTCAAATTGTTTTTTTTAAATCTGTTTTAGGATTTGAATTAAATTTTAACTTTAATTTAAGTGGTCACTTGCAAAAATCTCGGCCTATGTGCTCATACCCATTGGTGGGTACGTGGTGGGTACGTTTCGTACCCACCACGTACCCCCCACGTCCCCCGCAATAAACTTCCGCTCTCCTGGGCTCAAATTGTTTTTTTTAAATCTGTTTTAGGATTTGAATTAAATTTTAACTTTAATTTAAGTGGTCACTTGCAAAAATCTCGGCCTATGTGCTCATACACATTGGTGGGTACGTGGTGGGTACGTTTCGTACCCACCACGTACCCACCACGTCCCCCGCAATAAACTTCCGCTCTCCTGGGCTCAAATTGTTTTTTTTAAATCTGTTTTAGGATTTGAATTAAATTTTAACTTTAATTTAAGTGGTCACTTGCAAAAATCTCGGCCTATGTGCTCATACCCATTGGTGGGTACGTGGTGGGTACGTTTCGTACCCACCACGTACCCACCACGTTCCCCGCAATGAACTTCCGCTCTCCTGGGCTCAAATTGTTTTTTTTAAATCTGTTTTAGGATTTGAATTAAATTTTAACTTTAATTTAAGTGGTCACTTGCAAAAATCTCGGCCTATGTGCTCATACCCATTGGTGGGTACGTGGTGGGTACGTTTCGTACCCACCACGTACCCACCACGTCCCCCGCAATGAACTTCCGCTCTCCTGGGCTCAAATTGTTTTTTTTAAATCTGTTTTAGGATTTGAATTAAATTTTAACTTTAATTTAAGTGGTCACTTGCAAAAATCTCGGCCTATGTGCTCATACCCATTGGTGGGTACGTGGTGGGTACGTTTCGTACCCACCACGTACCCCCCACGTCCCCCGCAATAAACTTCCGCTCTCCTGGGCTCAAATTGTTTTTTTTAAATCTGTTTTAGGATTTGAATTAAATTTTAACTTTAATTTAAGTGGTCACTTGCAAAAATCTCGGCCTATGTGCTCATACCCATTGGTGGGTACGTGGTGGGTACGTTTCGTACCCACCACGTACCCCCCACGTCCCCCGCAATAAACTTCCGCTCTCCTGGGCTCAAATTGTTTTTTTTAAATCTGTTTTAGGATTTGAATTAAATTTTAACTTTAATTTAAGTGGTCACTTGCAAAAATCTCGGCCTATGTGCTCATACCCATTGGTGGGTACGTGGTGGGTACGTTTCGTACCCACCACGTACCCCCCACGTCCCCCGCAATAAACTTCCGCTCTCCTGGGCTCAAATTGTTTTTTTTAAATCTGTTTTAGGATTTGAATTAAATTTTAACTTTAATTTAAGTGGTCACTTGCAAAAATCTCGGCCTATGTGCTCATACACATTGGTGGGTACGTGGTGGGTACGTTTCGTACCCACCACGTACCCACCACGTCCCCCGCAATAAACTTCCGCTCTCCTGGGCTCAAATTGTTTTTTTTAAATCTGTTTTAGGATTTGAATTAAATTTTAACTTTAATTTAAGTGGTCACTTGCAAAAATCTCGGCCTATGTGCTCATACCCATTGGTGGGTACGTGGTGGGTACGTTTCGTACCCACCACGTACCCACCACGTTCCCCGCAATGAACTTCCGCTCTCCTGGGCTCAAATTGTTTTTTTTAAATCTGTTTTAGGATTTGAATTAAATTTTAACTTTAATTTAAGTGGTCACTTGCAAAAATCTCGGCCTATGTGCTCATACCCATTGGTGGGTACATGGTGGGTACGTTTCGTACCCACCACGTACCCACCACGTCCCCCGCAATGAACTTCCGCTCTTCTGGGCACAAATTGTTTTTTTTAAATCTGTTTTAGGATTTGAATTAAATTTTAACTTTAATTTAAGTGGTCACTTGCAAAAATCTCGGCCTATGTGCTCATACCCATTGGTGGGTACGTGGTGGGTACGTTTCGTACCCACCACGTACCCCCCACGTCCCCCGCAATGAACTTCCGCTCTCCTGGGCTCAAATTGTTTTTTTTAAATCTGTTTTAGGATTTGAATTAAATTTTAACTTTAATTTAAGTGGTCACTTGCAAAAATCTCGGCCTATGTGCTCATACCCATTGGTGGGTACGTGGTGGGTACGTTTCGTACCCACCACGTACCCCCCACGTCCCCCGCAATGAACTTCCGCTCTCCTGGGCTCAAATTGTTTTTTTTAAATCTGTTTTAGGATTTGAATTAAATTTTAACTTTAATTTAAGTGGTCACTTGCAAAAATCTCGGCCTATGTGCTCATACCCATTGGTGGGTACGTGGTGGGTACGTTTCGTACCCACCACGTACCCCCCACGTCCCCCGCAATGAACTTCCGCTCTCCTGGGCTCAAATTGTTTTTTTTAAATCTGTTTTAGGATTTGAATTAAATTTTAACTTTAATTTAAGTGGTCACTTGCAAAAATCTCGGCCTATGTGCTCATACCCATTGGTGGGTACGTGGTGGGTACGTTTCGTACCCACCACGTACCCCCCACGTCCCCCGCAATGAACTTCCGCTCTCCTGGGCTCAAATTGTTTTTTTTAAATCTGTTTTAGGATTTGAATTAAATTTTAACTTTAATTTAAGTGGTCACTTGCAAAAATCTCGGCCTATGTGCTCATACCCATTGGTGGGTACGTGGTGGGTACGTTTCGTACCCACCACGTACCCCCCACGTCCCCCGCAATGAACTTCCGCTCTCCTGGGCTCAAATTGTTTTTTTTAAATCTGTTTTAGGATTTGAATTAAATTTTAACTTTAATTTAAGTGGTCACTTGCAAAAATCTCGGCCTATGTGCTCATACCCATTGGTGGGTACGTGGTGGGTACGTTTCGTACCCACCACGTACCCACCACGTCCCCCGCAATGAACTTCCGCTTTTCTGGGCTCAAATTGTTTTTTTTAAATCTGTTTTAGGATTTGAATTAAATTTTAACTTTAATTTAAGTGGTCACTTGCAAAAATCTCGGCCTATGTGCTCATACCCATTGGTGGGTACGTGGTGGGTACGTTTCGTACCCACCACGTACCCCCCACGTCCCCCGCAATAAACTTCCGCTCTCCTGGGCTCAAATTGTTTTTTTTAAATCTGTTTTAGGATTTGAATTAAATTTTAACTTTAATTTAAGTGGTCACTTGCAAAAATCTCGGCCTATGTGCTCATACACATTGGTGGGTACGTGGTGGGTACGTTTCGTACCCACCACGTACCCACCACGTCCCCCGCAATAAACTTCCGCTCTCCTGGGCTCAAATTGTTTTTTTTAAATCTGTTTTAGGATTTGAATTAAATTTTAACTTTAATTTAAGTGGTCACTTGCAAAAATCTCGGCCTATGTGCTCATACCCATTGGTGGGTACGTGGTGGGTACGTTTCGTACCCACCACGTACCCACCACGTTCCCCGCAATGAACTTCCGCTCTCCTGGGCTCAAATTGTTTTTTTTAAATCTGTTTTAGGATTTGAATTAAATTTTAACTTTAATTTAAGTGGTCACTTGCAAAAATCTCGGCCTATGTGCTCATACCCATTGGTGGGTACGTGGTGGGTACGTTTCGTACCCACCACGTACCCACCACGTCCCCCGCAATGAACTTCCGCTCTCCTGGGCTCAAATTGTTTTTTTTAAATCTGTTTTAGGATTTGAATTAAATTTTAACTTTAATTTAAGTGGTCACTTGCAAAAATCTCGGCCTATGTGCTCATACCCATTGGTGGGTACGTGGTGGGTACGTTTCGTACCCACCACGTACCCCCCACGTCCCCCGCAATAAACTTCCGCTCTCCTGGGCTCAAATTGTTTTTTTTAAATCTGTTTTAGGATTTGAATTAAATTTTAACTTTAATTTAAGTGGTCACTTGCAAAAATCTCGGCCTATGTGCTCATACACATTGGTGGGTACGTGGTGGGTACGTTTCGTACCCACCACGTACCCACCACGTCCCCCGCAATAAACTTCCGCTCTCCTGGGCTCAAATTGTTTTTTTTAAATCTGTTTTAGGATTTGAATTAAATTTTAACTTTAATTTAAGTGGTCACTTGCAAAAATCTCGGCCTATGTGCTCATACCCATTGGTGGGTACGTGGTGGGTACGTTTCGTACCCACCACGTACCCACCACGTTCCCCGCAATGAACTTCCGCTCTCCTGGGCTCAAATTGTTTTTTTTAAATCTGTTTTAGGATTTGAATTAAATTTTAACTTTAATTTAAGTGGTCACTTGCAAAAATCTCGGCCTATGTGCTCATACCCATTGGTGGGTACATGGTGGGTACGTTTCGTACCCACCACGTACCCACCACGTCCCCCGCAATGAACTTCCGCTCTTCTGGGCTCAAATTGTTTTTTTTAAATCTGTTTTAGGATTTGAATTAAATTTTAACTTTAATTTAAGTGGTCACTTGCAAAAATCTCGGCCTATGTGCTCATACACATTGGTGGGTACGTGGTGGGTACGTTTCGTACCCACCACGTACCCCCCACGTCCCCCGCAATGAACTTCCGCTCTCCTGGGCTCAAATTGTTTTTTTTAAATCTGTTTTAGGATTTGAATTAAATTTTAACTTTAATTTAAGTGGTCACTTGCAAAAATCTCGGCCTATGTGCTCATACCCATTGGTGGGTACGTGGTGGGTACGTTTCGTACCCACCACGTACCCCCCACGTCCCCCGCAATGAACTTCCGCTCTCCTGGGCTCAAATTGTTTTTTTTAAATCTGTTTTAGGATTTGAATTAAATTTTAACTTTAATTTAAGTGGTCACTTGCAAAAATCTCGGCCTATGTGCTCATACCCATTGGTGGGTACGTGGTGGGTACGTTTCGTACCCACCACGTACCCACCACGTCCCCCGCAATGAACTTCCGCTCTTCTGGGCTCAAATTGTTTTTTTTTAAATCTGTTTTAGGATTTGAATTAAATTTTAACTTTAATTTAAGTGGTCACTTGCAAAAATCTCGGCCTATGTGCTCATACCCATTGGTGGGTACGTGGTGGGTACGTTTCGTACCCACCACGTACCCCCCACGTCCCCCGCAATGAACTTCCGCTCTCCTGGGCTCAAATTGTTTTTTTTAAATCTGTTTTAGGATTTGAATTAAATTTTAACTTTAATTTAAGTGGTCACTTGCAAAAATCTCGGCCTATGTGCTCATACACATTGGTGGGTACGTGGTGGGTACGTTTCGTACCCACCACGTACCCCCCACGTCCCCCGCAATGAACTTCCGCTCTCCTGGGCTCAAATTGTTTTTTTTAAATCTGTTTTAGGATTTGAATTAAATTTTAACTTTAATTTAAGTGGTCACTTGCAAAAATCTCGGCCTATGTGCTCATACCCATTGGTGGGTACGTGGTGGGTACGTTTCGTACCCACCACGTACCCACCACGTCCCCCGTAATGAACTTCCGCTCTCCTGGGCTCAAATTGTTTTTTTTAAATCTGTTTTAGGATTTGAATTAAATTTTAACTTTAATTTAAGTGGTCACTTGCAAAAATCTCGGCCTATGTGCTCATACCCATTGGTGGGTACGTGGTGGGTACGTTTCGTACCCACCACGTACCCACCACGTCCCCCCGCAATGAACTTCCGCTCTTCTGGGCTCAAATTGTTTTTTTTTAAATCTGTTTTAGGATTTGAATTAAATTTTAACTTTAATTTAAGTGGTCACTTGCAAAAATCTCAACCTATGTGCTCATACCCATTGGTGGGTACGTGGTGGGTACGTTTCGTACCCACCACGTACCCCCCACGTCCCCCGCAATGAACTTCCGCTCTCCTGGGCTCAAATTGTTTTTTTTAAATCTGTTTTAGGATTTGAATTAAATTTTAACTTTAATTTAAGTGGTCACTAGCAAAAATCTCGGCCTATGTTCTCATACACATTGGTGGGTTCGTGGTGGGTACGTTTCGTACCCACCACGTACCCACCACGTCCCCCGCAATAAACTTCCGCTCTCCTGGGCTCAAATTGTTTTTTTTAAATCTGTTTTAGGATTTGAATTAAATTTTAACTTTAATTTAAGTGGTCACTTGCAAAAATCTCGGCCTATGTGCTCATACACATTGGTGGGTACGTGGTGGGTACGTTTCGTACCCACCACGTACCCCCCACGTCCCCCGCAATGAACTTCCGCTCTCCTGGGCTCAAATTGTTTTTTTTAAATCTGTTTTAGGATTTGAATTAAATTTTAACTTTAATTTAAGTGGTCACTTGCAAAAATCTCGGCCTATGTGCTCATACCCATTGGTGGGTACGTGGTGGGTACGTTTCGTACCCACCACGTACCCCCCACGTCCCCCGCAATGAACTTCCGCTCTCCTGGGCTCAAATTGTTTTTTTTAAATCTGTTTTAGGATTTGAATTAAATTTTAACTTTAATTTAAGTGGTCACTTGCAAAAATCTCGGCCTATGTGCTCATACACATTGGTGGGTACGTGGTGGGTACGTTTCGTACCCACCACGTACCCCCCACGTCCCCCGCAATGAACTTCCGCTCTCCTGGGCTCAAATTGTTTTTTTTAAATCTGTTTTAGGATTTGAATTAAATTTTAACTTTAATTTAAGTGGTCACTTGCAAAAATCTCGGCCTATGTGCTCATACCCATTGGTGGGTACGTGGTGGGTACGTTTCGTACCCACCACGTACCCACCACGTCCCCCGCAATGAACTTCCGCTCTCCTGGGCTCAAATTGTTTTTTTTAAATCTGCTTTAGGATTTGAATTAAATTTTAACTTTAATTTAAGTGGTCACATGCAAAAATCTCGGCCTATGTGCTCATACCCATTGGTGGGTACGTGGTGGGTACGTTTCGTACCCACCACGTACCCACCACGTCCCCCGCAATGAACTTCCGCTCTTCTGGGCTCAAATTGTTTTTTTTTAAATCTGTTTTAGGATTTGAATTAAATTTTAACTTTAATTTAAGTGGTCACTTGCAAAAATCTCGGCCTATGTGCTCATACACATTGGTGGGTACGTGGTGGGTACGTTTCGTACCCACCACGTACCCCCCACGTCCCCCGCAATGAACTTCCGCTCTCCTGGGCTCAAATTGTTTTTTTTAAATCTGTTTTAGGATTTGAATTAAATTTTAACTTTAATTTAAGTGGTCACTTGCAAAAATCTCGACCTATGTGCTCATACCCATTGGTGGGTACGTGGTGGGTACGTTTCGTACCCACCACGTACCCACCACGTCCCCCGTAATGAACTTCCGCTCTTCTGGGCTCAAATTGTTTTTTTTAAATCTGTTTTAGGATTTGAATTAAATTTTAACTTTAATTTAAGTGGTCACTTGCAAAAATCTCGGCCTATGTGCTCATACCCATTGGTGGGTACGTGGTGGGTACGTTTCGTACCCACCACGTACCCCCCACGTCCCCCGCAATGAACTTCCGCTCTCCTGGGCTCAAATTGTTTTTTTTAAATCTGTTTTAGGATTTGAATTAAATTTTAACTTTAATTTAAGTGGTCACTTGCAAAAATCTCGGCCTATGTGCTCATACACATTGGTGGGTACGTGGTGGGTACGTTTCGTACCCACCACGTACCCACCACGTCCCCCGCAATGAACTTCCGCTCTCCTGGGCTCAAATTGTTTTTTTTAAATCTGTTTTAGGATTTGAATTAAATTTTAACTTTAATTTAAGTGGTCACTTGCAAAAATCTCGGCCTATGTGCTCATACACATTGGTGGGTACGTGGTGGGTACGTTTCGTACCCACCACGTACCCCCCACGTCCCCCGCAATGAACTTCCGCTCTCCTGGGCTCAAATTGTTTTTTTTAAATCTGTTTTAGGATTTGAATTAAATTTTAACTTTAATTTAAGTGGTCACTTGCAAAAATCTCGGCCTATGTGCTCATACCCATTGGTGGGTACGTGGTGGGTACGTTTCGTACCCACCACGTACCCACCACGTCCCCCGCAATGAACTTCCGCTCTCCTGGGCTCAAATTGTTTTTTTTAAATCTGTTTTAGGATTTGAATTAAATTTTAACTTTAATTTAAGTGGTCACTTGCAAAAATCTCGGCCTATGTGCTCATACCCATTGGTGGGTACGTGGTGGGTACGTTTCGTACCCACCACGTACCCCCCACGTCCCCCGCAATGAACTTCCGCTCTCCTGGGCTCAAATTGTTTTTTTTAAATCTGTTTTAGGATTTGAATTAAATTTTAACTTTAATTTAAGTGGTCACTAGCAAAAATCTCGGCCTATGTTCTCATACACATTGGTGGGTACGTGGTGGGTACGTTTCGTACCCACCACGTACCCACCACGTCCCCCGCAATAAACTTCCGCTCTCCTGGGCTCAAATTGTTTTTTTTAAATCTGTTTTAGGATTTGAATTAAATTTTAACTTTAATTTAAGTGGTCACTTGCAAAAATCTCGGCCTATGTGCTCATACACATTGGTGGGTACGTGGTGGGTACGTTTCGTACCCACCACGTACCCCCCACGTCCCCGGAATGAACTTCCGCTCTCCTGGGCTCAAATTGTTTTTTTTAAATCTGTTTTAGGATTTGAATTAAATTTTAACTTTAATTTAAGTGGTCACTTGCAAAAATCTCGGCCTATGTGCTCATACCCATTGGTGGGTACGTGGTGGGTACGTTTCGTACCCACCACGTACCCCCCACGTCCCCCGCAATGAACTTCCGCTCTCCTGGGCTCAAATTGTTTTTTTTAAATCTGTTTTAGGATTTGAATTAAATTTTAACTTTAATTTAAGTGGTCACTTGCAAAAATCTCGGCCTATGTGCTCATACACATTGGTGGGTACGTGGTGGGTACGTTTCGTACCCACCACGTACCCCCCACGTCCCCCGCAATGAACTTCCGCTCTCCTGGGCTCAAATTGTTTTTTTTAAATCTGTTTTAGGATTTGAATTAAATTTTAACTTTAATTTAAGTGGTCACTTGCAAAAATCTCGGCCTATGTGCTCATACCCATTGGTAGTTACGTGGTGGGTACGTTTCGTACCCACCACGTACCCACCACGTCCCCCGCAATGAACTTCCGCTCTCCTGGGCTCAAATTGTTTTTTTTAAATCTGCTTTAGGATTTGAATTAAATTTTAACTTTAATTTAAGTGGTCACTTGCAAAAATCTCGGCCTATGTGCTCATACCCATTGGTGGGTACGTGGTGGGTACGTTTCGTACCCACCACGTACCCACCACGTCCCCCGCAATGAACTTCCGCTCTTCTGGGCTCAAATTGTTTTTTTTTAAATCTGTTTTAGGATTTGAATTAAATTCTAACTTTAATTTAAGTGGTCACTTGCAAAAATCTCGGCCTATGTGCTCATACACATTGGTGGGTACGTGGTGGGTACGTTTCGTACCCACCACGTACCCCCCACGTCCCCCGCAATGAACTTCCGCTCTCCTGGGCTCAAATTGTTTTTTTTAAATCTGTTTTAGGATTTGAATTAAATTTTAACTTTAATTTAAGTGGTCACTTGCAAAAATCTCGACCTATGTGCTCATACCCATTGGTGGGTACGTGGTGGGTACGTTTCGTACATACCACGTACCCACCACGTCCCCCGTAATGAACTTCCGCTCTTCTGGGCTCAAATTGTTTTTTTTAAATCTGTTTTAGGATTTGAATTAAATTTTAACTTTAATTTAAGTGGTCACTTGCAAAAATCTCGGCCTATGTGCTCATACCCATTGGTGGGTACGTGGTGGGTACGTTTCGTACCCACCACGTACCCCCCACGTCCCCCGCAATGAACTTCCGCTCTCCTGGGCTCAAATTGTTTTTTTTAAATCTGTTTTAGGATTTGAATTAAATTTTAACTTTAATTTAAGTGGTCACTTGCAAAAATCTCGGCCTATGTGCTCATACACATTGGTGGGTACGTGGTGGGTACGTTTTGTACCCACCACGTACCCACCACGTCCCCCGCAATGAACTTCCGCTCTTCTGGCCTCAAATTGTTTTTTTTTAAATCTGTTTTAGGATTTGAATTAAATTTTAACTTTAATTTAAGTGGTCACTTGCAAAAATCTCGGCCTATGTGCTCATACCCATTGGTGGGTACGTGGTGGGTACGTTTCGTACCCACCACGTACCCACCACGTCCCCCGCAATAAACTTCCGCTCTCCTGGGCTCAAATTGTTTTTTTTAAATCTGTTTTAGGATTTGAATTAAATTTTAACTTTAATTTAAGTGGTCACTTGCAAAAATCTCGGCCTATGTGCTCATACCCATTGGTGGGTACGTGGTGGGTACGTTTCGTACCCACCACGTACCCACCACGTCCCCCGCAATGAACTTCCGCTCTCCTGGGCTCAAATTGTTTTTTTTAAATCTGTTTTAGGATTTGAATTAAATTTTAACTTTAATTTAAGTGGTCACTTGCAAAAATCTCGGCCTATGTGCTCATACACATTGGTGGGTACGTGGTGGGTACGTTTCGTACCCACCACGTACCCCCCACGTCCCCCGCAATGAACTTCCGCTCTCCTGGGCTCAAATTGTTTTTTTTAAATCTGTTTTAGGATTTGAATTAAATTTTAACTTTAATTTAAGTGGTCACTTGCAAAAATCTCGGCCTATGTGCTCATACCCATTGGTGGGTACGTGGTGGGTACGTTTCGTACCCACCACGTACCCACCACGTCCCCCGCAATGAACTTCCGCTCTCCTGGGCTCAAATTGTTTTTTTTAAATCTGTTTTAGGATTTGAATTAAATTTTAACTTTAATTTAAGTGGTCACTTGCAAAAATCTCGGCCTATGTGCTCATACCCATTGGTGGGTACGTGGTGGGTACGTTTCGTACCCACCACGTACCCACCACGTCCCCCCGCAATGAACTTCCGCTCTTCTGGGCTCAAATTGTTTTTTTTTAAATCTGTTTTAGGATTTGAATTAAATTTTAACTTTAATTTAAGTGGTCACTTGCAAAAATCTCGGCCTATGTGCTCATACCCATTGGTGGGTACGTGGTGGGTACGTTTCGTACCCACCACGTACCCCCCACGTCCCCCGCAATGAACTTCCGCTCTCCTGGGCTCAAATTGTTTTTTTTAAATCTGTTTTAGGATTTGAATTAAATTTTAACTTTAATTTAAGTGGTCACTAGCAAAAATCTCGGCCTATGTTCTCATACACATTGGTGGGTACGTGGTGGGTACGTTTTGTACCCACCACGTACCCACCACGTCCCCCGCAATAAACTTCCGCTCTCCTGGGCTCAAATTGTTTTTTTTAAATCTGTTTTAGGATTTGAATTAAATTTTAACTTTAATTTAAGTGGTCACTTGCAAAAATCTCGGCCTATGTGCTCATACACATTGGTGGGTACGTGGTGGGTACGTTTCGTACCCACCACGTACCCCCCACGTCCCCCGCAATGAACTTCCGCTCTCCTGGGATCAAATTGTTTTTTTTAAATCTGTTTTAGGATTTGAATTAAATTTTAACTTTAATTTAAGTGGTCACTTGCAAAAATCTCGGCCTATGTGCTCATACCCATTGGTGGGTACGTGGTGGGTACGTTTCGTACCCACCACGTACCCCCCACGTCCCCCGCAATGAACTTCCGCTCTCCTGGGCTCAAATTGTTTTTTTTAAATCTGTTTTAGGATTTGAATTAAATTTTAACTTTAATTTAAGTGGTCACTTGCAAAAATCTCGGCCTATGTGCTCATACACATTGGTGGGTACGTGGTGGGTACGTTTCGTACCCACCACGTACCCCCCACGTCCCCCGCAATGAACTTCCGCTCTCCTGGGATCAAATTGTTTTTTTTAAATCTGTTTTAGGATTTGAATTAAATTTTAACTTTAATTTAAGTGGTCACATGCAAAAATCTCGGCCTATGTGCTCATACCCATTGGTGGGTACGTGGTGGGTACGTTTCGTACCCACCACGTACCCACCACGTCCCCCGCAATGAACTTCCGCTCTTCTGGGCTCAAATTGTTTTTTTTTAAATCTGTTTTAGGATTTGAATTAAATTTTAACTTTAATTTAAGTGGTCACTTGCAAAAATCTCGGCCTATGTGCTCATACACATTGGTGGGTACGTGGTGGGTACGTTTCGTACCCACCACGTACCCCCCACGTCCCCCGCAATGAACTTCCGCTCTCCTGGGCTCAAATTGTTTTTTTTAAATCTGTTTTAGGATTTGAATTAAATTTTAACTTTAATTTAAGTGGTCACTTGCAAAAATCTCGGCCTATGTGCTCATACGCATTGGTGGGTACGTGGTGGGTACGTTTCGTACCCACCACGTACCCACCACGTCCCCCGCAATGAACTTCCGCTCTCCTGGGCTCAAATTGTTTTTTTTAAATCTGTTTTAGGATTTGAATTAAATTTTAACTTTAATTTAAGTGGTCACTTGCAAAAATCTCGGCCTATGTGCTCATACACATTGGTGGGTACGTGGTGGGTACGTTTCGTACCCACCACGTACCCCCCACGTCCCCCGCAATGAACTTCCGCTCTCCTGGGCTCAAATTGTTTTTTTTAAATCTGTTTTAGGATTTGAATTAAATTTTAACTTTAATTTAAGTGGTCACTTGCAAAAATCTCGGCCTATGTGCTCATACCCATTGGTGGGTACGTGGTGGGTACGTTTCGTACCCACCACGTACCCACCACGTCCCCCGCAATGAACTTCCGCTCTCCTGGGCTCAAATTGTTTTTTTTAAATCTGTTTTAGGATTTGAATTAAATTTTAACTTTAATTTAAGTGGTCACTTGCAAAAATCTCGGCCTATGTGCTCATACCCATTGGTGGGTACGTGGTGGGTACGTTTCGTACCCACCACGTACCCACCACGTCCCCCCGCAATGAACTTCCGCTCTTCTGGGCTCAAATTGTTTTTTTTTAAATCTGTTTTAGGATTTGAATTAAATTTTAACTTTAATTTAAGTGGTCACTTGCAAAAATCTCGGCCTATGTGCTCATACCCATTGGTGGGTACGTGGTGGGTACGTTTCGTACCCACCACGTACCCCCCACGTCCCCCGCAATGAACTTCCGCTCTCCTGGGCTCAAATTGTTTTTTTTAAATCTGTTTTAGGATTTGAATTAAATTTTAACTTTAATTTAAGTGGTCACTAGCAAAAATCTCGGCCTATGTTCTCATACACATTGGTGGGTACGTGGTGGGTACGTTTTGTACCCACCACGTACCCACCACGTCCCCCGCAATAAACTTCCGCTCTCCTGGGCTCAAATTGTTTTTTTTAAATCTGTTTTAGGATTTGAATTAAATTTTAACTTTAATTTAAGTGGTCACTTGCAAAAATCTCGGCCTATGTGCTCATACACATTGGTGGGTACGTGGTTGGTACGTTTCGTACCCACCACGTACCCCCCACGTCCCCCGCAATGAACTTCCGCTCTCCTGGGATCAAATTGTTTTTTTTAAATCTGTTTTAGGATTTGAATTAAATTTTAACTTTAATTTAAGTGGTCACTTGCAAAAATCTCGGCCTATGTGCTCATACCCATTGGTGGGTACGTGGTGGGTACGTTTCGTACCCACCACGTACCCCCCACGTCCCCCGCAATGAACTTCCGCTCTCCTGGGCTCAAATTGTTTTTTTTAAATCTGTTTTAGGATTTGAATTAAATTTTAACTTTAATTTAAGTGGTCACTTGCAAAAATCTCGGCCTATGTGCTCATACACATTGGTGGGTACGTGGTGGGTACGTTTCGTACCCACCACGTACCCCCCACGTCCCCCGCAATGAACTTCCGCTCTCCTGGGATCAAATTGTTTTTTTTAAATCTGTTTTAGGATTTGAATTAAATTTTAACTTTAATTTAAGTGGTCACATGCAAAAATCTCGGCCTATGTGCTCATACCCATTGGTGGGTACGTGGTGGGTACGTTTCGTACCCACCACGTACCCACCACGTCCCCCGCAATGAACTTCCGCTCTTCTGGGCTCAAATTGTTTTTTTTTAAATCTGTTTTAGGATTTGAATTAAATTTTAACTTTAATTTAAGTGGTCACTTGCAAAAATCTCGGCCTATGTGCTCATACACATTGGTGGGTACGTGGTGGGTACGTTTCGTACCCACCACGTACCCCCCACGTCCCCCGCAATGAACTTCCGCTCTCCTGGGCTCAAATTGTTTTTTTTAAATCTGTTTTAGGATTTGAATTAAATTTTAACTTTAATTTAAGTGGTCACATGCAAAAATCTCGGCCTATGTGCTCATACCCATTGGTGGGTACGTGGTGGGTACGTTTCGTACCCACCACGTACCCACCACGTCCCCCGCAATGAACTTCCGCTCTTCTGGGCTCAAATTGTTTTTTTTTAAATCTGTTTTAGGATTTGAATTAAATTTTAACTTTAATTTAAGTGGTCACTTGCAAAAATCTCGGCCTATGTGCTCATACACATTGGTGGGTACGTGGTGGGTACGTTTCGTACCCACCATGTACCCCCCACGTCCCCCGCAATGAACTTCCGCTCTCCTGGGCTCAAATTGTTTTTTTAAATCTGTTTTAGGATTTGAATTAAATTTTAACTTTAATTTAAGTGGTCACTTGCAAAAATCTCGGCCTATGTGCTCATACCCATTGGTGGGTACGTGGTGGGTACGTTTCGTACCCACCACGTACCCCCCACGTCCCCCGCAATGAACTTCCGCTCTCCTGGGCTCAAATTGTTTTTTTTAAATCTGTTTTAGGATTTGAATTAAATTTTAACTTTAATTTAAGTGGTCACTTGCAAAAATCTCGGCCTATGTGCTCATACACATTGGTGGGTACGTGGTGGGTACGTTTCGTACCCACCACGTACCCCCCACGTCCCCCGCAATGAACTTCCGCTCTCCTGGGCTCAAATTGTTTTTTTTAAATCTGTTTTAGGATTTGAATTAAATTTTAACTTTAATTTAAGTGGTCACTTGCAAAAATCTCGGCCTATGTGCTCATACCCATTGGTGGGTACGTGGTGGGTACGTTTCGTACCCACCACGTACCCACCACGTCCCCCGCAATGAACTTCCGCTCTCCTGGGCTCAAATTGTTTTTTTTAAATCTGCTTTAGGATTTGAATTAAATTTTAACTTTAATTTAAGTGGTCACTTGCAAAAATCTCGGCCTATGTGCTCATACCCATTGGTGGGTACGTGGTGGGTACGTTTCGTACCCACCACGTACCCCCCACGTCCCCCGCAATGAACTTCCGCTCTCCTGGGCTCAAATTGTTTTTTTTAAATCTGTTTTAGGATTTGAATTAAATTTTAACTTTAATTTAAGTGGTCACTTGCAAAAATCTCGGCCTATGTGCTCATACACATTGGTGGGTACGTGGTGGGTACGTTTCGTACCCACCACGTACCCCCCACGTCCCCCGCAATGAACTTCCGCTCTCCTGGGCTCAAATTGTTTTTTTTAAATCTGCTTTAGGATTTGAATTAAATTTTAACTTTAATTTAAGTGGTCACATGCAAAAATCTCGGCCTATGTGCTCATACCCATTGGTGGGTACGTGGTGGGTACGTTTCGTACCCACCACGTACCCACCACGTCCCCCGCAATGAACTTCCGCTCTTCTGGGCTCAAATTGTTTTTTTTTAAATCTGTTTTAGGATTTGAATTAAATTTTAACTTTAATTTAAGTGGTCACTTGCAAAAATCTCGGCCTATGTGCTCATACCCATTGGTGGGTACGTGGTGGGTACGTTTCGTACCCACCACGTACCCACCACGTCCCCCGCAATGAACTTCCGCTCTCCTGGGCTCAAATTGTTTTTTTTAAATCTGCTTTAGGATTTGAATTAAATTTTAACTTTAATTTAAGTGGTCACATGCAAAAATCTCGGCCTATGTGCTCATACCCATTGGTGGGTACGTGGTGGGTACGTTTCGTACCCACCACGTACCCACCACGTCCCCCGCAATGAACTTCCGCTCTTCTGGGCTCAAATTGTTTTTTTTTAAATCTGTTTTAGGATTTGAATTAAATTTTAACTTTAATTTAAGTGGTCACTTGCAAAAATCTCGGCCTATGTGCTCATACACATTGGTGGGTACGTGGTGGGTACGTTTCGTACCCACCACGTACCCCCCACGTCCCCCGCAATGAACTTCCGCTCTCCTGGGCTCAAATTGTTTTTTTTAAATCTGTTTTAGGATTTGAATTAAATTTTAACTTTAATTTAAGTGGTCACTTGCAAAAATCTCGACCTATGTGCTCATACCCATTGGTGGGTACGTGGTGGGTACGTTTCGTACATACCACGTACCCACCACGTCCCCCGTAATGAACTTCCGCTCTTCTGGGCTCAAATTGTTTTTTTTAAATCTGTTTTAGGATTTGAATTAAATTTTAACTTTAATTTAAGTGGTCACTTGCAAAAATCTCGGCCTATGTGCTCATACCCATTGGTGGGTACGTGGTGGGTACGTTTCGTACCCACCACGTACCCCCCACGTCCCCCGCAATGAACTTCCGCTCTCCTGGGCTCAAATTGTTTTTTTTAAATCTGTTTTAGGATTTGAATTAAATTTTAACTTTAATTTAAGTGGTCACTTGCAAAAATCTCGGCCTATGTGCTCATACACATTGGTGGGTACGTGGTGGGTACGTTTTGTACCCACCACGTACCCACCACGTACCCACCACGTCCCCCGCAATGAACTTCCGCTCTTCTGGCCTCAAATTGTTTTTTTTTAAATCTGTTTTAGGATTTGAATTAAATTTTAACTTTAATTTAAGTGGTCACTTGCAAAAATCTCGGCCTATGTGCTCATACCCATTGGTGGGTACGTGGTGGGTACGTTTCGTACCCACCACGTACCCACCACGTCCCCCGCAATAAACTTCCGCTCTCCTGGGCTCAAATTGTTTTTTTTAAATCTGTTTTAGGATTTGAATTAAATTTTAACTTTAATTTAAGTGGTCACTTGCAAAAATCTCGGCCTATGTGCTCATACGCATTGGTGGGTACGTGGTGGGTACGTTTCGTACCCACCACGTACCCACCACGTCCCCCGCAATGAACTTCCGCTCTCCTGGGCTCAAATTGTTTTTTTTAAATCTGTTTTAGGATTTGAATTAAATTTTAACTTTAATTTAAGTGGTCACTTGCAAAAATCTCGGCCTATGTGCTCATACACATTGGTGGGTACGTGGTGGGTACGTTTCGTACCCACCACGTACCCCCCACGTCCCCCGCAATGAACTTCCGCTCTCCTGGGCTCAAATTGTTTTTTTTAAATCTGTTTTAGGATTTGAATTAAATTTTAACTTTAATTTAAGTGGTCACTTGCAAAAATCTCGGCCTATGTGCTCATACCCATTGGTGGGTACGTGGTGGGTACGTTTCGTACCCACCACGTACCCCCCACGTCCCCCGCAATGAACTTCCGCTCTCCTGGGCTCAAATTGTTTTTTTTAAATCTGTTTTAGGATTTGAATTAAATTTTAACTTTAATTTAAGTGGTCACTTGCAAAAATCTCGGCCTATGTGCTCATACCCATTGGTGGGTACGTGGTGGGTACGTTTCGTACCCACCACGTACCCACCACGTACCCACCACGTCCCCCGCAATGAACTTCCGCTCTCCTGGGCTCAAATTGTTTTTTTTAAATCTGCTTTAGGATTTGAATTAAATTTTAACTTTAATTTAAGTAGTCACATGCAAAAATCTCGGCCTATGTGCTCATACCCATTGGTGGGTACGTGGTGGGTACGTTTCGTACCCACCACGTACCCACCACGTCCCCCGCAATGAACTTCCGCTCTTCTGGGCTCAAATTGTTTTTTTTTAAATCTGTTTTAGGATTTGAATTAAATTTTAACTTTAATTTAAGTGGTCACTTGCAAAAATCTCGGCCTATGTGCTCATACACATTGGTGGGTACGTGGTGGGTACGTTTCGTACCCACCACGTACCCCCCACGTCCCCCGCAATGAACTTCCGCTCTCCTGGGCTCAAATTGTTTTTTTTAAATCTGTTTTAGGATTTGAATTAAATTTTAACTTTAATTTAAGTGGTCACATGCAAAAATCTCGGCCTATGTGCTCATACCCATTGGTGGGTACGTGGTGGGTACGTTTCGTACCCACCACGTACCCACCACGTCCCCCGCAATGAACTTCCGCTCTTCTGGGCTCAAATTGTTTTTTTTTAAATCTGTTTTAGGATTTGAATTAAATTTTAACTTTAATTTAAGTGGTCACTTGCAAAAATCTCGGCCTATGTGCTCATACACATTGGTGGGTACGTGGTGGGTACGTTTCGTACCCACCACGTACCCCCCACGTCCCCCGCAATGAACTTCCGCTCTCCTGGGCTCAAATTGTTTTTTTTAAATCTGTTTTAGGATTTGAATTAAATTTTAACTTTAATTTAAGTGGTCACTTGCAAAAATCTCGGCCTATGTGCTCATACCTATTGGTGGGTACGTGGTGGGTACGTTTCGTACCCACCACGTACCCCCCACGTCCCCCGCAATGAACTTCCGCTCTCCTGGGCTCAAATTGTTTTTTTTAAATCTGTTTTAGGATTTGAATTAAATTTTAACTTTAATTTAAGTGGTCACTTGCAAAAATCTCGGCCTATGTGCTCATACACATTGGTGGGTACGTGGTGGGTACGTTTCGTACCCACCACGTACCCCCCACGTCCCCCGCAATGAACTTCCGCTCTCCTGGGCTCAAATTGTTTTTTTTAAATCTGTTTTAGGATTTGAATTAAATTTTAACTTTAATTTAAGTGGTCACTTGCAAAAATCTCGGCCTATGTGCTCATACCCATTGGTGGGTACGTGGTGGGTACGTTTCGTACCCACCACGTACCCACCACGTCCCCCGCAATGAACTTCCGCTCTCCTGGGCTCAAATTGTTTTTTTTAAATCTGCTTTAGGATTTGAATTAAATTTTAACTTTAATTTAAGTGGTCACATGCAAAAATCTCGGCCTATGTGCTCATACCCATTGGTGGGTACGTGGTGGGTACGTTTCGTACCCACCACGTACCCACCACGTCCCCCGCAATGAACTTCCGCTCTTCTGGGCTCAAATTGTTTTTTTTTAAATCTGTTTTAGGATTTGAATTAAATTTTAACTTTAATTTAAGTGGTCACTTGCAAAAATCTCGGCCTATGTGCTCATACACATTGGTGGGTACGTGGTGGGTACGTTTCGTACCCACCACGTACCCCCCACGTCCCCCGCAATGAACTTCCGCTCTCCTGGGCTCAAATTGTTTTTTTTAAATCTGTTTTAGGATTTGAATTAAATTTTAACTTTAATTTAAGTGGTCACTTGCAAAAATCTCGACCTATGTGCTCATACCCATTGGTGGGTACGTGGTGGGTACGTTTCGTACCCACCACGTACCCACCACGTCCCCCGTAATGAACTTCCGCTCTTCTGGGCTCAAATTGTTTTTTTTAAATCTGTTTTAGGATTTGAATTAAATTTTAACTTTAATTTAAGTGGTCACTTGCAAAAATCTCGGCCTATGTGCTCATACCCATTGGTGGGTACGTGGTGGGTACGTTTCGTACCCACCACGTACCCCCCACGTCCCCCGCAATGAACTTCCGCTCTCCTGGGCTCAAATTGTTTTTTTTAAATCTGTTTTAGGATTTGAATTAAATTTTAACTTTAATTTAAGTGGTCACTTGCAAAAATCTCGGCCTA
Organism: Beris morrisii; assembly: GCA_951812415.1. NCBI lineage: Eukaryota > Metazoa > Arthropoda > Insecta > Diptera > Stratiomyidae > Beris > Beris morrisii. The sequence continues at coordinate 105,767,688 of OX638312.1, read as the reverse complement.
TGTGCTCATACACATTGGTGGGTACGTGGTGGGTACGTTTTGTACCCACCACGTACCCACCACGTCCCCCGCAATGAACTTCCGCTCTTCTGGCCTCAAATTGTTTTTTTTTAAATCTGTTTTAGGATTTGAATTAAATTTTAACTTTAATTTAAGTGGTCACTTGCAAAAATCTCGGCCTATGTGCTCATACCCACTTCATCCGCAATAAACTTCCGCTCTCCTGGGCTCAAATTGTTTTTTTTAAATCTGTTTTAGGATTTGAATTAAATTTTAACTTTAATTTAAGTGGTCACTTGCAAAAATCTCGGCCTATGTGCTCATACGCATTGGTGGGTACGTGGTGGGTACGTTTCGTACCCACCACGTACCCACCACGTCCCCCGCAATGAACTTCCGCTCTCCTGGGCTCAAATTGTTTTTTTTAAATCTGTTTTAGGATTTGAATTAAATTTTAACTTTAATTTAAGTGGTCACTTGCAAAAATCTCGGCCTATGTGCTCATACACATTGGTGGGTACGTGGTGGGTACGTTTCGTACCCACCACGTACCCCCCACGTCCCCCGCAATGAACTTCCGCTCTCCTGGGCTCAAATTGTTTTTTTTAAATCTGTTTTAGGATTTGAATTAAATTTTAACTTTAATTTAAGTGGTCACTTGCAAAAATCTCGGCCTATGTGCTCATACCCATTGGTGGGTACGTGGTGGGTACGTTTCGTACCCACCACGTACCCACCACGTCCCCCGCAATGAACTTCCGCTCTCCTGGGCTCAAATTGTTTTTTTTAAATCTGTTTTAGGATTTGAATTAAATTTTAACTTTAATTTAAGTGGTCACTTGCAAAAATCTCGGCCTATGTGCTCATACCCATTGGTGGGTACGTGGTGGGTACGTTTCGTACCCACCACGTACCCACCACGTCCCCCCGCAATGAACTTCCGCTCTTCTGGGCTCAAATTGTTTTTTTTTAAATCTGTTTTAGGATTTGAATTAAATTTTAACTTTAATTTAAGTGGTCACTTGCAAAAATCTCGGCCTATGTGCTCATACCCATTGGTGGGTACGTGGTGGGTACGTTTCGTACCCACCACGTACCCCCCACGTCCCCCGCAATGAACTTCCGCTCTCCTGGGCTCAAATTGTTTTTTTTAAATCTGTTTTAGGATTTGAATTAAATTTTAACTTTAATTTAAGTGGTCACTAGCAAAAATCTCGGCCTATGTTCTCATACACATTGGTGGGTACGTGGTGGGTACGTTTCGTACCCACCACGTACCCACCACGTCCCCCGCAATAAACTTCCGCTCTCCTGGGCTCAAATTGTTTTTTTTAAATCTGTTTTAGGATTTGAATTAAATTTTAACTTTAATTTAAGTGGTCACTTGCAAAAATCTCGGCCTATGTGCTCATACACATTGGTGGGTACGTGGTGGGTACGTTTCGTACCCACCACGTACCCCCCACGTCCCCCGCAATGAACTTCCGCTCTCCTGGGCTCAAATTGTTTTTTTTAAATCTGTTTTAGGATTTGAATTAAATTTTAACTTTAATTTAAGTGGTCACTTGCAAAAATCTCGGCCTATGTGCTCATACCCATTGGTGGGTACGTGGTGGGTACGTTTCGTACCCACCACGTACCCCCCACGTCCCCCGCAATGAACTTCCGCTCTCCTGGGCTCAAATTGTTTTTTTTAAATCTGTTTTAGGATTTGAATTAAATTTTAACTTTAATTTAAGTGGTCACTTGCAAAAATCTCGGCCTATGTGCTCATACCCATTGGTGGGTACGTGGTGGGTACGTTTCGTACCCACCACGTACCCACCACGTCCCCCGCAATGAACTTCCGCTCTCCTGGGCTCAAATTGTTTTTTTTAAATCTGCTTTAGGATTTGAATTAAATTTTAACTTTAATTTAAGTGGTCACATGCAAAAATCTCGGCCTATGTGCTCATACCCATTGGTGGGTACGTGGTGGGTACGTTTCGTACCCACCACGTACCCACCACGTCCCCCGCAATGAACTTCCGCTCTTCTGGGCTCAAATTGTTTTTTTTTAAATCTGTTTTAGGATTTGAATTAAATTTTAACTTTAATTTAAGTGGTCACTTGCAAAAATCTCGGCCTATGTGCTCATACACATTGGTGGGTACGTGGTGGGTACGTTTCGTACCCACCACGTACCCCCCACGTCCCCCGCAATGAACTTCCGCTCTCCTGGGCTCAAATTGTTTTTTTTAAATCTGTTTTAGGATTTGAATTAAATTTTAACTTTAATTTAAGTGGTCACTTGCAAAAATCTCGACCTATGTGCTCATACCCATTGGTGGGTACGTGGTGGGTACGTTTCGTACCCACCACGTACCCACCACGTCCCCCGTAATGAACTTCCGCTCTTCTGGGCTCAAATTGTTTTTTTTAAATCTGTTTTAGGATTTGAATTAAATTTTAACTTTAATTTAAGTGGTCACTTGCAAAAATCTCGGCCTATGTGCTCATACCCATTGGTGGGTACGTGGTGGGTACGTTTCGTACCCACCACGTACCCCCCACGTCCCCCGCAATGAACTTCCGCTCTCCTGGGCTCAAATTGTTTTTTTTAAATCTGTTTTAGGATTTGAATTAAATTTTAACTTTAATTTAAGTGGTCACTTGCAAAAATCTCGGCCTATGTGCTCATACACATTGGTGGGTACGTGGTGGGTACGTTTCGTACCCACCACGTACCCACCACGTCCCCCGCAATGAACTTCCGCTCTTCTGGGCTCAAATTGTTTTTTTTTAAATCTGTTTTAGGATTTGAATTAAATTTTAACTTTAATTTAAGTGGTCACTTGCAAAAATCTCGGCCTATGTGCTCATACCCATTGGTGGGTACGTGGTGGGTACGTTTCGTACCCACCACGTACCCGCCACGTCCCCCGCAATAAACTTCCGCTCTCCTGGGCTCAAATTGTTTTTTTTAAATCTGTTTCAGGATTTGAATTAAATTTTAACTTTAATTTAAGTGGTCACTTGCAAAAATCTCGGCCTATGTGCTCATACCCATTGGTGGGTACGTGGTGGGTACGTTTCGTACCCACCACGTACCCACCACGTCCCCCGCAATGAACTTCCGCTCTCCTGGGCTCAAATTGTTTTTTTTAAATCTGTTTTAGGATTTGAATTAAATTTTAACTTTAATTTAAGTGGTCACTTGCAAAAATCTCGGCCTATGTGCTCATACACATTGGTGGGTACGTGGTGGGTACGTTTCGTACCCACCACGTACCCCCCACGTCCCCCGCAATGAACTTCCGCTCTCCTGGGCTCAAATTGTTTTTTTTAAATCTGTTTTAGGATTTGAATTAAATTTTAACTTTAATTTAAGTGGTCACTTGCAAAAATCTCGGCCTATGTGCTCATACCCATTGGTGGGTACGTGGTGGGTACGTTTCGTACCCACCACGTACCCACCACGTCCCCCGCAATGAACTTCCGCTCTTCTGGGCTCAAATTGTTTTTTTTTAAATCTGTTTTAGGATTTGAATTAAATTTTAACTTTAATTTAAGTGGTCACTTGCAAAAATCTCGGCCTATGTGCTCATACACATTGGTGGGTACGTGGTGGGTACGTTTCGTACCCACCACGTACCCCCCACGTCCCCCGCAATGAACTTCCGCTCTCCTGGGCTCAAATTGTTTTTTTTAAATCTGTTTTAGGATTTGAATTAAATTTTAACTTTAATTTAAGTGGTCACTTGCAAAAATCTCGACCTATGTGCTCATACCCATTGGTGGGTACGTGGTGGGTACGTTTCGTACCCACCACGTACCCACCACGTCCCCCGCAATGAACTTCCGCTCTTCTGGGCTCAAATTGTTTTTTTTTAAATCTGTTTTAGGATTTGAATTAAATTTTAACTTTAATTTAAGTGGTCACTTGCAAAAATCTCGGCCTATGTGCTCATACACATTGGTGGGTACGTGGTGGGTACGTTTCGTACCTACCACGTACCCCCCACGTCCCCCGCAATGAACTTCCGCTCTCCTGGGCTCAAATTGTTTTTTTTAAATCTGTTTTAGGATTTGAATTAAATTTTAACTTTAATTTAAGTGGTCACTTGCAAAAATCTCGGCCTATGTGCTCATACCCATTGGTGGGTACGTGGTGGGTACGTTTCGTACCCACCACGTACCCACCACGTCCCCCGCAATGAACTTCCGCTCTTCTGGGCTCAAATTGTTTTTTTTTAAATCTGTTTTAGGATTTGAATTAAATTTTAACTTTAATTTAAGTGGTCACTTGCAAAAATCTCGGCCTATGTGCTCATACACATTGGTGGGTACGTGGTGGGTACGTTTCGTACCCACCACGTACCCCCCACGTCCCCCGCAATGAACTTCCGCTCTCCTGGGCTCAAATTGTTTTTTTTAAATCTGTTTTAGGATTTGAATTAAATTTTAACTTTAATTTAAGTGGTCACTTGCAAAAATCTCGACCTATGTGCTCATACCCATTGGTGGGTACGTGGTGGGTACGTTTCGTACCCACCACGTACCCACCACGTCCCCCGCAATGAACTTCCGCTCTTCTGGGCTCAAATTGTTTTTTTTTAAATCTGTTTTAGGATTTGAATTAAATTTTAACTTTAATTTAAGTGGTCACTTGCAAAAATCTCGGCCTATGTGCTCATACCCATTGGTGAGTACGTGGTGGGTACGTTTCGTACCCACCACGTACCCCCCACGTCCCCCGCAATGAACTTCCGCTCTCCTGGGCTCAAATTGTTTTTTTTAAATCTGTTTTAGGATTTGAATTAAATTTTAACTTTAATTTAAGTGGTCACTTGCAAAAATCTCGGCCTATGTGCTCATACCCATTGGTGGGTACGTGGTGGGTACGTTTCGTACCCACCACGTACCCACCACGTCTCCCGCAATGAACTTCCGCTCTCCTGGGCTCAAATTGTTTTTTTTAAATCTGTTTTAGGATTTGAATTGAATTTTAACTTTAATTTAAGTGGTCACTTGCAAAAATCTCGGCCTATGTGCTCATACCCATTGGTGGGTACGTGGTGGGTACGTTTCGTACCCACCACGTACCCACCACGTCCCCCGCAATGAACTTCCGCTCTTCTGGGCTCAAATTGTTTTTTTTTAAATCTGTTTTAGGATTTGAATTAAATTTTAACTTTAATTTAAGTGGTCACTTGCAAAAATCTCGGCCTATGTGCTCATACCCATTGGTGGGTACGTGGTGGGTACGTTTCGTACCCACCACGTACCCCCCACGTCCCCCGCAATGAACTTCCGCTCTCCTGGGCTCAAATTGTTTTTTTTAAATCTGTTTTAGGATTTGAATTAAATTTTAACTTTAATTTAAGTGGTCACTTGCAAAAATCTCGGCCTATGTGCTCATACACATTGGTGGGTACGTGGTGGGTACGTTTCGTACCCACCACGTACCCACCACGTCCCCCGCAATGAACTTCCGCTCTTCTGGGCTCAAATTGTTTTTTTTTAAATCTGTTTTAGGATTTGAATTAAATTTTAACTTTAATTTAAGTGGTCACTTGCAAAAATCTCGGCCTATGTGCTCATACCCATTGGTGGGTACGTGGTGGGTACGTTTCGTACCCACCACGTACCCACCACGTCCCCCGCAATAAACTTCCGCTCTCCTGGGCTCAAATTGTTTTTTTTAAATCTGTTTCAGGATTTGAATTAAATTTTAACTTTAATTTAAGTGGTCACTTGCAAAAATCTCGGCCTATGTGCTCATACCCACCACGTCCCCCGCAATGAACTTCCGCTCTCCTGGGCTCAAATTGTTTTTTTTAAATCTGTTTTAGGATTTGAATTAAATTTTAACTTTAATTTAAGTGGTCACTTGCAAAAATCTCGGCCTATGTGCTCATACACATTGGTGGGTACGTGGTGGGTACGTTTCGTACCCACCACGTACCCACCACGTCCCCCGCAATGAACTTCCGCTCTTCTGGGCTCAAATTGTTTTTTTTTAAATCTGTTTTAGGATTTGAATTAAATTTTAACTTTAATTTAAGTGGTCACTTGCAAAAATCTCGGCCTATGTGCTCATACACATTGGTGGGTACGTGGTGGGTACGTTTCGTACCCACCACGTACCCCCCACGTCCCCCGCAATGAACTTCCGCTCTCCTGGGCTCAAATTGTTTTTTTTAAATCTGTTTTAGGATTTGAATTAAATTTTAACTTTAATTTAAGTGGTCACTTGCAAAAATCTCGACCTATGTGCTCATACCCATTGGTGGGTACGTGGTGGGTACGTTTCGTACCCACCACGTACCCACCACGTCCCCCGCAATGAACTTCCGCTCTTCTGGGCTCAAATTGTTTTTTTTTAAATCTGTTTTAGGATTTGAATTAAATTTTAACTTTAATTTAAGTGGTCACTTGCAAAAATCTCGGCCTATGTGCTCATACACATTGGTGGGTACGTGGTGGGTACGTTTCGTACCCACCACGTACCCCCCACGTCCCCCGCAATGAACTTCCGCTCTCCTGGGCTCAAATTGTTTTTTTTAAATCTGTTTTAGGATTTGAATTAAATTTTAACTTTAATTTAAGTGGTCACTTGCAAAAATCTCGGCCTATGTGCTCATACCCATTGGTGGGTACGTGGTGGGTACGTTTCGTACCCACCACGTACCCACCACGTCCCCCGCAATGAACTTCCGCTCTTCTGGGCTCAAATTGTTTTTTTTTAAATCTGTTTTAGGATTTGAATTAAATTTTAACTTTAATTTAAGTGGTCACTTGCAAAAATCTCGGCCTATGTGCTCATACACATTGGTGGGTACGTGGTGGGTACGTTTCGTACCCACCACGTACCCCCCACGTCCCCCGCAATGAACTTCCGCTCTCCTGGGCTCAAATTGTTTTTTTTAAATCTGTTTTAGGATTTGAATTAAATTTTAACTTTAATTTAAGTGGTCACTTGCAAAAATCTCGACCTATGTGCTCATACCCATTGGTGGGTACGTGGTGGGTACGTTTCGTACCCACCACGTACCCACCACGTCCCCCGCAATGAACTTCCGCTCTTCTGGGCTCAAATTGTTTTTTTTTAAATCTGTTTTAGGATTTGAATTAAATTTTAACTTTAATTTAAGTGGTCACTTGCAAAAATCTCGGCCTATGTGCTCATACCCATTGGTGAGTACGTGGTGGGTACGTTTCGTACCCACCACGTACCCCCCACGTCCCCCGCAATGAACTTCCGCTCTCCTGGGCTCAAATTGTTTTTTTTAAATCTGTTTTAGGATTTGAATTAAATTTTAACTTTAATTTAAGTGGTCACTTGCAAAAATCTCGGCCTATGTGCTCATACCCATTGGTGGGTACGTGGTGGGTACGTTTCGTACCCACCACGTACCCACCACGTCTCCCGCAATGAACTTCCGCTCTCCTGGGCTCAAATTGTTTTTTTTAAATCTGTTTTAGGATTTGAATTAAATTTTAACTTTAATTTAAGTGGTCACTTGCAAAAATCTCGGCCTATGTGCTCATACCCATTGGTGGGTACGTGGTGGGTACGTTTCGTACCCACCACGTACCCACCACGTCCCCCGCAATGAACTTCCGCTCTTCTGGGCTCAAATTGTTTTTTTTTAAATCTGTTTTAGGATTTGAATTAAATTTTAACTTTAATTTAAGTGGTCACTTGCAAAAATCTCGGCCTATGTGCTCATACCCATTGGTGGGTACGTGGTGGGTACGTTTCGTACCCACCACGTACCCCCCACGTCCCCCGCAATGAACTTCCGCTCTCCTGGGCTCAAATTGTTTTTTTTAAATCTGTTTTAGGATTTGAATTAAATTTTAACTTTAATTTAAGTGGTCACTTGCAAAAATCTCGGCCTATGTGCTCATACACATTGGTGGGTACGTGGTGGGTACGTTTCGTACCCACCACGTACCCACCACGTCCCCCGCAATGAACTTCCGCTCTTCTGGGCTCAAATTGTTTTTTTTTAAATCTGTTTTAGGATTTGAATTAAATTTTAACTTTAATTTAAGTGGTCACTTGCAAAAATCTCGGCCTATGTGCTCATACCCATTGGTGGGTACGTGGTGGGTACGTTTCGTACCCACCACGTACCCACCACGTCCCCCGCAATAAACTTCCGCTCTCCTGGGCTCAAATTGTTTTTTTTAAATCTGTTTCAGGATTTGAATTAAATTTTAACTTTAATTTAAGTGGTCACTTGCAAAAATCTCGGCCTATGTGCTCATACCCATTGGTGGGTACGTGGTGGGTACGTTTCGTACCCACCACGTACCCACCACGTCCCCCGCAATGAACTTCCGCTCTCCTGGGCTCAAATTGTTTTTTTTAAATCTGTTTTAGGATTTGAATTAAATTTTAACTTTAATTTAAGTGGTCACTTGCAAAAATCTCGGCCTATGTGCTCATACACATTGGTGGGTACGTGGTGGGTACGTTTCGTACCCACCACGTACCCCCCACGTCCCCCGCAATGAACTTCCGCTCTCCTGGGCTCAAATTGTTTTTTTTAAATCTGTTTTAGGATTTGAATTAAATTTTAACTTTAATTTAAGTGGTCACTTGCAAAAATCTCGGCCTATGTGCTCATACCCATTGGTGGGTACGTGGTGGGTACGTTTCGTACCCACCACGTACCCACCACGTCCCCCGCAATGAACTTCCGCTCTTCTGGGCTCAAATTGTTTTTTTTTAAATCTGTTTTAGGATTTGAATTAAATTTTAACTTTAATTTAAGTGGTCACTTGCAAAAATCTCGGCCTATGTGCTCATACACATTGGTGGGTACGTGGTGGGTACGTTTCGTACCCACCACGTACCCCCCACGTCCCCCGCAATGAACTTCCGCTCTCCTGGGCTCAAATTGTTTTTTTTAAATCTGTTTTAGGATTTGAATTAAATTTTAACTTTAATTTAAGTGGTCACTTGCAAAAATCTCGACCTATGTGCTCATACCCATTGGTGGGTACGTGGTGGGTACGTTTCGTACCCACCACGTACCCACCACGTCCCCCGCAATGAACTTCCGCTCTTCTGGGCTCAAATTGTTTTTTTTTAAATCTGTTTTAGGATTTGAATTAAATTTTAACTTTAATTTAAGTGGTCACTTGCAAAAATCTCGGCCTATGTGCTCATACACATTGGTGGGTACGTGGTGGGTACGTTTCGTACCCACCACGTACCCCCCACGTCCCCCGCAATGAACTTCCGCTCTCCTGGGCTCAAATTGTTTTTTTTAAATCTGTTTTAGGATTTGAATTAAATTTTAACTTTAATTTAAGTGGTCACTTGCAAAAATCTCGGCCTATGTGCTCATACCCATTGGTGGGTACGTGGTGGGTACGTTTCGTACCCACCACGTACCCACCACGTCCCCCGCAATGAACTTCCGCTCTTCTGGGCTCAAATTGTTTTTTTTTAAATCTGTTTTAGGATTTGAATTAAATTTTAACTTTAATTTAAGTGGTCACTTGCAAAAATCTCGGCCTATGTGCTCATACACATTGGTGGGTACGTGGTGGGTACGTTTCGTACCCACCACGTACCCCCCACGTCCCCCGCAATGAACTTCCGCTCTCCTGGGCTCAAATTGTTTTTTTTAAATCTGTTTTAGGATTTGAATTAAATTTTAACTTTAATTTAAGTGGTCACTTGCAAAAATCTCGACCTATGTGCTCATACCCATTGGTGGGTACGTGGTGGGTACGTTTCGTACCCACCACGTACCCACCACGTCCCCCGCAATGAACTTCCGCTCTTCTGGGCTCAAATTGTTTTTTTTTAAATCTGTTTTAGGATTTGAATTAAATTTTAACTTTAATTTAAGTGGTCACTTGCAAAAATCTCGGCCTATGTGCTCATACCCATTGGTGAGTACGTGGTGGGTACGTTTCGTACCCACCACGTACCCCCCACGTCCCCCGCAATGAACTTCCGCTCTCCTGGGCTCAAATTGTTTTTTTTAAATCTGTTTTAGGATTTGAATTAAATTTTAACTTTAATTTAAGTGGTCACTTGCAAAAATCTCGGCCTATGTGCTCATACCCATTGGTGGGTACGTGGTGGGTACGTTTCGTACCCACCACGTACCCACCACGTCTCCCGCAATGAACTTCCGCTCTCCTGGGCTCAAATTGTTTTTTTTAAATCTGTTTTAGGATTTGAATTAAATTTTAACTTTAATTTAAGTGGTCACTTGCAAAAATCTCGGCCTATGTGCTCATACCCATTGGTGGGTACGTGGTGGGTACGTTTCGTACCCACCACGTACCCACCACGTCCCCCCGCAATGAACTTCCGCTCTTCTGGGCTCAAATTGTTTTTTTTTAAATCTGTTTTAGGATTTGAATTAAATTTTAACTTTAATTTAAGTGGTCACTTGCAAAAATCTCGGCCTATGTGCTCATACCCATTGGTGGGTACGTGGTGGGTACGTTTCGTACCCACCACGTACCCCCCACGTCCCCCGCAATGAACTTCCGCTCTCCTGGGCTCAAATTGTTTTTTTTAAATCTGTTTTAGGATTTGAATTAAATTTTAACTTTAATTTAAGTGGTCACTAGCAAAAATCTCGGCCTATGTTCTCATACACATTGGTGGGTACGTGGTGGGTACGTTTCGTACCCACCACGTACCCACCACGTCCCCCGCAATAAACTTCCGCTCTCCTGGGCTCAAATTGTTTTTTTTAAATCTGTTTTAGGATTTGAATTAAATTTTAACTTTAATTTAAGTGGTCACTTGCAAAAATCTCGGCCTATGTGCTCATACACATTGGTGGGTACGTGGTGGGTACGTTTCGTACCCACCACGTACCCCCCACGTCCCCCGCAATGAACTTCCGCTCTCCTGGGCTCAAATTGTTTTTTTTAAATTTGTTTTAGGATTTGAATTAAATTTTAACTTTAATTTAAGTGGTCACTTGCAAAAATCTCGGCCTATGTGCTCATACCCATTGGTGGGTACGTGGTGGGTACGTTTCGTACCCACCACGTACCCCCCACGTCCCCCGCAATGAACTTCCGCTCTCCTGGGCTCAAATTGTTTTTTTTAAATCTGTTTTAGGATTTGAATTAAATTTTAACTTTAATTTAAGTGGTCACTTGCAAAAATCTCGGCCTATGTGCTCATACACATTGGTGGGTACGTGGTGGGTACGTTTCGTACCCACCACGTACCCCCCACGTCCCCCGCAATGAACTTCCGCTCTCCTGGGCTCAAATTGTTTTTTTTAAATCTGTTTTAGGATTTGAATTAAATTTTAACTTTAATTTAAGTGGTCACTTGCAAAAATCTCGGCCTATGTGCTCATACCCATTGGTGGGTACGTGGTGGGTACGTTTCGTACCCACCACGTACCCACCACGTCCCCCGCAATGAACTTCCGCTCTCCTGGGCTCAAATTGTTTTTTTTAAATCTGTTTTAGGATTTGAATTAAATTTTAACTTTAATTTAAGTGGTCACATGCAAAAATCTCGGCCTATGTGCTCATACCCATTGGTGGGTACGTGGTGGGTACGTTTCGTACCCACCACGTACCCACCACGTCCCCCGCAATGAACTTCCGCTCTTCTGGGCTCAAATTGTTTTTTTTTAAATCTGTTTTAGGATTTGAATTAAATTTTAACTTTAATTTAAGTGGTCACTTGCAAAAATCTCGGCCTATGTGCTCATACACATTGGTGGGTACGTGGCGGGTACGTTTCGTACCCACCACGTACCCCCCACGTCCCCCGCAATGAACTTCCGCTCTCCTGGGCTCAAATTGTTTTTTTTAAATCTGTTTTAGGATTTGAATTAAATTTTAACTTTAATTTAAGTGGTCACTTGCAAAAATCTCGACCTATGTGCTCATACCCATTGGTGGGTACGTGGTGGGTACGTTTCGTACCCACCACGTACCCACCACGTCCCCCGTAATGAACTTCCGCTCTTCTGGGCTCAAATTGTTTTTTTTAAATCTGTTTTAGGATTTGAATTAAATTTTAACTTTAATTTAAGTGGTCACTTGCAAAATCCTCGGCCTATGTGCTCATACCCATTGGTGGGTACGTGGTGGGTACGTTTCGTACCCACCACGTACCCCCCACGTCCCCCGCAATGAACTTCCGCTCTCCTGGGCTCAAATTGTTTTTTTTAAATCTGTTTTAGGATTTGAATTAAATTTTAACTTTAATTTAAGTGGTCACTTGCAAAAATCTCGGCCTATGTGCTCATACACATTGGTGGGTACGTGGTGGGTACGTTTCGTACCCACCACGTACCCACCACGTCCCCCGCAATGAACTTCCGCTCTTCTGAGCTCAAATTGTTTTTTTTTAAATCTGTTTTAGGATTTGAATTAAATTTTAACTTTAATTTAAGTGGTCACTTGCAAAAATCTCGGCCTATGTGCTCATACCCATTGGTGGGTACGTGGTGGGTACGTTTCGTACCCACCACGTACCCACCACGTCCCCCGCAATAAACTTCCGCTCTCCTGGGCTCAAATTGTTTTTTTTAAATCTGTTTTAGGATTTGAATTAAATTTTAACTTTAATTTAAGTGGTCACTTGCAAAAATCTCGGCCTATGTGCTCATACCCATTGGTGGGTACGTGGTGGGTACGTTTCGTACCCACCACGTACCCACCACGTCCCCCGCAATGAACTTCCGCTCTCCTGGGCTCAAATTGTTTTTTTTAAATCTGTTTTAGGATTTGAATTAAATTTTAACTTTAATTTAAGTGGTCACTTGCAAAAATCTCGGCCTATGTGCTCATACACATTGGTGGGTACGTGGTGGGTACGTTTCGTACCCACCACGTACCCCCCACGTCCCCCGCAATGAACTTCCGCTCTCCTGGGCTCAAATTGTTTTTTTTAAATCTGTTTTAGGATTTGAATTAAATTTTAACTTTAATTTAAGTGGTCACTTGCAAAAATCTCGGCCTATGTACTCATACCCATTGGTGGGTACGTGGTGGGTACGTTTCGTACCCACCACGTACCCACCACGTCCCCCGCAATGAACTTCCGCTCTCCTGGGCTCAAATTGTTTTTTTTAAATCTGTTTTAGGATTTGAATTAAATTTTAACTTTAATTTAAGTGGTCACTTGCAAAAATCTCGGCCTATGTGCTCATACCCATTGGTGGGTACGTGGTGGGTACGTTTCGTACCCACCACGTCCCCCGCAATGAACTTCCGCTCTTCTGGGCTCAAATTGTTTTTTTTTAAATCTGTTTTAGGATTTGAATTAAATTTTAACTTTAATTTAAGTGGTCACTTGCAAAAATCTCGGCCTATGTGCTCATACACATTGGTGGGTACGTGGTGGGTACGTTTCGTACCCACCACGTACCCACCACGTCCCCCGCAACGAACTTCCGCTCTCCTGGGCTCAAATTGTTTTTTTTAAATCTGTTTTAGGATTTGAATTAAATTTTAACTTTAATTTAAGTGGTCACTTGCAAAAATCTCGGCCTATGTGCTCATACCCATTGGTGGGTACGTGGTGGGTACGTTTCGTACCCACCACGTACCCACCACGTCCCCCGCAATGAACTTCCGCTCTTCTGGGCTCAAATTGTTTTTTTTTAAATCTGTTTTAGGATTTGAATTAAATTTTAACTTTAATTTAAGTGGTCACTTGCAAAAATCTCGGCCTATGTGCTCATACACATTGGTGGGTACGTGGTGGGTACGTTTCGTACCCACCACGTACCCCCCACGTCCCCCGCAATGAACTTCCGCTCTCCTGGGCTCAAATTGTTTTTTTTAAATCTGTTTTAGGATTTGAATTAAATTTTAACTTTAATTTAAGTGGTCACTTGCAAAAATCTCGGCCTATGTACTCATACCCACCACGTCCCCCGCAATGAACTTCCGCTCTCCTGGGCTCAAATTGTTTTTTTTAAATCTGTTTTAGGATTTGAATTAAATTTTAACTTTAATTTAAGTGGTCACTTGCAAAAATCTCGGCCTATGTGCTCATACCCATTGGTGGGTACGTGGTGGGTACGTTTCGTACCCACCACGTACCCCCCACGTCCCCCGCAATGAACTTCCGCTCTCCTGGGCTCAAATTGTTTTTTTTAAATCTGTTTTAGGATTTGAATTAAATTTTAACTTTAATTTAAGTGGTCACTTGCAAAAATCTCGGCCTATGTGCTCATACACATTGGTGGGTACGTGGTGGGTACGTTTCGTACCCACCACGTACCCACCACGTCCCCCGCAATGAACTTCCGCTCTTCTGGGCTCAAATTGTTTTTTTTTAAATCTGTTTTAGGATTTGAATTAAATTTTAACTTTAATTTAAGTGGTCACTTGCAAAAATCTCGGCCTATGTGCTCATACCCATTGGTGGGTACGTGGTGGGTACGTTTCGTACCCACCACGTACCCACCACGTCCCCCGCAATAAACTTCCGCTCTCCTGGGCTCAAATTGTTTTTTTTAAATCTGTTTTAGGATTTGAATTAAATTTTAACTTTAATTTAAGTGGTCACTTGCAAAAATCTCGGCCTATGTGCTCATACCCATTGGTGGGTACGTGGTGGGTACGTTTCGTACCCACTACGTACCCACCACGTCCCCCGCAATGAACTTCCGCTCTCCTGGGCTCAAATTGTTTTTTTTAAATCTGTTTTAGGATTTGAATTAAATTTTAACTTTAATTTAAGTGGTCACTTGCAAAAATCTCGGCCTATGTGCTCATACACATTGGTGGGTACGTGGTGGGTACGTTTCGTACCCACCACGTACCCCCCACGTCCCCCGCAATGAACTTCCGCTCTCCTGGGCTCAAATTGTTTTTTTTAAATCTGTTTTAGGATTTGAATTAAATTTTAACTTTAATTTAAGTGGTCACTTGCAAAAATCTCGGCCTATGTACTCATACCCATTGGTGGGTACGTGGTGGGTACGTTTCGTACCCACCACGTACCCACCACGTCCCCCGCAATGAACTTCCGCTCTCCTGGGCTCAAATTGTTTTTTTTAAATCTGTTTTAGGATTTGAATTAAATTTTAACTTTAATTTAAGTGGTCACTTGCAAAAATCTCGGCCTATGTGCTCATACCCATTAGTGGGTACGTGGTGGGTACGTTTCGTACCCACCACGTACCCACCACGTCCCCCGCAATGAACTTCCGCTCTTCTGGGCTCAAATTGTTTTTTTTTAAATCTGTTTTAGGATTTGAATTAAATTTTAACTTTAATTTAAGTGGTCACTTGCAAAAATCTCGGCCTATGTGCTCATACACATTGGTAAATACGTGGTGGGTACGTTTTGTACCCACCACGTACCCCCCACGTCCCCCGCAATGAACTTCCGCTCTCCTGGGCTCAAATTGTTTTTTTTAAATCTGTTTTAGGATTTGAATTAAATTTTAACTTTAATTTAAGTGGTCACTTGCAAAAATCTCGACCTATGTGCTCATACCCATTGGTGGGTACGTGGTGGGTACGTTTCGTACCCACCACGTACCCACCACGTCCCCCGCAATGAACTTCCGCTCTTCTGGGCTCAAATTGTTTTTTTTAAATCTGTTTTAGGATTTGAATTAAATTTTAACTTTAATTTAAGTGGTCACTTGCAAAAATCTCGGCCTATGTGCTCATACCCATTGGTGGGTACGTTGTGGGTACGTTTCGTACCCACCACGTACCCCCCACGTCCCCCGCAATGAACTTCCGCTCTCCTGGGCTCAAATTGTTTTTTTAAATCTGTTTTAGGATTTGAATTAAATTTTAACTTTAATTTAAGTGGTCACTTGCAAAAATCTCGGCCTATGTGCTCATACCCATTGGTGGGTACATGGTGGGTACGTTTCGTACCCACCACGTACCCACCACGTCCCCCGCAATGAACTTCCGCTCTTCTGGGCTCAAATTGTTTTTTTTAAATCTGTTTTAGGATTTGAATTAAATTTTAACTTTAATTTAAGTGGTCACTTGCAAAAATCTCGGCCTATGTGCTCATACACATTGGTGGGTACGTGGTGGGTACGTTTCGTACCCACCACGTACCCCCCACGTCCCCCGCAATGAACTTCCGCTCTCCTGGGCTCAAATTGTTTTTTTTAAATCTGTTTTAGGATTTGAATTAAATTTTAACTTTAATTTAAGTGGTCACTTGCAAAAATCTCGGCCTATGTGCTCATACCCATTGGTGGGTACGTGGTGGGTACGTTTCGTACCCACCACGTACCCACCACGTCCCCCGCAATGAACTTCCGCTCTCCTGGGCTCAAATTGTTTTTTTTAAATCTGTTTTAGGATTTGAATTAAATTTTAACTTTAATTTAAGTGGTCACTTGCAAAAATCTCGGCCTATGTGCTCATACCCATTGGTGGGTACGTGGTGGGTACGTTTCGTACCCACCACGTACCCACCACGTCCCCCGCAATGAACTTCCGCTCTTCTGGGCTCAAATTGTTTTTTTTTAAATCTGTTTTAGGATTTGAATTAAATTTTAACTTTAATTTAAGTGGTCACTTGCAAAAATCTCGGCCTATGTGCTCATACCCATTGGTGGGTACGTGGTGGGTACGTTTCGTACCCACCACGTACCCCCCACGTCCCCCGCAATGAACTTCCGCTCTCCTGGGCTCAAATTGTTTTTTTTAAATCTGTTTTAGGATTTGAATTAAATTTTAACTTTAATTTAAGTGGTCACTAGCAAAAATCTCGGCCTATGTTCTCATACACATTGGTGGGTACGTGGTGGGTACGTTTCGTACCCACCACGTACCCACCACGTCCCCCGCAATAAACTTCCGCTCTCCTGGGCTCAAATTGTTTTTTTTAAATCTGTTTTAGGATTTGAATTAAATTTTAACTTTAATTTAAGTGGTCACTTGCAAAAATCTCGGCCTATGTGCTCATACACATTGGTGGGTACGTGGTGGGTACGTTTCGTACCCACCACGTACCCCCCACGTCCCCCGCAATGAACTTCCGCTCTCCTGGGCTCAAATTGTTTTTTTTAAATCTGTTTTAGGATTTGAATTAAATTTTAACTTTAATTTAAGTGGTCACTTGCAAAAATCTCGGCCTATGTGCTCATACCCATTGGTGGGTACGTGGTGGGTACGTTTCGTACCCACCACGTACCCCCCACGTCCCCCGCAATGAACTTCCGCTCTCCTGGGCTCAAATTGTTTTTTTTAAATCTGTTTTAGGATTTGAATTAAATTTTAACTTTAATTTAAGTGGTCACTTGCAAAAATCTCGGCCTATGTGCTCATACACATTGGTGGGTACGTGGTGGGTACGTTTCGTACCCACCACGTACCCCCCACGTCCCCCGCAATGAACTTCCGCTCTCCTGGGCTCAAATTGTTTTTTTTAAATCTGTTTTAGGATTTGAATTAAATTTTAACTTTAATTTAAGTGGTCACTTGCAAAAATCTCGGCCTATGTGCTCATACCCATTGGTGGGTACGTGGTGGGTACGTTTCGTACCCACCACGTACCCACCACGTCCCCCGCAATGAACTTCCGCTCTCCTGGGCTCAAATTGTTTTTTTTAAATCTGTTTTAGGATTTGAATTAAATTTTAACTTTAATTTAAGTGGTCACTTGCAAAAATCTCGGCCTATGTGCTCATACCCATTAGTGGGTACGTGGTGGGTACGTTTCGTACCCACCACGTACCCACCACGTCCCCCGCAATGAACTTCCGCTCTTCTGGGCTCAAATTGTTTTTTTTTAAATCTGTTTTAGGATTTGAATTAAATTTTAACTTTAATTTAAGTGGTCACTTGCAAAAATCTCGGCCTATGTGATCATACACATTGGTGGGTACGTGGTGGGTACGTTTCGTACCCACCACGTACCCCCCACGTCCCCCGCAATGAACTTCCGCTCTCCTGGGCTCAAATTGTTTTTTTTAAATCTGTTTTAGGATTTGAATTAAATTTTAACTTTAATTTAAGTGGTCACTTGCAAAAATCTCGACCTATGTGCTCATACCCACCACGTCCCCCGCAATGAACTTCCGCTCTTCTGGGCTCAAATTGTTTTTTTTAAATCTGTTTTAGGATTTGAATTAAATTTTAACTTTAATTTAAGTGGTCACTTGCAAAAATCTCGGCCTATGTGCTCATACCCATTGGTGGGTACGTGGTGGGTACGTTTCGTACCCACCACGTACCCACCACGTCCCCCGCAATGAACTTCCGCTCTTCTGGGCTCAAATTGTTTTTTTTTAAATCTGTTTTAGGATTTGAATTAAATTTTAACTTTAATTTAAGTGGGCACTTGCAAAAATCTCGGCCTATGTGCTCATACCCATTGGTGGGTACGTGGTGGGTACGTTTCGTACCCACCACGTACCCCCCACGTCCCCCGCAATGAACTTCCGCTCTCCTGGGCTCAAATTGTTTTTTTTAAATCTGTTTTAGGATTTGAATTAAATTTTAACTTTAATTTAAGTGGTCACTTGCAAAAATCTCGGCCTATGTGCTCATACACATTGGTGGGTACGTGGTGGGTACGTTTCGTACCCACCACGTACCCACCACGTCCCCCGCAATGAACTTCCGCTCTTCTGGGCTCAAATTGTTTTTTTTTAAATCTGTTTTAGGATTTGAATTAAATTTTAACTTTAATTTAAGTGGGCACTTGCAAAAATCTCGGCCTATGTGCTCATACCCATTGGTGGGTACGTGGTGGGTACGTTTCGTACCCACCACGTACCCACCACGTCCCCCGCAATAAACTTCCGCTCTCCTGGGCTCAAATTGTTTTTTTTAAATCTGTTTTAGGATTTGAATTAAATTTTAACTTTAATTTAAGTGGTCACTTGCAAAAATCTCGGCCTATGTGCTCATACCCATTGGTGGGTACGTGGTGGGTACGTTTCGTACCCACCACGTACCCACCACGTCCCCCGCAATAAACTTCCGCTCTCCTGGGCTCAAATTGTTTTTTTTAAATCTGTTTTAGGATTTGAATTAAATTTTAACTTTAATTTAAGTGGTCACTTGCAAAAATCTCGGCCTATGTGCTCATACACATTGGTGGGTACGTGGTGGGTACGTTTCGTACCCACCACGTACCCCCCACGTCCCCCGCAATGAACTTCCGCTCTCCTGGGCTCAAATTGTTTTTTTTAAATCTGTTTTAGGATTTGAATTAAATTTTAACTTTAATTTAAGTGGTCACTTGCAAAAATCTCGGCCTATGTGCTCATACCCATTGGTGGGTACGTGGTGGGTACGTTTCGTACCCACCACGTACCCCCCACGTCCCCCGCAATGAACTTCCGCTCTCCTGGGCTCAAATTGTTTTTTTTAAATCTGTTTTAGGATTTGAATTAAATTTTAACTTTAATTTAAGTGGTCACTTGCAAAAATCTCGGCCTATGTGCTCATACACATTGGTGGGTACGTGGTGGGTACGTTTCGTACCCACCACGTACCCCCCACGTCCCCCGCAATGAACTTCCGCTCTCCTGGGCTCAAATTGTTTTTTTTAAATCTGTTTTAGGATTTGAATTAAATTTTAACTTTAATTTAAGTGGTCACTTGCAAAAATCTCGGCCTATGTGCTCATACCCATTGGTGGGTACGTGGTGGGTACGTTTCGTACCCACCACGTACCCACCACGTCCCCCGCAATGAACTTCCGCTCTCCTGGGCTCAAATTGTTTTTTTTAAATCTGTTTTAGGATTTGAATTAAATTTTAACTTTAATTTAAGTGGTCACTTGCAAAAATCTCGGCCTATGTGCTCATACCCATTGGTGGGTACGTGGTGGGTACGTTTCGTACCCACCACGTACCCACCACGTCCCCCGCAATGAACTTCCGCTCTTCTGGGCTCAAATTGTTTTTTTTTAAATCTGTTTTAGGATTTGAATTAAATTTTAACTTTAATTTAAGTGGTCACTTGCAAAAATCTCGGCCTATGTGCTCATACCCATTGGTGGGTACGTGGTGGGTACGTTTCGTACCCACCACGTACCCCCCACGTCCCCCGCAATGAACTTCCGCTCTCCTGGGCTCAAATTGTTTTTTTTAAATCTGTTTTAGGATTTGAATTAAATTTTAACTTTAATTTAAGTGGTCACTAGCAAAAATCTCGGCCTATGTTCTCATACACATTGGTGGGTACGTGGTGGGTACGTTTCGTACCCACCACGTACCCACCACGTCCCCCGCAATAAACTTCCGCTCTCCTGGGCTCAAATTGTTTTTTTTAAATCTGTTTTAGGATTTGAATTAAATTTTAACTTTAATTTAAGTGGTCACTTGCAAAAATCTCGGCCTATGTGCTCATACACATTGGTGGGTACGTGGTGGGTACGTTTCGTACCCACCACGTACCCCCCACGTCCCCCGCAATGAACTTCCGCTCTCCTGGGCTCAAATTGTTTTTTTTAAATCTGTTTTAGGATTTGAATTAAATTTTAACTTTAATTTAAGTGGTCACTTGCAAAAATCTCGGCCTATGTGCTCATACCCATTGGTGGGTACGTGGTGGGTACGTTTCGTACCCACCACGTACCCCCCACGTCCCCCGCAATGAACTTCCGCTCTCCTGGGCTCAAATTGTTTTTTTTAAATCTGTTTTAGGATTTGAATTAAATTTTAACTTTAATTTAAGTGGTCACTTGCAAAAATCTCGGCCTATGTGCTCATACACATTGGTGGGTACGTGGTGGGTACGTTTCGTACCCACCACGTACCCCCCACGTCCCCCGCAATGAACTTCCGCTCTCCTGGGCTCAAATTGTTTTTTTTAAATCTGTTTTAGGATTTGAATTAAATTTTAACTTTAATTTAAGTGGTCACTTGCAAAAATCTCGGCCTATGTGCTCATACCCATTGGTGGGTACGTGGTGGGTACGTTTCGTACCCACCACGTACCCACCACGTCCCCCGCAATGAACTTCCGCTCTCCTGGGCTCAAATTGTTTTTTTTAAATCTGTTTTAGGATTTGAATTAAATTTTAACTTTAATTTAAGTGGTCACTTGCAAAAATCTCGGCCTATGTGCTCATACCCATTGGTGGGTACGTGGTGGGTACGTTTCGTACCCACCACGTACCCACCACGTCCCCCGCAATGAACTTCCGCTCTTCTGGGCTCAAATTGTTTTTTTTTAAATCTGTTTTAGGATTTGAATTAAATTTTAACTTTAATTTAAGTGGTCACTTGCAAAAATCTCGGCCTATGTGATCATACACATTGGTGGGTACGTGGTGGGTACGTTTCGTACCCACCACGTACCCCCCACGTCCCCCGCAATGAACTTCCGCTCTCCTGGGCTCAAATTGTTTTTTTTAAATCTGTTTTAGGATTTGAATTAAATTTTAACTTTAATTTAAGTGGTCACTTGCAAAAATCTCGACCTATGTGCTCATACCCATTGGTGGGTACGTGGTGGGTACGTTTCGTACCCACCACGTACCCACCACGTCCCCCGCAATGAACTTCCGCTCTTCTGGGCTCAAATTGTTTTTTTTAAATCTGTTTTAGGATTTGAATTAAATTTTAACTTTAATTTAAGTGGTCACTTGCAAAAATCTCGGCCTATGTGCTCATACCCATTGGTGGGTACGTGGTGGGTACGTTTCGTACCCACCACGTACCCCCCACGTCCCCCGCAATGAACTTCCGCTCTCCTGGGCTCAAATTGTTTTTTTTAAATCTGTTTTAGGATTTGAATTAAATTTTAACTTTAATTTAAGTGGTCACTTGCAAAAATCTCGGCCTATGTGCTCATACACATTGGTGGGTACGTGGTGGGTACGTTTCGTACCCACCACGTACCCACCACGTCCCCCGCAATGAACTTCCGCTCTTCTGGGCTCAAATTGTTTTTTTTTAAATCTGTTTTAGGATTTGAATTAAATTTTAACTTTAATTTAAGTGGGCACTTGCAAAAATCTCGGCCTATGTGCTCATACCCATTGGTGGGTACGTGGTGGGTACGTTTCGTACCCACCACGTACCCACCACGTCCCCCGCAATGAACTTCCGCTCTCCTGGGCTCAAATTGTTTTTTTTAAATCTGTTTTAGGATTTGAATTAAATTTTAACTTTAATTTAAGTGGTCACTTGCAAAAATCTCGGCCTATGTGCTCATACCCATTGGTGGGTACGTGGTGGGTACGTTTCGTACCCACCACGTACCCCCCACGTCCCCCGCAATGAACTTCCGCTCTCCTGGGCTCAAATTGTTTTTTTTAAATCTGTTTTAGGATTTGAATTAAATTTTAACTTTAATTTAAGTGGTCACTTGCAAAAATCTCGGCCTATGTGCTCATACCCATTGGTGGGTACGTGGTGGGTACGTTTCGTACCCACCACGTACCCCCCACGTCCCCCGCAATGAACTTCCGCTCTCCTGGGCTCAAATTGTTTTTTTTAAATCTGTTTTAGGATTTGAATTAAATTTTAACTTTAATTTAAGTGGTCACTTGCAAAAATCTCGGCCTATGTGCTCATACCCATTGGTGGGTACGTGGTGGGTACGTTTCGTACCCACCACGTACCCCCCACGTCCCCCGCAATGAACTTCCGCTCTCCTGGGCTCAAATTGTTTTTTTTAAATCTGTTTTAAGATTTGAATTAAATTTTAACTTTAATTTAAGTGGTCACTTGCAAAAATCTCGGCCTATGTGCTCATACACATTGGTGGGTACGTGGTGGGTACGTTTCGTACCCACCACGTACCCCCCACGTCCCCCGCAATGAACTTCCGCTCTCCTGGGCTCAAATTGTTTTTTTTAAATCTGTTTTAGGATTTGAATTAAATTTTAACTTTAATTTAAGTGGTCACTTGCAAAAATCTCGGCCTATGTGCTCATACCCATTGGTGGGTACGTGGTGGGTACGTTTCGTACCCACCACGTACCCACCACGTCCCCCGCAATGAAGTTCCGCTCTTCTGGGCTCAAATTGTTTTTTTTAAAATCTGTTTTAGGATTTGAATTAAATTTTAACTTTAATTTAAGTGGTCACTTGCAAAAATCTCGGCCTATGTGCTCATACCCATTGGTGGGTACGTGGTGGGTACGTTTCGTACCCACCACGTACCCCCCACGTCCCCCGCAATGAACTTCCGCTCTCCTGGGCTCAAATTGTTTTTTTTAAATCTGTTTTAGGATTTGAATTAAATTTTAACTTTTATTTAAGTGGTCACTTGCAAAAATCTCGGCCTATGTGCTTATACCCATTGGTGGGTACGTGGTGGGTACGTTTTGTACCCACCACGTACCCACCACGTCCCCCGCAATGAACTTCCGCTCTTCTGGGCTCAAATTGTTTTTTTTAAATCTGTTTTAGGATTTGAATTAAAGTTTAACTTTAATTTAAGTGGTCACTTGCAAAAATCTCGGCCTATGTGCTCATACCCATTGGTGGGTACGTGGTGGGTACGTTTCGTACCCACCACGTACCCCCCACGTCCCCCGCAATGAACTTCCGCTCTCCTGGGCTCAAATTGTTTTTTTTAAATCTGTTTTAGGATTTGAATTAAATTTTAACTTTAATTTAAGTGGTCACTTGCAAAAATCTCGGCCTATGTGCTCATACCCATTGGTGGGTACGTGGTGGGTACGTTTCGTACCCACCACGTACCCCCCACGTCCCCCGCAATGAACTTCCGCTCTCCTGGGCTCAAATTGTTTTTTTTAAATCTGTTTTAGGATTTGAATTAAATTTTAACTTTAATTTAAGTGGTCACTTGCAAAAATCTCGGCCTATGTGCTCATACCCATTGGTGGGTACGTGGTGGGTACGTTTCGTACCCACCACGTACCCCCCACGTCCCCCGCAATGAACTTCCGCTCTCCTGGGCTCAAATTGTTTTTTTAAATCTGTTTTAGGATTTGAATTAAATTTTAACTTTAATTTAAGTGGTCACTTGCAAAAATCTCGGCCTATGTGCTCATACCCATTGGTGGGTACGTGGTGGGTACGTTTCGTACCCACCACGTACCCCCCACGTCCCCCGCAATGAACTTCCGCTCTCCTGGGCTCAAATTGTTTTTTTTAAATCTGTTTTAGGATTTGAATTAAATTTTAACTTTTATTTAAGTGGTCACTTGCAAAAATCTCGGCCTATGTGCTCATACACATTGGTGGGTACGTGGTGGGTACGTTTCGTACCCACCACGTACCCACCACGTCCCCCGCAATGAACTTCCGCTCTCCTGGGCTCAAATTGTTTTTTTTAAATCTGTTTTAGGATTTGAATTAAATTTTAACTTTTATTTAAGTGGTCACTTGCAAAAATCTCGGCCTATGTGCTCATACACATTGGTGGGTACGTGGTGGGTACGTTTCGTACCCACCACGTACCCACCACGTCCCCCGCAATGAACTTCCGCTCTCCTGGGCTCAAATTGTTTTTTTTAAATCTGTTTTAGGATTTGAATTAAATTTTAACTTTAATTTAAGTGGTCACTAGCAAAAATCTCGGCCTATGTTCTCATACACATTGGTGGGTACGTGGTGGGTACGTTTCGTACCCACCACGTCCCCCGCAATGAACTTCCGCTCTCCTGGGCTCAAATTGTTTTTTTTAAATCTGTTTTAGGATTTGAATTAAATTTTAACTTTAATTTAAGTGGTCACTTGCAAAAATCTCGGCCTATGTGCTCATACACATTGGTGGGTACGTGGTGGGTACGTTTCGTACCCACCACGTACCCCCCACGTCCCCCGCAATGAACTTCCGCTCTCCTGGGCTCAAATTGTTTTTTTTAAATCTGTTTTAAGATTTGAATTAAATTTTAACTTTAATTTAAGTGGTCACTTGCAAAAATCTCGGCCTATGTGCTCATACCCATTGGTGGGTACGTGGTGGGTACGTTTCGTACCCACCACGTACCCCCCACGTCCCCCGCAATGAACTTCCGCTCTCCTGGGCTCAAATTGTTTTTTTAAATCTGTTTTAGGATTTGAATTAAATTTTAACTTTAATTTAAGTGGTCACTTGCAAAAATCTCTGCCTATGTGCTCATACACATTGGTGGGTACGTGGTGGGTACGTTTCGTACCCACCACGTACCCACCACGTCCCCCGCAATGAACTTCCACTCTTCTGGGCTCAAATTGTTTTTTTTTAAATCTGTTTTAGGATTTGAATTAAATTTTAACTTTAATTTAAGTGGTCACTTGCAAAAATCTCGGCCTATGTGCTCATACCCATTGGTGGGTACGTGGTGGGTACGTTTCGTACCCACCACGTACCCACCACGTCCCCCGCAATAAACTTCCGCTCTCCTGGGCTCAAATTGTTTTTTTTAAATCTGTTTTAGGATTTGAATTAAATTTTAACTTTAATTTAAGTGGTCACTTGCAAAAATCTCGGCCTATGTGCTCATACCCATTGGTGGGTACGTGGTGGGTACGTTTCGTACCCACCACGTACCCCCCACGTCCCCCGCAATGAACTTCCGCTCTCCTGGGCTCAAATTGTTTTTTTTAAATCTGTTTTAGGATTTGAATTAAATTTTAACTTTAATTTAAGTGGTCACTTGCAAAAATCTCGGCCTATGTGCTCATACACATTGGTGGGTACGTGGTGGGTACGTTTCGTACCCACCACGTACCCCCCACGTCCCCCGCAATGAACTTCCGCTCTCCTGGGCTCAAATTGTTTTTTTTAAATCTGTTTTAGGATTTGAATTAAATTTTAACTTTAATTTAAGTGGTCACTTGCAAAAATCTCGGCCTATGTGCTCATACCCATTGGTGGGTACGTGGTGGGTACGTTTCGTACCCACCACGTACCCCCCACGTCCCCCGCAATGAACTTCCGCTCTCCTGGGCTCAAATTGTTTTTTTAAATCTGTTTTAGGATTTGAATTAAATTTTAACTTTAATTTAAGTGGTCACTTGCAAAAATCTCGGCCTATGTGCTCATACACATTGGTGGGTACGTGGTGGGTACGTTTCGTACCCACCACGTACCCACCACGTCCCCCGCAATGAACTTCCACTCTTTTGGGCTCAAATTGTTTTTTTTTAAATCTGTTTTAGGATTTGAATTAAATTTTAACTTTAATTTAAGTGGTCACTTGCAAAAATCTCGGCCTATGTGCTCATACCCATTGGTGGGTACGTGGTGGGTACGTTTCGTACCCACCACGTACCCACCACGTCCCCCGCAATAAACTTCCGCTCTCCTGGGCTCAAATTGTTTTTTTTAAATCTGTTTTAGGATTTGAATTAAATTTTAACTTTAATTTAAGTGGTCACTTGCAAAAATCTCGGCCTAGGTGCTCATACCCATTGGTGGGTACGTGGTGGGTACGTTTCGTACCCACCACGTACCCCCCACGTCCCCCGCAATGAACTTCCGCTCTCCTGGGCTCAAATTGTTTTTTTTAAATCTGTTTTAGGATTTGAATTAAATTTTAACTTTAATTTAAGTGGTCACTTGCAAAAATCTCGGCCTATGTGCTCATACCCATTGGTGGGTACGTGGTGGGTACGTTTCGTACCCACCACGTACCCCCCACGTCCCCCGCAATGAACTTCCGCTCTCCTGGGCTCAAATTGTTTTTTTTAAATCTGTTTTAGGATTTGAATTAAATTTTAACTTTAATTTAAGTGGTCACTTGCAAAAATCTCAACCTATGTGCTCATACCCATTGGTGGGTACGTGGTGGCTACGTTTCGTACCCACCACGTCCCCCGCAATGAACTTCCGCTCTCC
Source organism: Beris morrisii (assembly GCA_951812415.1). Classification (NCBI taxonomy): domain Eukaryota; kingdom Metazoa; phylum Arthropoda; class Insecta; order Diptera; family Stratiomyidae; genus Beris; species Beris morrisii. The sequence goes on along the minus strand of OX638312.1, from coordinate 105,740,991 downwards.
TGGGCTCAAATTGTTTTTTTTAAATCTGTTTTAGGATTTGAATTAAATTTTAACTTTAATTTAAGTGGTCACTAGCAAAAATCTCGGCCTATGTTCTCATACACATTGGTGGGTACGTGGTGGGTACGTTTCGTACCCACCACGTACCCACCACGTCCCCCGCAATAAACTTCCGCTCTCCTGGGCTCAAATTGTTTTTTTTAAATCTGTTTTAGGATTTGAATTAAATTTTAACTTTAATTTAAGTGGTCACTTGCAAAAATCTCGGCCTATGTGCTCATACACATTGGTGGGTACGTGGTGGGTACGTTTCGTACCCACCACGTACCCCCCACGTCCCCCGCAATGAACTTCCGCTCTCCTGGGCTCAAATTGTTTTTTTTAAATCTGTTTTAGGATTTGAATTAAATTTTAACTTTAATTTAAGTGGTCACTTGCAAAAATCTCGGCCTATGTGCTCATACCCATTGGTGGGTACGTGGTGGGTACGTTTCGTACCCACCACGTACCCCCCACGTCCCCCGCAATGAACTTCCGCTCTCCTGGGCTCAAATTGTTTTTTTTAAATCTGTTTTAGGATTTGAATTAAATTTTAACTTTAATTTAAGTGGTCACTTGCAAAAATCTCGGCCTATGTGCTCATACACATTGGTGGGTACGTGGTGGGTACGTTTCGTACCCACCACGTACCCCCCACGTCCCCCGCAATGAACTTCCGCTCTCCTGGGCTCAAATTGTTTTTTTTAAATCTGTTTTAGGATTTGAATTAAATTTTAACTTTAATTTAAGTGGTCACTTGCAAAAATCTCGGCCTATGTGCTCATACCCATTGGTGGGTACGTGGTGGGTACGTTTCGTACCCACCACGTACCCACCACGTCCCCTGCAATGAACTTCCGCTCTCCTGGGCTCAAATTGTTTTTTTTAAATCTGTTTTAGGATTTGAATTAAATTTTAACTTTAATTTAAGTGGTCACTTGCAAAAATCTCGGCCTATGTGCTCATACCCATTGGTGGGTACGTGGTGGGTACGTTTCGTACCCACCACGTACCCACCACGTCCCCCGCAATGAACCTCCGCTCTCCTGGGCTCAAATTGTTTTTTTTTAAATCTGTTTTAGGATTTGAATTAAATTTTAACTTTAATTTAAGTGGTCACTTGCAAAAATCTCGGCCTATGTGCTCATACACATTGGTGGGTACGTGGTGGGTACGTTTCGTACCCACCACGTACCCCCCACGTCCCCCGCAATGAACTTCCGCTCTCCTGGGCTCAAATTGTTTTTTTTAAATCTGTTTTAGGATTTGAATTAAATTTTAACTTTAATTTAAGTGGTCACTTGCAAAAATCTCGACCTATGTGCTCATACCCATTGGTGGGTACATGGTGGGTACGTTTCGTACCCACCACGTACCCACCACGTCCCCCGCAATGAACTTCCGCTCTTCTGGGCTCAAATTGTTTTTTTTAAATCTGTTTTAGGATTTGAATTAAATTTTAACTTTAATTTAAGTGGTCACTTGCAAAAATCTCGGCCTATGTGCTCATACCCATTGGTGGGTACGTGGTGGTTACGTGTCGTACCCACCACGTACCCCCCACGTCCCCCGCAATGAACTTCCGCTCTCCTGGGCTCAAATTGTTTTTTTTAAATCTGTTTTAGGATTTGAATTAAATTTTAACTTTAATTTAAGTGGTCACTTGCAAAAATCTCGGCCTATGTGCTCATACCCATTGGTGGGTACGTGGTGGGTACGTTTCGTACCCACCACGTACCCACCACGTCCCCCGCAATGAACCTCCGCTCTTCTGGGCTCAAATTGTTTTTTTTTAAATCTGTTTTAGGATTTGAATTAAATTTTAACTTTAATTTAAGTGGTCACTTGCAAAAATCTCGGCCTATGTGCTCATACACATTGGTGGGTACGTGGTGGGTACGTTTCGTACCCACCACGTACCCCCCACGTCCCCCGCAATGAACTTCCGCTCTCCTGGGCTCAAATTGTTTTTTTTAAATCTGTTTTAGGATTTGAATTAAATTTTAACTTTAATTTAAGTGGTCACTTGCAAAAATCTCGACCTATGTGCTCATACCCATTGGTGGGTACGTGGTGGGTACGTTTCGTACCCACCACGTACCCACCACGTCCCCCGCAATGAACTTCCGCTCTTCTGGGCTCAAATTGTTTTTTTTAAATCTGTTTTAGGATTTGAATTAAATTTTAACTTTAATTTAAGTGGTCACTTGCAAAAATCTCGGCCTATGTGCTCATACCCATTGGTGGGTACGTGGTGGGTACGTTTCGTACCCACCACGTACCCCCCACGTCCCCCGCAATGAACTTCCGCTCTCCTGGGCTCAAATTGTTTTTTTTAAATCTGTTTTAGGATTTGAATTAAATTTTAACTTTAATTTAAGTGGTCACTTGCAAAAATCTCGGCCTATGTGCTCATACACATTGGTGGGTACGTGGTGGGTACGTTTCGTACCCACCACGTACCCCCCACGTCCCCCGCAATGAACTTCCGCTCTCCTGGGCTCAAATTGTTTTTTTTAAATCTGTTTTAGGATTTGAATTAAATTTTAACTTTAATTTAAGTGGTCACTTGCAAAAATCTCGGCCTATGTGCTCATACCCATTGGTGGGTACGTGGTGGGTACGTTTCGTACCCACCACGTACCCCCCACGTCCCCCGCAATGAACTTCCGCTCTCCTGGGCTCAAATTGTTTTTTTTAAATCTGTTTTAGGATTTGAATTAAATTTTAACTTTAATTTAAGTGGTCACTTGCAAAAATCTCAACCTATGTGCTCATACCCATTGGTGGGTACGTGGTGGGTACGTTTCGTACCCACCACGTACCCCCCACGTCCCCCGCAATGAACTTCCGCTCTCCTGGGCTCAAATTGTTTTTTTTAAATTTGTTTTAGGATTTGAATTACATTTTAACTTTTATTTAAGTGGTCACTTGCAAAAATCTCGGCCTATGTGCTCATACCCATTGGTGGGTACGTGGTGGGTACGTTTCGTACCCACCACGTACCCACCACGTCCCCCGCAATGAACTTCCGCTCTTCTGGGCTCAAATTGTTTTTTTTAAATCTGTTTTAGGATTTGAATTAAATTTTAACTTTAATTTAAGTGGTCACTTGCAAAAATCTCGGCCTATGTGCTCATACCCATTGGTGGGTACGTGGTGGGTACGTTTCGTACCCACCACGTACCCACCACGTCCCCCGCAATGAACTTCCGCTCTTCTGGGCTCAAATTGTTTTTTTTAAATCTGTTTTAGGATTTGAATTAAATTTTAACTTTAATTTAAGTGGTCACTTGCAAAAATCTCTGCCTATGTGCTCATACCCATTGGTGGGTACGTGGTGGGTACGTTTCGTACCCACCACGTACCCACCACGTCCCCCGCAATGAACTTCCGCTCTCCTGGGCTCAAATTGTTTTTTTTAAATCTGTTTTAGGATTTGAATTAAATTTTAACTTTTATTTAAGTGGTCACTTGCAAAAATCTCGGCCTATGTTCTCATACACATTGGTGGGTACGTGGTGGGTACGTTTCGTACCCACCACGTACCCACCACGTCCCCCGCAATAAACTTCCGCTCTCCTGGGCTCAAATTGTTTTTTTTAAATCTGTTTTAGGATTTGAATTAAATTTTAACTTTAATTTAAGTGGTCACTTGCAAAAATCTCGGCCTATGTGCTCATACCCATTGGTGGGTACGTGGTGGGTACGTTTCGTACCCACCACGTACCCCCCACGTCCCCCGCAATGAACTTCCGCTCTCCTGGGCTCAAATTGTTTTTTTTAAATCTGTTTTAGGATTTGAATTAAATTTGAACATTTATTTAAGTGGTCACTTGCAAAAATCTCGGCCTATGTGCTCATACCCATTGGTGGGTACGTGGTGGGTACGTTTCGTACCCACCACGTACCCACCACGTCCCCCGCAATGAACTTCCGCTCTTCTGGGCTCAAATTGTTTTTTTTAAATCTGTTTTAGGATTTGAATTAAAGTTTAACTTTAATTTAAGTGGTCACTTGCAAAAATCTCGGCCTATGTGCTCATACCCATTGGTGGGTACGTGGTGGGTACGTTTCGTACCCACCACGTACCCCCCACGTCCCCCGCAATGAACTTCCGCTCTCCTGGGCTCAAATTGTTTTTTTTAAATCTGTTTTAGGATTTGAATTAAATTTTAACTTTTATTTAAGTGGTCACTTGCAAAAATCTCGGCCTATGTGCTCATACACATTGGTGGGTACGTGGTGGGTATGTTTCGTACCCACCACGTACCCACCACGTCCCCCGCAATGAACTTCCGCTCTCCTGGGCTCAAATTGTTTTTTTTAAATCTGTTTTAGGATTTGAATTAAATTTTAACTTTAATTTAAGTGGTCACTTGCAAAAATCTCGGCCTATGTGCTCATACCCATTGGTGGGTACGTGGTGGGTACGTTTCGTACCCACCACGTACCCCCCACGTCCCCCGCAATGAACTTCCGCTCTCCTGGGCTCAAATTGTTTTTTTTAAATCTGTTTTAGGATTTGAATTAAATTTTAACTTTTATTTAAGTGGTCACTTGCAAAAATCTCGGCCTATGTGCTCATACCCATTGGTGGGTACGTGGTGGGTACGTTTCGTACCCACCACGTACCCACCACGTCCCCCGCAATGAACTTCCGCTCTTCTGGGCTCAAATTGTTTTTTTTAAATCTGTTTTAGGATTTGAATTAAAGTTTAACTTTAATTTAAGTGGTCACTTGCAAAAATCTCGGCCTATGTGCTCATACCCATTGGTGGGTACGTGGTGGGTACGTTTCGTACCCACCACGTACCCCCCACGTCCCCCGCAATGAACTTCCGCTCTCCTGGGCTCAAATTGTTTTTTTTAAATCTGTTTTAGGATTTGAATTAAATTTTAACTTTAATTTAAGTGGTCACTTGCAAAAATCTCAACCTATGTGCTCATACCCATTGGTGGGTACGTGGTGGGTACGTTTCGTACCCACCACGTCCCCCGCAATGAACTTCCGCTCTCCTGGGCTCAAATTGTTTTTTTTTAAATCTGTTTTAGGATTTGAATTAAATTTTAACTTTAATTTAAGTGGTCACTTGCAAAAATCTCGGCCTATGTGCTCATACCCATTGGTGGGTACGTGGTGGGTACGTTTCGTACCCACCACGTACCCACCACGTCCCCCGCAATGAACTTCCGCTCTTCTGGGCTCAAATTGTTTTTTTTAAATCTGTTTTAGGATTTGAATTAAATTTTAACTTTAATTTAAGTGGTCACTTGCAAAAATCTCGGCCTATGTGCTCATACCCATTGGTGGGTACGTGGTGGGTACGTATCGTACCCACCACGTACCCACCACGTCCCCCGCAATGAACTTCCGCTCTCCTGGGCTCAAATTGTTTTTTTTTTATCTGTTTTAGGATTTGAATTAAATTTTAACTTTTATTTAAGTGGTCACTTGCAAAAATCTCGGCCTATGTTCTCATACACAGTGGTGGGTACGTTTCGTACCCACCACGTACCCCCCACGTCCCCCGCAATGAACTTCCGCTCTCCTGGGCTCAAATTGTTTTTTTTAAATCTGTTTTAGGATTTGAATTAAATTTGAACATTTATTTAAGTGGTCACTTGCAAAAATCTCGGCCTATGTGCTCATACCCATTGGTGGGTACGTGGTGGGTACGTTTCGTACCCACCACGTACCCACCACGTCCCCCGCAATGAACTTCCGCTCTTCTGGGCTCAAATTGTTTTTTTTAAATCTGTTTTAGGATTTGAATTAAATTTTAACTTTAATTTAAGTGGTCACTTGCAAAAATCTCGGCCTATGTGCTCATACCCATTGGTGGCTACGTGGTGGGTACGTTTCGTACCCACCACGTCCCCCGCAATGAACTTCCGCTCTCCTGGGCTCAAATTGTTTTTTTTAAATCTGTTTTAGGATTTGAATTAAATTTTAACTTTTATTTAAGTGGTCACTTGCAAAAATCTCGGCCTATGTGCTCATACACATTGGTGGGTACGTGGTGGGTACGTTTCGTACCCACCACGTACCCACCACGTCCCCCGCAATGAACTTCCGCTCTCCTGGGCTCAAATTGTTTTTTTTAAATCTGTTTTAGGATTTGAATTAAATTTTAACTTTAATTTAAGTGGTCACTTGCAAAAATCTCGGCCTATGTGCTCATACCCATTGGTGGGTACGTGGTGGGTACGTTTCGTACCCACCACGTACCCCCCACGTCCCCCGCAATGAACTTCCGCTCTCCTGGGCTCAAATTGTTTTTTTTAAATCTGTTTTAGGATTTGAATTAAATTTTAACTTTTATTTAAGTGGTCACTTGCAAAAATCTCGGCCTATGTGCTCATACCCATTGGTGGGTACGTGGTGGGTACGTTTCGTACCCACCACGTACCCACCACGTCCCCCGCAATGAACTTCCGCTCTTCTGGGCTCAAATTGTTTTTTTTTTAAATCTGTTTTAGGATTTGAATTAAAGTTTAACTTTAATTTAAGTGGTCACTTGCAAAAATCTCGGCCTATGTGCTCATACCCATTGGTGGGTACGTGGTGGGTACGTTTCGTACCCACCACGTACCCCCCACGTCCCCCGCAATGAACTTCCGCTCTCCTGGGCTCAAATTGTTTTTTTTAAATCTGTTTTAGGATTTGAATTAAATTTTAACTTTAATTTAAGTGGTCACTTGCAAAAATCTCGGCCTATGTGCTCATACCCATTGGTGGGTACGTGGTGGGTACGTTTTGTACTCACCACGTACCCCCCACGTCCCCCGCAATGAACTTCCGCTCTCCTGGGCTCAAATTGTTTTTTTTAAATCTGTTTTAGGATTTGAAATAAATTTTAACTTTAATTTAAGTGGTCACTTGCAAAAATCTCAACCTATGTGCTCATACCCATTGGTGGGTACGTGGTGGGTACGTTTCGTACCCACCACGTCCCCCGCAATGAACTTCCGCTCTCCTGGGCTCAAATTGTTTTTTTTAAATCTGTTTTAGGATTTGAATTAAATTTTAACTTTAATTTAAGTGGTCACTTGCAAAAATCTCGGCCTATGTGCTCATACCCATTGGTGGGTACGTGGTGGGTACGTTTCGTACCCACCACGTACCCCCCACGTCCCCCGCAATGAACTTCCGCTCTCCTGGGCTCAAATTGTTTTTTTTAAATCTGTTTTAGGATTTGAATTAAATTTGAACATTTATTTAAGTGGTCACTTGCAAAAATCTCGGCCTATGTGCTCATACCCATTGGTGGGTACGTGGTGGGTACGTTTCGTACCCACCACGTACCCACCACGTCCCCCGCAATGAACTTCCGCTCTTCTGGGCTCAAATTGTTTTTTTTAAATCTGTTTTAGGATTTGAATTAAATTTTAACTTTAATTTAAGTGGTCACTTGCAAAAATCTCGGCCTATGTGCTCATACCCATTGGTGGGTACGTGGTGGGTACGTTTCGTACCCACCACGTACCCACCACGTCCCCCGCAATGAACTTCCGCTCTTCTGGGCTCAAATTGTTTTTTTTAAATCTGTTTTAGGATTTGAATTGAATTTTAACTTTAATTTAAGTGGTCACTTGCAAAAATCTCGGCCTATGTGCTCATACCCATTGGTGGGTACGTGGTGGGTACGTTTCGTACCCACCACGTACCCACCACGTCCCCCGCAATGAACTTCCGCTCTCCTGGGCTCAAATTGTTTTTTTTAAATCTGTTTTAGGATTTGAATTAAATTTTAACTTTAATTTAAGTGGTCACTTGCAAAAATCTCGGCCTATGTGCTCATACCCATTGGTGGCTACGTGGTGGGTACGTTTCGTACACACCACGTACCCCCACGTCCCCCGCAATGAACTTCCGCTCTCCTGGGCTCAAATTGTTTTTTTTAAATCTGTTTTAGGATTTGAATTAAATTTTAACTTTAATTTAAGTGGTCACTTGCAAAAATCTCGGCCTATGTGCTCATACCCATTGGTGGGTACGTGGTGGGTACGTTTCGTACCCACCACGTACCCCCCACGTCCCCCGCAATGAACTTCCGCTCTCCTGGGCTCAAATTGTTTTTTTTAAATCTGTTTTAGGATTTGAATTAAATTTTAACTTTTATTTAAGTGGTCACTTGCAAAAATCTCGGCCTATGTGCTCATACCCATTGGTGGGTACGTGGTGAGTACGTTTCGTACCCACCACGTACCCACCACGTCCCCCGCAATGAACTTCCGCTCTTCTGGGCTCAAATTGTTTTTTTTAAATCTGTTTTAGGATTTGAATTAAATTTTAACTTTAATTTAAGTGGTCACTTGCAAAAATCTCGGCCTATGTGCTCATACCCATTGGTGGGTACGTGGTGGGTACGTTTCGTACCCACCACGTACCCACCACGTCCCCCGCAATGAACTTCCGCTCTTCTGGGCTCAAATTGTTTTTTTAAATCTGTTTTAGGATTTGAATTGAATTTTAACTTTAATTTAAGTGGTCACTTGCAAAAATCTCGGCCTATGTGCTCATACCCATTGGTGGGTACGTGGTGGGTACGTTTCGTACCCACCACGTACCCACCACGTCCCCCGCAATGAACTTCCGCTCTCCTGGGCTCAAATTGTTTTTTTTAAATCTGTTTTAGGATTTGAATTAAATTTTAACTTTAATTTAAGTGGTCACTTGCAAAAATCTCGGCCTATGTGCTCATACCCATTGGTGGCTACGTGGTGGGTACGTTTCGTACACACCACGTACCCCCACGTCCCCCGCAATGAACTTCCGCTCTCCTGGGCTCAAATTGTTTTTTTTAAATCTGTTTTAGGATTTGAATTAAATTTTAACTTTAATTTAAGTGGTCACTTGCAAAAATCTCGGCCTATGTGCTCATACCCATTGGTGGGTACGTGGTGGGTACGTTTCGTACCCACCACGTACCCCCCACGTCCCCCGCAATGAACTTCCGCTCTCCTGGGCTCAAATTGTTTTTTTTAAATCTGTTTTAGGATTTGAATTAAATTTTAACTTTTATTTAAGTGGTCACTTGCAAAAATCTCGGCCTATGTGCTCATACCCATTGGTGGGTACGTGGTGGGTACGTTTCGTACCCACCACGTACCCACCACGTCCCCCGCAATGAACTTCCGCTCTTCTGGGCTCAAATTGTTTTTTTTAAATCTGTTTTAGGATTTGAATTAAATTTTAACTTTAATTTAAGTGGTCACTTGCAAAAATCTCGGCCTATGTGCTCATACCCATTGGTGGGTACGTGGTGGGTACGTTTCGTACCCACCACGTACCCACCACGTCCCCCGCAATGAACTTCCGCTCTTCTGGGCTCAAATTGTTTTTTTTAAATCTGTTTTAGGATTTGAATTAAATTTTAACTTTAATTTAAGTGGTCACTTGCAAAAATCTCTGCCTATGTGCTCATACCCATTGGTGGGTACGTGGTGGTGTTGGGTTCGATGTCTGAACGTCAGAGAGAGAGAGATCGAACGCGGAGTACTTACCAGTAATTGTGAGCGGCTGGTCCCGCGGATAGCTTAGGCACTAATTGCCGAATACTCAACAAAGTTCTCGAAGCAGTGTTGAACTGCAGATTTGGATGGCACTAATTGCCAAAGTGTTTTAAAGCCAAAGAACAATTTTTACTTGTGTAAAGGCGTGTAGCCGAGCGTAAGTATATTGATCAAGTGGCCTCGTTTCTGGGCCAACACATCTCTTTTATACAGTCTTAATTCTAAAGTCTATACATAAAAAATGGGTTTCTTAAAATTTACTTACTAAGTACTTTCCTATCCTAACTTATTCATAAAAAACGTTCTTATTCTAAAAAAATGCATTTCTGCTTTGGGCAATTTATAGCTATATAAAACTATACAAAAAAACGTTCTAACGATATCACATGTGAATCCGCACGAGTCATTACGGTTCAGGTCGATAGGAAATGCATGGCCAGCAATTCTATGCGTGTGGCATAGTCCCATAGTAATTGCATGCATTTCCTATGCACAAGCAGATGAAATCGGAGAACCGATTTCGTGTGCGGAAAAATATCCAACAACAAAAGGCAAGCATAGGAGATTCCCATGGTAATGGCTCTATGCTCAACTTTTGTGTGGTCAAGAATCGTATTGCACAACATAGAGTGTTTATATTAATATTATTTCTTTGACACTCGATGTTATGCTTTCTTTTGGTGTTGTTTATGATAAACATACGATCTTGTTTTGATGCTCGTGGAGATTTATGTGTTTTGGTTAGGGTAGTGGCATGGTACACTACACCTCTGCCCTTTAGAAAAATATATATATCTTAGGATGTATATATTTTATATCTTAATTCTGAATATATGATTCTATACAATATTATATCTCTTAAGTCTATTATTGTGTACAAGTTTATCTTTGTTTTCTATCCTTATTACTGAATTTACACCTTTAAGATCGATAACTTTATATGGTCCTTTATATGGACTTTCATGTTTTCGTTTATTTTCATTCTTAATGAAGACCAAATCTCCTACTTGTATGTTTAGAGTGTTTGTATTTTTATCATGTAATTTCTTTCTTATTAGTTTTGATTTTAGCAATGATTGACTAGCCATTTGTTGAGCGGTTTTTAATTTAATTTTCAATTCCGATAAGTAACTTTCGTAATCGTAAATGGGTGCAAGTGGTTCTGAAGTGGTATTAGAGGGAAGGTTCGCTAAATGTCCGTAGACTAGCTCGAAAGGTGTATATTTTGTTTCTGAGTGAGGGGTAGTATTATATGCAAATGCGTAATAGGGTATCCAAGTGTGCCATTCATAATTGTCGCAAAAATTCTGTAAATACTCGTTCAGTACTCGGTGGTTACGTTCGAGTGAACCGATGGTTTCGTGGTGGTAAGGAGTTGACAATATGTGGTTGATGTTCATGATTTGGCATATTTGGTTGAATAGTTCATTGGTGTATTCAGTACCTTGGTCTGTTTTTATTATTTTACAGTGTCCATATTTAAGTATTACATTCTCTACTACTGCCTTAGCTACTTCTTTCGCTTCTTTTGTGCTCGTTGGTACGGCTATGACGTATTTTGTTAATTCACATTGTGCGGTGACTATATATCTGAATCCTTCAGATATACGTAGGGGTCCTACTGTATCGATTGCTATTATGTCGAAACATTTCGTCGGTGTGTCTGTAATTGTAAATTCTTCTTTTGTGTGCCTTGTTATCTTATTTTTATTGCATGATTCGCAGTTTTGAACGTGTTTCTTGACCATTTTATTCATATTTTTCCATACGTATCTTTGTTTTAATTTCCCGATTGTTCTTCTTATGCCCGTGTGACCTCCATGTTTGGATTCGTGATATTCACTGATTAACCTTAGTTGATCTGTTACTTTCTTCACTCTTTCCGGCGGATTATATAATATTATCTGTATACTTGTTTGCCTGTTACTTTTTATTATTTTTCTGTGCACTTCATTATATGCTGCTATCAATTCTTTTGTTGTTGTGTATTCGAATATCTTGTCTTTCATTGATAGAGCTAGTTTCTGTATTTTCATACTTTTTAGTTTGGATATAAGCTTCTCCAGTGCCTGACCTAAGTCTCGGTGAGGATTATCGCTGTATTCCATAACTATCCGCTTTTCATTAATTACTATTAATATTGGCAAATTTATTTGTGCGCGTCTTACATTTTTATCTTCTTTCTTCACGTGAAATTCTAATTGAGGCAAGTTCCTTACGTCGGATATCGATGTACCTGTCCACATGTAGAGTTGATCAGACTCGTTAGTGAGTGAGGTTTCCGCGTTGTTGTTGGTAACTTCCTTTTTCTTTGTTTCTTTCTTTGTATGGCTACGGGTTACTACGTTAATGGTCTTCGGCATCATGTCTTTTAGCGTCTGTGAATTTATTTTTATCCGGGACAATGCGTCTGCATTTGTATTTATTCTGCCTTGTTTAAATATTATTTGGAAATCATAGTCCATTAAGTCAATTCTTATTCTAGTTAGTTTAGATGATGGGTTCTTATGGGTAAATAATGATACGAGTGGTCGATGGTCTGTTACTACCGTGAACTTTCTACCGTACAGGTATGGTCTGAAATGATTAATTCCCCAGTGAATTGCAAGTAACTCTTTTTCAATAATTGGTTTATTGAGTTCATGCTTATTTAGTGAACGGCTGGCGTAAGATATCGGAAGATCTTTGCCTATTTCGCCTTGGGACAAGATCGCTCCTAACGCATAGCCTGAAGCGTCTGTGGTTAGTACAAATTCCTTTTCGAAATCAGGATATTGTAGAATTGGGGGTCGAGTTATGCATTCTCTTAATTGTGCGAATGCTTTTTCGCAATTTTCAGTCCATTCAAATTCTTTATTCTTTTTTAATAGCTCATTTAGTGGTTTAGCTATTGCGGCGAAGTTCTTTACAAAGCGTCTGTAATAATTACAGAAGGCTACAAATCTTCGTACTTCATCAGCGTCTTTAGGGGTGGGATATTCATTTACTGCTTTACACTTCTCTGGGTCTGCTGTTACACCGTTGGATGTAATTAAGTGTCCTAGATATACTACTTCTGTTTTCAGTAGCTTACACTTGCCTGGGTTCAGTTTGAGATTATATTTTCTTAAACGTTCGAACACTTCTATCAGATTTTGGTTGTGATGCTTTAAAGAACATCCGAAAACTATTATATCGTCTACATATAAGAATGCTTTGGCATCGAGACCTGAGAGAGCTATGGTCAACATACGTTGAAAACTATTGGATGATATTTTCAATCCAAAGGGTAGACGTTTGAACTGGTAGTGTCCATTATTAGTGGAAAATGCGGTTAGTGGTTTAGATTCATGTTCCAACTCGATTTGGTGGAATGAACTTGTCATGTCTAAACTCGAAAAGTATTTTGCTCTTCCTATTCGGTCTAAGACGTCTTCTAAGCGTGTGAGTGGGAACTTATCGTTCACTAGTTTTTTGTTGAGTTGTCTATAATCAACTACTAGTCTCCAACATTTTGTGTCATCCTCGCTTCTTTTCGGTACGATAAGAAGTGGAGAGTTATGTGGGCTCACAGAGTGTTCTATGATCTTCTTGTCTAGAAGGTCTTTTACTTGCTTATTTATTTCCTCATGGTGCACGTGGGGTAGCCTATAGTTTTTTATATATACAGGGTTGTTGTCTGTTGTCTGGAGATGTTGTTTATAAAAATTATTCGTTGTGAGTTTGTCATCTTCCAAATAAAAGATGTCTTGAAACTCTTTGCAAATTTGTTCTATTGTATTTTTTGAATCTGTGTCTCTTGAATTGATTTTTAACTTTTGCTTTAATTTTTCCCATCTATGTGTGGTTGGTAAATTTTTAGTCTTTAGTAATTGAAATTTGTTAATTGGTTTCAGTTCTAGTTTTAAATCAGTTATATCTAATATTGTTTCGGAATCTCCTGTATTTAATAGTCTAATGTGCTTGATGCCTTTGGCTGGGATTATAGTATTACCTATAAAAATATTGTCTGATAGCTGTTTTCCACATACTAAACTATCTTCTGTGTTGGATAGTTCTACCGGGTGGATGATTTCAGTTCGTGGAGGTATCTTGATTTGAAATATCTTTGTATTCATTGGCAGTGTGTGTTCCCTAGAGTTTGTGTTGATAGAGAAAGTGTACGATTCGTAATCCACTTTGGCTCGAAATTTTGCGAAGAAATCTCGTCCTAATATTCCGTCTGTCGCGATTGGAAAATCGGTATCGACTACTTGGATTTTGTGTGAGATGAATTCGTCCTCTAGACTGAATTCTAAATTTACGGTCCCTAAAGTATTGATTTCTTGCTTTGTAATACCTGACAATTTACAGTAGTTTCGTTCATCGATATCATATCTATTTATTGCGTTGTTTAACTTGCATATAGATATGTCTGCTCCCGTATCTATTAGTAGCTTTAATTGTTTGTTATTATTGGTTCTTAACGTTATATAGTTTGTTATCCCATCATCAAATTCTATTATATTTAGTTTATATTTATCTATTTTTGGGCAGTTTTCATTTATGTTGGTTTCTTTTTGGCATAATATTTTATTGTTTAATCTCCCCGAGTGTCCTATGTCTGTGTTTCCTCGTTGGATTCGGGGGAATCTTCGTTTCCCTGTTCCTCTAAAACGTAAATCCTGTTGTTTTGCTGATGTCCATTATTGTTATGGAAATTGCGTCTTTGTCCGTTATTGTTGTTATTATGATTTTGTTGGTTCCTGTTTTGGCCGTTTCTGTTATTATTGTAATTGTTTCTTATTATATTATCGTTGTTACTATTGTTCCTATTTTGGTTATTAATATTTCTATTCTGATTGTTATTATTGTAATTGTTATTGTTCCTATTATAGTTGAATGCTTGTGGATTGTTTCTGTTCCACTGTCTATTACTATTATGGTTGTAACTTCTTTGCATATTGCCGTTCCCTGTTCGGTGTCGGTTGTTGGGGAATCTATTTCCACCATAGTGAAGGATTTTATTTTCTTTTAGCGTGTTAGCTGCTTCTTCAGCGAGAGTGGTTGCTTCTCTAAATGTTTTCACACGGCTTGCTTCTAATGTTTGGATTAGGCTTCTATCCCATATTCCCTTTTTAAATGCATTCAATGCAAGGATATCATTGGCTTGTGTAAGAACTTTTCTGCCTTCTTCTCCTATTTCATGTATCTGTGCCGTTGTTATTTCGTTTATGATGTTATCAATTTTTTCCGCAAATTGAGAAATTGTATCCTGGTTTGTTTGTTTTGTGTTAGAAAGTTCTGCTAATAAAGTGTGAGTTGATTTCGTCGGTTTATAAAGAGCTTCTAAGTTTGTAGCTAATTCCGCTATTGTTTTGGGTTCTGGGAGTGTGTTTAATTTATTCCTTGTTGTTGGGGTTAGTTTTGTATTTATAACCAGAGTGAGAAGGTCTTGTTTCTGGTCTTCTGTTACGAATTTATCAATGATTTTATTAACGCTCAAGAATTGGCTGAGATCGTTATATTTTCCTGAAAAATTTGGAATGGATTTCAGGCCTTGAAAAATGTTGCCAGTAGCCATAGTATCGTTTTGTGATTTTACTTTTTCCGAAATTAGGGTTTGCAGTTCTGAGTAGATTGATTTAAATGAGGATTTGAGTTGAAGTTTGGCTTTATCTTGCAGAGGGTCTATTTCGTTATTGAATTTGTCTCTAATTGAATTAAGTTTAAGTGCGGTTTCAGCTAAGTGCCGTTCCGAAAAATTTCTGTTTGGGTTTTTTTTTGAAATTTTGTAGTATTCTTTGTAATTCCTCTATTTGATCCATGCAAGAGTTAATAATTTTGTTTTTTAAATTTTATGCGGTTTATTTAAGGAGATTTTTCTTTTCTTCTTTTTTTTTTTTTTTTTGTTTATACAGTAGTGTTTTTATTCATTACTTTCACTATTGTCTTCTTAATATATTTTTTTTACAATGATATATGCTAACGCTAGTAGTATTACTATTCCTAATGTTGTTCCGATTGCTCCCGCGATGTGAGTTGCAGAGTAGTATGAGGATGATGCATTACTTGCTGCACCCGAGTTGAGAAAGATCTTCTCCTCGATCTTTGTGTCCGCGAATCCCATTTCTCTTTTCGTTTCTAATGTCTCTTATTTCTTTTCTTAACCTTTTGACGTCTTCCGTCCTGGTAGTTAAATTTAATTCTTTGTATAGCAGCGCGATTTTCTTACGTCGCAGGAAAGCTTTTCCTCCTCTTTTTGGTTTAATCGTTGGTGGGATGATTGGTGCTGGTGGCTTTTCCGGGTTCTTATTTGCCAGTTGTCGTCTGCGGTACTCCTCGATTGTTATTGGTTTCGGTCCAAGCCGTGACGATATAGGTGTTGGGGTGTACGGTTTGATGTTCTGTACTGTTGTTGGTTGTGGGTTGTACTCCTCTGGATTCTCGTTCTGCTTCGCGTTGTGGTTTTTTAGTGTTTTGTAGTATTTTTCTCTTACTTCCTTCGGTGTAGCTGTTGTCTGCTTTGTTGTTTTGAGATTTGCGAAGGCGTTGATCCATACTATAGTATCCATGTCTCTTCAAAGATGATTTTCTGTAGATAGTACGTGATTAGTCCAGGTTGTATGGGCAGGATCGCCATGTTGGGTTCGATGTCTGAACGTCAGAGAGAGAGAGATCGAACGCGGAGTACTTACCAGTAATTGTGAGCGGCTGGTCCCGCGGATAGCTTAGGCACTAATTGCCGAATACTCAACAAAGTTCTCGAAGCAGTGTTGAACTGCAGATTTGGATGGCACTAATTGCCAAAGTGTTTTAAAGCCAAAGAACAATTTTTACTTGTGTAAAGGCGTGTAGCCGAGCGTAAGTATATTGATCAAGTGGCCTCGTTTCTGGGCCAACACATCTCTTTTATACAGTCTTAATTCTAAAGTCTATACATAAAAAATGGGTTTCTTAAAATTTACTTAATAAGTACTTTCCTATCCTAACTTATTCATAAAAAACGTTCTTATTCTAAAAAAATGCATTTCTGCTTTGGGCAATTTATAGCTATATAAAACTATACAAAAAAACGTTCTAACGATATCACATGTGAATCCGCACGAGTCATTACGGTTCAGGTCGATAGGAAATGCATGGCCAGCAATTCTATGCGTGTGGCATAGTCCCATAGTAATTGCATGCATTTCCTATGCACAAGCAGATGAAATCGGAGAACCGATTTCGTGTGCGGAAAAATATCCAACAACAAAAGGCAAGCATAGGAGATTCCCATGGTAATGGCTCTATGCTCAACTTTTGTGTGGTCAAGAATCGTATTGCACAACATAGAGTGTTTATATTAATATTATTTCTTTGACACTCGATGTTATGCTTTCTTTTGGTGTTGTTTATGATAAACATACGATCTTGTTTTGATGCTCGTGGAGATTTATGTGTTTTGGTTAGGGTAGTGGCATGGTACACTACAGTGGGTACGTTTCGTACCCACCACGTACCCACCACGTCCCCCGCAATGAACTTCCGCTCTCCTGGGCTCAAATTGTTTTTTTTAAATCTGTTTTAGGATTTGAATTAAATTTTAACTTTTATTTAAGTGGTCACTTGCAAAAATCTCGGCCTATGTGCTCATACCCATTGGTGGGTACGTGGTGGGTACGTTTCGTACCCACCACGTACCCCCCACGTCCCCCGCAATGAACTTCCGCTCTCCTGGGCTCAAATTGTTTTTTTTTAAATCTGTTTTAGGATTTGAATTAAATTTTAACTTTTATTTAAGTGGTCACTTGCAAAAATCTCGGCCTATGTGCTCATACCCATTGGTGGGTACGTGGTGGGTACGTTTCGTACCCACCACGTACCCCCCACGTCCCCCGCAATGAACTTCCGCTCTCCTGGGCTCAAATTGTTTTTTTTAAATCTGTTTTAGGATTTGAATTAAATTTTAACTTTAATTTAAGTGGTCACTTGCAAAAATCTCGGCCTATGTGCTCATACCCATTGGTGGGTACGTGGTGGGTACGTTTCGTACCCACCACGTACCCCCCACGTCCCCCGCAATGAACTTCCGCTCTCTTGGGCTCAAATTGTTTTTTTTAAATCTGTTTTAGGATTTGAATTAAATTTTAACTTTAATTTAAGTGGTCACTTGCAAAAATCTCAACCTATGTGCTCATACCCATTGGTGGGTACGTGGTGGGTACGTTTCGTACCCACCACGTCCCCCGCAATAAACTTCCGCTCTCCTGGGCTCAAATTGTTTTTTTTAAATCTGTTTTAGGATTTGAATTAAATTTTAACTTTAATTTAAGTGGTCACTTGCAAAAATCTCGGCCTATGTGCTCATACCCATTGGTGGGTACGTGGTGGGTACGTTTCGTACCCACCACGTACCCCCCACGTCCCCCGCAATGAACTTCCGCTCTCCTGGGCTCAAATTGTTTTTTTTTAAATCTGTTTTAGGATTTGAATTAAATTTTAACTTTTATTTAAGTGGTCACTTGCAAAAATCTCGGCCTATGTGCTCATACCCATTGGTGGGTACGTGGTGGGTACGTTTCGTACCCACCACGTACCCACCACGTCCCCCGCAATGAACTTCCGCTCTTCTGGGCTCAAATTGTTTTTTTTAAATCTGTTTTAGGATTTGAATTAAATTTTAACTTTAATTTAAGTGGTCACTTGCAAAAATCTCGGCCTATGTGCTCATACCCATTGGTGGGTACGTGGTGGGTACGTTTCGTACCCACCACGTACCCCCCACGTCCCCCGCAATGAACTTCCGCTCTCCTGGGCTCAAATTGTTTTTTTTAAATCTGTTTTAGGATTTGAATTAAATTTTAACTTTAATTTAAGTGGTCACTTGCAAAAATCTCGGCCTATGTGCTCATACCCATTGGTGGGTACGTGGTGGGTACGTTTCGTACCCACCACGTACCCCCCACGTCCCCCGCAATGAACTTCCGCTCTCTTGGGCTCAAATTGTTTTTTTTAAATCTGTTTTAGGATTTGAATTAAATTTTAACTTTAATTTAAGTGGTCACTTGCAAAAATCTCAACCTATGTGCTCATACCCATTGGTGGGTACGTGGTGGGTACGTTTCGTACCCACCACGTCCCCCGCAATAAACTTCCGCTCTCCTGGGCTCAAATTGTTTTTTTTAAATCTGTTTTAGGATTTGAATTAAATTTTAACTTTAATTTAAGTGGTCACTTGCAAAAATCTCGGCCTATGTGCTCATACCCATTGGTGGGTACGTGGTGGGTACGTTTCGTACCCACCACGTACCCCCCACGTCCCCCGCAATGAACTTCCGCTCTCCTGGGCTCAAATTGTTTTTTTTTAAATCTGTTTTAGGATTTGAATTAAATTTTAACTTTTATTTAAGTGGTCACTTGCAAAAATCTCGGCCTATGTGCTCATACCCATTGGTGGGTACGTGGTGGGTACGTTTCGTACCCACCACGTACCCACCACGTCCCCCGCAATGAACTTCCGCTCTTCTGGGCTCAAATTGTTTTTTTTAAATCTGTTTTAGGATTTGAATTAAATTTTAACTTTAATTTAAGTGGTCACTTGCAAAAATCTCGGCCTATGTGCTCATACCCATTGGTGGGTACGTGGTGGGTACGTTTCGTACCCACCACGTACCCCCCACGTCCCCCGCAATGAACTTCCGCTCTCCTGGGCTCAAATTGTTTTTTTTAAATCTGTTTTAGGATTTGAATTAAATTTTAACTTTAATTTAAGTGGTCACTTGCAAAAATCTCGGCCTATGTGCTCATACCCATTGGTGGGTACGTGGTGGGTACGTTTCGTACCCACCACGTACCCCCCACGTCCCCCGCAATGAACTTCCGCTCTCTTGGGCTCAAATTGTTTTTTTTAAATCTGTTTTAGGATTTGAATTAAATTTTAACTTTAATTTAAGTGGTCACTTGCAAAAATCTCAACCTATGTGCTCATACCCATTGGTGGGTACGTGGTGGGTACGTTTCGTACCCACCACGTCCCCCGCAATGAACTTCCGCTCTCCTGGGCTCAAATTGTTTTTTTTAAATCTGTTTTAGGATTTGAATTAAATTTTAACTTTAATTTAAGTGGTCACTTGCAAAAATCTCGGCCTATGTGCTCATACCCATTGGTGGGTACGTGGTGGGTACGTTTCGTACCCACCACGTACCCCCCACGTCCCCCGCAATGAACTTCCGCTCTCCTGGGCTCAAATTGTTTTTTTTAAATCTGTTTTAGGATTTGAATTAAATTTGAACATTTATTTAAGTGGTCACTTGCAAAAATCTCGGCCTATGTGCTCATACCCATTGGTGGGTACGTGGTGGGTACGTTTCGTACCCACCACGTACCCACCACGTCCCCCGCAATGAACTTCCGCTCTTCTGGGCTCAAATTGTTTTTTTTAAATCTGTTTTAGGATTTGAATTAAATTTTAACTTTAATTTAAGTGGTCACTTGCAAAAATCTCGGCCTATGTGCTCATACCCATTGGTGGGTACGTGGTGGGTACGTTTCGTACCCACCACGTACCCACCACGTCCCCCGCAATGAACTTCCGCTCTCCTGGGCTCAAATTGTTTTTTTTAAATCTGTTTTAGGATTTGAATTAAATTTTAACTTTAATTTAAGTGGTCACTTGCAAAAATCTCGGCCTATGTGCTCATACCCATTGGTGGGTACGTGGTGGGTACGTTTCGTACCCACCACGTACCCCCCACGTCCCCCGCAATGAACTTCCGCTCTCCTGGGCTCAAATTGTTTTTTTTAAATCTGTTTTAGGATTTGAATTAAATTTGAACATTTATTTAAGTGGTCACTTGCAAAAATCTCGGCCTATGTGCTCATACCCATTGGTGGGTACGTGGTGGGTACGTTTCGTACCCACCACGTACCCACCACGTCCCCCGCAATGAACTTCCGCTCTTCTGGGCTCAAATTGTTTTTTTTAAATCTGTTTTAGGATTTGAATTAAATTTTAACTTTAATTTAAGTGGTCACTTGCAAAAATCTCGGCCTATGTGCTCATACCCATTGGTGGTTACGTGGTGGGTACGTTTCGTACCCACCACGTACCCACCACGTCCCCCGCAATGAACTTCCGCTCTTCTGGGCTCAAATTGTTTTTTTTAAATCTGTTTTAGGATTTGAATTGAATTTTAACTTAAATTTAAGTGGTCACTTGCAAAAATCTCGGCCTATGTGCTCATACCCATTGGTGGGTACGTGGTGGGTACGTTTCGTACCCACCACGTACCCACCACGTCCCCCGCAATGAACTTCCGCTCTCCTGGGCTCAAATTGTTTTTTTTAAATCTGTTTTAGGATTTGAATTAAATTTTAACTTTAATTTAAGTGGTCACTTGCAAAAATCTCGGCCTATGTGCTCATACCCATTGGTGGCTACGTGGTGGGTACGTTTCGTACCCACCACGTACCCCCCACGTCCCCCGCAATGAACTTCCGCTCTCCTGGGCTCAAATTGTTTTTTTAAATCTGTTTTAGGATTTGAATTAAATTTTAACTTTAATTTAAGTGGTCACTTGCAAAAATCTCGGCCTATGTGCTCATACCCATTGGTGGGTACGTGGTGGGTACGTTTCGTACCCACCACGTACCCCCCACGTCCCCCGCAATGAACTTCCGCTCTCCTGGGCTCAAATTGTTTTTTTTAAATCTGTTTTAGGATTTGAATTAAATTTTAACTTTTATTTAAGTGGTCACTTGCAAAAATCTCGGCCTATGTGCTCATACCCATTGGTGGGTACGTGGTGGGTACGTTTCGTACCCACCACGTACCCACCACGTCCCCCGCAATGAACTTCCGCTCTTCTGGGCTCAAATTGTTTTTTTTAAATCTGTTTTAGGATTTGAATTAAATTTTAACTTTAATTTAAGTGGTCACTTGCAAAAATCTCGGCCTATGTGCTCATACCCATTGGTGGGTACGTGGTGGGTACGTTTCGTACCCACCACGTACCCACCACGTCCCCCGCAATGAACTTCCGCTCTTCTGGGCTCAAATTGTTTTTTTTAAATCTGTTTTAGGATTTGAATTAAATTTTAACTTTAATTTAAGTGGTCACTTGCAAAAATCTCTGCCTATGTGCTCATACCCATTGGTGGGTACGTGGTGGGTACGTTTCGTACCCACCACGTACCCACCACGTCCCCCGCAATGAACTTCCGCTCTCCTGGGCTCAAATTGTTTTTTTTAAATCTGTTTTAGGATTTGAATTAAATTTTAACTTTTATTTAAGTGGTCACTTGCAAAAATCTCGGCCTATGTGCTCATACACATTGGTGGGTACGTGGTGGGTACGTTTCGTACCCACCACGTCCCCCGCAATAAACTTCCGCTCTCCTGGGCTCAAATTGTTTTTTTTAAATCTGTTTTAGGATTTGAATTAAATTTTAACTTTAATTTAAGTGGTCACTTGCAAAAATCTCGGCCTATGTGCTCATACCCATTGGTGGGTACGTGGTGGGTACGTTTCGTACCCACCACGTACCCCCCACGTCCCCCGCAATGAACTTCCGCTCTCCTGGGCTCAAATTGTTTTTTTTAAATCTGTTTTAGGATTTGAATTAAATTTTAACTTTTATTTAAGTGGTCACTTGCAAAAATCTCGGCCTATGTGCTCATACCCATTGGTGGGTACGTGGTGGGTACGTTTCGTACCCACCACGTCCCCCGCAATGAACTTCCGCTCTCCTGGGCTCAAATTGTTTTTTTTAAATCTGTTTTAGGATTTGAATTAAATTTTAACTTTAATTTAAGTGGTCACTTGCAAAAATCTCGGCCTATGTGCTCATACCCATTGGTGGGTACGTGGTGGGTACGTTTCGTACCCACCACGTACCCCCCACGTCCCCCGCAATGAACTTCCGCTCTCCTGGGCTCAAATTGTTTTTTTTAAATCTGTTTTAGGATTTGAATTAAATTTGAACATTTATTTAAGTGGTCACTTGCAAAAATCTCGGCCTATGTGCTCATACCCATTGGTGGGTACGTGGTGGGTACGTTTCGTACCCACCACGTACCCACCACGTCCCCCGCAATGAACTTCCGCTCTCCTGGGCTCAAATTGTTTTTTTTAAATCTGTTTTAGGATTTGAATTAAATTTTAACTTTAATTTAAGTGGTCACTTGCAAAAATCTCGGCCTATGTGCTCATACCCATTGGTGGGTACGTGGTGGGTACGTTTCGTACCCACCACGTACCCACCACGTCCCCCGCAATGAACTTCCGCTCTCCTGGGCTCAAATTGTTTTTTTTAAATCTGTTTTAGGATTTGAATTAAATTTTAACTTTTATTTAAGTGGTCACTTGCAAAAATCTCGGCCTATGTGCTCATACACATTGGTGGGTACGTGGTGGGTACGTTTCGTACCCACCACGTCCCCCGCAATAAACTTCCGCTCTCCTGGGCTCAAATTGTTTTTTTTAAATCTGTTTTAGGATTTGAATTAAATTTTAACTTTAATTTAAGTGGTCACTTGCAAAAATCTCGGCCTATGTGCTCATACACATTGGTGGGTACGTGGTGGGTACGTTTCGTACCCACCACGTCCCCCGCAATGAACTTCCGCTCTCCTGGGCTCAAATTGTTTTTTTTAAATCTGTTTTAGGATTTGAATTAAATTTTAACTTTAATTTAAGTGGTCACTTGCAAAAATCTCGGCCTATGTGCTCATACCCATTGGTGGGTACGTGGTGGGTACGTTTCGTACCCACCACGTACCCCCCACGTCCCCCGCAATGAACTTCCGCTCTCCTGGGCTCAAATTGTTTTTTTTAAATCTGTTTTAGGATTTGAATTAAATTTTAACTTTTATTTAAGTGGTCACTTGCAAAAATCTCGGCCTATGTGCTCATACCCATTGGTGGGTACGTGGTGGGTACGGTTCGTACCCACCACGTCCCCCGCAATGAACTTCCGCTCTCCTGGGCTCAAATTGTTTTTTTTAAATCTGTTTTAGGATTTGAATTAAATTTTAACTTTAATTTAAGTGGTCACTTGCAAAAATCTCGGCCTATGTGCTCATACCCATTGGTGGGTACGTGGTGGGTACGTTTCGTACCCACCACGTACCCCCCACGTCCCCCGCAATGAACTTCCGCTCTCCTGGGCTCAAATTGTTTTTTTTAAATCTGTTTTAGGATTTGAATTAAATTTTAACTTTTATTTAAGTGGTCACTTGCAAAAATCTCGGCCTATGTGCTCATACCCATTGGTGGGTACGTGGTGGGTACGTTTCGTACCCACCACGTCCCCCGCAATGAACTTCCGCTCTCCTGGGCTCAAATTGTTTTTTTTAAATCTGTTTTAGGATTTGAATTAAATTTTAACTTTAATTTAAGTGGTCACTTGCAAAAATCTCGGCCTATGTGCTCATACCCATTGGTGGGTACGTGGTGGGTACGTTTCGTACCCACCACGTACCCCCCACGTCCCCCGCAATGAACTTCCGCTCTCCTGGGCTCAAATTGTTTTTTTTAAATCTGTTTTAGGATTTGAATTAAATTTGAACATTTATTTAAGTGGTCACTTGCAAAAATCTCGGCCTATGTGCTCATACCCATTGGTGGGTACGTGGTGGGTACGTTTCGTACCCACCACGTACCCACCACGTCCCCCGCAATGAACTTCCGCTCTTCTGGGCTCAAATTGTTTTTTTTAAATCTGTTTTAGGATTTGAATTAAATTTTAACTTTAATTTAAGTGGTCACTTGCAAAAATCTCGGCCTATGTGCTCATACCCATTGGTGGGTACGTGGTGGGTACGTTTCGTACCCACCACGTACCCACCACGTCCCCGGCAATGAACTTCCGCTCTCCTGGGCTCAAATTGTTTTTTTTAAATCTGTTTTAGGATTTGAATTAAATTTTAACTTTAATTTAAGTGGTCACTTGCAAAAATCTCGGCCTATGTGCTCATACCCATTGGTGGGTACGTGGTGGGTACGTTTCGTACCCACCACGTACCCACCACGTCCCCCGCAATGAACTTCCGCTCTTCTGGGCTCAAATTGTTTTTTTTAAATCTGTTTTAGGATTTGAATTAAATTTTAACTTTAATTTAAGTGGTCACTTGCAAAAATCTCGGCCTATGTGCTCATACCCATTGGTGGGTACGTGGTGGGTACGTTTCGTACCCACCACGTACCCCCCACGTCCCCCGCAATGAACTTCCGCTCTCCTGGGCTCAAATTGTTTTTTTTAAATCTGTTTTAGGATTTGAATTAAATTTTAACTTTAATTTAAGTGGTCACTTGCAAAAATCTCGGCCTATGTGCTCATACCCATTGGTGGGTACGTGGTGGGTACGTTTCGTACCCACCACGTACCCCCCACGTCCCCCGCAATGAACTTCCGCTCTCCTGGGCTCAAATTGTTTTTTTTAAATCTGTTTTAGGATTTGAATTAAATTTTAACTTTTATTTAAGTGGTCACTTGCAAAAATCTCGGCCTATGTGCTCATACCCATTAGTGGGTACGTGGTGGGTACGTTTCGTACCCACCACGTACCCACCACGTCCCCCGCAATGAACTTCCGCTCTTCTGGGCTCAAATTGTTTTTTTTAAATCTGTTTTAGGATTTGAATTAAATTTTAACTTTAATTTAAGTGGTCACTTGCAAAAATCTCTGCCTATGTGCTCATACCCATTGGTGTGTACGTGGTGGGTACGTTTCGTACCCACCACGTACCCACCACGTCCCCCGCAATGAACTTCCGCTCTCCTGGGCTCAAATTGTTTTTTTTAAATCTGTTTTAGGATTTGAATTAAATTTTAACTTTTATTTAAGTGGTCACTTGCAAAAATCTCGGCCTATGTTCTCATACACATTGGTGGGTACGTGGTGGGTACGTTTCGTACCCACCACGTACCCACCACGTCCCCCGCAATAAACTTCCGCTCTCCTGGGCTCAAATTGTTTTTTTTAAATCTGTTTTAGGATTTGAATTAAATTTTAACTTTAATTTAAGTGGTCACTTGCAAAAATCTCGGCCTATGTGCTCATACCCATTGGTGGGTACGTGGTGGGTACGTTTCGTACCCACCACGTACCCCCCACGTCCCCCGCAATGAACTTCCGCTCTCCTGGGCTCAAATTGTTTTTTTTAAATCTGTTTTAGGATTTGAATTAAATTTTAACTTTAATTTAAGTGGTCACTTGCAAAAATCTCGGCCTATGTGCTCATACACATTGGTGGGTACGTGGTGGGTACGTTTCGTACCCACCACGTACCCACCACGTCCCCCGCAATGGACTTCCGCTCTTCTGGGCTCAAATTGTTTTTTTTTAAATCTGTTTTAGGATTTGAATTAAATTTTAACTTTAATTTAAGTGGTCACTTGCAAAAATCTCGGCCTATGTGCTCATACCCATTGGTGGGTACGTGGTGGGTACGTTTCGTACCCACCACGTACCCACCACGTCCCCGCAATGAACTTCCGCTCTTCTGGGCTCAAATTGTTTTTTTTAAATCTGTTTTAGGATTTGAATTAAATTTGAACATTTATTTAAGTGGTCACTTGCAAAAATCTCGGCCTATGTGCTCATACCCATTGGTGGGTACGTGGTGGGTACGTTTCGTACCCACCACGTACCCACCACGTCCCCCGCAATGAACTTCCGCTCTTCTGGGCTCAAATTGTTTTTTTTAAATCTGTTTTAGGATTTGAATTAAATTTTAACTTTAATTTAAGTGGTCACTTGCAAAAATCTCGGCCTATGTGCTCATACCCATTGGTGAGTACGTGGTGGGTACGTTTCGTACCCACCACGTACCCACCACGTCCCCCGCAATGAACTTCCGCTCTTCTGGGCTCAAATTGTTTTTTTTAAATCTGTTTTAGGATTTGAATTGAATTTTAACTTTAATTTAAGTGGTCACTTGCAAAAATCTCGGCCTATGTGCTCATACCCATTGGTGGGTACGTGGTGGGTACGTTTTGTACCCACCACGTACCCACCACGTCCCCCGCAATGAACTTCCGCTCTCCTGGGCTCAAATTGTTTTTTTTAAATCTGTTTTAGGATTTGAATTAAATTTTAACTTTAATTTAAGTGGTCACTTGCAAAAATCTCGGCCTATGTGCTCATACCCATTGGTGGCTACGTGGTGGGTACGTTTCGTACCCACCACGTACCCCCCACGTCCCCCGCAATGAACTTCCGCTCTCCTGGGCTCAAATTGTTTTTTTTAAATCTGTTTTAGGATTTGAATTAAATTTTAACTTTAATTTAAGTGGTCACTTGCAAAAATCTCGGCCTATGTGCTCATACCCATTGGTGGGTACGTGGTGGGTACGTTTCGTACCCACCACGTACCCCCCACGTCCCCCGCAATGAACTTCCGCTCTCCTGGGCTCAAATTGTTTTTTTTAAATCTGTTTTAGGATTTGAATTAAATTTTAACTTTTATTTAAGTGGTCACTTGCAAAAATCTCGGCCTATGTGCTCATACCCATTGGTGGGTACGTGGTGGGTACGTTTCGTACCCACCACGTACCCACCACGTCCCCCGCAATGAACTTCCGCTCTTCTGGGCTCAAATTGTTTTTTTTAAATCTGTTTTAGGATTTGAATTAAATTTTAACTTTAATTTAAGTGGTCACTTGCAAAAATCTCGGCCTATGTGCTCATACCCATTGGTGGGTACGTGGTGGGTACGTTTCGTACCCACCACGTACCCACCACGTCCCCCGCAATGAACTTCCGCTCTTCTGGGCTCAAATTGTTTTTTTTAAATCTGTTTTAGGATTTGAATTAAATTTTAACTTTAATTTAAGTGGTCACTTGCAAAAATCTCTGCCTATGTGCTCATACCCATTGGTGGGTACGTGGTGGGTACGTTTCGTACCCACCACGTACCCACCACGTCCCCCGCAATGAACTTCCGCTCTCCTGGGCTCAAATTGTTTTTTTTAAATCTGTTTTAGGATTTGAATTAAATTTTAACTTTTATTTAAGTGGTCACTTGCAAAAATCTCGGCCTATGTGCTCATACACATTGGTGGGTACGTGGTGGGTACGTTTCGTACCCACCACGTCCCCCGCAATAAACTTCCGCTCTCCTGGGCTCAAATTGTTTTTTTTAAATCTGTTTTAGGATTTGAATTAAATTTTAACTTTAATTTAAGTGGTCACTTGCAAAAATCTCGGCCTATGTGCTCATACCCATTGGTGGGTACGTGGTGGGTACGTTTCGTACCCACCACGTACCCCCCACGTCCCCCGCAATGAACTTCCGCTCTCCTGGGCTCAAATTGTTTTTTTTAAATCTGTTTTAGGATTTGAATTAAATTTTAACTTTTATTTAAGTGGTCACTTGCAAAAATCTCGACCTATGTGCTCATACCCATTGGTGGGTACGTGGTGGGTACGTTTCGTACCCACCACGTACCCACCACGTCCCCCGCAATGAACTTCCGCTCTTCTGGGCTCAAATTGTTTTTTTTAAATCTGTTTTAGGATTTGAATTAAATTTTAACTTTAATTTAAGTGGTCACTTGCAAAAATCTCGGCCTATGTGCTCATACCCATTGGTGGGTACGTGGTGGGTACGTTTCGTACCCACTACGTACCCCCCACGTCCCCCGCAATGAACTTCCGCTCTCCTGGGCTCAAATTGTTTTTTTTAAATCTGTTTTAGGATTTGAATTAAATTTTAACTTTAATTTAAGTGGTCACTTGCAAAAATCTCGGCCTATGTGCTCATACCCATTGGTGGGTACGTGGTGGGTACGTTTCGTACCCACCACGTACCCCCCACGTCCCCCGCAATGAACTTCCGCTCTCTTGGGCTCAAATTGTTTTTTTTTAAATCTGTTTTAGGATTTGAATTAAATTTTAACTTTAATTTAAGTGGTCACTTGCAAAAATCTCAACCTATGTGCTCATACCCATTGGTGGGTACGTGGTGGGTACGTTTCGTACCCACCACGTCCCCCGCAATGAACTTCCGCTCTCCTGGGCTCAAATTGTTTTTTTTAAATCTGTTTTAGGATTTGAATTAAATTTTAACTTTAATTTAAGTGGTCACTTGCAAAAATCTCGGCCTATGTGCTCATACCCATTGGTGGGTACGTGGTGGGTACGTTTCGTACCCACCACGTACCCCCCACGTCCCCCGCAATGAACTTCCGCTCTCCTGGGCTCAAATTGTTTTTTTTAAATCTGTTTTAGGATTTGAATTAAATTTGAACATTTATTTAAGTGGTCACTTGCAAAAATCTCGGCCTATGTGCTCATACCCATTGGTGGGTACGTGGTGGGTACGTTTCGTACCCACCACGTACCCACCACGTCCCCCGCAATGAACTTCCGCTCTTCTGGGCTCAAATTGTTTTTTTTAAATCTGTTTTAGGATTTGAATTAAATTTTAACTTTAATTTAAGTGGTCACTTGCAAAAATCTCGGCCTATGTGCTCATACCCATTGGTGGGTACGTGGTGGGTACGTTTCGTACCCACCACGTACCCACCACGTCCCCCGCAATGAACTTCCGCTCTCCTGGGCTCAAATTGTTTTTTTTAAATCTGTTTTAGGATTTGAATTAAATTTTAACTTTAATTTAAGTGGTCACTTGCAAAAATCTCGGCCTATGTGCTCATACATATTGGTGGGTACGTGGTGGGTACGTTTCGTACCCACCACGTACCCACCACGTCCCCCGCAATGAACTTCCGCTCTTCTGGGCTCAAATTGTTTTTTTTAAATCTGTTTTAGGATTTGAATTAAATTTTAACTTTAATTTAAGTGGTCACTTGCAAAAATCTCGGCCTATGTGCTCATACCCATTGGTGGGTACGTGGTGGGTACGTTTCGTACCCACCACGTACCCCCCACGTCCCCCGCAATGAACTTCCGCTCTCCTGGGCTCAAATTGTTTTTTTTAAATCTGTTTTAGGATTTGAATTAAATTTTAACTTTAATTTAAGTGGTCACTTGCAAAAATCTCGGCCTATGTGCTCATACCCATTGGTGGGTACGTGGTGGGTACGTTTCGTACCCACCACGTACCCCCCACGTCCCCCGCAATGAACTTCCGCTCTCCTGGGCTCAAATTGTTTTTTTTAAATCTGTTTTAGGATTTGAATTAAATTTTAACTTTTATTTAAGTGGTCACTTGCAAAAATCTCGGCCTATGTGCTCATACCCATTAGTGGGTACGTGGTGGGTACGTTTCGTACCCACCACGTACCCACCACGTCCCCCGCAATGAACTTCCGCTCTTCTGGGCTCAAATTGTTTTTTTTAAATCTGTTTTAGGATTTGAATTAAATTTTAACTTTAATTTAAGTTGTCACTTGCAAAAATCTCGGCCTATGTGCTCATACCCATTGGTGGGTACGTGGTGGGTACGTTTCGTACCCACCACGTACCCACCACGTCCCCCGCAATGAACTTCCGCTCTTCTGGGCTCAAATTGTTTTTTTTAAATCTGTTTTAGGATTTGAATTAAATTTTAACTTTAATTTAAGTGGTCACTTGCAAAAATCTCTGCCTATGTGCTCATACCCATTGGTGGGTACGTGGTGGGTACGTTTCGTACCCACCACGTACCCACCACGTCCCCCGCAATGAACTTCCGCTCTCCTGGGCTCAAATTGTTTTTTTTAAATCTGTTTTAGGATTTGAATTAAATTTTAACTTTTATTTAAGTGGTCACTTGCAAAAATCTCGGCCTATGTTCTCATACACATTGGTGGGTACGTGGTGGGTACGTTTCGTACCCACCACGTACCCACCACGTCCCCCGCAATAAACTTCCGCTCTCCTGGGCTCAAATTGTTTTTTTTAAATCTGTTTTAGGATTTGAATTAAATTTTAACTTTAATTTAAGTGGTCACTTGCAAAAATCTCGGCCTATGTGCTCATACCCATTGGTGGGTACGTGGTGGGTACGTTTCGTACCCACCACGTACCCCCCACGTCCCCGGCAATGAACTTCCGCTCTCCTGGGCTCAAATTGTTTTTTTTAAATCTGTTTTAGGATTTGAATTAAATTTTAACTTTAATTTAAGTGGTCACTTGCAAAAATCTCGGCCTATGTGCTCATACACATTGGTGGGTACGTGGTGGGTACGTTTCGTACCCACCACGTACCCACCACGTCCCCCGCAATGAACTTCCGCTCTTCTGGGCTCAAATTGTTTTTTTTTAAATCTGTTTTAGGATTTGAATTAAATTTTAACTTTAATTTAAGTGGTCACTTGCAAAAATCTCGGCCTATGTGCTCATACCCATTGGTGGGTACGTGGTGGGTACGTTTCGTACCCACCACGTACCCACCACGTCCCCGCAATGAACTTCCGCTCTTCTGGGCTCAAATTGTTTTTTTTAAATCTGTTTTAGGATTTGAATTAAATTTTAACTTTAATTTAAGTGGTCACTTGCAAAAATCTCGGCCTATGTGCTCATACCCATTGGTGGGTACGTGGTGGGTACGTTTCGTACCCACCACGTACCCCCCACGTCCCCCGCAATGAACTTCCGCTCTCCTGGGCTCAAATTGTTTTTTTTAAATCTGTTTTAGGATTTGAATTAAATTTTAACTTTAATTTAAGTGGTCACTTGCAAAAATCTCGGCCTATGTGCTCATACACATTGGTGGGTACGTGGTGGGTACGTTTCGTACCCACCACGTACCCCCCACGTCCCCCGCAATGAACTTCCGCTCTCCTGGGCTCAAATTGTTTTTTTTAAATCTGTTTTAGGATTTGAATTAAATTTTAACTTTAATTTAAGTGGTCACTTGCAAAAATCTCGGCCTATGTGCTCATACCCATTGGTGGGTACGTGGTGGGTACGTTTCGTACCCACCACGTACCCCCCACGTCCCCCGCAATGAACTTCCGCTCTCCTGGGCTCAAATTGTTTTTTTTAAATCTGTTTTAGGATTTGAATTAAATTTTAACTTTTATTTAAGTGGTCACTTGCAAAAATCTCGGCCTATGTGCTCATACCCATTGGTGGGTACGTGGTGGGTACGTTTCGTACCCACCACGTACCCACCACGTCCCCCGCAATGAACTTCCGCTCTTCTGGGCTCAAATTGTTTTTTTTAAATCTGTTTTAGGATTTGAATTAAAGTTTAACTTTAATTTAAGTGGTCACTTGCAAAAATCTCGGCCTATGTGCTCATACCCATTGGTGGGTACGTGGTGGGTACGTTTCGTACCCACCACGTACCCCCCACGTCCCCCGCAATGAACTTCCGCTCTCCTGGGCTCAAATTGTTTTTTTTAAATCTGTTTTAGGATTTGAATTAAATTTTAACTTTAATTTAAGTGGTCACTTGCAAAAATCTCGGCCTATGTGCTCATACCCATTGGTGGGTACGTGGTGGGTACGTTTCGTACCCCCCACGTACCCACCACGTCCCCCGCAATAAACTTCCGCTCTCCTGGGCTCAAATTGTTTTTTTTAAATCTGTTTTAGGATTTGAATTAAATTTTAACTTTAATTTAAGTGGTCACTTGCAAAAATCTCGGCCTATGTGCTCATACCCATTGGTGGGTACGTGGTGGGTACGTTTCGTACCCACCACGTACCCACCACGTCCCCCGCAATGAACTTCCGCTCTTCTGGGCTCAAATTGTTTTTTTTAAATCTGTTTCAGGATTTGAATTAAATTTTAACTTTAATTTAAGTGGTCACTTGCAAAAATCTCGGCCTATGTGCTCATACACATTGGTGGGTACGTAGTGGGTACGTTTCGTACCCACCACGTACCCACCACGTCCCCCGCAATAAACTTCCGCTCTCCTGGGCTCAAATTGTTTTTTTTAAATCTGTTTTAGGATTTGAATTAAATTTTAACTTTAATTTAAGTGGTCACTTGCAAAAATCTCGGCCTATGTGCTCATACCCATTGGTGGGTACGTGGTGGGTACGTTTCGTACCCACCACGTACCCACCACGTCCCCGCAATGAACTTCCGCTCTTCTGGGCTCAAATTGTTTTTTTTAAATCTGTTTTAGGATTTGAATTAAATTTTAACTTTAATTTAAGTGGTCACTTGCAAAAATCTCGGCCTATGTGCTCATACCCATTGGTGGGTACGTGGTGGGTACGTTTCGTACCCACCACGTACCCCCCACGTCCCCCGCAATGAACTTCCGCTCTCCTGGGCTCAAATTGTTTTTTTTAAATCTGTTTTAGGATTTGAATTAAATTTTAACTTTAATTTAAGTGGTCACTTGCAAAAATCTCGGCCTATGTGCTCATACACATTGGTGGGTACGTGGTGGGTACGTTTCGTACCCACCACGTACCCCCCACGTCCCCCGCAATGAACTTCCGCTCTCCTGGGCTCAAATTGTTTTTTTTAAATCTGTTTTAGGATTTGAATTAAATTTTAACTTTAATTTAAGTGGTCACTTGCAAAAATCTCGACCTATGTGCTCATACCCATTGGTGGGTACGTGGTGGGTACGTTTCGTACCCACCACGTACCCACCACGTCCCCCGCAATGAACTTCCGCTCTTCTGGGCTCAAATTGTTTTTTTTAAATCTGTTTTAGGATTTGAATTAAATTTTAACTTTAATTTAAGTGGTCACTTGCAAAAATCTCGGCCTATGTGCTCATACCCATTGGTGGGTACGTGGTGGGTACGTTTCGTACCCACCACGTACCCCCCACGTCCCCCGCAATGAACTTCCGCTCTCCTGGGCTCAAATTGTTTTTTTTAAATCTGTTTTAGGATTTGAATTAAATTTTAACTTTTATTTAAGTGGTCACTTGCAAAACTCCTGGCCTATGTGCTCATACCCATTGGTGGGTACGTGGTGGGTACGTTTCGTACCCACCACGTACCCACCACGTCCCCCGCAATGAACTTCCGCTCTTCTGGGCTCAAATTGTTTTTTTTAAATCTGTTTTAGGATTTGAATTAAAGTTTAACTTTAATTTAAGTGGTCACTTGCAAAAATCTCGGCCTATGTGCTCATACCCATTGGTGGGTACGTGGTGGGTACGTTTCGTACCCACCACGTACCTACCACGTCCCCCGCAATGAACTTCCGCTCTCCTGGGCTCAAATTGTTTTTTTTAAATCTGTTTTAGGATTTGAATTAAATTTTAACTTTAATTTAAGTGGTCACTTGCAAAAATCTCGGCCTATGTGCTCATACCCATTGGTGGGTACGTGGTGGGTACGTTTCGTACCCCCCCCGTACCCACCACGTCCCCCGCAATAAACTTCCGCTCTCCTGGGCTCAAATTGTTTTTTTTAAATCTGTTTTAGGATTTGAATTAAATTTTAACTTTAATTTAAGTGGTCACTTGCAAAAATCTCGGCCTATGTGCTCATACCCATTGGTGGGTACGTGGTGGGTACGTTTCGTACCCACCACGTACCCACCACGTCCCCCGCAATGAACTTCCGCTCTTCTGGGCTCAAATTGTTTTTTTTAAATCTGTTTTAGGATTTGAATTAAATTTTAACTTTAATTTAAGTGGTCACTTGCAAAAATCTCGGCCTATGTGCTCATACCCATTGGTGGGTACGTGGTGGGTACGTTTCGTACCCACCACGTACCCACCACGTCCCCCGCAATGAACTTCCGCTCTTCTGGGCTCAAATTGTTTTTTTTAAATCTGTTTTAGGATTTGAATTAAATTTTAACTTTAATTTAAGTGGTCACTTGCAAAAATCTCGGCCTATGTGCTCATACCCATTGGTGGGTACGTGGTGGGTACGTTTCGTACCCACCACGTACCCCCCACGTCCCCCGCAATGAACTTCCGCTCTCCTGGGCTCAAATTGTTTTTTTTAAATTTGTTTTAGGATTTGAATTAAATTTTAACTTTAACTTAAGTGGTCACTTGCAAAAATCTCGGCCTATGTGCTCATACCCATTGGTGGGTACGTGGTGGGTACGTTTCGTACCCACCACGTACCCACCACGTCCCCCGCAATGAACTTCCGCTCTTCTGGGCTCAAATTGTTTTTTTTAAATCTGTTTTAGGATTTGAATTAAATTTTAACTTTAATTTAAGTGGTCACTTGCAAAAATCTCGGCCTATGTGCTCATACACATTGGTGGGTACGTGGTGGGTACGTTTCGTACCCACCACGTACCCACCACGTCCCCCGCAATAAACTTCCGCTCTCCTGGGCTCAAATGGTTTTTTTTAAATCTGTTTTAGGATTTGAATTAAATTTTAACTTTAATTTAAGTGGTCACTTGCAAAAATCTCGGCCTATGTGCTCATACCCATTGGTGGGTACGTGGTGGGTACGTTTCGTACCCACCACGTCCCCCGCAATGAACTTCCGCTCTTCTGGGCTCAAATTGTTTTTTTTAAATCTGTTTTAGGATTTGAATTAAATTTTAACTTTAATTTAAGTGGTCACTTGCAAAAATCTCGGCCTATGTGCTCATACCCATTGGTGGGTACGTGGTGGGTACGTTTCGTACCCACCACGTACCCACCACGTCCCCCGCAATGAACTTCCGCTCTTCTGGGCTCAAATTGTTTTTTTTAAATCTGTTTTAGGATTTGAATTAAATTTTAACTTTAATTTAAGTGGTCACTTGCAAAAATCTCAGCCTATGTGCTCATACCCATTGGTGGGTACGTGGTGGGTACGTTTCGTACCCACCACGTACCCACCACGTCCCCCGCAATGAACTTCCGCTCTCCTTGGCTCAAATTGTTTTTTTTAAATCTGTTTTAGGATTTGAATTAAATTTTAACTTTAATTTAAGTGGTCACTTGCAAAAATCTCGGCCTATGTGCTCATACACATTGGTGGGTACGTGGTGGGTACGTTTCGTACCCACCACGTACCCACCACGTCCCCCGCAATGAACTTCCGCTCTTCTGGGCTCAAATTGTTTTTTTTTAAATCTGTTTTAGGATTTGAATTAAATTTTAACTTTAATTTAAGTGGTCACTTGCAAAAATCTCGGCCTATGTGCTCATACCCATTGGTGGGTACGTGGTGGGTACGTTTCGTACCCACCACGTACCCACCACGTCCCCCGCAATGAACTTCCGCTCTTCTGGGCTCAAATTGTTTTTTTTAAATCTGTTTTAGGATTTGAATTAAATTTTAACTTTAATTTAAGTGGTCACTTGCAAAAATCTCGGCCTATGTGCTCATACCCATTGGTGGGTACGTGGTGGGTACGTTTCGTACCCACCACGTACCCCCCACGTCCCCCGCAATGAACTTCCGCTCTCCTGGGCTCAAATTGTTTTTTTTAAATCTGTTTTAGGATTTGAATTAAATTTTAACTTTAATTTAAGTGGTCACTTGCAAAAATCTCGGCCTATGTGCTCATACCCATTGGTGGGTACGTGGTGGGTACGTTTCGTACCCACCACGTACCCCCCACGTCCCCCGCAATGAACTTCCGCTCTCTTGGGCTCAAATTGTTTTTTTTAAATCTGTTTTAGGATTTGAATTAAATTTTAACTTTTATTTAAGTGGTCACTTGCAAAAATCTCGGCCTATGTGCTCATACCCATTGGTGGGTACGTGGTGGGTACGTTTCGTACCCCCCACGTACCCACCACGTCCCCCGCAATAAACTTCCGCTCTCCTGGGCTCAAATTGTTTTTTTTAAATCTGTTTTAGGATTTGAATTAAATTTTAACTTTAATTTAAGTGGTCACTTGCAAAAATCTCGGCCTATGTGCTCATACCCATTGGTGGGTACGTGATGGGTACGTTTCGTACCCACCACGTACCCACCACGTCCCCCGCAATGAACTTCCGCTCTTCTGGGCTCAAATTGTTTTTTTTTAAATCTGTTTTAGGATTTGAATTAAATTTTAACTTTAATTTAAGTGGTCACTTGCAAAAATCTCGGCCTATGTGCTCATACCCATTGGTGGGTACGTGGTGGGTACGTTTCGTACCCACCACGTACCCACCACGTCCCCGCAATGAACTTCCGCTCTTCTGGGCTCAAATTGTTTTTTTTAAATCTGTTTTAGGATTTGAATTAAATTTTAACTTTAATTTAAGTGGTCACTTGCAAAAATCTCGGCCTATGTGCTCATACCCATTGGTGGGTACGTGGTGGGTACGTGGTGGGTACGTTTCGTACCCACCACGTACCCCCCACGTCCCCCGCAATGAACTTCCGCTCTCCTGGGCTCAAGTTGTTTTTTTTAAATCTGTTTTAGGATTTGAATTAAATTTTAACTTTAACTTAAGTGGTCACTTGCAAAAATCTCGGCCTATGTGCTCATACCCATTGGTGGGTACGTGGTGGGTACGTTTCGTACCCACCACGTACCCACCACGTCCCCCGCAATGAACTTCCGCTCTTCTGGGCTCAAATTGTTTTTTTTAAATCTGTTTTAGGATTTGAATTAAATTTTAACTTTAATTTAAGTGGTCACTTGCAAAAATCTCGGCCTATGTGCTCATACACATTGGTGGGTACGTGGTGGGTACGTTTCGTACCCACCACGTACCCACCACGTCCCCCGCAATAAACTTCCGCTCTCCTGGGCTCAAATTGTTTTTTTTAAATCTGTTTTAGGATTTGAATTAAATTTTAACTTTAATTTAAGTGGTCACTTGCAAAAATCTCGGCCTATGTGCTCATACCCATTGGTGGGTACGTGGTGGGTACGTTTCGTACCCACCACGTACCCACCACGTCCCCCGCAATGAACTTCCGCTCTTCTGGGCTCAAATTGTTTTTTTTAAATCTGTTTTAGGATTTGAATTAAATTTTAACTTTAATTTAAGTGGTCACTTGCAAAAATCTCGGCCTATGTGCTCATACCCATTGGTGGGTACGTGGTGGGTACGTTTCGTACCCACCACGTACCCACCACGTCCCCCGCAATGAACTTCCGCTCTTCTGGGCTCAAATTGTTTTTTTTAAATCTGTTTTAGGATTTGAATTAAATTTTAACTTTAATTTAAGTGGTCACTTGCAAAAATCTCAGCCTATGTGCTCATACCCATTGGTGGGTACGTGGTGGGTACGTTTCGTACCCACCACGTACCCACCACGTCCCCCGCAATGAACTTCCGCTCTCCTTGGCTCAAATTGTTTTTTTTAAATCTGTTTTAGGATTTGAATTAAATTTTAACTTTAATTTAAGTGGTCACTTGCAAAAATCTCGGCCTATGTGCTCATACACATTGGTGGGTACGTGGTGGGTACGTTTCGTACCCACCACGTACCCACCACGTCCCCCGCAATGAACTTCCGCTCTTCTGGGCTCAAATTGTTTTTTTTTAAATCTGTTTTAGGATTTGAATTAAATTTTAACTTTAATTTAAGTGGTCACTTGCAAAAATCTCGGCCTATGTGCTCATACCCATTGGTGGGTACGTGGTGGGTACGTTTCGTACCCACCACGTACCCACCACGTCCCCCGCAATGAACTTCCGCTCTTCTGGGCTCAAATTGTTTTTTTTAAATCTGTTTTAGGATTTGAATTAAATTTTAACTTTAATTTAAGTGGTCACTTGCAAAAATCTCGGCCTATGTGCTCATACCCATTGGTGGGTACGTGGTGGGTACGTTTCGTACCCACCACGTACCCCCCACGTCCCCCGCAATGAACTTCCGCTCTCCTGGGCTCAAATTGTTTTTTTTAAATCTGTTTTAGGATTTGAATTAAATTTTAACTTTAATTTAAGTGGTCACTTGCAAAAATCTCGGCCTATGTGCTCATACCCATTGGTGGGTACGTGGTGGGTACGTTTCGTACCCACCACGTACCCCCCATGTCCCCCGCAATGAACTTCCGCTCTCCTGGGCTCAAATTGTTTTTTTTAAATCTGTTTTAGGATTTGAATTAAATTTTAACTTTTATTTAAGTGGTCACTTGCAAAAATCTCGGCCTATGTGCTCATACCTATTGGTGGGTACGTGGTGGGTACGTTTCGTACCCACCACGTACCCACCACGTCCCCCGCAATGAACTTCCGCTCTTCTGGGCTCAAATTGTTTTTTTTAAATCTGTTTTAGGATTTGAATTAAATTTTAACTTTAATTTAAGTGGTCACTTGCAAAAATCTCGGCCTATGTGCTCATACCCATTGGTGGGTACGTGGTGGGTACGTTTCGTACCCACCACGTACCCACCACGTCCCCCGCAATGAACTTCCGCTCTTCTGGGCTCAAATTGTTTTTTTTAAATCTGTTTTAGGATTTGAATTAAATTTTAACTTTAATTTAAGTGGTCACTTGCAAAAATCTCGGCCTATGTGCTCATACACATTGGTGGGTACGTGGTGGGTACGTTTCGTACCCACCACGTACCCACCACGTCCCCCGCAATGAACTTCCGCTCTTCTGGGCTCAAATTGTTTTTTTTTAAATCTGTTTTAGGATTTGAATTAAATTTTAACTTTAATTTAAGTGGTCACTTGCAAAAATCTCGGCCTATGTGCTCATACCCATTGGTGAGTACGTGGTGGGTACGTTTCGTACCCACCACGTACCCACCACGTCCCCCGCAATAAACTTCCGCTCTTCTGGGCTCAAATTGTTTTTTTTAAATCTGTTTTAGGATTTTAATTAAATTTTAACTTTAATTTAAGTGGTCACTTGCAAAAATCTCGGCCTATGTGCTCATACCCATTGGTGGGTACGTGGTGGGTACGTTTCGTACCCACCACGTACCCCCCACGTCCCCCGCAATGAACTTCCGCTCTCCTGGGCTCAAATTGTTTTTTTTAAATCTGTTTTAGGATTTGAATTAAATTTTAACTTTAATTTAAGTGGTCACTTGCAAAAATCTCGGCCTATGTGCTCATTCACATTGGTGGGTACGTGGTGGGTACGTTTCGTACCCACCACGTACCCCCCACGTCCCCCGCAATGAACTTCCGCTCTCCTGGGCTCAAATTGTTTTTTTTAAATCTGTTTTAGGATTTGAATTAAATTTTAACTTTAATTTAAGTGGTCACTTGCAAAAATCTCGGCCTATGTGCTCATACCCATTGGTGGGTACGTGGTGGGTACGTTTCGTACCCACCACGTCCCCCGCAATGAACTTCCGCTCTCCTGGGCTCAAATTGTTTTTTTTAAATCTGTTTTAGGATTTGAATTAAATTTTAACTTTAATTTAAGTGGTCACTTGCAAAAATCTCGGCCTATGTGCTCATACCCATTGGTGGGTACGTGGTGGGTACGTTTCGTACCCACCACGTACCCACCACGTCCCCCGCAATGAACTTCCGCTCTTCTGGGCTCAAATTGTTTTTTTTTAAATCTGTTTTAGGATTTGAATTAAATTTTAACTTTAATTTAAGTGGTCACTTGCAAAAATCTCGGCCTATGTGCTCATACACATTGGTGGGTACGTGGTGGGTACGTTTCGTACCCACCACGTACCCCCCACGTCCCCCGCAATGAACTTCCGCTCTCCTGGGCTCAAATTGTTTTTTTTAAATCTGTTTTAGGATTTGAATTAAATTTTAACTTTAATTTAAGTGGTCACTTGCAAAAATCTCGGCCTATGTGCTCATACCCATTGGTGGGTACGTGGTGGGTACGTTTCGTACCCACCACGTACCCTCCACGTCCCCCGCAATGAACTTCCGCTCTCCTGGGCTCAAATTGTTTTTTTTAAATCTGTTTTAGGATTTGAATTAAATTTGAACATTTATTTAAGTGGTCACTTGCAAAAATCTCGGCCTATGTGCTCATACCCACCACGTCCCCCGCAATGAACTTCCGCTCTTCTGGGCTCAAATTGTTTTTTTTAAATCTGTTTTAGGATTTGAATTAAATTTTAACTTTAATTTAAGTGGTCACTTGCAAAAATCTCGGCCTATGTGCTCATACCCATTGGTGGGTACGTGGTGGGTACGTTTCGTACCCACCACGTACCCACCACGTCTCCCGCAATGAACTTCCGCTCTCCTGGGCTCAAATTGTTTTTTTTAAATCTGTTTTAGGATTTGAATTAAATTTTAACTTTAATTTAAGTGGTCACTTGCAAAAATCTCGGCCTATGTGCTCATACCCATTGGTGGGTACGTGGTGGGTACGTTTCGTACCCACCACGTACCCCCCACGTCCCCCGCAATGAACTTCCGCTCTCCTGGGCTCAAATTGTTTTTTTTAAATCTGTTTTAGGATTTGAATTAAATTTGAACATTTATTTAAGTGGTCACTTGCAAAAATCTCGGCCTATGTGCTCATACCCATTGGTGGGTACGTGGTGGGTACGTTTCGTACCCACCACGTACCCACCACGTCCCCCGCAATGAACTTCCGCTCTTCTGGGCTCAAATTGTTTTTTTTAAATCTGTTTTAGGATTTGAATTAAATTTTAACTTTAATTTAAGTGGTCACTTGCAAAAATCTTGGCCTATGTGCTCATACCCATTGGTGGGTACGTGGTGGGTACGTTTCGTACCCACCACGTACCCACCACGTCCCCCGCAATGAACTTCCGCTCTTCTGGGCTCAAATTGTTTTTTTTAAATCTGTTTTAGGATTTGAATTAAATTTTAACTTTAATTTAAGTGGTCACTTGCAAAAATCTCGGCCTATGTGCTCATACCCATTGGTGGGTACGTGGTGGGTACGTTTCGTACCCACCACGTACCCACCACGTCCCCCGTAATGAACTTCCGCTCTTCTGGGCTCAAATTGTTTTTTTTAAATCTGTTTTAGGATTTAAATTAAATTTTAACTTTAATTTAAGTGGTCACTTGCAAAAATCTCGGCCTATGTGCTCATACCCATTGGTGGCTACGTGGTGGGTACGTTTCGTACCCACCACGTACCCCCCACGTCCCCCGCAATGAACTTCCGCTCTCCTGGGCTCAAATTGTTTTTTTTAAATCTGTTTTAGGATTTGAATTAAATTTTAACTTTAATTTAAGTGGTCACTTGCAAAAATCTCGGCCTATGTGCTCATACACATTGGTGGGTACGTGGTGGGTACGTTTCGTACCCACCACGTACCCCCCACGTCCCCCGCAATGAACTTCCGCTCTCCTGGGCTCAAATTGTTTTTTTTAAATCTGTTTTAGGATTTGAATTAAATTTTAACTTTAATTTAAGTGGTCACTTGCAAAAATCTCGGCCTATGTGCTCATACCCATTGGTGGGTACGTGGTGGGTACGTTTCGTACCCACCACGTACCCCCCACGTCCCCCGCAATGAACTTCCGCTCTCCTGGGCTCAAATTGTTTTTTTTAAATCTGTTTTAGGATTTGAATTAAATTTGAACATTTATTTAAGTGGTCACTTGCAAAAATCTCGGCCTATGTGCTCATACCCATTGGTGGGTACGTGGTGGGTACGTTTCGTACCCACCACGTCCCCCGCAATGAACTTCCGCTCTTCTGGGCTCAAATTGTTTTTTTTAAATCTGTTTTAGGATTTGAATTAAATTTTAACTTTAATTTAAGTGGTCACTTGCAAAAATCTCGGCCTATGTGCTCATCCCCATTGGTGGGTACGTGGTGGGTACGTTTCGTACCCACCACGTACCCACCACGTCCCCCGTAATGAACTTCCGCTCTTCTGGGCTCAAATTGTTTTTTTTAAATCTGTTTTAGGATTTAAATTAAATTTTAACTTTAATTTAAGTGGTCACTTGCAAAAATCTCAACCTATGTGCTCATACCCATTGGTGGCTACGTGGTGGGTACGTTTCGTACCCACCACGTACCCCCCACGTCCCCCGCAATGAACTTCCGCTCTCCTGGGCTCAAATTGTTTTTTTTAAATCTGTTTTAGGATTTGAATTAAATTTTAACTTTAATTTAAGTGGTCACTTGCAAAAATCTCGGCCTATGTGCCCATACCCATTGGTGGGTACGTGGTGGGTACGTTTCGTACCCACCACGTACCCACCACGTCCCCCGCAATAAACTTCCGCTCTCCTGGGCTCAAATTGTTTTTTTTAAATCTGTTTTAGGATTTGAATTAAATTTTAACTTTAATTTAAGTGGTCACTTGCAAAAATCTCGGCCTATGTGCCCATACCCATTGGTGGGTACGTGGTGGGTACGTTTCGTACCCACCACGTACCCACCACGTCCCCCGCAATGAACTTCCGCTCTCCTGGGCTCAAATTGTTTTTTTTAAATCTGTTTTAGGATTTGAATTAAATTTTAACTTTAATTTAAGTGGTCACTTGCAAAAATCTCTGCCTATGTGCTCATACCCATTGGTGGGTACGTGGTGGGTACGTTTCGTACCCACCACGTACCCACCACGTCCCCCGCAATGAACTTCCGCTCTCCTGGGCTCAAATTGTTTTTTTTAAATCTGTTTTAGGATTTGAATTAAATTTTAACTTTAATTTAAGTGGTCACTTGCAAAAATCTCAACCTATGTGCTCATACCCATTGGTGGGTACGTGGTGGGTACGTTTCGTACCCACCCCGTCCCCCGCAATGAACTGCCGCTCTCCTGGGCTCAAATTGTTTTTTTTAAATCTGTTTTAGGATTTGAATTAAATTTTAACTTTAATTTAAGTGGTCACTTGCAAAAATCTCGGCCTATGTGCTCATACCCATTGGTGGGTACGTGGTGGGTACGTTTCGTACCCACCACGTACCCACCACGTCTCCCGCAATGAACTTCCGCTCTCCTGGGCTCAAATTGTTTTTTTTAAATCTGTTTTAGGATTTGAATTAAATTTTAACTTTAATTTAAGTGGTCACTTGCAAAAATCTCGGCCTATGTGCTCATACCCATTGGTGGGTACGTGGTGGGTACGTTTCGTACCCACCACGTACCCCCCACGTCCCCCGCAATGAACTTCCGCTCTCCTGGGCTCAAATTGTTTTTTTTAAATCTGTTTTAGGATTTGAATTAAATTTGAACATTTATTTAAGTGGTCACTTGCAAAAATCTCGGCCTATGTGCTCATACCCATTGGTGGGTACGTGGTGGGTACGTTTCGTACCCACCACGTACCCACCACGTCCCCCGCAATGAACTTCCGCTCTTCTGGGCTCAAATTGTTTTTTTTAAATCTGTTTTAGGATTTGAATTAAATTTTAACTTTAATTTAAGTGGTCACTTGCAAAAATCTCGGCCTATGTGCTCATACCCATTGGTGGGTACGTGGTGGGTACGTTTCGTACCCACCACGTACCCACCACGTCCCCCGCAATGAACTTCCGCTCTTCTGGGCTCAAATTGTTTTTTTTAAATCTGTTTTAGGATTTGAATTAAATTTTAACTTTAATTTAAGTGGTCACTTGCAAAAATCTCGGCCTATGTGCTCATACCCATTGGTGGGTACGTGGTGGGTACGTTTCGTACCCACCACGTACCCACCACGTCCCCCGTAATGAACTTCCGCTCTTCTGGGCTCAAATTGTTTTTTTTAAATCTGTTTTAGGATTTAAATTAAATTTTAACTTTAATTTAAGTGGTCACTTGCAAAAATCTCGGCCTATGTGCTCATACCCATTGGTGGCT
Source organism: Beris morrisii (assembly GCA_951812415.1). Classification (NCBI taxonomy): domain Eukaryota; kingdom Metazoa; phylum Arthropoda; class Insecta; order Diptera; family Stratiomyidae; genus Beris; species Beris morrisii. The sequence goes on along the minus strand of OX638312.1, from coordinate 105,697,049 downwards.
ACGTGGTGGGTACGTTTCGTACCCACCACGTACCCCCCACGTCCCCCGCAATGAACTTCCGCTCTCCTGGGCTCAAATTGTTTTTTTTAAATCTGTTTTAGGATTTGAATTAAATTTTAACTTTAATTTAAGTGGTCACTTGCAAAAATCTCGGCCTATGTGCTCATACACATTGGTGGGTACGTGGTGGGTACGTTTCGTACCCACCACGTACCCCCCACGTCCCCCGCAATGAACTTCCGCTCTCCTGGGCTCAAATTGTTTTTTTTAAATCTGTTTTAGGATTTGAATTAAATTTTAACTTTAATTTAAGTGGTCACTTGCAAAAATCTCGGCCTATGTGCTCATACCCATTGGTGGGTACGTGGTGGGTACGTTTCGTACCCACCACGTACCCCCCACGTCCCCCGCAATGAACTTCCGCTCTCCTGGGCTCAAATTGTTTTTTTTAAATCTGTTTTAGGATTTGAATTAAATTTGAACATTTATTTAAGTGGTCACTTGCAAAAATCTCGGCCTATGTGCTCATACCCATTGGTGGGTACGTGGTGGGTACGTTTCGTACCCACCACGTACCCACCACGTCCCCCGCAATGAACTTCCGCTCTTCTGGGCTCAAATTGTTTTTTTTAAATCTGTTTTAGGATTTGAATTAAATTTTAACTTTAATTTAAGTGGTCACTTGCAAAAATCTCGGCCTATGTGCTCATCCCCATTGGTGGGTACGTGGTGGGTACGTTTCGTACCCACCACGTACCCACCACGTCCCCCGTAATGAACTTCCGCTCTTCTGGGCTCAAATTGTTTTTTTTAAATCTGTTTTAGGATTTAAATTAAATTTTAACTTTAATTTAAGTGGTCACTTGCAAAAATCTCAACCTATGTGCTCATACCCATTGGTGGCTACGTGGTGGGTACGTTTCGTACCCACCACGTACCCCCCACGTCCCCCGCAATGAACTTCCGCTCTCCTGGGCTCAAATTGTTTTTTTTAAATCTGTTTTAGGATTTGAATTAAATTTTAACTTTAATTTAAGTGGTCACTTGCAAAAATCTCGGCCTATGTGCCCATACCCATTGGTGGGTACGTGGTGGGTACGTTTCGTACCCACCACGTACCCACCACGTCCCCCGCAATAAACTTCCGCTCTCCTGGGCTCAAATTGTTTTTTTTAAATCTGTTTTAGGATTTGAATTAAATTTTAACTTTAATTTAAGTGGTCACTTGCAAAAATCTCGGCCTATGTGCCCATACCCATTTGTGGGTACGTGGTGGGTACGTTTCGTACCCACCACGTACCCACCACGTCCCCCGCAATGAACTTCCGCTCTCCTGGGCTCAAATTGTTTTTTTTAAATCTGTTTTAGGATTTGAATTAAATTTTAACTTTAATTTAAGTGGTCACTTGCAAAAATCTCTGCCTATGTGCTCATACCCATTGGTGGGTACGTGGTGGGTACGTTTCGTACCCACCACGTACCCACCACGTCCCCCGCAATGAACTTCCGCTCTCCTGGGCTCAAATTGTTTTTTTTAAATCTGTTTTAGGATTTGAATTAAATTTTAACTTTAATTTAAGTGGTCACTTGCAAAAATCTCAACCTATGTGCTCATACCCATTGGTGGGTACGTGGTGGGTACGTTTCGTACCCACCACGTCCCCCGCAATGAACTGCCGCTCTCCTGGGCTCAAATTGTTTTTTTTAAATCTGTTTTAGGATTTGAATTAAATTTTAACTTTAATTTAAGTGGTCACTTGCAAAAATCTCGGCCTATGTGCTCATACCCATTGGTGGGTACGTGGTGGGTACGTTTCGTACCCACCACGTACCCACCACGTCCCCCGCAATGAACTTCCGCTCTTCTGGGCTCAAATTGTTTTTTTTTAAATCTGTTTTAGGATTTGAATTAAATTTTAACTTTAATTTAAGTGGTCACTTGCAAAAATCTCGGCCTATGTGCTCATACACATTGGTGGGTACGTGGTGGGTACGTTTCGTACCCACCACGTACCCCCCACGTCCCCCGCAATGAACTTCCGCTCTCCTGGGCTCAAATTGTTTTTTTTAAATCTGTTTTAGGATTTGAATTAAATTTTAACTTTTATTTAAGTGGTCACTTGCAAAAATCTCGGCCTATGTGCTCATACCCATTGGTGGGTACGTGGTGGGTACGTTTCGTACCCACCACGTACCCACCACGTCCCCCGCAATGAACTTCCGCTCTTCTGGGCTCAAATTGTTTTTTTTAAATCTGTTTTAGGATTTGAATTAAATTTTAACTTTAATTTAAGTGGTCACTTGCAAAAATCTCGGCCTATGTGCTCATACCCATTGGTGGGTACGTGGTGGGTACGTTTCGTACCCACCACGTACCCACCACGTCCCCCGCAATGAACTTCCGCTCTTCTGGGCTCAAATTGTTTTTTTTAAATCTGTTTTAGGATTTGAATTAAATTTTAACTTTAATTTAAGTGGTCACTTGCAAAAATCTCTGCCTATGTGCTCATACCCATTGGTGGGTACGTGGTGGGTACGTTTCGTACCCACCACGTACCCACCACGTCCCCCGCAATGAACTTCCGCTCTCCTGGGCTCAAATTGTTTTTTTTAAATCTGTTTTAGGATTTGAATTAAATTTTAACTTTAATTTAAGTGGTCACTTGCAAAAATCTCTGCCTATGTGCTCATACCCATTGGTGGGTACGTGGTGGGTACGTTTCGTACCCACCACGTACCCACCACGTCCCCCGCAATGAACTTCCGCTCTCCTGGGCTCAAATTGTTTTTTTTAAATCTGTTTTAGGATTTGAATTAAATTTTAACTTTAATTTAAGTGGTCACTTGCAAAAATCTCAACCTATGTGCTCATACACATTGGTGGGTACGTGGTGGGTACGTTTCGTACCCACCACGTCCCCCGCAATGAACTGCCGCTCTCCTGGGCTCAAATTGTTTTTTTTAAATCTGTTTTAGGATTTGAATTAAATTTTAACTTTAATTTAAGTGGTCACTTGCAAAAATCTCGGCCTATGTGCTCATACCCATTGGTGGGTACGTGGTGGGTACGTTTCGTACCCACCACGTACCCACCACGTCCCCCGCAATGAACTTCCGCTCTTCTGGGCTCAAATTGTTTTTTTTTAAATCTGTTTTAGGATTTGAATTAAATTTTAACTTTAATTTAAGTGGTCACTTGCAAAAATCTCGGCCTATGTGCTCATACACATTGGTGGGTACGTGGTGGGTACGTTTCGTACCCACCACGTACCCCCCACGTCCCCCGCAATGAACTTCCGCTCTCCTGGGCTCAAATTGTTTTTTTTAAATCTGTTTTAGGATTTGAATTAAATTTTAACTTTAATTTAAGTGGTCACTTGCAAAAATCTCGGCCTATGTGCTCATACCCATTGGTGGGTACGTGGTGGGTACGTTTCGTACCCACCACGTACCCCCCACGTCCCCCGCAATGAACTTCCGCTCTCCTGGGCTCAAATTGTTTTTTTTAAATCTGTTTTAGGATTTGAATTAAATTTTAACTTTTATTTAAGTGGTCACTTGCAAAAATCTCGGCCTATGTGCTCATACCCATTGGTGGGTACGTGGTGGGTACGTTTCGTACCCACCACGTACCCACCACGTCCCCCGCAATGAACTTCCGCTCTTCTGGGCTCAAATCGTTTTTTTTAAATCTGTTTTAGGATTTGAATTAAATTTTAACTTTAATTTAAGTGGTCACTTGCAAAAATCTCAACCTATGTGCTCATACACATTGGTGGGTACGTGGTGGGTACGTTTCGTACCCACCACGTCCCCCGCAATGAACTGCCGCTCTCCTGGGCTCAAATTGTTTTTTTTAAATCTGTTTTAGGATTTGAATTAAATTTTAACTTTAATTTAAGTGGTCACTTGCAAAAATCTCGGCCTATGTGCTCATACCCATTGGTGGGTACGTGGTGGGTACGTTTCGTACCCACCACGTACCCACCACGTCCCCCGCAATGAACTTCCGCTCTTCTGGGCTCAAATTGTTTTTTTTTAAATCTGTTTTAGGATTTGAATTAAATTTTAACTTTAATTTAAGTGGTCACTTGCAAAAATCTCGGCCTATGTGCTCATACACATTGGTGGGTACGTGGTGGGTACGTTTCGTACCCACCACGTACCCCCCACGTCCCCCGCAATGAACTTCCGCTCTCCTGGGCTCAAATTGTTTTTTTTAAATCTGTTTTAGGATTTGAATTAAATTTTAACTTTAATTTAAGTGGTCACTTGCAAAAATCTCGGCCTATGTGCTCATACCCATTGGTGGGTACGTGGTGGGTACGTTTCGTACCCACCACGTACCCCCCACGTCCCCCGCAATGAACTTCCGCTCTCCTGGGCTCAAATTGTTTTTTTTAAATCTGTTTTAGGATTTGAATTAAATTTTAACTTTTATTTAAGTGGTCACTTGCAAAAATCTCGGCCTATGTGCTCATACCCATTGGTGGGTACGTGGTGGGTACGTTTCGTACCCACCACGTACCCACCACGTCCCCCGCAATGAACTTCCGCTCTTCTGGGCTCAAATTGTTTTTTTTAAATCTGTTTTAGGATTTGAATTAAATTTTAACTTTAATTTAAGTGGTCACTTGCAAAAATCTCGGCCTATGTGCTCATACCCATTGGTGGGTACGTGGTGGGTACGTTTCGTACCCACCACGTACCCACCACGTCCCCCGCAATGAACTTCCGCTCTTCTGGGCTCAAATTGTTTTTTTTAAATCTGTTTTAGGATTTGAATTAAATTTTAACTTTAATTTAAGTGGTCACTTGCAAAAATCTCTGCCTATGTGCTCATACCCATTGGTGGGTACGTGGTGGGTACGTTTCGTACCCACCACGTACCCACCACGTCCCCCGCAATGAACTTCCGCTCTCCTGGGCTCAAATTGTTTTTTTTAAATCTGTTTTAGGATTTGAATTAAATTTTAACTTTTATTTAAGTGGTCACTTGCAAAAATCTCGGCCTATGTGCTCATACACATTGGTGGGTACGTGGTGGGTACGTTTCGTACCCACCACGTACCCACCACGTCCCCCGCAATAAACTTCCGCTCTCCTGGGCTCAAATTGTTTTTTTTAAATCTGTTTTAGGATTTGAATTAAATTTTAACTTTAATTTAAGTGGTCACTTGCAAAAATCTCGGCCTATGTGCTCATACCCATTGGTGGGTACGTGGTGGGTACGTTTCGTACCCACCACGTACCCCCCACGTCCCCCGCAATGAACTTCCGCTCTCCTGGGCTCAAATTGTTTTTTTTAAATCTGTTTTAGGATTTGAATTAAATTTTAACTTTTATTTAAGTGGTCACTTGCAAAAATCTCGGCCTATGTGCTCATACCCATTGGTGGGTACGTGGTGGGTACGTTTCGTACCCACCACGTACCCACCACGTCCCCCGCAATGAACTTCCGCTCTTCTGGGCTCAAATTGTTTTTTTTAAATCTGTTTTAGGATTTGAATTAAATTTTAACTTTAATTTAAGTGGTCACTTGCAAAAATCTCGGCCTATGTGCTCATACCCATTGGTGGGTACGTGGTGGGTACGTTTCGTACCCACCACGTACCCACCACGTCCCCCGCAATGAACTTCCGCTCTTCTGGGCTCAAATTGTTTTTTTTAAATCTGTTTTAGGATTTGAATTAAATTTTAACTTTAATTTAAGTGGTCACTTGCAAAAATCTCTGCCTATGTGCTCATACCCATTGGTGGGTACGTGGTGGGTACGTTTCGTACCCACCACGTACCCACCACGTCCCCCGCAATGAACTTCCGCTCTCCTGGGCTCAAATTGTTTTTTTTAAATCTGTTTTAGGATTTGAATTAAATTTTAACTTTTATTTAAGTGGTCACTTGCAAAAATCTCGGCCTATGTGCTCATACACATTGGTGGGTACGTGGTGGGTACGTTTCGTACCCACCACGTACCCACCACGTCCCCCGCAATAAACTTCCGCTCTCCTGGGCTCAAATTGTTTTTTTTAAATCTGTTTTAGGATTTGAATTAAATTTTAACTTTAATTTAAGTGGTCACTTGCAAAAATCTCGGCCTATGTGCTCATACCCATTGGTGGGTACGTGGTGGGTACGTTTCGTACCCACCACGTACCCACCACGTCCCCCGCAATGAACTTCCGCTCTTCTGGGCTCAAATTGTTTTTTTTTAAATCTGTTTTAGGATTTGAATTAAATTTTAACTTTAATTTAAGTGGTCACTTGCAAAAATCTCGGCCTATGTGCTCATACACATTGGTGGGTACGTGGTGGGTACGTTTCGTACCCACCACGTACCCCCCACGTCCCCCGCAATGAACTTCCGCTCTCCTGGGCTCAAATTGTTTTTTTTAAATCTGTTTTAGGATTTGAATTAAATTTTAACTTTAATTTAAGTGGTCACTAGCAAAAATCTCGGCCTATGTTCTCATACACATTGGTGGGTACGTGGTGGGTACGTTTTGTACCCACCACGTACCCACCACGTCCCCCGCAATGAACTTCCGCTCTTCTGGGCTCAAATTGTTTTTTTTAAATCTGTTTTAGGATTTGAATTAAATTTTAACTTTAATTTAAGTGGTCACTTGCAAAAATCTCGGCCTATGTGCTCATACCCATTGGTGGCTACGTGGTGGGTACGTTTCGTACCCACCACGTACCCCCCACGTCCCCCGCAATGAACTTCCGCTCTCCTGGGCTCAAATTGTTTTTTTTAAATCTGTTTTAGGATTTGAATTAAATTTGAACATTTATTTAAGTGGTCACTTGCAAAAATCTCGGCCTATGTGCTCATACCCATTGGTGGGTACGTGGTGGGTACGTTTCGTACCCACCACGTACCCACCACGTCCCCCGCAATGAACTTCCGCTCTTCTGGGCTCAAATTGTTTTTTTTAAATCTGTTTTAGGATTTCAATTAAATTTTAACTTTAATTTAAGTGGTCACTTGCAAAAATCTCGGCCTATGTGCTCATACCCATTGGTGGGTACGTGGTGGGTACGTTTCGTACCCAGCACGTACCCCCCACGTCCCCCGCAATGAACTTCCGCTCTCCTGGGCTCAAATTGTTTTTTTTAAATCTGTTTTAGGATTTGAATTAAATTTTAACTTTAATTTAAGTGGTCACTTGCAAAAATCTCGGCCTATGTGCTCATACCCATTGGTGGGTACGTGGTGGGTACGTTTCGTACCCACCACGTACCCCCCACGTCCCCCGCAATGAACTTCCGCTCTCCTGGGCTCAAATTGTTTTTTTTTAAATCTGTTTTAGGATTTGAATTAAATTTTAACTTTAATTTAAGTGGTCACTTGCAAAAATCTCGGCCTATGTGCTCATACACATTGGTGGGTACGTGGTGGGTACGTTTCGTACCCACCACGTACCCACCACGTCCCCCGCAATGAACTTCCGCTCTTCTGGGCTCAAATTGTTTTTTTTTAAATCTGTTTTAGGATTTGAATTAAATTTTAACTTTAATTTAAGTGGTCACTTGCAAAAATCTCGGCCTATGTGCTCATACCCATTGGTGGGTACGTGGTGGGTACGTTTCGTACCCACCACGTACCCACCACGTCCCCCGCAATAAACTTCCGCTCTCCTGGGCTCAAATTGTTTTTTTTAAATCTGTTTTAGGATTTGAATTAAATTTTAACTTTAATTTAAGTGGTCACTTGCAAAAATCTCGGCCTATGTGCTCATACCTATTGGTGGGTACGTGGTGGGTACGTTTTGTACCCACCACGTACCCCCCACGTCCCCCGCAATGAACTTCCGCTCTCCTGGGCTCAAATTGTTTTTTTTAAATCTGTTTTAGGATTTGAATTAAATTTTAACTTTAATTTAAGTGGTCACTTGCAAAAATCTCGGCCTATGTGCTCATACACATTGGTGGGTACGTGGTGGGTACGTTTCGTACCCACCACGTACCCCCCACGTCCCCCGCAATGAACTTCCGCTCTCCTGGGCTCAAATTGTTTTTTTTTAAATCTGTTTTAGGATTTGAATTAAATTTTAACTTTAATTTAAGTGGTCACTTGCAAAAATCTCGGCCTATGTGCTCATACACATTGGTGGGTACGTGGTGGGTACGTTTCGTACCCACCACGTACCCCCCACGTCCCCCGCAATGAACTTCCGCTCTCCTGGGCTCAAATTGTTTTTTTTAAATCTGTTTTAGGATTTGAATTAAATTTTAACTTTAATTTAAGTGGTCACTAGCAAAAATCTCGGCCTATGTTCTCATACACATTGGTGGGTACGTGGTGGGTACGTTTCGTACCCACCACGTACCCACCACGTCCCCCGCAATGAACTTCCGCTCTCCTGGGCTCAAATTGTTTTTTTTAAATCTGTTTTAGGATTTGAATTAAATTTTAACTTTAATTTAAGTGGTCACTAGCAAAAATCTCGGCCTATGTTCTCATACACATTGGTGGGTACGTGGTGGGTACGTTTCGTACCCACCACGTACCCACCACGTCCCCCGCAATGAACTTCCGCTCTTCTGGGCTCAAATTGTTTTTTTTAAATCTGTTTTAGGATTTGAATTAAATTTTAACTTTAATTTAAGTGGTCACTTGCAAAAATCTCAACCTATGTGCTCATACCCATTGGTGGGTACGTGGTGGGTACGTTTCGTACCCACCACGTACCCCCCACGTCCCCCGCAATGAACTTCCGCTCTCCTGGGCTCAAATTGTTTTTTTTAAATCTGTTTTAGGATTTGAATTAAATTTGAACATTTATTTAAGTGGTCACTTGCAAAAATCTCGGCCTATGTGCTCATACCCATTGGTGGGTACGTGGTGGGTACGTTTCGTACCCACCACGTACCCACCACGTCCCCCGCAATGAACTTCCGCTCTTCTGGGCTCAAATTGTTTTTTTTAAATCTGTTTTAGGATTTCAATTAAATTTTAACTTTAATTTAAGTGGTCACTTGCAAAAATCTCGGCCTATGTGCTCATACCCATTGGTGGGTACGTGGTGGGTACGTTTCGTACCCACCACGTACCCCCCACGTCCCCCGCAATGAACTTCCGCTCTCCTGGGCTCAAATTGTTTTTTTTAAATCTGTTTTAGGATTTGAATTAAATTTTAACTTTTATTTAAGTGGTCACTTGCAAAAATCTCGGCCTATGTGCTCATACCCATTGGTGGGTACGTGGTGGGTACGTTTCGTACCCACCACGTACCCCCCACGTCCCCCGCAATGAACTTCCGCTCTCCTGGGCTCAAATTGTTTTTTTTAAATCTGTTTTAGGATTTGAATTAAATTTTAACTTTAATTTAAGTGGTCACTTGCAAAAATCTCGGCCTATGTGCTCATACACATTGGTGGGTACGTGGTGGGTACGTTTCGTACCCACCACGTACCCACCACGTCCCCCGCAATGAACTTCCGCTCTTCTGGGCTCAAATTGTTTTTTTTTAAATCTGTTTTAGGATTTGAATTAAATTTTAACTTTAATTTAAGTGGTCACTTGCAAAAATCTCGGCCTATGTGCTCATACCCATTGGTGGGTACGTGGTGGGTACGTTTCGTACCCACCACGTACCCACCACGTCCCCCGCAATAAACTTCCGCTCTCCTGGGCTCAAATTGTTTTTTTTAAATCTGTTTTAGGATTTGAATTAAATTTTAACTTTAATTTAAGTGGTCACTTGCAAAAATCTCGGCCTATGTGCTCATACCCATTGGTGGGTACGTGGTGGGTACGTTTTGTACCCACCACGTACCCCCCACGTCCCCCGCAATGAACTTCCGCTCTCCTGGGCTCAAATTGTTTTTTTTAAATCTGTTTTAGGATTTGAATTAAATTTTAACTTTAATTTAAGTGGTCACTTGCAAAAATCTCGGCCTATGTGCTCATACACATTGGTGGGTACGTGGTGGGTACGTTTCGTACCCACCACGTACCCCCCACGTCCCCCGCAATGAACTTCCGCTCTCCTGGGCTCAAATTGTTTTTTTTTAAATCTGTTTTAGGATTTGAATTAAATTTTAACTTTAATTTAAGTGGTCACTTGCAAAAATCTCGGCCTATGTGCTCATACACATTGGTGGGTACGTGGTGGGTACGTTTCGTACCCACCACGTACCCCCCACGTCCCCCGCAATGAACTTCCGCTCTCCTGGGCTCAAATTGTTTTTTTTAAATCTGTTTTAGGATTTGAATTAAATTTTAACTTTCATTTAAGTGGTCACTAGCAAAAATCTCGGCCTATGTTCTCATACACATTGGTGGGTACGTGGTGGGTACGTTTCGTACCCACCACGTACCCACCACGTCCCCCGCAATGAACTTCCGCTCTCCTGGGCTCAAATTGTTTTTTTTAAATCTGTTTTAGGATTTGAATTAAATTTTAACTTTAATTTAAGTGGTCACTAGCAAAAATCTCGGCCTATGTTCTCATACACATTGGTGGGTACGTGGTGGGTACGTTTCGTACCCACCACGTACCCACCACGTCCCCCGCAATAAACTTCCGCTCTCCTGGGCTCAAATTGTTTTTTTTAAATCTGTTTTAGGATTTGAATTAAATTTTAACTTTAATTTAAGTGGTCACTTGCAAAAATCTCGGCCTATGTGCTCATACACATTGGTGGGTACGTGGTGGGTACGTTTCGTACCCACCACGTACCCCCCACGTCCCCCGCAATGAACTTCCGCTCTCCTGGGCTCAAATTGTTTTTTTTAAATCTGTTTTAGGATTTGAATTAAATTTTAACTTTAATTTAAGTGGTCACTTGCAAAAATCTCGGCCTATGTGCTCATACCCATTGGTGGGTACGTTTCGTACCCACCACGTACCCCCCACGTCCCCCGCAATGAACTTCCGCTCTCCTGGGCTCAAATTGTTTTTTTTAAATCTGTTTTAGGATTTGAATTAAATTTTAACTTTAATTTAAGTGGTCACTTGCAAAAATCTCAACCTATGTGCTCATACCCATTGGTGGGTACGTGGTGGGTACGTTTCGTACCCCCCACGTCCCCCGCAATGAACTTCCGCTCTCCTGGGCTCAAATTGTTTTTTTTAAATCTGTTTTAGGATTTGAATTAAATTTTAACTTTAATTTAAGTGGTCACTTGCAAAAATCTCAACCTATGTGCTCATACCCATTGGTGGGTACGTGGTGGGTACGTTTCGTACCCACCACGTCCCCCGCAATGAACTTCCGCTCTCCTGGGCTCAAATTATTTTTTTTAAATCTGTTTTAGGATTTGAATTAAATTTTAACTTTAATTTAAGTGGTCACTTGCAAAAATCTCGGCCTATGTGCTCATACCCATTGGTGGGTACGTGGTGGGTACGTTTCGTACCCACCACGTGCCCCCCACGTCCCCCGCAATGAACTTCCGCTCTCCTGGGCTCAAATTGTTTTTTTTAAATCTGTTTTAGGATTTGAATTAAATTTTAACTTTAATTTAAGTGGTCACTTGCAAAAATCTCGGCCTATGTGCTCATACCCATTGGTGGGTACGTGGTGGGTACGTTTCGTACCCACCACGTACCCACCACGTCCCCCGCAATGAACTTCCGCTCTTCTGGGCTCAAATTGTTTTTTTTAAATCTGTTTTAGGATTTGAATTAAATTTTAACTTTAATTTAAGTGGTCACTTGCAAAAATCTCGGCCTATGTGCTCATACACATTGGTGGGTACGTGGTGGGTACGTTTCGTACCCACCACGTACCCACCACGTCCCCCGCAATGAACTTCCGCTCTTCTGGGCTCAAATTGTTTTTTTTTAAATCTGTTTTAGGATTTGAATTAAATTTTAACTTTAATTTAAGTGGTCACTTGCAAAAATCTCGGCCTATGTGCTCATACCCATTGGTGGGTACGTGGTGGGTACGTTTCGTACCCACCACGTACCCCCCACGTCCCCCGCAATGAACTTCCGCTCTCCTGGGCTCAAATTGTTTTTTTTAAATCTGTTTTAGGATTTGAATTAAATTTTAACTTTAATTTAAGTGGTCACTTGCAAAAATCTCGGCCTATGTGCTCATACACATTGGTGGGTACGTGGTGGGTACGTTTCGTACCCACCACGTACCCCCCACGTCCCCCGCAATGAACTTCCGCTCTCCTGGGCTCAAATTGTTTTTTTTAAATCTGTTTTAGGATTTGAATTAAATTTTAACTTTAATTTAAGTGGTCACTTGCAAAAATCTCGGCCTATGTGCTCATACACATTGGTGGGTACGTGGTGGGTACGTTTCGTACCCACCACGTACCCCCCACGTCCCCCGCAATGAACTTCCGCTCTCCTGGGCTCAAATTGTTTTTTTTAAATCTGTTTTAGGATTTGAATTAAATTTTAACTTTAATTTAAGTGGTCACTTGCAAAAATCTCGGCCTATGTGCTCATACCCATGGGTGGGTACGTGGTGGGTACGTTTCGTACCCACCACGTACCCCCCACGTCCCCCGCAATGAACTTCCGCTCTCCTGGGCTCAAATTGTTTTTTTTAAATCTGTTTTAGGATTTGAATTAAATTTTAACTTTAATTTAAGTGGTCACTTGCAAAAATCTCAACCTATGTGCTCATACCCATTGGTGGGTACGTGGTGGGTACGTTTCGTACCCACCACGTCCCCCGCAATAAACTTCCGCTCTCCTGGGCTCAAATTGTTTTTTTTAAATCTGTTTTAGGATTTGAATTAAAGTTTAACTTTAATTTAAGTGGTCACATGCAAAAATCTCGGCCTATGTGCTCATACCCATTGGTGGGTACGTGGTGGGTACGTTTCGTACCCACCACGTACCCCCCACGTCCTCCGCAATGAACTTCCGCTCTCCTGGGCTCAAATTGTTTTTTTTAAATCTGTTTTAGGATTTGAATTAAATTTTAACTTTAATTTAAGTGGTCACTTGCAAAAATCTCGGCCTATGTGCTCATACACATTGGTGGGTACGTGGTGGGTACGTTTCGTACCCACCACGTACCCCCGGCGTCCCCCGCAATGAACTTCCGCTCTCCTGGGCTCAAATTGTTTTTTTTAAATCTGTTTTAGGATTTGAATTAAATTTTAACTTTAATTTAAGTGGTCACTTGCAAAAATCTCGACCTATGTGCTCATACCCATTGGTGGGTACGTGGTGGGTACGTTTCGTACCCACCACGTACCCACCACGTCCCCCGCAATGAACTTCCGCTCTTCTGGGCTCAAATTGTTTTTTTTAAATCTGTTTTAGGATTTGAATTAAATTTTAACTTTAATTTAAGTGGTCACTTGCAAAAATCTCGGCCTATGTGCTCATACACATTGGTGGGTACGTGGTGGGTACGAAACGTACCCACCACGTACCCACCACGTCCCCCGCAATGAACTTCCGCTCTCCTGGGCTCAAATTGTTTTTTTTAAATCTGTTTTAGGATTTGAATTAAATTTTAACTTTAATTTAAGTGGTCACTTGCAAAAATCTCGGCCTATGTGCTCATACACATTGGTGGGTACGTGGTGGGTACGAAACGTACCCACCACGTACCCACCACGTCCCCCGCAATGAACTTCCGCTCTCCTGGGCTCAAATTGTTTTTTTTAAATCTGTTTTAGGATTTGAATTAAATTTTAACTTTAATTTAAGTGGTCACTTGCAAAAATCTCGGCCTATGTGCTCATACCCATTGGTGGGTACGTGGTGGGTACGTTTCGTACCCACCACGTACCCACCACGTCCCCCGCAATGAACTTCCGCTCTTCTGGGCTCAAATTGTTTTTTTTTAAATCTGTTTTAGGATTTGAATTAAATTTTAACTTTAATTTAAGTGGTCACTTGCAAAAATCTCGGCCTATGTGCTCATACACATTGGTGGGTACGTGGTGGGTACGTTTCGTACCCACCACGTACCCCCCACGTCCCCCGCAATGAACTTCCGCTCTCCTGGGCTCAAATTGTTTTTTTTAAATCTGTTTTAGGATTTGAATTAAATTTTAACTTTAATTTAAGTGGTCACTTGCAAAAATCTCGACCTATGTGCTCATACCCATTGGTGGGTACGTGGTGGGTACGTTTCGTACCCACCACGTACCCACCACGTCCCCCGCAATGAACTTCCGCTCTTCTGGGCTCAAATTGTTTTTTTTTAAATCTGTTTTAGGATTTGAATTAAATTTTAACTTTAATTTAAGTGGTCACTTGCAAAAATCTCGGCCTATGTGCTCATACCCATTGGTGGCTACGTGGTGGGTACGTTTCGTACCCACCACGTACCCCCCACGTCCCCCGCAATGAACTTCCGCTCTCCTGGGCTCAAATTGTTTTTTTTAAATCTGTTTTAGGATTTGAATTAAATTGGAACATTTATTTAAGTGGTCACTTGCAAAAATCTCGGCCTATGTGCTCATACCCATTGGTGGGTACGTGGTGGGTACGTTTCGTACCCACCACGTACCCACCACGTCCCCCGCAATGAACTTCCGCTCTTCTGGGCTCAAATTGTTTTTTTTAAATCTGTTTTAGGATTTGAATTAAATTTTAACTTTAATTTAAGTGGTCACTTGCAAAAATCTCGGCCTATGTGCTCATACCCATTGGTGGGTACGTGGTGGGTACGTTTCGTACCCACCACGTACCCCCCACGTCCCCCGCAATGAACTTCCGCTCTCCTGGGCTCAAATTGTTTTTTTTAAATCTGTTTTAGGATTTGAATTAAATTTTAACTTTTATTTAAGTGGTCACTTGCAAAAATCTCGGCCTATGTGCTCATACCCATTGGTGGGTACGTGGTGGGTACGTTTCGTACCCACCACGTACCCACCACGTCCCCCGCAATGAACTTCCGCTCTTCTGGGCTCAAATTGTTTTTTTTTAAATCTGTTTTAGGATTTGAATTAAAGTTTAACTTTAATTTAAGTGGTCACTTGCAAAAATCTCGGCCTATGTGCTCATACCCATTGGTGGGTACGTGGTGGGTACGTTTCGTACCCACCACGTACCCCCCACGTCCCCCGCAATGAACTTCCGCTCTTCTGGGCTCAAATTGTTTTTTTTAAATCTGTTTTAGGATTTGAATTAAATTTTAACTTTTATTTAAGTGGTCACTTGCAAAAATCTCGGCCTATGTGCTCATACCCATTGGTGGGTACGTGGTGGGTACGTTTCGTACCCACCACGTACCCACCACGTCCCCCGCAATGAACTTCCGCTCTTCTGGGCTCAAATTGTTTTTTTTAAATCTGTTTTAGGATTTGAATTAAATTTTAACTTTAATTTAAGTGGTCACTTGCAAAAATCTCGGCCTGTGTGCTCATACCCATTGGTGGGTACGTGGTGGGTACGTTTCGTACCCACCACGTACCCCCCACGTCCCCCGCAATGAACTTCCGCTCTCCTGGGCTCAAATTGTTTTTTTTAAATCTGTTTTAGGATTTGAATTAAATTTTAACTTTTATTTAAGTGGTCACTTGCAAAAATCTCGGCCTATGTGCTCATACCCATTGGTGGGTACGTGGTGGGTACGTTTTGTACCCACCACGTACCCACCACGTCCCCCGCAATGAACTTCCGCTCTTCTGGGCTCAAATTGTTTTTTTTAAATCTGTTTTAGGATTTGAATTAAATTTTAACTTTAATTTAAGTGGTCACTTGCAAAAATCTCGGCCTATGTGCTCATACCCATTGGTGGGTACGTGGTGGGTACGTTTCGTACCCACCACGTACCCACCACGTCCCCCGCAATGAACTTCCGCTCTTCTGGGCTCAAATTATTTTTTTTAAATCTGTTTTAGGATTTGAATTAAATTTTAACTTTAATTTAAGTGGTCACTTGCAAAAATCTCGGCCTATGTGCTCATACACATTGGTGGGTACGTGGTGGGTACGTTTCGTACCCACCACGTACCCACCACGTCCCCCGCAATGAACTTCCGCTCTTCTGGGCTCAAATTGTTTTTTTTAAATCTGTTTTAGGATTTGAATTAAATTTTAACTTTAATTTAAGTGGTCACTTGCAAAAATCTCGGCCTATGTGCTCATACCCATTGGTGGGTACGTGGTGGGTACGTTTCGTACCCACCACGTACCCCCCACGTCCCCCGCAATGAACTTCCGCTCTCCTGGGCTCAAATTGTTTTTTTTAAATCTGTTTTAGGATTTGAATTAAATTTTAACTTTAATTTAAGTGGTCACTTGCAAAAATCTCGGCCTATGTGCTCATACACATTGGTGGGTACGTGGTGGGTACGTTTCGTACCCACCACGTACCCCCCACGTCCCCCGCAATGAACTTCCGCTCTCCTGGGCTCAAATTGTTTTTTTTAAATCTGTTTTAGGATTTGAATTAAATTTTAACTTTAATTTAAGTGGTCACTTGCAAAAATCTCGGCCTATGTGCTCATACCCATTGGTGGGTACGTGGTGGGTACGTTTCGTACCCACCACGTACCCCCCACGTCCCCCGCAATGAACTTCCGCTCTCCTGGGCTCAAATTGTTTTTTTTAAATCTGTTTTAGGATTTGAATTAAATTTTAACTTTAATTTAAGTGGTCACTTGCAAAAATCTCGGCCTATGTGCTCATACACATTGGTGGGTACGTGGTGGGTACGTTTCGTACCCACCACGAACCCCCTACGTCCCCCGCAATGAACTTCCGCTCTCCTGGGCTCAAATTGTTTTTTTTAAATCTGTTTTAGGATTTGAATTAAATTTTAACTTTAATTTAAGTGGTCACTTGCAAAAATCTCGGCCTATGTGCTCATACCCATTGGTGGGTACGTGGTGGGTACGTTTCGTACCCACCACGTACCCACCACGTCCCCCGCAATGAACTTCCGCTCTCCTGGGCTCAAATTGTTTTTTTTAAATCTGTTTTAGGATTTGAATTAAATTTTAACTTTAATTTAAGTGGTCACTTGCAAAAATCTCGGCCTATGTGCTCATACCCATTGGTGGGTACGTGGTGGGTACGTTTCGTACCCGCCACGTACCCACCACGTCCCCGCAATGAACTTCCGCTCTTCTGGGCTCAAATTGTTTTTTTTTAAATCTGTTTTAGGATTTGAATTAAATTTTAACTTTAATTTAAGTGGTCACTTGCAAAAATCTCGGCCTATGTGCTCATACACATTGGTGGGTACGTGGTGGGTACGTTTGGTACCCACCACGTACCCCCCACGTCCCCCGCAATGAACTTCCGCTCTCCTGGGCTCAAATTGTTTTTTTTAAATCTGTTTTAGGATTTGAATTAAATTTGAACATTTATTTAAGTGGTCACTTGCAAAAATCTCGGCCTATGTGCTCATACCCATTGGTGGGTACGTGGTGGGTACGTTTCGTACCCACCACGTACCCACCACGTCCCCCGCAATGAACTTCCGCTCTTCTGGGCTCAAATTGTTTTTTTTAAATCTGTTTTAGGATTTGAATTAAATTTGAACATTTATTTAAGTGGTCACTTGCAAAAATCTCGGCCTGTGTGCTCATACCCATTGGTGGGTACGTGGTGGGTACGTTTCGTACCCACCACGTACCCACCACGTCCCCCGCAATGAACTTCCGCTCTTCTGGGCTCAAATTGTTTTTTTTAAATCTGTTTTAGGATTTGAATTAAATTTTAACTTTAATTTAAGTGGTCACTTGCAAAAATCTCGGCCTATGTGCTCATACCCATTGGTGGGTACGTGGTGGGTACGTTTCGTACCCACCACGTACCCCCCACGTCCCCCGCAATGAACTTCCGCTCTCCTGGGCTCAAATTGTTTTTTTTAAATCTGTTTTAGGATTTGAATTAAATTTTAACTTTAATTTAAGTGGTCACTTGCAAAAATCTCGGCCTATGTGCTCATACACATTGGTGGGTACGTGGTGGGTACGTTTCGTACCCACCACGTACCCCCCACGTCCCCCGCAATGAACTTCCGCTCTCCTGGGCTCAAATTGTTTTTTTTAAATCTGTTTTAGGATTTGAATTAAATTTTAACTTTAATTTAAGTGGTCACTTGCAAAAATCTCGGCCTATGTGCTCATACCCATTGGTGGGTACGTGGTGGGTACGTGGTGGGTACGTTTCGTACCCACCACGTACCCCCCACGTCCCCCGCAATGAACTTCCGCTCTCCTGGGCTCAAATTGTTTTTTTTAAATCTGTTTTAGGATTTGAATTAAATTTTAACTTTAATTTAAGTGGTCACTTGCAAAAATCTCGGCCTATGTGCTCATACACATTGGTGGGTACGTGGTGGGTACGTGTCGTACCCACCACGTACCCCCCACGTCCCCCGCAATGAACTTCCGCTCTCCTGGGCTCAAATTGTTTTTTTTAAATCTGTTTTAGGATTTGAATTAAATTTTAACTTTAATTTAAGTGGTCACTAGCAAAAATCTCGGCCTATGTTCTCATACACATTGGTGGGTACGTGGTGGGTACGTTTCGTACCCACCACGTACCCACCACGTCCCCCGCAATGAACTTCCGCTCTTCTGGGCTCAAATTGTTTTTTTTAAATCTGTTTTAGGATTTGAATTAAATTTTAACTTTAATTTAAGTGGTCACTTGCAAAAATCTCGGCCTATGTGCTCATACCCATTGGTGGGTACGTGGTGGGTACGTTTCGTACCCACCACGTACCCACCACGTCCCCCGCAATGAACTTCCGCTCTCCTGGGCTCAAATTGTTTTTTTTAAATCTGTTTTAGGATTTGAATTAAATTTTAACTTTAATTTAAGTGGTCACTTGCAAAAATCTCGGCCTATGTGCTCATACCCATTGGTGGGTACGTGGTGGGTACGTTTCGTACCCGCCACGTACCCACCACGTCCCCGCAATGAACTTCCGCTCTTCTGGGCTCAAATTGTTTTTTTTTAAATCTGTTTTAGGATTTGAATTAAATTTTAACTTTAATTTAAGTGGTCACTTGCAAAAATCTCGGCCTATGTGCTCATACACATTGGTGGGTACGTGGTGGGTACGTTTGGTACCCACCACGTACCCCCCACGTCCCCCGCAATGAACTTCCGCTCTCCTGGGCTCAAATTGTTTTTTTTAAATCTGTTTTAGGATTTGAATTAAATTTGAACATTTATTTAAGTGGTCACTTGCAAAAATCTCGGCCTATGTGCTCATACCCATTGGTGGGTACGTGGTGGGTACGTTTCGTACCCACCACGTACCCACCACGTCCCCCGCAATGAACTTCCGCTCTTCTGGGCTCAAATTGTTTTTTTTAAATCTGTTTTAGGATTTGAATTAAATTTGAACATTTATTTAAGTGGTCACTTGCAAAAATCTCGGCCTGTGTGCTCATACCCATTGGTGGGTACGTGGTGGGTACGTTTCGTACCCACCACGTACCCACCACGTCCCCCGCAATGAACTTCCGCTCTTCTGGGCTCAAATTGTTTTTTTTAAATCTGTTTTAGGATTTGAATTAAATTTTAACTTTAATTTAAGTGGTCACTTGCAAAAATCTCGGCCTATGTGCTCATACCCATTGGTGGGTACGTGGTGGGTACGTTTCGTACCCACCACGTACCCCCCACGTCCCCCGCAATGAACTTCCGCTCTCCTGGGCTCAAATTGTTTTTTTTAAATCTGTTTTAGGATTTGAATTAAATTTTAACTTTAATTTAAGTGGTCACTTGCAAAAATCTCGGCCTATGTGCTCATACACATTGGTGGGTACGTGGTGGGTACGTTTCGTACCCACCACGTACCCCCCACGTCCCCCGCAATGAACTTCCGCTCTCCTGGGCTCAAATTGTTTTTTTTAAATCTGTTTTAGGATTTGAATTAAATTTTAACTTTAATTTAAGTGGTCACTTGCAAAAATCTCGGCCTATGTGCTCATACCCATTGGTGGGTACGTGGTGGGTACGTGGTGGGTACGTTTCGTACCCACCACGTACCCCCCACGTCCCCCGCAATGAACTTCCGCTCTCCTGGGCTCAAATTGTTTTTTTTAAATCTGTTTTAGGATTTGAATTAAATTTTAACTTTAATTTAAGTGGTCACTTGCAAAAATCTCGGCCTATGTGCTCATACACATTGGTGGGTACGTGGTGGGTACGTGTCGTACCCACCACGTACCCCCCACGTCCCCCGCAATGAACTTCCGCTCTCCTGGGCTCAAATTGTTTTTTTTAAATCTGTTTTAGGATTTGAATTAAATTTTAACTTTAATTTAAGTGGTCACTAGCAAAAATCTCGGCCTATGTTCTCATACACATTGGTGGGTACGTGGTGGGTACGTTTCGTACCCACCACGTACCCACCACGTCCCCCGCAATGAACTTCCGCTCTTCTGGGCTCAAATTGTTTTTTTTAAATCTGTTTTAGGATTTGAATTAAATTTTAACTTTAATTTAAGTGGTCACTTGCAAAAATCTCGGCCTATGTGCTCATACCCATTGGTGGGTACGTGGTGGGTACGTTTCGTACCCACCACGTACCCACCACGTCCCCCGCAATGAACTTCCGCTCTTCTGGGCTCAAATTGTTTTTTTTAAATCTGTTTTAGGATTTGAATTAAATTTTAACTTTAATTTAAGTGGTCACTTGCAAAAATCTCGGCCTATGTGCTCATACCCATTGGTGGGTACGTGGTGGGTACGTTTCGTACCCACCACGTACCCCCCACATCCCCCGCAATGAACTTCCGCTCTCCTGGGCTCAAATTGTTTTTTTTAAATCTGTTTTAGGATTTGAATTAAATTTTAACTTTAATTTAAGTGGTCACTTGCAAAAATCTCGGCCTATGTGCTCATACACATTGGTGGGTACGTGGTGGGTACGTTTCGTACCCACCACGTACCCCCCACGTCCCCCGCAATGAACTTCCGCTCTCCTGGGCTCAAATTGTTTTTTTTAAATCTGTTTTAGGATTTGAATTAAATTTTAACTTTAATTTAAGTGCTCACTTGCAAAAATCTCGGCCTATGTGCTCATACCCATTGGTGGGTACGTGGTGGGTACGTTTCGTACCCACCACGTACCCACCACGTCCCCCGCAATGAACTTCCGCTCTCCTGGGCTCAAATTGTTTTTTTTAAATCTGTTTTAGGATTTGAATTAAATTTTAACTTTAATTTAAGTGGTCACTTGCAAAAATCTCGGCCTATGTGCTCATACACATTGGTGGGTACGTGGTGGGTACGTTTCGTACCCACCACGTACCCCCCACGTCCCCCGCAATGAACTTCCGCTCTCCTGGGCTCAAATTGTTTTTTTTAAATCTGTTTTAGGATTTGAATTAAATTTTAACTTTAATTTAAGTGGTCACTTGCAAAAATCTCGACCTATGTGCTCATACCCATTGGTGGGTACGTGGTGGGTACGTTTCGTACCCACCACGTACCCACCACGTCCCCCGCAATGAACTTCCGCTCTTCTGGGCTCAAATTGTTTTTTTTAAATCTGTTTTAGGATTTGAATTAAATTTTAACTTTAATTTAAGTGGTCACTTGCAAAAATCTCGGCCTATGTGCTCATACACATTGATGGGTACGTGGTGGGTACGAAACGTACCCACCACGTACCCACCACGTCCCCCGCAATGAACTTCCGCTCTCCTGGGCTCAAATTGTTTTTTTTAAATCTGTTTTAGGATTTGAATTAAATTTTAACTTTAATTTAAGTGGTCACTTGCATAAATCTCGGCCTATGTGCTCATACACATTGGTGGGTACGTGGTGGGTACGTTTCGTACCCACCACGTACCCCCCACGTCCCCCGCAATGAACTTCCGCTCTCCTGGGCTCAAATTGTTTTTTTTAAATCTGTTTTAGGATTTGAATTAAATTTTAACTTTAATTTAAGTGGTCACTTGCAAAAATCTCGGCCTATGTGCTCATACCCATTGGTGGGTACGTGGTGGGTACGTTTCGTACCCACCACGTACCCCCCACGTCCCCCGCAATGAACTTCCGCTCTCCTGGGCTCAAATTGTTTTTTTTAAATCTGTTTTAGGATTTGAATTAAATTTTAACTTTAATTTAAGTGGTCACTTGCAAAAATCTCGGCCTATGTGCTCATACACATTGGTGGGTACGTGGTGGGTACGTTTCGTACCCACCACGAACCCCCTACGTCCCCCGCAATGAACTTCCGCTCTCCTGGGCTCAAATTGTTTTTTTTAAATCTGTTTTAGGATTTGAATTAAATTTTAACTTTAATTTAAGTGGTCACTTGCAAAAATCTCGGCCTATGTGCTCATACCCATTGGTGGGTACGTGGTGGGTACGTTTCGTACCCACCACGTACCCACCACGTCCCCCGCAATGAACTTCCGCTCTCCTGGGCTCAAATTGTTTTTTTTAAATCTGTTTTAGGATTTGAATTAAATTTTAACTTTAATTTAAGTGGTCACTTGCAAAAATCTCGGCCTATGTGCTCATACCCATTGGTGGGTACGTGGTGGGTACGTTTCGTACCCGCCACGTACCCACCACGTCCCCGCAATGAACTTCCGCTCTTCTGGGCTCAAATTGTTTTTTTTTAAATCTGTTTTAGGATTTGAATTAAATTTTAACTTTAATTTAAGTGGTCACTTGCAAAAATCTCGGCCTATGTGCTCATACACATTGATGGGTACGTGGTGGGTACGAAACGTACCCACCACGTACCCACCACGTCCCCCGCAATGAACTTCCGCTCTCCTGGGCTCAAATTGTTTTTTTTAAATCTGTTTTAGGATTTGAATTAAATTTTAACTTTAATTTAAGTGGTCACTTGCAAAAATCTCGACCTATGTGCTCATACCCATTGGTGGGTACGTGGTGGGTACGTTTCGTACCCACCACGTACCCACCACGTCCCCCGCAATGAACTTCCGCTCTTCTGGGCTCAAATTGTTTTTTTTAAATCTGTTTTAGGATTTGAATTAAATTTTAACTTTAATTTAAGTGGTCACTTGCAAAAATCTCGGCCTATGTGCTCATACACATTGATGGGTACGTGGTGGGTACGAAACGTACCCACCACGTACCCACCACGTCCCCCGCAATGAACTTCCGCTCTCCTGGGCTCAAATTGTTTTTTTTAAATCTGTTTTAGGATTTGAATTAAATTTTAACTTTAATTTAAGTGGTCACTTGCAAAAATCTCGGCCTATGTGCTCATACACATTGGTGGGTACGTGGTGGGTACGTTTCGTACCCACCACGTACCCCCCACGTCCCCCGCAATGAACTTCCGCTCTCCTGGGCTCAAATTGTTTTTTTTAAATCTGTTTTAGGATTTGAATTAAATTTTAACTTTAATTTAAGTGGTCACTTGCAAAAATCTCGGCCTATGTGCTCATACCCATTGGTGGGTACGTGGTGGGTACGTTTCGTACCCACCACGTACCCCCCACGTCCCCCGCAATGAACTTCCGCTCTCCTGGGCTCAAATTGTTTTTTTTAAATCTGTTTTAGGATTTGAATTAAATTTTAACTTTAATTTAAGTGGTCACTTGCAAAAATCTCGGCCTATGTGCTCATACACATTGGTGGGTACGTGGTGGGTACGTTTCGTACCCACCACGAACCCCCTACGTCCCCCGCAATGAACTTCCGCTCTCCTGGGCTCAAATTGTTTTTTTTAAATCTGTTTTAGGATTTGAATTAAATTTTAACTTTAATTTAAGTGGTCACTTGCAAAAATCTCGGCCTATGTGCTCATACCCATTGGTGGGTACGTGGTGGGTACGTTTCGTACCCACCACGTACCCACCACGTCCCCCGCAATGAACTTCCGCTCTCCTGGGCTCAAATTGTTTTTTTTAAATCTGTTTTAGGATTTGAATTAAATTTTAACTTTAATTTAAGTGGTCACTTGCAAAAATCTCGGCCTATGTGCTCATACCCATTGGTGGGTACGTGGTGGGTACGTTTCGTACCCGCCACGTACCCACCACGTCCCCGCAATGAACTTCCGCTCTTCTGGGCTCAAATTGTTTTTTTTTAAATCTGTTTTAGGATTTGAATTAAATTTTAACTTTAATTTAAGTGGTCACTTGCAAAAATCTCGGCCTATGTGCTCATACACATTGGTGGGTACGTGGTGGGTACGTTTGGTACCCACCACGTACCCCCCACGTCCCCCGCAATGAACTTCCGCTCTCCTGGGCTCAAATTGTTTTTTTTAAATCTGTTTTAGGATTTGAATTAAATTTGAACATTTATTTAAGTGGTCACTTGCAAAAATCTCGGCCTATGTGCTCATACCCATTGGTGGGTACGTGGTGGGTACGTTTCGTACCCACCACGTACCCACCACGTCCCCCGCAATGAACTTCCGCTCTTCTGGGCTCAAATTGTTTTTTTTAAATCTGTTTTAGGATTTGAATTAAATTTGAACATTTATTTAAGTGGTCACTTGCAAAAATCTCGGCCTGTGTGCTCATACCCATTGGTGGGTACGTGGTGGGTACGTTTCGTACCCACCACGTACCCACCACGTCCCCCGCAATGAACTTCCGCTCTTCTGGGCTCAAATTGTTTTTTTTAAATCTGTTTTAGGATTTGAATTAAATTTTAACTTTAATTTAAGTGGTCACTTGCAAAAATCTCGGCCTATGTGCTCATACCCATTGGTGGGTACGTGGTGGGTACGTTTCGTACCCACCACGTACCCCCCACGTCCCCCGCAATGAACTTCCGCTCTCCTGGGCTCAAATTGTTTTTTTTAAATCTGTTTTAGGATTTGAATTAAATTTTAACTTTAATTTAAGTGGTCACTTGCAAAAATCTCGGCCTATGTGCTCATACACATTGGTGGGTACGTGGTGGGTACGTTTCGTACCCACCACGTACCCCCCACGTCCCCCGCAATGAACTTCCGCTCTCCTGGGCTCAAATTGTTTTTTTTAAATCTGTTTTAGGATTTGAATTAAATTTTAACTTTAATTTAAGTGGTCACTTGCAAAAATCTCGGCCTATGTGCTCATACCCATTGGTGGGTACGTGGTGGGTACGTGGTGGGTACGTTTCGTACCCACCACGTACCCCCCACGTCCCCCGCAATGAACTTCCGCTCTCCTGGGCTCAAATTGTTTTTTTTAAATCTGTTTTAGGATTTGAATTAAATTTTAACTTTAATTTAAGTGGTCACTTGCAAAAATCTCGGCCTATGTGCTCATACACATTGGTGGGTACGTGGTGGGTACGTGTCGTACCCACCACGTACCCCCCACGTCCCCCGCAATGAACTTCCGCTCTCCTGGGCTCAAATTGTTTTTTTTAAATCTGTTTTAGGATTTGAATTAAATTTTAACTTTAATTTAAGTGGTCACTAGCAAAAATCTCGGCCTATGTTCTCATACACATTGGTGGGTACGTGGTGGGTACGTTTCGTACCCACCACGTACCCACCACGTCCCCCGCAATGAACTTCCGCTCTTCTGGGCTCAAATTGTTTTTTTTAAATCTGTTTTAGGATTTGAATTAAATTTTAACTTTAATTTAAGTGGTCACTTGCAAAAATCTCGGCCTATGTGCTCATACCCATTGGTGGGTACGTGGTGGGTACGTTTCGTACCCACCACGTACCCACCACGTCCCCCGCAATGAACTTCCGCTCTCCTGGGCTCAAATTGTTTTTTTTAAATCTGTTTTAGGATTTGAATTAAATTTTAACTTTAATTTAAGTGGTCACTTGCAAAAATCTCGGCCTATGTGCTCATACCCATTGGTGGGTACGTGGTGGGTACGTTTCGTACCCGCCACGTACCCACCACGTCCCCGCAATGAACTTCCGCTCTTCTGGGCTCAAATTGTTTTTTTTTAAATCTGTTTTAGGATTTGAATTAAATTTTAACTTTAATTTAAGTGGTCACTTGCAAAAATCTCGGCCTATGTGCTCATACACATTGGTGGGTACGTGGTGGGTACGTTTGGTACCCACCACGTACCCCCCACGTCCCCCGCAATGAACTTCCGCTCTCCTGGGCTCAAATTGTTTTTTTTAAATCTGTTTTAGGATTTGAATTAAATTTGAACATTTATTTAAGTGGTCACTTGCAAAAATCTCGGCCTATGTGCTCATACCCATTGGTGGGTACGTGGTGGGTACGTTTCGTACCCACCACGTACCCACCACGTCCCCCGCAATGAACTTCCGCTCTTCTGGGCTCAAATTGTTTTTTTTAAATCTGTTTTAGGATTTGAATTAAATTTGAACATTTATTTAAGTGGTCACTTGCAAAAATCTCGGCCTGTGTGCTCATACCCATTGGTGGGTACGTGGTGGGTACGTTTCGTACCCACCACGTACCCACCACGTCCCCCGCAATGAACTTCCGCTCTTCTGGGCTCAAATTGTTTTTTTTAAATCTGTTTTAGGATTTGAATTAAATTTTAACTTTAATTTAAGTGGTCACTTGCAAAAATCTCGGCCTATGTGCTCATACCCATTGGTGGGTACGTGGTGGGTACGTTTCGTACCCACCACGTACCCCCCACGTCCCCCGCAATGAACTTCCGCTCTCCTGGGCTCAAATTGTTTTTTTTAAATCTGTTTTAGGATTTGAATTAAATTTTAACTTTAATTTAAGTGGTCACTTGCAAAAATCTCGGCCTATGTGCTCATACACATTGGTGGGTACGTGGTGGGTACGTTTCGTACCCACCACGTACCCCCCACGTCCCCCGCAATGAACTTCCGCTCTCCTGGGCTCAAATTGTTTTTTTTAAATCTGTTTTAGGATTTGAATTAAATTTTAACTTTAATTTAAGTGGTCACTTGCAAAAATCTCGGCCTATGTGCTCATACCCATTGGTGGGTACGTGGTGGGTACGTGGTGGGTACGTTTCGTACCCACCACGTACCCCCCACGTCCCCCGCAATGAACTTCCGCTCTCCTGGGCTCAAATTGTTTTTTTTAAATCTGTTTTAGGATTTG
Organism: Beris morrisii; assembly: GCA_951812415.1. Classification (NCBI taxonomy): domain Eukaryota; kingdom Metazoa; phylum Arthropoda; class Insecta; order Diptera; family Stratiomyidae; genus Beris; species Beris morrisii. Next base: position 105,670,174 of record OX638312.1, on the reverse strand, counting down.
AATTAAATTTTAACTTTAATTTAAGTGGTCACTTGCAAAAATCTCGGCCTATGTGCTCATACACATTGGTGGGTACGTGGTGGGTACGTGTCGTACCCACCACGTACCCCCCACGTCCCCCGCAATGAACTTCCGCTCTCCTGGGCTCAAATTGTTTTTTTTAAATCTGTTTTAGGATTTGAATTAAATTTTAACTTTAATTTAAGTGGTCACTAGCAAAAATCTCGGCCTATGTTCTCATACACATTGGTGGGTACGTGGTGGGTACGTTTCGTACCCACCACGTACCCACCACGTCCCCCGCAATGAACTTCCGCTCTTCTGGGCTCAAATTGTTTTTTTTAAATCTGTTTTAGGATTTGAATTAAATTTTAACTTTAATTTAAGTGGTCACTTGCAAAAATCTCGGCCTATGTGCTCATACCCATTGGTGGGTACGTGGTGGGTACGTTTCGTACCCACCACGTACCCACCACGTCCCCCGCAATGAACTTCCGCTCTTCTGGGCTCAAATTGTTTTTTTTAAATCTGTTTTAGGATTTGAATTAAATTTTAACTTTAATTTAAGTGGTCACTTGCAAAAATCTCGGCCTATGTGCTCATACCCATTGGTGGGTACGTGGTGGGTACGTTTCGTACCCACCACGTACCCCCCACATCCCCCGCAATGAACTTCCGCTCTCCTGGGCTCAAATTGTTTTTTTTAAATCTGTTTTAGGATTTGAATTAAATTTTAACTTTAATTTAAGTGGTCACTTGCAAAAATCTCGGCCTATGTGCTCATACACATTGGTGGGTACGTGGTGGGTACGTTTCGTACCCACCACGTACCCCCCACGTCCCCCGCAATGAACTTCCGCTCTCCTGGGCTCAAATTGTTTTTTTTAAATCTGTTTTAGGATTTGAATTAAATTTTAACTTTAATTTAAGTGCTCACTTGCAAAAATCTCGGCCTATGTGCTCATACCCATTGGTGGGTACGTGGTGGGTACGTTTCGTACCCACCACGTACCCACCACGTCCCCCGCAATGAACTTCCGCTCTCCTGGGCTCAAATTGTTTTTTTTAAATCTGTTTTAGGATTTGAATTAAATTTTAACTTTAATTTAAGTGGTCACTTGCAAAAATCTCGGCCTATGTGCTCATACACATTGGTGGGTACGTGGTGGGTACGTTTCGTACCCACCACGTACCCCCCACGTCCCCCGCAATGAACTTCCGCTCTCCTGGGCTCAAATTGTTTTTTTTAAATCTGTTTTAGGATTTGAATTAAATTTTAACTTTAATTTAAGTGGTCACTTGCAAAAATCTCGACCTATGTGCTCATACCCATTGGTGGGTACGTGGTGGGTACGTTTCGTACCCACCACGTACCCACCACGTCCCCCGCAATGAACTTCCGCTCTTCTGGGCTCAAATTGTTTTTTTTAAATCTGTTTTAGGATTTGAATTAAATTTTAACTTTAATTTAAGTGGTCACTTGCAAAAATCTCGGCCTATGTGCTCATACACATTGATGGGTACGTGGTGGGTACGAAACGTACCCACCACGTACCCACCACGTCCCCCGCAATGAACTTCCGCTCTCCTGGGCTCAAATTGTTTTTTTTAAATCTGTTTTAGGATTTGAATTAAATTTTAACTTTAATTTAAGTGGTCACTTGCATAAATCTCGGCCTATGTGCTCATACACATTGGTGGGTACGTGGTGGGTACGAAACGTACCCACCACGTACCCACCACGTCCCCCGCAATGAACTTCCGCTCTCCTGGGCTCAAATTGTTTTTTTTAAATCTGTTTTAGGATTTGAATTAAATTTTAACTTTAATTTAAGTGGTCACTTGCAAAAATCTCGGCCTATGTGCTCATACCCATTGGTGGGTACGTGGTGGGTACGTTTCGTACCCACCACGTACCCACCACGTCCCCCGCAATGAACTTCCGCTCTTCTGGGCTCAAATTGTTTTTTTTTAAATCTGTTTTAGGATTTGAATTAAATTTTAACTTTAATTTAAGTGGTCACTTGCAAAAATCTCGGCCTATGTGCTCATACACATTGGTGGGTACGTGGTGGGTACGTTTCGTACCCACCACGTACCCCCCACGTCCCCCGCAATGAACTTCCGCTCTCCTGGGCTCAAATTGTTTTTTTTAAATCTGTTTTAGGATTTGAATTAAATTTTAACTTTAATTTAAGTGGTCACTTGCAAAAATCTCGACCTATGTGCTCATACCCATTGGTGGGTACGTGGTGGGTACATTTCGTACCCACCACGTACCCACCACGTCCCCCGCAATGAACTTCCGCTCTTCTGGGCTCAAATTGTTTTTTTTAAATCTGTTTTAGGATTTGAATTAAATTTTAACTTTAATTTAAGTGGTCACTTGCAAAAATCTCGGCCTATGTGCTCATACACATTGGTGGGTACGTGGTGGGTACGAAACGTACCCACCACGTACCCACCACGTCCCCCGCAATGAACTTCCGCTCTCCTGGGCTCAAATTGTTTTTTTTAAATCTGTTTTAGGATTTGAATTAAATTTTAACTTTAATTTAAGTGGTCACTTGCAAAAATCTCGGCCTATGTGCTCATACACATTGGTGGGTACGTGGTGGGTACGAAACGTACCCACCACGTACCCACCACGTCCCCCGCAATGAACTTCCGCTCTCCTGGGCTCAAATTGTTTTTTTTAAATCTGTTTTAGGATTTGAATTAAATTTTAACTTTAATTTAAGTGGTCACTTGCAAAAATCTCGGCCTATGTGCTCATACCCATTGGTGGGTACGTGGTGGGTACGTTTCGTACCCACCACGTACCCACCACGTCCCCCGCAATGAACTTCCGCTCTTCTGGGCTCAAATTGTTTTTTTTAAATCTGTTTTAGGATTTGAATTAAATTTTAACTTTAATTTAAGTGGTCACTTGCAAAAATCTCGGCCTATGTGCTCATACCCATTGGTGGGTACGTGGTGGGTACGTTTCGTACCCACCACGTACCCCCCACGTCCCCCGCAATGAACTTCCGCTCTTCTGGGCTCAAATTGTTTTTTTTAAATCTGTTTTAGGATTTGAATTAAAGTTTAACTTTAATTTAAGTGGTCACTTGCAAAAATCTCGGCCTATGTGCTCATACCCATTGGTGGGTACGTGGTGGGTACGTTTCGTACCCACCACGTACCCCCCACGTCCCCCGCAATGAACTTCCGCTCTTCTGGGCTCAAATTGTTTTTTTTAAATCTGTTTTAGGATTTGAATTAAATTTTAACTTTTATTTAAGTGGTCACTTGCAAAAATCTCGGCCTATGTGCTCATACCCATTGGTGGGTACGTGGTGGGTACGTTTTGTACCCACCACGTACCCACCACGTCCCCCGCAATGAACTTCCGCTCTTCTGGGCTCAAATTGTTTTTTTTAAATCTGTTTTAGGATTTGAATTAAATTTTAACTTTAATTTAAGTGGTCACTTGCAAAAATCTCGGCCTATGTGCTCATACCCATTGGTGGGTACGTGGTGGGTACGTTTCGTACCCACCACGTACCCCCCACGTCCCCCGCAATGAACTTCCGCTCTCCTGGGCTCAAATTGTTTTTTTTAAATCTGTTTTAGGATTTGAATTAAATTTTAACTTTAATTTAAGTGGTCACTTGCAAAAATCTCGACCTATGTGCTCATACCCATTGGTGGGTACGTGGTGGGTACGTTTCGTACCCACCACGTACCCACCACGTCCCCCGCAATGAACTTCCGCTCTTCTGGGCTCAAATTGTTTTTTTTAAATCTGTTTTAGGATTTGAATTAAATTTTAACTTTAATTTAAGTGGTCACTTGCAAAAATCTCGGCCTATGTGCTCATACCCATTGGTGGCTACGTGGTGGGTACGTTTCGTACCCACCACGTACCCCCCACGTCCCCCGCAATGAACTTCCGCTCTCCTGGGCTCAAATTGTTTTTTTTAAATCTGTTTTAGGATTTGAATTAAATTTGAACATTTATTTAAGTGGTCACTTGCAAAAATCTCGGCCTATGTGCTCATACCCATTGGTGGGTACGTGGTGGGTACGTTTCGTACCCACCACGTACCCACCACGTCCCCCGCAATGAACTTCCGCTCTTCTGGGCTCAAATTGTTTTTTTTAAATCTGTTTTAGGATTTGAATTAAATTTTAACTTTAATTTAAGTGGTCACTTGCAAAAATCTCGGCCTATGTGCTCATACCCATTGGTGGGTACGTGGTGGGTACGTTTCGTACCCACCACGTACCCCCCACGTCCCCCGCAATGAACTTCCGCTCTCCTGGGCTCAAATTGTTTTTTTTAAATCTGTTTTAGGATTTGAATTAAATTTTAACTTTTATTTAAGTGGTCACTTGCAAAAATCTCGGCCTATGTGCTCATACCCATTGGTGGGTACGTGGTGGGTACGTTTCGTACCCACCACGTACCCACCACGTCCCCCGCAATGAACTTCCGCTCTTCTGGGCTCAAATTGTTTTTTTTAAATCTGTTTTAGGATTTGAATTAAAGTTTAACTTTAATTTAAGTGGTCACTTGCAAAAATCTCGGCCTATGTGCTCATACCCATTGGTGGGTACGTGGTGGGTACGTTTCGTACCCACCACGTACCCCCCACGTCCCCCGCAATGAACTTCCGCTCTTCTGGGCTCAAATTGTTTTTTTTAAATCTGTTTTAGGATTTGAATTAAATTTTAACTTTTATTTAAGTGGTCACTTGCAAAAATCTCGGCCTATGTGCTCATACCCATTGGTGGGTACGTGGTGGGTACGTTTCGTACCCACCACGTACCCACCACGTCCCCCGCAATGAACTTCCGCTCTTCTGGGCTCAAATTGTTTTTTTTAAATCTGTTTTAGGATTTGAATTAAATTTTAACTTTAATTTAAGTGGTCACTTGCAAAAATCTCGGCCTATGTGCTCATACCCATTGGTGGGTACGTGGTGGGTACGTTTCGTACCCACCACGTACCCCCCACGTCCCCCGCAATGAACTTCCGCTCTCCTGGGCTCAAATTGTTTTTTTTAAATCTGTTTTAGGATTTGAATTAAATTTTAACTTTAATTTAAGTGGTCACTTGCAAAAATCTCGACCTATGTGCTCATACCCATTGGTGGGTACGTGGTGGGTACGTTTCGTACCCACCACGTACCCACCACGTCCCCCGCAATGAACTTCCGCTCTTCTGGGCTCAAATTGTTTTTTTTAAATCTGTTTTAGGATTTGAATTAAATTTTAACTTTAATTTAAGTGGTCACTTGCAAAAATCTCGGCCTATGTGCTCATACCCATTGGTGGGTACGTGGTGGGTACGTTTTGTACCCACCACGTACCCACCACGTCCCCCGCAATGAACTTCCGCTCTTCTGGGCTCAAATTGTTTTTTTTAAATCTGTTTTAGGATTTGAATTAAATTTTAACTTTAATTTAAGTGGTCACTTGCAAAAATCTCGGCCTATGTGCTCATACCCATTGGTGGGTACGTGGTGGGTACGTTTCGTACCCACCACGTACCCCCCACGTCCCCCGCAATGAACTTCCGCTCTCCTGGGCTCAAATTGTTTTTTTTAAATCTGTTTTAGGATTTGAATTAAATTTTAACTTTAATTTAAGTGGTCACTTGCAAAAATCTCGACCTATGTGCTCATACCCATTGGTGGGTACGTGGTGGGTACGTTTCGTACCCACCACGTACCCACCACGTCCCCCGCAATGAACTTCCGCTCTTCTGGGCTCAAATTGTTTTTTTTAAATCTGTTTTAGGATTTGAATTAAATTTTAACTTTAATTTAAGTGGTCACTTGCAAAAATCTCGGCCTATGTGCTCATACCCATTGGTGGCTACGTGGTGGGTACGTTTCGTACCCACCACGTACCCCCCACGTCCCCCGCAATGAACTTCCGCTCTCCTGGGCTCAAATTGTTTTTTTTAAATCTGTTTTAGGATTTGAATTAAATTTGAACATTTATTTAAGTGGTCACTTGCAAAAATCTCGGCCTATGTGCTCATACCCATTGGTGGGTACGTGGTGGGTACGTTTCGTACCCACCACGTACCCACCACGTCCCCCGCAATGAACTTCCGCTCTTCTGGGCTCAAATTGTTTTTTTTAAATCTGTTTTAGGATTTGAATTAAATTTTAACTTTAATTTAAGTGGTCACTTGCAAAAATCTCGGCCTATGTGCTCATACCCATTGGTGGGTACGTGGTGGGTACGTTTCGTACCCACCACGTACCCCCCACGTCCCCCGCAATGAACTTCCGCTCTCCTGGGCTCAAATTGTTTTTTTTAAATCTGTTTTAGGATTTGAATTAAATTTTAACTTTTATTTAAGTGGTCACTTGCAAAAATCTCGGCCTATGTGCTCATACCCATTGGTGGGTACGTGGTGGGTACGTTTCGTACCCACCACGTACCCACCACGTCCCCCGCAATGAACTTCCGCTCTTCTGGGCTCAAATTGTTTTTTTTAAATCTGTTTTAGGATTTGAATTAAAGTTTAACTTTAATTTAAGTGGTCACTTGCAAAAATCTCGGCCTATGTGCTCATACCCATTGGTGGGTACGTGGTGGGTACGTTTCGTACCCACCACGTACCCCCCACGTCCCCCGCAATGAACTTCCGCTCTTCTGGGCTCAAATTGTTTTTTTTAAATCTGTTTTAGGATTTGAATTAAATTTTAACTTTTATTTAAGTGGTCACTTGCAAAAATCTCGGCCTATGTGCTCATACCCATTGGTGGGTACGTGGTGGGTACGTTTCGTACCCACCACGTACCCACCACGTCCCCCGCAATGAACTTCCGCTCTTCTGGGCTCAAATTGTTTTTTTTAAATCTGTTTTAGGATTTGAATTAAATTTTAACTTTAATTTAAGTGGTCACTTGCAAAAATCTCGGCCTATGTGCTCATACCCATTGGTGGGTACGTGGTGGGTACGTTTCGTACCCACCACGTACCCCCCACGTCCCCCGCAATGAACTTCCGCTCTCCTGGGCTCAAATTGTTTTTTTTAAATCTGTTTTAGGATTTGAATTAAATTTTAACTTTTATTTAAGTGGTCACTTGCAAAAATCTCGGCCTATGTGCTCATACCCATTGGTGGGTACGTGGTGGGTACGTTTCGTACCCACCACGTACCCACCACGTCCCCCGCAATGAACTTCCGCTCTTCTGGGCTCAAATTGTTTTTTTTAAATCTGTTTTAGGATTTGAATTAAATTTTAACTTTAATTTAAGTGGTCACTTGCAAAAATCTCGGCCTATGTGCTCATACCCATTGGTGGGTACGTGGTGGGTACGTTTCGTACCCACCACGTACCCACCACGTCCCCCGCAATGAACTTCCGCTCTTCTGGGCTCAAATTGTTTTTTTTAAATCTGTTTTAGGATTTGAATTAAATTTTAACTTTAATTTAACTGGTCACTTGCAAAAATCTCGGCCTATGTGCTCATACACATTGGTGGGTACGTTTCGTACCCACCACACCACCACTCCGCTCTTCTGGGCTCAAATTGTTTTTTTTTTAAATCTGTTTTAGGATTTGAATTAAATTTTAACTTTAATTTAAGTGGTCACTTGCAAAAATCTCGGCCTATGTGCTCATACCCATTGGTGGGTACGTGGTGGGTACGTTTCGTACCCACCACGTACCCACCACGTCCCCCGCAATGAACTTCCGCTCTCCTGGGCTCAAATTGTTTTTTTTAAATCTGTTTTAGGATTTGAATTAAATTTTAACTTTAATTTAAGTGGTCACTAGCAAAAATCTCGGCCTATGTGCTCATACACATTGGTGGGTACGTGGTGGGTACGTTTCGTACCCACCACGTACCCCCCACGTCCCCCGCAATGAACTTCCGCTCTTCTGGGCTCAAATTGTTTTTTTTAAATCTGTTTTAGGATTTGAATTAAATTTTAACTTTAATTTAAGTGGTCACTTGCAAAAATCTCGGCCTATGTGCTCATACCCATTGGTGGGTACGTGGTGGGTACGTTTCGTACCCACCACGTACCCCCCACGTCCCCCGCAATGAACTTCCGCTCTCCTGGGCTCAAATTGTTTTTTTTAAATCTGTTTTAGGATTTGAATTAAATTTTAACTTTAATTTAAGTGGTCACTTGCAAAAATCTCGGCCTATGTGCTCATACCCATTGGTGGGTACGTGGTGGGTACGTTTCGTACCCACCACGTACCCACCACGTCCCCCGCAATGAACTTCCGCTCTTCTGGGCTCAAATTGTTTTTTTTTAAATCTGTTTTAGGATTTGAATTAAATTTTAACTTTAATTTAAGTGGTCACTTGCAAAAATATCGGCCTATGTGCTCATACACATTGGTGGGTACGTGGTGGGTACGTTTCGTACCCACCACGTACCCCCCACGTCCCCCGCAATGAACTTCCGCTCTCCTGGGCTCAAATTGTTTTTTTTAAATCTGTTTTAGGATTTGAATTAAATTTTAACTTTAATTTAAGTGGTCACTTGCAAAAATCTCGACCTATGTGCTCATACCCATTGGTGGGTACGTGGTGGGTACGTTTCGTACCCACGACGTACCCACCACGTCCCCCGCAATGAACTTCCGCTCTTCTGGGCTCAAATTGTTTTTTTTAAATCTGTTTTAGGATTTGAATTAAATTTTAACTTTAATTTAAGTGGTCACTTGCAAAAATCTCGGCCTATGTGCTCATACCCATTGGTGGCTACGTGGTGGGTACGTTTCGTACCCACCACGTACCCCCCACGTCCCCCGCAATGAACTTCCGCTCTCCTGGGCTCAAATTGTTTTTTTTAAATCTGTTTTAGGATTTGAATTAAATTTTAACTTTAATTTAAGTGGTCACTTGCAAAAATCTCGGCCTATGTGCTCATACACATTGGTGGGTACGTGGTGGGTACGAAACGTACCCACCACGTACCCACCACGTCCCCCGCAATGAACTTCCGCTCTCCTGGGCTCAAATTGTTTTTTTTAAATCTGTTTTAGGATTTGAATTAAATTTTAACTTTAATTTAAGTGGTCACTTGCAAAAATCTCGGCCTATGTGCTCATACCCATTGGTGGGTACGTGGTGGGTACGTTTCGTACCCACCACGTACCCACCACGTCCCCCGCAATGAACTTCCGCTCTTCTGGGCTCAAATTGTTTTTTTTTAAATCTGTTTTAGGATTTGAATTAAATTTTAACTTTAATTTAAGTGGTCACTTGCAAAAATCTCGGCCTATGTGCTCATACACATTGGTGGGTACGTGGTGGGTACGTTTCGTACCCACCACGTACCCCCCACGTCCCCCGCAATGAACTTCCGCTCTCCTGGGCTCAAATTGTTTTTTTTAAATCTGTTTTAGGATTTGAATTAAATTTTAACTTTAATTTAAGTGGTCACTTGCAAAAATCTCGACCTATGTGCTCATACCCATTGGTGGGTACGTGGTGGGTACATTTCGTACCCACCACGTACCCACCACGTCCCCCGCAATGAACTTCCGCTCTTCTGGGCTCAAATTGTTTTTTTTAAATCTGTTTTAGGATTTGAATTAAATTTTAACTTTAATTTAAGTGGTCACTTGCAAAAATCTCGGCCTATGTGCTCATACACATTGGTGGGTACGTGGTGGGTACGAAACGTACCCACCACGTACCCACCACGTCCCCCGCAATGAACTTCCGCTCTCCTGGGCTCAAATTGTTTTTTTTAAATCTGTTTTAGGATTTGAATTAAATTTTAACTTTAATTTAAGTGGTCACTTGCAAAAATCTCGGCCTATGTGCTCATACACATTGGTGGGTACGTGGTGGGTACGAAACGTACCCACCACGTACCCACCACGTCCCCCGCAATGAACTTCCGCTCTCCTGGGCTCAAATTGTTTTTTTTAAATCTGTTTTAGGATTTGAATTAAATTTTAACTTTAATTTAAGTGGTCACTTGCAAAAATCTCGGCCTATGTGCTCATACCCATTGGTGGGTACGTGGTGGGTACGTTTCGTACCCACCACGTACCCACCACGTCCCCCGCAATGAACTTCCGCTCTTCTGGGCTCAAATTGTTTTTTTTAAATCTGTTTTAGGATTTGAATTAAATTTTAACTTTAATTTAAGTGGTCACTTGCAAAAATCTCGGCCTATGTGCTCATACCCATTGGTGGGTACGTGGTGGGTACGTTTCGTACCCACCACGTACCCCCCACGTCCCCCGCAATGAACTTCCGCTCTCCTGGGCTCAAATTGTTTTTTTTAAATCTGTTTTAGGATTTGAATTAAATTTTAACTTTTATTTAAGTGGTCACTTGCAAAAATCTCGGCCTATGTGCTCATACCCATTGGTGGGTACGTGGTGGGTACGTTTCGTACCCACCACGTACCCACCACGTCCCCCGCAATGAACTTCCGCTCTTCTGGGCTCAAATTGTTTTTTTTAAATCTGTTTTAGGATTTGAATTAAAGTTTAACTTTAATTTAAGTGGTCACTTGCAAAAATCTCGGCCTATGTGCTCATACCCATTGGTGGGTACGTGGTGGGTACGTTTCGTACCCACCACGTACCCCCCACGTCCCCCGCAATGAACTTCCGCTCTTCTGGGCTCAAATTGTTTTTTTTAAATCTGTTTTAGGATTTGAATTAAATTTTAACTTTTATTTAAGTGGTCACTTGCAAAAATCTCGGCCTATGTGCTCATACCCATTGGTGGGTACGTGGTGGGTACGTTTTGTACCCACCACGTACCCACCACGTCCCCCGCAATGAACTTCCGCTCTTCTGGGCTCAAATTGTTTTTTTTAAATCTGTTTTAGGATTTGAATTAAATTTTAACTTTAATTTAAGTGGTCACTTGCAAAAATCTCGGCCTATGTGCTCATACCCATTGGTGGGTACGTGGTGGGTACGTTTCGTACCCACCACGTACCCCCCACGTCCCCCGCAATGAACTTCCGCTCTCCTGGGCTCAAATTGTTTTTTTTAAATCTGTTTTAGGATTTGAATTAAATTTTAACTTTAATTTAAGTGGTCACTTGCAAAAATCTCGACCTATGTGCTCATACCCATTGGTGGGTACGTGGTGGGTACGTTTCGTACCCACCACGTACCCACCACGTCCCCCGCAATGAACTTCCGCTCTTCTGGGCTCAAATTGTTTTTTTTAAATCTGTTTTAGGATTTGAATTAAATTTTAACTTTAATTTAAGTGGTCACTTGCAAAAATCTCGGCCTATGTGCTCATACCCATTGGTGGCTACGTGGTGGGTACGTTTCGTACCCACCACGTACCCCCCACGTCCCCCGCAATGAACTTCCGCTCTCCTGGGCTCAAATTGTTTTTTTTAAATCTGTTTTAGGATTTGAATTAAATTTGAACATTTATTTAAGTGGTCACTTGCAAAAATCTCGGCCTATGTGCTCATACCCATTGGTGGGTACGTGGTGGGTACGTTTCGTACCCACCACGTACCCACCACGTCCCCCGCAATGAACTTCCGCTCTTCTGGGCTCAAATTGTTTTTTTTAAATCTGTTTTAGGATTTGAATTAAATTTTAACTTTAATTTAAGTGGTCACTTGCAAAAATCTCGGCCTATGTGCTCATACCCATTGGTGGGTACGTGGTGGGTACGTTTCGTACCCACCACGTACCCCCCACGTCCCCCGCAATGAACTTCCGCTCTCCTGGGCTCAAATTGTTTTTTTTAAATCTGTTTTAGGATTTGAATTAAATTTTAACTTTTATTTAAGTGGTCACTTGCAAAAATCTCGGCCTATGTGCTCATACCCATTGGTGGGTACGTGGTGGGTACGTTTCGTACCCACCACGTACCCACCACGTCCCCCGCAATGAACTTCCGCTCTTCTGGGCTCAAATTGTTTTTTTTAAATCTGTTTTAGGATTTGAATTAAAGTTTAACTTTAATTTAAGTGGTCACTTGCAAAAATCTCGGCCTATGTGCTCATACCCATTGGTGGGTACGTGGTGGGTACGTTTCGTACCCACCACGTACCCCCCACGTCCCCCGCAATGAACTTCCGCTCTTCTGGGCTCAAATTGTTTTTTTTAAATCTGTTTTAGGATTTGAATTAAATTTTAACTTTTATTTAAGTGGTCACTTGCAAAAATCTCGGCCTATGTGCTCATACCCATTGGTGGGTACGTGGTGGGTACGTTTCGTACCCACCACGTACCCACCACGTCCCCCGCAATGAACTTCCGCTCTTCTGGGCTCAAATTGTTTTTTTTAAATCTGTTTTAGGATTTGAATTAAATTTTAACTTTAATTTAAGTGGTCACTTGCAAAAATCTCGGCCTATGTGCTCATACCCATTGGTGGGTACGTGGTGGGTACGTTTCGTACCCACCACGTACCCCCCACGTCCCCCGCAATGAACTTCCGCTCTCCTGGGCTCAAATTGTTTTTTTTAAATCTGTTTTAGGATTTGAATTAAATTTTAACTTTTATTTAAGTGGTCACTTGCAAAAATCTCGGCCTATGTGCTCATACCCATTGGTGGGTACGTGGTGGGTACGTTTCGTACCCACCACGTACCCACCACGTCCCCCGCAATGAACTTCCGCTCTTCTGGGCTCAAATTGTTTTTTTTAAATCTGTTTTAGGATTTGAATTAAATTTTAACTTTAATTTAAGTGGTCACTTGCAAAAATCTCGGCCTATGTGCTCATACCCATTGGTGGGTACGTGGTGGGTACGTTTCGTACCCACCACGTACCCACCACGTCCCCCGCAATGAACTTCCGCTCTTCTGGGCTCAAATTGTTTTTTTTAAATCTGTTTTAGGATTTGAATTAAATTTTAACTTTAATTTAACTGGTCACTTGCAAAAATCTCGGCCTATGTGCTCATACACATTGGTGGGTACGTTTCGTACCCACCACACCACCACTCCGCTCTTCTGGGCTCAAATTGTTTTTTTTTAAATCTGTTTTAGGATTTGAATTAAATTTTAACTTTAATTTAAGTGGTCACTTGCAAAAATCTCGGCCTATGTGCTCATACCCATTGGTGGGTACGTGGTGGGTACGTTTCGTACCCACCACGTACCCACCACGTCCCCCGCAATGAACTTCCGCTCTCCTGGGCTCAAATTGTTTTTTTTAAATCTGTTTTAGGATTTGAATTAAATTTTAACTTTAATTTAAGTGGTCACTAGCAAAAATCTCGGCCTATGTGCTCATACACATTGGTGGGTACGTGGTGGTTACGTTTCGTACCCACCACGTACCCCCCACGTCCCCCGCAATGAACTTCCGCTCTTCTGGGCTCAAATTGTTTTTTTTAAATCTGTTTTAGGATTTGAATTAAATTTTAACTTTAATTTAAGTGGTCACTTGCAAAAATCTCGGCCTATGTGCTCATACCCATTGGTGGGTACGTGGTGGGTACGTTTCGTACCCACCACGTACCCCCCACGTCCCCCGCAATGAACTTCCGCTCTCCTGGGCTCAAATTGTTTTTTTTAAATCTGTTTTAGGATTTGAATTAAATTTTAACTTTAATTTAAGTGGTCACTTGCAAAAATCTCGGCCTATGTGCTCATACCCATTGGTGGGTACGTGGTGGGTACGTTTCGTACCCACCACGTACCCACCACGTCCCCCGCAATGAACTTCCGCTCTTCTGGGCTCAAATTGTTTTTTTTTAAATCTGTTTTAGGATTTGAATTAAATTTTAACTTTAATTTAAGTGGTCACTTGCAAAAATATCGGCCTATGTGCTCATACACATTGGTGGGTACGTGGTGGGTACGTTTCGTACCCACCACGTACCCCCCACGTCCCCCGCAATGAACTTCCGCTCTCCTGGGCTCAAATTGTTTTTTTTAAATCTGTTTTAGGATTTGAATTAAATTTTAACTTTAATTTAAGTGGTCACTTGCAAAAATCTCGACCTATGTGCTCATACCCATTGGTGGGTACGTGGTGGGTACGTTTCGTACCCACGACGTACCCACCACGTCCCCCGCAATGAACTTCCGCTCTTCTGGGCTCAAATTGTTTTTTTTAAATCTGTTTTAGGATTTGAATTAAATTTTAACTTTAATTTAAGTGGTCACTTGCAAAAATCTCGGCCTATGTGCTCATACCCATTGGTGGCTACGTGGTGGGTACGTTTCGTACCCACCACGTACCCCCCACGTCCCCCGCAATGAACTTCCGCTCTCCTGGGCTCAAATTGTTTTTTTTAAATCTGTTTTAGGATTTGAATTAAATTTTAACTTTAATTTAAGTGGTCACTTGCAAAAATCTCGGCCTATGTGCTCATACCCATTGGTGGGTACGTGGTGGGTACGTTTCGTACCCACCACGTACCCACCACGTCCCCCGCAATGAACTTCCGCTCTTCTGGGCTCAAATTGTTTTTTTTTAAATCTGTTTTAGGATTTGAATTAAATTTTAACTTTAATTTAAGTGGTCACTTGCAAAAATATCGGCCTATGTGCTCATACACATTGGTGGGTACGTGGTGGGTACGTTTCGTACCCACCACGTACCCCCCACGTCCCCCGCAATGAACTTCCGCTCTCCTGGGCTCAAATTGTTTTTTTTAAATCTGTTTTAGGATTTGAATTAAATTTTAACTTTTATTTAAGTGGTCACTTGCAAAAATCTCGGCCTATGTGCTCATACCCATTGGTGGGTACGTGGTGGGTACGTTTCGTACCCACCACGTACCCACCACGTCCCCCGCAATGAACTTCCGCTCTTCTGGGCTCAAATTGTTTTTTTTAAATCTGTTTTAGGATTTGAATTAAATTTTAACTTTAATTTAAGTGGTCACTTGCAAAAATCTCGGCCTATGTGCTCATACCCATTGGTGGGTACGTGGTGGGTACGTTTCGTACCCACCACGTACCCCCCACGTCCCCCGCAATGAACTTCCGCTCTCCTGGGCTCAAATTGTTTTTTTTAAATCTGTTTTAGGATTTGAATTAAATTTTAACTTTTATTTAAGTGGTCACTTGCAAAAATCTCGGCCTATGTGCTCATACCCATTGGTGGGTACGTGGTGGGTACGTTTCGTACCCACCACGTACCCACCACGTCCCCCGCAATGAACTTCCGCTCTTCTGGGCTCAAATTGTTTTTTTTAAATCTGTTTTAGGATTTGAATTAAATTTTAACTTTAATTTAAGTGGTCACTTGCAAAAATCTCGGCCTATGTGCTCATACCCATTGGTGGGTACGTGGTGGGTACGTTTCGTACCCACCACGTACCCACCACGTCCCCCGCAATGAACTTCCGCTCTTCTGGGCTCAAATTGTTTTTTTTAAATCTGTTTTAGGATTTGAATTAAATTTTAACTTTAATTTAACTGGTCACTTGCAAAAATCTCGGCCTATGTGCTCATACACATTGGTGGGTACGTTTCGTACCCACCACACCACCACTCCGCTCTTCTGGGCTCAAATTGTTTTTTTTTAAATCTGTTTTAGGATTTGAATTAAATTTTAACTTTAATTTAAGTGGTCACTTGCAAAAATCTCGGCCTATGTGCTCATACCCATTGGTGGGTACGTGGTGGGTACGTTTCGTACCCACCACGTACCCACCACGTCCCCCGCAATGAACTTCCGCTCTCCTGGGCTCAAATTGTTTTTTTTAAATCTGTTTTAGGATTTGAATTAAATTTTAACTTTAATTTAAGTGGTCACTAGCAAAAATCTCGGCCTATGTGCTCATACACATTGGTGGGTACGTGGTGGTTACGTTTCGTACCCACCACGTACCCCCCACGTCCCCCGCAATGAACTTCCGCTCTTCTGGGCTCAAATTGTTTTTTTTAAATCTGTTTTAGGATTTGAATTAAATTTTAACTTTAATTTAAGTGGTCACTTGCAAAAATCTCGGCCTATGTGCTCATACCCATTGGTGGGTACGTGGTGGGTACGTTTCGTACCCACCACGTACCCCCCACGTCCCCCGCAATGAACTTCCGCTCTCCTGGGCTCAAATTGTTTTTTTTAAATCTGTTTTAGGATTTGAATTAAATTTTAACTTTAATTTAAGTGGTCACTTGCAAAAATCTCGGCCTATGTGCTCATACCCATTGGTGGGTACGTGGTGGGTACGTTTCGTACCCACCACGTACCCACCACGTCCCCCGCAATGAACTTCCGCTCTTCTGGGCTCAAATTGTTTTTTTTTAAATCTGTTTTAGGATTTGAATTAAATTTTAACTTTAATTTAAGTGGTCACTTGCAAAAATATCGGCCTATGTGCTCATACACATTGGTGGGTACGTGGTGGGTACGTTTCGTACCCACCACGTACCCCCCACGTCCCCCGCAATGAACTTCCGCTCTCCTGGGCTCAAATTGTTTTTTTTAAATCTGTTTTAGGATTTGAATTAAATTTTAACTTTAATTTAAGTGGTCACTTGCAAAAATCTCGACCTATGTGCTCATACCCATTGGTGGGTACGTGGTGGGTACGTTTCGTACCCACGACGTACCCACCACGTCCCCCGCAATGAACTTCCGCTCTTCTGGGCTCAAATTGTTTTTTTTAAATCTGTTTTAGGATTTGAATTAAATTTTAACTTTAATTTAAGTGGTCACTTGCAAAAATCTCGGCCTATGTGCTCATACCCATTGGTGGCTACGTGGTGGGTACGTTTCGTACCCACCACGTACCCCCCACGTCCCCCGCAATGAACTTCCGCTCTCCTGGGCTCAAATTGTTTTTTTTAAATCTGTTTTAGGATTTGAATTAAATTTTAACTTTAATTTAAGTGGTCACTTGCAAAAATCTCGACCTATGTGCTCATACCCATTGGTGGGTACGTGGTGGGTACGTTTCGTACCCACCACGTACCCACCACGTCCCCCGCAATAAACTTCCGCTCTCCTGGGCTCAAATTGTTTTTTTTAAATCTGTTTTAGGATTTGAATTAAATTTTAACTTTAATTTAAGTGGTCACTTGCAAAAATCTCGGCCTATGTGCTCATACCCATTGGTGGGTACGTGGTGGGTACGTTTCGTACCCACCACGTACCCCCCACGTCCCCCGCAATGAACTTCCGCTCTCCTGGGCTCAAATTGTTTTTTTTAAATCTGTTTTAGGATTTGAATTAAATTTTAACTTTAATTTAAGTGGTCACTTGCAAAAATCTCGGCCTATGTGCTCATACACATTGGTGGGTACGTGGTGGGTACGTTTCGTACCCACCACGTACCCCCCACGTCCCCCGCAATGAACTTCCGCTCTCCTGGGCTCAAATTGTTTTTTTTAAATCTGTTTTAGGATTTGAATTAAATTTTAACTTTAATTTAAGTGGTCACTTGCAAAAATCTCGGCCTATGTGCTCATACCCATTGGTGGGTACGTGGTGGGTACGTTTCGTACCCACCACGTACCCCCCACGTCCCCCGCAATGAACTTCCGCTCTCCTGGGCTCAAATTGTTTTTTTTAAATCTGTTTTAGGATTTGAATTAAATTTTAACTTTAATTTAAGTGGTCACTTGCAAAAATCTCGGCCTATGTGCTCATACACATTGGTGGGTACGTGGTGGGTACGTTTCGTACCCACCACGTACCCCCCACGTCCCCCGCAATGAACTTCCGCTCTCCTGGGCTCAAATTGTTTTTTTTAAATCTGTTTTAGGATTTGAATTAAATTTTAACTTTAATTTAAGTGGTCACTTGCAAAAATCTCGACCTATGTGCTCATACCCATTGGTGGGTACGTGGTGGGTACGTTTCGTACCCACCACGTACCCACCACGTCCCCCGCAATGAACTTCCGCTCTTCTGGGCTCAAATTGTTTTTTTTAAATCTGTTTTAGGATTTGAATTAAATTTTAACTTTAATTTAAGTGGTCACTTGCAAAAATCTCGGCCTATGTGCTCATACCCATTGGTGGCTACGTGGTGGGTACGTTTCGTACCCACCACGTACCCCCCACGTCCCCCGCAATGAACTTCCGCTCTCCTGGGCTCAAATTGTTTTTTTTAAATCTGTTTTAGGATTTGAATTAAATTTGAACATTTATTTAAGTGGTCACTTGCAAAAATCTCGGCCTATGTGCTCATACCCATTGGTGGGTACGTGGTGGGTACGTTTCGTACCCACCACGTACCCACCACGTCCCCCGCAATGAACTTTCGCTCTTCTGGGCTCAAATTGTTTTTTTTAAATCTGTTTTAGGATTTGAATTAAATTTTAACTTTAATTTAAGTGGTCACTTGCAAAAATCTCGGCCTATGTGCTCATACCCATTGGTGGGTACGTGGTGGGTACGTTTCGTACCCACCACGTACCCCCCACGTCCCCCGCAATGAACTTCCGCTCTCCTGGGCTCAAATTGTTTTTTTTAAATCTGTTTTAGGATTTGAATTAAATTTTAACTTTAATTTAAGTGGTCACTTGCAAAAATCTCGGCCTATGTGCTCATACCCATTGGTGGGTACGTGGTGGGTACGTTTCGTACCCACCACGTACCCCCCACGTCCCCCGCAATGAACTTCCGCTCTCCTGGGCTCAAATTGTTTTTTTTAAATCTGTTTTAGGATTTGAATTAAATTTTAACTTTAATTTAAGTGGTCACTTGCAAAAATCTCGGCCTATGTGCTCATACACATTGGTGGGTACGTGGTGGGTACGTTTCGTACCCACCACGTACCCCCCACGTCCCCCGCAATGAACTTCCGCTCTCCTGGGCTCAAATTGTTTTTTTTAAATCTGTTTTAGGATTTGAATTAAATTTTAACTTTAAATTAAGTGGTCACTAGCAAAAATCTCGTCCAATGTTCTCATACACATTGGTGGGTACGTGGTGGGTACGTTTCGTACCCACCACGTACCCACCACGTCCCCCGCAATGAACTTCCGCTCTTCTGGGCTCAAATTGTTTTTTTTAAATCTGTTTTAGGATTTGAATTAAATTTTAACTTTAATTTAAGTGGTCACTTGCAAAAATCTCGGCCTATGTGCTCATACCCATTGGTGGCTACGTGGTGGGTACGTTTCGTACCCACCACGTACCCCCCACGTCCCCCGCAATGAACTTCCGCTCTCCTGGGCTCAAATTGTTTTTTTTAAATCTGTTTTAGGATTTGAATTAAATTTGAACATTTATTTAAGTGGTCACTTGCAAAAATCTCGGCCTATGTGCTCATACCCATTGGTGGGTACGTGGTGGGTACGTTTCGTACCCACCACGTACCCACCACGTCCCCCGCAATGAACTTCCGCTCTTCTGGGCTCAATTTTTTTTTTTTAAATCTGTTTTAGGATTTGAATTAAATTTTAACTTTAATTTAAGTGGTCACTTGCAAAAATCTCGGCCTATGTGCTCATACCCATTGGTGGGTACGTGGTGGGTACGTTTCGTACCCACCACGTACCCCCCACGTCCCCCGCAATGAACTTCCGCTCTCCTGGGCTCAAATTGTTTTTTTTAAATCTGTTTTAGGATTTGAATTAAATTTTAACTTTTATTTAAGTGGTCACTTGCAAAAATCTCGGCCTATGTGCTCATACCCATTGGTGGGTACGTGGTGGGTACGTTTCGTACCCACCACGTACCCACCACGTCCCCCGCAATGAACTTCCGCTCTTCTGGGCTCAAATTGTTTTTTTTAAATCTGTTTTAGGATTTGAATTAAAGTTTAACTTTAATTTAAGTGGTCACTTGCAAAAATCTCGGCCTATGTGCTCATACCCATTGGTGGGTACGTGGTGGGTACGTTTCGTACCCACCACGTACCCCCCACGTCCCCCGCAATGAACTTCCGCTCTTCTGGGCTCAAATTGTTTTTTTTAAATCTGTTTTAGGATTTGAATTAAATTTTAACTTTTATTTAAGTGGTCACTTGCAAAAATCTCGGCCTATGTGCTCATACCCATTGGTGGGTACGTGGTGGGTACGTTTCGTACCCACCACGTACCCACCACGTCCCCCGCAATGAACTTCCGCTCTCCTGGGCTCAAATTGTTTTTTTTAAATCTGTTTTAGGATTTGAATTAAATTTTAACTTTTATTTAAGTGGTCACTTGCAAAAATCTCGGCCTATGTGCTCATACCCATTGGTGGGTACGTGGTGGGTACGTTTCGTACCCACCACGTACCCACCACGTCCCCCGCAATGAACTTCCGCTCTTCTGGGCTCAAATTGTTTTTTTTAAATCTGTTTTAGGATTTGAATTAAATTTTAACTTTAATTTAAGTGGTCACTTGCAAAAATCTCGGCCTATGTGCTCATACACATTGGTGGGTACGTTTCGTACCCACCACACCACCACTCCGCTCTTCTGGGCTCAAATTGTTTTTTTTTAAATCTGTTTTAGGATTTGAATTAAATTTTAACTTTAATTTAAGTGGTCACTTGCAAAAATCTCGGCCTATGTGCTCATACCCATTGGTGGGTACGTGGTGGGTACGTTTCGTACCCACCACGTACCCACCACGTCCCCCGCAATAAACTTCCGCTCTCCTGGGCTCAAATTGTTTTTTTTAAATCTGTTTTAGGATTTGAATTAAATTTTAACTTTAATTTAAGTGGTCACTTGCAAAAATCTCGGCCTATGTGCTCATACCCATTGGTGGGTACGTGGTGGGTACGTTTCGTACCCACCACGTACCCCCCACGTCCCCCGCAATGAACTTCCGCTCTCCTGGGCTCAAATTGTTTTTTTTAAATCTGTTTTAGGATTTGAATTAAATTTTAACTTTAATTTAAGTGGTCACTTGCAAAAATCTCGGTCTATGTGCTCATACACATTGGCGGGTACGTGGTGGGTACGTTTCGTACCCACCACGTACCCCCCACGTCCCCCGCAATGAACTTCCGCTCTCCTGGGCTCAAATTGTTTTTTTTAAATCTGTTTTAGGATTTGAATTAAATTTTAACTTTAATTTAAGTGGTCACTTGCAAAAATCTCGGCCTATGTGCTCATACTCATTGGTGGGTACGTGGTGGGTACGTTTCGTACCCACCACGTACCCCCCACGTCCCCCGCAATAAACTTCCGCTCTCCTGGGCTCAAATTGTTTTTTTTAAATCTGTTTTAGGATTTGAATTAAATTTTAACTTTAATTTAAGTGGTCACTTGCAAAAATCTCGGCCTATGTGCTCATACCCATTGGTGGGTACGTGGTGGGTACGTTTCGTACCCACCACGTACCCCCCACGTCCCCCGCAATGAACTTCCGCTCTCCTGGGCTCAAATTGTTTTTTTTAAATCTGTTTTAGGATTTGAATTAAATTTTAACTTTAATTTAAGTGGTCACTTGCAAAA
This sequence comes from Beris morrisii, assembly GCA_951812415.1. NCBI lineage: Eukaryota > Metazoa > Arthropoda > Insecta > Diptera > Stratiomyidae > Beris > Beris morrisii. Next base: position 105,648,889 of record OX638312.1, on the reverse strand, counting down.
ATCTCGGCCTATGTGCTCATACACATTGGTGGGTACGTGGTGGGTACGTTTCGTACCCACCACGTACCCCCCACGTCCCCCGCAATGAACTTCCGCTCTCCTGGGCTCAAATTGTTTTTTTTAAATCTGTTTTAGGATTTGAATTAAATTTTAACTTTAATTTAAGTGGTCACTTGCAAAAATCTCGGCCTATGTGCTCATACACATTGGTGGGTACGTGGTGGGTACGTTTCGTACCCACCACGTACCCCCCACGTCCCCCGCAATGAACTTCCGCTCTCCTGGGCTCAAATTGTTTTTTTTAAATCTGTTTTAGGATTTGAATTAAATTTTAACTTTAATTTAAGTGGTCACTTGCAAAAATCTCGGCCTATGTGCTCATACCCATTGGTGGGTACGTGGTGGGTACGTTTCGTACCCACCACGTACCCACCACGTCCCCCGCAATGAACTTCCGCTCTCCTGGGCTCAAATTGTTTTTTTTAAATCTGTTTTAGGATTTGAATTAAATTTTAACTTTAATTTAAGTGGTCACTTGCAAAAATCTCGGCCTATGTGCTCATACCCATTGGTGGGTACGTGGTGGGTACGTTTCGTACCCACCACGTACCCACCACGTCCCCGCAATGAACTTCCGCTCTTCTGGGCTCAAATTGTTTTTTTTTAAATCTGTTTTAGGATTTGAATTAAATTTTAACTTTAATTTAAGTGGTCACTTGCAAAAATCTCGGCCTATGTGCTCATACACATTGGTGGGTACGTGGTGGGTACGTTTCGTACCCACCACGTACCCCCCACGTCCCCCGCAATGAACTTCCGCTCTCCTGGGCTCAAATTGTTTTTTTTAAATCTGTTTTAGGATTTGAATTAAATTTTAACTTTAATTTAAGTGGTCACTTGCAAAAATCTCGACCTATGTGCTCATACCCATTGGTGGGTACGTGGTGGGTACGTTTCGTACCCACCACGTACCCACCACGTCCCCCGCAATGAACTTCCACTCTTCTGGGCTCAAATTGTTTTTTTTAAATCTGTTTTAGGATTTGAATTAAATTTTAACTTTAATTTAAGTGGTCACTTGCAAAAATCTCGGCCTATGTGCTCATACCCATTGGTGGCTACGTGGTGAACTTCCGCTCTCCTGGGCTCAAATTGTTTTTTTTAAATCTGTTTTAGGATTTGAATTAAATTTGAACATTTATTTAAGTGGTCACTTGCAAAAATCTCGGCCTATGTGCTCATACCCATTGGTGGGTACGTGGTGGGTACGTTTCGTACCCACCACGTACCCACCACGTCCCCCGCAATGAACTTTCGCTCTTCTGGGCTCAAATTGTTTTTTTTAAATCTGTTTTAGGATTTGAATTAAATTTTAACTTTAATTTAAGTGGTCACTTGCAAAAATCTCGGCCTATGTGCTCATACCCATTGGTGGGTACGTGGTGGGTACGTTTCGTACCCACCACGTACCCCCCACGTCCCCCGCAATGAACTTCCGCTCTCCTGGGCTCAAATTGTTTTTTTTAAATCTGTTTTAGGATTTGAATTAAATTTTAACTTTAATTTAAGTGGTCACTTGCAAAAATCTCGGCCTATGTGCTCATACACATTGGTGGGTACGTGGTGGGTACGTTTCGTACCCACCACGTACCCCCCACGTCCCCCGCAATGAACTTCCGCTCTCCTGGGCTCAAATTGTTTTTTTTAAATCTGTTTTAGGATTTGAATTAAATTTTAACTTTAATTTAAGTGGTCACTTGCAAAAATCTCGGCCTATGTGCTCATACCCATTGGTGGGTACGTGGTGGGTACGTTTCGTACCCACCACGTACCCCCCCCGTCCCCCGCAATGAACTTCCGCTCTCCTGGGCTCAAATTGTTTTTTTTAAATCTGTTTTAGGATTTGAATTAAATTTTAACTTTAAATTAAGTGGTCACTAGCAAAAATCTCGTCCTATGTTCTCATACACATTGGTGGGTACGTGGTGGGTACGTTTCGTACCCACCACGTACCCACCACGTCCCCCGCAATGAACTTCCGCTCTTCTGGGCTCAAATTGTTTTTTTTAAATCTGTTTTAGGATTTGAATTAAATTTTAACTTTAATTTAAGTGGTCACTTGCAAAAATCTCGGCCTATGTGCTCATACCCATTGGTGGCTACGTGGTGGGTACGTTTCGTACCCACCACGTACCCCCCACGTCCCCCGCAATGAACTTCCGCTCTCCTGGGCTCAAATTGTTTTTTTTAAATCTGTTTTAGGATTTGAATTAAATTTGAACATTTATTTAAGTGGTCACTTGCAAAAATCTCGGCCTATGTGCTCATACCCATTGGTGGGTACGTGGTGGGTACGTTTCGTACCCAACACGTACCCACCACGTCCCCCGCAATGAACTTCCGCTCTTCTGGGCTCAAATTGTTTTTTTTAAATCTGTTTTAGGATTTGAATTAAATTTTAACTTTAATTTAAGTGGTCACTTGCAAAAATCTCGGCCTATGTGCTCATACCCATTGGTGGGTACGTGGTGGGTACGTTTCGTACCCACCACGTACCCCCCACGTCCCCCGCAATGAACTTCCGCTCTCCTGGGCTCAAATTGTTTTTTTTAAATCTGTTTTAGGATTTGAATTAAATTTTAACTTTTATTTAAGTGGTCACTTGCAAAAATCTCGGCCTATGTGCTCATACCCATTGGTGGGTACGTGGTGGGTACGTTTCGTACCCACCACGTACCCACCACGTCCCCCGCAATGAACTTCCGCTCTTCTGGGCTCAAATTGTTTTTTTTAAATCTGTTTTAGGATTTGAATTAAAGTTTAACTTTAATTTAAGTGGTCACTTGCAAAAATCTCGGCCTATGTGCTCATACCCATTGGTGGGTACGTGGTGGGTACGTTTCGTACCCACCACGTACCCCCCACGTCCCCCGCAATGAACTTCCGCTCTTCTGGGCTCAAATTGTTTTTTTTAAATCTGTTTTAGGATTTGAATTAAATTTTAACTTTTATTTAAGTGGTCACTTGCAAAAATTTCGGCCTATGTGCTCATACCCATTGGTGGGTACGTGGTGGGTACGTTTCGTACCCACCACGTACCCACCACGTCCCCCGCAATGAACTTCCGCTCTTCTGGGCTCAAATTGTTTTTTTTAAATCTGTTTTAGGATTTGAATTAAATTTTAACTTTAATTTAAGTGGTCACTTGCAAAAATCTCGGCCTATGTGCTCATACCCATTGGTGGGTACGTGGTGGGTACGTTTCGTACCCACCACGTACCCCCCACGTCCCCCGCAATGAACTTCCGCTCTCCTGGGCTCAAATTGTTTTTTTTAAATCTGTTTTAGGATTTGAATTAAATTTTAACTTTTATTTAAGTGGTCACTTGCAAAAATCTCGGCCTATGTGCTCATACCCATTGGTGGGTACGTGGTGGGTACGTTTCGTACCCACCACGTACCCACCACGTCCCCCGCAATGAACTTCCGCTCTTCTGGGCTCAAATTGTTTTTTTTAAATCTGTTTTAGGATTTGAATTAAATTTTAACTTTAATTTAAGTGGTCACTTGCAAAAATCTCGGCCTATGTGCTCATACCCATTGGTGGGTACGTGGTGGGTACGTTTCGTACCCACCACGTACCCACCACGTCCCCCGCAATGAACTTCCGCTCTTCTGGGCTCAAATTGTTTTTTTTAAATCTGTTTTAGGATTTGAATTAAATTTTAACTTTAATTTAAGTGGTCACTTGCAAAAATCTCGGCCTATGTGCTCATACACATTGGTGGGTACGTGGTGGGTACGTTTCGTACCCACCACACCACCACTCCGCTCTTCTGGGCTCAAATTGTTTTTTTTAAATCTGTTTTAGGATTTGAATTAAATTTTAACTTTAATTTAAGTGGTCACTTGCAAAAATCTCGGCCTATGTGCTCATACCCATTGGTGGGTACGTGGTGGGTACGTTTCGTACCCACCACGTACCCCCCACGTCCCCCGCAATGAACTTCCGCTCTCCTGGGCTCAAATTGTTTTTTTTAAATCTGTTTTAGGATTTGAATTAAATTTTAACTTTAATTTAAGTGGTCACTTGCAAAAATCTCGGCCTATGTGCTCATACCCATTGGTGGGTACGTGGTGAGTACGTTTCGTACCCACCACGTACCCCCCACGTCCCCCGCAATGAACTTCCGCTCTCCTGGGCTCAAATTGTTTTTTTTAAATCTGTTTTAGGATTTGAATTAAATTTTAACTTTAATTTAAGTGGTCACTTGCAAAAATCTCGGCCTATGTGCTCATACACATTGGTGGGTACGTGGTGGGTACGTTTCGTACCCACCACGTACCCCCCACGTCCCCCGCAATGAACTTCCGCTCTCCTGGGCTCAAATTGTTTTTTTTAAATCTGTTTTAGGATTTGAATTAAATTTTAACTTTAATTTAAGTGGTCACTTGCAAAAATCTCGGCCTATGTGCTCATACCCACCACGTCCCCCGCAATGAACTTCCGCTCTCCTGGGCTCAAATTGTTTTTTTTAAATCTGTTTTAGGATTTGAATTAAATTTTAACTTTAATTTAAGTGGTCACTTGCAAAAATCTCGGCCTATGTGCTCATACCCATTAGTGGGTACGTGGTGGGTACGTTTCGTACCCACCACGTACCCACCACGTCCCCGCAATGAACTTCCGCTCTTCTGGGCTCAAATTGTTTTTTTTTAAATCTGTTTTAGGATTTGAATTAAATTTTAACTTTAATTTAAGTGGTCACTTGCAAAAATCTCGGCCTATGTGCTCATACACATTGGTGGGTACGTGGTGGGTACGTTTCGTACCCACCACGTACCCCCCACGTCCCCCGCAATGAACTTCCGCTCTCCTGGGCTCAAATTGTTTTTTTTAAATCTGTTTTAGGATTTGAATTAAATTTTAACTTTAATTTAAGTGGTCACTTGCAAAAATCTCGACCTATGTGCTCATACCCATTGGTGGGTACGTGGTGGGTACGTTTCGTACCCACCACGTACCCACCACGTCCCCCGCAATGAACTTCCGCTCTTCTGGGCTCAAATTGTTTTTTTTAAATCTGTTTTAGGATTTGAATTAAATTTTAACTTTAATTTAAGTGGTCACTTGCAAAAATCTCGGCCTATGTGCTCATACCCATTGATGGCTACGTGGTGGGTACGTTTCGTACCCACCACGTACCCCCCACGTCCCCCGCAATGAACTTCCGCTCTCCTGGGCTCAAATTGTTTTTTTTAAATCTGTTTTAGGATTTGAATTAAATTTGAACATTTATTTAAGTGGTCACTTGCAAAAATCTCGGCCTATGTGCTCATACCCATTGGTGGGTACGTGGTGGGTACGTTTCGTACCCACCACGTACCCACCACGTCCCCCGCAATGAACTTTCGCTCTTCTGGGCTCAAATTGTTTTTTTTAAATCTGTTTTAGGATTTGAATTAAATTTTAACTTTAATTTAAGTGGTCACTTGCAAAAATCTCGGCCTATGTGCTCATACCCATTGGTGGGTACGTGGTGGGTACGTTTCGTACCCACCACGTACCCCCCACGTCCCCCGCAATGAACTTCCGCTCTCCTGGGCTCAAATTGTTTTTTTTAAATCTGTTTTAGGATTTGAATTAAATTTTAACTTTAATTTAAGTGGTCACTTGCAAAAATCTCGGCCTATGTGCTCATACACATTGGTGGGTACGTGGTGGGTACGTTTCGTACCCACCACGTACCCCCCACGTCCCCCGCAATGAACTTCCGCTCTCCTGGGCTCAAATTGTTTTTTTTAAATCTGTTTTAGGATTTGAATTAAATTTTAACTTTAATTTAAGTGGTCACTTGCAAAAATCTCGGCCTATGTGCTCATACCCATTGGTGGGTACGTGGTGGGTACGTTTCGTACCCACCACGTACCCCCCACGTCCCCCGCAATGAACTTCCGCTCTCCTGGGCTCAAATTGTTTTTTTTAAATCTGTTTTAGGATTTGAATTAAATTTGAACATTTATTTAAGTGGTCACTTGCAAAAATCTCGGCCTATGTGCTCATACCCATTGGTGGGTACGTGGTGGGTACGTTTCGTACCCACCACGTACCCACCACGTCCCCCGCAATGAACTTCCGCTCTCCTGGGCTCAAATTGTTTTTTTTAAATCTGTTTTAGGATTTGAATTAAATTTTAACTTTAATTTAAGTGGTCACTTGCAAAAATCTCGGCCTATGTGCTCATACCCATTGGTGGGTACGTGGTGGGTACGTTTCGTACCCACCACGTACCCCCCACGTCCCCCGCAATGAACTTCCGCTCTCCTGGGCTCAAATTGTTTTTTTTAAATCTGTTTTAGGATTTGAATTAAATTTTAACTTTAATTTAAGTGGTCACTTGCAAAAATCTCGGCCTATGTGCTCATACCCATTGGTGGCTACGTGGTGGGTACGTTTCGTACCCACCACGTACCCCCCACGTCCCCCGCAATGAACTTCCGCTCTCCTGGGCTCAAATTGTTTTTTTTAAATCTGTTTTAGGATTTGAATTAAATTTTAACTTTAATTTAAGTGGTCACTTGCAAAAATCTCGGCCTATGTGCTCATACCCATTGGTGGGTACGTGGTGGGTACGTTTCGTACCCACCACGTACCCACCACGTCCCCCGCAATGAACTTCCGCTCTCCTGGGCTCAAATTGTTTTTTTTAAATCTGTTTTAGGATTTGAATTAAATTTTAACTTTAATTTAAGTGGTCACTTGCAAAAATCTCGGCCTATGTGCTCATACCCATTGGTGGGTACGTGGTGGGTACGTTTCGTACCCACCACGTACCCACCACGTCCCCCACAATGAACTTCCGCTCTCCTGGGCTCAAATTGTTTTTTTTAAATCTGTTTTAGGATTTGAATTAAATTTTAACTTTAATTTAAGTGGTCACTTGCAAAAATCTCGGCCTATGTGCTCATACCCATTGGTGGGTACGTGGTGGGTACGTTTCATACCCACCACGTACCCACCACGTCCCCCGCAATGAACTTCCGCTCTTCTGGGCTCAAATTGTTTTTTTTTAAATCTGTTTTAGGATTTGAATTAAATTTTAACTTTAATTTAAGTGGTCACTTGCAAAAATCTCGGCCTATGTGCTCATACCCATTGGTGGGTACGTGGTGGGTACGTTTCGTACCCACCACGTACCCCCCACGTCCCCCGCAATGAACTTCCGCTCTCCTGGGCTCAAATTGTTTTTTTTAAATCTGTTTTAGGATTTGAATTAAATTTTAACTTTAATTTAAGTGGTCACTTGCAAAAATCTCGGCCTATGTGCTCATACCCATTGGTGGGTACGTGGTGGGTACGTTTCGTACCCACCACGTACCCCCCACGTCCCCCGCAATGAACTTCCGCTCTCCTGGGCTCAAATTGTTTTTTTTAAATCTGTTTTAGGATTTGAATTAAATTTTAACTTTTATTTAAGTGGTCACTTGCAAAAATCTCGGCCTATGTGCTCATACACATTGGTGGGTACGTGGTGGGTACGTTTCGTACCCACCACGTACCCCCCACGTCCCCCGCAATGAACTTCCGCTCTCCTGGGCTCAAATTGTTTTTTTTAAATCTGTTTTAGGATTTGAATTAAATTTTAACATTAATTTAAGTGGTCACTTGCAAAAATCTCGGCCTATGTGCTCATACCCATTGGTGGGTACGTGGTGGGTACGTTTTGTACCCACCACGTACCCCCCACGTCCCCCGCAATGAACTTCCGCTCTCCTGGGCTCAAATTGTTTTTTTTAAATCTGTTTTAGGATTTGAATTAAATTTTAACTTTAATTTAAGTGGTCACTTGCAAAAATCTCGGCCTATGTGCTCATACCCATTGGTGGGTACGTGGTGGGTACGTTTCGTACCCACCACGTACCCCCCACGTCCCCCGCAATGAACTTCCGCTCTCCTGGGCTCAAATTGTTTTTTTTAAATCTGTTTTAGGATTTGAATTAAATTTTAACTTTAATTTAAGTGGTCACTTGCAAAAATCTCAACCTATGTGCTCATACCCATTGGTGGGTACGTGGTGGGTACGTTTCGTACCCACCACGTCCCCCGCAATGAACTTCCGCTCTCCTGGGCTCAAATTGTTTTTTTTAAATCTGTTTTAGGATTTGAATTAAATTTTAACTTTAATTTAAGTGGTCACTAGCAAAAATCTCGGCCTATGTTCTCATACACATTGGTGGGTACGTGGTGGGTACGTTTCGTACCCACCACGTACCCACCACGTCCCCCGCAATAAACTTCCGCTCTCCTGGGCTCAAATTGTTTTTTTTAAATCTGTTTTAGGATTTGAATTAAATTTTAACTTTAATTTAAGTGGTCACTTGCAAAAATCTCGGCCTATGTGCTCATACACATTGGTGGGTACGTGGTGGGTACGTTTCGTACCCACCACGTACCCCCCACGTCCCCCGCAATGAACTTCCGCTCTCCTGGGCTCAAATTGTTTTTTTTAAATCTGTTTTAGGATTTGAATTAAATTTTAACTTTAATTTAAGTGGTCACTTGCAAAAATCTCGGCCTATGTGCTCATACCCATTGGTGGGTACGTGGTGGGTACGTTTCGTACCCACCACGTACCCCCCACGTCCCCCGCAATGAACTTCCGCTCTCCTGGGCTCAAATTGTTTTTTTTAAATCTGTTTTAGGATTTGAATTAAATTTTAACTTTAATTTAAGTGGTCACTTGCAAAAATCTCAACCTATGTGCTCATACCCATTGGTGGGTACGTGGTGGGTACGTTTCGTACCCACCACGTCCCCCGCAATGAACTTCCGCTCTCCTGGGCTCAAATTATTTTTTTTAAATCTGTTTTAGGATTTGAATTAAATTTTAACTTTAATTTAAGTGGTCACTAGCAAAAATCTCGGCCTATGTTCTCATACACATTGGTGGGTACGTGGTGGGTACGTTTCGTACCCACCACGTACCCACCACGTCCCCCGCAATAAACTTCCGCTCTCCTGTGCTCAAATTGTTTTTTTTAAATCTGTTTTAGGATTTGAATTAAAGTTTAACTTTAATTTAAGTGGTCACTTGCAAAAATCTCGGCCTATGTGCTCATACCCATTGGTGGGTACGTGGTGGGTACGTTTCGTACCCACCACGTACCCCCCACGTCCCCCGCAATGAACTTCCGCTCTCCTGGGCTCAAATTGTTTTTTTTAAATCTGTTTTAGGATTTGAATTAAATTTTAACTTTAATTTAAGTGGTCACTTGCAAAAATCTCGGCCTATGTGCTCATACACATTGGTGGGTACGTGGTGGGTACGTTTCGTACCCACCACGTACCCCCCACGTCCCCCGCAATGAACTTCCGCTCTCCTGGGCTCAAATTGTTTTTTTTAAATCTGTTTTAGGATTTGAATTAAATTTTAACTTTAATTTAAGTGGTCACTTGCAAAAATCTCGGCCTATGTGCTCATACCCATTGGTGGGTACGTGGTGGGTACGTTTCGTACCCACCACGTACCCCCCACGTCCCCCGCAATGAACTTCCGCTCTCCTGGGCTCAAATTGTTTTTTTTAAATCTGTTTTAGGATTTGAATTAAATTTTAACTTTAATTTAAGTGGTCACTTGCAAAAATCTCGGCCTATGTGCTCATACACATTGGTGGGTACGTGGTGGGTACGTTTCGTACCCACCACGTACCCCCCACGTCCCTCGCAATGAACTTCCGCTCTCCGGGGCTCAAATTGTTTTTTTTAAATCTGTTTTAGGATTTGAATTAAATTTTAACTTTAATTTAAGTGGTCACTAGCAAAAATCTCGTCCTATGTTCTCATACACATTGGTGGGTACGTTTCGTACCCACCACGTACCCACCACGTCCCCCGCAATGAACTTCCGCTCTTCTGGGCTCAAATTGTTTTTTTTAAATCTGTTTTAGGATTTGAATTAAATTTTAACTTTAATTTAAGTGGTCACTTGCAAAAATCTCGGCCTATGTGCTCATACCCATTGGTGGGTACGTGGTGGGTACGTTTCGTACCCACCACGTACCCACCACGTCCCCCGCAATGAACTTCCGCTCTTCTGGGCTCAAATTGTTTTTTTTAAATCTGTTTTAGGATTTGAATTAAATTTTAACTTTAATTTAAGTGGTCACTTGCAAAAATCTCGGCCTATGTGCTCATACCCATTGGTGGCTACGTGGTGGGTACGTTTCGTACCCACCACGTACCCCCCACGTCCCCCGCAATGAACTTCCGCTCTCCTGGGCTCAAATTGTTTTTTTTAAATCTGTTTTAGGATTTGAATTAAATTTGAACATTTATTTAAGTGGTCACTTGCAAAAATCTCGGCCTATGTGCTCATACCCATTGGTGGGTACGTGGTGGGTACGTTTCGTACCCACCACGTACCCACCACGTCCCCCGCAATGAACTTCCGCTCTCCTGGGCTCAAATTGTTTTTTTTAAATCTGTTTTAGGATTTGAATTAAATTTTAACTTTAATTTAAGTGGTCACTAGCAAAAATCTCGGCCTATGTTCTCATACACATTGGTGGGTACGTGGTGGGTACGTTTCGTACCCACCACGTACCCACCACGTCCCCCGCAATAAACTTCCGCTCTCCTGGGCTCAAATTGTTTTTTTTAAATCTGTTTTAGGATTTGAATTAAATTTTAACTTTAATTTAAGTGGTCACTTGCAAAAATCTCGGCCTATGTGCTCATACACATTGGTGGGTACGTGGTGGGTACGTTTTGTACCCACCACGTACCCCCCACGTCCCCCGCAATGAACTTCCGCTCTCCTGGGCTCAAATTGTTTTTTTTAAATCTGTTTTAGGATTTGAATTAAATTTTAACTTTAATTTAAGTGGTCACTTGCAAAAATCTCGGCCTATGTGCTCATACCCATTGGTGGCTACGTGGTGGGTACGTTTCGTACCCACCACGTACCCCCCACGTCCCCCGCAATGAACTTCCGCTCTCCTGGGCTCAAATTGTTTTTTTTAAATCTGTTTTAGGATTTGAATTAAATTTTAACTTTAATTTAAGTGGTCACTTGCAAAAATCTCGGCCTATGTGCTCATACACATTGGTGGGTACGTGGTGGGTACGTTTCGTACCCACCACGTACCCCCCACGTCCCCCGCAATGAACTTCCGCTCTCCTGGGCTCAAATTGTTTTTTTTAAATCTGTTTTAGGATTTGAATTAAATTTTAACTTTAATTTAAGTGGTCACTTGCAAAAATCTCGGCCTATGTGCTCATACCCATTGGTGGGTACGTGGTGGGTACGTTTCGTACCCACCACGTACCCACCACGTCCCCCGCAATGAACTTCCGCTCTCCTGGGCTCAAATTGTTTTTTTTAAATCTGTTTTAGGATTTGAATTAAATTTTAACTTTAATTTAAGTGGTCACTTGCAAAAATCTCGGCCTATGTGCTCATACCCATTGGTGGGTACGTGGTGGGTACGTTTCATACCCACCACGTACCCACCACGTCCCCCGCAATGAACTTCCGCTCTTCTGGGCTCAAATTGTTTTTTTTTAAATCTGTTTTAGGATTTGAATTAAATTTTAACTTTAATTTAAGTGGTCACTTGCAAAAATCTCGGCCTATGTGCTCATACACATTGGTGGGTACGTGGTGGGTACGTTTCGTACCCACCACGTACCCCCCACGTCCCCCGCAATGAACTTCCGCTCTCCTGGGCTCAAATTGTTTTTTTTAAATCTGTTTTAGGATTTGAATTAAATTTTAACTTTAATTTAAGTGGTCACTTGCAAAAATCTCGGCCTATGTGCTCATACCCATTGGTGGGTACGTGGTGGGTACGTTTCGTACCCACCACGTACCCCCCACGTCCCCCGCAATGAACTTCCGCTCTCCTGGGCTCAAATTGTTTTTTTTAAATCTGTTTTAGGATTTGAATTAAATTTTAACTTTTATTTAAGTGGTCACTTGCAAAAATCTCGGCCTATGTGCTCATACCCATTGGTGGGTACGTGGTGGGTACGTTTCGTACCCACCACGTACCCCCCACGTCCCCCGCAATGAACTTCCGCTCTCCTGGGCTCAAATTGTTTTTTTTAAATCTGTTTTAGGATTTGAATTAAATTTTAACTTTAATTTAAGTGGTCACTTGCAAAAATCTCGGCCTATGTGCTCATACCCATTGGTGGGTACGTGGTGGGTACGTTTCGTACCCACCACGTACCCCCCACGTCCCCCGCAATGAACTTCCGCTCTCCTGGGCTCAAATTGTTTTTTTTAAATCTGTTTTAGGATTTGAATTAAATTTTAACTTTAATTTAAGTGGTCACTAGCAAAAATCTCGGCCTATGTTCTCATACACATTGGTGGGTACGTGGTGGGTACGTTTCGTACCCACCACGTACCCACCACGTCCCCCGCAATAAACTTCCGCTCTCCTGGGCTCAAATTGTTTTTTTTAAATCTGTTTTAGGATTTGAATTAAATTTTAACTTTAATTTAAGTGGTCACTTGCAAAAATCTCGGCCTATGTGCTCATACACATTGGTGGGTACGTGGTGGGTACGTTTCGTACCCACCACGTACCCCCCACGTCCCCCGCAATGAACTTCCGCTCTCCTGGGCTCAAATTGTTTTTTTTAAATCTGTTTTAGGATTTGAATTAAATTTTAACTTTAATTTAAGTGGTCACTTGCAAAAATCTCGGCCTATGTGCTCATACACATTGGTGGGTACGTGGTGGGTACGTTTCGTACCCACCACGTACCCCCCACGTCCCCCGCAATGAACTTCTGCTCTCCTGGGCTCAAATTGTTTTTTTTAAATCTGTTTTAGGATTTGAATTAAATTTTAACTTTAATTTAAGTGGTCACTTGCAAAAATCTCGGCCTATGTGCTCATACCCATTGGTGGGTACGTGGTGGGTACGTTTCGTACCCACCACGTACCCACCACGTCCCCCGCAATGAACTTCCGCTCTCCTGGGCTCAAATTGTTTTTTTTAAATCTGTTTTAGGATTTGAATTAAATTTTAACTTTAATTTAAGTGGTCACTTGCAAAAATCTCGGCCTATGTGCTCATACCCATTGGTGGGTACGTGGTGGGTACGTTTCATACCCACCACGTACCCACCACGTCCCCCGCAATGAACTTCCGCTCTTCTGGGCTCAAATTGTTTTTTTTTTAATCTGTTTTAGGATTTGAATTAAATTTTAACTTTAATTTAAGTGGTCACTTGCAAAAATCTCGGCCTATGTGCTCATACACATTGGTGGGTACGTGGTGGGTACGTTTCGTACCCACCACGTACCCCCCACGTCCCCCGCAATGAACTTCCGCTCTCCTGGGCTCAAATTGTTTTTTTTAAATCTGTTTTAGGATTTGAATTAAATTTTAACTTTAATTTAAGTGGTCACTTGCAAAAATCTCGGCCTATGTGCTCATACCCATTGGTGGGTACGTGGTGGGTACGTTTCGTACCCACCACGTACCCCCCACGTCCCCCGCAATGAACTTCCGCTCTCCTGGGCTCAAATTGTTTTTTTTAAATCTGTTTTAGGATTTGAATTAAATTTTAACTTTTATTTAAGTGGTCACTTGCAAAAATCTCGGCCTATGTGCTCATACCCATTGGTGGGTACGTGGTGGGTACGTTTCGTACCCACCACGTACCCCCCACGTCCCCCGCAATGAACTTCCGCTCTCCTGGGCTCAAATTGTTTTTTTTAAATCTGTTTTAGGATTTGAATTAAATTTTAACTTTAATTTAAGTGGTCACTTGCAAAAATCTCGGCCAATGTGCTCATACCCATTGGTGGGTACGTGGTGGGTACGTTTCGTACCCACCACGTACCCCCCACGTCCCCCGCAATGAACTTCCGCTCTCCTGGGCTCAAATTGTTTTTTTTAAATCTGTTTTAGGATTTGAATTAAATTTTAACTTTAATTTAAGTGGTCACTTGCAAAAATCTCAACATTTGTGCTCATACCCATTGGTGGGTACGTGGTGGGTACGTTTCGTACCCACCACGTCCCCCGCAATGAACTTCCGCTCTCCTGGGCTCAAATTGTTTTTTTTAAATCTGTTTTAGGATTTGAATTAAATTTTAACTTTAATTTAAGTGGTCACTAGCAAAAATCTCGGCCTATGTTCTCATACACATTGGTGGGTACGTGGTGGGTACGTTTCGTACCCACCACGTACCCACCACGTCCCCCGCAATAAACTTCCGCTCTCCTGGGCTCAAATTGTTTTTTTTAAATCTGTTTTAGGATTTGAATTAAATTTTAACTTTAATTTAAGTGGTCACTTGCAAAAATCTCGGCCTATGTGCTCATACCCATTGGTGGCTACGTGGTGGGTACGTTTCGTACCCACCACGTACCCCCCACGTCCCCCGCAATGAACTTCCGCTCTCCTGGGCTCAAATTGTTTTTTTTAAATCTGTTTTAGGATTTGAATTAAATTTTAACTTTAATTTAAGTGGTCACTTGCAAAAATCTCGGCCTATGTGCTCATACCCATTGGTGGGTACGTGGTGGGTACGTTTCGTACCCACCACGTACCCCCCACGTCCCCCGCAATGAACTTCCGCTCTCCTGGGCTCAAATTGTTTTTTTTAAATCTGTTTTAGGATTTGAATTAAATTTTAACTTTAATTTAAGTGGTCACTTGCAAAAATCTCGGCCTATGTGCTCATACCCATTGGTGGGTACGTGGTGGGTACGTTTCGTACCCACCACGTACCCACCACGTCCCCCGCAATAAACTTCCGCTCTCCTGGGCTCAAATTGTTTTTTTTAAATCTGTTTTAGGATTTGAATTAAATTTTAACTTTAATTTAAGTGGTCACTTGCAAAAATCTCGGCCTATGTTCTCATACACATTGGTGGGTACGTGGTGGGTACGTTTCGTACCCACCACGTACCCACCACGTCCCCCGCAATAAACTTCCGCTCTCCTGGGCTCAAATTGTTTTTTTTAAATCTGTTTTAGGATTTGAATTAAATTTTAACTTTAATTTAAGTGGTCACTTGCAAAAATCTCGGCCTATGTGCTCATACACATTGGTGGGTACGTGGTGGGTACGTTTCGTATCCACCACGTACCCCCCACGTCCCCCGCAATGAACTTCCGCTCTCCTGGGCTCAAATTGTTTTTTTTAAATCTGTTTTAGGATTTGAATTAAATTTTAACTTTAATTTAAGTGGTCACTTGCAAAAATCTCGGCCTATGTGCTCATACCCATTGGTGGGTACGTGGTGGGTACGTTTCGTACCCACCACGTACCCCCACGTCCCCGCAATGAACTTCCGCTCTCCTGGGCTCAAATTGTTTTTTTTAAATCTGTTTTAGGATTTGAATTAAATTTTAACTTTAATTTAAGTGGTCACTTGCAAAAATCTCAACCTATGTGCTCATACCCATTGGTGGGTACGTGGTGGGTACGTTTCGTACCCACCACGTCCCCCGCAATGAACTTCCGCTCTCCTGGGCTCAAATTATTTTTTTTAAATCTGTTTTAGGATTTGAATTAAATTTTAACTTTAATTTAAGTGGTCACTAGCAAAAATCTCGGCCTATGTTCTCATACACATTGGTGGGTACGTGGTGGGTACGTTTCGTACCCACCACGTACCCACCACGTCTCCCGCAATAAACTTCCGCTCTCCTGGGCTCAAATTGTTTTTTTTAAATCTGTTTTAGGATTTGAATTAAAGTTTAACTTTAATTTAAGTGGTCACTTGCAAAAATCTCGGCCTATGTGCTCATACCCATTGGTGGGTACGTGCTGGGTACGTTTCGTACCCACCACGTACCCCCCACGTCCCCCGCAATGAACTTCCGCTCTCCTGGGCTCAAATTGTTTTTTTTAAATCTGTTTTAGGATTTGAATTAAATTTTAACTTTAATTTAAGTGGTCACTTGCAAAAATCTCGGCCTATGTGCTCATACCCATTGGTGGGTACGTGGTGGGTACGTTTCGTACCCACCACGTACCCCCCACGTCCCCCGCAATGAACTTCCGCTCTCCTGGGCTCAAATTGTTTTTTTTAAATCTGTTTTAGGATTTGAATTAAATTTTAACTTTAATTTAAGTGGTCACTTGCAAAAATCTCGGCCTATGTGCTCATACACATTGGTGGGTACGTGTTGGGTACGTTTCGTACCCACCACGTACCCCCCACGTCCCCCGCAATGAACTTCCGCTCTCCTGGGCTCAAATTGTTTTTTTTAAATCTGTTTTAGGATTTGAATTAAATTTTAACTTTAATTTAAGTGGTCACTTGCAAAAATCTCGGCCTATGTGCTCATACCCATTGGTGGGTACGTGGTGGGTACGTTTCGTACCCACCACGTACCCACCACGTCCCCCGCAATGAACTTCCGCTCTCCTGGGCTCAAATTGTTTTTTTTAAATCTGTTTTAGGATTTGAATTAAATTTTAACTTTAATTTAAGTGGTCACTTGCAAAAATCTCGGCCTATGTGCTCATACCCATTGGTGGGTACGTGGTGGGTACGTTTCGTACCCACCATGTACCCACCACGTCCCCCGCAATGAACTTCCGCTCTTCTGGGCTCAAATTGTTTTTTTTAAATCTGTTTTAGGATTTGAATTAAATTTTAACTTTAATTTAAGTGGTCACTTGCAAAAATCTCGGCCT
Source organism: Beris morrisii (assembly GCA_951812415.1). Lineage (NCBI taxonomy): Eukaryota > Metazoa > Arthropoda > Insecta > Diptera > Stratiomyidae > Beris > Beris morrisii. Next base: position 105,632,210 of record OX638312.1, on the reverse strand, counting down.
ATGTGCTCATACACATTGGTGGGTACGTGGTGGGTACGTTTCGTACCCACCACGTACCCCCCACGTCCCCCGCAATGAACTTCCGCTCTCCTGGGCTCAAATTGTTTTTTTTAAATCTGTTTTAGGATTTGAATTAAATTTTAACTTTAATTTAAGTGGTCACTTGCAAAAATCTCGACCTATGTGCTCATACCCATTGGTGGGTACGTGGTGGGTACGTTTCGTACCCACCACGTACCCACCACGTCCCCCGCAATGAACTTCCGCTCTTCTGGGCTCAAATTGTTTTTTTTAAATCTGTTTTAGGATTTGAATTAAATTTTAACTTTAATTTAAGTGGTCACTTGCAAAAATCTCGGCCTATGTGCTCATACCCATTGGTGGCTACGTGGTGGGTACGTTTCGTACCCACCACGTACCCCCCACGTCCCCCGCAATGAACTTCCGCTCTCCTGGGCTCAAATTGTTTTTTTTAAATCTGTTTTAGGATTTGAATTAAATTTGAACATTTATTTAAGTGGTCACTTGCAAAAATCTCGGCCTATGTGCTCATACCCATTGGTGGGTACGTGGTGGGTACGTTTCGTACCCACCACGTACCCACCACGTCCCCCGCAATAAACTTCCGCTCTCCTGGGCTCAAATTGTTTTTTTTAAATCTGTTTTAGGATTTGAATTAAATTTTAACTTTAATTTAAGTGGTCACTTGCAAAAATCTCGGCCTATGCGCTCATACCCATTGGTGGGTACGTGGTGGGTACGTTTCGTACCCACCACGTCCCCGCAATGAACTTCCGCTCTTCTGGGCTCAAATTGTTTTTTTTAAATCTGTTTTAGGATTTGAATTAAATTTTAACTTTAATTTAAGTGGTCACTTGCAAAAATCTCGGCCTATGTGCTCATACCCATTGGTGGGTACGTGGTGGGTACGTTTCGTACCCACCACGTACCCACCACGTCCCCCGCAATGAACTTCCGCTCTTCTGGGCTCAAATTGTTTTTTTTAAATCTGTTTTAGGATTTGAATTAAAGTTTAACTTTAATTTAAGTGGTCACTTGCAAAAATCTCGGCCTATGTGCTCATACCCATTGGTGGGTACGTGGTGGGTACGTTTCGTACCCACCACGTACCCCCCACGTCCCCCGCAATGAACTTCCGCTCTCCTGGGCTCAAATTGTTTTTTTTAAATCTGTTTTAGGATTTGAATTAAATTTTAACTTTTATTTAAGTGGTCACTTGCAAAAATCTCGGCCGATATGCTCATACCCATTGGTGGGTACGTGGTGGGTACGTTTCGTACCCACCACGTACCCACCACGTCCCCCGCAATGAACTTCCGCTCTTCTGGGCTCAAATTGTTTTTTTTAAATCTGTTTTAGGATTTGAATTAAATTTTAACTTTAATTTAAGTGGTCACTTGCAAAAATCTCGGCCTATGTGCTCATACACATTGGTGGGTACGTGGTGGGTACGTTTCGTACCCACCACGTACCCCCCACGTCCCCCGCAATGAACTTCCGCTCTCCTGGGCTCAAATTGTTTTTTTTAAATCTGTTTTAGGATTTGAATTAAATTTTAACTTTAATTTAAGTGGTCACTTGCAAAAATCTCGGCCTATGTGCTCATACCCATTGGTGGGTACGTGGTGGGTACGTTTCGTACCCACCACGTACCCCCCACGTCCCCCGCAATGAACTTCCGCTCTCCTGGGCTCAAATTGTTTTTTTTAAATCTGTTTTAGGATTTGAATTAAATTTTAACTTTAATTTAAGTGGTCACTTGCAAAAATCTCGGCCTATGTTCTCATACACATTGGTGGGTACGTGGTGGGTACGTTTCGTACCCACCACGTACCCACCACGTCCCCCGCAATAAACTTCCGCTCTCCTGGGCTCAAATTGTTTTTTTTAAATCTGTTTTAGGATTTGAATTAAATTTTAACTTTAATTTAAGTGGTCACTTGCAAAAATCTCGGCCTATGTGCTCATACACATTGGTGGGTACGTGGTGGGTACGTTTCGTATCCACCACGTACCCCCCACGTCCCCCGCAATGAACTTCCGCTCTCCTGGGCTCAAATTGTTTTTTTTAAATCTGTTTTAGGATTTGAATTAAATTTTAACTTTAATTTAAGTGGTCACTTGCAAAAATCTCGGCCTATGTGCTCATACCCATTGGTGGGTACGTGGTGGGTACGTTTTGTACCCACCACGTACCCTCCACGTCCCCCGCAATGAACTTCCGCTCTCCTGGGCACAAATTGTTTTTTTTAAATCTGTTTTAGGATTTGAATTAAATTTTAACTTTAATTTAAGTGGTCACTTGCAAAAATCTCGGCCTATGTTCTCATACCCATTGGTGGGTACGTGGTGGGTACGTTTCGTACCCACCACGTACCCACCACGTCCCCGCAATGAACTTCCGCTCTTCTGGGCTCAAATTGTTTTTTTTAAATCTGTTTTAGGATTTGAATTAAATTTTAACTTTAATTTAAGTGGTCACTTGCAAAAATCTCGGCCTATGTGCTCATACCCATTGGTGGGTACGTGGTGGGTACGTTTCGTACCCACCACGTACCCACCACGTCCCCCGCAATGAACTTCCGCTCTTCTGGGCTCAAATTGTTTTTTTTAAATCTGTTTTAGGATTTGAATTAAAGTTTAACTTTAATTTAAGTGGTCACTTGCAAAAATCTCGGCCTATGTGCTCATACCCATTGGTGGGTACGTGGTGGGTACGTTTTGTACCCACCACGTACCCCCCACGTCCCCCGCAATGAACTTCCGCTCTCCTGGGCTCAAATTGTTTTTTTTAAATCTGTTTTAGGATTTGAATTAAATTTTAACTTTTATTTAAGTGGTCACTTGCAAAAATCTCGGCCTATATGCTCATACCCATTGGTGGGTACGTGGTGGGTACGTTTCGTACCCACCACGTACCCACCACGTCCCCCGCAATGAACTTCCGCTCTTCTGGGCTCAAATTGTTTTTTTTAAATCTGTTTTAGGATTTGAATTAAATTTTAACTTTAATTTAAGTGGTCACTTGCAAAAATCTCGGCCTATGTGCTCATACACATTGGTGGGTACGTGGTGGGTACGTTTCGTACCCACCACGTACCCCCCACGTCCCCCGCAATGAACTTCCGCTCTCCTGGGCTCAAATTGTTTTTTTTAAATCTGTTTTAGGATTTGAATTAAATTTTAACTTTAATTTAAGTGGTCACTTGCAAAAATCTCGGCCTATGTGCTCATACCCATTGGTGGGTACGTGGTGGGTACGTTTCGTACCCACCACGTACCCCCCACGTCCCCCGCAATGAACTTCCGCTCTCCTGGGCTCAAATTGTTTTTTTTAAATCTGTTTTAGGATTTGAATTAAATTTTAACTTTAATTTAAGTGGTCACTTGCAAAAATCTCGGCCTATGTTCTCATACACATTGGTGGGTACGTGGTGGGTACGTTTCGTACCCACCACGTACCCACCACGTCCCCCGCAATAAACTTCCGCTCTCCTGGGCTCAAATTGTTTTTTTTAAATCTGTTTTAGGATTTGAATTAAATTTTAACTTTAATTTAAGTGGTCACTTGCAAAAATCTCGGCCTATGTGCTCATACACATTGGTGGGTACGTGGTGGGTACGTTTCGTATCCACCACGTACCCCCCACGTCCCCCGCAATGAACTTCCGCTCTCCTGGGCTCAAATTGTTTTTTTTAAATCTGTTTTAGGATTTGAATTAAATTTTAACTTTAATTTAAGTGGTCACTTGCAAAAATCTCGGCCTATGTGCTCATACCCATTGGTGGGTACGTGGTGGGTACGTTTCGTACCCACCACGTACCCCCACGTCCCCGCAATGAACTTCCGCTCTCCTGGGCTCAAATTGTTTTTTTTAAATCTGTTTTAGGATTTGAATTAAATTTTAACTTTAATTTAAGTGGTCACTTGCAAAAATCTCAACCTATGTGCTCATACCCATTGGTGGGTACGTGGTGGGTACGTTTCGTACCCACCACGTCCCCCGCAATGAACTTCCGCTCTCCTGGGCTCAAATTATTTTTTTTAAATCTGTTTTAGGATTTGAATTAAATTTTAACTTTAATTTAAGTGGTCACTAGCAAAAATCTCGGCCTATGTTCTCATACACATTGGTGGGTACGTGGTGGGTACGTTTCGTACCCACCACGTACCCACCACGTCTCCCGCAATAAACTTCCGCTCTCCTGGGCTCAAATTGTTTTTTTTAAATCTGTTTTAGGATTTGAATTAAAGTTTAACTTTAATTTAAGTGGTCACTTGCAAAAATCTCGGCCTATGTGCTCATACCCATTGGTGGGTACGTGCTGGGTACGTTTCGTACCCACCACGTACCCCCCACGTCCCCCGCAATGAACTTCCGCTCTCCTGGGCTCAAATTGTTTTTTTTAAATCTGTTTTAGGATTTGAATTAAATTTTAACTTTAATTTAAGTGGTCACTTGCAAAAATCTCGGCCTATGTGCTCATACCTATTGGTGGGTACGTGGTGGGTACGTTTCGTACCCACCACGTACCTTCCACGTCCCCCGCAATGAACTTCCGCTCTCCTGGGCTCAAATTGTTTTTTTTAAATCTGTTTTAGGATTTGAATTAAATTTTAACTTTAATTTAAGTGGTCACTTGCAAAAATCTCGGCCTATGTGCTCATACACATTGGTGGGTACGTGGTGGGTACGTTTCGTACCCACCACGTACCCCCCACGTCCCCCGCAATGAACTTCCGCTCTCCTGGGCTCAAATTGTTTTTTTTAAATCTGTTTTAGGATTTGAATTAAATTTTAACTTTAATTTAAGTGGTCACTTGCAAAAATCTCGGCCTATGTGCTCATACCCATTGGTGGGTACGTGGTGGGTACGTTTCGTACCCACCACGTACCCACCACGTCCCCCGCAATGAACTTCCGCTCTCCTGCGCTCAAATTGTTTTTTTTAAATCTGTTTTAGGATTTGAATTAAATTTTAACTTTAATTTAAGTGGTCACTTGCAAAAATCTCGGCCTATGTGCTCATACCCATTGGTGGGTACGTGGTGGGTACGTTTCGTACCCACCACGTACCCACCACGTCCCCCGCAATGAACTTCCGCTCTTCTGGGCTCAAATTGTTTTTTTTAAATCTGTTTTAGGATTTGAATTAAATTTTAACTTTAATTTAAGTGGTCACTTGCAAAAATCTCGGCCTATGTGCTCATACACATTGGTGGGTACGTGGTGGGTACGTTTCGTACCCACCACGTACCCCCCACGTCCCCCGCAATGAACTTCCGCTCTCCTGGGCTCAAATTGTTTTTTTTAAATCTGTTTTAGGATTTGAATTAAATTTTAACTTTAATTTAAGTGGTCACTTGCAAAAATCTCGACCTATGTGCTCATACCCATTGGTGGGTACGTGGTGGGTACGTTTCGTACCCACCACGTACCCACCACGTCCCCCGCAATGAACTTCCGCTCTTCTGGGCTCAAATTGTTTTTTTTAAATCTGTTTTAGGATTTGAATTAAATTTTAACTTTAATTTAAGTGGTCACTTGCAAAAATCTCGGCCTATGTGCTCATACCCATTGGTGGCTACGTGGTGGGTACGTTTCGTACCCACCACGTACCCCCCACGTCCCCCGCAATGAACTTCCGCTCTCCTGGGCTCAAATTGTTTTTTTTAAATCTGTTTTAGGATTTGAATTAAATTTGAACATTTATTTAAGTGGTCACTTGCAAAAATCTCGGCCTATGTGCTCATACCCATTGGTGGGTACGTGGTGGGTACGTTTCGTACCCACCACGTACCCACCACGTCCCCGCAATGAACTTCCGCTCTTCTGGGCTCAAATTGTTTTTTTTAAATCTGTTTTAGGATTTGAATTAAATTTTAACTTTAATTTAAGTGGTCACTTGCAAAAATCTCGGCCTATGTGCTCATACCTATTGGTGGGTACGTGGTGGGTACGTTTCGTACCCACCACGTACCCACCACGTCCCCCGCAATGAACTTCCGCTCTTCTGGGCTCAAATTGTTTTTTTTAAATCTGTTTTAGGATTTGAATTAAAGTTTAACTTTAATTTAAGTGGTCACTTGCAAAAATCTCGGCCTATGTGCTCATACCCATTGGTGGGTACGTGGTGGGTACGTTTCGTACCCACCACGTACCCCCCACGTCCCCCGCAATGAACTTCCGCTCTCCTGGGCTCAAATTGTTTTTTTTAAATCTGTTTTAGGATTTGAATTAAATTTTAACTTTTATTTAAGTGGTCACTTGCAAAAATCTCGGCCTATATGCTCATACCCATTGGTGGGTACGTGGTGGGTACGTTTCGTACCCACCACGTACCCACCACGTCCCCCGCAATGAACTTCCGCTCTTCTGGGCTCAAATTGTTTTTTTTAAATCTGTTTTAGGATTTGAATTAAAGTTTAACTTTAATTTAATTGGTCACTTGCAAAAATCTCGGCCTATGTGCTCATACCCATTGGTGGGTACGTGGTGGGTACGTTTCGTACCCACCACGTACCCTCCACGTCCCCCGCAATGAACTTCCGCTCTCCTGGGCTCAAATTGTTTTTTTTAAATCTGTTTTAGGATTTGAATTAAATTTTAACTTTTATTTAAGTGGTCACTTGCAAAAATCTCGGCCTATGTGCTCATACCCATTGGTGGGTACGTGGTGGGTACGTTTCGTACCCACCACGTACCCACCACGTCCCCCGCAATGAACTTCCGCTCTTCTGGGCTCAAATTGTTTTTTTTAAATCTGTTTTAGGATTTGAATTAAATTTTAACTTTAATTTAAGTGGTCACTTGCAAAAATCTCGGCCTATGTGCTCATACCCATTGGTGGGTACGTGGTGGGTACGTTTCGTACCCACCACGTCCCCCGAAATGAACTTCCGCTCTTCTGGGCTCAAATTGTTTTTTTTAAATCTGTTTTAGGATTTGAATTAAATTTTAACTTTAATTTAAGTGGTCACTTGCAAAAATCTCGGCCTATGTGCTCATACACATTGGTGGGTACGTGGTGGGTACGTTTCGTACCCACCACGTACCCACCACGTCCTACGCAATGAACTTCCGCTCTTCTGGGCTCAAATTGTTTTTTTTTAAATCTGTTTTAGGATTTGAATTAAATTTTAACTTTAATTTAAGTGGTCACTTGCAAAAATCTCGGCCTATGTGCTCATACCCATTGGTGGGTACGTGGTGGGTACGTTTCGTACCCACCACGTACCCACCACGTCCCCCGCAATAAACTTCCGCTCTCCTGGGCTCACATTGTTTTTTTTAAATCTGTTTTAGGATTTGAATTAAATTTTAACTTTAATTTAAGTGGTCACTTGCAAAAATCTCGGCCTATGCGCTCATACCCATTGGTGGGTACGTGGTGGGTACGTTTCGTACCCACCACGTACCCACCACGTCCCCGCAATGAACTTCCGCTCTTCTGGGCTCAAATTGTTTTTTTTAAATCTGTTTTAGGATTTGAATTAAATTTTAACTTTAATTTAAGTGGTCACTTGCAAAAATCTCGGCCTATGTGCTCATACCCATTGGTGGGTACGTGGTGGGTACGTTTCGTACCCACCACGTACCCCCACGTCCCCCGCAATGAACTTCCGCTCTCCTGGGCTCAAATTGTTTTTTTTAAATCTGTTTTAGGATTTGAATTAAATTTTAACTTTAATTTAAGTGGTCACTTGCAAAAATCTCGGCCTATGTGCTCATACCCATTGGTGGGTACGTGGTGGGTACGTTTCGTACCCACCACGTACCCCCCACGTCCCCCGCAATGAACTTCCGCTCTCCTGGGCTCAAATTGTTTTTTTTAAATCTGTTTTAGGATTTGAATTAAATTTTAACTTTTATTTAAGTGGTCACTTGCAAAAATCTCTGCCTATGTGCTCATACCCATTGGTGGGTACGTGGTGGGTACGTTTCGTACCCACCACGTACCCACCACGTCCCCCGCAATGAACTTCCGCTCTTCTGGGCTCAAATTGTTTTTTTTAAATCTGTTTTAGGATTTGAATTAAATTTTAACTTTAATTTAAGTGGTCACTTGCAAAAATCTCGGCCTATGTGCTCATACCCATTGGTGGGTACGTGGTGGGTACGTTTCGTACCCACCACGTACCCACCACGTCCCCCGCAATGAACTTCCGCTCTCCTGGGCTCAAATTGTTTTTTTTAAATCTGTTTTAGGATTTGAATTAAATTTTAACTTTAATTTAAGTGGTCACTTGCAAAAATCTCGGCCTATGTGCTCATACACATTGGTGGGTACGTGGTGGGTACGTTTCGTACCCACCACGTACCCACCACGTCCCCCGCAATGAACTTCCGCTCTTCTGGGCTCAAATTGTTTTTTTTTAAATCTGTTTTAGGATTTGAATTAAATTTTAACTTTAATTTAAGTGGTCACTTGCAAAAATCTCGGCCTATGTGCTCATACCCATTGGTGGGTACGTGGTGGGTACGTTTCGTACCCACCACGTACCCCCCACGTCCCCCGCAATGAACTTCCGCTCTCCTGGGCTCAAATTATTTTTTTTAAATCTGTTTTAGGGTTTGAATTAAATTTTAACTTTTATTTAAGTGGTCACTTGCAAAAATCTCGACCTATGTGCTCATACCCATTGGTGGGTACGTGGTGGGTACGTTTCGTACCCACCACGTACCCACCACGTCCCCCGCAATGAACTTCCGCTCTTCTGGGCTCAAATTGTTTTTTTTAAATCTGTTTTAGGATTTGAATTAAATTTTAACTTTAATTTAAGTGGTCACTTGCAAAAATCTCGGCCTATGTGCTCATACCCATTGGTGGGTACGTGGTGGGTACGTTTCGTACCCACCACGTACCCACCACGTCCCCCGCAATGAACTTCCGCTCTTCTGGGCTCAAATTGTTTTTTTTAAATCTGTTTTAGGATTTGAATTAAATTTTAACTTTAATTTAAGTGGTCACTTGCAAAAATCTCGGCCTATGTGCTCATACCCATTGGTGGGTACGTGGTGGGTACGTTTCGTACCCACCACGTACCCACCACGTCCCCCGCAATGAACTTCCGCTCTCCTGGGCTCAAATTGTTTTTTTTAAATCTGTTTTAGGATTTGAATTAAATTTTAACTTTAATTTAAGTGGTCACTTGCAAAAATCTCGGCCTATGTGCTCATACACATTGGTGGGTACGTGGTGGGTACGTTTCGTACCCACCACGTACCCACCACGTCCCCCGCAATGAACTTCCGCTCTTCTGGGCTCAAATTGTTTTTTTTTAAATCTGTTTTAGGATTTGAATTAAATTTTAACTTTAATTTAAGTGGTCACTTGCAAAAATCTCGGCCTATGTGCTCATACCCATTGGTGGGTACGTGGTGGGTACGTTTCGTACCCACCACGTACCCCCCACGTCCCCCGCAATGAACTTCCGCTCTCCTGGGCTCAAATTATTTTTTTTAAATCTGTTTTAGGGTTTGAATTAAATTTTAACTTTTATTTAAGTGGTCACTTGCAAAAATCTCGGCCTATGTGCTCATACCCATTGGTGGGTACGTGGTGGGTACGTTTCGTACCCACCACGTACCCACCACGTCCCCCGCAATGAACTTCCGCTCTTCTGGGCTCAAATTGTTTTTTTTAAATCTGTTTTAGGATTTGAATTAAATTTTAACTTTAATTTAAGTGGTCACTTGCAAAAATCTCGGCCTATGTGCTCATACCCATTGGTGGGTACGTGGTGGGTACGTTTCGTACCCACCACGTACCCACCACGTCCCCCGCAATGAACTTCCGCTCTTCTGGGCTCAAATTGTTTTTTTTAAATCTGTTTTAGGATTTGAATTAAATTTTAACTTTAATTTAAGTGGTCACTTGCAAAAATCTCGGCCTATGTGCTCATACCCATTGGTGGGTACGTGGTGGGTACGTTTCGTACCCACCACGTACCCACCACGTCCCCCGCAATAAACTTCCGCTCTCCTGGGCTCAAATTGTTTTTTTTAAATCTGTTTTAGGATTCGAATTAAATTTTAACTTTAATTTAAGTGGTCACTTGCAAAAATCTCGGCCTATGTGCTCATACCCATTGGTGGGTACGTGGTGGGTACGTTTCGTACCCACCACGTACCCCGCACGTCCCCCGCAATGAACTTCCGCTCTCCTGGGCTCAAATTGTTTTTTTTAAATCTGTTTTAGGATTTGAATTAAATTTTAACTTTTATTTAAGTGGTCACTTGCAAAAATCTCGGCCTATGTGCTCATACCCATTGGTGGGTACGTGGTGGGTACGTTTCGTACCCACCACGTACCCCCCACGTCCCCCGCAATGAACTTCCGCTCTCCTGGGCTCAAATTGTTTTTTTTAAATCTGTTTTAGGATTTGAATTAAATTTTAACTTTAATTTAAGTGGTCACTTGCAAAAATCTCGGCCTATGTGCTCATACCCATTGGTGGGTACGTGGTGGGTACGTTTCGTACCCACCACGTACCCCCCACGTCCCCCGCAATGAACTTCCGCTCTCCTGGGCTCAAATTGTTTTTTTTAAATCTGTTTTAGGATTTGAATTAAATTTTAACTTTAATTTAAGTGGTCACTTGCAAAAATCTCGGCCTATGTGCTCATACACATTGGTGGGTACGTGGTGGGTACGTTTCGTACCCACCACGTACCCCCCACGTCCCCCGCAATGAACTTCCGCTCTCCTGGGCTCAAATTGTTTTTTTTAAATCTGTTTTAGGATTTGAATTAAATTTTAACTTTAATTTAAGTGGTCACTTGTAAAAATCTCGGCCTATGTGCTCATACCCATTGGTGGGTACGTGGTGGGTACGTTTCGTACCCACCACGTACCCACCACGTCCCCCGCAATGAACTTCCGCTCTCCTGGGCTCAAATTGTTTTTTTTAAATCTGTTTTAGGATTTGAATTAAATTTTAACTTTAATTTAAGTGGTCACTTGCAAAAATCTCGGCCTATGTGCTCATACCCATTGGTGGGTACGTGGTGGGTACGTTTCGTACCCACCACGTACCCACCACGTCCCCCGCAATGAACTTCCGCTCTTCTGGGCTCAAATTGTTTTTTTTTAAATCTGTTTTAGGATTTGAATTAAATTTTAACTTTAATTTAAGTGGTCACTTGCAAAAATCTCGGCCTATGTGCTCATACACATTGGTGGGTACGTGGTGGGTACGTTTCGTACCCACCACGTACCCCCCACGTCCCCCGCAATGAACTTCCGCTCTCCTGGGCTCAAATTGTTTTTTTTAAATCTGTTTTAGGATTCGAATTAAATTTTAACTTTAATTTAAGTGGTCACTTGCAAAAATCTCGGCCTATGTGCTCATACCCATTGGTGGGTACGTGGTGGGTACGTTTCGTACCCACCACGTACCCACCACGTCCCCCGCAATAAACTTCCGCTCTCCTGGGCTCAAATTGTTTTTTTTAAATCTGTTTTAGGATTTGAATTAAATTTTAACTTTAATTTAAGTGGTCACTTGCAAAAATCTCGGCCTATGTGCTCATACCCATTGGTGGGTACGTGGTGGGTACGTTTCGTACCCACCACGTCCCCCGCAATGAACTTCCGCTCTTCTGGGCTCAAATTGTTTTTTTTAAATCTGTTTTAGGATTTGAATTAAATTTTAACTTTAATTTAAGTGGTCACTTGCAAAAATCTCGGCCTATGTGCTCATACACATTGGTGGGTACGTGGTGGGTACGTTTCGTACCCACCACGTACCCACCACGTCCCCCGCAATGAACTTCCGCTCTCCTGGGCTCAAATTGTTTTTTTTAAATCTGTTTTAGGATTTGAATTAAATTTTAACTTTAATTTAAGTGGTCACTTGCAAAAATCTCGGCCTATGTGCTCATACCCATTGGTGGGTACGTGGTGGGTACGTTTCGTACCCACCACGTACCCACCACGTCCCCCGCAATAAACTTCCGCTCTCCTGGGCTCAAATTGTTTTTTTTAAATCTGTTTTAGGATTTGAATTAAATTTTAACTTTTATTTAAGTGGTCACTTGCAAAAATCTCGGCCTATGTGCTCATACCCATTGGTGGGTACGTGGTGGGTACGTTTCGTACCCACCACGTACCCACCACGTCCCCCGCAATTAACTTCCGCTCTTCTGGGCTCAAATTGTTTTTTTTAAATCTGTTTTAGGATTTGAATTAAATTTCAACTTTAATTTAAGTGGTCACTTGCAAAAATCTCGGCCTATGTGCTCATACCCATTGGTGGGTACGTGGTGGGTACGTTTCGTACCCACCATGTACCCACCACGTCCCCCGCAATGAACTTCCGCTCTTCTGGGCTCAAATTGTTTTTTTTAAATCAGTTTTAGGATTTGAATTAAATTTTAACTTTAATTTAAGTGGTCACTTGCAAAAATCTCGGCCTATGTGCTCATACCCATTGGTGGGTACGTGGTGGGTACGTTTCGTACCCACCACGTACCCACCACGTCCCCCGCAATGAACTTCCGCTCTTCTGGGCTCAAATTGTTTTTTTTAAATCTGTTTTAGGATTTGAATTAAATTTTAACTTTTATTTAAGTGGTCACTTGCAAAAATCTCGGCCTATGTTCTCATACACATTGGTGGGTACGTGGTGGGTACGTTTCGTACCCACCACGTACCCACCACGTCCCCCGCAATAAACTTCCGCTCTCCTGGGCTCAAATTGTTTTTTTTAAATCTGTTTTAGGATTTGAATTAAATTTTAACTTTAATTTAAGTGGTCACTTGCAAAAATCTCGGCCTATGTGCTCATACCCATTGGTGGGTACGTGGTGGGTACGTTTCGTACCCACCACGTACCCCCCACGTCCCCCGCAATGAACTTCCGCTCTCCTGGGCTCAAATTGTTTTTTTTAAATCTGTTTTAGGATTTGAATTAAATTTTAACTTTTATTTAAGTGGTCACTTGCAAAAATCTCGGCCTATGTGCTCATACCCATTGGTGGGTACGTGGTGGGTACGCTTCGTACCCACCACGTACCCACCACGTCCCCCGCAATGAACTTCCGCTCTCCTGGGCTCAAATTGTTTTTTTTAAATCTGTTTTAGGATTTGAATTAAATTTTAACTTTAATTTAAGTGGTCACTTGCAAAAATCTCGGCCTATGTGCTCATACACATTGGTGGGTACGTGGTGGGTACGTTTCGTACCCACCACGTACCCACCACGTCCCCCGCAATGAACTTCCGCTCTTCTGGGCTCAAATTGTTTTTTTTTAAATCTGTTTTAGGATTTGAATTAAATTTTAACTTTAATTTAAGTGGTCACTTGCAAAAATCTCGGCCTATGTGCTCATACCCATTGGTGGGTACGTGGTGGGTACCTTTCGTACCCACCACGTACCCACCACGTCCCCCGCAATGAACTTCCGCTCTTCTGGGCTCAAATTGTTTTTTTTAAATCTGTTTTAGGATTTGAATTAAATTTTAACTTTAATTTAAGTGGTCACTTGCAAAAATCTCGGCCTATGTGCTCATACCCATTGGTGGGTACGTGGTGGGTACGTTTCGTACCCACCACGTACCCCCCACGTCCCCCGCAATGAACTTCCGCTCTCCTGGGCTCAAATTGTTTTTTTTAAATCTGTTTTAGGATTTGAATTAAATTTTAACTTTAATTTAAGTGGTCACTTGCAAAAATCTCGGCCTATGTGCTCATACCCATTGGTGGGTACGTGGTGGGTACGTTTCGTACCCACCACGTACCCCTCACGTCCCCCGCAATGAACTTCCGCTCTCCTGGGCTCAAATTGTTTTTTTTAAATCTGTTTTAGGATTTGAATTAAATTTTAACTTTTATTTAAGTGGTCACTTGCAAAAATCTCGGCCTATGTGCTCATACCCATTGGTGGGTACGTGGTGGGTACGTTTCGTACCCACCACGTACCCACCACGTCCCCCGCAATGAACTTCCGCTCTTCTGGGCTCAAATTGTTTTTTTTAAATCTGTTTTAGGATTTGAATTAAATTTTAACTTTAATTTAAGTGGTCACTTGCAAAAATCTCGGCCTATGTGCTCATACCCATTGGTGGGTACGTGGTGGGTACGTTTCGTACCCACCACGTACCCCCCACGTCCCCCGCAATGAACTTCCGCTCTCCTGGGCTCAAATTGTTTTTTTTAAATCTGTTTTAGGATTTGAATTAAATTTTAACTTTAATTTAAGTGGTCACTTGCAAAAATCTCGGCCTATGTGCTCATACACATTGGTGGGTACGTGGTGGGTACGTTTCGTACCCACCACGTACCCCCACGTCCCCCGCAATGAACTTCCGCTCTCCTGGGCTCAAATTGTTTTTTTTAAATCTGTTTTAGGATTTGAATTAAATTTTAACTTTAATTTAAGTGGTCACTTGCAAAAATCTCGGCCTATGTGCTCATACCCATTGGTGGGTACGTGGTGGGTACGTTTCGTACCCACCACGTACCCACCACGTCCCCCGCAATGAACTTCCGCTCTCCTGGGCTCAAATTGTTTTTTTTAAATCTGTTTTAGGATTTGAATTAAATTTTAACTTTAATTTAAGTGGTCACTTGCAAAAATCTCGGCCTATGTGCTCATACCCATTGGTGGGTACGTGGTGGGTACGTTTCGTACCCACCACGTACCCCCCACGTCCCCCGCAATGAACTTCCGCTCTCCTGGGCTCAAATTGTTTTTTTTAAATCTGTTTTAGGATTTGAATTAAATTTTAACTTTAATTTAAGTGGTCACTTGCAAAAATCTCGGCCTATGTGCTCATACACATTGGTGGGTACGTGGTGGGTACGTTTCGTACCCACCACGTACCCCCCACGTCCCCCGCAATGAACTTCCGCTCTCCTGGGCTCAAATTGTTTTTTTTAAATCTGTTTTAGGATTTGAATTAAATTTTAACTTTAATTTAAGTGGTCACTTGCAAAAATCTCGGCCTATGTGCTCATACCCATTGGTGGGTACGTGGTGGGTACGTTTCGTACCCACCACGTACCCACCACGTCCCCCGCAATGAACTTCCGCTCTCCTGGGCTCAAATTGTTTTTTTTAAATCTGTTTTAGGATTTGAATTAAATTTTAACTTTAATTTAAGTGGTCACTTGCAAAAATCTCGGCCTATGTGCTCATACCCATTGGTGGGTACGTGGTGGGTACGTTTCGTACCCACCACGTACCCACCACGTCCCCCGCAATGAACTTCCGCTCTCCTGGGCTCAAATTGTTTTTTTTAAATCTGTTTTAGGATTTGAATTAAATTTTAACTTTAATTTAAGTGGTCACTTGCAAAAATCTCGGCCTATGTGCTCATACCCATTGGTGGGTACGTGGTGGGTACGTTTCGTACCCACCACGTACCCACCACGTCCCCCGCAATGAACTTCCGCTCTCCTGGGCTCAAATTGTTTTTTTAAATCTGTTTTAGGATTTGAATTAAATTTTAACTTTAATTTAAGTGGTCACTTGCAAAAATCTCAACCTATGTGCTCATACCCATTGGTGGGTACGTGGTGGGTACGTTTCGTACCCACCACGTCCCCCGCAATGAACTTCCGCTCTCCTGGGCTCAAATTGTTTTTTTAAATCTGTTTTAGGATTTGAATTAAATTTTAACTTTAATTTAAGTGGTCACTTGCAAAAATCTCGGCCTATGTGCTCATACCCATTGGTGGGTACGTGGTGGGTACGTTTCGTACCCACCACGTACCACCCACGTCCCCCGCAATGAACTTCCGCTCTCCTGGGCTCAAATTGTTTTTTTTAAATCTGTTTTAGGATTTGAATTAAATTTTAACTTTAATTTAAGTGGTCACTTGCAAAAATCTCGGCCTATGTGCTCATACCCATTGGTGGGTACGTGGTGGGTACGTTTCGTACCCACCACGTACCCACCACGTCCCCCGCAATGAACTTCCGCTCTTCTGGGCTCAAATTGTTTTTTT
This sequence comes from Beris morrisii, assembly GCA_951812415.1. NCBI lineage: Eukaryota > Metazoa > Arthropoda > Insecta > Diptera > Stratiomyidae > Beris > Beris morrisii. The sequence continues at coordinate 105,616,231 of OX638312.1, read as the reverse complement.
AAATCTGTTTTAGGATTTGAATTAAATTTTAACTTTAATTTAAGTGGTCACTTGCAAAAATCTCGGCCTATGTGCTCATACCCATTGGTGGGTACGTGGTGGGTACGTTTCGTACCCACCACGTACCCACCACGTCCCCGCAATGAACTTCCGCTCTCCTGGGCTCAAATTGTTTTTTTTAAATCTGTTTTAGGATTTGAATTAAATTTTAACTTTAATTTAAGTGGTCACTTGCAAAAATCTCGGCCTATGTGCTCATACCCATTGGTGGGTACGTGGTGGGTACGTTTCGTACCCACCACGTACCCACCACGTCCCCCGCAATGAACTTCCGCTCTTCTGGGCTCAAATTGTTTTTTTTAAATCTGTTTTAGGATTTGAATTAAATTTTAACTTTAATTTAAGTGGTCACTTGCAAAAATCTCGGCCTATGTGCTCATACCCATTGGTGGGTACGTGGTGGGTACGTTTCGTACCCACCACGTACCCACCACGTCCCCCGCAATGAACTTCCGCTCTTCTGGGCTCAAATTGTTTTTTTTAAATCTGTTTTAGGATTTGAATTAAATTTTAACTTTAATTTAAGTGGTCACTTGCAAAAATCTCGGCCTATGTGCTCATACCCATTGGTGGGTACGTGGTGGGTACGTTTCGTACCCACCACGTACCCACCACGTCCCCCGCAATGAACTTCCGCTCTCCTGGGCTCAAATTGTTTTTTTTAAATCTGTTTTAGGATTTGAATTAAATTTGAACATTTATTTAAGTGGTCACTTGCAAAAATCTCGGCCTATGTGCTCATACCATTGGTGGGTACGTGGTGGGTACGTTTCGTACCCACCACGTACCCACCACGTCCCCCGCAATGAACTTCCGCTCTTCTGGGCTCAAATTGTTTTTTTTAAATCTGTTTTAGGATTTGAATTAAATTTTAACTTTAATTTAAGTGGTCACTTGCAAAAATCTCGGCCTATGTGCTCATACCCATTGGTGGGTACGTGGTGGGTACGTGTCGTACCCACCACGTACCCACCACGTCCCCCGCAATGAACTTCCGCTCTTCTGGGCTCAAATTGTTTTTTTTAAATCTGTTTTAGGATTTGAATTAAATTTTAACTTTAATTTAAGTGGTCACTTGCAAAAATCTCGGCCTATGTGCTCATACCCATTGGTGGGTACGTGGTGGGTACGTTTCGTACCCACCACGTACCCACCACGTCCCCCGCAATGAACTTCCGCTCTTCTGGGCTCAAATTGTTTTTTTTAAATCTGTTTTAGGATTTGAATTAAATTTTAACTTTAATTTAAGTGGTCACTTGCAAAAATCTCGGCCTATGTGCTCATACCCATTGGTGGGTACGTGGTGGGTACGTTTCGTACCCACCACGTACCCCCCACGTCCCCCGCAATGAACTTCCGCTCTCCTGGGCTCAAATTGTTTTTTTTAAATCTGTTTTAGGATTTGAATTAAATTTTAACTTTAATTTAAGTGGTCACTTGCAAAAATCTCGGCCTATGTGCTCATACACATTGGTGGGTACGTGGTGGGTACGTTTCGTACCCACCACGTACCCCCCACGTCCCCCGCAATGAACTTCCGCTCTCCTGGGCTCAAATTGTTTTTTTTAAATCTGTTTTAGGATTTGAATTAAATTTTAACTTTAATTTAAGTGGTCACTTGCAAAAATCTCGGCCTATGTGCTCATACCCATTGGTGGGTACGTGGTGGGTACGTTTCGTACCCACCACGTACCCACCACGTCCCCCGCAATGAACTTCCGCTCTCCTGGGCTCAAATTGTTTTTTTTAAATCTGTTTTAGGATTTGAATTAAATTTTAACTTTAATTTAAGTGGTCACTTGCAAAAATCTCGGCCTATGTGCTCATACCCATTGGTGGGTACGTGGTGGGTACGTTTCGTACCCACCACGTACCCACCACGTCCCCCGCAATGAACTTCCGCTCTCCTGGGCTCAAATTGTTTTTTTTAAATCTGTTTTAGGATTTGAATTAAATTTTAACTTTAATTTAAGTGGTCACTTGCAAAAATCTCGGCCTATGTGCTCATACCCATTGGTGGGTACGTGGTGGGTACGTTTCGTACCCACCACGTACCCACCACGTCCCCCGCAATGAACTTCCGCTCTCCTGGGCTCAAATTGTTTTTTTTAAATCTGTTTTAGGATTTGAATTAAATTTTAACTTTAATTTAAGTGGTCACTTGCAAAAATCTCAACCTATGTGCTCATACCCATTGGTGGGTACGTGGTGGGTACGTTTCGTACCCACCACGTCCCCCGCAATGAACTTCCGCTCTCCTGGGCTCAAATTGTTTTTTTTAAATCTGTTTTAGGATTTGAATTAAATTTTAACTTTAATTTAAGTGGTCACTTGCAAAAATCTCGGCCTATGTGCTCATACCCATTGGTGGGTACGTGGTGGGTACGTTTCGTACCCACCACGTACCCCCCACGTCCCCCGCAATGAACTTCCGCTCTCCTGGGCTCAAATTGTTTTTTTTAAATCTGTTTTAGGATTTGAATTAAATTTTAACTTTAATTTAAGTGGTCACTTGCAAAAATCTCGGCCTATGTGCTCATACCCATTGGTGGGTACGTGGTGGGTACGTTTCGTACCCACCACGTACCCACCACGTCCCCCGCAATGAACTTCCGCTCTTCTGGGCTCAAATTGTTTTTTTTAAATCTGTTTTAGGATTTGAATTAAATTTTAACTTTAATTTAAGTGGTCACTTGCAAAAATCTCGGCCTATGTGCTCATACCCATTGGTGGGTACGTGGTGGGTACGTTTCGTACCCACCACGTACCCACCACGTCCCCCGCAATGAACTTCCGCTCTCCTGGGCTCAAATTGTTTTTTTTAAATCTGTTTTAGGATTTGAATTAAATTTTAACTTTAATTTAAGTGGTCACTTGCAAAAATCTCGGCCTATGTGCTCATACCCATTGGTGGGTACGTGGTGGGTACGTTTCGTACCCACCACGTACCCACCACGTCCCCCGCAATGAACTTCCGCTCTTCTGGGCTCAAATTGTTTTTTTTAAATCTGTTTTAGGATTTGAATTAAATTTTAACTTTAATTTAAGTGGTCACTTGCAAAAATCTCGGCCTATGTGCTCATACCCATTGGTGGGTACGTGGTGGGTACGTTTCGTACCCACCACGTACCCACCACGTCCCCCGCAATGAACTTCCGCTCTTCTGGGCTCAAATTGTTTTTTTTAAATCTGTTTTAGGATTTGAATTAAATTTTAACTTTAATTTAAGTGGTCACTTGCAAAAATCTCGGCCTATGTGCTCATACCCATTGGTGGGTACGTGGTGGGTACGTTTCGTACCCACCACGTACCCACCACGTCCCCCGCAATGAACTTCCGCTCTCCTGGGCTCAAATTGTTTTTTTTAAATCTGTTTTAGGATTTGAATTAAATTTGAACATTTATTTAAGTGGTCACTTGCAAAAATCTCGGCCTATGTGCTCATACCCATTGGTGGGTACGTGGTGGGTACGTTTCGTACCCACCACGTACCCACCACGTCCCCCGCAATGAACTTCCGCTCTTCTGGGCTCAAATTGTTTTTTTTAAATCTGTTTTAGGATTTGAATTAAATTTTAACTTTAATTTAAGTGGTCACTTGCAAAAATCTCGGCCTATGTGCTCATACCCATTGGTGGGTACGTGGTGGGTACGTGTCGTACCCACCACGTACCCACCACGTCCCCCGCAATGAACTTCCGCTCTTCTGGGCTCAAATTGTTTTTTTTAAATCTGTTTTAGGATTTGAATTAAATTTTAACTTTAATTTAAGTGGTCACTTGCAAAAATCTCGGCCTATGTGCTCATACCCATTGGTGGGTACGTGGTGGGTACGTTTCGTACCCACCACGTACCCACCACGTCCCCCGCAATGAACTTCCGCTCTTCTGGGCTCAAATTGTTTTTTTTAAATCTGTTTTAGGATTTGAATTAAATTTTAACTTTAATTTAAGTGGTCACTTGCAAAAATCTCGGCCTATGTGCTCATACCCATTGGTGGCTACGTGGTGGGTACGTTTCGTACCCACCACGTACCCCCCACGTCCCCCGCAATGAACTTCCGCTCTCCTGGGCTCAAATTGTTTTTTTTAAATCTGTTTTAGGATTTGAATTAAATTTTAACTTTAATTTAAGTGGTCACTTGCAAAAATCTCGGCCTATGTGCTCATACCCATTGGTGGGTACGTGGTGGGTACGTTTCGTACCCACCACGTACCCACCACGTCCCCCGCAATGAACTTCCGCTCTCCTGGGCTCAAATTGTTTTTTTTAAATCTGTTTTAGGATTTGAATTAAATTTTAACTTTAATTTAAGTGGTCACTTGCAAAAATCTCAACCTATGTGCTCATACCCATTGGTGGGTACGTGGTGGGTACGTTTCGTACCCACCACGTCCCCCGCAATGAACTTCCGCTCTCCTGGGCTGAAATTGTTTTTTTTAAATCTGTTTTAGGATTTGAATTAAATTCTAACTTTAATTTAAGTGGTCACTTGCAAAAATCTCAACCTATGTGCTCATACCCATTGGTGGGTACGTGGTGGGTACGTTTCGTACCCACCACGTACCCCCCACGTCCCCCGCAATGAACTTCCGCTCTCCTGGGCTCAAATTGTTTTTTTTAAATCTGTTTTAGGATTTGAATTAAATTTGAACATTTATTTAAGTGGTCACTTGCAAAAATCTCGGCCTATGTGCTCATACCCATTGGTGGGTACGTGGTGGGTACGTTTCGTACCCACCACGTACCCACCACGTCCCCCGCAATGAACTTCCGCTCTTCTGGGCTCAAATTGTTTTTTTTAAATCTGTTTTAGGATTTGAATTAAATTTTAACTTTAATTTAAGTGGTCACTTGCAAAAATCTCGGCCTATGTGCTCATACCCATTGGTGGGTACGTGGTGGGTACGTTTCGTACCCACCACGTACCCACCACGTCCCCCGCAATGAACTTCCGCTCTTCTGGGCTCAAATTGTTTTTTTTAAATCTGTTTTAGGATTTGAATTAAATTTTAACTTTAATTTAAGTGGTCACTTGCAAAAATCTCGGCCTATGTGCTCATACCCATTGGTGGGTACGTGGTGGGTACGTTTCGTACCCACCACGTACCCACCACGTCCCCCGCAATGAACTTCCGCTCTTCTGGGCTCAAATTGTTTTTTTTAAATCTGTTTTAGGATTTGAATTAAATTTTAACTTTAATTTAAGTGGTCACTTGCAAAAATCTCGGCCTATGTGCTCATACCCATTGGTGGCTACGTGGTGGGTACGTTTCGTACCCACCACGTACCCCCCACGTCCCCCGCAATGAACTTCCGCTCTCCTGGGCTCAAATTGTTTTTTTTAAATCTGTTTTAGGATTTGAATTAAATTTTAACTTTAATTTAAGTGGTCACTTGCAAAAATCTCGGCCTATGTGCTCATACCCATTGGTGGGTACGTGGTGGGTACGTTTCGTACCCACCACGTACCCCCCACGTCCCCCGCAATGAACTTCCGCTCTCCTGGGCTCAAATTGTTTTTTTTAAATCTGTTTTAGGATTTGAATTAAATTTTAACTTTTATTTAAGTGGTCACTTGCAAAAATCTCGGCCTATGTGCTCATACCCATTGGTGGGTACGTGGTGGGTACGTTTCGTACCCACCACGTACCCACCACGTCCCCCGCAATGAACTTCCGCTCTTCTGGGCTCAAATTGTTTTTTTTAAATCTGTTTTAGGATTTGAATTAAATTTTAACTTTAATTTAAGTGGTCACTTGCAAAAATCTCGGCCTATGTGCTCATACCCATTGGTGGGTACGTGGTGGGTACGTTTCGTACCCACCACGTACCCACCACGTCCCCCGCAATGAACTTCCGCTCTTCTGGGCTCAAATTGTTTTTTTTAAATCTGTTTTAGGATTTGAATTAAATTTTAACTTTAATTTAAGTGGTCACTTGCAAAAATCTCGGCCTATGTGCTCATACCCATTGGTGGCTACGTGGTGGGTACGTTTCGTACCCACCACGTACCCCCCACGTCCCCCGCAATGAACTTCCGCTCTCCTGGGCTCAAATTGTTTTTTTTAAATCTGTTTTAGGATTTGAATTAAATTTTAACTTTAATTTAAGTGGTCACTTGCAAAAATCTCGGCCTATGTGCTCATACCCATTGGTGGGTACGTGGTGGGTACGTTTCGTACCCACCACGTACCCCCCACGTCCCCCGCAATGAACTTCCGCTCTCCTGGGCTCAAATTGTTTTTTTTTAAATCTGTTTTAGGATTTGAATTAAATTTTAACTTTTATTTAAGTGGTCACTTGCAAAAATCTCGGCCTATGTGCTCATACCCATTGGTGGGTACGTGGTGGGTACGTTTCGTACCCACCACGTACCCACCACGTCCCCCGCAATGAACTTCCGCTCTTCTGGGCTCAAATTGTTTTTTTTAAATCTGTTTTAGGATTTGAATTAAATTTTAACTTTAATTTAAGTGGTCACTTGCAAAAATCTCGGCCTATGTGCTCATACCCATTGGTGGGTACGTGGTGGGTACGTTTCGTACTCACCACGTACCCACCACGTCCCCCGCAATGAACTTCCGCTCTCCTGGGCTCAAATTGTTTTTTTTAAATCTGTTTTAGGATTTGAATTAAATTTTAACTTTAATTTAAGTGGTCACTTGCAAAAATCTCGGCCTATGTGCTCATACCCATTGGTGGGTACGTGGTGGGTACGTTTCGTACCCACCACGTACCCCCCACGTCCCCCGCAATGAACTTCCGCTCTCCTGGGCTCAAATTGTTTTTTTTAAATCTGTTTTAGGATTTGAATTAAATTTTAACTTTTATTTAAGTGGTCACTTGCAAAAATCTCGGCCTATGTGCTCATACCCATTGGTGGGTACGTGGTGGGTACGTTTCGTACCCACCACGTACCCACCACGTCCCCCGCAATGAACTTCCGCTCTTCTGGGCTCAAATTGTTTTTTTTAAATCTGTTTTAGGATTTGAATTAAATTTTAACTTTAATTTAAGTGGTCACTTGCAAAACTCTCGGCCTATGTGCTCATACCCATTGGTGGGTACGTGGTGGGTACGTTTCGTACCCACCACGTACCCCCCACGTCCCCCGCAATGAACTTCCGCTCTCCTGGGCTCAAATTGTTTTTTTTAAATCTGTTTTAGGATTTGAATTAAATTTTAACTTTTATTTAAGTGGTCACTTGCAAAAATCTCGGCCTATGTGCTCATACCCATTGGTGGGTACGTGGTGGGTACGTTTCGTACCCACCACGTACCCACCACGTCCCCCGCAATGAACTTCCGCTCTCCTGGGCTCAAATTGTTTTTTTTAAATCTGTTTTAGGATTTGAATTAAATTTTAACTTTAATTTAAGTGGTCACTTGCAAAAATCTCGGCCTATGTGCTCATACCCATTGGTGGGTACGTGGTGGGTACGTTTCGTACCCACCACGTACCCCCCACGTCCCCCGCAATGAACTTCCGCTCTCCTGGGCTCAAATTGTTTTTTTTAAATCTGTTTTAGGATTTGAATTAAATTTTAACTTTAATTTAAGTGGTCACTTGCAAAAATCTCGGCCTATGTGCTCATACCCATTGGTGGGTACGTGGTGGGTACGTTTCGTACCCACCACGTACCCCCCACGTCCCCCGCAATGAACTTCCGCTCTCCTGGGCTCAAATTGTTTTTTTTAAATCTGTTTTAGGATTTGAATTAAATTTTAACTTTAATTTAAGTGGTCACTAGCAAAAATCTCGGCCTATGTGCTCATACCCATTGGTGGGTACGTGGTGGGTACGTTTCGTACCCACCACGTACCCACCACGTCCCCCGCAATGAACTTCCGCTCTCTTGGGCTCAAATTGTTTTTTTTAAATCTGTTTTAGGATTTGAATTAAATTTTAACTTTAATTTAAGTGGTCACTTGCAAAAATCTCAACCTATGTGCTCATACCCATTGGTGGGTACGTGGTGGGTACGTTTCGTACCCACCACGTCCCCCGCAATGAACTTCCGCTCTCCTGGGCTCAAATTGTTTTTTTTAAATCTGTTTTAGGATTTGAATTAAATTTTAACTTTAATTTAAGTGGTCACTTGCAAAAATCTCGGCCTATGTGCTCATACCCATTGGTGGGTACGTGGTGGGTACGTTTCGTACCCACCACGTACCCCCCACGTCCCCCGCAATGAACTTCCGCTCTCCTGGGCTCAAATTGTTTTTTTTAAATCTGTTTTAGGATTTGAATTAAATTTGAACATTTATTTAAGTGGTCACTTGCAAAAATCTCGGCCTATGTGCTCATACCCATTGGTGGGTACGTGGTGGGTACGTTTCGTACCCACCACGTACCCACCACGTCCCCCGCAATGAACTTCCGCTCTTCTGGGCTCAAATTGTTTTTTTTAAATCTGTTTTAGGATTTGAATTAAATTTTAACTTTAATTTAAGTGGTCACTTGCAAAAATCTCGGCCTATGTGCTCATACCCATTGGTGGGTACGTGGTGGGTACGTTTCGTACCCACCACGTACCCACCACGTCCCCCGAAATGAACTTCCGCTCTTCTGGGCTCAAATTGTTTTTTTTAAATCTGTTTTAGGATTTGAATTAAATTTTAACTTTAATTTAAGTGGTCACTTGCAAAAATCTCGGCCTATGTGCTCATACCCATTGGTGGCTACGTGGTGGGTACGTTTCGTACCCACCACGTACCCCCCACGTCCCCCGCAATGAACTTCCGCTCTCCTGGGCTCAAATTGTTTTTTTTAAATCTGTTTTAGGATTTGAATTAAATTTTAACTTTAATTTAAGTGGTCACTTGCAAAAATCTCGGCCTATGTGCTCATACCCATTGGTGGGTACGTGGTGGGTACGTTTCGTACCCACCACGTACCCCCCACGTCCCCCGCAATGAACTTCCGCTCTCCTGGGCTCAAATTGTTTTTTTTAAATCTGTTTTAGGATTTGAATTAAATTTTAACTTTTATTTAAGTGGTCACTTGCAAAAATCTCGGCCTATGTGCTCATACCCATTGGTGGGTACGTGGTGGGTACGTTTCGTACCCACCACGTACCCACCACGTCCCCCGCAATGAACTTCCGCTCTTCTGGGCTCAAATTGTTTTTTTTAAATCTGTTTTAGGATTTGAATTAAATTTTAACTTTAATTTAAGTGGTCACTTGCAAAAATCTCGGCCTATGTGCTCATACCCATTGGTGGGTACGTGGTGGGTACGTTTCGTACCCACCACGTACCCACCACGTCCCCCGCAATGAACTTCCGCTCTTCTGGGCTCAAATTGTTTTTTTTAAATCTGTTTTAGGATTTGAATTAAATTTTAACTTTAATTTAAGTGGTCACTTGCAAAAATCTCTGCCTATGTGCTCATACCCATTGGTGGGTACGTGGTGGGTACGTTTCGTACCCACCACGTACCTACCACGTCCCCCGCAATGAACTTCCGCTCTCCTGGGCTCAAATTGTTTTTTTTAAATCTGTTTTAGGATTTGAATTAAATTTTAACTTTTATTTAAGTGGTCACTTGCAAAAATCTCGGCCTATGTTCTCATACACATTGGTGGGTACGTGGTGGGTACGTTTCGTACCCACCACGTACCCACCACGTCCCCCGCAATAAACTTCCGCTCTCCTGGGCTCAAATTGTTTTTTTTAAATCTGTTTTAGGATTTGAATTAAATTTTAACTTTAATTTAAGTGGTCACTTGCAAAAATCTCGGCCTATGTGCTCATACCCATTGGTGGGTACGTGGTGGGTACGTTTCGTACCCACCACGTACCCCCCACGTCCCCCGCAATGAACTTCCGCTCTCCTGGGCTCAAATTGTTTTTTTTAAATCTGTTTTAGGATTTGAATTAAATTTTAACTTTAATTTAAGTGGTCACTTGCAAAAATCTCTGCCTATGTGCTCATACCCATTGGTGGGTACGTGGTGGGTACGTTTCGTACCCACCACGTACCCACCACGTCCCCCGCAATGAACTTCCGCTCTTCTGGGCTCAAATTGTTTTTTTTAAATCTGTTTTAGGATTTGAATTAAATTTTAACTTTAATTTAAGTGGTCACTTGCAAAAATCTCTGCCTATGTGCTCATACCCATTGGTGGGTACGTGGTGGGTACGTTTCGTACCCACCACGTACCCACCACGTCCCCCGCAATGAACTTCCGCTCTCCTGGGCTCAAATTGTTTTTTTTAAATCTGTTTTAGGATTTGAATTAAATTTTAACTTTTATTTAAGTGGTCACTTGCAAAAATCTCGGCCTATGTTCTCATACACATTGGTGGGTACGTGGTGGGTACGTTTGTTGGGTTCGATGTCTGAACGTCAGAGAGAGAGATCGAACGCGGAGTACTTACCAGTAATTGTGAGCGGCTGGTCCCGCGGATAGCTTAGGCACTAATTGCCGAATACTCAACAAAGTTCTCGAAGCAGTGTTGAACTGCAGATTTGGATGGCACTAATTGCCAAAGTGTTTTAAAGCCAAAGAACAATTTTTACTTGTGTAAAGGCGTGTAGCCGAGCGTAAGTATATTGATCAAGTGGCCTCGTTTCTGGGCCAACACATCTCTTTTATACAGTCTTAATTCTAAAGTCTATACATAAAAAATGGGTTTCTTAAAATTTACTTACTAAGTACTTTCCTATCCTAACTTATTCATAAAAAACGTTCTTATTCTAAAAAAATGCATTTCTGCTTTGGGCAATTTATAGCTATATAAAACTATACAAAAAAAAACGTTCTAACGTTATCACATGTGAATCCGCACGAGTCATTACGGTTCAGGTCGATAGGAAATGCATGGCCAGCAATTCTATGCGTGTGGCATAGTCCCATAGTAATTGCATGCATTTCCTATGCACAAGCAGATGAAATCGGAGAACCGATTTCGTGTGCGGAAAAATATCCAACAACAAAAGGCAAGCATAGGAGATTCCCATAGTAGTGGCTCTATGCTCAACTTTTGTGTGGTCAAGAATCGTATTGCATAACATAGAGTGTTTATATTAATGTTATTTCTTTGACACTCGATGTTATGCTTTCTTTTGGTGTTGTTTATGATAAACATACGATCTTGTTTTGATGCTCGTGGAGATTTATGTGTTTTGCTTAGGGTAGTGGCATGGTACACTACACCTCTGCCCTTTAGAAAAATATATATATCTTAGGATGTATATATTTTATATCTTAATTCTGAATATATGATTCTATACAATATTATATCTCTTAAGTCTATTATTGTGTACAAGTTTATCTTTGTTTTCTATCCTTATTACTGAATTTACACCTTTAAGATCGATAACTTTATATGGTCCTTTATATGGACTTTCATGTTTTCGTTTATTTTCATTCTTAATGAAGACCAAATCTCCTACTTGTATGTTTAGAGTGTTTGTATTTTTATCATGTAATTTCTTTCGTATTAGTTTTGATTTTAGCAATGATTGACTAGCCATTTGTTGAGCGGTTTTTAATTTAATTTTCAATTCCGATAAGTAACTTTCGTAATCGTAAATGGGTGCAAGTGGTTCTGAAGTGGTATTAGAGGGAAGGTTCGCTAAATGTCCGTAGACTAGCTCGAAAGGTGTATATTTTGTTTCTGAGTGAGGGGTAGTATTATATGCAAATGCGTAATAGGGTATCCAAGTGTGCCATTCATAATTGTCGCAAAAATTCTGTAAATACTCGTTCAGTACTCGGTGGTTACGTTCGAGTGAACCGATGGTTTCGTGGTGGTAAGGAGTTGACAATATGTGGTTGATGTTCATGATTTGGCATATTTGGTTGAATAGTTCATTGGTGTATTCAGTACCTTGGTCTGTTTTTATTATTTTACAGTGTCCATATTTAAGTATTACATTCTCTACTACTGCCTTAGCTACTTCTTTCGCTTCTTTTGTGCTCGTTGGTACGGCTATGACGTATTTTGTTAATTCACATTGTGCGGTGACTATATATCTGAATCCTTCAGATATACGTAGGGGTCCTACTGTATCGATTGCTATTATGTCGAAACATTTCGTCGGTGTGTCTGTAATTGTAAATTCTTCTTTTGTGTGCCTTGTTATCTTATTTTTATTGCATGATTCGCAGTTTTGAACGTGTTTCTTGACCATTTTATTCATATTTTTCCATACGTATCTTTGTTTTAATTTCCCGATTGTTCTTCTTATGCCCGTGTGACCTCCATGTTTGGATTCGTGATATTCACTGATTAACCTTAGTTGATCTGTTACTTTCTTCACTCTTTCCGGCGGATTATATAATATTATCTGTATACTTGTTTGCCTGTTACTTTTTATTATTTTTCTGTGCACTTCATTATATGCTGCTATCAATTCTTTTGTTGTTGTGTATTCGAATATCTTGTCTTTCATTGATAGAGCTAGTTTATGTATTTTCATACTTTTTAGTTTGGATATAAGCTTCTCCAGTGCCTGACCTAAGTCTCGGTGAGGATTATCGCTGTATTCCATAACTATCCGCTTTTCATTAATTACTATTAATATTGGCAAATTTATTTGTGCGCGTCTTACATTTTTATCTTCTTTCTTCACGTGAAATTCTAATTGAGGCAAGTTCCTTACGTCGGATATCGATGTACCTGTCCACATGTAGAGTTGATCAGACTCGTTAGTGAGTGAGGTTTCCGCGTTGTTGTTGGTAGCTTCCTTTTTCTTTGTTTCTTTCTTTGTATGGCTACGGGTTACTACGTTAATGGTCTTCGGCATCATGTCTTTTAGCGTCTGTGAATTTATTTTTATCCGGGACAATGCGTCTGCATTTGTATTTATTCTGCCTTGTTTAAATATTATTTTGAAATCATAGTCCATTAAGTCAATTCTTATTCTAGTTAGTTTAGATGATGGGTTCTTATGGGTAAATAATGATACGAGTGGTCGATGGTCTGTTACTACCGTGAACTTTCTACCGTACAGGTATGGTCTGAAATGATTAATTCCCCAGTGAATTGCAAGTAACTCTTTTTCAATAATTGGTTTATTGAGTTCATGCTTATTTAGTGAACGGCTGGCGTAAGATATCGGAAGATCTTTGCCTATTTCGCCTTGGGACAAGATCGCTCCTAGCGCATAGTCTGAAGCGTCTGTGGTTAGTACAAATTCCTTTTCGAAATCAGGATATTGTAGAATTGGGGGTCGAGTTATGCATTCTCTTAATTGTGCGAATGCTTTTTCGCAATTTTCAGTCCATTCAAATTCTTTATTCTTTTTTAATAGCTCATTTAGTGGTTTAGCTATTGCGGCGAAGTTCTTTACAAAGCGTCTGTAATAATTACAGAAGGCTACAAATCTTCGTACTTCATCAGCGTCTTTAGGGGTGGGATATTCATTTACTGCTTTACACTTCTCTGGGTCTGCTGTTACACCGTTGGATGTAATTAAGTGTCCTAGATATACTACTTCTGTTTTCAGTAGCTTACACTTGCCTGGGTTCAGTTTGAGATTATATTTTCTTAAACGTTCGAACACTTCTATCAGATTTTGGTTGTGATGTTTTAAAGAACATCCGAAAACTATTATATCGTCTACATATAAGAATGCTTTGGCATCGAGACCTGAGAGAGCTATGGTCAACATACGTTGAAAACTATTGGATGATATTTTCAATCCAAAGGGTAGACGTTTGAACTGGTAGTGTCCATTATTAGTGGAAAATGCGGTTAGTGGCTTAGATTCATGTTCCAACTCGATTTGGTGGAATGAACTTGTCATGTCTAAACTCGAAAAGTATTTTGCTCTTCCTATTCGGTCTAAGACGTCTTCTAAGCGTGTGAGTGGGAACTTATCGTTCACTAGTTTTTTGTTGAGTTGTCTATAATCAACTACTAGTCTCCAACATTTTGTGTCATCCTCGCTTCTTTTCGGTACGATAAGAAGTGGAGAGTTATGTGGGCTCACAGAGTGTTCTATGATCTTCTTGTCTAGAAGGTCTTTTACTTGCTTATTTATTTCCTCATGGTGCACGTGGGGTAGCCTATAGTTTTTTATATATACAGGGTTGTTGTCTGTTGTCTGGAGATGTTGTTTATAAAAATTATTCGTTGTGAGTTTGTCATCTTCCAAATAAAAGATGTCTTGAAACTCTTTGCAAATTTGTTCTATTGTATTTTTTGAATCTGTGTCTCTTGAATTGATTTTTAACTTTTGCTTTAATTTTTCCCATCTATGTGTGGTTGGTAAATTTTTAGTCTTTAGTAATTGAAATTTGTTAATTGGTTTCAGTTCTAATTTTAAATCAGTTATATCTAATATTGTTTCGGAATCTCCTGTATTTAATAGTCTAATGTGCTTGATGCCTTTGGCTGGGATTATAGTATTACCTATAAAAATATTGTCTGATAGCTGTTTTCCACATACTAAACTATCTTCTGTGTTGGATAGTTCTACCGGGTGGATGATTTCAGTTCGTGGAGGTATCTTGATTTGAAATATCTTTGTGTTCATTGGCAGTGTGTGTTCCCTAGAGTTTGTGTTGATAGAGAAAGTGTACGATTCGTAATCCACTTTGGCTCGAAATTTTGCGAAGAAATCTCGTCCTAATATTCCGTCTGTCGCGATTGGAAAATCGGTATCGACTACTTGGATTTTGTGTGAGATGAATTCGTCCTCTAGACTGAATTCTAAATTTACGGTCCCTAAAGTATTGATTTCTTGCTTTGTAATACCTGACAATTTACAGTAGTTTCGTTCATCGATATCACATCTATTTATTGCGTTGTTTAACTTGCATATAGATATGTCTGCTCCCGTATCTATTAGTAGCTTTAATTGTTTGTTATTATTGGTTCTTAACGTTATATAGTTTGTTATCCCATCATCAAATTCTATTATATTTAGTTTATATTTATCTATTTTTGGGCAGTTTTCATTTATGTTGGTTTCTTTTTGGCATAATATTTTATTGTTTAATCTCCCCGAGTGTCCTATGTCTGTGTTTCCTCGTTGGATTCGGGGGAATCTTCGTTTCCCTGTTCCTCTAAAACGTAAATCCTGTTGTTTTGCTGATGTCCATTATTGTTATGGAAATTGCGTCTTTGTCCGTTATTGTTGTTATTATGATTTTGTTGGTTCCTGTTTTGGCCGTTTCTGTTATTATTGTAATTGTTTCTTATTATATTATCGTTGTTACTATTGTTCCTATTTTGGTTATTAATATTTCTATTCTGATTGTTATTATTGTAATTGTTATTGTTCCTATTATAGTTGAATGCTTGTGGATTATTTCTGTTCCACTGTCTATTACTATTATGGTTGTAACTTCTTTGCATATTGCCGTTTCCTGTTCGGTGTCGGTTGTTGGGGAATCTATTTCCACCATAGTGAAGTATTTTATTTTCTTTTAGCGTGTTAGCTGCTTCTTCAGCGAGAGTGGTTGCTTCTCTAAATGTTCTCACACGGCTTGCTTCTAATGTTTGGATTAGGCTTCTATCCCATATTCCCTTTTTAAATGCATTCAATGCAAGGATATCATTGGCTTGTGTAAGAACTTTTCTGCCTTCTTCTCCTATTTCATGTATCTGTGCCGTTGTTATTTCGTTTATGATGTTATCAATTTTTTCCGCAAATTGAGAAATTGTATCCTGGTTTGTTTGTTTTGTGTTAGAAAGTTCTGCTAATAAAGTGTGAGTTGATTTCGTCGGTTTATAAAGAGCTTCTAAGTTTGTAGCTAATTCCGCTATTGTTTTGGGTTCTGGGAGTGTGTTTAATTTATTCCTTGTTGTTGGGGTTAGTTTTGTATTTATAACCAGAGTGAGAAGGTCTTGTTTCTGGTCTTCTGTTACGAATTTATCAATGATTTTATTAACGCTCAAGAATTGGCTGAGATCGTTATATTTTCCTGAAAAATTTGGAATGGATTTCAGGCCTTGAAAAATGTTGCCAGTAGCCATAGTATCGTTTTGTGATTTTACTTTTTCCGAAATTAGGGTTTGCAGTTCTGAGTAGATTGATTTAAATGAGGATTTGAGTTGAAGTTTGGCTTTATCTTGCAGAGGGTCTATTTCGTTATTGAATTTGTCTCTAATAGAATTAAGTTTAAGTGCGGTTTCAGCTAAGTGCCGTTCCGAAAAATTTCTGTTTGGGTTTTTTTTGAAATTTTGTAGTATTCTTTGTAATTCCTCTATTTGATCCATGCAAGAGTTAATAATTTTGTTTTTTAAATTTTATGCGGTTTATTTAAGGAGATTTTTCTTTTCTTTTCTTTTTGTTTATACAGTAGTGTTTTTATTCATTACTTTCACTATTGTCTTCTTAATATATTTTTTTACAATGATATATGCTAACGCTAGTAGTATTACTATTCCTAATGTTGTTCCGATTGCTCCCGCGATGTGAGTTGCAGAAAAGTATGAGGATGATGCATTACTTGCTGCACCCGAGTTGAGAAAGATCTTCTCCTCGATCTTTGTGTCCGCGAATCCCATTTCTCTTTTCGTTTCTAATATCTCTTATTTCTTTTCTTAACCTTTTGACGTCTTCCGTCCTGGTAGTTAAATTTAATTCTTTGTATAGCAGCGCGATTTTTTTACGTCGCAGGAAAGCTTTTCCTCCTCTTTTTGGTTTAATCGTTGGTGGGATGATCGGTGCTGGTGGCTTTTCCGGGTTCTTATTTGCCAGTTGTCGTCTGCGGTACTCCTCGATTGTTATTGGCTTCGGTCCAAGCCGTGACGATATAGGTGTTGGGGTGTACGGTTTGATGTTCTGTACTGTTGTTGGTTGTGGGTTGTACTCCTCTGGATTCTCGTTCTGCTTCGCGTTGTGGTTTTTTAGTGTTTTGTAGTATTTTTCTCTTACTTCCTTCGGTGTAGCTGTTGTCTGCTTTGTTGTTTTGAGATTTGCGAAGGCGTTGATCCATACTATAGTATCCATGTCTCTTCAAAGATGATTTTCTGTAGATAGTACGTGATTAGTCCAGGTTGTATGGGCAGGATCGCCATGTTGGGTTCGATGTCTGAACGTCAGAGAGAGAGATCGAACGCGGAGTACTTACCAGTAATTGTGAGCGGCTGGTCCCGCGGATAGCTTAGGCACTAATTGCCGAATACTCAACAAAGTTCTCGAAGCAGTGTTGAACTGCAGATTTGGATGGCACTAATTGCCAAAGTGTTTTAAAGCCAAAGAACAATTTTTACTTGTGTAAAGGCGTGTAGCCGAGCGTAAGTATATTGATCAAGTGGCCTCGTTTCTGGGCCAACACATCTCTTTTATACAGTCTTAATTCTAAAGTCTATACATAAAAAATGGGTTTCTTAAAATTTACTTACTAAGTACTTTCCTATCCTAACTTATTCATAAAAAACGTTCTTATTCTAAAAAAATGCATTTCTGCTTTGGGCAATTTATAGCTATATAAAACTATACAAAAAAAAACGTTCTAACGTTATCACATGTGAATCCGCACGAGTCATTACGGTTCAGGTCGATAGGAAATGCATGGCCAGCAATTCTATGCGTGTGGCATAGTCCCATAGTAATTGCATGCATTTCCTATGCACAAGCAGATGAAATCGGAGAACCGATTTCGTGTGCGGAAAAATATCCAACAACAAAAGGCAAGCATAGGAGATTCCCATAGTAGTGGCTCTATGCTCAACTTTTGTGTGGTCAAGAATCGTATTGCATAACATAGAGTGTTTATATTAATGTTATTTCTTTGACACTCGATGTTATGCTTTCTTTTGGTGTTGTTTATGATAAACATACGATCTTGTTTTGATGCTCGTGGAGATTTATGTGTTTTGCTTAGGGTAGTGGCATGGTACACTACACGTTTCGTACCCACCACGTACCCACCACGTCCCCCGCAATAAACTTCCGCTCTCCTGGGCTCAAATTGTTTTTTTTAAATCTGTTTTAGGATTTGAATTAAATTTTAACTTTAATTTAAGTGGTCACTTGCAAAAATCTCGGCATATGTGCTCATACACATTGGTGGGTACGTGGTGGGTACGTTTCGTACCCACCACGTACCCACCACGTCCCCCGCAATGAACTTCCGCTCTCCTGGGCTCAAATTGTTTTTTTTAAATCTGTTTTAGGATTTGAATTAAATTTTAACTTTAATTTAAGTGGTCACTTGCAAAAATCTCGGCCTATGTGCTCATACACATTGGTGGGTACGTGGTGGGTACGTTTCGTACCCACCACGTACCCCCCACGTCCCCCGCAATGAACTTCCGCTCTCCTGGGCTCAAATTGTTTTTTTTAAATCTGTTTTAGGATTTGAATTAAATTTTAACTTTTATTTAAGTGGTCACTTGCAAAAATCTCGGCCTATGTGCTCATACCCATTGGTGGGTACGTGGTGGGTACGTTTCGTACCCACCACGTACCCACCACGTCCCCCGCAATGAACTTCCGCTCTCCTGGGCTCAAATTGTTTTTTTTAAATCTGTTTTAGGATTTGAATTAAATTTTAACTTTAATTTAAGTGGTCACTTGCAAAAATCTCGGCCTATGTGCTCATACACATTGGTGGGTACGTGGTGGGTACGTTTCGTACCCACCACGTACCCACCACGTCCCCCGCAATGAACTTCCGCTCTTCTGGGCTCAAATTGTTTTTTTTTAAATCTGTTTTAGGATTTGAATTAAATTTTAACTTTAATTTAAGTGGTCACTTGCAAAAATCTCGGCCTATGTGCTCATACCCATTGGTGGGTACGTGGTGGGTACGTTTCGTACCCACCACGTACCCACCACGTCCCCCGCAATGAACTTCCGCTCTTCTGGGCTCAAATTGTTTTTTTTAAATCTGTTTTAGGATTTGAATTAAATTTTAACTTTAATTTAAGTGGTCACTTGCAAAAATCTCGGCCTATGTGCTCATACCCATTGGTGGGTACGTGGTGGGTACGTTTCGTACCCACCACGTACCCTCCACGTCCCCCGCAATGAACTTCCGCTCTCCTGGGCTCAAATTGTTTTTTTTAAATCTGTTTTAGGATTTGAATTAAATTTTAACTTTAATTTAAGTGGTCACTTGCAAAAATCTCGGCCTATGTGCTCATACCCATTGGTGGGTACGTGGTGGGTACGTTTCGTACCCACCACGTACCCCCCACGTCCCCCGCAATGAACTTCCGCTCTCCTGGGCTCAAATTGTTTTTTTTAAATCTGTTTTAGGATTTGAATTAAATTTTAACTTTTATTTAAGTGGTCACTTGCAAAAATCTCGGCCTATGTGCTCATACCCATTGGTGGGTACGTGGTGGGTACGTTTCGTACCCACCACGTACCCACCACGTCCCCCGCAATGAACTTCCGCTCTTCTGGGCTCAAATTGTTTTTTTTAAATCTGTTTTAGGATTTGAATTAAATTTTAACTTTAATTTAAGTGGTCACTTGCAAAAATCTCGGCCTATGTGCTCATACCCATTGGTGGGTACGTGGTGGGTACGTGGTGGGTACGTTTCGTACCCACCACGTACCCACCACGTCCCCCGCAATGAACTTCCGCTCTTCTGGGCTCAAATTGTTTTTTTTTAAATCTGTTTTAGGATTTGAATTAAATTTTAACTTTAATTTAAGTGGTCACTTGCAAAAATCTCGGCCTATGTGCTCATACCCATTGGTGGGTACGTGGTGGGTACGTTTCGTACCCACCACGTACCCACCACGTCCCCCGCAATAAACTTCCGCTCTCCTGGGCTCAAATTGTTTTTTTTAAATCTGTTTTAGGATTTGAATTAAATTTTAACTTTAATTTAAGTGGTCACTTGCAAAAATCTCGGCCTATGTGCTCATACCCATTGGTGGGTACGTGGTGGGTACGTTTCGTACCCACCACGTACCCCCACGTCCCCCGCAATGAACTTCCGCTCTCCTGGGCTCAAATTGTTTTTTTTAAATCTGTTTTAGGATTTGAATTAAATTTTAACTTTTATTTAAGTGGTCACTTGCAAAAATCTCGGCCTATGTGCTCATACCCATTGGTGGGTACGTGGTGGGTACGTTTCGTACCCACCACGTACCCACCACGTCCCCCGCAATGAACTTCCGCTCTTCTGGGCTCAAATTGTTTTTTTTAAATCTGTTTTAGGATTTGAATTAAATTTTAACTTTAATTTAAGTGGTCACTTGCAAAAATCTCGGCCTATGTGCTCATACCCATTGGTGGGTACGTGGTGGGTACGTTTCGTACCCACCACGTACCCACCACGTCCCCCGCAATGAACTTCCGCTCTTCTGGGCTCAAATTGTTTTTTTTAAATCTGTTTTAGGATTTGAATTAAATTTTAACTTTAATTTAAGTGGTCACTTGCAAAAATCTCGGCCTATGTGCTCATACCCATTGGTGGGTACGTGGTGGGTACGTTTCGTACCCACCACGTACCCACCACGTCCCCCGCAATAAACTTCCGCTCTCCTGGGCTCAAATTGTTTTTTTTAAATCTGTTTTAGGATTTGAATTAAATTTTAACTTTAATTTAAGTGGTCACTTGCAAAAATCTCGGCCTATGTGCTCATACCCATTGGTGGGTACGTGGTGGGTACGTTTCGTACCCACCACGTACCCCCCACGTCCCCCGCAATGAACTTCCGCTCTCCTGGGCTCAAATTGTTTTTTTTAAATCTGTTTTAGGATTTGAATTAAATTTTAACTTTTATTTAAGTGGTCACTTGCAAAAATCTCGGCCTATGTGCTCATACCCATTGGTGGGTACGTGGTGGGTACGTTTCGTACCCACCACGTACCCCCCACGTCCCTCGCAATGAACTTCCGCTCTCCTGGGCTCAAATTGTTTTTTTTAAATCTGTTTTAGGATTTGAATTAAATTTTAACTTTAATTTAAGTGGTCACTTGCAAAAATCTCGGCCTATGTGCTCATACCCATTGGTGGGTACGTGGTGGGTACGTTTCGTACCCACCACGTACCCCCCACGTCCCCCGCAATGAACTTCCGCTCTCCTGGGCTCAAATTGTTTTTTTTAAATCTGTTTTAGGATTTGAATTAAATTTTAACTTTAATTTAAGTGGTCACTTGCAAAAATCTCGGCCTATGTGCTCATACCCATTGGTGGGTACGTGGTGGGTACGTTTCGTACCCACCACGTACCCACCACGTCCCCCGCAATAAACTTCCGCTCTCCTGGGCTCAAATTGTTTTTTTTAAATCTGTTTTAGGATTTGAATTAAATTTTAACTTTAATTTAAGTGGTCACTTGCAAAAATCTCGGCCTATGTGCTCATACCCATTGGTGGGTACGTGGTGGGTACGTTTTGTACCCACCACGTACCCCCCACGTCCCCCGCAATGAACTTCCGCTCTCCTGGGCTCAAATTGTTTTTTTTAAATCTGTTTTAGGATTTGAATTAAATTTTAACTTTTATTTAAGTGGTCACTTGCAAAAATCTCGGCCTATGTGCTCATACCCATTGGTGGGTACGTGGTGGGTACGTTTCGTACCCACCACGTACCCACCACGTCCCCCGCAATGAGTTTCCGCTCTCCTGGGCTCAAATTGTTTTTTTTAAATCTGTTTTAGGATTTGAATTAAATTTTAACTTTAATTTAAGTGGTCACTTGCAAAAATCTCGGCCTATGTGCTCATACCCATTGGTGGGTACGTGGTGGGTACGTTTTGTACCCACCACGTACCCCCCACGTCCCCCGCAATGAACTTCCGCTCTCCTGGGCTCAAATTGTTTTTTTTAAATCTGTTTTAGGATTTGAATTAAATTTTAACTTTTATTTAAGTGGTCACTTGCAAAAATCTCGGCCTATGTGCTCATACCCATTGGTGGGTACGTGGTGGGTACGTTTCGTACCCACCACGTCCCCCGCAATGAACTTCCGCTCTCCTGGGCTCAAATTGTTTTTTTTAAATCTGTTTTAGGATTTGAATTAAATTTTAACTTTAATTTAAGTGGTCACTTGCAAAAATCTCGGCCTATGTGCTCATACCCATTGGTGGGTACGTGGTGGGTACGTTTCGTACCCACCACGTACCCCCCACGTCCCCCGCAATGAACTTCCGCTCTCCTGGGCTCAAATTGTTTTTTTTAAATCTGTTTTAGGATTTGAATTAAATTTTAACTTTAATTTAAGTGGTCACTTGCAAAAATCTCGGCCTATGTGCTCATACCCATTGGTGGGTACGTGGTGGGTACGTTTCGTACCCACCACGTACCCCCCACGTCCCCCGCAATGAACTTCCGCTCTCCTGGGCTCAAATTGTTTTTTTTAAATCTGTTTTAGGATTTGAATTAAATTTTAACTTTAATTTAAGTGGTCACTAGCAAAAATCTCGGCCTATGTGCTCATACCCATTGGTGGGTACGTGGTGGGTACGTTTCGTACCCACCACGTACCCCCCACGTCCCCCGCAATGAACTTCCGCTCTCTTGGGCTCAAATTGTTTTTTTTAAATCTGTTTTAGGATTTGAATTAAATTTTAACTTTAATTTAAGTGGTCACTTGCAAAAATCTCAACCTATGTGCTCATACCCATTGGTGGGTACGTGGTGGGTACGTTTCGTACCCACCACGTCCCCCGCAATGAACTTCCGCTCTCCTGGGCTCAAATTGTTTTTTTTAAATCTGTTTTAGGATTTGAATTAAATTTTAACTTTAATTTAAGTGGTCACTTGCAAAAATCTCGGCCTATGTGCTCATACCCATTGGTGGGTACGTGGTGGGTACGTTTCGTACCCACCACGTACCCCCCACGTCCCCCGCAATGAACTTCCGCTCTCCTGGGCTCAAATTGTTTTTTTTAAATCTGTTTTAGGATTTGAATTAAATTTGAACATTTATTTAAGTGGTCACTTGCAAAAATCTCGGCCTATGTGCTCATACCCATTGGTGGGTACGTGGTGGGTACGTTTCGTACCCACCACGTACCCACCACGTCCCCCGCAATGAACTTCCGCTCTTCTGGGCTCAAATTGTTTTTTTTAAATCTGTTTTAGGATTTGAATTAAATTTTAACTTTAATTTAAGTGGTCACTTGCAAAAATCTCGGCCTATGTGCTCATACCCATTGGTGGGTACGTGGTGGGTACGTTTCGTACCCACCACGTACCCACCACGTCCCCCGCAATGAACTTCCGCTCTTCTGGGCTCAAATTGTTTTTTTTAAATCTGTTTTAGGATTTGAATTAAATTTTAACTTTAATTTAAGTGGTCACTTGCAAAAATCTCGGCCTATGTGCTCATACCCATTGGTGGCTACGTGGTGGGTACGTTTCGTACCCACCACGTACCCCCCACGTCCCCCGCAATGAACTTCCGCTCTCCTGGGCTCAAATTGTTTTTTTTAAATCTGTTTTAGGATTTGAATTAAATTTTAACTTTAATTTAAGTGGTCACTTGCAAAAATCTCGGCCTATGTGCTCATACCCATTGGTGGGTACGTGGTGGGTACGTTTCGTACCCACCACGTACCCCCCACGTCCCCCGCAATGAACTTCCGCTCTCCTGGGCTCAAATTGTTTTTTTTAAATCTGTTTTAGGATTTGAATTAAATTTTAACTTTTATTTAAGTGGTCACTTGCAAAAATCTCGGCCTATGTGCTCATACCCATTGGTGGGTACGTGGTGGGTACGTTTAGTACCCACCACGTACCCACCACGTCCCCCGCAATGAACTTCCGCTCTTCTGGGCTCAAATTGTTTTTTTTAAATCTGTTTTAGGATTTGAATTAAATTTTAACTTTAATTTAAGTGGTCACTTGCAAAAATCTCGGCCTATGTGCTCATACCCATTGGTGGGTACGTGGTGGGTACGTTTCGTACCCACCACGTACCCACCACGTCCCCCGCAATGAACTTCCGCTCTTCTGGGCTCAAATTGTTTTTTTTAAATCTGTTTTAGGATTTGAATTAAATTTTAACTTTAATTTAAGTGGTCACTTGCAAAAATCTCTGCCTATGTGCTCATACCCATTGGTGGGTACGTGGTGGGTACGTTTCGTACCCACCACGTACCTACCACGTCCCCCGCAATGAACTTCCGCTCTCCTGGGCTCAAATTGTTTTTTTTAAATCTGTTTTAGGATTTGAATTAAATTTTAACTTTTATTTAAGTGGTCACTTGCAAAAATCTCGGCCTATGTTCTCATACACATTGGTGGGTACGTGGTGGGTACGTTTCGTACCCACCACGTACCCACCACGTCCCCCGCAATAAACTTCCGCTCTCCTGGGCTCAAATTGTTTTTTTTAAATCTGTTTTAGGATTTGAATTAAATTTTAACTTTAATTTAAGTGGTCACTTGCAAAAATCTCGGCCTATGTGCTCATACCCATTGGTGGGTACGTGGTGGGTACGTTTCGTACCCACCACGTACCCCCCACGTCCCCCGCAATGAACTTCCGCTCTCCTGGGCTCAAATTGTTTTTTTTAAATCTGTTTTAGGATTTGAATTAAATTTTAACTTTAATTTAAGTGGTCACTTGCAAAAATCTCTGCCTATGTGCTCATACCCATTGGTGGGTACGTGGTGGGTACGTTTCGTACCCACCACGTACCCACCACGTCCCCCGCAATGAACTTCCGCTCTTCTGGGCTCAAATTGTTTTTTTTAAATCTGTTTTAGGATTTGAATTAAATTTTAACTTTAATTTAAGTGGTCACTTGCAAAAATCTCTGCCTATGTGCTCATACCCATTGGTGGGTACGTGGTGGGTACGTTTCGTACCCACCACGTACCCACCACGTCCCCCGCAATGAACTTCCGCTCTCCTGGGCTCAAATTGTTTTTTTTAAATCTGTTTTAGGATTTGAATTAAATTTTAACTTTTATTTAAGTGGTCACTTGCAAAAATCTCGGCCTATGTTCTCATACACATTGGTGGGTACGTGGTGGGTACGTTTCGTACCCACCACGTACCCACCACTTCCCCCGCAATAAACTTCCGCTCTCCTGGGCTCAAATTGTTTTTTTTAAATCTGTTTTAGGATTTGAATTAAATTTTAACTTTAATTTAAGTGGTCACTTGCAAAAATCTCGGCCTATGTGCTCATACACATTGGTGGGTACGTGGTGGGTACGTTTCGTACCCACCACGTACCCCCCACGTCCCCCGCAATGAACTTCCGCTCTCCTGGGCTCAAATTGTTTTTTTTAAATCTGTTTTAGGATTTGAATTAAATTTTAACTTTTATTTAAGTGGTCACTTGCAAAAATCTCGGCCTATGTGCTCATACCCATTGGTGGGTACGTGGTGGGTACGTTTCGTACCCACCACGTACCCACCACGTCCCCCGCAATGAACTTCCGCTCTCCTGGGCTCAAATTGTTTTTTTTAAATCTGTTTTAGGATTTGAATTAAATTTTAACTTTAATTTAAGTGGTCACTTGCAAAAATCTCGGCCTATGTGCTCATACACATTGGTGGGTACGTGGTGGGTACGTTTCGTACCCACCACGTACCCACCACGTCCCCCGCAATGAACTTCCGCTCTTCTGGGCTCAAATTGTTTTTTTTTAAATCTGTTTTAGGATTTGAATTAAATTTTAACTTTAATTTAAGTGGTCACTTGCAAAAATCTCGGCCTATGTGCTCATACCCATTGGTGGGTACGTGGTGGGTACGTTTCGTACCCACCACGTACCCACCACGTCCCCCGCAATGAACTTCCGCTCTCCTGGGCTCAAATTGTTTTTTTTAAATCTGTTTTAGGATTTGAATTAAATTTTAACTTTAATTTAAGTGGTCACTTGCAAAAATCTCGGCCTATGTGCTCATACCCATTGGTGGGTACGTGGTGGGTACGTTTCGTACCCACCACGTACCCACCACGTCCCCCGCAATGAACTTCCGCTCTTCTGGGCTCAAATTGTTTTTTTTAAATCTGTTTTAGGATTTGAATTAAATTTTAACTTTAATTTAAGTGGTCACTTGCAAAAATCTCGGCCTATGTGCTCATACCCATTGGTGGGTACGTGGTGGGTACGTGGTGGGTACGTTTCGTACCCACCACGTACCCACCACGTCCCCCGCAATGAACTTCCGCTCTTCTGGGCTCAAATTGTTTTTTTTTAAATCTGTTTTAGGATTTGAATTAAATTTTAACTTTAATTTAAGTGGTCACTTGCAAAAATCTCGGCCTATGTGCTCATACCCATTGGTGGGTACGTGGTGGGTACGTTTCGTACCCACCACGTACCCACCACGTCCCCCGCAATAAACTTCCGCTCTCCTGGGCTCAAATTGTTTTTTTTAAATCTGTTTTAGGATTTGAATTAAATTTTAACTTTAATTTAAGTGGTCACTTGCAAAAATCTCGGCCTATGTGCTCATACCCATTGGTGGGTACGTGGTGGGTACGTTTCGTACCCACCACGTACCCCCCACGTCCCCCGCAATGAACTTCCGCTCTCCTGGGCTCAAATTGTTTTTTTTAAATCTGTTTTAGGATTTGAATTAAATTTTAACTTTTATTTAAGTGGTCACTTGCAAAAATCTCGGCCTATGTGCTCATACCCATTGGTGGGTACGTGGTGGGTACGTTTCGTACCCACCACGTACCCACCACGTCCCCCGCAATGAACTTCCGCTCTTCTGGGCTCAAATTGTTTTTTTTTAAATCTGTTTTAGGATTTGAATTAAATTTTAACTTTAATTTAAGTGGTCACTTGCAAAAATCTCGGCCTATGTGCTCATACCCATTGGTGGGTACGTGGTGGGTACGTTTCGTACCCACCACGTACCCCCCACGTCCCCCGCAATGAACTTCCGCTCTCCTGGGCTCAAATTGTTTTTTTTAAATCTGTTTTAGGATTTGAATTAAATTTTAACTTTTATTTAAGTGGTCACTTGCAAAAATCTCGGCCTATGTGCTCATACCCATTGGTGGGTACGTGGTGGGTACGTTTCGTACCCACCACGTACCCCCCACGTCCCCCGCAATGAACTTCCGCTCTCCTGGGCTCAAATTGTTTTTTTTAAATCTGTTTTAGGATTTGAATTAAATTTTAACTTTAATTTAAGTGGTCACTTGCAAAAATCTCGGCCTATGTGCTCATACCCATTGGTGGGTACGTGGTGGGTACGTTTCGTACCCACCACGTACCCCCCACGTCCCCCGCAATGAACTTCCGCTCTCCTGGGCTCAAATTGTTTTTTTTAAATCTGTTTTAGGATTTGAATTAAATTTTAACTTTAATTTAAGTGGTCACTTGCAAAAATCTCGGCCTATGTGCTCATACCCATTGGTGGGTACGTGGTGGGTACGTTTCGTACCCACCACGTACCCACCACGTCCCCCGCAATAAACTTCCGCTCTCCTGGGCTCAAATTGTTTTTTTTAAATCTGTTTTAGGATTTGAATTAAATTTTAACTTTAATTTAAGTGGTCACTTGCAAAAATCTCGGCCTATGTGCTCATACCCATTGGTGGGTACGTGGTGGGTACGTTTTGTACCCACCACGTACCCCCCACGTCCCCCGCAATGAACTTCCGCTCTCCTGGGCTCAAATTGTTTTTTTTAAATCTGTTTTAGGATTTGAATTAAATTTTAACTTTAATTTAAGTGGTCACTTGCAAAAATCTCGGCCTATGTGCTCATATTCATTGGTGGGTACGTGGTGGGTACGTTTCGTACCCACCACGTACCCCCCACGTCCCCGCAATGAACTTCCGCTCTCCTGGGCTCAAATTGTTTTTTTTAAATCTGTTTTAGGATTTGAATTAAATTTTAACTTTAATTTAAGTGGTCACTTGCAAAAATCTCGGCCTATGTGCTCATACCCATTGGTGGGTACGTGGTGGGTACGTTTCGTACCCACCACGTACCCCCCACGTCCCCCGCAATGAACTTCCGCTCTCCTGGGCTCAAATTGTTTTTTTTAAATCTGTTTTAGGATTTGAATTAAATTTTAACTTTAATTTAAGTGGTCACTTGCAAAAATCTCGGCCTATGTGCTCATACCCATTGGTGGGTACGTGGTGGGTACGTTTCGTACCCACCACGTACCCCCCACGTCCCCCGCAATGAACTTCCGCTCTCCTGGGCTCAAATTGTTTTTTTTAAATCTGTTTTAGGATTTGAATTAAATTTTAACTTTAATTTAAGTGGTCACTTGCAAAAATCTCGGCCTATGTGCTCATACCCATTGGTGGGTACGTGGTGGGTACGTTTCGTACCCACCACGTACTGTAACGACTCGAATTTCCGGGGTAGGCTCATCGGGTGCCGGGATCCGTTACAAAACATTTATTTGATATTAGGACTTCACTTTATTCTCTAACTATAATATATTTTCTACTTTAAACCAACGTTTCAATAATTCTTACTCGTTGCGTCATTCAACTCCGCTCCTGGTTTCCTTCTTGTTCGCCTCCGCGCGTCTGCTCTACTCGCCTTGACTCGCTACTGATCGCCGCCTCTGCTCAACATGCCCATTATGCTGTTCTGTTTGTCGCTGCTAGGTTGGCTTCGTTGCTTGATTTGCTGCTACCTGGCTCAACGTCGCGTGGTCCTTCGCTGCTTGGCTCATCACTGGTCGGTCTGCTCTGTTGCTCGGATTGTCACTACCGGGCCCAACATCGCGTCGTCCTTCGCTGCTTGGCTTTTCTCTGCATGGTATGTCGCTGCGTGGCTTGCTTCGCCGTTTTGGCCTGTCACTGCTTGGCTTTACTCCGCTGCTTCGTTCATCGCCACTTGGTTCGCTCCGTTGCTGGGATTGTCGCTACCTCGCTCAACGTCGCGTAGTTCCTTGTGGCTTGACTTACTCCGCTGCTCGGCGTGGCTTGCTGCGTTGGCTTGCTTGCGTGGCTTGCTCTGTTTGTCGTGGCTTGTTCTGCTCTGCTCGTCGTGGCTCGCTACGTACCGCTGCCGTTTGGCCTGTCACTGCTTGGCTTTACTCCGCTGCTCGTTCATCGCCGCTTGGTCCGCTCCGTTGCTGGGATTGTCGCTACCTCGCTCAACGTCGCGTAGTTCCTTGTGGCTTGACTTACTCCGCTGCTCGGCGTGGCTTGCTTGCGTGACTTGCTCTGCTTGTCGTGGCTTGTTCTGCTCTGCTCGTCGTGGTTCGCTACGTACCGCTGCCGTTTGGCCTGCCACTGCTTGACTTTACCCCGCTGCTTCGTTCATCGCCACTTGGTTCGCTCCGTTGCTGGGATTGTCGCTACCTCGCTCAACGTCGCGTAGTTCCTTGTGGCTTGACTTACTCCGCTGCTCGGCGTGGCTTGCTTGCGTGGCTTACTTGCGTGGCTTACTTGCGTGGCTTACATGCGTGGCTTACTTGCGTGGCTTGCTCTGCTTGTCGTGGCTTGTTCTGCTCTGCTCGTCGTCTCTCGGCTCCCTGCAGCTACTGCGTCCTGCTGCGTTAGCTTGCGCTGACTGCGTTGCTTCGACGTTGTCTCCGCTTGGCTTCCTGCTGCTACTGTGTCCTGTTGCGTTGGCTTACGCTGACTGCGTTGCTTCGACGTTGTATCCTCTTGGCTTCCTGCTGCTACTGCGTCCTGCTGCGTTGGCTGCGTTGCTTCGACGTTGTATCCTCTTGGCTTCCTGCTGCTACTGCGTCCTGCTGCGTTGGCTGCGTTGCTTCGGCGTCGTGGTCTCTTGGCTTCCTGCGCTGACTGCGTTGCTTCGGCGTCGTGGTCACTTGGCTTCCTGCACTGACTGCGTTGCTTCGACGTCGTGGTCACTTGGCTTCCTGCACTGCTACGCCTGGCTGCGTTGACTTGCGCTGCTTCGTCGTCGTCGTCTTCCTTGCTCAGTTCTTCGTTCGATTCAGACTTGCTTATTGATGGAAGTACAACTCCACAAGAGCAATAGCACAAGTTGAATCGATCGAGCTCAGTTTCTCAATACTGTTTCAAAGAAAGGAAGTACAACTCCACTATCTTCGTCACAGCATGAGTACTGCCGACTGACTCCCCGACCGACTGACCACTGATCGATTCGTTCTCGTATATATTTAGTGACAAACATTCGCTATCCATGAATTATGTTATAGAATAAATTTCGTATGGGAGAAATTTTGCCTTTTTATAATTCGCGGCCGGTGTATGCTTATCTCGGTATATAGCCCCGCTGGGATTTCGTATACTTGTCGGCGGGTTTTCTGTCGCATCGCGTCGCCTGGGACGCTTTTGTGACCCCGCTGACCTTTTTCCAGGTAGATCCCCAATTCTTGGTGCTGTGTTTCAGCTTTGTTTGTGTTTTATGTCCTTTGTTTTAATGTATTTCGGGTTCTATGTTCTCTGTTACGTGTTTTTATGTAACCCCGAGTCTTTAATTTGTGTACCTAATCCTATGTTCTTGGCAATTCATGATGTTCCGTAATCCTAAGTTATACTTCATGTACTTAATCCTATGTTGTTTAATTCTCCTTGTACTTGTTCCTTAGGCGATTGGTGTGGATGGAAATTTCAAAAAGTTTCCGTCCTTACACTTCCTCCTTTCCTTGGTGAAGAGGCCTTATTATGTATACTGCCTGTAGTTCAATTTAAACTATGCTGATTCGGTACGGTCCATCGAATTTTGGGGCTAGTTTTGCTGGTACGGCTGACGCGGTGCCCTTCATATGCTTGGCCTCCAATTCCGAAAGTGTGGGTTCGTGTTCGCTGTATCCTGTTTCCCTGATCCAGGTGACAAATTGTTTTCTGATGTCGTCGACGGTGCCGATGCCGTCGAAGCCGAATTCTTCCGCGTAAATGAGGAGTTCGTCCTTGCGCAAACTGTAGATCCGGTTGGTTTTAACCATGATGCTCGGTTTTCCTGACTCTTTTGGTCACCTTTCTGCACTGACTTGTCACTCACTGTCTGTTCGCGGCAATATTCTTAGTTGTTTCACTGTCTAATTCGTCGTTCACTTCACTGCTATCTGTTAATTGTTTTACTATGTGTTCGCGGGATGATATTTCACTGTTTGTTTGCTCACTGTGTTTTTCAATGTTCGTATATTTACTGTTTATTACTTCACTGCCAGTTTTCCTTGTTTTTAATGGTTATCGTCTGTTCACTAGTTATTCACTATTTATGCACTATTAGTTCACTGCCAGTTTAATGGTTATCGTCTGTTCACTGTCACTTCACTGTTTATGCACTATTCGTTCACTGCCAGTTTTCCTTGTCCTTTATTTTGAGAAGTCCCTGCTCGGGCGCCATTGTAACGACTCGAATTTCCGGGGTAGGCTCATCGGGTGCCGGGATCCGTTACAAAACATTTATTTGATATTAGGACTTCACTTTATTCTCTAACTATAATATATTTTCTACTTTAAACCAACGTTTCAATAATTCTTACTCGTTGCGTCATTCAACTCCGCTCCTGGTTTCCTTCTTGTTCGCCTCCGCGCGTCTGCTCTACTCGCCTTGACTCGCTACTGATCGCCGCCTCTGCTCAACATGCCCATTATGCTGTTCTGTTTGTCGCTGCTAGGTTGGCTTCGTTGCTTGATTTGCTGCTACCTGGCTCAACGTCGCGTGGTCCTTCGCTGCTTGGCTCATCACTGGTCGGTCTGCTCTGTTGCTCGGATTGTCACTACCGGGCCCAACATCGCGTCGTCCTTCGCTGCTTGGCTTTTCTCTGCATGGTATGTCGCTGCGTGGCTTGCTTCGCCGTTTTGGCCTGTCACTGCTTGGCTTTACTCCGCTGCTTCGTTCATCGCCACTTGGTTCGCTCCGTTGCTGGGATTGTCGCTACCTCGCTCAACGTCGCGTAGTTCCTTGTGGCTTGACTTACTCCGCTGCTCGGCGTGGCTTGCTGCGTTGGCTTGCTTGCGTGGCTTGCTCTGTTTGTCGTGGCTTGTTCTGCTCTGCTCGTCGTGGCTCGCTACGTACCGCTGCCGTTTGGCCTGTCACTGCTTGGCTTTACTCCGCTGCTCGTTCATCGCCGCTTGGTCCGCTCCGTTGCTGGGATTGTCGCTACCTCGCTCAACGTCGCGTAGTTCCTTGTGGCTTGACTTACTCCGCTGCTCGGCGTGGCTTGCTTGCGTGACTTGCTCTGCTTGTCGTGGCTTGTTCTGCTCTGCTCGTCGTGGTTCGCTACGTACCGCTGCCGTTTGGCCTGCCACTGCTTGACTTTACCCCGCTGCTTCGTTCATCGCCACTTGGTTCGCTCCGTTGCTGGGATTGTCGCTACCTCGCTCAACGTCGCGTAGTTCCTTGTGGCTTGACTTACTCCGCTGCTCGGCGTGGCTTGCTTGCGTGGCTTACTTGCGTGGCTTACTTGCGTGGCTTACATGCGTGGCTTACTTGCGTGGCTTGCTCTGCTTGTCGTGGCTTGTTCTGCTCTGCTCGTCGTCTCTCGGCTCCCTGCAGCTACTGCGTCCTGCTGCGTTAGCTTGCGCTGACTGCGTTGCTTCGACGTTGTCTCCGCTTGGCTTCCTGCTGCTACTGTGTCCTGTTGCGTTGGCTTACGCTGACTGCGTTGCTTCGACGTTGTATCCTCTTGGCTTCCTGCTGCTACTGCGTCCTGCTGCGTTGGCTGCGTTGCTTCGACGTTGTATCCTCTTGGCTTCCTGCTGCTACTGCGTCCTGCTGCGTTGGCTGCGTTGCTTCGGCGTCGTGGTCTCTTGGCTTCCTGCGCTGACTGCGTTGCTTCGGCGTCGTGGTCACTTGGCTTCCTGCACTGACTGCGTTGCTTCGACGTCGTGGTCACTTGGCTTCCTGCACTGCTACGCCTGGCTGCGTTGACTTGCGCTGCTTCGTCGTCGTCGTCTTCCTTGCTCAGTTCTTCGTTCGATTCAGACTTGCTTATTGATGGAAGTACAACTCCACAAGAGCAATAGCACAAGTTGAATCGATCGAGCTCAGTTTCTCAATACTGTTTCAAAGAAAGGAAGTACAACTCCACTATCTTCGTCACAGCATGAGTACTGCCGACTGACTCCCCGACCGACTGACCACTGATCGATTCGTTCTCGTATATATTTAGTGACAAACATTCGCTATCCATGAATTATGTTATAGAATAAATTTCGTATGGGAGAAATTTTGCCTTTTTATAATTCGCGGCCGGTGTATGCTTATCTCGGTATATAGCCCCGCTGGGATTTCGTATACTTGTCGGCGGGTTTTCTGTCGCATCGCGTCGCCTGGGACGCTTTTGTGACCCCGCTGACCTTTTTCCAGGTAGATCCCCAATTCTTGGTGCTGTGTTTCAGCTTTGTTTGTGTTTTATGTCCTTTGTTTTAATGTATTTCGGGTTCTATGTTCTCTGTTACGTGTTTTTATGTAACCCCGAGTCTTTAATTTGTGTACCTAATCCTATGTTCTTGGCAATTCATGATGTTCCGTAATCCTAAGTTATACTTCATGTACTTAATCCTATGTTGTTTAATTCTCCTTGTACTTGTTCCTTAGGCGATTGGTGTGGATGGAAATTTCAAAAAGTTTCCGTCCTTACAGTACCCACCACGTCCCCCGCAATGAACTTCCGCTCTTCTGGGCTCAAATTGTTTTTTTTTAAATCTGTTTTAGGATTTGAATTAAATTTTAACTTTAATTTAAGTGGTCACTTGCAAAAATCTCGGCCTATGTGCTCATACACATTGGTGGGTACGTGGTGGGTACGTTTCGTACCCACCACGTACCCCCCACGTCCCTCGCAATGAACTTCCGCTCTCCTGGGCTCAAATTGTTTTTTTTAAATCTGTTTTAGGATTTGAATTAAATTTTAACTTTAATTTAAGTGGTCACTTGCAAAAATCTCGACCTATGTGCTCATACCCATTGGTGGGTACGTGGTGGGTACGTTTCGTACCCACCACGTACCCACCACGTCCCCCGCAATGAACTTCCGCTCTCCTGGGCTCAAATTGTTTTTTTTAAATCTGTTTTAGGATTTGAATTAAATTTTAACTTTTATTTAAGTGGTCACTTGCAAAAATCTCGGCCTATGTGCTCATACCCATTGGTGGGTACGTGGTGGGTACGTTTCGTACCCACCACGTACCCACCACGTCCCCCGCAATGAACTTCCGCTCTTCTGGGCTCAAATTGTTTTTTTTAAATCTGTTTTAGGATTTGAATTAAAGTTTAACTTTAATTTAAGTGGTCACTTGCAAAAATCTCGGCCTATGTGCTCATACCCATTGGTGGGTACGTGGTGGGTACGTTTCGTACCCACCACGTACCCCCCACGTCCCCCGCAATGAACTTCCGCTCTCCTGGGCTCAAATTGTTTTTTTTAAATCTGTTTTAGGATTTGAATTAAATTTTAACTTTAATTTAAGTGGTCACTTGCAAAAATCTCGGCCTATGTGCTCATACCCATTGGTGGGTACGTGGTGGGTACGTTTCGTACCCACCACGTACCCACCACGTCCCCCGCAATAAACTTCCGCTCTCCTGGGCTCAAATTGTTTTTTTTAAATCTGTTTTAGGATTTGAATTAAATTTTAACTTTAATTTAAGTGGTCACTTGCAAAAATCTCGGCCTATGTGCTCATACACATTGGTGGGTACGTGGTGGGTACGTTTCGTACCCACCACGTACCCACCACGTCCCCCGCAATGAACTTCCGCTCTTCTGGGCTCAAATTGTTTTTTTTAAATCTGTTTTAGGATTTGAATTAAATTTTAACTTTAATTTAAGTGGTCACTTGCAAAAATCTCGGCCTATGTGCTCATACACATTGGTGGGTACGTGGTGGGTACGTTTCGTACCCACCACGTACCCACCACGTCCCCCGCAATAAACTTCCGCTCTCCTGGGCTCAAATTGTTTTTTTTAAATCTGTTTTAGGATTTGAATTAAATTTTAACTTTAATTTAAGTGGTCACTTGCAAAAATCTCGGCCTATGTGCTCATACCCATTGGTGGGTACGTGGTGGGTACGTTTCGTACCCACCACGTACCCACCACGTCCCCCGCAATAAACTTCCGCTCTCCTGGGCTCAAATTGTTTTTTTTAAATCTGTTTTAGGATTTGAATTAAATTTTAACTTTTATTTAAGTGGTCACTTGCAAAAATCTCGGCCTATGTGCTCATACCCATTGGTGGGTACGTGGTGGGTACGTTTCGTACCCACCACGTACCCACCACGTCCCCCGCAATGAACTTCCGCTCTTCTGGGCTCAAATTGTTTTTTTTAAATCTGTTTTAGGATTTGAATTAAATTTTAACTTTAATTTAAGTGGTCACTTGCAAAAATCTCGGCCTATGTGCTCATACCCATTGGTGGGTACGTGGTGGGTACGTTTCGTACCCACCACGTACCCCCCACGTCCCCCGCAATGAACTTCCGCTCTCCTGGGCTCAAATTGTTTTTTTTAAATCTGTTTTAGGATTTGAATTAAATTTTAATTTTTATTTAAGTGGTCACTTGCAAAAATCTCGGCCTATGTTCTCATACACATTGGTGGGTACGTGGTGGGTACGTTTCGTACCCACCACGTACCCACCACGTCCCCCGCAATAAACTTCCGCTCTCCTGGGCTCAAATTGTTTTTTTTAAATCTGTTTTAGGATTTGAATTAAATTTTAACTTTAATTTAAGTGGTCACTTGCAAAAATCTCGGCCTATGTGCTCATACCCATTGGTGGGTACGTGGTGGGTACGTTTCGTACCCACCACGTACCCCCCACGTCCCCCGCAATGAACTTCCGCTCTCCTGGGCTCAAATTGTTTTTTTTAAATCTGTTTTAGGATTTGAATTAAATTTTAACTTTTATTTAAGTGGTCACTTGCAAAAATCTCGGCCTATGTGCTCATACCCATTGGTGGGTACGTGGTGGGTACGTTTCGTACCCACCACGTCCCCCGCAATGAACTTCCGCTCTCCTGGGCTCAAATTGTTTTTTTTAAATCTGTTTTAGGATTTGAATTAAATTTTAACTTTAATTTAAGTGGTCACTTGCAAAAATCTCGGCCTATGTGCTCATACACATTGGTGGGTACGTGGTGGGTACGTTTCGTACCCACCACGTACCCACCACGTCCCCCGCAATGAACTTCCGCTCTTCTGGGCTCAAATTGTTTTTTTTTAAATCTGTTTTAGGATTTGAATTAAATTTTAACTTTAATTTAAGTGGTCACTTGCAAAAATCTCGGCCTATGTGCTCATACCCATTGGTGGGTACGTGGTGGGTACGTTTCGTACCCACCACGTACCCACCACGTCTCCCGCAATGAACTTCCGCTCTTCTGGGCTCAAATTGTTTTTTTTAAATCTGTTTTAGGATTTGAATTAAATTTTAACTTTAATTTAAGTGGTCACTTGCAAAAATCTCGGCCTATGTGCTCATACCCATTGGTGGGTACGTGGTGGGTACGTTTCGTACCCACCACGTACCCCCCACGTCCCCCGCAATGAACTTCCGCTCTCCTGGGCTCAAATTGTTTTTTTTAAATCTGTTTTAGGATTTGAATTAAATTTTAACTTTAATTTAAGTGGTCACTTGCAAAAATCTCGGCCTATGTGCTCATACCCATTGGTGGATACGTGGTGGGTACGTTTCGTACCCACCACGTACCCCCCACGTCCCCCGCAATGAACTTCCGCTCTCCTGGGCTCAAATTGTTTTTTTTAAATCTGTTTTAGGATTTGAATTAAATTTTAACTTTAATTTAAGTGGTCACTTGCAAAAATCTTGGCCTATGTGCTCATACCCACCACGTCCCCCACAATGAACTTCCGCTCTTCTGGGCTCAAATTGTTTTTTTTAAATCTGTTTTAGGATTTGAATTAAATTTTAACTTTAATTTAAGTGGTCACTTGCAAAAATCTCGGCCTATGTGCTCATACCCATTGGTGGGTACGTGGTGGGTACGTTTCGTACCCACCACGTACCCACCACGTCCCCCGCAATGAACTTCCGCTCTTCTGGGCTCAAATTGTTTTTTTTAAATCTGTTTTAGGATTTGAATTAAATTTTAACTTTAATTTAAGTGGTCACTTGCAAAAATCTCGGCCTATGTGCTCATACACATTGGTGGGTACGTGGTGGGTACGTTTCGTACCCACCACGTACCCACCACGTCCCCCGCAATGAACTTCCGCTCTTCTGGGCTCAAATTGTTTTTTTTTAAATCTGTTTTAGGATTTGAATTAAATTTTAACTTTAATTTAAGTGGTCACTTGCAAAAATCTCGGCCTATGTGCTCATACCCATTGGTGGGTACGTGGTGGGTACGTTTCGTACCCACCACGTACCCACCACGTCCCCCGCAATAAACTTCCGCTCTCCTGGGCTCAAATTGTTTTTTTTAAATCTGTTTTAGGATTTGAATTAAATTTTAACTTTAATTTAAGTGGTCACTTGCAAAAATCTCGGCCTATGTGCTCATACCCATTGGTGGGTACGTGGTGGGTACGTTTCGTACCCACCACGTACCCCCCACGTCCCCCGCAATGAACTTCCGCTCTCCTGGGCTCAAATTGTTTTTTTTAAATCTGTTTTAGGATTTGAATTAAATTTTAACTTTTATTTAAGTGGTCACTTGCAAAAATCTCGGCCTATGTGCTCATACACATTGGTGGGTACGTGGTAGGTACGTTTCGTACCCACCACGTACCCCCCACGTCCCCCGCAATGAACTTCCGCTCTCCTGGGCTCAAATTGTTTTTTTTAAATCTGTTTTAGGATTTGAATTAAATTTTAACTTTAATTTAAGTGGTCACTTGCAAAAATCTCGGCCTATGTGCTCATACCCATTGGTGGATACGTGGTGGGTACGTTTCGTACCCACCACGTACCCCCCACGTCCCCCGCAATGAACTTCCGCTCTCCTGGGCTCAAATTGTTTTTTTTAAATCTGTTTTAGGATTTGAATTAAATTTTAACTTTAATTTAAGTGGTCACTTGCAAAAATCTTGGCCTATGTGCTCATACCCACCACGTCCCCCACAATGAACTTCCGCTCTTCTGGGCTCAAATTGTTTTTTTTAAATCTGTTTTAGGATTTGAATTAAATTTTAACTTTAATTTAAGTGGTCACTTGCAAAAATCTCGGCCTATGTGCTCATACCCATTGGTGGGTACGTGGTGGGTACGTTTCGTACCCACCACGTACCCACCACGTCCCCCGCAATGAACTTCCGCTCTTCTGGGCTCAAATTGTTTTTTTTAAATCTGTTTTAGGATTTGAATTAAATTTTAACTTTAATTTAAGTGGTCACTTGCAAAAATCTCGGCCTATGTGCTCATACACATTGGTGGGTACGTGGTGGGTACGTTTCGTACCCACCACGTACCCACCACGTCCCCCGCAATGAACTTCCGCTCTTCTGGGCTCAAATTGTTTTTTTTTAAATCTGTTTTAGGATTTGAATTAAATTTTAACTTTAATTTAAGTGGTCACTTGCAAAAATCTCGGCCTATGTGCTCATACCCATTGGTGGGTACGTGGTGGGTACGTTTCGTACCCACCACGTACCCACCACGTCCCCCGCAATAAACTTCCGCTCTCCTGGGCTCAAATTGTTTTTTTTAAATCTGTTTTAGGATTTGAATTAAATTTTAACTTTAATTTAAGTGGTCACTTGCAAAAATCTCGGCCTATGTGCTCATACCCATTGGTGGGTACGTGGTGGGTACGTTTCGTACCCACCACGTACCCCCCACGTCCCCCGCAATGAACTTCCGCTCTCCTGGGCTCAAATTGTTTTTTTTAAATCTGTTTTAGGATTTGAATTAAATTTTAACTTTTATTTAAGTGGTCACTTGCAAAAATCTCGGCCTATGTGCTCATACACATTGGTGGGTACGTGGTAGGTACGTTTCGTACCCACCACGTACCCCCCACGTCCCCCGCAATGAACTTCCGCTCTCCTGGGCTCAAATTGTTTTTTTTAAATCTGTTTTAGGATTTGAATTAAATTTTAACTTTAATTTAAGTGGTCACTTGCAAAAATCTCGGCCTATGTGCTCATACCCATTGGTGGGTACGTGGTGGGTACGTTTCGTACCCACCACGTACCCCCCACGTCCCCCGCAATGAACTTCCGCTCTCCTGGGCTCAAATTGTTTTTTTTAAATCTGTTTTAGGATTTGAATTAAATTTTAACTTTAATTTAAGTGGTCACTTGCAAAAATCTCGGCCTATGTGCTCATACACATTGGTGGGTACGTGGTGGGTACGTTTCGTACCCACCACGTACCCCCCACGTCCCCCGCAATGAACTTCCGCTCTCCTGGGCTCAAATTGTTTTTTTTAAATCTGTTTTAGGATTTGAATTAAATTTTAACTTTAATTTAAGTGGTCACTTGCAAAAATCTCATCCTATGTGCTCATACCCATTGGTGGGTACGTGGTGGGTACGTTTCGTACCCACCACGTACCCACCACGTCCCCCGCAATGAACTTCCGCTCTCCTGGGCTCAAATTGTTTTTTTTAAATCTGTTTTAGGATTTGAATTAAATTTTAACTTTAATTTAAGTGGTCACTTGCAAAAATCTCGGCCTATGTGCTCATACCCATTGGTGGCTACGTGGTGGGTACGTTTCGTACCCACCACGTACCCCCCACGTCCCCCGCAATGAACTTCCGCTCTCCTGGGCTCAAATTGTTTTTTTTAAATCTGTTTTAGGATTTGAATTAAATTTTAACTTTAATTTAAGTGGTCACTTGCAAAAATCTCATCCTATGTGCTCATACCCATTGGTGGGTACGTGGTGGGTACGTTTCGTACCCACCACGTACCCACCACGTCCCCCGCAATGAACTTCCGCTCTTCTGGGCTCAAATTGTTTTTTTTAAATCTGTTTTAGGATTTGAATTAAATTTTAACTTTAATTTAAGTGGTCACTTGCAAAAATCTCGGCCTATGTGCTCATACCCATTGGTGGCTACGTGGTGGGTACGTTTCGTACCCACCACGTACCCCCCACGTCCCCCGCAATGAACTTCCGCTCTCCTGGGCTCAAATTGTTTTTTTTAAATCTGTTTTAGGATTTGAATTAAATTTGAACATTTATTTAAGTGGTCACTTGCAAAAATCTCGGCCTATGTGCTCATACCCATTGGTGGGTACGTGGTGGGTACGTTTCGTACCCACCACGTACCCCCCACGTCCCCCGCAATGAACTTCCGCTCTCCTGGGCTCAAATTGTTTTTTTTAAATCTGTTTTAGGATTTGAATTAAATTTTAACTTT
This sequence comes from Beris morrisii, assembly GCA_951812415.1. Lineage (NCBI taxonomy): Eukaryota > Metazoa > Arthropoda > Insecta > Diptera > Stratiomyidae > Beris > Beris morrisii. Next base: position 105,576,115 of record OX638312.1, on the reverse strand, counting down.
AATTTAAGTGGTCACTTGCAAAAATCTCATCCTATGTGCTCATACCCATTGGTGGGTACGTGGTGGGTACGTTTCGTACCCACCACGTACCCACCACGTCCCCCGCAATGAACTTCCGCTCTTCTGGGCTCAAATTGTTTTTTTTAAATCTGTTTTAGGATTTGAATTAAATTTTAACTTTAATTTAAGTGGTCACTTGCAAAAATCTCGGCCTATGTGCTCATACCCATTGGTGGCTACGTGGTGGGTACGTTTCGTACCCACCACGTACCCCCCACGTCCCCCGCAATGAACTTCCGCTCTCCTGGGCTCAAATTGTTTTTTTTAAATCTGTTTTAGGATTTGAATTAAATTTGAACATTTATTTAAGTGGTCACTTGCAAAAATCTCGGCCTATGTGCTCATACCCATTGGTGGGTACGTGGTGGGTACGTTTCGTACCCACCACGTACCCACCACGTCCCCCGCAATGAACTTCCGCTCTTCTGGGCTCAAATTGTTTTTTTTTAAATCTGTTTTAGGATTTGAATTAAATTTTAACTTTAATTTAAGTGGTCACTTGCAAAAATCTCGGCCTATGTGCTCATACCCATTGGTGGGTACGTGGTGGGTACGTTTCGTACCCACCACGTACCCACCACGTCCCCCGCAATAAACTTCCGCTCTCCTGGGCTCAAATTGTTTTTTTTAAATCTGTTTTAGGATTTGAATTAAATTTTAACTTTAATTTAAGTGGTCACTTGCAAAAATCTCGGCCTATGTGCTCATACCCATTGGTGGGTACGTGGTGGGTACGTTTCGTACCCACCACGTACCCACCACGTCCCCCGCAATGAACTTCCGCTCTCCTGGGCTCAAATTGTTTTTTTTAAATCTGTTTTAGGATTTGAATTAAATTTTAACTTTAATTTAAGTGGTCACTTGCAAAAATCTCGGCCTATGTGCTCATACACATTGGTGATTACGTGGTGGGTACGTTTCGTACCCACCACGTACCCCCCACGTCCCCCGCAATGAACTTCCGCTCTCCTGGGCTCAAATTGTTTTTTTTAAATCTGTTTTAGGATTTGAATTAAATTTTAACTTTAATTTAAGTGGTTACTTGCAAAAATCTCGGCCTATGTGCTCATACCCATTGGTGGGTACGTGGTGGGTACGTTTCGTACCCACCACGTACCCCCCACGTCCCCCGCAATGAACTTCCGCTCTCCTGGGCTCAAATTGTTTTTTTTAAATCTGTTTTAGGATTTGAATTAAATTTTAACTTTAATTTAAGTGGTCACTTGCAAAAATCTCGGCCTATGTGCTCATACCCATTGGTGGGTACGTGGTGGGTACGTTTCGTACCCACCACGTACCCCCCACGTCCCCCGCAATGAACTTCCGCTCTCCTGGGCTCAAATTGTTTTTTTTAAATCTGTTTTAGGATTTGAATTAAATTTTAACTTTAATTTAAGTGGTCACTTGCAAAAATCTCGGCCTATGTGCTCATACCCATTGGTGGGTACGTGGTGGGTACGTTTCGTACCCACCACGTACCCCCCACGTCCCCCGCAATGAACTTCCGCTCTCCTGGGCTCAAATTGTTTTTTTTAAATCTGTTTTAGGATTTGAATTAAATTTTAACTTTAATTTAAGTGGTCACTTGCAAAAATCTCGGCCTATGTGCTCATACACATTGGTGGGTACGTGGTGGGTACGTTTCGTACCCACCACGTACCCACCACGTCCCCCGCAATAAACTTCCGCTCTCCTGGGCTCAAATTGTTTTTTTTAAATCTGTTTTAGGATTTGAATTAAATTTTAACTTTAATTTAAGTGGTCACTTGCAAAAATCTCGGCCTATGTGCTCATACCCATTGGTGGGTACGTGGTGGGTACGTTTCGTACCCACCACGTACCCACCACGTCCCCCGCAATGAACTTCCGCTCTTCTGGGCTCAAATTGTTTTTTTTAAATCTGTTTTAGGATTTGAATTAAATTTTAACTTTAATTTAAGTGGTCACTTGCAAAAATCTCGGCCTATGTGCTCATACCCATTGGTGGGTACGTGGTGGGTACGTTTCGTACCCACCACGTACCCCCCACGTCCCCCGCAATGAACTTCCGCTCTCCTGGGCTCAAATTGTTTTTTTTAAATCTGTTTTAGGATTTGAATTAAATTTTAACTTTAATTTAAGTGGTCACTTGCAAAAATCTCGGCCTATGTGCTCATACCCATTGGTGGGTACGTGGTGGGTACGTTTCGTACCCACCACGTACCCACCACGTCCCCCGCAATGAACTTCCGCTCTTCTGGGCTCAAATTGTTTTTTTTAAATCTGTTTTAGGATTTGAATTAAATTTTAACTTTAATTTAAGTGGTCACTTGCAAAAATCTCGGCCTATGTGCTCATACACATTGGTGGGTACGTTTCGTACCCACCACGTACCCCCCACGTCCCCCGCAATGAACTTCCGCTCTCCTGGGCTCAAATTGTTTTTTTTAAATCTGTTTTAGGATTTGAATTAAATTTTAACTTTAATTTAAGTGGTCACTTGCAAAAATCTCGGCCTATGTGCTCATACCCATTGGTGGGTACGTTTCGTACCCACCAAGTACCCACCACGTCCCCCGCAATGAACTTCCGCTCTCCTGGGCTCAAATTGTTTTTTTTAAATCTGTTTTAGGATTTGAATTAAATTTTAACTTTAATTTAAGTGGTCACTTGCAAAAATCTCGGCCTATGTGCTCATACACATTGGTGGGTTCGTGGTGGGTACGTTTCGTACCCACCACGTACCCACCACGTCCCCCGCAATAAACTTCCGCTCTCCTGGGCTCAAATTGTTTTTTTTAAATCTGTTTTAGGATTTGAATTAAATTTTAACTTTAATTTAAGTGGTCACTTGCAAAAATCTCGGCCTATGTTCTCATACCCATTGGTGGGTACGTGGTGGGTACGTTTCGTACCCACCACGTACCCACCACGTCCCCCGCAATAAACTTCCGCTCTCCTGGGCTCAAATTGTTTTTTTTAAATCTGTTTTAGGATTTGAATTAAATTTTAACTTTAATTTAAGTGGTCACTTGCAAAAATCTCGGCCTATGTGCTCATACCCATTGGTGGGTACGTTTCGTACCCCCCACGTCCCCCGCAATGAACTTCCGCTCTCCTGGGCTCAAATTGTTTTTTTTAAATCTGTTTTAGGATTTGAATTAAATTTTAACTTTAATTTAAGTGGTCACTTGCAAAAATCTTGGCCTATGAGCTCATACACATTGGTGGGTACGTGGTGGGTACGTTTCGTACCCACCACGTACCCACCACGTCCCCCGCAATAAACTTCCGCTCTCCTGGGCTCAAATTGTTTTTTTTAAATCTGTTTTAGGATTTGAATTAAATTTTAACTTTAATTTAAGTGGTCACTTGCAAAAATCTCGACCTATGTGCTCATACACATTGGTGGGTACGTGGTGGGTACGTTTCGTACCCACCACGTACCCACCACGTCCCCCGCAATGAACTTCCGCTCTCCTGGGCTCAAATTGTTTTTTTTAAATCTGTTTTAGGATTTGAATTAAATGTTAACTTTAATTTAAGTGGTCACTTGCAAAAATCTCGGCCTATGTGCTCATACACATTGGTGGGTACGTGGTGGGTACGTTTCGTACCCACCACGTACCCACCACGTCCCCCGCAATGAACTTCCGCTCTCCTGGGCTCAAATTGTTTTTTTTAAATCTGTTTTAGGATTTGAATTAAATTTTAACTTTAATTTAAGTGGTCACTTGCAAAAATCTCGGCCTATGTGCTCATACACATTGGTGGGTACGTGGTGGGTACGTTTCGTACCCACCACGTACCCACCACGTCCCCCGCAATGAACTTCCGCTCTCCTGGGCTCAAATTGTTTTTTTTAAATCTGTTTTAGGATTTGAATTAAATTTTAACTTTAATTTAAATGGCCACTTGCAAAAATCTCGGCCTATGTGCTCATACCCATTGGTGGGTACGTGGTGGGTACGTTTCGTACCCACCACGTACCCACCACGTCCCCCGCAATGAACTTCCGCTCTTCTGGGCTCAAATTGTTTTTTTTTAAATCTGTTTTAGGATTTGAATTAAATTTTAACTTTAATTTAAGTGGTCACTTGCAAAAATCTCAGCCTATGTGCTCATACACATTGGTGGGTACGTTTCGTACCCACCACGTACCCCCCACGTCCCCCGCAATGAACTTCCGCTCTCCTGGGCTCAAATTGTTTTTTTTAAATCTGTTTTAGGATTTGAATTAAATTTTAACTTTAATTTAAGTGGTCACTTGCAAAAATCTCGACCTATGTGCTCATACCCATTGGTGGGTACGTGGTGGGTACGTTTCGTACCCACCACGTACCCACCACGTCCCCCGCAATGAACTTCCGCTCTTCTGGGCTCAAATTGTTTTTTTTAAATCTGTTTTAGGATTTGAATTAAATTTTAACTTTAATTTAAGTGGTCACTTGCAAAAATCTCGGCCTATGTGCTCATACCCATTGGTGGGTACGTGGTGGGTACGTTTCGTACCCACCACGTACCCCCCACGTCCCCCGCAATGAACTTCCGCTCTCCTGGGCTCAAATTGTTTTTTTTAAATCTGTTTTAGGATTTGAATTAAATTTTAACTTTAATTTAAGTGGTCACTTGCAAAAATCTCGGCCTATGTGCTCATACACATTGGTAGGTACGTGGTGGGTACGTTTCGTACCCACCACGTACCCACCACGTCCCCCGCAATGAACTTCCGCTCTTCTGGGCTCAAATTGTTTTTTTTTAAATCTGTTTTAGGATTTGAATTAAATTTTAACTTTAATTTAAGTGGTCACTTGCAAAAATCTCGGCCTATGTGCTCATACCCATTGGTGGGTACGTGGTGGGTACGTTTCGTACCCACCACGTACCCACCACGTCCCCCGCAATGAACTTCCGCTCTTCTGGGCTCAAATTGTTTTTTTTTAAATCTGTTTTAGGATTTGAATTAAATTTTAACTTTAATTTAAGTGGTCACTTGCAAAAATCTCGGCCTATGTGCTCATACCCATTGGTGGGTACGTGGTGGGTACGTTTCGTACCCACCACGTACCCACCACGTCCCCCGCAATAAACTTCCGCTCTCCTGGGCTCAAATTGTTTTTTTTAAATCTGTTTTAGGATTTGAATTAAATTTTAACTTTAATTTAAGTGGTCACTTGCAAAAATCTCGGCCTATGTGCTCATACCCATTGGTGGGTACGTGGTGGGTACGTTTCGTACCCACCACGTACCCACCACGTCCCCCGCAATGAACTTCCGCTCTCCTGGGCTCAAATTGTTTTTTTTAAATCTGTTTTAGGATTTGAATTAAATTTTAACTTTAATTTAAGTGGTCACTTGCAAAAATCTCGGCCTATGTGCTCATACACATTGGTGGGTACGTGGTGGGTACGTTTTGTACCCACCACGTACCCTTCACGTCCCCCGCAATGAACTTCCGCTCTCCTGGGCTCAAATTGTTTTTTTTAAATCTGTTTTAGGATTTGAATTAAATTTTAACTTTAATTTAAGTGGTCACTTGCAAAAATCTCGGCCTATGTGCTCATACCCATTGGTGGGTACGTGGTGGGTACGTTTCGTACCCACCACGTACCCCCCACGTCCTCCGCAATGAACTTCCGCTCTCCTGGGCTCAAATTGTTTTTTTTTAAATCTGTTTTAGGATTTGAATTAAATTTTAACTTTAATTTAAGTGGTCACTTGCAAAAATCTCGGCCTATGTGCTCATACCCATTGGTGGGTACGTGGTGGGTACGTTTCGTACCCACCACATACCCCCCACGTCCCCCGCAATGAACTTCCGCTCTCCTGGGCTCAAATTGTTTTTTTTAAATCTGTTTTAGGATTTGAATTAAATTTTAACTTTAATTTAAGTGGTCACTTGCAAAAATCTCGGCCTATGTGCTCATACCCATTGGTGGGTACGTGGTGGGTACGTTTCGTACCCACCACGTACCCCCCACGTCCCCCGCAATGAACTTCCGCTCTCCTGGGCTCAAATTGTTTTTTTTAAATCTGTTTTAGGATTTGAATTAAATTTTAACTTTAATTTAAGTGGTCACTTGCAAAAATCTCGGCCTATGTGCTCATACACATTGGTGGGTACGTGGTGGGTACGTTTCGTACCCACCACGTACCCACCACGTACCCCGCAATAAACTTCCGCTCTCCTGGGCTCAAATTGTTTTTTTTAAATCTGTTTTAGGATTTGAATTAAATTTTAACTTTAATTTAAGTGGTCACTTGCAAAAATCTCGGCCTATGTGCTCATACCTATTGGTGGGTACGTGGTGGGTACGTTTCGTACCCACCACGTACCCACCACGTCCCCCGCAATGAACTTCCGCTCTTCTGGGCTCAAATTGTTTTTTTTAAATCTGTTTTAGGATTTGAATTAAATTTTAACTTTAATTTAAGTGGTCACTTGCAAAAATCTCGGCCTATGTGCTCATACCCATTGGTGGGTACGTGGTGGGTACGTTTCGTACCCACCACGTACCCCCCACGTCCCCCGCAATGAACTTCCGCTCTCCTGGGCTCAAATTGTTTTTTTTAAATCTGTTTTAGGATTTGAATTAAATTTTAACTTTAATTTAAGTGGTCACTTGCAAAAATCTCGGCCTATGTGCTCATACCCATTGGTGGGTACGTTTCGTACCCCCCACGTCCCCCGCAATGAACTTCCGCTCTCCTGGGCTCAAATTGTTTTTTTTAAATCTGTTTTAGGATTTGAATTAAATTTTAACTTTAATTTAAGTGGTCACTTGCAAAAATCTCGACCTATGTGCTCATACCCATTGGTGGGTACGTGGTGGGTACGTTTCGTACCCACCACGTACCCACCACGTCCCCCGCAATAAACTTCCGCTCTCCTGGGCTCAAATTGTTTTTTTTAAATCTGTTTTAGGATTTGAATTAAATTTTAACTTTAATTTAAGTGGTCACTTGCAAAAATCTCGGCCTATGTGCTCATACCCATTGGTGGGTACGTTTCGTACCCCCCACGTCCCCCGCAATGAACTTCCGCTCTCCTGGGCTCAAATTGTTTTTTTTAAATCTGTTTTAGGATTTGAATTAAATTTTAACTTTAATTTAAGTGGTCACTTGCAAAAATCTTGGCCTATGAGCTCATACACATTGGTGGGTACGTGGTGGGTACGTGGTGGGTACGTTTCGTACCCACCACGTACCCACCACGTCCCCCGCAATAAACTTCCGCTCTCCTGGGCTCAAATTGTTTTTTTTAAATCTGTTTTAGGATTTGAATTAAATTTTAACTTTAATTTAAGTGGTCACTTGCAAAAATCTCGGCCTATGTGCTCATACACATTGGTGGGTACGTGGTGGGTACGTTTCGTACCCACCACGTACCCACCACGTCCCCCGCAATAAACTTCCGCTCTCCTGGGCTCAAATTGTTTTTTTTAAATCTGTTTTAGGATTTGAATTAAATTTTAACTTTAATTTAAGTGGTCACTTGCAAAAATCTCGGCCTATGTGCTCATACACATTGGTGGGTACGTGGTGGGTACGTTTCGTACCCACCACGTACCCACCACGTCCCCCGCAATAAACTTCCGCTCTCCTGGGCTCAAATTGTTTTTTTTAAATCTGTTTTAGGATTTGAATTAAATTTTAACTTTAATTTAAGTGGTCACTTGCAAAAATCTCGGCCTATGTTCTCATACCCATTGGTGGGTACGTGGTGGGTACGTTTTGTACCCACCACGTACCCACCACGTCCCCCGCAATAAACTTCCGCTCTCCTGGGCTCAAATTGTTTTTTTTAAATCTGTTTTAGGATTTGAATTAAATTTTAACTTTAATTTAAGTGGTCACTTGCAAAAATCTCGGCCTATGTGCTCATACACATTGGTGGGTACGTGGTGGGTACGTTTCGTACCCACCACGTACCCCCCACGTCCCCCGCAATGAACTTCCGCTCTCCTGGGCTCAAATTGTTTTTTTTAAATCTGTTTTAGGATTTGAATTAAATTTTAACTTTAATTTAAGTGGTCACTTGCAAAAATCTCGACCTATGTGCTCATACCCATTGGTGGGTACGTGGTGGGTACGTTTCGTACCCACCACGTACCCACCACGTCCCCCGCAATGAACTTCCGCTCTTCTGGGCTCAAATTGTTTTTTTTAAATCTGTTTTAGGATTTGAATTAAATTTTAACTTTAATTTAAGTGGTCACTTGCAAAAATCTCGACCTATGTGCTCATACACATTGGTGGGTACGTTTCGTACCCACCACGTACCCCCCACGTCCCCCGCAATGAACTTCCGCTCTCCTGGGCTCAAATTGTTTTTTTTAAATCTGTTTTAGGATTTGAATTAAATTTTAACTTTAATTTAAGTGGTCACTTGCAAAAATCTCGGCCTATGTGCTCATACCCATTGGTGGGTACGTTTCGTACCCACCACGTACCCACCACGTCCCCCGCAATGAACTTCCGCTCTCCTGGGCTCAAATTGTTTTTTTTAAATCTGTTTTAGGATTTGAATTAAATTTTAACTTTAATTTAAGTGGTCACTTGCAAAAATCTTGGCCTATGTTCTCATACCCATTGGTGGGTACGTGGTGGGTACGTTTCGTACCCACCACGTACCCACCACGTCCCCCGCAATAAACTTCCGCTCTCCTGGGCTCAAATTGTTTTTTTTAAATCTGTTTTAGGATTTGAATTAAATTTTAACTTTAATTTAAGTGGTCACTTGCAAAAATCTCGGCCTATGTGCTCATACACATTGGTGGGTACGTGGTGGGTACGTTTCGTACCCACCACGTACCCACCACGTCCCCCGCAATAAACTTCCGCTCTCCTGGGCTCAAATTGTTTTTTTTAAATCTGTTTTAGGATTTGAATTAAATTTTAACTTTAATTTAAGTGGTCACTTGCAAAAATCTCGGCCTATGTTCTCATACCCATTGGTGGGTACGTGGTGGGTACGTTTCGTACCCACCACGTACCCACCACGTCCCCCGCAATAAACTTCCGCTCTCCTGGGCTCAAATTGTTTTTTTTAAATCTGTTTTAGGATTTGAATTAAATTTTAACTTTAATTTAAGTGGTCACTTGCAAAAATCTCGGCCTATGTGCTCATACCCATTGGTGGGTACGTTTCGTACCCCCCACGTCCCCCGCAATGAACTTCCGCTCTCCTGGGCTCAAATTGTTTTTTTTAAATCTGTTTTAGGATTTGAATTAAATTTTAACTTTAATTTAAGTGGTCACTTGCAAAAATCTCGACCTATGTGCTCATACCCATGGTGGGTACGTGGTGGGTACGTTTCGTACCCACCACGTACCCACCACGTCCCCCGCAATGAACTTCCGCTCTTCTGGGCTCAAATTGTTTTTTTTAAATCTGTTTTAGGATTTGAATTAAATTTTAACTTTAATTTAAGTGGTCACTTGCAAAAATCTCGGCCTATGTGCTCATACCCATTGGTGGGTACGTGGTGGGTACGTTTCGTACCCACCACGTACCCACCACGTCCCCCGCAATGAACTTCCGCTCTTCTGGGCTCAAATTGTTTTTTTTTAAATCTGTTTTAGGATTTGAATTAAATTTTAACTTTAATTTAAGTGGTCACTTGCAAAAATCTCGGCCTATGTGCTCATACCCATTGGTGGGTACGTGGTGGGTACGTTTCGTACCCACCACGTACCCACCACGTCCCCCGCAATGAACTTCCGCTCTTCTGGGCTCAAATTGTTTTTTTTTAAATCTGTTTTAGGATTTGAATTAAATTTTAACTTTAATTTAAGTGGTCACTTGCAAAAATCTCGGCCTATGTGCTCATATCCATTGGTGGGTACGTGGTGGGTACGTTTCGTACTCACCACGTACCCACCACGTCCCCCGCAATAAACTTCCGCTCTCCTGGGCTCAAATTGTTTTTTTTAAATCTGTTTTAGGATTTGAATTAAATTTTAACTTTAATTTAAGTGGTCACTTGCAAAAATCTCGGGATATGTGCTCATACCCATTGGTGGGTACGTGGTGGGTACGTTTCGTACCCACCACGTACCCACCACGTCCCCCGCAATGAACTTCCGCTCTCCTGGGCTCAAATTGTTTTTTTTAAATCTGTTTTAGGATTTGAATTAAATTTTAACTTTAATTTAAGTGGTCACTTGCAAAAATCTCGGCCTATGTGCTCATACACATTGGTGGGTACGTGGTGGGTACGTTTCGTACCCACCACGTACCCCCCACGTCCCCCGCAATGAACTTCCGCTCTCCTGGGCTCAAATTGTTTTTTTTAAATCTGTTTTAGGATTTGAATTAAATTTTAACTTTAATTTAAGTGGTCACTTGCAAAAATCTCGGCCTATGTGCTCATACCCATTGGTGGGTACGTGGTGGGTACGTTTCGTACCCACCACGTACCCCCCACGTCCCCCGCAATGAACTTCCGCTCTCCTGGGCTCAAATTGTTTTTTTTAAATCTGTTTTAGGATTTGAATTAAATTTTAACTTTAATTTAAGTGGTCACTTGCAAAAATCTCGGCCTATGTGCTCATACCCATTGGTGGGTACGTGGTGGGTACGTTTCGTACCCACCACGTACCCCCCACGTCCCCCGCAATGAACTTCCGCTCTCCTGGGCTCAAATTGTTTTTTTTAAATCTGTTTTAGGATTTGAATTAAATTTTAACTTTAATTTAAGTGGTCACTTGCAAAAATCTCGGCCTATGTGCTCATACACATTGGTGGGTACGTGGTGGGTACGTTTCGTACTCACCACGTACCCCCCACGTCCCCCGCAATGAACTTCCGCTCTCCTGGGCTCAAATTGTTTTTTTTAAATCTGTTTTAGGATTTGAATTAAATTTTAACTTTAATTTAAGTGGTCACTTGCAAAAATCTCGACCTGTGTGCTCATACCCATTGGTGGGTACGTGGTGGGTACGTTTCGTACCCACCACGTACCCAGCACGTCCCCCGCAATGAACTTCCGCTCTCCTGGGCTCAAATTGTTTTTTTTAAATCTGTTTTAGGATTTGAATTAAATTTTAACTTTAATTTAAGTGGTCACTTGCAAAAATCTCGGCCTATGTGCTCATACCCATTGGTGGGTACGTGGTGGGTACGTTTCGTACCCACCACGTACCCCCCACGTCCCCCGCAATGAACTTCCGCTCTCCTGGGCTCAAATTGTTTTTTTTAAATCTGTTTTAGGATTTGAATTAAATTTTAACTTTAATTTAAGTGGTCACTTGCAAAAATCTCGGCCTATGTGCTCATACCCATTGGTGGGTACGTTTCGTACCCACCACGTACCCCCCACGTCCCCCGCAATGAACTTCCGCTCTCCTGGGCTCAAATTGTTTTTTTTAAATCTGTTTTAGGATTTGAATTAAATTTTAACTTTAATTTAAGTGGTCACTTGCAAAAATCTCGGCCTATGTGCTCATACACATTGGTGGGTACGTGGTGGGTACGTTTCGTACCCACCACGTACCCACCACGTCCCCCGCAATAAACTTCCGCTCTCCTGGGCTCAAATTGTTTTTTTTAAATCTGTTTTAGGATTTGAATTAAATTTTAACTTTAATTTAAGTGGTCACTTGCAAAAATCTCGGCCTATGTGCTCATACCCATTGGTGGGTACGTGGTGGGTACGTTTCGTACCCACCACGTACCCACCACGTCCCCCGCAATGAACTTCCGCTCTCCTGGGCTCAAATTGTTTTTTTTAAATCTGTTTTAGGATTTGAATTAAATTTTAACTTTAATTTAAGTGGTCACTTGCAAAAATCTCGGCCTATGTGCTCATACACATTGGTGGGTACGTGGTGGGTACGTTTCGTACCCACCACGTACCCACCACGTCCCCCGCAATGAACTTCCGCTCTCCTGGGCTCAAATTGTTTTTTTTAAATCTGTTTTAGGATTTGAATTAAATTTTAACTTTAATTTAAGTGGTCACTTGCAAAAATCTCGGCCTATGTTCTCATACACATTGGTGGGTACGTGGTGGGTACGTTTCGTACACACCACGTACCCACCACGTCCCCCGCAATAAACTTCCGCTCTCCTGGGCTCAAATTGTTTTTTTTAAATCTGTTTTAGGATTTGAATTAAATTTTAACTTTAATTTAAGTGGTCACTTGCAAAAATCTCGGCCTATGTGCTCATACCCATTGGTGGGTACGTTTCGTACCCACCACGTACCCCCCACGTCCCCCGCAATGAACTTCCGCTCTCCTGGGCTCAAATTGTTTTTTTTAAATCTGTTTTAGGATTTGAATTAAATTTTAACTTTAATTTAAGTGGTCACTTGCAAAAATCTCGGCCTATGTTCTCATACCCATTGGTGGGTACGTGGTGGGTACGTTTCGTACCCACCACGTACCCACCACGTCCCCCGCAATATACTTCCGCTCTCCTGGGCTCAAATTGTTTTTTTTAAATCTGTTTTAGGATTTGAATTAAATTTTAACTTTAATTTAAGTGGTCACTTGCAAAAATCTCGGCCTATGTGCTCATACCCATTGGTGGGTACGTGGTGGGTACGTTTCGTACCCACCACGTACCCCCCACGTCCCCCGCAATGAACTTCCGCTCTCCTGGGCTCAAATTGTTTTTTTTAAATCTGTTTTAGGATTTGAATTAAATTTTAACTTTAATTTAAGTGGTCACTTGCAAAAATCTTGGCCTATGAGCTCATACACATTGGTGGGTACGTGGTGGGTACGTTTCGTACCCACCACGTACCCACCACGTCCCCCGCAATAAACTTCCGCTCTCCTGGGCTCAAATTGTTTTTTTTAAATCTGTTTTAGGATTTGAATTAAATTTTAACTTTAATTTAAGTGGTCACTTGCAAAAATCTCGGCCTATGTGCTCATACACATTGGTGGGTACGTGGTGGGTACGTTTCGTACCCACCACGTACCCACCACGTCCCCCGCAATAAACTTCCGCTCTCCTGGGCTCAAATTGTTTTTTTTAAATCTGTTTAAGGATTTGAATTAAATTTTAACTTTAATTTAAGTGGTCACTTGCAAAAATCTCGGCCTATGTTCTCATACACATTGGTGGGTACGTGGTGGGTACGTTTCGTACCCACCACGTACCCACCACGTCCCCCGCAATAAACTTCCGCTCTCCTGGGCTCAAATTGTTTTTTTTAAATCTGTTTTAGGATTTGAATTAAATTTTAACTTTAATTTAAGTGGTCACTTGCAAAAATCTCGGCCTATGTGCTCATACCCATTGGTGGGTACGTGGTGGGTACGTTTCGTACCCACCACGTACCCACCACGTCCCCCGCAATGAACTTCCGCTCTCCTGGGCTCAAATTGTTTTTTTTAAATCTGTTTTAGGATTTGAATTAAATTTTAACTTTAATTTAAGTGGTCACTTGCAAAAATCTCGGCCTATGTTCTCATACACATTGGTGGGTACGTGGTGGGTACGTTTCGTACACACCACGTACCCACCACGTCCCCCGCAATAAACTTCCGCTCTCCTGGGCTCAAATTGTTTTTTTTAAATCTGTTTTAGGATTTGAATTAAATTTTAACTTTAATTTAAGTGGTCACTTGCAAAAATCTCGGCCTATGTGCTCATACCCATTGGTGGGTACGTTTCGTACCCACCACGTACCCACCACGTCCCCCGCAATGAACTTCCGCTCTCCTGGGCTCAAATTGTTTTTTTTAAATCTGTTTTAGGATTTGAATTAAATTTTAACTTTAATTTAAGTGGTCACTTGCAAAAATCTCGGCCTATGTTCTCATACCCATTGGTGGGTACGTGGTGGGTACGTTTCGTACCCACCACGTACCCACCACGTCCCCCGCAATATACTTCCGCTCTCCTGGGCTCAAATTGTTTTTTTTAAATCTGTTTTAGGATTTGAATTAAATTTTAACTTTAATTTAAGTGGTCACTTGCAAAAATCTCGGCCTATGTGCTCATACCCATTGGTGGGTACGTGGTGGGTACGTTTCGTACCCACCACGTACCCCCCACGTCCCCCGCAATGAACTTCCGCTCTCCTGGGCTCAAATTGTTTTTTTTAAATCTGTTTTAGGATTTGAATTAAATTTTAACTTTAATTTAAGTGGTCACTTGCAAAAATCTTGGCCTATGAGCTCATACACATTGGTGGGTACGTGGTGGGTACGTTTCGTACCCACCACGTACCCACCACGTCCCCCGCAATAAACTTCCGCTCTCCTGGGCTCAAATTGTTTTTTTTAAATCTGTTTTAGGATTTGAATTAAATTTTAACTTTAATTTAAGTGGTCACTTGCAAAAATCTCGGCCTATGTGCTCATACCCATTGGTGGGTACGTTTCGTACCCCCCACGTCCCCCGCAATGAACTTCCGCTCTCCTGGGCTCAAATTGTTTTTTTTAAATCTGTTTTAGGATTTGAATTAAATTTTAACTTTAATTTAAGTGGTCACTTGCAAAAATCTTGGCCTATGAGCTCATACACATTGGTGGGTACGTGGTGGGTACGTTTCGTACCCACCACGTACCCACCACGTCCCCCGCAATAAACTTCCGCTCTCCTGGGCTCAAATTGTTTTTTTTAAATCTGTTTTAGGATTTGAATTAAATTTTAACTTTAATTTAAGTGGTCACTTGCAAAAATCTCGGCCTATGTGCTCATACACATTGGTGGGTACGTGGTGGGTACGTTTCGTACCCACCACGTACCCACCACGTCCCCCGCAATAAACTTCCGCTCTCCTGGGCTCAAATTGTTTTTTTTAAATCTGTTTTAGGATTTGAATTAAATTTTAACTTTAATTTAAGTGGTCACTTGCAAAAATCTCGGCCTATGTTCTCATACCCATTGGTGGGTACGTGGTGGGTACGTTTCGTACCCACCACGTACCCACCACGTCCCCCGCAATAAACTTCCGCTCTCCTGGGCTCAAATTGTTTTTTTTAAATCTGTTTTAGGATTTGAATTAAATTTTAACTTTAATTTAAGTGGTCACTTGCAAAAATCTCGGCCTATGTGCTCATACACATTGGTGGGTACGTGGTGGGTACGTTTCGTACCCACCACGTACCCCCCACGTCCCCCGCAATGAACTTCCGCTCTCCTGGGCTCAAATTGTTTTTTTTAAATCTGTTTTAGGATTTGAATTAAATTTTAACTTTAATTTAAGTGGTCACTTGCAAAAATCTCGACCTATGTGCTCATACACATTGGTGGGTACGTTTCGTACCCACCACGTACCCCCCACGTCCCCCGCAATGAACTTCCGCTCTCCTGGGCTCAAATTGTTTTTTTTAAATCTGTTTTAGGATTTGAATTAAATTTTAACTTTAATTTAAGTGGTCACTTGCAAAAATCTCGGCCTATGTGCTCATACCCATTGGTGGGTACGTTTCGTACCCACCACGTACCCACCACGTCCCCCGCAATGAACTTCCGCTCTCCTGGGCTCAAATTGTTTTTTTTAAATCTGTTTTAGGATTTGAATTAAATTTTAACTTTAATTTAAGTGGTCACTTGCAAAAATCTCGACCTATGTGCTCATACCCATTGGTGGGTACGTGGTGGGTACGTTTCGTACCCACCACGTACCCACCACGTCCCCCGCAATAAACTTCCGCTCTCCTGGGCTCAAATTGTTTTTTTTAAATCTGTTTTAGGATTTGAATTAAATTTTAACTTTAATTTAAGTGGTCACTTGCAAAAATCTCGGCCTATGTGCTCATACACATTGGTGGGTACGTGGTGGGTACGTTTCGTACCCACCACGTACCCACCACGTCCCCCGCAATAAACTTCCGCTCTCCTGGGCTCAAATTGTTTTTTTTAAATCTGTTTTAGGATTTGAATTAAATTTTAACTTTAATTTAAGTGGTCACTTGCAAAAATCTCGGCCTATGTTCTCATACCCATTGGTGGGTACGTGGTGGGTACGTTTCGTACCCACCACGTACCCACCACGTCCCCCGCAATAAACTTCCGCTCTCCTGGGCTCAAATTGTTTTTTTTAGATCTGTTTTAGGATTTGAATTAAATTTTAACTTTAATTTAAGTGGTCACTTGCAAAAATCTCGGCCTATGTGCTCATACACATTGGTGGGTACGTGGTGGGTACGTTTCGTACCCACCACGTACCCCCCACGTCCCCCGCAATGAACTTCCGCTCTCCTGGGCTCAAATTGTTTTTTTTAAATCTGTTTTAGGATTTGAATTAAATTTTAACTTTAATTTAAGTGGTCACTTGCAAAAATCTCGACCTATGTGCTCATACCCATTGGTGGGTACGTGGTGGGTACGTTTCGTACCCACCACGTACCCACCACGTCCCCCGCAATGAACTTCCGCTCTCCTGGGCTCAAATTGTTTTTTTTAAATCTGTTTTAGGATTTGAATTAAATTTTAACTTTAATTTAAGTGGTCACTTGCAAAAATCTCGGCCTATGTGCTCATACCCATTGGTGGGTACGTGGTGGGTACGTTTCGTACCCACCACGTACCCCCCACGTCCCCCGCAATGAACTTCCGCTCTCCTGGGCTCAAATTGTTTTTTTTAAATCTGTTTTAGGATTTGAATTAAATTTTAACTTTAATTTAAGTGGTCACTTGCAAAAATCTCGGCCTATGTGCTCATACCCATTGGTGGGTACGTGGTGGGTACGTTTTGTACCCACCACGTACCCCCTACGCCCCCCGCAATGAACTTCCGCTCTCCTGGGCTCAAATTGTTTTTTTTAAATCTGTTTTAGGATTTGAATTAAATTTTAACTTTAATTTAAGTGGTCACTTGCAAAAATCTCGGCCTATGTGCTCATACCCATTGGTGGGTACGTGGTGGGTACGTTTCGTACCCACCACGTACCCCCCACGTCCCCCGCAATGAACTTCCGCTCTCCTGGGCTCAAATTGTTTTTTTTAAATCTGTTTTAGGATTTGAATTAAATTTTAACTTTAATTTAAGTGGTCACTTGCAAAAATCTCGGCCTATGTGCTCATACACATTGGTGGGTACGTGGTGGGTACGTTTCGTACCCACCACGTACCCACCACGTCCCCCGCAATAAACTTCCGCTCTCCTGGGCTCAAATTGTTTTTTTTAAATCTGTTTTAGGATTTGAATTAAATTTTAACTTTAATTTAAGTGGTCACTTGCAAAAATCTCGGCCTATGTGCTCATACCCATTGGTGGGTACGTGGTGGGTACGTTTCGTACCCACCACGTACCCCCCACGTCCCCCGCAATGAACTTCCGCTCTCCTGGGCTCAAATTGTTTTTTTTAAATCTGTTTTAGGATTTGAATTAAATTTTAACTTTAATTTAAGTGGTCACTTGCAAAAATCTCGGCCTATGTGCTCATACCCATTGGTGGGTACGTGGTGGGTACGTTTCGTACCCACCACGTACCCACCACGTCCCCCGCAATGAACTTCCGCTCTCCTGGGCTCAAATTGTTTTTTTTAAATCTGTTTTAGGATTTGAATTAAATTTTAACTTTAATTTAAGTGGTCACTTGCAAAAATCTCGGCCTATGTGCTCATACCCATTGGTGGGTACGTGGTGGGTACGTTTCGTACCCACCACGTACCCACCACGTCCCCCGCAATGAACTTCCGCTCTCCTGGGCTCAAATTGTTTTTTTTAAATCTGTTTTAGGATTTGAATTAAATTTTAACTTTAATTTAAGTGGTCACTTGCAAAAATCTCGGCCTATGTGCTCATACACATTGGTGGGTACGTGGTGGGTACGTTTCGTACCCACCACGTACCCACCACGTCCCCCGCAATAAACTTCCGCTCTCCTGGGCTCAAATTGTTTTTTTTAAATCTGTTTTAGGATTTGAATTAAATTTTAACTTTAATTTAAGTGGTCACTTGCAAAAATCTCGGCCTATGTGCTCATACCCATTGGTGGGTACGTGGTGGGTACGTTTCGTACCCACCACGTACCCCCCACGTTCCCCGCAATGAACTTCCGCTCTCCTGGGCTCAAATTGTTTTTTTTAAATCTGTTTTAGGATTTGAATTAAATTTTAACTTTAATTTAAGTGGTCACTTGCAAAAATCTCGGCCTATGTTCTCATACACATTGGTGGGTACGTGGTGGGTACGTTTCGTACCCACCACGTACCCACCACGTCCCCCGCAATAAACTTCCGCTCTCCTGGGCTCAAATTGTTTTTTTTAAATCTGTTTTAGGATTTGAATTAAATTTTAACTTTAATTTAAGTGGTCACTTGCAAAAATCTCGGCCTATGTGCTCATACCCATTGGTGGGTACGTTTCGTACCCCCCACGTCCCCCGCAATGAACTTCCGCTCTCCTGGGCTCAAATTGTTTTTTTTAAATCTGTTTTAGGATTTGAATTAAATTTTAACTTTAATTTAAGTGGTCACTTGCAAAAATCTTGGCCTATGAGCTCATACACATTGGTGGGTACGTGGTGGGTACGTTTCGTACCCACCACGTACCCACCACGTCCCCCGCAATAAACTTCCGCTCTCCTGGGCTCAAATTGTTTTTTTTAAATCTGTTTTAGGATTTGAATTAAATTTTAACTTTAATTTAAGTGGTCACTTGCAAAAATCTCGGCCTATGTTCTCATACCCATTGGTGGGTACGTGGTGGGTACGTTTCGTACCCACCACGTACCCACCACGTCCCCCGCAATAAACTTCCGCTCTCCTGGGCTCAAATTGTTTTTTTTAAATCTGTTTTAGGATTTGAATTAAATTTTAACTTTAATTTAAGTGGTCACTTGCAAAAATCTCGGCCTATGTGCTCATACACATTGGTGGGTACGTGGTGGGTACGTTTCGTACCCACCACGTACCCCCCACGTCCCCCGCAATGAACTTCCGCTCTCCTGGGCTCAAATTGTTTTTTTTAAATCTGTTTTAGGATTTGAATTAAATTTTAACTTTAATTTAAGTGGTCACTTGCAAAAATCTCGACCTATGTGCTCATACCCACCACGTCCCCCGCAATGAACTTCCGCTCTCCTGGGCTCAAATTGTTTTTTTTAAATCTGTTTTAGGATTTGAATTAAATTTTAACTTTAATTTAAGTGGTCACTTGCAAAAATCTCGGCCTATGTGCTCATACCCATTGGTGGGTACGTGGTGGGTACGTTTCGTACCCACCACGTACCCACCACGTCCCCCGCAATGAACTTCCGCTCTCCTGGGCTCAAATTGTTTTTTTTAAATCTGTTTTAGGATTTGAATTAAATTTTAACTTTAATTTAAGTGGTCACTTGCAAAAATCTCGGCCTATGTGCTCATACCCATTGGTGGGTACGTGGTGGGTACGTTTCGTACCCACCACGTACCCCCCACGTCCCCCGCAATGAACTTCCGCTCTCCTGGGCTCAAATTGTTTTTTTTAAATCTGTTTTAGGATTTGAATTAAATTTTAACTTTAATTTAAGTGGTCACTTGCAAAAATCTCGGTCTATGTGCTCATACACATTGGTGGGTACGTGGTGGGTACGTTTCGTACCCACCACGTACCCCCCACGTCCCCCGCAATGAACTTCCGCTCTCCTGGGCTCAAATTGTTTTTTTTAAATCTGTTTTAGGATTTGAATTAAATTTTAACTTTAATTTAAGTGGTCACTTGCAAAAATCTCGACCTATGTGCTCATACCCATTGGTGGGTACGTGGTGGGTACGTTTCGTACCCACCACGTACCCACCACGTCCCCCGCAATGAACTTCCGCTCTCCTGGGCTCAAATTGTTTTTTTTAAATCTGTTTTAGGATTTGAATTAAATTTTAACTTTAATTTAAGTGGTCACTTGCAAAAATCTCGGCCTATGTGCTCATACCCATTGGTGGGTACGTGGTGGGTACGTTTCGTACCCACCACGTACCCCCCACGTCCCCCGCAATGAACTTCCGCTCTCCTGGGCTCAAATTGTTTTTTTTAAATCTGTTTTAGGATTTGAATTAAATTTTAACTTTAATTTAAGTGGTCACTTGCAAAAATCTCGGCCTATGTGCTCATACCCATTGGTGGGTACGTGGTGGGTACGTTTCGTACCCACCACGTACCCCCCACGTCCCCCGCAATGAACTTCCGCTCTCCTGGGCTCAAATTGTTTTTTTTAAATCTGTTTTAGGATTTGAATTAAATTTTAACTTTAATTTAAGTGGTCACTTGCAAAAATCTCGGCCTATGTGCTCATACACATTGGTGGGTACGTGGTGGGTACGTTTCGTACCCACCACGTACCCACCACGTCCCCCGCAATAAACTTCCGCTCTCCTGGGCTCAAATTGTTTTTTTTAAATCTGTTTTAGGATTTGAATTAAATTTTAACTTTAATTTAAGTGGTCACTTGCAAAAATCTCGGCCTATGTGCTCATACCCATTGGTGGGTACGTGGTGGGTACGTTTCGTACCCACCACGTACCCACCACGTCTCCCGCAATGAACTTCCGCTCTCCTGGGCTCAAATTGTTTTTTTTAAATCTGTTTTAGGATTTGAATTAAATTTTAACTTTAATTTAAGTGGTCACTTGCAAAAATCTCGGCCTATGTGCTCATACACATTGGTGGGTACGTGGTGGGTACGTTTCGTACCCACCACGTACCCACCACGTCCCCCGCAATAAACTTCCGCTCTCCTGGGCTCAAATTGTTTTTTTTAAATCTGTTTTAGGATTTGAATTAAATTTTAACTTTAATTTAAGTGGTCACTTGCAAAAATCTCGGCCTATGTGCTCATACCCATTGGTGGGTACGTGGTGGGTACGTTTCGTACCCACCACGTACCCCCCACGTCCCCCGCAATGAACTTCCGCTCTCCTGGGCTCAAATTGTTTTTTTTAAATCTGTTTTAGGATTTGAATTAAATTTTAACTTTAATTTAAGTGGTCACTTGCAAAAATCTCGGCCTATGTTCTCATACACATTGGTGGGTACGTGGTGGGTACGTTTCGTACCCACCACGTACCCACCACGTCCCCCGCAATAAACTTCCGCTCTCCTGGGCTCAAATTGTTTTTTTTAAATCTGTTTTAGGATTTGAATTAAATTTTAACTTTAATTTAAGTGGTCACTTGCAAAAATCTCGGCCTATGTGCTCATACCCATTGGTGGGTACGTGGTGGGTACGTTTCGTACCCACCACGTACCCACCACGTCCCCCGCAATGAACTTCCGCTCTCCTGGGCTCAAATTGTTTTTTTTAAATCTGTTTTAGGATTTGAATTAAATTTTAACTTTAATTTAAGTTGTCACTTGCAAAAATCTCGGCCTATGTGCTCATACCCATTGGTGGGTACGTGGTGGGTACGTTTCGTACCCACCACGTCCCCCGCAATGAACTTCCGCTCTCCTGGGCTCAAATTGTTTTTTTTAAATCTGTTTTAGGATTTGAATTAAATTTTAACTTTAATTTAAGTGGTCACTTGCAAAAATCTCGGCCTATGTGCTCATACACATTGGTGGGTACGTGGTGGGTACGTTTCGTACCCACCACGTACCCACCACGTCCCCCGCAATAAACTTCCGCTCTCCTGGGCTCAAATTGTTTTTTTTAAATCTGTTTTAGGATTTGAATTAAATTTTAACTTTAATTTAAGTGGTCACTTGCAAAAATCTCGGCCTATGTGCTCATACCCATTGGTGGGTACGTGGTGGGTACGTTTCGTACCCACCACGTACCCCCCACGTCCCCCGCAATGAACTTCCGCTCTCCTGGGCTCAAATTGTTTTTTTTAAATCTGTTTTAGGATTTGAATTAAATTTTAACTTTAATTTAAGTGGTCACTTGCAAAAATCTCGGCCTATGTTCTCATACACATTGGTGGGTACGTGGTGGGTACGTTTCGTACCCACCACGTACCCACCACGTCCCCCGCAATAAACTTCCGCTCTCCTGGGCTCAAATTGTTTTTTTTAAATCTGTTTTAGGATTTGAATTAAATTTTAACTTTAATTTAAGTGGTCACTTGCAAAAATCTCGGCCTATGTGCTCATACCCATTGGTGGGTACGTTTCGTACCCCCCACGTCCCCCGCAATGAACTTCCGCTCTCCTGGGCTCAAATTGTTTTTTTTAAATCTGTTTTAGGATTTGAATTAAATTTTAACTTTAATTTAAGTGGTCACTTGCAAAAATCTTGGCCTATGAGCTCATACACATTGGTGGGTACGTGGTGGGTACGTTTCGTACCCACCACGTACCCACCACGTCCCCCGCAATAAACTTCCGCTCTCCTGGGCTCAAATTGTTTTTTTTAAATCTGTTTTAGGATTTGAATTAAATTTTAACTTTAATTTAAGTGGTCACTTGCAAAAATCTCGGCCTATGTGCTCATACACATTGGTGGGTACGTGGTGGGTACGTTTCGTACCCACCACGTACCCACCACGTCCCCCGCAATAAACTTCCGCTCTCCTGGGCTCAAATTGTTTTTTTTAAATCTGTTTTAGGATTTGAATTAAATTTTAACTTTAATTTAAGTGGTCACTTGCAAAAATCTCGGCCTATGTTCTCATACCCATTGGTGGGTACGTGGTGGGTACGTTTCGTACCCACCACGTACCCACCACGTCCCCCGCAATAAACTTCCGCTCTCCTGGGCTCAAATTGTTTTTTTTAAATCTGTTTTAGGATTTGAATTAAATTTTAACTTTAATTTAAGTGGTCACTTGCAAAAATCTCGGCCTATGTGCTCATACACATTGGTGGGTACGTGGTGGGTACGTTTCGTACCCATAACGTACCCCCCAACGTCCCCCGCAATGAACTTCCGCTCTCCTGGGCTCAAATTGTTTTTTTTAAATCTGTTTTAGGATTTGAATTAAATTTTAACTTTAATTTAAGTGGTCACTTGCAAAAATCTCGGCCTATGTTCTCATACCCATTGGTGGGTACGTGGTGGGTACGTTTCGTACCCACCACGTACCCACCACGTCCCCCGCAATGAACTTCCGCTCTTCTGGGCTCAAATTGTTTTTTTTAAATCTGTTTTAGGATTTGAATTAAATTTTAACTTTAATTTAAGTGGTCACTTGCAAAAATCTCGGCCTATGTGCTCATACACATTGGTGGGTACGTTTCGTACCCACCACGTACCCCCCACGTCCCCCGCAATGAACTTCCGCTCTCCTGGGCTCAAATTGTTTTTTTTAAATCTGTTTTAGGATTTGAATTAAATTTTAACTTTAATTTAAGTGGTCACTTGCAAAAATCTCGGCCTATGTGCTCATACCCATTGGTGGGTACGTTTCGTACCCACCACGTACCCACCACGTCCCCCGCAATGAACTTCCGCTCTCCTGGGCTCAAATTGTTTTTTTTAAATCTGTTTTAGGATTTGAATTAAATTTTAACTTTAATTTAAGTGGTCACTTGCAAAAATCTCGGCCTATGTTCTCATACCCATTGGTGGGTACGTGGTGGGTACGTTTCGTACCCACCACGTACCCACCACGTCCCCCGCAATAAACTTCCGCTCTCCTGGGCTCAAATTGTTTTTTTTAAATCTGTTTTAGGATTTGAATTAAATTTTAACTTTAATTTAAGTGGTCACTTGCAAAAATCTCGGCCTATGTGCTCATACCCATTGGTGGGTACGTGGTGGGTACGTTTCGTACCCACCACGTACCCCCCACGTCCCCCGCAATGAACTTCCGCTCTCCTGGGCTCAAATTGTTTTTTTTAAATCTGTTTTAGGATTTGAATTAAATTTTAACTTTAATTTAAGTGGTCACTTGCAAAAATCTCGGCCTATGTTCTCATACACATTGGTGGGTACGTGGTGGGTACGTTTCGTACCCACCACGTACCCACCACGTCCCCCGCAATAAACTTCCGCTCTCCTGGGCTCAAATTGTTTTTTTTAAATCTGTTTTAGGATTTGAATTAAATTTTAACTTTAATTTAAGTGGTCACTTGCAAAAATCTCGGCCTATGTGCTCATACCCATTGGTGGGTACGTTTCGTACCCCCCACGTCCCCCGCAATGAACTTCCGCTCTCCTGGGCTCAAATTGTTTTTTTTAAATCTGTTTTAGGATTTGAATTAAATTTTAACTTTAATTTAAGTGGTCACTTGCAAAAATCTTGGCCTATGAGCTCATACACATTGGTGGGTACGTGGTGGGTACGTTTCGTACCCACCACGTACCCACCACGTCCCCCGCAATAAACTTCCGCTCTCCTGGGCTCAAATTGTTTTTTTTAAATCTGTTTTAGGATTTGAATTAAATTTTAACTTTAATTTAAGTGGTCACTTGCAAAAATCTCGACCTATGTGCTCATACCCATTGGTGGGTACGTGGTGGGTACGTTTCGTACCCACCACGTACCCACCACGTCCCCCGCAATGAACTTCCGCTCTTCTGGGCTCAAATTGTTTTTTTTAAATCTGTTTTAGGATTTGAATTAAATTTTAACTTTAATTTAAGTGGTCACTTGCAAAAATCTCGGCCTATGTGCTCATACCCATTGGTGGCTACGTGGTGGGTACGTTTCGTACCCACCACGTACCCCCCACGTCCCCCGCAATGAACTTCCGCTCTCCTGGGCTCAAATTGTTTTTTTTAAATCTGTTTTAGGATTTGAATTAAATTTGAACATTTATTTAAGTGGTCACTTGCAAAAATCTCGGCCTATGTGCTCATACCCATTGGTGGGTACGTGGTGGGTACGTTTCGTACCCACCACGTACCCACCACGTCTTCCGCAATGAACTTTCGCTCTTCTGGGCTCAAATTGTTTTTTTTAAATCTGTTTTAGGATTTGAATTAAATTTTAACTTTAATTTAAGTGGTCACTTGCAAAAATCTCGGCCTATGTGCTCATACCCATTGGTGGGTACGTGGTGGGTACGTTTCGTACCCACCACGTACCCCCCACGTCCCCCGCAATGAACTTCCGCTCTCCTGGGCTCAAATTGTTTTTTTTAAATCTGTTTTAGGATTTGAATTAAATTTTAACTTTAATTTAAGTGGTCACTTGCAAAAATCTCGGCCTATGTGCTCATACACATTGGTGGGTACGTGGTGGGTACGTTTCGTACCCACCACGTACCCCCCACGTCCCCCGCAATGAACTTCCGCTCTCCTGGGCTCAAATTGTTTTTTTTAAATCTGTTTTAGGATTTGAATTAAATTTTAACTTTAATTTAAGTGGTCACTTGCAAAAATCTCGGCCTATGTGCTCATACCCATTGGTGGGTACGTGGTGGGTACGTTTCGTACCCACCACGTACCCCCCACGTCCCCCGCAATGAACTTCCGCTCTCCTGGGCTCAAATTGTTTTTTTTAAATCTGTTTTAGGATTTGAATTAAATTTTAACTTTAATTTAAGTGGTCACTTGCAAAAATCTCGGCCTATGTGCTCATACACATTGGTGGGTACGTGGTGGGTACGTTTCGTACCCACCACGTACCCCCCACGTTCCCCGCAATGAACTTCCGCTCTCCTGGGCTCAAATTGTTTTTTTTAAATCTGTTTTAGGATTTGAATTAAATTTTAACTTTAAATTAAGTGGTCACTAGCAAAAATCTCGTCCTATGTTCTCATACACATTGGTGGGTACGTGGTGGGTACGTTTCGTACCCACCACGTACCCACCACGTCCCCCGCAATGAACTTCCGCTCTTCTGGGCTCAAATTGTTTTTTTTAAATCTGTTTTAGGATTTGAATTAAATTTTAACTTTAATTTAAGTGGTCACTTGCAAAAATCTCGGCCTATGTGCTCATACCCATTGGTGGCTACGTGGTGGGTACGTTTCGTACCCACCACGTACCCCCCACGTCCCCCGCAATGAACTTCCGCTCTCCTGGGCTCAAATTGTTTTTTTTAAATCTGTTTTAGGATTTGAATTAAATTTGAACATTTATTTAAGTGGTCACTTGCAAAAATCTCGGCCTATGTGCTCATACCCATTGGTGGGTACGTGGTGGGTACGTTTCGTACCCACCACGTACCCACCACGTCCCCCGCAATGAACTTCCGCTCTTCTGGTCTCAAATTGTTTTTTTTAAATTTGTTTTAGGATTTGAATTAAATTTTAACTTTAATTTAAGTGGTCACTTGCAAAAATCTCGGCCTATGTGCTCATACCCATTGGTGGGTACGTGGTGGGTACGTTTTGTACCCACCACGTACCCCCCACGTCCCCCGCAATGAACTTCCGCTCTCCTGGGCTCAAATTGTTTTTTTTAAATCTGTTTTAGGATTTGAATTAAATTTTAACTTTTATTTAAGTGGTCACTTGCAAAAATCTCGGCCTATGTGCTCATACCCATTGGTGGGTACGTGGTGGGTACGTTTCGTACCCACCACGTACCCACCACGTCCCCCGCAATGAACTTCCGCTCTTCTGGGCTCAAATTGTTTTTTTTAAATCTGTTTTAGGATTTGAATTAAAGTTTAACTTTAATTTAAGTGGTCACTTGCAAAAATCTCGGCCTATGTGCTCATACCCATTGGTGGGTACGTGGTGGGTACGTTTCGTACCCACCACGTACCCCCCACGTCCCCCGCAATGAACTTCCGCTCTTCTGGGCTCAAATTGTTTTTTTTAAATCTGTTTTAGGATTTGAATTAAATTTTAACTTTTATTTAAGTGGTCACTTGCAAAAATCTCGGCCTATGTGCTCATACCCATTGGTGGGTACGTGGTGGGTACGTTTCGTACCCACCACGTACCCACCACGTCCCCCGCAATGAACTTCCGCTCTTCTGGGCTCAAATTGTTTTTTTTAAATCTGTTTTAGGATTTGAATTAAATTTTAACTTTAATTTAAGTGGTCACTTGCAAAAATCTCGGCCTATGTGCTCATACCCACTGGTGGGTACGTGGTGGGTACGTTTCGTACCCACCACGTACCCCCCACGTCCCCCGCAATGAACTTCCGCTCTCCTGGGCTCAAATTGTTTTTTTTAAATCTGTTTTAGGATTTGAATTAAATTTTAACTTTTATTTAAGTGGTCACTTGCAAAAATCTCGGCCTATGTGCTCATACCCATTGGTGGGTACGTGGTGGGTACGTTTCGTACCCACCACGTACCCACCACGTCCCCCGCAATGAACTTCCGCTCTTCTGGGCTCAAATTGTTTTTTTTAAATCTGTTTTAGGATTTGAATTAAATTTTAACTTTAATTTAAGTGGTCACTTGCAAAAATCTCGGCCTATGTGCTCATACCCATTGGTGGGTACGTGGTGGGTACGTTTCGTACCCACCACGTACCCACCACGTCCCCCGCAATGAACTTCCGCTCTTCTGGGCTCAAATTGTTTTTTTTAAATCTGTTTTAGGATTTGAATTAAATTTTAACTTTAATTTAAGTGGTCACTTGCAAAAATCTCGGCCTATGTGCTCATACACATTGGTGGGTACGTGGTGGGTACGTTTCGTACCCACCACACCACCACTCCGCTCTTCTGGGCTCAAATTGTTTTTTTTTAAATCTGTTTTAGGATTTGAATTAAATTTTAACTTTAATTTAAGTGGTCACTTGCAAAAATCTCGGCCTATGTGCTCATACCCATTGGTGGGTACGTGGTGGGTACGTTTCGTACCCACCACGTACCCACCACGTCCCCCGCAATAAACTTCCGCTCTCCTGGGCTCAAATTGTTTTTTTTAAATCTGTTTTAGGATTTGAATTAAATTTTAACTTTAATTTAAGTGGTCACTTGCAAAAATCTCGGCCTATGTGCTCATACCCATTGGTGGGTACGTGGTGGGTACGTTTCGTACCCACCACGTACCCCCCACGTCCCCCGCAATGAACTTCCGCTCTCCTGGGCTCAAATTGTTTTTTTTAAATCTGTTTTAGGATTTGAATTAAATTTTAACTTTAATTTAAGTGGTCACTTGCAAAAATCTCGGCCTATGTGCTCATACACATTGGTGGGTACGTGGTGGGTACGTTTCGTACCCACCACGTACCCCCCACGTCCCCCGCAATGAACTTCCGCTCTCCTGGGCTCAAATTGTTTTTTTTAAATCTGTTTTAGGATTTGAATTAAATTTTAACTTTAATTTAAGTGGTCACTTGCAAAAATCTCGGCCTATGTGCTCATACCCATTGGTGGGTACGTGGTGAGTACGTTTCGTACCCACCACGTACCCCCCACGTCCCCCGCAATGAACTTCCGCTCTCCTGGGCTCAAATTGTTTTTTTTAAATCTGTTTTAGGATTTGAATTAAATTTTAACTTTAATTTAAGTGGTCACTTGCAAAAATCTCGGCCTATGTGCTCATACACATTGGTGGGTACGTGGTGGGTACGTTTCGTACCCACCACGTACCCCCCACGTCCCCCGCAATGAACTTCCGCTCTCCTGGGCTCAAATTGTTTTTTTTAAATCTGTTTTAGGATTTGAATTAAATTTTAACTTTAATTTAAGTGGTCACTTGCAAAAATCTCGGCCTATGTGCTCATACCCATTGGTGGGTACGTGGTGGGTACGTTTCGTACCCACCACGTACCCACCACGTCCCCCGCAATGAACTTCCGCTCTCCTGGGCTCAAATTGTTTTTTTTAAATCTGTTTTAGGATTTGAATTAAATTTTAACTTTAATTTAAGTGGTCACTTGCAAAAATCTCGGCCTATGTGCTCATACCCATTGGTGGGTACGTGGTGGGTACGTTTCGTACCCACCACGTACCCACCACGTCCCCGCAATGAACTTCCGCTCTTCTGGGCTCAAATTGTTTTTTTTTAAATCTGTTTTAGGATTTGAATTAAATTTTAACTTTAATTTAAGTGGTCACTTGCAAAAATCTCGGCCTATGTGCTCATACACATTGGTGGGTACGTGGTGGGTACGTTTCGTACCCACCACGTACCCCCCACGTCCCCCGCAATGAACTTCCGCTCTCCTGGGCTCAAATTGTTTTTTTTAAATCTGTTTTAGGATTTGAATTAAATTTTAACTTTAATTTAAGTGGTCACTTGCAAAAATCTCGACCTATGTGCTCATACCCATTGGTGGGTACGTGGTGGGTACGTTTCGTACCCACCACGTACCCACCACGTCCCCCGCAATGAACTTCCGCTCTTCTGGGCTCAAATTGTTTTTTTTAAATCTGTTTTAGGATTTGAATTAAATTTTAACTTTAATTTAAGTGGTCACTTGCAAAAATCTCGGCCTATGTGCTCATACCCATTGGTGGCTACGTGGTGGGTACGTTTCGTACCCACCACGTACCCCCCACGTCCCCCGCAATGAACTTCCGCTCTCCTGGGCTCAAATTGTTTTTTTTAAATCTGTTTTAGGATTTGAATTAAATTTGAACATTTATTTAAGTGGTCACTTGCAAAAATCTCGGCCTATGTGCTCATACCCATTGGTGGGTACGTGGTGGGTACGTTTCGTACCCACCACGTACCCACCACGTCCCCCGCAATGAACTTTCGCTCTTCTGGGCTCAAATTGTTTTTTTTAAATCTGTTTTAGGATTTGAATTAAATTTTAACTTTAATTTAAGTGGTCACTTGCAAAAATCTCGGCCTATGTGCTCATACCCATTGGTGGGTACGTGGTGGGTACGTTTCGTACCCACCACGTACCCCCCACGTCCCCCGCAATGAACTTCCGCTCTCCTGGGCTCAAATTGTTTTTTTTAAATCTGTTTTAGGATTTGAATTAAATTTTAACTTTAATTTAAGTGGTCACTTGCAAAAATCTCGGCCTATGTGCTCATACACATTGGTGGGTACGTGGTGGGTACGTTTCGTACCCACCACGTACCCCCCACGTCCCCCGCAATGAACTTCCGCTCTCCTGGGCTCAAATTGTTTTTTTTAAATCTGTTTTAGGATTTGAATTAAATTTTAACTTTAATTTAAGTGGTCACTTGCAAAAATCTCGGCCTATGTGCTCATACCCATTGGTGGGTACGTGGTGGGTACGTTTCGTACCCACCACGTACCCCCCACGTCCCCCGCAATGAACTTCCGCTCTCCTGGGCTCAAATTGTTTTTTTTAAATCTGTTTTAGGATTTGAATTAAATTTTAACTTTAATTTAAGTGGTCACTTGCAAAAATCTCGGCCTATGTGCTCATACACATTGGTGGGTACGTGGTGGGTACGTTTCGTACCCACCACGTACCCCCCACGTCCCCCGCAATGAACTTCCGCTCTCCTGGGCTCAAATTGTTTTTTTTAAATCTGTTTTAGGATTTGAATTAAATTTTAACTTTAATTTAAGTGGTCACTAGCAAAAATCTCGTCCTATGTTCTCATACACATTGGTGGGTACGTGGTGGGTACGTTTCGTACCCACCACGTACCCACCACGTCCCCCGCAATGAACTTCCGCTCTTCTGGGCTCAAATTGTTTTTTTTAAATCTGTTTTAGGATTTGAATTAAATTTTAACTTTAATTTAAGTGGTCACTTGCAAAAATCTCGGCCTATGTGCTCATACCCATTGGTGGGTACGTGGTGGGTACGTTTCGTACCCACCACGTACCCACCACGTCCCCCGCAATGAACTTCCGCTCTTCTGGGCTCAAATTGTTTTTTTTAAATCTGTTTTAGGATTTGAATTAAATTTTAACTTTAATTTAAGTGGTCACTTGCAAAAATCTCGGCCTATGTGCTCATACCCATTGGTGGCTACGTGGTGGGTACGTTTCGTACCCACCACGTACCCCCCACGTCCCCCGCAATGAACTTCCGCTCTCCTGGGCTCAAATTGTTTTTTTTAAATCTGTTTTAGGATTTGAATTAAATTTGAACATTTATTTAAGTGGTCACTTGCAAAAATCTCGGCCTATGTGCTCATACCCATTGGTGGGTACGTGGTGGGTACGTTTCGTACCCACCACGTACCCACCACGTCCCCCGCAATGAACTTCCGCTCTCCTGGGCTCAAATTGTTTTTTTTAAATCTGTTTTAGGATTTGAATTAAATTTTAACTTTAATTTAAGTGGTCACTAGCAAAAATCTCGGCCTATGTTCTCATACACATTGGTGGGTACGTGGTGGGTACGTTTCGTACCCACCATGTACCCACCACGTCCCCCGCAATAAACTTCCGCTCTCCTGGGCTCAAATTGTTTTTTTTAAATCTGTTTTAGGATTTGAATTAAATTTTAACTTTAATTTAAGTGGTCACTTGCAAAAATCTCGGCCTATGTGCTCATACACATTGGTGGGTACGTGGTGGGTACGTTTCGTACCCACCACGTACCCCCCACGTCCCCCGCAATGAACTTCCGCTCTCCTGGGCTCAAATTGTTTTTTTTAAATCTGTTTTAGGATTTGAATTAAATTTTAACTTTAATTTAAGTGGTCACTTGCAAAAATCTCGGCCTATGTGCTCATACCCATTGGTGGGTACGTGGTGGGTACGTTTCGTACCCACCACGTACCCCCCACGTCCCCCGCAATGAACTTCCGCTCTCCTGGGCTCAAATTGTTTTTTTTAAATCTGTTTTAGGATTTGAATTAAATTTTAACTTTAATTTAAGTGGTCACTTGCAAAAATCTCGGCCTATGTGCTCATACACATTGGTGGGTACGTGGTGGGTACGTTTCGTACCCACCACGTACCCCCCACGTCCCCCGCAATGAACTTCCGCTCTCCTGGGCTCAAATTGTTTTTTTTAAATCTGTTTTAGGATTTGAATTAAATTTTAACTTTAATTTAAGTGGTCACTTGCAAAAATCTCGGCCTATGTGCTCATACCCATTGGTGGGTACGTGGTGGGTACGTTTCATACCCACCACGTACCCACCACGTCCCCCGCAATGAACTTCCGCTCTTCTGGGCTCAAATTGTTTTTTTTTAAATCTGTTTTAGGATTTGAATTAAATTTTAACTTTAATTTAAGTGGTCACTTGCAAAAATCTCGGCCTATGTGCTCATACACATTGGTGGGTACGTGGTGGGTACGTTTCGTACCCACCACGTACCCCCCACGTCCCCCGCAATGAACTTCCGCTCTCCTGGGCTCAAATTGTTTTTTTTAAATCTGTTTTAGGATTTGAATTAAATTTTAACTTTAATTTAAGTGGTCACTTGCAAAAATCTCGGCCTATGTGCTCATACCCATTGGTGGGTACGTGGTGGGTACGTTTCGTACCCACCACGTACCCCCCACGTCCCCCGCAATGAACTTCCGCTCTCCTGGGCTCAAATTGTTTTTTTTAAATCTGTTTTAGGATTTGAATTAAATTTTAACTTTTATTTAAGTGGTCACTTGCAAAAATCTCGGCCTATGTGCTCATACACATTGGTGGGTACGTGGTGGGTACGTTTCGTACCCACCACGTACCCCCCACGTCCCCCGCAATGAACTTCCGCTCTCCTGGGCTCAAATTGTTTTTTTTAAATCTGTTTTAGGATTTGAATTAAATTTTAACTTTAATTTAAGTGGTCACTTGCAAAAATCTCGGCCTATGTGCTCATACCCATTGGTGGGTACGTGGTGGGTACGTTTCGTACCCACCACGTACCCCCCACGTCCCCCGCAATGAACTTCCGCTCTCCTGGGCTCAAATTGTTTTTTTTAAATCTGTTTTAGGATTTGAATTAAATTTTAACTTTAATTTAAGTGGTCACTTGCAAAAATCTCAACCTTTGTGCTCATACCCATTGGTGGGTACGTGGTGGGTACGTTTCGTACCCACCACGTCCCCCGCAATGAACTTCCGCTCTCCTGGGCTCAAATTGTTTTTTTTAAATCTGTTTTAGGATTTGAATTAAATTTTAACTTTAATTTAAGTGGTCACTAGCAAAAATCTCGGCCTATGTTCTCATACACATTGGTGGGTACGTGGTGGGTACGTTTCGTACCCACCACGTACCCACCACGTCCCCCGCAATAAACTTCCGCTCTCCTGGGCTCAAATTGTTTTTTTTAAATCTGTTTTAGGATTTGAATTAAATTTTAACTTTAATTTAAGTGGTCACTTGCAAAAATCTCGGCCTATGTGCTCATACACATTGGTGGGTACGTGGTGGGTACGTTTCGTACCCACCACGTACCCCCCACGTCCCCCGCAATGAACTTCCGCTCTCCTGGGCTCAAATTGTTTTTTTTAAATCTGTTTTAGGATTTGAATTAAATTTTAACTTTAATTTAAGTGGTCACTTGCAAAAATCTCGGCCTATGTGCTCATACCCATTGGTGGCTACGTGATGGGTACGTTTCGTACCCACCACGTACCCCCACGTCCCCCGCAATGAACTTCCGCTCTCCTGGGCTCAAATTGTTTTTTTTAAATCTGTTTTAGGATTTGAATTAAATTTTAACTTTAATTTAAGTGGTCACTTGCAAAAATCTCGGCCTATGTGCTCATACCCATTGGTGGGTACGTGGTGGGTACGTTTCGTACCCACCACGTACCCCCCACGTCCCCCGCAATGAACTTCCGCTCTCCTGGGCTCAAATTGTTTTTTTTAAATCTGTTTTAGGATTTGAATTAAATTTTAACTTTAATTTAAGTGGTCACTTGCAAAAATCTCAACCTATGTGCTCATACCCATTGGTGGGTACGTGGTGGGTACGTTTCGTACCCACCACGTCCCCCGCAATGAACTTCCGCTCTCCTGGGCTCAAATTGTTTTTTTTAAATCTGTTTTAGGATTTGAATTAAATTTTAACTTTAATTTAAGTGGTCACTAGCAAAAATCTCGGCCTATGTTCTCATACACATTGGTGGGTACGTGGTGGGTACGTTTCGTACCCACCACGTACCCACCACGTCCCCCGCAATAAACTTCCGCTCTCCTGGGCTCAAATTGTTTTTTTTAAATCTGTTTTAGGATTTGAATTAAATTTTAACTTTAATTTAAGTGGTCACTTGCAAAAATCTCGGCCTATGTGCTCATACACATTGGTGGGTACGTGGTGGGTACGTTTTGTACCCACCACGTACCCCCCACGTCCCCCGCAATGAACTTCCGCTCTCCTGGGCTCAAATTGTTTTTTTTAAATCTGTTTTAGGATTTGAATTAAATTTTAACTTTAATTTAAGTGGTCACTTGCAAAAATCTCGGCCTATGTGCTCATACCCATTGGTGGGTACGTGGTGGGTACGTTTCGTACCCACCACGTACCCCCCACGTCCCCCGCAATGAACTTCCGCTCTCCTGGGCTCAAATTGTTTTTTTTAAATCTGTTTTAGGATTTGAATTAAATTTTAACTTTAATTTAAGTGGTCACTTGCAAAAATCTCAACCTATGTGCTCATACCCATTGGTGGGTACGTGGTGGGTACGTTTCGTACCCACCACGTCCCCCGCAATGAACTTCCGCTCTCCTGGGCTCAAATTATTTTTTTTAAATCTGTTTTAGGATTTGAATTAAATTTTAACTTTAATTTAAGTGGTCACTAGCAAAAATCTCGGCCTATGTTCTCATACACATTGGTGGGTACGTGGTGGGTACGTTTCGTACCCACCACGTACCCACCACGTCCCCCGCAATAAACTTCCGCTCTCCTGGGCTCAAATTGTTTTTTTTAAATCTGTTTTAGGATTTGAATTAAAGTTTAACTTTAATTTAAGTGGTCACTTGCAAAAATCTCGGCCTATGTGCTCATACCCATTGGTGGGTACGTGGTGGGTACGTTTCGTACCCACCACGTACCCCCCACGTCCCCCGCAATGAACTTCCGCTCTCCTGGGCTCAAATTGTTTTTTTTAAATCTGTTTTAGGATTTGAATTAAATTTTAACTTTAATTTAAGTGGTCACTTGCAAAAATCTCGGCCTATGTGCTCATACACATTGGTGGGTACGTGGTGGGTACGTTTCGTACCCACCACGTACCCCCCACGTCCCCCGCAATGAACTTCCGCTCTCCTGGGCTCAAATTGTTTTTTTTAAATCTGTTTTAGGATTTGAATTAAATTTTAACTTTAATTTAAGTGGTCACTTGCAAAAATCTCGGCCTATGTGCTCATACCCATTGGTGGGTACGTGGTGGGTACGTTTCGTACCCACCACGTACCCCCCACGTCCCCCGCAATGAACTTCCGCTCTCCTGGGCTCAAATTGTTTTTTTTAAATCTGTTTTAGGATTTGAATTAAATTTTAACTTTAATTTAAGTGGTCACTTGCAAAAATCTCGGCCTATGTGCTCATACACATTGGTGGGTACGTGGTGGGTACGTTTCGTACCCACCACGTACCCCCCACGTCCCCCGCAATGAACTTCCGCTCTCCGGGGCTCAAATTGTTTTTTTTAAATCTGTTTTAGGATTTGAATTAAATTTTAACTTTAATTTAAGTGGTCACTAGCAAAAATCTCGTCCTATGTTCTCATACACATTGGTGGGTACGTGGTGGGTACGTTTCGTACCCACCACGTACCCACCACGTCCCCCGCAATGAACTTCCGCTCTTCTGGGCTCAAATTGTTTTTTTTAAATCTGTTTTAGGATTTGAATTAAATTTTAACTTTAATTTAAGTGGTCACTTGCAAAAATCTCGGCCTATGTGCTCATACCCATTGGTGGGTACGTGGTGGGTACGTTTCGTACCCACCACGTACCCACCACGTCCCCCGCAATGAACTTCCGCTCTTCTGGGCTCAAATTGTTTTTTTTAAATCTGTTTTAGGATTTGAATTAAATTTTAACTTTAATTTAAGTGGTCACTTGCAAAAATCTCGGCCTATGTGCTCATACCCATTGGTGGCTACGTGGTGGGTACGTTTCGTACCCACCACGTACCCCCCACGTCCCCCGCAATGAACTTCCGCTCTCCTGGGCTCAAATTGTTTTTTTTAAATCTGTTTTAGGATTTGAATTAAATTTGAACATTTATTTAAGTGGTCACTTGCAAAAATCTCGGCCTATGTGCTCATACCCATTGGTGGGTACGTGGTGGGTACGTTTCGTACCCACCACGTACCCACCACGTCCCCCGCAATGAACTTCCGCTCTCCTGGGCTCAAATTGTTTTTTTTAAATCTGTTTTAGGATTTGAATTAAATTTTAACTTTAATTTAAGTGGTCACTAGCAAAAATCTCGGCCTATGTTCTCATACACATTGGTGGGTACGTGGTGGGTACGTTTCGTACCCACCACGTACCCACCACGTCCCCCGCAATAAACTTCCGCTCTCCTGGGCTCAAATTGTTTTTTTTAAATCTGTTTTAGGATTTGAATTAAATTTTAACTTTAATTTAAGTGGTCACTTGCAAAAATCTCGGCCTATGTGCTCATACACATTGGTGGGTACGTGGTGGGTACGTTTTGTACCCACCACGTACCCCCCACGTCCCCCGCAATGAACTTCCGCTCTCCTGGGCTCAAATTGTTTTTTTTAAATCTGTTTTAGGATTTGAATTAAATTTTAACTTTAATTTAAGTGGTCACTTGCAAAAATCTCGGCCTATGTGCTCATACCCATTGGTGGGTACGTGGTGGGTACGTTTCGTACCCACCACGTACCCCCCACGTCCCCCGCAATGAACTTCCGCTCTCCTGGGCTCAAATTGTTTTTTTTAAATCTGTTTTAGGATTTGAATTAAATTTTAACTTTAATTTAAGTGGTCACTTGCAAAAATCTCGGCCTATGTGCTCATACCCATTGGTGGGTACGTGGTGGGTACGTTTCATACCCACCACGTACCCACCACGTCCCCCGCAATGAACTTCCGCTCTCCTGGGCTCAAATTGTTTTTTTTAAATCTGTTTTAGGATTTGAATTAAATTTTAACTTTAATTTAAGTGGTCACTTGCAAAAATCTCGGCCTATGTGCTCATACCCATTGGTGGGTACGTGGTGGGTACGTTTCGTACCCACCACGTACCCACCACGTCCCCCGCAATGAACTTCCGCTCTCCTGGGCTCAAATTGTTTTTTTTAAATCTGTTTTAGGATTTGAATTAAATTTTAACTTTAATTTAAGTGGTCACTTGCAAAAATCTCGGCCTATGTGCTCATACCCATTGGTGGGTACGTGGTGGGTACGTTTCATACCCACCACGTACCCACCACGTCCCCCGCAATGAACTTCCGCTCTCCTGGGCTCAAATTGTTTTTTTTAAATCTGTTTTAGGATTTGAATTAAATTTTAACTTTAATTTAAGTGGTCACTTGCAAAAATCTCGGCCTATGTGCTCATACACATTGGTGGGTACGTGGTGGGTACGTTTCGTACCCACCACGTACCCCCCACGTCCCCCGCAATGAACTTCCGCTCTCCTGGGCTCAAATTGTTTTTTTTAAATCTGTTTTAGGATTTGAATTAAATTTTAACTTTAATTTATGTGGTCACTTGCAAAAATCTCGGCCTATGTGCTCATACACATTGGTGGGTACGTGGTGGGTACGTTTCGTACCCACCACGTACCCCCCACGTCCCCCGCAATGAACTTCCGCTCTCCTGGGCTCAAATTGTTTTTTTTAAATCTGTTTTAGGATTTGAATTAAATTTTAACTTTAATTTAAGTGGTCACTTGCAAAAATCTCGGCCTATGTGCTCATACCCATTGGTGGGTACGTGGTGGGTACGTTTCGTACCCACCACGTACCCACCACGTCCCCCGCAATGAACTTCCGCTCTCCTGGGCTCAAATTGTTTTTTTTAAATCTGTTTTAGGATTTGAATTAAATTTTAACTTTAATTTAAGTGGTCACTTGCAAAAATCTCGGCCTATGTGCTCATACCCATTGGTGGGTACGTGGTGGGTACGTTTCATACCCACCACGTACCCACCACGTCCCCCGCAATGAACTTCCGCTCTTCTGGGCTCAAATTGTTTTTTTTTAAATCTGTTTTAGGATTTGAATTAAATTTTAACTTTAATTTAAGTGGTCACTTGCAAAAATCTCGGCCTATGTGCTCATACACATTGGTGGGTACGTGGTGGGTACGTTTCGTACCCACCACGTACCCCCCACGTCCCCCGCAATGAACTTCCGCTCTCCTGGGCTCAAATTGTTTTTTTTAAATCTGTTTTAGGATTTGAATTAAATTTTAACTTTAATTTAAGTGGTCACTTGCAAAAATCTCGGCCTATGTGCTCATACCCATTGGTGGGTACGTGGTGGGTACGTTTCGTACCCACCACGTACCCCCCACGTCCCCCGCAATGAACTTCCGCTCTCCTGGGCTCAAATTGTTTTTTTTAAATCTGTTTTAGGATTTGAATTAAATTTTAACTTTTATTTAAGTGGTCACTTGCAAAAATCTCGGCCTATGTGCTCATACCCATTGGTGGGTACGTGGTGGGTACGTTTCGTACCCACCACGTACCCCCCACGTCCCCCGCAATGAACTTCCGCTCTCCTGGGCTCAAATTGTTTTTTTTAAATCTGTTTTAGGATTTGAATTAAATTTTAACTTTAATTTAAGTGGTCACTTGCAAAAATCTCGGCCAATGTGCTCATACCCATTGGTGGGTACGTGGTGGGTACGTTTCGTACCCACCACGTACCCCCCACGTCCCCCGCAATGAACTTCCGCTCTCCTGGGCTCAAATTGTTTTTTTTAAATCTGTTTTAGGATTTGAATTAAATTTTAACTTTAATTTAAGTGGTCACTTGCAAAAATCTCAACCTATGTGCTCATACCCATTGGTGGGTACGTGGTGGGTACGTTTCGTACCCACCACGTCCCCCGCAATGAACTTCCGCTCTCCTGGGCTCAAATTGTTTTTTTTAAATCTGTTTTAGGATTTGAATTAAATTTTAACTTTAATTTAAGTGGTCACTAGCAAAAATCTCGGCCTATGTTCTCATACACATTGGTGGGTACGTGGTGGGTACGTTTCGTACCCACCACGTACCCACCACGTCCCCCGCAATAAACTTCCGCTCTCCTGGGCTCAAATTGTTTTTTTTAAATCTGTTTTAGGATTTGAATTAAATTTTAACTTTAATTTAAGTGGTCACTTGCAAAAATCTCGGCCTATGTGCTCATACACATTGGTGGGTACGTGGTGGGTACGTTTCGTACCCACCACGTACCCCCCACGTCCCCCGCAATGAACTTCCGCTCTCCTGGGCTCAAATTGTTTTTTTTAAATCTGTTTTAGGATTTGAATTAAATTTTAACTTTAATTTAAGTGGTCACTTGCAAAAATCTCGGCCTATGTGCTCATACCCATTGGTGGCTACGTGGTGGGTACGTTTCGTACCCACCACGTACCCCCCACGTCCCCCGCAATGAACTTCCGCTCTCCTGGGCTCAAATTGTTTTTTTTAAATCTGTTTTAGGATTTGAATTAAATTTTAACTTTAATTTAAGTGGTCACTTGCAAAAATCTCGGCCTATGTGCTCATACCCATTGGTGGGTACGTGGTGGGTACGTTTCGTACCCACCACGTACCCCCCACGTCCCCCGCAATGAACTTCCGCTCTCCTGGGCTCAAATTGTTTTTTTTAAATCTGTTTTAGGATTTGAATTAAATTTTAACTTTAATTTAAGTGGTCACTTGCAAAAATCTCGGCCTATGTGCTCATACCCATTGGTGGCTACGTGGTGGGTACGTTTCGTACCCACCACGTACCCCGCAATGAACTTCCGCTCTCCTGGGCTCAAATTGTTTTTTTTAAATCTGTTTTAGGATTTGAATTAAATTTTAACTTTAATTTAAGTGGTCACTAGCAAAAATCTCGGCCTATGTTCTCATACACATTGGTGGGTACGTGGTGGGTACGTTTCGTACCCACCACGTACCCACCACGTCCCCCGCAATAAACTTCCGCTCTCCTGGGCTCAAATTGTTTTTTTTAAATCTGTTTTAGGATTTGAATTAAATTTTAACTTTAATTTAAGTGGTCACTTGCAAAAATCTCGGCCTATGTGCTCATACACATTGGTGGGTACGTGGTGGGTACGTTTCGTACCCACCACGTACCCCCCACGTCCCCCGCAATGAACTTCCGCTCTCCTGGGCTCAAATTGTTTTTTTTAAATCTGTTTTAGGATTTGAATTAAATTTTAACTTTAATTTAAGTGGTCACTTGCAAAAATCTCGGCCTATGTGCTCATACCCATTGGTGGGTACGTGGTGGGTACGTTTCGTACCCACCACGTACCCCCCACGTCCCCCGCAATGAACTTCCGCTCTCCTGGGCTCAAATTGTTTTTTTTAAATCTGTTTTAGGATTTGAATTAAATTTTAACTTTAATTTAAGTGGTCACTTGCAAAAATCTCGGCCTATGTGCTCATACCCATTGGTGGGTACGTGGTGGGTACGTTTCGTACCCACCACGTCCCCCGCAATGAACTTCCGCTCTCCTGGGCTCAAATTATTTTTTTTAAATCTGTTTTAGGATTTGAATTAAATTTTAACTTTAATTTAAGTGGTCACTAGCAAAAATCTCGGCCTATGTTCTCATACACATTGGTGGGTACGTGGTGGGTACGTTTCGTACCCACCACGTACCCACCACGTCCCCCGCAATAAACTTCCGCTCTCCTGGGCTCAAATTGTTTTTTTTAAATCTGTTTTAGGATTTGAATTAAAGTTTAACTTTAATTTAAGTGGTCACTAGCAAAAATCTCGGCCTATGTTCTCATACACATTGGTGGGTACGTGGTGGGTACGTTTCGTACCCACCACGTACCCCCCACGTCCCCCGCAATGAACTTCCGCTCTCCTGGGCTCAAATTGTTTTTTTTAAATCTGTTTTAGGATTTGAATTAAATTTTAACTTTAATTTAAGTGGTCACTTGCAAAAATCTCGGCCTATGTGCTCATACCCATTGGTAGGTACGTGGTGGGTACGTTTCGTACCCACCACGTACCCCCCACGTCCCCCGCAATGAACTTCCGCTCTCCTGGGCTCAAATTGTTTTTTTTAAATCTGTTTTAGGATTTGAATTAAATTTTAACTTTAATTTAAGTGGTCACTTGCAAAAATCTCGGCCTATGTGCTCATACCCATTGGTGGGTACGTGGTGGGTAAGTTTCGTACCCACCACGTACCCACCACGTCCCCCGCAATGAACTTCCGCTCTTCTGGGCTCAAATTGTTTTTTTTAAACCTGTTTTAGGATTTGAATTAAATTTTAACTTTAATTTAAGTGGTCACTTGCAAAAATCTCGGCCTATGTGCTCATACACATTGGTGGGTACGTGGTGGGTACGTTTCGTACCCACCACGTACCCACCACGTCCCCCGCAATGAACTTCCGCTCTTCTGGGCTCAAATTGTTTTTTTTTAAATCTGTTTTAGGATTTGAATTAAATTTTAACTTTAATTTAAGTGGTCACTTGCAAAAATCTCGGCCTATGTGCTCATACCCATTGGTGGGTACGTGGTGGGTACGTTTCGTACCCACCACGTACCCCCCACGTCCCCCGCAAT
Source organism: Beris morrisii (assembly GCA_951812415.1). Classification (NCBI taxonomy): domain Eukaryota; kingdom Metazoa; phylum Arthropoda; class Insecta; order Diptera; family Stratiomyidae; genus Beris; species Beris morrisii. The sequence continues at coordinate 105,534,805 of OX638312.1, read as the reverse complement.
GAACTTCCGCTCTCCTGGGCTCAAATTGTTTTTTTTAAATCTGTTTTAGGATTTGAATTAAATTTTAACTTTAATTTAAGTGGTCACTTGCAAAAATCTCGGCCTATGTGCTCATACACATTGGTGGGTACGTGGTGGGTACGTTTCGTACCCACCACGTACCCCCCACGTCCCCCGCAATGAACTTCCGCTCTCCTGGGCTCAAATTGTTTTTTTTAAATCTGTTTTAGGATTTGAATTAAATTTTAACTTTAATTTAAGTGGTCACTTGCAAAAATCTCGGCCTATGTGCTCATACCCATTGGTGGGTACGTGGTGGGTACGTTTCGTACCCACCACGTACCCCCCACGTCCCCCGCAATGAACTTCCGCTCTCCTGGGCTCAAATTGTTTTTTTTAAATCTGTTTTAGGATTTGAATTAAATTTTAACTTTAATTTAAGTGGTCACTTGCAAAAATCTCGGCCTATGTTCTCATACACATTGGTGGGTACGTGGTGGGTACGTTTCGTACCCACCACGTACCCACCACGTCCCCCGCAATAAACTTCCGCTCTCCTGGGCTCAAATTGTTTTTTTTAAATCTGTTTTAGGATTTGAATTAAATTTTAACTTTAATTTAAGTGGTCACTTGCAAAAATCTCGGCCTATGTGCTCATACACATTGGTGGGTACGTGGTGGGTACGTTTCGTATCCACCACGTACCCCCCACGTCCCCCGCAATGAACTTCCGCTCTCCTGGGCTCAAATTGTTTTTTTTAAATCTGTTTTAGGATTTGAATTAAATTTTAACTTTAATTTAAGTGGTCACTTGCAAAAATCTCGGCCTATGTGCTCATACCCATTGGTGGGTACGTGGTGGGTACGTTTCGTACCCACCACGTACCCCCACGTCCCCGCAATGAACTTCCGCTCTCCTGGGCTCAAATTGTTTTTTTTAAATCTGTTTTAGGATTTGAATTAAATTTTAACTTTAATTTAAGTGGTCACTTGCAAAAATCTCAACCTATGTGCTCATACCCATTGGTGGGTACGTGGTGGGTACGTTTCGTACCCACCACGTCCCCCGCAATGAACTTCCGCTCTCCTGGGCTCAAATTATTTTTTTTAAATCTGTTTTAGGATTTGAATTAAATTTTAACTTTAATTTAAGTGGTCACTAGCAAAAATCTCGGCCTATGTTCTCATACACATTGGTGGGTACGTGGTGGGTACGTTTCGTACCCACCACGTACCCACCACGTCCCCCGCAATAAACTTCCGCTCTCCTGGGCTCAAATTGTTTTTTTTAAATCTGTTTTAGGATTTGAATTAAAGTTTAACTTTAATTTAAGTGGTCACTTGCAAAAATCTCGGCCTATGTGCTCATACCCATTGGTGGGTACGTGCTGGGTACGTTTCGTACCCACCACGTACCCCCCACGTCCCCCGCAATGAACTTCCGCTCTCCTGGGCTCAAATTGTTTTTTTTAAATCTGTTTTAGGATTTGAATTAAATTTTAACTTTAATTTAAGTGGTCACTTGCAAAAATCTCGGCCTATGTGCTCATACCCATTGGTGGGTACGTGGTGGGTACGTTTCGTACCCACCACGTACCCCCCACGTCCCCCGCAATGAACTTCCGCTCTCCTGGGCTCAAATTGTTTTTTTAAATCTGTTTTAGGATTTGAATTAAATTTTAACTTTAATTTAAGTGGTCACTTGCAAAAATCTCGGCCTCTGTGCTCATACACATTGGTGGGTACGTGGTGGGTACGTTTCGTACCCACCACGTACCCCCCACGTCCCCCGCAATGAACTTCCGCTCTCCTGGGCTCAAATTGTTTTTTTTAAATCTGTTTTAGGATTTGAATTAAATTTTAACTTTAATTTAAGTGGTCACTTGCAAAAATCTCGGCCTATGTGCTCATACCCATTGGTGGGTACGTGGTGGGTACGTTTCGTACCCACCACGTACCCACCACGTCCCCCGCAATGAACTTCCGCTCTCCTGGGCTCAAATTGTTTTTTTTAAATCTGTTTTAGGATTTGAATTAAATTTTAACTTTAATTTAAGTGGTCACTTGCAAAAATCTCGGCCTATGTGCTCATACCCATTGGTGGGTACGTGGTGGGTACGTTTCGTACCCACCACGTACCCACCACGTCCCCCGCAATGAACTTCCGCTCTTCTGGGCTCAAATTGTTTTTTTTTAAATCTGTTTTAGGATTTGAATTAAATTTTAACTTTAATTTAAGTGGTCACTTGCAAAAATCTCGGCCTATGTGCTCATACACATTGGTGGGTACGTGGTGGGTACGTTTCGTACCCACCACGTACCCCCCACGTCCCCCGCAATGAACTTCCGCTCTCCTGGGCTCAAATTGTTTTTTTTAAATCTGTTTTAGGATTTGAATTAAATTTTAACTTTAATTTAAGTGGTCACTTGCAAAAATCTCGACCTATGTGCTCATACCCACATACGAAACGTACCCACCACGTACCCACCACGTCCCCCGCAATGAACTTCCGCTCTTCTGGGCTCAAATTGTTTTTTTTAAATCTGTTTTAGGATTTGAATTAAATTTTAACTTTAATTTAAGTGGTCACTTGCAAAAATCTCGGCCTATGTGCTCATACCCATTGGTGGCTACGTGGTGGGTACGTTTCGTACCCACCACGTACCCCCCACGTCCCCCGCAATGAACTTCCGCTCTCCTGGGCTCAAATTGTTTTTTTTAAATCTGTTTTAGGATTTGAATTAAATTTGAACATTTATTTAAGTGGTCACTTGCAAAAATCTCGGCCTATGTGCTCATACCCATTGGTGGGTACGTGGTGGGTACGTTTCGTACCCACCACGTACCCACCACGTCCCCCGCAATAAACTTCCGCTCTCCTGGGCTCAAATTGTTTTTTTTAAATCTGTTTTAGGATTTGAATTAAATTTTAACTTTAATTTAAGTGGTCACTTGCAAAAATCTCGGCCTATGCGCTCATACCCATTGGTGGGTACGTGGTGGGTATGTTTCGTACCCACCACGTACCCACCACGTCCCCGCAATGAACTTCCGCTCTTCTGGGCTCAAATTGTTTTTTTTAAATCTGTTTTAGGATTTGAATTAAATTTTAACTTTAATTTAAGTGGTCACTTGCAAAAATCTCGGCCTATGTGCTCATACCCATTGGTGGGTACGTGGTGGGTACGTTTCGTACCCACCACGTACCCACCACGTCCCCCGCAATGAACTTCCGCTCTTCTGGGCTCAAATTGTTTTTTTTAAATCTGTTTTAGGATTTGAATTAAAGTTTAACTTTAATTTAAGTGGTCACTTGCAAAAATCTCGGCCTATGTGCTCATACCCATTAGTGGGTACGTGGTGGGTACGTTTCGTACCCACCACGTACCCCCCACGTCCCCCGCAATGAACTTCCGCTCTCCTGGGCTCAAATTGTTTTTTTTAAATCTGTTTTAGGATTTGAATTAAATTTTAACTTTTATTTAAGTGGTCACTTGCAAAAATCTCGGCCTATGTGCTCATACCCATTGGTGGGTACGTGGTGGGTACGTTTCGTACCCACCACGTACCCACCACGTCCCCCGCAATGAACTTCCGCTCTTCTGGGCTCAAATTGTTTTTTTTAAATCTGTTTTAGGATTTGAATTAAAGTTTAACTTTAATTTAAGTGGTCACTTGCAAAAATCTCGGCCTATGTGCTCATACCCATTGGTGGGTACGTGGTGGGTACGTTTCGTACCCACCACGTACCCCCCACGTCCCCCGCAATGAACTTCCGCTCTCCTGGGCTCAAATTGTTTTTTTTAAATCTGTTTTAGGATTTGAATTAAATTTTAACTTTAATTTAAGTGGTCACTTGCAAAAATCTCGGCCTATGTGCTCATACCCATTGGTGGGTACGTGGTCGGTACGTTTCGTACCCACCACGTACCCCCCACGTCCCCCGCAATGAACTTCCGCTCTCCTGGGCTCAAATTGTTTTTTTTAAATCTGTTTTAGGATTTGAATTAAATTTTAACTTTTATTTAAGTGGTCACTTGCAAAAATCTCGGCCTATGTGCTCATACCCATTGGTGGGTACGTGGTGGGTACGTTTCGTACCCACCACGTACCCACCACGTCCCCCGCAATGAACTTCCGCTCTTCTGGGCTCAAATTGTTTTTTTTAAATCTGTTTTAGGATTTGAATTAAATTTTAACTTTAATTTAAGTGGTCACTTGCAAAAATCTCGGCCTATGTGCTCATACCCATTGGTGGGTACGTGGTGGGTACGTTTCGTACCCACCACGTACCCACCACGTCCCCCGAAATGAACTTCCGCTCTTCTGGGCTCAAATTGTTTTTTTTAAATCTGTTTTAGGATTTGAATTAAATTTTAACTTTAATTTAAGTGGTCACTTGCAAAAATCTCGGCCTATGTGCTCATACACATTGGTGGGTACGTGGTGGGTACGTTTCGTACCCACCACGTACCCACCACGTCCCCCGCAATGAACTTCCGCTCTTCTGGGCTCAAATTGTTTTTTTTTAAATCTGTTTTAGGATTTGAATTAAATTTTAACTTTAATTTAAGTGGTCACTTGCAAAAATCTCGGCCTATGTGCTCATACCCATTGGTGGGTACGTGGTGGGTACGTTTCGTACCCACCACGTACCCACCACGTCCCCCGCAATAAACTTCCGCTCTCCTGGGCTCACATTGTTTTTTTTAAATCTGTTTTAGGATTTGAATTAAATTTTAACTTTAATTTAAGTGGTCACTTGCAAAAATCTCGGCCTATGCGCTCATACCCATTGGTGGGTACGTGGTGGGTACGTTTCGTACCCACCACGTACCCACCACGTCCCCGCAATGAACTTCCGCTCTTCTGGGCTCAAATTGTTTTTTTTAAATCTGTTTTAGGATTTGAATTAAATTTTAACTTTAATTTAAGTGGTCACTTGCAAAAATCTCGGCCTATGTGCTCATACCCATTGGTGGGTACGTGGTGGGTACGTTTCGTACCCACCACGTACCCCCCACGTCCCCCGCAATGAACTTCCGCTCTCCTGGGCTCAAATTGTTTTTTTTAAATCTGTTTTAGGATTTGAATTAAATTTTAACTTTAATTTAAGTGGTCACTTGCAAAAATCTCGGCCTATGTGCTCATACCCATTGGTGGGTACGTGGTGGGTACGTTTCGTACCCACCACGTACCCCCCACGTCCCCCGCAATGAACTTCCGCTCTCCTGGGCTCAAATTGTTTTTTTTAAATCTGTTTTAGGATTTGAATTAAATTTTAACTTTTATTTAAGTGGTCACTTGCAAAAATCTCGACCTATGTGCTCATACCCATTGGTGGGTACGTGGTGGGTACGTTTCGTACCCACCACGTACCCACCACGTCCCCCGCAATGAACTTCCGCTCTTCTGGGCTCAAATTGTTTTTTTTAAATCTGTTTTAGGATTTGAATTAAATTTTAACTTTAATTTAAGTGGTCACTTGCAAAAATCTCGGCCTATGTGCTCATACCCATTGGTGGGTACGTGGTGGGTACGTTTCGTACCCACCACGTACCCACCACGTCCCCCGCAATGAACTTCCGCTCTCCTGGGCTCAAATTGTTTTTTTTAAATCTGTTTTAGGATTTGAATTAAATTTTAACTTTAATTTAAGTGGTCACTTGCAAAAATCTCGGCCTATGTGCTCATACACATTGGTGGGTACGTGGTGGGTACGTTTCGTACCCACCACGTACCCACCACGTCCCCCGCAATGAACTTCCGCTCTTCTGGGCTCAAATTGTTTTTTTTTAAATCTGTTTTAGGATTTGAATTAAATTTTAACTTTAATTTAAGTGGTCACTTGCAAAAATCTCGGCCTATGTGCTCATACCCATTGGTGGGTACGTGGTGGGTACGTTTCGTACCCACCACGTACCCACCACGTCCCCCGCAATAAACTTCCGCTCTCCTGGGCTCAAATTGTTTTTTTTAAATCTGTTTTAGGATTTGAATTAAATTTTAACTTTAATTTAAGTGGTCACTTGCAAAAATCTCGGCCTATGTGCTCATACCCATTGGTGGGTACGTGGTGGGTACGTTTCGTACCCACCACGTACCCCCCACGTCCCCCGCAATGAACTTCCGCTCTCCTGGGCTCAAATTATTTTTTTTAAATCTGTTTTAGGATTTGAATTAAATTTTAACTTTTATTTAAGTGGTCACTTGCAAAAATCTCGGCCTATGTGCTCATACCCATTGGTGGGTACGTGGTGGGTACGTTTCGTACCCACCACGTACCCACCACGTCCCCCGCAATGAACTTCCTCTCTTCTGGGCTCAAATTGTTTTTTTTAAATCTGTTTTAGGATTTGAATTAAATTTTAACTTTAATTTAAGTGGTCACTTGCAAAAATCTCGGCCTATGTGCTCATACCCATTGGTGGGTACGTGGTGGGTACGTTTCGTACCCACCACGTACCCACCACGTCCCCCGCAATAAACTTCCGCTCTCCTGGGCTCAAATTGTTTTTTTTAAATCTGTTTTAGGATTCGAATTAAATTTTAACTTTAATTTAAGTGGTCACTTGCAAAAATCTCGGCCTATGTGCTCATACCCATTGGTGGGTACGTGGTGGGTACGTTTCGTACCCACCACGTACCCCCCACGTCCCCCGCAATGAACTTCCGCTCTCCTGCGCTCAAATTGTTTTTTTTAAATCTGTTTTAGGATTTGAATTAAATTTTAACTTTAATTTAAGTGGTCACTTGCAAAAATCTCGGCCTATGTGCTCATACCCATTGGTGGGTACGTGGTGGGTACGTTTCGTACCCACCACGTACCCCCCACGTCCCCCGCAATGAACTTCCGCTCTCCTGGGCTCAAATTGTTTTTTTTAAATCTGTTTTAGGATTTGAATTAAATTTTAACTTTAATTTAAGTGGTCACTTGCAAAAATCTCGGCCTATGTGCTCATACACATTGGTGGGTACGTGGTGGGTACGTTTCGTACCCACCACGTACCCCCCACGTCCCCCGCAATGAACTTCCGCTCTCCTGGGCTCAAATTGTTTTTTTTAAATCTGTTTTAGGATTTGAATTAAATTTTAACTTTTATTTAAGTGGTCACTTGCAAAAATCTCTGCCTATGTGCTCATACCCATTGGTGGGTACGTGGTGGGTACGTTTCGTACCCACCACGTACCCACCACGTCCCCCGCAATGAACTTCCGCTCTTCTGGGCTCAAATTGTTTTTTTTAAATCTGTTTTAGGATTTGAATTAAATTTTAACTTTAATTTAAGTGGTCACTTGCAAAAATCTCGGCCTATGTGCTCATACCCATTGGTGGGTACGTGGTGGGTACGTTTCGTACCCACCACGTACCCACCACGTCCCCCGCAATGAACTTCCGCTCTCCTGGGCTCAAATTGTTTTTTTTAAATCTGTTTTAGGATTTGAATTAAATTTTAACTTTAATTTAAGTGGTCACTTGCAAAAATCTCGGCCTATGTGCTCATACACATTGGTGGGTACGTGGTGGGTACGTTTCGTACCCACCACGTACCCACCACGTCCCCCGCAATGAACTTCCGCTCTTCTGGGCTCAAATTGTTTTTTTTTAAATCTGTTTTAGGATTTGAATTAAATTTTAACTTTAATTTAAGTGGTCACTTGCAAAAATCTCGGCCTATGTGCTCATACCCATTGGTGGGTACGTGGTGGGTACGTTTCGTACCCACCACGTACCCACCACGTCCCCCGCAATAAACTTCCGCTCTCCTGGGCTCAAATTGTTTTTTTTAAATCTGTTTTAGGATTTGAATTAAATTTTAACTTTAATTTAAGTGGTCACTTGCAAAAATCTCGGCCTATGTGCTCATACCCATTGGTGGGTACGTGGTGGGTACGTTTCGTACCCACCACGTACCCCCCACGTCCCCCGCAATGAACTTCCGCTCTTCTGGGCTCAAATTGTTTTTTTTAAATCTGTTTTAGGATTTGAATTAAATTTTAACTTTAATTTAAGTGGTCACTTGCAAAAATCTCTGCCTATGTGCTCATACCCATTGGTGGGTACGTGGTGGGTACGTTTCGTACCCACCACGTACCCACCACGTCCCCCGCAATGAACTTCCGCTCTTCTGGGCTCAAATTGTTTTTTTTAAATCTGTTTTAGGATTTGAATTAAATTTTAACTTTAATTTAAGTGGTCACTTGCAAAAATCTCGGCCTATGTGCTCATACCCACCACGTCCCCCGCAATAAACTTCCGCTCTCCTGGGCTCAAATTGTTTTTTTTAAATCTGTTTTAGGATTCGAATTAAATTTTAACTTTAATTTAAGTGGTCACTTGCAAAAATCTCGGCCTATGTGCTCATACCCATTGGTGGGTACGTGGTGGGTACGTTTCGTACCCACCACGTACCCCCCACGTCCCCCGCAATGAACTTCCGCTCTCCTGGGCTCAAATTGTTTTTTTTAAATCTGTTTTAGGATTTGAATTAAATTTTAACTTTTATTTAAGTGGTCACTTGCAAAAATCTCGGCCTATGTGCTCATACCCATTGGTGGGTACGTGGTGGGTACGTTTCGTACCCACCACGTACCCCCCACGTCCCCCGCAATGAACTTCCGCTCTCCTGCGCTCAAATTGTTTTTTTTAAATCTGTTTTAGGATTTGAATTAAATTTTAACTTTAATTTAAGTGGTCACTTGCAAAAATCTCGGCCTATGTGCTCATACCCATTGGTGGGTACGTGGTGGGTACGTTTCGTACCCACCACGTACCCCCCACGTCCCCCGCAATGAACTTCCGCTCTCCTGGGCTCAAATTGTTTTTTTTAAATCTGTTTTAGGATTTGAATTAAATTTTAACTTTAATTTAAGTGGTCACTTGCAAAAATCTCGGCCTATGTGCTCATACACATTGGTGGGTACGTGGTGGGTACGTTTCGTACCCACCACGTACCCCCCACGTCCCCCGCAATGAACTTCCGCTCTCCTGGGCTCAAATTGTTTTTTTTAAATCTGTTTTAGGATTTGAATTAAATTTTAACTTTAATTTAAGTGGTCACTTGTAAAAATCTCGGCCTATGTGCTCATACCCATTGGTGGGTACGTGGTGGGTACGTTTCGTACCCACCACGTACCCACCACGTCCCCCGCAATGAACTTCCGCTCTCCTGGGCTCAAATTGTTTTTTTTAAATCTGTTTTAGGATTTGAATTAAATTTTAACTTTAATTTAAGTGGTCACTTGCAAAAATCTCGGCCTATGTGCTCATACCCATTGGTGGGTACGTGGTGGGTACGTTTCGTACCCACCACGTACCCACCACGTCCCCCGCAATGAACTTCCGCTCTTCTGGGCTCAAATTGTTTTTTTTTAAATCTGTTTTAGGATTTGAATTAAATTTTAACTTTAATTTAAGTGGTCACTTGCAAAAATCTCGGCCTATGTGCTCATACACATTGGTGGGTACGTGGTGGGTACGTTTCGTACCCACCACGTACCCCCCACGTCCCCCGCAATGAACTTCCGCTCTCCTGGGCTCAAATTGTTTTTTTTAAATCTGTTTTAGGATTTGAATTAAATTTTAACTTTAATTTAAGTGGTCACTTGCAAAAATCTCGGCCTATGTGCTCATACCCATTGGTGGGTACGTGGTGGGTACGTTTCGTACCCACCACGTACCCACCACGTCCCCCGCAATAAACTTCCGCTCTCCTGGGCTCAAATTGTTTTTTTTAAATCTGTTTTAGGATTTGAATTAAATTTTAACTTTAATTTAAGTGGTCACTTGCAAAAATCTCGGCCTATGTGCTCATACCCATTGGTGGGTACGTGGTGGGTACGTTTCGTACCCACCACGTCCCCCGCAATGAACTTCCGCTCTTCTGGGCTCAAATTGTTTTTTTTAAATCTGTTTTAGGATTTGAATTAAATTTTAACTTTAATTTAAGTGGTCACTTGCAAAAATCTCGGCCTATGTGCTCATACACATTGGTGGGTACGTGGTGGGTACGTTTCGTACCCACCACGTACCCACCACGTCCCCCGCAATGAACTTCCGCTCTCCTGGGCTCAAATTGTTTTTTTTAAATCTGTTTTAGGATTTGAATTAAATTTTAACTTTAATTTAAGTGGTCACTTGCAAAAATCTCGGCCTATGTGCTCATACCCATTGGTGGGTACGTGGTGGGTACGTTTCGTACCCACCACGTACCCACCACGTCCCCCGCAATAAACTTCCGCTCTCCTGGGCTCAAATTGTTTTTTTTAAATCTGTTTTAGGATTTGAATTAAATTTTAACTTTTATTTAAGTGGTCACTTGCAAAAATCTCGGCCTATGTGCTCATACCCATTGGTGGGTACGTGGTGGGTACGTTTCGTACCCACCACGTACCCACCACGTCCCCCGCAATGAACTTCCGCTCTTCTGGGCTCAAATTGTTTTTTTTAAATCTGTTTTAGGATTTGAATTAAATTTTAACTTTAATTTAAGTGGTCACTTGCAAAAATCTCGGCCTATGTGCTCATACCCATTGGTGGGTACGTGGTGGATACGTTTCGTACCCACCACGTCCCCCGCAATGAACTTCCGCTCTTCTGGGCTCAAATTGTTTTTTTTAAATCTGTTTTAGGATTTGAATTAAATTTTAACTTTTATTTAAGTGGTCACTTGCAAAAATCTCGGCCTATGTTCTCATACACATTGGTGGGTACGTGGTGGGTACGTTTCGTACCCACCACGTACCCACCACGTCCCCCGCAATAAACTTCCGCTCTCCTGGGCTCAAATTGTTTTTTTTAAATCTGTTTTAGGATTTGAATTAAATTTTAACTTTAATTTAAGTGGTCACTTGCAAAAATCTCGGCCTATGTGCTCATACCCATTGGTGGGTACGTGGTGGGTACGTTTCGTACCCACCACGTACCCCCCACGTCCCCCGCAATGAACTTCCGCTCTCCTGGGCTCAAATTGTTTTTTTTAAATCTGTTTTAGGATTTGAATTAAATTTTAACTTTTATTTAAGTGGTCACTTGCAAAAATCTCGGCCTATGTGCTCATACCCATTGGTGGGTACGTGGTGGGTACGCTTCGTACCCACCACGTACCCACCACGTCCCCCGCAATGAACTTCCGCTCTCCTGGGCTCAAATTGTTTTTTTTAAATCTGTTTTAGGATTTGAATTAAATTTTAACTTTAATTTAAGTGGTCACTTGCAAAAATCTCGGCCTATGTGCTCATACACATTGGTGGGTACGTGGTGGGTACGTTTCGTACCCACCACGTACCCACCACGTCCCCCGCAATGAACTTCCGCTCTTCTGGGCTCAAATTGTTTTTTTTTAAATCTGTTTTAGGATTTGAATTAAATTTTAACTTTAATTTAAGTGGTCACTTGCAAAAATCTCGGCCTATGTGCTCATACCCATTGGTGGGTACGTGGTGGGTACCTTTCGTACCCACCACGTACCCACCACGTCCCCCGCAATGAACTTCCGCTCTTCTGGGCTCAAATTGTTTTTTTTTAAATCTGTTTTAGGATTTGAATTAAATTTTAACTTTAATTTAAGTGGTCACTTGCAAAAATCTCGGCCTATGTGCTCATACACATTGGTGGGTACGTGGTGGGTACGTTTCGTACCCACCACGTACCCACCACGTCCCCCGCAATGAACTTCCGCTCTTCTGGGCTCAAATTGTTTTTTTTTAAATCTGTTTTAGGATTTGAATTAAATTTTAACTTTAATTTAAGTGGTCACTTGCAAAAATCTCGGCCTATGTGCTCATACACATTGGTGGGTACGTGGTGGGTACGTTTCGTACCCACCACGTACCCACCACGTCCCCCGCAATGAACTTCCGCTCTTCTGGGCTCAAATTGTTTTTTTTTAAATCTGTTTTAGGATTTGAATTAAATTTTAACTTTAATTTAAGTGGTCACTTGCAAAAATCTCGGCCTATGTGCTCATACACATTGGTGGGTACGTGGTGGGTACGTTTCGTACCCACCACGTACCCACCACGTCCCCCGCAATGAACTTCCGCTCTTCTGGGCTCAAATTGTTTTTTTTAAATCTGTTTTAGGATTTGAATTAAATTTTAACTTTAATTTAAGTGGTCACTTGCAAAAATCTCGGCCTATGTGCTCATACCCATTGGTGGGTACGTGGTGGGTACGTTTCGTACCCACCACGTACCCCCCACGTCCCCCGCAATGAACTTCCGCTCTCCTGGGCTCAAATTGTTTTTTTTAAATCTGTTTTAGGATTTGAATTAAATTTTAACTTTAATTTAAGTGGTCACTTGCAAAAATCTCGGCCTATGTGCTCATACCCATTGGTGGGTACGTGGTGGGTACGTTTCGTACCCACCACGTACCCCTCACGTCCCCCGCAATGAACTTCCGCTCTCCTGGGCTCAAATTGTTTTTTTTAAATCTGTTTTAGGATTTGAATTAAATTTTAACTTTTATTTAAGTGGTCACTTGCAAAAATCTCGGCCTATGTGCTCATACCCATTGGTGGGTACGTGGTGGGTACGTTTCGTACCCACCACGTACCCACCACGTCCCCCGCAATGAACTTCCGCTCTTCTGGGCTCAAATTGTTTTTTTTAAATCTGTTTTAGGATTTGAATTAAATTTTAACTTTAATTTAACTGGTCACTTGCAAAAATCTCGGCCTATGTGCTCATACCCATTGGTGGGTACGTGGTGGATACGTTTCGTACCCACCACGTACCCACCACGTCCCCCGCAATGAACTTCCGCTATTCTGGGCTCAAATTGTTTTTTTTAAATCTGTTTTAGGATTTGAATTAAATTTTAACTTTAATTTAAGTGGTCACTTGCAAAAATCTCGGCCTATGTGCTCATACACATTGGTGGGTACGTGGTGGGTACGTTTCGTACCCACCACGTACCCACCACGTCCCCCGCAATGAACTTCCGCTCTTCTGGGCTCAAATTGTTTTTTTTTAAATCTGTTTTAGGATTTGAATTAAATTTTAACTTTAATTTAAGTGGTCACTTGCAAAAATCTCGGCCTATGTGCTCATACCCATTGGTGGGTACGTGGTGGGTACGTTTCGTACCCACCACGTACCCACCACGTCCCCCGCAATAAACTTCCGCTCTCCTGGGCTCAAATTGTTTTTTTTAAATCTGTTTTAGGATTTGAATTAAATTTTAACTTTAATTTAAGTGGTCACTTGCAAAAATCTCGGCCTATGTGCTCATACCCATTGGTGGGTACGTGGTGGGTACGTTTCGTACCCACCACGTACCCCCCACGTCCCCCGCAATGAACTTCCGCTCTCCTGGGCTCAAATTGTTTTTTTTAAATCTGTTTTAGGATTTGAATTAAATTTTAACTTTAATTTAAGTGGTCACTTGCAAAAATCTCGGCCTATGTGCTCATACACATTGGTGGGTACGTGGTGGGTACGTTTCGTACCCACCACGTACCCCCCACGTCCCCCGCAATGAACTTCCGCTCTCCTGGGCTCAAATTGTTTTTTTTAAATCTGTTTTAGGATTTGAATTAAATTTTAACTTTAATTTAAGTGGTCACTTGCAAAAATCTCAACCTATTTGCTCATACCCATTGGTGGGTACGTGGTGGGTACGTTTCGTACCCACCACGTACCCCCCACGTCCCCCGCAATGAACTTCCGCTCTCCTGGGCTCAAATTGTTTTTTTTAAATCTGTTTTAGGATTTGAATTAAATTTTAACTTTAATTTAAGTGGTCACTTGCAAAAATCTCGGCCTATGTGCTCATACACATTGGTGGGTACGTGGTGGGTACGTTTCGTACCCACCACGTACCCCCCACGTCCCCCGCAATGAACTTCCGCTCTCCTGGGCTCAAATTGTTTTTTTTAAATCTGTTTTAGGATTTGAATTAAATTTTAACTTTAATTTAAGTGGTCACTTGCAAAAATCTCGGCCTATGTGCTCATACCCATTGGTGGGTACGTGGTGGGTACGTTTCGTACCCACCACGTACCCACCACGTCCCCCGCAATGAACTTCCGCTCTCCTGGGCTCAAATTGTTTTTTTTAAATCTGTTTTAGGATTTGAATTAAATTTTAACTTTAATTTAAGTGGTCACTTGCAAAAATCTCGGCCTATGTGCTCATACCCATTGGTGGGTACGTGGTGGGTACGTTTCGTACCCACCACGTACCCACCACGTCCCCCGCAATGAACTTCCGCTCTCCTGGGCTCAAATTGTTTTTTTTAAATCTGTTTTAGGATTTGAATTAAATTTTAACTTTAATTTAAGTGGTCACTTGCAAAAATCTCGGCCTATGTGCTCATACCCATTGGTGGGTACGTGGTGGGTACGTTTCGTACCCACCACGTACCCACCACGTCCCCCGCATTGAACTTCCGCTCTCCTGGGCTCAAATTGTTTTTTTTAAATCTGTTTTAGGATTTGAATTAAATTTTAACTTTAATTTAAGTGGTCACTTGCAAAAATCTCAACCTATGTGCTCATACCCATTGGTGGGTACGTGGTGGGTATGTTTCGTACCCACCACGTCCCCCGCAATGAACTTCCGCTCTCCTGGGCTCAAATTGTTTTTTTTAAATCTGTTTTAGGATTTGAATTAAATTTTAACTTTAATTTAAGTGGTCACTTGCAAAAATCTCGGCCTATGGGCTCATACCCATTGGTGGGTACGTGGTGGGTACGTTTCGTACCCACCACGTACCCCCCACGTCCCCCGCAATGAACTTCCGCTCTCCTGGGCTCAAATTGTTTTTTTTAAATCTGTTTTAGGATTTGAATTAAATTTTAACTTTAATTTAAGTGGTCACTTGCAAAAATCTCGGCCTATGTGCTCATACCCATTGGTGGGTACGTGGTGGGTACGTTTCGTACCCACCACGTACCCACCACGTCCCCCGCAATGAACTTCCGCTCTTCTGGGCTCAAATTGTTTTTTTTAAATCTGTTTTAGGATTTGAATTAAATTTTAACTTTAATTTAAGTGGTCACTTGCAAAAATCTCGGCCTATGTGCTCATACCCATTGGTGGGTACGTGGTGGGTACGTTTCGTACCCACCACGTACCCACCACGTCCCCCGCAATGAACTTCCGCTCTCCTGGGCTCAAATTGTTTTTTTTAAATCTGTTTTAGGATTTGAATTAAATTTTAACTTTAATTTAAGTGGTCACTTGCAAAAATCTCGGCCTATGTGCTCATACCCATTGGTGGGTACGTGGTGGGTACGTTTCGTACCCACCACGTACCCACCACGTCCCCCGCAATGAGCTTCCGCTCTTCTGGGCTCAAATTGTTTTTTTTAAATCTGTTTTAGGATTTGAATTAAATTTTAACTTTAATTTAAGTGGTCACTTGCAAAAATCTCGGCCTATGTGCTCATACCCATTGGTGGGTACGTGGTGGGTACGTTTCGTACCCACCACGTACCCACCACGTCCCCCGCAATGAACTTCCGCTCTTCTGGGCTCAAATTGTTTTTTTTAAATCTGTTTTAGGATTTGAATTAAATTTTAACTTTAATTTAAGTGGTCACTTGCAAAAATCTCGGCCTATGTGCTCATACCCATTGGTGGGTACGTGGTGGGTACGTTTCGTACCCACCACGTACCCACCACGTCCCCCGCAATGAACTTCCGCTCTCCTGGGCTCAAATTGTTTTTTTTAAATC
Source organism: Beris morrisii (assembly GCA_951812415.1). Taxonomy (NCBI): domain Eukaryota; kingdom Metazoa; phylum Arthropoda; class Insecta; order Diptera; family Stratiomyidae; genus Beris; species Beris morrisii. The sequence continues at coordinate 105,519,118 of OX638312.1, read as the reverse complement.
TGTTTTAGGATTTGAATTAAATTTGAACATTTATTTAAGTGGTCACTTGCAAAAATCTCGGCCTATGTGCTCATACCCATTGGTGGGTACGTAGTGGGTACGTTTTGTACCCACCACGTACCCACCACGTCCCCCGCAATGAACTTCCGCTCTTCTGGGCTCAAATTGTTTTTTTTAAATCTGTTTTAGGATTTGAATTAAATTTTAACTTTAATTTAAGTGGTCACTTGCAAAAATCTCGGCCTATGTGCTCATACCCATTGGTGGGTACGTGGTGGGTACGTTTCGTACCCACCACGTACCCACCACGTCCCCCGCAATGAACTTCCGCTCTTCTGGGCTCAAATTGTTTTTTTTAAATCTGTTTTAGGATTTGAATTAAATTTTAACTTTAATTTAAGTGGTCACTTGCAAAAATCTCGGCCTATGTGCTCATACCCATTGGTGGGTACGTGGTGGGTACGTTTCGTACCCACCACGTACCCACCACGTCCCCCGCAATGAACTTCCGCTCTTCTGGGCTCAAATTGTTTTTTTTAAATCTGTTTTAGGATTTGAATTAAATTTTAACTTTAATTTAAGTGGTCACTTGCAAAAATCTCGGCCTATGTGCTCATACCCATTGGTGGCTACGTGGTGGGTACGTTTCGTACCCACCACGTACCCCCCACGTCCCCCGCAATGAACTTCCGCTCTCCTGGGCTCAAATTGTTTTTTTTAAATCTGTTTTAGGATTTGAATTAAATTTTAACTTTAATTTAAGTGGTCACTTGCAAAAATCTCGGCCTATGTGCTCATACCCATTGGTGGGTACGTGGTGGGTACGTTTCGTACCCACCACGTACCCACCACGTCCCCCGCAATGAACTTCCGCTCTCCTGGGCTCAAATTGTTTTTTTTAAATCTGTTTTAGGATTTGAATTAAATTTTAACTTTAATTTAAGTGGTCACTTGCAAAAATCTCAACCTATGTGCTCATACCCATTGGTGGGTACGTGGTGGGTACGTTTCGTACCCACCACGTCCCCCGCAATGAACTTCCGCTCTCCTGGGCTCAAATTGTTTTTTTTAAATCTGTTTTAGGATTTGAATTAAATTTTAACTTTAATTTAAATGGTCACTTGCAAAAATCTCGGCCTATGTGCTCATACCCATTGGTGGGTACGTGGTGGGTACGTTTCGTACCCACCACGTACCCCCCACGTCCCCCGCAATGAACTTCCGCTCTCCTGGGCTCAAATTGTTTTTTTTAAATCTGTTTTAGGATTTGAATTAAATTTGAACATTTATTTAAGTGGTCACTTGCAAAAATCTCGGCCTATGTGCTCATACCCATTGGTGGGTACGTGGTGGGTACGTTTCGTACCCACCACGTACCCACCACGTCCCCCGCAATGAACTTCCGCTCTTCTGGGCTCAAATTGTTTTTTTTAAATCTGTTTTAGGATTTGAATTAAATTTTAACTTTAATTTAAGTGGTCACTTGCAAAAATCTCGGCCTATGTGCTCATACCCATTGGTGGGTACGTGGTGGGTACGTTTCGTACCCACCACGTACCCACCACGTCCCCCGCAATGAACTTCCGCTCTTCTGGGCTCAAATTGTTTTTTTTAAATCTGTTTTAGGATTTGAATTAAATTTTAACTTTAATTTAAGTGGTCACTTGCAAAAATCTCGGCCTATGTGCTCATACCCATTGGTGGCTACGTGGTGGGTACGTTTCGTACCCACCACGTACCCCCCACGTCCCCCGCAATGAACTTCCGCTCTCCTGGGCTCAAATTGTTTTTTTTAAATCTGTTTTAGGATTTGAATTAAATTTTAACTTTAATTTAAGTGGTCACTTGCAAAAATCTCGGCCTATGTGCTCATACCCATTGGTGGCTACGTGGTGGGTACGTTTCGTACCCACCACGTACCCCCCACGTCCCCCGCAATGAACTTCCGCTCTCCTGGGCTCAAATTGTTTTTTTTAAATCTGTTTTAGGATTTGAATTAAATTTTAACTTTAATTTAAGTGGTCACTTGCAAAAATCTCGGCCTATGTGCTCATACCCATTGGTGGCTACGTGGTGGGTACGTTTCGTACCCACCACGTACCCCCCACGTCCCCCGCAATGAACTTCCGCTCTCCTGGGCTCAAATTGTTTTTTTTAAATCTGTTTTAGGATTTGAATTAAATTTTAACTTTAATTTAAGTGGTCACTTGCAAAAATCTCAACCTATGTGCTCATACCCATTGGTGGGTACGTGGTGGGTACGTTTCGTACCCACCACGTCCCCCGCAATGAACTTCCGCTCTCCTGGGCTCAAATTGTTTTTTTTAAATCTGTTTTAGGATTTGAATTAAATTTTAACTTTAATTTAAGTGGTCACTTGCAAAAATCTCGGCCTATGTGCTCATACCCATTGGTGGGTACGTGGTGGGTACGTTTCGTACCCACCACGTACCCCCCACGTCCCCCGCAATGAACTTCCGCTCTCCTGGGCTCAAATTGTTTTTTTTAAATCTGTTTTAGGATTTGAATTAAATTTGAACATTTATTTAAGTGGTCACTTGCAAAAATCTCGGCCTATGTGCTCATACCCATTGGTGGGTACGTGGTGGGTACGTTTCGTACCCACCACGTACCCACCACGTCCCCCGCAATGAACTTCCGCTCTCCTGGGCTCAAATTGTTTTTTTTAAATCTGTTTTAGGATTTGAATTAAATTTTAACTTTAATTTAAGTGGTCACTTGCAAAAATCTCAACCTATGTGCTCATACCCATTGGTGGGTACGTGGTGGGTACGTTTCGTACCCACCACGTACCCACCACGTCCCCCGCAATGAACTTCCGCTCTTCTGGGCTCAAATTGTTTTTTTTAAATCTGTTTTAGGATTTGAATTAAATTTTAACTTTAATTTAAGTGGTCACTTGCAAAAATCTCGGCCTATGTGCTCATACCCATTGGTGGCTACGTGGTGGGTACGTTTCGTACCCACCACGTACCCCCCACGTCCCCCGCAATGAACTTCCGCTCTCCTGGGCTCAAATTGTTTTTTTTAAATCTGTTTTAGGATTTGAATTAAATTTTAACTTTAATTTAAGTGGTCACTTGCAAAAATCTCGGCCTATGTGCTCATACCCATTGGTGGCTACGTGGTGGGTACGTTTCGTACCCACCACGTACCCCCCACGTCCCCCGCAATGAACTTCCGCTCTCCTGGGCTCAAATTGTTTTTTTTAAATCTGTTTTAGGATTTGAATTAAATTTTAACTTTAATTTAAGTGGTCACTTGCAAAAATCTCGGCCTATGTGCTCATACCCATTGGTGGCTACGTGGTGGGTACGTTTCGTACCCACCACGTACCCCCCACGTCCCCCGCAATGAACTTCCGCTCTCCTGGGCTCAAATTGTTTTTTTTAAATCTGTTTTAGGATTTGAATTAAATTTTAACTTTAATTTAAGTGGTCACTTGCAAAAATCTCAACCTATGTGCTCATACCCATTGGTGGGTACGTGGTGGGTACGTTTCGTACCCACCACGTCCCCCGCAATGAACTTCCGCTCTCCTGGGCTCAAATTGTTTTTTTTAAATCTGTTTTAGGATTTGAATTAAATTTTAACTTTAATTTAAGTGGTCACTTGCAAAAATCTCGGCCTATGTGCTCATACCCATTGGTGGGTACGTGGTGGGTACGTTTCGTACCCACCACGTACCCCCCACGTCCCCCGCAATGAACTTCCGCTCTCCTGGGCTCAAATTGTTTTTTTTAAATCTGTTTTAGGATTTGAATTAAATTTGAACATTTATTTAAGTGGTCACTTGCAAAAATCTCGGCCTATGTGCTCATACCCATTGGTGGGTACGTGGTGGGTACGTTTCGTACCCACCACGTACCCACCACGTCCCCCGCAATGAACTTCCGCTCTCCTGGGCTCAAATTGTTTTTTTTAAATCTGTTTTAGGATTTGAATTAAATTTTAACTTTAATTTAAGTGGTCACTTGCAAAAATCTCAACCTATGTGCTCATACCCATTGGTGGGTACGTGGTGGGTACGTTTCGTACCCACCACGTACCCACCACGTCCCCCGCAATGAACTTCCGCTCTTCTGGGCTCAAATTGTTTTTTTTAAATCTGTTTTAGGATTTGAATTAAATTTTAACTTTAATTTAAGTGGTCACTTGCAAAAATCTCGGCCTATGTGCTCATACCCATTGGTGGCTACGTGGTGGGTACGTTTCGTACCCACCACGTACCCTCCACGTCCCCCGCAATGAACTTCCGCTCTCCTGGGCTCAAATTGTTTTTTTTAAATCTGTTTTAGGATTTGAATTAAATTTTAACTTTAATTTAAGTGGTCACTTGCAAAAATCTCGGCCTATGTGCTCATACCCATTGGTGGGTACGTGGTGGGTACGTTTCGTACCCACCACGTACCCCCCACGTCCCCCGCAATGAACTTCCGCTCTCCTGGGCTCAAATTGTTTTTTTTTAAATCTGTTTTAGGATTTGAATTAAATTTTAACTTTTATTTAAGTGGTCACTTGCAAAAATCTCGGCCTATGTGCTCATACCCATTGGTGGGTACGTGGTGGGTACGTTTCGTACCCACCACGTACCCACCACGTCCCCCGCAATGAACTTCCGCTCTTCTGGGCTCAAATTGTTTTTTTTAAATCTGTTTTAGGATTTGAATTAAATTTTAACTTTAATTTAAGTGGTCACTTGCAAAAATCTCGGCCTATGTGCTCATACCCATTGGTGGGTACGTGGTGGGTACGTTTCGTACCCACCACGTACCCACCACGTCCCCCGCAATGAACTTCCGCTCTCCTGGGCTCAAATTGTTTTTTTTAAATCTGTTTTAGGATTTGAATTAAATTTTAACTTTAATTTAAGTGGTCACTTGCAAAAATCTCGGCCTATGTGCTCATACCCATTGGTGGGTACGTGGTGGGTACGTTTCGTACCCACCACGTACCCCCCACGTCCCCCGCAATGAACTTCCGCTCTCCTGGGCTCAAATTGTTTTTTTTAAATCTGTTTTAGGATTTGAATTAAATTTTAACTTTTATTTAAGTGGTCACTTGCAAAAATCTCGGCCTATGTGCTCATACCCATTGGTTTTTTTTAAATCTGTTTTAGGATTTGAATTAAATTTTAACTTTAATTTAAGTGGTCACTTGCAAAAATCTCGGCCTATGTGCTCATACCCATTGGTGGGTACGTGGTGGGTACGTTTCGTACCCACCACGTACCCACCACGTCCCCCGCAATGAACTTCCGCTCTTCTGGGCTCAAATTGTTTTTTTTAAATCTGTTTTAGGATTTGAATTACATTTTAACTTTAATTTAAGTGGTCACTTGCAAAAATCTCTGCCTATGTGCTCATACCCATTGGTGGGTACGTGGTGGGTACGTTTCGTACCCACCACGTACCCACCACGTCCCCCGCAATAAACTTCCGCTCTCCTGGGCTCAAATTGTTTTTTTTAAATCTGTTTTAGGATTTGAATTAAATTTTAACTTTAATTTAAGTGGTCACTTGCAAAAATCTCGGCCTATGTGCTCATACCCATTGGTGGGTACGTGGTGGGTACGTTTCGTACCCACCACGTACCCACCACGTCCCCCGCAATGAACTTCCGCTCTCCTGGGCTCAAATTGTTTTTTTTAAATCTGTTTTAGGATTTGAATTAAATTTTAACTTTAATTTAAGTGGTCACTTGCAAAAATCTCGGCCTATGTGCTCATACCCATTGGTGGGTACGTGGTGGGTACGTTTCGTACCCACCACGTACCCCCCACGTCCCCCGCAATGAACTTCCGCTCTCCTGGGCTCAAATTGTTTTTTTAAATCTGTTTTAGGATTTGAATTAAATTTTAACTTTTATTTAAGTGGTCACTTGCAAAAATCTCGGCCTATGTGCTCATACCCATTGGTGGGTACGTGGTGGGTACGTTTCGTACCCACCACGTACCCACCACGTCCCCCGCAATGAACTTCCGCTCTTCTGGGCTCAAATTGTTTTTTTTAAATCTGTTTTAGGATTTGAATTAAATTTTAACTTTAATTTAAGTGGTCACTTGCAAAAATCTCGGCCTATGTGCTCATACCCATTGGTGGGTACGTGGTGGGTACGTTTCGTACCCACCACGTACCCCCCACGTCCCCCGCAATGAACTTCCGCTCTCCTGGGCTCAAATTGTTTTTTTTAAATCTGTTTTAGGATTTGAATTAAATTTTAACTTTAATTTAAGTGGTCACTTGCAAAAATCTCGGCCTATGTGCTCATACCCATTGGTGGGTACGTGGTGGGTACGTTTCGTACCCACCACGTACCCACCACGTCCCCCGCAATGAACTTCCGCTCTCCTGGGCTCAAATTGTTTTTTTTAAATCTGTTTTAGGATTTGAATTAAATTTTAACTTTAATTTAAGTGGTCACTTGCAAAAATCTCGGCCTATGTGCTCATACCCATTGGTGGGTACGTGGTGGGTACGTTTCGTACCCACCACGTACCCCCCACGTCCCCCGCAATGAACTTCCGCTCTCCTGGGCTCAAATTGTTTTTTTTAAATCTGTTTTAGGATTTGAATTAAATTTTAACTTTAATTTAAGTGGTCACTTGCAAAAATCTCGGCCTATGTGCTCATACCCATTGGTGGGTACGTGGTGGGTACGTTTCGTACCCACCACGTACCCCCCACGTCCCCCGCAATGAACTTCCGCTCTCCTGGGCTCAAATTGTTTTTTTTAAATCTGTTTTAGGATTTGAATTAAATTTTAACTTTAATTTAAGTGGTCACTAGCAAAAATCTCGGCCTATGTGCTCATACCCATTGGTGGGTACGTGGTGGGTACGTTTCGTACCCACCACGTACCCCCCACGTCCCCCGCAATGAACTTCCGCTCTTCTGGGCTCAAATTGTTTTTTTTAAATCTGTTTTAGGATTTGAATTAAATTTTAACTTTAATTTAAGTGGTCACTTGCAAAAATCTCAACCTATGTGCTCATACCCATTGGTGGGTACGTGGTGGGTACGTTTCGTACCCACCACGTCCCCCGCAATGAACTTCCGCTCTCCTGGGCTCAAATTGTTTTTTTTAAATCTGTTTTAGGATTTGAATTAAATTTTAACTTTAATTTAAGTGGTCACTTGCAAAAATCTCGGCCTATGTGCTCATACCCATTGGTGGGTACGTGGTGGGTACGTTTCGTACCCACCACGTACCCCCCACGTCCCCCGCAATGAACTTCCGCTCTCCTGGGCTCAAATTGTTTTTTTTAAATCTGTTTTAGGATTTGAATTAAATTTTAACTTTAATTTAAGTGGTCACTTGCAAAAAT